>OZ018378.1:50240849-52845563 GCA_963969555.1 Polydrusus pterygomalis
TATGTCTTCTTTGAAATGTTCATTCATACAAATTAACTGAAAAAATAACATAGCAATAATACGTAGTATTCAAAGTTTTTAAAGGCAACATATTTGTATACATTTTTACGAAGTATTAAGTTAAGACGTTAATAATTCAACGAGTAGATGATTGTGGGACCTAAATTGTTTTTTTTTATAAAAATTATAACTTTAATTATTGTTTTAAACTACAATTGGTAACTAAAGTCGATTCAGCCAGTAAACCTGCAAGATGGCGGCGGATAATCCATGTCAGCGCTCTCCAATCACAAATAAATTAAGGCAAAAAGTTACTAGGATTCCACACCAGAAATTATTAAAATTAAATTCTAAACATAAGTAATAGCAACTATTATTAAGTCCCCAAATCATATATCTTTCTTGTTTCTTCGTATCGAGTTAAATGCATGATAGAGAGAGACACATACCGGTGCTAACCAACACGAAACGTTATATGATCACAGGGCAGGCCAGGCGTTGCTTTTGTAAAGCGCAACGTAGAGACCATTTCCGGGGTTTCCAGGAGTAGCGACACGCAATATACGTCTTGAACGGAATATAACGTGTTAGACATAGATATAATTATAAAGTACTATTCGAGTTAATATTTAAGGTTTTAGTTGACACTGTTCAATTTTGGTGTTTTGATTTGTCGTTTTAATTCATCCATTTTTGTGCCTTGACACTTTATTTAATTCTAAAAACAGTTCTTTTTAGAGCTATTCCATTGTGCTGTTGTGTTGCCGGTAAGTATTTTTAGACATTATCCTGACCTATTGCTGCCAATATTATTCTTACTAAAAATTAAATAGCTGGAATATGACTTTTGTCATATGACATGTCGGCCATCTTGCAGGTTTACTGGCTGAATCGACTTTAACTAAGGTTAACTAATACTTTAGAACTTGATAAATTTATAATATAATAAAAGGGAAACAAGTTTTAAAATGATAGTTTACAGTGCAACCTACAGTATAAAAAATAATGAATAAATTTCAATTATTTAACAGTTTCTTAACTATACATACCTCGAGCTTGAAACTCCATTATCAAGAATCTAACTAAAGAGCACTTTAAATGATATTTTTGTTATAAACACGACTACAACATTAAAAAACGCAAAACACGTAATAACCGACAATTCATATGTCTCAAATTAGGATGTTGTTTTTTATATTTTTGTCACATGGCGGGACCACTGTGCAATGTGCATAAGGGCACAGTAAAAAACAAAGAATCACTCCCTTAAAAAATAAAAACATAAATCAAAACCATCTAAGCTACCCAACCCAGTCGCCCAGTGGCGGATTTAGAGGGGGGGCACAGGGGCACGTGCCCCCCCTGTCATAATAATTTCGCACGAACCAACCTAAGCGCAACACCCAAAATTTCAAACACAGTGACAAAGCATTGTACTGTAACAACCAAATATTTTTTTGATGCCAAAACTTTACAGCATTTAGAAATGGATATTAAAAATCAGGTTTTCAACGTGGTTTGATAATTAGCGAAAAGATGGCGTAAAAGCACGTTAGATAAAAAGCATACATTTTAGGCTTTTAGAATTTGTGTTTTGTTACAGAAAACTGTAATCTGTGGTTTTGTTTACAAAGAAAGTGTATTATTTTGGGGTAGTAAGGACTTATTTTAATAAAAATAAACATGCCAAAACGGCTATGAATGTGGAATATTTGAGAAACATTTTTAGCTCATTAAGTATTGAGCAAAAAATTGAAATTAAAATTGAGGGAAGACCTAAACCCGAAATTAACTTGACACAGATCACAAAGTGTAGATCTAGGGACTTTATTGTTATTGATAAGTTTGCTGGAAATAAAACCAGAAGATTGAACTTTACTTTTAAACAATGTACCCGATAATGAAGAATAAATTGGCCTTTTTTTATTTTTTTTATCTTAGGTATTTCATTTTCAATAAAATAAGTAGGTAATCATACATTTTAAAAATATTTACTAAAAATTATTGACCAAATTTGGGCGTGCTCTTAAAAATTTTTCGCCTGCGGCGCGTTTTGTCCGCCTGTTTAGATAATGATGTAGAAAAAATTCTGAAATTACTATATTATTAACCATGACCACAGAATATATACAGGGTTTCATTTGAAAACTTCCCACCTCAATTTTCCTGCTTTAAAATGAAAATGTGGAAAATCGCTCGGACCCGTCGATTTTTATTTCGAGGGGGACATCTTTTGCGTATATTGTAAATCTTGTTAATTCAAGCCCCTAGGAGGGAGTGGGGGTAAGATCTAAATCTTAAATGGATACCCTTATTTTATATAATTTTTTTGGATTCTGCATAAAATTCTGAACATTTTTTAATAAAAGCATTATTAGTCTATACTTAACAGTTTCCGAGATATTTACTCTTGAAAAATGACAGTTTTGAACTTTGACAGCGTCTAGCTTTCTAACTGTACGCCTTAGAGCAAAACGGCTTACATGTCCCTATCTTCGATTTTTATTATCTTTCCAATAGTGTCAACTTCCGGTCAAACCGGAAGTACTACATTTCTTACTCCTGGGGGCTTGAAGTAACAAGATTATATATACGCAAAAGATGTCCCCCTCGAAACAAAAATCGACGGGTCCGAGCGAGTTTCCACGTTTTCATTTTAAAGCAGGAAAATCGAGGTGGAAAGTTTTCAAATGAACACCCTGCTATGACACAAGTTATAGAATTAATAGATGTGCAATTATTTCTTGACAAAATGGTGAACAACATCGTGCGAAACAGGCGGGTTTATCATTTATTTTATTTATAAATAGCAATAATAACAATATTATTTGGTTTTGTTCTTTAAATATTTAATATTATTTTGAAATTTATAAAAATCGAGAAGCACTTTTTCATGGCTCTTATACAGGGTTAGTTGAAATAACCGGAACGGCCAATTTTCTTCAAAACTACCAAGGCTAAATCAATGAATTTTGGTACAGGTGGATAACTTAAAAAATTGAATGGAAAATTTACAATTGCGACGTTGCCAGATTTTTAGTTTTTTCTGTAACTCAAGGAATGGGTTTTTTCAAATGTAACACTACTCTTTTTTTTATAGAATTCGATTCCTTCCCTCAACATTACCATTTCCTGATAGTATCAAATTTTTATCTCAAATAGTTCTATAGGAAAAAAAGTTAATTAGTTACAACTCTAACTCTAAAAAAATCCAATCTACCTATTTCCATTTAAAAACGTTTCAAATAATGTGAAAAGGAAGGTTGGTAGACATAATGTAGGTACAGGGTGATCGCGTATAATGTTACCCCCCTTTACTTAACTTCTTTGTTTCGCAATTAGGAAACAACTGTTGAATACAAAAGTTGTAGGATTTAATGTAAACTTCTTGAAAAATAAATTTTCGTAGATACGTTGCATAAAAGCGTGACAGATCAAAGTTATTTTTTTAAATGGAATACCTACCCTGTACCTATAATTTTTATATACCACTATATATCTAAATTGAACCGTTTTCGATTTATTGATGATTGAAAATTACTCCTATATATTATATAAGAAAATAAGGTCATTTAAGTCAAGATGTATCGTTCCCATGGATAACAATATTAACAATGGTAATTTTATTCAGTTCAGTATCGTCATCCTGTTATCTATGGAAACGATACATCTTGACTTGAATGACCTTATTTTCTTATATATTATAATATATAGTAATTTTCAATCATCAATAAATCGAAAACGGTTCAATTTAGATATTATAGTGGTATATATAAATTATGTTTAGAATTGTATGTAGAATCCAATTATGCAACAATACAATATACAGGGTATTCCATTTAAAAAAAATTGATCTGTCACGCTTTTATGCGTATCTACGAAAATATATTTTGCAAGAAGTTTACATTAAATCCTACAACTTTTGTATTTAACAGTTTTTTCTTAATTGCGAAACAAAGAAGTTAAAGAGGGGTAACATTATACGCGATCACCCTGTACCTAATAATATCGATAACGATAATAACAACAAACAACTACTAACAATAACATAGCTAGTAATAATTACTTACATATTATAGTATATATTACATTAATTTGATTATAAAACCGATAATATGTAAGTAATTTTTACTAGCTATGTTATTGTTAGTAGTTGTTTGTTGTTATTATCGTTATCGATACTATTAGGTACATTATGTCTACACACCTTCCTTTTTCCATTATTTGAAACGTTTTTAAATGGAAATAGATTGGATTTTTTTTGAGTTAGAGTTGTAACTAATTAACTTTTTTCCCATAGGAATATTTAAAATAAAAATTTGATACTATCAGGAAATGGTAACGTTGATGGGAGGAACCGAATTTAATAAAAAAAAGAGTAGTGTTGCATTTGAAAAAAAAAACATTCTTTGAGTTACAGAAAACACTAAAAATCTGCCAACGTGTCGCAATTGTCAATTTTCAATTCAATTTTTTAAGTTATCCACCTGTACCAAAATTCATTGATTTAGCCTGGGTAGTTTTGAAGAAAATTAGCCGTTCCGGTTATTTCATCTAACCCTGTATACAGTGGTGGTAGGTTCAAAATTTGCGTCTTAAGCTTTAGAAATGAAAAACAGGAAATAACACAAAATAGAAAATTCTATATCCTTTGTTATTTATGACATACAACGCCTAAAAATAATAAATGGTCAGATTGTATGGAACAAGTTCGTAAAAATGTATTTTATGACAAATTTTTAATAAAGTTGTGTTTTGGACAGCTCGCAGTACAGAGATACGAAACCTGAATAAAAAGGAACTAATAAAATATGAATTTCTACGTGTATGCTGTATTCGGGTGTGTAACCTACCATTTATTTAGCTCTAGAGTTCTTGGATTTTTATGTAGGTTTTATAAGTGGGGTTAATATATTCTATGTTCTTAGATTGTTTGAAAAAAGGGTTAATAGTTTTGTTTTTATTATCCCTTTTACTTTAGTATATGTGCAGTGTTAACGGATGTTCCGGTTGTGTATCTTGAAAAACGTTTACCCTTCGGCTTACGAAAAAAAATATTTATTACAAAAGTGAGTAAGACAAATTGCTGGAAATTATTTTAAAGTGTCTAGATTGGCCACTAGGGGTATTTAATATAGTGACCAATCAACAAGCGGGATTTTCTCAAAAATCCTTATAGTAAAGGTGTATTAATGGTAGAATTTTTTTAATCCAACGAACATTCTGGATAACTTTTGTTTTTAAGTTTTTGCGCTACTTTTTAAATATTAACAACTTTGGTATGATCGGAATTTTACAAATTTGAACTCGCTAAATAAGGTTTCTTTTGTGTAAGTTAGAAAAAACTAAGTTGTTCTGAATTCCGTTGCGACAGCTAGAGGACGCTTTAGCAGTATAAACAAATTCTTCAATTTTTTCAAAAAAATTTAAAATGTTATTTTTAACTTACGCAAAAAGAAGGATAAAAAGCAGAATGTCTCTAAAAACCGAAAGTATTTTTTTAAGCCAGAGATATGGAAAATTTAATAAAAAAATTAGCTCTATAAGATCAAACTAACGTTTTGATAGGGTATTTGTCTTCTACAAAGCCATAATCATAACAATACTACTGTAAATAAATGTTCTGTAAACTGCCTTTGTTTACGTACAACAAATTTGTTGTAAATAAAGGTAATTTACAAAACATTACCTTGGGTTTGTAAAAACACAATGTTATGATATTATTTGTAATTTTTTACCTACAAATACCTACCGTATTAAAACATCAGTTTGTTCTTATATAGAGCTCATTTTTATATTTTCTTTTCCATATCTCCGGTTAAAAAAATAAATATTGACTTATTTATTCTTCGTTTTGCTTAAGTTAAAAAAGATATATTGTTGTATTTAAAATTTTTGAGAAAGAAAGAAGCTAAATAGCACCCTCTAGCTTTCGCAACGGACTTTAGAACTTCAACTTATAAGTTACAAGTTCTGATAAGCCAAACCAAAGTTGTGAATATTTTTTCATTCAATAAGAAAATACAAAAACAAAATATTCCTATACGAAAAAAAATTTTTTGGCATCTGATCTGAACATAAATTAATCTAAACATAAAAAAAAAGTTTATAAAATTTTTTAATCACCTCAATAAAATTTCTTTTACTCTGTGTAGCCTCCCCCCTAAGAAATATTTTTTAAAAGTTTTATTAATATCACACAAGGGCCTTGTCTTACATTTTATATTTTCGTTAGGTATTCGTAATATTTTGTGAGTTTTAGTTTTTATTATTATGGTCCTGGGGGGGGGGGAGGTTAATTACGCCTTTTAACCCCCCCCCCCTACCTACGCCTTTGCCCCTCCCTATGACTATTTAACTTCACCGGAACTGATAGACCATGTTCGCGTTAAAATATTACTCTGGCCAGAATTAAAAAAATAAACCATCAGTAAAAAAAATGTGTAGGTAAATGAAACCTTTCTACGGAAACTTTTTCATTACACGAATATTAGTTTAATCGTACCTTTACGCCTCCCCGGAGTAAAACTTTGCTAAAAAGGGCGTGTAACATACATGTAAAATGTAATATGCGGAAGGGCACGAAATGCGCCAACAGTAAATATGTCTTCTGCCCCAGGGACGGTCGTAAAACGTACACTGTCAGAGCTAATAAGTTTCTATTTTACCTGACAACTTGAATAATGATAAAAACGACGTATACTTAATAGGGTTTTACACCAGTCACCAGCACCAGCATATTATTTAAAAAGTACTTACTTTCGGCATTTATTTTAGTGGTCAGTATAACGTGAACTCAATGCCTGACAGCGGAATGCAGCATTAGTCGTTAATCCAGATTATTCTCTAATCCCGCTTTAAATGCACTTTTTTGTATGTATGTTGTATCACAGTAAAAATTAATTTAAATTTAAACTAAAAATTAAAATTGATCCTACAACCACAACCACCTTGAAAAGAAGCCATGAAGTGACATCGGGCAACGCCGCATCAGCTGGAGTTGAGGATCCACAAGCTATTATTATGACGCGCGACAACGGGCGAGTTTTTTATTCTTTCTGATATTTTTGTGTTTTTTTGGCTATGTTGCCACTATATTGATATTGAAAAATGTACAAAAAAGTAATAAATAGTTTTGGATAACAAGAACAACTTACCTAATTATTAAATAATAGCAATATTGCTTTGAGAAGCTGTTTTTGTTTCACAGCGAGTAAATTTATTTGATCAATCAAAAGTAATATTCTATTATACAAATTATTATCTTCTGCGTTTAAATTACAGAATTGACTATCGACTTCTGAAGTCTTAAAACTTAGTAAACTTATGGCTTTATTTAAGAAATCTACGCTTGTCTTAAGTTACCTACTATCTGGGTAACTTCGTTACTGTCACAATATATGAATTGGTAGCGAAACAATAAGTTTTTAGGCTGAGACCACCTGCTTAGTTTCATTTCAAAGGATAAAATCCATTTCAAATTATTGTAAGCCAATTCATTACCTTTTAAAAAAACCTTTACCTTAATATCAATGTCCACTGAAACCTGATTAACAATATTTATACAGTCATTGGTCAAATCTAAACTATAAAAATATATTACACTCTCTTCACCTGCTTTTAAAACACTTTTATAGTTAGAGTTACACCCAGGAATACTGCAGGGGCTTGGCATGTTGATAAATAAACAAACTAAAAGAAAAAAATAGTACTTACCTAAGTACCTAGGTATCTAGAGGTATCCTACCTACTTGTGAACTATCTCTTCTAGTAATATGTTTAAACTAATTCACATATACCTTCAATTTAAATAAACACTTCAATATTTAATAAATTAACTGTAGCCACCAAACAATATTTAAAGTTTATCCCAAAGAGCTAACTATAATACAAAAACACAACTTTTAACTTAAAACAAATAAAATTCTGCCGCTGTCTATAAGACTAAACAAACCGCCAGGCCTGCCAGGCTGTTGGGTTTTTCACTTTAATAATGCTATTAGAGCAAACCCGCACCAAACATTTTCATCAGTATTTTGTAGAGGTTCGTAGCAATCATGTCACCTTAAATTTTCTATTAGATACCTACCCCTAGTTCGCGCCTAAATTACATACTAAACTAACTAAACAGTGTTGTCGATGTTTCTGTTTAACGGCTTCTTTCAAGGTGGTTGTGCTACAACCTTGCGTACCGCTGTTAGGTAATCGCACCTCTACTAGAATAGTAACATTTATTAATTTCAGTGTTTCGAAAAAAGTTATTCTTCATCATTTCCTTTGCTTGTTGTATAAACACGATTCATATTAAGAAATTATGTTTGGCTGGTGCGCAAAAGCTATCAAAATTGGGATTTGACAAATTAAACAATTTTCAATCAAACCTTTCGAAGCATCAGAATGGAAGAGCTTAAAAAAAAAATCAAAAAGCCACATAAAGTTTTTTAACCTTTATCACAAAGGAAGCCATTTTAATTTTGTTTTTTTGTCACGAAAAAGTGAGTAATCTTTTCGAAATTCTTTTTCTGGTTATCCACATCACAACCATACGTAGCACACCTCATATTCTCATAGTCTATAATGTATAAATACAAAATATACAAATATAAAATACAGTTTCTTTCAAAACACCACTTTAAATCATATGACAAACAGTGGATAAACGCCGAAATTTGGCTCCCGATGTAGTTTACGTGACGACCCGTTTTTCCATAGGTACAAATTAACAAGAGACACCCTATTGTCATACGGTGTGTTCACTAGGGGTGTGCAACAAAATCGATTATTAATCCAAAAAAAAACTATTTTTCGATTAATCAAAAAAAAAATATTTTTTGATTAATCGAAAAAGTATTTTTCGATTTTTTGATTAATCGATTATTAAGTAATCAAAATTTTTTTTTCAATTAATCAAAAATCAAATCAAAAATGATTTTTCGATTAATCGATCAACCAAAAAAAATATTTTTCAATTAATCGATTAATTAAAAAATATTTTTCGTATAATCGATTAATTAGGTATTCGAAAAAAACAACTTTACGATGTTTTGATTAATCAATTATTAATCGAAAAAAAAACGATTTTTCGAATAATCAATTTACCAAAAACACTATTTTTTGATTATTCGAAAATATAAGTAGGTATGTTTTTGGAAGATTGAAGTTGCTAGTTAGTAATTATTGCTGTAAGTCTATATAGGTATATTTATTAGCAACCCTATTACCCCGAAAATCGGTTTAAAAAATATTATAGCTACTATTGCAAGACAATCAACGAAATAATTTGAACAAAGTTTCAATCTGTGCGCCTTTCAAAAATTTAATATTCTTAACGATCCAATATTTGAATCGACTTTTTGATTTATTTTGATTAAATCAATCGATTTTTTATTCTCGATTAATCGATTAATATTTATGATTAGTCAGAAGTAATCTATTATTCTCGAATAATCGATTATTTTCAATTAATCGGTTATTTTCGATTAATCGGAAATAATCGATTATTTTCGATTAATTCATAATTTTTGATTTCCGATTAATCGATTATTTTCGATTAATCGGATATAACTAACTATTTTCCATTAATCGATTATTTCAAATAATTGAAAATCGATTATCTTTTTCGGTAATGGCACAGCCCTAGTGTTCAAGTAAAAGCACATGATTTTGCAGGTCTTCACGCGCTCAGATTTTCTGTTTAAACATCAATTTCGTGAAGCGTGAAAGCGTGACTTTAGAAAAATGGAGGAAGTTTAAACGACAGTATATCTTAAAGCGATCGTCATCACCTTGCAATAACTCTTAGAATAAAGTGTGAAATTCACTATTATTCCGTCTTTTTAAATTAATGTCATGTATCCATTGCCTAGTTTTATGTTTTCAGTCGCTATGACTGCACATGCTCTTTCTAAATCTTCTTCAAACTCTGATGATGAACTATTATTTCTTAATTTCCCCATTTTCTGGTTACGATTAGCGAAGCAACCCACCGCTTGTTTTTATAAAATTAATAATATGACTTCACGTGAAATAATAATAATGTGATTCTGCTTGAAATTCATGCATTTTATTTCTGGCGGATAAGATGTGAACTCACCTGAGGTGATAGTAATATGTTTCCACCTTTAGCCACGCCTCGTGTGCCCGATATCTTACCATCCGTTTATTATACCATGAAGTTTTTGTTAGAGATGGGTCCGACCCGCTATTTTTGTTTAGCAGCTGCTTCTGCTATTGCTAAGCAAAAAATAACAGTTACAAATAGCTGCTATTTGAATAGCAGTTGCTAATTATTCGTCTCGTAAAACGACGCGTGAAATTAAGGTATATATCCCAACACTACTGACAACCGCTTTATATCGAATCAAATAGCAGTTTAAAAAAAACAGGCTGCTATTTAGCAACCCATCTCTACTTCGCAGTAAGTAAATCAAAATAGCAGTTCGAAATAGCATAGCAGATAACCAAAATTACCTAACCTGACAACCGCTCATTTCGCTCTGTCAGCGCCAGTTCACAGTCAAAAGTAAATATTAGCAGCTAATTTTAAAGCTCGTAGCATTTAGCATTATACCGAATCAAATAGCAGTTAAAAAAAAGCAGGCTGCTATTTAGCAACCCACCTCTAGTTTTTGTATAATATAGCAAAAGCATTTTTATAAAACCGACATTTAATCTGAAGTATTTAGACCGCAATGCGAAAATTGTTTCCATTGCGTGTTAAAAATGGTCATTGTTTTGCCTTTTTTAATATTGCGTGTGTCAGCTAAAATTAGAACAGCGCTTTAATGAATTACATATTTTAAATTTACTTTGGTATATGTAGGTATAGTATACAGGGCGAAGAATATGCTTTCTTTAATTTTGTAAACACCCTTAAAGCATACCAGTACCTCTAAACTGAACTAAATAAAATTAAGTCAAATGTTAAAAAAAAATCAATTGCAAAGACCAAAGTCACAACCCGCATGTCGTCGGTTAGGAAACCTAAACCAATAAGGACAGAAGAAAATGTTTCGTTTAATTTCGTCAGATCCATCCTTAGACCTATACAGGGTCCTGCAATAGTGCGTCAGCAGGCTTTTACAGCTTCAATACGAAACAAGTTAGGAACTTTATTTCTATATGCTGACTTATACTGTAATGTGGGATGTATTTAGGAAAAATATTTTCGCTTATACAGTTTTATTCAATTTGCTTCGGTAGTTTAGGAGTAATAGATAAGAGACTACAAAAAAAATTCAAAAAAACTGGAAAAAATCAAAAAAGCAATTTTTTAAAAGTATTTTTTTAATTACGGTATTGTCTGAGATTAATGGCCAGTGGTCCAGAGATACCTATTATAAATTAAATATTATTTATCAAAAAACATAAATCCCGCTATCCAACAGTGGCGACTTTGTGCGCTCCCTGTATTTTTAAAACTACCCGCTTACCCAATTTTTCTTATAAAATAATTTTGACAAAGAATAATCTATAAAGTAGTGTTTCCTTTTTTTTAAAACCCATCAGCAATATACTTCTATCTTACAAAGAAACAAAAACCTTCGTGTTTCTTATAATGTTGTTCTCTTCCAAGCGTTCATCAACATGAAATCAAAACGTGATTTATTTTCCATGAAACTTCTTGTATACTTTTTTTATTTAATTTATTGCGAAATCACAGAATACCTATATAGCTACGCGTAGAGTTAACTAAATTTGGAAAAATTTATATTTCTATAATATCAATATCAATATATCAATAAAATGAAAAATCCTTGATAAAAAATTTCAAAAAAAATCACAAAACATGTTCAAATACGAATATTCCGACTACTAACCACGACAGCGCCAAACCAAACAAAAGAAATACTACATCTTTTTTGTTGCTACTCGTGAATGGCCGACGCGTGAAAAAGGAATGCAGGGTTGCCGCTATTATTCTAGAATTTGTCACCACTGCACTAAAATAAGTAGGCACTAAATATAGTGGATTTCACCTTAGTTTTTATTGCTTTGACCTCTCTTGTCAAACATATTAGCCAACACGTGATTTTAAAATCCCTAATTCTATAAACGGCTTTCAGGCACGGGCATTGGCTAGATTAACAAGAGATGGATATATAACTGACCGTATAGTTATATGTACATGACGAAGATACACACTACACAGTTCAATACGTTGCCTTTCAATAAGCTCAAACTCGTCAAAAGCACAGCATCGCTCGTATATGCCGTTAGTATGTGCATCTTTGTCTTACGCATTTGCTCTCGCATATCTCTTTTCGTACTTCATTAATTCGATTGTCTCGTCGCGTTCTTTAAATATCACAGAGCCGCATTGGGACACACCGCGCACCGCGTGCATTCTGCTGTTAATTCTTGATCGTTCGTGTTATTGTTTTTGGTATTTTTCAGACAGCATTTTGCTTATATTTTGTGCGTATTAGACTTTTTGGTTTTAAACTGCCAGACTGTGTGTATCTGTGACGTGTTTCTTTTTATGCAAAAGTAAGTAAATAGTTATTAATGTCTCGAACGGTGACGACGACATCGACAGCTTGTCAGATGAATACCAAAAATAATAGGGAACTTGCAACAAAATTAAATTTGAAAACAACAGTGAACCATTATGCTAAAATAAGTTTTACATACAGTTGTATTGAAGAGTGCTTGAGGTATCTGTTATGCAAACGCATGGACAAAAATCTTTTTTTGTCGTATCTACTTACATTATTTTTTCTTTATTCATTAAAAAAAAATACCTAATTCGATAACAGTACAAACTTTTGTTGTTTTATTATAAACCAACGAAAAGTTAGACCTATTGTAAACTTCAAACTCTTTAGAACCTAGTCTAAAGAAAAAAATATCTACCCGTGAATAAAAAAATAAAAAAGTAAACAATAAGCTATTAAATATAATATATAGATCTTTTCAACTTAACATTGCATGGTCTAAAATCAAATGAAAAAACAAAATAATTCTTTAATAAAAAACGTAGTTAATTATTGATGATACTAGATTCACGACTGCCCCTTGTATACTTTTTATTGTACTAAATTAAGAGTGTGTTTTTACCAAAATAACAGCACTTTATTATATTATGAATAAAAATTAAATGAAATTGTTTTTCTGATATTCTGTCCTATTTCCATTCCCCTTCAGTGTTTTTTTTTTGAAATATTATCTTAAAAATTGCTTAGGTAATTCTCGTTTCCATCCATAATTACAACTACAAATAAATTGACCCATGTTCACACATAATTTTTAAGTCCGGCCCTGGCCAATCCTTAAGTTCTGTAAAAAGAAATGTTATTAATGACATGTGTCAGCGGCGGCCATTAAAAACTAAGGTGAAATCCACTATACAAAGATCTGATATAATCATATTTATTTTATTTAAACCAACAAGACAAAAACTTCTTCTACCTATTTATAGTATCATATTAACGTTTGTAATTTACCTGAATTATATTTATAAAACGTGTATTTTCTTAATTTTATAAATCTAATAGGTGAATTAACAGTAAGTTTGACAACAGCGCTTCTTTTGGTGCACGTGTGTTACGTATAGTGGAACATGCGTGGACCATACAGTTAACCAGACAAATTGTGAAAGCTGGAATCTTTCATTTCTTTAAAACGTAAACAATGTTGTCTATTCTATAAAAAGTCTATGGGCTTGAGTGAGAAAAACTGTTTTCACTAGTAGAATTTTTGCCAACCCAATAATGATTTTTTTGAATTTAAGTTTACAAGGTTTTAATTAAATAAAAAATTGTGGTTAAATTTTTGTAGTGCCGGCGGTAAAAGATAATCGGATGCACTAAATCTGAAAACCGCTTAAAACAGAAATGTTTTTCTTTCAGCGTTCTGCATAAACAAACGAGCAAGGCACAGCAGAATTACTAATTAACAGCCGGCAGAGAAAAACTGCACACCTTATGTACCTTAGTAAAAACGCTAAAAATATAACATCCGACTTAAAGTAAGTGCAAATGCAATATAAGCCCAAAATTAGTATTAAAACAAAGATTAATGGTATTTGTATTTATGCTCATAAAAAATATCTATGATAATATATTTTTATAAAAAAATTTAAATATTTTACTACCAGAGGTTTCACGTTCATTTAAATATTTTTTTAATGTTTTAGATCCTTTCTAAACTTCATAATTTACTTCTGAATTGACTCAATACTTTTTTATATTACGTTACCTGGGATTATCCGGCGCGCGCGTCTACCAGACAGGGATTCAAGGCCAGTGGTCTGTGGTTTATTACGCGACATGCGTGAACGTTTCTGTTTCGCTTTTATTTTTATAGACAAACAAGGATAAAGCAGGTGTTATGGACAATGCTTGGTTGCTGTAAAATTTGGTGATGCTTCGAGAGGGCTGATTAGTAGCGTATTGCGGTCAGAACTTAATTTTACTGCGGTTTAACCAATCAGTTGTATGAAGTGAGGTTATTTGACAAATTTGAGTACTGGGATATAAAAGAAACATTGCTAGTTAACGTGGACTTCCAGAGTTAATGTGGATTTTTAGGTTGTTGCCTTTTATAGTTGGTAAATTGGTTAATTGATATCTGAGTTGACATCTTAGTAATGTTAATTCGCGTAAACTTTTTGGCATTAATTTGAAGAAGTAGTCCATGGTGGAGTTAAAATTATGGAAAAGAAAGAAAAACTAAAAGTCTTCCTCCACAAAATTTAATAATTCTTCAAGGGTCTCTACATGTTTCGAACATCGAATATCATCAGGAGACAGAAAATATATTTGATGCTGATGGTTTTAGCAGAAGAGAAAGTGGTGTAGAACCTTAATGGAGCTTGTATGGAATTTAAACTTGAAGTGTAAAAAAGACATAATATGAACAAAATTGATGAAAATTAAAACGTACTGAGTATGTAAGAAGTCAGTGAAGGGGGTCTAAACTAACCAAATAAACTGGGGGTAGAAGAAAAACCTTTCTAAAAAGAAGGGGTCTAAGATTATTTAAAATTCGAATAAGTATAGCGGGAATGAGGACAGGCAATGAAATGACACAAATTGTATTTCTCCCAACGTTTCGTTTTTTATTAAAACTTTTTCAAGGGTCAATAAGGGGTTTAATATGAAACGAAACGTTGGGAGAAATACAATTGTGTCATTTCATTTCCTGCCCTTATTCCTGCTATACTTATTCAAATCTTCTAGTAAGGGCGCTATACGTACCTAATTATTTTTAAAAAAATTTAAAACTTTTTATAAAACACGTTTAGGTGTTTGTCTGTAAGACATTGTAAGGGTAAAATTAGTCAAAATAATGAAGATATCACAATAGAATTGCATTCCAACAAAAGTGTATTGTGGGGTAGGTGAGGGTTAAAGCAAGTGGTTAATTTAAAAACCATAAAATTAATCAAGAAGTTGCACATTTTATTAAAAAATGTAGAGGTCAAAAAAGGTTGTTCATGGCCATGTGCTAGGACCAAAGACTGAAAATCAAAGCCACTGACTGTATGTTGGCTGTTGGCTCTTCACTTGCTGCTTTGACCTTTCGAATAATGTTTATAATTATTGTCCATCGGAGTTAACCGTGGCCCTATTATGCATAGCTAATGCGGATTAAATTAATATTATTAATTCGAACATAATTATTTTTTAAGGGCTAAAATGGTATCTGTATTGGTACATTAATATTTAATATTGTCAAAAAAATTTCCTCCTTTTTTTTTGGTGAAGAGCCTACCTCACCTGACGAGCCGCCATTGTTCTCAAAGAGGCCTAGTTAAGGTATTTTAGGAAGAAATATACACAAGTCTCGGCCATACGAGCAAATACGAGTGACACCTTTGCCATTTAGTTTCTTTATCAATTTTCCTTACTTCTTTGTTTTAGCCAAAAATCGGCCAAAGTCCCTCTTTGGAGTACAATTACCTACAGTTTTACGTTGAAAAAGTTTGGATTTATAAAGTAATAAGAGCAGAAAAAAAAATTTGCGCAAATTTGACAAAATTTCATGCATTTATTACCTTATTATTAAACTTATCAATTAAATTTTTCTTAACATAAAACCACTACCCAAAGAACGAAATATTGAGAAGAAAATAAAATTGGTGGATGGTTGAATACATATTTCGTTTTAAAAAAACATTATCAGACCTTACAAAAACAACTAGGTACTATTATATTTAGACAATCAAGAAAGACTTATTGTTTGGTCTGATAATGCTGTTTTAGAATAAAATATATAGTGTATAAGCAACAAAGCAACCATCAATAAACCTTTTTAACCGAGACATTGTGTCTTCTTTTCTAAGATAGCTATATACTAATGTTAAGTTAAAAGTTAAAAATGAGGAAACCTTTTTAAAGCAATTGGACAGAAAGAGATCCAAGTAAAAGCTTTTATTTGAAAATGTACCTTAGTCAAACCAGTCTGTTCAATCGACCTGTCGATGTAACTTTTTTAATCAATTGAAAACACGTTTATCTGAACATATCTATCCAACAAAACAGGAACAAACTATTATCCTAGACCCTAGAGCCTATAGGTCGAATACCGATCATTATGTTCAAATCTCACAGGACGATTTCAGCAATATAGGATTACAATATATAAAGATGTTTCTTTTTATATTAGGTGCAAATAATATACTACTCCCTTTTCATTGATGATGGGTAAATGGGATTCCCAATGTCTTCACGCCGTATCGTATTTTTAAAGCCGACCCATATTGTTTCTGGATCTTTGTTATGCTCTGTTTGTGTCAGGGATTTAGGTGTTCGTAAGGTAGCAGATTGTTTTTATTCTTTCCTGACTTTCTAGGATGCCAACCCTATGCAGTGGTGCACATAAAGTGCTTATAATTACACAAAAATTAATATTTAGTACAAGCCCTATGTTAATAATTAACCTATTGTAGTTATCACCGAATGGATCATATAAACATTAACCAGAGCCGGCTTAAAATGTATTTAACTATTTTATGGTACAAAATTTTTGAAACACTAGTTAAATACATAAGATAGCAATGGTAGTTTAGGTATCTTTGTTATATACAGGGTGTTCATTTGAAAACTTCCCACCTCGATTTTCCTGCTTTAAAATGAAAATCGCTAGGACCAGTCGATTTTTATTTCGAGGGGGACATCTTTTGCGTATATTGTCAATCTTGTTACTTCAAGTCCCTAGGAGGGAGGGGGGGGGGGGTAAGATCTAAATCTTAAATGGAATGGATTTATATAATTTTTTTGGATTCTGCATAAAATTCTGAACATTTTTTAATAAAAGCAATATTAATCTATACTTAACAGTTTCCGAGATATTATTATTAACTCTTGAAAAATTACATTTTTGAACTTTGACAGCGTCTAGCTTTCTAACTGTACGTCTTAGAGCAAAACGGCTTACATGTCCCTATCTTCGATTTTTATTATCTTTCCAATAGTGTCAACTTCCGGTCAAACCGGAAGTACTATATTTTTTACATCCGGTTTAACCGAAAGTTCACACTATTGGAAAGATAATGAAAATCGAAGATAGGGACATGTAAGCCGTTTTGCTCTTAAGACGTACAGTTAGAAAGCTAGACGCTGTCAAAGTTCAAAAATGTAATTTTTCAAGAGTAAATATCTCGGAAACTGTTAAGTATAGACTAATAATTCTTTTATTAAAAAATGTTCAGAATTTTATGCAGAATCCAAAAATATTATATAAAATAGAGGTGTCCATTTAAGATTTAGATCTTACTCCCCCCCCCCCCCCCCCCTCCCTCCTAGAGGCTTGAAGTAACAAGATTGACAATATACGCAAAAGATGTCCCCCTCGAAATAAAAATCGACGGGTCCGAGCGATTTTCCACATTTTCAATTTAAAGCAGGAAAATCGAGGTGGGAAGTTTTCAAATGAACACCCTGTATACCTGTATATCCTGCACCTCACCTACCGTCTTCTATAGCTCACTTAGTAATAAAGTTAGAATTTTCATATTTTGCAGACCTTATCTGTATCTTGGGACGAATTTCAGGAAAATATTTTTTTCATACATTTCCAAAAAAGTGTGACGTCATAAGGGTGTATTTTTTTAAATTACATGCCATATATTTTCTTACATTTTTGGGTGCCTCCTATAGTTACGTACATACCCCTAAAATTTTATTAAAATTGATTCGGTATTATAGACGAAAAAAAATTAAAACTAAAAAATATCAGTTTTGCGCCACTGGTATTAAAAATAAATAAAAAATAAAAATAATGCCTCGTTAATAAATTTCTGCAAAGGTACCTATTAAATAAGGTATAACAATTTCGTTAACCAAGTTTGGTTAACACAAATTGTACAGGGTGTCCAATGTTTAGTGTCAAACTTTGCAAACTTTAAAGCAATTTATTTTTCTTATTTCAAATGGGAATCCCTGTATATTTTTATGTCATTCGATGCAGAATTAAAAATCAAACTTTTTTCCTAATTGCAACCCTATCGAAATTTCTAACGCATCAAGAGTTATTTGCAGAAAACTAATTTTATCAACTATTCCAACAGTCATTATTATGAATAAATATCGAAGGCAGTGTGGCGGCTCGTGGGTTTTTGAAGTGGGGGTCATTTAGCATTGTAAGGATATATCGACAGCGCCGCAGGCAAATCGCCGAAGGCGAAAACTTTTTTTGAGTGCCACGCCCATAAAAGTATTTTTTTGCCTATTAAAATTGTAGGTATTTACCCTAATTTCTGTCTTCGCGGGCAAAAAGTTAACAGTAAGTATAATTTACCTGATAAAAAAATCAAAAAATAAAATATGGACCGACCTATACGTACATTTTAAACAGATTTGAACTTAACTTTCAAAATGCCTTTATTCCAAACTAACTTTTACAGTTCATTACATGGAAAGTGACAACATAATATAGCTAGCAAATAATACTAATAATAACTTAAGGTGGATTATTCTCTCTTTAGTTCATTAAAATTTGGAATACTTCTTACAAAATATTTTTCGACTGATAACATCGCTAATGCAGATAAGCGTTCCTGGCTCATATTTTGTACAACCGACAATTTCTGACACAAGGAACAATAAACTATTTAACACAACACTCGTTAAATAATAACAAACCAACAAATTATCAAACCCGACTGGCACCCGTACGTAAATTAAAAATCCAATAAAATGTAAATAATGACAAACTGACAAGGAATATTTGAATAATACATTATACAACCCTCCTTACTGCAGCAATCGGTTAAGTTCTCACTTGGTCTGAGGTTAAGTCAAGTCAACAAGTTTTCCTAAGAAATAAACTAAGAACTGCTCCGCAACGTAACTCCCTTCCCACACGTTTCTGCAAAATTGCAACGTTTGTCGGAACCTCATCGAAACTTGATGGGGCTTATAGCCTTTATAGGACTCGCATCTTTGTCTTTCCTTTCAGTAGTAGCATGCGTCTGTTTCTTTCTTGCACGCTTGCGCATTAAATTTCTCTGGCAAAGCAAACACAAAGCGGTGGTCAAGATTAGCCTGGACCCAATATACGAAGAACATACGATAAGTACCCTTCTAGTGCGTGGCTGTAATCATAAACTCTGGTAAAATACGAGGGATATTTTAGAGGTAATAGTAATAGTTCACGAAATAAACGAGGTTTGGCTGATTCAATGGCTTTTAAACCTTATTTAAACTTAATAAATATTAAGTTACATGAGAAGAGAATTAGTTAGGGAGGTCATTGACCAAATGACCTTAAGGAAGAGCCGCCACTGAATTCGAAGGTGGCTTTGAAAAACAATTTATTGGTGATAAAGTTTATTAAAGTCACCATAGACCATTTTGACTTTAGTAATCTAAATGTTTCAAATATTGTTAATTTGTTAGTAATTATTAACTGGAAATGATAATCGTGAATATGGTTATCCTTGAAAATTCGTTGAACTGTTCTTTCGATTACATCTACGGCATCAGCGACTGCTTGTTGAGTAACTGAAGGATTTTCTATAACAGATAATAGCACAGCCAATTGATTTTGTTCAGTTCGGACCGGTTTATTTCTCACTGGTTTTGGGTAGTTTACATTTCCCGTTTGTACAAACCTCTCTAATACGTTTTGCAGGCTCCTTTTGTCTGGATGTCGTCGTTCCGAATAACACTGTGCGTAAACTCGGCTTGCCAAAAAAGAGTTCTTTTCGCATGCTCCTAATATAAAAATCATATCTACGAGCTCTTCTTGGTTGTAGTCCATCACAAAAAACAATATAAAGTAATTATAACAGCTTAAGTAATTAGTAACAATTTAACAGTATTTAAAACTTTTAGATTACTAAAGTCAAAATGGTCTCTGGTCACTTTAATAAACTTTAATATCAATAAATTGTTTTTCAAAGCCACCTTCGATATTTATTCATAATAATGACTGTTTGAATAGTTGATAAAATTAGTTTTCTGCAAATAACTCTTGATGCGTTAGAAATTTCGATAGGGTTGTAATTAGGAAAAAAGTTTGATTTTTAATTCTGCATCGAATGACATAAAAATATACAGGGATTCCCATTTGAATTAAGAAAAATAAATTGCTTTAAAGTTTGCAAAGTTTGACACTAAACATTGGACACACTGTACAATTCGTGTTAACTAAACTTGGTTAACGAAATTGTTATACCTTATTTAATAGATACCTTTGTAGAAATTTATTAACGAGGCATTATTTTTATTTTTTATTTATTTTTAATACCAGTGGCGCAAAACTGATATTTTTTAGTTTTAATTTTTTTTTGTCTATAATACTGAATTAATTTTAATAAACTTTTAGGGGTATGTAGGTAACTATAGAAGGCACCCAAAAATGTAAGAAAATATATGGCATGTAATTTAAAAAAGTACACCCTTATGACGTCACACTTTTTTGGAACACCCTGTATGAAATGCGCCCCAAGATACAGATAAGGTCTGGCAAAATATGAAAATTCTAACTTAATTACTAAGTGAGCTATAGAAGACGGGAGGTGAGGTGCAGGACCCTGTATATTGCGCATGCTTACTATCCCGGTAACGGCCTGCTTAGTATTAACATTTTTCACAAGCTTGGTTGCATACCATTGGCAATATACTGCTTATTTATATGTATGTGGGTTTAACTAGTAAAACTTGTTATTATGTTGGTTTTTAAAACAATTTTTTCTTATATTCTATATAACTATATAAAAAAAATTGTTAGTGTCGAGATTACCTCCGCCCTAAGTACACCGACGCGACGCCAATGCTCGCAGTCGACGACAAGCGGCTTTGGAAATTCCGAACAGCAATGACCACTACACTACACATACACCTGTAAATTGTTATATAATACGAGGAAGTAAAAAAGCAATAAACAGTGACGCTATACGGGCTATGCTATGCTAGGCCTAACATTGGTAAATTTTCAATCCTGAGACGAGAAAAATTGCTGATTTGTTGAAAACAATTCTTGACACGATGGTGAACTTATGTTACTTTCCTCTCACCTCTATGGTGAACCACAACCACCTTGAAAAGAAGCCATGAAGTGACATCGGGCAACGCCGCATCAGCTGGAAGTTGTGGATCCACAAGCTATTATTATGACGCGCGGCAACGGGAGAGTTTTTATTGTTTCTGATATTTTTGTGTTTTTTTTTGGCTCTATTGCCACTATATTGATATTGAAAAATGTACACAAAAGTAATAAATAGTTCTGGATAACAAGAACAACTTACCTAATTATTAAATAATAGTAATATTGCGTTGAGAAGCTGTTTTTGTTTCACTACGAGTAGATTTATTTGATCAATCAAAAGTAATATTCTATTATACAAATTATTATCTTCTGCGTTTAAATTACAGGATTGACTTCGACTTGTGAAGTCTCAAATTTTAGTAAGCTTAATTAAGGCTTTGTTTAAGAAATCTATGCTTGTGTTGAGAAAGTCACCCACTATCTGGGTAACTTCGTTACTTTCACAATGAATGAATTGGTACCAAGACAATAAGTTTTCAAGCTGAGACTACCTGCTTAGTTTCATTTCAAAGGGTAAAATCCATTTCAAATCATTGTAAGCCAATTTATTATCTTTTAAAAAAACCTTTAACTTCATATCAATGTCCACTGAAACATGATTGACAATATTTATACAGTCATTGGTCAAAAACTATAAAAATATATTTTTGAGTCACTTACAATTTTTACTTCCCAATATTCAGAAGTATTAATTTGTGGTGAATAATTATTACTGAGATCGTCAAAACTTTTTATAAAATCTGATTCCTCGAAAGCTTGATTAAATTGAGAGGTACGCTCTTATTGTTCCTCGTTTCATTCCACTGGACTTTTTCTAGGAATGAGAACAGTTTTTGACAAGTAAGCAGGCAAAATTGGGATAAAAGCACGGAACAGCTGTTAAATTTAGTCTCACTTTAGTTGGGAATTTTTTTTGTAGTGGTATCAGGCAAAATATCACTGGGTACAAAATGCTTAGCACAAACTACAGAATACAGTGTGGGCGACCAATTAACTCTTGGAATGGTTTTTAGCCATAGAATTTTCAGATTTTCATCTTTTGGGAAGTGAAAAACTAATACACTCTCTTCACCTGCTTTTAAAATACTTTTATAGTTAGAGTTACACCCAGGAATACAGCAGGGGCTTGGAATGTTGATAAATAAACAAACTAAAAAAAAAATATTAGTACTTACCTAAATACCTAGGTATCTAGAGGTATCGTACCTACTTACGCACTATCTCTACTAGTAATATTTTTAAACTACTTCACATATACCTTCAACCTAAATAAACACTTCAATATTTAATAAATTAACTGTATATCCCCAAAACAATAAAGTTTATCCCAAAGAGCTAACTAGAATACAAAAAACACAAATTTTAAATTAAAACAAATAAAATTCTGCCGCCATTTTTCATAAAACCCGTAAACAAACCGCCAGGCCTGCCAGGCTGTTGGATTTTTCACTTATTAATGCTATTAGAGCAAACCCGCACCACAAATTTTTACTAGTATTTTGTAGAGGTTCGTAGCAATCATGTTACTTCATCATGTCGAAAACCGGATAAAAATACAAATTAATAGGACAACACCTGACACATGGATGTTTAGAGCAGTGTTGTCGATGTGTCTGTTACATGGCTTGAACAAGTTAAGACGGCTATGATTGTTTGCTTAACTAAAGGTAAATGTCTATACAGTGTCACAATTAAAGTCCGCACTATATGGAACTTTTTTTATTAATGAGGTTAGTTAAAATTAAATATCAGCAATCATTTTTGCTTCAAATTAGACTAAAAATTATATATTCAATTGTCACCATCTGTCATTCGGTATCTGTCAAAAAAACATTTTCTTCAAAAAATGCTGAAAAATGGCATTGTTTTACCGAATTTCAAAAAATGTTATTAGAAAAAGTTGTTTCTAGTACAATTTTAGGCCTAAATACAAGTAATACAGTTTCAGATGTCTAGCGCAAAGTTGAATTTTTTGCCATTTTTTCAAAGTAACTTTTTTTTTATATAATGTAAGTTGGCTTAATATATTTTAAACTATTTGTTTATACCATACTTAATATTTTATTTAGTTTGTATGCTTATTTTTTCACTAGAATACCATTTTTTTTCGAAATATAGAATTAGAGGCAAAAAAAATTTACACGGGTGGTGCAAAGTTATCATAATTTAAAAATTTTAACAGATAGACGTCCTATGTTCTATTTTTTTGATAGTACGTACGTACGTAAAAAGTTTAGAAAACTTATAATAGATTCCCAGATATCAGATTAGGTCACAAATTTCAAATGACAAATTATATTATTTAATATTTCATAAAAATGTTATTTTATACTAAATATAATTTATTATAACTATCATTATTAGGAGGACGTCACACTGAAATGTGAAATTTATATTGCTTTTGTGTTACCTATTTAAAATTATTATTAACGTTCCTTTTTGTTCCTTGCTCCTATAATAATGATAGTTATAATTATACTTAGTATAAAATAACATTTTTATGAAATAATAAATAGTATAATTTGTCATTTGAAATTTGTGAACTAATCTGATATCTGGGAGTTTAACTATAAGTTTTTTGAACTTTTTACGTGTATGTACTATCAAAAAAATAGAACATATGGGGTATATCTGTTAAAATTTTTAAATTATGATAACTTTGCACCACCAGTGTCAATTTTTTTTGCCTATAATTCTATATTTCAAAAAAAATGGTATTCTAGTGAAAAAATAAGCATACAAACTAAATAAAATATTAAGTATGGTATTAACAAATAGTTTAAAATCTATTAAGCCAACTTACATTACATAAAAAAAAATTACTTTGAAAAAATGGCAAAAAATTCAACTTTGCACTAGACATTTGAAACTTTGTAATTAGGCCTAAAATTGTAATAGAAACTACTTTTTCTAATAACATTTTTTGAAATTCGGTAAAACAATGGGATTTTTCAGCATTTTTTGACAAAAATGTAATTTTTGACAGATACCGAATGACAGATGGTGACAATTGAATATATAATTTTTAGTCTAATTTGAAGCAAAAATGGTTGCTGATATTTAATTTTAACTAACCTCTTTAATAAAAAAAAAGTTCCATAATATGGTGCGGACTTTAATGGTGACACTGTAGGTTACACACTACCCTTTTTTTTATACAAGCTCCATTAGGGTTTTATACCTTTTACCATTTTCTCTTCTGCTAACACCATCAGCAATGCTTCTATGTTCTATCTCCTGATGATGAACGTTTCTAGGTTCGAAACATGTAGATACCTTAAATTAAATATTTTTATTCTTATAAATTTGTAGACGTTTCCATACTGTCAACCCCACTTTAAACATGAACTGTTTCTTCGAATTAAAAGTTTATAAGATGCAGCAACAGCAATTAAGTTGGGAAGCTTAAAGACGCCAACTCCAGTTAAAGTCCAATAAAATATCAGGCGTTTTCCCTATCCCACTTTGCGACAGATTTTAACTTAGCCGAGTGAAAGGAAATAAATTTTCAGAGGATTTATAGTGACTCAATAAACTAGTGCTTCTTAGATGTTTTATGCTCTGAACAAAATGGGAGCAAGATAAAATAATGGAGAGCAAAAAGTAAAATCTTAATAATGCCTGTTATGGTACGCCCAGTGGCGGCACGTGTCTTACCCTGGTTAGGTTAGGTTAGAGTGGCAGACCTCTGGAATTGACCAAACAGTCACACGTAGTCCTATAGGACCGTTGTGATACCACACATGTTCCGCGGAACCTATTGCATCAGCTTCCTGATGGTTAACACGATCGTAGAAGAATCTTGACAGCTCATTCAAACCAGCCACTGCTGTTAATAAACTTAGTAAGTCGACCCAGTTGCAGGCTGCTCACTTCCTCCAGATCATTAAAAAATGGTGGCACCCAGTGCATTGAACCTTCTTCTCGCGAGGCCGGGGCATTCACACAAGAAATGCTGAATACTTTCCTCCTCTTCCTCATCTCTGCAACTTCTGCAGAAGTCGTTAGTTGGTATTCGCATACGTTCAGCGTGTCTACCGAACAAGCAATGTCCGGTGATTACGGCAGTGATGTTTCTTAGGTCCTTCCGACTGTGCTGTAATAGCGCTGCGGTTTTCCTGTTATCAAGTAGAGGCCACAATTGCCTGGAGATGCTACAAGTTGTAAGTCCTGTCCATCTGCTTTGCGCAAGTTGTTTAGCTGCTCGATCTATCTCTTCTTTGACTGATCCCAGTGGTCTAGCCACAGTATTCTCTGCTAGTTCGACAGACATGCTTGCGCCCTCCCTGGCGAGCGCATCAGCAGTCTCGTTGCCATATATGTTACTGTGTCCAGGAACCCAGCACAAGGTGATTCGATGTTGAGCACCAAGTGCGCAGAGATTGTTGCGACAGCGCCTTACCCTGGGGCGGATTTTGCTTTTTGACGTGGGAAGTAACGCTCCAAAAAAATGTGTTGAGGGGGGGAAGAGATTAGTAGTTAAATACAAATTGGGGTAACGACTTTCGATCGAAAAAATATATAGTCAATAGAAAAACAGCTCCAAAATTTTTTTTTCAATAACATTTAAGAAATTAAGAGAATTGATTGCAAAATCTACATTACTTCGACCTAGTATACAAAGTGCCCGAAATTGGTGTTGAAAGTATTGCGTTCTCGGAAAATATAAGAGATAAAAAACAGTTGAATGGGAAAAGTTTTTGGCAATTTATATTAGCAGTTTATTGGTGCTTGTGGATCGATTCTGGTTCTTTCGGTTTTTGAGATATTTTGAATAAACTAAAATGTTGCATTTCCTTAGATCGTTTTTAACTATATTATTTCCCAATATTTTAAAAATCTGTAAACACATTTTCATGGCAACTTTTTACATCGAATATGCCTACTTGGTAATATTTTAGTTTCAACGTTTTGGTTTCCTGCAACCATCATCAATTTTCTTTTTTCTTATGACCGCCATATTGTATTTTTAATTTCTCATAATATGATACTAAACTCTATTAAAAATTATACTATACTACTCAATACGATTGGGGTAAAGGTATTTGCGTGATATCACAAAACAAAACAATGATTGTTTGTAAAGGAATTATTATTAATAAAAAGCGAATATTGTGGGATATCGGACAAGTAGTGTGCAACTATTTTTTATATTGGAATACACGGGGATCCAAGCACAATCGATACCCTGGGGCGGGTAGACCACGACGGCCGTTTCGTCCTTGTTAGGACTCTAGTCTACGGGCAGCCCTAACCCAAGCAATCCCGACACAGCGGTAAGATGTATTAAAAGCCTTTTTACAAAAGCAAAGCGGCCATCAATACACCGTAGCGCCATCCCAGCGGAGTTAACTCCAATATAAAAGGAAGTCACACTAGTAATATTGAAAGGTAGACAACTAAATAAACCACGAAGTACATCACAATCCAGTATAGGGAACTCAATTTGCGTTTTCACCGAAACATCTGCCGTTTTGTAGACCAGGAACATACTAACGCCGGCTTCCACTAGAATAAGCGTAATCCGTTTAAGAAAAGCCATAAAAATGTTTAGAAAATAATATTTATAATACCTATCCGCGAAAATAATTAAAAGTGAATACTGTGACATATCTGACAAGTGTGTAACTGTTTTTTATATTGGAACACACAGGGATCCAAGCACAATGGATGCCCTGGGGCGGGTAGACCACGACCGCCGCTTTGCTTTTGTAAAAAGGCTTTTAATGCATCTTACCGCTGTGTCGGGATTGCTTGAGTTATGGCTGCCCGTAGAGTCCTAACAAGGACGAAACGGGCAGCCGTAACAAGAACTAGTAAACAGTAAATACTGTTTTTGGGTAGCTCTACCTGTTGTTTTTTTTTTGGCTTTGGCAGATCTGCCATTCAGCCAGCCGCTAAGTTTTTAAGGGTTACAGATAATACGTCAAATCATAAGAAAAAGAAGAAAAAAAGAAAAGGAATAAACCTAAAAGGAAAGAGACAGGGTTACTCGCTTCTCGCTCTGGGCCGATCAGAGCATTTTATAAACAAACAGGAGGGCCCTGGGAAAACACATAACAATAGGAATTTAGGATATCTACATTTCCTAAGGTTTCCGATATAAAATTACGATTATAACTTAATGATTACAGTTTAATGTTATTTCTATGTAAGAAGGACATGATAGCCTTCTGTGCCTTTACATTGTTTACCTCCGACAGGACGTGGAGTAAGTTTAGGGGAGCCATGTTGTATCCTTAATTTCAAAATAAATAAATAAAATAAACATAAGAATTTATTTTGTTGTCAAAATTAGATACTACCATAGACTTCTTATAGACTAAGCATAAATAATAGCCTGCTTGCTTGCATCAAATATTCGTACGTGTGAAACAAAGACAGAAGAGAGAGATAGCGTTAAATTACCGATACCGGCGTGCGGACTTGTAATGGCTCAAGGATTCGGAGCGATTAGTCAATACCAGCGGCGTAGGATATGGCAAGGATTTTTAATACGTTAAATAAGTAATTATTTAAAAGTGTTCAGTACCGTACTAATAAATTGTTACTTAAGTGAAGATTAAAAGAACACACGTTGCAATTCGATACCTACACTATTATTCGTTCCTAAAGTTTCAGTCCTGGAGCATCGCTTCCACCGGAGCAACCTTCCACCGGAACGACGTTCCACTTCAATCCAAACCGCGTTACCGACGACACGTTCTATTTTCTATTACGAGAATTCAAGGGTAGACAACCAGTACAACCACCATTACTAAATCAAGTTCTGGGCTGCGATGTATTTTGTTTTGCGGTCGAGCATGTGCATTGTCCTTGCATTCTTATCCAAAAACTTTTAATATTAGCATTATACTTCACGAAATAAAAAAGTCCAATGGGTTAAGACCGGTCGATCTAGATGGTCATTCCATTGACCCATGACCCCTGTCTACGAATCCACTGCCCGAAAATATTGTATTTAAGTACTTCCTTACACGAGTAGGATAATGCGGAGGAGCACCATCCTCTTAAAATCATAAGGTCAAAATCAAATGATCATTATCATCTGAAAATTGAGTCGCAAGAGGTGGAAGGAACCTGATCATTTCGTAGAAAATCTTTCTCCAGTAAGGCTATCATAAAAAAAAAGTTCAATTAATCTATTTTTAACAATGGCCGCCCAGACATTAGCCTTGTCATCATACTGGGTGTGGTTTTCTATTAACCAATGAGGATTTTCCTGTGGCCAGTATCTGTAGTTTTGACTATTAACCTTATATTTAAACAAAAACTAATTCGTCAGCACTGAAGTGTTAATATTTCGTAAACGGATGAATATAGGTACCAAATTATGTAATAATAATAATAATAATAGTCTCTAGTAAAGAATATAAATTACAATTCGTGAAGGGCGAAGTCTAGCTGATACGTTAACCCTAGGTATAGGGCAAGATTTATAAAAAAATTAAAGTTGATATACGTAGCGTTTTTGGTCCACCCTGTTTGATTTCTTTTTTCTAAAAAAATTGTATTTCAAAAAAATTAATTTGGTGTTTCTAAGCGATGGTATGCGTAAAATTTTTGTTCGAATGGGCTTAAGGAGAAGGTATAGCCCGGTATTTCCCTACCCTGGTGGGTCGGTGGTTTCGACATTGTTGTTAGTAACTTGAAACACTCGAACTTTCATCAGAAAAACAAACGAATTTTAACAGATTGTTTTTATAAAGATTGAACTGGTGCATTTCGTAAATAACAACTAAACATTTAATAACAACGTTTCCTTTTAGTGCTCGCAGTGGGTAACCTATTGTCTGGAAAACACTCGGAAAACCGGAAAGAGTAAAATATCTGACTGTCTAGTTAATTATGAAAAAGGACAAACCGCACCGGCATTAAGTTAAAAGCACCATTTAATTTCATAAAGTGAGAGTAGAAAAAGCTCGGTTTAGTTTTACAATAAATATGTTTTGTTTGCTGTGGATGCGACTTGTGTGGATTTTATAAGGAGTGGCTTTTTTTTTGGAAAACAAAGAAATCTGGTGGGAGAAATCTGATGTAAAATGGGTGTTTCTTTAACATTAAAATTAAAATACCGGTTGAAGAAAAGTATTTAACATTATGTCAGCTTAAGTTTAGAATGGTAACCGTATTAATATACAGTGTGACCAGTAAAGTCCGCATCATATGGGATTTTTTTTATTAATAGCTTTATTCAAAATTTGACTTTGACATCAAGTTCTGCTTCGATAGAGATGAAAATTAAGCAAAAAAATAGTAGTCACGTGATTCGCATTATCTGTCAAATTTTAATTTTTTCCAAAAAATAATTCAAAAGTGGGGTTATTTCTGAAAATATCGGAAAAAGTTATAAGAAAAAGTTTTATTAAATGCAGTTTCTAGCCCACATGCAAAATTTCAGCTGCATAAGATAATTTTGATTTTTTACTCACCACTAAAATTTATTTTCCACTTAATGAACACTTTACTGATGACACTGTGTTCTTTTTTGTCTTAATATTAAGGTGTATTACTTTCAGACACAAACTACGTATTCAAAAATACTTATTTTATGAAGTTACCTTATACAGGGTCAAAAACAAATAAACTTTGCATCACGTGCGACCAAATTTTAATAGCCCAATTTTGATTTTGTAGAAAAACACACATTTTAATATGGCGTTACTTTAAAGAAAATGCTGAAATAAAGCATTGTCAAAACTAAGAAGGTTTATGTAGGTTGCGTTGAGTCTATTTACAAAATATGGGTAAAAAATCAAAATTATCTTATAAAGCTGAAATTTTTGTATGTGGGCTAGACACCGTTATAAAAAAACTTTTTTCAATAACTTTTTTCGATACTTTCAAAAATAACCACATTTGAATTATTTTTTGGAAAAAATTAAAATTTGACCGATAATGCGAATCTCGTGACTACTACCTACTTTAATTTTTATCACGATCGAAGCAGAACTTGATGCCAAAGTCAAATTTCGAATAAAGTTATTAAAAAAAAAAGTCCCATATGATGCGGACTTTAATGGTCCCACTGTATAATAGGATAGCGAACAAATCTATAATCACCTATTTTAAGTCTATGTAGCTTACGTTAGTGAATTTATTATTATTACTATTATTATTGTTTGTATGACAATAAAATAAAGTATTTAACATTAAGTTAAGTAGTTACAGATGATTCTTTCACCATCAGATTGCGCCAATCCCTTCTGCACATGCGCCAGCAGTGTACATGATCAAAGTTGTTCATTAGTCGTTCAAAGCTGTTCATTAGCTGTTCAAAGCTGTTAATCAGTCGTTCAAAGCTGTTCGTTAGCTGTTCAAAGCTGTTCATTAGTCGTTCAAAGCTGTTCATTAGTCGTTCAAACCTGTTTATTAGCTGTTCAAAGCTGTTCATTAGTCGTTCAAAGTTGTTCATTAGCGGGTTAAAGCTGTTCATTAGTCGTTCAAAGCTGTTCATTAGCTGTATAAAACTGTTCATTAGTCGTTCAAAGCTGTTTATTACCTGTTTAAAGCTGTTCATTAGCTGTTAATAAGTCGTTCATTAGCTGTTCAAAGTTGTTTTAGAACGGCTATAATGAATGGCTTTGAACGAATATTAAACAGCTAATGAACAGCTTTGAACGACTAATCAACAGCCAATGAACATATTTAAATTCAATTAGTTTATGTTGAACTGTGGGTGTAGTGTTTTACCTATAGGTATAACCTGAACAAATAAAACAAAAAAAATGTTGCTGTAAATATGAGTGAGATAAAGTCCTATTTAAAATTGCTTTTCAGTTACTTAGTATTTTCGAAGTTTAGGTAATTATACTATCTTTAAACCAAATAAATACACATGTTTATTATTACCTACCTTAAAATACAATATTTATAAAACAAAATTTTCACTTATAATCTCCCTAGCAGCAGAATTATTACCGGTAACTTTTTTCAAGGGCAAGAATGTTTTGCTTTTTCTAATCGAATCGGGGATGCTGCTTTTTTAATCGCTATTGTATGAATATTAAATTATAAAATTTTCTATCAACAAAAACATGAGTGAAACCGAGAAAAAATTATCGGGAATCAATTCTGCTGCGTGGGAGATTCGGAAAGAAAATTTCATAAATTGGAGCTATTTCTTATTGTAATTTTTTTGCTAAAATGCTACAAAAACATATTTGCTGCGGCTTAAGTTAATTGTAACTAATTAGAGTATTAGAAATGAAGTTCATTTTAGCCGTTAGTAACTCATTTTTATTACTAAAATTTTAGAAACATTAAATAACAAATTTGTTATCTGAAGTCCAATGTCTTTAAATTCGAATAAAACTTTAAAAACTATATTTCCGATGAGTTTAGTTTAATATGACGCACTGTATTTTTACAATAGAAGTTGATTTTACTTGTTAGTAACTAAGGGTTATTACTGAAATTTCAGGAACATTAAAAACTTTAATTCGTTTTCTACTATACCAATCTGCTATTACATGTCTACATAGTTTCAAATGAAACTTAAAAAACATATTTCCGATGAGTTTAGTTAAATTTTTGATGTGTCTCTTTTAGCCCCGGTGTTCGATATGTAAACCAAATTGGTTAGTATCAATAAAAATTATAAGTTAGCAACAAAATGTATTTTGATTTTACTCTGAGTGGCTTTTGCCAATAGATATAGGTAAAGCACTTCATTTTTGAGAGAAAAATTATCACTTATTAATTTCATTAAGTTAATAGGAACTAACAAAATTATCGCGATAATCTCCCGTTGCTATACCTGAGCAACGAAGCCTTCTAATTGGTTGAAAATAAATTTATGAAATTTTCAATATAATTTATTATTATTATTTGTTTATATTATTATCATTGTTTGGCAATAGTAAGCGGTAGAACCGATGAGACTATTGCATAAGTTGTTGCTCTGGAAGTTATCACATGTATAATTTTAAATCCGGTCCTGGAATTAATACCTTTAACTTATAAAAATTCATTTGATCAGAATTGACAGAGTGTCACGTGGCTTGGAATCAATCTTGGGAGAGAAATTAAATTTTTTACTATATCTTAAAATAAATTTGATACCTACCTAGCCTAAGTCTTTGTCGTTTTAAAATTGGAACTTTCATGACCAATTGCAACTGACAAGTGGTACTATCGAGTCGCTTGTAGAAATAAATGATTTTGCTGTTGTTCAGCACGAACATTTAACTTATAATATTGGGTATTCATTTTTTTTTAACAGGGAATATAACGCCGACATTGTAAATCCTTCTGCACGTTCTGTAACTAAAATAATTCTTGTCATAAAACTAAAAGGGTCGTATAATACAAATTCCATTCACTCCTGGCTCATTTACCGGGCAGGTATTTGTAGTTGCCCTAATGAAATATAGAGCAAAGGCACTGCTTGAGTAATAAATTATTCGGGTTTATACTCTGCAAACGCAGTGAACATACCCTTCCATATGCCAAGGGAAGGATAAGAAAATTGGAATTAAAAAAAATTAAATAATACAGCGTGTTCGCCAACAGTAATTGATGTGGTGTCTGGGGGTAAAAAAATGGATTTTGATCCAATAAACTACCTTTTCCATAAAGATTAATTTCCAAAATATTTTTTTGATAATTCGAACAATTTTTGTGATATTAACAGAAAACCTTGCATATCGACGGTAACAATTCAATATGTCGTAACTCAAAATCTCCTACTTTTCAGGAAACGATAAAAACTGTAAAATAAATATGTCGTATATCACAACTTAGTAAGGTGGGTCCAATAATGACTAACTCAACGTTCATAGCAGACCATTTTTCTATTAATGAAAATTAACTTAATATGTATACCTAATTAACTAAAAACCAAAAATAAATCACTTAGTTATATTTTTATCAATACAATTATATAAAATGCATGCATTAGTTGGTATTAAGACTTACCAAAACTATAATAATATCACACCTGCTGTTAAAACACCATTGACAATCGTGTCGACTTACGATAAATTGCAACCCCGTTAGATTTACGACATATTGTTTTTTGTCTCTTATTGGCCCTTTCTGCTAAACGAAAGCCAATAAGAATTTTTATATCCATGTGTTATGATTACATTAACAGTTTAAGCGGGAAATCTCATTTTGCTTGAATTCGGAGTTACGACATATTGAAGTGTTACCGTCGATATGGTATTTGGTATTGATTAAGAATAATTGACAATAAAAATATATCTATTGTTTAAAAATTACTTTTAGGTATACACTGAGAAAAATCTTTCTATTTCTTATAAGAGTTCACGTAGGTACTCTTTATACAACTCTTTAAAGTATATTATGCGACAGCAACGCGCTTTCCTACTGTTAGACAACGAAAATTGCTAAACCATTGTGCAGTAATAATATCACGGTAATTTAGCCAATAGGAAATAGGAGTTATTGCTACAATAGACTGGTTTATAGCCATTATTGCTTTAAATACTCACAATAAATATCAAGTTCTATTGGGGTAATCTGGTTTTATATACTGTATCAATTCCGACAGGCAGTTGTTATGAAACTTGACATTAATCATAATAATATTATGGGGAAAAAAACTCACAGTCGTCTTTAAAATATAAAACCACCCTTGGTATCTAAACTGTAAGTTTTTCCCCATATCTCAACAGCTTCACTTTGAGATAATGGACTACTTCCGTAAAATAATAATATTTATCATCAACCGTCAGTAAAGCCGTGATTTCCGGAAGTAAACGAACACTTTATTTTATTGTAAAATAAAATACTTTACCTGCCGCAAATGCGGCAGATCAGATAATAGTTATTTATGTACCAAGGCAGTAAAGTGATTCTTTATCGGACGAGTCTGAAATTATGAGATGAGCGAGCGAAGCGAGCGAGGCGAATAACAGGCGAGTCGATAAAGACACTTTACTGACGTGGTGCATACAAAATTTTATCGCCAACCGTTCAGAATTTATAATATAAAAAAATTGAGGTATACAGTATAACTCATCGCAATAAATCGCGAGAAAACTATTATCTAGCTGTCATAGGGAAAGGCGTGACAGTGACAGACGATTTTTGATTAATAAATGTCAAAGTCACTAGTAAAGTATTTTATTTTACAATAAAATAAAGTGTTCATTTACTTCCGGAAATCACTCTGATAATGTACGGCTTTACTGACGGTTGACAATAAATACTTTTACCCTCCGCAAATTAGTTACTTTGACATTTATTAATCAAAAATCGTCTATCACTATCACAGCGCGATAGTAGTTTTCTCGCGATTTATTGCGATGAGTTATACCTCAATTTTTTATATTATAAATTCTGAACGGTTGGCGATAAAATTTTGTATGCACCACGTCAGTAAAGTGACTTTATCGACTCGCCTGTTATTCGCCTCGCTCGCTTCGCTCGCTTATCTCCTAATTTCAGACTCGTCCGATAAAGAATTACTTTACTGCCTTGGTACGTACATAAATAACTATTGCTTGCTACGGTTAATAAAGCATATACTTACCACTAAAAATCAGTTCTGTAGTTCTCATAAATTTAAATAACATCCAGTGTGATGTTCTTGTCGTTTAACATTGTCCATGATCATCTATTATGCAACATGATGCCACTGTGATGGTAAAATTCGTCCATAGATCATTAAGTCCAATACCAATGATGGGTTGTGCGAAATAAAAATCTTCTATTAGTTCATCAGACATGCAAAGTTTAAAAAAACTTAAATAAAAGGTAAACATAAATTAATTGAAACAGGTATTGGTAGGATCAATAAAATTCAAATTCAAACAGGACAGCTAAAAGACTCCGAACAACGATGTCACCTGCGCAACAAATACGTTAAAACTTATACTACGGCGTGCGGCGATTGCCGATCGCTACGAACCCCCACCAAAGTCTTATGGATTATAGATTCTAACGGATACAATTTGTTTTTGAGGACGCTGTTCTGATTTCTTATTTGTAGAAAAGGCGCTTTACTAGGAACAAAATGCTCATGCTCAAGCAAATTCTCATTGAGAAGATACAATTTATTTCTTAACAAAATTACTGTATTAAAAGTAATTCATTATTCAATAAGACTGTGCTGATAATGGAACTGATTACTACCAATAAAAACACTTCTAGCAGATCTGAAATTGATATAACACTAAAGCGGGCTTGATACACTAGCAATTTATTTAATATGTGTTAATAAAAAATTAGCTATCAATACAAACTATGTGTTAGCAAACCTGTTGTCTGTTGTAGGTATTAGATCATTTTCCTCAGTGTAGGGTACCCAGTGGCAGGCAGTAGGTAGGGTTGAGCCTCCCTGCTTAATAATTTTGGGGTCGCAATAATCTCATAATGAATCAATAATTCAATATAATATTGTTAGCAAAGATTACTTTGTAATAAATTTTCACAGAAAGCATAGGGTCGTTTCAAAAGCATTATAAACATTAATTAAGAGCCGGCCCATCCTATTAGATAGAAACAGCGAGCTTTTAGGCTTCCATCGCATATCCGAACCGGCATATTTTTTTATTTTTAGTAGTTTTTCGATTTTCATTGTCGATGGCGTCTGCGTCGGCATGACATGTGAGATATGGTTGGCGGCTGATTTTTTCGAGCTTTCTCGCAATCTCGCTAGTGACTGTAAAAAGTTGAGGTTTTTCTGAGACCATATCTAGTGCAAGTAACATTAATAGTGTTACATTTGGATATCGTTGTTTCGCTGTTGTAATCGTCATTACTCACAGAAGATCCAGTCGAAAGAAGAAATATAATTATAAGTAAAAGGCCCATTCTAAAATTGTGTATCAATCCAGAAGATGATAAAAATAAAGATGTAATAAATGTAAATATATTTTGTGTCATTGTTAAGATGTCAGATGAATGAAAGTTGAAATACACATTTGTATTACAATATTTTACAGTTAAAATTTACAAAATAGGTACAGCTTAAATCAATATTTTTATCCTCGGATTTATATAATTTAAAATGCTGCCATTGTTAATGGGCGTCCTACCGTCAAGTTCTCCATAGTAGTAAGGTTGCAGTAAAAAAATTGTTGCCCTTTTAAATAGTCACTTTCAATACCTCTCTGAATTTTTACTATTATTTATTTTCGATTAATTTTTTTAGGTAAGTACTTGGTTTTTAATCAAACAAAAAAAATAAATTGAATCCCTAAACATTATTTGTTTATTACCATAAAATATTTGCCGTTTATTTTCCTATGGGAATATTTTAATAAATAATATGTAATTATTTTATTCGCTTTGAAATATTAAATTTGAAAAAGTCCCAAATAATATTTTATTAACAATAATATATCCGAATTTATCAACCAAATATGAAAAGATATATTTTATTCAAATATTCCCATCTATGTTTTATTGCCGACGGAGTAGTTTTATTTCCAGTTGTTAGAGTAGCAAAGGAATAACCCAATCCGTATACGTATCTCTTTCTGCTGCGACAAAATTATTTGGTAAAAATTAAATGAATAACAAAAATTAATTATTATATTGTGGTGTTTAAGTATCTTGTGGAATATTCGCGTTCCTAAAATAATATCAAAACCAAGAATAATTTTCTTAAAATAACAGGTACCAAAAAAAAATTTCGGAGATAATTTAAGCATTTTAGATATCTAACTAAAATTTCAGACGATATAAATGTTTTGCGGCTTATCGAATTGATCAACTACTATCATGACAACAAAGACATTTTCGGATTTTTTTTCTTTTTTTGCCCCATTCCAATGGTCACTTTATTTTCGTTTGAGAAGAAGTGGAGAAGAGAAAACTGGATCACGCAAATTCAAAATTTTATTGATTTGCTTTGGTGACAGATCGCGTTCTCAAGCAGAAGTATCAGCTTTATTTTACGAAACACACCCCGATATACTACCAATTTCCCAAGGTACCATCAGCAAAATTGAAAGACGTTACCGTGAAGTGGGCCACGTCAGGGACATAATAAGGCAGCCTAGAGTAATGGATGAAGACACGCAAGTAAACGTTTTACTTGCTCTTCAAGAAAATTCTATTACTCTAGTTCGGCAACTTGCAAGAAAAAATAACATAAGCCATACGTCTGCATTCACGTTAGCGAAATCATGTTAAATGCGTTTTTATAAAATGTAAATGATACAAGAGAACTGGAAGATGAATTCACTTGATCAGCATTTAGTAGATTGGGACTGGATCATTTTTACAAATAAGGGTACTTTTGTACTACTGAAACTGTGAAGGCAGTAACCAGAACTGTCGATATTGGTCCGCACAAAATCCTGATGCGAAAAACCCATACCCAGCTTCCTCAAAAACTTCATGTTTGGGCAGGCATAATTGGCGACCGCTTCATTGGGCCAATATTCCTTGAAGCTAACTTGAATGGCCATACATATATGAATTTTTCGCAAGAGGAACTTATTTTAGCATTCACTCTTTATTTTCTCACGATGCAGAAGCAGATCTTCATAATGCTCGAATGGTAGCAGGATGGCACTCTGCCTTATTACGCCATAAAATGTTCAACAATATTATTTAAGTGAAGTTTCTACAAACCGCTGGATAGGAAGAAGGGGTACCATTACATGGCCTCAACGATCGCCTGATCTTAATCATCTAGATTATTTCCTTTGGGGTCATCTAAGAACCAAAGTTTACGTATAATAAAACCAGAAAATTTAGAGGAACTTAGGCAACGACTAACACAAAATTAGCTAAATATTTCGGGATCTGGTACATAATGGCAAGAATAAATTTTACTTTAGATTAACGTTGAAGAAATAATCCATACTTTAAGTAAAGTGGAGTGTATGTTTAAAAGGGAAAGAAATAAGACACTTTAAGTTTTCCTCCATATTATTAAAACTTGTCTTAATATTCAGTGGAGGAAGACTTAAAGTGTCTTATTTCTTTTCCTTTTAAACATTTTAGAAGGGTTGGTCAAGAAAAGGATGAATATTATTTCCAACAATGTTTACAATAATACAAGTTGCGTCTAGATTACCGAAATGCAAAAGTAAATAGTGGGTCTTATTTCCTTTTTTATGTCTTTTCCAACAAGCTTTTACAATACATACCATTACATTTAAAAAAAAGTTGGTGGTTTCTTCCCCCAAAAGAGAGGCAAATTTCATTAGGACACGAAAAAAGTAAACCAAACTAAAAATAAACGCAGCCGCAGCTCTGTATTTTTTCAGCAAATAAAGAGACTTTCTAATACTGAAAATACTGAAAGCATAATCTCGTACTATCATACCGGGTGTTTCTCAAACGGCGTTCACCTCTATAACTTTTCTGTATTTATAGATATTAAAATGAAATTTTGAGATTATGCATAAGAGATGAGTCTGCATTTAATGGCATAATTTTCAATTTGTTAGCACTTCCGGTTTGACCTGAAGTAACCTTGACTTTGGTATTTTAAATGGGACATCTTGTATATTTTTACTTATTGGGATTCAGCATAACATTCTGAGTAAAATCACTTGACGTGTTATAACATTTTTATGTTTATTTTTTATTTTCAATCTAGAGTGCTACAAAAATAATTAAATCTGTTAATTTATAGTCAAGTAGTATGTTTATGAAAATTAAAATTATGTCATAATAATTGACTTTTTAAGTTTCACAAGCGTTTAAAAAATGAAATTTTGTTTTCTTGACGTTTACTCCATTTTTCCAAATGGAACGATGGTGGTTCACTAGGATATTTAAAACGAGCATTATTTTTCCAACAATTTGATACCATACACTCCTATGCTATTTTAAAAGTGACACTGAAAAATTTGCCTTAAATCCGAATAGCAAATTTAAAAGCGGTATATATGCATTATTATTGCCGCCCTCTCTTTTCTAAAGAAATATAACGGCGGCTTTGAAAAATAACGGAATAGTTTTGAAAACCAATATGGTTTTAAATTAAAATTGTAATGTCATTCGTTTATTAAACTTACATTGTAAATCAGATAATATGGTTAGTTTTACTAGAAATGAACAAATTGATATTCTTCTTATTTTTGGAGTGACCAGAAAAAATCTTCCGAAGCCACAAGTTTATACAGTGACCGGCAGAAAGTGTGCAGCATATGGGAAGTTTTTTATCTTTAAGTTTAAAAAAATAATTTTATTTTAGATAGGTTCTGCATGTTCTCAAACCAAAATAACACCCGTTAAATCCGGTAAAAGTATTATGGTATACGAGGTAGGATCAAAAATTTGAAATTCCGCTAAGAGTAAAGTACCTCCATCTTTCATTTTAGAATATTTTTTACTAAGAATTATTGTTTTAATTTCAAAGTTATACCCAAACTCCAAACTTCGCTTATTTTGGACAAAAAATGGATTTAATCGTATTTTCTGAATAACCCTGTATAAAAAATAAATGGCAACCGAACAGTACGAAAATAAGATTTTCTGCAGACTTTGTTAGAGATAACTGGCGATCATAAGTCCGATTAGTTTGTTTTCGTAATATTATGGCTTTTTAAAATAAAAACATAAAAATTAGGAGATACTTTAAGTCAATGTAAATTAAAAAATATCAGTTAGATGAAATTAACTTGTTCCCTCAGAAAATAAAATACGGTGTGCAGCAAAAATATTTAATTTATGTTTTTATTTTAAAAAGCCATAACATTAAGAAAACACACTAATCGGACTTATGATCGACGGTAATATCTAACAAAGTCTACAGAAAATCTTATTTTCGTACTGTTCGGTTGCCATTTATTTTTAATACAGGGTTATTCAGAAAATACGATTAAATCCATTTTTTTGTCCAAAATAAGCGAAATTTGAAATTTGGGTATAACTTTGAAATTAAAACAATAATTCTTAGTAAAAAAATATTCTAAAATGAAAGATATAGGTACTTTACTCTTAGCGGAATTTCAAATTTTTGATCCTACCTCGTATACCATAAGACTTTTACCGGATTTAATGGGTGTTATTTTGGGTTGATAACATGCAGAGCCTATCTAAAATAAAATTAATTTTCTAAACTTAAAGATAAAAAAATTTCCCATATGCTGCGCACTTTCTGCCGGTCACTGTATGTATTGTATGTTTTATAAACTAACTAGCGTGTACCCGGCATGCGTTGCAATGACCGGCATTCGCCCCGGTATACCTACCGGTATACGCCCTGGTATACGTCTTGGTATGGTCGCTTTCTCTGAGATGCCATAATAAGGCGAGTTCACCATCACGATCACGTCAAGTAATACTTTACAGATTTATAGATACAAACCCGAACAAACCCGGACAAACCCGAATTATTCTATATATTAGTACCCGGCATGCGTTGTTACAATGCCACTTTTTTTAATGCTGAAACCTTCCTCGGCCTGCACACAACAACTCACCAAGGTTTCATCGCAATCGGATGAATGGTATAGGAACGTATTCATACAGACAGACAGACAAACATTCATTTTATATATATACACGACACTGTTCGGGTGTGTGTCATTTTTTTCTACAACCTAAGATCGTTGTACACTTGTGACAATACTATTATACCGAATCCTTTGGGCACGGCACTGTTTGGGTATGTGTCAATTTATCCGCAATCCATGATGTATTTCAGACAATAATATTGTGCCGAACCCTTCGGGCACGGCACTGTTCGGGTATCTGTAGTTTTTCACATTAGTATAGTTTTTTCATAACCCAAGATCGTCTTATCAAATATGTATAATTTTTTCACAACCAAAGATTGCTTTAAAACATTGTGTAATTTTTTCACAAATCCATTTCGTTTTTCTGGTATCCATGATTGTCGCCTAAGGAAACGAAATTAAAGTAATTTTCTGTACCTAAATAATGAAATTTTATACCTGAGCTGTCAAATTTTGTTATCTCTTCAAATAAGAAAGTTACACGTGATTTTATGTGACAGCTGTCAAATTTTGACAGATTGACCCATACTTTTTTTTTTCATGTTAAAAAATTTTTTTGCATTTCTTTTTTGTCCAAGATCGTAGCTGCAAGAATAAAAAAAAAACAATCTATACTTGATCTGTCAAATTTTGACAGGTAAGTGTCAAATTTTTTTTCATTTTTTTCTTGTCCGGGATGGTAGCTACAATATTGCCAAATGAAATATTTCAATTAAAAGAAGTTGACATCACTCCTGTCAAATTTTGACAGCTGACAATGTCAAATTTTTAATGGCCATTTTTTCACACAGGTTAGTACTTAAATTAATCCGATATCAAAAATTTGTTATCTCTTCAAATAAGAAAGTTACACGTGATTTTATGTGACAGCTGTTAAATTTTGAGAGGTAAGTGTCAAATTTTCTTTCATTTTTTTCTTGTCCGGGATGGTAGCTACAATATTGCCAAATGAAATATTTCAATTAAAAGAAGTTGAAATCACTCCTGTCAAATTTTGACAGCTGTCAATGTCAAATTTTTAATGGCTATTTTTTCACCCAGGTTAGTATTTAAATTAATCCGATATCAAAAATTTGTTATCTCTTCAAATAAGAAAGTTACACGTGATTTAATGTGACAGCTGTCAAATTTTGACAGGTAAGTGTAAATTTTTTTTTCATTTTGTTCTTGTCCGGGATGGTAGCTATAATATTGCCAAATGAAATATTTCAATTAAAAGAAGTTGAAATCACTCCTGTCAAATTTTGACAGCTGTCAATGTCAAAATGCCACTTTTTTTTATCCTATAATGTTCCTCGGCCTGCACACAACAACTCACCAAATTTTCATCGTAATCGGATAAATGGTATAGGAACGCATACGGGACATACAGACAGACAGACAGACAGACAAACATTCATTTTTATATATATAGATGACATTACAACTTTAAACTAAAGGCATTTTGATTTTTGAAACCATTTCATTGTTTTTCAAAGCCGCCTTTACGTTTCTTTAGAAAAGAGAGGGCGGCAATAATGCATAACGTTTTTAAATTTGCGTTTGGGATTTATGGCAAATTTTTCAGTGTCAATGTTAAAATAACATAGGAGTGTATGGTATCAAATTGTTTGAAAAAAAAATGCTCGTTTTAAATATTCTAGTGAACTACCATCGTTCCATTTGGAAAAATGGAGTAAACGTCCAGAAAACAAAATTTCATTTTTTAAACGCTTGTGAAAATTAGAAAGTCGATTATTATGACATAATTTTAATTTTCATGTACTACTTGACTATACATTCACAGATTTAATTAATTTGTAGCACTCTATATAGATTGTTAGAAATGTTATAACACGTCAATAAATGACAAATGAGGTGGCATTTCACTCATAATGTTATGCTGAATCCAAATAAGTAAAAATATACAAGATGTCCCATTTAAAATAACAAAGTCAAGGCCACTTCCGGTCAAACCGGAAGTGCTAACAAATTAAAAATTATACCAATAAACGCAGACTAATATCTTATGCATAATTTCACAATTTCGTTTTAATATCTATAAATATAAAAAAGTTATAGGGGTGAACGCTTTTTAAGAAACACCCGGTATAATATTATGCGCCTATTTTTAAATAGTTGTAGATAAAAGAAGGCATTTATTTTAAACATTTTTATATTATAGTGTTTTGCTTTTCATGAAAATTGAAATAACTTTTTAAACTTCAATGTAATTTTCTGGGGTTTCCAATAAATTTTCCGACTTATCTATAATTTGCTTTGAAACACATTTTATTCCAAAATAATTACCCTACATTCAATTTTTGCAAATATTTCAATTAAAAACACAACAGGTAAAAATCTGATACTTGCACTAATCCGGTAAATCACAACTCATTTTAAAAACAAAAGCAACCTCTCTAGAAAGGTTTCAGTTAAATTGTCTGAAAAGTATGGATTATCACGCAGAGAATTTTTAGTCCTATACGTGATCATCCGCTCTTCAGCTCCGACACCATAATCTGCCCCTAATAGAAAATATAATTCCACAAAGCCCCTATCGATTTGAAAACTTATAAAAATAAAATACGTTTTATATCTATCGAATATGGAACGGTAAAACGATAGGCCATTATCGACGTCGAAAATAAGCACGCATGTCATCCATTTTATGATTTATATTGCCATTGTTTAATATCGTCGCCATGTCGCTTTTTTATATATGCTGTGTCACTACCTGTCCGTAATAGAATTAACTATTTTCTAGCAAAGAGTTTTTATTCGCCCATTTTCAGTGACGCACCCACATTGTTTACCCTGTTCCAGAATTTTTAGTTATGGGGGGTAGGGGATTTAAGTGAATAATAGCGCCGAAAGCAGACATTTATATAAAGCAATCAAATTGTAACCCAACATTTTAAACGTATTACAAGAAATGCATCTCCTCGCCCCCTTCCCGAGAGTAAAATATCGGGTCTAAAGGAACCTACAGACTGCGCCTTTGCTGGCTGCTGTGTTCGACGAACATTCTATTTCAACAAAAACAACGCACGGTGTATAATTGCGTAGTAGCCCACAAACTACAGGTTTAAACTACCGTGCGAGCAAAAATTATTTGCATCAAAGAGGGCCTTGCATCTCAGGACGTAATGCTTAGCCGTAGAGTTTAATACCTGTTGGGTGTCAGTAACGTCATTGTGTCATATCATTGCGATCTAAACCAAGCCCTACGTTTTTTAATCCAATCCCTCTTTGATGCAAATAATTTTTGGTCGCACGGTAGATGGCACATCGATAATTGGCAACTGAAAGTGCCTCTAATATTACGACCTATAGTCAAGTTCCTCTAAGAACATGCAGCATCGTCACCTGTCATTTATGGCACCCTGTTGAAGTTTGGTCTATTTTACGTCAAGATGTTAGAGACAGAGAGAGGACTGGGCTAAAGTATTTTACCATTGCAATCATTGCATTCACCATATTTTAAACTTGAACATGAACTGGGGTCTAAATGGTTTATTAGCTTAATGCCTTGCAAAAATACAGCTATAATTTTTTTTACCATTGACTCATCGAACTTAGCGTGTTATAGATTAAATGCTATGGCGTTATTCATTGGTGAAACATACAGTGTCCGCAAGAAAGTTCGCATCAAATGGGATTTTTTTTTATTATTAGGTATAGGTAAAAATTGAAAAAGCAGTTAGTTTTTGCTTACCAAAAAACTAAAAATGACGTATACTGAAGCAGCTGGACGACTTGCGTTACCTGTCAAATTTGACATTTTTAATAAAATAGGTTCAAAAATGCCCTTATTTATCAAAATATCGAAAAACTTTATTCGATAAAGTTGTTTATTTAGGCATTTTTAGCCTCTGTACTCTGCATAAATATATAAATCAATCTTTTGTAGATGCTTCAAGCTATCATTTTCTGCCAAATCCTATCCAAAATTCAATCTACTAACCTTCCAATGTCGATTTTAACTTCAACTTTATTTGAATTTTCTATCTTCCCTATACTAAATTGCAATGCCGTGACGTAAAAGCACGTCTTTTGAAATTCGAAAAAAAGTAGCAAAATCTCCCGAATTTCCGAACGCTCTGTATATGTACCGAATGTACAAGGATCACACAACGTATTCCGTCCAATTTCAAATCTCATATCGCTAAAATAACTTTAGAATCTCGTGGTGAAAATGGGTCAATAAATCAAAAAATGACAGTTCGCAAAATATTTTTTGTTGTCCAGAGGCTACTATGATAAAAAATAGTATTACCAACATAAAATTAGACATAAAAATTTACAAAATTTGAAGGATTTATTTTCTTTTTAAAATGTATTTTTCTTGATTATAAAAGGTGAAATAGAAAAAAATGTATAAAACACATATTTCATAAGGCGTTTTAGCGCACGTGTCAATAAAAAAACTCGCCACTTTGTGGCTCGTTTTTTAAAATAGACGCGTGCGCTAAAACCGCTTCTTATGAAACGTGTACTTTAATATACTACCTATTATGTGTATATATTTGGTTACACTGTGCCTCGTATAGGATACAGTTTTGAGACAACAAAGACTCATTGATTAGGTTTTTGCCTTTACACATATTGGTGACGCTATATTCTAACACTAAGTAAACCTAGACATCCCATCTAACAGGGTGAAAGCGATGCGCAAGGCCGCGATGTAAATGCCGAGAAGCGACGTGTCTTTCGACGAATATTCGCGTTTGCTAAATTGCGCGGACGCAACGTGGCGTAACTTGTTACAGTTGTACATCGTACAAAATTATGAGCGGTAAAATATTTTCATTGGCTGGTTTGTCTTGGTTTTGCTTCTCTATGATGATGATATTATAATATATTTTATGATTTATTACTTTTGATTGTCCGAAAATAAAACACAATATAGTTAGTATTTTAATAGCTTATTTTCCTAAGCATAAATTTTACCACGTAATCGTGACACATTAATTTTGTTTTGACAAATTGTTACATTCGGACACCTTTTGGTAAAATAAAATAAACTATAGTAATAAATACATAATATAGATTAACCATTGGTCAGCTAATAAAATCTATGAGAAATACGTTTATGGATGATTTAAAAAAAAAAAGCATTGTGATTTCAATTCGAATTGCGAGCTGTCAAATTTATTTTGTATTAATTTAATAATGGTATATTCATAACAAATATACAAAAGGTTAATATATTATTATTTATATTTAAAGATAAAATATATTTCAATAAATTTAATCATACCGTCCACGCGTCTATTTATATTAAAAAGTATCAGTGGCATATAATCAGGAACATCCACAGAACTGTATATAATTCACTTTAGTCCCAGCACGTGGACGTGAACAATATGGTGGAACGAAAAAAAAAATTGAATAGCGTTGCGTCATAGTTAAAAAAATATGCTTCTTACTATTAAAACCAAGAATACGAAAAATAAAACTTGTGTCTTTGTATCTTGAGGTTCCTCAAAGGAACGTCATATTTAATAAAATAAAAACTTTCAGTCTCTTAACCAATTTTTATTAATTTTTGATTTTTGTGACATAATTCATTATATACATTTTAGTATGCTGTTTAAGGTTGTAGGAAACTACTTTTTAAATTTTAAAGCGAAATTTTAACAGTTTGAGGCTATTCAAGTGCAGCCAATTGGAACAAAAATGCAGGTTTTATTTTAAACTATATTTTTATTAACTTCAAATTCAGAATAATAAAAAGAAACTAATAACTCTTAAATTAACATTACTCATTCCTATTTTTAAAGAAGTTAGTTTTTTTTAAACATGGCAATATTAAAAATTTTAAGGGCTTTGAGGAACCCCAGAATATTAAAATCTGTCAGCCAACTTTTGACACTTTTTTTTGTTTACTAATGCGCATATTTTAACAACTATGTCACACTACTTGGAGTAAAAAAGTTTTTTTCGTTTGACCTTTAAAAGAATTTTTTTGAAATGTGCAACTTTTTAATTAACTTTACTGGTTTTAAATTAACCTACTGCGGGGTTACTGAGCTTAAAACCTCAGTACCCACAAACTCTTCTGTCGTATACAATTTCGTAAGTACTTACTTTTTATCGAAAAAAGTAATATTCCAAAAAATCTTTTACTTTTTTTTTTTTTTAATTTCAATTTCTATTTTTAACAGATTACCTTTAATAATTACGACTATTTTTGTCCTCACAATGTCTTAGACATAAAATATACTTAAAAATGTTTTTAAAGGATTTTAAATATTTTAAATAATCTTCCATACCTTCTTTTTAGAAATGTTTTTTCTTCTTCCCCAGTTTATTTGATTGGTTTAGACCCAATTTACTGACTTCTCACATACTCAGTATGTTTTAACTTTCATCAATGTCTCTATATTATTTATCTCTCTTTTACACATAATTTTTTTTTTATTCCATAAAAGCTCCATTAATGTTCTTTACGATATTCTTTCCCATACTTTGAACTCCACTTTAAGCATGGACTATCTGTTCAAATTAAAAATAATAACTTTTTCTCCTATTTGCTTACCCACATCATACCTGCTATCTATGTACGTACAGTAAATGAATTTCGTTTCTGATTTTTTAGCTGCTTGCATTCTTTCAATAAAACAATAATATACCTAAATAAACATGCAAAAACAACAAAACACAAAACTAAAACATAACCTCAACATTATAGAAAGATAGAGATAGAGTTAAATATCGATAGCTTGTTAATTAAAATAGTTCTATCTATATTCGATTTGTTTTAAATATTGCTAAAATAAATTTACTTACATAAAGCACATTCACTTGTCCCATATCCTTAAACATTGTATGGATATTTTTATCCGAGATAATTGTAAAATTATAAATCGGTATTTCCTAGGGTATTCTATTTCTGCTCTATAGCTGCCCCTTTTTTTTCTGTGGTTCAACACGGTTGACATGTTTGGTGGGTTGCCTAACATATTATCCCTTTTTGATATATTATTATTTTTATCATAAATTGATATAAATACTCTTAGGTTCCCAAAAATAACGAAAAAGAAAGGATTTTTTTATTGGCAGTAATGCCCTAGTGTACTTTACCCCCACCAAGCACCCCAATTCGCTCCACGGGTCCCGAAAGTTTGTTATTTTTTTTTGGATTTTTTTTTTATTTTATAACTTACCAAATTTTTTTGGCGGTGGAAATGTTCTGCATGTTCTTAAACAAAAAAGAGCATTGACAAAACTAGTAAGTATTGCGCTGTATACGAGGGAGAGGTAAAAACGTTAAATTCACTCAAGAATAAAGTGTCTTATTTTTCAGGAAATGTTGTTTTCACTTAAAAGTTGTCTATAAATAGGAAATTTCAGCTCGGTAGCACAAAAAAAGTGTTTCTACTTTTTTTGACGCCCCCTCGTATAACGAACCCATAGAAGCTATGCGACCTATAAATGCAATTTTTTAACAGCTCTTGGGCAATTAGACACATCACTTACTTAAATTTGTTTAGATACTCGAGAACTGAACGTTTAATAAAAGAACGTCAAAAATAATCTAACTTTTCTAGTGCACACCGTACATTATTCTATGTATAAGCGGAATAACTTTATGCAAAACAAATGAGGGTTTCTTCATACATTTAACAATATTTTGCCGTTCCCAATTTTTCAAAAACTCTTAAACCCATCGGGTTATGAATTAAAGTTTAAAACCTTACAATAAAATTCGTTTTCATTTAAATCTAGTTGCAATGAAAAATATTTATATTTGTGCTACCAAGCTGAATTTTGATATTTATGGATAACTTTTAAGCGCAAACAACATTTCCTAATAAAAAAATTTTCCACAGTGAAAAATAAAGGCAATTTATTCTTAAGTGAATTTAACGTTTTCACCTCTCCCTCGTATACGACGCAATATTTACTAGTTTTGTCTATACTTTTTTTTGTTTGGGGACATGCAGAACTTTTCCACCGCCAAAAAAATTTGCTAAGTTTTGAAATAAAAAAAAATCCCCTTTGGTGCGTAGGTACTTTCTGCCGGTCACTGTATAAAGGACTTTCTAGCCAAGTTAGGCGTGCTTTTTTCTCATTTTCATAGGTGGTCGTAGGAAAATGACATTTTTATTGAAGGAAAAAGAAATACTGTAAGAAGGAACCAAAGAATTTACTTTTTTTAAATCATATGGCCCATATGGGTACCTATTAAAGGTTCTATTGGGTAGTAGGTATGGTACCCGCTACTTACTTTCGATAGCGAATTTATAACAGTTGAATTGCGCGAGCGAAGCGGCGGGTACCCGCTAGATCGAGATAAGAATTAAGCAAAAAAAATAGTAGTCACGTGATTCGCATTATCTGTCAAATTTGAATTTTTTTCAAAAAATAATTCAAATGTGGGGTTATTTGTGAAAATATCGAAAAAAGTTATTGAAAAAAGTTTTTTTAAATGCAGTTTCTAGACCACATGCAAAATTTCAGCTGATAAGATAATTTTGATTTTTTACACATATTTTGTAAATTGCAGCACTTTTGCAAAATAAGACTCGACGCAACCTACATAAAACTTCTTAGTTTTGACAATGCTTTATTTCAGATACATTTTCTTTAAAGTAGCGCCATATTAAATGTATGTTTTTCCACAAAATCAAAATTGGGCTATTAAAATTTGGTCGCATGTGATGCAAAGTTTATTTGTTTTTGACCCTGTATAAGGTAACTTCATAAAATAAGTATTTTTGAAAACGTAGTTTGTGTCTGAACCTTAATATTAAAACAAAAAAGAACACAGTGTCATCAGTAAAGTGTTCATTAAGTGGAATATAAAAATTTTAGTGGTGGGTAAAAAAATCAAAATTATCTTATGCAGCTGAAATTTTGCACGTGGGCTAGAAACTGCATTTAAAAAACTTTTTTCAATAACTTTTTTCGATATTTTCAGAAATACCCCACTTTTGACTTATTTATTGGAAATAATTAAAATTTGACAGACAATGCAAATCACGTGACTACTATTTTTTTTGCTTAATTTGATTGATGCGGACTTTACGGGTCACACTGTATAATTTCCTCCCTGCTTTAATCATATTTTAATACTATTTTTCTACTGACGTTTTATAATAACCTCTTTTCGATTGTCATTATGGTTTTTTAATAACCTCCTTTTAAGCACGTTACCAGGAGCAACGTGCTTAAAAGTATAGCAGGTAATTATTTACAATTAAAACGTAACCACAGACTAGGTATAATTTAATATTTTTTGGCAAGTGTCAATGAAACATAGGTAATAAAATGTTAGTAAAATTAAGTTTTTTATTATAAAACCTCAGTAGAAAAAATATTGTATACAATTCGTTACGAAACAATGTCTTTTAGTCACTTTGACGTGGTGTCCAACTCGGCTTTGCCTCGTTGGACAATTTCACGTCGCGTGCCTAAAAGACACTCATTTCGCAACTTATTGTATAAATAGCTATTTTACAATCTTTTCTGCTGATCCACGTGTATTGTTTGTTCTAATTGTGCATTATTTTTTTTTCAGGTAAGCGAGTCCCGTTATAATATTATGTTATTTTCATGCCTTTAAGGTAAGTACCTAGTTAGATATTCTACATAAATGTTATTTAAATATAAATTTGTTGGTTTTGTACTAAAAAATTATTTTAACGGTTCAAAAGATAATTGGTTTAAAAGTTATGAAACCTCCACGATGAAAATGCCTTCCAAAACTAAATCGCGTATTATGCGCGCATCGCTAAACTCGTAAAATATAAGTGACCAACAGTGGCGGATTTACAAATTTGCCGCTAGTAGGCTATTCAATTTTTGCCGCCCCTTTACCAGTGACGGCTCGTGAGTTGTGAAACAGGTAAAGTGTTCGGGAAAGAAAAAGCCCGCTGCAGGCGAAATGCGCCGCAGGAGAAAATTTTTTAAGACCACGCCCAAATTTGGTCAATAATTTTTAGTAAATATTTTTAAAATTTATGATTACCTACTTATTTTATTGAAAATGAAATTTCTTTCTGCAATGCCAGTAAAGTTCCAACTACCTTTTTTTATCCCCATTAACAGACACGGCCAACAATAAAGTTTATTTAAAAAAATACTACCCGTCGACCATGAATAAAGATTGTACAATTTATTTCTGTAAGATAAAAAATAAATTTGGGCCAAATTTGCCGCCCCCTAAAATCTGCCGCCCTAGGCTCCAGCCTACTCAGCCTAATGGTAAATCCAGCACTGGTGACCAATCCGATCATCGTCAACTTTTTTTTGTGGAAGGTCCATGGCGGTTAAACCATATAGACATTTACCTTTAACTACGTACAGCTTATCTCGTGTGCAAACAAAAGTTAAGTTTTATTGGTGAAAAAATACGTCCGAGCGCACGGCTCGCCGGTCAGATGCTTTCCCTCCCAACAGTTTTGGACATGCGCACAAACCTCTTGTTATAAGCATGTCCTTCTTTAGCGACGTGCTCAAAATATACTTCAGAACCGGCTCGGCGCCATTTTTGTTGTTGTGTTGTGAGGTTTCTTTGGGGTTTCCTTGTTGTTTATTCTGGGTGTTTATTATTTACGGATTTTTAGTTCTTGTGTAGTTTATTGAATTGTGTTTGTTCTTTTAGTGACTCGGATTGGAACATAAACAGTGACTAGTAACAGCCGTTATATGATTTTATTATGCCCAAGTAGGGGTAAAATACCGGGTATTTCGTATTTTATTTCTAAACTACTAAATCAAATTCAATAAAACCATAAATAATTAGTGTCCGACCGAAACCGAAACTTATTTATACATGTTAAAATTTTATTGTATAAATACTAAAATCTAATTTATTTTATATAGGACGAGATCGATCTTGGATTAAACTCTTCCCACCTAAAAAAAAAGGTCGACCGAGAAAAAATCTATTTAAATAGACAACACTGCCTACGAACTCACCAACTCACCCAAAGTTAGCCGTACGGTGCGCGACAATTCACGAACACTGAGTTTCGGCGCCCCCGAAGGTTCCGCCGATTTTTGGCCGAAACCGAAACCGAAAGAAACTAGATTTTTTGGCCAAAACCAGCCGAAACCGAATCTTCGGTCGGCCTCTAACTAATACAAACCTAAAAAGTAAACAAAATACAGGGTGTCCTATTTAAAGAAATACAAGTTTATGTTAAGTACCATTCTTTTTTGGACTACCCTGTATATGCGAAAATATTTTTCAGAAGTAGGTACATCCATTTTAGTATAATGAAATTCCTATCGTAATTCGTATAGAAGCTATGGATGCCTGACGAACTATTGCAGGACCCTGTATGTATAGTGTATCGTGTGCTTTGAACCAAGTTTAAATTGTAATAACTGTCCGTTTTTGAAATAAATTTGAAATGATCTTTTAAAAGACATATCTTCTCTATGAGATTTAATATTACACAACTTAAACGTCAAACTTACTTTGTGCGCAAAATTTCGTCTTACAAATCGTTCCTGAATTAAAGGATAATTTCACGAAGCGAAGTTTTATTGGAAAAAGGACACGGCACTTGGCTCAAATGAAAGAATCAAATTCCAGAAAGGAAATGCGGAAGTAATTCTGTTGAACTACGACTGCACGACCATGAAGGTTGCTTGGCTAGAAATTTGTATCGTAAATTTTTTTTTTCGAGGAGAATCTACTAAAGACTGGCACCCTGTGGGGCCGAGTAGTGTCAGGTTTGTTCGCTGCCTACCGACTAAACTCCCCGTGTTCCTGCCGTTTCCACGCCATAGGCGTATAAACCTTCAGACCACTCGCTTAGTATTTCCGCTCTGCACGCCTAGTGCATGTGTTGCTTCATACTTCACCTAGGCCTAGGTACACCGGTACCTAGGTTTCGGGTTTGTTGTAGTACTTGTTTGTTTATTTTCAATTTACTGTGAAGGTGTTTGTGTAGGTGTAAAAAAGCAGTGTACCTACGTGTCGATCGTACAAACATGTCACAGTACCAACATGCAATTTCGATTCGACGCTGTCCATTATATGAATATTCTTTAATTCAATCAATATTATTGTTTGAGATATTTTATAATAAACAGATTAAAGCATTGGTCGTATAATAATAATATTTGTGGGCAATCTTGAATATCGTACGAGGAAAAACTGAAGAAAATCATGGACTGCTTGAAGGTATAGATATACCATGCGAGCAAAAATTATTTGCATTAAAGGGCTTGGATTAAAAAACGTAGGGCTTGGTTTAGATAGCAATGATAAGGGGACGATATATCTAACCAAATCTAGGTTAAAATTTTGTCAAATTCATAGTATGACATGTTATGCCAAACTGATGGGTAATAAAATAAGTAGACAAATACAAATTTATTTTTGTTGTTGTGTACAAAATTAACAAAGTAAGAATACAGAAAGAAAAAGAAAATTAATTACATAACAGACATACAGATGGTCTTCCTGCTCCTTTTTTGTGTTGTATAGAACCTGTTTCCCTAAACACAGCCACGGTTCTTTTCAGGCAATGATAAAAATCCCCAGCAATAAAAGCAACGTTAGGAAAATGTTCGTGGAAATCGTCCATGCACAAACCCGGATTGTATTGCCTCTCACCATTTACTCTAACCCCGTTTCGAAAATACGCTTCAACCATGAATGTTTTGTGCTGTTCCGTAAAGCCCATTGTGTGAATTGTTCAAGAAATTGGAAAAATTAGCGATGAATCAAATTACTTGTAACGACTATCAAAGATGACGGAAGAACTGATTGATTGTTAATCTAGGTAGTTACTGACACCCAACAGGTATTAGGTAAGCTCTACGGCTAAGCACTACGTCCTTAGATGCAAGGCCCTCTTTAATGCAAATAATTTTTGCTCGCAAGGTACTAGATACGGATAAGACATATCAATACAGGCATTTCCCAAAAACAACAAATAAATCTCACACTGCCGCAAGAATGGATAAGATATCAAAATGGCACCTTAACCATTTTTGATAATTTGAATTTTGTATTTTGCCACGTCAGTTACTCCCTCTAGCAGCAATCGTACAACTTTAAAAATAATTTCCAGTGTTTTCTTTTAGCCGGTTTAATTAAAAAAAAATTATCCCGAAAATTTATGACCAATTCTTTCCGAAATACAGGGACACCTACTATATTTGATAGAAAAGTGCTGGGCAAGGGTATTTACCGATTTTTTCTCTAACAATTTTAATTTTAGGCCTATAACATTTATTTTCACAGAGCAACAATATTTTTTGTACATGTTGATAATTTGGTAAAGAACATCAAATTGATCATAAGGCCTTGTTTAAATATTTTTGATATTATTTTTAGTAACATTTCGAACCAACTGTAGTTTTAAAATATAACTCAATTCAACTCCAACATAAAAAAGCATAAAGGGAACCAAAAATGCGTACATAAATAAATTTTATTCCCCGACAGTGTAAACATCAAATGCACGAGGGTGTGTGGAGACATTTCTGTTTTCTTGAACCCACAGCCTACGGGATTCCCGTGGGATTTGATAAATGCCGATTCAAAAAAAGTAAGATAGATAAAGAAACTGGGCAAGTTTTTAAATCCATTTTTTGTTTAGACGTATGCTTGGAGCATATACATTCGCTCTTTAATTAATGGATAATATGTTCAGTAACAGCTGTTAACATATCTTAAAAGCATGGATCGTTCGATTAGTAGTAATAATAAGCGGCTGGACTATATCATGAGCTTGTCAAGTGATAATGACATTATTTCTGACTCGGTGGACAACAAAGAAATTGCTTTACAAAGCAGTAAACTAAAAAATCGGGAAATACCATAGACTTGTCATACCGTGCGAGCAAAAATTATTTGCATCAAAGAGGGCCTTGCATCTAAGGACGTAATGCTTAGCCGTAGAGCTTAATACCTGTTGGGTGTTAGTAACTACCTGAATTAACAATCAATCAGTTATTCCGTCATCTTTTCAAATTCGACATACCAGCATTGGAATCTCGGAAACCATAGGAGTTAGAGAAACGGTTAAATGGGGGCAAAGTTGTGCAAATGCGGTGCTGATTATAATGCCGCTTTACAAGTTTTCAAATTCCGAATACGTCCGATTTTATTCGAAAAAACCGAAATTTTGCAAAATCGTTTTTATTTTTTTCTGAGCTCATTTAAATTAATATTGTGATTCGTTGCCAGGACCGGACTGACAAGAAGTGTAAAAAATATGAATTTAAAAAAATAAGCAACGACAATTGATCATTATGAGAAAGTAATATCGCCATTACATTTTGAGGGTAGGAGGGTTTAAAAATCGGTTTAAAACTCCAGGTCCGTATTTGAAAAAGTAAAGTTGGTGATGGCCGCTCGGAGACGAAACGGCGCATCTTTAGTTTAGTAACGTCATTTTGTAGAGGAGAAAAAGTGGCAATGACAAAGTGTCATTTATTTTTAAATAGCTAGTCAAATGAGGTCAGGAAAAAATAAAAACTATTTTGTAAAATTTCGTTTTCTTTTTTAATAAAATCGGAAGTATTTGGAATTTGAAAACTTTTAAAGAGGCATTATAATCAGCACCGAATTGCACAACTTTGCACCCATTTAACCGTTTCTCTAACTCCTATGGTTTCCGAGATTCCAATGCTGGTATGTCGAATTTGTAAGACCCTGTATTAAAAAAATAGAATGATTTTCCTCAGTGTAACATCAATAGAGGAGCCAATATTTAAGGGTAGCAAAATTTACATGGGATTTCCCATGCATGGCGTCTCGGTATTACTTTTGTTAATAAAATTACTATTAACTATTAACAACGACCTTAAATAAACTTAAAAAATTAATAAATTATTTACGCCATTTAACCCAAGTTAATAGAACAATACAAACCGTAACAAAAACGAAGCTCCAGCTCATTCCTTTTGGCGACTATAAAAACCTTTTTTACTAACTTTAACAATTACAAACAAAAGCCTTGAAAGATAATAACAACCTGGCACGGCACACTTTGTTGTGCATATCATTATCAATAATCGATAGAAGGTGGATGCGTGTAGGTGATAAATGATATATTAGTCATCGTAATAATACCTTTCATTTAATATTTCGATAAATCATTGCCTTAGAACCATCTTGTTTTACAACGTAAAAACATATTTAATTGTTTAGTAGCAGAAAAGTGCGCCCAATTATTAAGGGGTTATAGAGCAACAGGAGATAGTAGATTTGAAAATATGTCGTTTATGATTAAGTTCTTATCATAAAAAAAAAAATATCCACGATGAAAAGGATATTAGACCAGGCCTTTGAAAATGGTAAAAAGTGAAAAAATAATAGTAGGATGAAACCTATTGGAAAAGAAAGAGAATATAACAAAAATGTAAGGAAAAATAATTTACGGGCGATTCGAGGTCGGGAAGTGGAAAGGGGTGAGTTTTTAAGGGTAGAAAACGATTTATCTCGATTTCCGGCAGAACTACAAGTCCTATTTAAAAACGTTAAATGGCAAAGTTGTAGGTAATAAAAAGATCTACAACTTTTGTATCTACACTTTTTTCACAAACCTAACCTCAAAATTTATGTGAAAAATTCAAATAACCAAGTTCTTGGTTTTTTATTTTTATCTTATACAAAAAAAAATATTTTTTCACAAAATTTGGTGAATACTTACCTTTTTATGTCCCAAAAACACTGTATTTTTTTTGATTTAAAATATTTATTTTTTCACCTTATTTTGACTTAATATCGAAAAAGCACCAAAAAAACTCGAATCCGAATTTTTTTTTTTTAATCAATATGTACAATTTTGAGCTATTTATTAAAATTTATACTTTAATTACTCGAAAAACGTAAGATTCCATGTTACATTGATAAACAAAAAATTGCAAGTCGAAATATACTACTATAATTAACAACCAAATAAGTTAATAAAGTTAATATTTAATAAGACATCTACTAATCAGAAAGTAGAGATTTCAACGAACAAAAAAACCCACTGACTTTTTTAAAAAAAGCAGATATTTTGACGTGAGAATTTTCGATTGAAAATCAGGGTGCTTTTTCGATATCAAGTCATAATAAGGTGAAAAAATAAATATTTTAAATCAAAAAAAATTACAGTGTGTTTGGGACATAAAAAGGTAAGTTTTCACCAAGTTTCGTGAAAAAAAAATTTTTGTAAAAGATAAAAATAAAAAACCAAAAACTTGGTTATTTGAATTTTTCACATAAATTTTGAGGTTATGTAAAAAAAGTGTTAATACAAAAGTTGTAGATCTTTTTATTACCTACAACTTTGCCGTTTAACATTTTTTCATAGGACTTGTAGTTTTGTCGGAAATCCAGATAAATCGTTTTCTACCCTTAAAAACTCGCCCCTTTCCACTTCCCGACCTCGGATCGCCCGTAAACTATTTTTCCTTTCATTTTTGTTATATTCTCTTCCTTTTCCAATGGGTTTCATCTTACTATTATTTTTTTTGGTTTCAAAAATTATCGACCCTGGTCTATAATAGGATACAATAAATATTTTTTTATTTTAGAAAATTTGCGATGATTTGAAAATGTTTAAACGGTTGGTATAGTTATGTTATTGAGGGTAAGGAAGATGATTTTGTTCTGCTTTACCTTAATACTTTTCTAAATTGACTTCTTTTATGGAAAACAATGTACAGTGTTAAATAATCAACTACTCTTTCTTTCTTTAACACCTCTACAGTGACGTCATCCTGGTTAGAATGCAAGAAAAATGATTGAACTCTTTTCACCGCGAGAAAAATGGAATATTTGCAATCCCCCAAAATCCCTAGAAAACGAGAGAAACGTATTGGATAAAGTGCTTTTCAAGAGAAATGGAAAACTCGTAACTGGGATCATTTTCTTATCTTCTGCTACTCGATGAGACCGCATGCCTATCCCGTTTTGTTCGCGAGCTCAACACAGAGCCTGATCCTTCAGGATAATTTATATGTGTGTAAATAAAGTGATTTAGGCCAATTAGTATTTCTATTCTCTTGTTCAGTACGTATTTTTAGTCTTCCAGTTCCTGGCGTTCTTTTCAAATTATGTGTTTCAGGCCGCTTTTCTTTTATGTCTTGGACGATGCTTTTTGGGACGGTAAACCTATTTGTAACCCGACTCACAGACCTTCTGTCTTCAATTAAAGTGACTAATCTCATTTTTTCTGTCCGGGTTAAATGAGATGTATAGAAAGCTGACCGTCAAAATTCAAACAGTAATTAATTAAAATTGACTTTGGCATTTTTTTTATTACCAGTTATCAGCTTTGATGTACCGTACAAGCAAAAATTATTTGCATTAAAGAGGGCCTTGCATCTAAGGACGTAATGCTTAGCCGTAGAGCTTAATACCTGTTGGGTGTCAGTAACTACCTGAATTAACAATCAATCAGTTATTCCGTCATCTTTGACAGTCGTTACAAGTAATTTGATTCATCCCTAATTTTTTCAATTTCTTGAACAATTCACACAATGGTCTTGGGCTTTACGGAACAGCACAGAACATTAATGGTTGAAGCGTATTTTCGAAACGGGGTTAGAGTAAATGGTGAGTGGCAATACAATCGGGGTTTGCGCATGGACGATTTTCACAAACATTTTCCTAACGTTGCTTTTATTGCTGGGGATATTTATCATTGCCTGAAAAGAACCGTGGCTGTGTTTAGGGAAACAGGTTCTATACGACACAAAAAAGGAGCAGGAAGACCATCTGTAAGAACAGAATAACTTGTTACAAATGTTTGTGAAATAATGCAAAATACGCCAACAAATTGTATAAGACGCACAGAATATATAGCTAGCGACTATATATTCTGTGATAAGATGCCTGTCCCAAGAAGTGGGAAGATCTTATGGAACATGCAGGACTTAAGAAGCAGCTAAATTTATTTCCTTATAAGGTGCAAGTATTCCAAGAAATACAAACCGCAGATTTTGAAAGACGCAGGAATTACTCTCAATGGTTTACCCAAAATTTATTGGAAAGAAATGATTTATTAGACCTGACATTTTTTTCGAATGAAGCCACCTCTCCGGTTATGTGAATTCTCAGAATACATGTATTATTTTTCTTTTTCTTTCTGTATATTCTAACTTTGTTAGTTTTGTAAACAACAAAAATAAATTTGTATTTGTCTACTTATTATTTTATTACTCATTAGTTTGGCATATTATTATCATGTCATAAAATGAATTTGACAATATTTTAACCTATAGATTTGGTTAGATATATCGTCCCCATATCATTGTGATCTAAACCAAGCCCTACGTTTTTTAAACCAAGCCCACTTTGATGCAAATAATTTTTGCTCGCACGGTACTAGTCTCTTCACCAAGGCACTTTGACGGATCCATGTGGAAGGGCGGCTCTGGGGGGTGAGGTCCACCCTAGGCGGCGTACTATAGTCTATGTTCTTTATATTATAGTTTTTAGTGTTGGGAATAATCGACTACCGAGTATTCGAGTGATTTAAAAAACCAAATGATAATCGATTTTTTTTCACTCAAATTCTAATATTAATTATTAATATTGGCGGTTTATCGTTCATGTTGATATACAGCATTTGTATTGGGAATAACTGACTCAGTGTTGTTAATCTATTGATTTTTTGCGGATTATTAAATGTGGCGGAGATATTTGTGGCTTTTTTGGCATGGTTCCCAGTTCCCAGATCTTACAATTTAACTACTTGACCTTGAGATGTCACGATATTTCGATATTGCATAACTCATGCATGATATTTATAAATACTGAATACTCACCACTAAACATTAAGTTTTCAGTAGACCCTGACGATTTAAATCTAAATAAAAAAATCCTATTATCCTACGCAGGCAACCCGTAATGCAGTATTTAAATCTAAATAATAAATCATATTATCCTACACAGGAAGGTTACCCGTAATGCAGTATTAAATTTGAATTATATCGCCAATAATAACCGAAACCACTCGGTGTAGCCGCTCGCTAGGAGATGGCTCTGGCCGCAGTGAGTGTTTGACAGGCGGGCAGCAACTTTGGAGACGCGTTGGAAAATAAAAACCATATGTTCGTCACTCATTTTGTCACTAGAATTATTTCCGAAGATAATCGAATAATTTAAGTGATTGAAAAAACCGAATGATAGGTTATTTTTCACTCGAGTGATCCCATCACTAATAGTTTTGCTTGTCAAATCGTGACAAGACGTTGACATCCGTTTGCTTATTAATTTAATATTTTGAGGTTAGTTTTGTTGGTCAAATGACAATACGTCACAATATCAAAAAAATAACTGCTATTTTGGTTTGCTTCTCGGCAATACAATTGGTTGGAATCTTTATTAGCATAGTAGTAGAATGATGTGACTTACGTAGTCCTCGAGTTAAACATAAAAATTTTCACTGTTTTTTTAGTAATCGGGGCTGTATTCTGTTTCACTTACTTCTCCTTAAATTTCAGAAGGCCTACCTGAACCTGAACATAAATAAAAAACAGATTGTAAATAAAAATTGTCAAATTTATATTAGGACATTTATTTACAGATAGTACATTAGAAAAACTAAGAATAAAAATATACACATGCATATACAACACGGAAACAGGAAATTGACAGTGAAAATCGAATAAATAAACCAAAGTTACATTTCGTATTCCGATTGTCTCCAACTTGATGGAATACTTTCCCAAAGGATTGAACCTCGTCGCAGTGCGAGAAAGCCATTGTTTTACTGGAAATGGACTGTCTTTCTATGCAAAGTACGGGTGGAGCGACTTGGAGTGTAAATAGTTAATGGGACTCCCGTTACTCTTAGATTTTTATCATTTAACTGACGCTGGGGTTTTTTCTTTGATTTGCAAATAAAAAGACAATGGGTATGACATAGGTAATGTGTATATTTTATCAATAGCCAATAATCATTCTAGTGTTTTTTCACTCTCTTTTTAAAATTTTTTTAACACCCACAGGTCTCCATTGTTCCAATTATTCATATGAATATTTTATGAACAGCACGGGCAATTGCCCCCCATTGACGCCCCTGACCTTCAGCATGCAATTGTAATATAAAGTGGGTATCTATATACTTGCCATCAGACACCCGCTGCTAAGTCTAAGTAACCATATAGTTAGTTATCAGCTATACAGGGTGTAACAAATTCGTTTATCACTACAGGGATCTCGTAAACCGTAAGAGATACGAAGATGGTTAAATGGGGGCAAAGCTGCACAATTTGATGCCTAATCCATAAAGAAGTTATATCGATTCCGAGTACTTCCGGAGATATTCGAAAGAAATCGAAAAACTGTCACTAAGATTTTTTTGTTTTGCGCCCTTAATGTAGGAGATAAAAGAAAACCAATCACACCTTTTTAGGGCCACTTTTAATCCTTTCTTAGAATATGTAATTAGTTTTGCCATACAACGTTTCATTTTCCTGAAACCATTAATTTCACTATTTTAAATACGGACCTGGATTTTTTCCATTTTTCAATAAAATACCTAGGACATCTTTATTCAAAGCCTAGGCTAAATAGTAATTTTAAAAAAGAATTAACGCTCTAATGTAGATTTTATTAAGATTTTTCTAATTCGACCCTATGTTACACAATACCCATTCGTTTTATTACCCACGTCATATTTTGTGTAACAATTTAAACTAGGTAGCTCCTTAAAAGAATGCTATAAAATTCGTAAAATTGAGAATAATCGTAATACAAATTCTTGCTAATGATATTAGATTTTATTTAATTAACAATATTTTATAATATTAATAAAATGAATTAAAACTTTACGAAAAACATTGTAAGCAATATTAGCAAAATAAAAAAAATATTCCTGAATAAAAAAAGTTGCCATATAAAAATTAATTATTAATTACGTGTTCAAAAATGTTTTCCTGGACAGCGATACATGGTATTGTGTAACACAGGGTCGGATTAGAAAAATGTTAATAAAATCTACATTAGAGCGTTAATTCTTTTTTAAAATTAATATTTAGCCTAGGTTTTCAGTAAAGATGTCCTAGGTATTTTATTGAAAAATGGAAAAAATCCAGGTCCGTATTTAAAATAGTGAAATTAATGATGGTTTCAGGAAAATGAAACGTTGTATGGCAAAACTAATAACATATTCTAAGAAAGGATTAAAAGTGGCCCTGAAAAAGTGTGATTGGTTTTCTTTTATCTACTACATTAAGGGCGCAAAACAAAAAAATCTTATTGACAGTTTTTTGGTTTCTTTCGAATATCTCCGGAAGTACTCGGAATCTAAATAATTTCTTTTTGGATTATGATTAGGCATCAAATTGTGCATCTTTGCCCCCATTTAACCATCTTCGTATCTCTTACGGTTTACGAGATCCCTGTAGTGATAAACGAATTTGTTACACCCTGTATAGCTCGATATGCACGGTTATATAGCTCCTGAAATAATGCGGAAACTAATAGAAACACTACAGTTTAGTTTGCATTTAAATTATTTTATTTTAGGTAGGTAATGCAGCATAGTGCTTTCAGGGGAAGTGAGTACAAATAGGTACATTAGGTAAGGTCCAGACTTCCTGTGCCAACCGACCACTGGATAAATTGTCTCTTGAGAAAGTACCCGGAGACTACTATTTTACTAAGTCCATAAATTACAAGCAAGCAACGAATGTTTGCCTTAAAAAACTATAATAAATTTATTGTAGTTTTTGAAATTATATTAAAATTAAATATTCGTTATTGTTTATTATTAATAACCTAATAAGCGTAGGGATAATGAGTTTACGGAAAAGTATCTATATTCAGGGTGACTTTATGAAATCTTACAATGGCTATATTTTCTACACTAAAAAATAAAACCATTTCTACAAAAAAGCGAGGGAATAGAAATGAAGTATTTCGCGGACTACCCGCACCCTCAATGAAGCACTACTTTCATTGGGCGTTTTCACACTAGCCGACACGATACCGACACGACAACGACAACGACACCGGTGGACGCGTAATCTCATGTAAGTAAAGGGAATGCTTTCACACTGGCCGATATATCGTTATCGTGTCGTTACAGGCACCGACAGGTCGGCGAGCAGCAAGCGCTCCACTCGTGTCGTTGGCGGTTTTTCCTTTTCCTAGTTCTTTCTGTTCTGGTTTTTTGATTTCGTCAATTAACTTGCTCAGCACATAGTTAAATGTTTCATGACTCATTCGAAAGTAGTCGAAAAATTTGTCAGAATCCGTAGTCAATGTCTCAAAAAGAGTGTAATAGGTGCCGTGTAAGTAGCGCACCTTTATTATTGGATGTATCAAAAATGTTCTTTGCGGTGTTTGCCTTTTAAGTCTTAAATGCAATAAATGTAGCAAATACAATTTATTTGCAGGAGCCATGTCTGCGATTACCGGCACAACACTACGACACGACAGAGATGGCTGTCGGCAAATGTGAAAATACTCGCCGATTTATCGTGTCGGTGTCGCTACCGTGTCGTGATCGTGCCGGTATCGTGTCGGCTAGTGTGAAAACGCCCATTCGCTTTAAAATCCTAAATGGCACTACCACATTTGTGTCCGAGATACATTTTCTGTGGACGTCCCTGAAAAGAAACGAAGAACGAAAAAAACGAACATTATCATGGCCTCAGACCAATGTCGTGGCGGTCACATATTTGGGGGCGGATCTCTTACTGCTGCGTTGCCATACTGTAGACTTCTTATAAGGTTTTAGACAAAGGTTTAAATTTCCCACATTATGTTAATATTTTCAACAGCGGAAGTTTGGCAGACTTTAGAATGGAATACGATTTTGTCAATAGACTCATTTGTTATTGTTTCATCTATATGTATCGGTATTAGATAATAATTAAGTTTGGTACTAGTATTTTGTAAAATCATGTAATAACTCTAATAAAACCTTAAATCATTTAAAATAAATAAAAACTTCAGCTTATTTGTAAACTGACAAGCATTGTTGTTTTAACATTCTCAATCTCCCCCTATTTACAAACAGGCTTAAGTGATTTATTATCCCAATGAACATAGGATGCAGCAAAATTGGGTCAATATTACACAATAATGGTGTTAACCCCGTTAATTAGTGATAACTTTGGATGAAATATTATCCTCTTGGTCAAAGAAGTGTTTTTTTGTAGTATAAGCTGCGACAAACATATTATAAACACATATTAGGTATATCGAATTTTCGTATAGAACAAAATAAAACACTAAAGGATTATCCAGTGTCTGAAGTAACACTTTCTATTGCAATGTAATTTATATTCCATAACACTCTGATACCTTTAATTTTTGCATGTTTGATGGAAAAATGGTTGTTTGCAGTGCCTATTTCTCCCAGTCCCCATAAGATGTTTTGTTTTTAACATCTATTACGGTTTTTATTACATCTTAGAGTATCTAATGTTTTGGGAATTTTTTCAAAATTTATTTTTTTGTTCGTTAATTAGTTGCTAAGCCTAAGCGACAATAATATATTATATCAATAATACACATTAGTTTAAAAAAAAAGTTAACAATAGTATATTAACGTACACGTTTTATAAAGCATAATTTTATAGCACGCGTCCATGTTAAAAAACGAGCCGCTTGCGGCGAGTTTTGTAACGGGACAAGTGCTTGAAACTGCTTTATATAACACGTAGGGTACGTTATACTATACTAATTTGTAGTTTTTTCAATAAAAAACACATATTTAAAAAGAAAATAAATCCTTCAAATTTTGTAAATTTTTATGTCTAAATTTTATGTTGGTAATACTATTTTTTATCATAGTAGCGTCTGGACAACAAAAATTATTTTGCGAACTGTAATTTTTTGATTTATTGACCCATTTTCACCACGAGATTCTTAAGTTACTTTAGCGATATGAGATTTGAAATTGGACGGAATACGTTGTGTGATCCTTGTACATTCGATACATATACAGAGCGTTCGGAAATTCGGGCGATTTTGCTACTTTTTTTCGAATTTCAAAAGACGTGATTTTACGTCACGGCATTGCAATTTAGTATAGGGAAGATGGAAAATTCAAATAAAGTTGAAGTTAAAATTGACATTGGAAGGTTAATAGATTGAATTTTGGATAGGATTTGGCAGAAAATGATAGCTTAAAGCATCTACAAAAGATTGATTTATAGATTTATGCAACCAACATACATGACTGTTATCCACACAGAATAAAAAAAGTAGGTTATCAAGCTATTTTTCCTCTGCGAAAAATGGGTTTTCTCGTAAATCACAAAGGCCGCGCAAGTCAATGAAATAAAACATTTAAATGTTACCAACATATCAAATAAAGAAAAAACGCGTATCGAAATAGCTTCATTACGATACCCCCCCCCCCCCCCCCCCGGGCGGTAACCAGCTATTTTGGCGCCCGAGGCGAATTACAAATGTTTCTCCCCTTCTTCCATTAACAGAATTTTAAATAAATCGAACATTTTCAACACTATAGGATAATTGTTGTTTCCAATGTTATGATATTCTATGGTTTTCACTCAAATAAGAAGAGGGCGCTTGTAAAATTTAATACAATTATTCTATATTAAGTTAAGCGGGAAAATGTCCACGAAATTTGAAAATTGCTAAATCTCAGATTATTTTGTCAAATTTTGGCGCCCCCTCGGTGATTGCGCCTTAGTCGCCTCGCCTTCAGAACGGTACTGCCCCCCCCCCCCCCTCCCAAAGTATAATATCCCAATTGTAAAATAATTTAAATTAAAAATAAGCTATCGGGACACCCGTTTTACGAATCCATAATCAATTAAACGATATTGACTGTTAAACTGTCCATTGTCCATCACTGACAATATGTATACCGACGATGATACAAAACACGGATAAAGTCATTTATTATCTTGATCAAGAGAGGGCGCTCCGACCCGGGTCAATTTCACACAACCTTTGTTTTGCCTTTATATTCCGTGATATCTGCCGACACAAATTTAAATTAATAGGAGGTCCTGTAAACACAGCCGACTGAACCCGAAATTAATTCGTTTTGTTGTTTGAACTTTTAGGGCAAAACTTTAAAATATTGTGGTTTATTAGCTTTGATTAATAGGTTAAAAATTATTGTAAAATTAAGGCCGAGATACAATTAAAAAATAAGCAAATATGCAATAAGGAATAGGTTATAAGAAATAAAAAATATAAATTAATGATGGCACAATACAGTATTGTGGCATAATGTTTAATTGCTAACTATCAATAAATTTTCTTTTAACTTCTCGTTTCGTCGACAGAACAGGTTGTTTTGGTGTGTTTTTTACGATTCGCAAAAAATATGATTATTGTTGTAAAACCGATGGACTTAGTAAAATAGTAGTCTCCGGGTACTTTCTCAAGAGACAATTTATCCAGTAGTCGGTTGGCACAGGAAGTCTGGACCTTACCTAATGTACCTATTTGTACTCACTTCCCCTGACGGTTTACCGCATCGCATATAGTTTGTACATTTCGTTGCAGAAAAAATACGTAGGTGTTTTTTTTTCGTCTATAAAGTATTTTTTTGTATATTTGTTGCATTAGGGGTTGCATATAAATAAAACAATTCTATTACTATGCTTGTCATTTAAAAATTATAATAGGTTTTATAAAATATATTAAATGCGAATAATTGAGGCATATCGGACAAGTGTGTACTTGTTTCTTATATTGGAATACACTGGGATCCAAGCACAAAGGATACCCTGGGGCGGGTAGACCACGACGGTCGTTTCGTCCTTGTTAGGACTCTACGGGCAGCCATAACCCAAGCAATCCCAACAACAGCGGTAAGATGTATTAAAAGCCTTTTTACAAAAGCAAAGCTGCTATCAATACAAAAGTCTACCCGCCCCAGGGTATCCATTGTGCTTGGATCCCTGTGTATTCCAATATAAAAAACAGTTACACACTTGTCCGATATGTCACAATTATAAACTTTTAATTATTTTCGCGGCCACTAAATTATCTTCTATATAAAATATAGGTTATAGTTTGAAAATTAATAACAGTTTAATTTGGAGTTATCGGAGTGAACTGACCTACAATCAACCAAATTAAGATAGACTGCACATAATTTTACGGTTTGGAACCGCAGAGCGGTTTGGATTATTATTCCGAATGCTGCTTTATTTCAACCATACGTTAATTCATTTTCAGATGCGAAATAAATCATTGAAGTTACGCCCGCAATTGCGATAGTCTGGATATTCCCAATATTTTCGTAGAAAAAAAAAACTTGCTCGACGTTAGGGGTAACAAATTCAGTGAGGTGTATTTTTGAAATTATTCTAAGAGCAGAATATTTTATTTAATATGTTAATTTTCTTAAATTTTTTTAACTGATTCAATACCACTGGCGTGAGAGTGACCTGAGGATCATCAGTGAACTACACCCGTTGCACAAGAATTATAAAAAGTTAATTATCTTAATCGCTTCATAAACGCTTCATGCCTGACATTCCCATTTGACTTGTCATGACCTTCAGTTCAATACCAAAAGGTTGGTTTACATGTTCAATTGTATTTGAACTAGGTTTAAACTAAGCTGATACAACCTGGCCTGAAAATCTGCCTTAAAAATCAATAAAGAAGAACGTATTCATAATATGCTTTTTTTCTGTTACTTTACAACAAAAATGTTAAGATTTCATTACCGCATGTAAAGTAAACCCAATTTTTGCCCTCCGCTGTTACCTTTTCTGTCATCAATCGCACATTCCTTTTACTTTAATTAAAAGGACCTATTCTGAAACTCTCGTTTTCAAAACATACCTACTATATTATTAGTATTAGTATTAGTATAAATAGGCCAACTATAAAAATTATTTTCTCTCAACGAAAGGTCTAAATTAAAAATCTGTTACAAGACGAACATCTTTTGAACCCCCAGTGATACCAAGTTTATATCTGTTGAATTTCATTTTACTGATGACATTTAGTGACAGCCGAACGCCTGAAATATTTATCTTGGCGATCGCTAATAGTATACAAGTCAAATCTACAAAAATTACTTTATTATTTCAAAATAAACAAATATAAAACTTGAAACAAATTCGATGAGGTTAGTGGGTTTGGAGTAAATGGTATACAGGGTGTTCATTTGAAAACTTCCCACCTCGATTTTCCTGCTTTAAAATTAAAATGTGGAAAATCGGTCGGACCCGTCGATTTTTATTTCGAGGGGGACATGTTTTGCGCATATTGTCAATCTTGTTACTTCAAGCCCCTAGGAGGGAGGGGGAGGGGTAAGATCTAAATCTTAAATGGATACCCCTATTTTATATATATTTTTTTGGATTCTGCATAAAATTCTGAACATTTTTTAATAAAAGCATTATTAGTCTATACTTAACAGTTTCCGAGATATTTACTCTTGAAAAATGACATTTTTGAACTTTGACACCGTCTACCTTTCTAACTGTACGTCTTAGAGCAAAACGGCTTACATGTCCCTATCTTCGATTGTTATTATCTTTCCAATAGTGTGAACTTTCGGTTAAACCGGATGTAAGAAATATAGTACTTCCGGTTTGACCGGAAGTTGACACTATTGGAAAGATAATAAAAATCGACGATAGGGACATGTAAGCCGTTTGGCTCTGAGACGTACAGTTAGAAAGCTAGACGCTGTCAAAGTTCAAAAATGTCATTTTTCAGGAGTCAATATCTCGGAAACTGTTAAGTATAGACTAATAATGCTTTTATTAAAAAATGTTCAGAATTTTATGCAGAATCCAAAAATATTATATAAAATAGGGGTATCTATTTAAGATTTAGATCTTACCCCCCTCCCTCCTAGGGGCTTGAAGTAACAAGATTAACAATATACGCAAAAGATGTCCCTCTCGAAATAAAAATCGACGGGTCCGAGCGATTCTCCACATTTTCATTTTAAAGCAGGAAAATCGAGGTGGGAAGTTTTTAAATGAACACCCTGTATATAAATGCATGTCGTGAGTAAAAGCGATGGTAGACTCTTGAATAACAGCCATTTAGGAAACACAAGACAAATATCTCTCTTATAATAAATTGGCAATTGATTTTAAATTGGAAAGACTATGTTACAAAATAATATTTATAACAAAACTAGGACCACTTCACGTTTTAAACCAATTTGATTCGTCAACGACATCCGATCCGAATTCAACTTTATTTATACAGGGTGATTCAAAAGTACTTTGACAAACTTTGGGAGGTAATTGCTGGCAATATTTTAACATGAAAAGTTCTTATAAACAGTGGTCATTGGCGACTTCGTTACGGAGATACAGGGTGTTGAAATGTTAAAAGAAATAGTAATAATTTTTAAATAACTCCTTAACGAGTTATTTTTTTTTATGAAATTTTGTGTATTAAATAAGCATCTAAGGACTTTTATTTTCAAAGTACAACACGTTCGTAAATTTAACCAGTGGCGTCGGTACAAAATGTCACTATCATATTTTTTGTGAAAACTATGCTACACCACTGACCTATTTTATTTTAAATTTTTTCCTATAAATCCCCCCTTTATTTAGAACAAAAAAGATCACGTGTGTTTTTTTGATACGAGGGACGGTTTAAGCGTAAATGATTATTTTATTTGAATATACACAAATATTAAAAAATGTGTTTTAAACTGATCAACCACTGAAATATTTATTACAGTATTTTAACGAATACCTACATACATACTTACTAATAAACAAATATGTATATGCCTAAGGAAGGTATCTGAGGATGCCTATTTTCTAAGTATAACACGTTTTCAGTGGCATACATATTTATTTATTAGTATGTTATTTTTTAATATTTTGTATTTTGACAAGGCGGCTTTGGAAATGCTTTTTTTGTCGATAAATTAAAATATATTTGACAGTTAGTTACCATTAAAAATAATAAAACTGAAGAAATAAAACTCAGTGGTAACTAACTGTCAATATTTTAATTTATCGACAAAAAAAGCATTTCCAAAGCCGCCTTGTCAAAATACAAAATATTAAAAAATAACATACTAATAAATAAATATGTATGCCACTGAAAACGTGTTATACTTAGAAAATAGGCATCCTCAGATACCTTCCTTAGGCATATACATATTTGTTTATTAGTAAGTATGTATGTAGGTATTCGTTAAAATACTGTAATAAATATTTGAGTGGTTGATCAGTTTAAAACACATTTTTTAATATTTGTGTATATTCAAATAAAATAATCATTTACGCTTAAACCGTCCCTCGTATCAAAAAAACACATGTGATCTTTTTTGTTCTAAATAAAGAGGGGATTTATAAGAAAAAAGTTAAAATAAAATAAGTCAGTGGTGTAGCATAGTTTTCACAAAAAATATGATAGTAACATTTTGTACCGACGCCACTGGTTAAATTTACGAACGTGTTGTACTTTGAAAATAAGTGTCCTTAGATGCTTATTTAATACACAAAATTTCATAACAAAAAATAACTCGTTAAGGAGTTATTTAAAAATTATTACTATTTCTTTTAACATTTCAACACCCTGTATCTCCGTAACGAAGTCGCCAAGTACCACTGTTTATAAGAACTTTTCGTGTTAAAATATTGCCAGCAATTACCTCCCGAAGTTTGTCAAAGTACTTTTGAATCACCCTGTATAGTTCAGATAGCTCCTGGTAAAGTGCATTTACAGGGTGGCGCACCGCAAACGTTCCACCCAGGTTTATTTTCTTGTTAATAAATAAATCAAAATTCACTCGAACACGGGAACCTTATTTCTCAGGGGGACCTATTTGTTTGCTATTTTTACACCCCTTCCTGCTGGAACCCCTACGACGGGGTGGCTTCCACCCTTAAAATCTTAAATGAAAGGAAGGTCGAGTGATACCTCATTTTAAAGGGAATTGAATTGCCTTCAAAACGCGACCTTGCTCGTTTAAATCGAGTGAATAGTTCCTGAGAAATACGCAAGTAAATGTTGAAAATGTCCACCTCCAACCTCCATGCAATTGTAAAGGCACTGAAAAATTAAATGTATGGGCTGGAATTTTTGGGGACCATATTATTGGGACGTATTTTATACCTGAAAATTTAACAGGTGAAATTTACCTTAACCTGTTGAAAACTACTATTAACCCTGCTTTAACGAATGCCATAGAAGAAAATGACCGTTATCAGCCAGAAAATATTTACTTTCAGCAAGACGGAGCACCCCCGCATTATGCGTTCCCTGTTAGACAGTTTCTGAATGAAAATTTTCCAGGAAAATGGATTGGAAGTAGAGGTCCTATTCAATGGAATGCAAGCTCTCCTAATTTGACGTCACTGGACTTTTTTTGTGGAGACATTTAAAGTCTAAAATTTATGCAAATCAACCCAATTCTTTGGAAGACTTGCGACAACGAATAGTGTACGAGTGCCGACAAATAACTCCCGCAATGCTCATAATGTTCGCGAACATTTTGAACAGTGCCTTTACAATTGCTTGGAGGTTGGAGGTGGACATTTTCAACATTTACTTGATTGATACAAGCAGTAATAAATTTTACTACTTTTAAATTTTCTTTTTAGCCCTATTTCTCAGTAACTATTCACTTGATTTAAACGAGCAAGGTCGCGTTAGGAAGGCAATTCTATTCCCTTTTAAATAAGGTATCACTCGACTCCATTTAAGATTTTAAGGGATTCCAGCAGAGGGGTGTGAAAATATCAAAAAAATATGTCCACCTGAGAACTAAGGTTCTCGTATTCGAGCGAATTTTGATTTATTTATTAACAAGAAAATAAATCTGGGTGGAAAGTGTTCGGTGCGTAACCCTGTATATATATTTAAACTAAGAACTAAAGTGATATTGTTTGTCCTCAGTTTTTCACGAATGGAATTCCAATTTAAAAATAACCAACTACATAAATCGCAACACTAAAGTGAACCAACCACCAAAACTAAATTTGCTTTAGTGTATTTTTTTTTAGGATTTGGGATTTATGTTGGGGCTTTCAAAACTAGCTATTGCATTTAAGCTTCGTGTTTTGTAGTAATCACAATTCCGATTTTTAATTAAATAACGTTTTTCCAATAATCCTCGAACGGGATTCGTTTCTATTTTCACTATTTTTAATTTCGCCGATGCAAGAACAAATCAAAATCAAATCGAAACCCCGACATCGTTTATACTTTTGTCCAATATTACAATAATGTTAAGGGGTCAATTTTTTAAATGCTTTTCTGCACGGGGTAATATAACTGTGTCGAAAGTGGTGCAAGAAAAACAAATTAGATGTTTAGTTAGCCGTCATTTAGCTATGTTCTCGGTTCATAAAAAACAGACCTTCCTCTCTGTGCCCCCCACCCCATATCTACACCCTTGGTAAAAATGAATTAGGCGTTAACTGCTTTGTAAACTCGCGCATTTTCTTGAACTGAAAGGTTATTTTTGTGACGTAAATCAGGACTTTATAGTCAATATCAGGAAAGTTTCTTGGCGATCCATAGAAAGGGAATAGAGGCAGACGGTGTTGGACGCAAAAATATATTTTTCATCTTCACTCAAGTTCACGTCTTTATTTTAAAATAAAATAACAGAGCCTTAGGGCGACTGACCAAGACAAAAGAAGCCAAAAAATAAAATAAATTTTGTTGTCATAACCACAGCCCTCTTTACTTACCAAGCCACGAAACAGAAACATCGACAACACTGCTTGGCGGTACGCTTGTCACGTGACTTTTTTGATGTAAGCCATGTTTTAGTATCTACAGGGTGGCCCTTTAGTGTGGCAAAGTACAATAGCTTCGTTACTATTTCAAATACATTAAAAATATTAATACAAAAGTTGAAGGGCAGTAAGTGACTTATAACGTAAAATTATTTTTAACTGTATAGGGTGGCTCAAAAAAGCGGAACAAGGAAAAATGTACTTTTTTCAAATGGAACACCCTGCATATTTTTTCATTTTTAAATTCTACATAGAATTATAATTATTTTTTATTAAATACATTATAAGTCTATACTTTATAGTTTCCGAGATATTGACTCTTGAAAAGTGACATTTTTGAACTTTGACAGCTTCTAACTTTCTAACAGTACGTCTTAGAGCAAAACGGCTTACATGTCTCTATCTTCAATTTTTATTATCTTCCCAAAAAAATCAACTTCCAGTTAAACCGGAACAACTATATTTCCTGCTTTCGAGTAACATCCGGTTTAACCGGAAGTTGATTTTTTTGGGAAGATAATAAAAATTAAAGATAGGGACATGTAAGCCGTTTTGCTCTAAGACGTACTGTTAGAAAGCTAGAAGCTGTCAAAGTTCAAAAATGTCACTTTTCAAGAGTCAATATCTCGGAAACTATAAAGTATAGACTAAAAATGCATTTAATAAAAAATAATTATAATTTTATGTGGAATTTAAAAATTAAAAAATATACAGGGTGTTCCATTTGAAAAAAGTAAATTTTTTATTGTTCCGCTTTTTTGAGCCACCCTATAGAGTTAAAAATAATTTTACGTTATAAGTCACTTACTGCCCTTCAACTTTTGTATTAATATTTTTAATGTATTTGAAATAGTAACGGAGCTATTGTACTTTGCCACACTAAAGGGCCACCCTGTATGTAATTTACTCCTGATTCAGGTGTTAACCTTGCGGTTTTTCGTATTAATTTGTATTTTTATCCGGTTTTCGATTGATCTAATAAAAAATTTAAAAGACATGATTGCTATAAGAACCTCTACAAAATATTAGTGAACACTTTTGGTGCGTGCTTGCTGTAATAGCATTAATAAAGTGAGAAATCGAACAGCCTAGCCGGCCAGGCGGTTTGTTTACGGGTCTTATAAATGGCGGCAGAATTCTATTTGTTTTAATTTAAAAGTTGTGTTTTTTGTATTCTAGTTAGCTCTTTGGGACAAACTTTATTGTTTTGTGGCTACAGTTAATTTATTAAATATTGAAGTGTTTATTTAGCTTGAAGGTATATGTGAATTACTTTAAAAATATCACTAGTAGAGATAGTTCGTAAGTAGGTATTTCTATGGCTAAAAGCCATTCCAAAATCTAATTGGTAGCCCATACGGTATTCTGTAGTATAGTTTAGATTTGATCAATGACGTATAAATATTGTTAATCAGGTTTCAGTGGACATTGATATGAAGGGAAGGTTTTTTTAAAGGTAATGAATTGGCTTACAATGATTTGAAATAGATTTTATCCTTTGAAATGAAACTAAGCAGGTGGTCTCAGCTTGAAAACTTATTGTCTCGGTACCAATTCATACAGTGTCAAAGTAACGAAGTTACCCATGATAGTTGGTGACTTTCTTAAGACAAGCGTAGATTTCTTAAACAAAGCCTTCAGCTTACTAAATTTTGAGACTTCAGAAGATGATAGTCAATCCTGTAATTTAAACGCAGAAGATAATAATTTGTATAATAGAATATTACTTTTGATCGATCAAATAAATCTACTCGTAGTGAAACAAAAACAGCTTGCTTCTCAACGCAATATTACTATTATTTAATAATTAGGTAAGTTGTTTTTGTTATTTAAAACTATTTATTACTTTTTTATATATTTTTCAATATCAATATAGTGGCAACAGAGCCAAAAAATACATCAGAAAGAATAAAAAACTGGGCCATTGCCGCGCGTCATAATAATAGCTTGTGGATCCGCAACTCCCAGCTGATGCGGCGTTTCCCGATGTCCCTTCATGGCTTTTTTTCAAGGTGGTTGTGTCATAACAAGTTCTCATATGTAGTTGTGTTTTTGTTAACTGGAGTGCGAAGTTCCTGTACCGTTCGTCGCTATTAAGGGGGTGGGGGGTTTAAACCCCCTAATCCCCCCTTGGGTACGACCCTTTATAGAGCGTTTAGCATATATTAAATAAGAATTACTTCTGTTGGCTATTAACTCTTTCGCTTGTGTACGGGTTTTAACGATAACAAATAAACCTATTGACAAAAAAAATTAAGTAAATCCAGTTCCGAATTGCGCCCCTCCACTAGTGATGTAAAATTCTCGGTAATAATCTTTTGGAGAATATTCTCGAGAATATTCTTAAGAATATTCTCAAGTTAGAGAATTTTCTGAGAAGGGTAAGAAAACCGCTAGAAATAGCAATAAAAAGAAATTAAAAATTACCTATTCTGCTTATTTTCGGCAAATGTCAAACGGCGTTAATCAAACAAAACGTAAAGAAATAAAATTTTTATTTAAAAAACATAACATACCTTCCCAAGAATAACTAAAAACCAAACAAAAAAACAGTCAAATAAAGAAAGATCACATTTAGCTATTAAAAACATACGAGTATACGTTCGCGCTTCTAGGGGATTTCCCTGAATCACTGTTGCCAGACGTAAAACACTGTTGCCAGAGTTATAGAAAAGGTTAGGGAAACTCAAAATTTTAAAAAATATTGCAAAATTTTTCAGTGTAAATCGAGGCGGTGTAAATTATGTAGAAAAACTTCTCTAGAGAATATTCTCGGGAGAATTTTCTTACAGAGAATATTCTCCTCTCACATCAATTCCCCTTCACATTGTTTGCCAAACTTACTCTGTTAAAAGTATTATCCTGATGTGGGAAATTTAAATCTTTGTATAAAACCTTATAAAAACTCTGCAGTATGGCAACGTAGCAGTAAGAGATCCGTCCCCAAAGATGAGGCCATGATGATGTTGTTTCGTTCATTTTCGTCTACATAAAATGTATCGCGGAAATGCATCGATGTTTGCGATGCATCGAAAAAAAATTTTTAATGGAATTAAAATTACAAAACCAATCACAAATCTAATTATTCTAAGCTCACACCTTAAGTGAAACTACTTTTGACTCGTGCTACTTGCAGTTTCTAAGATGTTTTAGTAAAGCTTGAAAACTTTTTAAATTTTCTAATTTTTTATTTTGCACACAATGTGTAAGTTTTGACTCCTGCCGGGGTAACTGGGCCGTAACAAGCCTGGTACCCCAACAGTATTTTATTTCAAGCTAAATGAAAGCATCTGCAAGACTTTTACGAAAAACAATTTCTTCTTTTTTCTTTCCCTCTTATTTTACCACTTTCACATGTCTCCGGCATAGTTGAATTAAACTAAAGATTTTTCATCACTTACGCTTAAAAATTATTTTTACAAAGTTTTTTGAAACTCCCTAATTTTTCTTTTTTCTCTTCATTTCCCCCCCCCCCCAATACAGTGCCTTTGCATTAGTCCTTGACTCTGCTGAAATCTTTTTTCTTCTGACTATTCAATTTTTTTCATTCCTCGTATGTACCATTGAAAGCTCCATTACGGCTTAGTCTCACTTGTTATTTTCTCTACTGCTAACATCAGCATTGTACCATTTACTTCGTTTTCCTGATTATGAGTGTTTCTACACTCGAAACATGTCGATTTGAACTATTATGAATTATCCTAGGTTCGCCTAGCTATTCTAATAAAAAAATTGTGGAGAAAGACTTTGTGCTTTTCTTTTTTCTATACATTTAACTCCACTTTGAGTATGGACTACTTCTTCAAAATTAAAAGTAAAAGGTATAATCATGCAAGATCGAAAGGCAACGACAAAATAATTATTTTTCAAATAAAATTAAGGACTAAAGGAGAGTGGGGGAATTGTGCGCACTTAAGCTGAAATCGTTATAGCACTGATGTCATTGTAGATAATTTAAATGTAAATACCGTAATGGGCTATTTAGTTTACTCTCAGCATGTAAATCAATTTTAGGAAAAAATTAAGTTTTTAAATTACAATATTGCTGAAAGTACAAAAGTGCTCTTGCGCGCCATTCCCCGCCGTTGCGGGTAATCATGCGCGGAGGGTGGGGAATCATGCGCATTAAAATAATTAAGTAAGTAAATCAACACTAACTTTAAAAACATTTATTGAAGTTGTGGAACATAAAAAGAATTCATAAAAAATATAAATAACTCCTAATTTGAGCATATCACATTTATAATTTTTAGAGAGAGTGTCGTTTCAGCCCAAGTAGCAATTATAGACACAAATTGGACACAAATTCTTTGCTGAGAAACGTTTCGAAACATTTTCGATTAAAATTATTTAGATTGTGTGGAGACACATGTGTTTCGAAACTTTTGCGACACATTTTCGAATTTAGTTACTAGAAACGATTAAGAACTGTTAGTTTCAAAATATTTTCCAAACTACAGTGTCGATACATTTAGGAAACGCACAAAAGAAAATGTTTCGAAACATTTTTATATAATATTATAAAATTGTGTTTAGACACATGTGCTCCCAAATTGTAGCGACACATTTTCGAATTAAGTGATTCAAAACAAATTGGTATTCTTCTGCTTTGAAATATTTACCAAACAGTGATATCCATTTAATTACGAAACTTGCGCAGAAAATAATTTTCGAAACTGCCAGAAACCTTTACACTACCGCACCCGGACAATTATTATTATAACCTCGATTATAACGATTATAACCTATAAATTGTACATTTTTGTTTTGTTAATATGGGAAGAAAACAACAGTTTAAACATTCTTCGAGGTTTTACAAAAGTTTTATTAAACGTTCAACAAAGTACAAACCAATTTTGTAGGTTATATGTCACAGAAAGTGTAAAGTGGTAGTGTATACCGTGACGTTATACAGAAGTTTTATGCTTCCAAGCTTAACCTTCCTCTTGACGGGACTGTGCATTTTTTACTTTAGCGACGTTTGTTTCGCATGGTTTCGGTACAATATCGAAACATTCTTCATGTTTCGACACATTTTCTATGAATTATAGCTACATGATTATCGAAACATTATAGAAACCAAATACTAGAAATTGTGTGTCGACTCCATTTTAGACCAGAATAATTCTCGCTTTCTGGCGGCCATTTTGACAAATTTATTTTTATATTATTAAAATGGACTTTAATTAACTTCCTGCGTCATTTGAAATGTAAAAAAGTGGTTACATTAGTTCCATTTTGCTAGCTTAATCAATTGAAAGAAGAATTAAGTAAAATTTTAAAAATATTTAAGATTTTATTTTTTGACAAAGTATTTATTTTGTGTGTAAATGTCAATATACCGGGAGCGTCTTAAAAATATAAAGCTAAATTACTAAATTGCACGATAAAATTTATTTCGTCAACGATTTTTGGATCTCCTCTGCAATAAACCATACGAAAAAACTGTATCACTTATAGAAAATACCCTGGTGACAAATTCATTATGGCGAAATTATGCTGTCATCATATTGTTTACTTTCTTTTATTTTACAACCTGCAGAGAGATAGATATTATATATTTAATTATTTGTTTCTATAATGTTTCCATTTTGACAATTTACAATTCCAACAGTCAGCGCCCTCTCTTTGTAAAATAAACTCTCACTCGACACATTTATGGAAACATGTTCCAAACATTTCTGAAAATTTTTCGAAACATTTTCGATAAAAGTTTCGATTTTGCGTCGAAACAGCGAAAGTCACAGCCCGTACCAACCACTTGGAAACACGTGCTAATGCGCCATTTAAAATGTATACGTTTCGAAAATATTTCCATACATGTTGCCAACAATTTCCAATTTGTGTCAGAAACAGAAACAACAGTTTAGACACATTTACCGTAATGTGTCTAAAAATGCTACTTGGGAGGAATATTAAAGGCCCTTCCTACCTCCCTTATTTTTCTGCTATCATTTATTATCGCCAATAATGCGTTTTTTAAAACTTCTGCCGTATATGCAAGAATTGTGGTTTTCCTTGTATAAGTTTTAGGCATCCATAAGAAAAAAAATTACCAATAGATTACATGTGGGAGAATCGTGCGCATGCACGCGCATCATTACCCCTTTAGGTATTAAATGACAATATTTTATACAGTTAGCAAACTACTTAAACTAACAATGTAAAACAAACATCTGTAGAGGCACAAGATCATACTTTTACATAAAATAAATATGGTCTATCGATTAGGGAAAAAAAATTGACTCACCGTCTTATTTTCCGATATCAAAAAATTATAAAAAAATTGCTTGATTTCATATTAACAGAGCTCGTTCCATGCAAACGTTTACAACTGATGTGACTAATGGCGTCGGTGCTCCACAATAGGGAGGTGACAGCGTTGCACTCGTCAGTGGCGGTTAAAAGCCCGCGAACTATGAAATAATTTGATGCGCACGATTCCCCACTGCGCACGAGTCCCTCACTCTCCCCTAATACATCGATGCATCGACAAATTTCAAATGGCCTTAATGCATCGCTTAAAAACGATGCATCGCATTGAAAATATAGATGTTTTCGATGTATCGATGTCTATCGAACATTTCCGTTTGGTGTTTCTTTGTGGTTTCTTTAACAGTGGATTAAAATTTTTTTCAGTTTATCGGTTTTGTGTAATAATTGCTGTGTTTTTAGTGTTTTGTGATATTTTCTGATGGCTAATTGAGATGAGTCGAAAGTATGCGAGAATTCGACAAATAATAATTCTGCAGGTACAGGGTTATCCAACCAAGACTAGACAAGGCGATTTTTTGACTTTTCCTGTACTTTTATAAAAAAACTGAAATAGCCATCTTCAGTCATTTTCTCCCGCGAATTCGAATATCTTCAGCAAAAAACAATTGAACATCAAACAAAAGTACTAGGGGTCACTTTGATATTTTTTTAAATGGAACACCCTGTATATTTTTACATTTTTAAATTCCACATAAAATTATAATTATTTTTTATTAAATGCACTATTAGTCTATACTTCATAGTTTCCGAGATATTGACTCTCGAAAAGTGACATTTTTGAACTTCGACAGCTTATAACGGCTTACATGTCCCTATCTTCAATTTTTATTATCTTCCCAAAAAAATCAACTTCCAGTTAAACCGGAACAACTATATTTCCTTCTTTCGAGTTACATCCGGTTTAACCGGAAGTTGATTTTTTTGGGAAGATAATAAAAATTGAAGATAGGGATATGTAAGCCGTTTTGCTCTAAGACGTACTGTTAGAAAGTTATAAGCTGTCAAAGTTCAAAAATGTCACTTTTCGAGAGTCAATATCTCGGAAACTATGAAGTATAGACTAATAGTGCATTAAATAAAAAATAATTATAATTTTATGTGGAATTTAAAAATGTAAAAATATACAGGGTGTTCCATTTAAAAAAATATCAAAGTGACCCCTAGTACTTTTGTTTGATGTTTAATTGTTTTTTGCTGAAGATATTCGAATTCGCGGGAGAAAATGACTTAAGATGGCTATTTCAGTTTTTTTATAAAAGTACAGGAAAAGTCAAAAAATCGCCTTGTCTAGTCTTGGTTGGATAACCCTGTACATTTCATGCGGGTGAGTAAATAGAAAATTGAAATATTTGTAGTTTAGATTTCTTCTATAGTAGCAAGGTCACATTCAAAGGCAACTCCAGCGTAATCCCCACTTCCTGCCCCACCCAGCTCTTCGCCTCCTCACTCCTACAAACATTTTAATAGCATTTATGAATGAATCGTGCCATCTATATGTGCCAGATCGTTGCATATCCAGGGCATCCAATGCCCTTTTGTTTATTGTTTATAAGTGTTTTCAATGGGATAATTCAATTTTGATCTGCTCCCTTTATTAAAAATATTTTTGTTCGATTTTAAAATTTTTGAAATAAAATTGCTTGAATTTCCTTTTTATTGTTATCGACTTTATTTCACAGGATTTAATTAAATGCATAATTGATTAAAACGTTATTAAAAGTTTAATTAAAACAATTTATCTAGCAGATTTTTACAAAGCATAGCAATAATTAATTTTTTTTGTTGCGTAGTCTCCAAACATGGATTACATTTTTTATAATACTTAAAAGTAATAATAATGTATTTTTTAATTTAAAAACCTTTATATCTTAGTTAATTTTTAATGTTAATTAAAAAAAAACATTTTAAACTAAAAGTAGAAATAAACTACTTATCACAAAGCTCGACAAATTGTTTTTTAAGACGTTTATTACACGGATGCGGTGTGGTATGCTGGGTTTGAGCGATTCTTTTTCTACGACCACCTATGAAAATGAGAAAAAAACACAGTTAAGGGCACAGCTCTAAAGGTCAATATAGTATAAAACAAAGTCGCTATCGTCCGTCTGTCCCTATATCCCTATATGTGCTTAAATCTTTAAAACTACGCAACGGATTTTGAAGAGGTTTTTTTAATAGATAGAGTGATTTCAGGGGAAGGTTTTTATGTATAACTAGCGACCCGGCTTCGCACGGGTGCAATTTCAGAAAGTGGCATGCCGGGTACTAATATATCGGGTTTGTATTTATACCAGCGGGTTGCAACGCATGCCGAGTACACGCTAGTCATGTATAAAAGATATAAAAAATGGCTTAAATGCAGGGGTAACTTCCGGAACCTTGCAATTATTAAAAAAAAATTAGTACCTATCTAATTTTGGAAGGGTTGTTCAGGGAGGCATTGACGAATAGTATGCTGGTGTTTTTTTATTAATAAATGTACAGAAACTTAAAAAAAAGCAGTTTTTTAAAACCACTAAAATTGTCACAATTTACCTTAAAATCCGTGAAAGTAAACATGTCGATTTTCAAAATTGAAGTGAAAACAACAATTTTTACTGGTAACACGATATTTTCTAGTCTATCTAGATGTCATCTCTCCTAAGAATTCTAGAGAATATGTGTTTGTTTTAACAGGAAAGGTTCCGTAATTGCCCACAACACGAAAGTAAACAAAAATATGACTTGCCGACGAACATCTGCCTTACTCTACCAGCTCCACAATATGTCTGTCTTTCTTCTTCGTATGCCAAAAGCATAAAAATAGCTACTCTGATTAACACAGCACTTCAGTGCACATGCTACTCGTCAATAGTTAGGCAAATCGAATTGACGATAGAAAAGAGCTTTATATCACAGTGTTGAAATATATATTTTTTAATACATGTGATGGAAAACAGCTGATGGCTGACGAATTTAACAGCAAAACTATTTAAAAAATTACAAACTTACGGGACCCTTAGAGCGAATTGGGGTGCTGGGTGGGATGATAAAGTACACTAGGATAAAAAAACTCTTTTTTTCGTTAATTTTGGGAACCATTAGGAGTTTTTATGATAAAAAATAAAAATATGAAAAATGGGAAAATAGGTCAGGCAACCCACTAAACATAGACAAGGGAGATGTGCACTCCCACCCACTTAGATCGGAGATGTACCACAGAAAAAAGGGTTTAGCTAGAACGGAAATCGAATACCGATTTATTATTTACATATTGCCTCATTGGAAAGCTTAGACAATTCTGCATCATTTTGGTTTAAGGCTCGTTGACGTACCGTTCTTGATAAGAGTGGGGGAAGCTATTGAAAGTGTAAACATTAAAATCGCTGTAACTTCTAAACGACTTATCCGATTTTACTAAATTTAAGCTTGTTTGGAAGGGAAAGGTAAGTATCTTCAATCGTCGTATCCAATGATACACAATAGTTTCTAATAAAATTGCTAGAGGGCGCAATTTGTAATAATAACAGTTTTTTTGATTTTATCCCGAAAATTCAAATCATACAGTATACTTATGACATCATAATCGGAAAGTAGATGAAATTTACAAGAAAATATGTAAAAACCGCAGTTTGATATCTTTGTTCGTTTCAGAGTTATTGCCAAAACAATACTTTTTAATACAAATTGCGCCCTCTAGCAATTTTATTAGAAACTATTGTGTACCATTGGATATGACAATTAAAGGTACTTACCTTTTCCTTCCGAAAAAGCTTAAATTTAGTAAAATCGGATAAGTTGTTTAGAAGTTACAGCGATTTTAATGTTTACACTTTCACTTGATAAGAGTAGGAGAAGCTATTGAAAGTGTAAACATTAAAATCGCTGTAACTTCTAAACGACTCGATTTTACTAAATTTAAGCTTGTTTGGAAGTACCTTCAATTGTCGTATCCAATGGTACACAATAGTTTCTAATAAAATTGCTAGAGGGCGCAATTTGTATTAAAAATTATTGTTCTCCCAATAACTCTGAAACGAACAAAGATAGCGGTTTTCACATCTTTTCTTGTAAATTCCATTTACTTTTCGATTATGATGTCATAGGTATACCGTATTATTTGAATTTTCGGGATAAAATCAAAAAAACTGTTATTATTACAAATTGCGCCGTCTAGCAATTTCATTAGAAACTATCGTGTACCATTGGATACGACGATTGAAGGTACTTATCTTTCCCTTCCAAACAAGCTTAAATTTAGTAAAATCGGATAAGTCGTTTAGAAGTTACGGCGATTTTAATGTTTACACATTCAGTAGGCTTCTCCCACTCTTATCAAGGTCGGTACGCCAATGAGCCTTAAACCAAAATGATGCAGAATTGTCTATTCTTTATAATGATCTGACCAGAAGTATACCACTTTTATGAAGTGAACGTGTAAACATTAAAATCGCTGTAACTTCTAAACGCTTTATCCGATTTTACTAAATTTAAGCTTGTTTGGAAGATAAAGGTAAGTACCTTTAATTGTCATATCCAATGGTACACAATCGTTTTTAATAAAATTGCTAGAGGACGCAATTTGTATTAAAAATTATTGTTTTGGCAATAACTCTGAAACGAACAAAGTTATCGAACTGCAGTTTTCACGTCTTTTCTTGTAAATTTCATCTACTTTCCGATTATGATGTCATAAGTATACCGTATGATTTGAATTTTCGGGATAAAATCAAAAAAACTGTTATTATTACAAATTGCGCCCTCTAGCAATTTTATTAGAAACTATCGTGTATCATTGGATACAACGACTGAAGGTACTTACCTTTCCCTTCCAAACAAGCTTAAATTTAGTAAAATCGGATAGGGCGTTTAGAAGTTACAGCGATTTTAATGTTTACACATTCAATAGCTTCCCCCACTCTTATCAAGTTCGGTACGTCAACGAGCCTTAAACCAAAATGATGCAGAAGTGTCTAACCTTTCCAATGATGTAATCAGAGTTATACCTTAATATGGGGATTTTCGGAGAAATTGAAAATTAAAAAAAATAATTTTTAATTGTGCCCCCTTGCGGCGAAATGAGGAACTTAAAAGTGATTTCCAGAATTTTCTCATGATCGCTTTAATCATATTTTTTTTTTCCCAAGTTTCTATGTTTAGTAGTTTCTGAGATATAGCCGGCGGCCATTCTTAGTTGACCACCCGGTACATAGATAGTAAATAGGAGAAAATGTTATTTTTTAAATTTTAAACTAGGCATATCCCTAAAAAAAATCTATTACCTGAACTAGGTAAGTTAAAAATGTGTAAAATGGGCTTTGTTAATATAGACGCTTCTGTTGGAATCCGCTTTGAAATTTGTTTAACATTTTTTAACTCTAGTGTTAAAATAACTTTTTCAACTCTAGTGTCGAAATAATTTTTTTTAATAATAGTGATATAGGTACATACCTATAAAATTTTAAAAATAAATCAAACTATTTTTGATAATATTTATGGTCGTAAGAAAAATTGTGTGACAGTGATTTTCTCAAACTCGGAGAATTTCCTTTTACCTTCTTGTTTGCACAACCCCACTTTTTACACTTAACTCTTAACGTTCCCTTGATTTTCTTTTATATAAATATCGGATACGAATTGTAAATAATCACCAATACCATCCTCCATCAAATCCCCAAAATAAAGGTTAGTTTTTAACAAATTTTATTCATTCTGAAAGTTTGCACGACTTTCCAACCTTTAGCAAAGTTGCAGAAGCAAAATGGTAAACGTTGTTTGGTATTCCAATTTTGTCATTTGTATCTGCAAACTGCTACTTGCAGCTGCAGACGTCAGATGCAGAGCTTCCGTAATCTCACCTTTAATCGACTATCTATGAAGTTAGGTGGGGACCCCCTAAAAACAGACCCAAAGCGCCGCCGCGCCTTAACATTTACCCCTTTACAACCAAGTGTGCGACTGTGTTTATAATCCATCAGGTGGCCACAAATTACATACAACAAATGGTGGGTGGGTTATTTTAGCAAAGCCATATTTAAAAATTAAGTTATTTTTAATAACATCTCGTATAAACATTGTGTACGCTTGTTGTTTATTGTTTACCTATTAGTCCCAATTTCCATCTGGCATTGTTTTACCTAGTTTATGTGTCTCTAGGAACGTATAAAACAAAACTCAATCCTTCGAAACAGATTCTCGACTACGGAGAAATACATTATCATTTTCTTTATTAAGGTCTTTCGAATTAGAGGCAGAGAGAAGATCTATGAAACCCGAGGGAGATTAGTGAAGCCATATACTAGTTTTACACGAACACGGCTACGTATTACGACTGTAAATTATATTAGTGTTATCAGTATTTCGATTGGCATTGTCTAGCTTTTCTAGTTCAGTGACTTTAAGGTTTATAGGGTATACTTTTTGCAATAAATGTGTTAAGGCAGAGCTGGTATAGAAAACAAATACAAAGCTTATCGTTATTTAATAAATTGAGTGAAAATTTAAAATTTTGGTAAACGGCCTATCATTACTTTATATATTGTGTTAACAACTAATCATTTCACTTTTCAGTATTGTAAAAGATGTGTAATCGAGCAAAAAGCAAATATTAATATGGGGGAATAAACCCCAAAAATGAATTCCCCTGTACACAGGGTGAGTCGGGAGGAACGAACCAAATTTCAGGAGTGTTTTAATTTATACACGTGAAAACAATGTAAAAAAACCCATATTATGTTCTTATCCGATATTTTTTTTTTTTCAAGTTATAGCGCAATATCAAATTCTTTTCTACGTTCCACTTTTATCAAAAGGTTCACGTAATTAGAGTATGCCATGCTCAAGACTCTAAACTATTTGACATCTATGTTGTCTTGACAATGTGTCGTTTATTTTCAAGTTTCAGTGATTAAAGTATTAAAGTGTTACAAAATGCCAAATACAGATTTACAAATTTAAAATATGTAAATATGGTGTTTATTTATGGTTTCTGTAATGGAAGTGCTACAGCTGCTGTTGAAGAATATCCTTAACGGTATTCACATCACAGACATCCGACTAGAAACGTGTTTATCAGAGTTTTTAGCAATTTGTGCTAGAATGGTAAGCTTCCCAGTGCCAATATTACATCTGAACGAGCTACTCGACAAGGTTCAAGAGAAGTAGAAAATATTGTGGATTTAGTAGAAGAAAATGCAACGACCAGCTCACCAAGAATTGGTACTCAATTGGGCATTCCACAAAAAAGAGTATTAAACACACTCCACGAGCAAGGCTTATATCCATACCATGTACAGAGAGTACAGCACCTAAAACCGGAAGATTATGCTAAACGTATTGAATTTTGTCGGTGGATAAATAATCATTGGTGTTGTATAGCGTATACTTTTTACAGATGAAACAACATTCACTTGTGACTGTATTAATAATAATCGTAACTCTCATGTTTGGTCAATCGAAAATCCCCACGGAACAGTTGAAAGTAATTTTCAACATAAGTTTTCGGTTAACGTGTATGCTCGATAGCTATTTCATTTTGGTAGATTGCGCGCATTCTAGTGGGTGCCGGCGTTGATCTGTTTCCTGGTCTGCAAAATGGCAGATGTTTTCGGTGAAAACGCAAATACCGTTCCCTATACTGGATTGTGATGCACTTCGTGGTTTTTTTAGTTGTCTACTTTCGATTATTACCAGTATGTCTGATGCCTTTTGTATTGGGGTTAATTCCGCTGGGATGGCGTTACGTGTGTTGATGGCCGCTTTACTTTTGTAAAAGGCTTTTAATACATCTTACTGCTGTTGTCGGGATTGCTTGGGTTATGGCTGCCCGTAGAGTCCTAACAAGGACGAAACGGCCGTCGTGGTCTACCCACCTCAGGGTGTCCATTGTGCTTGAATCCCTGATTTGTATTCCAATATATAAGACAGTTACACACTACTTGTCCGATATATGCCACAATATTAAATTTTTAAAAAATTTTACAATATTACAAATCTCTAAACTTCAAACGATGTTTTTGATCACCCTGTATAGCGTTTAGTACTGGCTTTATCCTTATCCAATGAAGTAAATATTTTAATGAGTACGAATTAAAAAAAATAATTAGGAAAGTTCGCTCGAAAATTGTATAGTGGATGGAAGTGTTATTTAAATTATTAAAAAGCGCCAGGGTCCATCGGGACTCTAAAGCCAGCATTCAGAGACATTTTGATTGGCACCGTACTCGGTATTGCCATTAACTTCTACTCTATTATTACACAAATCGGAAATGCGAGATGTCAGCGGTGTGTCACCAGCCAGACGGCTAGTTTAAATATTTAGGATTGTGCTCGAAATGTTTATTGAAAAAATAATTTTCGACCGTCCATATCTCTCGTTGGTATACACAGACTTGCACTTTAAACTGGCTATTTAATGCAGTGTCAATTCTAATTTGAATATAAATTTTATGCAGTTGGTGAAGTATATCGAGACAAATATCATCATTACAAATTCATTTACATTTAGGTATATTTTATATTATAATAATTCAGTTATTACCTATACTTCATACAAAGTCAGTTGAGACAACGTAAATATTGGTGGTACGACCAATTTACTGCATCACACACTGAAACTACAATACAAATATAACAAAATTTTTATTGATCGCTCCCTATACAGATGTTCGATGATAGTCTACGTGGACTTGACAAGTCTGTCATTAAATGTTTTTTAGTTTTTTGTCTGTCTCAACTAAGATCGTATACCTAAATATTATCACAAGAAAGTTGTTTGTTTTCATTTCCAATTGTCAAATGGTCTCATTATTTATTGTCTTAATTAGATAGTAACTTTTTATTAATAGATACGGTACGTTTTTGTTATCTATACCGGGTGTCCACGGAAGGTGGTTTGCTCCTCTAACTTTTTTCTTTTTCAAGATAATGGAATAACATTTGGGGGATTTGTATACAACATAAAACTGCATTTTATGACAGGTGACTCAACATTATGGATCTTCCGGTTTAACCGGAAGTGACATAAACTTTCGATTTTTAAATGGGACACCTGGTATATTTTTCCTTTTTTTACTCCATATGAGATTCTAAATATGACGATGTGTCACTTGTCACTTTCTATCACCAAGAAAATATTTTTTTTTTAATTTAATATTTTATCTAGATGGTTATGAATACCTTAAAGCACTTATTTCAGTTCTTTATATATTAAATAATGTAATGTGAGAATATAAGAATAAAGTTATATACTTACCTTATCTATTATTTATAAAAATACAACTAACGAGCTATAAATTGGTTGTTTCTTTTCTTATATAAGAATTTATTTTATGCTTAAAATTAGCTCGTGGTGGGTCTAGAAACCTAACTATAATGCTATTAAATCATTTTGGGCCACGATTAGAAAGAGATTTTTGAAAGAATGCTGAGCTCTGACGAGGAATGTGCATGTAATGTCTTGATCTAACTTGAACATTATGGAAGGAGCTGCGATGTATCAGTCTACTATATAAATTTGTGGGTGTTCTGGTTTTAATAATATTATGAACAAAGCAACAAAAATGTACCCGTCTTCTTTGTTCCATAGTAAGCCAATTCAACTCTGATATTTTAGCAGATATATGATCGTATTTTTACGAAGGCCGTAGATGAAACGCGCGCAATAATTTTGAATTTTCTGAATACGACATTGCTGAAATTTGTCTAAGAAAGGTCCGTATACGGGGTCACAGTAATTGAAGTGAGAGAGAACTAGAGAATCTGTAAGTAATTTTTTAAGTGGTTTACACAGAACATGCCTGTGAGAATACAGTGTCTTGAGAACTGAAAATGAACGCTGAACTAAATGGTTAACATGGAAATTGAACTTTAAGTTGGGGTCAAAAAATATCCCGAGATTCTTTATAGAGTTGACAATGTCTAGTCTATTGTTATCTATATTAATATTAAAATTACCTACGAGATGTTGTCTTCCATCATTATTACCAAAAACCATGAGGTATGACTTGGTTAGGGTTTAATTTCAAATTATGCGCCGCATCTAGTTTGCTTATCATATTTACGTCGGAATTTATTTTATATTCTATTAGCTTCTTGAACTTGGTCTAATCTAAAGCTCAGGTATATTTGCGTGTCGTCGGCATAAGCTTGAATCCGGCAGTTCTTAACGGAGTTAAATAGTTCATTTGTATCGAGTATAAATAGTAAAGGCCCCAGGATAGATCCCTTCGGAACGCCGGAGGTTACGTCCTGGGTAGATGAGACACGGTCGCCAATATGAACTTTTTGTTTTTGGCCGGAAAGATACGATAATTCCCTAAAGCACTGCCGGATACTTGACGATGACTTCAACTTCCTTAAAAGACTAAGCAGAAAATAGCTTAATATATGAAAGGGCAAACTGGCACCCAATAAATTAAATTATCTACTGGAAGGTAAATTTAATATTTCGGATGTATTTTTTTGCTCAGTGATGCGTTCAGTCTTTGTTCATAGACACAATACTACAGCATTCCTGATGATAATAACGGGCGAAATTAAACAGCATACATTAGTAGGTACTGTAACCAGAATAAATAACCTTGTTAATTTAAAAAAATATATACAGCCGTATGTAATTATTAAAACATCACTAAATTGAACTAATCCTCTGGATTTAAAACTGTTGACTGTCAATTAAGATAACACACAAAGAAACGATAGGTGGGCACAGTCGCTGGCCGGAAAACGAGTTAAAAAAATACTTATGGCCATTTCAAAGAAAACTATTCTATATTTTTATTTAGCTGCCAAATTGTACCTCATTCATGGTCAACGCCAATATAAATCCAACGATAGAGTCAATATTTATAAAATATCTGAAATATAATAAATCTAAAACTCCCTATCCTCCATAATTATCCTAATTTAACCATATGTGTTTTCTCATTTTTAGTGGCCTTCACTGTCCTATGTATAAATTCAAGTCGCCCTGATAGGCCCCAGTGGCGTGAAACGAGTGTCCCTGATGTGCAAATCCCTATGTTACATACCTATATCCCTATCATTAAATGGTAAAAAACTATTTAATCTATAATTTATTTAATTAAATGGAGCTATGCTCAAGGCCCAAAAAAAAATTATGTAGAAATACGATTGAAATCTTTTGCCAAAGCTAGGTTCGCCGCGCGATGATATGAAGAACAAAGTTTGTCTTTCTCATTGTATTTTCTGTGGCCATAAGAGACTGACTTTACTGATGACATGACGAACAAAAACAACTGTACATTTTTTTTATCTGGGTGGACAAAAATATAGAAGAAATAATATACTAAAAACAGTTGTGTATCCATATTTTACTCAAATTATTGCCTCTTATCCGATATTTGTATTCCGAAAAGACGAGATGGATCCATCTCGGCAAAGTGACATTGATAAAGGAGGTTCTTCTGCCATATACGTCTGCTCGAATTTCATAGGTAACATTTTTGGATTTTTTTAAAAGCTTACCTCAAATGGAACACATTAAAGCTTAAAAAATGTTGGATGAAACAATTTTTCCAAAATTTTTTTTTTAAATATTGATGTTTACACAATGTTGAAAATTGTAAAACTCCTATTCGTATGGTTCTATTTTTAATGTGGGAATGCATGGGTGTGCGAGGTGCATACAGGATGCGCTACGATGTAATACAATACTACAGATACTTCCGGGATATTTATTCAGGGCAGTTAGTTAGGAGAGGCGATTTGTTACTATTTGGTAAGTATAAAACATCAGTCAAATTCAAATTTCTTTCGTTTCAATTAAATGAGTAAATGAATGATAAAGAAGTTGATGGTTTTTGATTTTTAGGAGGTAATGGGTATCTCCAAATAGATGAGTCAGTACTGACGAAGAAGAAGTACAATGCGGGGTGAGTTGTAAGCGAACGGTGGGTACTGGGCATCTATGATGTCACAGCAAAAAGGGGGTTTGTTGTGTTTGTACCTAATCGTTCAGCAGATACATTGGAGGAGTTAATAATCAGCCATGTATTGCCAGGAACAGAAATTTGGACAGATTGTTGGCGGGGATATTCAGAACGTAGTACGTTGGGTGGTGTGTCTCTCTACATTCAGAAAACATTCAACCATTCAAGAAACTTTGTGTATCCAGAAACTGGGTCTGTACTAACGATACTGAACACCACTGGTCTTGCATGAAGCAGTTCTTCAGAAGGTTAGAAGTAATGCAATCCCCCTTCATTTTTGAATATGTTGACCAGTTTATATGGTGGCAAGCGTTTGGAGATACTCCAAGAATGAGATTATAAAATCCAACTACACAAATAGCCGAATATGATCCTTATTTGTCGGTTTCTTACTTTTTGGATATCCTACCTGTGTTAATTATTTTTTTTTAATTTGCGAACGTGCGCACAATGTGTATTGACATTAACAAAACATTAAGAAAACTACCCATGTTTCACAACACTATAAGTATTCTTTTATTTTATTATCGTTTTAAGAGAGTTTTCGCGTGAAAATAATTCGAAAACTAATGTGAAACTTTTATTTGAATTTTTGACGAAGAAAGGGGTTCGTCCAATGATTGTATTCTTTTAATCTATTCTATATGCTCTCGATTAAAATTTCAAAAATTGTTGAAATCGAGCAGACTTATACTGCACAAGACCCGTGTATTCGTTGATGTAATCCATAGTTTTTATGTTACTTCAAATGCATATCTCATTTTTATTTATATGATTTATGCAAAACACATTTTCAAATTTAACATTTTAACAGAAGGAAATTGTGGTCAGAAAAAAAATGTTTACGGTACTAAATATTGAAAGCGTCATACGAAAACTGGGGTATTGTTCATTATCATCATGGGGCTCGATCATAGACAATTTACCTTTAGATACGTACAGCTTATCTCCTGCGCAAACAAAAGTTACGTTTTATGGGTGAAAAAATACGTCCGAGCGCATGACTTGCCGGTCAGCTTCCTTCCTTCTGCGGACACCTTCGTGCATGCGCACAAACCTCGTGTTATCGGCTTGTCCTACTTTATCGACAATAATCGATATGCTCAAGATACTCTCCAGAACCGGCTCGGCCGCCATTTTTGTTGTTGTGTTTTAAGGTTTCTCTGTGGATTCCTTGTAGTTTTCTTAGCTATCGTGGATTGTGGGTGTTTAATATTTACGGATTTCTAGTTTTTGGAACACACACCAAGACAGATTATCCCGATGCATGCAAAGAAAAAAGTAAAACCTAGGCATGTTTATTATTTTAATCCAAGGGTGAAAGTATTCCATGAGTCAAGTTCTCGGGCAAACACTTTCTCAAATTCTTAAACAAAACAAGTTTTTGCCAAATCGTAAAAATCAATACAAGTTATATACCAACTAATATTTGACTTGAGGTTAGGTACGCGATAACACCGTGGATTGGTTATTTTGCTGGTTTTGTTTATTTGTATATTCGATTTTATAAGACTAGTTTAATTTACCTGTTCTTGTTCTCTTCCTTTTCAAACTAAAAACACGACTACGAATCATTTTTAAACAAATTTTAAAAACAAAACCTTAAAAACAATTTTCTATACTTAAAATCTGATATGTTTGCTACTATTCAAAACGCCAGAAATCACTACCTTTTTCCGAAGTTGAGAAGAAATTCCAATTTTTTGGCAAGAATTTAAATTTTAAAGCCCGGACCTGTCTGTTTTCCTATTCGTCAAACGATAACGTTGCAGTGCGCATGTCTAATAGTGTCTAGCTTTGTTTACATGCGCGAGGCCATAAATCTGCCACTTTCGTGATTATTGTTTGCTTATCTAAAGGTAAATATCTATGGGCTCGATTCAATACTCATGTTTTTACAAGTATTAATTTTTGGGTTTCTAAAAACTTTTTTTTCTACATCGGATAAGTTTTTATTTAACTAAACATATTTTTTTATCCGTGCAGTACCTAATCTTTTGTCTAGGAACAAGCGGTATATCAATTTAATTTAAATCAACTTCGGATCGTTTTCTATAGCCCGTCGACAAACGTCGAAAAATGTTTGAATTGCTTTCAGTATTTATCTTTCATTTTCCATTAAAGCCTTTTTATACTCGCGTTTATATTATTAAAGTAGACAGCAATTAATTAAAAAACCCCGCTTTGTGTAATGAAGTATTTTTTGATGACTGAAATAAAATTGGATTGAAACGAATGCAACGCTACAAAAATTATCGACAAAAATCTAGCTTGTTGGAGTTTAATTTATGTAATATTTTATATTTCTTTTATCGCAGCTGATACTCTTCCCTTAGGTCAAAACATGTCCCAATTGTTGATCTTTAACTATCATGTAGAGCTCTTCCCCATAATACTTTTAAAGTACATGTAAAAAAATTTGCAGACACTTATGTTCGATCACACCATAGACTAAAGAAATCACAGATTCCAGCGTTCACAATTGGTCTGGTGAGCTGTATAGTCCACGTATGGTCCACTATACTTAACACGTGCATCAAAAGAAGCGCTGTTGTCAATCTTACTGGTATAGTGGATTTCACCTTAGTTTTTAATGGTCGCCGCTGACACATGTCATTTATAACATTTCTTTTTACAGAACTCAAGGATTGGCCAGGGCCGGACTTAAAAATTATATGTGAACATGGGTCAATTTATTTGTAGTTGTAATTATGGATGGAAACGGGAATTACCTAAGCAATTTTTAGCAATTTTTAAGATATTTCAAAAAAAAACACTGAAGGGGAATAGAAATAGGATAGAATATCAGAAAAACAATTTCATTTAATTTTTATTCATTATATAATAATGTGCTGTTATTTTGGTAGAAACACACTCTTAATTTAGTACAATAAAAAATATACAAGGGGCAGTCGTGAATCTAGTATCATCAATAATTAACTACGTTTTTTAAAAAAGAATTATTTTGTTTTTTAATTTGATTTTAGACCATGCAGTGTTCAGTTGAAAAAATCTATATATTATATTTAATGGCTTATTGTTTACTTTTTTATTTTCTTGTTCACGGGTAGATATTTTTATCTTTAGACTAGGTTCTAAAGAGTTTGAAGTTTACAACAGGTCTAACTTTTCGTTGGTTTATAATAAAACAACAAAAGTTTGTAATGTTATCGAATTAGGTATTTTTTTTTTAATGAATAAAGAAAAAATAATGTAAGTAGATACTACAAAAAAATATTTTTGTCCATGCGTTTGCAGAACAGATACCTCAAGCACTCTTCAATACAGCTGTATGTAAAACTTATTTTAGCATAATGGTTCACTGTGGTTTTCAAATTTAATTTTGTTGCAAGTTCCCTATTATTTTTGGTCTTCATCTGACAAGCTGTCGATGTCGTCGTCACCGTCCGAGACATTAATAATTATTTACTTACTTTTGTATAAAAAGAAACACGTCACAGATACACACAGTCCGGCAGTTTAAAACCAAAAAGTCTAATACGCACAAAATATAAGCAAAATGCTGTCTGAAAAATACCAAAAACAATAACACGAATGATCAAGAATTAACAGCAGAATGCACGCGGTGCGCGGTGTGTCCCAATGCGGCTCTGTGATATTTAAAGAACGCGACGAGACAATCGAATTAATGAAGTACGAAAAGAGATATGCGAGAGCAAATGCGTAAGACAAAGATGCACATACTAACGGCATATACGAGCGATGCTGTGCTTTTGACGAGTATGAGCTCATTGAAGGGCAACGTATTGAACTGCGTAGTGTGCATCTTCGTCATGCACATGTAACTATACGGTCAGTTATATATCCATCTCTTGTTAATCTAGCCAATGCCCGTGCCTGAAAGCCGTTTATAGAATTAGGGATTTTAAAATCACGTGTTGGCTAATATGTTTGACAAGAGAGACGTCAAAGCATTAAAAACTAAGGTAAAATCCACTATAGGTCACATATTAGATTCATAAAATTAATAAAATGCACGTTTTTCAAGTATAATTCAGATAAATTACAAAGGTTAATAAGATTCTATTAGGTAGAACAAGTTTTTGTTTTGTTGGTTTTTAATAAAATTATTTCAGGTCTTTGTATTTAGTACCTACTTATTTTAGTTTCATGATGACAACATCTAGAATGATAGCGGCAACCCCGCTTTTCTTTTCACGCGTCGGCTATTCACGGGTAGCAACAAAAACAGCTTAGTAATCCGAACAAACCCTTCTCTTTTTTCTGTGAGTAATCGTAGTATTTGTTTCTGCGATGTCGTGGTTAGTTGTCGGAATACTCGTATTTGTACAAGTTTTGTGTTTTTGTAAAAAAATAAAACACACGTTGACCCGCCTGGGCCAAAACCTCTAAAAACGTTCATTTTAAACACAAAAAGTGTCTGCACTTAAATATAAAAGTTATTTCTCTATTTATTAATATATTGGAACTTAGCATAAATTTCACTAATTTTCTATGGAATTTGAAACATATACCGATATGGCTACCTCATAAAAGCAGGAAGCAAAAAATTATACTTCCATTTATATCCTGGCATGTCAACAATAAATATTTCTCTTTCAACAATTAAAGTACCTTTTGCCTATTACCGCAATGCAGCATGACATTTATCCTCTACATATACATGATTAAATCTAAAAAAATTAAATATTATTTCTTATTGTCTCTCGCCTAAGATTTCGTTAATTTCCTTCCTCAATAATAGCACTATACATTCACAGCCTAGGCTTTTTTCAAAGGCTTCTTGTAATCTTCACTTAAGGTGGGAGTATCAACATGCTTGCCAACCTATAACCTATTTCGCGTAGATTTATTTATGTTTTCTAGCTTTTTCACAAAATTTAAAGAAAATCAGTATCGACTTGATATTCTATAGGTAATAATTGACATATTTAATAAATATCAAGGAATTTCATAACTTATTTTAGGAGAATTGTATATCGAAAAATATCGGGTAAGATTTTTTTTAACATTATTATGTCATTGTCACTCATTGTTCTTTTACTATACAATTCTTTTAAAATTAGCAATGAAATAAATTGATATTTTTGTAATATATCAGATACTACCTAAATAATGTACCGACGATATTGATGTTCTTTAAATGTTAGTTATTAAAATAATAAACTCAAAAAATCAACGCGAAATAGGTTATAGGTTGGCAATAGATTGAATGACGTTGAGAATTCAACCTTAAGTTAAAATTTATTAATACTTTAAGGTGGAATTATTAACGTCTTGCCAACCTATAACCTATTTCGCTTTGTTTTTTTTAGTTTATTATTTCATAATTTATAGGTAACATTAAAATAAAATCAATATCGTCGGCACCCTATTTAGGTAATATCTGACATATTATTACAGAAATATCAATTTATTTTATTGCTAATTTTGGAAGAATTGTATAGTAAAAAAACAATGACATAATATTACTCAAAAAATCTCGACCGATATTTTTCGCTTTATAATTCTTCTAAAATAATTTATTAAATTCCTTGATATGTATTTTATGTCAATAAAATTATTACCTACCTACAGTGTGCCCATATTAATAGCTTTATTCGAAATTTGACTTTGGCATCAAGTTCTGCTTCGATCGAGATGAAAATTAAGCAAAAAAAAAACAGTAGTCACGTGATTCGCATTATCTGTCAAATTTTAACTTTTTCCAAGAAATAATTCAAAAGTCGGGATATTTCTGAAAATGTCGAGAAAAGTTATTAGAAAAAGTTTTTTTAAATGCAGTTTCTAGTCCACCTGCTAAATTTTAGCTGCATAAGATAATTTTGATTTTTTACCCACCACTAAAATTAATTTTCCACTTAATGAACACTTAACTGATGACACTGTGTTCTTCTTGTCTTAATATTAAGGTGTATTACTTTTAGACATAAACTACCTTTTCAAAAATACTTATTTTATGAAGTTACCTTATATACAGGGTCAAAAACAAATAAGCTTTGCATCACATGCGACCAAATTTAAATAGCAATTTTGATATTGTAGAAAAACACACAATTAATATGGCGCTACTTTAAAGAAAATGTATCTGAAATAAAGCATTGTCAAAACTAAGAAGTTTTATGTAGGTTGCGTTGATCTTATTTTGCAAAAGTGGTGCAATTTACAAAATATGGGTAAAAAATCAAAATTATCTTATGCAGCTGAAATTTTGCATGTGGGCTAGAAACTGCATTTAAAAAACCTTTTTCCAATAACTTTTTTTGATATTTTCAGAAATAAACCCACCCCACTTTTGAATTATTTTTGGAAAAAATTAAAATTTGACAGATAATGCAAATCACGTGACTACTATTTTTTTGCTTAATTTTCATCTCGATCGAAGCAGAACTTGATGCCAAAGTCAAATTTTGAATAAAGCTATTAATAAAAAAAGTCCCATATGATGCGGACTTTACTGGAGTCATTGTAGATATTTTTGATATCTGTTAAAAAGTCAAAGCACGAAGATAATCTTAATTTTTAACCTTGTTATGACTGTTACGCCCCCTTGCGGATATTTTACGGACTCGGAAGTAATTTTTAGAATATTGTTTTGGGCACTTTTACTATCAAATATTTTGCTCGGATGGTCTGCGATTACTAGTTTCTAAGATATATCCGGCGGCCGGCGGCCATTCTTAGTTGCGGATTTTTGCTACGAGCGTGCCAAAATAATGCTTTTCCGCACGCATTTTCTTTCGAAAATCTTCTACAAGATAACTTTATTTCCATTTTTCTATTTCGCTACAAATTTTCGTACACATATTGGATACAATTTTATTTTATTAAAGTTACTTTTTAGAACTAAATCAATATGTACGAAGTTTGGAAATCCCTAGGCTGCCAGGTTAAAATTTCGTATACCTACTGCATGTTTATTACGGAGCAATGGTTTTGTGACATATCAATATAAAAGTTTTAAAACAAGGAACAAAAATCACCAACAAGCAGAAGAAAAGTGGTCCAAAAACTGTCTAAATTTAATAGCTATGTTCTTTTTTTAATACCCAAGAGCTTTTCATGTGACGTTTTTGGGTTACGGTTTCTTTAGGGATTTTTTAAATTGAATTAAAGTTTTTTCAGTAAAAAACTTAAATAATTGTTGTATAGTATGGATCTTTTAAACCTTGCGAAGTGTAGTCCGCGTCACCTATCTTGGGCTGCGGAATAAATACGGGCAAAAATATACATTGTTGTCGTAGTGCTTGGTTCAAAATTTAATAAACTGTTTATTATAAATAGTTTATTCACATTTAGTTTTCTCACTACGGTACAGGGTCTTCCAACGAGGACTGAACAGGGGCTCATTTTTGAGCTTCCTTGTATTTTAAAGAAAAATTCAAAATAGCCAATCGATGAACTTTTTCCTGCAGAATTCAAAAATGAAACCAAAAACGTATTTGAACCAGAAACAAAAAAATTACGAGATGGATAAGGTGTTTTTTAAATGGAACATAGCTTTTTTTATACGATTTTTGGAAAGAGTGATTTTTTTTGTCCGTTCTGATTAAAATATTTAATATTGTGACAGCTATTTTTATTAAATTTTAATGTTTTATCCAGTATAATTTAACTTTAACCTGTTTGAAACATACACTAAGTAATAAAGGTATAATCACCTTTGAATCCTTCAAAGTCATTTCGGCAATATTATAGTAAATTTGTCAAATTTTTTGACTTTGAAGGATTCAAAGGTGATTATACCTTTATTACCTAGTGTATGTTTCAAACAGGTTAAAGTTAAATTATACTGGATAAAACATTAAAATTTAATAAAAATAGCTGTCACAATATTAAATATTTTAATCAGAACGGACAAAAAAAAAATCACTCGTTCCAAAAATCGTATAAAAAAAGCTATGTTCCATTTAAAAAACACCTTATCCTTAGCGTAACTCTTTTGTTTCCGGTTCAAATAAATTTTTGGTTTCATTTTTGAATTCTGCAGAAAAAAGTACATCGATTGGCTATTTTGGATTTTTCTTTAAATACAAGGAGGCTCAAAAATGAGCCCCTGTTCAGTCCTCGTTGAAAGACCCTGTACATAATATACTATAGAGCGATAGACCTAATATAAAGTCGAATTAATCTTAGGGTACAAACATGCTAGAGCGTCGTTTTAAGCGTCAAGCGTCGCTTGTCGCGACAAACTCGAAATATGCAATGTAATTTAAATCTAATAGCACATAGTAAAGAAGTACGCGACGCCTCATTATGTTAACGTAAATGAAGCGACGCTTGACGCGTGAAGCGACGCGCTAGCATACCCTAAGAACTCGCCGCACCACCTGTTGAAGTCTGGTATATTTCACGTTAAGCGGTTGGCCACAGAAACAGAACCGGACTAAGTTATTTTACCTTCTCATTGGCTATCTGTTAAATTTTTTAAGGGAGTCTTAATATTTTGTAAAGATATAACGCAGATACTAATTTTATTATTTATAAAATAAAATATTGACAGACCCGTACCTACCTAACAAAATAAGTATCTGAAAACATTATAAAACCAAAAGAAAAGAAGAAAATAATTTTTTTCTTTTAATAAGAATATTTATTATGTACAAGGAAAAAATAATACATTTTTTGCGAGGTGTAAGCTTTGTGGTGCATGTTTAAATACCATATTGGGAACCCTTTAAGTATTGTTACTTTTGTGGGGATTTTATATATGGATATAGTCGGATCTGGTCTTATCGTGCGGGTCATACGATTCAAGAAAGACATACTCTCAGTTTTTGTTTTCTTTACTTGCGTTTAATTTTACCCTCTAAATAAAATACGTAAGATAAATGAGACAGACTTATTCCATTTTGACATGAAAAAAAGGATATGTATTTACTTTCCAGCGATTCTAAAAAAGCTTATAATAGCACCATCAACGTTTTATTTTAAATATGCCAGTTTTGTGACTTTGACAGTTTGTGACAAAATGAAACAATTTTCTGGGTTTTTGCATCCCCAATCAAAAAAAATGGTACTTAATCTGATAAACTATTTCGAAAATGAAAGAAAAAGTGGAAATTCGCCAACCAATATTCAGGGAACAGTAGCCAAAGCACTGGGAATTAGTTTAAGGACTGTGCAGAAAATTGTGCATGAAACAAAACATAACATAATACCCAAGAATACTAAAAAGTGTAAACGAAGAAAGCCAAAGACTGAGGATTTAAGCGAAAATATTAAAACGGGAGTTCGAAATGTGATTTACGATTTATACAAATCAAAAACCAACGTAACTCTTCCAGTTTTACAAAAAACATTAAAAATTCGGGGTGTTTTCGAAATTGGACTTGAAGAGTTATCAAAATTAATAAAAAATTTAGGTTTTCGCTATAAAAAAGACTGTAACCGAAGATTTTTATGTGAGCAGCCACAGATAGTGAGTCAGCGTGTTTAGTTTTTAAAACAATATACGGACAATTACAAATCGAAATTTAGAAAAGTAGTATTTTTAGACGAAACGTGGATATTTTCGAATGGAAGTGGTTCAAAATCTTGGCAAGATGAGTCTGTAAAAAGTGTTAAAAGGAAAAAGGGGTGCGGTACGGGAAAGCGTTTTATTATTTTGCATGCCGGTTCTGCAACAGGATATGTTGCAGGTGCGAGTTTAATTTTTTGTTCAACATCAAAAAGTGCTGACTATCATGATAATATGAATTGCAAAATGTTTGAAAAATGGTTAAAAGTTCAATTAATACCAAATTTGGATGCTCCGTCTTTAATTGTATTAGATAATGCATCATATCATTCAAGAATTTTAAATAAACAGCCTACTTCATCTTGGAGGAAAAGTGATATTTATGAGTGGCTGGAAAAACACAACCAAAATCCTTTACCAAATATGCTTAAATCGGAACTCCTATCAATAGCAAAGTCTCTTAAAAAACCCAAAATATACGCGGTAGATGAAATACTGTGTGAATATGGTCATGAGGTTCTACGACTGCCGCCATATCATTGCCAGTTTAACGCTATAGAATTAATATGGGCTGGTGCAAAGTCTTATTATGAAAAACATGTAGGTGATGGTCTTAAATCCGACCAAGTAAAAATAGTTTGGCAAGATTCGTTAGATCATATTACACAAGAGTACTGGAAGAAATCGGTGGAACATACAGAAATATTAATAAGGGATTGGTGGGATCGAGAACAAGTACTAGATGTCCAAGTAGCGCCAATGATAATTGCTCCATTCGAAGACGACTCAGACGACGAGGACTTTTCAGATTTTATAAGTGACGATGAGAGTTTTTAGGCTATAATTATAAACGGTGTTTTTCGTTTACATTTTTTAGTATTCTTGGGTATTATATTATGCTTTTTTTCATGCACATTATTCTGCATAGTCCTTAAACTAATTCCCAGTGTTTTCATTACGGTTTCCTGCATATTGGTTTGCGAATTTCCACTTTTTCTTTCATTATCGAAATAGTTTATCAGACTAAATGCCATTGTATTTTTAGGTTTTAGTAGTAAAATTGTTAAAATAAATTGCACTGTTTATTATTGTCGTTTTTAATTAAAGGGTACAGTAGGTATATAATTAACAATTATATAATTTTTTTGTAACTTTTTCAACTCCCCTATACATAATTTTTACAAAACTAATAATATTAGGTATATGTGGCTATCTTCGCGATAGCTAAAATATTGAAACTATTTTTCCTTCCTTCGGTATATTTGTAAATAATCTCACAACATTTTGATAGCCTCTGTGTTGTCTGATTTGACGCATATGATCAGTGACCTTTGGAGCCACACGTTAAGACCAGATCTGACTATATATATATATAGTCATAGGTTTTAGACTTATTTACCTGCAAATAGTTTCATCTAGTTAGCCTTGCCTGGCCATTCAGAATAACATATTATTATGACGTTTTATCGCTGGATAAAATTATTTGCAGTCAAATAACTTGAAAACCGTCGGTCCAAATATGGACATTATATATTTTTGATAAGAGGAATTTAAGAAGCTTTTAAAAATCTCAAAATAGACAGGGTGTCCCAAAAAAAAAATTTTTTAAATTTGCTGATTTTACATAAATTTATAATTACTTTAATTAAATGCATTATTAGTCTATAGTTAATAGTTTCGAAGATATTGACTTTTGAAAAATTATATTTTTAAGTTTTGACAGCCTATAGCTTTCTAACAGTACATCTTAGAGCAAAACGGCGCATATATTGTGTCTATATCTTCCATTTTCACTATCTTCCTAAATCAATCAAACTTCCGGCTAAACCGGATGTAACTCGAAAGCAGGAAATATAGTTCTTTCGGTTTAACCGGAAGGTAATTTTTTTTGGAAGATAATAAAAATGGAAGATAGGGATATGTGAGCCGTTTTGCTCTAAGACGTACTGTTAGATCTGTCGAAACTCAAAAATGACATTTTTTAAAAGTCAATATCTTGGAAATGGAAATTTCTTACCGTGCTCTTGATTTGGAGCACCCTGTATAGACAAAAGTAACTTTATAAGAGGCACCTCTTAAACCCCAATAAGCTTCGTCAAAAGTTTTCCGCTATCTTATGCCCAGTTGTATAGGTTCCGGTTAATCGGCATTTCATTATATATATTTTATTAATCTTAACATTAAAGTGGTGCTTAATCTTATCTTTAGCGTTTAAATTAAACAGAACCTATACAACTGGGCATTAGTGATACAGGAGATATTGACCTTTGTCGCACTAATGGGCCACCCTGTAGTAAATACCAAGCAAAGTTTTAACGCATTTAGGTTAGGTTCTGTCATATTTGACATATATTGCAAATTATTGACAATTTATGTCAAAAATATGATAGAACCTAACCTAAACGCGTTAAAATTTTGCTTGGTTTTTATTATATTTGGTTTAAATCATCGCCCTGTCTCGACGAGACGAGAGACCCATTTTATCTCGTCTGACGAGACGAGACGAGAGAAGGCCTCCTCTCGTCTCGTCTCGTCTCGTCTCGCGGCAACACTAGCGCTGGCAAAACCCAAATTGTAGCATCAATTGTTGGTAAAATGGCCAGTTTTTTTCTTACTTTCCTTAATGCAAAAGTAATTAGTAAGTCGTATTCCCTTTTTTATGCCCTTTTCAACGAGCACAATACATACCTCTACATTTAAAAGAAAGTTGAGGGCGGTTTCTACCCCAAAAAGAGGGGTAAAATTTATGAAGACACAAAAAAAGTATGCCAAACTAAAAATAAACGCAGCCGTAGTTCCGTATTTTTTCAGCAAATAAAGAGGCTTTTTAACACCCGTTTATTAGCTTCACCTGTATGTTTGTTTGTATGTATGTATGTTTGTTTGTAACCGAGTTCTTTGAACCCGATTTTGACCCACTTTAAACGGTCAGATTAAATTTAAATTTTGTAGACTTATCAAGAACCGCTGACAATACAATAATTTGATAAGTTTATCTTATTATCCTGATCAGGATCGCCGGAATTAAATCATTTCCTTACATATCCTCTGTATGAGAGAGATAGAGCTCACCGTATGCGCATGCGTACTATCTACCTACTTTCCTGCTCGAGCACTCGGCTTAATAGTGTTGGTACTTGGTACATTCTTTCGCTATCAGTTGGTCCGTTGGCCGAGCGGGCTTGTTCGGGTTTGTGAATCCACTGCTTTAAATCTAGCCATTTTAAAAACTCATTGTTAAATTAGTGACAGTATTCCATCTCTACTCCGGACCTCTCTATGACTATCTCTACTCAAAAAAAAATTTTTCTTAATAATAACTCAAACCAAAAAATATAGTTTAAAAAAACTAAAAACCACGCTTTAATATTATTAATCAAACTAAAAAGCGGAAAATAAATATAGTTTAAAATAATTCTTATAATTCCTAATATAGGCAAGAAATAATAATGAACCATAAACATTAGTATTATTGTGAAAAAAGCGTGGGGCGCTTTGTGCTATATTTTTCGTATATCGAGCACCCCACGCTTTTTTCACAATAATACTAATGTTTATCGTTCATTATTATTTTCTGCCTATATTAAGAATTTCAAGAATTATTTTGAACTATATTTATTTTCCGCTTTTTAGTTTGATTAATTATTAAAGCGTGTTTTTTTAGTTTTTTAAACTATATTTATTAATACTAAATTTATCCCATTAAAAAATTCCACCTTGTATATTGCATAAAGCTGTGATAGTTTTATTATTTATTTTGGTACCTATCTATATTCAAAAGGACCAAAAAACAAACCTGCGTTTCTATTTATAGATGCTTTTATGTTTTGGAAATGTAATACAACAAAATAAAAGCCGTTTTATTCCCACAGTGGCGGTATATAAAAACAAAACGAAACGGAATCAAAAGGATTTAGTTTTCCAGCCGCAGCCTTCTTTTATTATCGTGGAAACTCAAATATTCGCTTTTCACAAAGCCAAAGAAAAACTGCATCTACACATCAACACATTTTACTCGTATTATGCATATTATGAAAAGTACGTTTGTAACGATACCAAGATTATTTTTTATTTTATTTTTATTTACTTTGTTGGTATACTTATTAACAAGGGAAGTATTAGAGCTGTATAACCCACCTAACTAATTTATTTTTTAAAACAAATAAAAATTATTATCAAAAGATGCGACAACTTCTCAATATATAGATTGAAGCGCTCGACAGTATTTTGAGTGGATCTGGAGGGTTTATATAAAATAAAAGATTACATAAATGAATTTGAATTGGCAACTAAAAGGAAAACAAACCGTCGTTCCACTCTCACGTAAGGGCTTATCTCACTTTTACTGATTTTTCAGAAAAGCGATTTTAAGATTTTTGAGATTTTAAATTGATGCACTGAGAAAAAACCTTCTATTCCTTACAAGAATTCACATATCTACTCTTTATACAACTGATTAATACTATATGTGACAGCAACGCGCTTTCCTATTGTGAGACAACGAAAATTGCTACACCGTTGGGTAATGATAATACTGATAATATCATGGTAATTTAGTCAATAGGAAATAGAAGTTAATGCTAACATACAGGGTGGCCCTTTAGTGTGGCAAAGTACAATAGCTCCGTTACTATTTCGAATACATTAAAAATATTAATACAAAAGTTGAAGGGCAGTAAGTGACTTATAACGTAAAATTATTTTTAACTCTATAGGGTGGCTCAAAAAAGCGGAACAAGAAAAAATGTACTTTTTTCAAATGGAACACCCTGTATATTTTTACATTTTTAAATTCCACATAAAATTACAATTATTTTTTATTAAATACATTATTAGTCTATACTTTATAGTTTCCGAGATATTGACTCTTGAAAAGTGACATTTTTGAACTTTGACAGCTTCTAACTTTCTAACACTACGTCTTAGAGCAAAACGGCTTACATGTCCCTATCTTCAATTTTTATTATCTTCCCAAAAAAATCAACTTCCAGTTAAACCGGAACAACTATATTTCCTGCTTTCGAGTAACATCCGGTTTAACCGGAAGTTGATTTTTTTGGGAAGATAATAAAAATTGAAGATAGGGACATGTAAGACGTTTTGCTCTAAGACGTACTGTTGGAAAGTTAGAAGCTGTCAAAGTTCAAAAATGTCACTTTTCAAGAGTCAATATCTCGGAAACTATAAAGTATAGACTAATAATGTATTTAATAAAAAATAATTATAATTTTATCTAGAATTTAAAAATGAAAAAATATACAGGGTGTTCCATTAAAAAAAAGTACATTTTTTATTGTTCCGCTTTTTTGAGCCACCCTATAGAGTTAAAAATAATTTTACGTTATAAGTCACTTACTGCCCTTCAACTTTTGTATTAATATTTTTAATGTATTTGAAATAGTAACGGAGCTATTGTACTTTGCCACACTAAAAGGCCACCCTGTATATTGGTTTATAGCCATGATTGCTCTGAATACTCACAGTTCACAAGTTCTATTGGGGGTGTAATCGTTTTTTATAATGTAATAGTTCCGACTGGCAGTTGTAATGAAACTTGACATTAATCATATTTGTATTTGCTTGCTAAGTACAGTTAACAAAGCATATACTTATCACTAAAAATCAGTACTGTAGTTCTCAAAAATTTAAATAGCTTCCAGTGTGATATTGTTCTTGTCGTTTAACATTACATGTGATTATCTATTATGCAATATGGTTTACTGAGATGGTAAAATTCGTCCATAGATTACAAAGTCCAATTCTAATGATGGCTTGTGCGAATGTTTTAACGTTTATGCACAGAATATATAGCTTCGCGCCTTCGCGCCTTGTACAGGGTTTTTCCGTATATTTTGGAGCACCCCTGGAGCTTTTATTTGAAGACCTAGAAAAAACTTTAAATTACCAAAGTTGCATGATTTCTCCTGAACTGCCAGAATTTGTTATCGGATAAAACAAATGAACATCGTAAATTTGTTTAATAATGCCAATGTCGATTTTTTTAAATGGAACACCCTGTATATTAATTTTTTTTTAACTCCTCACTCTTTTCTGATTCCAAATATGTATATATGTTATATGTTTACTTAAGTCGTTTAGGCAAAATTGCATTTCAAAATATTGCGGATTAGAAAATCTATATTGGTGTGAGGGAAACATGATAGAACATAATGCTTATTCAGTAACAATAATTAATATAAATAATGATAATAATTTATGAAACAAACATATAACATATATAGATATTTGGAATCAGAAAAGAGTGAGTAGTTAAAAAAAAATTAATATACAGGGTGTTCCATTTAAAAAAATCGACATTGGCAGTATTAAACAAATTTACGATGTTCATTTGTTTTGTCCGATAACAAATTCTGGCAGTTCAGGAGAAATAATGCAGCTTTGGTAATTTAAAGTTTTTTCTAGGTCTTCAAATAAAAGCTCCAGGGGTGCTCCAAAATATACGGAAAAACCCTGTACTGCAAGTCAAATTTTTTGCTTAAAATCGACGAATTTATTTAATGTTACATTTTTGTTTGTATTATACTCGTAGTTACTAAAGTACTTTTTGGAAATTTGAATCAAAAATAGTCTGCTTTTACCGGCCAAAGCTCGAAAGAGAGAATGGAAGTTGATCTAAAACAACGTTACTACCAATCTATGGTATAAATTTATCGGCGATTCAATTGAGTTAACTGACCTAATACTCCCCAATCCACCAAAAATAGTTTGTTTTATGATACATTAGTACCTAATATAACTCTTTGATGTGATACTGGTAAGTTTTGTTGCCTGTGAGGGCTTTTTGCAAACACATTTTTTTCTAAATGACTGAAGAAAATAAAGCTTTTTGTTTCTTATTTCAACCCTACTCATTAAAAAAGAAAAAGCTCTAAACCTACACACATGAAAACTGGAATAAACAGCAAAGGCAACTTGTAGGTCATTTATTTGAAGTGGAGGAACGTGTTTTCCAAGCCATCGAGGGGTTTTAAAGCTTCATGAATGGGTTTGTAGTTTGTAAGGGAAACAGCTTGTATATTACTGCCATATAAAGCTGTGCAGGAGTCTATAGAGTCGTAGACAAATGTGTACAAATGTTTCTTAGATAAAGGAGAAACGATTGGTTAACAAAAAGTCGATAAATATAATAAGTTTGTGACATCTACACGACGTAGTTTCAACGATAAATACCAAACTTGACGCCTTAACTAACTTGTAATAAGGTGGCACCAACATTGACGCCAGACTTAGTTCATATACAGGGTGGCCCTTTAGTGTGGCAAAGTACAATAGCTCCGTTACTATTTCAAATACATTAAAAATATTAATACAAAAGTTGAAGGGCAGTAAGTGACTTATAACGTAAAATTATTTTTAACTCTATAGGGTGGCTCAAAAAAGCGGAACAAGAAAAAATGTACTTTTTTCAAATGGAACACCCTGTATATTTTTACATTTTTAAATTCCACATAAAATTATAATTATTTTTTATTAAATACATTATTAGTCTATACTTTATAGTTTCCGAGATATTGACTCTCGAAAAGTGACATTTTTGAACTTTGTCAGCTTCTAACTTTCTAACAGTACGTCTTAGAGCAAAACGGCTTACATGTCCCTATCTTCAATTTTTATTATCTTCCCAAAAAAATCAACTTCCGGTTAAACCGGATGTTACTAGAAAGCAGGAAATATAGTTGTTCCGGTTTAACTGGAAGTTGATTTTTTTGGGAAGATAATAAAAATTGAAGATAGGGACATGTAAGCCGTTTTGCTCTAAGACGTACTGTTAGAAGGTTATAAGCTGTCAAAGTTCAAAAATGTCACTTTTCGAGAGTCAATATCTCGGAAACTATGAAGTATAAACTAATAATGCATTTAATAAAAAATAATTATAATTTTATGTGTAATTTAAAAATGTAAAAATATACAGGGTGTTCCATTTGAAAAAAGTTCATTTTTTCTTGTTCCGCTTTTTTGAGCCACCCTATAGAGTTAAAAATAATTTTACATTATAAGTCACTTACTGCCCTTCAACTTTTGTATTAATATTTTTAATGTATTGGAAATAGTAACGGAGCTATTGTACTTTGTCACACTAAAGGGCCACCCTGTATAGGGTCCTGCACCTCACCTCCCGTCTTCTATAGCTCACTTAGTAATTAAGTTAGAATTTTCATATTTTGCAGACCTTATCTGTATCTTGGGGCGCATTTCAGGAAAATATTTTTTTTCATACAGGGTGTTCCAAAAAAGTGTGACGTCATAAGGGTGTATTTTTTTAGATTACATGCCATATTTTTTCTTACATTTTTGGGTGCTTCCTATAGTTACCTACATAAAATTTTATTAAAATTGATTCAGTATTATAGACGAAAAAAAATAAAAACTAAAAATATCAGTTTTGCGCCACTGGTATTAAAAATAAATAAAAAATAAAAATAATGTCTCGTTAATAAATTTCTACAAAGGCACCTATTAAATAAGGTATAACAATTTCGTTAACCACGTTTGGTTAACACGAATTGTACAGAGTGTCCAATGTTTAGTGTCAAACTTTGCAAACTTTAAAGCAATTTATTTTTCTTATTTCAAATGGGAACCCCTGTATATTTTTATGTCTTTCGATGCATAATTAAAAATCAAACTTTTTTCCTAATTGCGACCCTATCGAAATTTCTAACGCATCAAGAGTTATTTGCAGAAAACTAATTTTATCAACTATTCCAACAGTCATTATTATGAATAAAAATATCGAAGGTGGCTTTGTAAAACAATTTATTGGTATTAAAGTTTATTAAAGTGACCAGAGACCATTTTGACTTTAGTAATCTAAAAGTTTTAAATACTGTTAAATTGTTAGTAATTACTTAAGCTCTTATAATTACTTTATATTGTTTTTTGTGATGGACTACAACCAAGAAGAGCTCGTAGATACGATTTTTATATTAGGAGCATGCGAAAATAAACTCTTTTTTGGTAAGCCGAGTTTACGCACAGTGTTATCCGGAACGACGACATCCAGACAAAAGGAGCCTGCAAAACGTATTAGAGAGGTTTGTACAAACGGGAAATGTAAACTACCCAAAACCAGTGAGAAATACACCATACACCGGTCCGAACTGAACAAAATCAATTGGCTGTGCTATTATCTGTTATAGAAAATCCTTCAGTTACTCAACAAGCAGTCGCTGATGCCGTAGATGTAATCAAAAGAACAGTTCAACGAATTTTCAAGGATAACTATATTCACGATTATCATTTCCAGTTAATAATTACTAACAAATTAACAATATTTGAAACATTTAGATTACTAAAGTCACAATGGTCTATGGTGACTTTAATAAAGTTTATTACCAATAAATTGTTTTTCAAAGCCACCTTCGATATTTATTCATAATAATGACTGTTGGAATAGTTGATAAAATTAGTTTTCTGCAAATAACTCTTGATGCGTTAGAAATTTCGATAGGGTTGCAATTAGGAAAAAAGTTTGATTTTTAATTCTGCATGGAATGACATAAAAATATACAGGGGTTCCCATTTGAAATAAGAAAAATAAATTGCTTTAAAGTTTGCAAAGTTTGACACTAAACATTGGACACCCTGTACAATTCGTGTTAACCAAGCTTGGTTAACAAAATTGTTATACCTTATTTAATAGGTGCCTTTGTAGAAATTTATTAACGAGACATTATTTTTATTTTTTATTTATTTTTAATACCAGTGGCGCAAAACTGATATTTTTTAGTTTTTATTTTTTTTCGTCTATAATACTGAATCAATTTTAATAAAATTTTAGGGGTATGTAGGTAACTATAGGAGGCACCCAAAAATGTAAGAAAATATATAGCATGTAATTTAAAAAAATACACCCTTATGACGTCACACTTTTTTGGAACACCCTGTATGAAAAAAAAAATTTTCCTGAAATGCGCCCCAAGATACAGATAAGTGAGGTGCAGGACCCTGTATAAATGCGAAAATGATAGTTGGGAAGCTTTTCCAGCCATTGTATTTGTAAGAAAACGCCCGATTTTAATACAATAATTTAATAAAAAGCATCGGCTAACGCCTCGTGGTTTAACGTTGCACACGTTTCATTATAGTGTTCATATTGAACTAGTATCATTAATAACTATAAGACTACCAATATAATAAACATCAACATATTTTAAAATTTAATGTTAGTTCGACCGTCAATACGGCGTTATAGAAATAAATTAAGAAATTTAACAGGAAAAATGAAAGTGCAATGTATCATCTTTATCCATTAAGTAGGTATATCGTCAATAGAAAATGATTATTTATGGTTGAAAATGTAAAATGTCTTATAAGAATTAATGATAAAATATATCGAAATACAAGCAGCCAGCAGACGTATAGCTATGCGACTCCAGCAAAACAGCAATATTTTAAAACATCATAAATCATCTCTTTCAGACTTTATATTATACTTGGCAACTATATAAAAACCTATAAAGTCTTTCTTTCTTGTGGAAGTTTCCGCATTTTGCCTGCCCATAAATAGCGGGAGCGCATTTTTATTTCGCATTATTATTCCCTTAAAACGGGTTCTTTAATGCTTAGAATTTTTTCCTTCACAGAATTTTTTACTTTGGAGAATTCTGGCAGCGTTAAAAGTGAGGATATTTTAAAATTCCGGAATAATAGCAAATTACCCTTACATTATGATTCATTTTATTGTTATTTTGTATATAAATTAGTCACTTATAGACCAGGGCCTTTGAAAATGGTAAAAAGTGAAAAAAAATAATAGTAGGATGAAACCCACTGGAAAAGGAAGAGAATATAACAAAAATGAAAGGAAAAATAATTTACGGGCAATCCGAGGTCGAAAAGTGGAAAGGGGTGAATTTTTAAGAGTAGAAAACGATTTATCTCGATTTCCGGCAAAACTACAAGTCCTATGGAAAAACGTTGGCAAAGTTGTAGGTTATAAAAAGATCTACAACTTTTGTATTTACACTTTTTTCACATAACCTCAAAATTTATGTAAAAAATTCAAATAACCAAGTTTTTGGTTTTTTATTTTTATCTTTTACAAAAAATGTTCACGAAATTTGGTGAAAACTTACCTTTTTATGTCTCAAACACACTGTAATTCTTTTAATTTCAAATATTTATTTTTTCACCTTATTTTGACTTAATATCGACAAAGCATCCTAATTTTCAATCGAAAATTGTCACGTCAAAATATCTGCTTTTTTAAAAAAGTCGGTGGGCTTTTTGTTCGTTGAAATCTTTACTTTCTGATGGTTTAAAAAATATATACATTACTATGGTAAATGTTCTCAAAAAATGCAAAGAATCCTACCCTTAATTATATTTAGAACAACTATTTTCGCATGTTTTTTGCGATCTTTATGTTTAATGGATTTGTAATTTTTTTGTTTATCAATGTAACATGGAATTTTACGTTTTTCAAGTAATTAAAGTATAAATTTTAATAAACAGCTTAAAATTGTACATAATGATTAAAAAAAAATTTCGAATTCGAGTTTCTTTCGTTTCCTTGCATTTTTTGAGAACATTTACCGTAGTAATGTATATTTTCTTTTACACCATCAGAAAGTAAAGATTTCAACGAATATAAAGCCCACCGACTTTTTTAAAAAAGCAGATATTTTGACGTGAGAATTTTCGATTGAAAATTAGGGTGCTTTTTCGATATTAAGTCAAAATAAGGTGAAAAAATAAATATTTTAAATCAAAAAAATTGCAATGTGTTTGGGACATAAAAAGCTATGTTTTCACCAAATTTCGTGAAAAAAAAATTTTTTTTGTAAAAGATAAAAATAAAAAACCAAAAACTTGGTTATTTGAATTTTTCACATAAATTTTGAGGTTATGTGAAAAAAGTGTAAATACAAAAGGTGTAGATGTTTTTATTACCTAGAACTTTGCCATTTAACGTTTTTCCATAGGACTTGTAGTTTTGCCGGAAATCGAGATAAATCGTTTTCTACCCTTAAAAACTCACTTCCTTCCACTTCCCGACCTCGGATCGCCCGTAAATTATTTTTTCTTTCATTTTTGTTATATTCTCTTCCTTTCCCAGTGGGTTTCATGCTACTATTATTTTTTTTTTGTTTCAAAAATTATCGACCCTGGTCTATTAATATTTCAGCTTTAACGCTTTGACTGTCAAAATAGTCTTGTATACTGGACAGATAGAGTTCTAACTATGGAGGACTTGAGGTAGGAGGCCGATCGCAATGCATTGGATTCGGTCCCAAATTAGCATCGGTAATTCAGCTTTACGAGTCGCTGTAAGATGGCGCGCGTGTTCGAAGTGGGCTATCAAATAAATGGTTTCTTATGGACGCGATAACTATTTTTATTTAAATTGGTTCTTTAAGGAACAAATAAGGACTTTTCTATGAATTTACACTTACTTTGTTATACTTATTAGTAAACTCGGCCTGTATAAAGTTCCAACGATGCTTCGTTTTTAAAATACAGGAACATTCTAGCTAGATGGTTTTACCTTTGGAGCTAGAAATAGACTTATTTGGCTGCGTTTCATCTCTGAAGAAGATCCTGTCTTACCACCCCGACACAAAGCAAACTCTACTTTTATAAATTGTACCATTATTCACTATAAATATGGAAATTAATTACAATACAACGTTATTTGTCTTGTCTTGCCTTCAAACATGATTTGTTATTTCGAAAAATAAAATGTCAATTGTCAAAAGTAAAAGCACAGAAAAATAAAGGGTTTAAGTAAAAGCTAAAAACTATGGAGGATCTAGTTTTCCACATTAAAAACGAAGAAGAAGAAGACAACATCAGCCCACTTCGGACGCGAGAGCCATCTATCGGCCAATAGCGAACTAACCAAAAAACCGGGACAGAATTTAAAAATGCTGCCATTGTCGATCGGCCTCCTACCCTATAGTTCTCCATAGTTCTAACTATGGAGAACTAGAGGGTAGGAGGCCGATCGCAATGCATCGGATTCGGTCCCAAATTAGCATCGGTAATTCAGCTTTACGAGTCGCCGTAAGATGGTGCTCGTGTTCGAAGTGGGCTATCAAATAAATGGTTTCTTATGGTGCGTCCATAAATATTTTTATTTAAATTAGTTCTTTAAGTAACAAATAAGGAATTTTATATGAATTTACACTTACTTTGTTATACTTATTAGTAAACTCGGCCTGTATAAAGTTCCAACTATGCTTGGTTTTTAAAATACAGGGTATTAAACATTCTAGCTATACCTTTGGAGCTAGAAAGAGACTTATTTGGCTGCGTTTCCTCTCTAAAAAAGATCCTGTCTTACACCCCGACACAAAGCAAACTCTACTTTTATAAACTGTACCATTATTTATTATAAATATGGAAATCAACTACAATACAACGTTATTTGTCTCGTCTTGTCTTCAAACGTTATTTGTTATTTCGAAAATAAAATGTCAATTTGTCAAAAGTAAAAGTAAAGAACGAAGAAGATGAAGACGACACCAGCCCACTTGCGACGCGAGAGCATCTATCGACCAATAGCGAACTAACCAAAAAACCGGGACAGAATTTGAAAATGCTGCCATTGTCGATCTGCCTCCTACCCTCTAGTTCTCCATAGTTCTAACATATTGTCAAATACCAGTTGACATCTTTATACAGGGTGATTCACGTTGACTGGCATATTAGAAGATCTCGGAAACGAGTCAAGTTTTCTTTTTTAAAATTTATTCATTAGCAAACAAAAGACAAAATTGACAATATCATTTTTTAAATTCGATAGCAGGCATAATAGACTTTGAACTTTTAAAATATTTTTTTAAATTGAATCACTTTCGGTTACACCGGAAGTTATGGCCATTTTATCTTACTAGAACCTAAGTAACTTTTGTTAATAATAATTCATACTTATCTCTAACCGTTTTTAAGATATTGTTGGCCATAACTTCCGGTATAACCGGAAGTGATTGAAACGTGAAAATATATTGTTTAAAAAGTTCAAGTAGGAGTTATCAATGTAAAACACATCTGCGTACTGAACTACAACCAGCACAGCCAATATGATTTCAAATTCTTGAAACAAAATCCTCCTCCAGAGACGAATAAAAGTACAATGAAAAGATGCCGCCAGTGGACATCTATATAGGATAAAATGAAAACGAGATTAATTGCCTGGTTTGTCCAGAAAATCCAGGACTTTTCGTGTTTCCTTATTTCAAAGAATGACATCCTGCAAAAGTATAATAATGTGTTTTGAAAAAAGTTCCTTTTTTTAATGAATAATAAGTGAATGAGTTTATTAAAGGGTTGATAGCATTTTTAATAATTATAAATTTAAAATTTTTTAAAAGGGTATCCTTACTGTGACTATATAAAAACTAGTAACATTTATAGTCCAATGTTCAGTTTACTGGACTGCCCTTTATACTAATAGTTGCTAAATAAGATTTTTAAGGCAAGTTATTGGTGTTCTACAACCCCAAGGAATACACGAATGATACCGGAGGAGCCAGAGCTATCGAGGTTGCCTTTTGCCATTCATCTTCAGTATTTTTGGCGTTTAGAATGTCAGGTGTGTGTTGCAATACTACGTACCGCCAACCCTACCCGTGATCGAAGCAGGTATTTTTCTAGGACAGCCAAAATAAATATAATTGAGTCATTTCCATAATAGGTACCCTATATAAAAAAATTTAGCCCACAGTTCAATATCAATTTCCTTCAGAATATTTCCAATTTTCTATTATACCAAACTTACCAATTTTAAAAGACCTAATATTTTCCTATTTTTACAGTATTTTTTTTTTAATAAACGTATTTTTATTTGTTTCAGGTAAGGTTACCCGAATGAGTCTTAAATCCGCCTGCCTTATTAGAACATATTATGTCGGTAAGTCAGAAATATAGGTATTATCCCCTATTCTTCTAGATTATTGCATTTTAAATAAATACGTAAATAAAACAACATTAAGGTTTCAAATCTTCACAAAAATTACTTTATTTTTATATTAAAAAAAAAAAAAAAAATTTCCATCTCGACATCTGACGAAGTAGCAGTGCTACGAAACATGTCATGTTTTTATTTTTATTTTTAATATAAAAATAAAGTAATTTTTGTGAAGATTTGAAACCTTAATGTTGTTTTATTTACGTATTTATTTAATATGGATCTTCATCAAGTAACGATCGAATCAATTACACATTTATTGCATTTTGTTTATCATGTCATCCACGAAACTACCGAAACATTGCAAAATAATCCATTATTAGAATATGACCATCCCAAGAAGCACTAGTTCTTTTTCTTTTTGAGAATTTGGAAGTCGCAATTCGTTAAGTATGGGAAGTTTTATTAGATGTTCATAATTCCAGGGACCCAAAGTCAGAACTAGAAACTTGGTTATACAATGTGACCAGTAAAGTCCGCATCGTATGGGATTTTTTTTATTAATAGCTTTATTCGAAACTTGACTTTGGAATCAAGTTCTGCTTCGATTGAGATGAAAATTAAGCAAAAAAATAGTAGTTACGTGATTCGCATTATCGGTCAAATTTTAATTTTATCCAAAAAATAATTCAAAAGTGGGGTTATTTCGGAATAGTATATCGATAAAAGTTATTAGAAAAAGTTTTTTTAAATGTAGTTTCTAGCCCACGTGCAAAATTTCAGCTGCATAAGATAATTTTGATTTTTTACCCATATTTTGTACATTGCACCACTTTTGCAAAATAATACTCAACGCAACCTACATAAAACTTCTTAGTTTTGATAATGCTTTATTTCAGATACATTTTCTTTAAAGTAGCGCCATATTAATTGTGTGTTTTTCTACAAAATCAAAATTGGGCTATTAAAATTTGGTCGCATGTGATGCAAAGTTAATTTGTTTTTGAAACTGTATAAGGTAACTTCATAAAATAAGTACTTTTGGAAACGTAGTTTGTGTCGGAAAGTAATACCTACACCTTAATATTAAGACAAAAAAGAACACAGTGTCATCAGTAAAGTGTTCATTAAGTGGAAAATAAATTTTAGTGGTGGGTAAAAAATCAAAATTATCTTATGCAGTTGAAATTTTGCATATGGGCTAAAAACTGCATTTCAAAAAACTTTTTCTATTAACTTTTTTTGATATTTTCAGAAATAACCCCACTTTTAAATTATTATTGGAAAAAAAGTTTAATTTGACAGATAATGCGAATCACGTAACTACTATTTTTTTTCTTAATTTTCATCTCGATCGAAGCAGAACTTGATGCCAAAGTCAAATTTCGAATAAAGCTATTAATGAAAAAAAAATCCCATATGATGCGGACTTTTTTTACTGGTCACACTGTATAGGTACCGATTTTGAAATGGCATTATGAGATCCGGTCAGTGTTAAAATTAAATATTATTGAATTCTTATAAGGTTCAGCCAGTTGTATTCAATATTCCGGGATAAAAAGAAAAACTCCTTGTTTGTTTTGGACAAGAAGAGGCTTTCAGGTCTTGGGGATATAATATATACTTGGTTTACTAAATATACGAGTTTTTGGTTTATAAAAGCTGATGCTTCTTTAAGTTTTCGTTTTCTCCAGTGCTGTTCCTTGTCCAAAACCTTGGCTTCTGACCACTGTATATGATGTTGGTTGATGTCAATACCTTATCGCGAAGATTCACCAGCGGGTATGATTCAGATGTTCTTTAACTCGTACGGAAAGGGGTCAACAAGTAAGCATAAAACTTCAGTGTACAGTAAACCCACTCACACTAAACTCCATAGAACAGGGCATAATTCAAACTCCTTATCATAGAGCATCTAACATTTGCAACAACCGGAATACCTTAATATTGAAATTGCATATATGAAAAAAAAAATTTAAACAGAATGGTTATCCTGACACTTTTGTTACTAATAGTTTTATGAAGAACTCTAGTAAACAGTGGATACAGTTTTTGGGTAGCTCTACCTCAGGGGTCTTCAACTGGCGGTCCGCGGGCCGCTTGCGGCCCGCCCTTAACTTTTTTGTGGCCCGCATACAAATCTTAACATAGTATAAAACAAAGTCGCTATCCTGTCTTATGTGCTTAAATCTTTAAAACTACGCAACGGATTTTGAAGCGATTTTTTTTAATAGATAGAATGATTCAAGGGGAATGTTTTTATGTATAACTAGCGACCCGCCCCGGCTTCGCACGGGTGCAATTTCAGAAAGTGGCATGCCGGGTACTAATATATCGGGTTTGTTCGGGTTTGTATTTATACCAGCGGGTTGCAACGCATGCCGGGTACACGCTAGTTTATTAATAAAATTAAAAATTAACTATAAATGTGTTTGTATAAATATTGTCTTCAGTTTACTATATTTCAGCTATATTAAATTTCTCACTTTCTATTTGTTCTGGCCCGGCAATCGATGGGTAGCCTAAATATGGCCCTTCTATGAAAAAAGGTTGAAGACCGCTGCTCTACCTGCTGTATCCTTAATTTGTAAATAAATAAATAAAATAAATAAATACGGGCGCCGATAAATACCATCTGAAAACTCAAAAATTGTGAAGTTAAAACTAGCAGAGAAACGATAGAGAAGCAGGCATTTCTTACAATATCTTTTGTTAAGGCAATTTCTGAAAAGATTAGAAGGATAACTAAAAACGATAACATCAAAACAACTTTCAAAGCCGGAAATACGCTTAGAAGCTTTCTTACAAAAGTAGAAGCCTGCAGTAATAAAAACACCAAAAATTGCATATATCGAATCTCTTGTGAGTGTGCACTGAGAAAAATCATTCAATACAAGTTTTATTTTTAATTCATATGGGTTGCCACAAAAAGAAATATTTTAACACCTAAAATATTTCGTTAAGACACACCGACCTCGTGGTCGTTTTCTTGACAACATTATTTTGCGTCTATTCGATATTTTGTTCCGCTTACAAAATACCGTTTAACCATTAAAATTTGTATCGAATAAAATATTTTTAATAGATGATTTTTTAATTCCTGCAAGGTTATCTAATTATCACAATAAATAAACTAATATAAGCCCTCTTTTTATAACTAAAATAGATTTTTTAGGAACTAATTAGTTCCTTTTTAAAAATATGGAGAAATCGTTTAGGTATAACTTTTAGCGAACGCTATACAGGGTGTCTCACGGTGACCGTCCATTAGAATATTTTGGGAAGTAATGCGATTTGAATCCGGCAAATTTGGATATTGGGGTTTAAAGAGATGCTCTTTTCAGAGGAAATAACGGCGACCTTGTGCGACTTTCGGTGATGCCGGAAGATGTCTCAACCTTGCTTATTTTAAATGAAACACCCTATATAATATACTTTTTTTGTATTCCTTTCTTCATTTCCAAAAACTTTTATTAAAAATATTTTTGCCCTACTCAATCCGTTTCTGAGATAAAAATTATTTTCCTCAAATTTTGACCTTTCACAGGGTGTCACCTAAATTTGAATATCTTTTTAAAGATCAAAGAGAGAAATTTGAAATTTAGGTTGTGTCATTAGATAGTATGGTGCTTGATAATGTATTGTCGGAAAATAAAATTTTATATACAGGGAAGTGGAAAAGTAACAATTTTTTATCTTTATCAAAAAATTAACAAAACCTAATTTTTTTAAATACGATGCTATGTCATTGAATGGATAGGCGATAACATTTCCTATCTATCCACATATGATATCCCTATACCTAACTAGTATAGTTTTGAACTTATTTACGATTTTTCGCAGAATCCTCCAAATATCAAGCAGTTTTATTGATTTTTGGCAAGAAGGCCATGATAAGCAAAGTAAGTAATTATAAAACTAGTCTCAAAATGGTGTATTACGTAATAAGTGTTGTAAATGGCATATTACGCACGAAGCCGCGTAGCGGCTATTGCGTAATTGCCTTGGAACTCGAATTATGTACCATACTTTACCTACGATGTCAGGCTTTTATTTATCATTCAAAAATAGTATTCAATAAATTTAACGTCATATACATATACGGTAGTGAGCTTATTTTATTACTATTTACACATTTACACACGGTCATAGGCAAATAATTTAATCTAAATGTTCAATATGACCCCCATTGGCTCTTAAACACTTTTCATTCTTAGACATAACAGCATCTGTAGTAGCGCTTGCTATTTCGGCTGGATCAAGTTGGTAAAAGGCTCTTCTTATTCGGGCTACTAGTTCTTCCATTGAATCGACGAAAGTAGAGTAAACTCTTTGCTTCAGTGTTCCCCAAAGATAGAAATCTAATGGTGTTAGGTCTGGGCTTCTTGGTGGCCAATTCCACGGTCCTAGGCGCCTAATCTATCTGTCTTCAAACATCTCATATAATTTCTGGCTAACCACATTTCCGCAATGTGGCGGAGCGCCATCCAGTTGATACCAACAATCGATTCTATCCAAAGGCAGATTATCAACAAATTCTGTCACAACTGTTTGCAAAATGGCCATGTATCTTTCGCTATTCAACACTCCCTCATAAATATGAGCGTACTTGATTAGGCATAATTAAAGCAAATACATTTACACTGAATTTATTTTGAAAATTTCTTTCTCGAATGACATGAGGATTTGTAGTGCCCCAGAAATGAAAATTATGTCTATTAGAAATACCTTCTCTTGTGAATTTTGATTCGTCTGTCCATATAATTTTACGTAAAAATGCTGGATCTTCTTGTGTTTTTACTAAAATCATTTCACAGAACTCTTCACGTTGTGGTGCGTCCCCGGGTTAAAGAGAATAAAGAAGGTTGAACTTATAAGGGTGCATGCCATGTTCTGCTAAAATTCTTTGAACAGATGGTCGCGAAACTCCTAAATCATAATCTGCTGCACGAGTAGAGGCTTCGGGATAAACATGAAAATAGGCCAACACATTGATAATGTTATCTTCATTTGACGTTATTAGCCTGGGTAAAATTCTTTCTGCATTAATCGTTCCATAATTAAGATGGTTTTTCATAATGTTTCTAAATTTTGTTCTGGTCATTGGTGTTAAATTCGGATACCTTTCGTTGAAAACTCTGCATGTTCGACTTATGATTCTGTTGCACTCGCCAAAAATAAAAAATAAGTTTAATATGTCAGCATTTGTATACGTATTATTTTCCATTTTTCAGCAATATTTCTCTGGAATAAACTCAGTATCAAAACGTCGATAAATAAATAATTGCAACTGACAATGACACGCGTCTGTATAGATGCGTATTCTTTTTTTATTTATCATGGCCTTCTTGCCAAAAATCAATAAAACTGCTTGATATTTGGAGGATTCTGCGAAAAATCGTAAATAAGTTCAAAACTATACTAGTTAGGTATAGGGATATCATATGTGGATAGATAGGAAATGTTATCGCCTATCCATTTAATGAACTAACAACATAGCATCGTATTTAAAAAAATTAAGTTTTGTTAATTTTTTGATAAAGATCAAAAATTGTTACTTTTCCACTTCCCTGTATATAAAATTTTATTTTTCGACAATACATTATCAAGCACCATACTATCTAATGACACAACCTAAATTTCGAGTTTCTCTCTTTGATCTTTGAAAAGATATTCAAATTTAGGTGACACCCTGTGAAAGGTCAAAATTTGAGGAAAATAATTTTTATCTCAGAAACGGATTGAGTAGGGCAAAAATATTTTTAATAAAAGTTATTGAAAATGAGGAAAGGAATACAAAAAAAGTATATTATATAGGGTGTTTTATTTAAAATAAGCAAGTTTGAGACATCTTCCGGCATCACCGGAAGTCGCACAAGGTCGCCGTTATTTCCTCTGAAAAGAGCATCTCTTTAAACCCCAATATCCAAATTTGCTGGATTCAAATCGCATTACTTCCCAAAATATTCTAATGGACGGTCACCGTGAGACACCCTGTATAGTGTATCCCTTACTACAACGAAACAGAAAGGGACGAACGAACTTAAAACAATCATTTGTCGTTGCTCCGCGTGGTTTAAGTTGAACGGAGTATTTCAAAACATATCATTTGGTTGCCGTTGTTGGTGGGTAATTGATGTCTGAAGGTATGGTGTACTTTAAGTTCAAGTGCGAGGTACATGACTGCGAACCTAATTTTGTGTTCCGTGATATAAATGTTGTGTAGATATGTCCTTATATTCAAGGTTTATGTGTTTAATTCCCTGTTAACCATAAACTTGGTCCGCTGTTGTTATTAACATACTTTATAATAAATGAGAAAACTAATCTTATTTGGTTGGTCACTAAGGGCCAATCCTAAAAAAATGGAGCTCAGAAAAAGGTAATTTTTAGTAGTAGCTATGTAGACTACCACTTGAAAACGGTTAGAGATACTAAGTAACCGAAACGTTGTGTTAAGTAACCAAATAAAGACAATGAAAGTCCAAGAAGCTATTTTGTTTCATAAGAATCTCAGTTTAAAAAGGACGTCTCTTTTAATATTACATGATCGATGGTTAAAATGTTCCTGTTTGAGTTTTACTTCTTCATCTTAAGATTAACTTTATAAGAAAAACAAAGCTACCATACTAGAGGTACTCAGTGTGATTGATATATAGGTTCACAGTTATGTTATCCCAATACATTTGGAAAATCAAAATCGATAACTTTTAATAATTTAACGCTTTTAGTAACATTGACGATAAATCTAGTATAAATCTGACAAAAATACAGAGATCGAAGATTAATTCGTTCAGGAAGGGCCAAATTGCTTTGACGGGAAAGTTAAACCTTCGAATGAACCCAATACAATTTCAAGCTTTTTGTTAACATATTTTTTTATAGTGTGCTTTTTGTTAATGGGCTGCCACAGACCAGGCACGTAGATTGCTTTTTTCCTCGGAGGGATACTCCCACACAGTGGCGTACAGAGATGTAAAGCCAACAACTCCTATAAACAAGGACAAAGCGTTTATTTGTGACGTCTGCATCCGAAGTCCTATAAATAAATGAATACACTATACCTTTTATATGTATTTCGAGATTTATACAAGGATTTATATTTTTGTGTGACTTTGAAATTTACCTATACACTTGAAACTATCGTTATTTACATACAGTGATGGGCTAAAATATGGAACAAATTCATTTAAAAATCAGGTATTCATTTTTTGAAAAAACGCTCGGACACGTCGATTATAATTTTTTCTTCCGGATTTTTTGCCTCAAAAAGAAATTATACCGGGTGTGTCAAAAAGTAGATGTAGCAAAATTTTTTTGTTTTTTAAATAGAACCCCCCTATTTTTACTTATTACCCTAATTCTACGTCAAATTCTGCGCATAATTCATGTAGCATACTATATCCTAACGGTTTTAGAGAAAAATTACATCATTAAAAAAAAATCTTTAAAAAAAGGTTAAAAAATTAGTTTATTAAGTGTTGAAAATGCAAACCATTAACTTCTTGACAATATGCTAATCTACTTAAAAACCCTTCTAAAACATTATTTACAGTATTTTCATTAATTTGCCTAATTTCATAACTAATTTTAAATTTTAAGTCTTCCAAATTTTGTGGTTTATCCTTATACACTTTTGATTTCAAATAACCCCAAAGAAAGATCGGGAGATCTTGCAGGCCATTCTATGGGTCCTCTTCTACCTATCCATCGTTCGGGAAATACAGTATTCAAATACTCTCGTACTTGTCGAGCAAAATGAGGCGGAGCACCATCCTGCTGACACCAAATAGACGCTTCTGGTAGATGGTGATTCGGATTTGGAAAATCCGCTGCTAGTGTGGGAATTAATTCATTTTGAAGAAATTGTAAATACCGGTCTCCTGTAAGATTTCCATCGAAGAAAAAGGTCCAATAATTCTATCCTTTAATATCCCTGCCCAAACATTTACTTTTTGTGGGTATTGCGTGTGCTGTTCTCTCATCCAACGGGGATTATTTGTACTCCAATACCGAAAACTTTGTCTGTTTACCGAACCATTCAAACAAAACGTGGCTTCATCGCTAAAAAGTATGTTGCGATAGAAAAATAGATTTAAGTTGCAAATTTCCATCATAGTTTCACAAAACTGTAGTCGGCGGTCGGGATCATCTTCGTTTAGCTCGTGCAGCAACCAAATTTTGTACGGATGGTACTTTTCTTGTTTCAATACCCGCAACACAGATCGTCGGCTAACATCATTATTAAGGGCTACTTCAGTGGATGCACTATGAGGATTATCTTCAACCTCTAACAAAATGTTCAATTGTGAGTTTTCACTAATTTTTGGACGACCTGGCCGTAGACGATCCTTTACATTCCCTGTTTCCCTGAATTTCTTCTCAATTTTACTTACTGTAGATCTTGTAATCGGCCGTTCTGGATACTTAGCGTTAAACAAGTTACAAACTTCTTCTTGACTTCTTGTTTTGTCTCCACATCCAATTAAAATTAAAATTTCGATTCTTTGTGTTTCATTTAAATGCACCATGATCACCGTTTTTCAAAATTATACCTAAACTAATTTTTGATTGACACATGACTTGCTATCGTAGCAACAATTCATTTAAATTTACCTGTTTACCTTTAAGTAGGTACATGTACATATCTTTTTTTAAAGAATTTTTTTTTATGATGTAATTTTTCTCTAAAACCGTTAGAGATAAGGATAGAGTATGCTACATGAATTATGCGCAGAATTTGACGTAGAATTAGGGTAATAAGTAAAAATAAGAGGGTTCTATTTAAAAAACAAAAAAATTTTGCTACATCTACTTTTTGACATACCCGGTATAATTTCTTTTTGAGGCAAAAAATCCGGAAGAAAGAATTATAATCGACGTGTCCGAGCGTTTTTTCAAAAAATGAATACCTGATTTTTAAATGAATTTGTTCCATATTTTAGCCCATCACTGTATTTCACCTTGCATTTAACTAAATTGTGAGTTAGGTAAGTACATAAATGAGAAAAGCTATACTTTATATTTTGATCAAGTTTCGAAATAAGGTAGTGATTTCTGACATTTTTAGTAGTTGCAAACCTATCAGATTTTGGGTATGGAAAATTATGATTAAGGGTTTGTTTCTAAATTTTATTTAAAAATGATTCGTGGTCGTGTTTTTAGTTCAAAAAGAAAGAGAACAAGTCAATTAACCTATAGAAGTTATAAAATCGAATATAAAAACAAGCAAAATAACCAATATTTGATCTGGCGTACCTCACCTCAAGTCAAATATTAGATACATCACTACACCATACTTACTGAAAATACGAAATACCTACCTGGTATTTTACCCCTATTTTGGCATAAAAAAATCATTCAATGGCTGTTACTAGTCATTGTTTATATTCCAATCCGAGTCACTAAAAGCACAAACACAATTCACTAAACTACGCAAAAACTAGAAATCCGTAATTATTAAGCACCCACAATAAACAGCAAGGAATCCACAGAAAAAACTTAAAACACAACAAAGAAAATGGCGATGAGCCGGTTCTGGAGTGTATTTTAAGCATGTCGCTAAAGAAGTACAGGCCGATAACAAGAGGTTTGTGCGCATGCCCGATGCTGCTGGGAGGGAAGGCAGCTGACCGGCGAGCCATGCGCTCGGACGTATTTTTTCACCCATAAAACGTAACTTTTGTTTGCCCAGGAGGAAAGCTGTACGTCTGTACGTATCTTAAGATAAATGTCTATGCTTTTTAAAGTGTCCCGTTTACATTACGATTTTCATCAATAAATATCTTATCTATTGACATTTTCATAAATAGATTGTTCTTCGTACTTTACTCAATTGCAGGATTTATGGAACTAATAGGTTACAGCAAAATTGCCCGAAATAAACCAAGATCGATCCATCCAGTCCCTTGTGTTTACAGAGACATCAGTTTCGGTTATGACGAGCATAAAATTTATCCACAGGAGGTACACAGACATGAGTTTTCCCTTAGAAGGCTGCAATATTAATCTTACAAAGTTTGCTTTAAGACCGAACGAACCTTAGACAACATCTTAATCAGTAAATTAATTTTGAAGGATAATTTAACGCTTGTCTTTAAGAGTTTATCATCGCAAGCATGTAAAATAAACCTAATTTTTGCCCTCCGCTGTCACCGAATTTATCCGAAACGTCACATAAGATTTACTTCAATAATAGGGAACTTGACAAAAATTTTAAATGGGGAAAAAATTCTATAAATCATAAGTATATATTGTCATAAAACATATGGCAGCAAAAAAAACATATTTCGTCCCAAAAGACCGCTAGCAAGATTTAAAAATGCCCCAAAATTCAAATTATCCCAAGCGGGTAAAAACGGGTCGTGACGTCAAGAAGTATAATTCGTGTGTGACATCCACGAAATAGGTTATAGGTTGGCAATAAATTGAACGACGTTGAGAATTCCACCTTAAAACAACAATACAATAACAATAACACATGGCAATCCAAATGCAAACTCGGTAGCTCGGCCACCGGTCAGGATGACGGATGACGGATGACGGAAAAGTCATACTTCCTGACGTCATCGGGCTTGGCGCGCTTAAAAGGTCGTTTGAAATGCTTTTGACACGCGCGAAACTTTAAAATTAAAAAATTGATTTCATTAAAAAAATTTTAAGTCGAAATAAAAACATGGATATTAAAAACAGACAATTTTAAAATATTTTTAGAAATGCTTTAATTAATTAATATTGTTCTGAATAATTTATATGAGTAATATTTTTTACTTAAAAATTATAAATTAATAATTTTATTATAGGTAATATATTTCTTCAAAAAAGCTGCGTTTATACTATAAATTAACATTTTTACTTCAAAAAAATTAATTTTTAATGCATATTTATGATTTATGATTTTACATACTAAAACAAAAAATAAGATTTGCCCCTAACAAGCTTAGCTTCAGGGGATTGAAGAATAAGTTTATCGAAGACAACATAAACATATTTATTATATTATTAAATTTTTAAATAAACTTATTATTATTATTAAAAAATTTTTACCAAGTTATTACTGATTTTTAATGAGTAATAATTGGGTAATATTTTTTTTAGGCCTAACTAAATCATATTATTGAAAAAAAAAATTGGAAAGTTCCCTATTCAATTTAAGAATATTGACATATCCTCCGATTACTCTTTCGTTTTCAAACTATAATATAATTTGTGTTAGTACTTGCTTATTTTAACAGAGTAAGCATTGTACCAATTTTCAGCAATATGGTATAAAACTACGGACAGTTATAGGTAATTTCCTCGAAATAGGTTACACCCTTTTCTTCAACCCCTAAGTGAATTTTGAAAAGTGACGGAACGAAGAAACACGTATTTTATTAAATAAACTCATAGGTATATCAATTTTTAGACCTCCACTAGTTTTAGTTTCTGAGATACAGAAATTTCTATAAAAATTTTAACCCCCGTTTTTACCCCCTTAGGGATTGATTTGCCAAAAATCCCTTTTTAGTGGATGCCTACGTTGTAAGGAGAAGATATCCTCGTAATTTCATGATTCTACTATTTTGAGTTTAGGCTGGGCGTTGATGAAACTGTCAGTTAGTTAGTGAGTCACTACAATGTTATATAATATTTAAAAAAAACATTATTATAATCCTCATGTGTGCCATTGAAAGCTCCATTACGGATAAGTCCCACTTCTTATTTTCTCTAACTGCTAACAACATCAGCTTTTCACTATTTGCTTCATTTTCCTGATGATGAGTGTTTCTACACTCGAAACATGTCGATTCTATCCTAGGTTCGCCTAGTTTTTTAAATTAAAAATTCTGGAGAAATACTTTGTGCTTTTCTTTTTTCTACAATATTATTATATTATACAGTGTGCCCGGAAAGAGGAGGTCAATCCGTAAACCATATATTCCTTGAGCAAAAATAATATGACTTTTATAATGACATTTTTTATTTTTGTTCGGTTGTATAGCCTGTGATTTCGGCGACATTTGGTTTCAGCAAGAGGGAGCTACGGCACACACAGCGCGCGAAACAATAGCTTTATTGAGAAATCAGTTTAGTAAGCAGATAATTTCGCGTTTTGGACCTGTCAACTGGCCGCCTAGATCGTGTGATATCACACCCTTGGACTTTTTTCTTTGGGGTTATGTCAAATCAAAAGTCTTCGTCGATAAGCCAGCTACGATTCAGGACTTATAAGCCAACATTACTCGCGTAATTCGGCAAATACCGGTCGCAGTGCTAGAAACCGTGATCCAAAGTTGGACCTTCCGAATGAATCACGTACTGCGTAGTCGCGGCCAGCATTTAAATGAAATTATTTTCAAAAAATAAATGTCAAATATTGTTCTTTCAGCTCATAATAAAAATTATGCCATTCAATTTCATTTTATGTGTTTTATTTAGAATTAAAAAAAAGGTTTAAATAAATCACCCGTATAACAATACGACCAGGATTGAATGAATGAATGAAAAATATGTTGTTTTTAGAGCAAACACTAGTGACATCTTCGCCGTTCCGTTTTTTGATCAATATTTCTTAACTCCTTTGTTTTATTTAAAAATCGGCCAAATACTCCTCTTTGGAGTACAATAATTATCTAATTTCAGGTTAAAAAATTAAATTATTAAAAGCAGAAAAAGAAATACGCCCAACTTTGACAAAATTTCGTTTTATGGTTTTATTAATTTATCAATTATTTTCTTCTTAACGGGTATTTGACCGCTTTTTGGAGAAAACGAAAAATAAACGAAATATGGATAAGAAAATGAAATTACGAATGCGTCACTAGTGTTTGCTCTTAATAAAACATAATAATATATTTCTTTGCTTATAATTAAGTTTGTTTATAAACAAAGCCCATTAGGCCCATATCGTTGTATTTCTCCCTAATTTGAACCTTCTGTTTTATGACTTGATCCTCTCTTACACGAAATATAAACATATCCCTTTCTAGGTTGGCAATGTCGGTTTTGAATACATAAACCTGTGCTGGCCGCACACGACCCAAAAACCGCAAATCGTGCGGAGAACATCCCGCAAACCTTTTAACAGCGTCTACTAATTACGAACCCTACAAGCAGTGTTGCCATACGTTTTATAGGTTTGTTTTTGTCGTCCATTGGCTTTGGATTTTAAGAAAATTATTGCCATTACATATAGTAGTAAAGTCTGTTCAATGACCGCTGTCAGTTTGACTTGTAAAGGTGGTAGAGGTTATGATTTTTCTTAGGCTTAATCTACCTAAAGGTGAATGCATGTGAACAAGTAAAATACAAGCGCGTTTTTTCAAATTTTTAATTATTTTTATAATGTTAATGATGTCAGAAATAAGTAGTTTATTTAGGGTAAAAGGTATGGGATTTGGTTTTTCTAATTCAGTATAAAATTTTTAATTAATTTAAATTTACTGAAAAATAAATAAAACTCATTTATAAAATTTAAAATTGAATCATATAGTTTTTTGTTTAGTCTAGCACATCCGTTTATAAATTTTGTTTCAAATATTTTCATAGTATTTATAAAATTATAAGGAAGATAATAAATGACAACACAACAAAATACAGTTTTTTAACAATTAAAATAAATCATCTCCGCTAGGATCATCATCAGATTCGTCCAAGTTAATAATAAAGGGAACAGTATTTGAAGCATCGATAAATCTTTCCTGTTCCCACACATCATTTACAATTTTATTAGTGTGTGTTACATAATTTTTCCATTTTTCCATTGTTACATTTTCTATGGCTTCATTCCACAAACCCAAACCGACGTCATTTGTTACAGGATGCATAGACCTTATTTTTTTATCATAATAGCTCTCGTAATCTGCGTTAAAGGGTAAGAGTCTTTCCCGCATCACATAGAAAAAAAAAACTTGGTATATTGAGATAAGAATTATTATCTAAAGAGAAATTTATTAGATTATATGTGCATTTTTTTTTGATTTAGATAAAGTAGTAGTCAAATTTAAAAGACACATTATGCACAAGAAATAGTTTTTTCTTCTAACACAATATTTTCTAATTCAAATTAAACCTAATCTGAATTAGATTATACCAACTACACAACTCGCTAATAATTAAAAACACACAAAACGTTTGTTTATGTTTAATAATTTTAATCTTGTAATTTAAACACATTATCTATTTATTTTTAAAAGAAGTGTTATTTAGTACTATAGGCATTTTTGTGTAGACTTGACAGAAAACTTTTTTAATTGACACGATTTTATTTTATGCCGTTGGTGCTTAACACATTTTTTAAATAGAGTAGGTAATTATTTTGTTTAAAATAATCAAAAAACTTGTAGACGGTCATTTGGTAAATTATTTAACTTAAATAAGTTTTTAAGTACGTTAGCAATCTAAAAAACATAACTTATGTGTTCGAAACAATATTTTGTTATATTAAAAACAATGCTTTTTGCAATAGACAAGGTTTTTAGCTGCACTGAAGACAAATTATTTTTATGCTTAACAAAAAATTATTCTCTCAGACAGGTTCTAGGTTACAGGAACATTCAGTTTACGTACGTGTGTCGTTTAGTTTGCACGGAGGGTGAATAGAGTCGATTTTTTTTTTGTTTTATTGTGTATTGTGTTAAATGTTCAAGTGCTAATAATGGAAGAAACAAAAAGATTACTAATTGAGTGGGACCTCGAAGAAATCGTGGAAGATTTGGTGGGTAAGTAAATTCCAATTTTATTCCGATAATTATTATAATTTTACGACAAATTTGCAATAATATAACGGTTCGATGAGAACAAAATAAAAAATACATAATTACTTTTAGTTAAATTTCAGGAACAACACAAAGCAATAAGCTTTATATTCTGAATATAGATGCTACTCCTGATGAAACGCTTACCAATACTAAACCTGCAAATAAAATAGTCACTAGCGCACAAATCGGAGACCTTTTCAATTCTACAAATACTGGCAAAATCGTTTCAGAAGTTTATAAATTTTCTACCTTTCAACGGGCACATAGACAAACTATAGCCGAGATTGTCATAAGAAATGAATTAGAAGGGCAGCCTGACAAAAGGATTAGTGGAACCAGATTCATGGAGTTATCTAAAATGCTATTTCCAACAGAGTATAAGGTATCTATTTCTCTCTACATTTTAAACTACTTTCACAATAATAAATATTTTGGTATACGTACCTATATATGTCGCATCACCTAATCGTTTATTTTTATTTTAGAATTTAAATTTCACATTTTTTATTTTAATTTTAGCAAATATACTTTTCGAAAGAAAAAGTTGAAAAAAATCAGAAAACCGAAACTGTGGCAAAAGGCAAAAGAAGGTAATTTCGGGAGTGTGGCTTATTACCACAAGATGGAAAACCAAAATCAGACATCAATTTACCTACAGCTGATGAAGGTAAGAAACAACATTAGCACATTGTTGATAAGTGAAGACTTTGAAATTGTTTAAATTATGTTAACACTGAACATATCTTGTAATTACAGAAAACACGCACGAAGACATTATTTTGTGGCTGAAAAACTCCACCATGGACAACAGTAGAAGAGAATTGGACTAAAACATCTAAAATAAGGACAAATGACCAATAACCCTGTACCTACATAAGAACTTTGTCTAAGCACGCAAGTGTACTTATCTACTCTAGCAAATTCATTTTTTCGTGGTTTAGTAAAACACTTGTCTAATGGAGGTAGTAAATAAGTTCCCTCACACTAAGCTATTATATATGCCAGCACGTTTATTTTCTATTTAACAAAATAAAAATATTTAGTACAACATATGATTTTCCTAAATTAGTAATTCTTTCGATGTAGGTTAATCAATTGTCTCACCATTTTTTAATAAAACTCTTTTTATCAGAACAAAATTTTCTTTTCTATACTACATAATATTTTATTTAAAAGAACTAAGGACTTCTTCTTAAGGCCAAAAATGTTTATCAATTCGTAATAATAGATATTTTATAAATTAGATAATATGGTTACTTCTATTAGGTAAAGCAATTTTAGTAAAAACTTTTGAATAAGGTAAATAAGGTTTTGTCTGTCCCTATAGTGCTTAAGTATTTTATCTAATCTATACAAGTTTTTTTTTCTGTGCACCTTCTCTTTGAAAATAATCAAATATTTCTAAAATATTGCTTGTTGTTTTTTCACAATACCGTGAATAATACTGATTAAAAATGTCACTGTCAAAACTGAGAATAAACTTTTTTTAATTGGTAAAATTATACGACATTCATTATTGACGCAAATTTACTATTTCACCTAGTTCACGAATATTAGAAAAATAAGCATTAGTCGTGACGTAACGGTCAGCGGTCAATACACAGACTTTAATAGTATAGTAGTAGAGGGGAGGCTTAGCGCCAAGCAAGAAGGCCAGTGCGACCCTCTTTGCTAACCCCATTTTTACGTCTGGGTAAATGTCAGCCTGACGAGACCTACAGTTTTTCGTGGGTTCCGAACCACAATTTAACGGCAGATGTTATTCTCGGCATAGTTTTTACGGTCTTGTTGTAATATCTCTTGACAACCACAGACCCCGACGGAGGCAACCTATTACGGCTTCGTTGTGTGACTTGAAGAATATTGCCGCAGAGCCCCCCAATCCATCGGGATCAGTACCAGAAGTGTCATTCTACGGGACACCGTCCGTATTTCCAAATCCTTTGGTTCAGAACATCCCCCAATCCCCGGATCGGTAATAGACATGCCTTTCTTTCGTGGATCACTGTCCTCACTGAATCCTTGGTTCAGGTGTAGCTCCCTTTCTCGGCAACATACCGAAGGAGGTCGCCTTATATATTATTAAGACTATTTTACAATCTAATAATTATAAATCTCTTTTATTCTATTTTTGTTTCTGTTTGCTGAGGTCGGCAACACCGCATAACTATGTAGCTATAGCTTGACAAATCAACTTGCTTGGTAGAAAGTTAGTTTCTCAAGTGTATTCAAAATAAACTGAACATCTCTATATATACAGGGTGGAATTTTTAACTGGAATAAATTCAGTATTAGAAAGCCTCTTTTTATTTGCTGAAAAAATACAGAATTTCGGCTGCGTTTATTCTTAGTTTGGCTGACTTTTTCGCGTCTTTATGAAATTTACCCCTCTTTTGGGTGTAGAAACCGCCCCAACTTTTTTTTCAAATGTAAATTATTATCATTGGAAAGGGCATAAAAAAGGGAATACGACCCACTATTACTTTTGTATTGTTTTAGCAAACAAAGCGGCTAATACTGAATTTATTCGAGTTAAAAATTCCACCCTGTAAAAAGCTGAATGTAACAAGTACTATGTTTCTGTGGCATTCGCGTTCTAGCATGTATGATAAAAAAGATAGTAATGATCAATGGTTATGCGTGAGCTCCTTTCCCTTAATAACCCCCTCCCCGGTTTGGAATCACGGGGAATTTCAAACTATATACTAACATTAAAATTGGGTCTGAAAGTAATACACCTTAATATTAAGACAAAAAAGAACACAGTGTCAGTAAAATGTTCATTAAGTGGAAAATAAATTTTAGTTTAACTTAACGTAAAGTTTATCTATTTTCAACGATTTAATTTAAAACCCCTTTACTTTATTTTTTATTTTTTTACTTTCAGACACAAACTACGTTTTCAAAAATACTTATTTTTTGAAGTTACCTTATACAGAGTCAAAAACAAATAAACTTTGCATCACATGCGATCAAATTTTAATAGCCCAATTTTGATTTTGTATTTATGTAAAACGTATCTGCGATAAAGCATTGTCAAAGTTATAAAGTTTTATGTAGGTTCCGTTAAGTCTTATTTTGCAAAAGTGGTGCAATTTACAAAATATAGGTAAAAATCAAAATTATCTTATGCAGCTGAAATTTTGCATGTGGGCTAGAAACTGCATTTAAAAAAACTTTTTCTTATAAATTTTTTCGATAATTTCAGAAATAACCCCACTTTTGAATTATTTTTTGGAAAAAATTAAAATTTGACAGATAATGCGAATCACGTGACTACTATTTTTTTGCTTAATTTTCATCTCGATCGAAGCAGAACTTGATGCCAAAGTCAAATTTTGAATACAGCTATTAAGAAAAAAAATCCCACAATATTATGCGGACTTTACTGGTGGTGACACTGTATATATTTCAAATAGTAAATTTACCCTTAAAGCAATTTTGAATTTTTTATTCTTATACCATAGAACTTGTAACACAGAAAAAAAAACAAAAATAACCCTTATTCCACATGCTGCACACTTTCTGGTTAAGTTTAGTAAAAACTGTATGAAATGACCTAAACTAGAACTTACAATAAAATTTAATATGAAGATTTAAAGAAGACAATCATGTTTAACAGAAAAACTATATCAAAACTAAACTATGTATTTTAAAAATACTAAAATTATTGAAAATTGAAATGAGTGTTGATAATTTTAAAATATGCTACAAAAGCCTAAACTATGATCTGGCTATTTCCGATAACACTCATTATACAGTGAAAATATAAGTAATGCATACAGTCCATGTTATTTTATTTAAAGCTTGGGATTATTTGCAACAGAATTTGAGCTTGTTTGTAATCAAAACAACACCTAAAACATTTTCCATGGTTATATTGGTAATACGTTTTCTGTGTGTACTGGAGTGATTTGCATAATTTATTTTATTAGATTTGTATAATTGACAATTATTATTTCTGTACAGATTGATTTAAATATTTATCACTTTATCAGTAAAGAGCTTCGTAACTGTGTAAGTCCTTCGTCTTTGCTAGCGCTACCAGATACCAGATGGCATCTTTTTCTATTACGGCTTTCCCTGTTGAAATAGAAACTTTAAAATATCACAATTTAATTATTAATGTAGGTTGGTTTTTTAATAAATTCGCGGCTTTCGGCGCTTTCTTTGGAATAAAAAATGCAGGTGAAAGAATTGGGTCGTCCCTTACCCAAATTGTTCCTATCAAAAATTCAAAGTGAGCAGAAATTACGGCTTCGAAATTTAATAGCCATATGTACTATACATTTTTTACTATATATTTCAGCTGCTAGGGATAATTTTAATTTTTTACCTATATTTTGTAAATTGCACCACTTTTGCAAAATAAGACTCAACTACATAAAACTTCTCAGTTTTGACAAGGCTGGTGTTCGTGAAATTGTTCAATTCGCTCCGCTACGCTCAGCTCATTTCACAAACTTTTTCAATCACAAAATAAAACACCACTTTTAACACTCACATCATAAATAACTATTTTCCTTTTCCAAACTCTATCAGTTTCCGTGGACACGCTGTATACAGTGTCACCAGTAAAGTCTGCATCATATGGGATTTTTTTTATTATAGCTTTATTCAAAATTTGACTTTGGCATGAATTTCTGCTTCGATCGAGATGAAAATGAAGCAAAAAAAAATAGAGGTCACGTGATTCGCATTATCTGTCAAATTTGAATTTTTTCGTCAAATTTGAATTTTTTCCAAAAAATAATTCATAAGTGGGGTTCTGAAAATATCGAAAAAAGTTATTTTTAAATGCAGTTTCTAGCTCACATGAAAAATTTCAGCTGCATAGGATAATTTTGATTTTTACCTATTTGTAAATTAAATTTTTTCGTCAAAGTTGAATTTTTTCCAAAAAATAATTCATAAGTGGGGTTATTTCTGAAAATATCAAAAAAGGGATTAAAAAAAGTTTTTTTAAATGCAGTTTCTAGCCCACATGCAAAATTTCAGCTGCATAGGATTATTTTGATTTTTACCTATTTGTAAATTGCACCACTTTTTCAAAATAAGACTCAACGCAACCAACATAAAACTTCTCAGTTTTGACAAGGCTTTATTTCAGATACATTTTCTTTAAAGTATCTCCATATTAAATGTGTGTTTTTCTACAAAATCAAAATAAGGCTATTAAAATTTGGTCGCATGTGATGCAAAGTTTATTTGTGTTTCACCCTGTATGGTAACTTCATAAAATAAGTATTTTTGAAAACGTAGTTTGTGTCTGAAAGTAATACACCCTAATATTAAGACAAAAAGAACACAGTGTCTTCAGTAAAGTGTTTTTTAAGTGGAAAATAAATTTTAGTTTACCAACGTAAAGTTTATCTATTTTCAACAATTTAATTTAAAACCCCTATATTATAATTTATTATTAAGCTATGCCATAATAAGGTTTTTGTAGAAAAACAACTTTTTCTAATAACTTTTTTTGATTTTTTCAGAACTTTTTAATTATTTTTTGGAAAAAATTAAAATTTGACAGATAATGCGAATCACGTGACTATTATTTTTTTTGCTTAATTTTCATCTTGATACCAAAGTCAAATTTTGAATAAAGCTATTAATAAAAAAAATCCCATATGATGCGGACTTTACTGGTGACACTGTATTTATAATATATTATTTTTATGTTTTATCGATAATATATATTATCAATATATCGATTAACGATATTTAAAAAATAAAATATCAATATATATTATCGATGTTATCGATATTTATCGGTATTATCGATATATCGACTATATCGATATTTTTTTAATATCGATATTCGATATTGGAATTTCAATATCGCCCAGTCCTAATTGGGACATTTGCAATAACTACTCTTATTTTTATTTCAAGAGATCTAAGTTATTATTGAAATTGGTTTTATACACATGTGGCTTCAGATATCCTTATAAGTGAAGGTGGATTGTAAGATCGAGACTCCTACGTGCCAACTGAATTGCACCATAGGTACATTCCAATACATTTGTTCCAAAAGTGATGATTTAACCAATCATTAAAGGGAATTGAAAATTAGAATTAAAAAAAAAATCCAAAAACAAAAACTTTTGTTTTTGACGTACCCTGTATAATAGTAATCGCAAATCTAATAGTTGCAATTGTAGTTTCAACACTAGCAAAATCCATTTATTTAATCAAGGAATTGAAAAAAAAAAGATCCAAAAAAACTAAAAATGTTTTTATAAAGAATGACGTTTTCTTCTACCTATACCTACTAATAAAAGTTTTTCTTCTTCCAAACTCTATCCGTGGACACACTGTATATATTTTTCTTGGGCATACACGTTATTTCAAGTGATGTGATTTAAGACAATAAGCCTAATGGATAAAAATTAAGCAATTACTTGAAGCAATTATTTTTTAGTAAAAGCAATTGCTTGACTAGCAAATGCTATAAGTACAAGCAATTGCTAGATCTGGATATGAATATAATTTTGAAGCAATTGCTGTTTTTCTTACACCTCTGTAGCAAATGCTTATACAACACAAGTTCAGACGTGACTTATCCACTTGTTAAGATTAAAGATTTCATGTTCAGTTTGGTGCCTACTTTGCAAAAGATTTGACGTAAATACAACAACATTGGTCTATTTATTTAGTACAATAGTAATCTGTTATTAGTTAACTTATATTTGTGATATGGCAGATTTCAGTGAAAATGAGGAAAGTGATACCTAGTAGTGATGAAGAAATTAAAGACAAGCAATTGATATTCGTTCACAAATTGAAGGAACATAAATAAATATCTCTGACCACAACCGTTTAGCTTCCACAACAGCTTCAGCACTTGTAAGAGATTTAATATAAATATCGGCCTTTTCCAAAACTGCATCCATTACAGAAGTGTATGTCTTATAGACAGTAGTTTGGTGAACACCGTGTTCTGCACCTACAGAATTTTGAAAGCCCGGATCCGACAATTTCCGCAGAAAGACTAATCTTATTTTTAAAGGCGACAGTGCACGCCCTCGCCTTTTACCAGTATCAGTCAAAAAATAATTTGCCAACCACTCAACATTTTTGCAGTCAAATCGATATAACTTTCTGAAATCATCATATCTGCAATTTATACGTACACTGTAGATTTTTCTTTTACGGACGTTCATATATTCAGCCATAATTGAAGACACAAATTAAGAGCAACGCACGTGTATACCGCGGAGAACTAAAGTTGAATGCTACCAAGCAAATGATGCAGGGGTCGACCTACCTAAAAAAGTTGAAAGCAATTATTGCTACACTAGAAACAGCAATTCCTTAATTTATTTATCACATTTTAAGCAAACGATAGCAATCGCTTCTATTTTTTTAAGAAAAAACATTAACTAGAAGCCATTCCTGCACTTTTAAATAAAGTTTTTTCGAGTTTTTTTTATAGATTTTTCTTTATTTGATATCTTGGCCTTACCTGTTTGAACTATTACCAGCCGCCACTGGTATAGAGATGTTAACAAAGTATTCTGCAGAAATCACAACTTTAAATTTGCCCCGGAGAGCTGTGCAAGGAAGGATATACCTATAGGTATAATATATCCTTCCTCTAAATATTCGTCCTTTTTTCTTGTGGTCCATATTTTATGCCATTCGTGGTATTTGTGGTTTTACCGTAGTAAAATTTTATAAAGGGACACCTGTGTTTTTATTGATCGAGTTGGCGGGCGCCAGCAAGTCGGCTGCCACTGCTGGCAGTGTTCTTTTATTTTATAACTTCGTCAACTTACAAAACGAAATGTCGCGTTCCGCTTACTTTAATATTCTTGGTTTCCAGTTTCCATCAATATTTAATTTTGTTATTACTTATTTACTATTAGGCCCTATATAGCCACAGAAATTAAAGTTGAGTACGGAAATAAATTCGTGGATAATCCAATTGTATTTCTAATTATACTGGGTGGTTCAGGAGGATCACTTGCCCCTATATCTTTTTTATTGTTTAAATTACAGAAACAAAATTTTTTTTGTTTATACCGTTCGAGCAAAAATTATTTGCATCAAAGAGGGCCTTGCATCTAAGGACGTAATGCTTATCCATAGAGCTTAATACCTGTTGGGTGTCAGTAACTACCTGAAGTAATAATCAATCAGTTATTCCGTCATCTTTGACAGTCGTTAGAAGTAATTTGATTCATCGCTAATTTTTTTAATTTCTTGAACAATTCACACAATGGGCTTTACGGAACAGTACAAAACATTCATGGTTGAAGCGTATTTTCGAAACGGGGTTAGAGTAAATGGTGAGTGACAATACAATCCGGGTTTGTGCATGGACGATTTTCACGAACATTTTCCTAACGTTGCTTTTATTGCTGGCGATTTTTATCATTCCCTGAAAAGAACCGTCGCTGTGTTTAGGGAAACAGGTTCTATACAACACAAAAAAGGAGCAGGAAGACCATCTGTAAGAACAGAAGAACTTGTTGCAAACGTTCGTGAAATAATGTAAAATACGCCAACAATTGTATAAGACGCCTGTCCCAAGAAGTGGGAAGATCTTATGGAACATGCAAGACTATTTTTAGGAAGCAGCTAAATTTATTTCCTTATAAAGTGCAAGTATTCCAAGAAATACAAGCCGCAGATTTTGAAAGACGCATGCAGGAATTACTCTCAATGTTTTACCCAAAATTTATTGGAAAGAAATGATTGAAAATTACTATTACCGCTTACTATTACACACCAAACTGTTTATTAAGCATTGATAAATATATCTTTATAACATGAAAACCTAATTTAGTTATAAGGCTTGTAAAAAAACACTTTCCCTCTTGTAAAAGACGGGCAAAGTTTAATAAAGCAAATGATGTTAAAAATTAACGTTTCCGCCAAATACCGGCAATTTCTCCCTGTTCCCTCGAACGCGTTGGAACTGGGAAACTGCCATAAATTATTTCAGGAACGAGCGAGCTATCCCAGGAACCAATCAATGCAAAGTGTTTTTGCAGCGCTCCATCACCCCCACATTCCAGAGTTCGTTTATTTTCCTTTAGTACCGGCCCTATTTAAAATGTCTTTCTATTAGCTACTTTTATTGGGCCTCTTTCCGGAAAATAATAACTTAAACTTAACTCACACAGGAGACGGTGGAAAGGGAAGGTAGTAAAATCATATACAGGGTGTTGTGAAAACTATTTATAATTTTTATTTATTTTATCTTATTTTTTCTAATTTTGTATCATAACAAATCTATTACGTATCGTAATGAAGCTATTTCGATACGCGTTTTTTCTTTATTTGATGTTGGTAACATTTAAATGTTTTATTTCATGGACTTGCGCGGCCTTTGTGATTTACGAGAAACCCCATTTTTCGCAGAGGAAAAATAGCTTGATAACCTATACTTTTTTATTCTGTGTGGATTACAGTCATGTATGTTGGTTGCTTAAATCTATAAATCGATCTTTTGTAGATGCTTCAAGCTATCATTTTCTGCCAAATTCTATCCAAAATTCAATCTACTAACCTTCCAATGTCGATTTTAACTTCAACTTTATTTGAATTTTCTATCTTCCCTATACTAAATTGCAATGCCGTGACGTAAAATCAGGTCTTTTGAAATTCGAAAAAAGGTAGCAAAATCGCCCGAATTTCCGAACGCTCTGTAAATGTACCGAATGTACAAGGATCACACAACGTATTCCGTCCAATTTCAAATCTCATATCGCTAAAATAACTTTAGAATCTCGTGGTGAAAATGGGTCAATAAATCAAAAAATGACAGTTCGCAAAATAATTTTTGTTGTCCAGAGGCTACTATGATAAAAAATAGTATTACCAACATAAAATTTAGATATAAAAATTTACAAAATTTGAAGGTTTTATTTTCTTTTTAAATATGTGTTTTTTATTGAAAAAACTACAAACTAGAAAAAATAGTATAACGTACGTGTTATATAAAGCAGTTTTAAGCACTTATCCCGTTATAAAAGTCGCTCGTTTTTTAACATGGACGCGTGCTATAAAACGATGCTTTATAAAACGAGTAGGTGCTTTAATATACTATTATTTTATTTATTTTACACTATTTCACAGTTACAAATGAACCAATTAACAAATGGGTAGACCCTGCGAGCAAAAATTATTTGCATCAAAGAGGGTCTTGCATATAAGGACGTAATGCTTAGCCGTAGAGCTTAATACCTGTTGGGTGTCAGTAACTACTTGAATTAACAATCAATCAGTTATTCCGTCATCTTTGACAGTCGTTACAAGTAATTTCAATCATCGCTAATTTTCCAATTTCTTGAACAATTCACACAATGGCCTTTACGGAACAGCACAAAACGTTCATGGTTGAAGCGTATTTTTGAAACGGGGTTAGAATAAATGGTGAGCGGCAATACAATCCGGGTTTGTGCATGGACGATTTTCACGAACATTTTCCTAACGTTGCTTTTATTGTTGGGGATTTTTATCATTGCCTGAAAAGAACCGTGGCTGTGTTTAGGGAAACAGGTTCTATACAACACAAAAAAGGAGCAGGAAGACCATCTGTAAGAACAGAACAAATAGTTGCAAACGTTCGTGAAATAATGCAAAATAAGCCAACAAATTGTATAAGACGCCTGTCCCAAGAAGTGGGAAGATTTTATGGAACATGCACGACTATTCTTAAAGAGCAGCTAAATTTATTTCCTTATAAAGTGCAAGTATTCCAAGAAATACAAGCCGCAGATTTTGAAAGACGCAGGAATTACTCTCAATGGTTTACCCAAAATTTATTGGAAATAAATTATTTATTAGACCTGACATTTTTTTCGTATTAAGCCTAGTTCGACCTCTCCGGTTATGTGAATTCTCAGAATACACGCATGTGGAGTAGTGAAAATCCCCATTTTTTTGTAGTCCACATTGCACCCTTAAAAAATTGGTGTCTGGTTAGCTGTTTCCTATGACACAGTTACAACACAGCGGTATAGAGGCCATATTTTGAATTTATTTGTGGAGCAATTACTTGACGACGGGCTACGTTTTGAATATTTTCAATAGGACGGTGCAACCGCCCATACAGCCGCCTAAACTATTAACTACTTACGCAATTTTTTCGACGACAGATTGATCAGTTTTCGATCAGACATTGAATTCCCACCTAGATCACCTTTTAACGGTTATGGATTACTTGGTTTTTCCTCATTTAAAGAACACTATTTGTAAAACACCAATTGCAAATTTAGAACAATTACAAGAAAGGATTATCCAAGAATGTGGTGGTAACATTTCTCCAGAGATGCTGGTCAACACTTTCGAAAATATGAAGAGACGTGTGAATTTATGCTTGGAGCATGGCGGTAGCCAATTTCAGCAATTTATGTAATTATTTTTCTTTTTCTTTGTGTATATTCTTACTTTGTTAATTTTGTAAACAACAGAAATAAATTTGTATTTGTCTACTTATTTTATTACTCATTAGTTTGGCATATCATGTCATAATATGAATTTGACAAAATTTATCATTGTGATCTAAACCAAGCCCAACGTTTTTTAATCCAAGCCCTCTTTGATGCAAATAATTTTTGCTCGAACGGTACCTAGTAAAATATATATAGATACCGGTCTCTCACCGCCGCTGAAAACTTGGAAACAATTAAAATCAAATCAAGGGCTCTGGATGAAATCATTTAATTGTAAAATTTATCATCATTGTAAAACAAACACGGACTTATAAATTGAACATCTCTTCAAACTTTAAAGCCTCTTTTATTGACGCTGTTTACAAGCATTACAATATCGCCCCCAACGATAAAATGCAAATTTAAAGTGTTTAAATGGATAATTTTTCCCTTCATTAGGAAATGAATTCGGAAAATATTTGTTTGTCTTTCTTTATGAGATTTTGTGAATGTTTGTTGACACAATTTACACAACAAGGAGTCTCAGTTAGTTTGAGACGAACAACATCTATAGGAGCCATAAAATAAAGTTTAACCAATAACGATAATGGGTACACGAGTTCAAAAGAGACTTAAGTTTGAAAAGATGTAACAGGTTAAGTTAGTGCTTCATTGTATTGGAAAAGGTAAATAAATGTTAATTGAATTAAATGTACACAAGACCCAATTTGTTAGATTTCATAATAGACAAAAAACGGATGATAGTATTAATGTTTATTGACGATAAATCCTTGTGCCAAGTTCAGAGCACCAAGTTTCTTGGTATTTATCTGGACGAATGTTTGACAGGGAAGGTACATTGTGAACATGTTATGTCTAAACTTAATTCATCATCTGTTTATAAATTTAAGATCTATGTTAGGTAAAGAACACCTAATTATGTTGTACTACGCATATGTAGAACGTACTTAAGATATGGTCTGACTTTCTGGGGTAGCTACTTCGACCCTATTTAAATCTATTTTTGCAAGACAAAAAAAATATTACGATGTATAGCAGGTGTTCCTAATCGGTATAGTTGTACCTTTTTCTAGCCTATACATATTGGAATTAGCAGTGTTTGTCTTTTGTAATGAAGGTGAATTTGTACAAAACAGGGATGTGCATGGTTTTGATTTAAGGCACAAAAATAGTGTTCGTGCTCCGCACTCTAGAGGACTAGTAGCCTATAATTCTCCCAAATGTCTGGGTGTTAGAGTCTACAATGTTTTGCGCGAAAAAGTAAGGATTTTAATAGTAGGTATACAATGTTTTAAGAAGTCATTAAAAACATTTTTAATATTTGAATGTTTCTACAGCTTGGATGAGTTTTTTAATTGTCTGTCTTAACGCTTGTACATGTTTTACTTATATTGCGTATTGAAGTGTTTTGTTTATTGTTTATTTTTATATAGTTACTTACTTAAGTTTGTAAAAAATTTCGTTGCTAATAAACATCGCTAACTTCACACATATCAAGAAATTCACAAAGAAAACGTAAAACACAACAAGAAGGGCGCCGAGCCGGTTCTGGAGTGTATTTTGAGGATGTCGCTAAACAAGAAAAACCTAATAACAAGAGAATTGTGCGCATGCCCATACCTGTAAGGTGGCAAGGCGTCTGACTGGTGCGCTATGCGTACAAACGGACGCATAAAACTTAACCTTTGTTTGCGCATGAGATAAGCTGTACAGATCTAAAGGTAAATGTCTAAGGTTGTGATTTAAGACAATACACATATTTTAAGCCACTTATTTGATCAATGTTATACGTTACCGGTTATTCTGATCATGCGTAGTAGTGAAATAATAACCGATTACCTTAATAAGCGATAACGTAGGGGGGAGTGGGGGGAATCCCAGTCAGGTGGGGAATTCCGGTCACTTTAAATACTACAGTGTAAACGTACTCAGTTTGTTTAGTACCGTGCTGCCATCTAATAAACAATGGTCAGAGTTAAATGCATTGTGGTTTCGCTATGATCAACCTATTGTACTGGCTCCAATTGAACCTCAAAATTTTTGCTCTGTTTTGTTATAACTTTCAGGCGAATTGAAACAAACTTAAGTACCGGGTGGTCAAATAAGCGAGGACGTCGGATTTATCTCAGAAACCATTAATCGTACAACTTTCGGAAAGATTTTTTTGAGTAAAGTGGTCAAGAGAAATTGCTAGAAATTACTTTTAAGTTCCTCATTTCGCCGCAAGGGGGCACAATTAAAAATTGTTTTTTTAAAATCTAAATTTCTCCGAAAATTCCCATATTAAGGTATAACTCTGATTACATCATTGGAAAGCTTAGACAATTCTGCATTATTTTGGTTTAAGGCTCATTGACGTACCGACCTTGATAAGAGTGGGAGAAGCTATTGAAAGTGTAAACATTAAAATCCCTGTAACTTCTAAACGACTTATCCGATTTCACTAAATTTAAGCTTGTTTGGAAGGGGAAAATAAGCATCTTCAATTGCCGTATCCAACAGTACACGATAGTGTTTAATAAAATTGCTAGAGGGCGCAATTTGTAATAATAACAGTTTTTTCGATTTTATCCCGAAAATTTAAATCGTACGGTATAACTATGACATCATAATCAAAAAGTAGATGAAATTTGCAAGAAAAGATGTAAAGACCGCAGTTCGATATCTTTGTTCCTTTCAGAGTTATTGCCAAAACAATAAGTTTTAATATAAATTGCGCCCTCTAGCAATTTTATTAGAAACTATCTTGTACCATTGGATACGGCAATTGAAGGTACTTACCTATTTCTTCCAAACAAGTCTAAATTTAGTGAAATCGGATAAGTCGTTTAGAAGTTACAGCGATTTTAATGTTTACACTTTCACTTGACAAGAGTGGGAGAAGCTATTGAAAGTGTAAACATTAAAATCGCTGTAACTTCTAAACGACTTATCCGATTTTACTAAATTTAAGCTTGTTTGGAAGTACCTTCAATTGTCGTATCTAATGGTACACGATAGTTTCTAGCAATTTTGCTAGAGGGCGCAATTTGTATTAAATTTTATTGTTTTGGCAATAACTCTGAAACGAACAAAGATATCGAACTGCGGTTTTCACATCTTTTCTTGCAAATTTCATCTACTTTTCGATTATGATGTCATAGTTATACCGTATGATTTGAATTTTCGGGATAAAATCGAAAAAACTGTTATTATTACAAATTGCGCCCTCTAGCAATTTTATTAAACACTATCGTGTACTGTTGGATACGGCAATTAAAGATGCTTATTTTCTCCTTCCAAACAAGCTTAAATTTAGTAAAATCGAATAAGTCGTTTAGAAGTTACAGCGATTTTAATGTTTACACTTTCAATAGCTTCTCCCACGCTTATCAAGGTCGGTACGCCAATGAGCCTTAAACCAAAATGATGCAGAATTGTCTAAGCTTTCCAATGATGTAATCAGAGTTATACCTTAATATGGGCATTTTCGGAGAAATTTAGAATTAAAAAAAACAATTTTTAATTGTGCCCCCTTGCGGCGAAATGAGGAACTTAAAAGTAATTTCCAGCAATTTCTCTTGACCACTTTACTCATAAAAAAATCTTTCCGAAAGTTGTACGATTAATGGTTTCCGAGATAAAGCCGACGTCCTCGCTTATTTGACCACCCGTTACAAAAATAATTAATTTTTTTGCATGCCCTTATAATGATATTTTCTCAGAATTAATTATTGGTCTAATGATTCCTGCGTTCGTACATATCTAAATCACTATGATTAATTTTAGGGTTAGGGTTTTTGTTGCAAGTAGCTTTTGGGCAATGCCGGTCAACCCAATTGGGGCAATACCAGTCTAAGTTTTGTATTCTTTTCTAGTTTAATTGTTCAATTTTTATATTTTATAAACATTTAGAAGAAGTTAATGAAACCCTTGGTAATATATTACTTTATTATACATGGATGTGTTTTATTCCTTTCTTATTAAAAAAAATATATTCTAGAGTAATTTTTGCCGTATAAAATGCATTTAAAATGGACTGACCGGAATTACCCGCAGGGTGGGGGAATACTGGTCAATGACACCTTATTTGTCAGGTCCTAATTTCTCTTTTGAGGTGAATTATTTTGATTTAAATGGAAAACCATGATCTAGTGGATGGGTCAGGCTATCTTCCATTCTAATTACTTATAGCAAAACACTACTATTTGTTTAACTATAAGTAATCTAGCTTAAGTGACCGCCATTCCCCCACCCTCCCCTATTCCGCTAATTAGGTACACGGAACGAATATAAGCGATACGTTTTAACATCAGTGCCAAACGTATTGTTTTTATTTGGTTTTAAAAAAGAAAGAACATCAAAATTATTTATGATGTATTAAAACATACATAGATGTTTAAAAAAAATAATTTTAATACAAGATGTTTTTGTTTTAGCTTTTAAAATAAGTTACAAAAATCTTGAATGTCCTAATTTGGCAACGCCGAAATGTGGTTGATTTTTGATTTATTCTTTTGATTTGATATATTTATGGATCTTTTAAAAAAACTAGCAAATATAAATAGAAGCAAATATTATTATATCGTTATATTCACCATTTGCCACAGACTGCGCTTGCTCAGTTTACCGTTTAGCGTATATAACGTCCTTCACAATTTAGGTGGCTTAAAATCTTTCCAATGTCCTTATTATGCTGCGGTAATTTTTTCCATAGATTTTTTTTTGACTTGATATTTTGGCCCTATTTTTTCGGAATATCGTTGAAAAATGTGTACACGCTGTTAAGTGCTTATAACTGTCGTTGTGAACAACACACCATTAATATATAAATTATACATACCATTTAAAATTTTGAAACACGGGGGTTCAGAGGGACGAACGGTTAATATTAATAATGCATAAATTAATTATCCGGTACATTTAAACTAATTTAAACTTTGCGGTCTTTCCCTCCACTTGTTAAAATATAACACAGTGGTGTAATTTAATTGAAATTAATCCAATCATACAATTATAGAATGAATTTGTATTTTATTGATTTTTAAAGCCTGTGTTTATCCGGAATTAATTGATAAATATATCAAAGGATTTGGGTGGAATACATTATTGGGCTAAAATGTACAAACGGAAGTATTTAATATGGATAAACAACAGTTCCACTACAAAATCATCGTGCAGCAAATTTATAGTACATTTTTTAATGTTTATTCGGCTACATTTTACAGGTATTAAATGTTCACCTATAATTTTTGTATACAAAAATATGTTTCGAATAAAGATGATTTTCGAAAATGTTTAGAAAATACTATTAACTTTAGGAAAAGTCCTACAGTCACTATTTTTGACCAGTTTTGCATTTGCTTCGAATACAAATTATCGAAAAAAAACATTTTGTTGACAACCGGTACAATACTAAAAATAACTGTACCTATATCACAAATGAGGAGCGTTCATTCAAAAGAGGACATGTCCATCTAAGATAATTTTGAGAAAAACGTAAAAAACATTTTATGTTAAGACCGTTGAAGCTACAATTTTAAACGAAATATTACATGATTTGTTTTTAGTTAAAAATGTATTTCCAAATATTTTTTTTCATTATTGTGTGTTTTTTAAGAGAAAAGTAGAAAAGAAAATTGGACATGTCTACTTTTGCTTGAACTAAATGTTTATGTCCCGTTTTGTTCGGGTTTGTTCTGTGTCTGAACATTGAATTTATTTTGTTGTTTGTCTTCAGGGAAAAACATATGTTAGCCAATATATTTACGTATTACATTTTTATTAAAGAGAAGTATAGAAAAAAGTAAGGTTGTAACATGAAGTTGCACAAAAAGTGGATACGTCCCCTATTGAAATGTATTGGTTTATACCCATAAGTAATACTATACTGGACTTGTCTCATTTTGATTGAAACAAGCTTGATTTACATGTACCATGGACGTGTCTGGTTTTGGTCGAATATCTGATATTTATATGGGAATTTTACCGGGTTGTGTACTGTTTTGAAAGGATTTGAAGAGATGAGTCAATAGATATCATAAAAATTAACAGAAATTTAATATAAAATGAGTTTTGAAAAAATGTGGACATGTCCCCTTTTTAATGAACGCTCCTCAAATAGCGTAAACTATAATATTGTCAAGGATCCAACCTACAATGCAAAAAAAATCTTTCAGTTTCAGAAAATAAATTGTATTAAATGATTATAAATGTAGATTTACACGACAAAGAAAATTCATATTTACATTTGCAGAATATCTTCATTACCTTTTTTTTGCATTTTGAATACATTTTAAGGTTGTTCCTCAGTATCTACAGGCAGGTGTCATACAAACAATGAACTTAATCTGTTCCCATGAAAATGTCTTTATAAATGGTGGACACTTTGGACAACTTGTATGAAACGAAAAATTCTATATTTTATGGAAAGGAAAGAAAAACTAAAAGTCTTTCTCCACAAAATTTAATAGAACAAAAAAAAAATTTGCTCAGAGGTCTACATATTTCGAACGCAGAAACGTTTATCATCAGGAGACAGAAAAATGGATTGCTGATGGTTTTAGCAGAAGAGAAAAGGATAAGTGGTATAAAACCTTAATGGAGATTTTATGGAATTCGTGTGTCGAAATGACATGATGTCATTAAAAGGGTCCAAATTTTTCCACATACTCTGTATGTTTTAATCTATTTCTATTTTTCTTTCGAATTTCACTTTGGCATCAAGTTCTGCTTCGATCGAGATGAAAATTAAGCAAAAAAATAGTAGTCACGTGATTCGCATTATCTGTCAAATTTTAATTTTTTCCAAAAAATAATTCAAAAGTGGGGTTATTTCTAAAACTATCGAAAAAAGTTATAGGAAAAAAAAATTTTAAATGCAGTTTCTAGCCCACATGCAAAATTTTAGCTGCATAAGATAATTTTGATTTTTTACCCATACTTTGTAAATTACACGACTTTTGCAAAATAAGACTTAACGCAACCTACATAAAACTTCTTAGTTTTGACAATGCTTTATTTCAGATACATTTTCTTTAAAGTAGCGTCATATTAAATGTGTGTTTTTCTACAAAATAAAAATTCGGCTATTAAAGTTTCGTCGCATGTGATGCAAAGTTTATTTGTTTTTGACCCTGTATAAAGTAACTTCATAAAATAAGTATTTTTGAAAACGTAGTTTGTGTCTGAAAGTGCTCATTAAGTGGAAAATACATTTTTGTGTTTGGTAAAAAATCAAAATTATCTTATGCGGCTGAAATTGCATGTGGGCTAGAAACTGCAGCATTAAAAAAAACTTTTTCTAACAACTTTTTTCGATATTTTCAGAAATAACCCCACTGTTGAATTATTTTTTTGGAAAAAATGAAAATTTGACAGATAATGCGAATCACGTGACTACTATTTTTTTGCTTAATTTTCATCTCGATCGAAGCAGAACTTGATGCCAAAGTCAAATTTCGAATAAAGCTATTAATAAAAAAAAATTCCATATGATGCGGACTTTATTGGTCACATTGTATAAAAATAAACTTACATGATGTTCTACTTAAAATAAAAACTGTGTTATTATTTTTGACTAAGCCTCTACTTACACTACTATATATTTGCATAAACTGTTATATTCTTCCTATACAGGGTGATTCAAAAGTACTTTGACAAACTTCGGGAGGTAATTGCTGGCAATATTTTAACATGAAAAGTTCTTATAAACAGTGGCCCTTGGCGACTTCGTTACGGAGATACAGGGTGTTGAAATGTTAAAAGAAATAGTAATAATTTTTAAATAACTCCTTAACGAGTTATTTTTTTTAATGAAATTTTGTGAATTAAATAAGCATCTAAGGGTACTTATTTTCAAAGTACAACACGTTCGTAAATTTAACCAGTGGCGTCGGTACAAAATGTTACTATCATATTTTTTGTGAAAACTATGCTACACCACTGACTTATTTTATTTTAACTTTTTTTTATAAATCCCCCCTTTATTTAGAACAAAAAAGATCACGTGTGTTTTTTTGATACGAGGGACGATTTAAGCGTAAATTATTATTTTATTTGAATATACACAAATATTAAAAAATGTGTTTTAAACTGATCAACCACTCAAATATTTATTACAGTATTTTAACGAATACCTACATACATACTTACTAATAAACAAATATGTATATGCCTAAGGAAGGTATCTGAGGATGCCTATTTTCTAAGTATAACACGTTTTCAGCGGCATACATATTTATTTATTAGTATGTTATTTTTTAATATTTTGTATTTTGACAAGGCGGCTTTGGAAATGCTTTTTTGGTCGATAAATTAAAATATATTTGACAGTTAGTTACCATTAAAAATAACAAAACTGAAGAAATAAAACTCAGTGGTAACTAACTGTCAAAGCATTTCCAAAGCCGCCTTGTCAAAATACAAAATATTAAAAAATAACATACTAATAAATAAATATGTATGCCGCTGAAAACGTGTTATACTTAGAAAATAGGCATCCTCAGATACCTTCCTTAGGCATATACATGTTTGTTTATTAGTAAGTATGTATGTAGGTATTCGTTAAAATACTTAAATAAATATTTGAGTGGTTGATTAGTTTAAAACACATTTTTTAATATTTGTGTATATTCAAATAAAATAATCGTTTACGCTTAAACCGTCCCTCGTATCAAAAAAACACACGTGATCTTTTTTGTTCTAAATAAAGGGGGAATTTATAAAAAAAAAGTTAAAATAAAATAAGTCAGTGGTGTAGCATAGTTTTCACAAAAAATATGATAGTAACATTTTGTACCGACGCCACTGGTTAAATTTACGAACGTGTTGTACTTTGAAAATAAGTGTCCTTAAATGCTTATTTAGTTCACAAAATTTCATAAAAAAAAAATAACTCGTTAAGGAGTTATTTAAAAATTATTACTATTTCTTTTAACATTTCAACACCCTGTATCTCCGTAACGAAGTCGCCAAGGACCACTGTTTATAAGAACTTTTCATCTTAAAATATTGCCGGCAATTACCTCCCGAAGTTTGTCAAAGTACTTTTGAATCACCCTGTATACGTGTGGCAATTTTCAAAAATGTATATTCGGTGCTTTTGTAATATTTGCAATACTCCAGACTTTTTTTTTAACGGCCTGTATAGTAGATTACAATACGAATGTTATTCTTAAGGTGGGAGTATCAACATGCTTGCCAACCTATAACCTATTTTGCGTAGATTTATTTATTTTTCTAGCTTTTACACAAAATTTAAATAAAATCAATGTCGACTGCATATTCTATGGGTTATAATTGACATACTTATTAAATAAATATTAAGGAATTTTATAAATTATTTTAGGAGAATTGTAGAGCGAAAAATATCGGGTAAGATTTTTTTTAACATTTATATGTCATTGTTCTTTCACTATACAATTCTCCCAAAATTAGCAATGAAATAAATTCATATTTTTATAATATATCAGATACTACCTAAATAAGGTACCGACGATATTAATTTTCTTTAAATAATGTTAGTTATTAAAATAATAAACTCAAAAAATTAACGCGAAATAGGTGTTAGGTTGGCAATAGATTGTATAACGTTGATAATTCCACTTTAAATAAAATACTTGTCCCAATAATTTTAAATAGCAATGTTTATTTAACATACAGATTTACAAATTTTGGTTTACATTAATTACCAGGTTCCTGGGGCAGGGGCAGTGTTCAAGTGGTGGCTGAAGGCATGAGGTCCTTCGGGAAGGGGAGCTTCATGGATGGCACCAGGAGTAGCAGCTACGTATCTGCAAATTAATAAATAATAAAATATTAGATATAGTGTAAAAAAGTTACTATTTCTTTGCATTGATCCAGGATATAAACCCATGGAAGAACCCTTCCTAAAATAATTAAACTTAGGCCTAAAACAGACGGAGCGGTTTTTGTCGACTCGGCAGCCGAGTCGGCCGCAGAAGCGGCACCTCCTAAATGAAACTTTTATCGTATGAAACAGACGGTGCGTCGCCGATTCGGCAGCCGAGTCGGCCGCCGCGCGTACCCTCGCGAGCATCATGCACCGCGAGCGGTTTTACGGCTTTAGTCGGCACATCATTACGTGTTCGTATATGGGACGAAACAGACGTGAGCGTTTTCGTAAGTAATTAGAAATGCTCAAAACGAATTTTACTTGCGTTTAGGATATTGCCAAATAAATAGTGAATGGACAACATTTTAAGCATTTATTGACGAAAAAGTATCAAAGATGGATAGAAGGTTTATTTTTATTTTTCAAATAAATTAATTTTTGTTTGTTTAATATCTTATAAATGACAAGAAATTAAAATTTTACATCTCTAATTTGGGACATACTCTATTAACATTTTTTTTTTATAAAAATACCACACCACCACAAAGTAAAAAAAAAAAAATGGATATTAAAAACAGACAATTTGAAAATATTTTTAGAAAAATTGATAATTTTTTTATTGGTAATGTTTCTTCAAAAAAACTGCGTTTATAATATAAATTAACATTTTTACTTTAAAATTTGATTTTTAATGCATATTTATAATTTATGATTTTACTTACTAAAACAAAAATTAAGATTTGCCCCTAACAAGCTCAGCTTCAGAATAATATATTGAAGAATACATAAATATATTTATTATATTATTAAATTTTAAATAAACTTATTATTATTATTATATAAGGCATTTTTTTGACAGCGCAAATTTTAATAATTTCAATCGAAATCTAGGATTTTTACGAAATCATAATTACAGTTGTTGTAAGTAATAATAATTGCACCTGTTGTATTATATATAACATTATTACTTTCCTACGTATTATATGTCTGTTATTCAATGGTTGTAAATAAATAATAAAATAATATCTTACCCTGATTTAATGGCTGGAGCAGCATAGGCCAGGGGAGCGGAGTATGCGGAATAAGCCAATGGAGCGGAGTATGCGAGTGGGGAAGAGTATGCGAGTGGAGAAGAGTATGCGAGAGGTGCGGAGTAGGCCAAAGATGGGCTGGCATATCCTAATCCATAGCTGTAGGCTTGGGGAAGAACTACTCCGGCTGATGCTACAGCGGCAAGGGCGAAGAAAACAACTACTGCGGACTGTAACAAGACATTTCAAATGTTAAAATACTCGGGTATGGTACATTTATCTTTTAATTTATTTAAATGTTAAGACTCGTATTTACTGAAGAGTTTTAAATTTAGTTCATTGTTACCAAAACAGTTTTAGTTCTATTAAAAAATTATTTGCACATCAAAACACTTTTTTCTTTCTAAAATTACAGAAAACCCAAAGAAATACCGTGAGAAATTTTTAAGAAATTTGTCTAATGGACACGCCCTGTAACAAAATTGATTGACACTTGACCTTGACTTTGACTTGTTTAACCCCACACAAAAGCATACCTCTTTATTTTTTTAAATCCAAAATTATGATACATTTTCCTAATTTTTTTATAAAAATCCCTGCTAAATAGGATATTATAACTACGAAAATTTTATTGAGTCTACGAAAACAGTACCATAGCAATATATTTTTTAAAATATTTGCAATAAAAACCATCCAGGAATAATTTAAGAACATGTGGCATTCGATAAGAAAATTTTACACCTCAAATTATTAATAAAATCAAACTTTACATATCAAAGCATCAAAATTGTAATGAAGGACATGCCTGCCATATTTCTATAAATCATTTCGGCACAAATATATTCTGTCAAATTTGTTTATCGCTTGAGTTATTTTATATAACAAATTTTATTAATAGATGTTAATAAATGTTCTTTTAATCCAAAAAGTACCTACCAACTTTAGGTATACAAAGTGATTAAAAATAATTTGGTAGTAATTGTAGAATTAATTATTGTTTCTTACTAAAGGAGTTAGAAATGTACTTTTCTACACGTAATTCGAACCAGTAACCAGGATGAATAAAATATAAATACACTTATAGGTAGGTATACAGGGTGTCCGGAAATGATAAGCAAAACATTTAGGAGATAATTCTAGACCGTAAATAAATGCTATCTCTTCCTATACATTTTTTTCGAAAATTGATTATTACCGTAGTTGAAGTTAAATTTTATTTGCAGTTTTAAAATAGACAAGTTACTAGAACAATAAATTAAACATTCCAATCAAAGGGTGAAAGTGACGTCCTTCCTTTTCAATGCATAAATTTTATTCTTCCTAAAAAATTCCGACTAACTCCATATAATTTATAATTTTTCATTTAATGTACAAAAAGTGTTAATAATGCAAATAATTGTGAAAATGGCAATTTCTCTATTATTATATTTCTTAAACATCAAAAAAATTCTAGTAGGATTTCTCCCAGAAAAAAATTTTTTTTGTTTAAGTTGGGTCTAATTTTTCATTATTTGTTTTTTCAGTTTTGACATGAATGACTGAAATGAACATCTAAAATTTATCACATTTTTACTTAGAATTGTACTTACTTGCATGATTAGGATTGTATGTATACCTATTTCGACAACGAAAAACTGTATATGCTTCTATGTTGCCCAATTTTCGTTTTTATACCAATCTTCATTGCCAAAGTTAGGCGGGTTTACGAACAGTAACCGGCTTTACACACACATATATGGTGACGTATGATATATAGTAAAAGGTGTACTTTTTAACTAAAAGACAATAAATATTTTAAAAACCGGCTAAAACGAACCAACCTTGATAATGATATATAAGTTCGTGTTGGGCGTGGTCGATCACAATGCTGATTTTATCGAAAACAAACTGAATTTTAATACCAACAAGATTTATTTAATTGCTTGTAACTATTTAATTGCTTCTTTATTTTTTTGTGATTTAATAAATCTTTAAAAATCCATTTGGCAGTTTTGGAAATAAACCTAATGTTTAGGTTCTTATAATAAGAAGGTGTCGCCAATGTACGATAATCCTACTAATTTTGGAAACTTAAAAAATAGGTAGCAAAAACCAAAGTAGACAGTTATGGAACGGGTGTCCACTGTCCATTAAATAAAAACACTGATACTTTTAAGGGTTTTGCGCTTAAAATAGTCTATGTTTGTGGTTTCAGCGATTGTGTTTTATGTGAGCTCAATCTCCCAAGCCGAAGGCGAGTGTGTTACACTCTACTTTTTCTACGACCGTAAATAATAGTACCTACAAATACAAGGTATTATATTTAATTTTCTTTTTTATAATAATTGTAATTATTAACAGTGATATTACAGTTTTTCAGATTACTAAATTTAACATCTGTATTTTTTCCTGATAACTTGTTACTAATATTGCTGCTTGTGCTGCCGTCATAATCTAAAGAGCAGTAAGTCGACAAAAGCTACTTTTGAGAAAACCGCCTTTTAAGGTGATGAATAAACTTTTGTTGTCTGTTTTAAACTGGAAAGCTAAAAACTTACTTTTTATGACTCATTGGGAAGCTAATTAGGTATTTTATAAAATGTGATATATAAATAAGTGAGTTTTCCAGGTATTTGCAAAAAATTGATTAAAATGCCTTTTAGACTAGCATGATGATTATGTAATTAGTAGATTCACTACGATAAAATGCAGTAAGTACTAGATATACTGCTCTTTTCCGTAGTTATAAACCACTATACTGTTAACTTAATTTACAAATATAATATTTTTTTATATGCTACATAAAAGAGCAGTAAACACCAATTACTTACCTATAAAAGAATGCAGTAAATAATATATACTGCTCTTTTCTTTAGCTATCAGTGTTAACCGGATGTTTCTTAATATAAAAGAAGGCAGCTACTCACTATACTGCTGTTAATCCTATGACTAATTATTTGTGGAACGAGACGTTTACTACATTAAAGCACAGCATAGCATTACCTTACTGCTGTTTTACTTAGCAATAACAAAATACTAAAGAAAGCAGCAGTAAGTTAACGATATACTGCATTATTTTCTAGTTTAATAGTGCAAACGAAGTCCATACTGCCCTCTTTACTAATAAGAAAATACACTTTCCATCAAAATACTGCCACAACATCTAGACAGAAATATAGAGCGTTTTCTACTGATAACGGCAGTATATATCTAACTAGATATCTAAAAATCTACTACTTACTGCCCTCTTCGTTATGGTCGAGGCAATATTTGTATTTCAAGCTGATAAAAGGGTATTAGAAATATCATTCTTTTTATTAAGGGAATTTTCTACGTAACCCTCAGCTTCCGTTGAAGATTTCCTACCTCCCTGTTGTTTTAACATTACCAAATCTGCACCTGTTTCAACTAGCAGGGAAGCTGAAGATTGTTGTTTTTTTTATTTAGCTTTATTAGTCACTTTCTTCTCGGTAAATTTTCTACATCAAAAATTAGTTATATAATTCATATCTTAAGAACGGTTAGAAATAGATATATAATAATAATATATTACATATTGCTGAAAGAAATGTCTGCATGATTTATATCATATATTTATACGTTTTTATAGTCTTATAGGGTTTTTTAGTTTTGCAATCTTTATGTTATTGAAAAAGTAATATAAAAGTTTAATTAAAAGCTACTATATACTATTCTATGTTTAATATAAGTGTTTTATACAGTATATAGAATATAAGAGTAGGAGTAATGTAAAGTAGTATTTTATATATTAACAAAAGTTTCTTAGGTTTTAATAATTATTGATCCAAAACAGGGTATTCTATTTGAAATACCAAAGTTGGCCGTAACTTCCGGTAAAACCGAAAGTGATTCAATCACTTATATCAAGTTTTAAAATGTTAACTTCTTATCTTCTAGTAGTCTTATTGAAAAGTCCCTTACCCACAAAATGAACAGAAATAAAAAAGTTTAAAAAATCTTTCTTTGTATCCTGGAATTGTTAAATAAAACACATTTTTGTCACATGCATTCTTACGTTACAATGTAGGAAAAAACCAAAATTATTTATAAGAAATATAGTGTGTTGTGTACCTACCTATACGTATAGTTTTAGTAAAATACCCAAACTTAAAAAAGATTTGAAATCATTGTCACCATTAAATTCTGCTTAATTAATGACCATTTAATGTGCATGTCTACCGGTTTTTTAAAAGTAAGTTTTATTTAATTGACCCAAAATTTAATGATAACCACAAACTGAGTTTAAAAAAAATTTAATTTAATTTTTTTTTACAAGATATCAATGTATTATCAAAGGATGCCATTGGGCTCTTTTAATAAATTTTGATTTTTATCCTATCGAATAGAGGAAGAAAACATAAAGTATTTTATGGTTTTAGCTTTTAAAATTTTGAAATATTTACGGAGAAAATAATTAAAGAAATTAAATCTACGTCACAACACAAATCGACCAATCACAGGGATTGAGGCTGAAGGTCGACCCTCTGACATCTACCCGAATGATCTATCCACTCTTCTTTTCTATTTAACTTATCGAAACAAGGATATCTACCATTATAATCGGTGGCGATTGGCAAATAAAAGAATTGAGCGAATAATGAGATGACTAAGTTTCTGATCTCATGTTTTTTTAAATTGTTTCTAGAAAGGGTTTGTGACACTCTAGGACTCTTTATTATTATTATTATTATTATTATTATTATTATTATTATTATTATTATTATTATTATTATTATTATTATTATTATTATTATTATTATTATTATTATTATTATTATTATTATTATTCTTATTATTATTATTATTATTATTATTATTAACATTATTATTATTATTATTATTATTATCTATATTAGTATTAAAGGCTTTTTGGCCCTAATACATTTTTTCGGGCCTCCCGGGCTATTCGGGCCGGCCGAGCTTTGTGGGGCAGCCGAGCTTTTTACATTTTATACCTGAAGTAGGTTAAGGCGGAAACACATCACTATCACGTCACGTCAGTTTACGTAAAGACACATGAACAATAAGTTTGATGAGACCCGTTTTTCCACAGGTACAGACACACTATTGTCATAAGGTATGTTCACGTAAAAGCATAAATTTGCAGGTCTTTACGCGCTCATATTTTCTGTGTAAACATCAATTTCGTGAAGCGTGACTTTAGAAAAATGAAGAAAGTTTTAACGACAATACATCTTAAAACGATCTTCATCGATTTGCAATAACTCTTGGAATTAAGTGTGGAATTCACTTTTCTCCATTCTTTTTAAATTAATGTCAAGTATCCATTGCCTAGTAAGTTTTTCAGTCGTCATGACTAGGGCTGTGCGATTACCGAAAAAGATAATCGATTTTCGATTATTTGAAATAATCGATTATTTCCTATTAATATTATAATCGATTTATCAAAAGTAATCAATTAATCGAAAATAGTTAGTTATATCCGATTAATCGAAAATTATCGATTAATCGAAAATCAAAAATAATCCATTAATCGAAAATAATCGTGAATAATAGATTATTTCTGATTAATCGAAAATAATAATCGATTAATCGAAAATAATCGATTGATTAAATCAAAATAAATCAAAAAGTCGATTCAAATATTAGATCGTTACAAATATTAATTTTATGAAAGGCGCACAGATTGAAACTTTGTTCAAATTATTTCGTCTTGCAATAATATGCTATAATATTTTTTAAACTGATTTTCAGGGTAATAGGGTTGCCAATAAATATATAGAGACTCGCAGCATCGAGCGCAGCATTAATAAGTAACTAGCAACTTCAATCATCCAAAAACATACCTATATTTTTGATTAATCGAAAAATAGTTTTTTTGGTCAATTGATTAATCAAAAAATAGTTTTTTTTCAATTAATAATCGATTAATCAAAACATCGTAAATTTTTTTTTCGAATACCTAATTAATCAATTACTTCTTAATAGAACAATATTTTCTTTTGGTTAATCGATTAATCGAAAAATGATTTTTTTTTTCAATTTTGATTTGATTTTTGAAAAAATCGTTTTTTTTTCGATTAGATACTTAATAATCGATTAATTAAAAAATACTTTTTTTTTTCGATTAATAATAGATTAATTGATTAATCGATTTTGTTGCACTCCCTAGTCATGACTGCACACCCGCTCTTTCTAAATCTTCTTCAAACTCTGAAGATAAAGATGAACTATGATTTAGTTTCCACATTTTCTGGTTACGATTAGCGAAGCACCCCACAGCTTGTTTTTATAAAATGAATAATAATATGACTTCGCCTGAAATAATAATAATGTGTTTAAAAGTCACGCATCTTATTTCTGGCGTGATAGGATGTGAACTCACGTGAGGTGATAGTAATGTGTTTCCACCTTAATACGCATACGCAATGATACAAAATTACTAACTTCTAACCGATCTAGATGATTAGATGACGTGTCTCTTACACCCGACCGACACGACCTGACACGATGCTGACTTTTAAATTATTAAAAGCTAAAAATGACAATTACTACCTTGCACAACTACTTAGCATTGATTGTTTGTAAAGATTTTAAATAAAAAATGCTGCCTAACGGTCTAATTTTCGCTTTCGTAAAACACATCATAAAAACCTCGATAAAAACGGAATTTTTTCTCCCGAGGGTATGTAAAGCCGAGAAAATGCCTTAAAAGCTTTATTTGTTTGTATACAGTGAAAATATGCATACCGTTTCGTCATGACAGAGCTATTGGAATAAACAAATGCCTATTTGCTGCACGGAAAGCCATTTTTCACGTCCTTATTTGAAAGATGACTATACGAAGTCTTTTAGAATACGTTTTTTTTCTAGTTTGCCATTTTGTCATTTTCTGCAATTTTTGAAAATACATCGGGAAAATTTGGCATTCCACAGCCAGGTAGGAAACTTCACTTTTGAATTTATTAAATAGCTCTCTCATCCGACAAGTGAAATTAAAGTGGTTATAGATGTCATTGTAAATTCTTTTTAAACCACAAATTTCTAATAGTATATTATTTAACCAGATTATATAATGTAGGCCATAATAAGCGAGGATGATTATGATCATTATAGAAGTCAAATACTATCCTTTATCTAAAGTTCAATGACTGCTGACAGTTACGTCATATTCTCCATATTTGCGGTACGTCGTAAATTAATTCAACCAATTTGACTTACCGGTGGTAAAGGTTATGATTTTTCTTAGGCTTGATCTACATAAAGACGGTGAACAAGTAAAATACAAGCGTTTTTCAAATTTTTAATTATTATTTTTATACTCTTGATGAAGTCAGAAATAAGTAAGTAGTTTACTTAGGGTAAGAGGTATCATGGGATAAAACATTTTGTTTTTAAAAATCAGTATGAAATTTTAAATTAATTTAAATTTACTGAAAAATAAATTAATCTCATCTATAAAATTAAGAATTAAATCACATATTTTGTTGTCTAGTAGTGCATCAGTCTATAAATTTTGTTTCAAATATTTTCATCTTATTTATAAAATCATAAAGAAGAAAACATAATAAAAAATGACAACACAACAAAATACAGTTTTTTAATGATTAAAATAAATCATCTCCGCAAGGATCATCATATTCAGATTCGTTAGTAATAAGGGGAAGAGTATCTGAAGCATCGATAAATCTTTCCCGCTCCTATACATCATTTATAATTTTATTAGTGTCTGTTACATTTTCCACTGTTACATTTTCTATGACCTCCACAGACCCAAACTTATTTTTTTTTGCAGGATGCATAGAATTTATTTTTGCATCTTAATAGCGCTTACATTCCGACCAAACCATTTCAATAGGATTAAAGTGGCAATGCTATGGAGGAAGTCTTAAAACTCGATGTCCATGTTGCAATGCTAGTTCGTCCAACCATTAACATAAAATAAAAATAATTAAAAATTAAAATAAATGGCGGTTTTTAGATTACTTGTAACGTTTGGGTGGGATATGCTGCCTTGGTAACAATTTTTCTTTAAACCATTTCTCTAAGGCGGCCATCACACCAGCAATGCGCGACGACGACGATACCGCTACGCGACGTAGCTTTGCAGTCGCGGCTTATAGTTTCAAATGGAGACCTGCTCACCAAGGCAACGGCGACGCGATCACGACGCTACCTGAAAGATACCGGTCGCCCGCGATCGAGTGGCTCAGTTAGGGATGTTACGGAATAGCTTTTTCTCGTACCTAGTTGGACCTGTACCTATTTCAAACCCGAACCTATTTCAAATACCTATTACAGCCCAACTAGCAAAATTATATTTATAATGATTGTATAAACCACTACACAAGGAAAGTTGATAAAACCAAATTATTTTTAAAGGGGTTTTTAAACCGTAATACGATGGCTATACAACCAAAAAAGGCCCATTTTTATAAAATATTTTAATTCTATCGTGTCTGTATTGTAAGGCTATACAGTCATTATACAATTCATATAGGTATATTTAAATAACACTTATAAAACTATTATATAGATATCTTCTTGGGCTGCCTTATAAATTGCATTTATTTTAAACAACAATTTCATTTTATAATGTTGAAGAACTACACCAAAATATCGCAAATTTGCTGTATAACCCAGGTCTTGCAAAATAATATGGATAACATTTATAAGTTAAAATGGCGATGGAATATTTCTAATAAAAAATATTTTGTAATGATAGAATCTTTGACAAACGGCAATAAATGACGAATCTTATGTGCCCGGCAACTTTTTCTGACAAAATATATATACTTTTACAGTAAAAAATGCAAGCGCCTTCTCTTTGTCGTAAATTTGGGTTTATTACGATAACAAATATTTAACAAAAAAAGTAAAAATTTTATCTGCAGTATATTTTATACCAGATTTAATAAGTGAATGATAGAATAATTATGTAATTATGGTCTTTGTCTAAAAAAATTGATAATTTTCGTGTATTTTTTGTTTAAGAAAATAACATTTGCATAATGGCGTCAGTCGAAATAGCGAAAGGAAGTGAAAAATATGTCGGATTTTTAATACAATGTTTTCGTTCTCTTTTCGTCATTATACGACGCTTTGGTTGAATAATATTGTCTAATGATACGCTAAAAAGTCGTTTGGTTATTTTTGGGTCATTATAGGAGACTTAAGTGGTGTAATGTTGCCTATGCAGGCGCTAAAGAAACCTTACATGAACGCCATTTATACCGTTTTTGAAAGGTTGCCAACTCTTAATTAGGTGTATTATAATACTAGAAAAAAGTCGAAACCTATTTTTAAATTTTGGGACCATTATGAGCCAACCATGTCCAAAGTAGTTAAGTAAGAGGATTTATTTTATTTTATAGTTGGTTGACTTAACTACTTGTGAATTTCAAGGACGTGTTTGTCCCCTTCTCTGTTTTCACCTCTATTTTTATGTAGGATCTAGAATATATTATTTTATTATATACACTTTGTCCATGAAATTGTATGTTCCTCAACAATAAAGCATGTTTTGATTTAATTTAAACTTGTTTATCGTCATTTTTGTTCTATAAACGGAAATGAGGTTAAGTTGTATAACGCGGTGTTAGTAAACATTTTTTATTCTAATAAGATACATTTTAATGTTATAAGAATTTTATAATAATGACAATTTCTAATATTATGAACGTCTATAAAATAGTTTTAAAGTAGTTCTGTAAGAGTTGTATTGTCTTAATATTATACTAATTTTAATAAATTATTTTAAAGTAAGCTACACAACTTCTTATTCAATGTGTATAAAACTATTTTATAACTGTTGTATAAGAGTATTGACAAATACTATACAGTTTATATATACATCTTTTAGAACTATTTTAAAAGGGCTGTGTAAAATGTGATATAAATAATTATGCAATGCTAATAAAACACAGATACTCCTGATTGCCGTTTCTACTATAATATTTGTTGTATATTCATTCTTACAACTATATTATGGGATAATTTGATTCGTTCGCTAGAATGGTTTTAACTATCGGCATTATAGAACTGAAGTATTCTTTAAATAGCACTAACGAACACCTATATAATACTTTTGTCGTTTTGGATATCCATATTGCTAGTTGGGAGGTCCAAACTATTCCAGGTCAAACTTAAACGCCGCTCCGTCGATTGGCGCTATTCCGGCTGCATCGCCGACACGAGTTTTTAAAAAAGGCCGCTAGAACTCCACCGTGGCCAGCAGTTTCCGACTGTTCGAATTACATTTCGGTATAAATTTTTGTAACAAATTAATATTTTTCGCACCAGACTTTTTTGGAAAATTTGATTGTAACGGAGGCCTATTATTTAAAGAAACGTAAAGAATAGGCATATATGTTGCCTTTTTAATTAATTCCGCATTGCTGGTTGCATATCCTACATTAAATACGCTATATTTTGTTGCCCAATAAATTATTACAATATTTTTAGAAATATTTATTATTACTATTTCCCTTTATCTTTATTTAGTGAGATTATTTCAATTATTGCAATGTGCTTGTAACGGCAACGTCATATTCGCCATATTATAAACATATTATATGAATTTAAAGCAAAACCTGTAGCCGTTCCATTCCCTATATCGTACCTGTACCTGACAACTTGAAAAAGGAATAACAATGAAACCAGAGAATCAAACATGTGACAGTGCCAACGGACCTGGAATAGGTACCTGGTAATAGGTAATAGGTACGCGGAATAGGCAGATGATACCTATTCCAAAAGAACAGGTCCATGTTCCACTGTAACACCCCTAGGCTCAGTCTCCTTGCGACCGCGAAGATACAATTAGCATGAGTGAGGAACAAAATAACATTACATTTGTTGAAATAATCGAAAGATATCCCTGTTTATATAATTATAATTTATCTGATTATTCCAAAAGAGATATAAGTAACAGAAAAGGCGTGAAGTGAAATTGCGGCAGATACAAAAAGCACAGGTAAATAAAGAAATATATATATATATATATATAATTGAAGGGGTAGTCGTTGCTGACTAGTTAGGTAAGAAACTAGGGAAATATTGGGTTTAGCAGCAAATGAAAGAGTACTCTTTTAAGTTGGTCCAAGCTTTCGGAAATGTTTATTTCCATCCTCAGGGATACTACAATAAATTAAGAAAAAATTCTGTGCAACATGTGTTGGCGTTGTATTTAGATATTACTTACACTTAGGTGAGATTGTTCATGTAGTTCTTAATTGATGAGGAAGACATTTAGTAAGTGGCTTGGAGTTTAAACCAATTTACAATAGTATAAGGACTAAACAAACTACATATTAAAATTGTATAATAAATTTAAACTTTAACGGTCGACATTTTGTAAAAGTTTTTTAAAGATTGAAATGAAGTCGGGTTAGGATGCCAACTGTCAAAAGTTCTGTTAGGCTGCTCTTTTTTCTTGTTTGTTTTGCGTGTTCAAATGTTAAAATGCAGTGATATGAAACTACTGTATAAACATTCTTGTAATAAGCCAATCAGGTGGAAGTATTCTGCACCGAAAGATTGGGTTCGAAATTTTTGTCTATTTTTAAGAGATATGAATAGATTTCGCTGAGATGTTGAATGTCGGTTCTCTTGTTCATCGCGTTTGGTTCTTGAGCTATGAATGTCATTTTTAGGAAGAGCCTTTTAACGTAGTTCTTTTGTGAAGTTAGGATTTTAACAGAGTCATAGTTTATGTTGTGTTTAAATTTTTGAAAATGTTCAGCAAGGGCACATCTCTCTGGATGCAGTCTACAGTCACTCTTGTGGGCTGTGATTCTGTTCGAAAGTGGCCTGGTAGTTTGACCAATGTAGATTTTTTCACATTCCGCACAAGAGATACTGTACACTACATCGGTGTGTTGTTTGAGTGGAAATTTATCTTTTAATTTTGAATAAACAGAGCTTATTGTTAAAGCCGATTTATTGGCAATTTTGACATTGATATCCTTGAAAATTCTGGCTAGACCGGGGGTGATCTCCCTTATGTAAGGTAAGGTAGTAAAAGAAATAAGTTGAGTCGTCTCTGTGTCACTAGCTTCACTCCTTTCGATATTTTGGATGTTATTGGATATGTCGTGAGGCACCATCCGGTCTGTGGTCGTTGAGGTATTGAAAAGTATCTTTTTTACAAGTTTTTTTGGATATGAGTTATCAAGGAAAAATTGTTCAATAGTATTGAGATTTTTATTTAGGAAAGATGGGTCTGAAATTTTCGAGACTCTTGTTTTCATTTGTTTTACCAGGTTTATTTTCATACTCAGTTTGTGGTATGAATGGTAGTTGAGATATCTACCAGAGCTACATGGTTTTCTATACCAATCTATGAGTATTTTGTTGTCAGGACTACGTATGAATTTTGTGTCCAGAAATGGTACTGAGTGTTCCTGGTCTTCCCTTTCAATGGTGAATTGAATGTGGGGATCGTAGTCGTTGAAAATCTCTACTATTTCAGACACACCTTCTTGCGGCAGTGCGATGATGATATCATCTACATATTTTTTTATAAAAAAAGGAACAAAAGAAAGAACAGGTAAAACCACGTCTAGGATGTTGTCCATAACATAAGTTGCTATAATAGGAGATACAGATGCTCCCATGGGGGTCCCAAAGGTTTGTCTGTAAAATTTATTATCGAAGGAGAAGTAAGTATTTTCGAATAAGAAGGTTATTATTGATTGGAAGGTGTCTAAATTGATGTTACAGTGAGCACTGATACGGTCCCAATTTTTGTGGATTGCTCTATGAGCAGCGTCCAGGTAGACATTACTAAAGAGAGAAACCACATCCAGGCTAGCAAGAACATGGCCGTGTGGCAGTTGTAGGTTGTTGAATTTATTCTTAATTTCAAAGGAATCTTTTATATAATATATGTTATCATAGTCATAAGCTTTTGTAAGGATATCTGTGATAAAGGTAGCGATAAACTCTGTTGGTGCTCCTATAGAAGCCACAATGGGTCTAGCTGACAATGTTGGTTTATGAATTTTAGGTAAAGTATAAAATTTTGGTGAGGTACCTTTGTAGTTTGTCAGTTTCTTCCTTGTGACTTCGTCTATTTGTTTAGTGGAGTAGAGATGTTTGACAAGTTCATTACACTTTCTTTGTATAGATGATGTTGGGTCAGCACGGATAGATTCATAAGTATCATTGTTATTGGTCAACTGAGACGATGCCACTACGTCTGCATCGTATTCACTTGACGAAGACATCTTGTTCACTGAAGTTGGTTATTTTTGCAAACTAGTAAAATTGCGTAGCGGTAGCGTAGCCTTGATGTAAAGTATTCGTAGCAACTGGTCGCGGACAAGTCGCTAGCATTTGAATATCGTCGCGGTATCGTTGTCGTCGCGTATTGCTGGTGTGATGGCCGCCTAAGTTTTCACTATTCATCGATATATTTATGATTATCACCAGATTTCAGGCCATACTTGAATATTAAACTTGCATTATTCACAAATCGATTTTCTGAACCAGCGTGTAGTATAATATATACCGTACAGCCTCTGACGCTTTTTTTTTAACTGTATGAAGCATGCCATCTTGCAACTTCGCCTAAAAGTCCCTTTACTGTATTACCGGTTTCATCCAGAAAAACAGGTTTTAAGGGAAATTGAGAGTTGCCGTTATTGGTAAATTCTCTTAAAATGGGGTTGCTCTATTAAAAAACGCTTGTTTGATAAAGTACATTTACGCCATATAATTTTTTTAAACAGTTCGCTAATGAACCAGTGGCTATTTCAACACCATCAATGATTTTAAGGTTTAGTTGTATTAAGCGAATGGAAATGTGTTCATCTGCTCTAACTTTTTTATTATTAATTTTACGAAAAAAAAATGTTCTTTATTAAAAAGCTCTGCATGGTCTAAAACCTAAAATGCAACCATCAAATATCGAAATTTTCCAGTCATATACGAGGTTTGTCAAAAAATGTGAATTTTTCCCAAGAGTAAAGTACCATTTTTTTAACATTATCAAAAATTGTTATTAAAAAAACTTGAGCAGAACTAAAAACTACGGTTAAATGTGCAATTATACGCATTTATGTTGAAAAATTATTTTATTGATTTATTATTAATTATTTAATTTTTTAACTATTTAATTAATTTAATGCGTGTTATTGCATATTTAAACGTGGTTTTTAGTTCTGATCAACTTTTTTTAATAACAATTTTTGATAATTTCAAAAATAAAGGTACTTTACTCTTGGGAAAAATTCACATATTTTGACAAACCTCGTATATGACTGGAAAATTTTGATATTTGATGGTTGCATTTTAGGTTTTAGACCATGCAGAGCTTTTTATAAAGAATAATTTTTTTTCGTAAAATTAATAATAATAAAGTTTCCCATTTGGTAAGAACTTCCGAATCAGTTCATGAATTTCGTTGTTGACCACGGGATGACAAAATAGCTACAGTATTGCCATTCTTAAAATCTATATTCTTCTCTATCCCTTTTGCCCTAATTCGTTGGATTGTTGAACACGAAACTCGCAAAGCATCAGAAACTCTCTAAAACAGATAAGCGTTCATTGTCATATATTTTGCATGTTTATTGTTTATGTTTTTACAATTTCTGCTTTATTATATCTACTTACCTCGTAACTGCGTTAAAGGGTCAAAGAGTCTTTCCGGCATCACTGTCTCTTTGAAAATTATCAAATAATTTTTAATTAATGCTTGTTCTTTTCCACAATACCGTAACATTTTTGAAATAATGTTGATTAAAAATGTCACTATCAAAAATGACAATAAAACCTTTTTGACTGGTAAAATTATACAACTTTCATTACTGGCGCAAATTAACTATCTCACCTAGTTCACGAATATTAGAAAGATAAGCACCAGGCGTGACGTAACGGTCAGCGGTCATTGAACATACTTTACAAGCATCCACTTGTATAGTGCCCGCCAAAAAGCAGATTTCTTATGGAAAACTTTTTTGTGGTTATTTTATTTGTTTTTAATAATCGTAAAACTTACAATGGATATAATGTTCTACACTAAGGAATATATCAAAAACCAACAACATCAATCAACAACCAACACTACAATAGTGTTTTAATAGGCCTGCAAGGGATAATTTTTCCTCCTTTACGTTTATTTTCTAATTTTTCCCACCAAATTTTGCACAAGTCAATTTTAAAACATTTTTTCAAAATTTTGTTAATATTTCGTACTAAAATTAATTACTTAAATATTTCCAAAACTAAATGGACGGTTAATTTTTTAATTATTTTGAAAGTATTATATCGAAGATTGCCGGAAAAGTAGGTTATTTTAAAAGAATCAGTTCTAATTTAAGTTTGTTTTCTAAAAAAACTGTATTTACTTAATACTATTATATTACCACATTTTCTTTATTGTTCTTCCATTTTATATTGTGCTAGTGAGGAAATATTTGATAAATTACAAATTTAACAAAATAAGGCAATGCGGATTATTTTAAATTGTGACAAATTTACAAAAATTAATTTTATGTTGAAAAATTTAGATTGGTTGAATGTCAGAAATTTAATTTTTTATGTATCTTTATACATAAAATTAAAAATAATTTATTGCCTGATTGTTTAAAAAATTTTTGTTCTTTTAATTATGACCATCATAATTATAAAACAAGACCTAATCAAAATTTTTATGTAAATAGAGTGTCCATTAGCTTATAAATCTATTTTTTATAAAGGTTTGATAGAATATGTATATTAATTTGGAAAATTCTATTAAATCTCAAAAATCATTAAAACTGTTTAAAAAAACTTTAAAATTACATTTAATTAAAAAACAAAATGATACGTAATATTTGATACAATTTACAAAATGTTTAACTTTTCTGTCTTACAAGAAGGTTGCGTTAAAAAAATGTATTAAAAAATATTTAATTGTAGCTTCTTGCTAACTAAAACATGTTACTACTACTACTACTAATTTCGTTAATTTTGGTATCAAAGCAGCTTTTCTAATAAGCTTTCCAATGAGGTGTTACAAGGGGTGTAGTACCACTTAAAATTTTAAGTGGATGAGGGTAGTGCTTTGGGGATGAGTGAGGGTGGTCGGGAAAATATCTCATTTTTATTCCCCTTATTCCCCCACATTTTTTTTAGAAATGATATCTTTTAAGTGGAGTGGTAAGTTTTCAAAAAACCACCCTGTAAGTAACAAATATAAAATGCCCTGACGACGATTTTTAATCGAAATAATTATTTGTTCAATTACGCTAAATCTACCGGCAATAACAAAACTTTTTATTGTAGAATCGGAAATATAATTTATCTTCAATTTTTCTAACCATAACGCTTAATATGAGGTGACACACTTAGAACATCTATTGGAAAATGGCTTTATTACACCAGGAACGAGATTAAATGGATAAAGCGTGGGGTAAACTTTCAAACGAGACGGCGAGATAGGTCCATTATTTTAAAGCGATTTCTTGACTAAAGATGTAACAAGATTTTTTGAAGCTTTGGATCTTTTAAGGATGCTAGCGGAACTTTAACGGGAGAAATGTAATAACAAAATAAATTTGTCTGTTTTTGTGTTAAGTATTGATGACGTCTCCTCCTAAATTACCATACTTTCTTATACAGTGTCACCAGTAAAGCCCGCATAATATGGGATTTTTTTTTATTAATAGCTTTATTAAAAATTTGACTTTGGCATCAAGTTCTGCATCGATCGAGATGAAAAGTAAGCAAAAAAATAGTAACAGTAGTCACATTATCTGTCAAATTTTAATTTTCTCCAAAAAATAATTCAAAAGTAGAGTTATTTCTGAAAATATCGAAAAAAGTTATTAGAAAAAGTTTTTTAGAATTCAATTTCTAGTCCACATGCAAAATTTCAGCTGCATAAGATAATTTTGATTTTTTACCTAATATTTGTAAATTGCACCACTTTTGCAAAATAAGACTCAACGCAACCTACATAAAACTTCTTAGTTTTGACAATGCTTTATTTCAGATACATTTTCTTTAAAGTAGCGCCATAGTAAATGCGTGTTTTCTACAAAATCAAAATTGGGCTATTAAAATTTGGTCGCATTTGTTTTTGACCCTGTATAAGCTAACTTCATAAAATAAGTATTTTTGAAAAAGTAGTTTGTGTCTGAAAGTAATACACCTTAATATTAAGACAAAAAAGAACACCGTGTCATCAGTGAAGTGTTCATTAACTGGAAAATAAATTTTAGTTTTACTTAACGGAAAGTTTATCTATTTTCAACGATTTAATTTAAACCCCCTTTATTTTATTTTTTATTTTTTACTTTCAGACACAAACTTTGTTTTCAAAAATACTTATTTAATGAAGTTACCTTATACAGGGTCAAAAACAAATGAACTTTGCATCACATGCGACCAAATTTTAATAGCCCAATTTGGATTTTGTAGAAAAACACACATTTAATATGGCGCTACTTTAAAGAACATGTATCTGAAATAAAGCTTTGTCAAAACTAAGAAGTTTTATGTAGGTTGCGTTGAGTCTTATTTTGCAAAAGTGGTGCAATTTACAAAATATAGGTAGAAAATAAAAATTATCTTATCCAGCTGAAATTTTGCATGTGGGCTAGAAACTGCATTAAAAAAACTTTTTCTAATAACTGTTTTCGATATTTTCAGAAATAACTCCACTTTTAAATTATTTTTTGGAAAAAATTTAAATTTGACAGATAATGCGAATCACGTGCTACTATTTCTTTGCTTAATTTTCATCTCGATCGAAGCAGAACTTGATACCAAAGTCAAATTTCGAATAAAGCTATTAATAAAAAAAATCCCATATGATGCGGACTTTACTGGTGACACTGTATTTAGCTTACTCTATTTTAAATGAAGCAAGAACTTATTTTGATGATTTGGGAAATCTGGCCCCTAGGGATAGAAATGAAGGGGGTACGTTTCCAACCCAACCGCTAGTGAAAAAGAGTTGGTTAGTATTCGATTACAAGGTAATCTGAATCCTATTCAAGCTACTTTTCGCGGTAATCGAATACTACATCTCTTAACTTAGATATTCATTCTCTTACAACTAATTTCTTGACCAAGATTCTGTATTCTGTATTCAATTTATACTTGAGTATTCAAATACATAAATAGAATATTGAATATTTGTATTAAAAATTAAAGAAATGAATATTGGTATTCGTAATTCAGTACCTATTCGAATCACAAAATAATTTCGAATCCTAGTAGATACTCAATTTGCAAAGTCAAAGCTGATGCTGATATGGCAAAACAGTTTGCGTGAAATACCGGAATGCTCGGGGATTCCCCGTCATCGTTTCTCAAACGCTGATCGATAAATATTGTCAGTCAGTCTGTTTGTTTAGTTTGGGAATGGATTTCGCAGGCATTAGTGGTGAAAAAAACGGTTCCACGTCTGGAGCGTTCCAATCGCGAACGCTCCAAAAAAAATACCGCTCCAAAACAACGGTACTTTGGAGCGACCAAAATTTTCCAACCGCGTGCTTATAGGCTACAATATTAAACGAACTGTTAAAATCCCAAACAACCCATTGCAATTTTATGTAAGGGTCGCCGTGACGTGTGCAGTATGATGATTTACATGATTCATGATTTTTATTATAGTATTTATATGATAACTTTCATTACGATTCATTTACACAACTAAGTATTATTTCTTTAGAAATATAAAAATCGACGTTAAAAAAGTGTTTTTACTGTTTGTTTATTTATTCTTAAACGTATAAAAATGTTGGTATTATATATTTCATTTTTACTATTCTTATTTTAGTAACAGTAAAATTCGGTAAATCTAATAATCTAAAAGTAATTATAATAGCATCAGTCTTCTTTCAAATTCAAACCGCACCGCAAGACATTTTTCATAGTTCCACGTTGCAGCGCGATTCACTATTGTTCGTTCCTGAAGTTGCTCGCTCCAGTTGGAACGTAGGTTCCGACGAGTGCAGCTTCGCTTCGACCGGAGTGACGCTCCAGTCCACTCCAAATCGCCTGATAACTTGTTTTATTATGCGTATTCAAGGGTATACAACCAGTCCTAACGATGTATTTTACGTTGCGCTCCAACAGTAGAATATAATTCAATATAGCACGTGGGCTTGCCAGATCTTACGCTCCGCTCCAAACCGTGAAACGATACTGCAAAGCGGCATTGAAATGTAACGCAGAATGCAGCCGTCGCGTCGCGTCCTCGATGAGCGGTCTCGACCGGGTCCGTTACATTAGCCCCCCCCCGGTGCCCATAACTGCGTAAAATTTTAGCACCCTATAGACAATACCTAGCACTACCTAGCACCCAAATTATAGAGCTAGCACCATAGCCGTTACGGAGTTATTAACCATTTTTACCGGGGGGGGGCTAATGTAACGCTAGCCCCCCAGTGCCCATAACTGCGTAAAATTTTAGCACCATATAGACTATACCTAGCACTACCTAGCACCCAAATTATAGAGCTAGCACCATAGCCGTTACGGAGTTATTAACCATTTTTACCGGGGGGTGCTAATGTAACGCCAGCCCCCCCCGGTGCCCATAACTGCGTAAAATTTTAGCACCATATAGACCATACCTAGCACTACCTAGCACCCAAATTATAGAGCTAGCACCATAGCCGTTACGGAGTTATTAACCATTTTTACCGGGGGGGGCTAATGTAACGCTAGCCCCCCAGTGCCCATAACTGCGTAAAATTTTAGCACCATATAGACTATACCTAGCACTACCTAGCACCCAAATTATAGAGCTAGCACCATAGTCGTTACGGAGTTATTAACCTAATTTAAGAATGGCATCGATAAGGTTGCCGCCTCATGGTCTGAGGTTGCCGCTAAGCAATTAGAGAATGAATTGGAAGACCTTCAGATAGCATAAGATGCGTGCGCAACCGGAATATCGCCAACGTACCAAATGCGACGTTGTCGCGTTGAGTAGGGTAGAAAATAATAGTTTTTTTGCCATAAGGATGACAGCTCTGTTTTGAGGCTTTATCGTCTAACCATAAAAACTTATGTTTATTATTACTTAAAATATTATACTATTTACAAAATAAAATTTTTAAAATATATACAAAATTTTCAAGTCTGGTTCTGGAATTCATACCAACCTATCAAAATTAAATAGACCAAAATTGTTGTCACGTGACTTTGCCTCCATCTTGCGAGACTATTTAAAATATTTACTATATTAACCAACTGGTTAAAAAAAGGTGTTGTATATGTTTACTGTTTAATGGATAAAAATAATAATTTTCATATAATTTAGTGCAGGTCGGCAACATCGCGGTAAGATCATAGCCATACTACTACTACAGTGCGTAAATTCTTGTACTGTAAATATAAAAGTGTTTTTATGGCCAACTGTAAATAGCTTTGTCTCTGGTAATTGGTCTGAGGCGGCAACGTTGTTGATGTCATTTTTAAATTAGGTTGATAACTCCGTAACGACTATGGTGCTAGCTCTATAATTTGGGTGCTAGGTATGATCTATATGGTGCTAAAATTTTACGCAGTTATGGGCACCGGGGGGGGCTAGCGTTACATTAGCCTCCCCCGGTAAAAGTGCTTAATAACTCCGTAACGACTATGGTGCTAGCTCTATAATTTGGGTGCTAGGTAGTGCTAGGTATAGTCTATATGGTGCTAAAATTTTAAGCAGTTATGGGCACCGGGGGGGGCTAGCGTTACATTAGCCCCCCCCCCCCGGTAAAAGTGCTTAATAACTCAGTAACGTCTATGGTGCTAGCTCTATAAATTGGGTGCTAGGTAGTGCTAGGTATGGTCTATATGGTGCTAAAATTTTACGCAGTTATGGGTACCGGGGGGGGGGCTAATGTAACGGACCCGTCTCGACCGTTCGTTCTGTGTAAACTGCGGCTGACGTTTCCGTTGCCGGTGTCGCTCCACGGTAACTAGTTACTTAGTCGTTGTGGAGCGCGTTGGAGCGTTATCAAAATATACCGCTCCAAAATCGCGTTATCTAAATAACGACCCACCTCTAGCAGGCATGATTAATTCACCTAAGTGGCAGCAACTTAGTGACGAGCTGTTTCAGGGGTTGGTTTTATTAAGGCAAACGGGGTTAATAATTAATAATTTTACCTTTTTACTAGTGTCCGACCGAAACAAGATTTTCAGCCGAAACCGAATCTTCGGCCTTGGTCTCAGTTTCGGCCGAAACCGAAATTGAAAAATTTTATTGTATTACTGAAATTTAATTTATTTTATATAAGACGAGATCGATGTGGGGAACGGATTGAAGATTGAACTCTTCCCCCCCCCCCCCCCCCCAAAAAAAGGCCGACAGAGAAAAAATCTATTTCTATAGACTACACTGCCTACGAACCCACCAAACGTTAGCCAAACGGTGCGCGACGCGACAATTCACGAACACTGAGATTAGGCATGGCCGATGGTTCGGCCGGTTTTAGGCCGAAACCGAAACTAGATTTTTTGGCCGAAACTAGCCGAAACCGAAACCGAACCTTCGGTCGGTCTCTAAGTACTTTTTACCTTATCGCATTTAATTTTTTTAGATATATTCTATAGTTTATCCTGTTTTATTTTTGTTTTACCAACTTTTATGCGCAATAAAAATATAGAGTAAAACGGGGTAATATGGCAACTTAAATTTTGAAGGATCCCATTCTAATACCTAACGAACCTAGCTGAAACGTAATGGCTGCACCTTAGCGCTTACACATGTACCTATAGGTATGTGTCGTGTGTCGTGAGACTCTCGTTGCCGTATTCCCATTAATAAAAATGTAACAAGCAAATATGACTAATAATGCATTTTGTGCCATATTACCCGTACCTATCAAGAAAATACTTTGGGTTTGGGCGCACTAACGAATTTATGTGGCATATTGCCTCTTTACTCTTGGGAAAAATTCACATTTTTTGACAAACCTCGTATATGACTGGAAAATTTCGATATTTGATGGTTGCATTTTAGGTTTTAGACCATGCAGAGCTTTTTATAAAGAATAATTTTTTTTCGTAAAATTAATAATAAAAAAGTTTCCCATTTGGTAAGAGCTTCCGAATACACGCTGTATAGACAATTAATAAAAGACGTATTTCCTATGCAAAATTTCTGAAAACTTCAAAACACGTACTGGTTTATTTTAACAGAGTAAGCATAGTATCAATTTTCAGAAATATATATAGCTTAAAATTGTAGAAAGTTTTGTTTCCCTCAAAATAGACTACACCCCTTTTTTTCAACCCCTAGGTGGATGAAGACACCCTCGAAATTTCATTATTCTAGGATTAGGGGTTTAGCTTGATAAATCCAGTTCAAATTCAAATTCTCCGCGCCACTTGACGTCATGCGGTCATGTGCAGATCTAGCATACCTATATATATATACATATATATATACAGGGTGTCCCATAACTTATGGGCCGTAGAGTAACTGGAGATACTAGACATCAAACTAAGCCGATTAAGTCATATAAGTTTTTTCGGATTGTTACTCGTTCTAGAGATACAGGGTGTTGAAAGTAAAAGTTTATTATTATTATTATTAATATTATTATTTATTTAGTTAAAAGTTTAATAAAGTGCATTGAGGTCAACGGTGGTCACTTTCAATATTTACTAAAGTGAGCTTCTTGTTTGTTCCACTGTTTCGAATTTATTGCGTTGTGATAATTAAAATATTAATTTAATTATGTACTATGTTTTTTTATGCTTTGGGATGTTTAAAGGAAAATATCTCGAAAACCGTTAAAGATATTAAGATCAATCAAGTACACCTTTTTGACTCAGAAAATGCCCTTCTTTAAGAAATTTAATTGAAAAACACCTAATATCACAGGTAAGAAAAAAAATCATAGATTTATGAAGCCCAGTGTATGCAACTAGCGCCCTCTAGTGTGAAACCTAAAAATTTCTACAAATTCTTATTTCTTGCTCATAAAAACATAATACTGCCAACTTTCAATTCAATTCATTAAACGGTTTTAAAATTATAGCTTATTTTCGAGAATAAACTTTTACTTTCATCGTATCTCTAGAACGAGTAACAATCCGAAAAAACTTATATGACTTAATCGGCTTAGTTTGATGTCTAGTATCTCCAGTTAGTCTACGGCCCATAAGTTATGGGACACCCTGTATATATTATCTTGTTTTCTTTGTATCATGTATGGTAACCTTGCCTATGTATAATATTCTTTTTTCTTTTCCAGGTAAGGCTAATGCTAAAGCTAATAAAACATCACAAGACCGCAATAAAGCTAGATCTGGTAAGACTATTTACACTACTTATTATTGCACTGAGAAAAAATTCTTCTATTCCTTATAAGAATTCACATATCTACTCTTTATACAACTGTTTAATACTATATGTGACAGCAACGCGCTTTCCTAATGTAAGACAACGAAAGATGCTAGACCGTTGTGCAGTGATAATATCACGGTAATTTAGCCAATAGGAAATATGATTTATTGCTGCCATAGAATAGTTTATAGCCCTTATTGCTCTGAATACTCACAGTAACTATCAAGTTCTATTGGAGGTGTAATCTGGTTTTATATATATATTTTTATTTATTTAAATTGCTTTAAGTTGTTTATATTTCTTATTAATTATATAATTATTGCCTATTTCATTGGCTATGTTAAATTTCATTGAAATTAAAAATATTCATTTAATGATGACAATTAAATTTTACTTTTTGGTCTTTGACTGATTCAGTAGAGTAGCTACTACAGCTAGACTGCGCCAGGATTTGACACCCATTTTCTAATTTAATAATTGTAATTTTATATTATGCATGAGCTACCATCGTTCCATTTGGAAAAATGGAGTAAACGTCAAGAAAACAAAATTTCATTTTTTAAACGATTGTGAAACGTAGAAAGTCAATTATTATGACATAATTTTAATTTTCATATTCTATTATATAATAGACTATATATTAACAGATTTAATTAATTCGTAGCACTCTAGATTAAAAATAAAAAATAAACATAAAAATGTTATAGCACGTCAAAAAATGACAAGTAAGGTGTCATTTTACTCATAATGTTATGCTGAACCCAAATAAGTAAGAATAAACAAGATGTCCCATTTAAAATACCAAAGTCAAGGTCACTTCCGGTCAAACAGGAAGTGCTAACAAATTGAAAATTATGCCAATAAATGCAGACTCATCTCTTATGCATAATCTCAAAATTTTATTTGAATATCTATTAATACAGAAAAGTTATAGGGGTAAACGTCTTTTGACAAACACCCGGTATATAAAGTTCGCGTTTGATTGAAATTAAACTCAAAACGAATGTCGGAAATGGTGATCTAGGTACCCAGGAACATCGACATCTTAGTATCTGGGCATTTCTCTACTAAATGGAAAATCGCCTATACATCGATGTCCATACTATTTTTATCCTTCAAAATTAAAAACTGAGTAAGTAGAACTAAAGGCAATAGGAAATGAAATTATTATTTGGAAAAAGCCGACACATTATTTTTTTATTTCAAGAGTTTTGGACGACTTTTTAAAATTCCTGGACAGGGGACTGTTATAATTTATCTTCCAGTGGACTGCTAAAATGCATAAAAAAACAGTTTCTTAGCAAATTAACTCAATTAAATTTAGGCGGCATGATGGAGCCGGAGCAAAATCATCTAATACAAGTACTAGTTTGCCTACTGTTATTTTAATTTAATTCCTTAAGACAATAGAAGAGTAACTTACCAGTAGACTGTTCAGGCAAGCGGCCCAGGCGCGTGGCACTGTCCCCTGTGTTATAAACTGACAGGGGACTGTAACCAGGGGACTGTGAAATTGCAAAAAAACGTTATCCAGTTTAAAATCATTCAAAATATTTCGAGATTTATAAGTCACAAATACTTAGGTACTAACTTGGTAATTATTTTATAAAATTATTTTAATTTAATTCCTTAAAACAATATAAGAGTAACTTACCAGTGGACTGTTCGGGCAAGCGGCCCAGACGCGTGGCACTGCAACAAACGCAATCTCAAGGCTGAATAAAATGGTGCTGCCGGCTTGTATGAACATTCAAACGAACTTTACACTGAAAGTAGTTGCTTATTATTTGACCACTTGTCTTGGCTGAGCTGACCTAAACTGACTACCTTGCCGTTTTATTTGACCAAGTAAGTCAGATTATCTCAGTCAAATTTCCTCCCCCCTTACCTACGCTAAGGTTACCGGATTTGTGACTGAGATCATTCGTTTTGGCTGATTTATGTGTCAACACTGTCAACTTGTCAATGGTTGTTTTATTTGCAATTTAGTCAAGAAATTTCTTTTAGTTAGCTCAGCCAAGACAAATGGTCAAATAATAAGCAACTATTGTCTCGTTCCGCGCAATATACGACACCTACTTTATGACATATAATTTTGGCGCGAATTTTAAATTATAACAGGGGACTGTTCTAATAATATTAGGACACCATTCGATTCGTTATTTTTTGTAATGCAAATGTATTTAATGTTATGGTTGTATGTTATTTACACAGTTTATTTATATCTATTTAAATTTCCTGATATAAGGTTTTTTATCCCGAAATTAAATAATTGTTGCACAACTTACCATTTTGAAAATGGAACATACCGGGGACTGTGTTTTGAAATGCTTGAAGAGCATTTAAATTAATATTTTAAAATTATATTAAATAATTTCCTCTGGATAGTCAAGAATAGTAATCATACTATCGTTTTTGGTATACCAAACTCGGTAATAATAACTCTCAATGCATAAAAATTGTCTGGGACATCGATTTTCCATTTAGTAGAGAAATGCCCATCTAGTTATTTTCATTCAATCAGCCGATTATTTGTCTCTTCCTATAAATAACCCTGTGATGTCTAGGTTCTATGTTCTATTAAATACCCCACAAACTTACAGGTGAAAGATGTATTTTAACACGGTATAAGGCAGTATTAGCAGTAAACATCAAATAAATTTATCTCATTCAGTTGGAGCCAGCATCAAATTGATTCAATTACTTCTTCCTAATTGTAACGACTATGGGAGTATAACACTAAAATGAATTACCTGGAATAATTAACTTTAGCTTCTAGCGCTATTTAGTTTATCTTCCGTTGCCGCTAGAGTAACTTTTGTGAGGTTATGGGTTTTCTTTCTTGTGGCCATTAGTCGGTAACAAATGGCATGGCGTCGGGGTGATTCAAACTAAGTAGTGGACATAAAAATGTTTTTAGTCATTAATGGAGTGTCATAATAATCTATGTCACGAATTCGAAAAGGCTAATGGAAAAGATTATTGCCATAAATGGAAAATGTTTCAATTGTTTGGTTCTGATGTACAGGGTGGCCAACTAAGCGAGGTAAGCGGCTGTATCTCAGGAACCGTTAATCGTACAGCTTTCGGAATAAAAATTATATAAGTAAAGCGATCATGAGAAAATTATGGAAATTACTTTCAAGTTCCTCATTTCGCCGCAAGAGGGCACATTTGAAAATTATTTTTTTAAATTTTAAATTTCTCCGAAAATTTCCATATTAAGGTATAACTCTGATTACATCATTGGAAAGCTTAGACAATTCTGCATCATTTTGATTTAAGGCTCGTTGGCGTACTGACCTTGATAAGAGTGGGGGAAGCTATTGAATGTGTAAACATTCAAATCGCTGTAACTTCTAAACGACTTATCCGATTTTACTATATTTAAGCTCGTTTGATAGGGAAAGGTTAGTACCTTTAATCGACGTATCCAATGGTATACGATAGTTTCTAATAAAATTGCTAGAGGGCGCAATTTGTAATAATAACAGTTTTTTTGATTTTATCCCGAAAATTCAAATCATACGGTATAACTATGACATCATATTCGAAAAGAAGATTAAATTTGCAAGAAAAAATGTAAAGACCGCAGTTTAATATTGTTGTTCGTTTCAGAATTATTACCAAAACAATAATTTTTAATTCAAATTGCGCCCTCTAGCAATTTTATTAGAAACTATTGTGTACCATTGGATATGATAATTAAAGGTACCTACCTTTCTCTTCCAAACGACCTTAAATTTAGTAAAATCGGATAAGTTGTTTAGAAGCTACAGCGATTTTAATGTTTACACTTTCACTTGATAAGAGTGGGAGAACCTATTGAAAGTGTAAACATTAAAATCGCTGTAACTTCTAAACAACTTATCCGATTTTACTAAATTTATGGTCGTTTGGAAGAGAAAGGTAAGTATCTTTAACTGTCATATCCAATGGTACACAATAGTTTCTAATAAAATTGCTAGAGGGCGCAATTTGAATTAAAAATTATTGTTTTGGTAATAATTCTGAAACGAACAACAATATTAAACTGCGGTCTTTACATTTTTTCTTGCAAATTTAATCTTCTTTTCGAATATGATGTCATAGTTATACCGTATGATTTGAATTTTCGGGATAAAATCAAAAAAACTGTTATTATTACAAATTGCGCCCTCTAGCAATTTTATTAGAAACTATCGTGTACCATTAGATACGATGATTAAGAGTACTTATCTTTCCCTTCCAAACAAGCTTAAATTTAGTAAAATTGCATAAGGCGTTTAGAAGTGACAGCGATTTTAATGTTTACACATTCAATAGCTTCCCCCACTCTTATCAAGGTCGGTACGCCAACGAGCCTTAAACCAAAATGATGCAGAATTGTCTAAGCTTTCCAATGATGTAATCAGAGTTATACCTTAATATGGAAATTTTCGGAGAAATTTAAAAAAATTTAAAAAAATTATTTTCAATTGTGCCCCCTTGCGGCGAAATGAGGAACTTGACAGTAATTTCCAGAATTTTCTTATGATCGCTTTACTTATATCATTTTTTTTTCGAAAGCTGTACGATTAACGGTTTCTGAGATACAGCCGCTTACCTCGCTTAGTTGGCCACCCTGTACTTACCTATTGTACCGGGTGGTCAAATAAGCGAGGACGTCGGCTTTATCTCGGAAACCATTAATCGTACAACTTTCGGAGAAAAAATTTTAAGAGTAAAGTGGTCAAGAGAAATTTCTGGAAATTACTTTTAAGTTCCTCATTTCGCCGCAATGGGGCACAATTAAAAATTGTTTTTTTAAATTCTAAATTTCTCCGAAAATTCCCATATTAAGGTATAACTCTGATTAGATCATTGGAACGCTTAGAAAATTCTGCATCATTTAGGTTTAAGGCTTATTGGCGTACCGACATTGATAAGAGTGGGAGAAGCTATTGAAAGTGTAAACATTAAAATCGCTGTAACTTCTAAACGACTTATCCGATTTTACTAAATTTAAGCTTGTTTGGAAGAAAAAGGTAAGTACCTTCAATTGTCGTATCCAATGGTACAAGATAGTTTCTAATAAAATTGCTAGAGGGCGCAATTTGTATTAAAAATTATTGTTTTGGCCATAACTCTGAAACGAACAAAGATATCGAACTGCGGTCTTCACATCTTTTCTTGCAAATGTCATCTGCTTTTCGATTATGATGTCATAGTTATACCGTATGATTTAAATTTTCGGGATAAAATCGAAAAAACTGTTATTATTACAAATTGCGCCCTCTAGCAATTTTATTAAACACTATCGTGTACTGTCGGATACGGCCATTGAAGATACTTACCTTTTCCTTCCAAACAAGCTTAAATTTAGTAAAATCGGATAAGTCGTTTAGAAGTTACAGCGATTTTAATGTTTACACATTCAATAGCTCTTATCAAGGTCGGTACGCCAATGAGCCTTAAACCAGAATGATGCAGAATTGTCTGGTGCCCCCTTGCGGCGAAATAAGGAACTTAACAGTAATTTCCAGAATTTTCTCATGACCGCTTTAATCATAATTTTTTTTCCAAGTTTCTATGCCTAGTAGTTTCCGAGATATGACCAGTGGCCATCCTTAATAGGGATGTTACGGAATAGCTTTTTCTCGTACCTAGTTGGACCTGTACCTATTCCAAACCCGAACCTATTCCAAATACCTATTACAGGTCCAAACTATTCCAGGTCAAACTTAAACGCCGCTCCGCCGATTGGCGCTATTCCGGCTGCATGGCCGACATGAGTTTTTAAAGAAGGCCGCTAGAACTCCAGCGTGACCAGCAGTTTCCGATTGTTCGAATTAAATTTCGTTATAAATTTTTGTAACAGATTAATATTTTTCGCACCAGACTTTTTTGGAAGATTTGATTGTAACGGAGGCCTATTATTTAAAGAAACATGAAGAATAGGCATAGGTACATCCACCATATATGTTGCCTTTTTAATTAATTCCTCATTACTGGTTGCATATCCTACATTAAATACGCTATATTTTGTTGCCCAATAAATTATTACAATATTTTTAGAAATATTTATTATTTATTACCATTTCCCTTTATCTTTATTTAGTGAGATTATTTTAATTATTGCAATGTGCTTGTAACGGCAACGTTTAAAATTCTCAACTGCAAATTCGCCATATTATAAACATATTATATGAATTTAAAGCAAAACCTGTAGCCGTTCCATTCCCTATATCGTACCTGTACCTGACAACTTGAAAAAGGAATAACAATAAAACCAGAGAATCAAACATGTGACAGTATCAACGGACCTGGAATAGGTACCTGGTAATGGGTAATAGGTACGCGAAATAGGCAGATGATACCTATTCCAAAAGAACAGGTCCCGTTCCACTGTAACACCCCTAATCCTTAATGAAACACCCTGTATAAGCGATCTGACACGACACTGCGGTTTTCAGAGCGTCATTGAGACTTGAGACTCAAAGCAAATAATTTTACTTGATTAACGAACTGTAATTAAAAATGGTTCTAGATTTCTCTTGGCAATACCGCTGCCTCGACAGAAACCGCGCCAAAACCGCTATGTGTGTGTCTTGCCACTGCTACAACTGCGCCTGCCGCCGATTCGGTAGAAACCACTATGAAAAAAAGCCTTGTATGTCATCGCCCTTTGAGCTCAAAAGTACGACCTGGGACCAAAAAAAAATGGTAAATTTTTAAATAATAAGAAATATTATGGCCATGGCAGAAAATAATAAAATATTGGAATTTACCAGCCGAAAAACCTTAACGGAATCATAATTAAGGAGAAAAACTTTACAGTAACAAGCTATAGGCTTCTCCCCTGTAATACAAAAAGTTTCACAATTTAAGAGTCACACAAACACGGGATATTTTCTCGCTAATGAAAACTTCCTCTGAAAAATCCGGAACTTTGAAGGTATAAATTCGATCAAACCGTTCAATTGACCTTTTCCTTTTGTTGAAAAGAGAAAACGGGAAACTTTTAAAATGAAAATAAACCTTTTGCGGCAAAAAAATCCCTTATAGTATTTTTTTGGGGGAAATCATAAATATAGTGATATTTTAAAGAGAAATTAGGCCCTAAAGACTAGGCACGACCAATGATCTGCTACCTATAGATGAAACAACAAATGAACCTACTTACAAAATCGTATTCCTTTCTGAAGTAAATTAGCATACAAATTTCGTCCCTCCACTTGGTTCACCAACCTTACGCTGTTAAAAGTATTATCATGATGTGGGAAATTTTAATCTTTGTCTAAAACCTCATAAAAGTTTGCAGTATGGCAACGCAGCAGTAAAAGTCCCGCCCCCAAAGATATAACCGCCACGACATAGGTCTAAGGCCATGATGGCGTTGCTTCATTTATTTCTGTTTAGGGATGTCCACACAAAATGTATCGCGGAGAAACATGGATGTTTGCTATGCATCGAAAAAATTTTTTTTATAGAATTAGAATTACAAAACAAATCACAAATAATTATTCTAAGCTCAGCCCTTAACTAAAACCAAAAGGTTTAATCAAGATTGAGATGTAACGGCAAAATAATCATTTAACGAATAAAATTACGGAATAATACATCGATTAAAATACATCGATGTATCGACAAAAAATCAAATGCATCGCTTGAAAACGATGTATCGCAGTAAAAATATCAATGTTTTCGATGCGTCGATGTACAGGGTGTCCAGTTTTCGATGGTTTTACGGGGTATCTCGGTTATTAGTAAAGATAGAAGGATACGGTTTTCGCGGCACTGTGCTACTTTTTTATGAAACAAAAGATACCCTAATCAGAATTTTTCTAGTCCTCCTTGTTTTTGATATACGGGATGTTTTTGATAATTTTACATTTTGGGACACCCCCCATATTTAGGTTACCCTGTAGCTTATCAAAGAGAAAACAAAAATGTTATTTGTGTAGTTTTTTACGTTGAATCCAGTGACGTAGTCAGATTTTTTCTACGTTCAATAGTTTCCGAGAAAAATACCAAATTTTTTTTTTTAAATGGAACACCCTATATATTTTTAAATAATATAATTCAGTTCATAACAAGCAGTTAGCAAGCTAACGCTCAAAATATATAATACCCTATTTTTATTTTTAATATTAAGCACGAAATTTACGTTTTATTAAAAAATATATAATTTTAGTTAGTAGGCCATGACGGGTATTGAAAAAAAACTATTACTGGTATGATAATTACTACAGGAAAAATATATTTTGGACTCCTTAATCTAATTAGCAGTAATATTTCAGTAAAAATAATAACAATGCACAAATCGAGTTGTATTTTACTACGCAAACCATTACAAAGAGAAGCTGAATATTAATGGAACTTTCTCATAAATATTGCTCAAATTGTTTTCCATTATGCCTTAGACATGTTTCACACATAGTTCTTATCCGCCTTAATGAATTTAAAATAATAAGAGGCCGTGTCCGTAATTCCCTAATGCTAGTAGCATTACTTAATTCTGCAGTTGTTTGGTATTGAATAGAATAAATATTATTTTCAAGGTATCCCCACAAGAAGAAATCCAAAACCGACAAGTCGGGTGACCTTGGTGGCCATCTTACAGGTCCATTAGATCCAATCCAGTGGCCTGGAAAATTATTATTTAAGTAGGCCCTGATAATTAGCGCATTGTGAGCGGGTGCTCCATCTTGTTGCAGATATAAGTTATTGATACCCGCTAAGGGCACGTCTTCTATTATTTCCGGCACAACGTTTTCCAGAATTTCCAAATATTTATTGGCATTAAGGCTGCCTTCAAATATATTATAAATTATTTTGCTTCCTAGTACAAAACATGAAACGTTAAAGCCAAATATTCCTTGCCGTTCGAGTGGAAATAGTAGATGCTGATTTTCCTGAGACCAAAACCTCGTATTGTGTCGATTAAATATACCAGCACTGGTAAAATGAGCTTCATCGGACCTATGGAGAACTATAGGGTAGGAGGCCGATCGACAATGGCAGCATTTTCAAATTCTGTCCCGGTTTTTTGGTTAGTTCGCTATTGGCCGATAGATGGCTCTCGCGTCCGAAGTGGGCTGATGTTGTCTTCTTCTTCTTCGTTTTTAATATGGAAAACTAGATCCTCCATAGTTTTTAACTTTTACTTAAAGCATTTATTTTTCTGTGCTTTTACTTTTGACAATTGACATTTTATTTTTCGAAATAACAAATAATGTTTGAAGGCAAGACAAGACAAATAACGTTGTATTGCAATTAATTTCCATATTTATAATAAATAATGGTACAATTTATAAAAGTAGAGTTTGCTTTGTGTCGGGGTGTAAGACAGGATCTTTTTCAGAGAGAAAACGCAGCCAAATAAGTCTCTTTCTAGCTCCAAAGGCACAGAATATATAGCTACGCAAGCTATATTTTCTGTGTCCAAAGGTATAGCTAGAATGTTTAATACCCTGTATTTTAAAAACCAAGCATCGTTGGAACTTTATACAGGCCGAGTTTACTAATAAGTATAACAAAGTAAGTGTAAATTCATATAAAAGTCCTTATTTGTTCCTTAAAGAACTAATTTAAATAAAAATAGTTATTGCGTCCATAAGAAACCATTATTTGATAACCCACTTCGAACACGCGCGCCATCTTACAGCGACTCGTAAAGCTGAATTACCGATGCTAATTTGGCACCGAATCCAATGCATTGCGATCGGCCTCCTACCTCAAGTCCTCCATAATCGGACCATACAACGGTTTTTTCAAAATTATTTCCCCTGTTGATATTTTGTAAATACCAATTACAGAATTCTGTACGGCGTTGTGCATCACCAGGATGTAAGTTTTGTACTAGGTGAAATTTATATGGCTTGAAATTGTGTTTTTTTAGGATTGTTTGAACTCTTGATTTAACTACTCCGACCGAACCTTCAACCGTTCTGCAAGAACTAGTTGGATTTGTTTCAATCGAAGCTAAAACATTTATTTCATCAGTCTCGCGGTTTTCCTTGTTGTAGATTTTAGGATGAGGTTTAATAAATGAACCGTGTTCAATTAAATTTGATTTCATCCTTAAAAAAATTCTTTTATTCGGCTGTCGTCTTTCGGGATATCTACAAGTAATTTAAAAAAATTACTAAATCTTCATAGAGATACTACACAAAGGCGTATATTTACCTATTGAAATACTCTTCTAATGCTACATCTGCATTTTCATTACAATGAACATAACAAACGAGCATGTCGTATTTTTCATTATTTTCAAATTTCACATATTCTGCCATAATTAGGACAAACTCATCCTTTACTATTAATTAGATAGGTATTTTAAAACAACTTAGAGAACCTGAATATTCTGACAGAAACTAAAGAAGTTATTATGACATAAACGACTGTGTTCTTTTCTTTTTTCAATACCCGTCATGGCCTACTAACTAAAATTATATATTTTTTAATAAAACGTAAATTTCGTGCTTAATATTAAAAATAAAAATAGGGTATTATATATTTTTGAGAAGCTTGTTATGAACTGAATTATATTATTTAAAAATATATAGGGTGTCCCATTTAAAAAAAAAAAGTTTGGTATTTTTCTCGGAAACTATTGAACGTAGAAAAAATCTGAGTACGTCACTGGATTCTACGTAAAAAACTACACAAATAACATTTGTTTTCTCTTTGATAAGCTACAGGGCAACCTAAATATGGGGGGTGTCCCAAAATGTAAAATTATCAAAAACATCCCGTATATCAAAAACAAGGAGGACTAGAAAAATTCTGATTAGGGCATCTTTTGTTTCATAAAAAAGTAGCACAGTGCCGCGAAAACCGTATCCTTCTATCTTTACTAATAACCAAGATACCCCGTAAAACCATCGAAAACTGGACACCCTGTATATCGAACATTCCTATTTGCATATGGTGTTTCTTTGTCAGCAGTTTGAAATTCTCTTCAGTTTATCGGGTTTGTATAATGCTGTGTTTTTAGTGTTTTGTGATATTTCTTGAAGACTAATTAAGATGAGTCGCAAAAGTCAAGTATGCGAGAGTTCGGAAAATAATAATTCATACGTGACTAAATAGAAAGTTGGGTAATTTTTAGGTAAGGTTTAAACTACAGTAGCAAGGACACATTTAAAGGTAAATCCACCGTAATCTCTACTCCCTGACCCCACCCAGCTCTTCACTGCCTCTCTCCTACAAACGATTTTGTTAACTCATTTTATTCGTGTTTTTGAATGACATGTGCCATCTATAGGTACCAGTTCATTGGGCACGACCATATAGATACATACCATATTAGAAAACCAGACAACTTTAATTGTGATTAAACCGTTCAACGTAACTGATGTCACAATTCCAATGTCTGATAGTTAAGTGTTATTTAAATTATAAAATCTTTCCGCACCCGACATTTATATTATCTATTAAAATATAATAATTATGTATACAGGGTGTTCATTTGAAAACTTCCCACCTTGATTTTCCTGCTTTAAAATGAAAATGTGGAAAATCGCTCGGACCAATCGATTTTTATTTCGAGGGGGACATCTTTTGCGTATATTGTCAATCTTGTTACTTCAAGCCCGTAGGAGGGAGGGGGGGGGGGGGTAAGATCTAAATCTTAAATGGATACCCCTATTTTATATAATTTTTTTGGATTCTGCATAAAATTCTGAACATTGTTTAATAAAAGCATTATTAGTCTATACTAAACAGTTTCCGAGATATTGACTCTTGAAAAATGACATTTTTGAACTTTGACAGCGTCTAGCTTTCTAACTGTACGTCTTAGAGCAAAACTTCTTCTTCGATTTTTATTATCTTTGCAATAGTGTGAACTTTCGGTTAAACCGGATGTAATAAATATAGTACTTCCGGTTTGACCTGGAAGTTGACACTATTGGAAAGATAATAAAAATCGAAGATAGGGACATGTAAGCCGTTTTGCTCTTAGACGAACAGTTAGAATCTAGACGCTGTCAAAGTTCAAAAATGTCATTTTTCAAGAGTCAATATCTCGGAAACTGTTCAGAATAGACTAATAATGCTTCTATTAAAAAATGTTCAGAATTTTATGCAGAATCCAAAAAAATTATATAAAATAGGGGTATCTATTTAAGATTTAGATCTTACCCCCCCTCACTCCTAGGGGCTAGAAGTAACAAGATTGACAATATACGCAAAAGATGTCCCCCTCGAATTAAAAATCGACGGGTCTGAGCGATTTTCCACATTTTCATTTTAAAGCAGGAAAATCGAGGTGGGAAGTTTTCAAATGAACACCCTGTATGTATAGGGTGTTTCATTAAGCTCGAAGAGCGGCCATATCTCGGAAACTACTGGGCATAGAAACTCAGGAAAAGAAAAATGATAATAATAGTGGCCATGAGAAAATTCTGGAAATAATTTTCAAGTTCCGCATTTTGCCGCAAGAGGGCGTAATTGAAAAGTAAATTTTTAAATTTTACATAACTCCGAAAATTCCACATTAAGGTATATGTTTGATAACACCATTTTAAAGCTTGGACAATTATGCATCATTTTGTTCTTATGCTCATTGGCGTACCGACTTTAATAGGAGTGGAGGAAGCTGTTGAAAGTGTAATCATTTAAATCGCTGTAACTTTTAAACGACTTATCCGATTTTAGCAAACTAAAGACTGTTTGGAAGAGAAATGTATGCACTTTGACCAATCGTATTTAGTTGTCCATAATAGTTCTCAAAAAAAATGCTAAAGGGCGCAATTTGCAATAACAATACATTTTTTGATTTTCCTCCGAAAAAATAAATCATACGGTGTAATTATGGTAACATAATCGAGAAGGAGATGAAATTTGCTAGAAAAAATATTAAAACCGCAGCTCGATATCTCCGTTCGTTTCAGAGTTATTGCCAAAACAATAATTTTTAAGACAAATTGCGCCCTCTAGCAATTTTATTAGAAACTATCTTGTACATTGGATACGACAATTAAAGGTACTTACCTTTCTCTTCCAAACAAGCTTAAATTTAGTAAAATTGGTTGAGTCGTTTAGAAGTTACAGCGATTTTAATGTTTACAGTTTCACTTGATAAGAGTGGGAGAAGCTATTGAAAGTTTAAACATTAAAATCGCTGTAACTTCTAAACGACTTATCCGATTTTACTAAATTTAAGCTTGTTTGGAAGAACCTTCAATTGTCGTATCTAATGGTACAAGATAGTTTCTAATAAAATTGCTAGAGGGCGCAATTTGTGTTAAAAATTATTGTTTTGGCAATAACTCAGAAACGAACGGAGATATCGAGCTGCGGTTTTAATATTTTTTCTAGCAAATTTCATCTCCTTCTCGATTATGGTATCATAATTATACCGTATGATTTATTTTTTCGGAGGAAAATCAAAAAATGTATTGTTATTGCAAATTGCGCCCTCAAGCATTTTTTTTGAGGACTATTATAAAGAACTAAATACGATTGGTCAAAGTGCATACATTTCTCTTCCAAACAGTCTTTAGTTTGCTAAAATCGGATAAGTCGTTTATAAGTTACAGCGATTTAAATGATTACACTTTCAACAGCTTCGCCCACTCTTATTAAAGTCGGTACGCCAATGAGCATAAGACCAAAATGATGCATAATTGTCCAAGCTTTAAAATAGTGTTATCAAACATATACCTTAATGTGGAATTTTCGGAGTTATGTAAAATTTAAAAATTTACTTTTCAATTACGCCCTCTTGCGGCAAAATGCGGAACTTGAAAATTATTTCCAGAATTTTCTCATGGCCACTTTAATGATCATTTTTCTTTTCCTGAGTTTCTATGCCCAGTAGTTTCCGAGATATGGCCGCTCTTCGACCTTAATGAAACACCCTGTACAAGGTATTACAAAACGACCAGATCGTTGAGAGTTTTTTTTTTGCAAAATCGTTTATAATTTCGTCGATATTTAATGTTGTAACAAACGTGTTCGATACTGATTATGGATAAATCCGAAAGGCGTTGTTGTCCCATGGTGTTACGTAAATGGGTTTTTACTATTTTAAGTTTAGAAAAAGATCGTTCCGCTGATGCCACACTAACTGGTAAAGTTAGAAATAATATCACTGCACTAGATACATCCGGAAAATTTGAAGAACACACTGATTTTTTATTAATAAATGATCAGCAAGTTCATAGACTGTTTTTAATTTTGAAATACTATCTCCAAGTCCCTTTCTGAGGTTTAAAATTTGACTAGGAAAGTCAATGGACAAGTCTTTAGGGTATATCGTTTGTAAAATTTCGCGCTTTCACGTTTCTTCACTTAACGAAGTTGAATTCTCAGGATATAAAAAAATAAAATTTATTATAAAATAAAATACCTATGAAAAGCAAAGCTGGCAGCAAATTTTGAAGGGGCCGCCCCCCCCCCCCCTCCGCGGTGCGGGTTCTGCGGGGGTGTTTTGGTGCGTATTTTGGTGCCTTACCATACCATTCCCATTGGCGTGATTTTTTATCACAAATTACTATTAATGCACTTACCGGACAAAAATAAAGAATGCAAACAAAGATTCCCCAAAACCTAACATTATGATATAAAAAAATAATAACCGACGCATGTCAACCTGTAGGATTTTATTGTCCAACAGAGAGAAATCTAAGAACCAAAAAGGGCATGACCATTCTCCTTCGTCCGCTTTTTCCACTTATCCTGACGATCGGAAAAAACTTTGACGATCTCATTTTGTGTGTTACATTTCTGTTTTATCTTATTTTCTGTGACAATAAAATTTGGAGCTTTTTTTTTGTAAAGCAAAATTGCTCGGGAATACCAAAAAATATGAAACTAGCTGACTAGCTAAAGTTAACTGTAAATGTTATCCACCTCAATCTTATCAATATCTCTCTCTTTCTATTCAAAGGGGCAAATACAGTTTTATACATACAGACATGGTAACTAAACTAAATCTACTAGAAACAATAGCTATCAAAAAAGCCATAAAAAACGAAATGTAATGTTGTTATTAAACAAACCGAAATACCTTCAGGTGCTTCCCTAATTCTTATAATAGCACACTTATTTAGGACTAAATTTTGTATACTATACCTTTAAAAATTTTGAAAACCCACAGTTGACCATTCAATCTTCTAATCCAATTTTTAATTTTATGACATGTTTATAGTTACGATAAGATGATATAAATATTTTTGTAATGTCACGTAGAATTTAGTATCTTCTTGTCCTCCTTTGACAATGACCCGTAAGGGCCGAAACACTTGTCAGAAAACTGATTAAATTTGTGAAACATAACAAGTAGTTATTATTTTTTCTTCCTGTGCAATTGAACAATAGTTTCACCAAGCATGTAGCCCAACACAAATTAATTATATTTGAATTTTTCTGTTCAGTAATAATTATAAATATTATTATTATTTTATTTCGCCGAAGAAGTGGACATCCTCTTCGATACTCTCTTTGAGCATCCAGGGCTTTCATCTGCTAAAACCATCCCCCCCCCCCCCCCCCTTGCCAAGATATCCGGTACCACAGTTGGCAATAATCAGACTCTTGACTGTCTTTATGTTACTTCTAGGTCTCTGTTTCTCTGATCTATTTCTTTTGTCTTCATTATCCTGATTATATATATTTTGTTATAATATTCCACTTTTCGCTACTTTCTAGCCTTTGTGTTGTGAGGTTTTACCCAGTTGGTCGATCTCCTCCATCCTCTGTAGCACTTGCAGTCTTTCGTTGTTTCACTTGACTCATTCGAACAATGTTTGCGAAACTGTGTCTTGGGCAACACAGATAGTATCCGAAAACTCCATTTCCAGTCAGAATTCAGGTCAAGTGGAAGTTTGATTCTCTGTGTTTACATCCCTACCATGCCCCAACATTTACATTATCATTATTATTAATGAATATACACCATTTTTACCATTTATAAATCATTAACTCATTAAGGGTATAAAAACATTAGTCAACTAAACCTTATACGAATGTTATTTCTTTATCAAACATTTCCATTATCTGTGAAAAGCCCTGCCCCTGACGAACAGCAGAGAAGTGCACTTCAGATTCGCGGGGACAAGTTCATTAGGGTTCGGAAAATCTAAGGGTCGCTAGGACTGAACTTTAACGGATTGTTTTGTTCGACACCCATCATTTCAAGGGCCTTATATTGACATAACATGTCGCATTATACAAGGTGGCCGAAAAAATATTGTCAATCCGTTAACCCTATATTCTTTAAGCAAAGATTATGTTACTTTAACGTCATTAATGTCATTTTCTATTTTAGGCCTCCATGTTCGATAAACACTGAGTCAAAGTTTAAAATTTAAAACTGCTTTTTCTATAATAAATCGAGCATTTAGTAAAATATTAATTTCGAATGTGTTTCTTGCTGTAGCATAAAAAAATCATAAGTTATAAGAAAAACAAAAGACAATTGTCGAATAATCGAAATAGGGGTGATCCAGTATCACTGACACAGTGGCGGTTCGTGCCATTTTAGTGAAGTAGCGCCAGGTAAACCCTTAGCGCCGCAGGCAAAATTTTTTTGGTTGCCACGCCCTTTTTCGTCATGAACGCAGTTTATAATTTGGTCTAATATGTATCTGTTTTTATCAATTTGATCGTTTTTCTTTATTATTTCATTGTGATATGCAGAATTTAATTTTAATTTAACCAAGCATACTGAAATTAAATATATTGTTTAAATGTACCTTCGATTTTTCATGTCTTCATTTTTTCCCAGATATGGACTAAATCATCTGTACCTTTTTGGGACCAAGTTTGCTTTCCACCAAATAAAACACACATAAAACAAAATAGTCTATTAGATTCATCACAACCGCACACCCAAGTATTTTTTCCATAAATGTTTCTATTAAATTTAGGCAAACGCACTTTTTGTCCGCCCTGAGTTTTTTCTATATTTAAATCTGGTAACGGTCGTCCTAATTCCTTAATTTCCAATTTCTGTTCTAAGGAAATGGTAGAAAATGGAGTTTCCTTTAAAAATCTAATAGTATTCATTACTTATGTATTTCTAAAATAAAAAGTTCGTTAACTCTACATTAAATCAGCCGGCCGAACGAAAACAAACAAATCGGGACGCGACGCGAACATCAGCTGTTTGAAACGTCTAACATCAAACGGTCAAACGAAGAGAGCCTGGCTACGCCACCGAGATTTTTCTCTGCTTGCATTCAAGGTCATTTTCTAATGTTTTTTATTGATGTGATGGCGTTTCGTCACCTCCCGTGTGCCTCGTCGCGCTTGGCGCTAAAGCTACGTTACCGTTTTACGCATAATCGCTTCCTTTTAGATGGAAATTTGCACCCGACTGTGTTCCATTTTTAAATTATTTTGCTAATTGCTTTAAAAACGAGAATATTAATTTTAATAGGTTTTGGTAAATTACAATTACAAATTGTAAAGGGCAGGACGCTAGACAGGAGGGCAGGTAGTGCCATGGCACTGTGGTTCTACCCCACGAGCCGCCACTGCACTGACACTGTTTTTTTAGCTCCAGCGCCTGTGACTGCTAAGCTAGAATAATAAAAACACTAAGAATGAATAAAATGGTATACAATAAACTTGGAATGCGCATCAAACGGTATTTTTTCTTTAAAACATCGATGTTATTGATACGATGTTTTAAACCGGGCTCCCATTCTCGTGTATTTGGCGAAATATTTGTCAATTGTGTAATATGAGGGTAAAACACTCTGTATTAGTATATTGTATTAGTGTTCTAAAAGCACCGCAATTTATTACAATTGCCCATATTTGCTAGGTAGTGGAAGTGGTATACTCTGCGAATATTTGTACAATTATTGGCCACTGGCGAAGTCCCGGCGGTTGTCGGTAAAAATTACGCGAGTTAAAGTGATTACAATTATTTGCGTATTTGACGAGTTCATACTTGTTGATGCACTCTCACCACTTGCCTGCTTGTCCCACAAATATTTCGGCAGTTGTTCTCGAATAAGGTCCTCTATCATAATGGAGGCATTGTACCTGAAACAAAAATTTTGCCTAGTATACCTGCAGAGGTATGGTTTCTGCTTTTGGCCGATCGTGATAGTGGTATTAACTTACCTGTCTCGACTTTTGTTCAAAGAGGTCATCCACCACCTTCTTCTTCTTTTTGCTTTCTACACTTTTTCCCTCCTCATCACAATATAGCTGCCAGCTACCGTAAAACGGGGTGGGTAGGATCAGCGGGGTGAATAGGATTGAAGTTACCTTCAAATTTCAAAAATTTGTAATAATTTTAATTTTAAAGGGTAGGTCTTTTCTATGTACAGATTTAAAGAAACGGTTTTTAATAGTAATTTTTATGACATTAAACCTAAAAAAACTTGGCCACATCGCAGGCTGAATACCATAACCTAAAACGTCAAATTTAGCGGTTAAACTGTTGTCATTTTATCTTTGCTTTTGTCTTACAAACTTCATATCTCTACAACTATGCAGCAGTTTTAAAATTTAGGTAATATTATTTTTAGTACTCTTTTAAATTACTTAAGATAAATTTGTGTGCAAAATTCTATACACCCCGCGGTTTTTTAAATGCGATACAGTCAATAAATCAATCAATGATCCTATTGACACCGCCTGCGGGGTGAATAGGATTTTTGCACAAAAAAAATATATAGACAACAGGGTACACCCTGTATAAAAACTTATACCACCATTTAAAAGTACCAACCTTAACTCATGTTTTAAGCTATTGAGAAATGTATTCAGGCAGATAGTTTTCAAGTTACAAGCTTTTAAAGTTGAAAATTGATCCTATTCACCCCGTTTTACGGTACTACCATAAACGCTGCAGCTGCAGCGGCAACGCGACTATCCATATCGAAACAAAATGAACACTGAATGATCGAGAAAATGCTATAATTGCCAAGTACACAAGTATTGGCGTACTTGTCAAATACACGAGTAGTGGGAGCGCTGCACTTGTCAAATTGACTTCGGAACTTGGTGTACTTGCCAAGTATGCCCAAGTACGCAAATATTTGCATACTTGCCAAATACACGAGAATGGGAGCCCGGCTTTAGGTGAATTGTTTTTCCAACATAGAAATTGTAAAAAAATTTTGACGCTCACTTCCGCACTGAGGAAAATGGTCTAATACTAATACAATAGGTTTGCTAAGTCATAGTTTGTATTAATAGCTTATTTTTTATTAACCCATATTAAAAAAATTGCTAGTGTATCAAACCCGCTTTAGTGTTATATCAATTCCAGATTTGCTAGAACAGTGTGTTTGTTAGAAGTAATCAGTTCCATTAGCAGCCCAGTCTTGTTGAAGAATGAACAACTTTTAATACAGCAATTTTGTTAGAAAATAAATTGTATTTTCTCAATGCGACGCATTTAATTCCCAGTAAAGCGCTTTCTCTACAATTAAGAAAGCAGAACGGCGTCCCCAAAAACGAATTGTATCCGTTAGAACCTATAATCGATAAGACGTTTTTGGATGTTCGCAGCGGTCGTCAACCGCCGCGCGCCGAAGTATTAGTTTTAACGTATTTGTTGCGCAGGTAACATCGTTGTTCGGAGTCTTCTAGCTGTCCTGTCTGGATTTGAATTTTATTGATCGTACGAATATCTGTTTAAATTAATTTATTTTTACTTCGTATTTAAGTTTTATAAACTTTGCATGCCAGATAAAGCAATAGAATATTCTTATTTCGCACAATCCATCATTAGTATTGGACGAATTCTACCATCTCAGTAAACCATGTTGCATAATAGATAATCATAATATGCACGTTAAACGACAAGAACAATATCACACTAGAAGCTATTTAAATTTTTGAGAACTACAGTACCTACTGATTTTTAGTGGTAAGTATATGCTTTATTAACAAGCATGCAAAGCAAGCAAATATTATTATGACTAAAGTCAAGTTTTATTACAACCGCCAATCGGAACTAATATAGTATATAAAACCAGATTACACCCCCAATAAATCTTGATAATTACTGTGAGTATTGAGAGCAATAATGTCTATAAACTATTCTATTGTAGCAATAACTCCTATTTCCTATTGGCTAAAGTACCGTGATAATAGCACTACACAACGGTTTAGCAATTTTCGTTGTCTTACAGTAGGAAAGCATTGTCACATTTTAGTATTAAACAATTGCATAAAGAGGATGTGAATTCTAGGAAGCAATAGGTATAACGGATTTATTTTAAAACATACTTATGTTAAAAAAAGAGAAATAAAAAGTCAAAAGGAGATGTTTTGACCTTAGAGAAGGTCATCATCAGCGATTGGAGAAAAAAATAGGTTGTTTGGTGTAACGGTGTCGGCTTTACGACATACCTAATAACAGATAGTTCGATGTACAAATATGAGAACTGGACTGTTTTGGTGAAACGCGTATGCGCTCCCTATGCTGGAGTGTGTTGCACTTCGTGCTTTTATTTACTTTGTCTACCTTTGGATTTATCACCAGTGTAAATGCCTTTTGTATTGAAGTTGATTCCACTGGGACAGCGCTACAGTGTATTGATGGCCGCTTTTGTAGTGTTGCCCGTAGACTAACAAGGACGAAACGGCCGTCGTGGTCTACCCGCCCCAGGGTATCCATTATGCTTAGATCTCTGTGTATTCCAATACGGAAGACAGTTACACACTTGTTCGCAATGCCGCTATATGTTGTTTTTAAAAATATTAAGTTAGAACATCAGTTAAACTTTCTCTTTTAAAATACATAGTCGAAGAGAATTCAAGCGATTATATTATCCTTAAGCCATAACCGAAAGAAAATCAGACCGTTTTAAAAATTTAGTCGTTGTGAAAGACCCTATTTCACAACAAGTAAAAAATGGCATTGTTAATAGTTTTAAGCACACGTATAGTGATAAAAACATAGGAGGGGAAAATACCCCAAAAAGTCCAAAAGAAGTAAAGTGGTCTAGAAACATTATTCAAAGAAAAGACACTATTATTTGTGGTTTAATTAAATTTTGTGTAATATACTAAATTAAAATTTTAAAAAACTTTTCTTTAAATTTTTTTTTAAATTAAAATATGTTGGTTTTAAACTGTTCCCTTTCTAAAAAGAACACTAAAAGCCACTTTGGTTTCTTTACTATTCATCCATGCTCTGACTGTCAGTAGGATCCTTTCATTTTAACTTAGGTTTTGAAATTTTTATCATTTAATAAAACTTATAATGTAGTTTTAAAACTGAAATCCCGAGAGCAAATTTTAATGAGGTTTTACTTACTGTGTAATTCAATTAAAAATTTCTTTTATTTAATAAATTTTCTTTTTCCCGTTTTTTTTTCCTTTCTTTTTTGTACAGAGGTAAACCTCGTCGACGGGATATAACAGCCCAAGGGCAGTAACGCAATTATTATTGGGGTGGCACGGATACGGTTCATGAACTTGTTCTAGTGCTCTTTCCGTGTTTCTTTTTCCGCTTTCTTTCGATCGCCCATTGTCAACTAGGGCGAACTTTTACAGCCCAACATCCTGCGTACATACACGCTACTCGGATTTTTATTGCTGATAATTTTTTTTGTGTTATAAGTTTTTTTAAGGAATTCTTAATTTCGTTTAGGTTTTTTTTTAGTTGTATGTATTTATTTTCTTTATCTATAAATTTTGTTTTGAGGAATATAACATGGAAAATAAAAATACCCCCGATGACACACACAGCGGTTTGTGTCGGCACATGTGTATGTATTATTTAATGATCCAAAACACACACAGAAGTGAGGCGCGTGGCGCGCTTCGGTACAGCGTATAATGCATCCACCGCTAGCAGTTTTCTTGCTTGACGTGGTTCTAGAATACCTGGAGTTATATTACACCTACTGGTCTGAAATGGCAGTTTTCAAAGCATGTTTGAGACCCAAAGCAAATTATTTAATTTAATTAACGAATTGCTGTAAAAAGGTATCTAGAAACCGCTGTGTGTCTGCAAGTTTTTATTTTGAAATTTTTTTTTTCCAAATTAAAAAATTTGGTCATAGGTACAGTTGACGACAGATAATTTCATACACTAAACTGTGACACTGAATGCAACTTTTTTACCGTTATTAGGTACCTTTGTATTGTAACGTGTTTATTGTTACCGTGATATCTGTCAAAGTATTGTCATTATCTTATTTGATTTAAAAATGACTCATTTAAATATTATTGAAAAAGCAAGAATAATATGTTTAGTAGAAACAGCATGATCTTTTGGAAAAATAGCTGATCATTGGAGAGAACCTAGAAGTACTGTTCAAGGAATTGTAAAAAAAAGTGTGTTTTGTCTGGTTTAAATAACAGAAGATCATCAAATGAAGAAGACCGAAATTTGGTGGAGTATTTAAGGCAAAATCTATTTGAAACTGCAGTATCCGCTATGCACATAACAGGATTCCTTGCTTCGTCTAAAACTGCGCAACGCCGAGTAAGACAATGTTCCGAATTAAGAGATCGAGCACCTGCATCCAAACCGTTTTTAAAAAATAGTGATAAGAAACAAAGAATTGGGTTTGCTATGCAATATTTACCAGAAAATGATTTTGTTTGGCAAAATGTTATCTTTTGCGATGAGACAATTTTTCAGTCTACATATTATAATGGAAGGATTCGAGTATATAGACCACCAAATTCCCGATATGATGAGAATTATACGCAAAAAAAGCAAACCAATGGACGTTAATGTGTGGGCATGGATAAGTGTTTACGATGCAGGTGTATGCTGTAGGGGAGACTGGGGAGGGTTGATACGTTTTCTACAAAAATGGCAATTAAAATTCTGTGATTACCATTTACAGATCCATTTATGTCAAAGTGCAATTTAAGGACTTCGCTTAGGAATTTGGCAATATTAAATTATTGAAAATTCAAATATAAACCTTGGTTATAAATTTTTAAAATTGTCAATGCAAAGTGTCTCAAACCTCCCTATGCATGGGAGGCTTGATACAATAAATGGGAAGTTTGATACAATACGAAATTAGGATAGGTAAGCAATAGAAACGCAATCCTTTGTTATTATAACACTACTTAATTGGTACATAATTAGCAAGTAAACATTTTTATGTTATAGTTGACATCCGCACAAGCTGCATGGCACCCTTTTAGACAGTGCTGGCAACGAATCCTTGGATTTCCATTTAAATGGCATCTATAACAATGTTACTCAATTAGCCAATTGCATTGGCCGAGAAAATGTCATAATTTGTTATAAATTATAAAATAAATAAATACAACATACATTTACTTCATATAGGGAGCCTTTGATACGCGTATCAACCCTCCCGATGTAAACTGTATCAAACCTCCCGGGACGACAAATTTATGAAATATATGACGTAAACGTACTATGGCATTAGATTAAAGATATATTTTACTGTCCTTTATGCACTAAACTAAATGCGCTTGAAGCATAATTTAAGGAATTTCGTTAATTTTTATTGTTAAATTGATAAACCCTTACGTTTGTTATGCAAAAACTTACATCGAATATGTAGAAAACACACTTTAACCCACAAAACTTGTAAACGCCACGCTATCATTGCTAGATTTTAGTAGGCACTGTCTCAACACCCGCAGTCGGCAATACGCGCGGTTACGCCATCTGTAAGGGACCGAGGCGGGAAATTTAAACGTGTATCATGCCTCCCCGCGTATCAACCCTCCCCAGTCTCCCCTAATATTGGTGGAACACTAAACAGTAATATAATATCTTCAGATTTTGTAAAAAGTTTTTTTTTCTTCTGCCGCGATAGTTTTTGAAGGAAATAACTTTATATTTCAGCAGGATAACTGCCCTGTGCATACTGCAAGAAATATAGAAAACTGGTTTAGACAAAACAACGTAACATGTCTGCCTTGGTGCTCAAGAAGTATTGATTTAAATCCAATTGAGAATGTTTGGGGATTGATGGTAAAAAAAATGTACAAAATAAATTTTAAAGTACAGAATGAAATAGAGTTATTTGATAAAATAGAAGAAATTTCGGAAGGGCTAACTCCGGATTAGGTACCTACACCAGAAGTATTATTTTGTCAATACCAAAAATATTATGATTAGTAGCGCAGCAATTAAATACTAGTATTTTTTTTGTTTTTGTTTATAAATTTACCCTTTTTGACTTTATACTTTTGTAGTTTTCCTAGTATTATTTTATAATTTTCTTATTTCACGGCTGTAATTTAAACACAAAAATATTTAGAAAAAACCATTATTACTTATGGTAAAAAATCGTACATACAATAATTTACAGCTATGTATACCTATAGCTGGTGTTCTATCCAGGTATAAGCAGCAAGGTGAGAAACCTGCTTTACCCAATTATTTTGTTGTAATTGCGTTATGTATGGGTGGAGTGTACGAATTTATATGTCGTCAACTGTACATGATTACGTAGTATAAAATTTTTAAAGTAAATTCAAATTTAAATAAATTCTATCCAAATGTAGTTTGTCACACCTTTTTACCTATATGAGGCAATTGATAAGCGCTATTAAGTAAAAAATATCTATCTTTTTAATATATTCTTCTAAATTATGTTTAAAATAAAAGCAAATAAACCAAGAATTTAATTTGTAAATTTTACATAACAGTTGGACGGACGCCAGACAATAACATTGTTAAATTACATTACATTTTGCATTTTAAACGAAATCTACAATGTTTCAGCTTATTCCGTCGTCTTACAAGTACGTGTAAGGCCTATTTTATTAGCGGGCATGCAGTTTTATTCTAGCTAGGTTTTAGATATTCATTAAAATGTGCCTCGGCAATACGTTTGGGGCCGATACACCGAAATTGTAACGAATGAAAGGTACCTGCCTTACCGGAAATAATAAGTTTATTACCTTTCAAGATATTATATTTATTTTAGTTGAAATTATATTTTTACTTGCCCTTTTATAAATTTTTAAGAATCTTTGGCCCAGTTGTGATAAGATAATACACCCGAAATAGTATATTACATAACAAGTGTTGAAAGTGGCACTCATCAAACAAGGAGGTATTTAGCACGAGGCGCTAGCCGAGTTCGGAAATTCTCCGAGTGTGAGAAAATCACTTTCACACGAGTAATGTACACAATTTTTCCTACGACGATACAAAATAATCAAAAAGAGTTTGATTTGTTTTTAATAGTTTGTATGTATCACCATTGTGTTACACAAATTTTTTCAACACCAGAGTTGAAAAATTTATTTCAACTCTAGAGTTGAAAAAATAAAAACAATGTCCACTTACACTAGATTTTAATAAAAAGAATAACTTTTTCTCCTATTTGCTTATGCACATCATACCTACTATCTATTACAGTGAATAAATTCCGTTTCTGATTTTTTAGCTGCTTGCATTCTTTCAATAAAACAATAATATACCTAAAAATACATACAAAAACAGCAAAACACAAAACTAAAACATAACCTCAACATTATAGAAAGATAGAGATGGAGTTAAATATCGATAGCTTGTTAATTATAGAAGTTCTATCTATATTCGATTTGTTTTAAATATTGCTAAAATAAATTTACTTTCTTAAAGCAAGTTCACTTGTCCCATATCCTTAAACATTGTAAGGATATTTTTATCCAAAATAATTGGAAAATTATAAATCGGTATTTCCTAGGGTATTCTATTTCTGCTCTATAGCTGCCCCTTTTTTTCTGTAGTTCAACTCAGTTGACAATGTTGACAGATTTGATGGGTTGCCTGACATATTTCCCCTTTTTAATATATTGTTATTTTTATCATAAATAGGTACTCTTAGGTTCCCAAAAATAACGAAAAAAAAAAAAAGTTTTTTTATAATTGCAGTAATGCCCTAGTGCCTAGTGTACTTTACCCCACCCAGCACCCCAATTCGCTCCACGGGTCCCGTAAGTTTGTTATTTTTTAAAATAGTTTTGCTGTCAAATTCGTCGGCCATCAGCTGTTTTTTATTTCAACACACGTATTGAAAGAAAATATTTCAACACGCGTGTGACTTTCTAGCCAAGTGAAGCGTGCTTTATTTCTTATTTTCATAGGTGGTCGTAGGAAAATATGTTTTTTACTGCACCATGCGTAGATATGTTGTCTGTTTTCTTTTCAATCGTGCGATTGGTTAAATTGCTATGCCAGCATAAAAATGCTACGTGTATAAACTTTAATTTTTTTATTGTAACATATTGTATATTTTTACATGTTTACATTCTACAGTCAATTCTAGACAATTTTTATAAATCATGCCCCATACCCATACCTATCTTTTAAAACAAAATATACCAATAAGAAAGTATAAAAATAAACTATTTTATAAAATGTTGAAAATATCCTCCACCAACTATTCTGCAATACATCAAGATTCCTGTTGAACATTTTATAATACTTTTTTTGTCGTATTACTCGTCGAATGGACCCCTTAAGCGTATCTATCAAGTTGTTTTTGGATTTATAAACTACATTTACAATGTAGCCCCACATAAAAAGTCCAATGGGTTAAGATCGGGCGAACTGCGTGGCTACTACATTGATCCCTGTCCACCGCCCCGGAATATTTTATTTAAGTACTCCCTTACATGAGAAGCATAATCCGCGGGGGAGCACCATCCTGTAAAAACCATAAGGTTAGACTTGGTACATCAGGATCATTGTCATCTAGAAGAAGAGTGGCAATAGCTGGAACCAGATCATTTCGAAGGAAATTTAGAAGTCTTTCTCCAGTGAGGCTCTTATCAAAGAAAAATGATTCGATTACCCAATTTTCAACAATGCCTGCCCAGACATTAACCTTTCTATTATACTTGGTGTAATTTAATAATTTTCTATGAACTTTTCCTGTGCCCAGTATTTATAGTTTTGTATATTAACCGGACCATTTAAAGAAAACGTGGCTTCATGTGAAAAACAAATCCTTTGGACAATTCATAAATGATTATCTGTGACCTCAATTATTATTTCACTGTATTGTAATAGTAGATTCTAACCGAGTAGCAGACTATATTTTCTCCACGACCATCCAGTTCCATATCTGATTCATCCGATTTTTCACTCATTTTTTGACTTGCACTAAAATTTGTCTGAAAATAATTATTACAACGCGGCCATTTTAATCTGACACTGACAGTTTCGAAATTCTAGGCAACCTATGTCGTTTATATCAATTACAGAATATTCATTCCGTATCTTGTTATGGAATGAAAATACGCAGGCAAAACGCATAAGAAGCAAGTCTTTCAGAATAAATATTCCAACTCAAGAGCGAGAATTTTTACATTCTATTATCAAAAATGATTTTGGAATTATTGCATTCAGTAATGGTCGTGGAGAAAATATATTCAACTCTACAATCAGGTGTTTATAGTTATAGGGATGAAACTTAAATTTAGATACGGTGGTTTGAGAAGTATTGTATAGTCATGCCCAACTTGTGTGTGTCTATGCTATGAAAATCTTCCTGTAATGATAATAATATGTTTTATTTTCTCCTCAGGTATCCCCGATCATTTAAATCTCTTTAACAGCCCGGGAAGTTCTCCACTTAATTGATACCCCAGACTCCTAGACCCTGCCGATTGGCTAACAGGCGGGTAATTTGGGATTGTTTAGTTTTTCGTTGTCCTATATCACGGACTTCCCCATGAATTCTACTTGCATCTCCAAAACCCAACATATTCAAAGTTTTTGTGTATTCATCGTCAGCCAGTCGCATTTTAGATGTATCGATTTCCCTATGACTTTGACTTATCTAGAACCTAACATAATCAAAATTTCTATGCGTTTATCTTCAGCATTTTGGATGTAATATCAGCCAAGCAATATTCATTTAATAACCATTAACTGACATTTCTTGACGTTTCAAACTTGAATAGCAAATTATCATTGTCAATGCCTTAAAGATGGTGACTTGAGTTTAAAACGTTCCTAAGTCCACTAACATATCAATGGTGCATATACTTCATACGAAGTCAGTAAATATTGGGGATATGATCAATTTACTGCATCACACACTGAAACTACAATAAAAATATAACACAATTTGTACTGATCGCTCCCTATACAGATGTTCGAAGATAGTCCACGTGGACTTGACAAATCTGTCATCAAATTTTGTTTAGTTTTTTTGTCTGTCTCAACTAAGATCGTATAAACTTTACCAGCATTAAAATGTTATTATTTCGTAAACGATTAAAGATAAGAGATAAATTAAAATATTTCAACGAAAAATCGTATCTGACCGCGTTTTGTAGTCCTTAGTAAAATTTCTTCTATATTTTTTTGCCGCCCTGTACTCCTGTACATGATATATTAAGATTTGATATGTCAATAATATTTGCGCATCAAGCAGAACTTTTTATAAAGAATAAGTTTATTTCGTAAAATCAACAATAAAGAAAATTCCCATGTCTAGAACTTCTCTGGACACGCTGTATATTCAAATATTGTAGAAAGCGAAGAATTGTATTGCGAGAATGTATGCCCACGGCTTTATTTTACGATATTACTCTGTATAAATCTTGCAGCAAAATTAATCTGTCCTGTCGATAATCGATTAAATAAGCCAATATAACGTGATAAACGCATCGGGTATTACCTTGGAGTAATCAGTGTTAGCGAATAAGTAATTTAGGTGTTTGTGTAAGGCATCTAGAACCAATCTGCGGGTATATGGTTAGCTTGTTTTGTTATTGTAGGAAGAGCTTATGTAGATTTTACTACACCGGCACCGTACATGGAGAAAGATCGGGAAAGTTGATTAAATAGATAAATATCGGAATAAAGCCAGCAGCAATAATTAGGATAATGTCAAGAATGTTACTGATGTTATTTTTATCAGTTTTACAGTATTTACGAAAAAAATAATGCTTGTACCAATTTAATAAACGCAAGTACCTACTTAAACTAAATTTCAAGAACTTTATTTCAACCATAGACTTTTTATAAAAGTTATTTAAAAAACTCTTAAAATTCTTAAAAAATAAATAGGGCTGTGGTACATATCTCAAATCCTGCGGGATCACCCTGGCCTGAGAGGAGCTGCGTGTATAGCTATCTATAAAGACAGTCAAGCAACCATAAAGTCAATTTGTCACAGCAGTACTAAATCAAAATTAGTAAGGCGCTGTCGCAACAATCTCAGCACACTTGGTGCTCAGCAATGAGTCACCTTGTGTTGGGTTCCTGGCCACAGGAATATATATGGCAACGAGACTGCTGATACGCTCGCTAGGGACGGCGCAAGCATGTCTGTTGAACTAGCAGAGAATACTGTGGCTAGACCACTGGGATCAGTCAAAGAGGAGATAGATCGGATAGCTAAATAACTTGCGCAAAGCAGATGGACAGGGCTGACAACCTGTAGCATATCCAGGCAATTATGGCCCCCACTTGACGGCAGGAAAACCGCAGCGTTATTACAGCACAGTCGGAAGGACCTAAGGAATATCACTGCCGTAGTCACCGGACATTGCCTTTTCGGTAGACAACCCGAACGTATGAAAATACCAGCTAACGACTTCTGCAGAAGTTACAGAGATGAAGAAGAGGAGGAAAGTATTCAGCATTTCTTGTGAGAAGGCCCCGGCCTCGCGAGAAGAAGGTTCAATGCCCTGGGCCTCTGAGCGAACCATTCTTTAATGATCTGGAGGAAGTGACCAGCCTGCAACTGGGTCGACTCACTAAGTTTACTGTGTGACTGTTTGGACAATGCCAGCGGTCTGCCGCTCTAACCTAACTTACATATCTTAATGTAACCACCAGTAATAATTCTGATAAAATGAAATGCTACAAGACGTTTAATTATTTTATTAGTTTCAACATTTATAACTGTATTCAAGAAAAATAACAATGATTAAGTGTTACTACATGAAATGGAGAGTATCCAAAATGTTATCTGCGATGTTTCTTGACAGACCCACTACAAGTAAAACAATAATAGCCATGTATTTTTTATGGAACAAAATTTGGAAAAAAAAAATTTTTTGGAACTTTTATAAAATCAAATTGGACCTGCATTAGAAGAAGTTGCTACTAAGATATTTGGTTTCAAAGCACGAGAAGTAGGGGAATAATAATAACTAACTAAATTAAACTATAAATTTGGCAGCTATATAAATATCAAAATCTTTCACCAAACGATTTTTTTCTGTGGGGCCACATAAAAAGGGTTATTTATAAAAAAAAGTGCGTTATCAAAATTTGAAAGAACTAAAGATTGCAATTTCAGGGGTTTGCAATTCAATCTCTGCTTATCAACTTAATAATGTAAGAACTGAATTTTATGTTTAGGATGTTGCTTGGCAGTAAACACTGCTTGAGCCGTTTGGTTAAAAAATATCAACTTTCCATTTAAATCAGTTGTTAATTAATAAGTTGTACTCGTAGACTTCTTATAGAATAGACAACATTGTTTACGTTTTAAAGAAATCAAAAATTCCAGCGTTCACAATTTGTCTGATTAGCTGTATGGTCCACGCATGGTCCACTATAATACTTAACACGTGGATCAAAAGGAGCGCTGCTACGTACCCGAAATGGTTGAATCCATCGTAGGTGTATACAGTGTCACCAGTAAAGTCCGCATCATATGGGATTTTTTTTTATTAATAGCTTTATTCGAAATTTGACTTTGGCATCAAGTTCTGCTTCGATCGAGATGAAAATTAAGCAAAAAAATAGTAGTCCCGTCATTCGCATTATCTGTTAAATTTTAACTTTTTCCAAAAAATAATTCAAAAGTGGGGTTATTTCTGAAAATATCGAAAAAAGTTATGCAGTTTTTAGCCCACATGCAAAATTTCAGCTGCATAAGATAGTTTTGATTTTTTACCCATATTTTGTAAGTTGCACCACTTTTGCGAAATAAGACTCAACGCAACCTACATAAAACTTCTTAGTTTTGACAATGCTTTATTTCAGATACATTTTCTTTAAAGTAGCGCCATATTAAATGTGTGTTTTTCTACAAAATCAAAATTGGGCTATTAAAATTTGGTCGCATGTGATGCAAAGTTTATTTGTTTTTACCCTGTATAAGGTAACTTCATAAAATAAGTATTTTTGAAAACGTAGCGTGTGCCTGAAAGTAAAAAAATTAAAAAAAAGTAAAGGGGTTTTAAATTAAATCGTTGAAAATAGATTAATTTTACGTTAAGTTAAACTAAAATTTATTTTCCACTTAATGAACACTTTACTGAAGACACTGTGTTCTTTTTTGTCTTAATATTAAGGTGTAATAATTTCAGACACAAACTACGTTTTCAAAAATACTTATTTTATGAAGTTACCTTATACAGGGTCAAAAACAAATAAACTTTGCATCACATGCGACCACATTTTAATAGCCCTATTTTGATTTTGTAGAAAAACACACATTTAATATGGCGCTACTTTAAAGAAAATGTATCTAAAATAAAGCATTGTCAAAACTAAGAAGTTTTATGTAGGTTGCGTTGAGTCTTATTTCGCAAAAGTGGTGCAACTTACAAAATATGGGTAAAAAATCAAAATTATCTTATGCACCTGAAATTTTGCATGTGGACTAGAAACTGCATATAAAAAAAAAATTTCTAATAACTTTTTTTGATATTTTTAGAAATAATCCTACTTTTGAATTATTTTTTGGAAAAAATTAAAATTTGACAGATAATGCGAATCACGTGACTACTATTTTTTGCTTAATTTTCATCTCGATCGAAGAGGAACTTAATGCGAAAGTCAAATTTCAAATAAAGTTATTAATAAAAAAAACCCATATGATGCGGACTTTATTGGCGACACTGTATAATGGCAAAGCCTTTACACAACCTGAAATGATTGGGCATTATTTGGGAGAATTCTCTTTAACATACAAACCTGTAAAGCACGGTATAGGCTCGGTATTGGTAATTGGTGCCACTCACGGCTCCAGGTTTATTTCTCTACGTTGTATAATTTTAGGATAAGATGTGATGAAATAAAAGTTTTTTGAGGGAGAATGTTTTTAATTACATTTTTAGCGCAGTGTTTGATTCTGAAAGTACTTTAAAGTGTACAGAATTGTTCGTGTTGTTTTATACTAAAATTCAAAGGACTTTTGCCACATAGTCTGTTGCTTTACACGCAGCTCCTCTCAGGCCAGGGTGATCCCGCAGGATTTGAGATATGTACCACAGCCGGGCACATCCCTATTTAATTTTTAAGAATTTTACGAAGAGTTTTTTAAATAACTTTTAATTGGTTTGTTAAAAAATAATAATTTGGTATGTGAGTTCATCAAGGACCTTCCAAAAAGTCTAATACAATTTTGATGTAAAATTAACATGGGAGCCAATATTTAAAGGTAATGATGGGTAAATTCTCGGCAACGAAATTTCCCCAAAAGTGTCCGATTTGTTTTATTTATCTTCATAATTAACATGACATGCTGTTGTCTATTTATAACGCTTGCTTTTTTAATATTAATGGCATTTAAACATTTGGTCGGCAGTGTATTACTTACTGCTTATAACTGCATGGCGCAATAAATCTACAAATTTATACGAATTTTGGCAAGGTAATATTATTAAATAATTCTTGAAGCGTAAAATGATATATCTCTATATTCCCGATAACGTCACCCACTTAGAAGTTGTTAAAACGACGATGACGGCAGGTATATCCAAATTTTCCGGAATATTGAATATTGAGGATATTTTGCTTCATGTCAAAATAAACAGGATATATAACAGTGGCGCTCGCAGATTTTTTCAAAGGAGGAGGGCGGTTAATATCATAGACAATTTACCTTTAAATACGTACAGCTTATCTCCTGCGCAAACAAAAGTTACGTTTTGTGGGTGAAAAAATACGTCCGAGCGCAAGGCTCGCTAGTCAGCTGCCTTCCTTCTGGACACCTTCGTGCATGCGCACAAACCTCGTGTGATCGGCCTGTCCTACTTTTTCGACAATAATCGGCATGCTTAAGATATACTCTCCAGAACCGGCTCGGCCGCCATTTTTGTTGTTGTGTTGACCATCATAATTATAAAACAAGAACTAATCAAAATTTTTTTGTGGATAGAGTGTCTAAAACATTATCTTATAAGTATATTTTTCATATAGGTTGGATAGAATATAATAATTTGGAGAATTCTATTAAATCTCAAATATCATTAAAACTATTTAAAAAAACTTTAAAATTACATTTATTTAAAAAACAAAATGATACGTAATATTTGATACAATTTGCAAAATGTCTAACTTTTCTGTCTGTTTTTATTAAAAGAAGGTTCCGTTTTAAAATTAAAAATAAATCTATAAAAATGTATTAAAAAATATTTAATTGTAGCTTTTTTTTGCTAAATAAAACATGTTACTACTACTACTACTACTAGCTAAAAGCTGAAACCATTCTTAACTTTTAAATAACCTATCGCTATACTACTATAGAGATAGTTTGAAATCCGGTGAAAATTAAAAACACTAAACTTTACAAAAATAAATTGAATAATTTTACCTAGGACATTGTGGAAACAAAAACCTTATTGCCATATACGATGGAGTTAAAATAGTAATTACTGGTATTACCTGGTATATATTAAATTTTGGGGCAATCCTAATTATATTAGTTATTATCGATAAGACACAATTATTTTTTTATATTTTTTTAGTTATTATACTAATCAGGGAATTAGAAAATTTAATTTATTGTAAGAATACCCTTTGACAATAAATGATAAGTATTTTTATTTTTCTTTATTTATTCTCTTTAAAATTTTCTTTAAAGTTGTACTTGTGCTTATACTAATAAGTCTGAACTTCGTACAAGTCCTATAGGGACTTAACGATACCTACTTCTAATTTATTTTCAAAGGCAAGTGATACTCTATTTATTTTCAGGTACATGAAACAAAAAATTTTGCTTTCGTACAAATAAATTAATTTTATTATTATATAATATATTATTATTCAATTATGATAGAAAGCCATTTTAAAGTTATTATTTCAATAGGGAATACCGTATTAAAAATAGCTTCTATCTGGTGTCTGGTAGCGGTAGCAAAGACGACGGACTAACCCGATTGCTATTAGCCGGCTAGACAAAGTAAAGCACGTGAAAATCCGGCAATTGCGATCTGATCTGGGGGATCTGGCAAAGGCATAAAATTTCTTATGCACCAGTAAGAGAGGGAGACAAATTTATTGTGGTTAATTTATCTCATAACATCATGTTTTATGCTATTGAAAGACTGGCCAAATCGAATTTTAATGCGCTATCGTTATCCGTTGGGTCTTTTCAGACATCAACGTTTTGGAATTTAAATTATTCATGCAAGAATTAGGCGTAGGGAGACAAAGTATAAGGGTGAATGTGATTGACTGATGTACTTACGTAGGGCCATGGCACTGTGGTCCTTCTGTACGAGCCGCCGCTGAATACAAAGAATCAAATTATTTATTCCGATTTCCGCTTTATCAGTTAAAATTAGGAAATAAAATTATAATATAATAATGTAATTGTCCGATATGCCACTATATTTTCTTTTTCTTTTAATTATTTTCGCGGACACTATATCATCTTTTAAATATTTTTATGGCTTAAAACTCAAACGGATTGCGCGCATTCTGGTAGGTGCCAGCGTTGATCTGTTTTCTTGTCTGCAAAATGGCAGATGTTTTCGGTGAAAACGCAAATAGCGTTCCCTATACTGGATTGTGGTTGCACTTCGTGGTTTATTTAGTTGTCTACCTTTCGATTATACCAGTTTAACTATCTTTTATATTGGAGTGAATTCCGTGGGATGGCGCTACGGTGCACTGATGACCGCCTTGGTTTTGCAAGGAGGCTTTTAGTGCATTTTTCCGTCATTCCTGGAATTGCTTGGGTTATGGCTGCCCGTCGAGTCCTAATAAGGACGAAACGGCCGTCGTGGTCTACCCGCCCCAGGGATCCATTGAACTTGGATCCCTGTGTATTCCAATATAAAAAATAGTTACACACTTGTCCGATATGCCACTATATTTTCTTTTTCTTTTAATAATATAATAATAATATCTCGCAGAAGCTGCAGAATCTCGCTGACACACACCCAACTCTCAACACTGAAGAATCGACCTCTTTTGGTATTCGAATACTTCGTTGAGAATGGAATGCATTCAAATACATGCCGGAATTGAATAGTTCTGTTCATGGAATTCGAATAACTAGTTTAGTATGTGTTGGGTTGGTCCAATCATGGGGTTAGTGTATTGCAAAAAAAAAATACCTGTGAGGGTATATTCGAAATTTGTTTTTAAGATGGCATTAACGACGCCATTTTCTATCGTCAACTCGATTTGCCGAACTGTAGACGATTCGCATGCGCACTGCACTGATGTGTTGATCAGAGTAGTTATTTTTAAGCTTTTGGTATATGAAGAAGAAAGACAAACATATTCTGGAGTTGGTAGAGCAAGTATTAGTCAGCCGGTCATAGTTTTGTTTACTTTCGTGTTTTGTGCAATTTAAGGAACCTTTCCTGTTAAAACAAACACAGACTAGAAAATATCGTGTTACCAGTAAAAATTGTTGTTATTACTTCAGTTCTGAAAATCGACGTGTTTACTTTCAAGGATTTTAAGGAAAATTGTGGCAATTTTAGTGGTTTCAAAAAACTGCTTTTTTAAAATTTCTGTGCATTAACTTGAAAAAAAAACACCGGCATACAGTCGTCAATGCCTCCCTGAACAGCCCTTCCAAAATACTATTTTTTTTTTAATAATTGCAAGGTTCCAGAAGTTAGTATAGGTCTTTTATACATTTTTGACCTTGAGAACTGTGTCTTTAAAAAACAACAAATGCAAAGATACAAAAACTACTTATAAAATAAAATCGATTATTATTTAATCCTGCAAATCGGTTAATATTATTATATGGTAACTTAGGTTAACTAAGTCATAATTGATTTTTTTAATAATGAAAAATAATAAATAAATCATTACCTACCTATACTATGTTCAGATTTTATTTACGGGGCCGCGCCGGGGTAAACACGTCTTGGCCAATAACAGTCTTGCTCCCTCTGCTGTTATTCATCAAGCTGTGTTTACTCAGGCGTAAATGAAATCCGAAAATCTGATATATCATAGTAAATGTTGCTGTGCAGTTATCCAGATGCCAAAATCTAGAAAATTGTGATAAATAATTTCAGCATTTTGATGCAAAGTGTACTTTAAACATTTCAAAACTCTGTTGATGAGTTTTATTGACAGTTTCTAAATACTTAAAATATAATGTCTATGACATGTTAGTAAAATTAGTTTGATAAACGTTGATTGATGAAATTTAATAAATAATAATTTGATTTATTTGAGTTTGATATATTTAATCCGAAATAAAATTTTCGTAGGTAGTGTGTAGTAGTAAGTATGAGAAAAAAAGCTTAAAAAATATCCTGCTCAAAATTTGAGCTTAAATGGTATTTGGTAAGACAATTCCATGAATAAAGTAAATTGGAAATCAAACCTAATTTATAACTTTATTAAAGAATACATAAAAAACTACGGAAGCGTAGAAGGGCCACCAACTAATTTTTTATATTTTTTCGACTTCTAAGTCGATTTTATCGAGTTACAAGTAGAAATTATATTTTTCTAACTTAGAGCTTAGAGGTCGGTTTTATCGACTTATAAGTCGATTTTATCGAGTTACAAGTCGAAATTATATTTTTCCGACTTAGAAGTAGGTTTTATCGACTTGTATTATTATATTTAAGCGAATATACTCATTTTCCCTGTAGTAATTGGTAATCCCTATTTCTTGCACTTTTCGTCATAAACACTGGTTGAACTAAAAGTTACAGTCTGTATCTAATCTTCGCATTGGGAAGACATGATCGGAGTGCCTGAATTGTTGCTAATTCAAAGTCGATTTTGAAATTTTTTGGTACCCACTTTGGAATTTTTGTGCAGTGGCGTAGCGTGCAGGGGGCCAGGGGGGGCGACCGCCCCCCCGCCCTTTGAGCCCTGTCCCAAACGGCGCCCCCTTCCCACTCACCCAGTAGTTCCCAGTTCCAGGTTTTAATTAGGTTATTATTTGTATATAACTTTAAGAGTAAAGAAACATAAAAGAAACCTGTTATCTATTTCGATATTCTATTTTATTTTCACTACTTGATTTAATTTATAAAAAAAATATTTTGCCACGACCAATAATTTGTATTCTTTCAGTTATTTTGCTGTATGACAAAACAAAAACTTTATATCTTAGGCCAAAATTTACTAAACAAACGAAATTATGCATTAGCAGTGAGGCGCCCTTTCAACAAGGGCGTAGATAAGGGGGTAATTACCCCCTTCCCCCAGGACCCATAATGAACCATGAAAACGAAGCATTTTTTTTACTTGTTTAATTTTTTTGTGATTTCCTTGAGGATCTTGTGTATTTTATATTTTTCCTACTTGAAAATCATGCAACTTCATTGAAAAAAGGGCGTGGTACCCACAAAATTTTCGCCTGCGGCGCGTTTTTTTTTTCGACTTCATTTGCCCCTCACCCCCATAAAAAAAAACGCCCTTACCTTTGTAGTTTTTGCCCCCTCCGCCCCTTCAACCATGCTACGCCACTGGTTGCGCGTTGGTAGGTTTTCTGATTTTTATTTGGAAGCAATGCAAAAGCAATACGAATGATATTGCTTTCCAGGGATGTGCTACCGATATCCGCATGAATGGTGTAAAGTTGGTGGAATTGTGGGGTGCAGCTTTTAAAAGTACCATCTCCAAAGAAATCTGAATAGTCCATCATAGTTTGTTGGGCAGTGGGGGACGCGAATACCAAAATTTTGTCCATGCGGCCGTCTCTATAAGCAAAAATGCTTTCGATAGCCGTTTAGGAATAGAAACATCCTTCCGTTTTTTAAATATCATAGCACCCAGTGCCTTATTTCTTGCAGTATATAGCAAAGATTTAACACTGGAAAATGCAGGTAGGCTACTAACAAATTCCAATCCAGCATCCCTAAGGGGGGCCATTTCTTGCTCGAACTGGCGCTACTTCTTCTCTTGATCTCTTTTTAGCTTTATCTAAACAGACACATATCATTATCATATCACACTAGGGACACACTGATGAATAGTTCGTCGCACAATTTCGTTCTTTGGTGAAGTAGTAACACTACCAGAACAGGATTTCTTATTCTTGCACATCCAAAAAACCGTCGAATTTTTGTTCTCCCTTTTAAAGTAGTATTGGTAGCCCGATTCCAATAAAATATTACCACTTTTTGTACTTTCAATGATTTGATACTCCATGGCAAAAGCGAAAATAGTAAAACCAATCACTAGTAAAATGAACTGGAACTAATGTTACCAAAAAATTTCGGCATGCATTTTATACTATATAAGTTTGGTTCCTTAATTAACCGTTTCCCTGAAATTTATAGTAATTAAAGTTTTTTTGCATGCATAAAGAGGTTTTAATACACCCTATAAACTCTAAGAAAACGGATTAAAATAATTATTAGTAATTATAGTTAATATACAGCGTGTATTCGGAAGTTCTTACCAAATGGGAAACTTTTTTATTATTAATTTTACGAAAAAAAATTATTCTTTATACAAAGCTCTGCATGGTCTAAAACCTAAAATGCAACCATCAAATATCGAAATTTTCTAGTCATATATGAGGTTTGTCAAAAAATGTGAATTTTTCCCAAGAATGTGAATTTTTCCCAAGAGTAAAGTACCTTTATTTTTGACATTATCAAAAACTGTTATTAAAAGAAGTTGATTAGAACTAAAAACCACGTCTAAATATGCAATAACACTCATTAAATTAATTAAATAATTAAAAAATAAAATAATTAATAATAAATCAATAAAATAAATTGGCTGATAAGGGCAACTGTTTGGTAATTCTGGATAGAACCCAATATGTTGAAAAGGTAATGGTTTTTCTCTCAACTGATGATTTTACTTCAATTCTATATAAACCCCACTGAAAAATTTTCTCAATTCTTTAAAAATATTCTAAAAAGTGTAAATAACACCCTTACCTTTTTCAACACTAATAAATTCAAACTTACTCCAATAAACCCTTCAACACCTCTACTTTACGGTCTGCGCAAGATTCACAAACAGAATAATATGCCTATTCGTCCTGTGGTGTCATACTGTGGTTCTTCTTGTCACAGACTGAGTTCATGGCTTAACCATATACTTATTAATCTGACTAACTTTAAAAGTTCCTTTTTAGTAAAGAATTCTGCAATTTTGGCTAACGACCTGTTAAATATCCATATTTCTGACTCTTCCTTTTTGGTCTCTTTCGATGTTACAAACTTATTTCCTAGCATACCCCCTAATGAATGTACTTATAGACTTGGTAAGAGATCTTCTGACTAACAAAACACATCTTGAACGTGAACATGTAGAGAACCTCTGTACTTTAGTCGATCTGGTCCTCAAACAAAATTTTTTTCAGTTCAATTGTAAATTTTACAAACAGAATTCAGGTCTGGCTATGGGATGTTCTCTTTCTCCTCTCCTTGCAGAGATTTTTATGGCCTTTATTGAATATAAAATGAAAACTCATCCTTTGTTTACACATATCCTCTTTATAGGAAGATATGTAGATGATATTTTCGCTGTTTTTGATGGTAGTCATGCAGACCTTATGTCTTTTATTCAATTTTTAAATTCTATCCACCCTTCTATTAAGTTTACCTTTGAGCTTAAGACTAATGGTTCCATACCTTTTCTTTACCTGAAACAACAAAACAACAAAATTAAATTTTTCATCTACCATAAACCTACAAGCACGGACAATATCATACCATTTAACTCAAATCACCCCCATAGCCAAAAATTTGCTGCATTCCACTCATTTTTCTCCAGACTTTTTACCATCCCCCTAGAAGATAATAAATTCAAATCTGAACTTTACTTTATAAAACAAATAGGTCTTAATAATGGTTTCCCATTAAACTTAATCAACAAAATTTATTACAAACACTTAAATAAATCTCTTAACAGAAACCTTTTATCTGAAGACATTTCTTCAAAAAAAAATTACTCTTTAGGGGCTCTTTGGGGCCCAATCTCATACACTCTTAAAAACGCTTTCAAACCTTTTAATATCAATATTGTATTCAAGACACAACAAGAAATTTTTAGTTAACTCCAAAGATCCTATCCCAGTTTCTGACAGATCCGGTGTGTATAGCATCAGCTGTTCTACTTAGGGTTGTACTGCCACTTATATTGGACAAACAGAACGCAAGTTTTCGGTTAGGATAAAAGAACATTGTAAAGAATTGGAGAAATCTAACAATCAAAATCTTTCCCCTATAAAATCTAATTTTTCTAGACATGTTTTTTCAAATAATCATATTTTTAATTCTGATTCTCATACTAAATTTTTACATTTTTGTAGCAAAGGAAACAAACTAGACCTTTTAGAAATTCTTGAAATTAATAAAACGTTAAATAATTTGAATGTCCTTTGTCTTAATGAACAAATACAGCACAGTTGCACAAACTTTTTCAATGCTCTCGACTTCAATGATCAGATATAATTTTTTCTTTCTCCTTCTCTATCGTTCTTTGTCAGTCTTAATGAGTAATTTAATACGTCTACAAAATATCCACTCAATAATAATCACCACCTCTATGGTATATACATCACAAATCTATTCTTTACTACGGACAAAATGTAATATTTTCCACACTAGTTTCTCATTCATTGATTGTAGATTACCTTTTTTCTCTCTGTGACAAACATACCTTGACCGTTTAAAATCTTTTCATTTACAGATTCCACCACACAAAGAAATTTTAGGACACCTACCCTTCACCCACCTAAAGATTTTTCTCCCACATTAAAATATTACTCTTTTCACTTCTTAGTTTTAAGTTATATTGTTATTTTAGGTAATTGGTTAGTAGTATTTGATCTACCTAACCTTGATTTAGCTTTCCCTTGATGAACAAAATGTTTTTTTATACTTAATTCAAATTTTACCGCCAGTCTGCCTATCAGTTGACCTGTCTACTGTCAATTAATTTATCTTTCATTCGCCTTTTACACGTGAATAACCTTTTGAAGGGAATTTTCGAAAATGTTTAACTTTCTTATTTTCAACCTTATATTTTTCAAATTAACCTCTCGCGGGGTTACTGAGGTTTAATCCTCATTACCCCAAAAACACTTTTCTACGAAATATATCGTAAGTACTATTTTTTTACTTTTTTATTCAAAAAAATTACAAAAAATTTCTTAAAATTAAAAAAAAAAAACTTCTATACTCTTTGATTTTAATTTCGATTTATATTTTTTACAGATTATGATACCACAATTTTACCTTCACAATGTCTTAAAAACTTGTTATGTTCGATAAGTTTTGTTTTTAAAGATTTTTTAAATAATCGTCGACACCTTCTTAGAAAGGTTTTTCTTCTTCCCCATTTCATTTGGTTGGTTTACGCCCACTTTAACAACGTTTTAAATACTCAGTATGGTTTGACCATCACCATTTTTCTTCATATCGTGTTTTTTCTAAACTTCAATTTTTGAGTCCATGAAAGCTCCATTAAGGTTCTATTTTTAAGTTTTCTTTTGCTAAAAACAACAGCATAAAATAAAATTTTCTGTCTCCTGAGGATGAACGTTTCTACGTTCGAAACATGTAGAGACCCGTGAATTAATATTTTTTTATTAAACTTTGTGGAGGAAGACTTTGTGTTTTTCTTTCCTTTCTATACTTTCAACTCCACTTTAAGTATGGACTATTTCTTCAAATTAATAATAAAAAAGTTTCCCATTTGGTAAGAACTTCCGAAGATAAAAAGGGGTTAAGTAAGAAATCGAAGGGTCCATAGAAAGGTATGAAAATAATTGCGGGGCGAAATAAGAATAGTTTTAGGTTTAGCAGGTAGAGTCTCTAAGTAATAAGTCCCCAACTAAGAAGACATCATAAAATCGACTTATAAGTCAACAAAACCGACCTCTAAGTTAGAAAAATATAATTTCGACTTGTAACTCGATAAAATCGACTTATAAGCAGATAAATCCGACTTGTAAGTCAGAAAATATAATTTGGATTTGGAACTCAATAAAATCGACTTATAAGTCGATAAAACCGACTTGTAAGTCAGAAAAATATAATTTCGACTTTTGACTCGATAAAATCGACCTAGAAGTCGAAAAAATATAAAAAATTAGTTGGTGACCCTTCTACGCTTCCATAAAAAACAAAGAACAACACATAAATACTGATAAAAAAAACATGTTTAAAATAAATATTTTTTAAGTATCTGAACTCATATTTTCAAACTTCATGGTTTCGCGGCGCTAGGAAAAGTTTGTGACATTTTAGGGAGATTTTTATTATTGGTATATATTTTTAATAAGTTCCTTCCAATTCAGGATGTCAGTGATGAATATAAATAATTCGGTTATAATAAAAAGCTCCATTCCTGAAATTTTCTGGATACCTATATGTAAATTATAAACTCGTTCTTTTTTTCAAATTCAGAAATATTGATTTATAGTTTTTCTTCCATCCCTTCCATATTAATCCAGTATTTATTAAGTTTTAATATTTTTAATATACCTACTTTTTATCATTGATTTAAATACCCTTTGAACGCCAAATCAGTGGGGAAGTGTGGCATTCCAAAAAAGAAAGATAATTAGGAATAATAAAGATAAATTAAGACTTATTTAAGTTGGGGGAAAGCTCAATTAGCGACGTTCTCTTAGGACCACTGCTTAAACAGTAATTATAGCTTAGCAGTATTTTCGTTATTTACTTAAGTAAACCGAGTTTTGTAAAAAAGCTTATTAAATTTTGTATAAAGATATTTATTTTAATTTTTATTGCTTTAAATAGACGTTTTATTATTTTTTTAAAACCAAATATCTACTAACGAAAAAAACAATTTAAAAAAAGTCTTTTGTGTTAGTTGATTTAGAGTCCTTAATAATTTAATTCTTTCAGGGAATTAGTGGGGAAGAGGACTTCAATTGAAACACTTTATACTTTTTATTCATTCCCAAAGTTGAATGTTTTCCTTGTGGGTTTCAATTGGTTAACCATGTTTTTGATAATAATAAGTTAAATAAATATTAAAGATAATTCTGAATGCCATGTCAGTACATTAAGTTTATACGCTTTATACAATTTTCTAGACCCTTGAAAAAGGTTTAAAGAATATACCGAAACGTTGGGAATGAGTGAAAAGTGTTTTAATTGAAGTCCAGAATACCTCACAGTAATACAAATATTAATTTGCGCTTCTTTAGCTACCTAGCTCGCAAACTATATAAAATATTACCCGTAGAAATTAAAAATATCAACAATATTTAAAAATTCAGGAAGTGTTGCAGAACATTATTTATATATACAGACAATCATAAATTCACTGACTTATTCTAAATTCTTATTTTTCCTTTCTCTGACATATAAATCAGTTTATAAATATTTTTCTTGTTTATGCACACTAATAGTGCAATTATTTTAGGTTAAGTGTATTTATATAATAAACGAGTTCCTAAAACATCAAAATGTAACTAATACTTTAAATATTATAGAATAGTTTTTTATTTTGCGCATACAGGGATTTAGTTCTCTAGGTGCAAATGTAAAACCCTATAGAAAATGTTAACTTGGTATTAGATTAGGTACTTTTTAGTACAAAAAAATACAGTTTAATAATTTATAACCCAGTATGTAATATATTTCTATTCTATTCTATTCTAAAGTAATGTTTTATGAGAGTAGTATTTTATTATACAGACTATTATTATGATGTTTTAATCATCGTTAAATTTAATATCATAATAGAAGTTCGATGGAGGTACTCTTTAGTTTACATGCTAGCAGTCGTAATGCACAGCATCAGTAATTGAAAATACCCAAACGGCAGAAATCGTCCTCAAAAGAATTCTATAATAAACTAACATTTTTATTAAGTTGACAAAGAAACCAATCTTCTAAACTGCGCTTTATGGCTATTTGTCACGGTTATTGGTTTATATTTTACTTTTTTCCAGGACATCCCATCACGGACGAAAATAGTTTTAAAAAAAGGTCATAAAGGTACAAAAGCCTAGACTTTATTATTTGGTTTATTAGTTGAATTTTTTGCAGTTGCTGTATTTAAAAATGCTGTATTGTTTTATGAATATACAAGGTGGAATTTTTAACTGGGATAAATTTAGTATTAGGAAGCCTTTTTATTTCCTGAAAAATAAAAAACCACCGTTGCGTTTACTTTTAGTTTGGCATAGTTTTTTCGTGAAATTTACCCCTCTTTTTGGGGTCGAAACCACCCCTAACTTTTTTTTCAAATGTAAAGGTATGTATTGTGATTGGAAAGTGCATAAAAAAGGAATACGACCTACTATTTATTTTTGCATTTCGATAATCTAGAAAGCCAGAGAAAGAAAACTGGTCATTTTAGCAACAATTGGCACCGTGCGAGCAAAAATTATTTGCATCAAAGAGGGCTTGGGTTAAAAAACGTAGGGCTTGGTTTAGATCACAATGATGTGGGGACGATATATCTAACCAAATCTAGGTTAAAATTTTGTCAAATTCATATTATGACATGATATGCCAATCTAATGAGTAATACAATAAGTAGACAAATACAAACTTATTTTTGTTGTTTACAAAATTAACAAAGTAAGAATATACAGAAAGAAAAAGAAAAATAATTACATAAACTACTGAAAGGCTTCATCCGAAAAAAATGTCAGGTCTAATAAATTATTTCTTTCCAATAAATTTTGGGTAAACCATTGAGAGTAATTCCTGCGTCTTTCAAAATCTGCGGCTTGTATTTCTTGGAATACTTACACTTTTAAGGAAATAAATTTAGCTGCTTCTTAAGAATAGTCCTGCATGTTCCATAAGATCTTCCCACTTCTTGGTCTTATACAATTTATTGGCGTATTTTGCACTATTTCACAAACGTTTGCAACAAGTTCTTCTATTCTTACTGTCTTCCTGCTCCTTTTTGTGTTGTATAGAACCTGTTTCCCTAAACACAGCCACGGTTCTTTTCAGGCAATGATAAAAATCCCCAGCAATAAAAGCAACGTTAGGAAAATGTTCGTAGAAATTGTCCATGCAAAAACCCGGATTGTATTGCCACTCACCATTTACTCTAACCCCGTTTCGAAAATACGCTTCAACCATGAATGTTTTGTGCTGTTTCGTAAAGCCCATTGTGTGAATTGTTCAAGAAATTGGAAAAATTAGCGATGAATCAAATTACTTGTAACGACTGTCAAAGATGACGGAATAACTGATTGATTGTTAATTCAGGTAGTTACTGATACCCAACGGGTATTAAGCTCTACGGCTAAGCATTACGTCCTTTGATGCAAGGCCCTCTTTGATGCAAATAATTTTTGCTCGCACGGTATATATACCTACTACAATTTCATGGGATTTGCAGCGCAGACTGTTTAAAAAAAAGAAAACATGTTATTGATAAGGATGCTTGTTTACTTGATGCCGCATTCTAATGGCTACTTTATTTTCGGTTTAGAAGAAGTGGATTCTTATCTCTTTTATAAGAAGTATTTTTGCTATACTAAAATAGGTTACATATTTAACTGAGAATCACACAAAATCGAAATTTTAATGGTGATTGGGCTTTGGCGACACATTGCGTACTCAAGCAGAAGTAGCAGCTTTATTTCACGAAACACACCCCGATCTACCACAAATTTCCCAAGGCACCATCAACAAAATTGAGAGACGTCATCGTGAAGTGGGCTAAGTCAGGGACATGCCAAGAATAAGGCTGCCTAAAGTAATGGATGACGACACGCAATTAAACGTTTTATTTGCTCTTCAAGAAAATCATATTACTTCAGTTTGGCAACTTGCAATAGAGAATAACATATGCCTGCCTTCGAGTTATAGTGAGATCATATCAAGTGCGTTCTTATAAAATGTTAATGGTGTAAGAGTTACTGAAAGAAAGATGATTGCCGTCTTTACTTTTGTGAAGTGATAATAAATGCACTGGATCAGCACTTAGTAGATTTGGACTAGACCTTTTTTACAAATGAGAAAACTTTTGTAAGTACTAAATGATGAAGTCAATAAACAGAACTAATGATATTGGTCAGTAGAAAATCCCCACAGCTTCCGAAAAACCTTAATGTTTGGGCAGGCATAATTGGCGACCGCGTCAAGGTAACTTAAATGGCCATACATATCTGGATTTTTTGCAAGCAGGCTACGGCTGCTTTATTTCCTCACCGTGCAGAAGCAGATCTTAATGATGATCGAATATGTTTTCCGCAGGATGGTCTCATTACGCCATAAATGTTCGACAATATTTAAGTGAAGTTTTTACAAATCACTGGTACGAAGAAGGGGTAACATTGAATGGACCTCAATCCTCTAGATTATTTCCTTTGGGGTCACCTAAAAACTAAATTTTAAGTAACAAAACGAGAAAATTTAGAGGAACTTAGACAACGACTTATACACGAAATTCACCAAATAACCCCGGATATCGTATACGAAAAAAGTATGCCAAATGGGTATGGGTTCAAAAAGACGAACTTCCTCCATTTTTACTTTTACATCACAGTTAGTTTTCTTGAAAAGAGACATAATCAAAGAATACTAGTAAAATACCATACAAAAATCGAAAAACAGGGACAGAATAGAGCTATAACTTCCAAAACTATAAAGGAAACAAAACAAAAACTGATCTGATTTTAGTGATCCTGCAAATTGATGGTATTGCTGGACCAGTGATCACTTGTCAGTCGAACATACGTCAGATCAGTTAGAATCAGTTAGATCCATCCGGATCGATCTAAACCAGCGAATCAAACACGCCTGTGGTCTGTCAATAATTTTATCTTGAGGAAGATAGGGAGATGACAGAAAAATAATTGAATAAGAATTCGCCACATTGCTCAAACCGCAGACCAAATTACTGCGACATATTTGGTGCATTTGCAACTCCTTTTACTTACATGTCATTAAAGGAATTGTATTTATCTTCATCCTTGTCACATTCGACATTTTGCATTTGACAGATAAGGAGCAATATATTTATTAACAAAAAAGGAACAATATCTTTTTTGAAAACTAGGCAAGTTGTTAATGTAAGTGTATTGTTGGTTGTCTGCCGTTGACGAACAATGACCCTAAAAAAACTAAAAACAATAAAATCTTTTAAATTTTTATTTTTTTTAACATCCGCATATTCGGAGTTTCATGCATGGGAAGAAAAATATCGTCGAATTAATCTTGAAACTAATAATATTTTATTTGATGAAAACTTTTATTGTTGGTTGCGAAATAGGAAATATTATTGACTTCAATATAAGAGCTTTTTTAATTGCGTCCTTAATGGTGATTGGATCTTAATATCATAAAATTTTGATTATAAAATATTATATTATTGATTTAAAGCAAGTTTATAAGCATGTAAAGATATTGTTGTGCAATATCAATCTATTTGTTTTCGATGGCATGTTTTAATATATTAAGCGATTGCAACTATCAAATTACCAATTAATTGGTAGGTACTATTAATATTTAAATATTGGTGTAAATGGTTGGATAGTACTGGATAACAAAATTGTATTAGAAAATCATCTTAAATTAATAGAAGCGTAAAAAAAGGTATAGGTACCGGGTGTCCACGGAAGGTGGTTCGCCCCTTTAACTTTTTTATTTTCCAAGATAATGGAATATAATTTGGGGGATTTGTATACGGCATAAAACTGTATTTTTGGACAGGTGACTCAACATTATAGAACTTCCTGTTTAACCGGAAGTGACATAAACTTTCGATTTTTAAATGGGACACCTGGTATATTTTTCCTTTTTTTGACTCCATATGACATTCTAAATATAACGATGTATCACTTGTCTCTTTTTATCACCAATAAAATATTTTTTTCCAAATTTATCGTTTTATCTAGAGGGCTATGAATGCCTTGAAATCACTTATTTCAGTTGTTTAATTTTGGGAAAAATACAATTTTACTATTTTTGGTCCAATGCTATGTGCTGTGTAAAATTTAATCTTTAAAGTTGTATAACTCATTTTTTCTAAACGGCAACATTGTGGCTCGTCGGGTTAAAAAAAAATATGATTTTATTACGATTATTTTGATACCACAGATTATTAGGTTTTAGAAAAGCTGCCATTAAAAAACTTCAAAAAGCGAACTTGGAACTTTCCTAAAATAAAGCATCTTTTGAGAATAAATAAACATATAAATGTATCAAGAAGTAGCCTGTGACCAGCAAAACTGATAAAACAAAATCATGCCTTAAAGAAAATTGACATGCCGACAGCTTCTGCCAAAGTAAATTACTTTGTTGTTTAAAAAACATGAAAAATAATAGTTTTACAAGGAGTCAAAAAGTTGATATGTTATTAGTGTAGTAAGTAAGTAAGTGTAAACTTACCTACATAAATAAGTTGTATTTACCGAATTGTGATTATACTCGTATTGTAGTTAGATAAAATAATCTAATCAAATATTTTAGCTGGTCTATAAAACTGCAAGAATAATTCTAATAAACTTGCAAGTACTTTTTTATTAACGTAAATAAATAGTGGACAAAGAAAGCAATCTTCTAAACTGCGCTTTCCGGCCGAGTTGTTTTTCACCTCTATTGGTTTATATTTTCTATATTCCCCAAGATACCAGATTACGTTTGAAAGGAGTTTCAAGAAAAGTTTAACATGAAAGTAAATTACCAAATTCTAAAAAAATTGTTTTGAATTGAATGAACGGACTCCGACGATTCTATTCGATGCGGATACCAGGTAATTCTTAATAGTGGCATACGTAGAGGAAGTCTTCTCGGCGCTTTTTGGAGGAATATAATTTCTGTGTCTGGCAACACTGCGACTATGTACTCTCTGTGCCTTTAGTCGCGTGAGAGATATAGAGCAGGCCCGGTCCTAGACCTCCTGGCGCCCCCGGGCAAGGGTCTTATTTAGCGCCCTAGAAATTTTTATTTCATATTTTTTTTCTGAATATATATACAGGGTGTTCATTTGAAAACTTCCCACCTCGATTTTCCTGCTTTAAAATGAAAATGTGGAAAATCGCTCGGACCCGTCGATTTTTATTTCGAGGGGGACATCTTTTGCGTATATTGTCAATCTTGTTACTTCAAGCCCCTAGGAGGGAGGGGGGGGGGGGGGGGGTAAGATCTAAATCTTAAATGGATTTTATATAATTTTTTTGGATTTTGCATAAAATTCTGAACATTTTTTAATAAAAGCATTATTAGTCTATACTTAACAGTTTCCGAGATATTTACTCTTGAAAAATGACATTTTTGAACTTTGACAGCGTCTAGCTTTCTAACTGTACGTCTTAGAGCAAAACGGCTTACATGTCCCTATCTTCGATTTTTATTATATTTCCAATAGTGTGAACTTTCGGTTAAGCCGGATTTAAGAAATATAGTACTTCTGGTTTAACCGGATATATAAAATCTATATCTATTTAAGATTTAGATCTTACCTCCCCTCTCTCCTAGGGGCTTGAAGTAACAAGATTGACAATATACGCAAAAGATGTCGCCCTCGAAATAAAAATCGACGGGTCCGAGCGATTTTCCACATTTTAATTTTAAAGCAGGAAAATCGAGGTGGGACGTTTTCAAATGAACACCCTGTATATTCTTATACCATCAAAAATATTTAATTTTTTTGACGTGATATTTTAAGAAGGAGAGGCTCTCTGTGCACTCTGCAGTGACTAATTTGCAAATAATTTGCTCCCTTCAATGTTTTAATTTTAGAAAAAAACAAGTCGACACAAGTCTATCCAACTGAGCCTGCTGTTTCTTTTTTAGTCGCGCCGCGCTTACCGCGTCGCGCTAAGGGCGAACTATAGATATCGAGGTTTAAAGATTATCGATGTTCCATTTTCGATGTTTTTTTGGCCCCTATTAAATGGGTTAAAGGCACCCGCTTTGTTTCAGAATTTATAAAAAATACTTGGGCGCCCTTATCTTTTAAATAGTATATTATACATCGAAGGTTATGCAGACGCTTATTTGTTTTACCTTTGGCAATATTTTGCGCCCCTTGGACTTTGCGCCCCCGGCGTCTGCCCGGGTTGCCCGGGCGCTGGGACCGAGCCTGTATAGAGGTGGGCAAATCTGCGTTTTTAAGGAGCAGTGACACAATGCGATTGCTCCGGCTGTGTCACTGTGACAAGTAGCAGCTTAGAAAAGACGAGAATATATGACAGTCACTCATTGTAAATTCAATAAGTGACAATGTATGTATTTCAATCTGCTTGCATGTAAAAGAAAATGTTAGAAATACATTTTTTTCCTGGTAACTTTAATTTTAACGGCGCTAGCCGACCGACCAGACTTGCGACATTTACTGTGATTAGGAAAGCGGAGCTGGACGGTATTATTTAACTCTCTATCAAATTTTAGGGTCTTAATATTTTCTTAGTTCAAAAATTTCAACATATTTCATGTTCAAAAAAAATTGGAATTTAATTATTTTTTTAAATTATTGGGAAAATAATAGGAAGTTCGAAAATAAAATAAAATACAGGATGTTCCATTGAAAATATCGAAGTTGTTACTAGTTTTTGGTAAACGCGTCAACACTGCATGGTCAAAAAATGGTAGATAAAAATAGAGCATGTTCGTTTAGGTAAATGACCAAATTTTCAGAACGATTCGTGACCTGGTTCGTCGTATACGTCTAACGTACCATTCACCGTGAATCACCCCGTATATAATGTATTAATAATATAAAAATAAATATAATTATTTAAAATATTTCGTTGGAAAAAACACTATTTAGTTATTGGACGGATATGAGAGTCAAACCTCAGTCATCAATTAGAGTCCCAAAAACTTGGTGTTAGCTTATTTTGTTAGTGGAGCCCCTCCAAGATACAAACCATCCATATCACACCAAAAACCCACAATGTTGGTCTTGTTAAAGTTAAGGGGCAATAGGTTAGCAGAGGACAGTGGTGTTGTCAACAAGAATCGTAAACTGACCTGCAATATCTATTGAAGCAAGAACATTAATATAAATAAGGAAAATAATAGGACCCAGCACTGAACCCTGAGGAACATCATATTACTAGCGTTTGATGTCCTATAGCCTACTACGACCTTCTGGTCCGTCCCTCAAGGAAAGATCGATACTGAGCTTGCGCAGCAGAATTTCATGACTCACGCAGCCAAATGCTCTTGACAAGTCACAAAAAACCGCCGCCATGGCCTCTCCAGCATTAAGGCCAAAATAAACATCCTCGAGAAATTTAAACATTGCGTCATCAGTGTCCTTCCCCGATTGAAAGCCAAATTCGCTCGGATGCAAGATTTGATGTTGGTTAAGAAAAGACACAATACGTTCCTTAACCAACTTTTCGATGATTTTCGAAAGGGTCGATAAGAAGTTGGTCGATAGTTACTGGGATAATAATAATAATTTAAGACATATCAGGAACGTTCAAGCACAATTTTTCTTTAACACCCCTTAGCTCATTTATTATTCTCCAACCCTCTCTCTATGGATTGCTGGCTGTTGATAGACGAGTGGAGAATAGAGTTCCCTTTGCAAATATAGCTTAACTAACATACTATGACATTCCTTAATGTAACATTTCTGTTTTGTTTTTGTGTAATTACCTACTAATGACTTATTTTCTACTATATTCCGTTAAAAATACTGTTTAAATATCGGCAAATCAAATAAAAAATCGCTCTTAGCACAAAACACGTTTCTCATCGTATTTTAATAAAAACGTTCTCCCCAACCAACCCGAGCGTAAAATTATGTAAAATAACTTTACGTGAAAGTTCGTTTTACCAAACTGAACATACGTTTTTGTTATATAAATTTCAGGAGACTTTTAGTTTACTTTGTATAAGTCCTATTTGTCAAATTAAACTTTTGTTTGTCTTTGTTCTTTATTTTTCTTTGAAACCGATGTTTATTATTGTGTTATTTTGCAAATATGTAAAACAGGTTAGCATCAAAGGAACCTCATTATTATTCTTTTAATTATTATGGTTTTCTTCTTGTCTTATAGTATGTACCTAAATATAATGGAAACTAAAATTTGTTTGGCATTTTTTTCTAGCACCTGAAACTAGGGCTGGGCAATTAACAAAGAAAGTAATCGATTATTTGAAATAATCGTTATATACCTAAAGCTACCTGGCTAGTTAATTATTGTTCAAAACCTTTGTGCAATCTAACATTATACTGCTTTTGTGAGAGTGTTTTACTCTCACTCGCTTTTTCTCGTCCTGTCAATATACAGTGTCACCAGTAAAGTCCGCGTCATATCAATTTTTTTTTAGTTTCTAGCCCACATGCGAAATTTCAGCTGAATAAGATAATTTTGATTTTTTACCTATATTTTGTAAATTGCACCACTTTGGCAAAATAAGACTCAACGCAACCTACATAAAACTTCTCAGTTTTGACAAGGCTTTATTTCAGATACATTTTCTTTCAAGTGGCGCTTTATTAAATATGTGTTTTTCTACACAATTAAAATTTGGTCGCATGGGATGCAAAGTTTATTTGTTTTTGACCCTGAAAGTAATACACCTTAATATTAAGACAAAACAGAACACAGTGTCTTCAGTAAAGTGTTTTTTAAGTGGAAAATAAATTTTAGTTTAACAATGTAAAGTTTATGTATTTTCAACGTTTTAATTTAAAACCCCTATCTTATAATTTATTATTAAGCTGTGTCATAATAACGTTAATGTGTATTACTTTCAGACACAAACTACGTTTTCAAAAATATTTATTTAATAAAGTTCCCTTATACAGAGTCCAAAACAAATAAACTTTGCATCACATGCGACCAAATTTTAATAGCCCAAATTTGATTTTGTAAAAAAACACACATTTAATATGGCGCTACTTTAAAGAAAATATATCTGAAATAAAGCCTTGTCAAAACTGAGAAGTTTTATGTAGGTTGCGTTGAGTCTGATTTTGCAAAAGAGGTTCAAATATTTACAAAATACGGGTGTGATTTTACCATTGCGATGTACTATTTTCATCTGTCAAGGATAACGGTTTTTGTACATTGCCACCCACATAAGAAAAGTCAACCGCCACCCACCGATTCCCAATAACATAAAGCGCAAACATATAATATGGAGCAATATGGAATACTTAGTTTATATTTCCAACAATACTAAACTTTAGTTTTATGCATATTTTTACACAAAAACATAAAATTCGGTTTTCCTGGTTTTCGATCTGATTCAATACTACAAGATGTATCCTACTTTATTTTCTCGAGTAAGAAACATCCTGCTTTTCGAAATAGTTTAGTTTTGCGGAAGCTCGTCGTAAAACACGTTTTATTGCTAGCAACGCGTAGCTAAAAAACAACCCATGTGCAATATAGCGCATGCAGCAGTTTGCTTTAATAGTTAATCTGTATGCTCCAAGTGGAGCCTGAATACGGACATAAATTTGTTTACGTACACGGCTACACTTCGGGTCTTGCTTAATTTAGAAAAATGCTGAATTCGCTGGAAGCAAGTAAATGGAAAGTTAAATAGTTTGTTTCGCCCAATAGTTATTATACAATCGGATGAAGCCAGTTGTTTTAATAGGTATTTATGCACCTGTGTAGGCAGAGCCGGTTTTACATGGGTGCTATAGCACCGGGCGGTAAATCTTATAAGGGCGGTGCGCGGAGAGAGCTTGTATAGGTATAGTATTTGCAGAATTATACCGTCGACTCTTCCTGCCAAAAATAAACTACCTGATTAAACCCTATTGTATACGCCTCAACCTCTTCAAAGGGGATTAAATGAGATCAGGGTCGGCTTGAAAACGTACCTACACCACATGATTTATTTTTATAATTTAAAATAAATAGATAGGTATTTTTAGTTTCAGGTAGGTACCTATAATAAATGTAAAATAATGATAACAATTAATGATAATTGAAAATAATATAATTTAAAAGTATAACTATTAGGATAGCAAGTACAATAAAAATTAATTAAATTCTAAAAAACTATTGATACTTTATTCAAAATTTAACTCTGTATCACTATCACTATCTTCATCTAAGCCTAAACTTATAATTAAGGGTTGAACATTTGTAATCATACAATTGTAAGAATTTTCCACCTTACGTACATGCTGTACACAGTTTTTCCAGCTGTCTGCAGAAATTTTTCTTACTTCGTTTTTAATTAATTCTACTACAGATGCATTTAATGTAGGAGAAATATTATTTCTTCTTATATTGGATTTTAATTGATACCATGTTAGCTCAATAGGATTGAATATACAATAGTATGGAGGAAGGCGCAACACTGTATGTCCATTTTCTGCTGCAAGTTTGTCACACTCGTATTCCTTTTTTATTTTAAAAGCTTGTAATACTTCTAGCAGTTCTCGTTTTTTGTAAGTCTCTTCAAAATATAAATCATTTTCAATCATAAAATTTTGAATTTCTGCTTTTGTATTATTAGAATTGGGAATGATTTTTGCTTGCCGACTATGATAACTAGCATTGTCCATTACAATGACGCTATTTTCAGGTATATTTTTAAGGAGTTTATGTTTAAACCAATCCTCAAAAAGTTGTGCGTCGGTATCTTGATGGTAATCTAAAGAAGAATCTGATATGTTTTTAGCTAAAAGCAACATACAATTTGGAATAAACCCGTTCTCTGAACCAGCATGTAATATTGTGATTCTTTTGCCTTTATTTGATGGTGCCTTGGTTTGACATTTTTTGGAAGAATCATCCCAACCTTTTCTTGGAGTGTCATGGGTATCGAACCATGTTTAGTCAAGGTAAATAATTGGACGATTTTCTTCTCTAAATTGTTTAACAGCTGTTAAATATTTAAGTCTCTATTCCCGTAAACGTTGAGATTCCGTTAATGTTTGTCTTTTATTAATGCTTCGGTATTTAAAACCCATTTTACGCAATATTTTCCTAAGGCTTGAAAGGCAACAAGTGATATTTGTTTCGTCTTTAATGAGCCGCTCTTTGAGGGAAATCAAAGTGGGTACAGTTTGTGCCTCATACATTTGGAAAATCTTTCTTCTTAATAAATCCATGTAATTTTCGTCAATGCCTCTAAATGTGCCAGAATCACTCCGATTTTTTCTACCACATCCAACCTTTTATCGTCATTGGTCCAGCACTTTCAATATCTAAGAAACGAGTTTGATCAATATGAAGCCAAAGGAATAGTACTAACAGGTAACGAAAAATACATGGAACGGCGAAGCACTAAAAGAAAAAGGCATCTAAGGGAACCAAATACAGAATCTATTTTAAGTCCTAGAGAGAAAATGAGAACTCAGATTTACCTTCCAAGCCTGGATAATCTTCAAACAGAAATTAATCGTGATCCGAAGTGTAGAAACCATGTTCAGATTTGTTCGAATTTTTGTTTAATATGAAAAAATTGAATGATGAAGCTATAGTATTACATAAACAAAAATTAAGAGAGACATACATGACGACTTGGACGAATATTTTCCTGAAGAGTGCATTCACTTCAAAAAGTTCTCAAACGAACTAAGTCATGAGAAGTTGAATACCCCAAACATTTAGTTAAATTGTTGCAAAATAATTCAACATGGTCTTTTCCAAATATAACTGTATGGCTTCGTATTTTTTTTTCCATAATTGTTACGAATGCTAGCGGGGAGCGGTCATTTTCCACTCTAAAACAGGTTAAAACCTATCTTAGAAATTCAATTGCCGAAGAAAAACTAAATTCCTTAGCCATATTATCAATAAATTCAGACATTTTAAAACTATTGACACTAACCAGGTAATACAAATTTTTTCAAATTTAAAAGCAAGGAAGCGACTCTTGTAAGTAAAACTGAATGAAACTCCTCTTCTGAATTTCAAAACTCACATGTTACATGTGATTATTTCTTAATTTCCAGAGTTTCTAATATATTATTATTGATATTAGTTAAAAATGTCAATTTATTGCAATATTGGGCATTATGTAGAAGTATTTTTTTTTGATATAAATATAATTATTTGGACCTTGTTGATTTTGAGAACAAAGTTGAAGAATAGTAGATTCTGTAACGAGGTTGAAATAAAAATTCGATCCGAGTGGAAGATTCCAAACGCGAGCGTAGCGAGCGTGAGGAACCACGAGTATCGAATTTTCATTCTAACCGAGTAGCAGACTATGTTTTCTCCACGACCATCCAGTTCCATATCTGATTCATCCGATTTCTCACTCATTTTTTGACTTGCACTAAAATTTGTCTGAAAATAATTATTACAACGCGGCCATTTTTATCTGACACTGACAGTTTCGAAATTCATGGCAACCTATTTCGTTTATATCAATTACAGAATATTCATTCCGTATCTTGTTATGGAATGAAAATACACGCAAAACGCATAAGAAGCAAGTGTTTCAGAATAAATATTCCAACTCAAGAGCGAGAATTTTTACATTCTATTATCAAAAATGATTTTGGAATTATTGCATTCAGTAATGGTCGTGGAGAAAATATATTCCTGCGTTTGTGTTTTTTTGTTGATTTTAAGCGTAAAATATTTATTATTGTGTTTTTTTATAAGTATTCTATTTTCACTCAGTGACCAAAAGTATTAGTGATAGGACTAAGATAATGTGGACTGTAGCAAAACAGGAATAACAAAATGGTTTAGAATGGTATTATGTTGCCATTTCGTTCTTCTAACCTTATTCTTGTAATCCGCTTTTTGTTTGTAGGTATTTATGTTCGTATTCGTTTTTGGCTTTTTCTGATTGTCACTGATGTATTCTATGAAGATATTTATAATAAATTATGTTATTTCGGAATTTCGAACCAAGTTTACAAGTAGCACCGTGCGCAAACGTACCTTACACCGGTACTCAGTGGCGTATTTAGGGGGGGGGGGGGGGGGTCCGAGGGGTCTGGACCCCCCCCGTGGGCTCAACATTAAAAAAAAACTCAGAACAGATCAGATGCCTTGTTGCATTTAATGTATAATTCGATTAATTTCTCGCAGGAGGTAATTTGTGATTTTTTCTTAAATATGACCTATTCCGAAAATGCTTGGTTTTCGAGTTATTTCAATTTTTTTCTTGTTTTTACCTGCGTGTCTAATTTATTTAATTTAAAAAAATTGAATTGATGTTCACTTAGTTTGGTAATTTTTTTGCAAACTAGAACTATTGGCAATACTATGTTTTTATAAATAATTAAGTAACTGTGTCACAGATAACAAAACAACATGGCCAAACTTGGCAAAAAAAAATGGCAAAAATAACTTGAAAACCAATCATTTTCGGAATCGGTCATATTATGTAGAAATATATATTTTTAAACATAAATATTTAAAAAAATATATATTCCCATTATTGCGTTTATACGTATTTAAAAATTTCTTAATTTCTTCGTTTTTTGGGTTCAGCTATCAAAACATAGAAATTATAAATTTTGATAGTTCAAAATAGGGCGTGGCACCGAAATTTTTTTCGCCTGCGGCGCTTTTTTAAAGAAAGAAAGAATGAAAGAAAAAACGAAAGGTATAGACCCCCCCCCCCACCGTGGCAATATTCTAAATACGCCGTAGCCGGTACTTAGGGCCTAAGTGCCGGCGTAAGGTACGTTTGCCTTAGGGGCATTCATTATATAGGATTAGTACTTCTTTCCGAATGAGTACAGTTAGTACACCTCACACTCAACTGCGGCATTCTCATTAGGCGTTCTCTCCTGCCCCGGCCGGCAAACCTTTATGATTGGACCTATAGTATAAATAGGGCGGATTATATGCATTTAAATTCAGTAAAAATATGCGCATATATATGCCTTGTTTGCCTTTAAAATATGCAGTTATTTGCATTTTTTTAACAAATATGCATACTGATATGCAATATATAATATAATTATATACGAAATATTACAAATTGAGTGGACAACAATAGGCCTTAGTATGACAGCCATCTAGATTAACTCCAGATACTGTTCAGGTGTTTATAGACATGTCATTATGAATGTCCTTTATAAACAGTGAATTGTCTCGGCGCCAAATAGTATATTAACGTACACGTTTTATAAAGCATCATTTTATAGCACGCGTCGATGTTAAAAAACGAGCCGCTTGCGGCGAGTTTTATAACGGGACAGGTGCTTAAAATTGCTTTATATAAACACGTACATTTATACTATTTTTCTAATTTGTAGTTTTTTCAATAAAAAACACATATTTAAAAAGAAAATAAATCCTTCAAATTTTGTAAATTTTTATGTCTAAATTTTATGTTGGTAATACTATTTTTTTATCATAGTAGCCTCTGGACAACAAATATTATTTTGCGAACTGTCATTTTTTGATTTATTGACCCATTTTCACCACGAGATTGTAAAGTTATTTCAGCGATATGAGATTTGAAATTGGACGGAATACGTTGTGTGATCCTTTTACATTCGGTACATATACAGAGCGTTCGGAAATTCGGGCGATTTTGCTACTTTTTTTCGAATATCAAAAGACGTGATTTTACGTCACGGCATTGCAATTAAGTATAGGGAAGATGGAAAATTCAAATAAAGTTGAAGTTAAAATCGACATTGGAAGGTTAGTAGATTGAATTTTGGATAGGATTTGGCAGAAAATGATAGCTTGAAGCATCTACAAAAGATTGATTTATAGATTTATGCAACCAACATACATGACTGTTATCCACACAGAATAAAAAAGTAAGTTATCAAGCTATTTTTCCTCTGCGAAAAATGGGTTTTCTCGTAAATCACAAAGGCCGCGCAAGTCAATGAAATAAAACATTTAAATGTTACCAACATCAAATAAAGAAAAACCGCGTATCGAAATAGCTTCATTACGATACGCAAATGCGTATCGTACTGAGCTTATTATGAACGTGAAATAGAAAAATACATTTATGGATCAAATTGTTTGTCTATCTTAGTTCATCTTTTTTATTTATTGTATGTTCTCTGAAATTTCCCAGTTCAAGTTTTGTTTTTGTTTCGATATAAGCAATCGTTCTTTAAAAGCTACCGCTACTGCTTCTTTCGCCTTCCAAAACTCATCTTAATGCTGTAACTACGTGCATCGCATAAACGACAACGTTTCCAGGATTTCGGATCCCTGGAAGCGAAATTTAAATGCTATCCAGCCAACCCAATTAAGTTACAAAGTGCGATAAAAAAAAGTCGTAATGCCTTTACCGCTAGATTTAAGTGTAAGCATTCTGATCTTTGCAAGTTGGGAAACATAGTGCGTGGCTTATTTGACACAATTTATTTTACATTTATTTTATTTTTGATTGTTAACGGTGGAATAAATTTTGGAGTTGTCTTAACCACAGTCTACAAAAAAATGGTTTTTTGGTGAAAAATGGATTTTTTTGTATAAATAAAGTATTCAAACCCCTTTTCGAAGGCATAGAAGAGGATTAAGTTAAGAATTTCGCAATATACGTATTATGTGCCTGGAATAATAAATCAGTAGATATGCTTGCGTGTAGGGAGAACAGTCTTTTTGTTGTTGTACCTACTAAAACAGAAAAACATTTTTTTCTTCAAGCGTCAATAAACCTGACATTTCATTCTCTCGTCATCACGAGACGAGACGAGACAAGAAGATGACAATGTTAATTGGTTGAAACAAAACGACATTTGGAAATGTTAATACAGCGCCCCCTTCGGGGCCTATTTGAGTTACATAATAAGTTGTATTATCGCACTAGTGGTGTAATGAGCTCATTACATCACTAGTGATGTAATAAACTCATAACGTAACTCATTTTTATTAAAAAACATCAATTTTTTACAATTTATTTATTCAAAAAAATGCTTAATTATTATACCTTGCGAGCAAAAATTATTTGCATCAAAGAGGGCTTGGATTAAAAACCGTGGGGCTTGGTTTAGATCGCAATGATATGGGGACGATATATCTAACCAAATCTAGGTTAAAGTTTTGTCAAATTCATATTATGACATGATATATGCCAAACTAATGAGTAATAAAGTAAGTAGACAAATACAAATTTATTTTTGTTGTTTACAAAATTAACAAAGTAAGAATATACAGAAAGAAAAATAATTACATAAATTGCTGAAATTGGCCACCGCCATGCTCCAAGCATAAATTCACACGTCTCTTCATATTTTCGAAAGTGTTGACCAGCATCTCTGGAAAAATGTTATCACATTCTTGAATAATCCTTTCTTGTAATACTTGTTCTAAATTTGCAACTGGTGTTTTAAAAATAGTGTTCTTTAAATGAGGAAAAACGAAGTAATCCATAACCGTTAAACAAGGTGGAAATTTAATGTCTGATCGAAAACTGATCTGTATGGGCGGTTGCACCGTGCTGTTGAAAATATCCAAAACTCAGTTCGTCGTTAAGTAATTGCTCCACAAATGGATTCAAAATATTGTCTCTATACCGCTGTGCTGTAACTGTGTCATGGAAAAAATAGGAGTGCTTTTCCTTATAGAGCAAATAATTCTTCTTCGGGAAACAGTTAACAAGACACCAAGTTTATGAGGGTGCAATGTGCACTCTACAAAAAAATGGGGATTTTTACTACTCCACATGCGTGTATTCTGAGAAATCACATAACCGGAGAGGTGGAACCGGGCTCAATCCGAAAAAAATGTCAGGTCTAATAAATCATTTATTTCCAATAAATTGTGGATAAACCATTGAGACTAATTCTTGCGTCTTTTAAAATGTGCGGTTTGTATTTCTTGGAATACTTGCACTTTATAAGGAAATAAATTTAGCTGCTTCTTAAGAATAGTCCTGCATGTTCCATAAGATCTTCCCACTTCTTGGGACAGGCGTCTTATACAATTTGTTGGCGTATTTTGCATTATTTTACGAATCTTTGCAACAAGTTCTTCTGTTCTTACAGAATGGTCTTCCTGCTCTTTTTTTTTTGTGTTGTATAGAACCTGTTTTCCTAAATACAGCCACGGTTCTTTTCAGGCAATGATAAAAATCCCCAGCAATAAAAGCAACATTAGGAAAATGTTCGTGAAAATCGTTCATGCACAAACCCGGATTGTATTGACACTCACCATTTACTCTAACCCCGTTTCGAAAATACGTTTCAACCATTAATGTTTTGTGCTGTTCCGTAAAGCCCATTGTGTGAATTGTTCAAGAAATTGAAAAAATTAGCGATGAATCAAATTACTTGTAACGACTGTCAAAGATGACGGAATAACTAATTGGTTGTTAATTCAGGTAGTTACTGACACCCAACAGGTATTAAGCTCTACGGCTAAGCATTACGTCCTTAGATGCAAGGCCCTCTTTGATGCAAATAATTTTTGCTCGCACGGTATATAACACGTACGGTAAATTTAATTATAGCACTCGTGTGGTTACCACGACTCTGTCTACGTCCTCGTCGTGGCAATATTCCCCACCCGGTACTGTAATGGTGCTCATACCTTACTAGTAATATAAATAACTAATAAAACACATCTAAACTGAATATTTAGACCTAAATGTTAATAAATTGCGCGCCACAACTTTTGGATACATTTTGTTGTCATTTAATTTAATAAAAAGTAAGCTACATGTTTTCCACAAAATAATTACGTTTACTTGTTCTTTTTCAGGAAAATAACTTTTCCAATACATGCCAAAATCCCAGGGGCAATTTGTTTCTGGAGGTTCTCGGTTATACTTAGTAAATCATCTTTCAAAAGCTATTAACAACTTTGATTTGTATACAAACTTTCGTGAAACTCTGAAGTTTAATATCGAAATGGATTACGAGCAATCACCTAATACATTATTTTTGTTTCACTGGTTTTTTAATTTGTTTTGAAACTTACATATTAGTATGTAAGAAGGTAGAAAGGACTTTTCTTCCCCAACACCTTTAAACTATCTTGACAATGACCCTTCTAGAAAGCAGCCATAGATAACTTCGTTAAATTTACTGAAGACTACACACAAAAAAATCTAGTATCCAGTTGAACCTAAAAGCTTCAAACGGAAACTATCATAGACATAAATAGGAGCAATGCTAAAGTAAAATTAAATAGAAAACACCTTAGCCTCAAATTATAGTTTTAAATTAATACTACATTATTTTACCTTGACTCTACTTTAGTTTTAGGGTAATAAAAATAAATGATCAACCTATCAATAATTGCAGTTGCAGATATAGTATACTAAATATCACGAATAGTCTCGTTTTAAAACAGATGACAGCGGTTATTTGTCATCGATCAGCTGATATTGGGACATAATAATATCCCTAGATTTGTAGCGGACCGGAATGAGCCCAAACACCGAGTTATGAATTGCGTTTTTGATACAATTAATTACTTTTGTGTAAGTACCTACAATTATTATTCGTTTGACCAAAAATTTAGATACAGGTTAAAATGTTTTAATTCTTTTTCATTAGGGATCATAATTATTATTATTAATGTGTGCCTTGCTCGTTAGTAGATTTCATCGATAAGTAATAAGTTTTATTTAATCCGAACGCCGTTTTTGTCGAAAAGTTAGTTTGTAAAATTGTTGTTCTTAAAATGTTTGTTCGTTAAGGTTAGGTTTCTAATGTATAATTTTTGCATTTTACATTATCTAGATATCCTTTTCTGTTTCAAGAAAAATAAGTAGACATTATGTATTTCCCTGACTTAGGTAGGTAGGGGAGAGTTGGACAAAACCGGGTAGGTTGATAAAACCGGGTATCGCCTAGTTCTACCAAATGCCAAAACAGCTTTCCATATTATTAACCTTTAAAAAGCAGGTATTTGATTTTGAAGGAATTATTTTTATTATTGTTATTATTATTATTATTATTATTGTAGGTAATAGTAAGTAAAATTATGTTACTATAATAGTTAAAATAGCTAACCATATTAGTATGTAATAGGATAGCGAACAAATATATAATTCTATTTTCTGTGTCTACGTACCTTACATAAGTGAAATTATTATTTGATATTACTATTATTATTGTTTGTATGACAATAAAATAAAGTTTTTAACATAAAGTTAGCCTATATACAAGTTTAGAAATGTAACTGTATTAATAAATTGCATTTTAACAAACAAATTCCATAAAAATCACTTTTGGGTCTACGTACCTTACGTAAGTCAAAAACTGTTAAAGTAGGGTTTCCACTGACAGAAAAATTTAATCTCTGGCTAAACTAAAGCTTTTAACTTTATGTTAGCCTACATTCAAGTTTAGGAATGTAACTGTATCATAACCAACAAATTCTATAAAAACCGTATTTGGGTCTTCGTACCTTACGTTAAGTCAAAAACTGTTAAATTAGGGTTTCCATTAACAGAAAAATTAAATCTCTAGCTATATTGAAGCCTTTAACTTTATGTTAGCCCACATACAAGTTTAGAAATACTGTAATTGTATCATAACCAACAAATTCCATAAAAACCACTTTTGGGTCTACTTACCTTATGTCAGTCAAAAACTCAAGTAGGGTTTCCACCAGAAACATTAAATCCCTGGCTATATTGAAACTTTTAACTTTATGTTAGCCCACATACAAGTTTAGAAATGTAACCGTACCATAGCCAACAAATTCTATAAACACCATATTTGGGTCTACGTACCTTACGTAAGTCATATATGGGGATTTTCTTGACAGTGAATGTAATACCTTGAATTCAATTAGTTTATGTTGAACTGTCGTAGGTATTTTACCTATAGGTATAAGGTATAATCTGAACAAATAAAACAAAAAAAAATCTGTTCTAAATATGAGTGACAGAATCCTATTTTAAGTTGTGTTTCAGTTAGTTTAGTATTTTTAAGGTTTGGATATTTATAATATTATAAACTTTTTAAATCTATTTTGACACTTTATCTTTAAACCATATAGAAATTCATGCTTATTATTACCTGCTACCTTAAATTATAATAATTATAAAACAAAACTTTTAAAAGAAATTATTAGGTACCTACCTATTACTTATTATTTGGCAATATTAAAGCGGTAGAACCGATGAGGCTATTGTATAAATTGTTTTAGAAGGTATCACATGTATAATTTTCAAGTCCGGTCCTGTAATTCATGCCAACTTATAAAAATTTAATAGACCAACATTGACAGAGTGTCACGTGACTTTGCCCCCATCTTGCGAGAGTATTCAAGATTTTTACTATATACGTTAATATTGGTTTGATTCAAAGTAATGCAAATAGCATCAAAGAAATAATAAGGGTTTAGATTTTACTTAAGTTGAGTATAGAGACTGTCTTTGTGCTCGCTGTGAGAATACAAATTTATTTTTATTTTTAAACTCATCATAGTATATTTCGCTTTGACCACAATACTTATTTTTAAAACAAGTATAAGATTATCTTGTTATGATGATGATGTAGGTAATCTCTTTATGAACTTGAATTTACTTAACTTGATGATATAATTTAAAACCAGTAGTAGTTTAAAAATGAGTACAAAATAAAGCAAGTTAGTTTCAAAATAAGGCTATTTGTTTGAGCATTACTATAAGCTTGTTTTGATAGTAGTTTTTTGGTGTGTGTACAGGGATTTAATTTTTTGTCAATGAAAACCCTACTTTATAAGTTTTTTACTTGCGAAAGGTACCTACGTAGACCCAAATATGGTTTCTATAGAATATGTGTCTGTGTATACATTATACTTTGTATTCAGTCTGTAGAGATTGGTTTACCACTTGATAAAAAGTCTAAAATATATTTTCATTTTCTATCCAATTCAATAGCTATTTTTATTTTTAACTCTCTAGTTATTCAAAAAGAAATTTTTTATTATGAAAAAGAACACACTTCGTTTTAAATAAAACAGGAAAATCTTAAAAATTATTTTCCTAAAAATAGTTCGTGTATTATAATGAGAATCCTACTAAACGTCGGTGTAGACATTTTTGCATTATTCAGAATTAAAATTTTATTTCGGTAGGTATTTTATTATTCAACTTCTGAAATGTCTGTCGTCACGAAGAAAGAACAGCTGTCACAAAGCACAAAGACAGCGTACGGTCGTATTTTCTTGCTGAAATAATATAGCAGATGCAGAATATTATACAAAAGTTGCTTAAATCTTCAAAATTTATGTTATGAAAATATAAAAATGGTCAAAAAGTTTCAATAAGTTTTTCTGTTATATTTCAACTTATCTATTTAAAAACTCTGTTTGCATTGAGGTTATTTGATAAAATTGTACAAGAATATAATCAGAAATTTCAGTTTTATTACCGTTTCAATCATTTATAATATAGAAATAAATAATTATAAATAAAAATGTAATAGTTTATACAAAAATATTTGTAAAGTTATTAATGTTCTGTTTTTTAGTTTAAGCAGTGGTGCAATAAATTCTATATTTTTAGTTTTAAAATATATTAATTTTTTTTAAAGTATTGACATTATAAAAAATCAATAATTAACAAAAAAAAACATCTTTATGTCTAATTTTGGATCCAAATTATCTAATTACGATGTAATAAAAAAATTCCTAAGTGTGCCGTTTTTAATATAATTGTCATAATACACTTTCGGTTTTAAGGTGGGAGTATCAACATGCTTGCCAACCTATAACCTATTTCGCGTATATTTATTTAATTTTTCTAGCTTTTACACAAAATTTAAATAAAATCATTATCATCTTCATATTTTATAGGTAATAATTGACATATTACATAAATATCAAGGAATTTCATTAAATATTTTAGGAGAATTGTATATCGAAAAATATCGGGTAAGATTTTTTTTAACATTATTATGTCATTGTTTTTTCACTATACAATTATCCCAAAATTAGCAATAAAATGAATAGATATTTTTGTTATATGTCAGATATTACCTAAATATTGTACCGACGATATTGATTTTATTTAAATGTTAGTTAATCTAATAATAAACTAAAAAAAGCAACGCGAAATAGGTTATAGGTTGGCAATAGATGGAATAACGTTGAGAATTCCACCTTAAGCGACATTTTATTACAAGAATCTAGAGTCTGGCTGTGGATTTTTCAACCACCCAATCAACGTTCGCAATAAAGCGCGGGAAACTTAAAAATAAATGTGTTATAATGCGTACATAAATCATTGTATTATTTCCTATTATATTGAGGCAAAAAAAATTAATTAAAATAATAAACTAAACGAATTACCTTGATTTTCGCAGACGAATAATAGTGAATATGGAAATACATCCTAATGTGGAGGTTTTTTTGAAGAGGATAGTTTAGATTGGAAAAAATTGTATATTTTTGAGAACGGTTTAGATACTAGTGATGTTATAGTTACAACCTTCCCGAGTGTGACTATTATGTTTGACTAAACCTACTACTTACCTACGTTAATAATGTACTTACTGCTATTACATGTTTTAATTTTTTTTGTATTGGGAAATCTTATTGCAGAATACAAAATATAATTAATAAAACAAAAAAAAAAAGGCACATGACAATTTTCGGTTTCTTTTAATAGTTATTTACATTACTAGATGCGAAAGTTAATTTTTTGGTGTGAGGAGGTTTTTGAATTGCCGAGGCAAAGCCGAGGTGATTTAATACCTCCGACCACCAAAAAAGGCTTTCGAATCGTGTAATGTAATAAATTTTTTCTACTACTGTTCTCTGATCAATATATTATTAAGTAATAAACTTTGATTTTATTCAAATTAAAATGATAAAATAATTTTTTTTTTCACCTATAAAATAATCCATGACAACTAGTTATTTGAGTATTGTTGACAACTAGTTATTTGAGTACTGTCAGAGTCTGTCAGTTTGATTTTTTTGTCCTGGCACCGAAAGTAAGTTAATAATATATTGATCAGAGAACAGTAGTAGAAAAAATTTATTACATTACACGATTCGAAAGCCTTTTTTGGTGGTCGGAGGTATTAAATCACCTCGGCTTTGCCTCGGCAATTCAAAAACCTCCTTACACCAAAAAATTAACTTTCGCATCTAGTAATGTAAATAACTATTTATTAAACAATTATCGTTAGGTAACAACTTTGAACCTGTTTTATCTTGTGGGGTTAAATTCAAATTATGACATATCCTAATTGTTAAATGGTCAAGTGTGTTGCTTCCTTTCATGCCTCGAAAGACACCGTTTATTATTGAATTGTCTATTATATTCAGAACACTTTTTTGCGTGATGACCTTTTTAGAATTTTGAAAAAGTGTTTTTGGCATACGTGGCGTTTCAAAGAAATCTATATAACGATATTAATAAATAGCATTTAATGTTTCTAATTTACTACAACCTGCTTTACATCGCTTAACCTCAAAATTACTTTCTTTAAGACGGCGGCCTATGATTGGCCGGTTGAAAACTCCATAGTCAGACTCGAGACGCTTGTCATTTTATTAATATACCTACCTAGCTAGAGTGTTGCTACCCGTAAATGGCTGACGTGTGAAAAAGAAAAACGAGGTTCCCGCTATCATTCTAGATGTTGTCATCATGAAACTAAAATAAGTAGGTACTAAATACAAAGACCTGAAATAATCATATTTTTATTTTATTTAAACAAAAACTTGTTCTACCTATCGTCTCGTATTAACGTTTGTAATTTAACTGAATTATACTTGTAAAACGTGTATTTTATTAATTTTATATGAATCTAATACAAGCGCGGATTCAGGGGGGGGGGTCATGGGGGTCATGACCTCCCCCATGTAAATGTAAAATGTAAAATACCTGAATTACTTCCCCATATAATTCATAATTGTGATTCTGATTTATTCCCCAATATTAAGATTCTTCTTCAAATACTTGCTACACTACCTGTAAGGGCAGCAACATCGGAAAGGTCCTTTCGACTCTATACGTCGCGTTAAAACGTGGCTTATAGAGCAAGCATGGTAGAGGAACGCCTCGATCACTGGCTTGGCTTTGTTGAACATTCATATAAATATAATCATCGACGTTGATGAAGTTATAACCAGATTTGGAGATAACAAACGATGAAAATTAGAATTCGTGATTTAAGAATCAATGCCATGTTATGTATATTTTTTATTTTATTTTATCAAGTGTAGAATTTTTTTGTTCTTAATATTGGGGAATAAATGGGGTTTAACCAAAATTTTTACTTGGTTTTAAAAGTAAACACACGACTATTTATATACAGTGAGGACCTAAAGTCCGCCCCCCCCCCCTCTAACTTCTAAACCGTTCGGTATATTTTAATGAAATTTTGAACGATAATATTTGAGCAAGTCTTGCACTTTTTGACATACCAATGACAGCTTTAAATGTCAAGATGACAGCTGGGTCCGCTTTTGGAATATTTTTTTAAATGGAACACCCTGTATATTTTTACATTTTTAAATTCCACATAAAATTATAATTATTTTTTATTAAATGCATTATTAGTCTATACTTCATAGTTTCCGAGATATTGACTCTCGAAAAGTGACATTTTTGAACTTTGACAGCTTATAACCTTTTAATAGTATGTCTTAGAGCAAAACGGCTTACATGTCCCTATCTTCAATTTTTATTATCTTCCAAAAAAATCAACTTTCAGTTAAACCGGAACAACTATATTTCCTGCTTTCGAGTTACATCCGGTTTAACCGGAAGTTGATTTTTTTGGGAAGATAATAAAAATTGAAGATAGGGACATGTAAGCCGTTTTGCTGTAAGACGTACTGTTAGAAGGTTATAAGCTGTCAAAGTTCAAAAATGTCACTTTTCGAGAGTCAATATCTCGGAAACTATGAAGTATAGACTAATAATGCATTTAATAAAAAATAATTATAATTTTATGTGGAATTTAAAAATGTAAAAGTATACAGGGTGTTCCATTTAAAAAAATATTCCAAAAGCGGACCCAGCTGTCATCTTGACATTTAAAGCTGTCATTGGTATGTCAAAAAGTGCAAGACTTGCTCAAATATTATCGTTCTAAATTTTATTAAAATATACCGAACGGTTTAGAAGTTAGAGGGTGGGGGGGGGGGGGGGGCGGACTTTAGGTCCTCACTGTATGTATATTATATTTGGTATTGTCGATAACGAACGTGGCAATTTTTCAAAATATTGGGATAAAACAAATTATAGGAAAGAAAAAAGATACTAATTTTAGCTGTATATTTTTTCTTTTTTTAATTCAATTTAACATTAATTTACATGCATATATATTATCCTTTTTAATGTAAAGTTTATCATTGGAAATTTTTTTTTTTCGCCGGCGGCGTTTTCTAACTTCGTTTAGGTGATGATGACCCCCCCCCCCCCCCCCCCCCAAAAGCAAAGTTCTGGATCCGCGCCTGATCTAATATGTCACTTAACAGTAAGTTTGATAACAGCGCTACTTTTGATGCCTGTGTTAAGTATAGTGGACCATACATCTAACCAGACAAATTGAATGCTGATCCTAAAGGGCGATAATACCTACTTGAATGATTTGGATGATTGGATTCTAAGAAAAATTCTTGATATAACATATTCTGAGATAAAGGGTTTTGAAAATTAACAAAATTTCGATTAAAATAACTTGATTTTTATGATTATAAAAAAAACACACGCCACTGCATTGTACGGATAACAGTGAGTAGACGCTAAGCTTATAGCGTTGTTATTTTTTAAAGTTATCTTCTTTTTCCTTATCTGAAACTGTGAGATGCATGATTTTAAACAAATGATGTTTTATAAAAATGTAATGTTTTGTCTCCTTTCTTGTATGTCTATGAAAATATTGAATTTTTATTTTACATTTTATTCTAACAATTTTTCATTGTTTCAGGTAAATAATATATAACAAAGAAAATACTGAGTCGGAACACACTTGGGTAAGATATTATATTCCTACGTATAATCAAAAATAAATACATGCAGAGATAGACGTCTGCAATATCGACTATTATATAAATGTTATACTTTATGAAATTTGATGTGCTCTTCGAGATGACAACCTACCAGCGCCTCTGATGAGACCTAATGGGATCAAAACCAAAACCAAATAATACAGACCCTTCATTAATTTAATTATTGTAAAAGTACAGGTAATAAAGCACGCAAAGTCACGTCCTCATAAAAAATAAAGTATACTGTTACTAATGCTAAAGTTACATGTTTCGCTCGTACTTGAGCATTGTGACCTAACCCCAAAGAACAATGAAACAATATAAAAAACGTGCGGGCGTTTTACGCCATTTTACTACCCGTGACGCAGCATTTTTCGTATCCATTCATTTTCGAACGGTGCAGCGGCAACGACTGAAATTATAACTATTTAGTGGTATTTATTAGCTTTGTTTGTGTTTTATGTTTATTAATACTGCATGGTTCGCCAGTGCGTGTAAAAAAGTGGACTGTTCTAACTTCGTTGATATATCGGCGGTAAGTGAGGTTATTCAGGTTATGTTTTTTTTAGCTTAAAAGCAATGGTGTAGATAGTTCTGTATCTATTTTAAGTAGAAGTTGCAAAATATAGTCAAATCTGGTCTTATCAATGAATCAATTCGAAATTCCAGAGATTATCAAAATGTTGTGAGATTATGTATAGGTATCAATATACCCGGAGACAAGAAAGAAACAGTTTTATTATTTTTTCCACTACTAACCTATAACATCGCCATTATTGACCGATTAATTAACGCCAGAAATCGTTTTTCTCTCCCTTCTCAGTTGCTATTGACAACGGTCAATAATAAAGCATTGAAATCCATTATTGACCGATCTTTTTAAAACCAGGTAACTTGATTTGTTAATTCCCCAACAAATAACATGAAAGGTGACGCCAAGCCCACTGACAAGAAAACAAATTATCTTGCCAATATGCCAAAGCAGGTAACTTGATTAAAATATATATTTATACCTAACTAATAGGATTTTTTATAATTTATTAATACTGTACAAAATAAAAGTGTTAGTAGTGGAAAAAAAATTATATTAACCACGGTTTAGACAGCCTATAGCCCTCGCGCCCTAAATCCCTCGTCGCTCCGCTCCTCGTGATTTAAACTTGACGCTCGGGCAATAATGATGGCTGTCTAAACCTTGGTTAATAATATACTATTAACTGTCGTGAAGATAGCCATATATAATATTATTATTTTTGCAAAAATTACGTACCGGGTGGTCAAATAAGCGAGGACGTCGGCTTTATCTCGGAAATCATTAATCGTACAACTTTAGGAAATACTTTTTTATGAGTAAAGTGGTCAAGAGAAATTGGTGGAAATTACTTTTAAGTTCCTCATTTCGCCGAAAGGGGGCACAATTAAAAATTGTTTTTTTAAATTCTAAATATGTCGGAAAATTCCCACATCAAGGTATATATATATAAACCAAAATGATGCAGAATTGTCTAAGCTTTCCATAGATGTAATCAGAGTTATACCTTAATGTGGGAATTTTCCGAGAAATTAGAATTTAAAAAAACAATTTTTAATTGTGCCCCCTTGCGGCGAAATGAGGAACTTAAAAGTAATTTCCAGCAATTTCTCTTGACCACTTAACTCATAAAAAATTCTTTCCGATAGTTGTACGATTAATGGTTTCCGAGATAAAGCCGACGTCCTCGCTTATTTGACCACCCGGTACATAAGAGTACAGGGGTGGCGCACCTTTATGTATTAACGTGCCATTTTTTCTAAAGAAATGTTTAATGATGCCATAGACGTGCCGTCAAATTCGTAGGTAATATAATAATTCATAGTAAACTTTGTGATCGGTGGCGTGCCCAAAATTTTATGTCGCGTGCCATTGCCATTGGTTCGCCATCCCTGTAAATAGTATATCTACTGAATCTATTTATTAAAAACGACAATAATAAATAGTGTAGGTTATTTTAGCAATAAAATTACCTAACCTAAAAATACAATAGAATTTAATCCGATTAACTATTTCAAGAGAAAAAATGGTAATTTGCCAACCGATAAGTAGAAAACAGTAGCAAAAGCACTGATGGTAATCAATTTAAGGATTGTACAGAAAATTGTCCATGAGAGAAAGCATAAGACCGAAGAATAGTAAAAAAATGTAAACAAAGAAAACCGTTTATAATTATACATTAAAAACCTAAAAACTGTCATCAATACTTAGAAATTCTGAAAAGTCCTCGTCATCTGAGTCGTCCTCGAATGGAGCAATGATCATCGGCGCTGCTTCGACATCTCTTGTTCTCGATCCCACCAATTCCTTATTAATTTTTCTGTTTGTTCCACCGATTTCTTCCAGTACTCCTGCGTAATATGATCCATCGAATCTTGCCAAACTATCTCTATTTGGTAGGATTTAAGACCATCACCTACATGTTTTTCATAAAAAGATTTGGCCCCAGCCCATATGAATTCTATCGCATTAAAGTGACAATGATATGGCGGCAGTCGTAGAACCTCATGGCCATATTCACGCAATATTTCATCTACATCGTATATTTTGGGTGATTTGGGAGACATTGCCATTGATAGGAGTTCGAATTTTAACATATTTGGTAAAGGATTTTGGTTGTGTTTTTCAAGCCACTCATAAATATCACTTTTTCGCCAAGAAGAAAGTTCAGAAATTTAGCAAACTAGGTTGTTTATTTAAAATTCTTGAATGATATGATGCATTGTCTACTAATACAATTAAGGGCGGCTCATCTAAATTTGGGATTAATTGAGCTTTTAGCCATTTTTCAAACATTTTGCAATTCATATTTTCATGATAGTCAGAACGTCTTGATGTGGAAGAAAAAATAAAGCTTGCACCTGGAACATATCCGGTTACAGAACTGGCTTGTAAAATAATGAACCGCTTTCCCGTGCCACATCCCTTTTTTCTTTTTACGCTTTTCGCAGAATCATCTGGCCAAGATTTTGAACCACTTCCATTTGAAAATATCCATGTTTCGTCTAAAAATACTACTTTTCTAAATTTTGATTTGTAATTTTTCGTATATTTTTTTAAAAACTGAATACGCTGACTTACTATCTGTGGCTGCTCACATAAAAATCTCCGGTTCCAGTCTTTTTTATAGCGAGAACCCAACTTTTTTATTAATTTTGATAACGATTCAAGTCCGAGTTCCAAAACACCTCGAATTTTTAAATTTTCTTTTAAAACTGGAAGAGAAACATTGGTTTTTGATCTGTATAAATCATAAATCACGTTCCGAACTCCCATTTTAATATTCTCTCTCAAAACTTCAGTCTTTGGCTTTCTTCGTTTACATTTTTAATATTCTTCGGTATTCTATTATGCTTTCTTTAATGCACAATTTTCGGCATAGTCCTTAAACAAATTGATTAGCGAATTTTCACTTTTTCTTTCATTCTCGAAATAGTTTAACAAATTAAGCACCATTTTTTTTTGCTTGGGGATGCAAAAAACCAGAAAATTGCTTTTTATCGTTCATATTGTCACATTAAATTAATTGTCAAAGTCACAAAACTGACATCTTTAAGTCAAGACGAAGGTGGCAGGTACATAGTTTTGTGAATCGCTGAAAATTAAAAAAAATACATCCTTTCCTTTCATGTGAAAATTGCATAAATCTGTTAAATCGTAAGACCCGCACGATAAGACCGGATCTGACTTTATATGGATCGTTTTTGATCCTAAAAAAAACACCTGCCAATGCACTGTAAGGATAAGAGCGAGCTTATACAGTGTTGCTATTTTTTAAAACCATTCTTTAAAGCCATCTCCTTCTAACCCATCTGGAACTTTGGAAGTGTGTCTGATTCTAATCAAATGGTTTTTCATGAATTAAATGTTTTGTCTTCTTATAAATTACATGTTGACAGAGTTTCATGTGACTTTGAATTCAAAGGAGGAGAGGAATTAAAATGTTTACTATACCTACCATATTAAAAACACCTAATTGTTATAAAGATATTATGAATAACTCCGGCATATAAAGTGCAGGACGCAGTGCCATAAAATTAAACAAAGACCAAAGTTATACAATATGAAATATTCAAGCTCGAGGTCCCTCGGAGAAAACAATACGCTTAATAAAAGCAACGCGCGCTTCCTTTCCTAGTTCATTATTCTTTGGACAATTAGCAACGGGCCAAGGCAGAGAACTTTGTCGATAAATTAGAGAAACCGCTAGAACGTAAAGGCATTAGTGGAAATTTGCCTTTGTTTTTATCAACATTTTCGGGTAATAAATAAGCATTATTAAAATTGTTTTGCTTATGATACTGACCGATTTGGCTCTTTAGAAAAAAATTTCCTGTCCGTATGGAGTATAACCATAGAACTATCAAATCAAATCAAATTAATCAATCAATCATTTATTAGTATTAGCAGGTTTAAATAATATACAGATATAAATAGATGTAAGATTTTAACTAGTGTTCTAAAAACTTGTTACCACATGCACCCAGATGACTAAACATCTGTATGTGCAAAGCTACATAAACATAGTGGTATCTAAAACCTTAGAATTTAAACCGGTTTTACATGGGTGCTATTGGGTGTTATAGCACCGGGCACCGGGTAAATCTTATAAGGGCGGTGCGCGGTGTTGGTAAAATAAAAACCTTAGCATGGACGAATATTTTCCTGAAGAGTGAAACTTCAAAAAGTTCTTAAACGAACTAAGTCATGAGATTGAAGTTGAATCCCCAAAGTATTAGTAAAATTGTTGCATGGAAATAAATAAACATGTTCTTTTCCAAATAATAACTGTATGCCTTGGTTTTTTTTTCCATAATGGTTACGAATGCTAGCGGGGAGCGGTGATCTTCCACTCTAAAACCAGTTAAAACCTATCTTATAAATTCAATTGCTGAAAAAAAACTGAATTACATACTTATTATCAAAAAAATTCAAATTCAGATATTTTAAAAACTGTTCACACTAACCAGCTAATACATTTTTTTTCAAATTTAAAAGCAAGAAAGCCACTCTTAAAAGTAAAACTGAATGAAGTTCCTTTTCTGAATTTCAAAACTCACATGTTACATGTGAATATTTCTTAATTTCTAAAGTTTCTAATATATTATTATTGATATTAGTAGCGAAAAATGTCAATTTATTGCAATTATTGGGCATTAGGTATGTAGCAGTATTGTTTTTTTGATATAAATATATTTATTTGGACCTTGTTGATTTTAAGAACAATAGTAAGAGAAAATATATTGTTGGGTTTGTGTTTTTTTATTGATTTTAAGCGTAAAATATTTATTTTTGTGTTTTTTTTTTAATTCTACTTTCACTCAGTTCCAAATGTATTAGTGATAGGACTAAGATAATGTAGACTGTAGCAAAACAGGAATAGCAAAATGTTTCAGAATGATATATTATGTTGTCATTTCATTCTTCTAACCTTATTCTTGTAATCCGCTTTTTGTTTGTATGTATTTATGTTCGTATTCGTTTTTGGCTATTTCTGATTTATTTATAAACTAGCTATACCCCGCGCGAGTTGCTACTACTTACTAAAATAAATTTGAAGGAAAGACATTACACAAATATCCGACATCCCGACACCCCGGCATCCCAGCATCTGTTACCCCACTTTTTTTTATGCCGAAACCTTCCTCGGCCTGCACACAACAACTCACCAAATCCCGGCATGCCTTGCTCCACTTTTTTTTATGCCATAATTTTCCTCGGCCTGCACACAACAACCCATCAAATTTTCATCGTAATCGGATAAATGGTATAGGAACGCATACCGGACATACAGACAAACATTCATTTTTATATAATTATATAAATTATATGTTATTTCGGATTTTCGAACCTTTCTTTCAAACATACCTAATATAAAAATACAATAATTTCAAATTGTATAAATCATAGAATAATAATATTCTTTGGTATAAACTAGGAATGCGAAGGGCGATGCTTACAAGTAGCACCGGGCGCAAACGTACCTTAAACCGGCGCTGACTCGAGGATGAAACAATCAAAAATAATAGAAAAAGATACAATAGACCTAACCTAGAAAGAGATACAACTGAGATAGGTACAGGGAATTATTATGAACAAACATGAAAATAGTACCTCAAATTTAGACCAATTTGCTGCTACAAAGGCCCTACATGTTATTTTAATTTTTTTTATATTTGATATATTTTTTAATGCTGGTGTTAAGATGTTATATATTTTAGGAGCAACATAATTAATGAAACGTAAGTTAATGGTTTTATTACAATTTGGTATTTTTATGTGTTTATTTATTTTGGTTCGACTATTGTATGTTTGATCTTCATAGTTTTTAGTTTGTTAGTATTGTGCACATAACAACCGGTACCTACTCAAAACGTACAGCGAACGAACATTCATAATGTCTTCAGAATATAACTGTTGCGTGGGAAACCTCTTAGTTTTCTTAAAAATAATCTTTACAATGTAATTTTGAACGACATTCTGTTGACCTAGAAAGTTTGTGTATAGACCACCCCATATAACAGGTCCATATCGGAGCAAAGATTCAATTAATGCTTTGTAAATACTTATTAAAAGATTTTTACTTAATATGTCTCTTAACATTTAAAATTTATAATGATCTTATATTGTTGGTAAGTTTGTGCACATGTTTGTCCCACTTAAGATTTTGGTCCATGATAATCCCTAAATATTTGGTACAATCATTTAAGTTATTTATCCTTATGCCAGTGGCGCAGCCAGAATTTTGTATTAGGGGGGGTTTTAAAAAAAAAGAACAGGATTTCAAAATTTTAAAAACTAAAATTAAACCAGGCTCGATAATTTTTGAAACCAAAAAAAATAATAGTAGGATGAAACCCATTGGAAAAGGAAGAGAATATAACAAAAATTAAAGGAAAAATAATTTACGGGCGATTCGAGGTCGGGAAGTGGAAGGGGGTGAGTTTTTAAGGGTAGAAAACGATTTATCTCGATTTCCGGAAAAACTACAAGTCCTATGGAAAAACGTTAAATGGCAAAGTTGTAGGTAATAAAAAGATTTACAACTTTTGTATTTACACTTTTTTCACATAACCTCAAAATTTATGTGAAAAATTCAAATAACCAAGTTTTTGGTTTTTTATTTTTATCTTTTACAAGAAAAATAAATTTGTTGAAAATTTACCTTTTTATGTCCCAAACGCACTGTAATGTTTTTGATTTAAAATATTTATTTTTTCACCTTATTTTGACTTAATATCGAAAAAGCACCCTGATTTTCAATCGAAAATTCTCACGTCAAAATATCTGCTTTTTTAAAAAAGTCGGTGGGCTTTTTGTTCGTTGAAATCTCTGCTTTCTGATGGTGTAAAAAAATATACATTACTATGGTAAATGTTCTCAAAAAATGCAAAGAAACGAAAAAAACTCGAATCTTATTATTTTTTTAAATTATTATGTACAATTTTGAGCTATTTATTAAAATTTATACTTTAATTATTCGAAAAACGTAAGATTCCATGTTACATTGATAAACAAAAAAATTACAAGTCCATAAAACATAAAGATCGCAAAAAATATGCGAAAATAGTTGTTCTAAATATAATTATTAAAGGTAGGATTTAAAGGAGATTTCATCACATTTACAATAGTAATGTATATTTTTTTACACCATCAGAAAGTAGAGATTTCAACGAACAAAAAGCCCACCGACTTTTTTAAAAAAGCAGATATTTTGACGGGAGAATTTTCGATTGAATATTAGGGTGCTTTTTCGATATTAAGTCAAAATAAGGTGAAAAAATAAATATTTTAAATCAAAAAATTACAGTGTGTTTGGGACATAAAAAGGTAAGCTTTCACCAAATTTCGCAAAAAAAAAAATTTTCTTGTAAAAGATAGAAATAAAAAACCAAAAACTTATTTAAATTTTTCACATACATTTTGAGGTTATGTGAAAAAAGTGTAAATAGAAAAGTTCTTTCTTTCTTTTTATTACCTACAACTGTGCCATTTAACGTTTTTCCATAGGACTTGTAGTTTTGCCGGAAATCGAGATAAATCGTTTTCTACCCTTAAAAACTCACCCCCTTCCACTTCCCGACCTCGGATCGCCCGTAAATTATTTTTCCTTTCATTTTTGTTATATTCTCTTTTTTTTCCAATGGGTTTCATCCTACTATTATTTTTTTTCACTTTTTACCATTTTCAAAGGCTTCAGCCCTGGTCTAAACCGTAAAAACCCATCTTAGTCTGGGCGTGTGGGGGGGGGGTTAACCCCTAAACCCCCCCCTCGCTGCGCCACTGCCTTATGCTATTAAAATTCAGTCTGTTTGCCGCGGTGAGAAGAAAATGCAATATAATTGGTTTTACTGATATTCAAATTGACTTTGTATGAATCGAGCTATTCGAGTAATACCGTCATTGGCTAAATTTTTAATATGAGTCCAGAAAACAACACCACAGTATCGTCGGCGTATGAAATAATTGTGCCGTTATCAACATTTAAGTTGGTTAGTCAATTAATAGGGGAATGGAGGGCAAGATGACGACAGTAAGCTTATTTTTTTATTTTCTTCGTCATAGGTCGCCTTAAAACTTTGTTTCGTGTTTTGGAGCATTCAGGACAGCTTTAGTTCCCAACAGTTTGCTTTATATAATGCTATCTTTACTGTCAATTTTTTTTTTCTTAAGTTTAAAATTTTATGACAATTTCGTCATCTTGTCCTCATGTATGGGTCTAATGGGTGTAATGTCTACTCGGCCCCAGGAAGTCCATTGTTTTTGGCATCCCTGTGTACTGCAATGCAAAATGCACACTTTAAAGTCCGCTAGCCGAGATTATTTTTCATTGATGTTATTTTAAACTATAACACAAATCATAGTATGTCTTGGAAACGAAAGACTAATCGGAAAACCTGCTGCATGAGAAACATAGTTTAAGGATCAAAAAAATTATTACCTTGTCGAACTTCCATTGTCTTTATTTTGTTACTGTTACAACGTTTCGGTTAGTTAGTATAGTGTTTCTTAGGTCAATTTAATGACATAAAACAGTATAAAACTCCTAACCATAGGCGTCCCAAACAAATAATTAAAATGCGTATACACACTTATAAGTTTGTTTAACATTAAGTGTTTGTAAATACATACTGCACTTTATAAACCCACTGTATATATAATAATATTATATTAAAATAATAAATATAAGGTAACTCAAAGATTCTATACACAAAACTAAAACCAGAAAAATAAACCTGACACGGCACGACACTGCTCAGAAAATGCTTTAATTTTTTTACCAGAACTCCATTCTCGGACCATTCCCTGGCCCGTCCATAAGTTCCAAATCACGTATATTTTATCTTCGTCTCTTCCACGCCATCCGCGGTCACTGGCCTATCTCTGTCTGACAGAATCGATCGTTGAACGGGCTGGGGACCGCTTTTGCTATACCAGCTACAGGTAGCTGGCGCTTATCACCCCTGACAACGTGCATAAATTGTGAACGGTTGCCAGTTTCACCAAATTTTCTGGTTTGTTAATATATTATGTATAAGTATACGAGAAACAAGGGTTTGTTAATTAGTTGTTTTTAAACACTGAAAACACTTTTTGTCCTGATTTCAGTTATATTGTTTCTTAAGGACTAAAGAATATATTATTATAACAATGAATGACTTGTTATTTTTTTCTGTCACACTCAAAACTCCTCGGTTTAAAGTATATTTGCAAACTAGCTTTCAAAGAAAGTTACTGACTAACAATTGAATACTGATATAAATGAAACATCTTTAATAAAAAAACTTAAAGAATTGAAGAAGAAAGATCTGACAACCCTGGTTGTGCGGTCGGTCTCTTTGAGACTGTTTACCGCCGTATGGAATGATTGGAATGTCCTCAAACTGAGTTTGGATAAATTATATCTCTAACCGTTTTCAAGTGTAAACTAAATTATAATTCTAAGGCTACTATCTTAAATACTATCCATGTGCAAAGAAGCTTGATTAACTAACCAAAACGTTGTGTTAAGTAACAAAATTAAGACAATGGAAGTCCGACAAGGTAATTTTTTTGATATTACTTTATTGTCTACCACCTTCAAACAAATAGTTTAAGGATGATAGGTCTTTCAATATTTTTAAATTAAAGTTAATTGGCATGTTTGGTGAAAGCGCGTAAAAATATTTTTGAGAAATAATTTTGGTTTTTCCATATAAATACCTACTTATTAATGCCGCTGATTAAAGATGTGTTGAATAATGCTAGACGACAACGAAAAGTTTATTGAAAACAAACATTTTTATTACATTATCATCATCATCATTATTATTTTCCCAACTTAATATTTGTGTCATCTTTAAATTATTAATGATTAATAACGTTCCAAAAGTTTCCTTTAAATGTTAAAACCGAAGTTAAGTCGTTAAATGCCGACGGGCCAATTAAAATTCTTGGAAAGTTTTTATGATAATAAAATTTATAGCCTGAAAACTCTTTATTAGGCCTTATAAAAATATTCAAATAAAGTGAAGTTGACCAAAGTTTAATTTATGTTGAAATGCTGTTTTGTAGGGTGCATGCAAGTCTCTCGTTGAAGTTACGAAAAATGTCGCAATTACTCAACAGCGACTGATGCTATCCAATTTGTTTCAAGATATATTTTTCCTTTATTAAAATCATATCTTTTGTTATTTCGCAATTTAAAAAAAAGTTGCTAATCTAGGGGAGTTAGGTAGGCTTATAGGGTGGTTGATTCTACAAAAAAATTGGGAATAGTTTTGACAGTGAAATTGAAAAAGGTTTCGAGATCATTTAAAAAAATTATTTCAGGGATCTCGCTTTAAAATTTTATATAAAAACATATTTATTTTAAACATTAAATTAAAAACTATGCTTTGCGAATCACTTTTACGTTTAAGCTTTAATTATTGCGATTTTGTTTATGGTTATTGCATAGGCAATAATTCAAAAAAATTAAGAACGCTTGCGCAAGGTTTATACAGGGTTGGGCAAATGTTCCGGAACGACTTAATTACAGGCGAACGAAAAGTAATATCGGATCCGGGTCTTGGGCAATTTATAGGATTAAAATTTTACTATTTGACTATTATACCATATGTCAGTTATGTCACTAACTGTCAAGTGTTGACGTTATTTTTTATTTTTTTTTAATAGAACACCCTGTATATTTTTACATTTTTAAATTCCGTATAAAATTATAATAATTTTTTATTAAATGCACTATTAGTCTATACTTCATAGTTTCCGAGATATTGACTCTCGAAAAGTGACTTTTTGAACTTTGACATCTTATAACTTTCTAACAGTACGTCTAAGAGCAAAACGGCTTACATGTCCCTGTCTTTAATTTTTATTATCTTCCCAAAAAAATCAACTTCCGGTTAAACCGGATGTAACTCGAAAGCAGGAAATATAGTTGTTCCGGTTTAACTGGAAGTTGATTTTTTTGGGAAGATAATAAAAATTGAAGATAGGGACATGTAAGCCGTTTTGCTCTAAGACGTACTGTTAGAAAGTTATAAGCTGTCAAAGTTCAAAAATGTCACTTTTCGAGAGTCAATATCTCGGAAACTATGAAGTATAGACTAATAGTGCATTTAATAAAAAATAATTATAATTTTATGTAGAATTTAAAAATGTAAAAATATACAGGGTGTTCCATTAAAAAAAAAATAACGTCAACACTTGACAGTTGGTGACATTATGGTATAATAGTAAAATTTTAGTCCTATAGATTGCCCAAAACCCGGATCCGATATCACTTTTCGTTCGCCTGTAATTAAGCCGTTCCGGAACATTTGCCCAACCCTGTATATTATGGTCTTAAGAAATTGACCATATTTCTCATACATTCTCCAACTGAATTGGCTGAGAATGAATAACCGTCGGCTTCTGCATTTTTAATAATGTTATATATAAAATTTTTAATGAATCTAACTTTGCCACCACTCATCGCGAACGGATTACTTAAACTTAAAATAATTTCGCATTTTAATTTGCTGGGTTCTTTGAAAACTATTATAGGTATACTAAAATATCAGTATCCAGTGTTGGTTCTTCTATTACAATTATTGTAATAAATCTATTACATTTTCATTTAATGCGAGGAAACAAAGAAAACAAAGGAAAAAAAAATAATGAAACATTTTAAAAAACATTAAAATAAACAAAATTATCGAACAAACTAACAAATAATAATAGCTTTAAAATGTTAGTGTAGAATATTCATAATGGCGGATAGAGGGACAAAACTTGAAATTTGTATTATGGTTAACTGCATATCCATTACGATCTACAGATACGGCATTTAGTACAATTTTCTGTAAATTCTAATACAATTAAACTGTCACCACTGTCCTTTATTATTTATGGCAAAACGCTTTTAATTATAGATCTGACGAAATTAAAGTAAACATTTTCTTCTGTAAGGGCAAAGAAGCTGGTGACAGAATTTCAGAGTCTCCGTCTCGCAGTTGGTAGAGCGTTCGACTGGTAATCGAGAGGTTCTGGGTTCAATTCCCTGCAGAAGCATAACACTTTTCCAATTTTTTTGAATTATAGGGTTTTCGGAGAAATAACTGCGACCATGTAATGCGACATAACATCGCTAATGTAGAGAATCGTTCCTGGCTCATATTTTTTACAACCGACATTTTGTGACACGAGGAACAATAAACTATTTAACACAACACTCGTTAAATAATAACAAACAACACACCAACAAATTATCAAACCCGACTGGCACCCGTACGTAAATTAAAAATCCAAAAAATGTAAACAATGCCAAACTGACAATGAATATTTGAATAAACATTATACAACCCTCCTTACAGCAGCAATCGGTTTAGCCAACAAATTTTCTTAGAAAATAAACTAAGAACTGCTCCGCAATGTAACTCCTCTTCTCACACGTTTCTGCAAAATTGCAACGTTTGTCGGAAACTCATCGAAACTTAATAATGGGCAGTTATAGCCTTTATATAGGACTCTTTTTCTTTATCTTTCCTTCCAGTAATAGCATGCGTTTATTTCTCTCTTGCACGCTCGCGCATTAAAATTTCTCTGGGAAAGCAAACAAGTGGTCAAGAGTCGCCTGAACCTAATATACGAGGAACGTGTACGATGAGTACCGTTATGTATAGTGTTGGGATCACTCGAGTGAAAAATAACCTATCATTCGGTTTTTTCAATCACTTGAATAATTCGATTATCTTCGGAAATAATTCGAGTGGCGAACATATGGTTTTTATTTTCCAACGCGTCTCCAAAGTTGCTGCCCGCATGTCAATCACTCACTACGGCCAGAGCCATCTCCAAGCGAGCGGCTACACCGAGTGGTTTCGGTTATTATTGGCAATATAATTCAAATTAAATACTGCATTACGGGTTACCTGTGTAAGATAATATGATTTATTATTAAGATTTAAATACTGCATTACGGGTTGCCTGCGTAGGATAATAGGATTTATTATTTTATTTAGATTTAAATCGTCGGCGTCTACTGAAAACTTAGTGTTTAGTGGTGAGTATTCAGTATTCATAAATATCATGAGTTATGCAATATCGTGACATCTCAAGGTCAAGTAGTCAAGTTGTTAAATTGTAAGATCTGGGAACTGGGAACCATGCCAAAAAATCCACAAATATCTCCGCCACATTTAATAATCCGCAAAAAATCAATCGATTAACAACACCGAGTCAGTTATTCCCAATACAAATGCTGTATATCAACATGAACGATGAACCGCTAATACCAATATTAATATTAGCATTTGAGTGAAAAATCGATAATCATTCGGTTTTTAAATCACTCGAATACTCGGTAGTCGATTATTAAAATAAGTCGATTTTTCCCAACACTAGTTATGTATACTGAGTGATGTGAGAGGAGAGTATTCTCGAGAGAATATTCTCGAGAACGGGAATATTCTCGAGAATATTCTCTGTAAGAAAATTCTCCCGAGAATATTCTCTAGAGAAGTTTTTCTACATAATTTACACCGCCTCGATTTACACTGAAAAATTTTGCAATGATTTTTAAAATTTTGAGTTTCCCTAACCTTTTTTATAACTCTGGTGTTTTACGAAAATTTTGAGTTTCCCTAACCTTTTTTATAACTCTGGTGTTTTACGTCTGGCAACAGTGATTCAGGAAAATCCCCTAGAAGCGCGAACGTATACTCCTATGTTTTTAATAGTTAAATGTGATCTTTCTTTATTTTACTTTTTTTTTTGTTTAGTTTTTAGTTATTCTTGGAAAGGTATGTTATGTTTTTTAAATAAAAATTTTATTTCTTTACGTTTTGTTTGATTAACGCCGTTTGACATTTGCCGAAAATAAGCAGAATAGGTAATTTTTAATTTCTTTTTATTGCCATTTCTAGCGGTTTTTTTACCATTCTCAGAAAATTCTCTAACTTGAGAATATTCTTGAGAATATTCTCGAGAATATTCTCCAAAAGATTATTACCGAGAATTTTACATTACTATAATATAGTGCGTGGCTGTGATCACAAACTCTGGTAAAACACGAGGGATATTTTAGAGGTAATAGTAATAGGTAACGAAACGAAGGAGGTTTGGCTGATTCGATGGCTTTTAAACCTTATTTAAACTTAATAAATATTAAGTTACATAGGAAGAGAATTAGAGAGGGAGGTCATTGACCAAATGATCTTAAGGAAGAGCCGCCATTGTAGGAAATGTAATCTATGTTTTGATTTTGAGAAACGATTAATTATATTTTCTGTCAATATTTAAAAAAATCTAAATGTACAAGGGAAGGGCAAGTGCCCCCCTTGGATCACCACTGACAGAACACACCCAGAACAATAATTGTTTTTAGAAAAAAAAAATTTGAAACTTTGCTTTTTTATACTAACTCAAATTATAGAATATTTTGAAAAGGAAAGGGTAATAGGAAAATCTGCTACATGAGAAAGAGAGTTCGGACAAATTTGGTAGCAGCGTAGGGTAAAAATTAGGTTCATTTTATGTGCCGTAATAAATTCTAAATCCCTTAAGAACGCTTGCTGGTTGCGCCTCTGATAACGATGAAGTTTCTTGTCTGTGGATGTGGTTGTTTATTAATTACCATACTTTAAATTTGCAGAAAGATTTTACGAGTTACCTTGTCAAGACGCCAGTTAACCCATATACTTAAACCCGAACGTTTCCGCATGTAAATTAGGGTTCAAATTAGGATTGCTTTTATACGCGCGGGTGCTCAAAGTTACAAGAAACTTCAATTTGCAGCGTTTGGCCCGCATAGTTAACTGACTTCGCGTATGAAATAGCGGCTACGTCATTATAGTCACAAACTTGCGCGATGCCGATTTTATTGTCAGATACTATCACTTTTGTCAAGTTAACTTAAGATCTGACAATAACATCGGCATCAATGTTAACTTCTTAAATGTAATAGGCTTTTCTTGGGTTGCTTGCACAAAGGTTTTAACAATATTTAACTAACTCGGCAACTATGACCATTATTTCCCATAACATAATTTTTTTTAAAATTTTTTATAAAGTTAAATTTCTCTAAGAACACGTCACCTGTCATTTATGGCACCCTGTTGAAGTCTTGTCAGGACAGTACTGGGCTAAGTTCTTTTACCATAGCATTCACTAAATTTTAAACTTGTACGGGGTTCTTAATGGTTTATTAGCACAAAGGCTTGCAAACATACAGCGGTAATTTGATTTACAATAATTGAAACAACGTGCGATAGGTTGAAAGTTATGGGATTATTCATTGGTAAATCATAGAAATACATTTAACATGAACCAAACGTAGCAAGGGAAAACGCTATGAACAACCCTGACAACATACCGTGCTAGCAAGAATTATTTGCATCAAAGAGAGGGCTTGGATTAAAAAACGTAGGGTTTGGTTTAGGTCACAATGGTATGGGGACGATATATCTAACCAAATCTGGGTTAAAATTTTGTCAAATTCATATTATGACATGATATGTCAAACTAATAAGTAATAAAATAAGTAGACAAATACAAATTTATTTTTGTAATAAATTAAAAAGTAAGAATATACAGAAAGAAAAAGAAAAATAATTACATAAATTACTGAAATTGGCCACCGCCATGCTCCAAGCATAAATTCACACGTCTCTTTATATTTTTGAAAGTGTTGACCAGCATCTCTGAAGAAATGTTACCACATTCTTGGATAATCATTTCGTATAATTGTTCTAAATTTGCAATTGGTGTTTTAAAAATTTAAAATAGTGTTCTTTAAATGAGGAAAAACAAAGTAATCCATAACCGTTAAACAAGGTGATCTAGGTGGGAATTCAATGTCTGATCGAAAACTGATCAATCTGTCGTCGAAAAAATTGCATAAGTAGTTAATAGTTTCAGCGGCTGTATGGGCGGTTGCACCGTCCTGTTAAAAATATAAAAACCGTAGTTCGTCGTCAAGTAATTGCTCCACAACTGGATTCAAAATATTGTCTCTATACCGCTGTGCTGTAACTGTGTCATGGAAAAAAATATGACCAACAATTCTTTTTCGGGAAACAGCTAACCAGACACCAAGTTTTTGAGGGTGCAATGTGGACTCTACAAAAAAATGGGGATTTTCACTACTCCACATGCGTGTATTCTGAGAATTTACATAACCGGAGTGGTGGAACCAGGCTTCATCCGAAAAAATGTCAGGTCTAATAAATCATTTCATTTATTTTGTTCTTGACGTAGCATAGCATAGGAGTGTATGGTATCAAATTGTTGGAAAAAAAATGCTCGTTTTATATATGCTATAGTGAACTACCATCGTTCCATTTTTTAAACGCTTGTGAAAATTAGAAAGTCAATTATTATGACATCATTTTAATTTTCATAAAATATACTAATTAGGTACTTGACTATACATTAACAGGTTTAATTAATTTGTAGCACTCTAGATTGAAAATAAAATATTAACATAAAAATGTTATGACACGTCAAAAAATGACAAGTGAGGTGTCATTTCACTCATAATGTTATGCTGAACACAAATAAGTAAAAATATACAAGATGTCCCATTTAAAATATCAAAGTCAAGGTCACTTCCAGCCAAACCGGAAGTGCTTACAAATTGAAAATTACGCCAATAAATGCAGACTCATCTCTTATGCATAATCTCAAAATTTCATTTTAATATCTGTAAATACAGAAAAGTTATAGGGGTGAACGTCTTTTGAGAAACACCCGGTATAGTCCTTGTCCTTTTTCATTAGGCTATTTGGAACCAATTTTCGTTTAATAACTTGCTGTAAGTAAATGCATGTTTCCGTGACAATCACTTTCCAACTCAAAATCAGCAGAACTGGCAACGTGGCGTAGCTCTTTCATAGTAGTAAAATTCGTGACCGTCACGACGCAAAGGTTGGCGTATGAAAGGCAGGTGCCCGAGTGGCCCTTTTGACGATGCCTTGATGCATATTTGAAACGTTATATCTCGTAATGAGTCTGGGCATACTCCAGGGAAACGTATTGCCGTGACTCTTAGAGTTCCGTGCAAGGAAAATTTTAGCGTGGCGTGTATCAAAGTTACAATTCCATTTATATTAATGAGGATATTCAAAGTTGATAAAGCGCTTTCAGATAGAAAACTGACCGGTGCAGCTTTATTTTGTCTTTTCTCGGGTGGTATCAAAAAGCCCTCGAGATGTGTGGAGAACTGTGCTGCATTATACTAAATATTAATTGTGCACTTTATCTAAGTATTAGAGACCTCTATGCCCTTGTGAATTCCAATACAACGATTGTTTTATGTTTGCCCTGATGTTCTATTCTAGAACTAGAAATTAATGGCTTGCACGGCTGGCTGTATGTATACAGGGTGTCCGGTAAGTATGGGGCAAAAGCTCGGGAGCATGTGGGGAACGTTAAAATAAGTGTAATGTTTTATATAATTTTATTAATTCCTATGCCTCCTGACCGAGATATTGGGGCAGTGGGCCCTTCTTCGTTTTAATTTTAAAACATTCTGTGGAAAAATTGAGAGAGATAAACTTGTTTAAACGCTCTTTGCTACAATTTTAGATATATTCCTAACATTTTGTTGTGTTAGCTATACAATTTTAAATAAACAAAAATACTGATTTTAAAGATTTTTTATTTGTAGAACAACACCCAATAAATCTAATTAACGACAACACGATTTTTCTTAATAGCGTCTTTTTGGCATTGATTGAAGTCCCTTATTCTTTCGCGAGAAATAGCCTGATATTCCTCTGTCTGTCAGTGCCAACCTTAGCTATTGTAACGTTTATTGAAGCACAGGACGACGAAGTTCATTACAGAAATGTTCGATGGTGTTAACATCGGGGCCATACGCGGGCCTTTCCAGTCTTCGGAATTCCACTTCTTTCAGATGCAACATGGGATCTAGCATTATCATGCTATCATCCATCAACATAAATACCCAATAAAAGGAACAAATGGAGCGACCTCTACTTGGAGGATATCTAGTGAAGTTTCCCTCGCTAAATATCTATTCCAAGCATCTCGAACTGTATCGACCAGGAAAATGCTACATAACTTTTACTACAGCCATCCTCTATTAAGTCAATAAATCGACCCATGTCCGCTGTAGTTAATACCATAATGACAAAAGTGTCATTGCTAAATAATTGTTTAAAAACAACCGCTTTCGGTTATCTTGTACCGACATCCAGGTCGACATAATATCCACATTTAAAAAATACAGTAAATTAAACATTTTTTATTTAAAATTATGCAGCTCTTACAAGAAATAAGATAATGACTTGATTTAAAGTACTAAATGTTAGGTATACCTACATGTACGTTTGTAGCAAAGAGTTTTTTTAACAAAATTTTCTACCCCAATTTTTCCTCAGGGTGTTTTGGAATTACGATCGAAACAAACATTTTAATTTATCCGAGCAAAAAATATTTGCATCAAAGAGGGCTTGGATTAAAAAACTTAGGGCTTGGTTTAGATCACAATGATATGGGGACGATATATCTAACCAAATGTACGTTAAAATTTTATCAAATTCATATTATGACATATGCCAAACTAATGAGTAATAAAATAAGTAGACAAATACCAATTTATTTTTGTTGTTTACAAAATTAACAAAGTAAGAATATACAAAAAGAAAAAGAAAAATAATTACATAAATTGCTGAAATTGGCCACCGCCATGCTCCAAGCATAAATTCACACGTCTCTTCATATTTTCCAAAGTGTTGACCAGCATATCTGGAGAAATGTTACCACATTCTTGGATAATCATTTCTTGTAATTGTATTCTGAGAATTCACATAACCGGAGAGGTGGAACCAGGCTTCACCCGAAAAAAATATTAGGTCTAATAAATCATTTCTTTCCAATAAATTTTGGGTAAACCATTGAGAGTAATTCCTGCGTCTTTCAAAATCTGCGGCTTGTATTTATTGGAATACTTGCATTTTATAAGGAAATAAATTGAGCTGCTTCTTAGGAATAGTCTTGTATGTTCCATATAAGATCTTCCCACTTCTTGGGGCAGGCGTCTTATACAATTTGTTGGCGTATTTTGCATTATTTCACAAACGTTTGCAACAAGTTCTTCTGTTCTTACAGATGATCTTTCTGCTCCTTTTTTGTGTTGTATAGAACCTGTTTCCCTAAACACAACCACGGTTCTTTTCAGGCAATGATAAAAATCCCCAGCAATAAAAGCAACGTTAGGAAAATGTTCGTGAAAATCGTCCATGCACAAACCCGGATTGTATTGCTAATCACCATTATTTACTCTAACCCCGTTTCGAAAATACGCTTCAACCATGAATGTTTTGTGCTGTTCCGTAAAGCCCATTGTGTGAATTGTTCAAGAAATTGGAAAAATTAGCTATGAATCAAATTACTTCTAACGACTGTCAACGATGACGGAATAACTGATTGATTGTTAATTCAGGTAGTTACTGACACCCAACAGGTATTAAGCTCTACGGCTAAGCATTACGTCCTTAGATGCAAGTCCCTCTTTGATGCAAATAATTTTTTCTCGCACGGTATTAGCATCTAAGTAGTTATAGATGGTACGTTCAACACCAATTTCCACCATGGCTCTTGCGCATGCGCCAGCAGTGCACAGGTTCAAAGCTGGTCATTAGAAGTCCAAAGCCGTTGATTAGTCGTTCATCAGTCTTTTAAAGCCGTTCAGCCGGTATTATATAGGCTGATCCGTTCCTTTATCATAACGCTGTTCATAACTACCAATAATTTTCAAATTACCGATTCCGCAAAACTGGTTTCAGTTATTACTTAGTGTTAATAGAAACAGCTTTTTATTTAGATTACAGTTAGTCCTTACTTATCCTCTCCTCTCCTATTTTATACATGGGTGAACTACACAGCACCACCACACACTATAGTATAGGACACGACGTTTTATACATCGTAATTACAAATTACATCCAGTTTCCAGATTTCGAAAATTGATTGCATCCTGCCAGGAGCGTCGCTAGGCACCTACAATAAGAAGGGTGGGGTGGCCGCCGTGTAAACGCCCAACTTATAATTATGGACATGGGCGTCGTCACGATAGTTCTTATGGGTACCACAGAGGTGACAAAGCGCGAAAATATTTTCACACCCAAATTTTTCTGAATATCGTTGCGAGTTGTAAAGGCATTTATTAAAGGTCCACCAAGTAAGGTATATAATTTTTATTTTTTATTCCTAATCGAACGCTCAATAATTTTAACATAACCGCTCAGTTGCGGCTGAATATCGAGAAATCCAGAGCAAATATTGTATTAACGTTGTAAAAGAAGTTTAAATTATATATATTTATCTACTCCTATTTAATTATATAATAATTATTCAACTGTTTTTGAGCAATTAATAGTATCTATAAACAAACAACATGAGCTATAATAACTCACTACTATCTCACTATAATAATAAATCGGAAAATATTCAGGTGGCTCTGTACTTCTGTATAAGTTGATTGGCCGAAAGGGAACAGTCCATTAGTGTTATTGAGGGGAGTACTGTCACTTGAATAATTTTTACGTTTTCAAATTAAGTTAATACCTAATTATTGTAAATTTTGTGCTGAAAAAGATTAATTCACATAGTGAAGATGAATTAGTATGTACACCTCCAGAAATAAGACAATTAGCTAATGTAACCATACAGAATTTATTGCCAGAAAAATCCAAAAACAAATATAAAGGTTTACACAAAATTTTCAAGATTGGTGTAGCAGTAAGAACATTAAGTCATCGTTTACAGAAAATGTACTTTTGGCATATTTTAGCGAACTTAACACTAAATATAAAGCATCGTCTCTGTAGACTTTCTACTCCATGCTAAGAAGCACACTCAACATAAATATGTAATGGAATCAATATCAATAATTAATATAAAGAATTATTTAAAATTACGTGCGTGTCTTAAACGTCAATCAGAGAAACGTAGGTAAAAAGGCAAAAACGTTTACGCCAGAACAACTTAATAATTTCATAAACAAAGCTCCTGATGAGAAATATCTGGCGACAAGGGTAGTAGATGTCACAATAATTCAATCATTTTTATCATCTAGTCAATTACATAATTTATTTTAGGTTGCTTTAATAATGGGCATTATGGGTGCTTGTCGTGCAGCAGAATTGCACTTTATGAAAATTACAGATTAAGAAGCTCATGGATCTATTTTTATGGTCAGTGTACCAAATACAAAAACAAAAATTGCCAGAATATTCACTGTTACGGGAAATTTTTATACCATAGTTAAGAAATATTTAAACCTGCGTCCTACCGATATATCGCAAACGATATTATTCTTTAAATCTCAAAACGAAAAATATCACTTACAAAGAATGGTCAAATTACAGCACTCGTCTGCGGCTCATGCTGCAAACTTCATCAGCGTGAGTTATGACCTATATTAGTGCTCGTTAAATTATATACTATTAAAGAGTTATAAATTTCTAGCTGTTGTTTTCGGTCTGTATGGCAACCAACTAGCTAATTAATATTAATTATTTATTATGGAGAATTATTTCCAAACTCTGCGAAACCGTACTGATTAAACCGTATTTTTTAGTTTACAACAAAAAAGACGATGTTAGAGCACATTTTAAAATTAAAATAGCACAACAGCATAGTTTTGCTAGTTCGATTTACAATAAATATAATTAAACTTGAAACAATTCAAACTGGGGCAGTCTGGTGGAAACTGACGTCAACTTGTGTAAGCGCAGTTATTCGCCCATTTGCTACTTCCGCAAACTTGTAGTGGGCCATGATCCGAGATAGAGCACACTCAGCGCCAGTTTGCGGTTGAAACAATTGTTGAAAGCCACTATGCCGTTGTGCCCCCAGTTTCCTGAATTCTATTGAGTTTATATTACAAGTTGTAGGTCGGGGAATTGGCGATTAAAATTAAGAAAGATAATGGTTGTTATATAAGCTAATCATAGACATTTACCTTTTGATCCGTACAGCTTATCTAGTGAGCAAACAAAAGTTAAGTTTTATGGGTAAAAAAATACTAAAATAAATAAAGTAAAAAATAATAAAAGTAAATTAAACAAAGGAAATAAATCTGGTGTTTACAAATGAAAATGTAATGATTGCTCTAAAGTTTATATCGGACAAACAGGTCAAAACTTCGAAAAACGAATAAATGAACATCATGCTAGTTTTATAAAAAACAAAACAGATTCTAATTATTCTAACTATCTGTTAGAAGCAAATCATACATTTAATCATAACTACGATATCTTGCACATTGAAAACAAAAGTACAAAATTAAATTTGCTTGAATCCTTAGAAATAATTGGATTTAAACGGATCACCTCTTTTGAATCTCTTTAATTGGTCTGTAAACATTATTATTGGTTTTTCCAACCATTTAAACAACCTGAAAATTACCTGCAATTTTATTGTTACACCTAAGTTATAACTTTTAAAATACCATTTTTAAGTACTCCTTGAAAGAAGCAACTGTGTTGCGAAACATGTCGAGTCAAAATAAAAATATGTGGAAAGTGTAAAATTATAATTTTAGTATTGAAAATACTACTGGGTGCGTATATACGGGTATATTTCATGAAAAATGAATGCGACATGCGACATGCACATAAATAACACGGCGGTGAAGTCGAAACAAACATCCGAGCAGCACAGGATCGATGACATTATCTGTTGAGTATTAATATTGTTTTGTTTTGGGTTTCGGCATTTATTATTATATTTGTTGATATTAAGATAATATATCCGGGAGAGAGAATAGTAGAAGTCTGAGAACAGTTAGTAGATAGTTATTAATGATACTAGTTCGATGAACACTAATGAAACGTGTGCAACGTTAATTGCACAAGTTTCATTAACAAAGTTTATATCGAACGTGTATCATTCAAAATTTAATCTACGACAGTGCAAATAAATTTTATTCGTATAAATTTCATTGATATCAGATAACGTTTTCGTAATTTTTAAAATTTTCAGGTGTCCATATTAGTCGATATCATGGTAACCGCATTTTTGATTGTTTCAATTTCGATAAATTTGGAAAAAAAATAAACAGTGAATGTCGCTGAAACAAAGCGAAATAGCGCGGCGGTCTTGGCGTATTACACAGAAAGTCGGGGGAGAATGTAATACCAATCCAAAACATTTCATGAACAAAGAGTACAAGGACCAGCAGGTAAATGGTTGTGTGTAGCTAAAGAAATAATTTTGTCGCTATTTTTGAAAAGGTGGTTTTGAGCTCTCTTCAATATGTACTAATATACAGATTATCCTATATTTTTTATTTTAACAAAACAGTCACATTTACACATTTCTAAGTATAATTTACACATTTCTAAGTATAATAATTTAATTATTATTTCAAACTAAATCGGAGCATCCATGCCGTCATAATAACGCGTGATAGCGGCACGTTACATACTCACAGATAGGAGTAATCTGTGCTGTGACATAATGGTTTCCTTCTCGCCACTGTATGTGGTAGGTATTTTCAATACGCCTATGATACTTGCGTAAGATGCAAGATCTGTGAATTTTTTTATTCTTTAGGCGCGTTTAGCACTTTTTGTGGGCACTGAAATAAACTGAGCCGTCACGCGTACACCCGTCACGCGTAACGCTCGGCTGTGTTACGCTCGAATTCGACTCCTATATTGCCAACGGACCCGAATGAACGTTATATGAAAGAGCATGCCGCATCAGTCGCATTCAGTATCGACGTGGAAACAGTGTGCGTTGTTTGTGTGTTTAAGATCACAAGATAGACACTTGTTGCGTCTCAGGTATGTTCTGGCATTTTTTTCAAGGGTTGTTTAATTTTAGGAAATATATTTATTCGATATTATTAATTTCACCTTGTTGAAGTTTTCACTTCTGTCGTGTGGTCTTAAGCACACACAATTTTTTTTATTTACCATTTATTTAACACAATTAATAATATACAGTCGTCAGAAGCCAAGGTTTTGGACACGGAACGGCACTGAAGAAAAAGAAAATTCAAAGAAGCAGCTTTCATGAATCAAAATACCCATATATTTAGGAAACCAAGTATAGATATCTCCAATATCTGGAAACCTCTTCTTGTCCAAAACCAACAACTCAAACTTCACACTCCAATAAGCACGTAGGCGAAATCATCAAGTTTCATTGCACATTGATAGTGTTTAAGACAGTAGCCTTAGAATTATAATTTAGTTTACACTTGGAAACGGTTAGAGATACTAACTAACCGAAACGTTGTGTTAAGTAACAAAATAAAGACAATGAGCCTAATGAATAAAAATGTAGCGATTGCTTTTTCTTATAAAATCGAAGTAAGTTCTTGAAAGCCAATGAATAAAAACTTAAGTAATTGGTTTTGCGTCCAGCAATAATTGCTTAAAAGTGCAGGAATTGCTTCTAGTCAATGCCTTTTCTTAAAAAATAGAAGCGACTGCTATCGTTTGCTTAAAATGTGATGAATAAATTAAGGAATTGCTTTTTCTAGTGTATATAGCGATCGCTTTCAACTTTTCAAGGTAGGTTGACCCCTGCATCATTTGCTTGGTAGCAGTCAACTTTAGTTCTCCGCGGCATACACGTGCGTCGTTCTTAATTTGTGTCTTCAATTATGGCTGAATACATATACTAAGTGACATAGAAACCCGAACACCCAGTAACTTCAATAATATTTTACATAAACATCCGGAGGGTCATAGTAAGGAAATGATTAAAATTTCAATCCATCTTTAAAGAGAGACTAAGTTTATTCGGTTTGTTCAGGTTTGTTCGGGTTTGTGGAATGAGAAACTGATAAGGCTAAAAAAAATTTTTACAGGGTGTTCGGGTTTCTATGTCACTTAGTATATATGAACGTCCGTAAAAGAAAAATCTACAGTGAAGGTTAAAAATTGCAGATATTATGATGATTAAGGAAAAGTTATTTCGATTTGACTGCGAAAATGTTGAGTGGTTGGCAAATTATTTTTTGACTGATACTGGTAAAAGGCGAGGGGGTGCACTGTCGCCTTTAAATAAGATTAAAGTCTTTCTGCGGAATTTGTCGGATCCGGGCTTTCAAAATTCTGTAGGTAAAGAACTCGGTGTTCATCAAACTACTGTCTGTAAGACATACACTTCTATAATGGATGCAGTTTTGAAGAAGGCCGATATTTTTATTAAATTTCCCTTAAGTGTTAAAGCTGTTGTGGAAGCTAAACGGTTGTGGTTAGAGAGATTTATTTATGTTCCTTCAATTTGTGAACGAATATCAATTGCTTGTTTTTAATTTCTTCATCACTACTATCACTTTCCTCATTTTTACTGAAATCTGCCATATCACAAATATTAGTTTCCTATTTTCCACAAAAACGTAACAGATTACTATTGTACTAAATAAATAGACCAACGTTGTTGGATTTACGTCAACTCTTTTGCAAATTAGGCACCAAACTGAACATGAAATCTATAATCTAAACAAGTGGATAAGCCACGTCCGAACTTGTGTTGAATAAGCATTTGCTACAAAAGTGTAAGAAAAACAGCAATTGCTTCAAAATTTTATTCATATCCAGATCTAGCAATTGCTTTTACTTATAGCATTTGCTAGTCAAGCTATTGCTTTTACTTCAAGTAATGGCTTAATTTTTATTCATTAGGCTCAATGGAAGTCCGACAAGGTAATTTCTTTGATATAACATACTTCATTGTCTACCACATTACTACCAAGTTACCTCTTAATTAAAATTACCACGAGCCGCCCGTGCCATGTGGCTTTAATTACATGCTGGTTAGTTTTAATGTGTTAGGTTGGTATCATTTGACGTTAATTTCAGGATCCGATTTAGAATATCTTTTACTTTAAAATGCCTTTATTCCAAACTATTATTGTTGTACGGAGAAAGATTATATCAGTATATATTATGGAAATTGCCAATATAATATAAAAAATACTTAATAATAATAAAAACAAAGTCAAATTAAAAAAGTAAGTTAATCCAATTTAACTAATTAATAAATATAAATTTAAAAAATTGCCTAAGTAATTAATTCTTTAATTCTTTTTTTTTTAATTACAAATTTTCAATTTGTATAATATATTTTCAAGCGAATTATATCCTTTAAACTTTAAGGCATTTATAGCAGTGACGTTGCCAGCCATTGAGGATGGGGGGTAGTACATATTATTAATAAAAATGTTCCTACAATGTGGAAAACATCTTATATAACTTCTTTACCCAGGGGGGGGGGGGCAAGCATAACGTAAAAAATATAGACCAATAAGTAAACTATTCATATTATATTTGAGCAAGTTAAAAATATCATTTTAAAACAACAACATTGTTTTTTTCCACGTAGGTCCATTGAAAGTAGTCTGGTGAAATTTACAGGTTTTATTTTAAGAAACATGAATGATCGGAAGCAGGTCGACGTTGTGTACACGGACTTCAGTAACGCTAATTTTTATTCTGTGGTAACGCATTTTGTATTTCAAATAACGTTTTTTCATCTTCTGTACGTCTGTACTCTTATCTAAATCCCTAATGGTTTTTAATCTACTTCTTAATAGTATTTTTCTTCCACATGCTTTTCTGGACAAGGCCGGGGTAGTCTCATTTATTAAGATCGAAGGGAAATTGTCTCTTGAGACGAAAAAAACAGTTATAGAAACAAGAAGAAAAAAAAAAGGTTAAATTTTTTTTTCTTCTTTCCAAAAGTAAAAAATTAAAAACTATAAAGTTTAGTGTCGAAAAACTGTTACAAAAGTTGCAAAAGTAAACTCCTTGAAAAGTATATTGTTATTTTAACACTTCGAAAGTTTTCTGGAAAGTTTCGTACTATTATTTCGATCTTTATATGTTTGAGTAATATTGCAAGAATGGAGCCTGGGAACTGGCGGAGTCGTTTTATAAACCCCTAACAAACCCCCCTAGTCTTGGTACATCCCGGTAGAAATATTTATCTAAAAATAGAAAACCAATGACAAGGTAAACGTACATACGACGATTTTACGAAAGCCTAATATATGCAGTTATGATAATTTCGAATTGTGTATAAATAGTTTGTTTGAACCAAATCCTTTTATTTTACTTTAAGTGGATCCGACCGCGCTAAAATTTGCCATGTTAAATTGCTGTTCTTTTTGACCCGAATTACAAAAAAACTAAGAAAATTATCAGAAAAAAAAAGTTACCAATGGAAAGGTAGGATCTTTGTGGGTGTGCGAAAGTTAATTTCATGCAGAAAAAAAATTCGAAGAAAAAGATATTAGCCAATGAAAACCCGGAAAATAAATACTTAAGTTCATTGGATTGTTAAAAATATTGAAAATATTTTTTTTTTAATAAAAACAACTTTCGCACATTCTCCAATATCTGTAGAGTCCAAATTTAAAAAGTTTTTAAAAATCCAATAATAAACATGGCCAGGATTCAGGTCAAGAGAACGCAATGTTTTTGGTCTCTGAAATCAAATGAAAAGAATTTGTCTTTGTTGAAAATCGACATTTGGTTTTTGCTACACGTTGTGTACATGGGGTGGTACGTCTAAAGATAAAAACATTATTTTCTAAGCACTAGTAGACTATATCCTACGCTTCGCTTGCGTTGATTATAAAAAATTCAGGAAGTAGGGTGGTCAAAGTTTCGATTATATTTAACTTATCACAGTTTTCAGCCCGCATCAGTGTTATGCTAACGTGTTAAAAGTTTACTCATATATTATTATAATGATTTTAAATTTGTGGACATTTCTATAGGGTGTTCAAAAAAATATTTTGTAAGTTTTAATTTGCATTTATTTTATAAATAATTAATTTTAGATTAAGAAATAATATAACATAATTCCTCACAGTAAATTAATAATAATCTCTTATTGGAAACAAAATCTAATAATAAAAAGTTGATATAATTACATCATTATAGGTATGACCTTTCACATTGGCGTTCTCAGTTATTAACTTGAATTTTAGTTTTTTGAAGGCTTTGTAATCTTAAAAAATATATATAGTGTATCTACCCAAATTATGTAAATCAGCAACTAAAATGGGTTTATTTCTTTCTAAAATGACCAACTAAATTTTATTTTGGTATTTAGTTAAATCTAAATAAAGTTTAGTTCTTAGGGTCCTACCCCTACCATTAAAAGAATGCATCCTTAAAGAATGTGGGCAGGTATTTACACTGTTGCGCAATATATTACCCCTCTGCAATACCTTTTTTATCAATGGCGTATTTGTTCAGGAATTTTTGCTGCAATATATCTGGAGTTATTTTTAGGCATTACCGATCTAAACCGATCTTATTAGGATATTAATTTATTAATCCCTTTCAATTTAAAACAATAACACATGTCTCACAAGTCAGATCGCTTGACGATCGCGCAACAACGCGTAATCTGCCGAGCCGAACAGTGGACCAGCGCAAATGACCGGTGTTAATCAATATATTATCATTGTTAAAAACATCGGCGACTCGCTGTATTTCGTCCAATTCTCGGGGACAACGCGACATCAGTAGTGGTACACGATAGCAAGTAAAGGCGAAAAAACAATAATTATATAATAATATAAGGAGGCTAAAAATAAATGTTTTAAATTGCCAGTTACATCAAGTACTGCTAGGGTTGCTTTGAATACTGGGGTTAGCCAAAAAACTGTGTGAAAAATAAGAAAGAAGAACAAAGAACGACAAGGAAATAGCCTGGCGATTTATAGAAAAATTTTACTGTGAATATAATGGACCCAGCTAAACATATTTGAAGTATTTATTAAAATGTAACCAACTTAGTCGTGTACATAAGTACGGGTACGCGATCGTTTTTTACAGAGTGTTGTTTTTTTTCAGAAGTCTCAGGAACAAGTCGAGTTTTATAATAAATGTCTAAACGGAATAATTTTTAAGAAATTAGCATTTAAAAAGTACATTTTTTCCTTAAAAAAATAATAATAATAATAATATTTCTAAAAAAGGTGACTTTTACCTATACTATAAAGCCCGACAGGCCGCTTTACATAGTCAAAGGTTAGTAATTTATACCACTTTATCACCTAGTGGGGAATAAAACCAAGGTAATAAACTGGTAAAAAACACCTGTTATTAGGAGAATTGGGCTTCATAGACAAGGCCAAGTAGTCTTCTTCGTGGTAGTAAAGAGGTGTTTTTCACCTGTATTTAACCTTTGTGGGCCTATGTTGGGCCTCTTATGGGCTATGAAGTTTATAGAAAACCATAACCACAATTTTAGAAAAAGATGAAAATAGTATGTTGTTTTTATTTTTATCAAAGCGCAGGAGGCAGGAGTTTACTTAAATCAGAACATGTAATGTCAGCCGCTATTGATTTTTAAAATGGAGTGGTAGTATGTATATAAATATAGGTACTTATAAAAATAATTATTTCATCGATGTGAGGTAAAAAATTAGGTGCGCGTAAAAATTTTTTCTATAGATTTCAATTTTACCTTGAAAAACTAACCGCGCCCCAAAAAGAAGACATTCAATTAAAAAAAAACAAGGTAAATTAAAATTGAAAATACAAGAAATTTAAAATGTGGACAATATTTTGTGCTTGGACGAATAAGTTAGCTCGGTTATGTGCTGGGTTTTTGTAATATATTTGCTATAGTTTTAGTGTTACAAGTAATTTAACAAAATTAATTGAAAATAATACACCATGTTAAAAAAATACGGCGTCAGTAAAATATTTTTTTCTAAAGGTCATAATTTCCTGTGTTTGGGCCATAAATAAATGGACCTATAAGTCAGGCCCGTATTAGGTTATGTTAGGAGAAAATTTCCTATTTTGGACCTTCTGTCTAGATAAGTCTAAATTAGGAGATATATTCGTTTATATGGCATAAATTTATAATAAGTGTAAGTGTATAAGAAGCATAATTTGAGGTTTTAAAGAATACTGCAGGGCTTATGTATGTTACTCCATAAAATGTTTCTATCGGGGTCGCTGAAATGTCTCGCACTATCATTATAATCTAACTAACCTAACTTTTTGGCCGAGTTCGAATATAAACGTATAACGCTATTTCGTTGCTCCGCCGTTTTGTATAGCTCCTACGCGACTCCTTTTATTTCGCCGAAAAAATGGAAACTGATTATTTTAAAATAGTGGCGGTTTTAAAAAGGAGAGGGTCAAGCTCCTCCTTGGATTATTTTTATGTTCCCCACAAGCGGGAAGATTAACCACAGTGCAATGAACGTTACAATCATCATTAAATATTTCTAAGGCAGAATCTCTTAAAAATCTAATTTTTGGAAGATACGGCTTTATATCTGGTTAAAGTCACTTTGAGGACAAGATAAGAGGACTATTTGGCTATAAAAAATTATTTTAGTAGTAACTATAACCTATTTTATACTTTAAAACCTTCTGGGCTTTAAGTGCAAAATGTAAGACTAATATAGGATATACTTCACCTCAGAAAATGTTCACATTATAACCTGACCATGAAGATATATTAAAGACAAAACGAAGTAATTTGTTCTTCATTTATGGGCCTAAAAGATTTTTGGGCTTGAAGGCCCAATCTAAGGCCAAAAATAACCTGGTTGGGCGTTTTTACTGACTTTCCTTAGACCTAACTATCAAGTCAATTTACAACTACTCTCTTGGACCATCTCTTGGGCCTCTTATCTTTTCCTACTTTAAAGACGTATTAATAAGTTCGAATCACTTTGTTTTGACCAAACAGTTAGTCTGTTTGACCGTTTCGTCCAAAAAGCCGATTTGGAGGTAAAAAATAGACTATTTTTTACTTAAATAGGTTATTTTACTCCAAATTAGAGGTCGCCAAGGCTCTAAATGTTTGTTGGGTAATAATATCATTATATAATATCCTATTATATAAAATAAATATCTGCTCCGGTATAACCGGAAGTAATAGAAACAAAGTTTTAGGTAAAGAGGGCACATCGAAAAATATGAATTTGCAATGTTTGAAAAAAATATTTTCAGTAGTTTTCTAATTCTAATTTAATCTATTTATGCAGTCTAATATAACAAAAACAATATAAAAACATCTATTTTCAATTTTATGTTTATTTTTTTGATTTATTTTAAATCAATAATTAGGAATCCATAACACATTCCGTGCGGGTATAATACATAGTAGGCAAATATAATAGACGACCTTTGTATTGTATCGTTTGGATAGGCCTACTATGGTAATGAACTGTCGTATTTCTAAATTTTATTATGTAGAGGATGTCCGCGAATTGATGGTAACAAGCGAAAAAGCTTTTCGCAAAATATATTATTAAGCTATAAAGAAATAAAATTTGCATCTAGTCATTTTCTCTCAGATGACCAAAAAATATGAAAGTACGTATAAAAATATATGAAAAATAAAAAAAAACCGAAGCTAGTACCTATTTAAATTTTTTTTAAATTCAGTCAAAATCTTAAATTTGAAATTCTAAACTAAAACCTGTGGAACTTGTCCACAAGAACTTATTTTTAATGCTTTTTAAGTACTATATTAGTACCTACCTTAAATCTTTCTTTAAAAACCTTTTGCGGTAAAAAGCTAGTAAGTACAGGGTCTTCCAACGAGGACTGAACAGGGGCTCATTTTTGAGCTTCCTTGTATTTAAAGAAAAATCCAAAATAGCCAATGGATGTACTTTTTCCTGCAGAATTCAAAAATGAAACCAAAAATTTATTTGAACCAGAAACAAAAGAGTTACGATATGGATAAGGTGTTTTTTAAATGGAACATAGCTTTTTTTATACGATTTTTGAAACGAGTGCTTTTTTTTGTCCGTTCTGATTAAAATATTTAATATTGTGACAGCTATTTTTATTAAATTTTAATGTTTTATCCAGTATAATTTAACTTTAACCTGTTTGAAACATACACTAGGTAATAAAGGTATAATCACCTTTGAATCCTTCAAAGTCATTTCGGCAATATTATAGTAAATTTGTCAAATTTTTTGACTTTAAAGGATTCAAAGGTGATTATACCTTTATTAACTAGTGTATGTTTCAAACAGGTTAAATTTAAATTATACTGGATAAAATATTAAAATTTAATAAAAATAGCTGTCACAATATTAAATATTTTAATCAGAACGGACAAAAAAAAAATCACTCGTTCCAAAAATCGTATAAAAAAAGCTATGTTCCATTTAAAAAACACCTTATCCATATCGTAACTCTTTTGTTTCTGGTTCAAATAAATTTTTGGTTTCATTTTTGAATTCTGCAGGAAAAAGTACATCGAATGGCTATTTTGGATTTTTCTTTAAATACAAGGAAGCTCAAAAATGAGCCCCTGTTCAGTCCTCGTTGAAAGACCCTATACCTAACAATTTTTTTTGGTTTTAAAGAAAATAAAAACATGAAATACAGCTGGTGTTGCCAACTTTTTTTTCTGTAAGATATAGTATTATAAAAACCAACACAGAAAAAATATAGGACATCTTAAAATGAAGTTGTTAAAAGTAAAATTAATTAAAGGAAACGAGCATTTTACCTTTTAAATGTACATTTATGGTACCGTATGGTTGGTTCGTTGGTTTAAGGCGGGGGTCAGGCGTATAATAGCCTGAGCTTCTGGCACTGCAGCCTATTGGCTAAATTGGTTTATTGTACTCCCCAGTCTTACTAGAAAAGGTTTGTTCCTTCTAAGAGGTCCAATAGTTTCCTACCAAGTTTGTCATGCGGGAGGTTATCCCCGCGTTGAATATTCCCGAAGATTTTAAATCTTCGTTGGGTTAGTGCTTCGCAGCTGTAAATGATGTGAGAGGCGGTCTCATCCTCCTCGCCGCAAAGTCTACATTCTATGGGTCCGTTGTAGACTCCCATTTTCTGAAGATGTTTTCTCAAGTGACAGTGGCCTGTTAGCAAACCAGTCACCTGTCTTTACCGTATGGTACTAAATATCCTAGTAAAATTTAACATGCACAACTTGAAAATTTGACATGTATTTAATTTTAATAGGAAAAAAAGGCTTTCGGGTGGGGGTTCAGATCCCTTTAAATATGCAACTGATGACATGCATCATGATGGTACTTTTTCATTAAATGTGCATTTTCAAATAATAAACTTCTTCGGTCTAAAATTTCTGCCAAACATTTTAATTTATTACCTGCATAAATTGAAAGCTACCCAGAATTTCAAAAATATTTTTGTTAAGAATGTTAGTGCAGATTTTACCATTTAACAAAATTTATACCATTTTTGTAATTTACAAAAAAATAATTTTACATTCCTTTTTTAGGCCAATTTTCTATTTTTTTTTAAATTATTTTTCACTCTTCGCGTATTAGAACCCATTGTCAGAAAATCGTTAGTTAGCTCAAGCTGACAAATTAATACACTGATGTTAATTGACTGATGCTCTAATGAATGAACGAATATTTTTTACACAAATGATTTGCTACCTGCAAATGTCGGCGTCTTTGATTTCTGTGAAACCCAGAACACCGCGCCGCCTACTGGTTTCTTGCGATCTTTAGTAATCGGTCATAGTTCGCGTGCACTTCTTTGGTAAAACCACGATATGTAGTAAGCGAGGAATATTATTTCGCACATTTTTTTATAGCTTTGCGGCTCGAGCTGGTATCTACGAAGGCGTTGAAGGGCCACATAAGTTTTTTCAAATATAGGATAACATTTACGACAAACTTTAAGAACGAATTTTATAACTAAGCCCTCGATTTAAAGAAAATACCAATATAAGCTTAAACTAAATATCTTTATTCGCATTTTTTTATTTCAAATATTAGCTACATAATGGCCATACTTTTCGGTCTCAGAATAATCTTTATATCGATATATTAAGGAATACTCTTTTGTTTGCAAACATATTTAAAGTAATATTAAAAACATTAACGATCAAGAGGGTAATTTGCTTTGAAAATACTAAGCGTAATATATCATGTTATGTAGTACCGCTCCGACAGTGAAGAGAAAGATCGCTGTTTAATACCTAAATGCGCTAAAAGAGTTAACGACGATAACCAGCAGGCTGACGAAGAAAATTTCGGATATTTTCTCGCCCCGTCTCGGCTCGCATGGTGACCTTGAAATAAGATTTCAGAAATATCGGTCGGATACTCTTAAGAAAAGTGGGCGAATGAACAGCTTTTAAGAAGAAATACCAGTTTTTTCATATTAACCTATTAAAAGAGCTGAAGAAACTGGAATCGGGAGATTGGTTTATTTATTTACGAATAGTGTTTTTGTATCCTGTTATCGATGAAGAAATTATCGGATCATCAACATTCTTCATCTTTTGATGATTTTGGTATGTCTAATACAATCATAAAATCTAACTATAAATATCTAGTTAAGCCCCTGGTTCATATTGTAAATATGATTTTTGAAATGGGTATTTTTCCTGACATCTTTAAAAATACCGTAATCATACCATTGTATAAGGGAGGAGAAAAAACTGATATCAATAACTATAGACCTGTTGTCCTTACTGATCCCATTTGTAAAATTATTGAGAAATGCATAAAAAAGAGACTATGTAACTTTTTTAATTTAAATAAGCTAATGTCTGATTCGCAATTCGGATTTAGAGAGGGAATGGGTTCTGATTCTGCTGTATATGAAGTCACTAATTATATTATAAATTGCTTTAATAATAACTATAAACCTCTGGTCATTTTCCTGGACCTATCTAAGGCTTTTGATACGGTTGATCATCGCATATTACTGCACAAATTGGAATTAATTAGAATAATGGGTAAAGTTCTTCGACTGTTTAATTATTATTTAATTAATAGAACACAAAAAGTTAAACTAAATACAGTATGTAGCTTTTCTAAAGGTGTTGAGTTTGGTGTTCTGCAAGGTACAGTGCTTGGCCCGATTCTACTCTCTATATATATTAACATCAGTCTAGCAAATGCAATGCCTAATGTAAAAACGGTTTGCTTTGCTGACGATACAGTTCTTCTGATCAAGGGGTTAACATGGCACAATGTATTTGAAGGAGTAGAGAGTAGGGCTGCTACCTATGTAAAGGTTTAGATGGACTATAATCTTTTAACTCTTAATGCAAACAAAATAAATTTTATGTGTTTTTCAATGAATAAGATTGGGTTACCCAATGATCTGCTAGCTATAGATGAAGCAATAACAAACGAACCTATTGCCAAAATCGTATACCATTCTGAAGTAACTTTTGTGGCAAATTGCGCCCCTCCACTTTGTTTGCCAAACGTACCTCTTAAAAGTAGGTATTAACACTCTTAGAGTACCAATATATAAATTACGGCTATAACAATATTTTAAAAGTAATAATAACAACACTTATTTAATAATTTTACATATTATTCATCCCTAAAGCCATAAATCTACAGGTTTTACCTTCCAGAAGAGAAAAAAATATGACGTTATAGGGTAAACTTAAATCTTTGTCTAAAAACCCATAGACATTTCCCTTAAAAATTATGCAGTTTGGCAAACACAGAAGACGTTGCGTTCCTATTGGTCAGAAGAGAGCCTGCCTTTTTTCATTCATAATTTCTTTGACGTGTGGTCCACAGAGAAATTAAGGGTTTAGTTTGGTCGTTCTTCGTTCGAAAGTTGTTTGAAATTTGTTTCGGTTTATCGGTTTTGTGTATTAATTGCTGTGTTGTTAGTGTTTTGTGATATTTTTTTCAAGACTAATTAATATGGGTCACAGGTTTGAAGTGTGCAAGACTGCGAAATATAATAATAATAATTCTGCAGTTACTATTCATAGGTGAGTACATAAAAAGTTGGGTTATTTGTAGGTTAGGTTTAACTATTCATAGGCGTGGGTAGGTGGGGAAAAATAATTAAAACTTTACATTTTTATTTTATTAAACGTATTATTTATTTAAGGAACATTATGGATAGACTGTATAGGTATAACTTTTGCAAATGGTTTGGCTTATTGAATTCTTTAAACAACTCAGATACACTCTTAGTCTAAAATAAACAAGGAAGCCACTATTTGATCACCTTTAACCATAAACGTCATTTATGACGTTCGTGGGTTCGTGCCTTTAACTCTTCAATTTTGCATGGGATTTCATAATATGTTGTAGGTACCAGACAAACTACTTGTGTAAGTTTTCCATATGCGGCCAAATTTTAGCCGGCCACTATATTATTATTTTTAGCCCATTATTCAAAAGCATGTGGCAACAAATATCGTATTTTGGAAAAATAATGATTTTGTTTCATGGAATAGGACATTAATATAATAATTTACAGTCAGAGTCTCACGAATATTTATTTTCCAAACAGGTTACCTACATGTTTCGCTCATACCTGAGCATCATCAGACCAATGTTATAGGCTTATGTTGTTCTGATGCTCAAGTACCTACGAGCGAAACATGTACCTAACCTGTTTGGAAAATAAATATTCGTGTGAGACTATGACTTTGTGAAATTTATTAGTTGTACTCAAATCAGGTCTCTTAAAGAAAACTTTTTTGAATTAGATATTTATGTAGGTATCTAGTACCTAGATAATGTTTGTTTTAATAAGTTGTTAATTCTTGAACCTACTTATTATTTGTTAAAAATACTTTACTTGGATATGTAAGTTAATTCCTGTAATAAACTATAGTTACTTGAGAATAAAGATATATACCTACCTAGGTATACCTATGATTATTATTATATGCTGGTTTTATTTCTAAATTTTTTAACAGTAAGTTAGCCGACATACAAGTTTAGAAATATAACCGTATCAATAAATTGCATTTTAAAGAACAATTTCCAGAAAAACCACTTTTGGGTATACGTACCTTATACGTAATAAGTCAAAAACTGTTAAAGTAGAGTTTTCACTGACAGAAAAATTAATCCCTGGCTAAATTGAAGCTTTTAACTTTATGTTAGCCCACATAAAAGTTTAGGAATGTAACTGTATCATAACCAACAAATTCTATAAAAACCGTATTTGGGTCTTCGTACCTTACGTAAGTCAAAAACTGTTAAATTGGGGTTTCCATTGAGAGAAAAATTAAATCCCTGGCTAAATTGAAGCTTTTAACTTTACGTTAGCCCACATACAAATTTAAAAATGTAACTGTATCATAACCATCAAATTTCATAAAAACCACTTTTGGGTCTACGTACCTTATGTAAGTCATATATGGGGATTTCCTCGACAGTAAAAATGTAATATCTGACTGAATTCAATTAGTTTATGTTGAACTGTAGGTATTGTATTTTACCTATAGATAGGTATAATCACAGAATATTAGTTGGCTCTGAGTTCTCTGGGTATAATATGAAGAAATTAAACAAAAAAAATTCTGTTGTAAATATGAGTAACAGAGTCCTATTTAAAGTTGCGTTTCAGTTAATTTAGTATTTTCAAGGTTTGAATAGGTAATTGTAATATAATATAGTTTTTAAATCTATTTTGACACTTTATCTTTAAACCATATAAAAACTCATGTTTATTATTAGGTAAAGTCGATTCAGCCAGTAAACCTGCAAGATGGCCGGCATGTCATATGACAAAAGTCATATTCCAGCTAAATAAAATGGATTTTTGCATTTTCAATTACTTTTGTCATATGACAGGTCGGCCATCTTGCAGGTTTACTGGCTGAATCGACTTTACCTACCATAAATTATAATATTTATAGAACAAAACTTTCAAAATAAATTATTATTATTATTTGGCAATATTAAAGCGATGAGACTATTGCATCAATTGTTTTAGAAGGTATGACATGTTAAATTTTCAAGTCCAGTCCTGGAATTCATGCCAACTTATAAAAGTTTAATAGAGCAAAATTGAAAGAGTGTCACTTGACTTTACCTCCATCTTGCGAGAGTATTCAAAATTTTGACTTTACTTTCCATTTGCTGCTTTTAAACAGCTAAGCAAAGTAAATATCTTTGCTTAGCTATGTTAAAGGAAGTTTGCGAACAACTTCGTATAGTTCGTAGGCATGATGGGAAATAAAAAGAGGCATCCTGCTTGAGCGCGGCTAGGGGAAGAAAAAATTATTGTTGTGCTTTTTCGCTATTAAAAAGTACCAAACGTAAAAGGAACTTTGCTTTTCTTTTAAATTTCAATAAAACCGTAAAAACCGTGTTTTAAGTATACATAGTGTAATTATTTTTAGGTCAGCTCAGTTTACCAAATGTTATAATTATAGCTATCCAAAGTTTCTCTTATAATAATTATTACAATAAATAGTTATTAACTTACATTAAATTTTACTGCTCCGCGGACCATTTTTTCTATCATACATTAAACTTTACTGTTCTACAAACCCTTTTTTTCACAAACGTTAAAAAATATTTGATTTCGGATTGGATAATTATATTTTATTGTGAACCCTGACACGAGACGCCGCTGTGACCATATGATAGCGCATAGTAACGAGGTAAAATTCTAATGGCGGCAACGTAATCCCCACTCCCGGCCGGGGGGAGTACTTCACCTCCTCTCTCCTACAAATGATTTTGGCAGCAGATTTAAATAGCGTTTATGAATGGCGTGCGGCATCTATAGGTAGCAGATCATTGGGGTTACCTAATAAAAATGAAATTGTAGTTCACTCAAATGTTTGTGACTTCTCTGAGAAATGTTCATGTAGTGGTATAATTGGATCTGTGGAATGTACAAAATATTTGGGTGTGTATTTTGACCCGTTTTTAAAATGGCACATACAGAATATTATTATGTAAAAAATAAATTCAAAAAGCTTGTTTATAAATTCTACGAATTACGTAACATCCTAAACAGAGTGGTTATAATTAATATATATATATATATAAATCATTGGCTGAATCTTGTATCAGTTATGGAATAATCTGTTGGGGCTCTGCTCATAAAAATATCTTAAGCAATATTACTATTGCCCAAACATATATTTTAAAAATAGTTTTGTTGAAGTCCAGATATTTTCCTCTGAACTTTTATTTTAACAGGCTGGTGTCTTCTCAGTTATTTAATTATATATAAAAAATGTGCTTAGATTTTCTCTTACCAGAAATATTTTTCATAATTACATTGGTCATGACATCTTGACTAGAGCGAATATAAATCGTAACTTAACTGTTCCTATTATACATTTTTTAATGCTGCACAACGATTTATTTCTTATGTGGCTCCTAAAATATTGAACATTTACCAGAGCATTTTAAAAGAAAAAAATTTCAACACAAAAAAGGATCTTAATACATGGATTATGAATAACACTGAAATAATTAAAAATGTTATTAGGTTTTTATAAATTATTCTAAAAATGGGTTTACTAAGTATTAGATATTAAGAATACGATTATTATAGACTTTATATTAATATTAAGTATCTGCCTAAGATAACTGTGTAAGTGAATTTGTGCACACACAAACTTTAAATCCATAGTGTACACATAGTACTTAAAAAAAATTTTGTTACCTAATGGTTGGTACCATAAATTGTAATAATTTTATTATAAGTAATCTAAATAAATAAATAAATAAAATGTATTGTTCTCTTTTAAAATTAGTACTTACTCTCATTATTAAACAAGACACGCAGTTAAGACTAGCTATTACACCACATGAGCGACTTGCAGCAACTTTAAGTTCCTATGCTACGCAGGTAGACGTTACAGAGATTTAAAATTCGGTTATATTTTGACAATTTGAGCGTTTTGTGTGTCCTAATCACAGTCCGCAGGACTGTGATATAAAGAAAGACGATAAAAAAATCGAAAATTAAAAGAGAAAAAATCCGGTAGTTTTTAAATAGTAACCTACTAATATTAGAGGCACCCTCAATTAATTTTTACGTTGGTACTAATGTTAGAGGCACCCCAATTAGCCATAATATGCCATCTAGTTTAACCCTGCATTTTGTGGACTACTACACTACTGCAACCCATACTGCAAAACATGCACAGTGCATTGTTTTTAATCGAATAGAATATTCGTCGAGCCAAGCCGCAGTCTGTCATCTCTTTAAGAGCATTATAATATGCATAATACATCAAAGACAATTATAACTTCTTATAAAACACCATGCACAAGCAGCTAGTGTTCTAATCAACCCATAGACAATTTACCTTTAGATAAGCAAAAAAATAATCACGAAAGTGGCAGTTTTATGGCCTCGCGCATGTAAACAAAGCTACACACGATTTGACATGCGCACTGCAACATTATCATTTTGACGAATGGGAAAATAGACAGGCCCGGGCTTAAAAATTTAAATTCTTGCCAAAAAATTGGGCTTTCTTCTCAATTTTTGATTAAGTTGTGAAAAAAGGTAGTGATTTCTGGCATTTTTAGTAGTAGCAAACCTATCAGATTTCAAGGATAGAAAATTGTGTTTAAGGTTTTGTTTTTAAAATTTGTTTAAAAATGATTCATCGTGTTTTTAGATTAAGGTGACCATTTTTTTCTAACCTGAAACCAGGACAATACCAATTTTGACCAGCCACGCCCAAATTTTACAATCTTTATCAAAAATTCACAAAACGGCCCAACGCCTTTTAGATATCAAAAAAATGTTGCGTTTATTTAAACACAAGAAAATGTGAAAATTAGATACCGCCGAAACTTAGTGTTCGTGAATTGTCGCGCATCGTTCGGCTAACTTTGGGGATCTCATCCTTTAATTTTTCTGTCGACTTTTTTTTTAGGTGGGAAGAGTTCAATCCGTTCCCAAGCTATATAAAATAAATTAGATTTCAGTATGCAATAAAATTTTTAACGTGTATAAATAAGTTTCGGTTTTGGCCGAAACTGAGACCAAGGCCGAAGATTCGGTTTCCGTTTCGGCTGAAAATCTTGTTTCGGTCGGACACTATAGTAAAAATCAAAAAATGATTTTACAATATAAAAATAAAACATAATATAACATGATAATATAAATAACATAATAAAACATAAGTAGTTCTTTAATTTCGTTTGATTTTTTATATTTTTCTGAGGAATGAATTGCTTTTAACAAATTTTCGTTTTCCTGAATATTTCTATAGAATTCCACCTATCTGATACCGAAACACAATTTTGTTTCCAATGTCCAAGTTTCTCATCTGTGGTGTATCTAAAACCAGTACTTTTTGTGTACTGGTTTTGTTTAATGACTAACCAGGACTTATGCCCTGAAAACCAGTACTGTACTGGTAAAATCATTACGAATGGTCACCTTATTTTAGATTGAAAAGGAAGAGAACAAGAACAAGTGAATTAAACTGGTCTTATAAAATCGAATATAAAAACAAACCAAACCAGCAAAATAACCAATCTACGGTGTTATCGCGTGCCTAACCTCAAGTCAAATACTAGTTGGTATATAAACTTGTAGTGATTTTTACAATTTGGTAAAAACTTGGGTACGTGTAAAACATTTTCAAGCAAAATTTCTTGTTCAAGAATTTGAAAAGTGGTTGCCCGAAAACTTGACCCGTGGAATACTGGCTTTATTAAAAGCTTAATGTCGGTGTGTACAGATTTTAACCAACCAGCAACTTTGACAGAATTAATTTTCTCACAATCAGACACAATTCACTAAACTACACAAAAACTAGAATTCCGTAAATATTAAACACCCACAATCCACAATAGCTAAGAAAACTAAAAGGAATCCACAGAGAAACCATAGAACACAACAACAAAAATGGCGGCCGAGCCGGTTTTGGGAGGGTATTTGGAGCATGTCGGTAAAGTAGGACAGGCCGATAACACGGGGTTTGTGCGCATGCACGATGGTGTCCAGAGAGAAGGCAGCTGACCGGCGAGTTATGCGCTCGGACGTATTTTTTGACCCATAAAACGTAACTTTTGTTTGCGCAGGAGATAAGCTGTACGTATCTAAGGGTAAATTGTCTTATGAATCAACCTCGTTTATTATGGCCTACCTTATACGCTTCCTTAATGATATACTATTATAGTAAGGTAAAAGTTTAGTCCCTATACATACAGTGTGTGTATAAAGTCTGGAAACGGCTTAATAACATCACAATTTACTGGCCGATTTAAACCAAATTTGGTACATTTGTGTAAGAGGATCTAACGCACCGAATGACGATATTGGCGTTGTTGCCAGCTTTTTAGTTTGTCTGGAATTGGAACGAATTTTATATTTTTAAATATAACACCCAGTATATTTTTACATTTTTAAATTCCACATAAAATTATAATTATTTTTTATTAAATGCATTATTAGTCTATACTTCATAGTTTCCGAGATATTGACTCTCGAAAAGTGACATTTTTGAAATTTGACAGCTTATAACTTTCTAACAGTACGTCTTAGAGCAAAACGGCTTACATGTCCCTATCTTCAATTTTTATTATCTTCCCAAAAAATTCAACTTCCGGTTAAACCGGATGTAACTCGAAACCAGGAAATATAGTTGTTCCGTTTTAACTGGAAGTTGATTTTTTTGGGAAGATAATAAAAATTGAAGATAGGGGGACATGTAAGTCGTTTTGCTCTAAGACGTACTGTTAGAAAGTTATAAGCTGTCAAAGTTCAAAAATGTCACTTTTCGAGAGTCAATATCTCGGAAACTATGAAGTATAGACTAATAATGCATTTAATAAAAAATAATTATAATTTTATGTGGAGTTTAAAAATGTAAAAATATACTGGGTGTTATATTTAAAAATATAAAATTCGTTCGAATTCCAGACAAACTAAAAAGCTGGCAACAACGCCAATATCGTCATTCGGTGCGTTAGATCCTCTTACACAACTGTACCAAATTTGGTTTAAATCGGCCAGTAAATTGTGATGTTATTAAGCCGTTTCCAGACTTTATACACACACTGTATATGAACTATTTAAACATGATTCGTTATACTGTTATTATTTGAATTTTCCAACTATTTAATTTATTCGGAAACACCGAAGGTGTAAATATGCAAATACCAAATACCGAATAACTTTCCGAAGTGTTGCTATTTCCTTCTGGTAAATATTTTATAATCCCTTGCCCTTTAAGACCTTGCTTTATCTATTTATTGGTGAATGAATATTCTAGCAGGAAGATATGGGGAACAAACAGGTTTGCGTTTGTAATAATGTTCCGTGACAAAAAGTTTTTGAAAAATGGCAATCAACTCCAAAGAGGTAAAATTATTGGGGCTTTGGGAAACTGAGATACGGCCTAAATTTTCAACTGGCATTTGTTGACAGTTTCTATAAATTGTCAATAGAAACACACGATTGTACTATCCACAGAATATTGTTAAGGAAACTTGAAGTTTATTGCTTTTATCATTGTTATTTTTGTGATATTATATCAACTTCTAAAACAATAGGTATTAACAATGCTGCTGTGTTATTTAATAAAATAATTTGCGAACCACTCAACATCTTCGCAGTCAAATCCATATAGCTTTCTGAAATCATCATAATATCTACAATTTTTACGTACACTGTAGATTTTTCTTTTACGGACGTTCATATATTGAGCCATAATTGAAGACACAAATTAGGAGTGACGCACGTGTATGCCGCGGAGAACTGAAGTTGACTGCTACCAAGCAAATGATGCAGGGATCGACCTACCTTAAAAAGTTGAATGCGATCGCTACACTAGAAAAAGCGATTCATTAATTTATTCATCGCATTTTAAGCAAACGATAGCAATTGCTTCTATTTTTTAAGAAAAAGCATTGACTAGAAGCGATTCTTGCACTTTTAAGCAATTACTGGACGCAAAAGCGATTACTTTAGTTTTTATTCATTGGCTTTCAAGAAATTACTTTGATTTTATAAGAAAAAGCAATCGCTACATTTTTATTCACTAGGCTCATGTCTCTTGTACCTGTCTTATCCTTGTTTGTCTATAAAAAGAAAACAAGCCAGATACGATCACGCATATCGCTTATTATATCACAGACTAGGTACTCGAATTGAATCCCTGTCTGATCGACACGGGCCGGAGAATCCAAGGTAACGTAATATAATATACAAAAGTATTGAATTGAGTAATTTTAGGACTAAATTATGTAGTGTAGAAAGGATCTAAAATTTAGAAAAATTTTGAAATAAACTTGAAACTTTCGGCGGTAAAATATTTTTAGATTTTTTTTTATGCGCCACAAATACAAATACCAATACCTACTTTGTGTTTTAACTATTTAGCAAAAGACCGACAAATTTTGGACTTACATAGTCCTTACTTTATATGTGTTTGGAAAGCGAGCTGAAGTTGGAATAGCTTTTAAAAACGTTTCTGTTTCTATTAAATAAATATTTTATAAACCCTCTCTGAGCCTGTAAGTTGGTGTATAAAATATTAAAACCATGAAATATTCTGCACGAAATGAACTTCTGACAGCTGACGAATTACCTACGCGGCTCGAAAATTAATGTTCGTTTGTTTTTCTTTTTGTGGGTAAGTATTTTTAATTAATTCTAATTATACGGCATTACAGACCCATTATCGTTATTATAGAATAATATATAAAGGCAATGTAAATATAAGAATTAATGTTATAGGTAGTGATGGGATAACTCGAGTGAAAAATAACCGATCACTCGGTTTTTCGGAAATAACTCGAGTGATAAAATGAGTGACGAACATATGGTTTTTATTTTTCAACGCGTCTCCAAAGTATGCAATATCGTGACATCTCAAGGTCAAGTAGTCAAGTGGTTAGTTAAATTAAATTGTAAGTTGTAAGATCTGGGAACCATGCCAAAAAATCCACAAATATCTCCGCCACATTTAATAATCCGCAAAAAATCAATCGATTAACAACACCGAGTGAGTTATTCCCAATATAAATGCTGTATATCAACATGAACGATGAACCATTGATATTAGAATTTGAGTGAAAAGAAATCGATTAATCATTCGGTTTTTTAAATCACTCGAATTCTCAGTAGTCGATTATTAAAATAAGTCGATTTTTCTCAACACTAGTTATAGGTATGGCCGTATTGGGCTCACCCTAAGAACGGTTTATCAGCAATTTTTTTATTGTAAAGATGAATGTCACACAAAAAAACGTTAAAGCCCACTCGCTGGACGATTATCGAGCGACCGATCGAATTTCCAAAGGATTGCCTCGTTATGTTTATCAAATTGCAAGCGATATTTTGGTTGCCAAGCGATTATTTAGTTTACCAGACGAAAAGGAAATCGTGTTGCGAATGAAAGCAATTTACACAGATTGCCAGAAGGTTGCTGGGTGAAAGGACGTTGGTAACCAAGTCCAGAGAACTACCTACCAAAAGGTAGTTCTCTGACCAAGTCGCTCAACTTCCTTCAAATTTTTAGCACGTGTGTACACTGGACCAGTGGCGTAGCTAGCATGGGTGACACCCGGGGCGGAATTCGTGGTGTCACCCCAAAAATGAAAACTGATTATTATTTTTTTCTAATTAAAATATAAATGAGTAAACAAAAATATGTAAGTACCTTAAAAGCTCTTTTTTCTAGATTTAACAGCTGCAAACTCACTAATTACGTCCTCAAAATTTATTTTTTGCGTTGCCTCGTGTTCTATTGTTAACATGCTTAGACTGTTGAGTCTTCTTTCGCTCATTGTAGCCCTCAAATAGTTTTTTATTAATTTGAGTTTGCTGAAACTTCTTTCACACGAGGCTATACCGATACGCAAATTGTTACAAATAGTTTGAGAGCGACCACAAGATTTGGCACAGATTCTATAAAATCCCATTGCACAATAAACTTTAAAAAGTCCAGAGACAACCAATTAGACACTGATATATTGGCCGCTTGAATATGTCGGTGGAGTCTTGGTATCTCTAAGAGGAGTTCGGCTTCCGATACTTCATCGTCATAAAAATTACAAAATTTTGATACAGCCAATTTCAATTCATCAGTATTTGCAGAAAGCAAAGTATTTGGCTGTACAACCTCAAACAATGAAGCTACTTCTCGAACAGACTGCAATCTTGTTTGAAGTTCTACGCTGAATCGATCAATGCATTTGATTATGCATGTTGTTAAACTAAGACAATTATTTTGAATAATTTAATAACAAGAGAGATGATAGAAGTAAGAAGATTCTTAGATCTTAAAATATAAAAGCAATTTTTGTGTTTATTTTTATAAAATAAAATTGTGATTTGTAAAGTAAAATGAGCCGCATATAAGTAAATAACACATTTTGTATGTATGTTAATAACCACTGAATGATCTTAAAAAAAAAATAAAAGTGGCTTTACTCAGTGATTATTATTGTTGATAAAAATTGTCATAATTATGATTTGTGTATTTTTTTCATCACTGTCGGGTTATCGGGTGGGTCGGGTGTCACCCCTAAAAGAGTGACACCCGGGGCGGTCCGCCCCCCCTCTAGCTACGCCACTGCACTGGACCACAAAATTAACCGGACGAAAAAATGTTGCTTCAATTCAATCTTAAATAACTTTTAAGTTTTTTTACCCAGTTCGATAATTTTTTGACATGTTGCAGATGCTGTTGTCTTTATCATGTTCTGATATCGTTTTTACGAACAGTGTAAACGGGCATGTTGACATACAGGGTAGCACAAAAAATTGAACTTTACGCTGAATTTCTAAAAATCCTGTGGACAAATTTAATAACATATTGATGTTTCTTGGTACGAAATTTTTAAGTCCCATCTTTTCTGAACAACTTCATTCATTCATACCGATATCTGGATTATTAAAGGAAAAACACAGGTTTAATGGAAATATTGCAAATAATCCTTTTTTAGCAACAAAAAAATAACATAGGTAATAATGGTATTAAGATTATTTTATTAAAATCGAGTATTTCCTCCACGAGCCTGAATAACAGCTCTCATCCTTTCAGGCATAGATTCAATTAAAGCAACAACCGCGTCTTGGGGTATCTGCTGCCACTCGTTTGTTAGTGAATGTGCTAACACAACCAAGGTTTGAAACTCGCCGTAGTTCTGTCTAAATCTTCTTCCTAGTGTATCCCACATATCGATTGTTTACTACCAATACCTCCTATCTACACTTTTGGTCAAAAATGAGTTAGTTACACCATTGAATATCAAACTATATAAGAATGACGGATGTCCGAGAAAAGTTGACAACCCATTATCTGAAGTATTGGAGCTGGTTTGGCCGCCATTGTGGAGTTGATCGTAACTCTAACCTTAAATCTGTTGCCTGTCTGTCGTTATAATGCAGCGCCTCGGCAACAGATGTCTCAAATTCACTGATGTGATGTCGTGGTGTTGCCGCATATTGTATTTTATTGGAATTTTTAAGAATTCAAGCATTTTTAAAAGACAATAAAATAGGAGGTTCTCAATTCCAGCCGAATGTATGTTTTTAATAATAATATGTACGCTGATTACTCCGGGGTAATTGGACCAACTTTCATGATGATTTTACCGTTGCATTAGGTGTTAAATGTTAAACAAATAAAAGTATAACTAAAATAGGTTTTATTTCGTCGAAAAAATAGCAAAATACGTACTACACTAATACAAACAAACTGAATGTTTCTTAAGTAAGAAAGTAAAACCTACTTATTTTAACCATTTTGAAAAGTAGTAATAATTGCAAATAAAAACCAAGTTATACAAACCGCACATCATGCATATTTTACCCAACATATACGTTGTAGCCTAGGTAGGTATTGAATAGTGAGAGTCGTCATTTAGTTCTGTTAGAAATAGAATACATGGCGGTCAATAATATGTTTTCATGTAATTAACGTTGGGACGTCAAAATAAGAAATAATCCTAATCCTGAGAAGGTGCGAGGCGACTTCCCACATTGAAATTAAGCACACGTGTTGCCAGCCATATCGCGTCACTCAGTCTGATCCTTTTTCAATTAAAAATAAATATAATATCGTCGGCTTAGTGCAAAAACTCACTAAGTCAATATTTCCAGGTTTTGAGATTTTTGTAAATTTAATTAAGTCTTCTACCGATACAATATTTGAAAAAAATATCACAAAAGTAAAAACTCAATAGGGGTCTAAAATTGTCAATTTTGACTTAATGAATTTTTGCACTAAGCCGACTATATATTATGCCAGTGCAAGGCAATCCAGGTACCGCAGGTACGGTATGGTTATGGTATTAGGGAGGGGATCATGCAGCAAGTCAAACAGACAGGCGGCAACAATGTTTTAATTTCGCAGTGAAAAGGCTAGTCGCTTTCTTGTTGGTGAACTCATTGTGCCATCTATGAATTTAACGTAGCAGATTTAGGAAATCGGCTCATATGGCCTTCTTATAGTTTGATATTCAATGGTTACACCAATAGGTAGATCTTTGTTAAATCTTTAATTTAAACACATCAAACTAGGCCTAGGCTACAAAAGGTTTAAAAGACACTTTTCTCTATGCTTATATTATATAAAAGAAAAAGTAAATACCTAGGTACCTATGTTTAAATGAATCCAAGGGTGAAAGTATTTCAAGGGTCACGTTCTCGGGCAAAAACTCTTTCAAATTCTTGAACAAGAAATTTTGCTTGAAAATGTTTTACACGTACCCAAGTTTTTCCCAAATTGTAAAAATCAATAAAAGTTATATGCCAACTAATATTTGATTTAAGGATAGGTACGCGATAACATCGAAAATTGGTCATTTTGCTGGTTTTGTTTGCTTTTTTTATTATATTCGATTTTATAAGTTTTATAGTTTAATTGACTTGTTCTCTTTCTGTTTTAACGAAAAACATGACGACGAATAATGTTTGAACAAATTTTAGAAACAAACCCTTGAAAACAATTTTCTATCCTCAAAATCTGATAGGTTTGCAACTAAAAATGCCAGAAATCACTACCTTATTTCCCAACTTGATCAAAAATTAAGAAGAAATTCCAATTTTTTGCCAAAAGTTAGGGGCAAATTTTAGCTGTTTACACGTAAAAGTAACTTAAGGGTCAACTTTTACAATTCTTGAGCAAGAACTTAAATTTTCAAGCCCGGACCTGTCTATTTTCCCATTCGTCAAATGATAATGTTGCAGTGCGCATGTCTAATTGTGTTTAGCTTTGTTTACATGCGAGAGGCCATAAATTTGCTACTTTTGTGATTATTGTTTGCTTATCTAAAGGTAAATATCTATGCACTATACTGAGATATCCTATGCAACTGTGCAGCTCTCCAATTATTGTTGCCTGTCAATTTTTAAATAAATAAGACAAGCCACGTTTTATATAAAAAGAAAACAGACGATCGTTAAATTTTGCTGCGATATAGGTAATATGTCAGCTGACAGGCATCAGTTTCGTGTCCTATATACAAAACGCTTAAATATTTATCCGCTATACTTAGGGTCCCAGCGTGAATTTATTAAATATTTACGGTACACGAATAGGAAAATGCTTCAGAAAGTTGTTTTGTGTTTCGAAATGTACTTGACAACTACGTGCGTTTTGTATTTTAGTGTTATTGATTTAATAATAAGTATTGTTTAATTAAGGACTTCTTTAGGCATTTAAATAAATTATAGGTTCACAGTATATTTTTTAAAGCAAAAAGCAGTAAAATGTTTTGTCACAACCACCTTGAAAAGAAGCCATGTAGTGACATCGGGCAACGCCGCATCAGCTGGGAGTTGCGATCCACAAGCTATTATAATGACGCGCGGCAACGGGCGAGTTTTTTATTCTTTCTGATATTTTTCGTGTTTTTTTGGCTCTGCTGCCACTATATTGATATCGAAAAATGTACAAAAAAGTAATAAATAGTTTTGGATAACAAGAACAACTTACCTAATTATTCAATAATAGTAATATTGCGTTGAGAAGCTGTTTTTGTTTCACTACGAGTAGATTTATTTTATCGTTTAAAAGTAATATTCTATTATACAAATTATTATCGTCTGCGTTTAAATTACAGGATTAACTATCGACTCATCAAGTTTAACAAATAACATTCTGCCGCCAATTATAAGACCCGTAAACAGACCGCCAGGCTGGCCAGGCTGTTGGATTCCTCACTTTATTAATGCTATTAGAGCAAACCCGTCACTTAAATTTTCTATTAGATATCAATCAAAAACAGGATAAAAATTCAAATTAATACGACACCTACACCTAGTACGCGCGTAAAATACATACTAAGCCATGGCTAACCTAAAAAATGTCACGTGACACATGGATCGTCAAGCAGTGTTGTCGATGTTTCTGTTTCACGGCTTCTTTCAAGGTGGTTGTGGTTTTTGCTTAAATTTTCCACATATTTTATAATGGCAAACTAAAATATAAAACCGACTTTATAGATTTAAAAATTGGAAGTAGACATTTCCCCCTCAAATATTAGCTATTTTACATCAAAATTGTACTAGATGTTTAAAGGTTCTTGTGTACCTACTGATAATATCACGGTAATTTAGCCAATAGGAAATAGAAGTTAAGTTACCATGGAATATAGCTATTATTGCTCTCACTCTGACTCACAGCAATTATCAAGTTCTATTGAGGGTGTAATCTAGTTTTATATACTGTATTAGTTCCGACTCCCAGTTGTTGTAATGAACCTTGACATTAATCATAATAATATTTGCTTGCTATGGTTAATAAAGCATATACTTACCACTAAAAATCAGTAGGTACTGTAGTTCTCAAAAATTTAAATATTTTCTAATAGTGTGATATTGTTTTTGTTGTTTAACATTGCATACCTATGGTTATCTAGTATGCGGCATGGTTTACTGAGATTTTAAAATTCGCCCATTATAATCTATAAAGTCCAATACTAATGATGGGTTGTGCGAAATAAGAGTATTCTATTGCTTTATCTGACATGTAAAATTAAAAAAAAAAAACTTAAATACAAAGTAAAAATGAATTAATTAAAACAGGTATTGGTACGATCAATAAAATTAAAATTCAGACAGGACAGCTAGAAGTCTCCGAACAACTATGTGACCTGCGCAACAAATACGTTCAAACTAATACTACGGCGCGCGGCGATTGCCGATCGCTAGGAATCCCCCCTCCCCATCGTGGATTTTAAGTTCTAGCGGATACACGTTTTAAGGGGCGCTGTTTTGCCTTCTTAATTGTAGAGAAAGCGCTTTACTGGGAACAAAATGCGTCGCATTGAAAATATACAATTTATTTCTTAACAAAATTGCTGGATTAAAAATAGTTCATTATTCAACAGGACTAAGCTGCTAATGGAACTGATTACTACCAATAAAAACACTGTTCTAGCAAATCTGGAATAATTACTATATATGTCTTAGCAAACCTGTTGTATTAGATCATTTGTATTATCGGATTTTTTTGCATTATTCCTAGTTCTACCAAAAATAGCCAAGGCCTGCCTTATGTCTTTTTCTTATCTTCCCGTGTATTTACCCTCATCGTTTTCGACGACATGTGTTCGATCGGTCGTCAACCGGAAATATCCGACAAATGCATCGGTGAGCACACCTTTGCGCCTTGGTTGCCAATTTTCAGGAAAATTCATTAAAAATCCTTTATAATAATTCATAGAACTAAAAAGGGGATCAATGAAATTTGTCTTTTTTATATCATTTTTATTTATCTGTTGCTATGAACATTTTTTGACGGTGTATTTATTATTTTGAACACACTAGAGTACTAGAGATAATAGTGTGAGTTTGTGCTTGCACACGGGTATTATTAACATTTTAAGTTGTGATATTTTTATCGACGATATCTATAAAATCTTTGTCTGGGCGTTGTGAAATATTTTTTATTAATTTCAAGCCTTTTGTTTTGTTATTTTCGCGCGGGTGGCGGATCCAAGAGGGGGAGGACAATCGCTCTTCCTTGTACATTTATATTATTTTAAATATTGACACAGAAGATATAATCAATTGTTTCTTAAAATGAAAACATAAATTACATTTTGTATTATAATAATTATTTACAAATAATTATGTACAGGGTGACTCACGGTGATCGTTCATTGGAATATTTTTGAAGGTTTTTAATCCTGCAAATTTGGATTATGGGTTTTTTGGAAACTCTGTCTTCAAATGAAGTAATAGCGACCATATGCAACTTATGGTTATACCGGAAGTTGTCTCAAACTTTCTTTTTTAAATGGAGCACCCTATTAACATATTATGGTAAATATAAAATATTGTAAGAAAAAATGCAACAAAGCAGCTGCAAAGCTTCAACAGCTAATTTGTATAACAAATCGACTAAATGAAAAGAAAATGTAAAATATCGATAAAGGTAACTACATTATTAATATAAATATAACAATTCCATTAAACTTAAAATGTAAGGAAATAGTATTTATTTAGAATGTAATTTTATATATTTTGCAATTTTTTTACAATAACACTTTATTTCTAAATATCGTGTTCTGTATTTTATTGTAAAGGAAATATCGGTTTTATTATTTCAAACCTTTTTTTATTTAGGTTTTTCTGAAAATTACAATAAATTTCATCATAGATTTTATTTTGCGCCTTGTCCAATAAACTTTACGGATTATCTATAAACAATATTTATTATAATGCTTAGTCGATAATTGGATTAGCAGCTTAGGCATATCTGCTGACCAGTGGTGTAACTAAAGAAGAAAAGGGACAGCATGTAATGTTACAACATATTTGGTATCTGTAATTTACAATAATAGCCCTATGTTATTTAAGGCTGTTTAATCAAAATTAATGATTTAGTCAAACACACAATTTCAATGGCAAATATTATTTTATCGCTCTAACTTTTAGCCAACTCATCTATTATTGAATTAGATGAGGCGGCGGTTCAATTCGCCCAAAATTTACTTACAAAACGAACAATATAATTATCTAATAAGATAAAGGCTTAAAATTATTTTTTATTTTATTAATTTTTGCGTGTCTGCAAATAATATTATGACATGAGGGATTTAAAGCCAATACTTCTCAATAAAAAAAAATTATGAATTGACTTTATTCAGAGACCTCCTCTATGCTTTAATTCAGAAGAAACACAATATATTATACGAGTACATGCCATAGACATTTACCTTTAGATCCGTACAGCTTATCTCGATAGGTGAAATAATGCGTTTGTACGGATAGCTGACTAGTCACACGCCTTGTCGCCCTACATATTTGGGCATGCGCACAATCCTCTTGTTATTAGGGTTTCCTTGTTTAGCGACATCTTCAAGATACACTTCAGAACATTTCTGTGGTTGTTTTTACGTTTTATCTGTGGATTTGTTGATGTGTTAAGTTAGCAATGTTTATCAGCAACGAAAACTCTTTGGTGTACGTGGCAATTCCGCCTGTAGCGTTTTTAAACAAATTTTAATATTTTTCGTGGCGAAGATTAAAATTCTACCATTTGGATTTATCGTCGTTAGTAAACTACCCCAAAGGGATTAATTATATCTACAAATTTCCAAAAAATCGGAGGAAAAAAGTTACCAGGACAAAAACTTCGAAAAGTAGCCTTTGTAAACGAATTTTAATATTTGTATTGGCAAAGATTAAAATTCTACCATTTGGATTTATCGTCGTTAGTAAACTACCCCAAAGGGATAAATTACCTGCTCTTCTCTACGAATTTTCAAAAAATCGGAGGTGTGTATGCAGTCTTAGTTAACATATTACATTAAGCTTGTTCAGTTAAAATAAAGAGCTAATTATTATATATAGTAACCGCAATTCAAGGACTGTCAGTAAAACAATATATAAGTATGGTATATTTTTTAAAGTACTCTTGAGATTGTGTACGATAAAAAGCTATTATTTTAACCCTTTATGCCATAGTAGGGCAGAGTTTGTACAGTAACCATTAATTAGCATATGCGTAAAAATGGGAGGGAGGTAGATAAAGAAATTTGTTACCTGTTACAAAACAATATTAATTTGAGTAGTAGTACCGATAATTTTATTCACTTTTAGATCATTAGAAATAATGCATTGTGTTTACGTTTACGTTTCGTCGTATGAATTTTTTATAGTTTGGGTCATTTGGGAAAAGTTGTCTTCCTTTGTTTCGTTATTGGCCCCTTGCCCGTCTGCTAATTGTTACCAAAAGCCCAAATAAGAAAATTATAGAAAAACCGATTTTATTTTTTACACATATACGAACAGTGAACTCGTGTTAAATTAAATAAAAAACAATAATTGAAACAAAGATATCTATTTATATAGACAACACTGCCTACCAAGCACCCAAAGGTAGCCGAACGGTGCGCGACAATTATTTACGAACACAAGTTTCGGCGCACCCGATGTTTCCGCCGATTTTTGGACGAAACCGAAACTGTCACCGAAACTAGCCGAAACCGAATCTTCGGTCGGTCTCTAAATACAACCTTTATATAGGCTGTCCCACCAAAAAACGCTTCGATCTATATAAAAATAAATTTGACAGTATACTAATGCTGATGGGGGCAACCCGGCTAAAATATTTTTAGTATGGTGGCACCTCCGGCTATACCGGAAGTACGTGTGAACTTGCTTATTTTAAAATATTATTACATTTTTGGATTCTACGCAAGATGATAACGATGAATTTTGGGGCGTAGATTACGAATCTAATAACGACTTTCAACAGAAACGCTTCGATTTAGAGACATTCCTTTTTAAAAAGTGCGACCTGTTATTAAATGTTAGGTTTCTGATGCCTTGGTTGCATTTATATCATTTCCTTTCTAACACAAGAATAAAGAAAAATTATTTAAACGGGTCATGTTCTATACATCAGTTTGGTAATATTTCCCCCCTGTTTTCCTTGTTTTTTTTTGGCTAAAAATAACGAAATAACCTCTGGTTTCTTCAACACGACAAAATAATTTTGCATAGTTGACTACGCCAAACTAACAAATTAATAGCTGACCTAAATGCTATAAAGGAATTAATTTAATACAATTTTTTCCAATTTTTTTAAATAAATATTCTACCTAAATAACCAATAAAATGTGCCCTTTTCTGTAAAATTTCAACGTGGAAGACGCTTAAATAACATCGTGCAACAAGAAAGAAGAGGAACTAATTTACAACAAAAGGAAAAATTGGAAAATTCTACGATGGTGACATATCCCATTGGAATATAGCACTTTCAGAAGGAATATCCTAAAAACTAAGCGATTCCGGTGAAAATTACATACATTTATTTTCAACCAATTAAAAGGCTTCTTTTTGTTTTCGTTGCTTATAGCAACGGGAGATTAACGCGATAATTTTGTTAGTTCCTATTAACCCAATGAAATTAATAGTGATAATTTTTCTGCCAAAAATGAAGTGCTTTATATCTATTGGCAAAAGTCACTCAGAATAAAATCAAAATACATTTTGTTGCTAACTAACTAACTAAAAGAGACACATCAAAAATTTAACTAAACTCATCGGAAATATGTTTTTTTAAGTTTTATTTGAAACTATGTAGACATGTAGGGGAGATCCGGCTATGATGGCATACTGGCTATGATGGCACACTAGCATTTTCTCTTATCCTGTAATGTTAGGAACGACACAATAGGCAACCAACAATTCATTTGGTTAGTTTACATACAATGTTCAACGGGTTCGTGTCGTTGTCAGTATTTTTTGAAAATAAACTGAAAACATTATTTATTAGTAATTGAAAAAAAATTTTTTGGTAAGTAAATAATCTATTATTTGATATAGCAGTGAAAAAATGTAAAATTTTTGTAATATACGGGTAAAGTGGTATCCTAACCTTAAATTTTCATGTGACAGCAAGCGATGGTAGTGTTCAATTATTTAATTCGGCGCGGTTTATTTAGACATGTAGATTCGGATATGATGGCATAGTGTGCCAACATAGACGGAATCCAAATCCTTTATTTGCGAAATATGTGTTTAGTTGTATAAGTTTCTATGTCATTATATCGCCTTTCCGGTGGAACATCGACCTAAGTGAAAATTTTCAATTTTTTTAGTTATTTCGTAATAAGTATCAAAAAGTACCAATCTCTCTGGTCAAACAATGTCATAATAAAATTGTAGTACAAAAAGTGGCCGCTTGAAACCGCTTGCGTCGTTGTTCCATTCCCGCGTTTTTCTAATTGGCGCCGGCGGAAAAACGACATAATTGATAGGTAGGTCTTTGTTGATTCGATATTGTTTGTACTTTTAACAAAATCTAGGAAAACAACGTCGTAAATGTCTGTTGCGTCATTGTTGCTCCGAAATATTTGAGTGGAACAACGACGTAAGTGGAAGGGGAGGTCAAAAAAAGGGGGAAAAAATATAGGTTTTTCAAAAAATGTGGAATTGGTTCAACAGCCTAAGATGTAAGTATTATTTTCGATATAATAGTTTAATTCGAGGTTTAATTATAAAAAAATTGTGATTTTTTATAAGGTTTTATTTAACATGGTTGCATAAACAAAATATTCAAACGTCATTTTCTCAAAACTTCAGAATTGCAGTTAGGTTGATATTCCACCGGGAAGGCGATATATTTAGTTATTTATGTTTCTATTAGGAAAACATTTCATTATAGGTAAGTTGTTAAAATGCTTTTCCATTTTTTAAATAAAAATATTGAAACTTTTTGAAACTATGCCATCATACCCGAGGTCTAGATATGATGGCACACTAAGGTAAAAAAAATAAATCTTATTTTTACACTTCAAGTTTAGAACTAGGGTGTTTATTTACACTCCAAATAAATGGTACAGTAGGACTCTATATCTAATAAGAATTTCAAGTTTTTATCTTTAACGGTCTCTAATTTATCGACTATTAAAAAAATGTATGCCATCACAGCCGGATCTCCCCTAATATCAGATGTTATGGTTGAAAACGAATTAATGTTTTTAAAGTTTCTGAAACTTTAGTAATAAACCTTAGTTACTAACAAGTAAAATCAACTTCTATTGTAAAAATATAGTGCGTCATATTAAACTAAACTCATCGGAAATATGTTTTTTAAAAGTTTTATATGAATTTAACTATAAAGACATTGGATTTCAGATAACAAATTTGTTATTTAATGTTTCTCACATTTTAATAATAAAAATGAGTTACTAACGGCTAAAATGAACTTCATTTCTAAAACTCTAATTAGTTACAATTAACTAAAGCCGCTGGAAATATGTTTTTGTAGCATTTTAGCAAAAAAAATTACGATAAGAAAAAACCTATTATAACCAATTTATGAAATTTTCTTACCGAATCTCCCACGCAGCAGAATTAATTCCCGATAATTCTGCTGCTAGGGAGATTATAAGTGAAATTCGTTTTTAGATTCGTCCCAAAATTCATTATTCCTGAAAAAACCGTCAATTTTGTCGTGATGTAATGGATTTTACCAATTTTTGTTTGTAAAACGTCAACCCGACGATGGGGACGAGTGATACTAACTTTTTAAAGTGTATCGCAAATCCTAATCAAAAGTTTTTGCGAGATTTCTCGTTCTGGCATATCTTTGTCTCGTTCTCCTTTTGTCTCGCGAGAACGAGACGATACGAGAAAAAGCGAGAGGAGAGTGAAACACTACCTATGGCTGACGGTTGTTAACAAAAATAATAATTTTACTCCTATATATTACATTTACCATTTAGGTATCGTTTAATTCAGAACTTATAATGATTTACTGAACCTTTTATACATAATATTGCGGAAGGAAGCGGCGCGCGACAACTTGGCCGAGAATTTCATTTTCCTTTTTCACCTATATACGACTTTTTCTACAACCCACCTGGCAACGGCGCGCGACTATCCCTTAAAACAATACCCTCTACGGCAGGTTTTTCCCCATTCGCGCCCGCAGTTCGCGCCGGTTCACCCTAGAGTTCACTCCGGAGTGGCGTCGTGTAGTCCGGTGCTGTTCTCGCGTATTGAATGCTTTCCGGTTTCGGTGGAAAATATTAAATAATATATAGATCGTCTATTAATATTAATACAAAGACAATTTTTTCATTATATTATAGGATTTTCGTTTCTGAATTGCTGAAGTGTTAGGGTTGAGTGTCATCAGTGGAATGGATTGCACCGATTTAAATCCTGAGGAGGATGTAAGTGATTACTTTCTTTATCAGTAAAATTTGTAATGATAGTAATAAGGACAAGGTTTCTGATATTTCTATCGGACCAATTAGAAACTGATTAGTCGGCGCTGTTAGATATGACGTTTAACAAAAATACCTGCTTTATTTTTTAGTAAAGAAAAAGGAACTTCTTTTTTGTAAAATACCAGCGGGTAGTCACCAAAAATATTTTTGCAATATAAACTTTTTAACCCCTTTTTCACCCCTTTAAGAAATACGTCATTACTTGTGTTTTTAAGTATTTGTGCTGAATTTCAAGAAAAGCTGACAAATATTACTTTTTTAATACAAACTTTTGTACCCCCTTTACAGTCCAATTTGAAAAAAAATAAATTAATTATTTTAAGTATGTGTCACCAGTAAAGTCCGCATCATATGGGATTTTTTTATTAATAGCTTTATTCGAAATGTGACTTTGGCTTCAAGTTCTTCTTCGATCGAGATGAAAATTAAGTAAAAAAAATAGTAGTCACGTGATTCGCATTATCTGTCAAATTTAATTTTTTCCAAAAAATTGTTCAAAAGTGGGGTTATTTCTGAAAATATCGAAAAAAGTTATTAGAAAAAGTTTTTTTAAATGCAGTTTCTAGCCCACATGCAAAATTTCAGCTGCATAAGATATTTTTGATTTTTTACCCATATTTTGTAAATTGCACCACTTTTGCAAAATAAGACTCAACGCAACCTACATAAAACTTCTTAGTTTTGACAATGCTTTATTTCAGATAAATTTTCTTTAAAGTAGCGCCATATTAAATGTGTGTTTTTCTACAAAATCAAAATTGGGCTATTAAAATTTGGTCGCATGTGATGCAAAGTTTATTTGTTTTTAACCCTGTATAGGGTAACTTCATAAAATAAGTATTTTTGAAAACATAGTTTGTTTCTGAAAGTAATACACCTTAATATCAGGACAAAAAAGAACACAGTGTCTTCAGTAAGTGTTTTTTAAGTGGAAAATAAATTTTAGTATAACAACGTAAAGTTTATCTATTTTCAACGATTTAATTTAAAACCCATAGATATATTATAATTTATTATTAAGCAATGTCATAATAACGTTAACGTGTATAACTTTCAGACACAAACTACGTTTTCAAAAATACTTATTTTATGAAGTTACCTTGTACAGAGTCAAAAACAAATAAACTTTGCATCACTTGCGACCAAATTTTAATAGCCCAATTTTGATTTTGTAGAAAAACACACATTTAATATATACTTTAAAGAAAATGTATCTGAAATAAAGCCTTGTCAAAACTGAGAAGTTTTATGTAGGTTGCGTTGAGTCTTATTTTGCAAAAGTGGTGCAATTTACAAAATATAGGTAAAAAATCAAAATTATCGTATGCAGCTGAAATTTTGCATGTGGGCTAAAAACTGCATTTAAAAAAACTTTTTCTAATAACTTTTTTCGATATTTTCAGACATAACCCCACTTTTGAATTAGTTTTTGGAAAAAATTAAAATTGGACAGATAATGCGAATCACGTGACTACTATTTTTTATCTCGATCGAAGCAGAACGTGATGCTAAAGTCAAATTTTGAATAAAGCTATTAATAAAAAAAATCCCATATAATGCGGACTTTTATTGGTGACACTGTGTTAGAGTGGTAAGAGTATTTTAGCTGAGTTTCAAAAAAGCCCGTCAAAAAAATTTTTTTCAATATAAACGTTTATAACCCCTTAAGGGGCCGATGCAGCGTTTAATAAAATAAGAATTACGTACGTGTTGCACTGTTGCATTACTTATGTTTAGAGTTTCAAGAAATTCGCACCAAATTTTTTTTTCCAATATTAACTTTTCTACCCCTTTTTCCACCCCCTAGGGCCAACATTTTTGTGCCAAAACGCATGTTTATTTGTTCCAAGCGAGCAATTTGTTTAAAACGTTTTCCTTATAACTTTTTCTCTAGCCGTTGCTTTGGAAACTTACCCCTCCATTTCTAGGTTCTAGAAGCAAAATTTCCAAAAACATCAAAAGTAATCGTAGTGCCAATATTTAGCAATAAAGCCTAAAATTATAGACATATTAATATTATAATCCCCACAAAATAGGTTACTCCCCTTTTTCAACCCCTAAGTGAATTTGGAAAAATGACGAAATACGTATTTTATTATTTTGTTAAAAAAACAAACCTCCACCAAAGTTTCTGAGAGGGTTGATTTTCGAAAAGGCGGAATCAATATTGCAGGAACTTGAGTACAGGACCTTAGAGCAATTTTGTTTTGTACAGGATTATTGGAGGACTAGCAATTAGCCATTTCATTAAACAAGTTTTAAATCTTACTTGGCCTATTCTACTTTTAGGATTTTGTGGAATAATGTTAAATAACCTGGATCCCACATATAAAAAAAAACTTCTTTGTCCCAACGATGTGGACATTTTAGGCAATTTTTTATTATTATCAACGTGATAGTTTGATAGCTTGGTGTGTGTGGCTAAATAATTAGTTCTAATTAAATATAGTAGAAAATTTTTGTAATAAATATTTTTAACGCTTAAGAGATTTGTAAATCCGAACAGCTGATTAGTGGGGAATCTTATAGTTAGACCATAAATAGGTTTAATAATTGTTTTTTAAGCATTTTCCAAAGTTTTAAAGGTATTTTCGTAAGCTCCTCCCTATGCAGTTATTTCGTAGCTTATCAGAGATTGAAGTAAAGCAAAATACACTGTTTTTATAAAACTTATATTAGATATTTTTTTGGTATGTTTGAGCAGATAAAATAAGGATCGAAGTTTCTTAGTAAGATTCTCTATGTAATGGAATAATTTTAAATGATTATCAAATAATATTCCTAAATACTTAACCGAGTCAGATTTTTCCTAGTTCCAATTTTTTCTTTTCTAAATGGTAAGTTGATATTTATTTGCTCATTCTACGGAAGGCCTGAAATCTTACTTGCAAAGGGTAAATACTGGGTTTTACGTAAATTGATGGTCAACAAATTATCATCCATCCACCGCACCATTTTTTGTAAATTACAATTAATATTTGTTCAATTTCTTCCCATGAGTTACTCTTAACAAATAAAACTGTGTCATCCGCAAAATATATTACGTCATCAGTATAAGTCTGGATTAACAAATTGTTTCTGTAAATGATGAACAGTATTGGACCCATTACTGTCTCTTGAAGTACGCCATACCTGTTTTCCTGTAAACTACTAGATTATTGTTGTACTTCTGCTTTTTATCTACGATTTAAAAGATAGCTACTTAGTAGGAAAAGTGCCGGACCGCGAATACCTATGTTCTCTAATCTTGACAAAAGCCTGCGATGATTCACAGTATGAAATGCCCTTGCCAAGTCCAGAAACACCGCGTCACAACATCTATGTGAGTCGAGATTTGCATACATTTTACTAGTTAATAATTCGACGGCAACGTTAGTAGATACTTTTTTTTCAAATTCGATTGATGGTCTGATAATAGTTTGTTTTTATTTAGGAAGTTCACAAATCTATTTTTTAAAGCTTTTTCAAAAATTTTGCTAATATACAGGACTACAGGATACAGGACTAATAGGTCTAAAATTTTGTATGATTGCATTATCCCCTTTTTCAAAAACAGTTTTACAATTGCTATTTTAAAGTGATTTGGACAGACACCTTTAGAGATAGAGAGCGCTCGACTCGCTGATGAAAAATAAAAGGGACTGTAATGGTCAGTGGTCGTGAGTGAGTTTCTTTAGTTTTTATCTTTATTATTTATTTATTTATCTTTTTTTATTTAATTTCAATTTATATCATATTAACGAAATTTTTTTTAAATTGTTGAGGCTAATCTCATAATTTACAATAAATGCTATTCGGACAACCAAATTGTCGAACGTAAATAATGTAAATGCAGGGGAGCATGTTTATTTTACGACAATGTGGTTTAAACCTACTGTTTAATTGGACTAATTAAAAATATGATCAGCTTTGGGTTTTAAATTAAATTTGCTGATGACAATTTGTTGGCCGAATTAATGAAATAATATAGGGTAAATTAATTTGAGACAATTTCGTTATTATATACTCCTGCTTTCAAGTCTTTTACAATCTGACAGCCATGACACTGGATATGGGATCAATCTAAAAATTAATTTTAAGGGTCAGGAAAAAAAGATCTCTATTAAATATCTTGCAGCAAATCGGGCATTTAATTTAAAAAGGATAACAATTCGCCACGCTAGCGAAGCGCTGGTAGGAACACAATAAACAATATTATATTTGCTGCGATAGAAATTTGTATAAAAAGTAAGTAATGCATTAATGTCTTAAGGGGATTGGTGTAAATTTTCTGTAGTTTTCCTGTTTATGAAAATTGAAAAAAAATATTCCTGAAATATGATTTTACATAAAATTCAAAGGTTTTTTTTCGCTTTTATAAAAATGTGAAGGTTATATATTTTGCGATATTCTGCACAATGGGCTTTTCAGTCTATGGAATTGAGTTAAAAATTAAATTAGTAACATATTTACATGAAACATTTTTTTCTAATGAATTAATGAATCTAAACATTTAGAAAGTGAAAATTTAAAAGCTTCATCCTTTGTCCTTACCGTTAAATAATCATTCTTTAAAACAGAATAAATTGTAGAAAAAATAAAAGCACAAAGTCTTTCTCCACAATTTTTTATTAGAATAACTAGGCGAACCTAGAATAATTCATAATAATTCAATTCGATATGTTTCGAGTGTAGAAACACTCATCATCAGGAAACCAAAGTACAATGCTGATGTTAGCAATAGAAAAAATAATAGAGGGATTGAGCCGGAATGGAGCTTTCAATGGTGTACAAGAGGTGTAAAAATTGAATAATTAAAAGACCGACAATCAAGACTTCAGCATACTGGAAAGTCAAGGGTTAGTGCAAAGGCCCTGGTCTCTGACAAAGCTGAATAAAACTTAAGATTTTTCACTACTTAATAAAAAGTCTCTTAAAACTCCCTAATTTTTCTTTGGCTCTCTTCATTTTTCTGGCCAAGGAAGCATCTTTCGAGAATAAATTTAGATTTAAATGCATCAAGTAGCCTGTGACCAGCAAAATTGATAAAACAAAATCATGCCTTGAAGAAAATTGACATGCCGACAGCTTCTGCCAAAGTAAATTAGTCTGTTGCTTAAAAAACTTGGAAAATACCAGTTTTACAAGGAGTGAAAAAGTTGATATGTTATTATTGTCAGGCTCATTTCGCATTTTCGGAACCAGTTTTGGGTACCTAATAGTGCCGGGTTGGATGACGCCGATTAAAATATCTTTGTGCTCAATCAAACTTCACTCCTTGTAAAACTATTATTTTCTATGTTTGTTAAACAACAAACTAATTTACTTTGGCAAAAGCTGTCGGCATGTCAATTTTCTTCAAGGCATTATTTTGTTTTATCAGTTTTGCTGGTCACAGGCTACTTGATGCATTTAAATCTAAATTTATTCTTGAAAGATGCTTCATTTTAGGAAAGTTCTAAGTTAACTTTTTAAAGTTTTTTAATTGCAGCTTTTCTAAAACCTAATAGTGTATGGTATTAAAATAATCGTAATAAAATCCCCTTTTTTCTTAACCTGACGAGCCACCAAGTTGCCATTTAAAAAAAATGAGTTATACAACTTTAAAGATTAAATTTTACATAGCACATAGCATTGGACCAAAAATAGTAAAATTCTATTTTTCCCAAGATTAAAGAACTGAAATAAGTGATTTTAAGGTATTTATAGCCCTCTAGATAAAACAATAAATTTGAAAAAAAAGGAAAAATATACCAGGTGTCCCATTTAAAAATCGAAAGTTAATGTCACTTCCGGTTAAACCGGAAGTTCCATAATGTTGACTCACTTGTCAAAAAATGCAGTTTTATGTCGTATACAAATCCGCCGAATTTTATTCCATTATCTTGAAAAACAAATAAGTTAGAGGGGCGAACCACCTTTCGTGGACACCCGGTCGATATATATACCTACTATAGTGACTATATCGAAAGATTCACAGCTCTTCCTAGATTTGACAAGCAAACTACTGACGCATTCGCCATTTAGTTTTTTTTTAAATCAATACTTATATCTTCTTCGTTTTATTGAAAAATCGGACAAAAATAGCCATCTTTAAAGTACAATAATTACGTACAGTTTTATGTCAAAAAAGCTTGGATTTATAAATTAATAAAAGCAGAAAAAAATATAGGCAAATTTGACCAAATTTCGTTTTTTGCTTTTTTTAATTTATTAATTTTTTTTTTTTATTTAAGACCGTAGGCAATTGCTACTCAAACACGGGTATTTGGCTGCTTTTTGAAGAAAATGAAAAAATAAATGGATTATTGACAATAAAATAAAAGGGCGAAGGCGCCACTAGTATTTGCTCGTTAGAGAAATTACCAGTGGCGGCTCGTAATGAAGGGCTCGTGGGCGCCGCCCTCCCTGCAATTATTTCAAACAGAATCCGAAAATACTTTACTTAAAAACCCAATAACGCAATGTATGTAAGCAATCAATTAAAATAATTTAAACCAAACATAGCCATATTCAAGTAGATTTAGATCAAACAAAAAAAACATTTATTCGGTTGCTAGAAAAACAAATGTTGTTTATTTAGTTGAATTATACTTATGGGAATGAAACATTTGGTAACTGGTAGAAAAAACATTACTTATCGGAAATTGGAATTTTTTTATTAGAACTTTTGCCTCCTATAAAATGTATTATTTAATTTTTTAGGTTAGTACTTTCTGCTTATAATTATTGTCATTCCAATATTTTTTTCCGTTTAGTCCACGCAATAGAAATTACAAAAAGATAAACAAGCTGGCGGGCGCGGGCGGGTCAAAAACCCTTGATCCGTATAAAACCGTGTATATCGATCATTCCACCTGCCGCCAAATAAGAGGGTGAAGTAAGGGCATCAAAAACGCTTTATTAGAGGGAGCAATTTTCAGTATTTTCTGTACAATACGTATTTTTAAAGCTGTAAAAAATCCCTACGTGATTCGTATTATCTATCAAATTTCAAATTTTTTCAAGAAATAATTCAAAAGTGGGGTTATTTCTGAAAATATCGAAAAAAACTTATAGAAGAAAGTTTTTTAAATGCAGTTTCTAGCCCACATGCAAAATTTTAGCTGCATAAGATAATTTTGATTTTTTACCCACCACTAAAAATTATTTTCCACTTAATGAACACTTTACTGATGACACTGTGTTCTTTTTTGCCCTAATATTAAGGTGTATTACTTTCAGACACAAACGACGTTTTCAAAAATACTTATTTTATGAAGTTACCTTATACATGGTCAAAAACAAATAAACTTTGCATCACATGCGACCAAATTTTAATAGCCCAATTTTGATTTTGTAGAAATACACACATTTAATATGGCGCTACTTTAAAGAAAATGTGTCTGAACTAAAAGCATTGTCAAAACTAAGTTTTATGTAGGTTGTGTTGAGTCTTATTTTGCAAAAGTAGTGCAATTTACAAAATATGGGTAAAAAATCAAAATTATCTTATGCAGCTAAATTTTTGAATGTGGGCTAGAAAATGCAATTAAAAAACTTTTTCTAATAGCTTTTTTCGATACTTTCAGAAATAACCCCACTTTTAAATTATTCTTTGAAAAAAATTAAAATTTGACAGATAATGCGAATCACGTGACTACTATTTCTTTGCTTAGTTTTCATCTCGATCAAAGGAGAACTTGATGCCAAAGTCAAATTTTGAATAAAACTATTAATAAAAAAAAATCCCATATGATGCGGACTTTATCGGCCACACTGTATAAGTAAGCACCAAAAATATTTTTTTTTTAATAATATGGGTACCTATTAAAAGGTTCTATCTATTGGGCAGTATAAGTATCCGCCCGCTGCTTTGTTTCGATAGCGAATTTATAACAATTAAATTGCGCGAACGAAGCCACGGGTAACCGCTAGTTTATTATATAACAGATAAAACAGCTGATTCTTACGCACATGCTTCGACCGCATGACAGGCCATCGCTTCCTGTAAACAGGTGCACATAAAGTCTAAAACACCTGTTTTTCTATAAAATCGAACATTGGGTTTTAAGTTCACGGTTTTATAAAATATTATTCATTTTTCCATTAAAAAGGTAAACTTTATTTATGTTAATGTTTTATTTTGTTAACATAGGAATGAGAAAGAGTTATGTTTTGTAAAGGATGACTTTAACTTTTTGTCGTTTTATTCCTTGGTATGGATGGCAGACCTGCCAAAGACAAAAAAAAGCCTCCTTGGTATGGCTTAACAAGCGTTCCGTTTATTTTATCACTTTTAAGGGTTGTTCTACAGACAGGGGGTAAACGGGGTAAATCTTCCCTCCCCCCGCCTTAGAGGCACGAATTAAAAAAAAGAAGATGGACGCAAAACAATCCACAAAGCGGCGTTGCCATTGTTAATAGTTTTTCATGGAATGAACTTTTATGTTGGTAATTACTTTAGTTATTAGTAAAAAATTATCCCAAGAATGGTCGTGAACTATTTATGCGAAAACAAGAAAACAAAGACAGCATTTTCAGGCGTGAAATGCACAAGAAAATATTAACGGTCGGAGTGCAGAGTGCAGGTAACAAGAAATGTTCCTGAATAGAAGGCAACCAAACCGCAAATTATTTCAAAATATTTATGATTGACTAGAAGAAACTGGTTCGTTTCGACAAAAAAAAATGTATTAGAACAAAAAAAAAGCCAACCTTAAGTATCTACATTAACTTTGACACTTAGCAAATGTAGCTGATTTACAATAATTTTAAGCCAGATTCACCGTTGCTTTCGGATCACGTACTTAGTTGCATTGGACATATGAAATGCGATTATCTCGAAAATGGTTGCTCCTAGCGACTTCAATAAGTTATACATTTTTGATGTAAAAGAAGTAATAAAGTAACTAATTTTTTTAATAGTCGGATCGATATAAGAAGCCTAAACAAAGTTATGCCAGCTAAAAGGAGTGGGCTATACCGTAGGCAGCGCCCTCTACTGGTTACACAAAAACTCTGGATAATTTAGAATTCCTCACCTCAGAAAACCCCAAAATCCTTAATTTTGTGGTGCTATGTCGTTTCGTTAAGAAATAATCGCAAAAAAACGAAAACAAAATTAAAACTTTGACACCCTGTATCTTGATTGTTATCAATTTTGGGATAAGGCAAGTTTAAATAAATCGCATTATTTTGCCTTAAGGAGTCTGCTGTTGCTCTGTGTCCCATTACTTTTGATACAGCCTGTATATGTATCAAGCGCGGTTTGACCCATAAGGTCATTTGGTCAAAAAACCACCTAATAAACCACCTAAATAATTTATTTTTCAAAACAAAAAAAAAATTATTATCCTTCAAAAAATGCAAAAGTTCCTAAATGCAAAAACTCCCCAATATAGATCGAAGCGCTCTGCCGGCTGCCGAATTCTTAGTTGACCTGGTGGGTTTATATCAAATAGAAGATTACATAAATGAATGGGAAACTAAGAGCGAACCAAAAATACGCGCTTGCCGGCCGTCGACTTCGCCTGATCTCGGGTTGTTTCGTGCTCGGTCGAAGGCCGTTCAATGGGCATGTATGGAAGCACAGTCGAACCGCTCCGTGAATTATTATTATTATTATTATTATTGCAAGAAAAACTTTGCGTTAGAGACAAAGAAAAACTAATTATCAAATATTTGCATAAACAGTTTTGTTTTATTTGATCATTAGGTATGCCGATGCCGAATCGCCCGTATGCTGTTTATGTTTGTGTTTTTGACTTATACTTGTGATTTGTATGAAAGAACAATGAGTTTAAAAGTCCAAGAAATATTACAGTTTAAAACAAGATGTGCATTAACATTTGAAAAAAAATTCGTAACAGAACGATAGAAGTGTCGATTTGATATACAAACACATAAATACATAAAGTTAAGAGAATTATATAAAAAAATAATAATAAAGTAAAGCTGTTTTTGAAAAAGTCACAACCAAAATGCATTTTTAGTATTTTATGTTTTTTGCGGTATTTATTAGTAGGTAAATAATTATTCCTTGGCGGCCAAACTATGCACTAAACTGCATTTTGTTTGTTACGTTACTTACAATGAAAATTTGTCCCACCTTAAAAAAAATCACGTGGGCCGCGCCATTTACCACATGATTAAGACATTCATTAATCAAACAATCAGAAAGAAATATTTAATAAAGATTAATAGCGTGAGAATAAAAGCTTGTATGTACTAAAAAAACTAATTTTCCGCGGAATTTTCCCATTGTCATTTTCGTACTAAATTATCGGAGTTATATATTTTTGCTAAAAATTAAAGAGTCTGGTGCTGCTGTAATCTAGTTTCAGCTTATGGCAGTTTTATTCAAGATGAAAGAGGCTCTGCAACCCCAGGTTTTGACAAATGGCAGTTTTTGAAATTAATGATGTGAACGCTGTCGGGCACGCGTCGGGGACCTTAAAACCCAAATAGGGCCGAAACTAAAATTTTATAAAGTTTAATTTTGGTTTCTCTTGATTAGATTCAAGATACCATATGGCCTTAAATTTTTTTTCCAATTAATTATTTTTAGTTTTTGTTTAATTAAGTGTTCTTTTAAAAGGACAGTGGGCATAAACACTATCTGCTATACTTTTATTTTATATTAGAACTTAGAACATATTAAAAAATTTTAAAAATGTTATTGTTTATGATATTTTAAAAAACAGCATTTTGGATGCATCGCAACTTTACATTTTTGACAAACAAAATTACCCGTTTTATGACATATTCCAAAGCGGCTTTGTTTCTCTTGTTATGTTACCAAGTGATCCAGTCTATCATATCTCGAATGTTCATGTAAATTTACAGATTGCCGACTCGTGCCTCTTTTTTTACCTTTTTATATGTTTCCAAAAGCGCAATTGCAACTGATTATCTGAAATGTAGGTGATTTAAGGTGATCATTCGATGTTCGGTATAGTTGCCATGCATTATGTAAAGCCATATCTAGAAAATGACAAATAAGAGGGAAATACCATTTTTTTCCTCTTATTGAATCATGAAAGTTAGGCGATTAGGCCACTGTCCTTTTAAAGGAACATGTTCATATTTTCAATAGCCCCTCCCACAAGAAACCTTACAATAACCTTGAAAACCTTCTACGGTATTTACTAACGTGTTTTGTTTATAATTTCTAACTAAAGGTGCAAATTAATAGCCTAAGATATACATATCTCCGCTCATCCATGTCGATCGTCACAAACAACGTCAAAACTACCTAATTTATACAGCTCAAACAGGTGAATTCGCAATTTTATCTCAACACGCGCTTATTTGTTAAGATAATAAGTGGGCTGCTATCTCTTAATCAGAAGTCACAAACTTTCTGTACAGACTATTGGATCAAAAGTCAATACGGATGCTTCTTTTTAACCTGCTATTTCTTCCAAAAATTATTATATTTTATAACTAACTTAATATGGGGCATATTGCCCCTAGCTAACTTTTTTCGATGTTTTCAGAAATTTGGAAAAAATTTAAATTTGACAGATAATGCGAATCACGTGACTACTAAGCTTTCATCTCGATCGAAGCAGAACTTGATGCCAAAGTCAAATTTCGAATAAAGCTATTAATAAAACAAAATTCCATATAATGCGGATTTTACTGGTCACACTGCATATGTATTAGCTGCATAGCCCCACGCTACTGAGCCGTAGGTCAGCTGTGGTCTAGCTACTGCTTTTATTATTTGCAGCTTGGTTTTTAGTCTGATTGTGCTCTTTGGACCTATCAGTGTGTACAGTCTGCCCAGTACCCATACCTGCCTTTGTCTTTTTAATTACTTTCTTAAGGTTCTTTTTCCACGTTAGACCGGAGTCTAGGGTTATTCCTAAGTAATTGGCTTCCTTGGTCCCTGCAACCTCCTCTTCATCTATAAATATATTTCTAGATGGAATAGATCTTTTTCTTTGCAACACTATGGCTTAACTTTTTTGTCCATTTATTTTGATTTTTGATCTTATACACCATTGCACTATTCTGTCGACTTCATTCTGCACTCTTCTGCAGATAATATCTATGTTTCAGTGCTTGATGGCTACTACTGTATTATCAGCGAAAAGTTCCAGAATAGCTCCTGGTGTTTTTGGTATATTACTTGTATATACAGTGTCACCAGTAAAGTCCGCATCATATGGGATTTTTTTTATTAATAACTTTATTCAAAATTTGACTTTGGCATCAAGTTCTTCTTCGATCGAGATAAAAATTAAGCAAAAAAATAGTAGTGACGTGATTCGCATTATCTGTCAATTTAAATTTTTTCCAAAAAATAATTCAAAAGTGGGGTTATTTCTGAAAATATCGAAAAAAGTTATTAGAAAAATTCACAGATCTTGCACCTTACGCAAGCATCCTATGTATTGAAAATACCTGACACAGCTTTAAAATAAACCGCATTATTTCGCCTTAAGAAGCCTACTGTTGCTCTGTGTCCCATTACGTTTGGGACACCCTGTATATTAATTAAAACATATTATAAATAATCCCAAAAAAACGAAAACAAAAATAAAAGTTTGACACCCTTTATCTTGGTTGTTATCAATTTTGGGATAATGCAAGTTTAAATAAATCGCATTATTTCGCCTTAAGGAGCCTGCTGTTGCTCTGTGTCCCATTACGTTAGGGACACCCAGTATATTAACTAAAACATATTATATTAAATGTATGGTTTTATTTCTAAGCATAATTAATATTAATTTGTTTATAAACAATAATATTCACATAGCAGACCAACCAAGGTGAACAATTGCCTTATATTCAATCGGTCATATTGTCTAAGCCTACTTATGCTATGTTTTTAAATTATACTTATTTACCCAACGGTACAATAACATTTTCTGAGAAATCAATAATAAAAAAATTATCCCATTTGTTAACCAAATTTGGGCGGACCCTGTAATATGCAATTATTGTGCTCCAACTTTTTGCCTCCCGCTTTTTTTTTCGATATAATATTCCGATTTAAATAACGTGAACTTACCTTAGTTATAACTTATCTCAATAAAACATCTTTTAACAAAGTTACTATGGCGTTCTTTAAAACACAAACTAAACTAAACATTATTCATTATTTACTTGCCGACTTTACGCTGATTCATATTTATATTTCTACCAAGTCTTATCAGAGTATTGTAACATAATACTTTGACCGATCTAGATATTGCGCTGTTGGCCGCGACATCGACATGAGCGACAGTGACATGCAATGCAAAGTTTGCGTAAACACGATCCCAATAGTATTTTCAATACTAAAAGTTATTTTAAATGCAGTTTCTAGTCCACATGCAAAATTTCAGCTGGATAAAATAATTTTGATTTTTTACCTATATTTTGTAAATTGCACCACTTTTGCAAAATAAGACTCAACGCAACCTACATAAAACTTCTTAGTTTTCACAATGCTTTATTTCAGATACATTTTCTTTAAAGTAGCGCCATATTAAATGTGTGTTTTTGTACAAAATCAAAATTGGGTTATTAAAATTTGGTCGCATGTGATGCAAAGTTCATTTGTTTTTGACCCTGTATAAGGTAACTTCATAAAATAAGTATTTTTGAAAACGTAGTTTGTGTCGGAAAGTAATACACCTTAATATTAAGACAAAAAAGAACACAATGTCATCAGTAAAGTGTTCATTAAGTGGAAAATAAATTTTAGTTTAACTTAACGTAGAGTTTATGTATTTTCAACGATTTAATTTAAAACCCCTTTATTTTATTTTTTATTTTTTTACTTTCAGGCACAAACTGCGTTTTCAAAAATACTTATTTTATGAAGTTACCTTATACAGGGTCAAAAACAAATAAACTTTGCATGATGTGACCAAATTTTAATAGCCCAATTTTGATTTTGTAGAAAAACACACATATATTATGGCGCTACTTTAAAGAAACGTATCTGAAATAAAGCATTGTCAAAACTAAGAAGTTTTATGTAGGTTGCATTGAGTCTTATTTGGCAAAAGTGGTGCAATTTACAAAATATAGGTAAAAAATCAAAATTATCTTATCCAGCTGAAATTTTGCATGTGCACTAGAAACTGCTTTTAAAATAACTTTTTCTAATAACTATTTTCGATATTTTCAGAAATAACCCCACTTTTGAATTATTTTTCAGAAAAAATTAAATTTTGACAGATAATGCGAATCACGTGACTTCTATTTTTTCCTTAGTTTTCATCTGGATCGAAGCAGAACTTAATGCCAAAGTCAAATTTTGAATAATGCTATTAATAAAAAGAAATCCCATATAATGCGGACTTTACTGGTGACACTGTATATAACATAAAAACCTTTTGAACATGAAGATAAATGCAAATCCTTTTAAAATTTTGGTTTTCCTGAAAATTGTAATTTTACAACTTTTTCATCAAATCATAAAAATCACCAAGATTAAAATAACATTATTAGGTATTTATGTAAGATATTTATAAGATGCCTTCTGCCAAAATTTTTTTGCTCATACAATAGGGTTTCCGTTTTAATGGATGCATGTCTAATAATATGCTAAATCAAATGTATAACTTTGCATGTACCCAGTGGCGGATTCAGAAAAAATTGACAGGGGGGGCATTTACTTGTTATCTTGGGGTGCACGAAAAGCCCGCTGCGGACGAAACGCGCCGCAGGCGAAAATTTTTTAAGACCACGCCCAACCCGAACAAACCCGAATTTGGTCAATAATTTTTAGTAAATATTTTAAAAATGTATGATTACCTACTTATTTTATTGAAAATGAAATAAGATAAAAAAAATACAAAAAAAGGCCAATTTATTTTTCATTAGCGGGTACATTGTTTAAAAGTAAAGTCCAATCTTCTGGTTTTATTTCCAGCAAACTTATCTATAACAATAAAGTCCCTAGATCCACACTTTGTGATCTGTGTCAAGTTAATTTCGGGTTTAGGTCTTCCCTCAATTTTAATTTCAATTTTTTGCTCAATACTTAATGAGCTAAAATTGTTTCTCAAATATTCCACATTCATAGCCGTTTTGGCATGTTTATTTTTATTAAAATAAGTCCTTACTACCCCAAAATAATACACTTTCTTTGTAAACAAAACCACAGATTACAGTTTTCTGTAACAAAACACAAATTCTAAAATCCTAAAATGTATGCTTTTTATCTAACGTGCTTTTACGCCATCTTTTCGCTAATTATCAAACCACGTTGAAAACCTGATTTTTAATATCCATTTCTAAATGCTGTAAAGTTTTGGCATCAAAAAAAATATTTGGTTGTTACAGTACAATGCTTTGTCACTGTGTTTGAAATTTTGGGTGTTGCGCTTAGGTTGGTTCGTGCGAAATTATTATGACAGGGGGGGCACGTGCCCCTGTGCCCCCCTCTAAATCCGCCACTGCATGTACCTACTAGTTTCATATGTTATAAGCAAATACCTTTTAAAATTAGTTAGATATTACTTAAATAAATAAGGGAAAACGCAATAGTGCACGTAATATATTATTTCATACTTCAATAATACCCTTTAACAAAAACATTGTCAATCAACCTAAACAAAATAATTTGATTTCCCCTTCATTCTCATTTCCGGAAACCGTGTACGCGTACCCTCTGAATTGTTTATAAAAAAAAAAAATAGATAAATTTCGTCAGTTGGAAGGGTGCAAACGCCATGTGCGTGTTTACGATACACCTGCCTCGGCATGGCTCACATTAATCAGCCTTTTTACAGTCGTTGAATGTCGGAAAAAAGGGCTTACATATCAGGTTGAAATATATGAGGCCCAAATGGACACCGCGAGTCAGCATATAAATTTGCTGACTGATTTCCAGGGTTTTTTGAGGTATTAATAATTTATTTGAGTATCAATCTGATATTGTGGTATTTTATAGGTCATGTGCTACGTATTAACGCCCCAAGTGTTAATCAGGGATGAGTGAGAAAACTGGAAATTAGTAGATATAAGTAAAATTGTTCTAAGATCTTGTGACGGTTTTTTCTCAGGGTATTAGTTTTGTAGGTTTACACCAGTAAAACTTGATCGTGCCAGTAAATAAAGTTTTATTAAAGACATGCCTTTTTTCTCGTTAGGGAAAGGTTGCCCATATTGGACCAATTTCCAGATTTCTTATCATAGATCCTGATAATAACGCAAAATCGATCTTAAAGTTATACCTTAGTATACTTTAGTATGTTGTTCAACTGCAGGATTTTTTGCAGAATTTTATTTCAAAGTATCTATGATATACCAGGCTATAAAAAAACCTCTGCAAGTGGTTCAATATAGGAAACCGGTGGCCTCAATTGCACCTGGGGGTTCTAAAATTGGACCACATGAGTTAAATCGGAATCTTAGGTGTTAAATAAATAAATTTAAAAAAATTTGTTGGTATAGGAAGTTTTATACTTATATTTCAAAAAAAAACCATCAAATTTACAATCAAAATTTCGGTTGAAGACATCCTAATGCAAAAAAGTACCTATTAGTTTCCTATATTGGACCAGTCATAGTTTCATTTTTTAACTAAAAAAAAAGATTTTAGCAATATTGAAATGGTGTTAGTTCATGACATTAACTTATTTAAAGAGAAAAATTATTTTTGCACAATTTGGAAAAATTGCCTAAATTGGACCGGTTCAATTTTGGTAATCACCCAATGGTCCAATTTAAGCAACTACCACGTGTTTTACAAAACCACCCAGGAAAGAAACAAGAAAAAACGAATATGGCATGGTAATAGGAGAAATAGAAAGAGAAAAACTTACTTGATAACTTCCATAAAAAAGATTTTGCTTAGAGTTTTATGGTTCTAAGGTAAATTCTTAGGAAAATCCTAAAAATATTACATTAAAATTGTGTAAATTACGTTCTGCTCTGTACACGCCAAGCACTTACGGCCAACTAGTTGAGTTTATTGTCGATCAAAGGTTCTGGGTGGAAGTATAATACAGTGTTGCCAGATGATATGGCACTTGTTTAGTTTCGGAGAAATGTACTGTGGTCCAATTTAGGTAGCGGTTCAATATAGGCAACCTTCCCCTAAATGAGTGAAAAGCTGAAAATACATGCACACAAAGACAATGTAAGTGCCGGATAGGTTTAAATATTTTTCCAACAGCAAAAATACATTAGGGCAAGTATTTTTCCAGTAGACTCCCGATTATCCGAAACCCGATTATGCGAACTCCGCATTATCCGAAACGACCCATGAACCGTATTATCCGAAATGATTCTTGCTATTCCTCCGCATTATCCGAAATTTCTAAGGAATGTTTTGTTGGTTTTGTTGTTGCGGCCAAAAATCGACAGACTTTAAAATTAAAACAAGTACCAATTACCTCTTTCTTGAATTATTTATGAATATGAATACATACTAATGTACATACATAAGTATTAGAATTTCATATGTATGTATGTACATCTATAAAAGTACATAGATATAGTTACTTTTCCTATAGTTAATGATTTTCCTCAATCTCCGCATTATCCGAAATTTCGATTATCCGAAATCGGTCCGGTCCACATCATTTCGGATAATCGGGAGTCTACTATATTACAAAAAACAGCATTATAGAAAAATAAAAAACTCAATAGAATACCTCAATATTAGCCGAAATATTTTAGTACTAGATGTTATAATGAAATTCACCTACCTGGTACTAGGCCAGTAACATTTGACTAATGTAAAATAATAAAAGTTTTCAAAGCCAGACAGCTGCCAGTTTTGCCCACTGTTAAAGATCGAACGGAATTTGTAGATTTTGGTAGGTACCAAAGTGGTACTTTCAGTAAACAAATTGTGAAAAAAGCCGCAAAAAAGATGCAAAACGAGATTGGCTAAAACTCGCGCGACTTTGTAAAAATTCAAAGATAATACTCTAAGGTCCCTCTGTTGACAACTCTGCAGAACAAAACTAATGACAGTTTTTTTTTGGCTACAGGCCGCCTTGTTCGGTCGGTCGCCCATGGGCCTCGCCTCGGCTGCTCCGGGGCTAGTGACAGCCCTGATTTAAGGGCACAGTTCTTAAGGTCAGTCATGTATAAAAGAGACCTATAAATGGCTTGAATGCAGGGGTAACTTCCGGAACCTTGCAATTATTTAAAAAAAATAATTAGTATCTAATTTTGGAAAGGCTCTTGAGGGACGCATTGACGAATAGTATGCCGGTCTTTTTTTTTAAATAAATTCACAGAAACTTAAAAAAAAACGTTTTTTAAAACCACTTAAATTGCCACAATTTACAAAATTCTTGAAAGTAAACACGTCTATTTTTAGAACTGAACTAAAAACAATATTTTTTACTGGTAACACGATATTTTCTAGTCTAACTAGATGTCATCTATCTTAAGAATTCTAGAGAATATTTGTTTGTTTTAACAGGAAAAGGGTCGTAATTGCACAAAATATGAAAGTAAGCAAATCCATGACCGGCTGACTAATATCTGCCTTGCTCTACCAGCTCCAGAAAATGTCTGTCTTTCTACTTCATTTGCCAAACGCATAAAAGTAACTACTCTGATCAACACAGCACTGCAATGCGAATGCGAATCGTCAATAGTTAGGCAAATCGAATTGACAGTTAAAAGCTAGAAAATGGCGTCGTTAATCCCACCCTAAATTATTGTTCAACTTTTCACCGCTTTTGAACCCTTTTTCCAACCCGAACAAACAAAAAAAAACTCGTGCCGCTACGGTGGGATGTGATTTAAATGACTGGAATCCCTTACAACTAGTGATGCCGCCGAGACGAGAAATTCTCGTTTCTCGTCTCGTCTCGTCTCGTCTCGTCTCGTCTCGTCTCGTCTCGTCTCGTCTCGTCTCGTCTCGTCTCGTCTCGTCTCGTCTCGTCTCGTCTCGTCTCGTCTCGTCTCGTCTCGTCTCGTCTCGTCTCGTCTCGTCTCGTCTCGTCTCGTCTCGTCTCGTCTCGTCTCGTCTCGTCTCGTCTCGTCTCGTCTCGTCTCGTCTCGTCTCGTCTCGTCTCGTCTCGTCTCGTCTCGTCTCGTCTCGTCTCGTCTCGTCTCGTCTCGTCTCGTCTCGTCTCGTCTCGTCTCGTCTCGTCTCGTCTCGTCTCGTCTCGTCTCGTCTCGTCTCGTCTCGTCTCGTCTCGTCTCGTCTCGTCTCGTCTCGTCTCGTCTCGTCTCGTCTCGTCTCGTCTCGTCTCGTCTCGTCTCGTCTCGTCTCGTCTCGTCTCGTCTCGTCTCGTCTCGTCTCGTCTCGTCTCGTCTCGTCTCGTCTCGTCTCGTCTCGTCTCGTCTCGTCTCGTCTCGTCTCGTCTCGTCTCGTCTCGTCTCGTCTCGTCTCGTCTCGTCTCGTCTCGTCTCGTCTCGTCTCGTCTCGTCTCGTCTCGTCTCGTCTCGTCTCGTCTCGTCTCGTCTCGTCTCGTCTCGTCTCGTCTCGTCTCGTCTCGTCTCGTCTCGTCTCGTCTCGTCTCGTCTCGTCTCGTCTCGTCTCGTCTCGTCTCGCCGAGACGAGAGTGAAATTTTTTTCTCGAGGGAAGTCACGAGACGAGACGAGAGAAGACCGTTTCTCGTCGAGAAATTTCTCGTTTTTTCTCGAATTTTCTCGAATTTTCTCGTTTGTTAGAACACTGAATTTTAGGTATCTCCTAATATATAGACAGAAAAATAATGTGTTTAACGTTCTCACTCTATCGTATTGTAAAGGCATTTACCTTAAAACAGATATTCAAGAGAACAGAATCAAATTGTCTAGCCTCTTTCTTCTGTCTACGGTTAGTAGTTGACATTTTTAAATAATTAACCAAATCTGAAAGAAATCATTTTTGATTAAAAACACAATATCGAAAAGGACCCTAGTCAAATTTTATTCACAAGGCGAAAGGCGATAGATTTTGACTAAATTTAACAATTTTGTATCAAAAATTCCAAATTCGCCAAAAACTTCTCACACAAAAATCATTAATAAAAGTGTGAATTTCATTTCATATCTCTCTTACCAGTTTTAATATTTGACATTACTTTCATAACATCCTGTATATCAACCGAAACTTTATTAGGAAATCACAGATAAAGACAACGGAGGGCCATGAAACTAGTGTTATTGAAACAATAGCATTAAGTTAATAGTCTCAATTATGACATTAGTAAATAAATTAAAAATAAAAAGTCTAATATAATAGGTAAAGTGACATTCAGTACGAATGATTCAAGTGTATGCCTTATTTTGCCTCATTTTATTACACAGGTCTCAGACATAAATTTGGCTATTGAAAATAATTATTAAGTGCGGTAAATGATACTTTTCCGCACGAGGTGGCAATTGCACGAACGGCTCGAAGCAAGTCCGGGCATGCCACTAAGTGAGTGTGGAAACGGAACTTTTCGCACACGTTACTTACAATATTTTTCCTAATTGCGTAAAATTAAGCTTGTTCGTAATAAATTTTTGTATTTTTTGGGTAAAAGGAGCAAAAAATAAAGTGAATTTTTAAATTTTGATATGTCAAATAGAGCATTTTCGGAAATACTTCTTTAAGTTCTTTCTCTTGCACTTTCTATTAATGTAATAAAAAAATTAAGGTTTTTCCCCGGATGACATTCTGGGCTGATCCCTTTATTTAGTCGAATATTTTCCAAACTATTGCAGTTAATTATGCCCCGAATTATGCCAAAAAATAAATAATAAAAGAAGGGTAGTTCCATTATGAATCAATTATTATTATTATTATAAATCGTTCTCTATTCTGTATCTTTTACCACCCCGTATATTTTGGACTGAAAATACCTCGGTGCCAAGCCTATTACATTACGTAAATTATGTCTTATGGCCGCTTGCAATATTTTGTTGATCTAAGAAAAATAGTTTCTAAGTCATATGACTAACAAACCGACTTATATTAACCCCTTCTGCGAGACGACCAGATACTTTTAAATGTTTACCCCCTTTAAGATTCGTATAAAAAAATATTTTTTATGATTCCCTACTCACGAGAAAAAACGAGACGAGACGAGACGAGACAATGGCACTCTTGAGCGAGAAAAACGCGTTTCTCGTCGAGACGAGATAAAAAAAAATTCTCGCCTCACGAGACGAGACGAGAATGGGCCAATTCTCGTCTCGTCTCGTCTCGCGGCATCACTACTTACAACTATAGAAAACGGCACGAATTCTCTCGTTTTAAAGCAGATGACAGCAGAGATTTGTCATCGATCAGCTGATATTGGGACATAATAATATCCCCAAATTAGTACTGGACCGTAATGAGCCCAAACACCGAGTTATGAATTGCGTTTTTGTGGATTTTGTTACATTTAATTCCGTTTTCAAAATATTTTGCCGTTATGGTGCCTTTTATTTTTACTTTCATTGAATTTTAATTACTTTTGTGTGGCCGGTAAGTAGGTACCTACAATTATTATTCATTTGAACAAAAACTTACAGGTTAAAATTGGCTAAAATGAAGCTTTTAACTCCCACATACAAGTCTAGAAATGTAACCGTATCATAACCAACAAATTCTATAAAAACCATATTTGGGTCTACGTATCTTACGTAGGTCATATTATATGGGGATTTCCTTGACAGTAAATGTAATATCTGACTGAATTTAAGGTGGCATGGCAGTATCAACAAGCTTGCCAACCTATAACCTATTTCGCGTAGATTTATTTATGTTTTCTAGCTTTTATACAAAATTTAAAGAAAATCAGTATCGACTTGATATTCAATAGGTAATAATTGACATATTTAATAAATATCAAGGATTTTCATAATTTATTTTAGGAGAATTGTATAGCGAAAAATATCGGGTAAGATTTTTTTTAACATTATTATGTCATTGTCACTCATTGTTCTTTCACTATACAATTCTCCCAAAATTAGCAATGAAATAAATTTATATTTTTGTAATATATCGGATACTACCTAAATAATGTACCGACGATATTGATTTTCTTTAAATGTTAGTTATTAAAATAATAAACTCAAAAAATCAACGCGAAATAGGTTATAGGTTGGCAATAGATTGAATGACGTTGATAATTAAACCTTAATTAGTTTATGTTGAACTGTAGGTATTGATTTTATCAATAGGTATAATCTGAACAAATGAAACAAAAAAAAATTCTGTTGTAAATATGAGTAACAGAGTTTAAATTTAAAGTTGCGTTTTAGTTAATTTAGTATTTTCAAGGTTTGGATAATTATAATATTATATACTTAGTTTTTAAATCTATTTCGACACTATCTTTAAGCCATATAAAAACTCATGTTTATTATTACCTACCTACCTTAAATTATAATATTTATAAAACAAAACTTTCAAAATAAATTATCATTATTATTATTTGGCAATATTAAAGCGGTAAAACCGATGAGACTATTGCATCAATTGTTCTAGAAGGTATCACATGTATAATTTTCAAGTCCGGTCCTGGAATTCATGCCAACTTATAAAAATTTAATAGACCAAAATTGATAGAGTGTCACATGACTTTGCCTCTATCTTGCGAGTGTATTCAAAAGTTTTACTTTAAAGCAATGTTACGGGACGCGGAACAAAAATAATGACAGTTTTTTGGAAGGCCCACAGGCAGGCCTTTGCGGTCAGTCGCACATGGGCCGCCGGTTGTTCCGGCGCTAGTGACCACACTGACTTAATGTACCAGAAATAAAACAACGGACCCGCGAAATACTGAAAAATTACCAATTCATAAATATTTATCGCATTATATTCTGCCAATATGAAATATTGGGTTATTGTTACTCAATTTTTATCATTGCTTTTAATTTCCATATTGGGGGTGATAAAACGGTTACACGGTTACAATAATTTTATATAAAGGTAAATAAAATTGTTTGTTCGAGGCAATTCATGTAAAAGTTTTTGGACATAGAAGTAAAATAATTCATATTGATAGGTATTGAGGCCGGTCGTCCACTGGGAGCATAAAGCGACTACATGCTGATGCGACACGGCTATACGCGGCAGATCCCAAGGACCTATTCAGTTTTTGTATTGGTTTATTGCAACAATCTTTTTATACGCATCTATTCTCAGCGATGGACGAGGACACGGATAAGCTTATCAGTGGCACTACATTTATATTTCCCTCTGTCGGATATAAAAGACAAAAGGTACCATTCCAAATTCATCATTCATTCCAGTGGCGCAACCAGAAATTTTGTTCGGGGGGGGGGCTTTAACTTCTTGCGCCTCAGGCGAAAAATTGTTTGGGTGCCACGCCCTTTTTTGGGTAAAATACGTATTATTGACGAGAGCGACAGCCCCCTAAAACTTCTGCAATAATACGCCGCTAGCCCTAACGAAATATTTATGAAAAAAAATTTAGAGATTTTATTTTAATTAGTAAAAATGTATTTAAAATAACTAACGCATATATTAAGCATACTTATACTAAAACAAAACAAAAACCTTATACAAAAAGTTGTAAGTAATTACTAATAATACTAATATTAAAGAATAATTCTTCGTTTTGTTTTTGCCATTTCGTCCAGAATTTCTTCCACGGTAATATCAATATCGTGGTTCGCATAAATAGGTAGACCAGGGTCGATAATTTTTGAAACAAAAAAAATAATAGTAGGATGAAACCCATTGGAAAAGAAAGAGAATATAACAAAAATGAAAGAAAAAATAATTTACGGGCGATCCGAGGTCGGGAAGTGAAAGGGGGTGAGTTTTTAAGGCTAGAAAACGATTTATCTCGATTTCCGGGAAAACTACAAGTCCTATGGAAAAACGTTAAATGGCAAAGTTGTAGGTAATAAAAAGATCTACAACTTTTGTATTAACACTTTTTTTACATTGCCTAAAAATTTATGTGAAAAATTCAAATAACCAAGTTTCTGTTTTTTTATTTTTACCTTTTACAAAAAAAATTATGTTTTCACGAAATTTGGTGATAACTTACCTTTTTATGTCCCAAACACACTGTAATTATTTTGATTTAAAATATTTATTTTTTCACCTTATTTTGACTTAATATCGAAAAAGCACCCTTATTTTCAATCGAAAATTCTCACGTCAAAATATCTGCTGTTTTAAAAAAGTCGGTGGGCTTTTTGTTCGTTGAAAACTCCACTTTCTGATGGTGTAAAAAATATATCCATTACTATGGTAAATGTTCTCAAAAAATGCAAAGAAACGGAAAAAACTCGAATCCGAAATTTTTTTTTTAATCAATATGTACAATTTTGACCTATTTATTAAAATTTATACTTTAATTACTCAAAAAACGTAAGAATCCATGTTACATTGATAAACAAAAAACTTACAAATCCATAAAACATTGAGATCGCAAAAAACATGCGAAAATAGTTCGCGTGACATGAAAAATTGGTTTGCAATTAAACGAATAGGCTAAGTTTCTAAGCTCGGGGGGGGGGGGGGCTGCAGCCCGGCAGCCCCCCCCCCTGGTTGCGCCACTGATTCATTCATCAATTGAGGATTTTCTAAAAATAGACATCCTCAGCATCCATTTTAAATTTTATATCTATTTTTCTGTAAATTTTAAAATTTTCCACGCTTGCACTATTTTTCCAGTAACTTTGGTTTCTGAACGTTATATTATAGCAGTATCTTAGGAGCCTACAGACTGCAGGTTTAACTAGATAGCTCCCTAATCGGCAGCCGCGGGTGCCTCTAAATTTTAGTACCCACTGTTTACTCTCGTCTCGCTTTTTCTCGTCTCGCCTCATTCTCACGAGACGAGACGAGAGTGATCCGGTCACCTACGAAACGAGAGTATTCTCTGTGAGAATCTCGTTAGACAAGACAAAAATATGCGAGAACGAGAATTCTCGCAAAATCTTAAGATTTTGATTAGTATTTTGGCGATAAACTTTCAAAATAATCCCGTTAGGATCACTCGAAAAAAAATCGATCTTTATTACCGATATTGCACGGTGGCCAGGGAAAAATCGGGACACTTTGCCGAAAAACAATATAGAAACAAGTACCAAAAGAAAAAATGAACCGTCTTTTTTTAACGTTTTCCATCCTGGTATACCTCTGATATTATAAAAAACATAAAATTAAAAGCAAAAATGCACACCAAATATAAAAAAACAAATATTAATCGATACCTTTTGGAGTTTAGGCGAATAAGATCTGCAATAAAGGAGCAAATTAAGGTTGCTCACAATACTTACATTGATAATATGCAGTCCTCAATTGTGAACGATTCTCAAAGATTTTGGCGCTTCATAAATTCAAAAAACAGTACATCAAGAATCCCGGGCGAGATGTACCTCGGGGATCAGCGTCTCGATGAACCTCAGGATATCGTGAACTCTTTTGGCGAGTTCTTTCATAGCGTTTATATACAGGGTGTATCTGATGAGTGCGATCAACCAGTAAATAATGTTATTGATGAATACTTACCAATCCTTCAACCAATAACGGAACAGGACATTAAAGATGCCTCAAAAAAACTTAAAAACAAAATGACATCAGGGCCGGATAATGTTCCTTCTTTTGTTGTGAAGGATTGTATAGGGACTTTGGTGACACCACTATTAATCATTTTTAACCTATGTATATCAATGTCAACTGTGCCAAAAATGTGGAAACAGGCGAGAGTGTGTCCCATATTCAAAAGTGGTGAGCGAAACCAAATTAACAACTACCGCCCGGTCTCCTTACTTTGTAACTTTTCCAAGATTCTGGAAACAATACTGTATAGGCGAATTTATGCGTCAGTTTGTAAAAACATTGCAGTTGAGCAGCATGGATTTATGAGTAATAGATCAACGGTTACTAATTTATCATGTTTAACTCAGCTAGTGTCTCGTGTGTTAAACAATCAGGGACAGGTGGACGTAGTCTATACTGATTTCTCGAAGGCATTTGATAGGATAGATCATGTATTGTTGTTGCACAAGCTAAGGGGGTATGGTTTTGACGAATCAGCCCTGGAGTTTTTTGGATCATACCTAACAAATAGAAAACAGTTTGTTTTTTACAATGGCTTTACATCTAATAAATATAACGCGTCCTCTGGTGTACCGCAAGGTTCCAACTTAGGACCATTACTGTTTCTACTTTTCATCAATGATTTAAATAATATTGTAAACTGTAGGAAGCTAACTTTTGCGGATGATTTAAAATTATTTTTGCAGATTGAATCTCTTCGTGACTGTATTTTCTTGCAAGAACAGCTGAATTTGGTTCAGGGTTGGTGCGACAAAAACAAACTCAACCTTAATGCAACTAAATGTAAAGTTTTGACCTTCAGTCGCAAGAAACAGCCACTATTGTATCCTTATTCCATCTCAGGTGAGGTTTTAGAGCGCCCCAGGTCGTTGAAGGACTTGGGCGTCACCTTCGATCCTATATGTTGACTTTTGTTGAACATATAAATAACATAGTTTTGGAGGCAGGCAGGATGCTGGGCTTCATCGTGCGCAACTGCAGAAACTTTTATGACCCTAGAGTTTTTAATACATTGTATTTTTCTTTCGTCAGATCCAAGCTTGAATATGCTTCACTGATTTGGAATCCTCTTTATGCATGTCACGTAAATAACATCGACAAAGTTCAAAAGAGATTTTTAAAACATTTAACATTTAAATCAGAAGGAGTGTATCCTGAGCAAGGAACCGATTATGACATTTTATTAAACAGATATAATTTTATAACCCTGGAAAAAAGGAGAGCAATTGCATCTCTAGTATTTTTATTTAAGTTGCTGCGCGGTGGAATCGATTGTCCTGATCTGCTATCTCAAATAAATTTGTTTGTACCTAGAGTAAATACTAGACATCATTTAACATTTTTGTGTGAAAGAGCAAGAACAAATGTAATGATTAAATCTCCAATTAATTTTATGTGTTACAATTTTGACAGCATGTGCGAAGATTGTGATATATTTACATGTAGCTTGCGCGATCTGAGGAGGAGTGCCGAGGGTGGTCATTAACTTAGTTGTTATATATACATAATGGTATGTGTTATTGTAATACAGTATACGAATATGTGCATAATATGGCGATAATTTTGAATTTATTGTATTTCCGTTGTTGGTGGTTTATGTTTGCAGATTTATATACACTGAGAGAAATGCATTATAACCCTTATGAGAATTCTTATAAACATCATAAGAATATTTAATACTATTTGGGACAGCAATACGTGCTAATAGCATATATACACCAGATATAGTTACGACCAGTGCATAAGAGTACATAGCTATGTTATACTGTTTATATGACATGGATTGTAACCATAAAGGTTTGTTCCATAGCGAATATAAAACATGCTTATACCTATTATACATTAGTTGGGAATGAGTATAATCCAGTTTTATAATGGGTATAACTGTTTAGTTGCTAATACAAAACAGTTTAGTTAGCTAGTATATATTTGAAAGGATTTAAAAAAAATAGGTAAACATTACAAAGGTCTTTATTAAACTTGAACAAAATCAACACAATGCCATTTCTCCTTAACGCTTACAAATACTAAGGAACAACAAAATATCTGAAATCATAAATACAGCTTTTAGGTTACCAAAAATACTAAAAATGGTTACACTTTATTATGTCGCTTACAAATTGCTAAATACAGACGTTACAAAACTAAGACCTAAACCAAATATAAGTGAGTTAAAGTTATTATTATGAGCTACTTATCTCAAAATTCACAAAAATTAACTAAGGCATACGTATGGAATTATTCCTTTTCGTCCAATTTTATTTTAGTTGTTTTCATATTATATATTTTGCAAAGAAAAATAAAATAAAATAGCTACTGATTTGGAATTGTAGGATCAGAATTGTTACTTGAGACTTAAAAATGCATTTATATAAACATTTACGTTAACAATTTTACAAAATTAAAAGATCTTTTGATTAATCGTTAAAAACTATTTATAAGACTGGCAATCTTATTTTCTATAGATATCAAGTCATCAGTCATATTATACGAAAGCAATGCCGAAGCTAATGTTTGTGAATTTTAAGATAAACTAACCACACATAAGTAATAATAGGTACTTACCACCTTAAAATGGGTTTGGGTTTGAGTTTTGCAAACTATAACATGATTATGTCCAGTTGAATGTGTTATCCATATTTTATTATTTTATACATACAGAAAAATTTCAGCCACTAAACACAGAACACACAATCCGCGGAGCCCGGGGAACAAAGCAAATGGTGTCTCGTGTAAATGTTTGAAGTTTCCCCCACTCATCGCGAAATAGAAGTGTGTTGCATACCCGTTAATAAATGTTTAATATGAACCACTATTTTAAATAATACCCCAAATAAAGCGTTTTATCGTTGGTATAATCCTATAAACAACTTTTTATTTCCAATAAGAATATTTTACTGAAACACATTCTTATAGTAACTGGCTTATATTATGTAGTATTATTCTGTCTTATTGTACGTATAAATAACGAGGTAGCAATTCTGTATGTTGTTTGTTAGGTAATTTTTTTATTGTAGTTAGAGGTTGTTTAATAGTAATTATTAAAAATGTTGCTACTGATATAAAATAATTCTTAACAATTCTGTTTAATTAGTCGATTTCCCTCTGTGTAGTTGTATTAAATCGAGTACATTATTATTTATATTTAATTTGTAATATTGCTCTGTAAATGGGTTTCTTGTTGGGCAATAAAGCTATTATTATTATTATTATTATTATTATTATTATTATTATTATTATTAACGTTTATAGTTTTTGTCGAAATTTTTGATATAGAGAACCATTTCGTAAACGATAATAAAATTGTAGTCGCGAATTAAGTATAATATTATGCCGCTTTCAGTAAAATGTAGGAAGTAAACTACATACTATTTTGATGGTGTCCAGTTGTCTCTGGAATTTGCTTTTAATCATTGTTTTCTTCTATAAATCATAACTGGCCCGAAATGTTAAGGTAATTTGGTTTGCACCCTGGAACACTGCAAGTTTTGTTTTCGGTATGATTATTTTAAAATAATGCCGTTGTCACTACATACAGACAATAATATTGTCGCAAACTACAATATTATAACACTGACATTGTTTTTTACTGTTAGGTTATTACACACACAAGTACGAAACGAATATTACAACGAGTTAAAAAACCTAAATTTCCACAATAGTTTATGGAAAAAAAAACAAGGAAACGTCCCAGTTTAATAATATTACAGTTAAAACAACATATATCTATAATTTACACTATTACTTAACACATTATTATACACATTGTTTACCAAAAAAAAAGACAGATAAGGGTGTTTCTTCCAAAAGCGTACCTATTTCCTATCAGCAATTTTAGAAAATTCAAATTTGAAAATTTTATTTTATATAAGTATTTTCTCCTTCAGTTTTATTTACTTGTTAATAAAAACCTAGTGGTCATAAATCTAGGCTACGATTTAAGAAAAAAAACAGCAATTTTTAAGAAGCGACTTCACGGAGGTGAGAGGTTTTAAACGGTAAAGAGGATTCTAGCGACACTACCTAAAAATCACTTTCGTTTTTAAGTATTACGTTAACTAAATCTGAAAACAAGTTGTAAGACGTAAGAAAAACCTTAATTTACCAGATGAAAAACAACCAAATCTAGAATAAACCTATTTTATTATTTATGCTTACAAAATATATTATATAGGAAAGGAAAACGTGTGATTATATTTTAAATAGAAACCGTTTTAATTAATAATAATTATCAACTATAATAATTTAACATAAATTTTCTACCCTGGGAATTTTAAAAACATGTTAACCACGTTTAATTTCTGGATCCTGAAGTACAGCTACTTATATGATTATTTAAAATACTGGACTCATCCGACACGTAAAATTTGTGTATCTTTTTTCTAATCTCTGTGGAAAGTGATTTTGGACGAGTTCTAGGTTGTTTTCTAAAAAGCCTATAAGAAGACAGTTACTTGTTTCTGAAATTTATATTTTTTTATTAAATGGCCCGAAATAGCACCTACTAGCTTCTCTTTCCCTTAGATGTTTTCTGATTGCGAATATTTTCTTTAATTTGATCCGCTAGCACTTCTCCAAAAAGTAGTTTTCTTTTAACATTTACAGCCATATTAGGGGATCTCAGAACATTTGTAATTCGAGTGTTAGGACTGTTGATCTTAGCTTCATTTCTTATGCGCTGTAATCTCTTTTAATATTTTTCTTTCTTTATTTGTTCTTTTCGTAGCTGGTTCTTAAGTTTCAATATTTGGTTTTTAAGTTTTTGTCTATTTCTTCTTGCTTTTCGCTTTCCTGCAATGTTTCTTCCGGATGGACGTGGGGTTTCATCGGCATTTACAGTAGTAGGTGTGATCGCAGCAATATAATTAAACTGTGTGGGTGATGATGGGGGTGTATCTGCAAGAAACCTTTGCACATTTCTATGTAATTTACTTTTTTTTATCATAACTTTTCTTGCTTCGTATTCTCCATTGTTTTCTTACTTTCCTTTGTTCTCGCTCGTTAAGGTCGGATATTAACTTAATTTTTCCACCAGCCTTTCGTCTTTGGTATCTTTCTCTCTCTCTTTCTTTGTACGCCTCATGTTTTTCTGGGTCATTTTAAATTTTTTCCTTTAATCTTTGCATAATATCTTTTTTCTTTTCATTTCGTAATTTACGCTCCTTTTCGCTAAGTTTATTTACTTTCTGTTTTTTTTTCTCAATTCTGGACTTTCCATTTTGCCCTTGAAAAAATAATTTACTGTATTGTGGCTAATTTACTGTGTGTACTGTAATTTGACATTCCTAAGCTAAATTATCACTTCTGTGGTAAGTACCTCACAGCCGTGAATAATGTATAGTAGGTAACGGTCGTGAGACCACGGAAGTGAGAATTTTATAGGTTTAATGGCGGTAAATAATTTACTAACAATTTAAATTTGGCGGGTTTGTAGAATTTATAACGTTAATAATAAAGCAAAAGATTAACATAATTAGTTATTATTTTTTTCTTTAATTATCATTTTAAAATAGTACAACGGTAATGAGAAAATTGAACTTACCTCACACCACTAAAAGCACTTTTTTAACTAAAATTTTCCAGATGCTACCAATCACGTGCCGTCACCTTGACTGTCGAACTTAGACTGAACGGTTGAACAGTTTAAGCAAGCATAAACACCATTCGCGCCACCTTACAGTTTTTATTGGCACTTTAATTTGCATTCACGGTAGTGATAAAAAAATATGGGGACAACACCATTTATAGTAAAAATCGGTTATTGGGGTTATTATTTGAAAGAATAATGCACTAAATTAAAAATATTTTGAGTTTATTTATACAAACTATAAAATATATTAAAATTTAATTGATAATCAGACTTGCCAGAAACGATGGAACTGTTCAACCTACAGTAGGGGACATGGTACGGTAGTGACAATTGGGATGTTGAGATAAAAAAAATAAAAAGGGAAATTAATTATTCTTATACTTATATGTGGCCTAATTGTATATACTCTTGAAGCTTTATTTAAGCCGTAAAATATTTTATTTTTCCTGTTAATAATTCAGATTCCAAGCGGGGACTAAAAGAGGTACGTTTTTGGGAGAAACACCCATAAACAACATTGACGGCCGTACAAGTTTAAAATATGGTGAATGCGATGGCCAACGAACTTAGCCTAGCTCTGTCGCCAACATCTTAACGTAAAATAGACCAGACGTCAACAGGGTGTCATAAATGACAGGTGACTTAGCTACGATGCGGCGTGTTCTTAGAAAAATTTGACTATAGAGGAGAAATAAGTTTTCTATCCTATAAAATAGTATACCTATGTCACTCCTATTCTTAATCGTTCTGAAATTATATTCACAGTAAAACCAAGCTACTAACCGTTTAAATAATAATTAACTAACCTGGCAATTTAGACTGTGACACGAATAACATTGGCAGAAATGCTTATCTCAGAATCAGAGTGGCTCGGTTAGCCTAATTCTTGATTTACTAATGAGAAAATTTTATAAAATCCGAATAAAAACCGTTGAAACAAACCAAAGATATTAATGCGCCTTTTCACTATAACCAAATTCATCATATTCAGCATTGACATCCTGAAGTATAACCTATTGAAAATACATCACAGTAGTAAAAATATTCCTAGAGGGCCACAAACCTTTCCTAGACAATTAAAAAAACGCCACGAAAGCAACATGAGATCAAAACTTTATTACGTCATCCCATTATCCGTACAATTATTTTATTTGCCAGCATCGACGGATTATATTGCTATCTTTGTTTTGATAAATTAAATAGACAAGAACAGCTTAAAAATAAAAAACAACCCGTCCGATAAGGTAGAAGCTTCGCCGTCGACTTTCAGCTGAATCACTGGAACCCATAGGTTGAGGCAGATGTGACCTCAGTGAGTGTATTCCAGTATTTTTATTAAAGATCGTATCTTGTTTATTTATTTTCTCAATAAATAATTTTAAAAACTGAAAACGTAGAAATTTTTATTTTTTCTTACCTACTCTAAATTTTAAAATACGTGACTGTAACATTTTTTTAAAAAGCTTAGTAAGTACCTACTCTTTTTTATGATGTCGTGACTTTACTCGGCCACTTTTTTTTTTAATATACTCGCAAATATAAAGTGTAACCTATATTTTTCTTTTGTTTCAGGTTCGGACATTATTCGTAAGTGGCCTTCCGATGGATGCCAAGCCTCGGGAATTATATCTTTTGTTCAGGGCATACGAGGTAAGTTATTTTTATTTGTCTATACTCAGTTCGGTCAATGATTATATTTTGTTGAAACTTAGTACGTATTATTTTGTCAATGTAGACAGTTTATATTTCCAGTGTCGTAGCTAAGGGGGGGGGGGGGGGGGCAGGAAGAACGATTGCCGCCCCCCCCCCCACTCCGCCCATGTAATTGGCTCAGTTTATTCTAAACTAAAAATTAAATCTTTTATAACCGCTAATACGTACAAAGTTATGATAAAGAAATGGATCAGCCCATTATATAGAATACCGCCAAGAATCGCTCGGACCCGTCAAATTACTTTTTTTTACATACCGGGTGTTTCTCAAAAGACGTTCACCCCTATAACTTTTCTGTATTTATAGATATTAAAATGAAATTATCAGATTATGCATAAGAGATGAGTCTGCATTTATTGGCATAATTTTCAATTTGTTATATTTCTTTAGAAAAGAGAGGGCGGCAATAATGGAAAACGCTTTTAAATTTGCGATTGGGATTTAAGGCACATTTTTCAGTGTCAAGTTTAAAATAGCATAGGAGTGTATGGTTTCAAATTGTTCTAAATATCCTAGTGAACTACCATCGTTCCGTTTGAAAAAATGGAGTAAACGTCAAGAAAACAAATAAGTAAAAATATACAAGATGTCCTATTTAAAATATGAAAGTCAAGGTCACTTCCGGTCAAACCGGAAGTGCTAACAAATTGAAAATTGTGCCAATAAATGCAGACTCATCTCTTATACATAAACTTAGAATTTCATTTTAATATCTATAAATATAAAAAAGTTAAAGGGGTTAACGTCTTTTAAAAAACACCCGGTATATGAAACATTGTATATTTTTACATTCTACAATCAATTCTTCCATTTTTTCATAAATCCTACCGTTCAACCGTTTACGAAATATTAACATGTAAAACAAAATAGGCAAGCGACAAAGTATGAAATGAAATAATTTTATAAGATGTTGAAAATGTCCTCCACCAACTACTGTTAGATCAGCAGTAGATTAATTGGGTTTAGATTAATAAACTATATTTTTAATTTGGCTCTACAAAAACAAAGTCAAGTGGGTTAAGATCTGGCAATCTGCATGCATGACCACTCTATTGACTTCCTTTACATAGAAGCATAATGGGGGTTTGTCCATCTTGTTTAAACCATAACGTTAAACTTAGTAAATCAGGCTTATTATCATCATCTGGAAATAGAGTAGTAAGAGCTGGAGCCTGATCATATGGAAGGAAATTTAAATATCTTTCTTTAGTGTCTAATATCAAAGAAAAATGGTACGAATACCCTCTTTCCAACAATACTCTCCCGGACATTAACCTTTTCATTGTTATACTGGGTGTGATCTTCTATAAACCCGTGATTTTCCTGTGACCAGTATCTGTAGTTTTGTCTATTAACCTGATCATTTAAAGAATACATTCATCTGAAAAACAAATTCTATGGACAATCCGTGCATCTGTTAGCTCAATCATTATTTCACAAAATTGCTCTCTCCCATCAGGATCATCGTCCAATAACTCTTATATAATCACTGTATAGTTTGTAGTGATGAAACTTCTGTTTTAAAAAAAAATGTAGCTACGGTGGTTTGGTGAGCATCGTAGTCACGCTCAAGTTGTATGCTTGAGCTATGAGAATCTTCCTGTAAAGATAATAATATGTTCATTATTTTTCCTCAAATATTCCAGGACGACCACTTTTAACAGTATCTTTAACAGTATGGGAAGTTCTCCATTTAATTGCTACCCTAAACACTGTCGATTGGCTAATAGGCGGGCGATTTGTGCATTTTTTATTGAACATATCGATTTCCCTATGACTTTAACTTTTATCTCTGCAACCTAACATAATCAAAATTTCTATGCGTTCATCTTCAGCATTTTGGATGAAATATCAGCAGAGCCAAAATCAAGTTTGATTAAACATTCACTGACATTCTTTGAAGTTTCTTTAAACTTTAATAGCAAATTTTTATTGTCAATGCCTTAAAAATTGTGTCTTGATTTCAGAGCCTTGCTGCAAGTCGAGAAGCATAATATCAATGGTGCATTATCATCAGCATTAAATCGTTAATATTTCGTAAACGGTTTAAGAAAGGGCATGACTTATGAAAAATGTCTTGAATTGATTGTAGAATGTAAAAATATTAGACCAGGGTCGATAATTTTTGAAACAAAAAACAAATAATAGTAGGATGAAACCCATTGGAAAAGAAAGAGAATATAACAAAAATGAAAGGAAAAATAATTTACGGGCGATCCGAGGTCGGGAAGTGGAAGGGGGTGAGTTTTTAAGGGTAGAAAACGATTTATCTCGATTTCCGGCAAAACTACAAGTCCTATATGGAAAACGTTAAATGGCAAAGTTGTAAGTAACTTTTTTCACATAACCTCAAAATTTATGTGAAAAATTCAAATAACCAAGTTTTTGGTTTTTTATTTTTATCTTTTACAAAAAAAATTTTTTTTTCACGAAATTTGGTGAAAACCTACGTTTTTATGTCCCAAACACACTGTAATTTTTTTGATTTAAAATATTTATTTTTTCACCTTATTTTGACTTAATATCGAAAAAGCACCCTAATTTTCAATCGAAAATTCTCACGTCAAAATATCTGCTTTTTTAAAAGAGTCGGTGGGCTTTTTGTTCGTTGAAATCTCTACTTTCTGATGGTGTAAAAAAAATATACATTACTATGGTAAATGTTCTCAAAAAATGCAAAAAAACTCGAATCCGAATTTTTTTTTTTAATCATTATGTACAATTTTGAGCTATTTATTAAAATTTATACTTTAATTACTCGATAAACGTAAGATTCCATGTTACATTGATAAACAAAAAAATTACAACTCCATAAAACATAAAGATCGCAAAAACATGCGAAAATAGTATTGTTCTAAATATAATTAAAGGTAGAAGTTTTTTTCGTTTCTTTACATCATCAGAAAGTAGAGATTTCAACTAACAAAAGCTCACCGACTTTTTTAAAAAAGCAGATATTTTGACGTAAGAATTTTCGATTGAAAATTAGGGTGCTTTTTCGATATAAAGTCAAAATAAGGTGAAAAAATAAATATTTTAAATCAAAAAAATTACAGTGTGTTTGGGACATAAAAAGGTAAGTTTTCACCAAATTTCGTGAAAAAAAAAATTTCTTGTAAAAGATAAAAATAAAAAACCAAAAACTTGGTTATTTCAATTTTTCACATAAATTTTGAGGTTATGTGAAAAAAGTGTAACTACAAAAGTTGTAGATCTTTTTATTACCTACAACTTTGCCATTTAACGTTTTTCCATAGGACTTGTAGTTTTGCCGGAAATCGAGATAAATTGTTTTCTACCCTTAAAAACTCACGCCTTTCCACTTCCCGACCTCGGATCGCCCGTAAATTATTTTTCCTTTCATTTTTGTTGTATTCTCTTCCTTTTCCAATGGGTTTTATCCTACTATTATTTTTTCTATATATATACGATATGATTTGTTAAGAAATGAACGTAGCAATTTTATGATTGACGAGTATTATGAGTGATCCTTGATTAAGTGGGCAATATTCGTTTCTTTATCATAACCCTGTATACCTAAAGCAAGTAGTGACGTATAAAGAACATTTATTTATTTAAATGATATATAATTAAAGTAATACTTAACACAATTTACTCAACCTAAAATTTGAGCTCTTAAGAGGATTAAGTTCCTGGCGATACTGTTAACATAAGCTTCAAACATAGCCACTTGTTGCTCTAGTAATGCTATCTAAGTATTAAATAAAGTGCAGGAAACACAGAGAAAACATAATCAATTTTAGTTAAAGGGTTAAATCCTTTGGAAAAAAACTCTGGAAATAAATAGTAATATACAAAAAATTATACTTTTTTATTAGGATTTTTAAATTAACGCCCATGTTATACGGGAATACCTCTATAATATCTATAGAAGGCAATATTTTTGTCCTTTGTCCTGACATGTTCTTCCAGTTCTAGATATCTTGATTGTCTTGAAAGGTTAAAATTTGCTTTGAGGGCTAAGGTTACAGCTCTAAAGTAGGAAAAACTCGAAAATTGTTTTTTTTTTTAATCCTAAGACTAGTTATAGAATAAGTAACTGTGTAAAATATTTATTAACAAGGTGATGGACGTTCTTTTCTCTCTGTGAACATCGACGACGACAGGGTTGCGTCGATGGGAAGCGAAGGCGCGGCGCTAGTTTTCTATAAACAATAATGGCTAGAAAAAAAATTGGGCATGCATAAACATCTACTATACAGGGTGTTTCAATAAAAATCCCAGGCCAATTATTTCAAAAACTAAAGGTGACATGTAAATTCTGTAAACGCCAGTTTTTAGCCTCTATGTTGGCTTTACAACTGTGTAAAAAATGTGTTTAAATAATACAAGATGTAGGTGGCGCCACGGTGAAAAATTTTTTTTTGATAAATCCAACATGAACGGAGATATCTCGGGTTAAGTTTTTTTAAAAATAATTTTAACGATTATTTTATTTATAAATATTTTTAATATCCTTTAGCAGATTTTTAATTTAATTTTGGTAATGATAAGTTTCGCTCGTGTAGCGCTAAATTATTACGCCAAGTGACGTCTCAACAAAGAATATTGGCAAAAAATAAGACGCCACTGAGTTTTTGGTAGTTTTTATATTTTTTTCGGATTAAGCAACTAAAAATATCCTTTTCTTGTTTATTAAATTGTTTTCATATCTTGCTTGGTTTTCGAGAAATAAAAATAAAAACAATTTTATTGCACATCTCTGAAAAACAAAAATAATTAAACAATTAATACGTTGCATTTTTTGTTTTTTAATAGCAAAGTTAAAACAATAAAGCATAATAAAGTTTTTATTTTTAGTTTTTGGTATTATTCTAATTTTCATTAATAATTTTCTATAATTTCTTATCAGTTCTTTCATAAAATTTAAAATATCTTTTAATTTTATTTTATTATACTTTAATGTTTTAACTTTGCTTTTAAACAACGTATTAATTATTTAATGATTTTTGTTTTCCAGAGATAGGTATGCAATAAAATTGTTTTTATTTTTATTTCTCGAAAACAATTTAACAGACAAGAGAAGGATATTTTTAGTTGCTTAATCCAAAAAAATATAAAAATTACCAAATATTCAGTGGCGTCTTATTTTTTGCCAATATTCTTTGTTTTCTGAGACGTCACTGGACATAATAATTTAGCGCTACAAGTGCGTTTTATCACTAAAATTATCAATACCAAAATTAAATTAAAATCTGCCAAGGATATTAAAAATATTTATAATTAAAATACTCGTAAAAATTATTTAAAAAAAAACTTAACCCCAAATATCTCCGTTCATGTTGGATTTATCAAAAAATTTTATGGAACATAATTTAATCAAAAATTAATTATCTTTAATAAGCACAACATTTAAAAGTTCCTGTCATCGAAAAAATTCTTTGCACCGTGGCGCCACCTACATCTTGTATTATTCAAACACATTTTATACACAGTTGTGAAGCCAATCATAGAGGCTAAAAACTGGCGTTTACAGAATTTACATGTCACTTTTAGTTTTCGAAATAATTGGCCTGGGAGTTTTTATTGAAACACCCTGTATACTATATAATTTTTTGAATCGAGTGAACGGGTAAATGGCAAAGAAATGTAGCTTTGAACATTTTTTTTCTTGTAAATATCAGGAAAACATATTTTGATCAATAAATTGTTATATAGAGGATAATGAAATAACATTTTTTATATTTATGATCTAAAGCAGAGGTTCCCAAACTTTTTTTTTCATAGACCACTTTAAAAAATTTGCTGGTTCCGGTGTACCCCCTTCATCTACATTTCTACCATATTCCCAAAACTCGACAAAAATGTAAAGATTAGATCTAACTATGGAAATTGGCGTTGCGGCTGAGCTCCAACCACGAATTAACAGTTTTCGAAAAAAAGTAAGAATTAATTGGTTAATTAATTAATTGATTGTGCTATGAGTGGATATCCAAAAAGTAAAGTTAACCAATCAAAAAAGTGATTACATCCAACTTTACTTTTTAGCATCTACTCACAACACAAGAAACCAATCAATTCTCACTTATTTTATTTACTTAGGTAACTCCCGGACTGGTAAAAATTTAAAAAAAATATAGTATATTTTCTTGTGTTGTATTTATTCAAATATAATAATAATAATAATAATAATAATAATAATAATAATAATAATAATAATAATAATAATAATAATAATAATAATAATAATAATAATAAGAAAATACTTTATTGTAAACATAAGTTACAAAAGGCGAAGTTAAGGCAGAACCTCCTAGCATGTAATTATTACACTATTAATTATTATTATTGTTATCATATTACATTGTAATGTTTACATTAGATTGTAATATGCTAACAGTCGTAATATAATTAAAATTAAACATTAATAACGTAACGTAACTTATATAATGACAATCACCAAATAGTCATAATTTTAATCGGAGGGATGTACTTGATGGATTGACCTCAAATCATCCATATTTGGCTTCAGTTTTGTTAGAAATAACCGCAAATCTCCCCGTTCTGTAATATTCAATCTGCTCCTGTTTTTTTTTAAACGTTTGTAACGACACTAAAACGTTTTTCGACACGATATGACGAGGGAAACGCTATCAACATGTTTGAACCCTCTTTTAAAATTTCATCTTCAGCTCCTTATTAGTATTAAGCTCGAGTAGTTCCTCTTGTAATATCACATTCTCCACTTCAGTGGATTTATGATCCATAGTGGTATTTCCATCGTCAGAATATCTTCAAATCTGATTTTGAAGTCATCCTGCAGGCAATTAAATGAACCAGATAAATTTTTGTGAACCCACGCTTACGAATAATTGTAAACCCCCATTTTTTTGTCACGCCAACGTAGACCCCCGTCGAGTCTCCCGTGGACCCCTGGGGGTCCACCTGGACCACTTTGGGAATCACTGATCTAAAGGGAAGGCTTAAAGCCTTAACTAGAACTCAGGAGCATCCAAGCTGCCTACCTCTCATGTGTCGAATAAATCACCGACAACAATGAGCTAAGAATTCTAGAGGATCATTATGATAAATGGAAATCGAACGTGTCACATTGCCAAGCCAGGTCACTGATGATTACTCAGAATCAGAAACAAGGACGACCTCACAATTCGTTTTAAGTGAGGCAAGGAATGTTTGTGTACGTACACACGTTCTTGAGTAAATGGTATCAATGCAATAAGTCACCAGTAAAAAATATCCATGCAAGAAAAAAAAGATGTAAGACCCTAGTTTACAAAAGGTCTGTTACCAAATTCTAAACATTTTCCTAAAATTAAATTATGTCACTCTGTTTACGTGCATGTGAAACACCTAAATCTCCTCCAAATTTACCCAATATGGAAGGTAAACATCTTCTAATTTCTGAATCCTTTAATTTATACTTTGTAATCCAACCCTTGTTAAATAAATATTTACTTGGGTTTATGAGGAAAACTGGATTTGCCGGGTTTCCCATTGCCATTGCTTTACATAACACAAAACAACGAAAAGGAAGGGTACACATGATATCAGATATGGACTTAAAATTTTAGAGGACTAGACTATAATCTAAAATCTATATTAATTACAGCCCCCTTAGTCTCCTTACGGTACAGAAGTATCCTTTACAACTTCCCAGTAAAAATCGAGACGGGTTAATCCAACTCGTGTGATGTTTTTCAACCTTGGAGGACTTCTTATTTCTAGAATTTCATGTTGTAAGGTTTTAGTGGGTTTTAGTAATAGACATTTACCCTGAGATAAGCAAACCATAATCACGAAAGTGGCAAATTTATTACCTTGGATATGTAAACCAAGCTACACACGATTAGACATGCGCACTGCAACATTATCATTTGACAAATGGGAAAATAGACAGTTCCGGGCTTAAAGAATTAAGTTCTTGCTCAAGAAATTGTAAAAGTTTACCTTCAAATTTTTACGTGTAAAAAGCTGAAATTTGCCTTAAATTCTTGCCAAAAAATTGTAATTTCTTCTCAGTTTTGTTAGTTGCAAACCTATCAGATTTTTTAAGGATAAAAAATTGTAAGGTTTTGTTTTTAAAATTTGTTTAAAAATGATTCGTCGTCGTTTTTAGTTCGAAAAGGAAGAGAACAAGTCAATTAAACTAATCTTATAAAATGGAATATTAAAAACAAACAAAACCAGAAAAATCACCAATCTTCTATGTTATCGCGTATCTAACCTCAAGTCAAATATTAGTTGGTATATAACTCGTATTGATTTTTACAATTTGCAAAAACTTGTGTACTTGTAAAACCTTTTCAAGCACAATGTTTTGTTCAAGAATTTGAAAAAGTTTTTGCCTGAAAACTTGATCCGTGGATTAATATAAACATACCTAGGTATTTACTTTTTTTTTATATGATATAAGTATAGAGAAAAGTATCTTTTAAACTTTTTGAAGCAATATATGGCCTGAAAAATAGGCGTTCCTAGGTAATTAGATTGCAGGGCTGCAAATAAAATATACCAAAACATGCATCGGGATAATCTGTCTGGGTGTGTGTTTCTCTTTATTTTCGTACCTTGTTAGTGTAGCCTAGGCCTAGTTTGATGTGTTTAAATTGATCATAACAAAATAAAGTTATATATCACTACTCCATACTTACTGATATTTTACCCCTATTTGGGCATAATAAAATCATACGACGGTTGCTACTAGTCATTGTTTATGTTTATATTCCAATCCGAGTATCCGAGTCACTAAAAGCACAAACATAATTCACTAAACTACACAAAAACTAGAGATCCGCAAATATTAAATACCCACAATAAACAACAAGGAATCCACAGAGAAAAGTTGTGGCAACACAACAACGTTAAATGTCGCCGAGCCGGTTCTGGAGTGTATTTTGAGCATGTCGTTAAAGAAGGACAGGCCGATAACAAGCGGTTTGTGCGCATGCCCAATGCTGCTGGGAGAGAAGGCATCTGGCCGGCGAGCCGTGCGCTCGTACGTATTTTTCGCTCATAAAACTGCCCACGAGATAAGGTATACGTATCTAAAGGTAAAGTTAGGCTATTGGAAAAAATCTGGGAAGTAAAAGGAAAGGGCTAACCTTGCCTGTAGTCCAACGCCGACGGGCTGGTTCATTGTTACCCATTTTAAAGAGTTACTACACAATTAGTATTTGCAGGTAACTATAAGTGTAAACTGTAAAGTTCAATCACAGAAAAATGGTAATAACAATAAATAGTCTAATTCCTTTTTATTTTTGCAGGGTTACGAGGGATCATTATTAAAAGTAACGAGTAAAAATGGAAAAACAGCTTCGGTAAGTATTGACTACTTATTTACTTTACAATCTATACAACGTTACCATAAGGAAACTGATCAGCTTTTTATATAGAATACCGCGCAAGAACCGCTCAGACCCTTCAAACAAATTTTTTATATGCATTTTTTAGTGAAAATATATTATACGGGCTGGATCATAAAAATGCTACGTGTATCAACTTTTATTCTTTTAATTAAACATATTGTATAAGTTTACATGTTTACATTCTACAATCCATTCTACACATCTTCCATAAATCATGCTCTATATCTACATTCAGCCGTTTACGAAATATTAACTTTTAAAACAACATAGAAAAACCAAAAGTTATATAAGAAAAGAAACTATTTTATAAGATGTTAAAAATGTCCTCTACCAAATGCTCTGCATTAAATCAATCGATCTAAAAATTCCTGTTGTATATTGGGTATCTACTACTTGTGGATAAATTTCTCGTGTTACTCATCCTTAAGCGTATCTATCGAATTGGGTTTAGATTTATTAACAAAAAGTTTAACATAGCCCCACAATAAAAAGTCCAGTGGGTTCAGATCAAGCGTTGTGGGTGGCCACTATATTGACCCCCCGTCTACCTATCCATCGATATGAAAATATTGTATTTAAGACAAGTACTTTCTTACATGAGAAGCATAAAGTGGGTTAGCACCAGCCTGGTAAAACCATAAGGTTAAATCGGGATCGTTATCATTTGTAAATAGAGTGGGAAGGACTGGAACCAGATCATCCAGATATCTTTCTCCAGTGAGGCTCCCATCAAACAGAAATGGTCCGATTACCGTACTTTCAACAATGCCCGCTGAGACATTAAGCTTTTCATTATACTATGTGTGGTTTTTTATGAACCAGTCAGGATTTTCCTGTGTCTTTTGTATCTGTAGTTTTGTCTATTAACCTGACCATTTAAAGAAAACGTGCTTCATCTAAAAAACAACTTCTTTGGACAATTCGTGCGTGATCTAATAGCTCAATGATTGTTTCATAAAAATTGCTCCCGCCTATCAAGATTATCGTCCAATAACACTTGTACAATTACTGGTTTAAAGGGATAAAACTCCTCTTTTAAAAAAAATTAGAACCGAAGTCAATGAAGACAGAAAAAATGTTTCCTTTAATTTCGTCAGATCCATCCTTAGACGCATTTTACCATATCATGGCTCATCAGTAAGGCTAGAATCTAAATATACAGGGTCCTGCACTTCACCTCCCGTCTTCTATAGCTCACTTAGTAATTAAGTTTGAATTTTCATATTTTGCAGACCTTATCTGTATCTTCGGGCGCATTTCAGGAAAATATTTTTTTTCATACAGGGTGTTCCAAAAAAGTGTGACGGCATAAGGATGAATTTTTTTTAGATTACATGCCATATATTTTCTTACTTTTTTCGGTGCCTCCTATAGTTACCTACATACCCCTAAAAGTTTATTAAAATCGATTCAGTATTATACACGAAAAAAAATAAAAACTAAAAAATATCAGTTTTGCACCACTGGTATTAAAAATAAATAAAAAATAAAAATAATGCCTTGGTAATAAAATTATACAAAGGAAATTATTAAATAAGGTATAACAGTTTTGTTAACCAAGTTTGGTTAATACTAATTGTACAGGTTGTCCAAAGTTTATTGTCAAACTTTGCAAACTTTAAAGCAATTTATTTTTCTTATTTCAAATAGAAACCCCTGTATATTTTTATGTCATTCGATGCAGAATTAAAAATCAAACTTTTTTCCTTATTGCAACCCTATCGCAATTTCTAACGCATCAAGACTTATTTGCAGAAAACTAGTTTTATCAACTATTCCAACAGTCATTATTATGAATAAATATCGAAGGTGGCTTTGAAAAACAATTTATTGGTATTAAAGTTTATTAAAGTGACCAGAGACCATTTTGACTTAAGTAATCTAAAAGTTTCAAATATTGTTAAATTGTTAGTAATTATTTAAGCTGTTATAATTACTTTATATTGTTTTTTGTGATGGACTACAACCAAGAAGAGCTCGTAGATATGATTTTTATATTAGGAGCATGCGAAAAGAACTCTTTTTTGGCAAGCAGAGTTTACGCACAGCGTTATCCGGAACGACGACATCCAGACAAAAGGAGCCTGCAAAACATATTAGAGAGGTTTCTACAAACGGGAAATGTAAACTACCCAAAACCAGTGAAAATAAACCGGTCTGAACTAAACAAAATCAATTGGCTGTGCTATTATCTGTTATAGAAAATCCTTCAGTTACTCAACAAGCAGTTGCTGATGCCTTAGATGTAATCGAAAGAACAGTTCAACGAATTTTCAAGGATAACCATATTCACAATTATCATTTCCAGTTAATAATTAGGTACTAACAATTTAACAATATTTGAAACTTTTAGATTACTAAAGTCAAAATGGTCTCTGGTCACTTTAATAAACTTTAATACCAATAAATTGTTTTTCAAAGCCACCTTCGATATTTTTTATTCATAATAATGACTGTTGGAGTAGTTGATAAAATTAGTTTTCTGCAAATAAGTCTTGATGCGTTAGAAATTGCGATAGGGTTGCAATTAGGAAAAATGTTTGATTTTTAATTCTGCATCGAATGACATAAAAATATACAGGGGTTCTTATTTGAAATAAGAAAAATAAATTGCTTTAAAATTTGCAAAGTTTGACACTAAACTTTGGACACCCTGTACAATTCGTATTAACCAAACTTGGTTAACGAAACTGTTATACCTTATTTAATTAGTACCTTTGTATAATTTTATTAACGAGGCATTATTTTTATTTTTTATTTATTTTTAATACCAGTGGTGCAAAACTGATATTTTTTAGTTTTTATTTTTTTTTGTCTATAATACTAATTCGATTTTATAAAAATTTTAGAGGTATGTAGGTAACTATAGGAGGCACCCAAAAAAGTAAGAAAATATATGGCATGTAATCTAAAAAAATACATCCTTATGCCGTCACACTTTTTTGGAACACCCTGTATGAAAAAAAAATATTTTCCTGAAATGCGCCCCAAGATACAGATAAGGTCTGGAAAATATAAAAATTCAAACTTAATTACGAAGTGAGCTATAGAAGACGGGAGGTGAAGTGCAGGACCCTGTATAACTGTATAAAAGGCTGATCCGTTTCTTTATTATAAGACTGTATATCAAACGCTAATAATAATAAGCATAAATGATATCTTAATTCGAGATACCAAAGCCACAAAGATAGATTGTTTCAAAATAAATCATTTTTTATTTTATTTATTTGTGTATCCTCAAAATGTATCTTCGAGTGCCTGCGTCCAGGTTTATTTTGGGGGTATATCTCAAGAAATTTCTATTATACAAAAGCGGAATCGCCCTGCCAGAAAACCGAATTCAAAGTTATGGATCAAAGTACGCGATAAAAAAAATAAATTTATTCATATATGAGGCAGCCGAAGAGTTTGCTTCCTGTTCGAGCAGACGTTGCTTGTCAGATTTTTGCTTGAATTGGAATTTTTATGAGGCGTAAAAACTGACAGCTCGAGGGGGTAACGTAATTGGATTGATAAGCGTTTTTAAACAAGACATTTTAGGTCGAAATTCATGGAATTTACTGTTTACATTTGGTAATATTTTTGAGTAGCAGGAGACAGAAACTGCTTTTGCTGTACTGTACAGGGTATTACTGATTAAGGGATTCGATCAAAAGAATAAAGTCAAACTTTGAATCGCTGAGGCCTTTACTTGATGGAAATTCATTATAACTCAATGAAAGAGAATTTATTTTGTCAAATTTCCACTTTAATTGAAAAAACTTTTTCTTTACATTGTAGCTTCTTCGGGTGTATGGTGCTAACTAATTTTATTTCAGTACAATAACAAAATGGTCTTACTTAATTACTCAACACATGTATACACATTACAAGCTTAATTATTTAATCATATGTTCTTAACACTGTTTAGGTATTGTAAACTTAAATATTATTGTCGGTATAATATATCTTAATCTTATGGGAAAGCCAAAGAACCCTATTTAGATTATTGCAACAGATGTAGCAAAGGGGAACTATTTAGTTCTAATTTTATTTTATTTTATTTTATTTATTTATTTATTTTCAACAAAACAGCACCTATAAGGATAAACATATAAATTTAAAGAAAACACATGAATGAACTTACTGTTAGTTGAAAAAAAAAGGACTACATTTAAGCAAAGGTGTATTTGCATACACACAGAGCTCACTCTTCCATGTAGCCCTAGGAACTATATCTTAAATAAAATGAACAACATCTAAGTTACTATCTTAGCAATATACAAATAATTAATAATAATAAAATATAATCAATATTAAAATATTTATAATTAACCAATTTCAATTAATCTATTAATTCACTTCGTATTACATTTAAGCTAAATATTAAAGTTAACCATAATTATATTATCCATCAGCTGTTTTTTTAAGGTACGCTTAAAATTGTTTGGCTCAAGCTTTTTTAGATCATTCGGTAAGACATTAAGACATTTGCAAATGGTATAAGAAAAAGCCCTCTGAAACTGTGATGTGCGATGCTGAGGAATAGTAAGCTGATCATTCCTACGAATGTTTATATTATGTACGTCCGAACGAAACAGAACCCTACGATGCAGATAACTTGGTTTACCATACTTAACGACTTTGTGAAACAGGGTGCAGCAATGTAGGAATCGCCTTTTAGAAACATTTAGCCAGGATAGCTCAGTTAATCTATCAGACACAGATGCCCTCCCCCTTAGGTTAAGTATATAACGCACGCAGCAGTTTTGAATTTTTTGCAGACGTCGATGGTTATACTGCGTTAGGCAAGGTCCATAGACGTCTCCATAATTAAGGTGTGACAGTACAAGGGATTCACATAGGATTTTTTTAGCTTGCTTGTTCAGGATATCACGATGATTATAAAGTAATCTTAGGTTAGAAAAAGCCCTTTTATTAATTTCTAATACCTGTCTGTCAAAGCGTAGGTCCGGATCAAGAAACAGACCAAGATCGCGAGCCGAGTCAGTCAAGAGCAGTGGCTGATTATTAAGCTGCACATTGATTATATTTTTAACCCTTACTCGAGCCTGCCTCGGCCCAAAAAGCATATATATAATTGGTCGTTTAATAATGTAGCGGCATTTTTCAATCGATTTATTTCTAAACTTTCCAAAAGATTAAGTTTTTGACCCTTGTTTTCAAATATGTAAAATTTTAAATTTGTTATCAGAACTATGTTGTTCTTGTAAAAAAATATTAGAATAAGTTGAGTCGGTTTTTTGACTGAGAAAACTTCTTCTATGTTCCAAAGTTTTAAATGATCGACCTGTTTGGCCTATGTAAGTTTTGGGACATGAGCCACAATTTAATTGGTAAACCCCCGATTTATTATCCTTGTTGCTTTTTGATTTATAGTTTTTTTAAATTTTTCCCAAAGAATTGTTAGTTTTATAAGCGACGTTGATTAAGGTGTTTTTTAATTTTATCCGATTGGTTTCCAAAATAAGGGATAGTTTTAAATTATTTTAATTTAATTTTTAATTTTAATTTTTATTAAAAAGAATTATCGAAAAAACTAAAAAAGAAGGCTATTTCTGAAACCTACCCTCTTATAAAGGAAAAACCAGGCCTCTTTAAAACCATCGCTTATTTTGGAAACCAATCGGATAAAATTAAAAAACACCTTAATCAAAGGAATATCAACGTCGCTTATAAAACTAACGATTCTTTGGGAAAATTTTTTAAGAACTATAAATCAAAAAGCAACAAGAATAATAAATCGGGGGTTTACCAATTAAATTGTGGCTCATGTCCCAAAACTTACATAGGCCAAACAGGTCGATAATTTAAAACGAGAATATTGGAACATAGAAGAAGTTTTCTCAGTCAAAAAACCGACTCAACTTATTCTAATCATCTTTTACAAGAACAACATAATTTTGATAACAAATTTAAAATTTTACATAAACAAGGGTCAAAAACTTAATCTTTTGGAACGTTTAGAAATAAATCGGTTGAAAAATTCCGGTGCATTATTAAACGACCAATTAGAACTAAATAGTTCCCCTGTGCTAAATCTGTGTCAAAAATCTAAATAGGGTTCTTTGGCTTTCCCAGATTCAGATATATTATACCGACAATAATATTAAAGTTTACAATACCTAAACAGTGTTTAGAACATATAATTAAATAATTAAGCTTGTAATGTGTATACCTGAATTGAGTAATTAAGTAAGACCATTTTGTTATTTTACTGAAATAAAATTAGTTAGCACCATACACCCGAAGATGCTACAATGTAGCGAAACGCGTCGTGTATAGAAAAAGTTTTTTCAATTAAAGTGGAAATTTGACAAAATAAATTGTCTTTTATTGAGAATAAAGTCAGTTTTTTTCCGATATTTCTGTTTCAAGTAAATTTAACCACCATCATCAATCGAAGAAATTCTCTTTCACTACTTTACCTACTTACGATTTTCCTATATTTTGCTCTTTGACGTGAAGTTATTCCAAGTGCACCGCATAGTATGGTTGCATGTTCGCAATCACACACAACACTTGAAATAAATTCAGTAAATTCATTAGATTTTCTTTTTTGGAAAAAAACTTGGACACAGGTATTAACATTTTAAGTTGTGGTATTTTTTATAAAAAGAATATTGATACAGTGTGTCCTAAATTAGAAATATGACGATAATGAGCATAGTATATAGAGCTAAGCTTGAGGAGCTATATATTTTGTGACATGAGTGTAGGTTAGTTTTTCCCCAAGTAATGTATCATTATCATCTAGCAACTTGTCTCGTCCACTGCTGAACGTAAACCTCTCTTAACCTAGACCATTTTATTCGGTCTTGGACTTCTTGGTTCCTATTTCGAGATATCCTCCTTAAGTCGTCCTTCCATCGACTTGGCGGTCGTCCCCTGCTTCTGTGTGCTTCGTCTCTGGGACGCCATTCTACACTACCCTCCAAAAAAAACGGACATCATAAAATTTGGATTAAGTTTAGTACGTTATAACTTTTTTATTTTTACTCCGATTTAAGTGATTTTTTAGAGAGCTCTAGATATATTTATTAGTTTTAACATGCCTATACAAATTTTAAGAGAAATTGGTTTTTTCACATATTATACAAGGATACTCGAGAATTTGTTTTTTTGTCTAGTGTCAAAACACCCTGTGGAATAATTAGGAAGCAAAATTACCTACTTTAAAAAAATATCAGTTTCCATCAAGCCGCAAATATTCTTTGCATTTTGGTTTTTGGTTCACGTCAATACGTGCATTTGTTCTCACCCAAATGCAAAATAATCTTGATGATGTCAATAATTTAGGAAACGCAAAACTAAAGCTATTAATGGCCGATTAAATTATTTTGCAAACTGTAATTTTTTGATTTATTGACCCATTTTCACCACGAGATTCTAAAGTTTTTTTATCGATATGAGATTTGAAATTGGACGGAATACGTTGTGTGATCCTTGTACATTCGGTTCATATACAGAGCGTTCGGAAATTCGGGAGATTTTGCTATTTTTTTTCGAATTTCAAAAGACGTGATTTTACGTCACGGCATTGCAATTTAGTATAGGGAAGATGGAAAATTCAAATAAAGTTGAAGTTAAAATCGACATTGGAAGGTTAGTAGATTGAATTTTGGATAGGATTTGGCAGAAAACGATAGCTTGAAGCATCTACAAAGGATTGATTTATAGATTTATGCAACCAACATACATGACTGTTATCCACACAGAATAAAAAAGTAAGTTATCAAGCTATTTTTCCTCTACGAAAAATGGGTTTTCCCGTAAATCACAAAGGCCGCGCAAGTCAATGAAATAAAACATTTAAATGTTACCAACATCAAATAAAGAAAAAACGCGTATCGAAATAGCTTCATTACGATACGCAAATGCGTATCGTACTGAGCTTATTATAAACGTGAAATAGAAAAAAGTTATTAAAGCCCTAAAGTTAATCTAAATTTTATGATGCCGGTTTTTTTTTTGCACGGAAGCGTAGTATTTTCTTTGTCCATCTGTTATCTGACATTCTAGCGACGTGGCCAGCCCAGTTCCATTTTGAGTGTGTGACTCTTTCAATACTTTTGTTCTTCCACGTAGTTCTTCATTCCGGATTTCATCTCGCAATGTGACTCCCAACATGGACCTCTCCATGGCTCGTTGAGTAATTCTTATTTTATTGACAATTTTTTGTGTTAGTGTTTCAAAGCCATACGTTAGTACCGGGAGGCGCATTATTTTTTTACACCCATCCAATTATTCGCTTCTTTCGTACAAGCAATTGTCAACCGATTCCCAATTTTTCTCTGTGCATGCGTGGTTTTAACTGGTTGGAAAAAGCTATTTTTTTAAAAGTCTAACTAACTACTACAAGTAATACAAATAGCAATATTTTAATTCTAAAAATAATAATTTATTATATCTTTCAGCCAGTAGGATTTGTCACATTTAACACAAGAGCAGGAGCAGAAGCGGCAAAACAAGATTTACAGGTGGGTTAGTTTGAATGATATTTGTTTATATCTTATATTTTGTTCATATCCCTACTTAGTCCTAATTTTTTAAGTTAAATATTTATTTGGAAAACAGCTTATCAAATAACAGTGAAATTCGTTTTGCCACGGTGTTAAAACGCTCTTTATTAAATATTCAGTACCTATGTCCTCGGATAGAAGTATGGACCAAAAAGAAAGTTTTTGACTTTTTTTTATACAGATTGCTTAACAAATGCAATAGAAATAATAAATCATATTATTATAAGTAAGTTGCCTTTATTTTTCATTTTAAAGGAAAATAATAATTCCAATTTAGTTTAGTTGATATGGTATTGTTGGTACACAAAATATACAGTGTGACCAGTAAAGTCAGCATCATATGGGATTATTTTTATTAATAGCTTTATTCAAAATTTGACTGCATCAAGTTCTGCTTCGATCAAGATGAAAATTAAGCAAAAAAATAGTAGTCACGTGATTCGCATTATCTGTCAAATTTTAATTTTTTCCAAAAACTAATTCAAAAGTGGGGTTATTTCTGAAAGTATCGAAAAAAGTTATTAAAAAAAGTTTTTTAAATGCAGTTTCTAGCCTACATGCAAAATTTTAGCTGCATAAGATAATTTTGATTTTTTACCCATATTTTGTAAATTGCACCACTTTTGCAAAATAATACTCAACGCAACCTACATAAAATTTCTTAGTTTTTGACAATGCTTTATTTCAGATACATTTTCTTTAAAGTAGCGCCATATTAAATATGTGTTTTTCTACAAAATCAAAATTGGGCTATCAAAATTTGGTCGCAAGTGATGCAAAGTTTATTTGTTTTGGACCTGTATAAGTTAACTTTATAAAATAAGTATTTTTGAAAACGTAGTTTGTGTCTGAAAGTAATACACCTTAATATTAAGACAAAAAAGTTCACAATGTCATCAGTAAAGTGTTCATTAAGTGGAAAATAAATTTTAGTGGTGGGTAAAAAATCAAAAGTATCTTATACAGCTGACATTTTGCATGTGGGCTAGAAACTGCATTTAAAAAACTTTTTCTAATAATTTTTTTCGATATTTTCAGAAATTATCTATCTTTTTAATTATTTTTTGAAAAGAAATAAAATTTGACAGATAATGCGAATCACGTGACTACTATTTTTTTTGCTTAATTTTCATCTCGATCGAAGCAGAACTTGATGCCAAAGCCAAATTTCGAATAAAGCTATTAATAAAAAAATCCCATATGATGCGGACTTTACTTGTCACACTGTAGATAACTTACAAATTAAAAATTTTATAAAAAAGTAGAACTATGACAAGGTTAATAAAGTAATTCCAATTTTCAGAAAAGCCATAAACTTAAAACAAAATAATTTAATTTTACGATTTTTCTGAAAAACTTATTGTGGTAAATATTGTCAAAATAGAACCCTAACACTTTTATATAAATTTTGAAAAAAGTACCTTATGTCTACTTTTTTATACAATTATTTATTTGAAAGTTTTTGTTTCTGAAAACTAGAGTTACTTTTTCAATGTGTCAAGTATGAAACATATTTTGTAAAACCGCGGGCTTCACAGACGAAATTTGGTAAAACTTTGATAAGCCGTTTCTTAAATAAAATTTAACAATTTCCATATATTTGAATAACATTGATTCCAAAAATAGCCCGAATATCCTAAACCGTCTTGCTTGTAACTTGTAAGTAAATTTACATTTTCCACAAGCCAACTGGCTTCGGATAAGTTAGTAAACAAAACGTTGAATGAAATAACCCTGTAAGTTTAGTTTATATATCCCGTATGTTTAACTAACATTCACTCGACTAAGACATTAGCATTAAGATCGTTTCCTTGTATCATAAGCCCTTTTCGCCCTAGTTCATTTTAGTCGAGGAAGATGGAAATGGCTAATAAAGTATTATAACTTTAATAATAGACCGTTTTTTAAACTTTAATAATATCTTCAATTATTTTAATAACTTTATATAGGTACCTTATAGAGGCAAAACTTATTTTTCAAGTACCTACACATAATATGAGTGACTATACAACTAACTTGTCATAGCTTTTTGGAATATGAAGCGTAAATTACAACTTAGACAAGGTGATTCATTAAGGGTGACGAGGTACCGTATCTCAGGAACTAATAGTCTTACGAGTTTGAAAAAAAATCTCATTGATGAAATCGACCAAGAGAAATTGCTGGAAATAATTTTCAATAGGGTGGCACTTCCGGTTATACCAGAAGTAGGTGTCAACTTGATTATTTTATAAAGAACACCCTGTATATTATTACATTTTTGAATTCTACATGAAACTATAATTACTTTTTATTAAATGCATTATTATTCTATGCTTAATAGTTTCCGAGATATTGACTCTTGATAAATGACATTTTTGAACTTTGACAGCTTCTAGCTTTCGAACTATACGTCTTAGAGAAAAACGGCTTACATGTCCCTATTTTCGATTTTTTTTTATCTTTCCAAAAGTGTCAACTTCCGGGTAAACCGGATGTAACTTAAATGCATGAAATATAGTACTTCCGGTTTGACCAGAAGTTAATACTTTTGGAAAGATAACAAAAATCGAAAATAGGGACATGTAAGCCGTTTTGCTTTAAGACGTATAGTTCGAAAGCTAGAAGCTGTCAAAGTTCAAAAATGTAATTTTTCAAGAGTCAATATCTCGGAAACTATTAAGCATAGAGTAATAATGCATTTAATAAAAAGTAATTATAGTTTTATGTAGAATTCAAAAATGTAATAATATACAGGGTGTTCCTTATAAAATAAGCAAGTTGACACCTACTTCCAGTATAACCGGAAGTGCCACCCTAGTGAAAATTATTTCCAGCAATTTCTCTTTGTCGATTTCATTAAAGGGATTTTTTTTTCAAACTCGTACGACTATTAGTTCCTGAGATACGGTACCTCGTCACCCTTAATGAATCACCCTGTATAGTAAACCATTTTATACAGGGTGTCCGGAAAAAGCAGGTCAATCTATTAACCATAATATATTCCTTGAGAAAAAATAATATAACTTTTATAATGCCATTTTTCATTTTTGACCCGCATGTTCGATAAAATTAAAAATTGATTTTTTTTATAATTTGAGTGTTTAATAATATAGAAATTTTAACCCTCGCTTCACCATAAAGAGTTACATCTTTTGAGAAAAACAAAACAAAAAACAATTGTCAAATATTCAAACTATATTTGTTCAGGTAATCATTTGTTTTTGATTATTTTTTGACTCCAATAAAATTTCGACAAAATGATGCGTTCTGGAGATAATGAACAGTATGGGTGCTTAACTGATGCCACCGCAGCTTACAGTAATATACAAAGAAAACACTATATTGTGTTAAATTCCACTATATAGTGGAATTTAACACAATATAGTGGAATTTAACACAATATAGTGTTTTCTTTGTATATTAAAATGGAGTTCCACCAAGTAAAGACAGAATCAATTCGCTTACAGTAATCTCGTAATTTTCAAATTCTAAATCAATTCAGCGTTTGTGGCATTACCATAGATATAAGATATAATTAAGTAAAACTCTGCCATAGGTAGGGTTGCCAGATTTCAGGAAACAAAAAGCGGGAGGTGCCGATATAATTTTTGCGCTTTCGCTATATCATAAAAATAATTATTGTTTAAGATTGGTAAATATTTTTTGCTCCATTAATAAGTAGGATTTTGTTTTGTAACACTAATTTGAAGTATATTTTTCCAAGATAGACATGTAATTATTTTTCTCCACGACCATTACTATGGAACTGGATGGTCGTGGAGAAAATATAGTCTGCTACTCGGTTAGAATGAAGATTTTTTTATGAGTAAAGTGGTCAAGAGAAATTGCTGGAAATTACTTTTAAGTTCCTCATTTCGCCGCAAGGGGGCACAATTAAAAATTGTTTTTTTTAATTCTAAATTTCTCCGAAAATTCCCATATTAAGGTATAACTCTGATTACATCATTGGAAAGTTTAGACAATTCTGCATAATTTTGGTTTAAGGCTCATTGGCGTACCGACCTTGATAAGAGTGGGAGAAGCTATTGAAAGTGTAAACGTTTGGAAGGGGAAAATAAGCATCTTCAATTGCCGTATCCAACAGTACACGATAGTGTTTAATAAAATTGCTAGAGGGCGCAATTTGTAATAATAACAGTTTTTTCGATTTTATCCCGAAAATTCAAATCATACGGTATAGCTATGACATCATAAACAAATAGAAGATGAAATTTGCAAGAACAGATGTGAAGACCGCAGTTCGATATCTTGTTCGTTTCAGAGTTATTGCCAAAACAATAATTTTTAATACAAATTGCGCCCTCTAGCAATTTTATTAGAAACTATCGTGTACCATTAGATACGACAATTGAAGGTACTTCCAAACAAGCTAAAATTTAGTAAAATCGGATAAGTCGTTTAGAAGTTACAGCGATTTTAATGTTTACACTTTCAATAGCTTCTCCCACTCTTATCAAGTGAAAGTGTAAACATTAAAATCGCTGTAATTTCTAAACGACTTAACCGATTTTACTAAATTTAAGCTTGTTTGAAAAAAAAAGGTAAGTACCTTCAATTGTCGTATTCAATGGTACAATATTGTTTCTAAAAAAAATTGCTAGAGGGCGCAATTTCTATTAAAAATTATTGTTTTGGCAATAACTCTGAAACGAACCAAGATATCGAACTGCGGTCTTCACATCTTTTCTTGCAAATTTCATCTACTTTTCGATTATGATGTCATTGTTATACCGTATGATTTGAATTTTCGGGATAAAATCGAAAAAACTGTTATTATTACAAATTGCGCCCTCTAGCAATTTTATTAAACACTATCGTGTACTGTTGGATACGGCAATTGAAGATGCTTATGTTCCCCTACCAAACAAGCTTAAATTTAGTAAAATCGGATAAGTCGTTTAGAAGTTACAGCGATTTTAATGTTTACACTTTCAATAGCTTCTCCCACTCTTATCAAGGTCGGTACGCCAATGAGCCTTAAACCAAAATGATGCAGAATTGTCTAAGCTTTCCAATGATGTAATCAGAGTTATATCTTAATATAGGAATTTTCGGAGAAATTTAGAATTAAAAAAAACCATTTTAAATTGTGCCCCTTGCGGCGAAATGAGGAACTTAAAAGTAATTTCCAGCAATTTCTCTTGACCACTTTACTCATAAAAAATATTTTCGAAAGTTTTACGATTAATGGTTTCCGAGATAAAGCCGACGTCCTAGCTTATTTGACCACCCGGTACTAAACCAGGTAAATGAAATTATTTTATTGTCCTACTAAGAACTTACTATTGCTAATCTTCTTCACATAACAGTAAAACGCCACTGTTATCACTTGTTTTTTAAACAGTAATCTACTATTACTTATTAAATAAATTTGAAACAGCATTACAAGATAATAAATATTCAAAACAAATTATTTTCCTAAAATTATGAATACGTTAGTAACAAAAAAACAAAGAAAATAAAAAAAACAGTTTAAAGAAATCACTCGATATCACCTCCATTTTTTTCAATACACATGCGGGTTCTTTTTCTAAAAGAAAATCTTAACTTTTGAAAAATATGTGGTTTCAACCTGAATTGCTCTCCAGCTTGAAAGCTTTTTTCTATTAAATTATTCTTCCTTAAAATCGGAACTATATACACAAAATCTTTAATACACCCCCAGACTGAATATTCCGACGTCAACAAGTCTGGGGAATGAGGTGACCATTTAACAGGAGCTTTTTGGCCCCAACCACTCCAGCAATTAGGAAAGATTTGGTGTAAATAGTTCCTAACTTTTCTGCGGGGAATCACCGAGAAACCAAATATGTTGTCTTGCCATTAGATGCAAATCATCAAGTTAATCGAGCAGGGTGCTTTAAAGAAATAGTAAAAATGAATGACCATCAAAATTCCTGATAAAATTATGTGAAGAAAATTAGTGATAGTAAGTTCTTAATAAGGCAATAAAATAATTTCATTTAACTGGTCTTCTTATCTGTACGCCACGGTCCTTACATTATTTTTGGCTAGTCCTTTGCTTTCGGTATTGTCACCTATGGCAATGTTGCCGCGTTGACACACAGTTAAGGACCCATACTTTTCAAATTATCTCCAAAACGCCTCATTTTATCGAAACGAGTAAAAAAATAATCAAAAACAAATGATTACCTGAAAAAATGTAGTTCGGAAGTCACTGGCGCAAGTATTAAAAAATAGGGGGTGGGCGAGTACTGGACCCCTCCTATTTTGAATATTTGACAATAGTTTTTTGTTTTCTTTTTCTCAAAAGATGTAACTCTTTATGGTGTAGTAATGTACCAAATTTGAAATTAATATCTCATTAAATACTCGAATTATTCAAAAAAATCAGTTTTAAATTTTAAACTACCCTCACCGACTTTAAATTCGATCCATCCAAAATTTTGTTCAAGTTTAATGTATGGTAACTTTTTTTCCCGTAATCCGATTAGGCTGATTTTTTTTCAATTGTAGATACATGCTTCAGCTTTAATTAGATTTTTTCCGATTTTTAAAAAGCTGTATACTTGGTGAAATATACAGGGGAATGAAAAGTACGTTTTTTTCCTTTAAGTTTGTAACACTCTGTAGAGTGATTTTGCTATATTAGCTGTAATAAAGAAGCAAATTTGCGAAGTTTAATCTATTGCTAACAGATTGCTTTTTTATTTGGCTCGATATCTTTCTCGGTTCAAGAGATACGAATTTTTTAAGAAAACACTACACATTTTATTAAAATATTTTAAGTTTAACATTTCTAGCAAAATATTTTTAATTTAAAAAAATAATATACCTAGCGGTAAAGAACTAAAAAATCATCAATAACGGGTATTACTACCCCGAGCACGAACAACTGCATCCATTCGCCTTGGCATTCCTTGAAGACTTTGATCGGTATGACCCAGTGGCGCACCCAGGTGGCGGGGCCAAGGGGGCCTTGGCCCCCCCAATGAAATAAAAATTATGAAAGTGGATAAGTATTTTAAAAAGTCAATTTTCTTAGATTTACCTCACGGGCCTCGTTTGAGGGGGGCCAGATAAGGCATTTGCCCCCCCCCCCCCTCCCCCTGGAAGTTGACTTATTGACAAAAGTTGACTTATTGAGGTTTAATATGGTTTGATTGAATTTAAGAATTTATTATTTCGAGTTTTCCTTTATATTTTTGTTATTATTTTGGGGTAGTAAAGACTTATTTTAATAAAAATAAACAGTTTTAATGCCAAAACGACTATAAATGTTTGAGAAACAATTTTAGCTCATTAAGTATTGAGCAAAAAATTGAAATTAAAATTAAGGGAAGACCTAAACCCTCGAAATTAACTTGATACATACCACAAAGTGTAAATCTAGGAACTTTATTGTTATTGATAAGTTTGCTGCAAATAAAAACAGATGAATGAACTTTACTTTTAAACAATGTACCCACTAATGAAAAATAAATTAGCCTTTCTATTTTTTATCTTATTTCATTTTCAATAGAATAAGAAGGTAATCATAAATTTTAAAAATATTTACTATAATAATTATTGACCAAATTTGGGCGTGGTCTTAAAAAAATTTCGCCTGCGGCGCATTTCGCCTACAGCAGGCTTTTAGTACACCCCCAAGTTAACAAATCACAAGCCGCCAATGCCCCCTCCCCTAAGAAACCATTTAACGACTCCCATGACTAGGCTATTGCGATCTTCCCTGCAAGAGTACCTGTTAAAAAAGCTCCAAAGTTCTAGAAAAATGCGTAACTTAAAAGTTTATTAAAAAATTTGCTTCCAGCACTGGTTGGCGGGCCCCCCCTAACATAAAATCCTGGGTGCGCCGCTGGTATGACCCCATACTTCGATTAGTGCTTCTTTTAACTGTTCTAAATTATTCAGACCCGGAACTCGTTTTCGAATCTTCCTACCCATCATGTTCCAGACATGCTCTATCTATGGGGTTAAGGTATGGGCTAAGTAATGGCTAGTCCATTTTTCGTACTTCTACGTTTTCTAAATATTGTGTAACAATTATTGCAGTGTGAGGACGAGCATTATCTTGCATCAGTATGAACTTTGTGTGAAATGGTTTTGTAAAAAGCGCTCCCCTGATCTACGATATTATATTCTCTGACGATCATCTCGGGCATTTGTACATTGATTTCTGCCAGATCATATTCTCCTCGAAAAATTACCAGTTTCGTTAAAACGTTTCACGGCTCTCTGAACACTGGCTCTTGTACATCCTAAAACTCTAGCAGTATAATACTGCGACCTTCCATCATTTACTGCTCTTGCTGCATCATCTTGACCATTATTTTTAACTCAAACAACTCAACAAAAATTTAAACACAGCAGAATAATAATTACATCAAAACTCTCAAGATATGACTTGTTTTACAAAGCCATAGCACCCTTTGTTTTATGTTACAATTTACAATTAAATTTTTTTTAATAAAATGTGTAGTGTTATCTTAAAAAACTCGTATCTCTTGAACCGAGAAAGATATCGAGCCAAATAAAAAAGCAATCTGTTAAGAATAGATTAAACTTCGAAAATTTGTTACTTTATTAGAGTTAATATTGCAAAATCACTCTACAGGGTGTTACAAACTTAAAGGAAAAAACATACTTTTTATTCCCCTGTATATTTCACCAAGTATGCAGCTTTTTAAAAAACGGAACAAATCCAATTAAAGCTGAAGCATGTAAATACAATTAAAAAAAATCATTTAAATCGGACTATGGAAAAAAAAGTTACCATACATTAAACTTAAACAAAATTTTGGATGGATCGAATTTAAAGTCGGTGAGTGTATATCGAACATCAGGGTCAAAAATGAAAAATGGCATTATAAAAGTCATACTATTTTTGCTTAAGAAATATATGGTTAACGGTTTGACCCCCTTTTTCCGGACACCCTGTCTATTGAATTACTAGAAGTGTAAAGCAATACAAAAAAAAATTTACTCCAAAGCAAGTGCGTTTATTAGACAAGAGAAAATTTGCAAATAAAACTCTGAATGACAGAATATTATACTAAACTAACTAAACTATTACTTCTATGTATAGATTGACTCACGGTGATCGTCCAGTAGAATATTTAGGAAAATAGTGCAATTTGAATCATGCAAATTTGAATAATAGAATTTTCGAAGATGCTCTTTTCAAATGAAATTGAAATAATAGCGACCATATTATGCGACTTCCCATTATACCAGAAGTTATCTCAAACTTGCTTCTTTTAAATGGAGCACCCTGTGTAATATTTTTTTTGTGTTCTTTTTTTTTCATTTCCAATAACTTTTATTAACAAGTTATTAAGTAATAGAATTGATTCGGCTTTTACTTGGTGGAAATCCATTATTAATTGTGTTAAATTAATGGTAAAAAATAAAAAAAAATAATAATTTTACACTTTCCACAGATGTTTATTTTGACTCGACATGTTTCGCAACACAGTTGCTTCTTCAAAGGAGTACTTAAAAATGGTATTTTAAAAGTTAGAACTTAGGTGTAACAATAATACTTAAATGTACAAGAATTGTTTAAATTATTGGAAAACCCAATAATAATGTTTACAGACTAATTAAAGAGATTCAAAAGAGGTGATCCGTTTAAATCCAATTGATCATTAAGAAGAGTATTGTTATTTTTAAGCCTATTTATTTCATAAGGATTCAAGCAAATTTAATTTTGTACTTTTGTTTTCAATGTGCAAGATATCGTAGTTATGATTAAATGTATGATTTGCTTCTAACAGAGAACAGAGAAATTATACTAACCATCTGTTAAAAGCAAATCATACGTTTCATCATAACTACGATACCTTGCACATTGTAAACAAAAGTACAAAATTAAATGTACTTGAACCCTTAGAAATAAATAGGCTTAAAAATAACAATATTATTCTTAATGATCAATTGGATTTAAACGGATCACCTCTTTTCAATCTCTTTAATTAGTCTGTAAACATTATTATTGGTTTTTCCAACAATTTAAACAACCTGAAAATTACCTGCAATATTATTGTTACACCTAAGTTATAACTTTTAAAATACCATTTTTAAGTACTCCTTTGAAGAAGCAACTGTGTTGCGAAACGTCGAGTCAAAATAAAAATCTGTGGAAAGTGTAAAACTATGATTTTTTAACATTTATTTAACAGAATTAGTTATTAAGTATATTTTTATTTGTATCAAAATACAAATGACCAACTTTAGTTAAACCAAATAATAAAAAATGGTTTACTAGTATCCTAATCCATAATTTTTTAATAACCTTATTTTATTAAAAGTGGTAGAAATCTAAAATGAAAGGTAATTTTAAGTTTCAAAATATTATAATTATGCGTATGAGTGTATTAGCACCAATGGCATACACATGCATCTCCTTTATTGTAGTTAGTAACTAGGCGGCTTTTAAAATATCAGACAGTTATAATTTTTTACTATCTAATATTTGTGTCAATAGTTCTGAAAGGTACTTATCACTATCAGCCATCCACATTTCCTCGACTAAAATGAGTCAGCTGCATGCACCCGCACCAAAGAGTGTCGGCACACCCGCATAATATACAAATATTAACTTTTACCTGCTTTGTGCCTAATTGCGGAAAGTCGTTATTATAACGAAACCGATGGGACCTGCGTGAAAAGATAACGGGTAGGTTTTGATAGGGGTAAATATTTAAATAAAATAAGTTTTCCTATTATCCGCTTTCTAATTAGGCCGGCATTGTTGGAGAAAAATAGCAGGTTTAAGTAAATTTTGCAAGGTGGCTTTGTTCAGACAATCAATTGGAAGGATGGAAATTTTTCCACTATACCGGGTGTTTCAATAAAAACTCCCAGGCCAATTATTTCGAAAACTAAAAGTGACATGTAAATTCTGTAGACGCCAGTTTTTAGCCTCTTTGATTGGCTTCACGACTGTGTAAAAAATGTGTTTAAATAATACAAGATGTAGGTGGCGCCACGGTGCAAGGAAATTTGTCGATGACAGGAACTTTTCAATGTTGTTTTTAAAGATAATTAATTTTTGGTCAAATTATGTATCATAAAAAATTTTGATAAATCTAACATGAAAGGAGATATTTGGGGTTGAGTTTTTTTTAAAATAATTTTACCGAGTATTTTAATTATAAATATTTTTAATATCCTTTAGCAGATTTTAATTTAATTTTGGTAATGATAATTTAAGTGATAAACCGCTCGTGTAGCGCTAAATTATTACGCCCAGTGACGTCTCAGGCCTTAACCAATAATATTGGCAAAAAATAAGCCGCCACTGAGTTTTTGGTAATTTTTATATTTTTTTCGGATTAAGCAACTAAAAATATCCGTCATCTCATAAAATGCAAAATATTATCACAAACCCACCAAATTTTATTTCTGGAATTTAAATCATAAAAAAGTTATAGGGGTGAGCGTTCCTCCTAGTGTTGCCGCCGTGACGAGAGATTCTCGTCTCTCATCTCGTCTGGCCCTCTCTCGACGAGACGAGAGAGATATTTTCTCTCGAATAAAACTACGAGACGAGACGAGAGAAGTACCCTCTCTCGTCGAGAAATTCTCGTCTCTCTCAATCTATCTCGAGCAAAAAACGTTACTTTTTTGAGCTTTTTTAAAACTTCCTTCTTAAATTCCTCTTTGCAAAAATATACATAATGTCTATATTTGGACCAGCGGTTTTCTAGTTATTTAACTGCAAATAGTTTTATCTAGTAAGCCGTGCCTGGCCATTCAAAATAACATATTATTATGACGTTTTATCGCTGGATAAAATTATTTGCAGTCAAATAACTCGAAAACCGTCGGTCCAAATATGGACATTATATCTCCCCTCTGGTTCACTAAGGGCGGATGTCAAAAAAAGGTATTTTACTTTGTTTTTGATTTTGCTGTTATTATAATTATGTTAGAATTATTACATTTTTAAATATAAACTGGATAGTCCATTGAACATATTGCAAGCTCTAGATTTTGCGAACGTACCTAAATTAACTGACAAACGTACAACGTACCTAAATTAACTAACAAACTTTGTCACATAGGCCGTTAGTACTCCAAAGCAATAGTGGACAACTGGCTTTATATAATTACTATCTTAAAAACTATTAATTTTAGGACAGAGGATATTGCACACAATTTATGTCAAATATGATAGAACCTAACCTAAACGCGTTAAAATTTTGCTTGGTTTTTACTATATTTGGTTTAAATCACGAGAGAAGCGAGACGAGACGAGAGAAGGTCGTCTCTCGTCTCGTCTCGCCCTCTCTCGACGAGACGAGATACCCATTTTATCTCGTCTGACGAGACGAGACGAGAAAGGTCCTTCTCTCGTCTCGTCTCGTCTCGTCTCGCGGCAACACTAGTTCCTCGTGAAACAAGGAGTATATACTTGTATAAATTGACCTTTAGGGCTTATTTTCTCCCAATGAAAGTCCTACATTAAAACTCAATTAATTACTTTTAAACCTTTAGCTATCCAATGATACCAGTTTTATACATTTACATACAGTGTGACCAGTAAAGTCCGCATCATATGGTTTTTTTTTATTAATAGCTTTATTCAAAATTTGACTTTGGCCTTAAGTTCTGCTTCGATTGAGATGAAAATTAAGCAAAAAAATAGTAGTCACGTGATTCGCATTATCTGTCAAATTTTAATTTTTTCCAAAAAATAATTCAAAATTTCTGAAAATATCAAAAAAAGTTATTAGAAAAAGTTTTTTTAAATTGCAGTTTCTAGCCTACATGCAAAATTTCAGCTGCATAAGATAATTTTGATTTTTTACCCATATTTTGTAAATTGCACCAATTTTGCGAAATAAGACTAGACGCAACCTACATAAAACTTCTTAGTTTTGACAATGCTTTATTTCAGGTACATTTTCTTTAAAGTAGCGCCATATTAAATGTGTGTTTTTTTACAAAATCAAAATTGGGCTATTAAAATTTGGTCGCATGTGATGCAAAGTTTATTTGTTTTTGACCCTGTATAACTTCATAACTAAGTAACTTCATAAAATAAGTATTTTTGAAAACGTGGTTTGCGTCTAAAAGTCACCTTAATATTAAGACAAAAAAGAACACAGTGTCATCAGTAAAGTGTTCATTAATTGGAAAACAAATTTTAGTGGTGGGTAAAAAATCCAAATTTTGGATTACCATAGTGTGACTTATGCAGGTGAAATTTTGCATGTGGGCTAGAAACATTTAGGAAGAATCTAGAAGCATTTAAAAAAACTTTTTCCAATAGCTTTTATCGATATACTATTCAGAAATAACCCCACTTTTGAATTATTTTTTGGATAAAATGAAAATTTGACAGATAATGCGAATCACGTAACTACTTTTTTTTTGCTTAATTTTTATGTCGATCGAAGTAGAACTTGATGCCAAAGTCAAATTTCGAATAAAGTTATTAATAAAAAAATCCCATATGATGCGGACTTTACTGGTCACACTGTATACTGGTTATATTTAAGTATTTAAGGACAGCTAAACGCCTGCTATCTTTGAATAGATAAATAGATACTATTGTTAATTAATAGTAGAGAGAAGTCCAATGTACAAAACTTTCTTCAGTATTTCCGTAAAACAAATTCGACAGTTTTGGAGGGTTTTAAGACAATGGTGAAGCGATAAGTTGAAATAATTTTGTTTAGTTAGCTACATTCTGCTATATAAGGGAATCCTGCCGCTTGCCTTTAGCTAACGTGACAAAAAAATTTAATTTAAAATGTAAATATAAGCTTTATTTACTTGATAAATAATGCAAGAATTTTTAAGCACTTTTTAATAAACTCTGTTCAAAGTGAATTTTCCATTTTTTTTTAATGTAAAAAGCTATTATCTGCGGCAACCTACCCGTTTTGCTATCACGTAGTCCCCATAAATCGTGTTTATAACCGGCAACCCCGCTGTTGTTCACCCCACCATATACTGTGCTAAATTATTTATGTCCATTGCTATTAGCGTAATTAAAGTTTTATTTAAGCACCAAAATGATAAAGCTTCAGCTAATTAGAGTTTCCTACCGCTTTAGGCATTACCGTTACCGTAAAGATGGAAGAAGAAAAAGGGGAAATATTACAGTTGGTAGGTAGAGCAGAAATAACAGAATCGTATCCGCTTTATTGGGGGTTTAAGAATGGGTGTGTTTCATTTAATACTGCCGTCCGAAGTTAAAAGGCGGCAAGTGACAATTTTGATAATTTGAGATTTTTGAATTTATCTCTTAATTAGATAGCCCTCTATCTATACAACTGTCTTTTTTTTTCAAAAAAAAATTCCTTTTCGGAGAAAAAAAATATTTGTATAGCCGCAAGTGTAAATTCGTCACTCTTTAAGAGATAAAAAGGAGGCAATACTAAATTTCTAAATTAAAAGGCGGCATAATTGTGAATATCCCCTTTTATTTTAAAAATTTTATAGTTCTATAATATATTTTAGAAATTAAAAGGCGGCAACAAACTTTTCTAAATAAAAAGGCGGCCAATTTGACCTTATCCTATTTATTACTTTGACATTATTTACCAATACGCAATTAATGTTGAAGTTAAAACCGATTTCAAGTTAGAAAAAGGCTGTGATTTAAATTTCTTGAAAGTTAATGCATTAAAAAATGGTCTCTCTACCAGAACCGCATAAGGAAGCAATAGGTATACCAAATGAAAAAAATGTATCTATTTTAAAACATTTGTGCCCTTTCATGAATGAGAACCGGCGTTTATTTTGGGAGAATCTGAAGCCAGCAAAAGTAAACGATCTTAATGAATCGTTCGAATAATACATTGTTTTTTTATAATATCTCTGTATATTTTTTATAATATTTATTGGTCAAAACCGGAATATGTACTAAAAAAACTCGTTTTTTTACGCTCTACATGAATATTTTTAATAATGTTAGTAGGTATTTATTTGCGGTGTATTTTGATTGGCCCCAAGATATTTTATGTCAAAAAAATATTAACTGATTTCCATTACTAATACCAAAAAATCGTAATTTCGGAAACATTAAAAACAATTAATGGATTATGCTGTAAAGTCAATCTATGGGCATAAACGGATAACATTTGTAATATATAGAATAAGACTCGGAATAAGAGTTCAAAAGTCAAGCAGAATATAAATGGTTGTTTAAGGTTTAAATGCGATATAAACAACTTCTTTAAAAAAAGACAGAAAATTAATTTCTGCACTTAATTTCCCTGACATTTACCTTTTCTAGTTTGAATGATAGCCAAATAACTGATTTTAATGCAAATTCTAATTTTATGCTATGTTATTCTAAAATGTGGTTAACATTTTTTAATTAGGTCATTATTGTTTTATTTCAAGCGCTTTTTTTAAAAAATAATAAATAATTTACAAAATACATTTTTATTTACCTAACAAACACTAAAACGTGCGTGTAAAATATGTACTTGTAAATATATCCCTAAAAAGATTATTGTATATTACTGAACTATAAAAATACTCCAATTTTGTAAATACCATTTATTTGGATAAAAACAATCACATCCTAATCAAAAAATATCAAAAAGAACATTATTTATACTAATTAAAACTTTAAAAGTTTTATAGTGTTGTAAATAGCGGCACGTTAAAGGATTTGAAGTAAAAAGGCGGCATGTGCTTCGATTTATGTTACTTGCCGCCTTTTATTTTCCATTTTTTACTTTAATTAAATGAATACTTTGAAAAAGAAAGAATTTACCAACAAATTCTTCACCAATTCTTTAAAAAATAGGAATATTTTTTATGGAATACATAAATAATGTTCTTTAAAATATCACTAAGCAAAATTTTTTATTTTGGTTACTTTGAATAGTGATGGACAATATCGAAAAGTTTTTGCCATTTATCTCGAAACTGTGGTTTTGTCACTTGCCGCCTTTTAACTTCGGACGGCAGAATAGAGGTTTAAAATCGTAAATAAATTTATCAGGAGTAAGCACACCTATTATCATTTACTCCAATCAAAAATTAAAATATTCTATTGGTAAATGTTATCATTGAATATCAAACTATAAGAATAGTGGATCTTCGAGAAAACTTGACAACACTGTTTTAGACTGTATTGGAGACGGTTTGGCCGCCATTGTTGAGTTGATCGTAAATCTATAGTTATAAATGCGGCGCCTCGGCAACAGATGTCTCAAATTCACTGATGTGATGTCGTGGTGTTGCCGCATATCGTATTTTATTGGAATTTTTAAGGATTTAAGCATTTTTAACATACAATAAAATAGGAGGTTCTCAATTCCAGCCGAATGTATGTTTTTGATAATAATATGTACGCTGATTAATCCGGGGTAATTGGACCGATTTTGATAATGATTTTACCGTTGCATTAGGTCTTAAATGTTATACAAATAATGGTAGATAAAAAGCGACAGCAAGTATAACTGAAATAAGTTTTATTTCGTCGAAAAATAGCAAAATACGTACTGCACTAATAAAAACAAACTGTATGTTTCTTAAGTAAGAAAGTAAAACCTACTTATTTTAACCATTTTTAAAAGTAGTAATAATTGCAAATAAAAACCAAGTTATACAAACCGCACATCATTCATATTGTATATCATATATATATATATTCATATTTGTATTGAATAGTGAGAGTCGTCATTTAATTCTGTTAGAAATAGAAAACATGGCAGTCAATATGTATTCCTGCATGCAATTAACGTTGGAACGGCAAAAGGCAATCCAGGCTCCAGGCACCACGATGCGCGTGACGGTATGGTTATGATGGTAGTGGGGAGAGGATCATACAGCAAGTCAAACAGACAGGCGGCAACAATGTTTTAATTTAGCAGTGAAACGGCTTGTCGATAGTGGCTGCATCAACACGCTTTATTGTTGGTGACTCATTGTGCCATCTATGAATTTAACGTAGCAGATTTAGGAAATCTGCTTATATGGCGTTCTTATAGTTTGATATTCAATGATGTTATTGACCAGAAAAACATAATCCAAGCTGCGCGCCTTGCTTTTACCACAAATAACATGCATTCTGTATCATCCGCGAATAAGTGAATACGTGAACATAAGATCGCTTTACTTGACCATGAACTAGATCAAATCTACATCGTGAATAAATAGGTAACGCAAATTATCAATAGGTTTAGTCGCTCGGACACCGTATATGAACTTGTCGAGATTGGACGGCCACCGTGTTTAGGTAGGTCGGCAGATATTAAAAAATAACTCCTGATGACACTGTCCCTCCATTATGGTCGTTACCTCAGTCATATTTTATAACGAAAAAAAAACAAACAAACCAACAAACAAACGTCAGAATGACGGAAGCAGTCTGAATTAAAAGTATCATTAATTTGATTGAAGTATAACCTTAAAACAATTTTCTTCGAACATCAAAACTTTAGTTTATTCTGTAAACTTTAACATTAAATTTTTACCTATTCCCAGACTGAAGCTTCGTTTAAACAAACCGACCTTACGGAATTCGACCATTTTGTTCTTGTAAATATTATATAACTCTCCCGATAAATAGTGGAAAGTTGTCGGAAAGCTTAAAAAGAAAATAAATGTGCCCCGGCGTACTATTTAAATTTATAACTGTTTCGTTGGTTGGTGGTTAGTTCTCTGTTATTATATTTAATTGTTTTATGTTAAAGCTGTTATGACAGGAGAAATACGATTTTTATAATACGTTATTTAACGAAAGTAAGTATAATGTAGGCCTTAACAAGCGAGGGTGATTATAACACGACCCTCTTGCGACGAGTGTTCTACATAGATATTTACCTTTAGATAAGCAATCAATAATCACGAAAGTGGCAAATGTATTGCCTCGCGCATGTAAACAAAGCTAAACACGATTAGACATGCGCACTGCAACATTATCGTTTGACGAATGGGAAAATAGACAGGTCCGGGCTTTCAAATTTAAATTCTTGCCGAAAAATTGGAATTTCTTCTCAAGTTTGGGAATCAAGTTAGTGATTTCTGGCATTTTTAGTAGTTGCAAACCTATCAGATTTTGAGGAAGGAATTGTTTTGTAAGGTTTGGTTTCTAAAATTTTGTTTAAAAATAATTCGTAGTCGTGTTTTTAGTTCGAAAGGGAACAGAACAAGTCAATTAAACTATAAAATTTATAAAATCGAATATAAAAAACAAACAAAACCAGCAAAATAACCAATCTTCGATGTTAGGTATCGCGTACCTTACCTCAAATCAAATATTAGTTGTTATATAACTTGTATTGATTTTTACAATTTGACAAAGACTGGGGTACGTGTAAAACATTTTCAAGCACAATTTCTTGTTCAAGAATTTGAAAAAAAATTTGCCCGAGAACTTGACCCGTGGAGTAATATAAACTACCCAGGTTTTTACATTTTTTCTTTTATAAGTATAAAGAAAAGTGTCCTTTTAACTTTTTGAAGATTGAAGGGCTGCAAATAAAATATACCAAAACATGCTTCGGGATAATCTGTCTTGGTGTGGGTTTCTCTTTAATTTCATAACTTGTTTGTGTAGCCTAGGCCTCGTTTGATGTGTTTAAATTGATCATAATAAAATAAAGTTATATATCAAGTAACATTACTACTCCAAACTTACTGAAAATACGAAATACCCGGTATTTTACCCCTATTTGGGCATAATAACATTATACAACGGCTGTTACTAGTCATTGTTTATATTCCAATCCGAGTCACTAAAAGCACAAACACAATTCACAATAGCAAAGAAAAATATAAGGCATATACACATAAACCTTTAAAACACAACAACAAAAATGGCGACCGAGCCGGTTCTGGAGTGTATTTTAAGCATGTCGCTAAAGACGGACAGGCCAATAACACGTGGTTTGTGCGCATGCCCGATGCTGCTCAGAGAGAAGGCAGCTGACCGGCGAGCCATGCGCTCGGACGTATTTTTTCACCCATAAAACGTAACTTTTGTTTCCGCAAGAACGTATCTAAAGGTAAATGTCTATGGTGTTCTATAATATAATCATTCGAGTGTACTATCGTTCATTATGGGAACTGTGCTTTATTTACAACCAACCAACGTATTTCATTTTCACTATTTTCGAAATCCAATATTTATTATTAAACACACAAAGGTAAACTTAAGCATTTGAACCAAGAAACCTGGGTATATTGATATTTCTCGTTTCCATAGTAACGGCAATGCGGTGCGACGGGAATTACATTATATAGTCCGGGAGTATGCGAGGGATTTTTATTAGATATTTAGCCTTATCTTATTTTTAGTTATAATGAGACTAATTTATGACTAATATATTTTCATTTTAATTAAATAAATCACAATCCGCTATCGATTTTGGTTATTAAAATATACCTCTCGGATTATTGCGAATTTATAATAGTCCTGGGTATTTTATGAGGAACTATAATTGTCCTAGGTGTATTATGCGCAGCATAATGCTCTTACAATCACAAGTATTATTATGCTCCTATTATTAACTGGTTGTTAACTGGATCTTACCACTTACCACTCGTTTTTAATATTGATCCCAGTATGCATGTCTAGAACTTTCTTGATGATATAACAAGTGGACACCTGTTTGGCTATACTGTGACTTTGTGTTATAAAAGTTTTGAGATCCTTGATATACCTATTAGGTATTCGGAACAGCTAAAAATAGCTTTTAAAACTCTAATGATGGCTTGATAAAGAAATTAACACAGTTATGGTGGAGTGGAAAAATAATTACAAAAAATGAGATGAAATGTATAGATACATTTCTAAGTGTGTACAGCAATGTACAGTTACAGGTAGGTGCTTTCCCCCATTAGTTTTAACCCCGATTTTTACTAATTCACCCAGTTTTGTGTGAGCCTAAGCACTTGGTTACTAAATTAAATGTAAAATAAAAATATTTTTGAAAACTTGATTCCTTAAACTTTCGTTGCTTTGGTAATTTTTCCATTCAGTATGCTTTTTTTAAATACCTTTCATTAATTTGAGGGACTCGGCTACGATTTAACATTTTTGATTGTTGAGGTTTAAATAGTTTTTAAAATCTTCATAATTAGAATACAACAATTTACAATAAATGTGGTAAAATTGAACAAATTCCCTTAAAAAATTGTATTTTATATACCTTAATTTTATAAAAAATACCTAATATATTAAGGAACGATTCAATGTAAACATATTTTTATTTATATTTATTTAATTACCAGGAACTACAGTCAGTGTATAACATTGCAAAGCTGTGTATTTTAATGTTATGGACAATGAAATATTTGTACATTTGTACTGGCCTATGATATCATTTTGCAGGAGCAAAGAATATTTAGAACGTTTGAACATTGGAGACAATGATGTTTCTTGAATGATGAAAGAGTTTTGTACCATTGACTTTATTTGTTTTAAATCACAACTTTTCAACTGCTTAGTATATCCAGTCGTCTTCAGGTGAATACTAAATAAATAAAGTATTTACAGAACTATTTATACTAGCTAGATGCACTAAGGCACAACTGAGGTAGGTGCAGTCATGCGTTCAGTTGGTACGCGATCTTATCCTAAGATTACATCTATCCAACAAAGGTTTCCAGATATTTCTTATGTCTAATGATGGTTTACTAAAGCAGCCTGGGTTCTGGTGAATAGCAGCAGCTTCCTTGAACTTTATTTTCCTCCAATGTGATCAAGGAAGCTGCTGCTATTCACCAGAACCCAGGCTGCTTTAGTAAAGCAGCATTAGACATAAGAAATATCTGGAAACCTTTGTAAGATAGATCTAATCTTAGGATAAGATCGCGTGCCAACTGAACGCATGAGTGCACCCACCTATGCTTCAATGCACCAAGCTAGTATAAATAGTCCTGTAGATACTTTACTTATTTAGTATTCACCTGAAGGCGACTGGAGATACTTACCAGTTGAAACGTGATTTAAAACAAATAAAGACAATGGAGGTCCAAAACTCTTTCATCATTCAATATTTAGAACCTTATACAGGCTGTTAAATATTTGACGCTCACCACCATTAGGATTTCGTAAACGGTGTTAGATATAGGGAAGGTCAAATTGGGGCAAAGTTGCGCAATTCGGACTAACAAGCAGTCGGAAAAATTCCAGGTACTTTTGATGAATTTTCGGTTTTCTCCGAATATCTTCGGAAGTAGGTACCTAATCGGAACTTTCCAAAGTTTTTAACGGCTTGTTAGTCATGTTGAAACTGCGCAGCTTTGCCCAAGCTTCATATGTTACCATTTACGAGATCCCAATGGTAAGCTTCGAATTTGTAACACCCTGTATATCAGCAAAATCCCGTATCTATATACAGGGTGTGTCAATAAAAACTCCCAGGACAATTATTTCGAAAACTAAAAGTGACATGTAAATTCTGGAAACGCCAGTTTTTAGCCTCTATGATTGGCTTTACAACTGTGTAAAGAATGTGTTTGAATAATACAAGATGTAGGTGGCGCCACGGTGCAAAGCATTTTTTCGATGACAGGAACTTTTAAATGTTGTGGTTCATAAAGATAATTAATTTTTGAACAAATTATGTTCCGTATATTTTTTTGATAAATCCAACATGAACGGAGATATTTGGGGGTTAAGTTTTTTTTTTAATAATTTTAACGAATATTTTAATTATAAATATTTTTAATATTCTTTAGCAGATTTTAATTTAATTTATTAAGAATAATTTTAGTGATAATACGCTCGTGTAGCGCCAAATTATTACGTCCAGTGACGTCTCAGGGGGCGCCTTAACAAATAATATTGGCAGATAATAAGACTCCACTGAGTTTTTGGTAATTTTTATATTTTTTTCGGATTAAGCAACTAAAAATTCCCTTTCCTTGTCCCTTAAATTGTTTTCATATCTTGCTTCGTTTTCGAGAAATAAAAATAAAAACAATTTTGCAAAATTTGGAAAACAAAAATCATTAATAAAACCATGTTCAATTTGTCTTGATTTGTATGGTGAACAGTTTTATTTTAAAAATGTAGTAATTGCAAATTCTGACACTGACACTGACACAGTGTTAATAATGTTAATTATGTAATTATTTTTGTTTGCCTGAGATATGCAATAAAATTGTTTTTATTTTTTTTCTTCTTGAAAACGAAGCAAGATATGAAAACAATTTAACAGACAAGAAAAGGATATTTTTAGTTGCTTCCGAAAAAAATAAAAAATTACCAAAAACTCAGTGGCGTCTTATTTTTCGCCAATATTATTGGTTAAGGCGCCCCCTGAGACGTCACTGGAAGAAAAAATTGGGCGCTAGACGAGCGTATTATCACTAAAATTATTATTACCAAAATTAAATTTAAATCTGCTAAAGAATATTTAAAAATATTTATAATTAAAATACTCGTTAAAATTATTTAAAAAAAACTTAACCCTAAATATCTCCGTTTATGTTGGATTTATCAAAAAATTTTATGGTACATAATTTGATCAAAAACTAATTATCTTTAAGAACCACAACATTTAAAAGTTTCTGTCATCGAAAAAATTTTTTGCACCGTGGCGCCACCTACATCTTGTATTATTCAAACACATTTTTTACACAGTTGTGAAGTCAATCATAGAGGCTAAAAACTGGCGTTTCCAGAATTTACATGTCACTTTTAGTTTTCGAAATAATTGGCCTGGGAGTTTTTATTGAAACACCCGGTATATTTATAACAATTTATTTCTTTTTGCTTTAAAAAAAAGTTGTGCTTGCTATGTAGTTTCTTGCAAACCTAGCTGGAAAAGCTATAATTTCTAATTTAAAGGACGGTGTGGGTTGCTCGCTTCGCCGCTAGTTTTCATCTTATCAGTTTTTATTATGCCGTTAAATTACCTATGAAATAAAATATGACTGTAAGATTTTACGATGATATAGTTATTTTTCCGGCCAGAGGAAATTGGCTACAAATTATTTTCACTTATAATCTCCCTAGCAGCAGAATTATTACCGATTATTTTTTTCAAAGTCACGAATGGTTTTGTTGGTAGAAAATTAAAATTTTCTATCAACAAAAACATGAGTGAAACCGAAAAAAAAATTATCGGGAATTAATTCTGCTGCGTGGGAGATTCGGTAAGAAAATTTCATAAATTGGAGTTTCTTTCAATATGATGAGATGATGAGACTTACGACCTATTCTCAACAAAAATTATAAGTTAGCAACAAAATATATTTTGATTTTATTCTGAGTGACGTTTGCCATAAAAAAATAAAGCATTTCATTTTTGACAGAAAAATTATCACTTATTAATTTTATTAGGTTTATAGACTATCGCGATAGACTCCCGTCGCTATAAGCAACGCAAACAAAAAGGAGCCTTCTAATTGGTTGAAAATAAATTTATGAAATTTTCTATTTAATTGCTTATTATTATCGACCACATAAAAAAATTGGGCCTAGGCTGTAATTTATTTCCAAAAAAATACAATGTGACCAGTAAAGTCCGCATCATATGGGCTTTTTTTTTATTAATAGCTTTATTCGAAATTTGACTTTGGCATCAAGTTCTGCTTCGATCGAGATGAAAATTAAGCAAAAAATAGTAGTCACGTGATTTGCATTACAGAACCTTTAATTCAACGAGTGCAAAAATAAAAATCTAAAGGTAATATTTTTCATATTTTATGTTGATGTACTGTCAATACTGTCATGCAACAATATTTAATTTTCTCATATCAACGTAAACCTTATGTATTGAGAAATGTAGGAGAGAAAGCATGTTAAAATAATATTAAATCAGGCACATAACCCCTTTCTACCCTATATCTACCTGAAAACAAAAAATTTTGGGAATTTTTAATTGCTTCTAAAAGCTTGCTATTCTTATACGTTATGCACTGACTTGTAACATACTCCCCCCGTATATTTTGCATTTTTACGTCACCAATCACACTTTTTGTGGGCAATATTTTGCAGCAGGGCGTAAGGTTTGACCCCGACATGCCACAGACCATCCGGCTGGAGTTTGCTAAAAGTAACACGAAGGTTAGCAAGCCCAAACAGCAAGCTGCTAACTCAGCCAACACGCACCCAACTTTGATGCACCCCCTCACAGGACGTAAGTACACCGCCTCCTCCTCCTTTTGGAGAACGTTGGTTTTGAACCGACGATTATGAAAAAATATACTTCTAAAATAAATCCTTGTTTAAGGGAATTATTCAATCACTAAGTGTTAGTGACTTGTTCCCTATATATGCAATGCACCCACTGTTTTATAATGCTTCACTGAATTTGACACACCTGTCTATGCCTTGTTTCTAGTTCAGTTTTCTAACTAAATCATTGTTACCAATTTACGTCACCAAATTAATAGTATAGGTACTGAATAAGATAATATTTTGAGTTGCAATCGCGTTCGCTCCAAAAAATATCGCGTCAAAACAACTTTTGAGCGACAAAATTTTTAGAACGCTTGGCGGATCCAATAAAACAACCCGTTGTGATTTTATGTAAAGGTAACCGAATCGTGTGAGGTAACGTGATTATAATATTTAAGGGATAACTTTATTTACGATTCACCTACCCCACAATCCACATAGTTACATTTCTTGATAAATATAGATGTTGACGTTAAAAAAAAGTGTTTTTACTGTTTTTTATGTAATCTTAAATTTCAAAATAACGCTATTCTTGTTGTAGAGCAGTTATCACTTCCCAGACAGCACACAATGTCTTAAAGACGTCGATTTTAGGTCTTAATTATGCCTGAACGCCTGCAGACCTACAAAAGACATCTTAAAGACTTTTTTTCAAGACATACATAAGATGTTGTAAGATGACGTCCATAAGATGTCGCTAAAATATCGTAAATATGACGTTCGTGTTTTTTTTAGGTTATAGCCCAGAGAGAGATTTGTCTCTCTTCTGTCTTTGTAGTATCCCTGTCTTTCTCTAGCTTACATATTTTTTAAATGGACACTTTGGATTGCCGCCATCTCGGATCGTCAGCTCGAACAAACCCGACCGTCGCCGTTCTCAGAACTTTTATTATTTTTTTGTATACTTGTCTAATCGAGTTTAAATGACTCTTACCAATTCGGACGTTTTCTTGAATCGTTTTTTTTTGTAAACGACAAACAATAGAGTTAAATTTTAGAATCGGTAAATTTGGCAACATCGCGAACAACTTAGGATTGGCAACAAAGCGCTCCCCTTTGCCATTTGAAATTGACGCAAGGTCAACACTGTCAACTGTCGATGGGCTTGATTTCTGATAGTTTTGCTAATGATGACTTGTAGTTTTTTACTTTCTACTTAGTGAACCGTTAAAAGAAAACGAATTGTAGATTAAAAAACGTTTTGTATGGTACATATTTTTCTGTGGTGTGTTTGTTTTTAGTTTTCGAATAATTAAAATTGGTCTATAATCAGTGGATGCAGTGTCAATAAATCTGCTGACAAAACATGGCTTCAAAACAGTAGAAAAGATGCCGAGGATGCCATCGCGACGTGGCTAAGAAGGGCCACAGATAGGCGAAATTCATTATTAAAAAAGTTTTAATTATGTAATACGTTAATAAAACCAATTATTAAGCAATATGATGTTTCATGTTTAACAAACAAAACAAAATGTTTTAGGGCTCTGCGGTTTGGCCTATAAAATGTATCTAAGGTGTCCATAAGACATGTATAAGGTATCCATGAGACATCTATAAGGTGTCCATAAGATATCTGTAAGCCGTCCATAAGATGTGGTATAGACGTTGGGTTTTGTAACATACGACCTTTTTAAGATATCCATAAGATGTCTTGATGGCGTTAAGAAACGTCCATAAGACGTCATGAATGTCTATTGTTGACATCTTTTGGATATCTTTAAGATGTCTTTGTGCTGTCTGGGTTGCTGCATTTAGGTAAAAGGTGTGACAAACTACAAGAAAACTATTGGATAGAATTGGTTAAAATTTGGAATTTATCTCCGAAATTTAACACTACATGACTATATAATATCGCCTTCAATCTTTATAAATTAGAAAACAAATTTTCAAAATGAATTATTTTTTTCAAAATTGATAAAATAAAGGTGATACAGTCATGTAGTATCGAATTTTGAAGCTAAATTGCAAATTTTAACAAATTCTATCCAATAGTCTTCTTGTAGTTTGTCACACCTTTTTACCCAAATGCGGCAAAAGCTAACTGCTCTTAACCTCTAAATCTACTAACCGGTTTACTTAAAATTCAAGCCGTAACGCAAGACATTATTAGTAGTTACACGTTGCAATTTGATACCTACACTATTGTTCGTTCCTAAAGTTTCGATCCTGGAGCGTCGCTTCCACCGGAGCTACCTTCCACCGAAGCGACACTCCACTTCACTCCAAACCGCGTTGCCAGCGACACGTTCTATTTTCTATTACGAGGATAAACAACCAGTACAACCACCTAAATCAAGTTTTAGGCTGTGATGTATTTTGTGTTGCGGACCAACATATGCATTTTTGAAGGGAAGCTCCGCTCCGGACCTTGCGCTCAAGCGGCGTTACGGTCATAGCGAGGCCACAAAGCAAAACTTGCCGTTGCCGGTGTCGCTTCACGGTAACTAGTTACTTCGTTGTTGTGGAGCGTTATTAAAATATACCGCTCCAAAAGCGTGTTTTCTAAATAACGACCCACCTCTACAATAAAGTAGAATAATCCAGTTAAAAAAAAATTAAGAGCAAACGCAGCACTTCGTTTATTTTTCGTTTTCTCCAAAAAGCGCCCAAATAGGTACCCGTGTTTGGGTAGTAATTGCCTACAGTTTAAAGGTCAACAAAATAAAATTAACAAAATCACACACATAAAACTGTAGGTGATTGTACATCAAAGATGGGTATTTGTCCGATTTTTAAGTAGAGGTAACATGAAGAAGTAACGAAATATTGATCAAAAAACCAAACACCTTGTTTTTATTTTATTTTTAAAAATATGTCGCCTTGCTCGATAACTTAGGCATTCCATTAATATTGCAACCCATAGCCTCCTCGATTTTAAGGAGTGAGACAGCATATTATACTAGCTTATTCATAAAGGCACTTTGACAGATCCAGGTGGGGGGCCTTTCCAAATGATACGCCACAGGTGGCGTCTTAAAATCAACTGCAACTAAATAATCTGAGGTTAGGTTAGCTTTGCTGCACGTATTTAAAAGTCTGCTGAACTATTTTGAAATAAAATTCTTTAATGCGAATCTAAAAGTGTCTTATTGCTTCATAAAAGTTATAAAACTAGGGAATTGTAGTCTTTTATAAAATCTTATAAAAGTACTTTGAAAATAGTTGCCAAAATCAGGAAAGCAATGTTTTCTAGCTATATTTTCATTAAGAAAGCATAACATATTAGGGAACTTGACAAACATTTTAAATGGGGAAAAAATTCTATAAATCATAAATATATTGTCATAAAACATATGGCAGCAAAAAAAAACATATTTCGTCCCAAAAGACCACTAGCAAGATTTTAAAATGCCCCAAAATTCACGTTATCCCAAGCGGGTAAAAACGGGTCGTGACGTCAAGAAGTATAATTCGTGTGTGACATCCACGAAATAGGTTATAGGGTGGCAATAAATTGAACGACGTTGAAAATTCCACCTTAAAACAACAATACAATAACACTAGAGACTTTTTGCACCTCTTAAATTAATATCAGTTTTTAACTCCGTTATGGTTAACTTTATTAAACATAACGATAAGCGCCACTGTTAAAACCAGAGATTTTGCAGCGCCTATACGTTCTGTCTGTAGTTATTAATTTGGCGCCGGCGCACCTAAACAAAATAAAATACCTAACCTAACAATAATTTGATTAAGTTAATTGTATATTTTAATGTAAAGCTACTATTGCTTTGAATTTTAATTAATTGCTTATCATAATTTTAATTCATAGCAATAATGCTTCATAACTTTTGTATGTTCCGGCAACCATGCAGGCATAACCATAAGGATAACGATAAGCTCTTCCTTATCCTTCCGTAACTAACGGAGTCGGTTATGGTTATTAACCATAGCGGATCACCTTTCTGACATTGCGCATGCTCAGAATAACCATAACCACAAAAGAATGACGAATTAAGAGGTGCAAAAAGTCTCTAATAACACACGGCAATCCAAATGCAAACTCGGTAGCTCGGCCACCGGTCAGGATGACGGAAAAGTCGTTTGAAATGCTTTTGACACGCGCGAAACTTTAAAGAATTTTTACCAAGTTATTACTGATTTTTAAGGAGTAATAATTGGGGAATATTTTTTTAGGCCTAACTAGGTAAATCATATTATTAAAAAAAACAAAAATTTGAAAGTTCCCTTTTACTATATAAAATATTGTATTTTATATTTTTAAGTGACTGAAATATGGCCCGTACGAAATTTGCTGGATTTATTCGACCTTACGAAATTAGCTGGATTTATTCGAAGTTGGTTTTGCATTTGCACGGTTTTTCTTTTTGCATATTAATGTGTCTATTTTAATTCCTGGTTTAGTTTTTCAAGTTTTATAGTGAAAATGCCATATTGTTGTTGCGTTTCTGTGAATACAAGTCAAACTATAAATGCCGGTTAAAACATTTATTTTTTAGGCTGTATTCTTTTTCACTTTCTCCCCTTCTTAAATATCAAAAGGCCTTGTTGCAACCCTTTGGAAGGTTTGCTAGGCAATGGGTTAAGGCAAGCAGTGGCGGCTCGTGACTAGCAAGTCAGGGGGGGCGCTGGCTTTAAATAATGCAGATAACTGTAATCAAATCGTTTATTTTTGTCAAACATGCCAAATGATAACACTAACAAATATTATTTTTTGAAGTTAATCTTCGTTTTTTTTTTGGAAATAAACTTATCTGTGACTTTGTTATTAAAATGATCTATGTCCCGAGCCATCGCTTTTTCGATTGACAACATTGCTAAAGCTGCATATTAGACGAAATTTTCCAACTTTATAACATAACTAATAAATTAGTCAAAATAAAACATCAGCGGCATCGACAGGTCGCGTCGCGTCGAAACGCGAACAGCTGTTGTTAGAGGTGGGTCGGTATTTAGATAACGCGATTTTGGAGCGGTATATTTTGATAACGCTCCAACGCGCTCCACAACGACTAAGTAACTAGTTACCGTGGAGCGACACCGACAACGGAAACGTCAGCCGCACCCGCAGTTTACAGAACGAACGGCGAACGGTCGAGACCGCTCATAGAGGACGCGACGCGACAGACGTCTCGACGCGACGGCTGCATTTATGCGTTACATTTCAATGCCGCTTTGCAGCAACGACGTTTCACGGTTTGGAGCGGAGCGTAAGATCTAGCAAGCCCACGTGCTTGGACCGCAACATAAAATACATCGTTAGGACTGGTTGTATACCCTTGAATACGCATAATAAAACAAGGTATCAGGGCGATTTGGAGTGGACTGGAGCGTCACTCCGGTCGAAGCGACGCTGCACTCGTCGGAACCTATGTTCCGGCTGGAGCGAGCAAAACTTCAGGAACGAACAATAGTGAATCGCGCTGCAACGTGGAACTATGAAAAATGTCTTGCGGTGCGGTTTGAATTTGAAAGAAGACTGTTGCTAGATTATTAGATTTACCGAATTTTACTGTTAATAAAATAAGAATAGTAAAAATAAAATATAATACCAACATTTTTATAAGTTTAAGAATAAATAAACAAACAGTAAAAACACTTTTTTAACGTCGATTTTTATATTTCTAAAGAAATATTTATAGTTGTGTAAATGAACCGTAATGAAAGTTATCCTATAAATACTATAATACAAATCATGAATCATGTAAATCATCATACTGCACACGTCACAGCGACCCTTACATAAAATTGCGATGGGTTCTTTGGGATTTTAACAGTTCGTTTAATATTGTAGCTTATAAGCACGCGGTTGGAAAATTTTGGTCGCTCCAAAGTAACGTTGTTTTGGAGCGGTATTTTTTTGGGGCGTTCGCGATTGGAACGCTCCAGACGTGGAACCGTTTTTTCCACCACTAGCTGTTGTTGGATGGAAAATTTGGAGCCCCATTGTGCGATGTGTAGGTGACGTCACGCCTCCGTAGTCATGGCAACCGACTTAATAGTCGCGTTGAAGCGGGACGGATAATTGGCCGTCCGCGCTTGCCTGTGCGAATAGAAAATGCTCATTCGGTATAACTTGCTCGTTGGAATATGACTATGTTGGGTTTGAATTATTTTAATTGATTGCTTACATACATTGCGTTATTGGTTTTTTAAGTAAAGTATTTTTGGATTCTGTTTAAAATAATTGCATGGGGGGCGGCGCCCCAGAGCCCTTCATTACGAGCCGCCACTGAAGGTAAGGTGGTCTAGGATATTTTTTTAAAAGAAATAATATCGTAAAATAAGCAAGAAAAAAGTACGGCACTGATGATACTTTAATATCTACAAGCCCAAGGCCCAAGTACTTTCATTTTGCTTAAGGCGGCTACTCACTACGCGGGACTTGCTAAGTACTCGACTTGGAATATACTTGGCATGCACTTGTCCGAGTCCAAGTAAATTGTACACACTACGTGCCTACTTGAAAGTTTCACTTTTATTTCGGGAAGTGCAAGTATAAAGACGAGTACTTGAAAATGGACGAGAATTCTGATTCGACATCTTTAGCTGCTTTTGTTACATTAAGTTGTTTGAATTTATTGTTTCCTTTGGAGAATCATGGTTCATTAAAAAACCTGCCATTTTTTGAAAAGCAAACCAGTGAGGGATATACACATCATTCAAACCAGCACCACTTTTATGCTGCTTATGTGATGGGTCCCAAATGATAGATTCCTTCTGATAAATATCAATAAACTTCAATGTAACTTCATTTTCCACGCCATTTCAAGATTTAGATACACAAATCGGCCGCTAACAAACACAGAAACTTGTAGCTACTCGTCAAGTAAAGCCCGCGTAGTGTAGTGCAGACAAAACAAACTCGGAAATAATCGACTCGCTGCCTTTGACTTGGACCCGTTTTCCGACAACAGATCGGAAGTGCAAGTTCTTGTCCAAGTCAGTGCGAGTCGCCGTACATACTACTCGCTACTTGCGAAGTACTTGTCAACTCCCGCGTAGTGAGTAGCCGGCTTTAAAAGTAATTATAAAAATACTAAAGTAACTTAAAATAGTAAAATAAACTACTACGGACTACTACTTGATAAGTTTAAAAAGCATTTGTACTTGTTTTTAAAAGAAAGTACCTTCTAGTACTTGCATTTACGTACAAATAATATTGGGCACTTGATAATTTTACCTATACCTATTAGTGAAATTTAAATAGGTATAAGTGGTACTGAAGACTTAGTCAGGAGTCACACTGAGCGACCATGATCGACCGTCCGCGATCGACCGGCTACGACCAACAATCAAAATAGCTTAAATTCAGGGTTCTAGTCACACTGGTCGACCGACCACAACTGTCGACCGCTCGTACGAAAATGTCAAACCTGTCAAATGTCAAGATTCTTTTGTAGATAATACTTTGTCTATATAAACACAAATGACCAAGAGCAAATAAAACCAACGTGAAAAAGCAGGGGTTGGGTTTTAGAGTTGCACGCCACTTCCACTTGTAAAATAAAAAAAAATAAAAATTTTTGTCATGCGCATTAAGTGGGATGGTCCGAGACCGACCAAAATTTCCAGCAGGTTGGAATTTCAAACAGGGTCGACGTAGATCGGTCGCGGACGGTCGAGGACGATCGTTCAGTGTGATTTTTGTGGTAAGAATGTTCGTGTTGGAAATTTGATCGTCACTGGTCGATCGCGGACGGTCGATCATGGTCGCTCAGTGTGATTCTTCCCTTAAGCACTTCTTTACAGAATTGTACTGGTACTTGCTTTTTTGTATGAAAAATACTACGACTCAATACTTATACAGTATATTATTTAAAACACGGTGAAAGTTTAAAGGGTAATTTTTTCATAAAGGTTTTTAGTCCAAGTAAATCAAAAAAGGAAAGCGAAATAGGTATACATATTTATTTTTTGGTTTAACGTTTTTTATCACAGTACTTATGCTATTTTACCAATTGCCAAATCAAATGCCACATAATCGTGTTTTTTTAATAATAATTCAAACCGCCTTAACATCGCTTGGGGATATTTTTTTGTCAAAGGTAAAAGAAGCCCCGAACGATGGCGAGCGCCCAAAATAAATTACAGCATTTTTAAATTATAAAGTGTATGTTTTTCCGCTAAATTGTTTTTAAAAGTTAAAATTGGGTTGGAACGAGGAAAAAACGCCCGTGTATTTTAGGACTTTTTAAATTATAATGAAAACTGAAACAATAATGGTAATGGCAACTGTGCATATAAACTAAACACCCAAACTCCCATGTTTGCAAATTATTTTGAAGTATATTTTTTCATGTTTTAATAATGTCACATCCTATAAGTACACCGTCACATCCCAAGAAACCATTTTTTATATACACATCACTCACACTGATCCAAGCTATTGCTTACTAATAGAAATCCCCATAGATCTTACTTTATTAGATTTTACAAAACTATTTTAGGTGATATTTAGGTAATATTATAGGTACTGACCTTATATTTGTATGTTTAGCTAGTTCATAATGTTACACCATGTGTTATCTCAAGGTTATTACTAGGTATAACAAGCGTCTAGAGTCTGACTATGGACTTTTCAACCGGCCAATCATAGGCCTCCGTCTTAGAGAAACTAATTTTAAGGTTAAGCGTTATAAAGCCGGTTGTTGTAAATTAGAATCATAAATAGTTATTTACATTACTAGATGCGAAAGTTAATTTTTTGGTGTGAGGAGGTTTTTGAATTGCCGAGGCAAAGCCGAGGTGATTTAATACCTCCGACCACCAAAAAAGGCTTTCGAATCGTGTAATGTATTAAATTTTTTCTACTACTGTTCTCTGATCAATATATTATTAAGTAATAAACTTTGATTTTATTCAAATTAAAATGATAAAATAATTTTTTTTTTCACCTATAAAATAATTCATGACAACTAGTTATTTGAGTATTGTTGACAACTAGATATTTGAGTACTGTCAGAGTCTGTCAGTTCGATTTTTTTGTCCTGGCACCGAAAGTATTACTTTCGTAGCTAGCAACCTACTTTCGTAGCTAGCAACGGATAATATTCAGGTAACTGTAACATTTACTTTCGTTTTCTTTCGTGTTGCTAGGGCCAGAAAGTTAATTTATTTATACAGTAGTAGAAAAATGATATTTATTAATATTGGTAAATAGATTTCTTGAAACGTCACGTATGCCAAAAACAAAATTCTCAAAAGTTCATCACAAAAAAACTACAAGTGAATATAATAAACAATTCAAGGATATACAGTGTCTTTCAAGTCATGAAAGGAAGCAACATAATAATACATACGTTAGGAATAATCAGATTTACAAGAAGTGTACATACAAATATCAACATTACAGAATAAAATAAATACAATTCTTGGCCATTTAAAAGAAACCGAAAATTGTCACATATGTTATAATATGTTATATGATGATAAAATTTTTCAATACAAAAAAAATCAAAACCTCTAAAAGTAGTAAGTACCTACATTATTAACTTAGGTAAGTAGTAGGTTTAGTCAAACATAATAGTCACGCTCGGGAAGGTTGTAACATCACTAGTCCAAACCGTTCTCAAAAATATATAAATTTTTCCAATCGAAAGTATACTCTTTAAAAAAACCTCCGCATTAGAAAATTTTCATATTATTCACTATTTTCCGTCTGCGCAAATCAAGGTAATTCGTTTTGTTTATTATTTTATTTCATCAATGTTTTCGCCTTAATTTAACAGAAAATAATACAATGATTTATGTGCACATTCTAACACATTTATTTTTAAGTTTCCCGCCCAATATATTGCGAACATTGATTGGGCGGTTGAAAAGTCCACAGCCAGACTAGACGCTTATATTACTATTGTCCGGATAACAGGTAGTGAAAGGACCGAGAACCAGGGTCGGCATGAAGACTGTTTGGAAAATATTATTTATTATTATTAAATAGGCCAAAATTTTACAGGCAATTAGTATTTACCACAAAGGGCATACCTACAGTAACGGTAGCCCATGCCCCCCCCCCCCCCCGAGGTGGGGAATGTCATTATTAAAATATCCCAAAAACGGTTAAGGAGGCTAAAAATTTACAGACGCTTATGAGGGTTACACAAAAGTTTTTAACAATAATTAACTAACCAGGCAATTTAAGGTTTGTACGATCTTGTGCCAGTTTGTACAGGTTTGTACAAGTTTATACACGTTTGTATAAGATTGTACAAATTTGTACAACTCTGCTAGGTTTTTTACAAACCTATAAAACCGTGCACAAATTTATATAAACGTATACAAACTTGTTCAAGTTGTACAAACTCGTACAAACTTATACAAGCTTGTACAAACTCGATCAATCTTGTAAAAATTGTACAAACCCATAGAAAACTTCTACAAACCTGTAAAAAAACTTGTACAAAACTTATACAAAAGCTAACCGAGCCACTTTGGTTCTAAGTAAATTATGTTTGTCAATGTCACTACTGTCACAATCAAGGTGATTGCACCGTTTAATCTTCCTGGGCCTTATCGTTTCTGAGATATCGCTTTTTAATATTGACACTAAATTAGGGGCTGCTCTCCCTGGGGAAAAGAGGCAGCCGTCAATGTATATTATTATGTCCTTGGTGGTTAGTACTATAATTGCTGGTTCCAAAGAGTCCTCAGGCCTACTCTGATTTAAAGATCCTTTCACTACCTGATATTCAGACTCTAGTTATTACATCAGATTTATATCGGTTGAGGTCTTATTGCAAATAATCTTGAACATTTATTATTAATGATCAATTTTCAGAAAACACTAAAAAATTCTAAAAAATTTTAATTGTACTGTCACATAATATTATATAGCTAAATATTCTGTGGTCCTGTACTGTAAACACGGGCTAGGTTCTTTTAATGTAGAATTAGAAAATTATTTTTTTTGAGAACTACATTGGATGGTTTTTCCTGGAAATTGGAATAACTTTTATTAAAATATCCGCAATATCCATAGTGTGGAATGAAACATAATTTTTTTTTGGCTTGATGACAGTATGCAACAAGTTTTCTCAGGATGAGTAATTTCATCTTTTTAAAACTAGAGTTTCAAAAATTCTTTTAAAAATTGAAACAAGTTATAATAAAAAATGTTCTTTTTTTAGTCGTATTTTAAAAACCCACCCCCAGATATGATCAGGGTAAGAGTAACATGAAGAATATTGGGTTAATTCATTTTTGTATATCGCTTCACATGCACATGATGGTTGGAGTTTGTTAACCATGATAACGCCGAGCAAGCGCTTTTTAAGTTTTTATAGTGTCTACTTAAATTGGAATCATATGGAAAACTTTTTTATTATCAATTATAAGTAAAACCGTTATTTTTCATAAAAAGTTCTGCAAGGTCTAAAACCTAAAATGAAACAATCCGATATAAATTGTGCTCCAGAGCGCCTTTATTTTTTTACAAAGAACCCCGCACTTCTCTTATGAAAAATGGCCCTCGGTTAAATTTCCTAAATTTTTAGTATGTTGTAGAGAATGCCATTCTGATCAAACCCGACCAGTTTTTGAGATACAGGGTGTCCAAGTTGCAAAATATGAATTCTCAATACATTATATTTTCCTAGTTTATAATATGAACTCGTTTTGTTTTTCTAAATTTTTGATGGCCCTGTCGTAGATAGGATAAAATACTATAAAAACAGTGTAAATTTTTTTATTATATACCGGGTGAGTGACGAAAATGATTTAATATTATCTGTTAAATCATTGTATTTTCGGCATTAAATTAAATGTTTACAAAGTAATACTGTAGATGAGATAAGCTTGGAGCAAGCTATCAAAATTTATATTATTTATATTTATTTATACAGGGTAACTCAAAAAAGTTTATTCTTTTTTTTATTAGTTTTGAAAGAAATTTTGTAGATATTTCTTTATGTACTACTTGTCGCTTATCGTATGCTTCCAAATATATATAATTATGAAGGTTATACAGGGTGTTTCCGATGATAAGCGATAGAAAAATAACCTAAAAATGCATGTATTTATAAATCACCCGGTATATTAAAAATGGGTCGGTTAAATTTTGTCATTTGTTAATATTTTTTGCTTGAAGTATCTTACTTACATGTTTGCTATTGATTTCCCTTTTCCTATGACCAGTTCTGGAGATATACAGCGTCGAACAGGCTGAAAACTCAAAAAATAGGCAAATAAAATAACTATTTTTTTTTTAAATTTAATAAAATTTGTTATGTAAGTTCATTTTATGGTTAAAAATAAATATATTTAATGCTATACAGGGTGTTTCGAATAATTAGGGGCCTACTTATTATTTTTGGATAACATAATTTGGATATAATAAATTGTTCATAGTTTTTATATAATATATTTCTTATTTGCAATACAGTGTTAGAATACCCCTTATTATTTGAAACACCCTGTATAGCATTGAATACATTTATTTTTAACCATTAAACGAACTTACATAACAAATTTTATTGAAATTAAAAAAAAAAATGTATTGCTTATTTTTTGAGTTTTGAGTCTGTTCGACCAGAACTGGTCATAGGAAAAGGAAAATCAATAGCAAACATGTAAGTAAGACACCTCAAGCAAAAAATAACGAAATTTAACCGATCCATTTTTAATATACCGGGTGATTTATAAATACATGCATTTTTATGTTATTTTTCTATCGCTTATCATCGAAAACACCCTGTATAGCCTTGATAATTATATATGTATAAATATAAATAATATAAATTCTGATAGCTGGCTCCAAGCTTATGTCATCTACAGTATTACTTTGTAAACATTTAATTTAATACCGAAAATACAATGATTTAACAGAAAATATTTAAAAAATTTCGTCACTCACCCGGTATGTAATAAAAAAATTTAAACTCTTTTTATAGTATTTTATCCTATCTACGACAGGGCCATCAAAAATTTAGAAAAACAAAACGAGTTCATATTATAAACTAGGAAAATATAATGTATTGAGAATTCATATTTTGCAAATTGGACACCCTGTATCTCAAAAACTGGTCGGGTTTGATCAGAATGGCATACTCTACAACTGGTCGGCAGATATTGTTGTGGCCATGAACACTTTTGATCAGAATGGCATTCTCTACAACATACTAAAAATTTAGGAAATTTAACCGAGGGCCATTTTCCATAAGAGAAGTGCGGGGTTCTTTGTAAAAAATAATAAAATTTGATTTTTCATGGTAGCAGGGGCGGATCCAGGGGGGGGCGCCTTCCCTAAGATTATAAACCTAACAACAAACAGAGGCAATAATGTACACGGCTCATTTTTTTAAAATCAAACGTTCACCACCGCGCGCCTCCCTGAGATTACAAACCTATAACAATTATAAAAACAACAAATGCAATAATGTACAGCTGACCTTTTTTTTAGAAGTCAAAGGTCAAAGTTCACCATGTGACCCCCCCTCTTGGTATTATAAACCTATGATACAAACAGAGCCAAGAAAGAATGTGCCGCTGACCTTTTTTTTAAACCACCGCGCCTTCATGGTAATAGTAGATATGATTTCATATTAATTTGTATGTGGTTTTCAGTTCTAATAAATTTTTTTATAACAATGTTCGATATTGTCAAAAATAAACGGGCTTTACTCTTGAGCAAAATTTATATTTTTCTTTCGAAAAATAGAAAAATACCATGCGATTTTATAAAAAAAAAATTTATAAAGAAATTAAACCCACAGTCGTCTCCACAAATACTTATATTAAAACAGTTAAATTAACTTGGTGAACATGTTTCGGTACTAGGGAGTACCATCATCAGCACCGAAGGGCTAAAATAAATATAAAAAGAATAGAAAGAGGAAGGAGAAGTCAGATTAACGTACTTACCCCAAGTGCCACTATTACAAGCAATGTAAACGAAATGTAAAAGATTTAAAAAATAAAAACTAAAAACTTGAATAAGACGAGGACATTTTGATTGTTGGACGAAAACAGATTAAAAAGTTTAAAGTAAAATAAAATTCTAAAGGAATTAATTTTCTTCCTCTGCCCTACATCGTAAACAAATAACAAGCTGATTGTGATTGTACTGAAAGTCAAACGGAGGGTATAAAAGGTCAAAGTAGTGACATCTAACAAAGTCAAGTAAAAATAGTAAGTACCCAATAATAATGGGAACTGACGTCAAAAGTGTAAAACGTGGTTCTTGGAGCAAGAAACGGGCATCTAGTGGCGATAGTAAAACGAACAAAACACAGTTGTCGGCAAGAAGGCGAGTAACCCGCCATGACAAAGGTAAGGTTTCAAACCGCAAGATGGATGGGCGGTGCGCCATCATCCAGAACAAGTAAGGTCAGAAACAAACTAGTAATTCCAACATTCGACAATAGAGGGAGTAGGAGGAGGGTATAAAATTAAAGTGGCCATCTAGAAGTCAAAGTCCAAATTAGAATTCGGAGAGAAGGAAGGTAACGGTTATTAAAAAAATTCATGTGTTAGTTAAATTGAAAGCTTTCTGGTGGTAATAGTAGATGGAGTAACTTATGTTATTTATATTTATTTCTAAATAGAATAATTTTTACAAAGACAAAAGGTAAGGGTTAAAAGTGGTGTAATTAAAGGAAAAACCTAAGAGATTCAAGGTAGGGAAGACAAGAGAAGATAACTTGGTCGTTAACACAGTTGAGGTTTTTATTGAGAAGAGCCTTATGGATTTCCATCATTTCAAGAAGGTTAAGTTTGCCGCCCTTGTTACAGGAATGAAGGAGTTTAGTGTTATTCAATGGGTCAAAAGAGTGGTTATTGCAGAGGATATGAGAAGCAAAACTGGATTTGAAGTTGTGGTTAGAGAAATCAGTATTTCGGAATTTATTTATTTCTTTAAAGTGCTCGTTCACTCGGGTTGAAAGTTTGCGCCCTGTTTGGCCAATATAGCAGACATTACAGTCATCACAAGAGAGTTGATAAACACCCGACTTATCTAGTAGAGAAATTTTATCTTTGGAGTTGATCAAAAATTGACCAATATTGTGGTTAGTTTGGAAAGCAATAGAAATGTTGAACTTATTTAGAATATTTTTAGCTGTAAAAGAAATGTTACCCAAAAAGGGTAAAATGTAGAAACTTTTTGGTTCTCTAGGGGTTGGAGTCACTAAATTTTTGTTAACAAATTTAATAGTAAATTTGTAATAAATCTTATTAATGATCCTAAGGGGAAATTGGTTATTAACAGCAACTTGTCTAATGTAGTTTAATTCTTTTTGAAAATAATGATGGGTTAATGGTAAAGAAAAAAGTCTATGAAAAGCTGTATTGAAAAAGGCAAATTTGTGTTGAGGAGGGTGGTTAGAATTAAAAGGGATGATAGAATCAGTGGTGGTGGGTTTATGAAAAATTGAAAACTGAAGACTGTTATTGACTTTATGGATTGTTAAATCAAGAAAGTTGATAGACTTATTTTGTTCAATTTCTAAAGTAAATTTGATGGAGGGGTGTAAAGAGTTCAAAAATGAAAACAAAATGTGGATATCACCAAGGGAACCATCAAATAACAGCAAAATGTCATCGACATACCTGTAATAGAATAATATTTTAGGAGAGAGGCGGTGTTGCTGTAATTTAGATTCTAAGGAAGCCATAAAAAACTCAGCCATGAGGGGGGAGAGGCTCGAGCCCATGGCTAGGCCGGACTTTTGAGTGTAGTATTTATTGTTGAAAATAAAAAAGTTCTGTTTCAGAACAATGTCAATTAGTCTGCATAAATCTATGATCTGTGAGGGGTTTAAATTTGAATTATTAGACAAGTGGTTCTCAATTAGGTTTAAGCAATCTGTAGGGGGAATACTGGGAAATAAGTTTTTGACGTCAAAGGAAATTAACAGGGCGGAGTTGGGGACAAAAACGTCCTTGATTTTATCAGTGAGCGACTTGGAATTCTTTATGGCATAAGTGTTCTGAAACGAAGTAAGATCTGGAAGGATATTATTAAGCCAAGCAGAGAGTTTAGAAACCGGGGAGTTGATGAAAGAAACCACAGGTCTAATAGGGCAGTTAGGTTTGTGTATCTTGGGGAGTCCATATAAACGGGGAGTGAAAGGGTTCATGACCGAAAGAGAATTTACGTTACTATTGAGAAATGTTAGGGTGTTATTGCAATCTTTGATGACTTTACTGACTCTAGTATTAAAGGAGGTGGTGGGATTGTAGTTTAGTTCAGAGAAATCGTCTGACAGAAGAAAATCGTTGACTTTTTCTATATATTGGTTCTTGTGAAGAACTACAACACAATTACCCTTGTCGGCCTTGGAAACTATCAAGTCCTCTTCGAGAATTGTGGTTTTAAGATTTTTAAGGGTTTTGAGGTTTGGGGATTGGTGGGAAGGCGGAGTACCGGAGAGAAGAAAGTTGTAGTACTTATTAAAGGATGTGGCCAGTTCACTCCGTATAACATTGGCGTTATCAACCCTTGAGCGTTCTAAGGCTCTTTCACAATCAACCGCCAAAATTTGTAGGTTAAGAGGACTAGGGGTAAAATGAATATTAAATTTAAGGCCTGATTGTAAAATGTTAAGTTCATCTAGAGAGAAATTGAAGTTACTGAGGTTCAAAACTCTGTCATGGAAAACAAAGTCAGAAAATTTACCCTCTGGGGGTTGAAGGTTGTCATATTCTCTTTGGAAGTCGGAGTTGTTAAAAAATTCGGATTGAAAGTTGTTATTTGAAACAGAGGAGGAATTAAGGGTGGAATTGAAAGGTTGAGAGTTATTGTGAATGTTGTGATGAAAAGATAGGTTATTAATTTTATTGCGGATACGGTAGAATTTAAGCTTACCCTTGTCTTCTACAAAATCAAGAAATTGAGAGTATATAACATCAAATTCGATTGGATGTAGTAAAGTAGAAAGTTTCAAATGTAGTTGTTTGAGCTTTTGTTCAATGAGGGCTAATCTGAAGAAGAGTTTCTTGATTTCATCTTTGAGCCACAACTTCTTTGCCAAATAGACGGCTCTCCTGGCAGAAGGGTGGTTCTGTCCTGAGCGTATAGAGATGTAGTTGGGGAAGGTATTCCTTCTTAGGCACTCGGAATTGAACCATATGTCCAGCTTGGTGAATTTTCTATTCAACAGGTTGTTCTTAAATTCTCGGACTATAAAAGCCTGACTGGCTGTTTCTATTTTGCGGAAGTAGTCCATTATCTCAAAGTGGAGCTGTATAGATATAAAGAAATTAAACCCACAGTCGTCTCCACAAATACTTATATTAAAACAGTTAAATTAACTTGGTGAACATGTTTCGGTACTAGGGAGTACCATCATCAGCACCGAAGGGCTAAAATAAATATAAAAAGAATAGAAAGAGGAAGGAGAAGTCAGATTAACGTACTTACCCCAAGTGCCACTATTACAAGCAATGTAAACGAAATGTAAAAGATTTAAAAAATAAAAACTAAAAACTTGAATAAGACGAGGACATTTTGATTGTTGGACGAAAACAGATTAAAAAGTTTAAAGTAAAATAAAATTCTAAAGGAATTAATTTTCTTCCTCTGCCCTACATCGTAAACAAATAACAAGCTGATTGTGATTGTACTGAAAGTCAAACGGAGGGTATAAAAGGTCAAAGTAGTGACATCTAACAAAGTCAAGTAAAAATAGTAAGTACCCAATAATAATGGGAACTGACGTCAAAAGTGTAAAACGTGGTTCTTGGAGCAAGAAACGGGCATCTAGTGGCGATAGTAAAACGAACAAAACACAGTTGTCGGCAAGAAGGCGAGTAACCCGCCATGACAAAGGTAAGGTTTCAAACCGCAAGATGGATGGGCGGTGCGCCATCATCCAGAACAAGTAAGGTCAGAAACAAACTAGTAATTCCAACATTCGACAATAGAGGGAGTAGGAGGAGGGTATAAAATTAAAGTGGCCATCTAGAAGTCAAAGTCCAAATTAGAATTCGGAGAGAAGGAAGGTAACGGTTATTAAAAAAATTCATGTGTTAGTTAAATTGAAAGCTTTCTGGTGGTAATAGTAGATGGAGTAACTTATGTTATTTATATTTATTTCTAAATAGAATAATTTTTACAAAGACAAAAGGTAAGGGTTAAAAGTGGTGTAATTAAAGGAAAAACCTAAGAGATTCAAGGTAGGGAAGACAAGAGAAGATAACTTGGTCGTTAACACAGTTGAGGTTTTTATTGAGAAGAGCCTTATGGATTTCCATCATTTCAAGAAGGTTAAGTTTGCCGCCCTTGTTACAGGAATGAAGGAGTTTAGTGTTATTCAATGGGTCAAAAGAGTGGTTATTGCAGAGGATATGAGAAGCAAAACTGGATTTGAAGTTGTGGTTAGAGAAATCAGTATTTCGGAATTTATTTATTTCTTTAAAGTGCTCGTTCACTCGGGTTGAAAGTTTGCGCCCTGTTTGGCCAATATAGCAGACATTACAGTCATCACAAGAGAGTTGATAAACACCCGACTTATCTAGTAGAGAAATTTTATCTTTGGAGTTGATCAAAAATTGACCAATATTGTGGTTAGTTTGGAAAGCAATAGAAATGTTGAACTTATTTAGAATATTTTTAGCTGTAAAAGAAATGTTACCCAAAAAGGGTAAAATGTAGAAACTTTTTGGTTCTCTAGGGGTTGGAGTCACTAAATTTTTGTTAACAAATTTAATAGTAAATTTGTAATAAATCTTATTAATGATCCTAAGGGGAAATTGGTTATTAACAGCAACTTGTCTAATGTAGTTTAATTCTTTTTGAAAATAATGATGGGTTAATGGTAAAGAAAAAAGTCTATGAAAAGCTGTATTGAAAAAGGCAAATTTGTGTTGAGGAGGGTGGTTAGAATTAAAAGGGATGATAGAATCAGTGGTGGTGGGTTTATGAAAAATTGAAAACTGAAGACTGTTATTGACTTTATGGATTGTTAAATCAAGAAAGTTGATAGACTTATTTTGTTCAATTTCTAAAGTAAATTTGATGGAGGGGTGTAAAGAGTTCAAAAATGAAAACAAAATGTGGATATCACCAAGGGAACCATCAAATAACAGCAAAATGTCATCGACATACCTGTAATAGAATAATATTTTAGGAGAGAGGCGGTGTTGCTGTAATTTAGATTCTAAGGAAGCCATAAAAAACTCAGCCATGAGGGGGGAGAGGCTCGAGCCCATGGCTAGGCCGGACTTTTGAGTGTAGTATTTATTGTTGAAAATAAAAAAGTTCTGTTTCAGAACAATGTCAATTAGTCTGCATAAATCTATGATCTGTGAGGGGTTTAAATTTGAATTATTAGACAAGTGGTTCTCAATTAGGTTTAAGCAATCTGTAGGGGGAATACTGGGAAATAAGTTTTTGACGTCAAAGGAAATTAACAGGGCGGAGTTGGGGACAAAAACGTCCTTGATTTTATCAGTGAGCGACTTGGAATTCTTTATGGCATAAGTGTTCTGAAACGAAGTAAGATCTGGAAGGATATTATTAAGCCAAGCAGAGAGTTTAGAAACCGGGGAGTTGATGAAAGAAACCACAGGTCTAATAGGGCAGTTAGGTTTGTGTATCTTGGGGAGTCCATATAAACGGGGAGTGAATGTTGTTCTGAAACAGAACTTTTTTATTTTCAACAATAAATACTACACTCAAAAGTCCGGCCTAGCCATGGGCTCGAGCCTCTCCCCCCTCATGGCTGAGTTTTTTATGGCTTCCTTAGAATCTAAATTACAGCAACACCGCCTCTCTCCTAAAATATTATTCTATTACAGGTATGTCGATGACATTTTGCTGTTATTTGATGGTTCCCTTGGTGATATCCACATTTTGTTTTCATTTTTGAACTCTTTACACCCCTCCATCAAATTTACTTTAGAAATTGAACAAAATAAGTCTATCAACTTTCTTGATTTAACAATCCATAAAGTCAATAACAGTCTTCAGTTTTCAATTTTTCATAAACCCACCACCACTGATTCTATCATCCCTTTTAATTCTAACCACCCTCCTCAACACAAATTTGCCTTTTTCAATACAGCTTTTCATAGACTTTTTTCTTTACCATTAACCCATCATTATTTTCAAAAAGAATTAAACTACATTAGACAAGTTGCTGTTAATAACCAATTTCCCCTTAGGATCATTAATAAGATTTATTACAAATTTACTATTAAATTTGTTAACAAAAATTTAGTGACTCCAACCCCTAGAGAACCAAAAAGTTTCTACATTTTACCCTTTTTGGGTAACATTTCTTTTACAGCTAAAAATATTCTAAATAAGTTCAACATTTCTATTGCTTTCCAAACTAACCACAATATTGGTCAATTTTTGATCAACTCCAAAGATAAAATTTCTCTACTAGATAAGTCGGGTGTTTATCAACTCTCTTGTGATGACTGTAATGTCTGCTATATTGGCCAAACAGGGCGCAAACTTTCAACCCGAGTGAACGAGCACTTTAAAGAAATAAATAAATTCCGAAATACTGATTTCTCTAACCACAACTTCAAATCCAGTTTTGCTTCTCATATCCTCTGCAATAACCACTCTTTTGACCCATTGAATAACACTAAACTCCTTCATTCCTGTAACAAGGGCGGCAAACTTAACCTTCTTGAAATGATGGAAATCCATAAGGCTCTTCTCAATAAAAACCTCAACTGTGTTAACGACCAAGTTATCTTCTCTTGTCTTCCCTACCTTGAATCTCTTAGGTTTTTCCTTTAATTTCACCACTTTTAACCCTTACCTTTTGTCTTTGTAAAAATTATTCTATTTAGAAATAAATATAAATAACATAAGTTACTCCATCTACTATTACCACCAGAAAGCTTTCAATTTAACTAACACATGAATTTTTTTAATAACCGTTACCTTCCTTCTCTCCGAATTCTAATTTGGACTTTGACTTCTAGATGGCCACTTTAATTTTATACCCTCCTCCTACTCCCTCTATTGTCGAATGTTGGAATTACTAGTTTGTTTCTGACCTTACTTGTTCTGGATGATGGCGCACCGCCCATCCATCTTGCGGTTTGAAACCTTACCTTTGTCATGGCGGGTTACTCGCCTTCTTGCCGACAACTGTGTTTTGTTCGTTTTACTATCGCCACTAGATGCCCGTTTCTTGCTCCAAGAACCACGTTTTACACTTTTGACGTCAGTTCCCATTATTATTGGGTACTTACTATTTTTACTTGACTTTGTTAGATGTCACTACTTTGACCTTTTATACCCTCCGTTTGACTTTCAGTACAATCACAATCAGCTTGTTATTTGTTTACGATGTAGGGCAGAGGAAGAAAATTAATTCCTTTAGAATTTTATTTTACTTTAAACTTTTTAATCTGTTTTCGTCCAACAATCAAAATGTCCTCGTCTTATTCAAGTTTTTAGTTTTTATTTTTTAAATCTTTTACATTTCGTTTACATTGCTTGTAATAGTGGCACTTGGGGTAAGTACGTTAATCTGACTTCTCCTTCCTCTTTCTATTCTTTTTATATTTATTTTAGCCCTTCGGTGCTGATGATGGTACTCCCTAGTACCGAAACATGTTCACCAAGTTAATTTAACTGTTTTAATATAAGTATTTGTGGAGACGACTGTGGGTTTAATTTCTTTATATCTATACAGCTCCACTTTGAGATAATGGACTACTTCCGCAAAATAGAAACAGCCAGTCAGGCTTTTATAGTCCGAGAATTTAAGAACAACCTGTTGAATAGAAAATTCACCAAGCTGGACATATGGTTCAATTCCGAGTGCCTAAGAAGGAATACCTTCCCCAACTACATCTCTATACGCTCAGGACAGAACCACCCTTCTGCCAGGAGAGCCGTCTATTTGGCAAAGAAGTTGTGGCTCAAAGATGAAATCAAGAAACTCTTCTTCAGATTAGCCCTCATTGAACAAAAGCTCAAACAACTACATTTGAAACTTTCTACTTTACTACATCCAATCGAATTTGATGTTATATACTCTCAATTTCTTGATTTTGTAGAAGACAAGGGTAAGCTTAAATTCTACCGTATCCGCAATAAAATTAATAACCTATCTTTTCATCACAACATTCACAATAACTCTCAACCTTTCAATTCCACCCTTAATTCCTCCTCTGTTTCAAATAACAACTTTCAATCCGAATTTTTTAACAACTCCGACTTCCAAAGAGAATATGACAACCTTCAACCCCCAGAGGGTAAATTTTCTGACTTTGTTTTCCATGACAGAGTTTTGAACCTCAGTAACTTCAATTTCTCTCTAGATGAACTTAACATTTTACAATCAGGCCTTAAATTTAATATTCATTTTACCCCTAGTCCTCTTAACCTACAAATTTTGGCGGTTGATTGTGAAAGAGCCTTAGAACGCTCAAGGGTTGATAACGCCAATGTTATACGGAGTGAACTGGCCACATCCTTTAATAAGTACTACAACTTTCTTCTCTCCGGTACTCCGCCTTCCCACCAATCCCCAAACCTCAAAACCCTTAAAAATCTTAAAACCACAATTCTCGAAGAGGACTTGATAGTTTCCAAGGCCGACAAGGGTAATTGTGTTGTAGTTCTTCACAAGAACCAATATATAGAAAAAGTCAACGATTTTCTTCTGTCAGACGATTTCTCTGAACTAAACTACAATCCCACCACCTCCTTTAATACTAGAGTCAGTAAAGTCATCAAAGATTGCAATAACACCCTAACATTTCTCAATAGTAACGTAAATTCTCTTTCGGTCATGAACCCTTTCACTCCCCGTTTATATGGACTCCCCAAGATACACAAACCTAACTGCCCTATTAGACCTGTGGTTTCTTTCATCAACTCCCCGGTTTCTAAACTCTCTGCTTGGCTTAATAATATCCTTCCAGATCTTACTTCGTTTCAGAACACTTATGCCATAAAGAATTCCAAGTCGCTCACTGATAAAATCAAGGACGTTTTTGTCCCCAACTCCGCCCTGTTAATTTCCTTTGACGTCAAAAACTTATTTCCCAGTATTCCCCCTACAGATTGCTTAAACCTAATTGAGAACCACTTGTCTAATAATTCAAATTTAAACCCCTCACAGATCATAGATTTATGCAGACTAATTGACATTGTTCTGAAACAGAACTTTTTTATTTTCAACAATAAATACTACACTCAAAAGTCCGGCCTAGCCATGGGCTCGAGCCTCTCCCCCCTCATGGCTGAGTTTTTTATGGCTTCCTTAGAATCTAAATTACAGCAACACCGCCTCTCTCCTAAAATATTATTCTATTACAGGTATGTCGATGACATTTTGCTGTTATTTGATGGTTCCCTTGGTGATATCCACATTTTGTTTTCATTTTTGAACTCTTTACACCCCTCCATCAAATTTACTTTAGAAATTGAACAAAATAAGTCTATCAACTTTCTTGATTTAACAATCCATAAAGTCAATAACAGTCTTCAGTTTTCAATTTTTCATAAACCCACCACCACTGATTCTATCATCCCTTTTAATTCTAACCACCCTCCTCAACACAAATTTGCCTTTTTCAATACAGCTTTTCATAGACTTTTTTCTTTACCATTAACCCATCATTATTTTCAAAAAGAATTAAACTACATTAGACAAGTTGCTGTTAATAACCAATTTCCCCTTAGGATCATTAATAAGATTTATTACAAATTTACTATTAAATTTGTTAACAAAAATTTAGTGACTCCAACCCCTAGAGAACCAAAAAGTTTCTACATTTTACCCTTTTTGGGTAACATTTCTTTTACAGCTAAAAATATTCTAAATAAGTTCAACATTTCTATTGCTTTCCAAACTAACCACAATATTGGTCAATTTTTGATCAACTCCAAAGATAAAATTTCTCTACTAGATAAGTCGGGTGTTTATCAACTCTCTTGTGATGACTGTAATGTCTGCTATATTGGCCAAACAGGGCGCAAACTTTCAACCCGAGTGAACGAGCACTTTAAAGAAATAAATAAATTCCGAAATACTGATTTCTCTAACCACAACTTCAAATCCAGTTTTGCTTCTCATATCCTCTGCAATAACCACTCTTTTGACCCATTGAATAACACTAAACTCCTTCATTCCTGTAACAAGGGCGGCAAACTTAACCTTCTTGAAATGATGGAAATCCATAAGGCTCTTCTCAATAAAAACCTCAACTGTGTTAACGACCAAGTTATCTTCTCTTGTCTTCCCTACCTTGAATCTCTTAGGTTTTTCCTTTAATTACACCACTTTTAACCCTTACCTTTTGTCTTTGTAAAAATTATTCTATTTAGAAATAAATATAAATAACATAAGTTACTCCATCTACTATTACCACCAGAAAGCTTTCAATTTAACTAACACATGAATTTTTTTAATAACCGTTACCTTCCTTCTCTCCGAATTCTAATTTGGACTTTGACTTCTAGATGGCCACTTTAATTTTATACCCTCCTCCTACTCCCTCTATTGTCGAATGTTGGAATTACTAGTTTGTTTCTGACCTTACTTGTTCTGGATGATGGCGCACCGCCCATCCATCTTGCGGTTTGAAACCTTACCTTTGTCATGGCGGGTTACTCGCCTTCTTGCCGACAACTGTGTTTTGTTCGTTTTACTATCGCCACTAGATGCCCGTTTCTTGCTCCAAGAACCACGTTTTACACTTTTGACGTCAGTTCCCATTATTATTGGGTACTTACTATTTTTACTTGACTTTGTTAGATGTCACTACTTTGACCTTTTATACCCTCCGTTTGACTTTCAGTACAATCACAATCAGCTTGTTATTTGTTTACGATGTAGGGCAGAGGAAGAAAATTAATTCCTTTAGAATTTTATTTTACTTTAAACTTTTTAATCTGTTTTCGTCCAACAATCAAAATGTCCTCGTCTTATTCAAGTTTTTAGTTTTTATTTTTTAAATCTTTTACATTTCGTTTACATTGCTTGTAATAGTGGCACTTGGGGTAAGTACGTTAATCTGACTTCTCCTTCCTCTTTCTATTCTTTTTATATTTATTTTAGCCCTTCGGTGCTGATGATGGTACTCCCTAGTACCGAAACATGTTCACCAAGTTAATTTAACTGTTTTAATATAAGTATTTGTGGAGACGACTGTGGGTTTAATTTCTTTATATCTATACAGCTCCACTTTGAGATAATGGACTACTTCCGCAAAATAAAAAAAAATTGTTTACTCAGTAGCAGTTTTCCAGTTAAAGCAAAATATCACTTTATGCTAAACGCAGAACATTAAATACATTGAACTTAAAAGCTTTTCCCCATAAAATTTACATAGAGCATAAAAGAGCTTGGTAACTGTAATAAAAATTAACCTTTAAAAGACTTAAGTGCCGATAATAATAAAATTCTTACAAGATATTTCTGACAAACACGTATTGATTGTTAAGGAAACTGAAAAATTTGACAATGATACATATACTGGGTGATTCTCAAAAGTGGCTTGCCCATATAACCAGAAAGGTGTTGTAATTTCTGTTTAACAGTTCAACAGTAAGATTAGAGACTGGACTGGAAGTCAACTAGACAAAAATTTATAATGAAAAACAATTTTAAAATGGCCATTATAAGCCTTAATGTGCAAAAGACGCATCTAGGTACACCCCGATGATATCGATTGACGTTATTCGCGCGTTATATTAGCCAAATGTAGATGGCGTTGCCAGTTATCTAGGTTTCGCCTTCTTAGGACGTTACTAAAGGATATTTACTGTTATTTCTGGTAAGAAAGGACGTTTAACCTGAACGGTATGACGCTATATGTCGGACCAGAAGGTCAAACTTTTTTAAAAAATTTTGGTAAAAAATATTACCGTGCGAGCAAAAATTATTTGCATCAAAGAGGGTTGGATTAAAAGACGTAGGGCTTGGTTTAGATCACAATGATATGGGGACGATATATCTAACCAAATCTAGGTTCAAATTTTGTCAAATTCATATTATGACATGATATGCCAAACTAATGAGTAATAAAATAAGTAGACAAATACAAATTTATTTTTGTTGTTTACAAAATTAACAAAGTAAGAATATACAGAAGGAAAAAGAAAAATAATTACATAAATTGCTGAAATTGGCCACGGCCATGTTCCAAGCGAAAATTCATGCAGTAATTCATGCGTCTTTTAAAATCTGCGGCTTGTATTTCTTGGAATACTTGCACTTTATAAGGAAATAAATTTAGCTGCTTCTTAAGAATAGTCCTGCATGTTCCATAAGATCTTCCCACTTCTTGGGACAGGCGTCTTATACACATTTCACGAACGTTTGCAACAAGTTCTTCTGTTCTTACAGATGGTCTTCCTGCTCCTTTTTTGTGTTGTACAGAACCTGCTTCCCTAAACACCGCCAGGGTTCTTTTCAGGCAATGATAAAAATCCCCAGCAATAAAAGCAACGTTAGGAAAATGTTCGTTAAAATCGTCCATGTACAAACCCGGATTGTTGCCACGTAGCCACTCACCATTTACTCTAACCCCGTTTCGAAAATACGCTTCAACCATGAATGTTTTGTTCTGTTCCGTAAAGCCCATTGTATGAATTGTTCAAGAAATTGGAGAAATTAGCGATGAATCAAATTACTTGTAACGACTGTCAAAGATGACGGAATAACTGATTGATTGTTAATTCAGGTAGTTACTTACACCCAACAGGTATTAAGCTCTACGGCTAAGCATTACGTCCTTAGATGCAAGGCCCTCTTTGATGCAAATAATTTTTGCTCGCACGGTTTCCAAGGTAGCATTTCTAGCAATCTAATAAAAATTCTGAATAATTTTTGTTTTTGAGTTTTTGCTCTGTTTTTTTGTTTAAAGGGGCTAGGAGGGAACAGATATCGCTATGCAAAAATATTCACAACTTTGGTTTGGCTTATCGGAATTTGACAAATTTAAACTCGCTAAATAGGGACTTTTGTTTTATCAATTTAATAAAAAACGAAGTCGTTCGGAATTCGGTTGCGATAGCTGGAAGGCGCTATTTAGCAGAATCAACAATTTCTTCATTTTCCTCAAAAATTTTAAATGCTACGATATAATTATCTTTTATAACTTTAGCTAAAAGAAGAACAAATAACACGAATATCTGTGAAAATTGTCAATATCTGTGTTAAAACCGGGAATAATAATATAAAAATGAGCTACATAAGAACAAACTGACATTTTAATACGGTACCTATTTGTAGGCAAGAAGTTACAAATGGTGATCATACCAATGAGCCTAATGAATAATAATTAAGCATTTACTTGAAGCAATTATTACTTTTTAGTAAAAACAATTGCTTGACTAGCAAATGCTATAAGTAAAAGCAATTATTGCTATATCTGGATATGAATAAAATTTTGAAGCGATTGCTGTTTTTCTTACACCTCTGTAGCAAAGGCTTATTCAACACAAGTTCAGACGCAGCTTATCCACTTGTTCAGATTATAGATTTCATGTTTAGTTTGGTGCCTAATTTGCAAAAGAGTTGACGTAAATACAACAACGTTGGTCTATTTATTTAGTAGAATAGTAATCTGTTACGTTTTTGTGGAAAATATAAGAAACCTATATTTGTAATATGGCAGATTTCAGTGAAAATGAGGAAAGTGATAGTAGTGATGAAAAAATTAAAGACAAGCAATTGATATTCGTTCACAAATTGAAAGAACATGAATAAATCTCTCTGACCACAACCGTTTAGCTTCCACAACCGTTTAGCTTCCACAACAACTTCAGCACTTGTAGGAAATTTAATAAAAATATTGGCATTCTCCAAAACTGCATCCATTACAGAAGTGTATGTCTTACATCCAGTAGTTTGGTGAACACCGAGTTCTTCACCTACAGAATTTTGAAAGCCCGGATCCGACAATTTCCGCAGAAAGACTTTAATCTTATTTAAAGGCGACAGTGCACCCCTCGCCTTTTACCAGTATCAGTCAAAAAATAATTTGCCAACCACTCAACATTTTCGCAGTCGAATCGATATAACTTTCTGGAATCATCACATCTGCAATTTTTTACGTACACTGTAGATTTTTCTTTTACGGACGTTCATATAATATTTAGCCATAATTAAAGACACAAATTAAGAGCAATGCACGTGTATGCCGCGGAGAACTAAAATTGACTGCTACCAAGCAAACGATGCAGGGGTCGACCTACCTTAAAAAGTTGAAAGCAATTGCTACACTAGAAAAAGCAATTCCTTAATTTATTCATCACATTTTAAACAAACGATAGCGATTGCTTCTATTTTTTAAGAAAAAGCATTGACTAGAAGCAATTCCTGCACTTTTAAACAATCGCTGCACGCAAAAGCAATTACTTTAGTTTTTATTCATTGGCTTTTAAAAAATTACTTCGATTTTATAAGAAAAAGCAATCGCTACATTTTTATTCATTAGGCTCATTGTGTCTTCTACAAAGCCATAATAAACATAACTTTTCTTTAAGTAATATTCTGTAAATTGCATTTATTTACAAGAAAAATAATAAAGGGTTGCATTAAACAAATAAATTACAGTAAAATTTCAAGTGGGCTATGAAACAAAAAAAGGGAAGAAGGATTTGATTTACAATATGAAATAGGTAGTAGGTACGTGTCAAAGCTAAATTTTAATTTATTTCCCTAAAATTTGTGCTACTTCGAAATGCCAACCTTAAACGAAGAGGTGTCTAAAATTAAATTGACCACTGTGTAAACTAAATAATACGTCACTAAACTTCAAGATAATATATAGAGATAGAATGTAGCCAAGTTTCGACTGACACTGATACTCTCGTCAGAGACTTTGTGTACACTGTACAGCAACCAAATAATTAATCATTTTGATGGTGCCTCTTGTAATGTCATACGAGCACTTAAATAATTTATTATACGTACATACTCAACTGTAAGACATGAAGCTTAGTTTGACACAAGACTATTTAACTATTTATATTTTAGCTTTAAAGGACGTATATCAGATAATATTTTTTTCTACTGACGTTTTATAATAACCTCTTTTCGATTGTCATTATGGTTTTTTAATAACCTCCTTTTAAGCGCTGCGTGCTTAAAAAACTTTTAAGCACGTTACCAGGAGCAACGTGCTTAAAAGTAACGCAGGTAATTATTTACAATTAAAACGTAACCACAGACTAGGTATAATTTAATATTTTTTGGCAAGTGTCAATTTTTGAAAGGGGCAAATGAACCAGCTAATAATAAGTAATTATTTACAAATAATAGCTATATAAACACAGACTATAGTTTTACCTATTTATTATAAATATTAACAGTACAGTTACTTATATTATTAAAATTAATGCTGGGGTAACCTAAAACAGTACGTTGAGATATTTCTCTTTGTAAAATTGATGAGGAATTTGAACTTGAAATAGAAATAAAATCTGCAACAGCAATATCAATTAAACCCATACCACTAGTAGAGCTGGTAGAACACTCGGATTCATTAGATTTAACACGTTTGTTGTTAGCGTCCAAAGATTTTTCACCAAGACTTTTTTCGGAAATTTTTCTTTTATTTTCTAAAGAATCGTCTATATACCCCTCAGCCACGGTATTTGACCGCCAACCTCCATGTCGCTTTAGCATCAATATATCCGCTCCAGAGTCAGCTAAAAAAAGTTGCTGAAGATCTTCGAAAGCAGTGGCCTGTATATTCTTTAGCGTTTGGAAACTCCAAGAACCCAGCAATTTTCTTTGGTGTTGCTCCAATGGTATTAATACACACTGGAAGTCTGAAACATTTGGAGTTTCTGTATGCGATAAAAAATCTTTCATGGGTTATGTGTGCTGGACGTAACTGCGCGTACTTTCGGAAAATATTCAAGAAGTTTATGCCGTCAATAGAGCCTTCGCTAATTACAAAGCTTCTTGCAACATTTGTTTTAGTGTTTGGAATGGATATTTTTATTAAAGACTCCGAAATTTCGATATTATTCATTTTTAAATATGTGAGTTCTTCTCTGCGACATGCTCCAGAGATTCCCACAATAAGTATGACTTTGTCTAATAAATAGTTCTTATCGTCTGCTTCTTTGACAAACCTTTCTATTTGTTCCTTAGAAAAAACTTTCGACTTTTTGGGTTTATACCCCGTAGATTTTCTTTTCAAAAATGCGATTAGATTTGTAAATGTCTTCATCTCGACATTTTTATTCAAATAAACCATCGTTCGAAGCATTGAGTAAGTACTCCACAAAGTTGATGGCTTATAGGCATCGGATAATAGTGAAAAATAAGCCAAAAAAACTTTTTCTGATAAGTTTTTTACCTTTTTTTCTTCACACCATTTTTTGAATTTTTCGTATGTGCCCTCATACAAACTTCTTGATTTTTGGGGAACAAGGTACACCATTGCCTCATTTGCGGCATTTTCAATGTCTGAGTCCTCTAAATCACACATTTTTACTTTTATATTTGTCGCAGTTTTTGACAAAAAAATCTTTAGAATTTTTTTTTACAACTGTCGATTTTTTTGACATGAAAGGTGTAAATGAAACATAGGTAATAAAATGTTAGTAAAATTAAGTTTTTTATTATAAAACCTCAGTAGAAAAAATATTGTATACAATTCGTTACGAAACAATGTCTTTTAGGCACGCGACGTGAAAATTGTCCAACGAGGCAAAGCCGAGTTGGACAATTCGCAACTTATTGTATAACTAGCTATTTTAGCTAAAAAATTAAGTTTCATTATAAACCTTAGTTCTTATTTTCCAGTCTTGCACTTGATTTATTATTATTAGTATTATTATTATTTTCACAGCTTTTTGTTGGTATGGCTGGCGTTTTTCAGTACAGAGAAGAAATTCATCTTAACCTGTACTATTTATAAACTTTCTTACTTTATGACAAGTATGGAGAATGACACTTTTCTGAATTTGTTGGTACAAATAACCTGAAAGACACAATTTTTCCAACTTGGGCTTGAAGTTTTATCATAGCTCCTTCCACCGATATTATTATTGGATTTGTGTCTATTTGTTCAAGCTTCCATAATCTCTGATCTCTATATTGCCAAATTTGAGTATTTGGTTACTGTTTAAATACTTTCGTACCATGTGGTACGTTTGGGAATGACTATTTCTGAATTTGCTGGTACAAATAACCTAAAAGGCCTAATTTTTTCAAGTTGGGCTTAAAGTTTTTCATTATAGCTTCTCCTTCCACCGATATTATTATTGGAATTATGTCTATTTTTTTAAGCTTCCATATATTTCTGATCTCTATATTGCCAAATTTGAGTATTTGGTTACTGTTTAAATACTTCCGTACCATATGGTACGTTTGGGAATGACTATTTCTGAATTTTCTGGTACAAATAACCTGAAAGACCCAATTTTTCCAACTTGGGCTTGAAGTTTTATCATAGCTCCTTCCACCGATATTATTATTGGATTTATGTCTATTTGTTCAAGCTTCCATATATCTCTGATCTCTATATTGCCAAATTTGAGTATTTGGTTACTGTTTAAATACTTCCGTACCATATGGTACGTTTGGGAATGACTATTTCTGAATTTTCTGGTACAAATAACCTGAAAGACCCAATTTTTCCAACTTGGGCTTGAAGTTTTATCATAGCTCCTTCCACCGATATTATTATTGGATTTATGTCTATTTGTTCAAGCTTCCATATATCTCTGATCTCTATATTGCCAAATTTGAGTATTTGGTTACTGTTTAAATACTTCCGTACCATATGGTACGTTTGGGAATGATTATTTCTGAATTTGCTGGTACAAATAACCTAAAAGGCCTAATTTTTTCAAGTTGGGCTTAAAGTTTTTCATTATAGCTTCTCCTTCCACCGATATTATTATTGGAATTATGTCTATTTTTTTAAGCTTCCATATATTTCTGATCTCTATATTGCCAAATTTGAGTATTTGGTTACTGTTTAAATACTTCCGTACCATATGGTACGTTTGGGAATGATTATTTCTGAATTTGCTGGTACAAATAACCTAAAAGGCCTAATTTTTTCAAGTTGGGCTTAAAGTTTTTCATTATAGCTTCTCCTTCCACCGATATTATTATTGGAATTATGTCTATTTTTTTAAGCTTCCATATATTTCTGATCTCTATATTGCCAAATTTGAGTATTTGGTTACTGTTTAAATACTTCCGTACCATATGGTACGTTTGGGAATGATTATTTCTGAATTTGCTGGTACAAATAACCTAAAAGGCCTAATTTTTTCAAGTTGGGCTTAAAGTTTTTCATTATAGCTTCTCCTTCCACCGATATTATTATTGGAATTATGTCTATTTTTTTAAGCTTCCATATATTTCTGATCTCTATATTGCCAAATTTGAGTATTTGGTTACTGTTTAAATACTTCCGTACCATATGGTACGTTTGGGAATGATTATTTCTGAATTTGCTGGTACAAATAACCTAAAAGGCCTAATTTTTTCAAGTTGGGCTTAAAGTTTTTCATTATAGCTTCTCCTTCCACCGATATTATTATTGGAATTATGTCTATTTTTTTAAGCTTCCATATATTTCTGATCTCTATATTGCCAAATTTGAGTATTTGGTTACTGTTTAAATACTTCCGTACCATATGGTACGTTTGGGAATGATTATTTCTGAATTTGCTGGTACAAATAACCTAAAAGGCCTAATTTTTTCAAGTTGGGCTTAAAGTTTTTCATTATAGCTTCTCCTTCCACCGATATTATTATTGGAATTATGTCTATTTTTTTAAGCTTCCATATATTTCTGATCTCTATATTGCCAAATTTGAGTATTTGGTTACTGTTTAAATACTTCCGTACCATATGGTACGTTTGGGAATGATTATTTCTGAATTTGCTGGTACAAATAACCTAAAAGGCCTAATTTTTTCAAGTTGGGCTTAAAGTTTTTCATTATAGCTTCTCCTTCCACCGATATTATTATTGGAATTATGTCTATTTTTTTAAGCTTCCATATATTTCTGATCTCTATATTGCCAAATTTGAGTATTTGGTTACTGTTTAAATACTTCCGTACCATATGGTACGTTTGGGAATGACTATTTCTGAATTTTCTGGTACAAATAACCTGAAAGACCCAATTTTTCCAACTTGGGCTTGAAGTTTTATCATAGCTCCTTCCACCGATATTATTATTGGATTTATGTCTATTTGTTCAAGCTTCCATATATCTCTGATCTCTATATTGCCAAATTTGAGTATTTGGTTACTGTTTAAATACTTCCGTACCATATGGTACGTTTGGGAATGACTATTTCTGAATTTTCTGGTACAAATAACCTGAAAGACCCAATTTTTCCAACTTGGGCTTGAAGTTTTATCATAGCTCCTTCCACCGATATTATTATTGGATTTATGTCTATTTGTTCAAGCTTCCATATATCTCTGATCTCTATATTGCCAAATTTGAGTATTTGGTTACTGTTTAAATACTTCCGTACCATATGGTACGTTTGGGAATGATTATTTCTGAATTTGCTGGTACAAATAACCTAAAAGGCCTAATTTTTTCAAGTTGGGCTTAAAGTTTTTCATTATAGCTTCTACTTCCACCGATATTATTATTGGAATTATGTCTATTTTTTTAAGCTTCCATATATTTCTGATCTCTATATTGCCAAATTTGAGTATTTGGTTACTGTTTAAATACTTCCGTACCATATGGTACGTTTGGGAATGACTATTTCTGAATTTTCTGGTACAAATAACCTGAAAGACCCAATTTTTCCAACTTGGGCTTGAAGTTTTATCATAGCTCCTTCCACCGATATTATTATTGGATTTATGTCTATTTGTTCAAGCTTCCATATATCTCTGATCTCTATATTGCCAAATTTGAGTATTTGGTTACTGTTTAAATACTTCCGTACCATATGGTACGTTTGGGAATGACTATTTCTGAATTTTCTGGTACAAATAACCTGAAAGACCCAATTTTTCCAACTTGGGCTTGAAGTTTTATCATAGCTCCTTCCACCGATATTATTATTGGATTTATGTCTATTTGTTCAAGCTTCCATATATCTCTGATCTCTATATTGCCAAATTTGAGTACTTGGTTACTTTTTAAATACTTCCGTACCATGTGGTACGTTTGGGAATGACTATTTCTGAATTTTCTGGTACAAATAACCTGAAAGACCCAATTTTTCCAACTTGGGCTTGAAGTTTTATCATAGCTCCTTCCACCGATATTATTATTGGATTTATGTCTATTTGTTCAAGCCTCCATATATTTCTGATCTCTATATTGCCAAATTTGAGTATTTGGTTACTGTTTAAATACTTTCGTACCATATGGTACGTTTGGGAATGACTATTTCTGAATTTTCTGGTACAAATAACCTGAAAGACCCAATTTTTCCAACTTGGGCTTGAAGTTTTATCATAGCTCCTTCCACCGATATTATTATTGGATTTATGTCTATTTGTTCAAGCTTCCATATATCTCTGATCTCTATATTGCCAAATTTGAGTATTTGGTTACTGTTTAAATACTTCCGTACCATATGGTACGTTTGGGAATGACTATTTCTGAATTTTCTGGTACAAATAACCTGAAAGACCCAATTTTTCCAACTTGGGCTTGAAGTTTTATCATAGCTCCTTCCACCGATATTATTATTGGATTTATGTCTATTTGTTCAAGCTTCCATATATCTCTGATCTCTATATTGCCAAATTTGAGTACTTGGTTACTTTTTAAATACTTCCGTACCATGTGGTACGTTTGGGAATGACTATTTCTGAATTTTCTGGTACAAATAACCTGAAAGACCCAATTTTTCCAACTTGGGCTTGAAGTTTTATCATAGCTCCTTCCACCGATATTATTATTGGATTTATGTCTATTTGTTCAAGCTTCCATATATCTCTGATCTCTATATTGCCAAATTTGAGTATTTGGTTACTGTTTAAATACTTTCGTACCATGTGGTACGTTTGGGAATGACTATTTCTGAATTTGCTGGTACAAATAACCTAAAAGGCCTAATTTTTTCAAGTTGGGCTTAAAGTTTTTCATTATAGCTTCTCCTTCCACCGATATTATTATTGGAATTATGTCTATTTTTTTAAGCTTCCATATATTTCTGATCTCTATATTGCCAAATTTGAGTATTTGGTTACTGTTTAAATACTTCCGTACCATATGGTACGTTTGGGAATGACTATTTCTGAATTTTCTGGTACAAATAACCTGAAAGACCCAATTTTTCTAACTTGGGCTTGAAGTTTTATCATAGCTCCTTGCACCGATATTATCATTGGATTTATGTCTATTTGTTCAAGCTTCCATATATTTCTGATCTCTATATTGCCAAATTTGAGTATTTGGTTACTGTTTAAATACTTCCGTACCATGTGGTACGTTTAGGAATGACTATTTCTGAGTTTGCTGGTACAAATAACCTGAAAGACCCAATTTTTCTAACTTGGGCTTGAAGTTTTATCATAGCTCCTTGCACCGATATTATCATTGGATTTATGTCTATTTGTTCAAGCTTCCATATATTTCTGATCTCTATATTGCCAAATTTGAGTATTTGGTTACTGTTTAAATACTTCCGTACCATGTGGTACGTTTGGGAATGACTATTTCTGAATTTGCTGGTACAAATAACCTGAAAGACCCAATTTTTCCAACTTGGGCTTGAAGTTTTATCATAGCTCCTTCCACCGATATTATTATTGGATTTATGTCTATTTGTTCAAGCTTCCATATATTTCTGATCTCTATATTGCCAAATTTGAGTATTTGGTTACTGTTTAAATACTTCCGTACCATGTGGTACGTTTGGGAATGACTATTTCTGAATTTGCTGGTACAAATAACCTGAAAGACCCAATTTTTTCAACTTGGGCTTGAAGTTTTATTATAGCTCCTTCCACCGATATTATTATTGGATTTGTGTCTATTTGTTTAAGCTTCCATATATCTCTGATCTCTATATTACCAAATTTGAGTACTTGGTTACTTTTTAAATACTTCCGTACCATGTGGTACGTTTGGGAATGACTATTTCTGAATTTGCTGGTACAAATAACCTAAAAGGCCTAATTTTTTCAAGTTGGGCTTGAAGTTTTATCATAGCTCCTTCCACCGATATTATTATTGGATTTATGTCTATTTGTTCAAGCTTCCATATATCTCTGATCTCTATATTGCCAAATTTGAGTACTTGGTTACTTTTTAAATACTTCCGTACCATGTGGTACGTTTGGGAATGACTATTTCTGAATTTTCTGGTACAAATAACCTGAAAGACCCAATTTTTCCAACTTGGGCTTGAAGTTTTATCATAGCTCCTTCCACCGATATTATTATTGGATTTATGTCTATTTGTTCAAGCTTCCATATATCTCTGATCTCTATATTGCCAAATTTGAGCATTTGGTTACTGTTTAAATACTTCCGTACCATGTGGTATGTTTGGGAATGACTATTTCTGAATTTGCTGGTACAAATAACCTAAAAGGCCTAATTTTTTCAAGTTGGGCTTAAAGTTTTTCATTATAGCTCCTCCTTCCACCGATATTATTATTGGAATTATGTCTATTTTTTCAAGCTTCCATATATTTCTAAACTCTATATTGCCAAATTTGAGTATTTGGTTACTATTTAAATACTTCCGTACCATATGGTACGTTTGGGAATGACTATTTCTGAATTTGCTGGTACAAATAACCTGAAAGACCCAATTTTTCCAACTTGGGCTTGAAGTTTTATCATAGCTCCTTTCACCGATATTATTATTGGATTTATGTCTATTTGTTCAAGCTTCCATATATCTCTGATCTCTATATTGCCAAATTTGAGTACTTGGTTACTGTTTAAATACTTCCGTACCATGTGGTACGTTTGGGAATGACTATTTCTGAATTTGCTGGTACAAATAACCTAAAAGGCCTAATTTTTTCAAGTTGGGCTTAAAGTTTTTCATTATAGCTTCTCCTTCCACCGATATTATTATTGGAATTATGTCTATTTTTTCAAGCTTCCATATATTTCTGAACTCTATATTGCCAAATTTGAGTATTTGGTTACTATTTAAATACTTCCGTACCATGTGGTATGTTTGGGAATGACTATTTCTGAATTTGCTGGTACAAATAACCTAAAAGGCCTAATTTTTTCAAGTTGGGCTTAAAGTTTTTCATTATAGCTCCTCCTTCCACCGATATTATTATTGGAATTATGTCTATTTTTTCAAGCTTCCATATATTTCTAAACTCTATATTGCCAAATTTGAGTATTTGGTTACTATTTAAATACTTCCGTACCATATGGTACGTTTGGGAATGACTATTTCTGAATTTGCTGGTACAAATAACCTAAAAGGCCTAATTTTTTCAAGTTGGGCTTAAAGTTTTTCATTATAGCTCCTCCTTCCACCGATATTATTATTGGAATTATGTCTATTTTTTCAAGCTTCCATATATTTCTAAACTCTATATTGCCAAATTTGAGCATTTGGTTACTGTTTAAATACTTCCGTACCATGTGGTATGTTTGGGAATGACTATTTCTGAATTTGCTGGTACAAATAACCTAAAAGGCCTAATTTTTTCAAGTTGGGCTTAAAGTTTTTCATTATAGCTCCTCCTTCCACCGATATTATTATTGGAATTATGTCTATTTTTTCAAGCTTCCATATATTTCTAAACTCTATATTGCCAAATTTGAGTATTTGGTTACTATTTAAATACTTCCGTACCATATGGTACGTTTGGGAATGACTATTTCTGAATTTGCTGGTACAAATAACCTGAAAGACCCAATTTTTCCAACTTGGGCTTGAAGTTTTATCATAGCTCCTTTCACCGATATTATTATTGGATTTATGTCTATTTGTTCAAGCTTCCATATATCTCTGATCTCTATATTGCCAAATTTGAGTACTTGGTTACTGTTTAAATACTTCCGTACCATGTGGTACGTTTGGGAATGACTATTTCTGAATTTGCTGGTACAAATAACCTAAAAGGCCTAATTTTTTCAAGTTGGGCTTAAAGTTTTTCATTATAGCTTCTCCTTCCACCGATATTATTATTGGAATTATGTCTATTTTTTCAAGCTTCCATATATTTCTAAACTCTATATTGCCAAATTTGAGTATTTGGTTACTATTTAAATACTTCCGTACCATATGGTACGTTTGGGAATGACTATTTCTGAATTTGCTGGTACAAATAACCTGAAAGACCCAATTTTTCCAACTTGGGCTTGAAGTTTTATCATAGCTCCTTTCACCGATATTATTATTGGATTTATGTCTATTTGTTCAAGCTTCCATATATCTCTGATCTCTATATTGCCAAATTTGAGTACTTGGTTACTGTTTAAATACTTCCGTACCATGTGGTACGTTTGGGAATGACTATTTCTGAATTTGCTGGTACAAATAACCTAAAAGGCCTAATTTTTTCAAGTTGGGCTTAAAGTTTTTCATCATAGCTCCTCCTTCCACCGATATTATTATTGGAATTATGTCTATTTTTTCAAGCTTCCATATATTTCTGAACTCTATATTGCCAAATTTGAGTATTTGGTTACTGTTTAAAAACTCCTCATATAATTTTTCTTGTCGGCCCAACGTACATACATTTAAAAAATGGTATGTATATTTTGTATAAATTCTTTATTATCCTCGATCCTCGATCAGTCAGTATGGATTAGCATGCACTACATGGGTACAATAAAAACAACAGCCAACACCAATGCAGGGTATTTATTATTTAATAATTTTGATTGATAAATTGAATCTAACGCAAACTCCGATAAATCGGATGATTGAGCAATCATATCATTTCATGTCATGTACAGACTCTTCAAATATGACTATTTTGATTACACAGTGGGCATAGCACTAGTTGTCGGAATAATATTATCGGCTTGGCAGAATAATTCGTTTTTTTGCTTTGACTTAGAAGCGTTTTTGCGTCAAATAACAAAAAATTGCGAGGAGTAACAAGTTATGCAAAATTTCTCCTGAGATAGCTTTTGTATACCGGGTGTCCACGGTCTAACTTTTTTGTTTTTCAAGATAATGGAATAAAATTTGGGGAATTTGTATACGACATAAAACTGCAGTTTTTGACAGGTGACTCAATATTATGGAACTTCCGGTTTAACTGGAAGTGACATAATCTTTCGATTTTTAAATTGGGACACCTGGTACATTTTTCCTTTTTTTGATTTCATATGACATTCTAAATATAACGATGTGTCACTTGTCACTTTTTGTCACCAAGAAAATATTTTTTTTCCAAATTTATTGTTTTATCTAGAGGGCTATGAATACCTTAAAGTCACTTATTTCAGTTCTTTAATCTTGGAAAAAATACAATTTTACTATTTTTGGTCCAATGCTATGTGCTGTGTAAAATTTAATCTTTAAAGTTGTATAACTCATTTTTTTAAACGGCAACATGGTGGCACGTCGGGTTAAGAAAAAAGAGAATTCTATTAGGATTATTTTGATACCACACACTATTAGGTTTTTGATAAGCTTCCATTAAAAAACTTTAAAAAGTTGACTTGGAACAACTTTTTCACTTTTGTAAAACTATTATTTTCCATGTTTTTTAAACAACAAACTAATTTACTTTGACAGAAGCTGTCGGCATGTTAATTTTCTTCAAGGCATGACTTTGTTTGATTTTGTTTTATTAGTTTTGCTGGTCAGAGGTTACTTGATGCATTTAATTCTAAATTCATTCTCAAAAGATGCATCATTTTAGGAAAGTTCCAAGTTAACTTTTTAAAGTTTTTTAATGGCAGCTTATCAAAAACCTAATAGTGTGTGGTATTAAAATAATCCTAATAGAACCCTCTTTTTTCTTAACCCGACGAGCCACCATGTTGCCGTTTAAAAAAAATTAGTTATACAACTTTAAAGATTAAATTTTACACAGCACATAGCATTGGACCAAAAATAGTAAAATTGTATTTTCCCAAGATTAAAGAACTGAAATAAGTGATTTTAAGGTATTCATAGCCCTCTAAATAAAACAATAAATTTGGAATATGGAATCAAAAAATGGAAAAATATACCAGGTGTCCCATTTAAAAATCGAAAGTTTATGTCACTTCCAGTTAAACCGGAAGTTCCATAATATTGAGTCACCTGTTGTGATCTTTTTGATAAAAAAATGTTTTTTTTTTCGAGACAAACCCATTTTTGCACATTATAACAAACATTGTAGTCTTGTAAATATATAGAAAAATATACTCTACAGTCTAAATACCTTTCTACACTCCACTGATAGAGTTTGGAAGGGAAAAAACTTTTATTAGTAAGTATAGAAGAAAAAGTCATTCTTTACAAAAACGTCTAGTTATGCTGAAACTACAATTTCGAATATCAGATTTGCGATTACTATACAAGGTTCGTCACAAATAACATTTTTAGTTTTTTGGATTTTTTTTTCAATTCCTTGATTTATTAAATGAATTTTGCTAGTGTTAAAACTACAATTTCAACTATTAGATTTGGGATTACTATACAAGGTTCGTCAGAAACAACAGTTTTTGTTTTTTGGATTTTTTTTTCAATTTCTTTTGATGATTGGCTAAATCATTACTTTGGGAACAAATGGATTGGAAGGTACCCATGGTCCAAATCAGTTGGCACGTAGGATTCCCGATCTCACAATTATCGACTTTCATTTATGGGGATATCTAAAACCACATGTGTTATAAAACCAATTTCAATAATAACTGAGATCTCTTGAAAGAAAAATAAGAGTGGTTATTTGCACATATCTCAATACTATACAGCAAGTTAGGAACTGTTGTCGGGAATTCAGAGGTCGAGTTGAACTATGCGTGAACTCGGTGGTACCACGTTTGAATAAAATTTTTATAATTTATGATTGAATGAATTGAATAAATATGACATGTAATAATAAAAATACCTTAAAAGTAGGCAAATAAAAAATGGTTTTCTTACAACAAAATTGTTACTCTGCCAGATATAAAATCATATTCGAAGTAAGAAAGCAACAATAGTTTGTTTTTACTTTAATTTATTTTAAACGAAATTTGAAAAACTAAAAATGTTGTTTATGACGAACCCTGTATAGTAGTTGCAAATCTGATATTTGCAATTGTAGTTTCAGCGCAAGCAGACGTTTTTTATAGAGAATGACTTTTTGTTCTATACCTACTAATAAAAAACGTTTTCCCTCTTCCAAACTCTATCCGTGGACACACTGTATGTATGCATGTAAAGTATACGTAATACTGAAAGCAGGACCTAAATAAAAAAAGTATAATATTGACAAGTACGAATAATAAGTAAAATGAATCCAACAGGACACACAGGATTATCAATCATTCTAAATTAAGTTTACAGATTTAAGTTGCCTCTTGAAAGATGGGTGGTTACTGCCAAAAAGGTGAATATTTTGGTTGGCGATTTTTGTAGCCCTTGAGATAAAGTTGTTTAGGTTTAGACCATAGGTTGTTCTATGAAATGGTTGAGCAAATGTTACCGCTGATTTGGTGTTTCTCGCAGAAGCTTGAAAACGTATTAGTGATAGTAATTTACTACAGTCGACCAAAGATTAACAATCTTGAATAAAATACCTAAATCTTTCAGCTGGCGTCTATTGGTTCATTGGATATACAAATTATTATAATAGTATGCAAAATCTACAGGTCAGGGAATATTGGCTTTATATGCCAGATATCTCGCAAATTTGCATTGCACCCGCTAAATGGTGTGGATATAGTCGGATCTGGTCTTATCGTACGGGTCAGACGATTCAAGAAAGACATACTCTCAGTTTTTGTTTTCTTTACTTGCGTTTAATTTTACCCTCTAAATAAAATACGTAAGATAAATGAGACAGACTTATTCCATTTTGACATGAAAAAAAAAGGATATGTATTTACTTTCCAGCGATTCTAAAAAAATTTATAATAGCACCAGCTACGTTTTATTTTAAATATGCCAGTTTTGTGACTTTGACAGTTTGTGACAAAATGAAACAATTTTCTGGGTTTTTACATCCCCAATCAAAAAAAATGGTACTTAATCTGATAAACTATTTCGAAAATGAAAGAAAAAGAGGAAATTCGGCAACCAATATTCAGGAAACAGTAGCCAAAGCACTGAGAATTAGTTTAAGGACTGTGCAGAAAATTGTGCATGAAACAAAACATAACATAATACCCAAGAATACTAAAAAGTGTAAACGAAGAAAGCCAAAGACTGAGGGTTTAAGCAAAAATATTAAAATGGGAGTTCGAAATGTGATTTACGATTTATACAAATCAAAAACCAATGTAACTCTTCCAGTTTTACAAAAAAAATTAAAAATTCGGGGTGTTTTGGAAATTGGACTTAAAGCATTATTAAAATTAATAAAAAATTTAGGTTTTCGCTATAAAAAAGACTGTAACCGAAGATTTTTATGTGAGCAGCCACAGATAGTGAGTCAGCGTGTTCAGTTTTTAAAAAAATATACGGACAATTACAAATCGAAATTTAGAAAAGTGGTATTTTTAGACGAAACGTGGATATTTTCGAATGGAAGTGGTTCAAAATCTTGGCAAGATGAGTCTGTAAAAAGGGGTGCGGTACGGGAAAGCGTTTTATTATTTTGCATGCCGGTTCTGCAATAGGATATGTTGCAGGTGCGAGTTTAATTTTTTCTTCAACATCAAAAAGTGCTGACTATCATGATAATATGAATTGCGAAATGGTTGAAAAATGGTTAAAAGTTCAATTGATACCAAATTTGGATGCTCCGTCTTTGATTGTATTAGATAATGCATCATATCATTCAAGAATTTTAAATAAACAGCCTACTTTATCTTGGAGGAAAAGTGATATTTATGAGTGGCTGGAAAAACACAACCAAAATCCTTTACCAAATATGCTTAAATCGGAACTCCTATCAATAGCAAAGTCTCTTAAAAAACCCAAAATATACGCGGTAGATGAAATACTGCGTGAATATGGTCATGAGGTTCTACGACTGCCGCCATATCATTGCCAGTTTAACGCAATAGAATTAATATGGGCTGGTGCAAAGTCTTATTATGAAAAACATGTAGATGATGGTCTTAAATCCGACCAAGTACAATAGAAGAAATCGGTGGAACATACAGAAATATTAATAAGGGATTGGTGGGATCGAGAACAAGTACTAGATGTCGAAGTAGCGCCAATGATAATTGCTCCATTCGAAGACGACTCAGACGACGAGGACTTTTCAGATTTTATAAGTGACTATGAGAGTTTTTAGGCTATAATTATAAACGGTGTTTTTCGTTAACATTTTTTAGTATTCTTGGGTATTATATTATGTTTTTTTTTTCATGCACATTATTCTGCATAGTCCGTAAACTAATTCCCAGTGTTTTCATTACGGTTTCCTGCATATTGGTTTGCGAATTTCCACTTTTTCTTTCATTATCGAAATAGTTTATCAGACTAAATGCCATTGTATTTTTAGGTTTTAGTAGTAAAATTGTTAAAATAAATTGCACTGTTTATTATTGTCGTTTTTAATTAAAGGGTCCAGTAGGTATATAATTAACGAATATATAATTTTTTTGTAACTTTTTCAACTCCCGTGTACATAATTTTTACACAACTAATAATATTAGGTATATGTGGCTATCTTCGCGATAGCTAAAATAATGAAACTATTTTTCCTTCCTTCGGTATATTTGTAAATAATCTCACAACATTTTGATAGCCTTTATATTGTCTGATTTGACGCATATGATCAGTGACCTTTGGACCCGCACGTTAAGACCAGATCTGACTATATGTCTAGCGTAGAAAGGACTCCATACAGAAAAGCCCTATTCCAAGTAAAGTCCTACAAGAGCACAGTAAGGAAGTCTTATGGAAGAAATAATTAAAAAACTGCGAGTGCAACGCCTAATACATTATATCCCAAATGAGAGATTTGACGATATCAGAATTTTTTTTAAATGCAGGCAACCCTAGTTTTTATTGCCTTTTTTTAAAGAGCCATTTTTTTTAACTAAGGGTCGATTACTTAACAGGTACTTATTAAAAAAAACCTTTATTTGTACCACTTAACAATAATAATATCGTAACAGTATAAACTTACAACTGACTATTCTTATCTAAAACCTAAGTCTTACTATTTATATATAATTTATCGATAAATTTGCAATAAAATTATTGGAACGCTAGTTTTGATGTTTCGCTGATCCAACTGTGTAAGTTATAGGTTCACCGAACCGTAATTTGCAAAAAGTATAAGAGTATATTAAGTTATACATAATTCAGTAACAAATTTCAAATTTTAATTCCTTGAATACTTACATTTTTTGTGTAACCCAACCGTTATCAATTATTTTTGCAAGAATTATTAGTACTTGGCTCTATTTATTTTTTGTAATACTGCACCACTGTGTTATTAGATGAGTGATGCCGACGGTTATCCCAAAATTTTAATCGATTTAAATTACTGTGCTGTTAAAACTGGCTGTAATTAATAATTAATTGAAAATTAATTATAGATGACATCTCGTTATCACAGCGCCAGCGTCAGGTTCAAACTATGTGGTTGCTATACGTATAGAATATTATGGCATCTCCACGATAAGGTTTAATAGCTGCTACATTATAATATAGAGGTATAATCGCTGGAACTGCAAAGTGTGTTTGCAATTTTTTAGTAATAATAGAACAGAACAGATATAACAAATACATTTTCAATTATTTCCCAAACATTATATTGGTAACATTTACAAGTACAAACTGGTGTTCCTAAAGAGAATAAGAGCTACAAAAAAATTATAATTAGATAAAAGTTTACCGTTCGTTATAGGGATAGAAGGGACATTTAACGCCAATTTTCCCTGGCTTCTGCGCTGTTTTGAAACGTTTTTAGTTGTTTTTGAGCTGTTTTTGAGCCGTTTTTGCTTCTTTTTCAAAACAAGCAAATAACAGAAAAAACCGGCTCCAAGACAGCAAAAAATTTGAAAAAATTAAATTAGAACGGTTTCTAAAGTTTGCTGGCGTTGCCACGTTGACGTTCGTAATCGGCATTTATAAACTTGGAATTTGTTCGGTTCGCAGACAATAATTCGGACAGCTGCTAACTGTCACCTGATACAAATAATAAAATGTTATTGGGTTGTCATCAGCACTACGGATTTGCTACGAACGCCAACGCTAAAAACTTAAAATTGGTTTAAGTTCAACGGCTGTTGGTGCCTGCACGAACGCCTGCGAAGTTTATAAACCGCTATATTATAATTGAATTTTTTTCAAATTTTTTGCTGTTTTTAGTCATTTTTTCCTGTTTTGAGCCGTTTTTGAGCTTTTTGCTGTTATTTGCTGCTTTTAATGTTTTTTTTTGTTGTTTTAAAAAAGAATCAAAAGCGGCTCAAAAACAACAAAAAACAGCCCAAAAACAACCAAAAACGTTTTAAAAACGGCTCAAAAACTATAAAAGCAGCTCAAAAACAACCAAAAATGTTTAAAAAACACTGTCTCCAGTTGGCGCATGCGCAGAAGCCAGGGAAAAATTGGCGTTGAATGCCCCTTCTATCCCTACTACAAACATTAAACTTTTCCTGTAATTTCAATTTTTTTGTAGCTCTTATTCTCTTTAGGAACACGAGTTTGTACTAGTAAATTTTACTACATATTATTTAAGTACCTGGGTAATATTGTATTAAGTTCTTTGCCACTTAGAATATCTGTATTTTTGTAATTGGTTTTTACTTTTTTTTTTGGTCCTCCCAATTGACCATTATATCTGGTTCTACCGGCACAGATGCTTAATTTTAATTGAAGTTTATGTTACAGATCTGGGCACGCCGTTCTTTCCCGGGGGCCCCGAGTTATGGCACCACCCTCTGGCATATTCTGCAGCGGCCGCAGCCGCAGCTGCAGCAGAACTACCCGGAGCTGCAGCACTGCAACATCACGCCACATTGGTGCACCCGGCATTGCATCCCCAGGTGCCAGTACGTTCCTATCTTTGACTATCTTCGGACAAAAGTCCGATGGACGCAGGCGCCCCAGTCCACCATCACGTTAGTTGACGACTGGTTTTTGACGTTTTTTGCCTGCTTATCCAATATACCGCGAGTTGCCTTATGTGAAATAAAAATGAAACTAGGAATACCCTATGTTTACATTAGTAAAATCTCACCTTGATTAGATCATTTGAACTATTTCTAAAACAACTACATCATGAACATCATCAATACTGCATTGGTGCCGATTTTTTCCTTATGAGTAGTACGCTTTTTTAAATTAAATCAGGCTTTGATAATATAATGATAAAAATCGTGTTACTAAGCCCACGCAAAATATTCCAAAAAAAGGAAATATTTCCGATTTTGCGAGATAAGAATATACAATTTACTACAGTCCGTCTAGAAAGTATTCGGAAAAAGAAATCGAAATTATAATTTTTTCATATTTTAATCATAAAATTATAACAATTAATTCATCTCTATTGCTTATACAACCTCCATTTTACTCAAAACACTTAACTGAACATACAGGTCACCGCCATAATGTTCCGTGATGGCGGTCCAAGCCTTTAGAACTGACCGATCCAAACCTTCTTTATTTCGTGGCGCTGCTTGTTCCACTTCAATTTTCATTAGGCCCCATAATTATGTTTTCAATGAGACTAAGATCTGGTAAAGCTGCTGGCCATGGCATTGTTGCCAATTGGTGTTCTTGCATCCAGGCTTAAGTATAGGCAGAAGTATGGCATCTTGCATTATCCTGCTGAAAGCGCAAGAGTCGTTTCAAGAAGAAAACCAGTTAGAATGTTACTTTGCACTATTAACAGTGCCATCAACTATACAGAGAAGGATAGCACCAAGCCTCAATTGCTCCCCAAGTCATTATTTTAGTGAGAAATTTGAAAATTTAAAAGATTGATAGGATTTTTAGGTGATTTGAACGAAGCTGAAGACAACTTGCTTCAGAGATAAAAATTCCTTAATTATCTCCTCGAAAACGTCGACAAATGGTCTATGCCATCTGCACCATTTTTTATCCTCTTTGTTGTCTCATACTGCACGTTTCCAATTTTAGTCAATTGCACTAATTTGTAACGGTTTCGACACCTTTTCTAACAAAAAATTCACCTACTTGCGACATTACTCACATATATCTTAAGCCTGATGTTTGCAGTCAACAATATTTAACAGATGGCGCTGTCATGAGATTTTAGCCCTAGCCTACTATCGGCACAACCTACTTGATGCATTGCTTTTGTCTTAGAATTTTACAAAAAAATAAGGAAAAACATCAAATTTCGGAAACTTTCTAGACCGACTACAGATATCTCTACCCTGGTTGCGTGGTTTCTTTATTAGTACGAAGAAAACTCTAAAGGCTGATTTTTAGGAAAATATCAATTATCAAAAGAAGGAAAATGTACCAGGATCGCCAAGAATGCTCTTATAATAATGACAAATAAATTACTAGGGTCTGGTACATGCGCTAAAATTTCAACACAAAATGACCCGTTATAATCCATAGTCTAAGAGCCATCGCCCATAAAGAAATCGCTTAATATAGGAGTTTAGAATATTACCTGACAAATGGTAAAATTGTGTTTCACATAGGACAACTCCCGTGCACCCATCTTGACACTACTTTTTTGCACATAAACTTACTACTTACACAACTAGATAAAATAAATCAAAAATCAAACCACCGACAAATTAGACCATGTAGAATTTATAATAGCTCACTGCTTATCGTTTGAAGACCAATGACCAGTCTAAAATTGGGGAAAGAATGTTCCAACTTCTTTTTGCTTTTAATACCCGTAAAGGCGCCACTAGTTTTGGGTGTTTATTTTTCGGAAGTCCTTTTTTTTAAATCAAAACTACCTGCATTTTTTTAAATAAAATTAGTAAACAGGAAACCAAATAATTTTTAAAATTTTATAACTTGTTTTTTGCATGGTTATTCACGTTATTTGACATGACATATTATACCTACTTTATTTGTATCGAATTGAGTATTTTTATTTTAATAAACTTGTTAAGGTGGCATTCTCAACGTCATTTAATCCATTACCAACCTATAATCTATTTCTCGTTATTTTTTAAGTTTATTACTTTATTAACTAACATTTTAACTAAAATCAATATCGTCTGCACATTATTTAGATCATTTCTGACATAGTACCAAAATATTAATGCATTTCATTGTTAATTTGGGAAGAAACGTTTGTGAAAGAAAAATGACACAATAAAGTTAAAAAAATCTTACCATATATTTTTCGCTACACGATTCTCCTAAAATAATTTATGAAATTCCTTTATATTTATTTAATAGGTCAATTATTATTGCCTAGGGAATATGCTATCGGCATTAATTTATTTAAATTTTGGGCAAAAGCTATTAAAAATAAATAAATCTACACAAAATAGGTTATAGGTTGGCAAGCATGTTGATACTCCCACCTTAACGAAGACTTTATTTTTTCAAATTCAGATTGAACTTTAGTTTGGGGAACATATAAGAAACTCCTTTTTAAGTACTTTTAAGACAGAACAAAGTGTATGACCGATTAAACATGCCAATTTTGGATCAATTATGAAAAAAATCAGGCAACAAGAAACCCCGCTTTTCACAATCTCTCGTAGCACAAAAACGTTCGAAAGTTGCGTTTGACTACAAGCAAAACAATTTAAAATTTTCTCCACGTTGTTTGTGTGTTTATACACTTTAAAATTAGCTTCTATCAATTGTATATTTAAAACTGATATGTGGGTGGATTGGATTGACGGTTATTTGAAAATTTAAAGGGCACAAGTCAAGAACTAAACCCTGTGTTTGCTTTTCAAAAGACCGGGATTAGTGATGTGGAAAATTATATCAAAGCAGGGATTTCATGTGTTGTGGCGTCTGTATGCTCAGTGTAATTTTGCTAGTTAAATTGGATTTGTTAGGCGTAGCGGTTTAGACATGTAAACCGTTTTTTTTTTATTGGACGGTTAATTAGAAAAATAAAATTACGTATTGTTGCTACTCTCCTAATTTTTTTTAAATTAATAATTCTTTAATAACTCTTGTTTTTCATTTCACAGTTTATGACTAGCCATATACATTTTTCCAAAACAATTTTGTATAGTATGATATCCATTTTCTATTTATACCGTGCGAGTAAAAATTATTTGTATCAAAGAGGGCCTTGCATCTAAGGACGTAATGCTTAGCCGTAGAGCTTAATACCTGTTGGGTGTTAGTAACTACCTGAATTAACAATCGATCAGTTATTCCGGGGTTAGAGTAAATGGTGAGTGGCAATACAATCCGGGTTTGTGCATGGACGATTTTCACGAACATTTTCCTAACGTTGCTTTTATTGCTGGGGATTTTTATCATTGCCTGAAAAGAACCGTGGCTGTGTTTAGGGAAACAAGTTCTATACAACAAAAAAAGGAGCAGGAAGCACAGAAGAACTTGTTGCAAACGTTCGTGAAATAATGCAAAATACGCCAACAAATTGTATAAGACGCCTGTCCCAAGAAGTGGGAAGATCTTATGGAACATGTAGGACTATTCTTAAGAAGCAGCTAAATTTATTTCCTTATAAAGTGCAAGTATTCCAAGAATAGCCGGAGATATTGAAAGACGCAGGAATTACTCTCAATGGTTTACCCAAAATTTATTCGAAAGAAATGATTTATTAGATCTGACTTTTTTTCGGATGAAGCCTGGTTCCACTTCTCCGGTTATGTGAATTCTCGGAATACATGCATGTGGAGTAGTGACAATCCCCATTTTTTTATAGAACCCACATTGCACCCTCAAAAAATTGGTGTCTGGTTAGCTGTTTCTCGAAGAAGAATTGTTGGTCCTATTTTTTTCCATGACACAGTTACAGTACAGCGGTATAGAGACAATATTTTGAATCCATTTGTGGAGCAATTACTTGACGACGAACTACGTTTTGGATATTTTCAACAGGACGGTACAACCGCCCATACAGCCGCCGAAACTATTAACTACTTACGCAATTTGTTCGACGACAGATTGCTCAGTTTTCGATCAGACATTGAATTTCCACCTTGTTTAACGGTTATGAATTAATTCGTTTTTCTCCATTTAAAGAACACTATTTTTAAAACACCAGTTGCAAATTTAGAACAATTACAAGAAAGGATTATCCAAGAATGTGTTAACATTTCTCCAGAGATGCTGGTCAACACTTTCGAAAATATAAAGAGACGTGTGAATTTATGCTTGGAGCATGACGGTGGCCAATTTCAGCAATTTATGTAATTATTTTTCTTTTTCTTTCTGTATATTCTTACTTCGTTAATTTTGTAAACAACAAAAATAAATTTGTATTTGTCTATTTATTTTATTACTCATTAGTTTGGCATATCATGTCATAATATGAATTTGACAAAATTTTAACCTAGATTTGGTTAGATATATCGTCCCCATGTCATTGTGATCTAAACCAAGCCCTACGTTTAAGCCCTCTTTAATGCAAATCATTTTTGCTCGCACGGTATCTGTCTTTAAACGGGAGATATGGAAAACATAATATTAAAATGATCTTCAGAAGAACAAGCTAACGTTTTAATACGGTATTTGTAGGCAAGAAGTTAAAAGTTTCATACCATTGTGTCTTCGACAAAGCCATAATCATTACAACGGTTTTTTAAAATAAATGTTCTATAAATTGCATTTATTTATGATGTTATATGATTTAAAATTTGATATAGACATGTCATAATTTTAATAAGTTAAATTTTAATTTATGCCGACCCTAATCGAAGAGGCTTTTAACGTTCTCAAGATTTTAAAGGCATAAAACAAAATATAAACCATTTAAACTTTGACACGTACCTACTACTTCCTATTTTAAATCAAAGCCTTCTTGCATTTTTTGTTGGTTTCACAGCCAATTTAAAATTTTACTGCAATTTGTTTCCATGAACCATCCTCTATAATTTTTTTTGAAAAAAAATTAAATTTACAGAACAGTCTGTTTAAGTGGGTATCAAATGTAAAGCAGTGTAAATCTAGGAGGTTTATTAGACAGAAAAAAAATAACCGATATTGATTTATGAAATTGCAGAAATTCTTGACGAACTAGACGTGTGACTAAAAAATGTTCGCCTGACATGGAATATGACTTGCGACGCTTTTCCCGCGACTGGTTCAACCTTACATTTCTAAGGACACTGTTTCTGACCTTAGCAACTAACCCCCCCTCCCCCCCCCCCCCCCCCCCGGTAAATCAACCACAAACCGCCACTGCTTTTATATACCGTGCGAGCAAAAATTATTTGCATCAAAGAGGGCTTGGTTTAGATCACAATGATATGGAGACGATATATAACCAAATCTAGGTTAAAATTTTTTCAAACATATTATGACATGATGTGCCAAACTAATGAGTAATAAAATAAGTAGACAAATACAAATTTATTTTTGTTGTTTACAAAATTAACAAAGTAAGAATATACAGAAAGAAAAAGAATTAAATAAATGGCCGAAATTGGCCAGCGCCATGCTCCAAGCATAAATTCATGCAGTAATTCCTGCGTCTGCGGCTTATATTTCTTGGAATACTTGCACTTTATAAGGAAATAAATTTAGCTGCTTCTTAGGAATAGTCCTGCATGTTCCTCAAGATCTTCCCCCTTCTTGGGACAAGCGTCTTATAAAATTTGTTGGCGTATTTTGCATTATTTCACGAACGTTTGCCACAAGTTCTTCTGTTCTTACAGATGGTCTTCCTGCTCCTTTTTTGTGTTGTATAGAACCTGTTTCCCAAAACACAGCCACGGTTCTTTTCAGACAATGAAAAAAATCCCCAGCAATAAAAGCAACATTAGGAAAATGTTCGTGAAAATCGTCCGTGCACAAACCCGGATTGTATTGACACTCACCATTTACTCAAACCCCGATTCGAAAATACGCTTCAGCCATGTATGTTTTGTGCTGTTCCGTAAAGCCCATTGTGTGAATTGTTCAAGAAGTTGGAAAAATTGCGAAGAATCAAATTACTTGTAACGACTGTCAAAGATGACGGAATAACTGATTAATTGTTAATTCAGGTAGTTACTGACACTCAACAGGTATTTAGCTCTACGGCTAAGCATTACGTCCTTAGATGCAAGGCCCTCTTTGATGCAAATAATTTTTGCTCGCACGGTAGCTTTAATTGTTACCAATAAAGACCGATGTTACATGCTAAATTAAATCAAAACCAATAAATTTGGGTTTACATTGCGTAAAATTCAAAAACTAAATCGGTAAAGCAGGTAGATAACTCACTCCTAACCTCTCCTAACGCTAAAGTGATTTGTTCTTAATACAGGTATCGACACAAATTTTACTTATACGTTTTTGTTTTATAGTCGCCAATGTCCCTGCCTCACCCCACCGCACTGACATCGGTGCATGCGTCGTTGCCGCATTTTCTGCCTAGTCCCGCCCTGGCATCGCCCGTGGGATCAAATTCGTCACAACCGGGCCTGGGGATGAGCAATCATCATCCATGTTCGACGCTGTTCGTTGCGAACTTGGGACAGTTCGTGTCCGAACATGAACTCAAGGAGATATTTGCCAGGTAGGTTTCGAACAATTAAATTGTAAAATAGCGCTTTGTAGAGGAATTAAAAATTCAATTGGTTTTGCTAAGAATTATTAAAGTCTCTGAAGATGAATTTACTAATTATTTAATAAGTTTACTTAAGGAGGTTGGTGTAACGTGTCAAATTTATAATTGTTGTGCTCTTATTATGAATATTTTTAAAAACCACAAAGTTAAAAGAATATAATATATACAGTGTGACAAGTAAAGTCCGCATCATATGGATTTTTTTTATTAATAGCTTTATTCGAAATTTGACTTTGGCATCAAGTTCTGCTTCGATCGAGATAAAAATTAAGCACAAAAATAGTAGTCACGTGATTCGTCTAATTTGTCAAATTTTAATTTTTTCCAGAAAATAATGTGGGGTTATTTCTAAAAATCTCGAAAAAAGTTATTGGAAAAAGTTTTTTTTAATGCAGTTTCCAGTTCACATGCAAAATTTGAGCTGCGTAAGATAATTTTGATTTTTTACCCATATTTTATAAATTGCACCACTTTTGCAAAATAAGACGCAACGCAACCCACATAAAACTTCTTGGTTTTGACAATGCTTTATTTTAGATACATTTTCTTTAAAGTAGCGCCATATTAAATGTGTGTTTTTCTACTAAATCAAAATTGGGCTATTAAAGTTTGATCGCATGTGATGCAAAGTTTACTTGTTTTTGACCCTGTATAATGTAACTTCATAAAATAAGTATATTTGAAAACGTAGTTTGTGTCTGAAAGTAATACACCTTAATATTAAGACAAAAAAGAACATAGTGTCATCAGTAAAGTGTTTATTAAGTGGAAAATTAATTTTTTAGGTGGGTAAAAAATCAAAATTATCTTATGCAGCTGAAATTTTGTGGGCTAGAAACTGCATTTAAAAAAACTTTTTCTAATAACTTTTTTTAATATTTTCAGAAATAACCCCACTTTTGAATTATTTTTTGAAGAAAATTAAAATTTGACAGATAATTATAATGCGAACTACGTGACTAATATTTTTTTGCTTAATCTTTATCTCGATCGAAGCAGAACTTGATGCCAAAGTCAAATTTCGAATAAAGCTATTAATAAAAAAAAATCCCATATGATGCGGACTTTACTGGTCACACGGTAGTGTTAAGAAACTAACACTTTTTTTAATTCGACCGTCTAAAAAGGTAGGTAAAAACCCCTAAAATCAGTCTGCATGCGCCGTCAGTTACCTCGTTCTGGCAAACATATTGCGGCGGCTGCTGACAAAGTAGGTACTGTTAAAACAGTAGCGGCGATCCATAAATGTAGGGGCTTAGTGCATAGACATTTACCCTTAGATCAACAAATAATAATCACGAAAGTGGCAATTTTATGGCCTTGCGCAAGTAAACAAAGCCATTCAGGAATACGCATGCGCACTGCAAAATACTCATTTTACAAATGGAAATATTAGACAGGTTCGGACTTTAACATTTAAAATATTTTACGACGCCTAATGCACGGGATGCATGGATTTTAAGTCAGTAATTTACGAGCCAAGTTCTTAGTCAAGGAATTGTAATAGTTGACCTAATTTATTTTCACGTGTAACAGCTAAAATTTGCTTCAAGGTTTGTTCGGGTTTGTTGAGAAGAAATTGAAACTTGTTTTCGTTTTTTGACCAAGTTAGGGGGAAAGGTAGTGCTTTCTGGTGTTGTTAATGGCTGCCATTAACCATCAGATTTTGAGGCTAGAAAATCGTTTTTAATATTTTGTTTCTAAAATTTGTTTAAAAATTACGCCGTCGTGTTTTTAGTTTGAAAAGCAAGAGGACAAGTCAACTAAACTTATTTTATTAAATCGAAAATCAAATTAAAAAAAACAGCAATCGTTGATACTGTTGCGAACCTAAGCTCAAGCCAAATATAAATTGGTAATATTTAACAATTTGCCAAAAACTTGGGTACATTTTTAAGCACAATTTCTTGATCAAGAATTTGAGAAACTAGACATCCGAAATATTAAACACCCACAATCAACAATAACCGCGTTCCTTTTAGTTGCTTTTAAATAGCAAAGCCAATGGCCAAGTTGAGCGTTCCTTTTAAAAATTTAATTCAGCTCAACAAAAATGTCTTCCTCCCTTGCCGCGTTTGGGTATGCCCATCTATATTTTGATCCTTTGATGTCGGCTCTTCCTATTACAGTACAATCTCGGTAACGTGAACACAAAAAATTCTAAGGAGTTCATATTAACGTTTATATTAGCGAAGTTTACAAAAAATACATATAAATACATATTATGTAATAAATAATTATTATTGTATCTAGCATACTACATAGTGTGTATTGATACAATAACCTAACTGAAGATACTTAACTAATATTTTACAGCAAAATAAGATGTTAATTTAGAATGTGTTTTTTTAGCATAAATGTTTGCTAAAACAGCTTTTTTTTGCTCGCGATTTTCATTATGTTTAAGCCATTCTGCCTAGCCCATTATATTGCTATCCTGAGGGCTTCAACTTCCAATCTTCTATCTCTTCAGCTTTTATTAACATCTTCTATGATTTTTGCTTTTTCGGAAAGAGAAAGGCATTTTGATTTTCCTTTTACTTTAACCATTTTGAACTGATGAATGCATAAGATTGAGTACGATTCAAGATAAACTCTACACTAATCTAATGTTCACTTTCACTAGCTACATATTATACTACAAAGAATCAAGAAAGAAATGCTAAGGCGGCGAAACAAAAACGAACAAGATTTTACATGTTGTTCATATTACCGTTTTTAAACACTGTTCATACAACAGAGTGGTCAATGCAAAAAATATTATGTTCATATTACTGAGTCGTTCATACGAGTGCATATTCATATTATCGCGATTGTACTGTATTGTGAAAAGACGATTATACGATTTGTTCGCGAAGCGTTCCCTTAACAACTTAGCTAAGATTTGTTCTTAGCTATGCTGTTTAAAAGGTGCAAAAGGAATATGCCTAATAGCAAAAAATACGCCAATAAATCTACAGAGAAAGCGTAACAAAAATATTGCGCCGAGCCGGTTCTGAAGTGTATTTATTAATGTCGATAAAGAAGGAAACCCCAATAACAAGAGGGTTGTGCGCATGCCCAACACTGTTGGGCGCTATGGGATCTGACCGGTGAGATTTTTTCACCCATAAAAATTACTTTTTGTTTGCGCAGGAGATAAGCTGTACGGATCTAAAGGTATATTGTCTATTGCTTATTATAGCATCCTGCAGTTCATATCTATAACTTTTAAAAATATTTTTAATAACAGCACCAGTATACATTTGACATGTAAAAGCGTGGCCGAGGCATTTAAAAAAATCATAAGTATTTTTAAATTTGAAAATCTAGATCAGAAAGTGGTTAGAACTAATTTAATAAAGTTAATTTGTCAAAAAAATACAATACATTACCCCAAATTTTTTTTTCGAAAATTTATTTTTAACAACTTAAAATTGGTTTTTAACAATTTTTTTCAGGAACCTAAATTCTCAAACCGCTAATAATGAATAAACCATAACATTTTCTTGTTAAGGGATAAGTCGTTTTCTTAATTTTGACGTTTTTATAATACCATAGCTAAGAGGAAACGCTATATAGCACATTCGCGTTTCATTTTCTTATCAATATTTCGTATACTTTTTGTTTTCTCCAAAAAGCGGCTAAATACCCATTTTTGGAAACCAGTTACCTACAGTTTTAGGTTAAGAAAATTTCATTAATAAATTATTAAAAGCATAGAACGAAATTTTGTCAAATTTGCGCATTTCTTTTTCTGCTTTTATTAATGTATAAATCCAAACTTTTTTAATGTCAAATGTTGGTAATTGTACTCCAGAGAGGGGTATTTGGCCGTAAGTAAGCAAAGAAGTAACGAAATATTGATCAAAAAACTAAATAGCGTAGGTGCGGCTAGTATTTGCTCTTAAGGTTATTAAAAAAAAACGAAAATTATTAGAAAGATAACATTGAAATTAAATTTTGAACTAATTTATGAAAAAAAGTACTTTTCAATTTTTTAACATATATGTTAAACAATTGAATGATTTTATTGAAGAAAAAAGGTTGCTGTCACAACAGGTTTCAATATTTTTAATGGAGTGCTTAAATATTTTGTCATTAAAAAGAGTAAAAAAGAGAAGAAAACGAAAGAAAAAACTAAAAGTATTTCTCCACAAAATTTAATAGAACAAAAATTTCAGAGGTCTCTACATGTTTCTAACGCAGAAACGTTAATCATCAGGAAATAAGAAAAATGTATTGCTGATGGTTTTAGCAGAAGAGGAAATGATAAGTGGTATAAAACCTTAATGGAGCTTTTATGGAATTAAAAATTGGTCTGTCGAAATGACATAATGTGAAGAAAAATAGAAATAAGTTTGCAAAAGTCAATTAATAGGCACTTAAACAACCAAATAAACCTGAGAAGAAAACAAAAATTACTTCTAAAAAGAAGATGTTAAAATGGTATTTTTATGTAAGTAAGAATGTCTGTAAGACATTGTAAAAATTGCCATGTGTAGAAAACAAATATCAAGAAAGTATCATGCATTCAAAATAAACGATCCTTTCTTTTAACTCAGTGCACCAAACCGCCCTTCTTTGAAAGGATCGTTTATTTTAAATGCATGATACATGCTTGATACATGTTTTCTACACATGGCAAATTTTAAATTTTTACAATGTCTTACAGACATACTTACATAAAAATACCATTTTAACTTCTTTTTAGAAGTGATTTTTTTCTTCTTTCCAGGTTTATTTGGTTGTTTTAGACCCTTTTAATTGACTTTTTACATAATCAGTATATTTTAACTTATTACTATTTTTCTTCACATTATATCATTTCGACACACCAATTTTCAATTCCATAAAAGCTCCATTAAGGTTTTATACCACTTATCATTTCCTCTTCTGCTAAATCCACCAGCAATACATTTTTCTGTCTCCTGATGATGATGAACGTTTCTGCGTTCGAAACATGTATAGACCTCTGAACAAATTTCTGTTTTATTCAATTTTGTAGAGGAAGACTTTTAGTTTTTCTTTCCTTTTTATACTTTCAACTCCACTTTAAGCATGGACTATTTCTTCAAAATAAAGAGTAAAATTTTTCATCATAATAATACTTAATTTTTAATTAAATTAGTACGAGTACAAAAAAACCACAATCTGCTCAATAAACCAATTGAATTTTTTAAAGATTTACCATTTGTTAAAACTATGAAGTAAAAAATGTAATTGTTTATTTATACTTATTACCAGCACCTAATTGTCACATGTTCATGTTACTTTTATTCAAATGTTTTTGGTGCCGCATGATTAAATGTTTTTACTAACTCAGAGGTGAGGGTATTGTGTGTTACAACTTACCAACCCACATTCCTATGCGTACCCTCGCACACCCCAGTAGAATATTTGCTATATCAGTGCTGCCAACAAAACAATTTTTTATTTTATAAATATTTTTGTAAAAAGGTTCTTTTACTCTTAATTCAACCCTGTAGTTTTAACAATCCAAAATTTTCCTTTTTAATATGGTGTTACTATTTAAATATGTTTTTCACGATGGCGGATTTCTTTCATTTTAAATAACAAAACAACAATTTTTATTAATAGATTAGTAGATAGAGCTAGAAGGGTTTCATACATGGATGGTCACAAGTAGTAGTCACGTGATTCACATTATCTGTCAAATTTTAATTTTTTCCAAAAAATAATTCAAAAGTGGGGTTGTTTCTGAAAACATCGAAAAAAGTTATAAGAAAAAGTTTTTTTAAATGCAGTTTAATTGACAACATGCAAAATTTCAGCTGCATAAGGTAATTTTGATTTTTACCAATATTTTGTAAATTGCACCACTTTTGCAAAATAAGACTCAACGCAACCTACATAAAACTTCTTAGTTTTGACAATGCTTTATTTCGGATACATTTTCTTTAAAGTGGCGCCATATTAAATGTGTGTGTTTTTCTACAAAATCAAAATTTATTAAAATTAATTTCTATATGATTTTTTATTAGAACAATTGACTCTTTTCATTAAACTATTTTCTTACCGTTAACGTGTATTACTTTCAGACACAAACTACGTTTTTAAAATTACTTATTTCATAAATTTACCTTATACAGGGTCAAAAACAAATAAACTTTGCATCACATGCGACCAAATTTTAATGGCCCAATTTTGATTTTGTAGAAAAACACACATTTAATATGGCGCTACTTTAAAGAAAATGTATCTGAATTAAAGCATTGTCAAAACTAAGAAGTTTTATGTAGGTTGCGTTGAGTCTTATTTTGCAAAAGTGGTGCAATTTACAAAATATGGGTAAAAATTTAAATTGTCTTATGCACCTGAAAAATTGCACGTGGGCTAGAAACTGCATTTAAAAAAAATTTCTTATAACTTTTTTCGATATTTTTAGAAATTACCCCACTTTTGAATTATTTTTTGGAAAAAATTAAAATTTAATAGATAATGCGAATCACGTGACTACTATTTTTTGCTTAGTTTTCATCTCGATCGAATGAGAACTTGATGCCGAAGTCAAATTTCGAATAAAGCTATTAATAAAAAAAAATCCCATATGATGCGGACTTTACTGGTCACATTATAATATATAATAGTTGAATAGAATTTCCAAGCCTCTCAATGACTTAAAATGCTCCGCCACGCCAATAACCAGCTATTTCTTGTGTACTCCCTAATTCTCTAGAGTACAGCTACTTTCCTTTCTGCCATGAAGGAAATAAAATTGAGCTAAAATATGGCGCAAGTTTTGTTGGCAGAACTGAAATAAAAGTAACAGTATCTAACTAGTCCGCTCGCCGCCTCAGGCAATCGCACTCATACAAGCCACATATTAAGAAAATGCTGTTATAAACCATGATCATTATTATTCGAAAATATGAAAGTAATAATTAAAATTTATTTTATACCACGATGAATTGGTTTACTTTAATTAGGGCCTGAGATAACGGGGTTCTGGACTTCTGGAGCCCCGAAAAAATCCGGATTTAAAGCGTAATTGTTGTTTAAAGGTCTTTTTACCTAATTGAATAGTTAAAATGTAAATCTGATGAACGGCTATGCATGCTAATATCACAAACTTCTTAGAAAGAAAACTTTAAAGCCTCCTCTAGGGTAGTAGCCCTAGAACCGTGCCAATTGATACGTCATATTAGCATTTTCTTACAATGTGAATTTGAGCGCAAGGAGCACAACTCACCACGCAGCTGAGCACCGATCTTTCTTGCACAGCTTCCCCGGCTTCTGCCGCCTTCGCGTGCACGCCAACAAGCAGAGCCTCAATGGCGGCACCACCGGCACAGCCGGCTCTTCACCGGTCGCCTTCGTCGAGTACCGGGACATAGGGGGAGCCACACGCGTCATGGCACAGCTGCAGGGCTCCTTCCTTCTCTCCTCTGATCGTGGCCCCATCCGAATCGAGTACGCCAAGAGCAAAATGGCGGTGGCTGCAGAGGTCGGTTCCCTGTTAACTTGTTTCTTAATTGTTTTTAATTGATCTGTTTTCAAATGTATATGAGATGCTAGTCGTTGGAAAGTTTTAAGTTTTACTGGTTAAACTGAGTGTGCACTTAAAAACTGTAGGACGTTATAAACTGTGTGTATATAGCCGTAAGTATTAGGAACCTACATCAGAGCTTTGACTTCCAGTTATTGCATTCAAAACGTGGTTGATTTTCTTTCCTTATTCTACATCGAAGCAATCTGAAAAATATCATTCCAAAGTGGCTTCTAGGTAGATGATACTATATGCTGCACGGAGTCCGACTTTTCAGTAATTCAAGTTGGTTCCGTATAATATGGTTTACCTACAGACTATGAACTTCATTGGGGAGCAGTATCATAAGCAATATTACCTATGTTATCTGTATTTTGGTAGGTAGATCCCTTTTGGATTTGAATGGGGAACTGAACAAGTTTCCTATCATTATATTGACCTATACAGTGTGTATCAGCCAAATGGGAAAAATTCGATAATTAATACATGGGGCGTGTCCGACGAAACGCTTCGATACGTCGATTGGTATTTCTAGTTGCGCGTTTTTTTCAATAAAAACTTTTTATACAGGGTGTGTCATGCAACAGTGGCGAATACCAACTTACTTATTTTAAATGCCCCTGTATACTATTTAATTTTTGGATTTTCAGAAAATTTTAGACATATTTCGAGTACAATATCCTATACCTATCTTTAACTGTTTCGGAAATATCAAGTGTTTTTAGATTTATTGCATTTCTGCGTTTTTTTGTATCTACTGATTTGAAATAAAAAAGGTATAAATAGTTTTGTTTACTCTTAAAGCTCCTGACCTTAGCTAATTGTTGTATGTCTGCGTTACAGTAGTTGTCAGTGTTATAGTTGTTTTAATTTCGTTAACTGCATATCAGAAAAATGGTTTATTTAACAGAATTGCACAAAATAACAATTCTACACATGATTGATTATGGAGATAAAACACGGACACAAATGGAAGTTGCTCGCTTATTTCATGAAAAATTACCAAATTTGCCGCCTATAACTCAAGGGAAAATTAGTAAAATAGAAAATCAGTTTCGCCAGCTTGACCATGTAAAGCAGATAAAAAAAAGTAGCTGCCAATGCAATAAGTGATGATACCAAATTAGATATTATGCTTGAGTTTGAGGAAAACCCACATACTTCTAGTCGAAAAACAGCCCCAATGTTCGATGTTAGCCATTCATCGATTATTCCAACATTACAAAAAAATGAAATGTACTTATCCCTATAAAATGATACCTACTATGAGCTCATGGAAGACCATTTTGATAGGAGAACGTATTTTTGTAAACAAATTATGGCAATGTTAGATAACAATGTGATCCAATTAGAACATGTTTTGTTTTCTGATGAGTGCACCTTTACATTTCACGGTCATGCTAATCGTCAGAATTGCCGCTATTGGTCTATGAAAAATCCTTACTGGATTAGAGAAAAACATACGCAATATCCTGAAAAGCTTAATGTTTGGGCAGAAATAGTTAGAGATCATAATATCATAGGTCCCTTTTTCATTATTGGCAATTTAAATGGCGATAATTATTTAGCACTGCTCCACAATAATGTCTTGCCAACTTTGACCACCTTATATCCTGATCCAGCAAATCCACAACTTCCAGCGAATATGATATGGTTTCAGCAAGATGGAGCACCGCCCCATTACCAAATCAATGTCCGGCAGTACCTCAACCGAGTATTTCCAAATCGGTGGATAGGAAGGCGTGGATCGATGGAATGGCCAGCACAATCCCCTGATCTGACGCAATTAGACTTCTTCTTATGGGGTTATGTAAAAAAAATCTCTCGACTTAGCTGACTTAAGAAGGCGAATAACGCTTGCGATTGAATCGGTCACATCTGAGATGTTCAGTAACATTAGAAGAAATTTCTATTTAAGATTAGGATGTTGCAGCGGCGCACCCAGGATTTTATGTTAGGGGGGCCGCCAACCAGTGCTGGAAGCAAATTTTTTAATAAACTTTTAAGTTACGCATGTTTCTAGAACTTTGGAGCTTTTTTAACAGGTACTCTTGCAGGTAAGATCGCAATAGCCTAGTCATGGGAGTCGTTAAACGGTTTCTTAGGGGGGGGGGGGGGGCATTGGCGGCTTGTGACTTGTTAACTTGGGGGTGTACTAAAAGCCTGCTGTAGGCGAAATGCGCCACAGGCGAAATTTTTTTAAGACCACGCCCAAATTTGGTCCATAATTATTATAGTAAATATTTAAAAAATTTATGATTACCTTCTTATTCTATTGAAAATGAAATAAGATAAAAAATAAAAAGGCTAATTTATTTTTCATTAGTGGGTACATTGTTTAAAAGTAAAGTTCATTCATCTGTTTTTATTTGCAGCAAACTTATCAATAACAATAAAGTCCCTAGATTTACACTTTGTGGTATGTATCAAGTTAATTTCGAGAGTTTAGGTATTCCCTTAATTTTAATTTCAATTTTTTGCTCAATACTTAATGAGCTAAAATTGTTTCTCAAACATTCATAGTCGTTTTGGCATTAAAACTGTTTATTTTTATTAAAATAAGTCTTTACTACCCCAAAATAATAACAAAAATATAAAGGAAAACTCGAAATAATAAATTCATACATTCAATTAAACCATATTAAACCTCAATAAGTCAACTTTTGTCAATAAGTCAACTTCCAGGGGGAGGGGGGGGGGGGCAAATGCCCCACCTGACCCCCCCTCAAACGAGGCCCGTGAGGTAAATATAAGAAAATTGACTTTTTAAAATACTTATCCACTTTCATAATTTTTCATTTCATTGGGGGTTTTGGGGGCGCCAAGGCCCCCTTAGCCCCCCCCCCCCCTGTGTGCGCCACTGGGATGTTGCCAAGACGTTCGCGGCGAGCATTTTCAACATCTCCTACATTAATGTTTTTTTTTGTTTTTTACATTATCAAGAAATAAACAGTATTAGTTATTAGTTTTTGAGTGTGTTGTTAATTTTTGCAATAAATCTGAAAACACTTAATATTTCTGGAACAGTTGGAGATAGGTATTGGATATTGTACATGAAATATTTCTAAAATTTTCTGAAGAATCCAAAAATTGATTAATATACAGGGTGTTGCATTTAAAATAAGAAAGTTGGTATTGTTACATGATACACCCTGTATAAAAAGTTTTTATTGAAAAAAATGCGCAACTAGAAATACCAACCGACGGGTCCGAGCGTTTTTTCGGAAACGCCACCCATGTATTTATTATCGAATTTATTCCATTTGGCTGATACGCATTATATTATTGATTTACCTGAGCTGATATCCATATGGATAAACAACCAGGAAAGGAAATCAACCCAACAAACCAGCTGTTGACTCCATCGGCTCAAACAATGACAGTAGCAACACCCGGGAAAACGCTACTTTTCTAAAAACCTATACGATGACACCGAAGCGATGACTTGTTGAACAGCTAGTCCGTCGATTTTTCGAAATATATTTAATACTTATTATAATTATAAAAAATGGTTTTAATTATTCATAAATACGTCTTCTTGTAAATGTATTACCTAGTTTAACCTCAAAAGCTTGCGACTTTCTCAATATATCTTTCAATTATTTCCGCAAATATTGTTCAATCAAATTTAGGAAAAAATACATTTGAAAACAGATTTCGTCCAATATAATAATTAACATGTGAGTATGAACGTTGTATGAACAGTAGTTGTATTCTTGTCTTAGCACTGTTACCACTGATCTTGAGCAATATATTTGTTTCTACACTTTATAATGCACTTTTTTAGTTTACTTCCTTGGTTTTGCCATGTGTACATTATCAATTACCAGGTACACACCACAATTTTTTTTAATGATTAAAACGACCAGTTGCAAATAGGCTGGACAAGGTTTAACTAAGTAATACATACGTTTGACGTTATCGTAACCAAAGAAGCAAATCGCTATTTTATAATGACTATAATGTCTGTTTATTCAGTTTACGTGTAAACCAGCTTTTAGCAACAGGGCGTTTTATTAGAAAAAACAGGTCCTGAACAGTTCTTCCTCTTCCAAATTCTATCCGTGGACAAACTGTATAATCCAACTTATAACGTTGTTATATATTATAACTTTTAAAGGAATTTTTGGTAGTTCTTGTCTTATTCTTATTTTATTGGTAATTTACGAATACATTGAGAACTCAGCCGTAAAGTCGTTTTTCGCAGGGGGTATAATTGGATTTGGCTGGCTCTTATCACTATCCTATATCACGGGCAATTTTAGAATACATTGAGAATCTCATCTTATGGTTGAGTTTCTCAATGTGCTGTTAAATTACCGATGAGATGAAAGTATGTCATTGCTCCTGAATAATAATTAGGTCCGCCCTTCTATTAAAAGTAGGAGCTGCCCCATTTTACTTTTGAATATCTCATTGGTAATACATTAAACTTGCTTTAAATTCAACTCTTTTAATGTGTTAACATAACAATCGAATATTGCGTAAAGTCAAAATATCAGATTCTGTGAGACTGGCAGCACAGATTACAATTTCATTGATATAGTTTGATTTTGGTAGCTTCTGTCCTATTTTCATCTCATTGGAAATTTCTGAATACATTGAGAACCCTGTTTAAAGGTCGAGTTCCTCAGTGTACTGTTAAATTGTTAATGACACGAGAATATGACATAGTTCCTGCCATATTCTCATTTTATTGGTAGTGCATTGAGAAACAGGTTATAATGTATGCAGGAATTTCTTAATGTGATGTCAATATAGCAATCGAATATGACGTTAAATAAATCAAGATAAAAATTTTATATGACTGGTAGCTTACGTCTAAGTGTAATGGATATTATTTGATTTTGGTAGATCAATGGTCTCATTGGTAATTTAATAATTAGGAGGTATCTCCTAACCAAAATATTTTATATTTTCAAATTACAACCATGGATCACTTAATTTGGTAAATAGATTATTGAAACAGGTACTAGGCTCAAGGTCAGAAGTAATACAACATTGAGTAGTACTGCAGCACTTATTTTATGTTTTATAGCTACTAAAACTGGCTTCAACAACCATTTTATGTTCCGACTAGAAATAAGGATAAATTTTTACCTTCAACATTTTTCCTAATAATTTTTAACCTGCTTTTATGAAAATTACGTAGCCAAGAGTCATTATTCTATACTGTAGGGCTATTAAGAAAATAATTAAGCACGGCTGAGAATATAGTATCTTGGATTCTTTTTGAGTGACTTTAATTAACTCCGAATTCATGATATTTAATCCTCGGTATTTTTCTTCCTAAAATTTAAATTAAAATAAAAGGGTGACTTCTAGTAATGAAATACCGTAAACTGTAAGTTGTCTAAGATACTTTTGAAAGCAATACTGTAGTGATGTTTACATTACATTATTATTACTTTCTAAACGTTTAATTTGACACCTTGTTTTATCGTAATGGTCAGGTTGTCAGCGATGTTATTTTTATTCTGTAGATATAGGTTTTAGAACAACTGAAAATAAATTTTGGCTTATTCTTTGTAGGACTATGTCAACACGAAATCACTATAGGCGAAAGGATCTTATGTATGTAAGTGTAAATTTGGTGTATGTACAGGGTTTGTGGTTATATTCTGGATAGGGTCTACATCCGCTATTAAAGTTAGGACATCAAATGCAAATACAAAAGCTTTTGGGTATTTTCTCAATATCTCAATCCTTAGAATCTACCACAAAAATAAATCAATTAAATATTGAAAATGAAAAAAATTATCAACTTTGCTTTTTAAAGGGAACATCCTAAATTTTTTCTATTATTTAGAAAGGTAATTTTCCTAATTCTTATATTACCTATTAATTTTCTTCGAAGTAGTTTACCTCTTAATGGAGTAAGTATACAGGGTGTTTCATTAAGGGTGGCCACCAGCCATATCTCGGAAACTATACTACTTAGGCATAGAAACTTGAAAAAAAAATTATTATTAACGCGATCATGGGAAAATTATGGAAATTACTTTTAAGTTCCTCATTTCGCCGCAAGGGGGCACAATTAATTTTTTTTTTTTAAACTTTCTCCGAAAATTCCCATATTAAGGTATAATTCTGATTACATCATCGAAAAGCTTGGATAATTCTGCATCATTCTGGTTTAAGGCTCATTGGCGTACCGACCTTGATAAGAGTGGGGGAAGCTATTGAATGTGTAAACATTAAAATCGCTGTAACTTCTAAATGACTTATCCGATTTTACTAAATTTAAGCTTGTTTGTTGTTGTATTCAATGGTACAAGATAGTTTCTAATAAAATTGCTAGAGGGCGCAATTTGTAATAATAACAGTTTTTTCGATTTTATCCCGAAAATTTAAATCATACGGTATAACTATGACATTATAATCGAAAAGTAGATGAAATTTGCAAGAATAGATTTGTGAAGACCGCAGTTCGATATCTTTGTTCGTTTCAGAGTTATTGCCAAAACAATAATTTTTAATACAAATTGCGCCCTCTAGCAATTTTATTAAAAACTATCTTGTACCATTGGACACGACAATTAAAGGTACTTACCTTTCTCTTCCAAACAAGCTTAAATTTAGTAAAATCGGTTAAGTCGTTTAGAAGTTACAGCGATTTTAATGTTTACACTTTCACTTGATAAGAGTGGGAGAAGCTATTGAAAGTGTTAAACAGTAAAATCGCTGTAACTTCTAAACGACTTATTCGATTTTACTAAATTTAAGCTTGTTTGGAAGAACCTTCAATTGTCTTATCTAATGGTACACGATAGTTTCCAATAAAATTGCTAGAGGGCACGATTTGTATTAAAAATTATTGTTTTGGCAATAACTCTGAAACGAAACAAAGATATCGAACTGCGGTCTTTACATCTTTTCTTGCAAATTTCATCTACTTTTCGATTATGATGTCATAGTTATACCGTATGATTTGAATTTTCGGGATAAAATCGAAAAAACTGTTATTATTACAAATTGCGCCCTCTAGCAATTTTATTAGAAACTATCTTGTACCATTGGATACGACAGTGAAAAGTACTTACCTTTCTCTTCCAAACAAGCTTAAATTTAGTAAAATCGGAGAAGTCGTTTAGAAGTTACAGCGATTTTAATGTTTACACATTCAATAGCGCTTCCCCCACTCTTATCAAGGTCGGTACGCCAATGAGCCTTAAACCAGAATGATGCAGAATAATCCCCAAGCTTTTCGATGATGTAATCAGAGTTATACCCTAATATGGGAATTTTCGGAGAAGTTAAGAATTAAAAAAAAAATTTAATTGTGCCCCCTTGCGGCGAAATGAGGAACTTAAATGTAATTTCCAGAATTTTCTCAGGACCGCTTTAATCATAATTTTTTTTCCAAGTTTCTATGCTTAGTAGTTTCCGAGACATGGCCGGTGGCCACCCTTGATGAAACACCCTGTATAACAAAGAAGTAAAATATGCAGTCTGCTCACTAGTTTTATTAGGCTTTGGTTGTCCGGAAAACGATGGTTAATCTGTTAATCATATTATATTCCTTGAGCAAAAATAATATGATTTTTATAATGCCGTTTTTAATTTTTGACCGTCATGTTCGATATACAGGACGTCAAAGCTTGAAATTAAAAACTGATTTTTTTTGAATGATTCGAGTATTTAATAAGATATTAATTTCAAATTTGTTTCATTACTTTAACATAAAGAGTAATATATTTTTAGAAAAACAAAACATAAAACAATTGTACCGGGTGTCCCACTAAGAATGGACACCGGCCATAACTCGCTAACTGTTAATCATATAACTTGGGGGGGAAAATTTATTAGCTAAATGCACTAAGAGAAATCGCTGGAAAATATTTTGAAGTTTTCAAATCCCCTGCTAGAGGGCGTAAATTCAAAATTTTCCATTTTTTGAAGGGTACACCCTGTATATTTTTAAATTTTCAAATTCCACATAAAATTATAATTATTTTTTATTAAATGCATTATTAGTCTATACTTGATAGTTTCCGAGATATTGACTCTCGAAAAGTGACTTTTTGAACTTTGATAGCTTCTAACTTTCTAACAGTACGTCTTAGAGCAAAACGGCTTACATATCCCTATCTTCAATTTTTATTATCTTCCCAAAAAAAATCAACTTCCGGTTAAACCGGATGTAACTCGAAAGCAGGAAATATAGTTGTTCCGGTTTAACTGGAAGTTGATTTTTTTGGGAAGATAATAAAAATTGAAGATAGGGACATGTAAGCCGTTTTGCTCTAAGATGTACTGTTAGAAGCTGTCAAAGTTCAAAAATGTCACTTTTCGAGAGTCAATATCTCGGAAACTATGAAGTATACACTAATTATGCATTTAATAAAAATAATTATAATTTTATGTGGAATTTGAAAATTTAAAAATATACAGGGTGTACCCTTCAAAAAATGGAAAATTTTGGATTTACGCCCTCTAGCGGTGGATTTAGAAACTTCAAAATATTTTCCAGCGATTTCCCTTAGTGCATTTAGCTAATGAAATTTTTCCCCCCAAGTTATATGATTAACGGTTAGCGAGTTATGGCGGGTGTCCATTCTTAGTGGGACACCCGGTATAGTGTGACCAGTAAAGTCCGCATCATATGGGATTTTTTTTAATTAATAGCTTTATTCGAAATTTGACTTTGGCATCAAGTTCTGCTTCGATCGAGATGAAAAATAAGCAAAAAAATAGTAGTCACATGATTCGCATTACTTATCTGTCAAATTTTAATTTTTTTTCAAAAAATAATTCAAAAGTGGGGTTATTTCTGAAAATATCGAAAAAAGTTGTAAGAAAAAGTTTTTTTACATGCAATTTCTAGCCCACATGCAAAATTTCAGCTGCATAAGATAATTTTGATATTTTACCCATCACTAAAATTTATTTAACACTTAATGAACACTTTACTAATGACACTGCGTTCTTTTTTGTCTTAATATTAAGGTGTATTACTTTCAGACACAAACTACGTTTTCAAAAATGCTTATTTTATGAAGTTACCTTATACAGGGTCAAAAAGAAATAAACTTTGAATCACATGCGACCAAATTTGTATAGCCCAATTTTGATTCTGTAGAAAAACACACATTTACTTTAAAGAAAATGTATCTGAAATAAAGCATTGTCAAAACTAAGAAATTTTATGTAGGTTGCGTTGAGTCTTATTTTGCAAAAGTGGTGCAATTTACAAAATATGGGTAAAAAATCAAAATTATCTTATGCAGCTGAAATTTTTGCATGCGGGCTAAAAACTGCATTTAAAAAAAATTTTCTTATAACTTTTTTCGATATTTTCAGAAATAACCCCACTTTTGAATTATCTTTTGAAAAAAATTAAAATTTGACAGATAATGCGAATCACGTGACTACTATTTTTTTTTGCTTAATTTTTATCTCGATTGAAGCAGAACTTAATGCCAAAGTCAAATTTCGAATAAAGCTATTAATAAAAATAAAATCCCATATGATGCGGACTTTACTGGTCACATTGCATAACGAACATAAGGGTCAAAAATAAAAAATGGCATATTATTTTTGCTCAAGGAATATAAGGTTAACGGATTGACCTCCTTTTTCCGGACCCCTGCCCTATATTTTACAGGGTGAGCCACGAAAGGTGGCGAGCGGCCGTATCTCCAAAACCATACATGCTACGACTTATGGGTACAAAAAGTATTGTAAAATATGACCGAAGAAAAATTGCTGAAATTAATTTTCAAGTTTCTGATTCTACCGCTAGGGGGCGTAGTCGCTATCTTAATTTCTACTCATAACTTCAATACAATGTAGGTCAGAAATTAAGTTTTTATATGCTCTGTAATATCCTCTATTAATTTTGTAATAACAATTTTTTTGTAGTTACCATGGTAACAGCGTGGAGAAGGGTAACAACTAAAAGTACTTAAAAGGCTGTAACTGCAGTCTGCGTTGTCAGAATTTAACAAACGATGGCTAATTTTAAAGAACGCTTTATCCTGATTGACAGTTTATATAAATATTATTAAAATTAATTCGTGCGGTAAATAATAGAGGGCACGTTTAAAAGAATATATTTCTAGATACGATTTCTTAAGAAAATTAAATGCAACTATTCAACCATTTCAACTCTATTCTATACATAACTTGTTAGTAAAGAAAACTGCAAAAACCGCAAGTCGTTTCCTCTTCTCTCTTAAAAGTTATCGCAAAAATAGTGGAAGAGTGTAAGTCTATTTCGGCTTTTAGAAAAGTTTTGCGATTTTTCTTTCAATGGTGTACAAGAGGTGTAAAAATTGAATAGTCAAAAGACTTCAGCATACTGGAAAGTCAAGGGTTAGTGCAAAGGCACTGTCCTGGGCAGAAAAATGAGGAGAGCAAAAGAAAAATTAGGGAGTTTTAACAGACTTTGTGAAAATCATTTATTAAGTAGTGAAAAATCTTAAGTTTTATTCAGCTTTGTCAGAGACATGTAAAAGTTCCCATCTGACTCGTGCTGGTTGCAGTGGAACTTCTCCAACAAAGATGTTCTAGTAAAACAAAAAACTTTTTAAAACTATTAATTTTGCACAAAATGTATATATTTTGACTCCTGCCGGGGTAACTGGGCCGTAAAAAGCCTGGTATCCCAACAGTATTTTACTATAAGCTAAACGATGCTTTGACTTTTATGAAAAACATTTTTTTTTCTTTTTTTTTCCATCTTACTTCAATACTTTTACATGTCTCTGACAAAGCTGAATAAAACTTAAGATTTTTCACTACTTAATAAATGATTTTTACAAAGTGTGGTAAAACTCCCTAATTTTTCTTTTGCTCTCCTCATTTTTCTACACTCGAAACATGTCGAATTGAGTTATTATGAATCATTCTAGGTTCGCCTAGTTATTCTAATAAAAAATTGTGAAGAAAGACTCTGTGTTTGTGCTTGTCTGTTTTCTACTACCCTTCTTCACGCTGTTACCATGGTAACTACAAAAAACTGTCATTGCAAAATTAATGGAGAATATTGCTGAGCATAATATAAAATAGTAGTAGTACGAGTTTTATAAGAAGCGGTTTTAGCGCCCGCGTCTATTTTAAAAAACGAGCCACGAAGTGGCGAATTTTTTTGTTAACACGTGCGCTAAAACGCCTTATGAAACATGTGCTTTATACATTTTTTTCTATTTCACCTTTTATAATCAAGAAAAATACATTTTAAAAAGAAAATAAATCCTTCAAATTTTGTAAATTTTTATGTCTAAATTTTATGTTGGTAATACTATTTTTTATCATAGGAGCCTCTGGACAACAAAAATTATTTTGCAAACTGTCATTTTTTGATTTATTGACCCATTTTCACCACGAGATTCTAAAGTTATTTTAGCGACATGAGATTTGAAATTGGACGGAATACGTTTTGTGTGATCCTTGTACATTCGGTACATATACAGAGCGTTCGGAAATTCGGGAGATTTTGCTACTTTTTTTCGAATTTCAAAAGACGTGATTTTACGTCACGGCATTGCAATTTAGTATAGGGAAGATGGAAAATTCAAATAAAGTTGAAGTTAAAATCGACATAGAAGGTTAGTAGATTGAATTTTGGATAGGATTTGGCAGAAAATGATAGCTTGAAGCATCTACAAAAGATTGATTTATAGATTTATGCAACCAACATACATGACTGTTATCCACACAGAATAAAAAAGTAAGTTATCAAGCTAGTTTTCCTCTGCGAAAAATGGGTTTTCTCGTAAATCACAAAGGCCGCGCAAGTCAATGAAATAAAACATTTAAATGTTACCAACATAAAATAAAGAAAAAACGCGTATCGAAATAGCTTCATTACGATCCGCAAATGAGGGTCGTACTGAACTCATTATGAACGTGAAATAGAAAAACTTAATTTCGGACCTACATTGTATTGAAGTTATTAGTAGAAATTAAGGATTTTGTATTATAAAATAGCGGTAGAATTGGGAACCTAAAAATTATTTCCAGCAATTTTTTTTGGTCATATTTAACAATAATATGGTATATGTATAGGTTTGAGATACAGCCGCTCTTCACCCTTCGTGGATCACCCTATGACTTCCGCTAAAGAGGCCTTTGCCTTCAAAACGGGCGGAATAGCTTAAAACTAAAGCATAATTAAACTAGTGGAGCAGACTGTATATTTCACTTCTATCTTATACATAATATACTTATGGACGACTTTAAAAAAAAATTAATAAGATATGGATTTGTTTGAGTGACCAAAATATAGTTTTCCAAAAATTAAAGCTAGTAAAATTAGGAAATACGAAAAAAGACCTAATGAAAACTTACTTCTAAGATCTACATATACAGTGTGTCCCAAATTCGATGCCCACCTTTGGAATATCGGTTATTAATACAGCTGTAAGCAGGAAGGATCGTTAAATTAGACAAGTAACGCATTTAAATTTTCCGATATTTCAGACAACTAAATAGGCACATGGATGAAGGGGGGTACTGGAATCAGTACCCCCCCCCCCTCCCGAGCCAGTTTTTTTTTAAATATTTGACCCTTTTTTGGAGAAAACGAAAAATATAAACGATATACATATTGATAAGAAACACTTTAAGAGATAATGTTTTGGTCATAATCGAAATTCCCCATTGTCTTTTGTTTTTTCGTTTAATAAGAGAAGGTTTTAGTCAGTTTATTTATGTAACATGTTTCGTCCTATTCGTGCATCATCAGACCTTATGATAAAGAGTTTAAAATATTTTAAATTACTTTTTAAAACAAAAATAGGCACATCACTGATATATGTCTAGACTAACACTCACTGTGTCTTTTTTCCGCTGAGTTGTTGAATAACTACTATTAAGAGAAATGGACGATTTCTTCCAATTATTTCAAAGGTTTTTAGTGAACAACAAAATCGACTATTTTTGATTTTTTTCAAACATCCCAGAATTCAAATAATAATTTTTTTATACCATATTTAAATATATAGCTTTAAATTTTATTACTTACTTACTTAAAAAATTAAAACACAAATAGGTTTTGAGATTTCCGTTTACATTGTCATAAAAAAACATGACAGCTGTTTCGGTAACACATTACCTTCTTCAGATGATGAGTAGGTACTAACATAATGACTTAAGGTACTGTGTTATCGAAACAGCTGTCATGTTTTGTAGGACAATATAAGTGGAAATCTAAAAACATATGTGTGTTTAACCTTTTAAGGATTTTCATCAAGAACAGGCACCATCAATCGTTATTTTCCTATTAAATAATCTTTTGATCTCAGAAAACAACCATGATCCCAATCGAGGCATCGAATTTGAGACATATTCCTTAAACATTTTTTATTAATTTATATTTTCAAGCTACGTCACAAAACAAAATAATTAATGTCATCTGTATTTTGAGGTCCACGTTAGAAAAGACTAGAATTAGCAGATATGATGCGAAAAACTTACGGCCACAGCAAGCATACATATATATCTAGTAAAAATTTATCCTTATTTTCTTAGTATTTATTATATAGTATTGACACCAGCACTTTTTATTAACAGAGGCATTCGTCAGTCTTATTTCTAAAATAATTACTGGTTTTTAAACTCAACGATAGCAAAATTTCTGTAATAATACCGTGAAACGGGGTTATTTGGGACAGTTTTCCTTCATTTTCGTTCCTTTTATCCTTGATCAGTTACTACTAAAGGACTTAAGGCTGTTACTTAATTATTGGTTTTAAGGGTTCCATTATAATGATCTACGTGTGGCTGTGCCTACTTTAAGAAATCCTGTCGTATTCTCATGATAACTCGTAAACTACTGAACCGATCTGACCCAAAATTTGACGTACCTATGTATAAGCAATAATTAAATGGTCATAAATTAATAAGTTCTCGATTTTTATTTAACAAGCTCTGTAAATATCCGCTTACAATCCGTTTAAAATTGGTTGAAGCTTTGAGACTGTGATCATTTACTGCGTTTTAAATAAGACTTTCTTTAATGGCGACCAGACAAGGAACGGTTCTCTGGCCATTTAAAAAGGATTTAGAAGGCAATACCTTAAAACTTTTTTAGTAGAAGGATGTTTAAACGCTCATAAAATAACCATTTAATTTCAAGTTCAAGCAATTCGTTGTTTTGTCATTTGAACAAGTCTGTTGTGCGTCTCACTCTACAATCTCACATCAAAGATGGCCATTTGTTTGTTTGAAGGTGGTAGACAATTAAGTAATATTAAAAAAATTATTACCTTGTCGGACTTCCATTGTCTTCATTTTGTTACTTAACTCAACGTTTCGGTTAGTTAGTAGGTATCTCTAACCGTTTTCAAGTATAAACTAAATTATAATTTTAAGGCTACTGTCTTACCTTAATATTGAAATGTCAAACATCAAAAAAGATTTAAAACAGAACGGTTACCATGAAACCTTTGTAACTAATACCATCTCAAAACTTAAAAATCGCGAAGTAAAAACCAATACAGAAACGAAAGCGGAGCAAGCATTTCTTACAATAATATGTCAAGGGGATTTCTGAAAAGATTAGAAAGATAACCAAAAACTATAATATCAAAACAGCCTTCAAATCCGGAGATACGCTTAGAAGCTTTCTTACAAAAGTAAAACCACCCCGTAATGAAAACACAAAAAGTTGTATCTATCAAATCCCTTGCGAGTGTGGCGAATCGTACATTGGAGAAACAAAAAGACCTCTTCCCGTACGAGTTAAAGAGCATCTGAAACATACTTAAAGAGGTGAAACTTCGAGATCAGGTATAGCGGAACATGTATGGACCAACCAGCATAATATACAGTGGTTAGAAGCCAAGGTTTTGGACACGAAACAGCACTGGAGATAACGAAAATTCAAAGAAGCAGCTTTCATGAATCAAAATACCCATATATTTAGTAAACCAAATATAGATATCCCTAATATCTGGAAGCCTCTCCTTGTCCAAAGCCGACAGCTCAAACTTCACACACCAATAGTAGGCGGAGTCATCAAGCTTCGTTGCACATGGATAGTATTTAAGACAGTAGCCTTAAAATAATAATTTAGTTTACACTTGAAAACGATTAGAGATACTAACCAACCGAAACGTTGTGTTAAGTAACAAAATAAAGATAATCCTAATGGAAGTCCGACAAGGTAATCATTTTTTTGAAAGAAGGCCATGTTTTAAAAGGAAATTTTAAATAACCCCTACATGATTCTTGCTGTGCCAGATAACCCATACATGACTTCCTCTATTCCAAACAACCCCTACATGATTCTTGCTGTGCCAAATAACCCCTACATGACTTCCTCTATTCCAAATAACCCCTACATGATTATTGCTGTGCCAAATAACCCCTACATGACTTCCTCTATTCCAAATAACCCCTACATGATTCTTGCTGTGCCAAATAACTCCTACATGACTTCCTCTATTCCAAATAACCCCTACATGAGGTTTATTTGGAACAGGAAATAAAATGCAGAGTTTGAATATTTATTCCGTGTTACTTGAAAATGCAGCAAGGATTGTAAGAAATTTATTACAATCGACAAAAATATCTCCCCTGTAAAATCTACATTTTGTGATATATAGAATGTTGTAGTTCTGCTGTTCTGCTTTATTGTTATTAGCGCAAGTGATGATATGTCTTTTGTTTTAACCCATCACATTACTAGCTAGGTTATAACAATCGTCAACCCCGCCACTTCAGTGCCTGTTTTTCTAAAATTCTGTTTTATTTCTATTCTAGGGAGCAAAAGGAGAAGAAAATGGACAATCTTAATTCTTACATGCCGCTCAGTACTTGACAGAAGGCAGTGATAATGGCCGGGCACTGCTAAGTGGTGCCTGCACGACTGGGAGCTTTATTATTTAAAAACTCTGAAAAAAAAATCTTAACCTATATTTGTTATCTATCGTAGTTAAACTGTTTAGAGTTTTGCAAAACAGTAAAAAGTAAAAACATCGCGACTTTTAGATAGTTGCGATCCTTACCAAAAAGAGTTATTTTTTTTTGTAAAAGGAATCGTAAACTCTATTAACTTTTAATATTATATTAAATGAAGATAAGCTAAACCAAAGGTGCCCTAAAAGTTAAGTTTTAGATTAAATATTAAATTATTAGAATAGTACGTTTGATATTCGATCGAGTATTAACCGTACATTTTACTAACAAATAGTTTCTCTTAAGCTTTCTTTCAACCGTAGTACTTAGTACCTTACAAAGTTTTTAACCGTTATTTTCTGTTAACTTTAGCAATAAAGCTATAAGCATGGCAAGCTAAATTAGTGAACACGTTACTGGTACACTCTTAGGAACGATAAAAACTCAATTATTGTCAATATTTAATGTAAACGTCCATTTTTATAGCAATTATTTTTACCCTACTATGAAAGTGTTCTTTCAAAATTGTTAGTTTTTATTGCACATTAGGATCTTCTAGACATTGTCACCTAAAAATTATTTAGCGATTTTCACATATTTATTAAATGTATGTGTTTAAAATCTTATGATTAGATATGTGCAGGGTATTTCCATTAATTTGACAGACTCTCTACGTTTTAAACAAATATCACATGTATTAATTTTATACCAATAACAGTTTATTTTTAACAATAATTTTCACTTCTCACCATACAAAAAGAATAATGTAAGGTAATATAATAATAAATCTCCATTTTAAAATCGTACTAATACCTCTACTAGGCACTTTTCGTTATGTTGCTGATGTAACACTCGAAAACTGTTTTTGTTGTATAAATTTAAAATTAAGAATATTCAAAAATGTAATAATAGGTACTTGTCTTCAAGAAGGATTTCTGGCCGATTTTATTTTTACGATTAGTATTAACATTAATCCATATAAAACGCGATTTCTTTAAAATCGAACTTCTATAACAACAAATTACAAAAAATACAAAGTTGAAAAATAAACATTAAGAGCAAACATTAGTGACGCAAATATTAAATGATAAAATTAATAAAAACAAAAAACGAAATTTTGTCAAAGACAATTTCTTGTTCTGCTTGTTGTTTGTTATTTTCGGATTTTTCCCTCTTCGTTCGCTGCCAGAGCCATCCCCGAAGGGTTTAACGTGTGCTCCAAACCACGATCCTCAGTCATTAGAAGCACCCCCCCAGGGCTATCAATCCTTGGTTTCGCGCTTTCTATGACCTACCGATTGGGGAGTGTGTTCCTTTCCCCGCACTCCACTAGATATCCGATCTCATCCGGCCTGGTTACCGGCGGGAATGGGGTGGGTTTGGGGGATGATACATTTTTCACTCTTCCCTAATTTTTGCTCGATGCTGGACCCACCTCAAGACTTATACCACTAAAATCCACCGGGCTGGAACCAGTTTGCGGGTAGTGGGATTCGAACCCACAAACTCTCATCCTAGAGTTCTCAGCGCCAGAGAGGAGACAAGAAGTTGAAATTAAAAATAACACCAGTCGAAACAATCAACGAAAGTTAGTTATTGAAAAATTTTAAAGTCAGATTCTTAGTAACGTAATTCCGCTAACCAAAGATGCAGATTCTACGCACTGCGATGTTTTTTAAACATATAAAAACGGTTTATTGTCTTTTAAAAACAATAGGAGCAGATTCTTATGTTAGTTTGCGACCGAACTATCCTTTTTATACAACAAAGATTGATTTGGTGTGACACCGTTTATTTGACCGTTAAACCCAAATTTGGGGGCCCCTCAGGAAGCTATAAACAAAAGAATTAGGCTGGTACAGAGCATGATATTATGGAAGATGCTTGATGCTTATATACCGTAATAACGTAAACGTAATTCTTTTAGAAAATGAAAATAACATTCGCTTTTAAGTAGGTACTAGTACTGTTATAATTATGTAAAATTCAAACGTTAACGATAGTTTGGTCCTTCTAAACCACTCTAGTACCGTTAACGGTTAAAAAATTAATACATTTAATCCGTAGATAGATGTCACAGCCTATGGAAAGCGACCTGTGCCTTATTTTTTGATAAAACATGTAAATTAGGTTAAATAAGGTGTAAATTGTAATTTACCCAAGTGCCCTTTATTACATTCTAGTTCATTTATACTAAATCGAAGATCCTAATGATTTTCTGTCATTATAAAGAAAACTTACTATAGTTTTTAAAGCGTGCAACAAATATGGTTCCGCATTTTATTTTGATCAAGTACTTTGTATGCCTTTTTATTTCTCTTTAACTTTTTGCAGATTGTTTATAATTGTTGTGTTCGCAGATTCAAGTCCAATAAAAACATATCAACCTTAATATAAATTTCAAAGTGACTTTTCTATATATAAAAAAAACTATTTAAAAAGCTGTCTAAAAATTATTTCAGTTCCTTTTCAACAGTGATGGAAAAGGTAACATCTTAAATGGCAAGCGTATTATAGTTAAGCTTATACATTATTTCTAATTTTTTGATAAAAATCATAAAATATATAAAAGCTTTTTGCTTCTTAATTATTATAAAAAAATAGTAAGTATTACCTTATAGTAATAAAACCAAGCATTTGTTATCTTGCAAATAAAAAATGCATGAAGTTTATGAGTAGAAAATAATATAACTAAGTAGATAGATTTAAGTCTAGTAATGTTAGAATCTGTTTCTGTACCTTAAATAGACTTATGTATCCCCGTGACGCGTTAAACTAAGCACAAAAAAACTATTTTTGAGAAAATAAATTGATTCACTTATAATAGCACAAGTCTGAAGCCTGAGTAATAGTCAATTAAGGAAATACACGAATTGAAGGTATACATGCTATATAAATCTATAGTAAATGTTTAACAATCGTTGGATACATGAGTTGGTTAACCAAAGTTTAAATGTAGGTAGAAGAACCTAATATATTACCTAATATATATTATTTAATAAGTATGGTCTTAAAAAAGTAAGTTTTAGAGCCTTAACAATTATTTTTATATGATTTTGTAATTTTTTATAATTACTAAACCATGAACCATAAGTCAAAAAACCCTTCTTATTAATTACATAACCCGGAAACCAATGGTAATGTTTTGTTGGAATTTATTTTATACATACAGGGTGATTCACGTTCAGTGGCCTACTTATTAGAAGATCTCGAAAACGAGTAATTCTCACGTTTTTAAAATTTCACTCATAATTCCAAAACGACTTAAAATATGGATAGTGACATATTAAACATTTAGATAGAAAAATTGATTATCTACACGCTAGTAAGATAAAATACAGGGTGTTCCAATTCACTAAAATTGACGTATGCACATTTATCTAAATGGCTGCATCGACACAATTTTAGAAACCCCCTTTATAAAAAATGCACAACCTAAGGTATGAAATGTAAAGATCTATGTTTTAGTTAAAAGCTGCCAAAATTTTAAATGTTTAGCTTTATTGGTTTCAAAGTTACCGAACTTTCTTCTCGGTATGTTTTTACATAAAAAATTAATTTTATAATTTATATCTCAAAAACTTACTTAGGTTTTAATAAGGTATCCAAAAAAGCTAACATATACTATGTATTCTACTTAAAATACCAAGGGTTGGCCAAAAAAATATAATATTTTAAAAATTCAAAGTCAATTATGACCACTATCAAATTTTAAAAATGACAACTTTACTCGTTTCCGAGTTCTTCTAATAGGCCACTAAAGCGAATCACCCTGTATATTGTATAAAACATTAATTTATTTCCCTCGCTTCCTATTAATACATTATATTCTTAAAACGTTAATTTTCGTTGCTCTTGGATTATTTGTACCTACGCAGGTTCTTAAAATCGGACTTTATATACTGTCTTCTTAACTATGAAATACATTATTTGGAATATTGGAATAAGTTTAAAAGAAGTATTTCCAATTTTCCGCGATAATTAATGGTATAAAAATTTATTATCTCTTGTTTGGTCACATGGTGTATTTCATCATTACAAAGAGAAGTACAAGGTTAATTTTTTTTTAAATCCTGCATTTTTGAACACATAGCGTAAACATCAGATCGAATTTTTATATAAATATCATATTTATGCGAAAGTGCATACAATAAGTGCATGTATTAATTTTTCTGGCAATACCTCTAATTGATTTTTGGCAGATTTTAAAGAAGTAAATTCCAACAAAATTTTTACAGTCGTATAATGTCAAAGAAAACTTAATAAACCGTATTAAAAACTAGTTTATATTCAAAAAATAGTGTCGTAGTGCTTTTCGTGTGAATTTTATGTGATATGTTATCTATTACTATCATAGGTGTAATATACAGCCTCTACAAGGATTCAAATCAGTTAATATTGTTGTGTTGTCTATTAGATAAAAAGTGGTTTTGGTTATTATAGCGATTTTTATACCCTTGGGAGGCTAAAATGCAGATAAATACGGATTGCTTGATTCTTTAGGGTTAGATTTTTACTTGCAATCCAAAAAAGTAAAATGTTCTAGGGAAACATATTTACGAATTGTGATCTCATTGTATTTTGTAAGGTAGAAGTTAAAAACGTATAGCTTCTACTTGTATTGACCAAAGTGATACGATATTTTTTTTGTAAATAAATATCATCAACTCTGTGATATCTGCAAAAGTATTTTTCGCTAATTAGCAAGCTTTCAGGCATGTTTTTCCATAAATTCACACTTTTTATTCGGAAGACGGGCAACGTTGTAAATTATGTATTTAAAAAGTAAACTGAGGTACGGCAAATTGAACCAGACGGAGATCTTCTGAATCTAGTTATCATCTTGTGTACTTATACCTTTTTTTGTTTTTCATTTTCACTCGACGACGACAGAGTAAAATAGACATCCGATTCTTTTTATCGTAACAAGCCGACAAAGACTTCAAATGCAAAGATCCATCAGGTTCCTCACGAGTTTCACAATAAAACCACGTGGACATACACACCTATATTTATTCTACATACTTATATGTCCACAGGTGGATAGAGTTTGGAAAAGGAAAAACTTTTTTATCAGTAGGTATAGAAGAAAAAATCATTCTTTATAAAAACGTCTGCTTGTGCTGAAACTACAATGTCGAATATCAGATTTGCGATTACTATACAGGGTTCGTCACAGACAACATTTTTACTTTTTAGGATTTTCTTTCAATTCTAATTTTGAATTCCTTGATTTATTAAATGAATTTTGCTTGTGATGAAACTACAATTTTATATATCACATTTGCAATTACTATATCGTCGTTTAAGAAGTGAACCCTCGTATATACATTTTGTAAAATATGTGATACCTCGTATATGCAAAACCTCTACTTTACAGGAGAGACAAAAAACTTGATAAAAAACATATCAATGACGTAAAGTCATTATATATTAATTTTGTATAGAATAAGAAGCTTCTTAAAGATATTTTTATGATAAAAACTCTAATTCATTGCATTTCTGTTATTTACGGCACGTACGAGGTCGCTCATGAAAAAAATTTGCAAAAGTTTGCTGATACGAGGTCTCACATTTTTCATAATATGTAGATACGAGTGTTCACTTCTTAAACGACGATATAGGGTTTGTCAGAAACAACATTTTTAGTTTTTTTGGATTTTGTTTAAAATAAATTTACCTAAAAACAAACAAACATTGTTGCTTTCTTACTTCGAATATGATTTTGTATCTGGCCTAGTAACAATTTTGTTGTAAGAAAAGTATTTTTATTATTACAATACATGTCATATTTATTCAGTTCATTCAATCATAAATTATAAAACTTTGATTCACACGTGGTACCACCGAGTTAGCGCATAGTTCAACTCGACATCTGAATTTCCGATAACTTAGTTATTAAATTGCTGTATTTGGATATTTGCAATAACTACTCTTATTTTTTTCTTTCAAGAGATCTAAAGCTATTATTGAAATTGGGTTTATACACATGTGGCTTCAGATAACCCCAGAAATGAAAGTCGATAATTATCAGATCGGGACTCCTACGTGCCAACTGATTTGGACCATGGGTACCTTCCAATCCATTTGTTCCCCAAGTGATGATTTAGCCGATCATCAAAAGGAATTGAGAAAAAAATCTAAACAACAAAAACTTTTGTTTCTGACGAACCGTGTAAAGTAATCGCAAATCTAATAGTTGAAATTATAGTTTCGACACTAGCCAAATTCATTTCATAAATCAGGGAATTGAAAAAAAATCCAAAAAACTAAAAATGTTGTTTCTCACGAACCCTGTATAGTAATCGCAAATGTGATATTCGAAATTGTAGTTTCAGCACAAGCGGTCGTTTTTATAAAAAATAACTTTTTCTTCTATACCCACTAATAAAAAAGTTTTTCCTCTTCAAAACTCTATCCGTGGACACTCTGTAGAGTAATAAGCTGTTACCGAAGAATCGAAAGATTCCCCCATTTTGGGTTTCACTTGCTTAAATTGACTCAATATCAATCTTATCAGTGCTGGCAGGCGATCAAAAAATTAACTTTACAGTCGTAGACAGTACGTCTATTATTCGGAATATTCCACACTGGCGTAAAGTCCGCAAGGATTTTCATGAATGTCGATTCGACAAAAAACTACTTTTATGAATGAGATGCGTTGTCTATCTTTGCTTGTTAGTCGTTGGATATACCTAAAAACGTCTCACTAATTAGTGATTCTAGTCCACCGTCAAAGAATATTTGCTATAAAGAAATAAAGTAAATAATAAACATATTAAATCTTCTCCTAAAGAATAAGCAACCGTTCTGCGTCATATTTCCGTCCAAAAAGAAGCATAATGTCTTTAGACATGTGTAAAAGTGGCTCGTGACATATAAATGAGAGCACGAGTCTCGGTAAAAGGTGGGTGCGGGTCACAGTATCAATTAGCTGGAGATCCAGGCATTTTGGGGACTACTTGAAACATATCAGCTTATCTAATTATAAAAATTATAAATACCTGTTATATATTATGCAATCCGACCTTTAGATGTCGTCTTGTAACTCTGTTTTATATATTAATCGAATTTGTGTGTGGTTATTAGTTCTTAAAAGGAAATCATTATGTCGGTTTATTTTGAAGTCGCCAATCTCGACACATTAAAAAAAATTATTCCTCAGATAGACATGCCTCTAATCTGGGAATTAAATGTATTGCATATTCCTTAAAACAGAATATATTAATCTTAGACAATATGCACTAATATGCATCAGTGACTATTTATGTATTGCTGCTTTTAAATTTATTTTTAAGGGAACGTGGGGAAACATCAATCACCTAAGAACCCTTAATCTATACTGAAAAAATTTTTTGTTGAAGTAAAACAAGTTGTGTTTGTTTCTTCGTGGGAATTTTTGGCTTAGTATTGATATTCATTGATGGGGTAAAGAAGCAAAAGTGTCCGAATGACGAAAATATTGTGTGGAGAAACAAGAACCCAAAGCTGGACCAGCTTTAAAAAGTCTATAAATGTGTAAGGAAAAAACATGTTGGTTTTAATTTTTGTAACAACATAATAAATATATAGATGTATTATTACACCGAAAAATACTTGAATTGTATATTAAACTAAATACTAACATTGTATTAAGAGCAAACACTAGTGACGCATTCGTCCTTTCGTTTTGATCAATATTTCGTTACACACAGATTTACAATAGAAAAGGTTGGATTAATAAATACTGAAACGGTTCACCACTCCGAAAGTCGCCACCCGGTGCGCTAGAAATCTTTGAGAACGGAATTAAATCCAAACGCTGAATTGGGGTATTGACAGTAATTTGTTGGGTACAACTGCAAATCGATCAGACAACATCGGCGCTGAGCTACATCTGCGGTTCACTAATCCGGGCATTAGCTCATAGTGCTTGTATCGCCAAAATCCAGTAGAAAACCCCGACGATTGCAGTTAATAAACAAAGACAGCAACACTCTTAAATTTATAATTATTTAAAGGCCTCACCATATAAAAATCTAAATATTCTTTTAGTTCAATTTCATTTTTGCAAATATTTCGCTCAAAAGTTCTAATCAGAAAATTATCAAGACATAAATACATGGTTGGTTTAAATTGCAAATAAAGTTTAGCCAACACGTCTGCAAGACAAAATTGGCTATTAATTTTTTTAAAATAAATAGGCGGCCCGAGCATAATGGTACTATTCGTAACTGTTAATTATAATTTTGAGAAAATAGTCCATATTTAAAGTGGAGTTAAATATATGTATAGAAAAAAAAAAGCACATAGTATTTCTCCACAACTTTTTATTAGAATAACTAGGCGAACCTAGAATATTTCGAGTGTAGAAACACTCATCATCAGGAAAACAAAGTGAAAGGTACAAAGCTGATGTTGTTGTAGCAATAGAAAAAATAATAGTGGGATTAAGCCGTAATGGAGCTTTCAATGGTGTATAAGAGGTGTAAAAATTGAATAGTCAAAAGACCGACAATCAAGACTTCAGCATACTGGAAAGTCAAGGGTTAGTGCAAAATAATTAATAGTTTTAAAAAGATTTTAAACTATTAATTTTGCACAAAATGTGTATGTTTTGACTCCTGCCGGGGTAACTGGGCCGTAAAAAGCCTGGTACCCCAACAGTATTTTACTTCAAGCTAAATGATGAAATTATTTTTATGAAAAACAATTTTTTTCTTTTTCTTTCCCTCTTATTTCAATACTTTCACATGTCTCTGACAAAGCTGAATAAAACTTAAGCCTTTTTACTACTTAATAAAATTAATGATTTTCACAAAGTCTGTTAAAACTCCCTAATTTTTCTTTTGCTCTCTTCATTTTTCTCCCAAGACAGGGCCTTTGCACTAACCCTTAACTTTCCAGTATGCTGAAGTCTTGATTGTCGGTCTTTTGACTATTAAAACCTACACCTTTTGTACACTATTAAAAGCTCCATTACGGCGCAATCCCACTATTATTTTCTCTATTGCTAACAACATCAGCATTCTACCTTTCACTTTGTTTTCCTGATGATGAGTATTTCTACACTCGAAACATGTCGAATTGAATTATTATGAATTATTCTAGGTTCGCCTAGTTATTCTAATAAAAAATTGTAAAGAAAGACTTTGAGCTTTTCTTTTTTCTATGTTAATTATAATATCCAAATACGGGTATTGGCTAAAAAATGAACGAAATATTGATAAGAACATGAAATAGCGAATACGCTACTAGTGTTTGCTCTTAACAGCTGCTTTAAACTATTTGGAGCCAAAACGACCTAAGTGTTACGTGGACAGTTTTCGCACAAAGCAAATAAGCACGTGCATTGATACAATAATAATATGTCTTTCTACTAGATGGCTCTGTGAGACTTGAGCGCTTTTTGCTCCAAGCAAAGTCCACCCTTTTCAATGGACTTTGGCTTTTTACGCCTTCAATTATCATCTTTGTTTGTTTTTTTTCGTTTTTCAACACGTTCCCTAAAATGCAATTTTAATAGTCATTGGTTTTTAGTCTGTCACCAACCATTAATATTTAAATATTACAATCAATAACGAAAAATAAATAAATTGTAAGATCCATATAGCAACTTTAAAATAGGTTTATGGAAAATTGTAAAAGCAAATTTTATCAAAGTTTCCTAACCTCTGTTTATTTAAATTTTGTGATTTTAATATGTTGGGATTTTAAATTTGCGACATAAATATGTGATAAAATTATCAACGTTACATGAACTAGCCACAATCGCCTTCTCTGCTTTAGGTAATAGGATTATATTTAGTAAAAATTTAAAAATTAAACAACACTTTCTAAACATATCATGATCTGTGCCCCTTGTCAAGTGACATCTTAAATTCTAGAATTAAGAATGTAATAATAAAGATTTGATAATATTTAAGATTTAAGATATGGATTTACAAAATAGGTAAAATTGATTTTAAATAAAATCTTTTAATGCTGCCGATGCTGAGTATATATACACGATATGTTAAAGCCCATTCTCTTCAATACCAATAGGTACTAAAACAATGATTTTGCTGCCATAACAACAATCCAACACCGATCACAAATATATACAAATAATTTATTAATAATATTGTAAAGTACCAAAAACTTATTTACCCCCTCATAGTTATGTTTATCTATAATTATTATAAATTAATACATTTCTGGAACATATATATGTCTTTGAATGAAGAGAATGGGCTCCTTTGTAGCTATGATTTTAAGTTGTAGTCTCTTCTCATACGCATTGTAGCTATGGTATCTCTACCCAGCTAAGCAATTTTGGTGGGAATGCTATTTTTAAGACAAACTTACAATATTGCAGAAATTGGAAACATCATAATTTCAAATAGACCTCTCTAGCATATGAAATTTTACAATTTTTTCATTGTTAACTGTTAAAATTTGTTTTTAATGGGCAATGTGTGATGTTCGGGTTTGTTCGTTTTAATCATTTAACCGATTAAAACAAAGATCATTCCAAAACGATTATTATTTTTCATTTTGAGTATTCATTATTTCAATACGTTTATTCGTTAATTAAATGCTGTAAATTTTTGAAAAACTGTCTTAAATAAAAAACATACCGACAAAATTTAAATATTAAAGTTAAATTTTACAATGTTTTGACAGGTTTGACAAAGCCATAAATTTTTGGAGTATTATAATATGTAAGTATCATCACAAATAAACTTGTTTTTGAGCTGTTGACAATTTAAATTATTTATGTTGTTTGTCTAAGTAGCTACAATATTCCATTAAGTCGATTTTAAATGCCCATAATAATATCTCGACAACTATAGGTACTGTCAAAAGAATTACTACTTTGTTGGAATTTCATTGTCTTTATTTTGTTACTTAACACAACGTTTCGGTTCGTTAGTATCTTTAACCGTTTTCAAGGGTAAACTAATTTATAATTCTAGGCTACAATCATCCATGTGCAATGAAGCTCGATAACTCCGCCGATGTGCTTACTGAAGTGTGAAGTTTGAGCTGTTTGTTTTGGACAAGGAGTGGCTTCCAGATATTGGAGATATCTATATTTGGTTTACTAAATATACGAGTATTCATAAAACCTGCTTCTTTAAATTTGCGTTTCTGCCAGTGTCCTTGTCCAAAACCTTGCTACTGCTTATGATGTTTGTGGATCCAAACATGTTCCGCTATACCTACCTGATCTCGCAGTTTCACCTTTTTGGGTATGTTTTAGATGTTCTTTGACTCGTACGGGTTTGTTCGGGTTTCTCCAATGTACCATTTTCCACACTCCCAAGGATTCGATAGATGCAGGGTTTTGTGTGTTTTCATTACTGCGGGGTTTGACTTTTGTAAGCGTATTTCCGGATTTAAAAACTGATTTCTAAAAGATTAGAAGGATTATGCATAAACTATAACATCAAAGCAGCCTTCAAATCCGAAAATACGCTTTAGAAGCTTTTTACATAAAGACCCACAGTTCACAAAGAATTTTTTTTATCCTGTGGATTAAATATAGAAGCTATTAAAGTTCGCTTGTGACGCCAAAGCGTACTACAATAACATAGCGCGAGAGCGGTTTATTCATACTACGTGACGTCACACGGCAAACTTTAATTATTTATAAAGTAAAGTAAAGTTCGTGTAACTTGTGGTGCTCAAGTCTGGTGAGTTTTCAGGTCGCGCAAGCGCCTCTAGCGTGACTTAACGACCAGAGATGGCCGGGACCGACAGCTGTACGTCTCCTCCGAAAGACGATCTTACACCAACCAACTAAAATTCGGTCATACTTTTTTTTTATTATGCGTATGCACTCCGGGAATCGAACCCGGATCGCCACGGCCGTAAGAGGTATCTCTACCACTGAGCTACGACCGGGCTTATTAAGGAGTGATACTTAAGACGTGATATTTTGTATATTTATGTTGTTGTTTGGTGTGGTTGAACATATTTATGCAACAGTAAATCAGACATCCCCAACATCTGGAAGCCTTTCCTTGTCCAAAATAAACAGCTCACACTTCACACTCCAGTATGTAGGCGGAGGTAGATGGACAGTAGCCATAGAAGAGATACTAACTTAACCGAAACATTGTGTTAAATAACAAAGTAAATACAATCGATCATTGTAAAAATATGGTAATATAGAGTAAAAACAAATACTTAAATTCAATACACAGCTGTTAAACTAAATAGACTAATTTGTTTTATTGTCACCATATTAATGTTAAATATATATATATATATATACCTATACTTTAACCACTTTTTTTCAATTTATGCTATAGCTTTACTAAACATTTAAATTATTTCGTTAAAGTAAATTTTAAACAGTTTTAAACAATAATATAATAGTATGACTTCATTGCATGAGTAAGGTCTTAAATTGATGATGATTATAGTTTTCGTTTTTCATCTTATGAATTCAGCATACTTTGTTTACACACATTTTTTAATAAGGTGTCTTAAATATGAGCTCTCGACCTAGCCTTAGTAGACCTGTTAATCGACCAGGGAATGCATATCTTTATTGTAATATTGAAACAGTAAGTAGTATAATTAGTTTAAATATTGTAAAATGTGTTGGATAAAATTGTTGGATTTAGAATTATAAGTAAAACAATTGTAATATTGGGTACCAAGTTTCGAGCCCCTAACACAGTGTATAAAGGTTATTTGTTTAAATTCTGTTTACGAAAGAATTATTAGCTGCGACAAGAAAGCTAAATAGAATATAGGCCGTGTTCATAATTTCGTTCATGGTAAATGCAGAGTCTGATTAAGTTATATAATATTTATTTTCATTATTTATAACGAATAAGAAAGTAAGTGTATATATTTTCTAAAAAAGTTTAAAGTATAGTGACCAAGGCTTTAGATGAACATGAGTTTAGGAAATCATACGAATACATATTAGGTAGATAATTTTAACTACAATCTATCAACCTTTAAGTGGAAATTAATATTATCAATTCCAATCGTTCTCTATACAGGGTGTCCGGGAAAATGTGGGAAATCTCCCGGATATGAAAAAAATACGTGAAAAGAATACTACAAGTTCATATAAACTTCTTTCGTATCGGCGTCCTCTTCTGAGATATGGGCTCCCAAAGAGCTCCCATGGAATTAAGTTTTTGACACATCAATTATTAAACCAAACAGATAGGTATATTTGAATTTTTTTTTCATATGATGTATACCATGTAAGACCCTTCAAATTACTATCCCAGAAAGTGTTGCGAATTACACACAGCTGCAGGGACGGACTAGCTGTGACACTAATGTGCCCATTTTTTTTACGCCCTGTGTGATAAAAACTTTGGACCACGTTTTTTACATATACCTTTATAACTATTGACTAAAAATTAAGTACCTATTACTCTTCATTCATGTCGCTAATCCTAACCGTTTTTGGAAAAACGTAATTTTTAACATATTTACATCATGTATATTTAGCGGATTTCAATAAAAGATACATATATCTTTGTTCCTATAAATTATAAATGTTCACTTTTAACTGCTTAATATTAATACATGATCGCAATAAAATGACCTTTTCCCGAAAACGGTTAGGATTAGCGACATGTATAAAGAGTACTTAACTTTTAGTCAAAAGTTAAAGGTATATGTAAAAAACGCTGTCCAAAGATTTTATCATACAGGGCGTAAAAAAATGGGCACATTAGTCACAGCTAGTCCGTCCCTGCAGCTGTGAGTAATTCGCAACACTTTCTGGGATAGTAATTTCAAGAGTCTTACCTGGTATACCTACATATCATATGAAAAAAAAATTAAATAAACCTGTTGGTTTAATAATTATGTGTAAAAAACTTAATTCCATGGAAGCTCTTTGGGAGCCCATATCTCAGAAGAGGAGGCCGATACGAAAGAAGTTTACATGAACTTGTAGTATTCTTTTCACGTGTTTTTGTCATATCCGGGAGATTTCCCACATTTTCCCGGATACCCAGTATAAACATTTTATTAAAAATAACTTAAAAAATCATAGATGTCAATATTTTTTGCGTGACCAATAAAATTTTTTTGTTTCTTTCCATGTGACAACTGCCCATTTCGACCTATAAAAATGGCTGTTGTGCTTTATTATAAAAATATTTTAACAAATTGGATATAGGACATAAAAGATGTTTTATATTATTGCACTATAGATAAGCATGAAAATTTATCGGAAATAACGAAAAATGTTTAAAAAAATCCGATATCCCAAAAAACTTAATATATATACATAAATAATAGGTTTAAATAATAAAGAATTTTTAGAATTTAATTCTACAAAAATGTATAACTAAGCAGCTTTTTAGGAAAAAAGCTTTTGGCGGAAAATCCAAAAAATATAAAATAACATTTATACAGGACGCTACTCCGCCAGAACAGCCCTGGCAGTCCCATGTAAATTTTGCCCTCATATATTGGGTTCCCCTATTAATTTTACCACATGTTGGACTCGAACAAAATTTTATTGTTTTCTAATAAACCAATTCAAAGTTATTTAGAATAGCTTTTCATAAAACTCTTCTTAAAATTAAATTTGAATAAGATAAGTAGAAAATAATAAAATTTTGTGTACCACAATTTACATGGTATTTCTCATGGTAAGTCTGGCGGTCATTCACACAAAATAAGAAAGAAATTCTTTACGTTACTCAATTTAATTGAATTTTAAAAATTGTTTATTTGAAAATATTATTTTCTAAATTTATTACTTTTTTTCTGTACTTCGGTTTTCCATTACATTTTTCAAATTTTGTATAGTTATATATTATAGGTATATGAAATAAGTCAGTTTGTAAAAATATTAACAGCACAACAGTACAGAAAAAGTTAGTAGAACTTTTTAAAATTTCTAAAAACATTATACGCGAAGAGAAATGTCGATTCCCAAAATAAAAAGTTAGAACAAAAATTTACAGGGTGTAAAAATTAAAACTATAACGAATTTGATTGTGAGTGGCACTTACTGAGATATTTTAAGTAGTGTGTCTGAATTTTAAATCTATTCTACAACTCCTAAATTATTATCATAATTTTTTTCTAGTAACTAGATATCTACTTGTTGACACTTTTTGTCATGCATGTGCGCTTACCAAAAACAAGAAAAACAATGCAGGATGTGGTATTCATCATTTTTCCTAAAATTACCATATTTATTTTATAATAAAATAAACCTACGTATTACATAATAATAACAAATTCGCTGTACTTATATTGCTGTGTTAGGTGGCTCCCTTTATTTAAAAAAAAGATACTAGTCAGAATAATTGTATTACATACCCACCCCACCATCTTGCCCTCTCAGATTAAACAGAAAAGCATTCCAAACAAAGATTATATTACCTGACAATGTACTTAGCTATAAATTGTATAGGGTCCAAAAGATGGGAAATAAAATATGTATTAAAATAGTATGATTGTATTATTTTTGATTTTTCCCAAATAGCTGCTCGTTAATAAAAGTTATTGGTTAAGTAAAAGATTTTATATTTATTAATGCGGCACCTTTCATTTTCTTATACCGCACGCTAAGTTAAAATACTGGACTGTCCAATGCAATACCGGACAATCTAGTCAATAAGTTTAGTGCCAATTATCTTATTACTTATCACCAGCGGCGCACCCAGGATTTTATGTTAGGGGGGGCCCGCCAACCAGTGCTGGAAGCAAATTTTTTTAATAAACTTTTAAGTTACGCATTTTTCTAGAACTTTGGAGCTTTTTTAACAGGTACTCTTGCAGGGAAGATCGCAATAGCCTAGTCATGGGAGTCGTTAAACGGTTTCTTAGGGGGGGGGGGGGGGGCATTGGCGGCTTGTGACTTGTTAACTTGGGGGTGTACTAAAAGCTTGCTGTAGGCGAAATGCGCCGCAGGCGAAATTTTTTTATGACCACGCCCAAATTTGGTCAATATAATTATTATAGTAAATATTTTAAAAATTTATGATTACCTTCTTATTCTATTGAAAATGAAATAAGATAAAAAAATAAAAAGGCTAATTGATTTTTCATTAGTGGTACATTGTTTAAAAGTAAAGTTCATTCATCTGTTTTTATTTGCAGCAAATTTATCAATAACAATAAAGTCCCTAGATTTACACTTTGTGGTATGTATCAAGCTAATTTCGAGAGTTTAGGTCTTCCCTTAATTTTAATTTAAATTTTTTGCTCAATACTTAATGAGCTAAAATTGTTTCTCGAACATTCATAGTCGTTTTGGCATTAAAACTGTTTATTTTTATTAAAATAAGTCTTTACTACCCCAAAATAATAACAAAAATATAAAGGAAAACTCGAAATAATAAATTCATACATTCAATCAAACCATATTAAACCTCAATAAGTCAACTTTTGTCAATAAGTCAACTTCCAGGGGGAGGGGGGGGGGGCAAATGCCCCACCTGGCCCCCCTCAAACGAGGCCCGTGAGATAAATCTAAGAAAATTGACTTTTTAAAATAATTATCCACTTTCATTTCATTTCATTGGGGGTTTTGGGGGGGCCAAGGCCCCCTTGGCCCCCCCCCCCCTGGGTGCGCCACTGCTTATCACAATTATCGCATTGCACTATAATAATAATGTTTATTGCACGAGATATAAAAAAAAAATAAACACAGATCGCGACGTGTCCGGAAGTAAAATGTACCTAGGTATGGTTCTTGACAGGAAACTAAGATGGTACAAGCATATTGAATATATTATGGAAAAATGTGAAAAAGGTTTAAATTTTTTAAGAGCTGTAACAAAGACATGGTGGGACTGCGACGTCAAAACATCCCTTATTTTTTATAAATCCTACATCAGATCTATTTTGGACTATGGATGTGTATTGTACGGGTCTGCCTGTAAAACGTTGCAAGATAAAATCGATCGCCTACTATTTAAAGCACTGAGAATATGCCTTTGGTGCCATGAGATCTACACCTACTGAAGCCCTCTTGGTTGAAGCCTTAGAACCCCCGTTAACCTTAAGAAGGGAAATTTTATCTAGTAAACTGATATTCAAACATAAATACCTGCACACCAATCTCGTCAATAAAATTTCTGTTTCGAATATTCATGATCTAACAGATAAATACTGGATACATAAAAACTCTCCTCCCCTTTGCCTAGCATTTAGAAATTTTCAGCAAGAAGTAGATAACATTAAACACCTCTCCCAATTCGAGATAGAGTACTTTACTTTGGTTTTTCCAATAAGTCTTTCTTTATCTGCTTTCACGGATCACCATGCGAGTATTCTCAATACCAGCCTAGAAACGTATTTAGACTCCCTTCACATCTATACAGATGCATCAAAATCTGAGCAGGGATGTGGCGGGGCCTTTTATATCCCCAAATTCAAAATTGAATACAAATTTAGATTAAATGGCAGTTTCTCCGTTTTTACTTGCGAAGCCATCGCTATCCTAGAATCTCTAAACTACTGCACTAAATTGGACCATAACAAGTTTTTGATCCTGTCGGACTCCTTGTCGATCTTAAAAGCCCTTAAAAATTTGGATAGCTGGAGCTATAGTGTGTGTCCAGTACTTTTTAAGATCAAACAATCCCTTAAAAAGCTTAGTCAATATAATAAATCAGTGGTGTTTATGTGGATAAAAGCACATACAGGGCTTGTTTATAATGAAGCTGTAGATCAACTAGCCAAAGACGCTATTATTAGTGGCTCACCAATGAACTACTCTATTGGTATACCAGATTCTTATCTTATTTGCAAGTCTAGAACATTAGAACAATGGCAACATAGATGGAGTAGCTATAAGAGTCAATAAAACAAGATTTTCACAGATCCACCCGGACATTCCTATAAAATACTGGCACTCCACTCTTAACGTTTCGAGGAGATACATAACCACTTTAATTAGGCTTAAATTTGGACATGCAAGTTCTCTCTGCTCACCTTAAAAAAATTAATGTTGTTGAATCAGAACTTTGTGAGACTTGTGCCGTTCCATGTGATTTGGATCATATATTTTTCGAATGCCGAAAATACTCCAACAACATATAATATAATATTCTATAATAACGGAATGTCATATCATGGCTCCCCTAAACTTACTCCACGTCCTGTCGGAGGTAAACAATGTAAAGGCGCAGAAGGCTGCATGTCCTTCTTACATAGAAATAATATTAAACTGTGATTATTAAGTTATAATCGTAATTTTATATCGGAATCCTTAAGAAATGTAGATATCCTGAATTCCTACTGTTATGTGTTTTCCCAGGGCCCTTCTGTTTGCTTATAAAATGTTCTGATCGGCCCAGAGCGAGAAGCGAGTAACCCTGTCTCTTTCCTGTTTTTTTCCTTTTCTTTTTTGTTCCTTTTTCTTATGATTTGACGTATTATCTGTAACCCTTAAAAACTTAGCGGCTGGCTGAATGGAAGACCTGCCAAAGCCAAAAAAAAAAATAAAAAATCGCGACGTGTCACCTTTGTTGCTTTGAAAACATGGACATATATAGGGACAATGGGATGGACATCATGGTCGCCCTCCCTTGCCTTGTATACCTATCGTGATCACGTGACCCTATCTAAGCACTGCGACTACGCGAACGTCCCGCGAGAGCTAACTCAGCTAACGAGTAGAAACAATGAGGTATAGAAGCTATCATTTTCGATGTGTGTAGTCTGTAGTGTTACATTATGGCCACACTTTTAAAGATATTTTTAGAGGAAATACTACGCTAAGAAAAGTGTACGGTTCAACGGTAAATTTTTGAATACCTATTTCTAGAATTTTTGTAATCGCAGAAAAAAGGATTTACCTACTTATTTTTATATATGTGTATAATTAAATGTATGTACTCTGCACACCTGCCTCCTAACAGGTATACTTTATTTAAAATTTACTTAGCTTTCAACCTGTTTTTAAAATAAATTTATCTTTATTTATATATTCAGTTTTAAAAAAATTGCATAAAAAACATCAAAACTCCATAACGAGAGGCGACATTAAATTCACAGTTTTTTTCTGACATGAGTGCATGAGCTGAAGAGTCGATTCCTATTTTTATTATTTAGGTATTAAAGTTGTTGTTAGGTACATTTAGGTCCTAATGCTTAATTAGTATGTTTTTTTAAACTAATGTAACAACCAAAAGTTAACGTTTAAATGTAGACTCTTTGGTGATGTCACTGATGTCAATATAGTACCTACATTTGATTAGGTCAAATAATTTACGTATTTAATTATTCGGATGACGTCCAATGACCAAATATCCTCTAAAAATAACGGTATTTTTACGACAGCTACCTCTGGGTCGGGATATATTATAGGAGATGTCTAAACTAAATCCTCAAATAATACAGGGTGTTCACATTTTTTTCTTTATATATAGTTATCTTAAAAACGGAATATTTTCTTTTTATTAAATTAAACTTTATACGGTTACACTGTTTATCGGTGGCTGGCCCCGACGAGAGGGGGGCATGACGGGGAGATTTCTTCTCTAGTCCGGAGTTTTCGAGGGTACCCCCAGCCCCGGTTTTCCTCCCCATGCTGCATGATCAGAAAAAATGTTCAGGTGGTGTAACCAAAAACTAGAAGTATGACGATATAAGTGTCACGGTTAAAAGTAACCGGTTATTAAGAAATAACAGTCGCTATCGGGGATTAAATATGATCTGAAGCAGTTACTAGTGATGGGAAAAACGAGAATGATAATCGATTGTTCACTCAAATTCTATATGAGGGGCAATTTACAAAAAATCATTATTTTAATAATTATGAAGCACATATATTTTTACTTCTAAAAAAAAAAGGTCGCCAGTTTCATAAACTAACTACTTTGTATAGCCCCGCAATGAGTGATTGGTTATTTTTTAACTCCTATCACTATCAAAAACCATTATGTTCATCACTCATTTCGTCACTCGAATGATTTCCGAAGATAATCGAATTATTCGAGTGATTGAAGAAACCGACTGATCGGTTATTTTTCACTCGAGTTATCCCATCACTAGCAGTTACCAGTTATTCAATATACCAAGCGCTCGCACATCGCACTGCCGACTGAGTTCGCCGGCTCATGGCAGCCTTCTTTCGCTGCACGCTGTTATTTTCTAAATAACTGGATAAAGAATAACATGGTTATTTTAGTAATAGGATGTGAAGCAACTACTAGTTATTCATATACCAACCGATCGCACAGCACTGCCGCTGCTTAAGTCGCCGGCTCATGCAGCCTTCTCTCGCTGTTAAATAACTGGATATTAAAAAATAACATGGTTATTATTAGTAATCGGATAATTTTCATATCACTTTGTGGGCGGTAACGGTAAGGTATAATTAATTTCCAATGAACGTTATTTCTCTGATATTTGATAGTCCTGGTTTGCAGGATGAAAGGTGTTAAATAGTTACAAGATAATTTCACGTCTTCACTACTCTTCACGTTTCAAATGGCGAGGGAAATAGTAGATTGGTGGATAGGTTGGCAATTGTATATATATTCTGTAATTCCCCGAAGCGCGTTGTTTCGTTGTAGCGTTGTATTTAATGTATTTTTTATTTGTGTGTATGTCGTGAGTCGTGACCGTCGTATTGTGTGTATTTACTTAGTATATATGATACTACATAGGCTTTATTTTTATTGGTAATTTAACTATAGAGACTAGGGTGTGTGGTATGTGATGGGTACAGTAACATAATATGCTGAAAATAAAATAGAGAAAACGTTGTTATTATTCAAAATAACAGCTATTTTAATTTGGCGCCAATAAAATATTTAAAAAGAGAAAAAGTCGATTATTTAAATTGACACCTTCACCTTAGTAAATCTCATTTTTTGAAAATAACTGGTAACTGTTTAAAACAACAGTTAATTTAAAATAACAGTCACCGGTATATAACCGGTATAAAACCGGTATAAAAATAACTCTTAAGCCCACCTCTACCAAAAACCTAATCGCTTGACCAGGGGCGTGCGTGCAGGCAATGCTAACTTTTTTAAATATGCACACCACTGCGATACTTTTAATTTAGTGAGGGGAAAGGAAAAACCTTTGCTGTGCTATGTTAAATTTTTAAAAGAAACTCTCAACTTAGCTGTTGACTTTGCTTTGTTGTTTAAATGTAACTAAAAGGAACTTCTGTCATTTACTTTGCTTTGCTGTTTAAAAAAAGCAAAAGGAAAACAACTACTATGGGGTCATAATCCACCGACTGTGACGGCCTATAATTCCTCTGTTGCAAGGGTCAGCAACGTAATTGTCCTATAACTTGTCTGTCGAGAGAGAAAGCTGTCTTATCTATCATTCCTCTGTGTTGGTGATGTCATGTCACTGTCACCCACGGGGATGAAGGTGGGATTGGGCAACCCGCAACATCTTGCCACCGGATATGTCAGCCACCTGGCCATATTTGAACGTATGTGCAAAAGCAATTGAGACGTACGTGCGATTAAAATTTGACATCGTTGACGTTTCGTTTTCGTAACCTTTCTTTTTTTAGACCGCCTTGTGGAAATGTTTTATTTTTTTGTGATTTTTATCGCACCGGCATTATTATTTATATTAAAAATGTCACTGAAGTTCTTAGTATTTCTCTGAGTAAGTACTAAATATTGTAATATATTATTATTAAGCTAAAAATATTGCATCCGAGAATATTTCTTTTACTTCCAAATAATGTTTCTTGGAGGGATGATTTTTTATAACCTTGAATTGAAAGTCTGTACCTGACTGTGAAACTTGCTAATTTTTAATTCTAGCGATATTACTAATCAGTATTTATGTGTTTCATTTAAAGAATATGATGAAAATACTAGACTTACTTATGCCAGTGACAAACTAGTTCGCTTACTCGATGTAATTCCACGAGAAATTGTATCGTTTCCTTAATAATAGTGCATTGCTCACTTAGAAGATACATTTTTAGATATTTATGGAAATGAATTTCAAAAATTTAACTTCTGTGAGCAACACGACATATGTAATGAAATTGTTAAATTATATGTTCGATTAACAGTTTACAAATATTTAAGAGATAAAAATACTCAAAATCAAACTTTAAGTGCTGGACACTATAAAAAGCATAACATCTTTAATAAAAGTAAAGTTAATGACCCCAGTTATAAAAGATTTAAAACCAATTAAACAATTTTCTCAGTTTTTATTTAAAAATAATTCTTGTTTTAAAACATTTTACTAATGTATGAGATTATTCTGCCCAATTTTTTTTTTGTTTCATGTTAATGCACACCTACAAGACTAGCCCAATGTTGACCTCCACCAGATTAAGACTTGCCCCACATAAAGACCTAATTTTAATAATGACCAGCCCTATAGTGCAAAATTGAAAAGCATAGGCAAGGAAGCCGTTGAACGACACCACGGTGACTCTAAACTTGTACCTACTAAGAAGGGTGATAAAGAATCACTGGTAGATACCTTAGATGCTTCCTTGGCTTATATTTTTGTACAGGCCCAGGAAGTTAGTCGACTCTGAATACCACCTTTAATCCCTTAGGAAACTTTTATTTTTGATAGTACAATGTTCCGTAACTAGTTCATACCAGAAGTTCATATAGTTATTAGAAATTCGTCTTGTGTTAGACTCATTGGAAGTTATGCCTTCTGCATTAAGATCTTTTTGATCTAAACTTGAAATAAATTATAAACAAAATATGGTCGTTTTTTTTTCTAGAAGTCTTATTGTTGTTTATAGTAAATTAATTTTTTTAATGTTGTTTGCTTTGCTGTTTTTAATCGTTGAATAAACATAATTTGTCTCAGAAAATTAAAAAGCAAAGTAAACAAACATTAAAAAATTAATTTACTAACCTGCAATTAAAATCAAGCGTTCCCCCGCCTTCCTCACCCCCTGCCACCTAACATGGCGATCGGTTAAACGTCATTCCCGTTTCGTTCAATTAACATGCAAATAACGTTTCTCTTAGTTGGTGTTTTGTGACTGTCACTGTCAGATCAGTTGTCAGCGTGAATCGCGTTTTTTTGAAAAATTTGTTGATTTCTTCAGTTTTTCACAAGTTGCAAGTAATTATGGCATCATCAGAGCGATACAGTTTTTCACTTACGACTTTTAGGTAAGTTTATTCCCGTTTATTCAATATTCAGTAAGATATTTAAAGATGCTGTGTATCTCTTAACCCATAATTTCAATGAAAATTTTTGTAGTCCTTCAGGAAAGCTAGTTCAGATTGAATATGCTTTGGCAGCCGTAGCTGCTGGTGCTCCATCGGTAGGGATTAAAGGTAAGCGTTTTCCGTGGTTTTTATTTAATAAAGTCTGAACCGTCCTTGCTATAGACTACTTAATAGGCCTCCATTTATTTCTTTTAAATAGCGAAGCAAAGTAAAAATCTTTGCTTAGCGAAGTTGTTAAAAGAACGCTTCGCGAACAACTTTGTATAGTTCGTATCGGAAATAGAGAGGGAAGGCCTATAATAGGCCTGTGGGTGTAATACATAAAGTTCGTTCACACAAAGTACTTAATGAAATAACCCGATTACACTGACCTTTTCAGTATTTTTACAATTTTAAACGAATTTTGGGCCTTGTGCACTTAAGGTATGTAGGAAATTTAACATTTTCTATCTTGCGGTTGTTTATTTTTATACTTATTATTGTAAGCAAAACCAAATTTTTGGATAAAGCCAATTTAAAAAAAATATTTAATTTGTCAATTGTGTATCTTCCTTTACCTGAATATGTATCAATCAATCAATCAATATTGATTGATTGATGACATTATTATAAAACACACCAAAAAATGAAGTGTATAATATATAAATTTTATAATTCTGCTGATCGGCTCCAAAAAGTGTATCAGGGCGGGTTTGTACTTCTTTAATAGATTTTGTTTACTGCACTTTAGGACAGCAACTCATACTACTTTATACTTAAGGTGGGAGTATCAACATGCTTGCCAACCTATAACCTATTTCGCGTAGATTTATTTATGTTTTCTAGCTTTTATACAAAATTTAAAGAAAATCAGTATCGACTTGATATTCTATAGGTAATAATTGACATATTTAATAAATATCAAGGAATTTCATAACTTATTTTAGGAGAATTGTATAGCGAAAAATATCGGGTAAGATTTTTTTTAACATTATTATGTCATTGTCAGTCATTGTTGTTTCACTATACAATTCTCCCAAAATTAGCAATGAAATAAATTGATATTTTTGTAATATATCAGATACTACCTAAATAATGTACCGACGATAATGATTTTCTTTAAATGTTAGTTATTAAAATAATAAACTTAAAAAATCAACGCGAAATAGGTTATAGTTTGGCAATAGATTGAATGACGTTGAGAATTCAACCTTAATGTGGAACAACAATGATCACAAGCTATAATTTTTTTTAGCTTCAAATGGGGTTGTTATCGCCACTGAAAATAAACACAAATCTATTTTATATGATGAACACAGTGTACACAAGGTTGAAATGATTACTACGCACATTGGTATGGTCTACTCTGGAATGGGACCTGACTACAGGCTTCTTGTTAAACAAGCTCGTAAGATGGCTCAACAGTATTACCTTGTTTATCATGAACCAATACCTACTGTTCAGTTGGTTCAAAGAGTCGCAGCTGTGATGCAGGAATATACACAATCAGGAGGTTTGTAATAATATGACAAGTGGCTATTCGTCTATTTCAATGTAGGTATATTCTAAATTAAGATTAAAACATGTTAAGCAAGTCCTGTATTTAGGAAATTTTTAACCATCTGCTTGACTAGGTAAAATATATGAGTTAAAAGTGTGTTCAGCGCACATTTTTATACAATAAACCTACCTATTCGTCCTATTATTGAGATATTTTAATATGCTTTTCACTGTGAATCATCCCTCTATACCTACACAGTATTTATTTTGACTATTTTCATGTTCTAATAATAATTACAATGTTAGTAAAATATGTTGCCTGTTGAAGAATAAATAACACTTTTTTTTGTACAGGAGTTCGACCTTTTGGTGTGTCACTTTTGATTTGTGGCTGGGACAATGATAGGCCATACCTCTTCCAATGTGATCCTTCTGGGGCTTATTTTGCATGGAAAGCCACGGCTATGGGAAAGAACTACGTTAATGGGAAAACATTCCTGGAAAAAAGGTAAGAAATCTGGATGTGTCATTAATACAATATTTATTATAGGTAATTTGTTTCCTTATTAAACTGCATACATAAGTACCTTTAGTTTGACAAAAAGTAAGTAAGTTAATTTTAAACTTACAAATTCAAGTCAATAATAATAACAAGTAGGTAAGTAAGAGAGAAGTTTTACAAACTAGACATAACCTACTATACAATTAATACAGAAATTATAAAAACACCTTTTTAAGGCTCCTAACATTAATACTTAAATAATCTAATTATTTATAACACTGCTGATCCATACATTTTTTATAAAGATGGATTTGTTTATACTAAAATATTCATTATTAACCCGAGGAACATGGTACATGAAACCTCATGGTATTAATTAAATAGCAGTATTTAAGTTATTAACTATACAGTGTGTCCCATATAACTAAGGGGCTATACAGAAACAGGAGACTTGAAAATAGGTCACTTATGCTTAATTTCTTATTATAAAATATCGCTCTGAATTTTCAATGTATTCATTAAGAAATGTGTTTATTTAAACATTTCTTGCCATCTAGCATTTAAATGCAAATATCTCAAAAACTAGCTCTTTAACTGTGGATATTTACATGAAGAATTAATTCAGGAAATAAAAAAGTTTAATTATGAAATCAAATCAAATCAAATCAAATTTTATTTCCCAAAACAAAATTTACAATGTTAAATCAAACTTAATTTTAAGCACCTAGGTATAAATACCTGTGTGTGCTTGTGCCCTACTACTGTTATTTACAATATTACACATTATATCACACAAACAATAGGAATATATATATATCTATATTTATATGTTTATTATACAAAAATAAGTACGCTCTTCTCTTTCCCCTTTTCCCCATATTACACAACCGTTCAAACTCTGATAAATCCATAAAAAGATATATAAACAATTAAGATTTAAAATTCCACCATACTATCCTTTCTTTCCCAAACCATACTGTAAACCCACCTCACACCCAGAAACTAAGTTATTTAATTATGATTCTGATATATTTTCTATGCTGAAATCAAAAGAAAAAAGAAAAAAAGGCAACAGAAAGAAAAGCAAGGGTAATCACAGCAGTATCTGATTTTCTACAATGAACTTTTTTACTTCCCGTGCAAATTTCTTTCCCCCCGCCATGTTCCTCACTCTGTCAGGCAACAAATTGTAATATTTTGGACCTAGGTGAACAATGGAATGTAGACTTATAGATCTATTGCTTTGTGGTATTATGATATGCCTCCCTACATTTATTCTGGTTAAATAGTTATGATCTATCAATGTTTGGGTGCTATAATTCTTCTTTATGAAGACACAAATTGCCAGAGCATAGAGTGATTTAAGATTACAAATTTCGATGGAGTAGAGTTGTGCTGTAGGGTAAAGTCTGGGTCTCTTAAAAATAATTTTAATTACAGTATTTTGTATTATTTTCAAAGATTCTAAATGTGTCTCATATGCTCCACCCCAAACTGAAATTCCATACCTAAGTAGTGGCTCTATTAGTGTTTTATAGAACAATATAAGTAGCTTTCTCGACAAAATTTCTCTTAGTAGATAGAATTTGTGCAACAAAGCCCGAACTTTCTTTGTCAAGTATTGAGCATGCAGATCCCATCTTAAGTGTTGGTCCATCATAATGCCTAGATATTTTTATTTAAATAGTGCAAGAATTCGGCTCTAGCGTGAGCAATAAAATACAGGTAACTTAGGAGTGGCTCCAGAACAGGAGACTGTCAATCCATTAATAATTCTGCCTTCTCGGCTAACATTAACTGTATTGGAGGAGGCATTTGAAATCAAATAACAACAATAATTATTTATGAATAAATAATGCCACGAAACTGTCATAATGCTTACTTTTATTTTTTCATAGGTATCTGAGATTATTTTAATAAAAATAACCTATTGTTAATTTATAATTATTTTAATTGTAATACCATTTTTATTTTATGCAGGGTCCTGTAATAGTGTGTCAGACTTCCATAACTTGTATACGAATTAAGTAGGATTTCATGTTTGTCGCTTAATTTGTACAGTTTTTTTAATAAACATTTAAAATAAAAATTTTACACTTTACTTTAAATGAGAGTTTTTTAATTTGCATATTTTCATTACTAATGTTTTATCTTTTTAAAAAGAATTTTTAAGATATTTTAAGGTTATGTTTAATATCGTTGCAACAAACATGAAGTTTGTGATTCCTTAATAAATTAAAAATTCAAGTAAATTTTACAATTATGCTTGAATTTGATCAAAGATATCTGAAATTGATTTGATATTTTGATTAATTTATGAAGGTCTTTATGGTGAATATAAAAAAAATTAAAAAAATTATTAATGTTTTTTAAAAAAAATATATTTTTTTATTTTAGGAGGTCACGTTTTTGAATATATGCATAACTTTTAATTCTAAAAAACTGTCCTTAATAACAGTTTGCTGAATTTTCTGAAATAGGAGTACTTTATTCTTGTACAAGTTTTATATTTTTTGGCCTACACTGTACGCAGTTTGCCTTGCAACCATTCCAAGTGCACCTAATATGATTATCGAACATGCACCAACTTTTATCAAGAATAAAATTTTCTGAGAAATCGGTAATAAAAAAAATGTCCATAACACTTAAAACAACCACACTGTATAAAGTAAGAAAAAGTAATCCAATAAATAGATAAATAAATAAGTAGATAATCACACCCTATGAGACCACAGAGGTCAAAAATTTACACACAATTCAATCCAAGACTAAGACAAACGCAATAATCTTACAAAACTACAGGCGAATGCCTAAATATTATTATTGTAAAATTCCTGAAAAGTATAGTAGGGTCTAGTAATTAGTTGCCTTTTTAGTCTTTGCTTAAAAATCCTGTCATCAATCACCTGCCGATAAGCCAGTGGTATGTGGTTATAAATGTTGATGCTCTCAAATATCAAGGAATTTTTGCGCTCACCCATATAACTTTTTAATTGTTTAAATAACAGATCTAAAATTTGGTTGATTTATACGTGATATTAGCTTCGTTCGTCGTACAAGCAAATTATCAACCGATTTCCATTTTTTTTTCTGCCCAAGCGTGATTGTGAACTGTTTGGAAATTACATGCTCTGCGAACAGGTTCTCAAACTCCAAACGGATAAGAAACCTTTTTTTTTTGTATTTAAAAGTGCATTTAGTACATAGGTAAAATTATAACATGAACAACCCTTAATTTAACAAATCACAGATATATAAAAATTGCACCTAAGTGACTTAAACCTGTATGTGCAATTATTGATAATCAATTTCTAATTCTGATATATGCAAAAATCACCCTAGACTATACTAAAATAATAATAGCATCCCTACAATACTACACCATCCTATATATCCACATGTGTTAAGAATAAAATTGTTTGAAGGTTGTAGACAATGATGTATCTTGAGACTCAAGAATAAAGTTCATACATAAAATATAAATAAGAATGTAACTCTCAATCTAATATACTTGATAATTTCAAAGTAAGGCCTTAAATACGTTTAAATTTTGAAAGAGGAAAGTTCTGCGACCCAAAACAAATTTCTTCTGGTCAAGCAACTGCCTAATTCTAAGGGGTAAAAGATTATACATTTTAGGTGCCAAATAAGTAGAGGATCTTAAATGTTTTGTGTTATTGTTAACTGAGGTTTCCAAATGTCTATTCACATTACCTCTAGTTGCATAATTATTGTTAATATAAAATTTCTTGTTAGTTTTATGAACGTAATAGCATGACAGACAGTAAAGTGAACGAACATCAAGAATTTCCTGCAAGTACAGAGATGCAAACGCCGGATTTTCTGGCAGCGGGTTGGGGTTTATCGTGTGCGAATGCTTTTAAACACATGCGCATGCGTCGTCAGTTTGCTGACAGTTTATGTTTGCTGTACGAAGAAAGCTAATATTTTGATGACGGATGCCATTTTGTCACTTCCGGTTTATCCGGAAATTACCTCAACTTGAAATCTTTAAATGGAAAACCCTGTATATTTTTGGTTATATCGATTCAGAACACCATTCCATATTCAACGACACCCCATACGTCACTTTTTGACACTTTAAATCATTTTTATTTTTTCATTTTATGCTATGAAATCTATAAAATGGTTTACTTCTAATCCAAAAACTTGATAAGAATGCAATTTTCAAGTTTAATTGTGTTTTAAATTTTTCACAAACTTTTAAACTTTTTAAAAAGGCTTTTTCAAATGGAAACATTGACTTACTCGGGCAAATAGAGCACTTTTTTTCCAACAATTTTATATCGGACATTCTTATGTCAAGTTAAAAAAGGAGAAATGATATTTTATTAAAAATACCAATTCATGACATAAATATAACAAGAAGCGCAAACGTATTTTTTGCATTTATCTAGGTACTCATGACGTCATAATGTTAACAAACAAAATAACATAACGGCACGCATAGCCATCTAGGTGAAAAAAATTAAAAGAACGATGATTTAAAGTGTTAAAAAGTAACGTATGGGGTATCGCAGGGAATGGTGTCATCAATAGAGCCAAAGGTCATTTCCGGTTAAACCGACAGTGACAAAATGGCATCCGTTATGTCATAAAATGCAAAATAATATTACATACAGTGTGACCAGTAAAGTCCGCATAATATGGGATTTTTTTATTAATAGCTTTATTCTAAATTTGACTTTGGGATCAAGTTCTGTTTCGATCAAGATGAAAATTAAGCAAAAAAATAGTAGTCACTTGATTCGCATTATCTGTCAAATTTACATTTTTTCCAAAAAATAATTCAAAAGTAGGGTTATTTCTGAAAGTATCGAAAAAGGTTATTAAAAAGAGTTTTTTTAAATGCAGTTTCTAGCCCACATGCAAAATTTTAGCTGCATAAGATAATTTTGATTTTTTACCCATAATTTGTAAATTGCACCACTTTTGCAAAATAAGACTCAACGCAACCTACATAAAACTTCTTAGTTTTGGCAATGCTTTATTTCAGATACATTTTCTTTAAAGCAGCGCAATATTAAATGTTTGTTTTTCTACAAAATCAAAATTGGGCTATTAAAATTTGGTCGCATGTTATGCAAAGTTTATTTGTTTTTGACCCTGTATAAGGTAACTTCATAAAATAAGTATTTTTAACTTGTTTTTTAGTTTGTGTCTGAAAGTAATAATACACCTTAATATTAAGACAAAAAAGAACACAGTGTCATCAGTAAAGTGTTCATTAAGTGGAAAATAAATTTTGGTGGTGGGTAAAAAATCAAAATTATCTTATGCAGCTGAAATTTTGCATGTGGGCTAGAAACTGCTTGTTCCGGTTATTTATTTAACACCGTATTTATTCTCCAGAAAAGAGCTCTGCGATTTATGTTAGGCTTAAAACGAAGGGAATCATGTAGGCCATTGTTTAATAGTAACAAAATCTTAACATTACCATGCATTTTTATATTAGAAACCGTATGTCTTGTGCATAAAAAGTTTAGCCAGGAAATTCTCTCTGCTTCCTCTTATTTTTTCCGTAATACTCACACCGCAGCTCTTCCAATACCGGGTTCCACCTTAATTAAGAATTATTTTGTATACAGGGGCAAAAAAATGTTTACTCATCTGCCTAGGCAGGTTAGAGACATTTTGTGCATTAAAAAATTTAAGAGGGAGGTCAAGAAGATTCTTTTGAATAAGACATATTACTCTGTCTCCGAATTTTTAGAGGATACATTTTAATTCTAGTATTTTTTGTTTGTTTGTGAACATTTTATCATTTGATTTTTAATATAGCTATGTTTGAGTCGGGGTTTGAGTATACGTATAGAAAAGTTGTCTGTTCCTCTTTGTTTTATGTAACTTGTTTTTATATTTTTTTATATGACTTTTATTTAGTCTAGTATAGGTACTTTTTCGACATTAACTTGTACTTAGTTTTACATTAATGGCTTTGTTAATGAAAAATGAAATTTTTTTATAACAATAAAGCGTTTTTTGATTTGATTTGATTTGAAAAACTTTTTTCGATATTTTCAGAAATAACCCACTTTTGAATAATTTTTTGGAAAAAATTAAAATTTGACAGATAATGCGAATCACGTGACTACTATTTTTTTTTGCTTAATTTTCATTCGATTGAAGCAGAACTTGATGCCAAAGTCACATTTCGAGGAAAGCTATTAATTAAAAAAATCCCATATGATGCGGACTTTACTGGTCACACTGTATAAACCCACCAAATTGTATTTCTGTAATTTAAACCATAAAAAAGTTATAGAGGTGAACATTTTTCCTGAAACACCAGGTATGATGGGTATCTGCAACAAAAACTTTAAAAATATTTTCTTAGTAATAAATTGTTGAATATATTTTTATTATTTTTCAACCTATAACTTTACGAATCTGATTTGGGATTAGATTAAGTATGTTTACCATAAACTGGAATTAAAAACTGCTTAACTGGCCACTTGTAAATCCTACTTGTCAGTTAACTCTGCATTTCTATTACAGGTACAGCGAAGAACTTGAACTCGATGATGCTGTGCACACTGCCATTTTAACATTGAAGGAAAGTTTTGAGGGGCAGATGACAGCAGATAATATAGAAGTAGGAATTTGTGATCCTAATGGATTTAGACGACTTGATCCTTCTCATGTCAAGGACTACTTGGCAAATATTCCATAATCGAACAATATTTATATTTTATAAGTTAAGTAATTCTGTTTTTAAAGGGATTTTTTAAGTAATAAAATAAAGCGGTATAATGGCTAACAAAAAATACAAATTTTGCGTTGTTAATTTGAATCAGGCTGGCACTCCTAACCAAGACGATAAAGCGGAGATACATCACGCATCTCATTAAAAAACTTATAACATAACATGTCTATGCGCACTAAAGAAAATTTATAGGGTTAGAAATATTAACTCCAATCAACAAAATGGAGAGAGAAAGAAGAGTGAGCGAGAGAGAGGGGTTCTAGTGTGCCTGCTTGCCACCAGTGGCGCAATGGCGGGAAATTTGAACTGCGGTTTTAAAACTTTGCATTTTATTATTAACTTTTGAACGAGTTTTTATTGAGTTAATTTGTTATGTAATATTAAATAAATTAAAATATTGAATCTATAAAAAGACGCACAAATTTTTTATTTTATGGAATAAAAGCACATTTTTATTTTAACCAAGATTTGGAAAATAAATTGCCTATTCAAGGCTCTAAACTAGTCTAAACCACTAGGAAATTAGTATTTCACTTGTCCTGAATGTCAATAATTCACTATAAATTTGAGCTATTCATAGCAAATTGCCTATTCAAGGCTCTAAACAACTAGGAAACTAGTAGAAATAAATAAGGAAACACTTTATCACAAATACTTTTTTCTATGTTTATTTATAAATAAAACTGCATGGACAACGATAACAAAAAATAACTGTTTAGAACAAACTAATGTCTTTAGGTTAGGTCTCACAAGTCTCACTCATCAGGTATTATCTCAATTCATATAATATATCTCAATCTTCTATATATATAAAAATGAATGTTTGTCTGTCTGTATGTCCCGTATGCGTTCCTATACCATTTATCCGATTACGATGAAAATTTGGTGAGTTGTTGTGTGCAGGCCGAGAAAGGTTTCGGCATAAAAAAAAGTGGCGCAACGCATGCCGGGTACTAATAAATAATAATATAAAATGTTTATTGACGCGATGGTGAACCCGCCATTATTATGGGCGTAGCAACGCGCGCAGGGTATAGCTAGTACTGTACTAGCACTAGGCTGCAACGAGACAATTACTAAACATCCATAAGCTATCAGGTGATTCTTACAGCATTCTCTGAAACAAAAGAAACAGAAACAGTATCGGGTTGACATTAAATTTTTCTGTAAAATATGGCCGGTGGTCATTGAGTTAGCTCAAACCATTATCCTTATGGCATCATTTTGCTCGATGTATAATATTCCTTAAAAAAAACAAATTAGTCTTAAGTCGAATGAAATATACTTCTAATCTATACTCAGTAAAACAAGATTATCATTTCAAGAGCCCAAACTATCACTTTGTAACTGATACCTTGGGCACAAATCTGTTGCAGTTGTCTGCCGGCAGCCCAACGATAATTTGTTAATATTGACTTTTAAACTAATGATAAATATGTGAAACATTTCATGTTAATTTATTTTTTGTAAACTTACATTTCCAATATAAAAAATAGGGATAAGTGTAAAATCAATTTGATAAACAATAAAAAATAATTGCCTGCATGGAAGGCTAGAATAATAATTGAAAAATTACACACATCGGAAAAGTTTTCTAGAGTAGAAACTAATAGAATTCTATTAAATATTAAAATGATAATCAAAAAATTAATTTAATTTTCTGAGAAAAAACGTGGACAAGAGAAATTGACAGTTTTGACATGATGGGCTGGCTGGTTTGTTTCAATTAGGACCTGGCTCAGTTTAGGAAGCGTTATAGTAGGTCAGAATATAACTGTCTTTCTCTTTTATACGTCAAAAACATCAAAACTTAGCTAAATATTGTATTTAAATGCCATTTTTATTGCCAAACTATAGCTGGAAGTAATAGTCATAATTTTTTGTTAGATAGTAACATTATTTTTCCAAAAAAAGGTGATGGACAATATTATATTCAGCTCTAAAGTTGACTTTACAGCTAATTAAGAAAGGGAAATCCAACAACACCCTACAAAAAGGTAGTAAATTACATGCCAAAATGTGGTAAATTTCCATCAAAATAACTGGATAATTAACCGCCTAATATTAGGAGAAATGAAGACATTATGTTTAACCCAAAACCCGAACAAACCCTTATAAAAGTTCCAACCTAATCCTTTCTTTCTAAGATTTGAGGTTGAGAACTTCTTTTTTAGTTAAGGTGACAAAAAGTAGGCAGCCTCTGGGGGCTAATAGCGGCCAAAATAGAACACCAAACAAGCTTAATAGACTTCATTGTTCATAATGCTTCCAGTTAGCTGTCATGTGGTAATTTATATCGTACTGAGTACGTAAAAAAAAATAATAGTAAAATAATTTAATCATAATATTTGATATTATATTATGTGATCTTGATTTGGTTGAGATACGAATTATTAATTTAAAAAGCTGTTAGGGAACTGAGTTTTGCTTAGTCTCTGTGAACCATAATTTCCCGACGTACATTTTTAGAAAGTATAGTTTACTGGGGCTACTTAATTCTTAGCAACTTCCAAACCGCCCCATGCAGCTTTTTTAATAATTATTAATTTATATCAACTAAATCTAGATCAAGCATATCTGTTTTTTTTTAAAGAACTTTTTACCTTTTACTGAGTCTTTTTGACCTTTTTTTTAAAATCTTTCTTTTAAAAGTGTCTTTACTTTTGATTCCCCTATCTATTCAGTTGGTTTGGACTTCTCCTTTTTGAATTTTTCCTGTCCTGTCGTTATTGTCATTGTCGGTTTTCTTTTCTGTTTTTACAATTAAATAACTCATATTCAAACCCTTCTAAGTTCAAACCTAATCCGTTCTTTCCAAGATTTGAGGTTAAAAACTTATTTTTTTAGTCAAGGTGACAAAAAGTAGGCAGCTTATGTGGGCTAATAAGTGCCCAAAATAGAGCCCCAAACAAGCTTAATAGACTTTATTGTTCATAATGCTTCCAGTTAGCTGTCATGTGGAAATTTTTTATACAAAACGAAAAACGTTCTTTTGTAGGCGGTCATTCATTTTGTAAAGCATCGCGGGGCAGGAGGATGAGAACATTGGCTATTTTAAGAAAATTAATAATTTTCGTGCAAGAAAATATGTACGATTAAAGGTGAGTCCTCGTACGAACAAACCCTTTATTTTTCTGTGCTCATGCATCCGTTATCCGACTGTACGATTTCCGAAATTTTAAAAATCTTATAGGTACGTCAAAACTTTGCAATTTATATAAGTACCTACCTATGTCCGAATATCGTACCAAAATTTGTGAAGAAAAAAGATAATTAGTCAAGAAAAGTATAAAGATAGTTGACAAAAATTGCTTGTAATTTAATTTTTCTTTAGCTTTTTAAAGATAAAACCAGATAATGGCATCAAAACATATTATTTTAAACTACATTCTATCAACAACTGTCACATTAGTATAGAAGCAACACGTTATTTTTACTAGTTTAAGTACCTATTAAGTTTATAATATACATTTATAGTACCTATTGATTCATCATATTAAGCAAAGAAAATATAGTACTGACACAGCCATCTTGCAAGGTGGTTGTGGTACTGGCAATAAGTCCTAAAATACTTAAACGTCCGGTGAAAAACATAATAGGGAACAAAGTTAAAATTATTTTGACAATAAAATTTCAAAAGTCATGACACTCATGACCAAGGCTAAATTTCAATCATTTATATAAAAAGGTCTGTTTTCCTTAAAAAAATAGAAATACCTATTGATTTATTTGAATCTTGGGTCTATTTCCATATTATATCAGAAGAGCACTGTTGTATCGGTGCGATCATAGACAAGCGAGTTGCGCACTCTCAAGGGTGGGATGTTTACAACAGAAAATCAATTCTCATTCATAGTTTGGTAAGTAAACTGTAGATACCGCCACGTGTGAAGAAAGTAAATAAATCCGTTATAATATTAAATATTATTCTGGATATAGAGATGACTATTTCACTAGAGTGTTTTATACTGGCAAAATATAGCAACGACCTGTTTTTTAGTGGAAAACTCTTTTAATTATATACACCTGGACAAAATCAACAAGATGGTTTTTTAGCGGCATAATTTTGATAGATGACAGGTAAAAACTATTGTTAGTCTGACAAATAATGTCATCCTGGTTTGATAAAGACAAAATGAGCAATTTAAACGAAAATATAAGATATGGGTGCCAATCTACCCAAGAAATAAAAAAAATCGATAGCTGAAAATATTCCTCAACACAAAGAAATCCAAGAACTCAATTTGGGCACAGTTCTCAGAGTTTCTAATGGTAAGAAATTATAAACTGAAAAAATGTACTACTGTGATGGAACTGGCGAAAATCCTCGAAGATTAGGTAGGTACGCCTTTAATATGAAGAAGGGTAACGGCGAAGACTATAAAGAATCTTCTGTAAAGGCTATAATATGGAACACTACAGCAAAAATGATTCAAGAAATGTATTTTACAGAATACGAAATAAAGATTAACCGTTTTACGGATATTTCCTTTGAAAATGCGCGAATGGCAACACTGATTTTTTATTAATAAATGATTCGCAAGTTCATGCACTGTTTTTAATTTTGAATACTATGTCCAAGTCCCTTTCTGAGGTTTCAAATTTGACTAGGAAACTCAATGGACAAGTCTTTATGGTATATAGTTTGTAAATTTCGCGCTGTCAAGTATAATAATTATTCTTCTTCACTTAACGAAGTTAAATTCTCAGGACATAAAAAAAAAATAATTATGAAATGAAATACCTATGAAAAGTAAAGCTGGCAGCAAATTTTGAAGGGGCCGTTGACTAGGAAAGTCAATGGACAAGTCTTTATGGTATATAGTTTGTAAATTTCGCGCTTTCAAGTATAATAATTATTCTTCTTCGCTTAACGAAGTTAAATTCTCAGGAAATAAAAAAAAAATTAATTATGAAATGAAATACCTATGAAAAGTAAAGCTGGCAGCAAATTTTGAAGGGGCCGTTGACTAGGAAAGTCAATAGACAAGTCTTTATGGTATATAGTTTGTAAATTTCGCGCTTTCAAGTATAATAATTATTCTTCTTCGCTTAACGAAGTTAAATTCTCAGGAAATTAAAAAAAAATTAATTATGAAATGAAATACCTATGAAAAGTAAAGCTGGCAGCAAATGTTGAAGGGGCCGTTGACTAGGAAAGTCAATAGACAAGTCTTTATGGTATATAGTTTGTAAATTTCGCGCTTTCAAGTATAATAATTATTCTTCTTCACTTAACGAAATTAAATTCTCAGGATATAAAAAAAAATTAATTATGAAATGAAATACCTATGAAAAGTAAAGCTGGCAGCAAATGTTGAAGGGGCCGTTGACTAGGAAAGTCAATGGACAAGTCTTTATGGTATATAGTTTGTAAATTTCGCGCTTTCAAGTATAATAATCATTCTTCTTCACTTAACGAAGTTAAATTCTCAGGATATAAAAAAAAATTAATTATGAAATGAAATACCTATGAAAAGTAAAGCTGGCAGCAAATTTTGAAGGGGCCGTTGACTAGGAAAGTCAATGGACAAGTCTTTATGGTATATAGTTTGTAAATTTCGCGCTTTCAAGTATAATAATCATTCTTCTTCACTTAACGAAGTTAAATTCTCAGGATATAAAAAAAAATTAATTATGAAATGAAATACCTATGAAAAGTAAAGCTGGCAGCAAATTTTGAAGGGGCCGTTGACTAGGAAAGTCAATGGACAAGTCTTTATGGTATATAGTTTGTAAATTTCGCGCTGTCAAGTATAATAATTATTCTTCTTCACTTAACGAAGTTAAATTCTCAGGATATAAAAAAAAATTAATTATGAAATGAAATACCTATGAAAAGTAAAGCTGGCAGCAAATGTTGAAGGGGCCGTTGACTAGGAAAGTCAATGGACAAGTCTTTATGGTATATAGTTTGTAAATTTCGCGCTTTCAAGTATAATAATCATTCTTCTTCACTTGACGAAGTTAAATTCTCAGGATATAAAAAAAAATTAATTATGAAATGAAATACCTATGAAAAGTAAAGCTGGCAGCAAATGTTGAAGGGGCCGTTGACTAGGAAAGTCAATGGACAAGTCTTTATGGTATATAGTTTGTAAATTTCGCGCTGTCAAGTATAATAATTATTCTTCTTCACTTAACGAAGTTAAATTCTCAGGATATAAAAAAAAAATTAATTATGAAATGAAATACCTATGAAAAGTAAAGCTGGCAGCAAATTTTGAAGGGGCCGTTGACTAGGAAAGTCAATGGACAAGTCTTTATGGTATATAGTTTGTAAATTTCGCGCTGTCAAGTATAATAATTATTCTTCTTCACTTAACGAAGTTAAATTCTCAGGATATAAAAAAAAATTAATTATGAAATGAAATACCTATGAAAAGTAAAGCTGGCAGCAAATGTTGAAGGGGCCGTTGACTAGGAAAGTCAATGGACAAGTCTTTATGGTATATAGTTTGTAAATTTCGCGCTGTCAAGTATAATAATTATTCTTCTTCACTTAACGAAGTTAAATTCTCAGGATATAAAAAAAAAATTAATTATGAAATGAAATACCTATGAAAAGTAAAGCTGGCAGCAAATTTTGAAGGGGCCGTTGACTAGGAAAGTCAATGGACAAGTCTTTATGGTATATAATTTGTAAATTTCGCGCTTTCAAGTATAATAATTATTCTTCTTCACTTAACGAAGTTAAATTCTCAGGATATAAAAAAAAAATTAATTATGAAATGAAATACCTATGAAAAGTAAAGCTGGCAGCAAATGTTGAAGGGGCCGTTGACTAGGAAAGTCAATGGACAAGTCTTTATGGTATATAGTTTGTAAATTTCGCGCTGTCAAGTATAATAATTATTCTTCTTCACTTAACGAAGTTAAATTCTCAGGATATAAAAAAAAAATTAATTATGAAATGAAATACCTATGAAAAGTAAAGCTGGCAGCAAATTTTGAAGGGGCCGTTGACTAGGAAAGTCAATGGACAAGTCTTTATGGTATATAGTTTGTAAATTTCGCGCTTTCAAGTATAATAATTATTCTTCTTCGCTTAACGAAGTTAAATTCTCAGGAAATAAAAAAAAAATTAATTATGAAATGAAATACCTATGAAAAGTAAAGCTGGCAGCAAATGTTGAAGGGGCCGTTGACTAGGAAAGTCAATGGACAAGTCTTTATGGTATATAGTTTGTAAATTTCGCGCTTTCAAGTATAATAATTATTCTTCTTCGCTTAACGAAGTTAAATTCTCAGGAAATAAAAAAAAAATTAATTATGAAATGAAATACCTATGAAAAGTAAAGCTGGCAGCAAATGTTGAAGGGGCCGTTGACTAGTAAAGTCAATGGACAAGTCTTTATGGTATATAGTTTGTAAATTTCGCGCTTTCAAGTATAATAATTATTCTTCTTCGCTTAACGAAGTTAAATTCTCAGGAAATAAAAAAAAAATTAATTATGAAATGAAATACCTATGAAAAGTAAAGCTGGCAGCAAATGTTGAAGGGGCCGTTGACTAGGAAAGTCAATGGACAAGTCTTTATGGTATATAGTTTGTAAATTTCGCGCTGTCAAGTATAATAATTATTCTTCTTCGCTTAACGAAGTTAAATTCTCAGGAAATAAAAAAAAATTAATTATGAAATGAAATACCTATGAAAAGTAAAGCTGGCAGCAAATGTTGAAGGGGCCGTTGACTAGGAAAGTCAATGGACAAGTCTTTATGGTATATAGTTTGTAAATTTCGCGCTTTCAAGTATAATAATTATTCTTCTTCGCTTAACGAAGTTAAATTCTCAGGAAATAAAAAAAAAATTAATTATGAAATGAAATACCTATGAAAAGTAAAGCTGGCAGCAAATGTTGAAGGGGCCGTTGACTAGGAAAGTCAATGGACAAGTCTTTATGGTATATAGTTTGTAAATTTCGCGCTTTCAAGTATAATAATTATTCTTCTTCGCTTAACGAAGTTAAATTCTCAGGAAATAAAAAAAAAATTAATTATGAAATGAAATACCTATGAAAAGTAAAGCTGGCAGCAAATGTTGAAGGGGCCGTTGACTAGGAAAGTCAATGGACAAGTCTTTATGGTATATAGTTTGTAAATTTCGCGCTTTCAAGTATAATAATTATTCTTCTTCGCTTAACGAAGTTAAATTCTCAGGAAATAAAGAAAAAATTAATTATGAAATGAAATACCTATGAAAAGTAAAGCTGGCAGCAAATGTTGAAGGGGCCGTTGACTAGGAAAGTCAATGGACAAGTCTTTATGGTATATAGTTTGTAAATTTCGCGCTGTCAAGTATAATAATTATTCTTCTTCGCTTAACGAAGTTAAATTCTCAGGAAATAAAAAAAAAATTAATTATGAAATGAAATACCTATGAAAAGTAAAGCTGGCAGCAAATGTTGAAGGGGCCGTTGACTAGGAAAGTCAATGGACAAGTCTTTATGGTATATAGTTTGTAAATTTCGCGCTTTCAAGTATAATAATTATTCTTCTTCGCTTAACGAAGTTAAATTCTCAGGAAATAAAAAAAAAATTAATTATGAAATGAAATACCTATGAAAAGTAAAGCTGGCAGCAAATGTTGAAGGGGCCGTTGACTAGGAAAGTCAATGGACAAGTCTTCATGGTATATAGTTTGTAAATTTCGCGCTGTCAAGTATAATAATTATTCTTCTTCACTTAACGAAGTTAAATTCTCAGGATATAAAAAAAAAATTAATTATGAAATGAAATACCTATGAAAAGTAAAGCTGGCAGCAAATGTTGAAGGGGCCGTTGACTAGGAAAGTCAATGGACAAGTCTTTATGGTATATAGTTTGTAAATTTCGCGCTGTCAAGTATAATAATTATTCTTCTTCACTTAACGAAGTTAAATTCTCAGGATATAAAAAAAAAATTAATTATGAAATGAAATACCTATGAAAAGTAAAGCTGGCAGCAAATGTTGAAGGGGCCGTTGACTAGGAAAGTCAATGGACAAGTCTTTATGGTATATAGTTTGTAAATTTCGCGCTGTCAAGTATAATAATTATTCTTCTTCACTTAACGAAGTTAAATTCTCAGGATATAAAAAAAAATTAATTATGAAATGAAATACCTATGAAAAGTAAAGCTGGCAGCAAATGTTGAAGGGGCCGTTGACTAGGAAAGTCAATGGACAAGTCTTTATGGTATATAATTTGTAAATTTCGCGCTTTCAAGTATAATAATTATTCTTCTTCACTTAACGAAGTTAAATTCTCAGGATATAAAAAAAATAAAATTAATTATGAAATGAAATACCTATGAAAAGTAAAGCTGGCAGCAAATTTTGAAGGGGCCGTCAGTTTGAGCCCCCCGGCTGGCCGGGCCCCCCACGGTGCAGGGTCTGCGAGGGTGTTTGTTACGCCACTGAATATAATATATTATATATATACTTGAAATGCGAAAACTGGTAAAAATAACGTATTGCTTCTATAAGACGTTGATAGAATGTAGTTTAAAATAATATATTTAATGCCATTTTCAGGTTTTATCTTAAAAAATCTATAGAAAAATTAATTTACAAGCAATTTTTGTTAACTATGTTTTTTCTTTCCTTGATTTGTATCTTTTGTTTACAAATTTTGGTACGATATTCGGACATTATGTAAATTGCAAAATTTTCGTATACGATTTTTAAAATTTCGGACATCGTACCGTGGGATAACGGATGCATGAGAACTCACTTTTAGTCTCATGGATTTTTTATATACACCTAGTACTAAATATCTGAACCTACTCCTCTGTACCTAATCAAATATAAAATTTGCTTAACATGCATTTAAATTACAACAATAAAAATGCATTGCATCACATTTCAGACTAATCTTCTTCAACCAGTTGCAATACAGTTTTAAGCCGAGCCAAAAATATATGTGGCTTTTCATTGTTGACATTGGCAATAAAAAGTCAATTAGGTAGACTGCAATCCTCTTCCACACGCCACAAAATATGTTTCGATTTTCAATATCCAGTGGTTCAATTTATGAGTAAATAAAAAAAATATTTTTAAAATGTTGATTTGAAAATCCCTAAAACTTTATAATACAGGGACGTTTCAATTAAAGAGAGACGTAATAAATAATTATTGTTAAAACACATTATCAATCCACACATAATATACAGGGTGTTCGAAAAATAGACGGAGATATTTTAGAGGGTGATTCCTTGTTAAAAAATATGAAAAAAAGTTTCTATAAACATGGGTCCGGAAATGCAGGGTTTTCAAGATACAGGATGTTAAAAAAATAGAAATAAAAAATGAAATTTTTAATTAAATTAAAAATACTTACTCGATGCTGTTGAAATTTGGCAATGATATTTATTTTATTAAGAGGCTAATTTAGCCCTAAATAGATTAAAATTATTGAGTCCAGTGGCGTCCCGGGGGCACCTTAGCGAATATTATTATCAAAAAAATGTACGTCACTGTCTTTTTTGTAGCTTTAATATTTTTTGTTTAATTAAGCATCTAAAGATACAACTTCTTTGCCTCTTGTATTTTTTTCCTATATCACTTCATTTTCGAGAAAAAAAATTAAAACCGTTTTATTGTATGTCATTGGACAAAATTGGTTTATTAATTTCTACTAAAATAAATCACAAGTGCATTGGACCACAAATAATAAAAAACATTTCTAGGAAAGAATGTTATTGCAACTTTTCCAATACCATAACATAAACTACAACAAATGTTGGAAATGTCCACCATCCATTTCCGTACACCTTCTCACTCGACGCATCATTGAACGACGAACTCGAGCTAAAATTCGAGGTCTATTTTTTATTTCTTCGCAAGCATTTACGATTTTATTTCTTAGTTCTTCTATTGTTTCTATGGGAGTAGTGTAAACCATCGTCTTAAGGTGTCCCCATAAATAAAAATCTAATGGATTTAAGTCAGGGGAGCGAGGTGGCCAGTTAATTGGTCCACCTCTTCCAATCCAATTTTCACCAAAGGTGTTACCCAGATGAGTTCAGGTCTACTAAAATGAGGAGGAGCTCCATCGTGCATAAAAGTTATTTGGTTACGTATATTTAGAGGAACTTCTTCTAGCAGTACGGGCAATTCTTGTAGAAGAAACTTTAAGTAAGATTCGCCGTTTAATCTTAAGGGTAAAAAGATTAGACCAATTAAATTGTTACCAACAATACCCATCCACACATTTAAAGAAAATTGTTCCTGGTGGCGACACTGCACGAAAGCATGGGGATTTTCGTCACTCCATACGTGAGTGTTATGGTAATTAACAATACCACCTCTACGCGGCCCGACTCTCGGGTTCGGGTCGGGTTGGGCCACTTAATTAATAAAGATTCGGGCCGTCGGGCCCTAATAAATGTTTTATACGTAGGTAATAGGCAACAGCTGATAGGTCGAAGACAATACATCATAAATTCTGATAGTTTAGGCTTCACGTTTTATGTTTTGGTATGTCATTTTACCAGTTAAACAATAGATTAAAACAACCCTTGAAAAACTTGTAACGTTTAGTCTATTGTTTAGATGTCATAAATGTCAAGGTAAATTTGTTAAATTATCTTTCCAGCCGGCTGGGTTTTTCGGGCCGACCCGCGACCGGGCGTTTCGGGCTGGCCGGGCTTTTTTGCTCTTAGTTAATAATTTCTTCGAGCCGCGTCTTGGTTGTCGGACCGAGTCGAGTCGGGCCGTCAAATTCCGGCCCGTGCAGGGCTCTAGTCTGGATATGTACAGGTGAGAGAAATAGTATATTACATAACGAGTGTTGAAAGTGGTACTTCCCAAACGAGGAAGTATTTAGCACTAGGCGTCAGCCGAGTGCGGAAATTCTCCGAGTGTGAGAAAATCACTTTCACCCGAGTAATGTACACAATTTTTCCTACGACCATACAAAATAATCAAAAAGAGTTTGATTTCTTTTTAATATTTTGTAGGTATCACCATTGTGTTAAACAAATTTTTTCAACACTAGAGTTGAAAAAAATAAATATAAAGCCCACTTACACATTTTAACGTACCTAGATTTAAATAAAAAGAATAATTTTTTCTCCTAATTGCTTACGCATATCGTACCTACTATCTATGTATACAGTGAATACATTTCGTTCGCTAACATCGATGGCTTAAAAACATCGGTTGTAAAACATCGATGTTTTCTAAACATCGATGGTGAAACATTGATATTTAATAAAGTTGGGAATAATCAACTTATTTTAATAACCGAGTATTCAAGTGATATTAAAAACCGATGATAAAAAAAAAGTTGCTCCATATACTTATAGAGTGAATAAAAACGGAATTTTCATCACTCCAATTATAACATTGCATTGAACATCGAAAGGTAAACATCGATGTCGACATCGATGTTTATGGCCTCTAACATCGATGTCGAAAACATCGAACATCGGTAACAGAACATTGATATTTCTAAAACATCGATGAACATCGCCCAGCACTAGGTGGGTTGCCTGACATATTTTCCCTTTTTGATATATTATTATTATTTTTATAATAAATACTCTTAGGTTCCCAAAAATAACGAAAAAAAGCATATTTTATAATTGCAGTAATGCCCTAGTGTACTTTATCCCACCCAGCACCCCAATTCGCTCCACGGGTCTCGTATTTTTTTTTAATAGTTTTGCTGTCAAAAGGACTTTCTAGCCAAGTTAGGCGTGCTTTATTTCTCATTTTCATAGGTAGCCGTAGGAAATAGTAATTTACGTTACAAGACCGGAAAGTAGTGTTTTTCAGGTCGAGACAAGCATTTCCAGGGCGAGCCATAGGCGAGTCCTGGAAGCTTGGAGAGACCTGGAAAACACTAATTTTCGGTTGCGTGACGTACAATATTTTTTTTAAGACCGACACTTCCATATATTTTATAATCTACGCGAAACAAGTTTGACATAAAGAACAAAATTAAAAATCAACGAACGTCACTCGACAATACATCGAAATGTTGTTGTCAGGGATAAGTGCACAAGTGCATCAAAATTACCGATAATTTTTGAATGAAATGTGTTTTTTTATAATTGCAAGAGTTTGTTTTCATATTTTCGCGAAAAATCCCGACTCCGCAGGAGGAGGGCATTTTCGTAAAATATGAAAACAAACGATTGCAATTTGTAAAAAAAACACATTGAATAAAAAAATTATCTGGTTATTTTTATGCACGAGTGTAATTTATTTGAATATTTCCCAAATTAATTAAGAACTCGAATCAAGTAAATTTAAATATTTTATTTAACAGAACATACTAACAATAAAATTAAAATGCTTAAAAATTACATGAATTGCAATGAAAAGTACAATTATTGTAATTAACAATATTTTGCTTTGAATTCGTAGACATGGTGGTTGATGCAGTCAACGAGCAAGAGCCTATTTCGGCGGGGGACTCTCTTGACCTTGACGGTTGGTCATTGTCCCGCATTTTTTCGATCAAAAGCATATGGTGGTTCTCGTTCATCTGAATGTAAGGCGTCAGTGACTTGGTATTTGAGTGTCCACTTAGTTTAATTAACTGTTGTTCTCCAACACCTTTTTTGGCAAGTTTTGATACGGCGGTTGCTCGTAAGCTATGATTCGTCAGTTTGATATTTTTATTGGTGAGGCCTGACTTTTCCGCTTGTGTAGAGGTCCATTTATTCATCAAATTTCGTCCAACCGGTATGCTTTTGTACCATTTTCCTAATGGCCAGAAAGGATTCACGGTGAGAAAAAGTCGTTTGCATTTTATTGCTTGCCTTTTCTGCATGAATTTCTTATATAGTCGGATAGGGCAGATGTTCGGGTTTACTTTATTCCTGACCAACCATTTCGAGGATACGCAGGGCTTATCTCCTCCTTGAGTAGTCTTGGTAAAAAGCGGATTGTACTCTATTAGTCCCGTCTTCTGACCCGCGTGATCCAGTTCTTCTTTAAGATAGTTTGTTAAACACCTTGGGCCTTCTCCTCGACACCAGACCAGCTCGTAGGATAAAACAAAAAACATCTTTTTTTGCAAACCGTCGGGGGTTTCCTCGTCTCAAGTCTCTACTATTTTGATGAATTCGTCGTGCTTTAGAAAAACTGAGCTTTGTTTTCTTTTTTCCGGCTCCTGCTGTAGTTGTTTCCGCTTAGCATTTTTGGCATCACGGGATGATTTAAACTGAATGTCACTGAATGGGTTGAAAATAATATTGTAATCTCTGTAATCCTTATTTATCAACAATTTCGCGGTAACATTCCATATAGTTTTGACAGTATAATCTTTATAGTCCTCACCATTTTGCTTTTTCATATTAAACGCCCAGTCCTTCAAGATATCTGCCAGTTTTGAAACATTAGTGTTTTCATCAAGAACGTGCCCCCTTTCCTTGCAAAAACACATGAACTGCCGCCAAATATAGTCGTGATTTGAGGCAGTATTCTTTGGAATGGCTTCTGTTATTTTCTGCTCTATTTCGAGGATAGATTCTTCGCCAAAACGAGACATTTTTGTAGTAAAATTACGTCTACGGAAAAGTGCAATAGCGTTGTTTACAAAAAAACAAAAAAATTTACGTTGCCACGGGTTATCCCAATGCAAAGAGATAGTTATTAACAATTCTTGACAAAATGAAAGGAAAACATTCGCTGACATTGACATTTTTGTCTGCTGTCACTCAATAAGATGACGTTAATTGTCAGAATATTACATTTTTTGACGTTTGTTAACAATAAAATCCCGCTTTGACGTTTCGTCAACAATATAAACTTGCGATGCAATTTTCGATTTCTGGCAGTGCTGTTTTCGCTGTAATTTTGCGAAAATTGCATTTCTCTTATGGGAACTTTAACATATGAGGGAAATATTCATAATAACGATATCAAGGTATCTTGTATTATCAAAGAGCGATTGGAAAAACAAAAAACAGGGTGACAGTGACATTAGAGACCGGAAAAGTGACATTAGAGTCCGGAAAAGATTTTTCCGGTCTCTAATGTCACTTTTCCGGTCTTGCGATCGGAAAAACGTTATTTTCTAGACGAAAAATTGTCCAGAAAGTGTAAATTTTCTGGTCGGTTTTAAAAAAATATAATTAACGTTGAGTAGGTACCTACCTTCTTATGCTCATCAGCTAGGCTTCGCCCTTTAAGAATTGTAATTTATAATTGGATCGTGTTATGCAACAGGGATCCAACCCACACGATGGGCAATTTTGAGTTATACACATTTTACAATAATGTAGATATGCTGCCATCTATTGAACATAACCTAAATTTTTTGATAGTTGTCTAAAATTTAATATTAAATAATACAATTATTATTATTTCTGTAACTAAGGATTTGCATTGTGCAATATAGATCCACACCTCTTGCCATGCAAAAATAAACTGCCATTAACAAAGTTAAAATCGCAATATCGATCCAGGCTGATTAGATTACTACATTAGAAAATAAAATAAAAAGATCCATGTGGCTTGAAACCTTCTCCTAACTTTTATTCAGCGTTAGCATTTCTGCAACAAGGAACCAAGCCACATGATTCCCATGATTCACTTTGCAATAAAGACCCAACCTACATGTTTTCCAATTATAATATAGATAGTATCAATTTAAGTAATAAGATATGTTTACATATACAAACGAACATATATTAGGCAAAAAAAAAAACTACAAAAATATTAATTTGTGCACACAGCAGAAAACTAATATTCTAATTTTTTAAACGCCATTTTCTCAATATAAGTAATGCTTTTGTGGGTTGGATCCCTCTTGCATAACACTGGATCCCTCTTGCATAACACGATCCAATTGATATTCTTAATCAATACTATTATTATCATCATCATCATTTTTATTTTCTTTTTCATATCTTTTAGTTGATATTGCTGGTCTTTTTTACAGTACCTACAGGGAAGAAATTCATCTGTAAATGCATGTGGTATGTTTGGAGAATGACGCTTTCTGAATTTGTTGGCATAAAATAACCTGAAAGGCCTAATTTTTCCGGTTGGGCTTAAAGTTTTTCATAATAGCTCCTTTTACCGATTTTATGACACCTTTCTTGTTATTGTTTTCGATTGGAAAATACAAGATATATTTACTTTTACGCAACACAATGTTTTTGTATTTTTTATTCTACCCACCCGTATAAAAATATTACATTTTTTATAACGTAAATCTGTTTTATTTTACAAGCAAAAACATTTATAAATAATATATTTTTTTCGTAACTTTCACTTTTTGGTACATTTATTTGTTCTAAACCCTATCCGCGGACATACCGTATACAGACTGTCCGCTGATAGGGTTTGCAATAGCACAAATGGATGACAAATTTCATTTTTTGGGAAAAACTCATTCTTGATCAAAAGTTTTGCTTTGTAAAAAAAATGCAATTCACGAAGAAAAAATGTTGATTTTTATACAGTGTTCGCAAAAACTTTAAAAACATGATTTTTCTCCAAGAGTAAACTACCTTTATTTTTCATTTTTGACCAAAATGCCAATTAGAAAACTTATTTAGAATAACGTTTGTAACGTAAATCCGAGATTTAAAATAAATCTTCGATTTATTTATTCGAAAACAGCAAATTGTTGAAGCTGTTCAAACAATTTCCATTGAAGAAATTCGAAGAAGTCGATATATCGATATTTATCGATATTATCGATATTCGATTGGAATTTCAATATTGTCCTTATAACACATTTAAGGACCAATATTTAATTCAATCTTTTTTCTTCATGTTTTCATAATTAGAGTCTCCCCTTGAAATGGAGGTACGGAGTTTTACAGGGCACATAAGACAATATTGATATACAGTGTCACCAGTAAAGTCCGCATCATATGGGTTTTTTTTTATTAATAGCTTTATTTACAAAATCAAAATTGGGCTATTAAAATTTGGTCGCATGTGATGCAAAGTTTATTTGTTTTTGACCCTGTATAAGGTAACTTTATAAAATAAGTATTTTTAACTTGTTTTTTAGTTTGTGTCTAAAAGTAATACACCTTAATATTAACACAAAGAAGAACACAGTGTTTTCAGTAAAGTGTTTTTATGTGGAAAATAAATTTTAGTTTAACAACGTAAAGTTTCTATTTTCAACGATTTAATTTAAAATCCCTATATTATAATTTATTATTAAGCTATACCATAATAACGTTTTTGTAGAAAAACACACTTTTAATATGGCGCTACTTCAAAGAAAATGTATCTGAAATAAAGCATTGTCAAAACTCAAAACTAAGAAGTTTTATGTAGGTTGCGTTGAGTCTTTTTGCAAAAGTGGTGCAATTTACAAAATATAGGTAAAAAATAAAAATTATCTTATCCAGCTGAAATTTTGTATGTGCACTAGAAACTTGATGCCAAAGTTAAATTTTGAATAAAGCTATTAATAAAAAAAAATCCCATATGATGCGGACTTTACTGGTGACACTGTAGTAGTAGTAGTAATTGAGGAGAGGTTCCGAAAACCTGGCAAGTAGACCAACCACGATCCTTTTTGCCTACCCCAGAGTCTTCCCCCAATCACACTAACCACCTTGGCCCCCGCCAAAGCGTCCCGACCTCTTTATGAAGTCGAGTATGTCGCTCCAGGCCAGGGCTGTGATTTCTTCCTTCTGGAGAGCCGCCGATCCCAGGACCTGGTGCCTGAGTCTTCCCAAGGCCTCGCAGGTACCCAGAAAATGCAGCGGAGTCTCTTCCTCCTCCAGGCATCCCGCACAGATTGGGTCGTCTTCGACACCAATCAGTGCTAGGTGCTTCTTCAGCTTGCAGTGTCCTGTCAGTATCCCAATCAGGGGATTTAGGACACATCGTCTTCTATTTAGAATCCAATCTAGCTTAGCCTTGCTTGGCCAAGCTATAAAGTCCTTAGCTTGTCTGCACCCTTGGATCGTCCGCCATTGCCACTGTACCTATTTATAATATAATATTTTTATGTTTTATCGATATATCGAATAACAATATTTAAAAAATAAAATATCGATATATCGATATTATCGATATTTTTTTAAATATCGATATTCGATATTGGAATTTCAATATCGCCCAGCCCTAGTTTTGACCACATTCGTTTACAGCTGGAAAAATGTGTTGAATATGGAGGGGGATTGTTTGAATAGCAAATTATGAAATTATTATTTGTTGTTATTTTAAGATTTTTTTGTGTTATTTCCGGGGTCATTTCATTTGTGAAATTAAAAATACATATTTCTGGTAACACCAAAAATCAGTTTTTGAAACTTTTTGATACCCCTCTGTCATTGATAATGTATGTATTTCGACCGCTAATGCTGCTATCCAAAAAAAAATCTTTTACCCATAAAAATTATAAAAAATCAAAAAATTGAAGATTTATTTTAAATCTCGGATTTAAATTACGTCATTCTAAATAAGTTTTTTTATTTGGCATTTTGGTCCAAAATGAAAAATAAAAGTAGTTTACTCCTGGAGAAAAACCATGTGTTTAAAGTTCTTGCGAATCCTGTATAAAAAAATCAAAATTTTCCCTCCGTGAATTCCATTTTTTTTACAAGCAAAACTTTTGATCAAGAATGACTTTTTCCCGAAAAATTTAATTTTTCATCCATTTGTGCTATTGTAAACCCTATGGGCGGACAGTCTGTATAATATGTAACTGTATTCCAGAACAGCCACGTAAATATTTAAAAATGGTTATTGTGAAAATGTAGGTTAAAAGTAAGCTGGCGTCAGGGTATATTGTAGATTCAACAAACCCAAAATCGGCACCCGTTCGTATTGATATAGGATATTTATGTACGTTTAGGGTAACGTTTCCAATTAGACTTGGCAGGCCATAAATAACGAACTCGGTGAAACATTCCAATGCTACACGAAATGACTTTTCATTGTAAAGGAAGTATAATACATTATACAGTGTGGTCGATTAAGTGTGCCACAAATGGGAAGTTTTTTATTAATTGCACAACCGAAGTTTAAATTAATACCGCCCAAAGTTGGTGCATGTCCGATCACCATTTTATTATCAGGTGCACTACACTACGGGCCAGTTGTATATGTTTCGTTTAAACTTAAGTTTAAACATAGTTAAATTAAAGTTTAACCCAAAAGTTGCATCTTTGCCCATTGTATGTATAAATTTAATTGTTAAAAAGTCAAATTTCTCTAAGAACACGCCTGATCATGCATGGCTAAGTCACTTGACATTTATGGCACCCTCTTGAAGACTGGTCTATTTCGACAGAGACTGCATTGGACTATATATAAGTTCTTTATCTTCGCATTCGCCATATTTTAAACTTCTAAGGGGGTTTAAATGTTTTATTAGCATGACAGCAAAATACAGCTCTAATTTTATTTACAAATTGCAACATCGAACTCAACGCGACAATTTAAAAGTTGTAGCGTATATTGGTAAAACATAGAAATAGGTTTTACATGTACTAAACTTACCAATGGAAAACTCTATAAACAACCCTGAAAAAATAGGACCAACAATTATTATTCTTCGGGAAACAGCTAACCAGACACCAATTTTTTGAGGCTGTAATGTGCTCAACAAAAAAATGGGGATTTTCACTACTCCCCTTGTGTTTATTCTGAGAATTCACATAACCGGAGAGGTGAAACCAGGCTTCATCCGAAAAAAATGTCAGGTCTAATAAATCATTTCTTTCCAATAAATTTTGGGTAAACCATTGAGAGTAATTTCTGCGTCTTTCAAAATCTGTGGCTAGTATTTCTTGGAATACTTGCACCTTATAAGAAAATAAATGTAGCTGCTTCTTAAGAATAGTCCTGCATGTTCCATAAGACCTTCCCACTTGTAGGGACAGGCGTCTTATACAATTTTTTGGCGTATTTTGCATTATTTCACGAACGTTTGCAACAAGTTCTTCTGTTCTTCTAGATGGTCTTCCTGCTCCTTTTTTGTGTTGTATAGAACCTGTTTCCCTAAACACAGCCACGGTTCTTTTCAGGCAATAATAAAAATCCCCAGCAATAAAAGCAACGTTAGGAAAATGTTCGTGAAAATCGTCCATGCACAAACCCGGATTGTATTGCCACTCACCATTTACTCTAACCCCGTTTCGAAAATATGCTCCAACCATTAATGTTTTGTGCTATTCCGTAAAGCCCATTGTGTGAATTCTTCAAGTTCTTAATTATTAAAAATTCGCGATGAATCAAAATCAAAGTACTTCTAACGACTGTCAAAGACGACGGAATAACCTATTGATTGTTAATTCAGGTAGTTACTGACACCCAACAGGTATTAAGCTCTACTGCTAAGCATTACGTCCTTAGATGCAAGGCCCTCTTTGATGCGAATAATTTTTGCTCGCACGGTATAAATTTAATTGTTATAGTCAAATTTCTCAGAACACGCCCCACCGTGGCTAAGTCACTTGACGTGCACCCTCTTGAAGGCTGGTCTATTTTAGGTTAAGAGGTTAGCGACAGAGACTAAACTGGACTAAGTTTTTGTCAGCAAAATACAGCTTTAATTTTATTTACAAATTGAAACATCGAACTCAACGCGATAATTTAAAAGTTATAGCGTTTATTGGTAAAACATAGAAATACGTTTTACATGTACTAAACTTACCAATGAAAAACTCTATGAACAACCCTGACAACATACAAAAGATTCGCCGCCCAAATATTGTAGAGTCCTCAAGCGGCGCACATGCATATGTTTCGCGTTAAATGCTGCGTTGCCATATTATAATTAACGTTCGCGGCGTAGTGCAAAGCTGCCAAAATGTCATGTGTTTTTAAATACAAACAGCTCGATTAGTTCTCAGTGAGCGCAAGGTTTGGCAACCTATTGTACCGTAATTAAAATGGACAAACTAATAATATTAAAATTAAGACATTTTCTTTTCTTGAATTGTTTGTCGGATTTAGTATTGCCTAAGTTCCTGTAAATTTTCCGTTTTTTTTGACCTTAAATTTCTCGAATCCAGTGAGGATTTTCATCGGACTATAGAACAGACAATTTTGCTTATTCACATGACCATTTAATACATGAGTACAACTAACACCCCTCCAAAAAAAAATTCACAGATCTTGCACCTTACGCAAGCATCCTATGTATTGAAAATACCTGACACAGCTTTAAAATTTTAATGACCTATGTCATGTAATTAAAGCCCACATTCTAATTTGGATTTTGTAAAAGTTTAAAAAATGTTCTTTAATTTTACAGGGTCCGCCCAAATTTGGTTTTAACAAATGGGATAATTTTTTATTATTGATTTCTCAGAAAATTTTATTCTACATAAAAGTTTTGCATCTTGAGTAAATCGTTTTGACGTATTCAAATCTTCTGTGGCATAGACAGGGTGAATATAAAAGAGAAAAATATGACGTCAGTGACTCAAAAATTTTTTAAAATTTAAAAACTGAAACAGCCATATTAACAGTTAATGTGGAAAGTTAATATGAAAAGTGTAAAAATTCAATAAGGGCAAAAATTTGATTTTTAACTTGACTTTTCTTGAAAACTATTAGCACTAGAAAAAAACTTTATTTAACTTTTTATCTCGGATTTATTAGTTCTTTAATATGGCTGTTTCAGTTTTTAAATTTTAACAAAATTTTGAGTCACTGACGTCATATTTTTCTATTTTATAGTCACCTTGTTTATGCCACAGAAGATTTGAATACGTCAAAATGATTTACTCAAGATGCAAAACTTTTATGTAGAATAACGTTTTCTGAGAAAACAATAATAAAAAATTTATTTCTAAGAATAATTCATATAAATTTGTTTATAAACAATAAATATTCACATAGCAGACCAACCAAGGTGAACTATAAGTAATCCCAAAAAAAACAAAAACAAAAATAAAAGTTTGACACCCTTTATCTTGGTTGTTATCAATTTTGGGATAATGCAAGTTTAAATAAATCGCATTATTTCGCCTTAAGGAGCCTGCTGTTGCTCTGTGTCCCATTACGTTTGGGACACCCTGTATATTAACTAAAACATATTATATTAACTGTATGGTTTTATTTCTAAGAATAATTAATATTAATTTGTTTATAAACAATAATATTCACATAGCAGACCAACCAAGGTGAACAATTGCCTTATATTCAATCGGTCATATTGTCTAAGCCTACTTATGCTATGTTTTTAAATTATACTTATTTACCCAAGCGTTCAAAATAGACCATGAAGATTTTCATGAGATAGGTAGGGGTGCAAAATATAACCAATCACCCGGTACAATAACATTTTCTGAGAAATCAATAATAAAAAAATTATCCCATTCTCAGAAAATTTTATTCTACATAAAAGTTTTGCATCTTGAGTAAATCGTTTTGACGTATTCAGATCTTCTGTGGCATAGACAGGGTGAATATAAAAGAGAAAAATATGACGTCACTGACTCAAAAAATTTTAAAAATTTAAAAACTGAAACAGCCATATTAACAGTTAATGTGGAAAGTTAATATGAAAAGTGTAAAAATTCAATAAGGGCAAAAATTTGATTTTTAACTTGACTTTTCTTGAAAACTATTAGCACTAGAAAAAAACTTTATTTAACTTTTTATCTTGGATTTATTAGTTCTTTAATATGGCTGTTTCAGTTTTTAAATTTTAAAAAAATTTTGAGTCACTGACGTCATATTTTTCTATTTTATAGTCACCTTGTTTATGCCACAGAAGATTTGAATACGTCAAAATGATTTACTCAAGATGCAAAACTTTTATGTAGAATAACATTTTCTGAGAAAACAATAATAAAAAATTTATTTCTAAGAATAATTCACATAAATTTGTTTATAAACAATAATATGCACATAGCAGACCAACCAAGGTGAACTATAAATAATCCCAAAAAAACGAAAACAAAAATAAAAGTTTGACACCCTTTATCTTGGTTGTTATCAATTTTGGGATAATGCAAGTTTAAATAAATCGCATTATTTCGCCTTAAGGAGCCTGCTGTTGCTCTGTGTCCCATTACGTTTGGGACACCCTGTATATTAACTAAAACATTATATTACCTGTATGGTTTTATTTCTAAGAATAATTAATATTAATTTGTTTATAAACAATAATATTCACATAGCAGACCAACCAAGGTGAACAATTGCCTTATATTCAATCGGTCATATTGTCTAAGCCTACTTATGCTATGTTTTTAAATTATACTTATTTACCCAAGCGTTCAAAATAGACCATGAAGATTTTCATGAGATAGGTAGGGGTGCAAAATATAACCAATCACCCAGTACAATAACATTTTCTGAGAAATCAATAATAAAAAAATTATCCCATTTGTTAACCAAATTTGGGCGGACCCTGTAATATGCAATTATTGTGCTCCAACTTTTTGCCTCCCGCTTTTTTTTTTCGATATAATATTCCGATTTAAATAACGTGAACTTTCCTTAGTTATAACTTATCTCAATAAAACACTTTTTAACAAAGTTACTATGGCGTTCTTTAAAACACAAACTAAACTAAACATTATTCATTATTTACTTGCCGACTTTACGCTGATTCATATTTATATTTCTACCAAGTATTATCAGAGTATTATGTTACAAGACCGATCTAGATATTGCGCTGTTGGCCGCGACAGACGGCAGAGCGACATCGACATGAGCGACATCGACATGAGCGACATCGACATGAGCGACATCGACATGCAATGCAAAGTTTGCGTAAACACGATCCTAATAGTATTTTCAATACTAAAAACCAACTCTAAAATTATTAAACATTAACTGTCGTGCATGATCATCTCATCGGCATACAATATAGCACAATAAATGAATAGTGACAAACATTATAAACGTCACGCCAGTACAATAAATTCTAACTAATTCATGAATAAATTAAATTTAAAATATCCCTTTTAACAGCATCAACGACTTGATCAAGCGTACGAATTTCATCAAGTGTGAACTGTGAACTCTGTCCGTATTTTATGTGCATACGGGATTAATGACATTTAATTTCGGAAGTTTTATGAGGCCATGGGGATGGATCAATGAGATATGAGATGTTCAAATTGCACATAAGCCAAAACCATATATTTTATTAACTTAGGCGCGTGGTTGTCATTTGCATAAAGGTGGGATTAACGAGGCCATTTTCTATCGTCAATTCGATTTCCCTAACTATTGACGATCCGCATGCGCACTGTAGTGCTGTGTTGATCAGAGTAGTTATTTTTATGCTTTTGGCATACGAAGAACACAAATGAAGCACTTTCTCTGCTGTCGAGATCTCAGCATGACGCTCAACAAGAGAATGATAAGATGCTATGTTTTCTCAGTATGGTTATATGGTGTCGAGGCTTGGACGTTGTCCGAAGCAACAGAAAAAAGGAGTTTTGAATTTGCACTATGGATTTATCGAAGACTCCTAAGAATTTCCTGGGTTGACCAAGTCACCCACGAAGAGGTCCTCAGAAGAATAACGTAACAACTAACTCTCATGAATACCATAAAACAACGCAAACTTTTTTGCCAGCCATTTGGGCCATGTCATAAGAAAAGTTTGTGCATGTCAAATATATTTATATGTTTTACCAACGAATAACGCCATCACTTTTAATCTATCGCACGTTGAGGTCGATATTTCAATTGTAAAATTAACGCTGTATTTTTGCAAGCCATTATGCTAAAAACCCTTTAAAAGCCCCGTACACGTTTGAAATATGGTAAATGCGATGGTAAAAGAACTTAGCCCAGTCCTGTCTCTGTCGCCAACATATTTACGTAAAATAGACCAGACTTCTACAGAGTGTCATAAATGACAGTTCACAGGTTCTTAGAGACATTTGACTTTACATACTACATTGTTGTGAAAACGTGCTTATCAAATTTCTTTATGCTATTTTTTATACCACTACTAATATGTTATACAGGTTGAGTTTTTTAAAGTGTTACAAGGCGATGTCTCGAAAACGGTTCAAAATATTTTCTTGAAATTTTAGTAAGGGAATGGGGAGATAGGGGGACATATTTAAACATATTTTTGATGTCTATCCCCTTTCCCCATTTTGAGGGGTGGGGGTAACTTTGGAATTTTAAATGAGACAATGTACTTTTTTTGGTAAATACGAACCTACGTAAAAAACTACGTACGTATACAAAAAATCTTTTGATTTGCTCCCCTGGTTACGAAATTATGATTTATTAGGTTGTAAAACACAAAAAATATTTTAATATTTAATTTCAACTTATTTATCGTCTGTCACGCTTCAGAAGATGTTCAGAATGTCTCCCTTCAACTTCCAAACACTTTGTCACTTTTTCTCAGAATAAATATCGTACCCGTTGTAACATTTTAAGTCTCACTAATAAGCATGCAACGCGGATTCGGTATTTCATAGCATCTAAAGTTGTAGGTGTAGCCGCCATCACTTTATTTTTTATAAAATAAAAAATAAATAAAGGAAAAAGTCAAGGGGGGTCAAATCCGGGGACCTAGCAGGCCGTTTACCGAACCAGCTCGATTTATCCACCTGTTTTCAAACAAATTGTTCAACTCATTACGGGCCTGTATCACATAATGCGGTGGAGCTTCGTCCTATTGAAACCACATGTCAGAACTTATGTTTTGGTTTAATAATTGGGGTAATTGGTTTTTAAAAGAATTTCGTAACCAGGAGAGCAAATCAAAAGATTTTTTGTATACGTACGTAGGTTTTTACGTAGGTTCGTATTTACCAAAAAAAAGTATATCGTCTCATTTAAAATTCCAAAGTTACCCCCACCCCTCAAAATGGAGAAGGGGGTAGACGTCAAAAATATGTTTAAATATGTCCCCCATCTCCCCATTCCCTCGCTAAAATTTCAAGAAAATAGTTTAAACCGTTTTCGAGATATCGCCTTGTAACACTTTAAAAAACTCACCCTGTATATGTTACATCCCTTTTTCAAGCGTTAAATAAGCGCAAAATAAATTATGATGTTTTGTTACTTATTTTCGTTATTTTTATCTAAAAAATAATCCAAATGTGGCATTGCATAGCGACTACACCCCCTTGCGGTAGAATTAGGAACTTTATTTACTACATTTTCAAAGTCGTAGCATGGTATGGTTTTGGAGATACGTTCGCCAACCTTGGTGGATTATCATGTATAGTTTTTCTTTTAGTGCTAGTGCTTCTTTGTGCTGGCGTTATCGTTTTTTTATATACCAACTCTAGCAAATATTGATGACAATGTAAGGAGATCAAAGGAATTTTCTTTGTCTCATCAGCATTTTTTGGACGCAATGGTACATATTGTAACAATTTAAAAAAAAATAATTTGTGGGTCACTTTTTCTGTTTGCTCGCATTTCGGTTCTCTAGTTTTGGTCACTTTAGAACCAAATTTAGATCAGTAATAACTATTAATTTTTTTTTCTTATAGTAGAGGATCTGACCATAGAACGACCTTCACCCATCACGTTACGGGATGAAACATGTTTTTATATAAAATTTAATATTTAAAAAAATATATTTCGTGAAGGTTGCCTGAAAATTTTGGTGCAAAGTATTTTTAATTAAAAATTAAAAAATGATTTTTTTTAAACGTTAAGCGTTTAGGTTAGGTTCTATCATATTTGACATAAATTGTCTGCAATATATGTCAAATATGACAGAACCTAACCTAAATGCGTTAAAACTTTGCTTGGTATTTACTACAGGATGGCCCATTAGTGCGACAAAGTTCAATATCTCGTACCACTAAGATAGCGGAAAACTTTTGACGAAGCTTATTAAGGGTTAAGAGGTGCTTAAGTAGTTAACCCAGTGTATGCATATTGCACAAGCTACATGCTTTCGATTTGTATGCAATTTAATACGTAACGGAATGAGTGCAATATTTTAAAAAAAATCATTTTTTAATTTTTAATTAAAAATACTTTGCACCAAAATTTTCAGGCAACCTTCACGAAATATATTTTTTTACATATTAAATTTTATATAAAAACATGTTTCATCCCTTAACGCGATGGGTGAAGGTCGTTCTATGGTCGGATCTTGGACTATACTCATCTGTTTAGCCACGAAGAGGGAATTTTAATCTACCTCGTCACTGAAACAAGGTAGAGAAAGAATTTATTCAAAACGCAAAAATTTGAATTAATACCCCGTCAGATTTAAAATGCCATCATAATACCATCAATTTATTAGAGGCTCTAAAATCCATGAACTTTATACAAACTTCTCCGAAAGTGGCAAATAGAAAACACTTTTGTATAATTAATTTATTAATTCATTAATCACTTTCGTATTAAAACCAAGCAGTAAGTAATTGAAATATTTCTCGCGGTAAAATATGTACATTTATTTAAATGTCTTATTTAAACTTGAGGCAATCTGTTTTGTTACGCAGAAACCTCTGTAATATTTCTTCGTTACTGGTAAGCCAAAATTATCAATTTAATTTCTTGTAGCAGGAAAATTCTAATTCTCTCTTATTTTACTGAAGGAATGTAAATCAGAATTAGGCAATCTAAAATGGGACTACTTATACAAAAACAGAATTTAAAACCAAATCAACTTTCAAATTTAGAAAATGTATAAATTGTAAAGGGTAGTTATTTATAATTAAAATTTCTTTCAACAGCTACTGATGTAATCGAACAATACTGCAACTTAGGTAGCAAAATATAAGGCCAAGATACAACTTCGTTGGATGGTTTACCCCTCGGTTTACCCTTATAAATGCTTTTTACTGCAGTTAAGTATTTAAATCCTTTATTATTTTTTCCAGTTACATCCAATTTGTTCCTTACTTGACCTCCTACTTTACCAGGAATGTTGTTACATTTAGCGGAAAAAGTTTCAACAGTACTAATTGAGTCTCTTAAACTTAAATTTCTACTCTCCAACAAGGATATTATGTCCAGTATAAAACTGAAATTAACCTTAATAAAAACAAGATCTTTAGCTACAGGACATTTATGGCAGTTTTTAACAACTCTTTACTTTGCACAACACACTGCGAATCGTGATCTAAATCCAAAATTAGTTCTTTAATGACTTCGAAATGCTCTGCGTAGAATATTGCGGCCTTAATCCATGTTCCCCATTGGGTAATTACAGGTTTTGGATCGATATAAATACAGTTTGTTAAGCAGGTAATAATAACGCATTATTAAGTGACAATAAAACAACCCCTAACAATATACCTGCAAACCCCGGAAGCCCCCAATAAATACCCTGTGTATAACCAAAATGTAAATATAATAATTATAATCTTTAGATTGTAAAATCCCTGAGATAAGTACCGAACTGGAAGGTTTAATACATGATACAAAGAAAGAAAGATATGATCGATCGTATTCCCAATTCGGTCCGGTCCGCGCAATGACGTCATGTGGTGCTAACGAGATTTAAAATTACATAGGATTAGCCGTTAGAAATAGAAATTTTACTGCATATTTTGCAATTTTTGATTTGGAAGATTTCAGTGCATATTATTTTAAGTACTTTAAGGATAGAGGTTCATAAATCAGAACGTATTTCATGATGTTCTTGGGTTAAATGTTAAAATTTAGCATATATTTGGTTTCAATGAAAATAATTTTCTGCTTATGCTGACATATATTTTATCTTTTAAATGATTACAATTACTTATTTATTTTTACAAAATCATAAAAAAATAACCTATATTTTTTGGCCCTTCCACCTTAAGCAATAAATTGTTTGAAAAAAAAATAGGTACAAATGTGCAGTCTTAAACATTTTTAGAACAGTTTCGAGCCTTAAATGGCCAAAATCAATTAATTTGCTTATTAAGATTTTTTTTATGCAATAGGTAACGATAATATTTTTGGAGATGTCTGTTTATAAATTTATATTGTTAACATTGGACAAGGGGCGGACTGGAATCCTTTGGCCCCGGTGGCTACATGGCCTCTATGGCCCCAACCCTCATTAAGAACATTTTTTGAAAAAAAAATGTTGTTTAAATGTTTGGACCAATTGGCCCCCAAAGGCCTTCTGGCCCCGGTGGCGATGGCCACCCAGCCACCCGCTCCAGTCCGCCACTGCATTTGACTATAATTTGACCAAAGATAAGGATGTAAAAAACTCATTTAGACATTTAAAAAAATATACTAGGACTGGTAATTATCATAATAGTATAAGAGGTACATTAACAATTATTAAAAAATAAGGCACACATATAACAGTTTATTATTTTAAACCTCAGACTAAGCACTATAGACAAAGCTATTTACATTTGGCCATAAAAACAGTTTTATGTTCACAGTATAAGAATTTACGCACTGTAGTAGCAATACGGCTGTGATCGCCGTTCGACGTTCGACACTCCTTGTCGAAGCGCTTTACAAGACGTATCCCCTCCATTTCGTCCGGTTCTCCGCGCGCCCCGATTGATCACCCCTTATAGTGGTGGGGGACTTACTTGTATCGCTGTTGCATCGCAATGTGACTTGAAATTTGTCAACACAACAACCCCTCTTTCATGAATGGCAATGAGTGGCATGCTTTGTCTATAGTGCTTGGTCTGAGTTTTAAACCAATTTCGTCAATTTAAACTTTTTTATCTCACCTACGAGGAAGAGAACACTTTTTTTAAGCTAAAATTTGAAATATTAAACATTGATTTGTATCATAAAATAAATATGTATAGGTATACTTTTGCAGATAATTATAAGAAGTAAAAGCTGTCATATTGTCACTTATGCATAACGCCACTGCACAACGCATATTAACAACTAATTGTCACTAACAAACAACAATAATAATCCAAAAAAACACTAAAAACCTCTTTCTGTATAACAAATAATAACAATAGTACATAAAACCAAACGTAGGTTATACGAAGCCCGCCAGAAAATTATCACCACATGACGTAAGCGGCTGTCGATTTGGCTCCGCCCACATGCGCAATGTCATATCTCTTCTTTCTTTGTATCATGGGTTTAATACCTTTAACGTGTTAAATTTTTTGATAAAGCCGAAAACATAAAAATTTGCTCTCAAAATAATAATTTATGAAAAAAATGCATTTTATTATAAAATTGACAAAATATGCAAAAAATGCATGTACATATAAGCATTTTGCATATATTCCGCCCTGTAGTGATCACGTACATCACCCTATCTCGATCGCCCGATATCAACCAGATAGACTTTTTTCTGGGGTTACTTTAAAAATTTAGTTTACAAGTCTAAAGGCCAATGCATACTACCGGTTACGATCGGATCCCGATTCACGGTTACGGTTACGATTGCATGTTCGTGAACTCACACTACAGTGACAATCGTCACGGTTCGTTTCACGATTGCACTAAATATAACCTATAAAATTACAGAGGCCTGCCTCGTACCTCGTGTATAAATGCTAATTCCGCATCAATAGTCCAGTTTTTGGACTTGGGTGGCATTTATGGTGCTGCTTTATTATTATACACGCAACTGGACACGACTTTTTGACTGAAAACTGAAATGTTATGATTCGAACCACAGAAAAATAAAGGGTTTAATTCGAACATGAAGATGAGGAGCAGCAACAGATGATCGCGTGATCACGTGATTGCACGCGGCATCGCTATTGGCTACGGTTGCCTACGATCCGATTGGAAATAGAACTCAACCTAAACGTCCCAACCGAATCGTAATCGTGGACTGGTTCGCTCTGATTGGTCGATGGGTCTAACAGAATCGCAATCGTGAACCGTAATCGGATCGTAACCGGTAGTGTGCACTGGCCATAACAGCGACTCGATAGATTACTCGACGAGTGAAAGCTCTCCACGATTGGTACAAAATGTACAACAAGAATTTTTAAATCGATTGATCTAACTTCAGAACAGTTTCAATACCTTATAAAATATTTTTTTATAATTATGTTAGTGTCTGTCTATTTTGTTTTAAAAGTTAAAAGTGCTAATATTTTGAACATAAAGTAGACTCCCGATTATCAGAAATGATGTGGACCGGACCGATTTCGGATAATCGAAATTTCGGATAATGCGGAGATTGAGGAAAATCATAAACTATAGGAAAAGTAACTATATATCTATATACATTTATAGATGTACATACATACATAAAGTAAGGCATATTCAGCATGAAAGTGATTTAGCGTCTTTGTAAACTATATATTAAATTACCCCATACTCTCAGCTGTTATCAATGGCTTCAGAACTGTTAGTTTTTTATCAAAATGTTCGAGGTTTACGATCTAAAACACATAACTTTAGGCTGAATGTATTACATGAAAACTGGGATGTGATTTTCCTAACCGAAACGTAGCTAAATTCATCAGTGTTTACGAGTGAAATATTTAACAATAATTATTCTGTCTACCGTCGGGACCGAGAAACAAGTGGTAGTGCAAAGAGTGATGGTGGAGGTGTTCTAATTGCTTCACGGCAAGAACTTCAAGTAACGTGTCACCCTGAGTGGCAAAGTGACGCAGAGGATATGTGGGTAACGCTATACACTCAACAGGGTAAAATTCATATGTGCTGTGTGTACTTGCCTCCTGGCGATGACAGGGCCTTGGCCTGTTTTATATCTAATCTGTATAAACTATTTAATCGCATATCAAATGACACTATTTTAATTTGCTGAGATTTCAATATTTCTAATACATCATGGACCCCTAAACAAAATTCTAACTATTTGTTGCCCAGTATTACGGATCCAAAATTTTTTGAATTACATGATATGTTTAATTTATACAGTTTAATGCAGTTTAATAATGTAGCCAATGTAAATAATAAGGTGTTGGATCTGATACTGTGTAGCGCATCGTATGTACGAGATATAAAACGGGCAGAACCGCTTGTCCCCGAAGATTCATTTCATAAAAGTGTACAATTTGTCTTAACTTGTTCCTCTCTTAAAACACTAAACTTTAAAAACCTATTTGTTAGCAACTTTAAAAGGGGTAATTATGAGGCCATCAATCTGGAAATACTGAACACTAATTGGCAAAATATTTTTTATAGTCCTTATAATGTCGACGATTGTATAGATATATTTTATAAAAAAATTTATGCTTTGATCGACGTCTTTATTCCTAAAAAAATAATATTTAATAAATATCCCGTTTACTTTTCATATTTCACAATTTCACTAATTAACAAAAAAAATGTAGCTCATAAAACTTGGAAACAAACAAAACTTCAAAGAGATTACGATTATTACTGTTACTTAAGACGTCAATCAAAATCCTTTATCCGAAGGGATCATGTATCTTTTGTAAACTCTATCCAAACAAATATCCCTGAAAATACAAAGAAATTTTGGCATTATGTATCTACGAAAAACAAACATGACGGTATTCCAAACCTGATGCGCCTGGGTGATGAGGTCGGGAGCAGGGGTTCCGGTGTTAGTGAACTTTTTGCAAAATTTTTTAAAAGCGTTTTTGAACCGTATAGGCAGCCTTATGCTATTAGTGGTGCAGATTCGAATGCTTGCCTGAGTACTGTTTCAACTGACGAGGAAGAGGTGTTCAAACTCCTCTCAGAGCTAGATGAAAATAAGGGCGGTGGTCCTGATGGACTTCCGTCATTTTTTGTCAAAAAATGCGCATCAGGTTTACACGTACCTTTAACCTTGATATTTAATAGATCATTTGCAGAGGGTCTATTTCCCAGCATATGGAAGGGTGCCTTTGTTGTTCCTATTTTTAAAAGTGGGAACAAAAATGACATAAATAATTATAGACCAATTAGTAAGTTAAATATTTTTGGCAAAATATTGGAATCTATAGTCCATAAACGTTTGTTAAATGCTGTCAAACTTAAAATAATTGAGGAGCAACATGGATTTTTTCCAAAAAGGGGAATTGAAACAAATCTTGTACAATATACCAACTTTATCTTAAACGCAATGGACTCCCAGATACAGGTGGACTCTGTGTACACCGATTTTAGTAAAGCATTCGACAAATTGGATCACAATATACTAATTTCGAAACTTTCTGAAGTCGGGGTGCACGGAGATCTGCTTCGTTGGTTATCTTCGTACATATACTTTAAAACTCAAACCGTCCTTGTCAGTGGTCATAAGTCTGTTCCTTACTTTGTTACATCAGGTGTGCCCCAGGGCTCACACTTGGGACCATTACTTTTTATAATCTATGTAAACGACATAAAGTCTTGTTTTCATTTTCGTGCTTTCTCTCTGTATGCAGACGACTTAAAGTTGTACGCATTGATCAAAAGTATAACGGACTGTATATTAATGCAGAGTGACTTAAATAGACTCCATGACTACTGTCAAAAAAATAGATTATTTCTTAATTTAGATAAGTGTTGCTTTATTTCATTTTCTAGAAATATAAACAAGTTCTTACACGATTATAATTTAAACAGAACTGTATTGAGGAAAGTAGACGAAATTAGAGACTTGGGTATCATATTTGATTGTAAAATGCTTTTTTCTTCACACATAAATTTTGTTGTCACTAAAGCCACAAAAATGTTAGGATTTATTTTGAGACAATGTAGACAGTTTCACTCTGTAACTGCAATGAAGGCTTTATTCTACTCATTCGTTTACAGTAGATTAAATTATGCTACACCTGTTTGGTGTCCCCAGTATGATGTTTATAAGGTTAGGCTGGAGAGAGTACAAAATACTTTTTTGAGATTTTTATACTACAAGTCAACAGGTACATATAGTTATACCGTCAGTACATCTAGACTTAGGCAGGAATATCAGTTTTATTCTCTGGAAGCCCGGCGCGAGCAATGTGATATTCTATTTTTATATAAAATACTTAATGGTCACTTGGACTCGCCAGTAATTTTATCAAATATTCTTTTTAATATCCAAGCGAGAGACCTAAGACGTAATTCTTTATTTTTTGAGCAATATTTTCGAACTAATTCGGGTAGGAATTCACCCATTCATAGAATATTACGCTTATATAATTCTAGATTTGCTGATATTGATATATTTCATTACTCATTAAATGTGATTAAAATTAAAATAAAAAATTGTTTTGGATACTAACTTAAGTAGATATTATATGGAATTAAGGATTACTTTAGTTTATTACTGTGAATATAAGTATAGACTTTATTATTATTTTATATTATGTATATCCGCACACATGTGTTTAATTGTGGATATTATCATTTTGGACCATTAGGTCTGTAGATATCCCATTCGTGAATAAATAAATAATAAAAAAATAAAAAATAAACTCGAATTCTTGTGTATTTACATTAGTATGTATTCATATTCATAAATTCAAGAAAGAGGTAATTGGTACTTGTTTTAATATTAAAGTAGGTATGTCGATTTTTGGCCGCGACAACAAAACATTTCGTAGAAATTTCGAATATTGCGGAGGCATAGCAATAATCATTTCGGATAATCCGGTTCATGGGTCGTTTCGGATAATGCGGAGTTCGCATAATCGAGTTTCGGATAATCGGGAGTCTACTGTAGTTAAATAACCGTTTTTTTATCACAACTTTGTAGTAGATACGGTTGACTGGTAAAATGAGTTTGAGGACGTTATGAAGTTTATAATTTTTACTTTTCTCGCTGTTTCTCATTTCCATAGGCCTGTTTGTCTGACTGTCTGTTGGCTCGGACGCTTAAAAACTACTAGACGTAGAATGATGAAATTTTGAAATTCAGTGACAAACAGCGGGGGGCAAAATATAACTCTTAAAGCAGTAACTTACCACGTCTTAATATTTAGCACACAAAACGTACAACTCGAAACTTAAATGAATAGCTTACTTCATGTAAGATAGGTTCGGTTTGTTTTAGACATATTGACTGAAGGGCATTGTTCCGGATTTCGCGGTTGCGTTTACAGCGCTTAAAGGCTGAATAACAAATTTATGATTTGCATAAGAAACAGGAAGGAATTACTTGTGTTGTCTTCAATGGCGCCTTAGATGCCAGAAGGGGCGCAATCTATACAGGGTGGTCGATTAAATGCATGCAACAAATGGGAAACTGTAAATTGTTTTATTAGTTGCACAACCGAAATTTAAGACTCTACCATCGCTTTTACTCTCGACAAGCATTTATACCATTTACTCGAAACTATTCAAAACTATTCAATTTATATCAAAATATATTTATTTATTTTGAAATGATAAAGTAGTTTTTGTACATTCGACTTCTATAATACTATTAATGATAGCCAAGATAAATATTTCAAAAATAGTTGCAGGTGTTCGGTTGTCACCTCAATATTGTCGTTTTTAACACGGTTTTTTTTTATATTTGTCCGTAACCGACTTCTTTGAACCCGATTTTGACCCACTTTAAACGGTCAGATTTAATTTAAATTTTATAGACTTATCAAGAACCGCTGACAATACAATAATCTACTAATCTAACTCAATGTACTCAAAAAAAATTTTCTTAACAATAACTCAAACTAAAAAATGAAAAATAAATATAGTTTAAAATAATTCTTGAAATTCTTAATATAGGCAGAAACTAATAATGAACGATAAACATTAGTATATTACTGTGAAAAAAGCGTGGGTCGCTTTGTGCTATATTTTTGTATATCGAGCACCCCCACGCTTTTTTCACAATTACTATTGTTTATCGTTAATTATTATTTTCTGCCTACAGGGTGTTTTTTAAGGTCGACGAGCGGCCATATCTCGGAAACTACTGGGCATAGAAACTCAGGAAAAGAAAAATGATAATTAAAGTGGCCATGAGAAAATTCTGGAAATAATTTTTAAGATCCGCATTTTGCCGCAAGAGGGCGTAATTGAAAAGTAAATTTTAAAATTTTACATAACTCCGAAAATTCCACATTAAGGTATATGTTTGATAACACCATTTTAAAGCTTGGACAATTATGCATCATTTTGGTCTTATGCTCATTGGCGTACCGACTTTAATAAGAGTGGGGGAAGCTGTTGAAAGTGTAATCATTTAAATCGCTGTAACTTATCAACGAATTATCCGATTTTAGCAAACTAAAGACTGTTTGGAAGAGAAATGTATGCACTTTCACCAATCGTATTTAGTTATCCATAATAGTTCTCAAAAAAAATGCTAGCGGGCGCAATTTGCAATAACATTACATTTTTTGATTTTACTCCAAAAAAATAAATCATACGGTATAATTATGATACCATAATCGAAAAGTAGATGAAATTTCCAAGAAAAGATGTGAAGACCGCAGTTCGATATCTTTGTTCGTTTCAGAGTTATTGCCAAAACAATAATTTTTAATACAAATTGCGCCCTCTAGCAATTTTATTAGAAACTATCTTGTACCATTGGATACGACAACTGAAGGTACTTCCAAACAAGCTTAAATTTAGTAAAATCGGTTAAGTTTAGAAGTTACAGCGATTTTAATGTTTTATGTGTAATAAGAGTGGGAGAAGCTGTTGAAAGTGTAAACATTAAAATCACTGTAACTTCTAAACGACTGATCCGATTTTACTAAATTTAAGCTTGTTTGGAAGTACCTTCAATTGTCGTATCCAATGGTACAAGATAGTTTCTAATAAAATTGCTAGAGGGCGCAATTTGTATTAAAAATTATTGTTTTGGCAATAACTCTGAAACGAACTAAGATATCGAACTGCGGTCTTCACATCTTTTCTTGCAAATTTCATCTACTTTTCGATTATGGTATCATAATTATACCGTATGATTTATTTTTTCGGAGTAAAATCAAAAAATGTATTGTTATTGCAAATTGCGCCCTCTAGCATTTTTTTAGAACCATTATGGACAACTAAATACGATTGGTGAAAGTGCATACATTTCTCTTCCAAACAGTCTTTAGTTTGCTAAAATCGGATAAGTCGTTTATAAGTTACAGCGATTTAAATGATTACACTTTCAACAGCTCCCACTCTTATTAAAGTCGAACGACGATGAGCATAACACCAAAATGATGCATAATTGTCCAAGCTTTAAAATGGTGTTATTAAGCATATACCTTAATGTGGAATTTTCGGAGTTATGTAAAATTTAAAAATTTACTTTTCAATTACGCCCTCTTGCGGCAAAATGCGGAACTTAAAAATTATTTCCAGAATTTTCTCATGGCCACTTTAATTATCATTTTTCTTTTCCTGAGTTTCTATGCCCAGTAGTTTCCGAGATATGGCCGCTCGTCGACCTTAAAAAAACACCCTGTATATTAAGAATTTCAAGAATTATTTTAAACTATATTTATTTTCCGCTTTTTAGTTTGATTAATTATTATCAAAGCATGTTTTTTTAGTTTTTTTAAACTATATTTTTTATTTAAATATTATTTTTTTGCTGCTTAAGGTGGGAGTATCAACATGCTTGCCAACCTATAACCTATTTCGCGTAGATTTATTTATGTTTTCTAGCTTTTATACAAAATTTAAAGAAAATCAGTATCGACTTGATATTCTATAGGTAATAATTTACATATTTATTAAATATCAAGGAATTTCATAACTTATTTTAAGAGAATTGTATAGCGAAAAATATCGGGTAAGATTTTTTTTAACATTATTATGTCATTGTCACTCATTGTTCTTTCACTATACAATTCTCCCAAAATTAGCAATGAAATAAATTGATATTTTTGTAATATATCAGATACTACCTAAAGAATGTACCGACGATATTGATTTTCTTTAAATGTTAATTATTAAAATAATAAACTCAAAAAATCAACGCGAAATAGGTTATAGGTTGGCAATAGATTGAATGACGTTGAGAATTCAACCTTAAAGACAACTCTATTACCATAAAAAAAAAGTATGATGGTTAAAAAATCTTTTATTTATAGAAAAATATGATTTTGTGATTAATTGAGGTCATGTAGCATGTAGTTAAAAAGTATTGCTTTTTTATCCTAAAAATTGTCTGCCAGCTATAAAAAAATGATTTCTATCATTGGCGTATTTGAGACTTTATTTAATTTTTTATAAGATTTCTTTACTTGTCTTTAGTCAAATTAAATTCCTGTAGCGACAGTGACGTTTTGAGCCAGTTACCCATAGACAAGCGAGTTGCGCGCTCTCAAGGATAGATAGGCAACTTAACATACTAAATTGGTTCCCTGATAGCGCCACATGCGACCGGGGGAGAAACTAAATATAGTCGTGGTGGGGGTAGGCGCCAAGCATAAAAATTTTAATTTTATTATTACTTTGAATTCAAATTTTCGCGCTTCTAACTTAACGGAAAAGTTTGAAGCGCGAAACATCTGATTCAAGTTAAAATAATTTGGGAGAACGAAAGGAAATTATAACAATGATATGGCGACAAGATTTATTAATATTAGATATTTACATAAATATGGTTTACATAAAAAAACAGCTTACATTATTATATTATTATTTTCTGTAGTAACAATTCCCTGTTATTTTCAAAGTTTTTATTTAATAAACTAGTTATTGTACCTTGTAGTTCATTAAGTTGTGAAGTAAATTTTCTTTCTATATCTTTAATAGCTTTCGCTGTACTTTCCAATCGTTGGGCGGCATTAATGAAGTCTTCAGGAGGTTCCACGCTTTTGTTAATTGTCTTGGTTTTTCTTCCCGACTTCTTTGGTCGCGACATATTAAATATATACCTATTTACGATTCTCAAACTACCGACTCCGCCATGTTAAGTTTATAAATTATATATGAATAATTATTTAATAATAACTTTATTTTTTATATATTTGACAAATTAATCATAAAATGACAATGACAATCTTTCACCAGTCCAGGTAAGACTTCAGGATCTGTCACAACAAGCCATATTTTTATCTTTCTCGCACATATTATGCAAGTACAGAGAGAGAGAGAGAGAGGTACAGAATGTTGGCCATGCTAATTCTAAATGAATATTCTGTTCCTACCAACGTTAGGAGATGAACAACCTTATAAAACAAAATTCCTACAATAGCGCCACTAGCGACCGGGGGATAAATTAAACGAACAGGGGACGACCTTCACCATTTAAGTTATCCTAGCCTGCAGTTACCTAAAGGAAAAATTAATATGGCCAGTTGATGACCTTATTTTATATATTATAACACTTTTTAATCTATAGGAATTTTGTCCCAGACTATCACTAGTAGGCAATGTTTATTTTGGGAAAATAAAGTAAGGAAATCGTAATAAAAATAAAATGGCGTACAAGTTCTTACCGAAAGAAAAATATCAGTTGGAATAAGGCTTTATAAAACACAAAAATTACCGACAGCGTTTTTTATATAAAAACATTTGTTTTACAACCACGTAAAATTAAATAAGATTGGTTTTTATTTATTATAAAAAATGTTAATAACAACAGAAGAACAAGTTTATGGTTAAAGGGAAAATAAACACAAATAAACCTTAAATATAAAAGGATAAAAACACAAAATTAGGTTTGCAGTCATGCACCTCGCACTTGCCCTAAAAGTACACCATGCCATCAGACATCAATCACCCACCAACAACGGCAATCAAATGATATGTTTTGAATTAGAGTTGTGTAGTTCGCGAACGAACTAGTTCAAAAGATCGAATCTGGCAACTGAACTAAAAGATTCAATCAGTAATTACTAAAAGATCGAAACAAGGCGAACTAAAGTCTAAACGGAATGTACTACGCAAGCGAGAGCGAGACGACCGAGATTATAGGTTTTGTCACCTGACCGACCTACCTACCGAACTAGTCTTTTGAACTATTCACTTTATTGAACGAGATCGAAAGATTGAAATCGGCAAAGTGAACTAAACTTCCCAGCACTATTTTGAATTACTACGTTCAACTTAAACCACGCGGAGCAACGATAGATCATTGTTTTAAGTTGGTTCGTTCCTCTCTGTTCCGTTGTAGTAAGGGATATACTATATAGCGCACTTAAACGATTTAAAAAGGAAAGTATTTAGTTCCTTAAAAGAATATTTTAGTTATAAAAAGATGGTTTATTTTTTGTGATAATTAGATAACCTTGTAGGAATTAAAAAATCAAGTAATAAAAAAATATCGAATAGGCGCAAAATAATGTACCTAATATAAATATAAATATAAATGAAATATTTTAGGGATTAAATGATTTCCTTTTGTGTAACACATATACACATACAGTGTCATCAGTAAAGTCCGCATCATATGGGATTTTTTTTAATTAATAGCTTTATTAAAAATTTGACTTTGGCATCAAGTTCTGCTTCGATCGAGATGAAAATTAAGCAAAAAAATAGTAGTCACGTGATTCGCATTATCTGTCAAATTTTAATTTTTTCCAAAAAAATAATTTAAAAGTGGGGTTATTTCTGAAAATATCGAAAAAAGTTATAAGAAAAAGTTTTTTTAAATGCAGTTTCTAGCCCACATGTAAAATTTCAGCTGCATAAGATAATTTTTATTTTTTACCTATATTTTGTAAATTGCACCACTTTTGCAAAATAAGACTCAACGCAACCCACATAAAACTTCTTAGTTTTGACAATGCTTTATTTCAGATACATTTTCTTTAAAGCAGCGCCATATTGTGTGTTTTTCTACAAAATCAAAATTGGGCTATTCAAATTTGGTCGCATGTGATGCAAAGTTTATTTGTTTTTGACCCTGTATAAGGAAACTTCATAAAATAAGTATTTTTGAAAACGTAGTTTGTGCCCGAAAGTAATACACGTTAACGTTATTATGACATAGCTTAATAATAAATTATAATATATGGGTTTAAAATTAAATCGTTGAAAATAGATAAACTTTACGTTGTTAAACTAGAATTTATTTTTCACTTAAAAACACTTTACTGAAGACACTGTGTTCTTTTTTGTCTTAATATTAAGGTGTATTACTTTTAGACACAAACAACGTTTTCAAAAATACTTTTATTTTATGAAGTTACCTTATACAAGGTCAAAAACAAATAAACTTTGCGTCACATGCGACCAAATTTTTTTCAAAACACACATTTAATATGGCGCTACTTTAAAGAAAATGTATCTGAAATAAAGCCTTGTCAAAACTGAGAAGTTTTATGTAGGTTGCGTTGAGTCTTAATTTGCCATATGATGCGGACTTTACTGGTGACACTGTATATTAAAAAAAATTGGGAAAGAAAGAAAAACTCAAAGTCTTCCTCCACAAAGTTTAATAGAATAAAAATATTCAACACAAGTCTCTACACGTTTCGAACGTAGAAACGTTCATCATCAGGAGACATTATATTTCGTGCTGATGGTTTTAGCAAAAGAGAAAATGGTGTCAAACCTTAATGGAGCTTTTATTTAATTAAAACTTGATGTTTAAAGTAGACATGATATAAAGAAAATTGAAGAAAGTTTAACCATACTGAGTATGTGAGAAGTCAGTAAATGGGGTCTAGACCAACCAAATAAACTGGAAAAAAAAAACCTTTTCTAAAAAGGTTTAAAAAAAGGTTTTTTCTTTCCCAGTTTATTTGGTTGGTCTAGACCCCATTTACTGACTTCTCACATACTCAGTATGGTTAAACTTTCTTCAATTTTCTTTATATCATGTCTACTTTAAACATCAAGTTTTAATTAAATAAAAGCTCCATTAAGGTTCGACACCATTTTCCCTTTTGCTAAAACCATCAGCACCAAATATAATTTTTGTCTCCCGATGATGAACGTTTCTACGTTCGAAACATGTAGAGACTTGTGTTGAATATGAAAGACTTTAAGTTCTTTTCTTTTTTTCCCATACTTTCAACTCCACTTTAAGCATGGACTATTTCTTCAAATTAAAAAAAAATTGTTTTGAATGTCCTTAGTGCTCTTTTGTTCCTCCGAAAAAACACCAACAGAAATTTGTATAACTAGACTGACGCTTGACCGGTTCTTTTAATCTCTAATGTTCACTAAGACATTTTCAAGTTCAAAAGTTTTGCTGGCATATTTCAAGTCAGGACACGTACATTCAGCTATGCAGCTTAATTTCCCTAATGACACTGCAAGTTTAATTGGAAAGTTTTAATTACTTTAATAAAAAAATCTACGCATGTTTAGGATCTCTCGTGGGTGCTTTTTAAAATTAATTTTCGTTTATACAATACACGTCACATGTCGGACATGATTACTTGCAAAAATTAAACTTAAACGGTGTCTGGTGGATAGAGGGAAACACGCCATAAAATGTTAACGCTACAGGCGGAATTGACACGTGGCCCAAAAAAATTGCATCGCTCCATAAACGTTGCTGATAAAAGTTGCTAACTTCACACATATGATTTCTTCTTTGTTTTTGCTAATGTGGATTGTGCAGGGTGTTTAAGGTGGAATTCTCAACGTCATTCCATCTATTGCCAACCTATAACCCATTTCGCGTTGCTTTTTTTTAGTTTATTATTTAATTAACTAACATTTAAATAAAATCAATATCGTCGGTACAATATTTAGGTAATATCTGACATATTACAAAAATATCAATTTATTTCATTGATAATTTTGGGAGAATTGTATAGTGAAAGACATAATAATGTTGAAAAAAAATCTTGCCCCATATTTTTCGCTATACAATTCTCCTAAAATATTTAATGAAATTCCTTGATATTTATTTAATATGTCAATTATTACCGAAAATATGAAGACGATAATGATTTTATTTAAATTTTGTGTAAAAGCTAGAAAAATGAAATAAATTACGCGAAATAGGTTATAGGTTGGCAACCATGTTGATACTGCCACCTGAATATTTATAGATTTCTAGTTTTTGTGTAGTTTAGTGAATTGTGTTTGTGCCTTTAGTGACTCGGATACAATGACTAGTAAACACCAATTATTGTATTGATTTTATTATGCCTAAATAGGGGGTAAAATGCCGGGTATTTCGTATTTTCAGTAAGTATGAAGTAGAGATAGTTCTTAATATGTAATTTTATTTTATTATGATCAATTTAAACACATCTAACCGGGCCTAGGCCACACAATCAAGATGTTTAGGCCCGGGCCTGTATATTTCCCCCATTCGTCAAATGATAATTTTGCAGTAAGCATGTCTATTTCTGTGTGGTTTTGTTTACATGCGCGATGCAATAAATTTGCCACTTTCGGGATTATTGTTTGCTTATCTAAAGGCAAATGCCTTATGGCTCTGGTACCAAAGGCAATGATATATTTAATATCGAACCCAATTTTATCTTTAATAATATAGGTAAATGATTTGGATTTGTTTTTCTTGTTCATAACCTGATTTAAAACTTCTTAACAATTTCAAAGCACAGAACTATTGAGCTATCTCTTATCTAACACCTTTAAATGCAACCAAACAATAACAAACATAATTTTATATTGCCATATTCGTTTTGTTGACCGGATTTGACCAAACTGATCTGACATTTTGTTTTGTTATTATATCCAAATGTAAAGTTAGTGTATTTTTAAAATTTTTTATTTTAGAACCACAAGGTACGGAACTTGAATTGTTTGTTTAATAAAATAATATATAAAATAAAACTTCACTTTGAGTATGGACTACTTCTTCAAGAATAAAAGTAAGGTTTCTTATTTTAGGTCTGATGACAATACATAATTTGAGACCGAGACTTTGTGTCTTTTAATTTCAATTAACTATACTAGGTCTCTTTGAGAATACCTAATGGACTATTTCTTAAATTTTTTTGTATGTATCAGCACTTGTTTGAATTTTTAATGGCTTAACAGGTTTGACTGATCATTTTTTCGTTCTCCTGTATAGGTACAGTGTTATCAATTTAGTTTGTCCCACTTTTAAGAGCCTGTAACTTTTTTGTATTTTGAGTTAGCGAGCTCATTCAAAAAACCAGATGTACCATTTTTAGCCAAGTTTTTATGAGTGTTGTCAAAAATGACAGTAGGTGTCACATGTCAAATTTAAAAGCAAAAACTTAATTTTTTTAAATGGGACACCCTGTATATTAGAAGCGCATTAGATAGTCCATTTTCTTCCGATTTCAAAAATATAACACACATATGCATTATTTTCTTCATTCCATCAAACATTGATAAAAATATGAAAAAATATATTATTGTTAAAAAGCATCAAGATAGCTATGCAACTGTTTTGGTTGCTATAGATTTTATATTCATTTATATTTCAGTCTGTCATTCTGAGCATTATTAATCGTTTCGAATATTGTAGAAAAGTTATTTTATATGTAAAAATTAACTAACATGAGATATTATTATTCAGTGGAGGAAAAGTGTTTTGTTTGATATTTTTCGTCAAAGGGGCAGTGCAACCTTAGCACTTAGGAGGTATAGGCTTCAGTTTCCCAATAGACGGGTTCCTTCGAAAAAAATATTTTATCGGCTGAAGAAGACTTTTTCGAGACTGGAGGTATAAAGAAAAAACGAATAATTAGGCGGAAAACAATTATTACGGAAGAAATGGAAATGAATGTATTAGCCTATTTTCGGTCATTTCCCTACAAATCTATACCCGATATACTACGAGAGCGGCCTATATCGTATGGTTCAGTAGAAACAATTAAAAAAAAATATACCTAAGTTTCGTCCATACAAGCCTAGAAGAGTGCAAAAAAATTCATAGCAACCAAAACAGTTGCATAGCTATCTTGATGCTTTTTAACAATAATATATTTTTTCATATTTTTGTCAATGTTTGATGGAATGAAGAAAATAATGCATATGTGTATTATATTTTTGAAATCGGAAGAAAAGGGACCATCTAACGCTCCTCTAATATACAGGGTGTCCCATTTAAAAAAATTAAATTTTTGCTTTTAAATGTGACGTGACACCTACTGTCATTTTTGACAACACTCATAAAAACTTGGCTAAAAATGGTACATCTTGGTTTTTGAATGAGCTCGCTAACTTAAAATACAAAAAAGTTACAGGCTCTTAAAAGTGGGACAAACTAAATTGATAACACTGTACAGGGAGTCCAGTTTTCGTGTGTTTTCATATACCAGCTCCCTTATTATAAAAGATAGAAAGATGGGGTTTGCGGCTTACTGTTCCATTTTTTTATGAAACTTTCATTACCGCAAACGATTTTTTCATAGCCCTCTCAGTTTCTGACATACAGGGCCATTTTCAAATTTTGTCATTTATGACGCTCCCCTGTATCTCGATTATTTGATAACTTATCAATAAGGTAAAAATGGATTGTCATATAGTTTTTTATTTTGAATTCAGTGGCGTAGTTAGTTTTTTTCTAAAAAGTTTTGTTTATGAGTTATGACCCAAACTTATATTTTTTTTAATGGGACACCCTATATATTAGTTATTTTTCTTGTTCCTCTTTTTAAGAGCTTTTTAAAAATATATAATAGTCCATATTTTTTTCTTTTAAAAAGGGACAATTTTAACTTTTTGTGTAAAATTAATCATTTTTCGAATAGAGGGCCATGCCCGCAAATAAAAAAAAATTAACAACATTATTTTTATTAAACATAACTTTCCACCAACAATTAAGCAATTATATTAAAAACAAAGAAGTGGTTCGTGTCTGTGAAAATTAAAATAAATTGCCACGAACTTTTCGGGGGTAAGTGCACAAGAGCATCAAAATTACCGATAATTTTTAAATGAAATGTGTTTTTTTGTAATTGCAAGAGTTTGTGTCCATATTTTCGCGAAAAAGCCCGACTACGCAGGAGGAGGGCATTTTCGTAAAATATGAAAACAAACGATTGCAATTTGTAAAAAAAAACACATTGAATAAAAAAATTATCTGGTTATTTTTATGCACGAGTGTAATTTATTTGAATATTTCCCAAATTAATTAAGAACTCGAATCAAGTAAATTTAAATATTTTATTTAACAGAATGCAAAGAGATAGTTATTAACAATTCTTGACAAAATGAAAGGAAAACATTCGTTGACATTGACTTTTTTGTCTGCTGTCACTCAATAAGATGACGTTAATTGTCAGAATATTACATTTTTTGACGTTTCGTCAACAATATAAACTTGCGATGCAATTTTCGATTTCTGGCAGTGCTGTTTTCGCTGTAATTTTGCGAAAATTGCATTTTTCTTATGGGAACTTTAACATGAGGGAAATATTCACTAAAATTTCAAATAAACTAACAAAATCAAACAAATAGTATAATATTTGACAATAATCTGTAATGACGCATTTACAAAACTTTGTTTTCTGTCATGTATATCAATGATTAATCATGGCCTTCTGGATTCTAGATGAAAAATGATTAATTTTACAAAAAAAGTTAAAATTGTCCCTTTTTAAAAGAAAAAAATATGGACTATTATATATTATTAAAAAGCTCTTAAAAAAAGGAACAAGAAAAGTAAATAATATATAGGGTGTCCCATTAAAAAAAATATAAGTTTGGGTCATAACTCATAAACAAAACTTTTTAGAAAAAAACTAACTACGCCACTGAATTCAACATAAAAAACTATATAATAATCCATTTTTACCTTATTGATAAGTTATTAAATAATTGAGATACAGGGGAGCGTCAAAAATGACAAAATTTGAAAATGGCCCTGTATGTCAGAAACTGAGAGGGCTATGAAAATTTCGTTTACGGCAATGAAAGTTTCATAAAAAAATAGAACAGTAAGCCGCAAACCCCATCTTTCTATCTTTTATAATAAGGGAGCTGGTATATGAATACACACGAAAACTGGACACCCTGTACACAGTGTCACCAGTAAAGTGCGCATCATATGGGATTTTTTTTATTAATAGCTTTATTCAAAACTTGACTTTGGCATCAAGTTCTGCTTCGATCGAGATGAAAATTAACCAAAAAAAAAAAGGTAGTCACGTGATTCGCATTATCTGTCAAATTTTAATTTTTTTCCAAAAAATAATTCAAAAGTATGGTTATTTCTGAAAATATCGAAAAAAGTTATTAGAAAAACTTTTTTTTAAATGCAGTTTCTAGCCCACATGCAAAATTTCAGCTGCATAAGATAATTTTGATTTTTTACCCACCACTAAAATTTATTTTCCACTTAATGAACACTTTACTGATGACACTGATGTGTTCTTTTTTGTCTTGATATTAAGCTGTATTACTTTCAGATACAAACTACGTTTTCAAAATTACTTATTTTATGAAGTTACCTTATACAGGGTCAAAAACAAATAAACTTTGCATCACATGCTACCAAATTTTAATAGCCCAATTTTGATTTTGTAAAAAAACACACATTTAATATCGTGCTACTTTAAAGAAAATACATCTGAAATAAAGCCTTGTCAAAACTGAGAAGTTTTATGTAGGTTGCGTTGAGTCTTATTTTTATTTATATTTCTTATTTCTTATTTTCTACAATCTAGACATTTGTAAATATCATTTTTTCGCTGATGATACAGTAATTTATATTTCAGATTGTAATTTAATATCTCTAATAAATAATATGAACAATATACTAGAACATATATATAAATGGATGTGTGAAAATAAATTAAAAATAAATATTGATAAAACAAAATGTTTGTTACTAAGGTCTGATAAACAGTATAATGAGTTTCAAAATCAAAATCTTTCTTTTAAAATAAATAACGAAGCTATTGAAATTGTTACTAAAGTTGAATATTTAGGAGTTATTATCGACAAAAATTTAAAATTTCATGATCATATGGATTATTTATAATTGTAAAAAATTATATTTGTAAAAATTAAAAAAAAAAAATGGAAGTACTAAATAGATTAAGCGGATACTTAAGCATTTATAGTAAAAAAATGATTTTCAATTGTATTATTTTACCTCATTTTGTTTTTTGTAGTTCAATTTTATATATGTGTTCACAACAAGATAAAAACAGATTACAGATTTTACAGAGAATAGAGCAATGAGAATAATATTGGGCTGTAATAAATACACTAAAATAACGGAAATGCTTAATTGTTTACAATGGATGAATATAGAAAATTTTTTATTATTTCGTATTTTGATTTTTATTCATAAAATAAATTTAAATATAACAGCACCATATTATGAAAATTTCTTGACAAAATTTAATGAAGTTCATATTCATGAAACAAGAGGAAAAAATAACTTTATTTTGGATCATACAAATTTGAAATCGATTCAAAAATCAATATTTTTTAGTGGTGCTATAGAATATAACAAGTTAGGAAATGAAATTAAAAGGTGTAATTTAAAACTATTTGTAAAAAAATTAAAGAATCAAATTTTATGTAAAAAAGTTTAATAAAATAGTCTTTCTAGATTGTAATTATCTATCAGGAGTGAAGAAAAAATTTACAATTTGAAACCTAAATAGTTCAATGAACTAATAAAAATTTGTTATTATTAATATTATTATTATTATTATTATTTTGCAAAAGTGGTGCAATTTACAAAATATAGGTAAAAAATCAAGAAACTTTGCATGTAAAACTTCTTAGTTTTGACAATGCTTTATTTCAGATACATTTTCTTTAAAGCAGCGCCATATTGTGTGTTTTTCTACAAAATCAAAATTGGGCTATTCAAATTTGGTCGCATGTGATGCAAAGTTTATTTGTTTTTGACCCTGTATAAGGAAACTTCATAAAATAAGTATTTTTGAAAACGTAGTTTGTGCCCGAAAGTAATACACGTTAACGTTATTATGACATAGCTTAATAATAAATTATAATATATGGGTTTAAAATTAAATCGTTGAAAATAGATAAACTTTACGTTGTTAAACTAGAATTTATTTTTCACTTAAAAACACTTTACTGAAGACACTGTGTTCTTTTTTGTCTTAATATTAAGGTGTATTACTTTTAGACACAAACAACGTTTTCAAAAATACTTTTATTTTATGAAGTTACCTTATACAAGGTCAAAAACAAATAAACTTTGCGTCACATGCGACCAAATTTTTTTCAAAACACACATTTAATATGGCGCTACTTTAAAGAAAATGTATCTGAAATAAAGCCTTGTCAAAACTGAGAAGTTTTATGTAGGTTGCGTTGAGTCTTAATTTGCCATATGATGCGGACTTTACTGGTGACACTGTATATTAAAAAAAATTGGGAAAGAAAGAAAAACTCAAAGTCTTCCTCCACAAAGTTTAATAGAATAAAAATATTCAACACAAGTCTCTACACGTTTCGAACGTAGAAACGTTCATCATCAGGAGACATTATATTTCGTGCTGATGGTTTTAGCAAAAGAGAAAATGGTGTCAAACCTTAATGGAGCTTTTATTTAATTAAAACTTGATGTTTAAAGTAGACATGATATAAAGAAAATTGAAGAAAGTTTAACCATACTGAGTATGTGAGAAGTCAGTAAATGGGGTCTAGACCAACCAAATAAACTGGAAAAAAAAAACCTTTTCTAAAAAGGTTTAAAAAAAGGTTTTTTCTTTCCCAGTTTATTTGGTTGGTCTAGACCCCATTTACTGACTTCTCACATACTCAGTATGGTTAAACTTTCTTCAATTTTCTTTATATCATGTCTACTTTAAACATCAAGTTTTAATTAAATAAAAGCTCCATTAAGGTTCGACACCATTTTCCCTTTTGCTAAAACCATCAGCACCAAATATAATTTTTGTCTCCCGATGATGAACGTTTCTACGTTCGAAACATGTAGAGACTTGTGTTGAATATGAAAGACTTTAAGTTCTTTTCTTTTTTTCCCATACTTTCAACTCCACTTTAAGCATGGACTATTTCTTCAAATTAAAAAAAAATTGTTTTGAATGTCCTTAGTGCTCTTTTGTTCCTCCGAAAAAACACCAACAGAAATTTGTATAACTAGACTGACGCTTGACCGGTTCTTTTAATCTCTAATGTTCACTAAGACATTTTCAAGTTCAAAAGTTTTGCTGGCATATTTCAAGTCAGGACACGTACATTCAGCTATGCAGCTTAATTTCCCTAATGACACTGCAAGTTTAATTGGAAAGTTTTAATTACTTTAATAAAAAAATCTACGCATGTTTAGGATCTCTCGTGGGTGCTTTTTAAAATTAATTTTCGTTTATACAATACACGTCACATGTCGGACATGATTACTTGCAAAAATTAAACTTAAACGGTGTCTGGTGGATAGAGGGAAACACGCCATAAAATGTTAACGCTACAGGCGGAATTGACACGTGGCCCAAAAAAATTGCATCGCTCCATAAACGTTGCTGATAAAAGTTGCTAACTTCACACATATGATTTCTTCTTTGTTTTTGCTAATGTGGATTGTGCAGGGTGTTTAAGGTGGAATTCTCAACGTCATTCCATCTATTGCCAACCTATAACCCATTTCGCGTTGCTTTTTTTTAGTTTATTATTTAATTAACTAACATTTAAATAAAATCAATATCGTCGGTACAATATTTAGGTAATATCTGACATATTACAAAAATATCAATTTATTTCATTGATAATTTTGGGAGAATTGTATAGTGAAAGACATAATAATGTTGAAAAAAAATCTTGCCCCATATTTTTCGCTATACAATTCTCCTAAAATATTTAATGAAATTCCTTGATATTTATTTAATATGTCAATTATTACCGAAAATATGAAGACGATAATGATTTTATTTAAATTTTGTGTAAAAGCTAGAAAAATGAAATAAATTACGCGAAATAGGTTATAGGTTGGCAACCATGTTGATACTGCCACCTGAATATTTATAGATTTCTAGTTTTTGTGTAGTTTAGTGAATTGTGTTTGTGCCTTTAGTGACTCGGATACAATGACTAGTAAACACCAATTATTGTATTGATTTTATTATGCCTAAATAGGGGGTAAAATGCCGGGTATTTCGTATTTTCAGTAAGTATGAAGTAGAGATAGTTCTTAATATGTAATTTTATTTTATTATGATCAATTTAAACACATCTAACCGGGCCTAGGCCACACAATCAAGATGTTTAGGCCCGGGCCTGTATATTTCCCCCATTCGTCAAATGATAATTTTGCAGTAAGCATGTCTATTTCTGTGTGGTTTTGTTTACATGCGCGATGCAATAAATTTGCCACTTTCGGGATTATTGTTTGCTTATCTAAAGGCAAATGCCTTATGGCTCTGGTACCAAAGGCAATGATATATTTAATATCGAACCCAATTTTATCTTTAATAATATAGGTAAATGATTTGGATTTGTTTTTCTTGTTCATAACCTGATTTAAAACTTCTTAACAATTTCAAAGCACAGAACTATTGAGCTATCTCTTATCTAACACCTTTAAATGCAACCAAACAATAACAAACATAATTTTATATTGCCATATTCGTTTTGTTGACCGGATTTGACCAAACTGATCTGACATTTTGTTTTGTTATTATATCCAAATGTAAAGTTAGTGTATTTTTAAAATTTTTTATTTTAGAACCACAAGGTACGGAACTTGAATTGTTTGTTTAATAAAATAATATATAAAATAAAACTTCACTTTGAGTATGGACTACTTCTTCAAGAATAAAAGTAAGGTTTCTTATTTTAGGTCTGATGACAATACATAATTTGAGACCGAGACTTTGTGTCTTTTAATTTCAATTAACTATACTAGGTCTCTTTGAGAATACCTAATGGACTATTTCTTAAATTTTTTTGTATGTATCAGCACTTGTTTGAATTTTTAATGGCTTAACAGGTTTGACTGATCATTTTTTCGTTCTCCTGTATAGGTACAGTGTTATCAATTTAGTTTGTCCCACTTTTAAGAGCCTGTAACTTTTTTGTATTTTGAGTTAGCGAGCTCATTCAAAAAACCAGATGTACCATTTTTAGCCAAGTTTTTATGAGTGTTGTCAAAAATGACAGTAGGTGTCACATGTCAAATTTAAAAGCAAAAACTTAATTTTTTTAAATGGGACACCCTGTATATTAGAAGCGCATTAGATAGTCCATTTTCTTCCGATTTCAAAAATATAACACACATATGCATTATTTTCTTCATTCCATCAAACATTGATAAAAATATGAAAAAATATATTATTGTTAAAAAGCATCAAGATAGCTATGCAACTGTTTTGGTTGCTATAGATTTTATATTCATTTATATTTCAGTCTGTCATTCTGAGCATTATTAATCGTTTCGAATATTGTAGAAAAGTTATTTTATATGTAAAAATTAACTAACATGAGATATTATTATTCAGTGGAGGAAAAGTGTTTTGTTTGATATTTTTCGTCAAAGGGGCAGTGCAACCTTAGCACTTAGGAGGTATAGGCTTCAGTTTCCCAATAGACGGGTTCCTTCGAAAAAAATATTTTATCGGCTGAAGAAGACTTTTTCGAGACTGGAGGTATAAAGAAAAAACGAATAATTAGGCGGAAAACAATTATTACGGAAGAAATGGAAATGAATGTATTAGCCTATTTTCGGTCATTTCCCTACAAATCTATACCCGATATACTACGAGAGCGGCCTATATCGTATGGTTCAGTAGAAACAATTAAAAAAAAATATACCTAAGTTTCGTCCATACAAGCCTAGAAGAGTGCAAAAAAATTCATAGCAACCAAAACAGTTGCATAGCTATCTTGATGCTTTTTAACAATAATATATTTTTTCATATTTTTGTCAATGTTTGATGGAATGAAGAAAATAATGCATATGTGTATTATATTTTTGAAATCGGAAGAAAAGGGACCATCTAACGCTCCTCTAATATACAGGGTGTCCCATTTAAAAAAATTAAATTTTTGCTTTTAAATGTGACGTGACACCTACTGTCATTTTTGACAACACTCATAAAAACTTGGCTAAAAATGGTACATCTTGGTTTTTGAATGAGCTCGCTAACTTAAAATACAAAAAAGTTACAGGCTCTTAAAAGTGGGACAAACTAAATTGATAACACTGTACAGGGTGTCCAGTTTTCGTGTGTTTTCATATACCAGCTCCCTTATTATAAAAGATAGAAAGATGGGGTTTGCGGCTTACTGTTCCATTTTTTTATGAAACTTTCATTACCGCAAACGATTTTTTCATAGCCCTCTCAGTTTCTGACATACAGGGCCATTTTCAAATTTTGTCATTTATGACGCTCCCCTGTATCTCGATTATTTGATAACTTATCAATAAGGTAAAAATGGATTGTCATATAGTTTTTTATTTTGAATTCAGTGGCGTAGTTAGTTTTTTTCTAAAAAGTTTTGTTTATGAGTTATGACCCAAACTTATATTTTTTTTAATGGGACACCCTATATATTAGTTATTTTTCTTGTTCCTCTTTTTAAGAGCTTTTTAAAAATATATAATAGTCCATATTTTTTTCTTTTAAAAAGGGACAATTTTAACTTTTTGTGTAAAATTAATCATTTTTCGAATAGAGGGCCATGCCCGCAAATAAAAAAAAATTAACAACATTATTTTTATTAAACATAACTTTCCACCAACAATTAAGCAATTATATTAAAAACAAAGAAGTGGTTCGTGTCTGTGAAAATTAAAATAAATTGCCACGAACTTTTCGGGGGTAAGTGCACAAGAGCATCAAAATTACCGATAATTTTTAAATGAAATGTGTTTTTTTGTAATTGCAAGAGTTTGTGTCCATATTTTCGCGAAAAAGCCCGACTCCGCAGGAGGAGGGCATTTTCGTAAAATATGAAAACAAACGATTGCAATTTGTAAAAAAAAACACATTGAATAAAAAAATTATCTGGTTATTTTTATGCACGAGTGTAATTTATTTGAATATTTCCCAAATTAATTAAGAACTCGAATCAAGTAAATTTAAATATTTTATTTAACAGAATGCAAAGAGATAGTTATTAACAATTCTTGACAAAATGAAAGGAAAACATTCGTTGACATTGACTTTTTTGTCTGCTGTCACTCAATAAGATGACGTTAATTGTCAGAATATTACATTTTTTGACGTTTCGTCAACAATATAAACTTGCGATGCAATTTTCGATTTCTGGCAGTGCTGTTTTCGCTGTAATTTTGCGAAAATTGCATTTTTCTTATGGGAACTTTAACATGAGGGAAATATTCACTAAAATTTCAAATAAACTAACAAAATCAAACAAATAGTATAATATTTGACAATAATCTGTAATGACGCATTTACAAAACTTTGTTTTCTGTCATGTATATCAATGATTAATCATGGCCTTCTGGATTCTAGATGAAAAATGATTAATTTTACAAAAAAAGTTAAAATTGTCCCTTTTTAAAAGAAAAAAATATGGACTATTATATATTATTAAAAAGCTCTTAAAAAAAGGAACAAGAAAAGTAAATAATATATAGGGTGTCCCATTAAAAAAAATATAAGTTTGGGTCATAACTCATAAACAAAACTTTTTAGAAAAAAACTAACTACGCCACTGAATTCAACATAAAAAACTATATAATAATCCATTTTTACCTTATTGATAAGTTATTAAATAATTGAGATACAGGGGAGCGTCAAAAATGACAAAATTTGAAAATGGCCCTGTATGTCAGAAACTGAGAGGGCTATGAAAATTTCGTTTACGGCAATGAAAGTTTCATAAAAAAATAGAACAGTAAGCCGCAAACCCCATCTTTCTATCTTTTATAATAAGGGAGCTGGTATATGAATACACACGAAAACTGGACACCCTGTACACAGTGTCACCAGTAAAGTGCGCATCATATGGGATTTTTTTTATTAATAGCTTTATTCAAAACTTGACTTTGGCATCAAGTTCTGCTTCGATCGAGATGAAAATTAACCAAAAAAAAAAAGGTAGTCACGTGATTCGCATTATCTGTCAAATTTTAATTTTTTTCCAAAAAATAATTCAAAAGTATGGTTATTTCTGAAAATATCGAAAAAAGTTATTAGAAAAACTTTTTTTTAAATGCAGTTTCTAGCCCACATGCAAAATTTCAGCTGCATAAGATAATTTTGATTTTTTACCCACCACTAAAATTTATTTTCCACTTAATGAACACTTTACTGATGACACTGATGTGTTCTTTTTTGTCTTGATATTAAGCTGTATTACTTTCAGATACAAACTACGTTTTCAAAATTACTTATTTTATGAAGTTACCTTATACAGGGTCAAAAACAAATAAACTTTGCATCACATGCTACCAAATTTTAATAGCCCAATTTTGATTTTGTAAAAAAACACACATTTAATATCGTGCTACTTTAAAGAAAATACATCTGAAATAAAGCCTTGTCAAAACTGAGAAGTTTTATGTAGGTTGCGTTGAGTCTTATTTTTATTTATATTTCTTATTTCTTATTTTCTACAATCTAGACATTTGTAAATATCATTTTTTCGCTGATGATACAGTAATTTATATTTCAGATTGTAATTTAATATCTCTAATAAATAATATGAACAATATACTAGAACATATATATAAATGGATGTGTGAAAATAAATTAAAAATAAATATTGATAAAACAAAATGTTTGTTACTAAGGTCTGATAAACAGTATAATGAGTTTCAAAATCAAAATCTTTCTTTTAAAATAAATAACGAAGCTATTGAAATTGTTACTAAAGTTGAATATTTAGGAGTTATTATCGACAAAAATTTAAAATTTCATGATCATATGGATTATTTATAATTGTAAAAAATTATATTTGTAAAAATTAAAAAAAAAAAATGGAAGTACTAAATAGATTAAGCGGATACTTAAGCATTTATAGTAAAAAAATGATTTTCAATTGTATTATTTTACCTCATTTTGTTTTTTGTAGTTCAATTTTATATATGTGTTCACAACAAGATAAAAACAGATTACAGATTTTACAGAGAATAGAGCAATGAGAATAATATTGGGCTGTAATAAATACACTAAAATAACGGAAATGCTTAATTGTTTACAATGGATGAATATAGAAAATTTTTTATTATTTCGTATTTTGATTTTTATTCATAAAATAAATTTAAATATAACAGCACCATATTATGAAAATTTCTTGACAAAATTTAATGAAGTTCATATTCATGAAACAAGAGGAAAAAATAACTTTATTTTGGATCATACAAATTTGAAATCGATTCAAAAATCAATATTTTTTAGTGGTGCTATAGAATATAACAAGTTAGGAAATGAAATTAAAAGGTGTAATTTAAAACTATTTGTAAAAAAATTAAAGAATCAAATTTTATGTAAAAAAGTTTAATAAAATAGTCTTTCTAGATTGTAATTATCTATCAGGAGTGAAGAAAAAATTTACAATTTGAAACCTAAATAGTTCAATGAACTAATAAAAATTTGTTATTATTAATATTATTATTATTATTATTATTTTGCAAAAGTGGTGCAATTTACAAAATATAGGTAAAAAATCAAGAAACTTTGCATGTAAGCTAGAAACTGCATTTAAAAAAACTTTTTCTAATAACTTTTTTCGATATTTTCAGAAATAACCCCACTTTTGAATTATTTTTTGGAAAAAATTTTAATTTAACAGATAATGCGAATCACTTGACTACTATTTTTTTGCTTAATTTTCATCTCGATCGAAGCAGAACTTGATGCCAAAGTCAAATTATGAATAAAGATATTAATTTAAAAAAATCCCATATGATGCGGTCTTTACTGGTGACACTATAGCCACGGAACAAAATATGTGCGAAATTATAATAAATCAATATACTTTAAACCTTTTGAAAATGTTAATCCAACATCCCTTTGAAAACGCTTCCATTTTTCAGTATGTTAACGGACGTTATCATATTCGCGATGTCTAAACTTCATAGCATTGACTGTATGACAATGAAAAAACGGAAAGCGGTGAAAAATCGCAATATCAGCGAGTTTTCCCATAAATCATGTGGCAGATCATTGCAAATGACTGTTTATAACCGCCTTTTGCTGCTCTTCCCTTTTTTTGTACCGTCTGCATTATTAATCCCTATCCCTCCTCCGGGAAACTTCGAGAGGTTTCGAGCACTCCTGTGGCGACGTATAAGTGGAATCAAAACGCTTGTAGGGTGCAGACAATGAGTTAGATTCAGTTCATGTACCAATATTAAACTTTTGCCGATAGAGAATATACCTAACCTATGTTTAAATGTTAATTTATTTTAAAGAGGCTTAATAAATCAAATTTCTTGCTTTCTTTGTAAATAACTTTATTATACTTTTCTGGATTATGATCGCAAGATAATGTAAAATTTGACTACCTTTAGTGATGTTTATTTTGAGAAAATAAAGTAAGGAAATCATAATAAAAAAAAAAATAAAATGGCGTAGAAGTTCTTACCTAAAGAAACATATAAGTTGGGACAAGGCTTAATAAATAACAAAAATTAACGACAATGTTTTTTATATGAAATTATTTATTTTTACAACCACGTAAAACCAAATACAATTAGATTTTATTAGGTAATTATATGGAGGACTTGAGGTAGGAGGCCGATCGCAATGCATTGGATTCGGTCCCAAATTAGAATCGGTAATTCAGCTTTACGAGTTGCCATAAGATGGCGCTCGTGTTCGAAGTGGGCTATCAAATAAATGGTTTCTTATGGACGCGATAACTATTTTTATTTAAATTAGTTCTTTAAGGAACAAATAAGGACTTTTATATGAATTTACACTTACTTTGTTATACTTATTAGTAAACTCGGCCTGTATAAAGTTCCAACGATGCTTGGTTTTTAAAATACAGGGTATTAAACATTCTAGCTACAGAGGTTTTTTTTAAAGTGAGCTTACCTTTGGAGCTAGAAAGAGACTTATTTGGCTTCGTTTCCTCTTTGAAGAAGATCCTGTCTTACACCCCGACACAAAGCAAACTCTACTTTTATAAATTGTACCATTATTCATTATAAATATGGAAATTAATTACAATACAACGTTATTTGTCTTGTCTTGCCTTCAAACATTATTTGTTATTTCGAAAAATAAAATGTCAATTGTCAAAAGTAAAAGCACAGAAAAATAAAGGGTTTAAGTAAAAGTTAAAAACTATGGAGGATCTAGTTTTCCATATTAAAAACGAAGAAGAAGAGGACAACATCAGCCCACTTCGGACGCGAGAGCCATCTATCGGCCAATAGCGAACTAACCAAAAAACCGGGACAGAAATTGAAAATGCTGCCATTGTCGATCGGCCTCCTACCCTCTAGTTCTCCATAGGTAATTATAAAGTATGGTAATAACAACAGAGAATCAAGTTTATGGTTAAGGGGAAAACAAAAATACAAATAAACCTCGAATATAAGGACATATCTACACAACACTTCATCATGAAAACACAAAATTCGGTTTACAGTCATGCACCTCGCACTTGCATTAAAAGTATACTATACTATCAGACATCAATCACCCACCAACAACGGCAATCGAATGATAAGTTTTGAATTACTCCGTTCAACTTAAACCACGCGGAGCAACGACAGCTATTATTGTTTTAAATTAGTTCCTCCCTCTCTGTTCCGTTGTAGTAAGGGATAGACTATATAGCGCCCGCTGAAAGTTACCTAAACGATTTTTCCATATTTTAAGAAAGGAACTATTTAGTTCCTTAATAATATATTTTAGTTAAAAAAGGGGGTTTATTTTTTGTTATAATAAGATAACCTTGTAGGAATTAAAAAATCATGTACTAAAAATATTTTATTCGATACATATTTTAATGGTTAAACGGTATTTTGTTACCGGAAAAAATATCGAATAGGCGCAAAAATATATTGTCAAAAAAACGACCTGTGTCTAAACGAAATATTTTAGTGATTAAAGGATTTCTTTTTGTGGTTACCCGTATACAGTGTCCGCAAGAAAGTCCGCATCAAATGGGATTTTTTTTTATTATTAGGTATAGGTAAAAATTGAAAAAGCAGTTAGTTTTTGCTTACCTAAAAACCAAAAATGACGTATACTTAAGCAGCTGCACGACTTGCGTTACCTGTCAAATTTGACATTTTTAATAAAATAGGTTCAAAAATGCAACAAAATATCGAAAAACTTTATTCGAGAAAGTTGTTTATTTGGACATTTTTAGCCTCTATACGAAATTTTGACAGTCTAATACAATTTTTACTTTTTGTCAGATTCTTGAAAATTTTGATCAACCCTCGTAGATTAACTTTTATACATCGATGTAAAACCATTTGCCTTTACTTCATTTGTAATCTTAATGCAATTTTGTGTAAAATTTTTGTTTCTAATTATTTGTTTTGCTTCAAAAACTGAAATTGTTATTGATTAGTATCTAATGTTCGATGCAAAGTTTATCTAATTACATCAGTTTTACCAAAACCGACGTTTCTCATTTTTCTTAAGTTAGTAAACAGATGTACAAAAAGAAAATATTAGGAATCTTTCGTTGAAATTTTACTTAATTAATATTGGATCAAAAACAATAATATTAATCGCTCGAAACATTTTATTCAACAAAAATATAGTTTAGTATAATTAATTTAATTTAATATTAATTAAGTAAAATTTCAACGAAACCTTCCTAATATTTTCTTTTTGTACATCTGTTTACTAACTTAAGAAAAATGAGAAACGTCGATTTTGGTAAAACTGATGTAATTAGATAAACTTTGCATCAAACATTACATACTGATCAATAACAATTTCAGTTTTTGAAGCAAAATAAATAATTGGAAACAAAAATTTTACACAAAATTGCATTAAGATTACAAATGAAGTAAAGGCAAATGGTTTTACATCGATGTATAAAAGTTAATCTACGAGGGTTGATCAAAATTTTCAAGAATCTGACAAAAAATAAAAATTGTATTAAACTGTCAAAATTTTGTACAGAGGCTAAAAATGTCTAAATAAACAACTTTCTCGAATAAAGTTTTTCGATATTTTGATAAATAATGGCATTTTTGAACCTATTTTATTAAAAATGTCAAATTTGACAGGTACCCAACAAACAATTATAGTCTAAAAAAGGTGACATTTACCTAAGTTTTTAACTATAAAGCTCGACGGATCGCTTTACATAGTCAGAAGTTAGTAATTTATACCACTTTATCACCTAGTGGGGAATAAAACCAAGGTAATAAAGTGGTAAGAAACACCTGTCATTAGGAGAATTGTTCTTCATAGACGAGGCCAAGTAGTCTTCTCCGTGGTAGTAAAGAGGTGTTTTTTACCCGTATTTTACCTATGTGGGCCGGTTATGGGCTATGAAGTTTATAGAAAATCATAACCACAATTTTAGAAAAAGATAAAAATAGTATTTTGTTCTTATTTGTATCAAAGAACAGGAGGCAGGGGGGTTCTTAAATCAGAACATGTCATGTCAGCCGCTATTGATTTTTAAAATGGAGTGGTAGTATATAGATAGGTATGTACTTATAAAAATCATTATTTCATCGATGTGAAGTGAAAAAATGGGTGCGCGTAAAAAATTTTCGTATAGATTTCAATTTTACCTAGAAAAACTAACCGCGCCCCAGAAAAAAGGCATTTAATTAAGAAAAACAAGGTAAATTAAAATTGAAAATACCAAAAATTTAAAATGTAGCCAATATTTAGTGCTTGGACGAATAAGTTAGCTCGTTTCTGTGCTCGGTTTTTGTAATATATTTGTTGTTGCTTTAGTGTTACAAGTAATCTAACAAAATTAATTGAAAATAATACACCATGTTGAAAAAAATATGGCGTCAGTAAAATATTTTTACTAAAGGTCGTGATTTCCTGTGGTTTGGGCCTTAAAAAAAATTGGACCTATAAGTCAACCCGTATTAGGTTACGCTATAGAAGAAAATTTCCTATTTTGTATCTTTCGTCTTGATAGGTCTAAATTAGGAGAAATATTCGTTTATATGGCATAACTTTATAATAATGAGTGTTTATGAAGCCTAATTTGGGGTTTTTAAGAATACTGCAGGCCCTATGTACGGCCAATTACTCCATAAAATGCGAGATAAAATGTTTCTATCGGGGTTGCTGCATTAATGCCTCGCAACGGATTATAGCCACTATTATAATGTAACTAACCTTACTTTTTGGCCGAGTTCGAATATAAACGTACAACGTTTTTTTCGTTGTTCCGGCGTTTTGTATAGCTCCTACCCCTTTTATTTCGCCGAAAAAATGGAAACTGATTATTTTAAAATGGAGAGGGTCAAGCTCCTCCTTGGATTATTCTTATGTTCCCCACAAGTGGGAAGATTACCACAGTGCAATAAACTTTACAATCATCATTCAAGTTCTCTAAGCCAGAATCTCTTTAAAGACATAATTTTTGGAAGATACGGCTTTATATCCGGTAAAAATCACTTTAAGGACAAAATATTGGGCTATAAAGAAATTATTAAAGTCATAACTATAACCTATTTTATACTTTAAAGCCTTCTGGGCTTTATGTACAAAATGTAAGACTAGTATAGGGTATACATCACCTCAAAAAGTGTTCACATTATAACCTGACCATGAAGATATATTAAAGACAAAACGAAGTAATTTGTTCTTCATTTATGGGCCTAAAAGATTATTGGGCTTTAAGGCCCAATCTAAGGTAAAAAATAAACTGGTTGGGCGTTTATTACTGACTTTCCTTAGACCTTACTATCAAGTCGATTTGCAAGGTAATTATCTACTCTTTTGGACCATCTCTTGGGCCTCTTATATTTTCCCACTTTGAACACGTATTGATGAGTTCGAATTACTTTGTTTGGGCCAAACTGTTAGTCTCTTTGGCCGTTTCGTCTAAAAAGCCGATTTGAAGGTAAAAATAGACTATTTTTTACTTAAATAGGTCATTTTCTCCAAATGAGAGGTCGCCAAGGCTTTAAATGTTTGTTGGGTAACGCAAGTCGTGCAGCTGCTTCAGTATACGTCATTTTTGGTTTTTAGGTAAGCAACCTGCTTTTTCAATTTTTACCTATACCTAATAATAAAAAAAAATCCCATTTGATGCGAACTTTCTTGCGGACACTGTATGTTCAAAAAACTTGTATTAAATGATTTTCCTCAGTGAAGGTGTGTGGAAAGGAATAATTTCATTTTAGAACAGTTTTGGTTCATTTCAACATCGGTGAGTGGATATAAACCAGGGCGTCCGAAGGAACTTTTCCAAGGGGGGGCAAATCATAATTGGAAATATTTTTGTTTCTAGCAACAAACAAACCTTCAATAAAAGAATAGAGCAAAACACCTAATACTTATATTAAATAACAAAAAATAGCTAAACAAAATATTTAAAAATGTTCAAATATAACAAAAAAAAAATACAACAAAAAACTTATAAGTTATTCAGATTAATTGGAGAAAAGAAATGTTAATTTTCTTGAATCTTTTGCAAATTCATCAATAATTTTGTCGACGTTGTGGTCTAGTGGTTAGCGCAGCAGCCTCACAGATCGTAGGCCCGAGTTCCATTCCCGGTGCCGGCAACGTCGATGTTAAATTTGGAATTTGGTTTAAGAGGTGGCGCCGTCTTTCGGAAGAGACGTTAAACTGTGGGCCCCGTGTCATGGATGTTGGCACGTTAAAGAACCCTACCCTCGACAAAGAGGGATTCGGCAAAATTACCAGATAGTGTGTGACAAATTCCCTGGCGTCGGTGATTGGCCTCGTTGCGGAAAAAGGCCGACGTAAAATAAATAAATAAAAAAAAAAAAAAAAATCAATAATTTTTTCAATTAAATGACTTTTTTTTTCTTTTACAAATTTGCGATGAACACCCATCATACATAAACCGCCCAATCGGTGCTCAGTCATAGTCGAGCGAATCCAGGTTTTTACTCTTCTGAGAGTACTGAATGATCTCTCGACTGTACATGTAGTTGGAGGTAAACAAATTGCTATCGCAATCGCCTGACCAATAGTACCTATATCTATTTGTATATTGCTATAATGACTAGCTGTGTAAATTAAAATAAAGCTTTATTTATTCTATTCTAATATTTTTCCTTCGCTATTTAGTGAAGATTTTTGAATTCCACATTTCATTTTATGCAACAAGAGTTCGTTTTACCAATTTTGTCAATTGAATTGTATCTCAATAAATATGTATATCCCAGTTAAATAAAATATCTCAAATCTACTTGGGCCAGGGGGGGGGGCGCAAGCGCACCCCCTTGCCCCCCCCCCACCCTTCGGACGCCCTTGGATATAAATAAAAGCCTGTAATAAATAAGTAGTATTGTAAATTTAGAAAAATAACTAACAAACTATTACCTACTATGTAGTTGCAGTAAAACATTTTAAAATCAGTAAAAGTTTAGAACTGTTAAGTAAGATTATAATAAATCGATACTTCATATTTAAAATAATTACAAGTTCATTGCGGAAATAGAATTTTATAACAAAGTTTAACAACAACAACTTTTATATATATTTAAGCTTTTTGATTGAGTTGATTTAAATAATAACTTTACAAGGAAGAACGTCAAACTTTTAAAACACAGAATAAAGGCCGTGTCTTTAAGCTCTAAACAACAAAGTTTTGCACTCGAATTGTCAAGTCATAATATGATGTTAAGTACGTAATTTTATTTGGGGTAGAAATTATGATTTATACCTTTACATAAAATGGAACTATTTATCTAAAAACTGAGCAAAGTTAGCAAGCTCTAGCAATAACGTAGCCCTGAGCAAAAATCATAGGTAGGGTTGCCAGATCTGTTTTAGGTCAAAACGGGACTGAAGCTTAAAAAGAAGCAATAATACAGGACAGACAGAAGAAAAACGGGACATGTTTCAAACATATTAAAACTTTTAAAGGTATTAAATAAAATTATGAATCCAACATACTTAATATTAGAGACCGACCGAAGATTCGGTTTCGGCTAGTTTCGGCCAAACATCTAGTTTCGGTGACAGTTTCGGTTATGTCCAAAAATCGGCGGAATCTTCGGGTGCGCCGAAAATTAGTGTTCGTGAATTGTCGCGCACCGTTCGGCTAACCTTGGGTGAGTTCATAGGCAGCATTGTCTATACAGGGTGTTCGGAAAATACGTGTACAACGTTTGACGACATACTCCTGACGTCAAAATAGGTCACTCTAAGCCGACTTAGTTATATCCAAAATTGTCTCGTTTAGCCGGTAGAGGGCGTCAAAAATTTGTAAAAATATTGGTTTTTCCTAAATTACGCGAAAACCTGCTAATCGATTTTAATGATTTTTAGTAGGTAGACTAATACTATAAAATGACGTTTTCTAGTAGTATAGTCACCGGCTTTAAATAAGTGAAAGTGTTATAAAAGTGATACCTATAATACGTCAACATTTCTCCTCATTTTTTATATGAACGGCGTTATGACAACCCAGATATTTTTGTAGAGTGACTGGATGTATTTGGAAGCTATTTTACCTCTTTAATATTTTTCGTTGAATGAGATGTTTTGCCAGAAAAAAATATTTACAATATTTAGTATTATTAGTAATAATATTAAAATCAAATTACCTAATTGTAAATGTAATTGCAAATATTTTCTTCTAGCAAAACAGCTCATTTAACGAAAAATATTAAAGAGGTAAAATAGCTTCCAAATACATCCAGTCACTCTACAAAAATATCTGGGTTGTCATAACGCCGTTCATATAAAAAATGAGGAGAAATGTTGACGTATTATATCACTTTTATAACACTTTCACTTATTTACAGCCGGTGACTATACTACTAGAAAACGTCATTTTATAGTATTAGTCTACATACTAAAAATCATTAAAATCGATTGGCAGGTTTTCACGTAATTTAGGAAAAACCAATATTTTTACAAATTTTTGACGCCCTCTACCGGCTAAACGAGACAATTTTGGATATAACTAAGTCGGCTTAGATTGACCTATTTTGACGTCAGCAGACTGTCGTCAAACGTTGTACACGTATTTTCCGGACACCCTGTATAAATAGATATCTTTGTTACATATTTCAATTATTGTTTTTTATTTCATTTAATACGAGTTCACTGTCTGTATATGTCTAAAAAAATACATTCGATTTCTGTTCTTTGCCTAACCGTTAGCTAGCTACCCGTTCGCCCGGCCTAGACGTTCGAAAAAATTAGGAACAATGTTTCACAACTAACTAAAACAATTTTATTCCCCGGCAACTCCGGCAAGTTAAACTAATTTTCACAATATTTTTTGAAGTCCGAACTATATTACCTTTGACATTGACTTGATTACTGGTTCATAACATGTTCAGTATACAATAGAATTTTTAACATGTATAAATAAGTTTTGGTTTCGATTTCGGCCGAAACTGAGACCTAGGGTGGGTTTATCAGTGAACGGCTAATGTGCCGGCTTCGTAACTGCCAGTCAACTATAACTTGTTTGACGGTTAGATGACCAGCAGCCAACACTTGACCAACAGTTAAAGTACATAACCGTGCACTGATAAACCAGACCTAAGGCCAAAGATCCGGTTTCGGCTAAAAACCTTGTTTTGGTCGGACACTACTTAATATTTACTTGCCGACCGCGCAACTTTAAAAATATCTTTACCGCAAAATTCCTGGGCTAAGCTTGCCCCCCCCCCCCTACCCTAAAGCGGCCCTGGTTAGCAAAATATATCGAAACCTCCTTTTGTTTTCACCGATTGTCATTATATGTTAAAACTCGCTTACAATTTACAATAATGATTCAAAATTTTGTATGGGTCTATTATAGCGTGGCATTTCCCCAATTTTAAATATCAGGATTAGACAAAAACAAAAAGCAGTATAAGAGCAATAGATAGAATAATACGCAATGTAAACAGGGTCAATAAGAGTCAACTATAGTTCAACTGAACAAACTAACCTAAACTCACACCAACTGAAAACTGTTAAAATAACAGGAATTTTGAAAATTCCTGCAGCAATAACTCAAGTTTGCTAATCTTAACATAGTATAAAACAAAGTCGCTGTCGCCCGTCTGTCCCTATATGTGCTTAAATCTTTAAAACTACCCAACGGATTTTGAAGTGTTTTTTTTTGAAATAGATAAGAGTGATTCAAGAGGAAGGTTTTATGTATAATACATGCATAATATTGTAGTGAAACACTGATAAATTTAGAGGTTTGTTCGGGTTTGTATTTATAAATCTTGACGTGGTGGTGAACTCGCCTTATTATCTCAGAGAAAGCGACGTCGTATAATGCCGGGCTGCAACGCAGGCCGGGTACACGCTAGTAATATATAAAGTTAGTGATACCACCACCACCTTACTAAACATAAACCTACACTTTAATAATTTTGGTTTGCGAAAATGGTGATTGATCCGGTTCGAAACAAAACCACGAACCGATTCATCCAGGTCATGACAGGTTCGGTTTAGTTGCGAACGACCCATTTCTAATTCATAAATCCATTATAACTTTTTTGTATAGAAATCTAATTTTATATGAAAGTTTATAAAGTTGTCTATATTCAACGCCTTGTCAAAACATTTCAAAACTCACTTTAAATAAATAATGCCATTGAGGATAGGGAAAGCATTCAACTTTTAGAAACTTTAATAAAGACCATATTTGAATCCTTAATTCCAAAATAACAGAGCACTTAAATGTCTAGTTATTAGGAATTTTTACCCCAAAAAAGTTTAATTTAACATAATAACTGTAATTCTTTTGGTAAAAGTTTTTTAATTCATTACAGAATCTTGGATAGTCAATATATTTGTTCCATTGCACAGGAAGAAAAAAAAATAACTACTTGTTATATTTCACAAATTTAATCAGTTTCCTGACACGTGTTTCGGCCCTTACGGGTCATTGTCAAAACTAAATCTACTGGAAACAATAGCTATCAAAAAAGCCATAAAAAACAAATGTAATGTTGCTAATAATTAAACTGAAATACCTTCCCTAATTCTTAATAGCACACTTATTTAGGACTAAATATGTATCTGTAGGTACCTTTAAAAAATAGGAAAACCCACAGTTGACCATTCAATTTCTAATCCTAATTTTAATTTTATGACATGTTTATAGTTACCATAATATGATATAAAAATACCTTTGTAATGTCACGTAGAATTTAGTATCTTCTTGTTCTCCTTTGACAATGCCTGCAAGGGCCGAAACACGTGTCAGGAAACTGATTAATTTGTGAAATATAACAAGTAGTTATTATTTTTTCTTCCTGTGCAATGGAACAACAAATTAATTATAAATATATTTCTTGCTAAAAATAACGGACGGAAACTACTAGTGAAGACATTTTTCGTATTACTTGTCGAAGGAATTCCTTAATCGTATCTATCGAGTTGGGTTTGAATTAAATTTATGACGTAGCTCCACAAAAAAAAAGTCTAGTGCGTTAAAATCGGGCAATCTGGGCGGCCACTCTGTTGACTGCCATCTATCTATCAACCGCCCCGACAAAACGGTATTTAGGTAGTCCCTTACATGAGCAGCATAATGCGGCGGAGCACCATCCTGTTGAAAACATAAGGTTAAATCAGTGGAACCAGATCATTTCCAAGGAGATTTTCGTTCTCCAGTGAGCTCTCATTACAGAAAAATGATCCGATTACCCTATTTCCAACAAATAATAAAAATCGACGGGTCCGAGCGATTTTCCACATTTTCATTTTAAAGCAGGAAAATCGAGGTGGGAAGTTTTCTAATGGACACCCTGTATAATATACATACGGTATTAATATTTTTTACTTTCTTAACACCCCTCATATACGCGGGCTCAAAATTTTTGATTTGGGTTATTTTATCAACAAGCAGAACTTTTTATGAATATTACCTTTTTTTCGTAAAGTCGAAAATAAAAAAGTTTCCCATATGTTAAGATGGTTTCTGCACTACGCTGTATTTAATACAAACATTAAAAACTACCATTTCTAAAAAATATATATTTTTTTACATATTTGTATTTTAGTCATTTTAAGACATGTTACATGTAACAAATCCATTCAAAAAGACTAAATCGACTGGTCCAAGCGCTTTTTCAAAATATTGGCGGTCCGTTCTTTTGTATCAGAACCCAGTGTATTTCTACCTATATACATAATTTTTAATTTTGTGGCTCATTCTATTACTTTAGGTTACATTATTTTGATACAATAAATTAGATTATGATACACAGTTCATTAGATTTAATAACCACAATGTAAATTAAATATACTAAAAGTACACCACAATTCGGTTTAAATAATTATTTTCCCAAACATTAGAATTTTGATAATGATTATTTAAATTGTATGCATGGGAAATTATTGTATTTACATTTATTTATCTAAATCGTGTGTAAGTAATGTGACGAATGTCTTATTCCTCCAAATAATAGTAATACTACCTACTAAGTACCTACTAACATAAGCAAGCAACTAAAATTCAGTAATAGTAAAATCACAATAACTTTATAATATTGATTTCTATATAAAAAAAAATTAATTGCTTTCAAGGCATCGAAGTATTTTATTTTGTGAGGAATCAAAAGTATTTCATCTAACTTAAACTTCCACCTTTGCAATACTACAAGATTATTTAATTGTTCTAATATTTCCCTGATAATTTAGAATTTTCACGATTTTTTTAATACTCATTTTAATATAAAAAAAAACACCATCTACACCATTGTATTAGGGCGTATATTTTTTTTTACTAGTTTTATGAGCCCTGTAAAAATGTAATTAAATATGTTTATTTCGTACTGCTTCATTATCGTGTTTTTATTGCTTAGTTTCCTAAGTTCAACATAGTACCTACTTTATAGTCCGCGCGGGTCATTAGACAGAAAAAAAATCAGTTAATTAACTTAACTTAATAATATTGATTACTATTTCATCTGAAATTTCAGAACTTTCCCCTGCATTTAGACTTTTTAAGTTTGACAGATAGCAAAATTTCATTATCCCAACAAGTACAGCATTTCGGGCGACTTACAAACCCTCGGGCCAGAGGCCAGAGGCACTCAGGGCATAAACATCTACTAATTCCCGTGGTGCATAAAACATTTTATATCGTACTTCATGGCAGACACTCGGTGTTAGGGAACTGCTGCACTTGTTGGGATAATGGAATATTGTTAGCTCAGTTAGCTGTCAAACTTAAAAAGTCTAAATGCAGAAATGTTCTGAAATTCCAGACGAAATAGAAGTCAATATTATTAGGTTAACCAGAAAATGTATTTTTTCTTCTTAATACCCTTGGTCCATAAATAACTAAATATCAAATAAATCACTGCAAAGAAAATCAACAATTTTATTCTTATACATGTTATATTTCGTAAGAAAATAATGGATTTTGAGATATTATTGCTACCCATTTCTAGTTAAACACACGGTATATGGTTTGTAGAACAGAGAATAAAGTTGAATAACGTTATTTTCGACGTTCCTATCCAGGAAGTTGTACTTATTAGATTTTCTGTAATATCTAAAACTGGTTTCTATTAACCAAACACAAGAAAGCTCAAGACAGTACCAGTAATTTTTGCTTGCACGGTATAAGACGAAGTTGTTTTAAATTTATATTTGTTGCATTAGAAACTACAAACTTATTTCTAACAGCAAATAAACCTTTAATCATGCAACAAAAGCATCTTTTTTCTTTTAAATTGCAGTCCGTATACCTCAACTCCACGACTCCACCCCCCTCTTAACAACATTTTTTTTTTTCATTAGTCCTATGCCTTAGTGACTTAGGTAAAACCTAATTTAGGATTTGCTTGCGCCTCCCTAAGACCAAATCCTAAATCCATCCCTGCCATGGCACGTAATTGGTTGAAATAAACCTTTACAATTCCGCATTAAACGAAATATACGACAAAACAAATTTAGCAAAAAATAAACTAGCGGCGCAGATAGATTTAGGGCCGATAAAATGGTTCTATATCTAACTACGTCATTCGCAGCGTCCAATTTTGAACGTTGTTTATGTTTGACGTCATTAAACGCTGCGCTGTCTATGATTGATGAGTTCGACCCAACGGGCCGATAGTCCATTGGTCAGCATCTGCCCAAGACACCCGTCAAACGCAAATTGGAGACTTATTAAATAATTGATGCAGTAATAATTAATAGCGAACGTGTTACATGTAGCGTACAATTTTAATATAGAATAAATTCAAAGTTTTAAGTGATTTTAAGTTTCGTAAAACAAATCCACAACGCGTTATTTGGGTTAATGTTAATTAGTTTTCCCAACCAGCGTTGACGTTCCTATGGTCTATAGTCTCTCCATTTTATCTTGACAAAGACGACAAAACAGAAAAATTCACCATATTGCTTAATTCCCTAAATTTACTAAAGCTTCGTTCGTATAGCGGGTAGAAACCGTCAGCAATCCGACGACGCCTGCGCACGTGTTTAAAAGCATTCGCACACGATAAACTTATTATTATTAGAAGCGAATTTCTAGGTGAAGACTTGCGGGGTTTGCATTTTTAAAACTGTCATGTCAAGACGTGTAAAATAGAAAGACAAAATACTGCTGGAAACTTGGACCATAGACAGAATATTTTTATAAAGGTCTAGCAAAATAAGTGTGTTTGCTCTGGTCCAAGAAAATGCAGTTCAAAGTTCAACCTACTCCATAATAATTAATGGAGTCGGTATGTTTGCTAGCTATTATATTACCTTTAAGACTATGAATCTCAGTTTATATGAGCGTTTAAAGTTCAAGTATTTTTTACCTATTCCATAACTAATGGACTCGGTGTATTTGCTAGTTATTGTATTATCTTTAAGACCATGAATCTCAGTTTATATGGGTGTTTAAACGTAATTTATTTTTACTCATTTCATAACTAGTGGACAAGGTGTGTTTGCTAGTTATTGTATTACCTTTAAATCTCAGTTTATATTGGAGTTTAAAGTTCAAGTATTTTTTACCTATTTCATAACTAATGGACGAGATATGTTTGTTAGTTAGTGTATTACCTTTAAGACTATGAATCTCAGTTAATATTGGCGCTTAAAATGTATTTTTTACCTACACCATAATTAATGGACGCGGTATAAAATTTCAGTATTCTTTACCTATTTCGTAATTAATTTACGCGGTGTGAATTTCTTACTTATTGCATTACATTTAACAATATGATTGTCAGTGTAAATTCAAGTATTTTTTACCTATACCATAAATAAAATTTCAGTATTCTTTACCTATTTCGTAATTAATGTACGCGGTGTGAATTTCTTAGTTATTGCATTACATTTAACAATATGATTGTCAGTTTAAAATTCAAGTCTTTTTTACCTATACCATAAATAAATTTTCATTATTCTTTACCTATTCCGTAATTAATGGACGCGGTATGGTATTTCTTACTTATTGCATTACATTTAACAATATGATTGTCAGTTTAAAATTCAAGTATTTTTTACCTATACCATAAATAAAATTTCAGTATTCTTTACCTATTTCGTAATTAATGTACAGTAGTGATAGATGATATGTTCTGCATCCACAGGTCCACAGGTCCAAACTGCGCATGCCCGGACAGCGCGCAGACGTGGGCGACATTAATTATGACGTCACCTGTCATCTGTCACCTGTCACCTGTCATCTGTCACCTGTCACATGTCATCTGTCATCTGTCATCTGTCATATGTCAATGTCAAAGTCAATGTCAAAGTCAATGTCAAAGTCAATGTCAAAGTCAAATGTCATCTGTCAAATGTCATCTGTCTAATGTCATCTGTCAAATGTCATCTGTCATACGTCATCTGTCAAACGTCATATTGTTGAACGCTATCTATATTAGGCCTTAGGTACTTGTGGTATGCTAGCTATATGCTTAGGATGACGTAATGAGTTATTATGAACCATCCCGAGACCCTCAGGTCGAGGTGTACTAAAGATATATGCTCGCCTACGACTCGTTAAGATTGTTAGGGATAATATAGCATGTAATTCGTATTTAGGGTAAATAGCAAGTTATTTTGAAAAATCCCGAGACCGCAGGTCGAGGTGTACTAAGGATATATGTTCGCCTACGGCTCGTTAAGATTGCTAGGGATAATATAGCATGTGACTCGTATTTAGGATGACGTAACAAGTTATTATGAAATATCCCGAGACCGCAGGTCGAGGTGTACTTAAGACATATATTCGCCTTCGGATCGCTAAGGTTGTTAGAAATAACGTAACATATGAATCGTATTTAGGGTGACGTAACAAGTTATTTTGAAAAAATTCCGAGACCCTCAGGTCGAGGTGTACTAAAGATATATGCTAGCCTACGGCTCGCTAAGGTTGTTAGGGATAGCGCAACATGCGATTCGTATTAAGGATGATGTAACAAGTAAATATGAAAAATCCCGAGACCGCAGGTCGAGGTGTACTAAAGACTTAGGCTCGCCTACGAATCGCTAAGGTTGTTAGAAATAACGTAACATATGAATCGTATTTAGGGTGACGTAACAAGTTATTATGAAAAAATTCCGAGACCCTCAGGTTGAGGTGTACTAAAGATATATGCTAGCCTACGGCTCGCTAAGGTTGTTAGGGATAGCGCAACATGTGATTCGTATTAAGGATGATGCAACAAGTAAATATGAAAAATCCCGAGACCGCAGGTCGAGGTGTACTAAAAACATAGACTCGTCTAGAGTTCGCTAAGGTTGTTGGAAATAATGAAACATGTGAAGCGTATTTGGGGTAACGTAACAAGTTATTTAGTAAAAATCCCGAAACCGCAGGTCGAGGTGTGCTAAAAATATATGCTTACTTACGGCTCTCTAAGGTTGTTAGGGATAGCATAACATGTGATTCGTATTTAGGATGACGAAACAAGCTATGAAAAAATTCCCGAGTCCGCAGGTCGAGGTGTACTAAAGACATATGCTCACCTACGACTCGTTAAGGTTGTTAGAAATAATGTAACATGTGATTCGTATTTAGGGTAATGCAACAAGTAAATATGAAAAATCTCGAGGTCTGCAGGGGTGAGGTATACTAGAGTTATATGTTCGCTCGTTAAAGTCGCTAAGGATATGTGAATTGTATTACGGATGACGTAACAAACCATTACGAAAAACCCAGAAGTCGATGGTCTAACTGATTTGGGAGATATAGTTTTTGCGATTAGGACCCTTATGACTAAAGGTAGAGAGAGGCGAAATTTGGTAAACAGATAGATGATGGGCATACCTATCGACTAGTGAAGCAATATTTCAAAAATATCAAGTAAAAAACAGCGCTAGAGGTATAAAACCATAGAGTCCTAGCAGGAGACAAGATCATCCGGTTTGGAATTAATATAGTAGCTGCTGGAAATCTAAACGGCATGGATAAGAATAACTAAGTATTGCATCAGAAAATATGTAATTATTCCGCGAATGTAGTAAGCAATTAATAATAATTAATGTAAACTGACATGATCGAAGTAAATAAGCAATTAATATGCGTCAAAATTATGGTATATACGATAGGATTTCAATGGGTAGAGACCTCATATAATCGACAAACCACGAAAAAATTAGTCGTTTCCGTCACTAAACAAGAGAAGAAAACAGATAAAAGCTAACCTATACATCACCTACTTTGTTAATACCTATAATCTATTCCATGCACAGCACAGTTTAAATATTAAACAACAAATAACCTTTCTGATGGGATAAAAACAGGTTTATGATTGTCGTTTGGATATATAAATAGGCCAATGCATGATAGCATATTTAACAGCACCCATATATACAAAATAAACAACCAATAAATACTCTGATAGGATAAAAAAAAACATCCAATTAACCATTAAAGTACCTAAAAAAGGACTTTGAACCCATAAAACCCTATTTAACAGTCTATACAAAACAAACAACCAATAACATTTCCGATAGGGTAAAAACATCAAATAATCCGCTAAAGTAGCTAAAAATGGTATATGAACCCGGCTATTTAACAGCTCCTATTCAATAATAAGTAGCCAAAAACAGCTCTAAACTGATCGGGATCGAATAAAAACATACAATAACCCACTAAAGCAGATGCTTGCGAATACAGCTGCTAGATAATATTAAATATTATGGATACGAATAATTTTGTATTGCATCAGAAAATATGTAATTATACATATCTCTGAAAATGCAGCATCTAATTAATATCCAACATTATTACTAGCTCTCTATCAATAGGCTAGTGACTAGCTAGCATCCTATCTATGAAAGTAAAACACAAGAACTTAAACTTATGCGAATATCGGATTAGAGTCCTTATGCCTAATAAGCAGCTAATGAAAAGCTTTGAAAAGATATAAGCAGTTATGAACGTCTAGGAACAGCAAATAAGACGTTATCCATCCACCAATCATCCACTAATCATCCACTAACCAACCATTATTAGGACAATTAATGAACACCTTTGAACCAACAAAACGCCTATTTAGCATAATAAACAACTAAAACCTCTCTGTTCTTCATAAGGCAAAAACTAAAAACTATTAAAACAAACCACTAAAGTAGCACAAAAACAGCCTTTGAATCTATAAAACGACTATTCAACAGCTCTTAAACCAGACAAAAAACGTTTAATACACATCTAAGAACCTAATAGGTAGCTGAAGCAGCAAAAGTTCGTTTTCACACCTCGCCTACGACTCATCGGGCTCATCATCATCATATAGCCCGGTATAACACCTTAAGTCGCTAGAAAAAGCCGACGATGATTCTTCGAGCGGACAATGTTAAAGATATGAAGTCCCAAACCCCCCAAAACGAGATATTCGAGACATACCAGACAGACGTTTCAGTAAAATTGAGAGGAGGGCAGGAGTCTATCATAGACGCAGAATATATTAAGTTTAATATAGTGGACCAAACCAAGCTCATAAAGATTAAGTGTTAAGGAATGATTAAGTGTAAATTAAGCGGTCAAATATAAAAAATAGCCTACTTGGGAACAGCTCTAAGTGATCATATACAAAACATCGAGGTTAGACAGAGAACTCACAACACCCCATAAAAATAAATCTAAAATCTGGTATACATATCTGTTTATTTAACAACACGTCTATCAATAGAAAAACACTTAGCGTTACAGGTATGAACAGCAAATAAGACGTTATTCAACTACTTATCAACCGCTAATCATCCACTAACCCATCACTATTAAGGCAATTAATGAACACCTTTGAACCAATAAAACAGCTATTTAGCAGCTCCTATACATAATAAACAACTAAAACCTCTCTGTTCTTCATAGGATAAAAACTAAAAACTATTAAAACAAACCAATAAAGTAGCACAAAAAACAGCCTTTAAATCTATAAAAACGGATATTCAACAGCTCTTAAGCCAGACAAAAACGCTTAATAAACATCTAAGAACCTAATAGGTAGCTGAAGCAGCAAAAGTTCGTTTTCATACCTCGCCTACGGATCATCGAGCATATTATCAGACTATAGTAGAATGCATGGTATAACACCTTAACTCGCTAGAAAAAACCAAGGATGATCCTTAGAACGGGCGGTGTTAAAGATATGAAGACCTAAAAACCCAAAACGAAATATTTGAGACATGTAGACACAAAGATAGGCGTTTCAGTAAAATTAGGACGAGGGTAGGAGGTTGTCATAACCGCAGAATATATCTAGTTTACTATAGTGAACTAAACCGAATTCATAAAGATTAAGCGCTAAGGAATGATTAAGTGAAAATCAAGCGGTCAAATAGCCTACTTGGGAACATATTGCTCTAAGTAATCATATACAAAACATCGAGGTTAGACAGAGAACTCACAACACTCCCATAAAAATAAATCTAAAATCTGTTAAACATATCTGTTTATTTAACAACATGTCTATCAATAGAAAAACACTTAGCGCTATGCTAAATTAGGGGGTTATAATTCTTAAAAGCAATTTGGCGGTTCCGAAATTGTGGGCATTGTTGAGGAGCAGACTTAGTAAAGATATTATATACACCAAGAGTATATAAATTAAACTAATAATGATAGCAAATGCACAAGTGTTAGTCATGCAAATAAATAATATAACAACAACCAACGGTTCTAGGTTAAAAACTATCCATTAATCTGAAGGCAGGGCCATTAAAGTTCCTTAACAGTCAATGTAAAATGCTGTAATACAGGGATTCACAAGAAGTCGATTACGATCGGATAATTACGTCAAAAGACTTAGCCGAACGATCCAACTTGCTGAAATCTAGCGCAAAAGTATAGGTAAGTTATATGTTGTGTACTTAAATTCAACTGCTAAGATCAAAAACACACACCATATAAAATTATTACATAATACATTATTGCAGTGTCTTCCAAATGACTACAAAAATTCAATTAGAACAAACTACGATTGTATAGAGCAGACACAAAAAAAAAGAGATAGATAAACGTTGACAACTATTACGGTTATAACGAAGAGAAATCAATAACTAACATGTGAATCAGCTACATACAACCACCTATGATAGTACCTCACATGAAGTTAAATTATCCGCCTCAATAGTAAAAAGCACCTTAAGATCAAAAAAAAATTAAAAGCTAAAGAACTCGATGAAGAGCAACTAAATAAAATGAACGCCACCTACATTTAATTTGCAAATAAGCAAGAAATAATAGACTAAATAGCCGTAAATCGAAAGACATTAGAGACAACGAACAGCTGCTGGATAGATCCTTATCCACCAAAAACACCCCCGCGATGCTAAAAAATCAGAATAAATAGGAAAAAATTAGGGTAATATTGTCTTAAAGACTCGGTAGTCCCTACAAAAGTATTTAAGTAACACGAATGCAAGGCAAACCTAACCAAACTTCTTGGGTGTGGTTATTATGTATAAAGACCAGCTAACACCAAAAAAGAGACCTGTACGTCAAAAAAAGTATACATATACGATAAACCTCTAATATTAGGAATACCGAAGGATGATACTATACAACTACTAACAGGAATCAAATTAAAGCTAATCGAATGATCGTTCAAATAAATAAAATTCTCATTTAAAATGTTATGACAACTACTACATGAGATGAGGTTAAATGTATAAATTTGGAGACTTCAGGGCGATCAGACTCACCTAATCGATCTTACAACATATGAAAAAATAAATCAATTAATTAGATAAATGGCTTCATAGCAGGGCTTCCAATAGTCTAGTGGATAGATAACATCTAAACTATCAAAAATAAAGCACAAGAGTTGTAAAAATTATTTATCGAATCACAAAATTTGACGCATAGCACATGAGGAGAATACCTTCTAATACCAATTCGCGAATGTTCGAACACAATCGTATAACTATCAAAAGCAAATATTGGGCTACGGCTCGTTAAGGCTATTTGGTAATACTTGATGATAGATGCATGTGTAGCATAGCATCACAAGACACCTAAAAACCCCAAAAACCTCATCAGGCAACTAGTTCGCGAGTTACGATTAGAGCTGCTATGACGGGAAATATGGGAAGGGAGGGGATATAGTAAACGGCTAGAGGGTAAAAAAAGCTCCAACAACTAGTAAAAAATTATTTCAAAACCTTAAGTCATAAATGTATTAGATTGTATAAAATCATTAATGTCTGTGGTGGTGATAGTGAATATTTTTGCAATAGGTAGATATTGAAAAAATACCTATGGAAACGATTAAAGCCATTAAAATAATACAAGAAACATCAATGTGAGACACATAAAATGCAGTTTTAAAGGGGAAAAATTCGATTATATACCAATAGAAACTGGCGTGCTAGGCATTCAAAACGATAGCCAACTAAGCTGTTTAAATAATATAAAAGTGCCACTATGAGGACGTTAAGATGATCAAGAGAGGGAACAGGATATAAATTTGCAGAAAAAATACGAGGAAATAGAGCAAATAATGCAACAAAATAATAAAGTAGTAATCTAGCAGGATAGTAAACATATTAGTAAAAAGCGCTGCAGAAAATAAAAAATATAGCAATTCTAATCAAGCATTAAAAAAAAAATCTATCCTAAATAATATTTGTTTATACAGATAAGTAGAAAACTATCGAAACGTTGAGCAAGAAGGAGAGGCGACTGCAGGTATAAAATTTAACAACTATTGGTAAAATATACGGAAAAATATCAAAAATACCATCAATTTCACCAGAATGCTATTGTCAAAACCTTAGAACTCAAATATACATTTAAAAAAATTAAGCCAGCATTAAGCGCCTTATTCGTTTATATAATTATTAAATGAGGGTTGTGTGATGAATAAACTATTCATGCAAATTAATCATAACGCAAAAATCATACAAGTCTGATACAGACAGCACCCTCATAAGAGCCAAAAGCTAGTATTCAGTGTTAAAATAGCGGGTTCACTCCATATAAAACACACCAGTCAAAAAATATGCGTATGAATTGTGTGAGGCGAAGTGCTATTATAAATGTTGTCTATATCAAGCTCAATACCGTTGACATATATATAAACCCAACGTGCAAGAGTAATAAAACTAATAATTAAGTGTAACTCATGAGGCAACATAATATAAAAATAGATGGTTGGGAGACATAGAAATTCTAAGTCGCTGGCAGAACCATGCTTAGTCAATCTCAACAATATTTCAAATGGACGGAGGGTGAGAGTCATGTATATTACTATGATCATCAAGAAAAAAGGGGGAGTGTATACTAAATGGCTATAAAAATGCATTTTCCAACACAAACGATCTTTAAATAGAATGGAATAGAACAAGAAGCAGTAGCAGACGTTGGTTCTTCTGTACTCTATATATAAATTTAATATAAGGTACAGGTAACAAACATCCGCCTATTTTATATCATCTAACTTTGCTAGTCATTTAATAAAACACAAGTTCATATTATTCTAAATAACTTTTAATTATTTCTCAGCATCTATAATATGTTGAGTTATCTAACCATACTTCACGTCTTACATAATTAATTGCTTCTCGTATCTCAGGATCTTCAAAATATCCGTATAAGCGCTGAACTTCTTCAAAATTCCTCAACTTGTTTATGTCGCATACAAATCTTAAGGCATCTGGTTCTTCAAAGTATCGATCACATATATCCAAAGCTCTAACTATATTTTTCATAGTAACCGGACGAATTCCCCATTCTTCTTTACGTTTTTGAAGTGTATTATATATATATATCCCGAATTACATGATGTGCATCATTATTTACTATATTCTGGGCTTTATCCATGATATCTAATTGATTGCAGGTATTGCAAGTAATTAGGACAGCGGTCTGACTTAAAATAAGACTCAGTGCTTCTGCTGATAGTAAATATATCAACAAGCCTAATTACTCAGTGAAACCTAAATCTATAGAGGATTATTCAGGTTTTCGGGGTTACTCGGGTTCATTAGGATTTTGAGAATGTATTTTGCTGGACGTAGTTTTTAACACAGCCACGGCCAAAGGCTCACGAAGTTTGCAAAAGTTTGAGAGAAGGCCGTGGCTGTGTTAAAAACTACGTCCAGCAAAATACATTCTCAAAATCCTAATGAACCCGAGTAACCCCGAAAACCTGAATAATCCTCTATAGATTTAGGTTTCACTGAGTAATTAGGCTTGTTGATATATTTACTATCAGCAGAAGCACTGAGTCTTATTTTAAGTCAGACCGCTGTCCTAATTACTTGCAATACCTGCAATCAATTAGATATCATGGATAAAGCCCAGAATATAGTAAATAATGATGCACATCATGTAATTCGGGATATATATATAATACACTTCAAAAACGTAAAGAAGAATGGGGAATTCGTTCGGTTACTATGAAAAATATAGTTAGAGCTTTGGATATATGTGATCGATACTTTGAAGAACCAGATGCCTTAAGATTTGTATGCGACATAAACAAGTTGAGGAATTTTGAAGAAGTTCAGCGCTTATACGGATATTTTGAAGATCCTGAGATACGAGAAGCAATTAATTATGTAAGACGTGAAGTATGGTTAGATAACTCAACATATTATAGATGCTGAGAAATAATTAAAAGTTATTTAGAATAATATGAACTTGTGTTTTATTAAATGACTAGCAAAGTTAGATGATATAAAATAGGCGGATGTTTGTTACCTGTACCTTATATTAAATTTATATATAGAGTACAGAAGAACCAACGTCTGCTACTGCTTCTTGTTCTATTCCATTCTATTTAAAGATCGTTTGTGTTGGAAAATGCATTTTTATAGCCATTTAGTATACACTCCCCCTTTTTTCTTGATGATCATAGTAATATACATGACTCTCACCCTCCGTCCATTTGAAATATTGTTGAGATTGACTAAGCATGGTTCTGCCAGCGACTTAGAATTTCTATGTCTCCCAACCATCTATTTTTATATTATGTTGCCTCATGAGTTACACTTAATTATTAGTTTTATTACTCTTGCACGTTGGGTTTATATATATGTCAACGGTATTGAGCTTGATATAGACAACATTTATAATAGCACTTCGCCTCACACAATTCATACGCATATTTTTTGACTGGTGTGTTTTATATGGAGTGAACCCGCTATTTTAACACTGAATACTAGCTTTTGGCTCTTATGAGGGTGCTGTCTGTATCAGACTTGTATGATTTTTGCGTTATGATTAATTTGCATGAATAGTTTATTCATCACACAACCCTCATTTAATAATTATATAAACGAATAAGGCGCTTAATGCTGGCTTAATTTTTTTAAATGTATATTTGAGTTCTAAGGTTTTGACAATAGCATTCTGGTGAAATTGATGGTATTTTTGATATTTTTCCGTATATTTTACCAATAGTTGTTAAATTTTATACCTGCAGTCGCCTCTCCTTCTTGCTCAACGTTTCGATAGTTTTCTACTTATCTGTATAAACAAATATTATTTAGGATAGATTTTTTTTTTAATGCTTGATTAGAATTGCTATATTTTTTATTTTCTGCAGCGCTTTTTACTAATATGTTTACTATCCTGCTAGATTACTACTTTATTATTTTGTTGCATTATTTGCTCTATTTCCTCGTATTTTTTCTGCAAATTTATATCCTGTTCCCTCTCTTGATCATCTTAACGTCCTCATAGTGGCACTTTTATATTATTTAAACAGCTTAGTTGGCTATCGTTTTGAATGCCTAGCACGCCAGTTTCTATTGGTATATAATCGAATTTTTCCCCTTTAAAACTGCATTTTATGTGTCTCACATTGATGTTTCTTGTATTATTTTAATGGCTTTAATCGTTTCCATAGGTATTTTTTCAATATCTACCTATTGCAAAAATATTCACTATCACCACCACAGACATTAATGATTTTATACAATCTAATACATTTATGACTTAAGGTTTTGAAATAATTTTTTACTAGTTGTTGGAGCTTTTTTTACCCTTTAGCCGTTTACTATATCCCCTCCCTTCCCATATTTCCCGTCATAGCAGCTCTAATCGTAACTCGCGAACTAGTTGCCTGATGAGGTTTTTGGGGTTTTTAGGTGTCTTGTGATGCTATGCTACACATGCATCTATCATCAAGTATTACCAAATAGCCTTAACGAGCCGTAGCCCAATATTTGCTTTTGATAGTTATACGATTGTGTTCGAACATTCGCGAATTGGTATTAGAAGGTATTCTCCTCATGTGCTATGCGTCAAATTTTGTGATTCGATAAATAATTTTTACAACTCTTGTGCTTTATTTTTGATAGTTTAGATGTTATCTATCCACTAGACTATTGGAAGCCCTGCTATGAAGCCATTTATCTAATTAATTGATTTATTTTTTCATATGTTGTAAGATCGATTAGGTGAGTCTGATCGCCCTGAAGTCTCCAAATTTATACATTTAACCTCATCTCATGTAGTAGTTGTCATAACATTTTAAATGAGAATTTTATTTATTTGAACGATCATTCGATTAGCTTTAATTTGATTCCTGTTAGTAGTTGTATAGTATCATCCTTCGGTATTCCTAATATTAGAGGTTTATCGTATATGTATACTTTTTTTGACGTACAGGTCTCTTTTTTGGTGTTAGCTGGTCTTTATACATAATAACCACACCCAAGAAGTTTGGTTAGGTTTGCCTTGCATTCGTGTTACTTAAATACTTTTGTAGGGACTACCGAGTCTTTAAGACAATATTACCCTAATTTTTTCCTATTTATTCTGATTTTTTAGCATCGCGGGGGTGTTTTTGGTGGATAAGGATCTATCCAGCAGCTGTTCGTTGTCTCTAATGTCTTTCGATTTACGGCTATTTAGTCTATTATTTCTTGCTTATTTGCAAATTAAATGTAGGTGGCGTTCATTTTATTTAGTTGCTCTTCATCGAGTTCTTTAGCTTTTAATTTTTTTTTGATCTTAAGGTGCTTTTTACTATTGAGGCGGATAATTTAACTTCATGTGAGGTACTATCATAGGTGGTTGTATGTAGCTGATTCACATGTTAGTTATTGATTTCTCTTCGTTATAACCGTAATAGTTGTCAACGTTTATCTATCTCTTTTTTTTTGTGTCTGCTCTATACAATCGTAGTTTGTTCTAATTGAATTTTTGTAGTCATTTGGAAGACACTGCAATAATGTATTATGTAATAATTTTATATGGTGTGTGTTTTTGATCTTAGCAGTTGAATTTAAGTACACAACATATAACTTACCTATACTTTTGCGCTAGATTTCAGCAAGTTGGATCGTTCGGCTAAGTCTTTTGACGTAATTATCCGATCGTAATCGACTTCTTGTGAATCCCTGTATTACAGCATTTTACATTGACTGTTAAGGAACTTTAATGGCCCTGCCTTCAGATTAATGGATAGTTTTTAACCTAGAACCGTTGGTTGTTGTTATATTATTTATTTGCATGACTAACACTTGTGCATTTGCTATCATTATTAGTTTAATTTATATACTCTTGGTGTATATAATATCTTTACTAAGTCTGCTCCTCAACAATGCCCACAATTTCGGAACCGCCAAATTGCTTTTAAGAATTATAACCCCCTAATTTAGCATAGCGCTAAGTGTTTTTCTATTGATAGACATGTTGTTAAATAAACAGATATGTTTAACAGATTTTAGATTTATTTTTATGGGAGTGTTGTGAGTTCTCTGTCTAACCTCGATGTTTTGTATATGATTACTTAGAGCAATATGTTCCCAAGTAGGCTATTTGACCGCTTGATTTTCACTTAATCATTCCTTAGCGCTTAATCTTTATGAATTCGGTTTAGTTCACTATAGTAAACTAGATATATTCTGCGGTTATGACAACCTCCTACCCTCGTCCTAATTTTACTGAAACGCCTATCTTTGTGTCTACATGTCTCAAATATTTCGTTTTGGGTTTTTAGGTCTTCATATCTTTAACACCGCCCGTTCTAAGGATCATCCTTGGTTTTTTCTAGCGAGTTAAGGTGTTATACCATGCATTCTACTATAGTCTGATAATATGCTCGATGATCCGTAGGCGAGGTATGAAAACGAACTTTTGCTGCTTCAGCTACCTATTAGGTTCTTAGATGTTTATTAAGCGTTTTTGTCTGGCTTAAGAGCTGTTGAATATCCGTTTTTATAGATTTAAAGGCTGTTTTTTGTGCTACTTTATTGGTTTGTTTTAATAGTTTTTAGTTTTTATCCTATGAAGAACAGAGAGGTTTTAGTTGTTTATTATGTATAGGAGCTGCTAAATAGCTGTTTTATTGGTTCAAAGGTGTTCATTAATTGCCTTAATAGTGATGGGTTAGTGGATGATTAGCGGTTGATAAGTAGTTGAATAACGTCTTATTTGCTGTTCATACCTGTAACGCTAAGTGTTTTTCTATTGATAGACGTGTTGTTAAATAAACAGATATGTATACCAGATTTTAGATTTATTTTTATGGGGTGTTGTGAGTTCTCTGTCTAACCTCGATGTTTTGTATATGATCACTTAGAGCTGTTCCCAAGTAGGCTATTTTTTATATTTGACCGCTTAATTTACACTTAATCATTCCTTAACACTTAATCTTTATGAGCTTGGTTTGGTCCACTATATTAAACTTAATATATTCTGCGTCTATGATAGACTCCTGCCCTCCTCTCAATTTTACTGAAACGTCTGTCTGGTATGTCTCGAATATCTCGTTTTGGGGGGTTTGGGACTTCATATCTTTAACATTGTCCGCTCGAAGAATCATCGTCGGCTTTTTCTAGCGACTTAAGGTGTTATACCGGGCTATATGATGATGATGAGCCCGATGAGTGAGGTGTGAAAACGAACTTTTGCTGCTTCAGCTACCTATTAGGTTCTTAGATGTGTATTAAACGTTTTTTGTCTGGTTTAAGAGCTGTTGAATAGTCGTTTTATAGATTCAAAGGCTGTTTTTGTGCTACTTTAGTGGTTTGTTTTAATAGTTTTTAGTTTTTGCCTTATGAAGAACAGAGAGGTTTTAGTTGTTTATTATGCTAAATAGGCGTTTTGTTGGTTCAAAGGTGTTCATTAATTGTCCTAATAATGGTTGGTTAGTGGATGATTAGTGGATGATTGGTGGATGGATAACGTCTTATTTGCTGTTCCTAGACGTTCATAACTGCTTATATCTTTTCAAAGCTTTTCATTAGCTGCTTATTAGGCATAAGGACTCTAATCCGATATTCGCATAAGTTTAAGTTCTTGTGTTTTACTTTCATAGATAGGATGCTAGCTAGTCACTAGCCTATTGATAGAGAGCTAGTAATAATGTTGGATATTAATTAGATGCTGCATTTTCAGAGATATGTATAATTACATATTTTCTGATGCAATACAAAATTATTCGTATCCATAATATTTAATATTATCTAGCAGCTGTATTCGCAAGCATCTGCTTTAGTGGGTTATTGTATGTTTTTATTCGATCCCGATCAGTTCAGAGCTGTTTTTGGCTACTTATTATTGAATAGGAGCTGTTAAATAGCCGGGTTCATATACCATTTTTAGCTACTTTAGCGGATTATTTGATGTTTTTACCCTATCGGAAATGTTATTGGTTGTTTGTTTTGTATAGACTGTTAAATAGGGTTTTATGGGTTCAAAGTCCTTTTTTAGGTACTTTAATGGTTAATTGGATGTTTTTTTTTATCCTATCAGAGTATTTATTGGTTGTTTATTTTGTATATATGGGTGCTGTTAAATATGCTATCATGCATTGGCCTATTTATATATCCAAACGATAATCATAAACCTGTTTTTATCCCATCAGAAAGGTTATTTGTTGTTTAATATTTAAACTGTGCTGTGCATGGAATAGATTATAGGTATTAACAAAGTAGGTGATGTATAGGTTAGCTTTTATCTGTTTTCTTCTCTTGTTTAGTGACGGAAACGACTAATTTTTTCGTGGTTTGTCGATTATATGAGGTCTCTACCCATTGAAATCCTATCGTATATACCATAATTTTGACGCATATTAATTGCTTATTTACTTCGATCATGTCAGTTTACATTAATTATTATTAATTGCTTACTACATTCGCGGAATAATTACATATTTTCTGATGCAATACTTAGTTATTCTTATCCATGCCGTTTAGATTTCCAGCAGCTACTATATTAATTCCAAACCGGATGATCTTGTCTCCTGCTAGGACTCTATGGTTTTATACCTCTAGCGCTGTTTTTTACTTGATATTTTTGAAATATTGCTTCACTAGTCGATAGGTATGCCCATCATCTATCTGTTTACCAAATTTCGCCTCTCTCTACCTTTAGTCATAAGGGTCCTAATCGCAAAAACTATATCTCCCAAATCAGTTAGACCATCGACTTCTGGGTTTTTCGTAATGGTTTGTTACGTCATCCGTAATACAATTCACATATCCTTAGCGACTTTAACGAGCGAACATATAACTCTAGTATACCTCACCCCTGCAGACCTCGAGATTTTTCATATTTACTTGTTGCATTACCCTAAATACGAATCACATGTTACATTATTTCTAACAACCTTAACGAGTCGTAGGTGAGCATATGTCTTTAGTACACCTCGACCTGCGGACTCGGGAATTTTTTCATAGCTTGTTTCGTCATCCTAAATACGAATCACATGTTATGCTATCCCTAACAACCTTAGAGAGCCGTAAGTAAGCATATATTTTTAGCACACCTCGACCTGCGGTTTCGGGATTTTTACTAAATAACTTGTTACGTTACCCCAAATACGCTTCACATGTTTCATTATTTCCAACAACCTTAGCGAACTCTAGACGAGTCTATGTTTTTAGTACACCTCGACCTGCGGTCTCGGGATTTTTCATATTTACTTGTTGCATCATCCTTAATACGAATCACATGTTGCGCTATCCCTAACAACCTTAGCGAGCCGTAGGCTAGCATATATCTTTAGTACACCTCAACCTGAGGGTCTCGGAATTTTTTCATAATAACTTGTTACGTCACCCTAAATACGATTCATATGTTACGTTATTTCTAACAACCTTAGCGATTCGTAGGCGAGCCTAAGTCTTTAGTACACCTCGACCTGCGGTCTCGGGATTTTTCATATTTACTTGTTACATCATCCTTAATACGAATCGCATGTTGCGCTATCCCTAACAACCTTAGCGAGCCGTAGGCTAGCATATATCTTTAGTACACCTCGACCTGAGGGTCTCGGAATTTTTTCAAAATAACTTGTTACGTCACCCTAAATACGATTCATATGTTACGTTATTTCTAACAACCTTAGCGATCCGAAGGCGAATATATGTCTTAAGTACACCTCGACCTGCGGTCTCGGGATATTTCATAATAACTTGTTACGTCATCCTAAATACGAGTCACATGCTATATTATCCCTAGCAATCTTAACGAGCCGTAGGCGAACATATATCCTTAGTACACCTCGACCTGCGGTCTCGGGATTTTTCAAAATAACTTGCTATTTACCCTAAATACGAATTACATGCTATATTATCCCTAACAATCTTAACGAGTCGTAGGCGAGCATATATCTTTAGTACACCTCGACCTGAGGGTCTCGGGATGGTTCATAATAACTCATTACGTCATCCTAAGCATATAGCTAGCATACCACAAGTACCTAAGGCCTAATATAGATAGCGTTCAACAATATGACGTTTGACAGATGACGTATGACAGATGACATTTGACAGATGACATTAGACAGATGACATTTGACAGATGACATTTGACTTTGACATTGACTTTGACATTGACTTTGACATTGACTTTGACATTGACATATGACAGATGACAGATGACAGATGACATGTGACAGGTGACAGATGACAGGTGACAGGTGACAGATGACAGGTGACGTCATAATTAATGTCGCCCACGTCTGCGCGCTGTCCGGGCATGCGCAGTTTGGACCTGTGGACCTGTGGATGCAGAACATATCATCTATCACTACTATGTACGCGGTGTGAATTTCTTAGTTATTGCATTACATTTAACAATATGATTGTCAGTTTAAAATTCAAGTCTTTTTTACCTATACCATAAATAAAATTTCAGTATTCTTTACCTATTCTGTAATTAATGGACGCGGTATGGTATTTCTTACTTATTGCATTACGTTTAACAATATGATTGTCAGTTTAAAATTCAAGTATTTTTTACCTATTCCATAATAACTACTGGACGCGGTGTGTCTGCTAGTTATTGTATTACCTTTAAGACTATGAATCTCAGTTTAAATTGAAGTTTAAAGTTTAATTTTTTTTACCTTTACCATAACTAATGAACTATCGGTGTATTTGCTAGTTATTGTATTACCTCTAAGACTTTGAATCTCAGTGTATATGGGCGTTTAAAGTTTAAGTATTTTTACCTATACCATAACTAATGGACTCGGTGTATTTGCTAGTTATTGTATTACCTTTAAGACTATGAATCTCAGTTTATATGGGCGTTTAAACGTAATTTATTTTTACCTATTTCATAACTAGTGGACAAGGTGTGTTTGCTTTGTATTACCTTTAAATCTTAGTTTATATTGGAGTTTAAAGTTGAAGTTTTTTTTACCTGTTTCATAACTAATGGACGAGATGTGTTTGTTAGTTATTGTATTACCTTTAAGACTATGAATCTCAGTTAATATTGGCGCTTAAAATGTATTTTTTACCTACACCATAATTAATGGACGCGGTATAAAATTTCAGTATTCTTTACCTATTTCGTAATTAATTTACGCGGTGCGAATTTCTTACTTATTGCAATACATTTAACAATATGATTGTCAGTTTAAAATTCAAGTATTTTTTACCTATACCATAAATAAAATTTCAGTATTCTTTACCTATTCCGTAATTAATGGACGCGGTATGGTATTTCTTACCTATTGCATTACATTTAACAATATGATTGTCAGTTTAAAATTCAAGTATTTTTTACCTGTACCATAAATAAAATTTCCGTATTCTTTACCTATTCCGTAATTAATGGAAGCGGTATGTAATTCTTACTTATTGCATTACATTTAACGATATGATTGTCAGTATAAAATTCAAGTATTTTTTTATTTATTCCATAATTAATGGATGCAGTGTATTTGTTAGTTATTGCATTACATTTATGAACAATAGTTTATTTACAGTAGAGACCGACCGAAGGTTCGGTTTCGGCTAGTTTCGGCCAAAAAATCTAGTTTCGGTGACAGTTTCGGTTTTTTCAGACCAGGGCCGAAGATTCGGTTTCGGCCGAAACTGAAAATCTTGTTTCGGTCGGACACTAATTTACAGTATTACCCGAAATATTAGTTAATTCTACTTTAAACAAGTTATTTTTCCTCAAAACAAAAAAGCGTTGTAATGTCGGTCAATTAACAACAAGAAGTATTTTGTTTCTTTGGGTTTGTTGTAGACGATTTTAATTTTTTGTAAAACCTCCTAAAAAAGAATCAGGGACAGCTTATAGGAAACACAAAGAAAATAAAAAGGTTATAAGCTGCTAACTTTGTTACCTCCGTCCGAGAGTCTGGCTACTGATGGAAACCTTTTATGCGAGAATAGTACAGCCTTTAGCAATATCGATTTGCATCAGTGTGAAATTACATTATCAAGTCAAACAATTATTTTAACAATTTAATAAAAGCGAACTGGGTTCGAAAACATAAATTACAAATAATGTGATCACCCTGCTTTACAACAGTATTTGGGAGATTCCAGTTACGCAAGGAATGTAGGCAAATCATTTTCCAGCGTCAAGTCTTGGTTAAATTTTATAATTAATTACAGCGAAGCGGATTGAATATTTGCCCCCTTAAACAATAGAAGTTATTTGTTACCTTCTAGCAGTACTTTTGTGTAAATCTTATAATTATTTAATAAATCTTCTGGCACTCAAGCGTAAATAGCGATACCATCTTAATATTATTTACACGGAATGAATTATATAATATAGGGTGTCCGAAAAAAATGAAGTCAATCCGTTAACCATATATCTTTAAACAAAATATTTTACTGTTATAATGTTATTTTTAATTTTTGACCCTCATGTTCGATATACAGGGGTCAAAGTTTAAAATTAAAAACTGATTATTTGAATAATTCGAGTATTGTTCAAAATGGGGGGGGGGTCCAGTACACGCCGACCCTCCCCCTTATTTTTTAGTATGTGCACCAGTGACTTTTGAACTATAATTTTTTAGGTAATCATTTTGTTTTTGATTTTTTTTGTCTCTTATAAAAATTTCGACAAAGTGATGCGTTTTGAAAATAATTTAAAAAGTATGGGTCCTTAACTGATGTTAACGGTAATCTAATAATTTTCAAATGCTAAACCAAGTCAGCCGCTGTGGCATTACCGTGGATACAAGATATAATTAAGTAAAACTTTGCTACCGTGCGAGGAAAAATTATTTGCATCAAAGAGGGCTTGGATTAAAAAACGTAGGGCTTGGTTTAGATCACAATGATATGGGGACGATATATCTAACCAAATCTAGGTTAAAATTTTGTTAAATTCATATTATGACATGATATGCCAAACTAATGAGTAATAAAATAGGTAGACAAATACAAATTTATTTTTGTTGTTTACAAAATTAACAAAGTAAGAATATACAGAAAGAAAAAGGAAAATAATTACATAAATTGCTGAAATTGGCCACCACCATGCTCCAAGCATAAATTCACACGTCTCTTCATATTTTCGAAAGTGTTGACGAGCATCTCTGGAGAAATGTTACCACATTCTTGGATAATCCTTTCTTGTAATTGTTCTAAATTTGCAACTGGTGTCCCACTTCTTGGGACAGGCGTTTTATACAATTTGTTGGCGTATTTTGCATTATTTCACGAACGTTTGCAACAAGTTCTTCTGTTATTACAGATGTTCTCCCTGTTCCTTTTTTGTGTTGTATAGAACCTGTTTCCTTAAACACAGCCACAGTTTCTTTCAGGCAATGATAAAAATCCCCAGCAATAAAAGCAACGCCAGGAAAATATTCGTGAAAATTGTCCATGCACAAACCCGGATTGTATTGCCACTTACCATTTACTCTAACCCCGTTTCGAAAATACACTTCAACCATGAATGTTTTGTGTTGTTCCGTAAAGCCCATTGTGTGAATTGTTCAAGAAATTGGAAAAATTAGCGATGAATGAAATTACTTGTAACGACTGTCAAAGATGACGGAATAACTGATTGATTGTTAATTCAGGTAGTTACTGACACCCAACAGGTATTAAGCTCTATGGCTAAGCATAACGTCCTTAGATGCAAGGCCCTCTTTGATGCAAATAATTTTTGCTCGCACGGTACTTAAAGGTTTTGTAGAATTTTTTTTATGATGCCATATTACGAGAACGGGAAATTACATGACTTTCGCGAGACGAGACGAGAAAACATCTTGCGAGATGTTAGCGAGGAGAGATTTGGAAAAAATCTCGTCTCGATTTGGTAGACGGGACGAGAGTTTTTAAAAAGTGCGAGATTTCTCGTCTCGTGAAACACTATTAATAGCACTTTAGGTCAAGGGCGTCCGAAGGAACTTTTCCAAGGGGGGGGGGGGGCAAATCATAATTGGAAATATTTTTGTTTCTAGCACTTCAACAAACCTTCAATAAAAGAATAGAGCAAAACACCTAATACTTATATTAAATAACAAAAAATAGCTAAACAAAATATTTAAAAATGTTCAAATATAACAAAAAAAAAACAACAAAAAACTTATAAGTTATTCAGATTATTTGGAGAAAAGAAATGTTAATTTTCTTGAATCTTTTGCAAATTCATCAATAATTTTTTCAATTAAATGTCTTTTTTTTCTTTTACAAATTTGCGACGAACACTCATCATACAGAAACCGTCCAATCGGTGCTCAGTCATAGTCGAGCGAATCCAGGTTTTTACTCTTCTGAGAGTACTGAATGATCTCTCGACTGTACATGTAGTTGGAGGTAAACAAATTGCTATCGCAATTGCCTGACCAATAGTATATCTATTTGTATATTGCTATAATGAATAGCTGTGTAAATTAAAATAAAGCTTTATTTATTCTATTCTAATATTTTTCCTTTGATATTTAGTGAAGATTTTTAAATTCCACATTTCATTTTATGCAACAAGAGTTCGTTTTACCAATTTTGTCAATTGAATTGTATCTCAATAAATATGTATATCCCAGTTAAATAAAATATCTCAAATCTACTTCGGCCAGGGGGGGGGGGGGGCAAGCCTCCCCCTTCGGACGCCCTTGCTTTAGGTATATCTACATTTCTTGTTTTAACCTTTCAATCGTAAATTTTACTTTTCTATGCTTATGATGGTCTAATATTTTTTCGAAAAAAAAGAGTTTTATTAACGGACTGTTTTTTAAATACCTTATTCATTTATTAGTAAGCTTATTTAATTGAGCGTATTCAATATCTTATTTTCTCTAACTATACGCTTTTAAATAAGGAAAAAATGTAAGTTTTTCTCCATAAGTGCCTACTATTGTTTTCAGTCTCTCCATAAAATGAAAACCACCTTAACTGGGATTTGCCCCGTTTCAGCACGAACAACGAACAAACTAAAAGAGTGTCATAACCAGGCCGCCATAACTAAAATTTATGGTACTCGTATTATTTTGTCGCCAGACGTAAAATACTGACTATACAGCCTAATGTGTAGGGGCGTTAAATTGTAAATTTTGAGTGAACAATTGTTTCAATATTTATCGTTCATTTGTGGAAATTTTTCCGCAAAATACAGGGTGGTCGAAGGACGAAGATAAAGAAGAGTATTGAAACACTGAAAAAGTGAATAAACGAAAAACATCCGAAAAATAATATAGTGAATGAAAATCATTGGCGTAACAAAAACTGAGCCCCCCCCCCCCCGCTAACGTTTTCAGGGGACCCCTCTCTATACCGAATGGAAAAAAGATAATTCTTATTTTCATTACCATTAGGTTCAGGTTTATGAATTTTTGAATTCGTTAATCGTGTAATAATTTAATTAGGGTTAAACCCACATTATGTGTTAAGTACCTACTATTAAAACAGCAAACAATTCGAATTTATTTTATAATCCTAGGAAGACTGGTAGCCATAGCATAGGTAGTTATTAAGTCATTATACGTAATTGTCCAGCAAACATAATTTTAAAACACCACTTATAATGTTGCTTACCTTGTATGGTAGTAACGGGGGTAGCAGTGATCGAGCCTAATAGAATCCGAAAGACAGAAAACAGTCAAACACATGAACACTCAACAAGTCTGCACAAACATTGTGTCACTACACACAATACAAGGTATTATACAAAACGACCAGATCGTCGAGCCTTTTTTTTGCAAAATCGTTTATAATTTCGTCGATGTTTGATGTTTTAACAAACTCGTGTTCGATACTGATTTAGGATAAATCCGGAAGAGGTTGTTGTCCTATGGTGGTTTTAACTATTTTAAGTTTGGAAAAAGATCGTTTCGCTGATCCCACACTAACTGGTAAAGTTAGAAATAACATCACTGCTAGATACATCTGGAAAATTTTAAGAAACACACTGATTTTTTTATTAACAAATGATCGGCAAGTTCATACACTGTTTTTAATTTTGAAATACTATCTTCAAGTCCCTTTCTGACAGGGGCGGCTCATGGTATTTAAAAGTGGTGAGGCACAGTTGAAAATTTTTTTATAGCAAGGTTAGATTTTAAAGTTAGTCTAGTGATCACTCTACTTCGTCAGTTGTGTAATAGGTACATTTTGTAAAAAAAATTATAATATTAAATTTAAAAAATTGGAATATAGTTTGTAAAGCTAGGGCTATGTTAAGTGTTTTAAAAGCTCCGATTTGATTTCCCCACCCCACCGATAGTAACAAGACGATTACTCAAATCTGGAACAGGTCGCTTTACTTTTTTTACTATGTACAATTTATCTTCATAGGAATTACTTGAAAAATTCTGCTCATTTACTAAAAAATTAACAAGATCACAAGTAGGATTGCGAATGTTTAGATTTACCTGGGGAAGTTGTGACGCTGTGTCCGGCTGAATCCATTTTTCGCTAATAAGCACAAAACAAATAAACTAATAAGTAATAAAAGTAATATGTAATATTAATATTTTAGAAAAATCACTGCCCACTGTTGGAAAAAAAGCAAAACAAAAATCAGTACGGAAAACCACAAAAGAATTTACCGAAAACTATAATAAAATACAATGCAGGTGTAAAAGTCAAATTCACTATGTACTCTCTCTAAACTCTAAACTTTTAACGGACAAACAACCTGTTAATCTAATAATATAATTTCTTTAAATTCATCTAATAGATTAGAATAGTCCCCTCGCGTTCGCATTTAATTTACGTAGAGAGTTGAGGTTGGCCTCAAAAGAATGATTTATGCGCTATTTAAAGCTAGATTCGACTGGACTACTACGGTACCATACAAGACATTAGATATTTTCACCAATACGCTAGACAAGGGAGCGGGAGGCCGGGCCTCTAACCATATACGACCGCATGCAGAAATGAGATGGATGATAGATGATATTTCTAGCGAAGCGCGTTAAGATTGACGGCATTAATTCTAATGGATATATATTTATTTTATGCAAATAGTAAAATAATATAAATTTGTAATTTATTTAATTTGCAAAATTATTGGTGAGGCACTGCCTCACCTGCCTTATAGGAGAAGCCGCCACTGCTTTCTGAGGCTTAAAATTTGACTAGGAAAGTAAATTGACAAGTCTTTAGGGTATATCGTTTGTAAATTCCGCGCTTTCACGTATATTCTTCACTTAACAAAGTAACAAAGTTAAATTCTCGGGATATAAAAAAATTAAATTAATTATGAAATGTAATACCTATATGAAAAGCAAAGCTGGCAGCAAGTTTTAAAGGGAGCCGTCACTGTGCCCCCCCCCCCCCCGCGGTGCGGGGTCTGCAGGGGTGTTTGTTACGCCACTGAAGAAAATGACTTTTCAATGAGCCTCTAAAAATTGTGTCAGGACCCCTAATAATCATACCGTCAATATTTATCTCAACCCAAGGGCTGCGCTAGATATTTTCGATTGCACGGGCAGTGACTGTCATATAAATTTCAACTCATAATGCTGGGTAGAGGCAGTGGTGGCTCGTTAATGAAGGGCTCTGGGGCGCCGCCCTCCCTGCAATTATTTCAACAGAATCCAAAAATACTTTACTTAAAAAACCAATAAAGCAATCTCTGTAAGCAATCCATTAAAATAATTCAAACCCATACATAGTCCTATTCCAACGGGCTGGTTATACTCATAGACAAGCAAGTTGCGCGCTCTCAATGTTATACTAAGCGCGGGCGGGGGCGACCGATTATCCGTCGCGATTCAACGAGGCTTCTCGATGAGTTGCCATGACGACAGAGGCGTGACGTCACCTACACATCGCACAAGGAGCGGTCCCAGATGAACTTCAATTTTCCGCGCCCGACAACAGCTGTTTGCGATGCCACGGTAGAATAATCGATATGTCGTAGGCTGATAGTGAAATCCGTCATTTCATGAAAAGCCTAGTCATATCATGAAGCGTGGCTAAAAGGTATATTGCAACTGGTTTGTTCGTTGTTCCCCAGAGCATTTTTTTCAATTTTTTCAACTAATATTATTGTATAAAAATAAAATTTAAATTAAATTTAAAAAAATGCTCTGGGGAACAACGAACAAACCAGTTGCCAATATACCTTTTAGCGTGCAGCATGATTTGACTAGGCTTTTCATGAAATGACGGATTTCACTATCAGCCTACGACAGATATATTATGTACTCTGACGAGGCAACCTGTCGATGCCGCTAGGCGCTAATGTTTTGTTTATTTGTTTTGATTTGATTTATTAGTTACTTTATAAAGTTGGAAAATGTCGTGTAATATTAAGGTCAGTGATTTACAGAAGCTTGTGTTTAGTTCTCTGACCTTAAGTGAAAAACTTGGTTTAAATTATTTAAAAGCCACTAGAAATTGAACATAGTACAAGTGCAATCAAAATGTAAAAGTAAGGCCCCCCCCTGACTCGCTAGTCACGAGCGGCCACTGGTAGAGGCACGTTGGACCACGACCAATTTTTTATTGGTTTCATCAACATTTTATAGTAAATACTATAGTCAGTCGTTCGTTCTATAGAAGGTCCTCACTCCGGTAAAAGTTAAAAAAGTTAAATAGACAATACTTTATCATCATTACATATTTAATTTTCTTCTTCATTTTATGATAAATGTTTATCTGTCACCACACACAACTGAACCAACTCAACCCTCAACCAAGGACAACAAACAACAACGTAAATAACGTAAAAAAAAACGTTATACTAAACTTTTTCGAGGTTTGAGAAACGGCTGGAGGCCATAGAAAATAATTATGTAAGAAAACCAGTAGCGGCACCATGGACCATGGTTTGTACGAAATGCACAAATCCATAGAGATCTTGAATGGGAAACAATAGCAACATGCATATGCATAGCATTCATGAAAAGGAAAGCAGCCAAACTTTTTGAAAAAGCATCAGGAACTCATCCCAATGAAGAATTAAGAAAATTAGTGAATTATGATCCAGTACAGGACGACGAAAGAATAAGGATAGGTATACTATAAGCGCCCAAGGAACCAGCTTTTGTAATAGCTTAAAGGAAATTGCTGCTGGAACATAGAAAGAAGAAGGAAACAAGAAGTATTATACTTAGCAAGGAGTCGTTGAACTAGACGCTGCCATACCTAGTTTAAGTAGTTAGTAAACAAAAAAGCCTACAAAAAGCCTACAAGAAAATTTACCTACCACAAAAGAACTTACTACACTGTACCAATACACACACCTACACTAACACAAATAAGCTAGTATCAATCTACACCCTACAAAGCTTACTTCTGCCAGACCAGCGCTGTTGGTTCTCTCCCTGAAACAGCGGGGTCCCCGTTGCGGAGATGCGTGGGCACATAACATTTCATCTGAGCACAAACATCGCAAACACGAACACATTAAGCAATAGTTTACTACTGCTCAGACCAGCGCTGTTGGTTTTCTCCCTGAAATAGCTGGGTCCCCATCCGTGGGCACATAACATTTCGCCAATACACCTGTGGAAAATTACTAAAGATTGTCTACCACAGCTTTACAAATTCCATTTTATTTGCATTTTAAATAGAACTTTAACTTAAATCCTGTATAAATATTTGATATCCGCTTAACTGTGTGTACACCTTCGTTTGTTCCGGATTAATGTTCCAGCTACAATTCCCAACTTGCATATTTTAAGCCGTCAGCAGAATACGATTGGAATAAAATTAAGCTGCATTTCCGCTTTTAAGCCGCTTTAGAAATGATTTGAGACGTATTACGTCACATATTAAAAATTCCATATTTAGGCTATGCATAGATATTATTGTTATCATGTATACAGGGTGTCCCGAAATTAGCTGACAATATTTTAAGGGGATAAAGTACATTCAAAAATAAGACTAAAATCTTCTATTAGTATACCTTCAAAAACGCTTCGCTATGGGGCTAGAGCCCCCCGAATTAGAGCTATGACATGCAGTTTTTTTACAATATCTCAGAAACCGTTTAGGGTATCAAAACAAAATTTAATACATGTTTTACCCATAGCTAGACGCAATAAATGGTTTAATTAGCTTAACTGTATTTCTTCCAGTGGCGGCCCACTGGGTAGGTACTTGGGAGAATATTGCCCTAAGTTTTTTATTTGTAGGATTTTTTAACTTTAGGTGAAACTTTTAGAAGCCTTGAAGTATTTTGTTGAAAAAAGGTACTCTTGTTTTATTGAGGTAGGATTTACCATTTTCCAGTAAAATCGATTTTAAAATTTTCGGTTTTTTGAAATCCAGTGAAAAGGCTAAGGTTTTTTTTCATATCTCAGCAAATACTTGATATTAAAGCATGCAATTTATTAGAAGTTCTACTAGCGACAAATAATAATAATAATACATCATCAACTTGGGGATTTATTAGATAATGTGCCACTGGATTTACGTTTAGGGCATTTCTTTCAATATGATGGGGCACCAGCTCACTACGGACGTAAAATGAGGAATTGGCTTGAAGAAAATTACCAGGTGGATTGGTAGCCATAGCCTGGCCACCAAGATCACTTCTTGATTTAAATCCCCTTGATTATTATTTTTGGGGGCACATGACTGGTACTTGCTCAAGAGTTAGTTTCCCGAGTGGTTCACAATCAAATTTGATTTGCAAATTGTTATTATTTTTTGTTTTATTTTAAAACTCTCTTAAAATCTCCATGAAAATAAATATTTAAAAAACAAAGGAATCTAAAAATATGGTTAATTTAAAAACTTTACATTCTGTTAAATTACAATAATGGAAGGTTTTATTAACAAAAAATTTAAAATTAAAAAAAAATACATTAAAACCATGAAATTAAAAAAATAAATAATAGTAATATTTACTTAAGGCTCCACCCCGTGCTACGTCACTGGAAACATATTTTAAAGTAACATCCTTTAATACATTATGCCTTATCGCTAGTAGAAGTTCTAATAAATTTCATGTTTTAATATTAAGTGTTTGCTGAGATATGCTAAAAAAAACCTTAGCCTTTTCACCGGATTTCAAAAAACCGAAAATTTTAAAATCGATTTTACTGGAAAATGGTAAATCCTACCTCAATAAAACAAGAGTACCTTTTTTCAACAAAATACTTCAAGGCTTCAAAAAATTGCACCTGAAGTTAAAAAATCCTAAAAATAAAAAACTTAGGGCAATATTCTCCCAACTACCTACCCAGTGGGACGCCACTGGAAGATATAAAGTTAAGCTAATTAAATCGTTTATTGCGTCTTGTCATGGGTAAAATATGTGTCAAATTTTGTTTCGATACCCTAATCGGTTTTTGAGATATTGTGAAAAAACTGCTTATCATGGCTCCAATTCGGGGGGCTCTAGCCCCATAACGATGCGTTTTTTTTTGAAGGTATATTAATAGAGGGTATTAGTCGTATTTTTGGATGTACTTTATCTCCTTAAAATATTGTCAGCTAATTTCGGGACACCCTGTATATGTATTTTGCATTTGTATACGTATGGGTATGGGGAGCCGTTAAATGGAAAAATAAAAAAGTAGTAACTTATACCTTCGCGGATTAGGGTGAAGTGGGAAAATGGCGGTCACTTAAGAAAAATGTGTTATCCTAAGCACAACAGTTATACATAACGGTAAATGATTTTAAAATAGCAAGTCACTAGTGCACTCACTACCGTTTTTGATGCGAAAGAATCTGACAATTATTTGTATAATTTTATGACAACAAAATATACAAAAATGTGCTTTTGACTGGCATTGCCATACATATGGGGGAATGCCGGTCACCTATCCGGGCAATGCCGGTCATGCAGAAAAATATTTTAGGAATAATGAAATAAGCTGGAAATACGTATTTTTTTTATAAAAAATAAAAATTTATTGATATAAAAAACATATCTATTTAAGAACAAAAGGTATATTTACTTGTTACAACGAAAAATGAAACAAAATTTGAATTTAAAATAGCTGAAAATTTTAAATAGCTAGAATAAATCTCCTTGAGTAACAGGCTGACACTCATCACAGATGTATCCCTCTCCTGTGTCCCATCCACTGCATTCAAAATACGCCCATCTTCCACATAGGGTGCACCTGGCCGCCATTACCCATCTGTGATAATTTTTCTTTTGCCTCATTTTCCAAGAAAAAAAAATGTTTTGTTATTCTTTTGTATACAAGAAAAGAAAGAAAAATAGTCAATCTTTACGTAGTAACTGAGCTTTTATAAAACAATAGAAAGATTTTATCTCCAAGTATTATTTCACTTACCGTAAATATTACATCAAAATTGTCGAAAACACGTGGACCGCTGTACTAAACAAGGTATTAATGCACTGCTCACAAATCGGCTATCGAGAATCAGAGGTCAGCTGGCACATGTGCACGCACATTGCATTGTTGCCAAAATTAACTATAAGTACTTTGACGCCCTGACCGGCATTGTCCACCTGACCGGGATTTGCCCACTTTACCCTACACTGAGGAAAAAGCCTTCTATTCCTTATAAGAATTCACATACTCTTTATACAACTGTATAAGTATAATACTATAATATGTGACAGCAACGCGCTTTCCTACTGTAAGACAACGAAAATTGCTAGACCTCTGTTTAGTGATAATATCACGGTAATTTAGCCAATGAGAAATAGGACTTAATGCTACCATAGAATGGTTGATAGCCATTATTGCTCGGGATACTCACAATAATTATCAAGTTCTATTGGGGGCGTAATCTGATTTTATTTACTGTATTAGTTCCGACTAGCAGTTGTAATGAAACTTGACATTAATGTAATACAGTGTCACCAGTAAAGTCCGCATCATATGGGATTTTTTTTATTAATAGCTTTATTCAAAATTTGACTTTGGCATCAAGTTCTACTTCGATCGAGATGAAAATTAAGCAAAAAAATAGTAGTCACGTGATTCGCATTATATGTCAAATTTAAATTTTTTCCAAAAAATAATTCAAAAGTGGGGTTATTTCTGAAAATATCGAAAAAAGTTATTAGAAAAAGGTTTTTTTAAATGCAGTTTCTAGCCACATGCAAAATTTCAGCTGCATAAGATAATTTTTATTTTTTACCTATATTTTGTTGTAATTGCACCACTTTAGCAAAATAAGACTCAACGCAACCTACATAAAACTTCTTAGTTTTGACAATGCTTTACTTTAGATACATTTTCTTTAAAGTAGCGCCATATTAAATGTGTGTTTTTCTACAAAATTGCATGTGATGCAAAGTTTATTTGTTTTTGACTCTGTATAAGGTAACTTCATAAAATAAGTATTTTTGAAAACGTAGTTTGTGTCTGAAAGTAATACACGTTAACGTTATTATGATATAGCTTAATAATAAATTATAATATAGGGCTTTTAAATTAAATTGTTGGAAATAGATAAACTTTATAAACTAAAATTTATTTTCCACTTAAAAAACACTTTACTAAATACACTGTGTTCTTTTTTGTCTTAATATTAAGGTGTATTACTTTCAGACACAAACTACGTTTTTAAAAATACTTATTTTATGAAGTTACTTTATACAGGGTCAAAAACAAATAAACATTGCATCACATGCGACCAAATTTTAATAGCCCAATTTTGATTTTGTAGAAAAACACACATTTGATATGGCGCTACTTTAAAGAAAATGTATCTGAAATAAAGCATTGTCAAAACTAAGAAGTTTTATGTAGGTTGCGTTGAGTCTTATTTTGCAAAAGTGGTGCAAAAATGTAGGTAAAAATAAAAATTATCTTAAGCAGCTAAAATTTTGTATGTGGGCTAGAAACTACATTTAAAAAAACTTTTTTTAATAACTTTTTTTCGATATTTTCGCTTTTGAATTATTTTTTGGAAAAATTTGACAGATAATGCGAATCAGGTGACTACTATTTTTTTGCTTAATTTTCATCTCGATCGAAGCAGAACTTGATGCCAAAGTCAACTTTTGAATAAAGCTATTAATAAAAAAAATCCCATATGATGCGGACTTTACTGGTGACACTGCATTTGCTTGCTACGGTTAATAAAGCATATATTTACCACTAAAAATCAGTACTGCAGTTCTCAAAAATGTAAACAGCTTCTACTTAGTGTGATATTGTTTTTGTCGTTTAACATTGCATATGATTATCTCTTTTGCAACATAGTTTACTAAGATGGTAAAATGCGTCCATAACAGATAATAGCACAACCGATTGATTTTGTTCAGTTCGGACCGGTTTATTTCTCACTGGTTTTGGGTAGTTTACATTTCCCGTTTGTAAAAACCTCTCTAATATGTTTTGCAGGCTCCGTTTGTCTGGATTTCGTCGTTCTGGATAACGCTGTGCGTAAACTCGGCTTGCCAAGAAAAAAATTCTTTTCGCATGCCCCTAATATAAAAATCATATCTACGAGCTCTTCTTGGTTGTAGTCCATCACAAAAAACCATATAAAGTAATTATAGCAGCTTAAATAATTACTAACAATTTAACAATATTTGAAACTTTTTTAGATTACTAAAGTCAAAATGGTCTCTGGTCACTTTAATAAATATAAATTGTTTTTCAAAGCCACCTTCGATATTTATTCATAGTAATGACTGTTGGAATAGTTTGTTATATATAGTTGATAAAATGAGTTTTCTGCAAATAAGTCTTGATGCGTTAGAAATTGCGATAGGGTTGCAATTAGGAAAAATGTTTGATTTTTAATTCTGCATCGAATGACAAAAAAAGATACAGGGGTTCCTATTCGAAATAAGAAAAATAAATTGCTTTAAAGTTTGACACTAAACTTTGGACACCCTGTACAATTCGTAATAATCAAACTTAGTTGACGATACTGTTATACCTTGTTTAATAAGTACATTTGTATAATTTTATTAACGAGGCATTATTTTTATTTTTTATTTATTTTTAAAACCAGTGGTGCAAAACTGATATTTTTTAGTTTTTATTTTTTTTCGTCTATAATACTGAATCGATTTCAATAAAATTTTATGGATATGTAGGTAACTGTAGGAGGCACCCAAATAAGTAAGAAAATATATGGCATGTAATCTAAAAAAATAATCCTTATGACGTCACACTTTTTTGGGACATCCTGTATGAAAAAAATGTTTTCCTGAAATGCGCCCTAAGATATAGGTAAGGTCTGCAAAATTTCAAAATCCTAACTTAATTACTAAGTGAGCTATAGAAGACGGGAGGTGAGGTGCAAGACCCTGTATATGTTATCCTGTTTTTTTTTTAGTCAAAATAGACACTTAAGTTCTCATAAATAATCTATTTCGTACAAATTTTAAGTTCGAAACGTTATAATATCTGAAATGAAGACAAAATACACCAATTTTGAATAATTGTGACAGCACATTCAATTTCAATCGAGACGAAAATAAAAACAAATTTTTCCAAAGCCGTCTATCAATTCCTAGCTAACTTCAAGATTCGAGACAGACTCGGGAACAAGTTTTGACTATTAAACAAATCAAAAGAACACAAAGTCGGGGATCTTGTCGGCGTGACGGGCGCCGACTATGGGTTCTTTTGATTTGTTTAATAGAAACGGGTCTCTTGGAGAATGGACTACCTACTTATTTGAATTTAAAGTTTTGACTAGTTTATATTCCCCAATGAATTGTTTAAACAAGACGGGTGATTCCCAGATGAGTAGAAAGTATATATTCGATTTTATAGAAGTGTATCGCCGTCTTCTGTGTTTATCGAAATTAAATCTCCAGGTTCCAGTTTCAGTTTGTTTAACAGGTTAATATTACTTTGTTTGTTTACAGCTTACTGTGCAGATGTTTGTGTAGGTCTAAGGATTTTGGTGCAGTATACGTGTTTGTGCTTCAGAAGATATAACACGTGCCCATGCTTCAAGGCTATGAGGACCAAAATAACCTACTTTGGCGTTTATTACTGGTTTTCCTTGGACCTAACTATATCTAGTCCATTTACAAGGTAAATATATATATTTTAGACCATCTCTTCCGGCTTTAAAAAAGTAATAACAGGTTCGAATCACTTTCTTTTGACCAAAAAGATAGTCTTATTGGCGTCAAAGAGTAGATAGATCGGATAGTTAAACAACTTGCGCAAAGCAGATGGACAGGACTGACAACCTGTAGCATCTCCAGGCAATTGTAGCCCCTACTTGATGGCAGGAAAACCGCAGCGCTATTACAGCACAGTCGGAAGGACCTAAGAAACATTACTGCCGTAGTCACCGGACATTGCCTGTTCGGTAGACACGCTGCAAATACCAACTAACGACTTCTGTAGAAGTTGCAGAGATGAAAAATAGGGGGAAAGTATTCAGCATTTCTTGTGTGAATGCCCCTGCCTCGCTAGAAGAAGGTTCAATGCCCTGGGCGAACCATTATTTAATGATCTGGAGGAAGTGAGCAGCCTGCAACTGGGTCGACTCAGCAGCAGAGCAGTGGCAGGTTTAAATGAGCTGTCAAGGTTATACTACGATCTACGTCGTGTTAATCATCAGGAAGCTGATGCGGATAGGTTCCGCGAAACATGTGTGGTACAACAACGGTCCTTATAGGACTACGTGTGACTGTTTGGACAATGCCAGAGATCTGCCACTCTAACCTAACCTAACCTAACCTAGTCTTATTGGCCGTTTCATCTAAAAAGTCGATTTGGAAGTAAATAATAGACTATTTTTTACTTTAATAGGTCATTTGCTCCAAATTAGAGGTAGCTAAAGCTTTAAATGATTGTTGGGTAGTCTGTGGGCTACTTAAAATTGTAGTCTGCCTCCTAGCCCCCTCCCCTCCATTGCCAAAAGCTGGCTGCGCCATTTTCGATAGCTTAAGCTTAAGTTACCTATTGAATTAACTATTGAAACTAGTTAATTCAATTAATTGGCTTTTCCTGTTTTTTAAAGTTTATTGTATTATATTAGCAGAGGGGCTTGGCGATTATACAATTTCATAATCGATTTTCGATTTTTGAAAATGTTATAATCGATTAATCGATTTAAAATAAATGCTATAATCGAATATTCGATTATTTTGCCCACTAATTAGCAGTTCCAAGACATCCTAAATATAGCTTTTCAAGTAAATATTAGTCTCTAAATTGTATCTTCAAACCCTAAATTTTCACAAGCAATATCAAGCCACTAATTTAACTTTACCATTCTAAAAAGCAATTACATCTTTAGCGCTATGTCACAGAACGAGCTTGGAGCAAATTGAGTGTACCCAATAAATAAGGCAACAATTAAATTTGGGCGCTAGGAGGTAATTCAGGAACAAAATATTGGGAGGCTAAGAACTCTGTAAAGTTTAATTTTGAGTTAATTCTTCTCAGCACCAAGGTATAACACCTGATGCCTGTTCGCCATTTATTTCCATCTTTATGTTCTGCTAAATAACCTGCCACTTTTAATACGTCCATGATTATAAAGACTGTTAGATTGTAGCAAGGGGACCTACGAAAATATTCTGTTAAGGGTAACTGCTAAGTTTTTACGTGTAGGTATCAGATATAGGGTAAATATGCCTAAATCGTACCCCCTAAGATGTTTTCTTTGCGCAGGAGATAGAAATAATAAAATAATAACATCAAGTACATAAATCTAAACTTTATTTAAATCTCAAACATATTATTACATATAATAGAACATATGAACAAAAACAACTCCTAAATTCTGGGATTTAAAAAAAAATAAAAAAGGTACGAAATAGGATCATTGCTCTTAATTCGTACTTTGGAATGCCTAAATCGTATTTAGAGGATTCAACTGCTACAAATGTCGCATTGATAATAGTTGGCCCCTTTATGAACTCCAGCACAAACTTCATGTATCCAGAACTTGCATACTGTGCACTGAATCTCTAATATTCATATCTCCATATTCATTCAGACGAAAATATTCCTAAATCGTACCAGTACGGTATAGCATAATATGTATAGGTACGTTTTAGGCATATGACTAGAATTTTAATATTTTAAATGTCACTATCAGAAAACTTAACCTACAATAACACAATATGTATGAAATACACCTACAATAATAAGCTTCCTAGAGGTATAACTACTATTGTACTTACTCGACTCCTCGATGATATATTATCTTCTAAATAAAGTCACAATATAACAGTATTGTTGGTAAAAAATAACTTTGTGGAAATTTACGTAACAGAGCGAACGTACACCGTGCAGAATATGAGAATAACATGGCCGACGCGTGAGTCGCCGATTGATTCCAATAAGTACCTTGTCAGACACAAGGACCGCCAAATTTGAATGCGGTACTATTTACGAGCAGGTACGATTTAGGCATATTTACCCTACACTTCCGTACAAAAAAAACGGGCATCATAAAATTTGGGTTAGGTTTAGGGCTTTATAATTTTTTTATTTCTACTCCGATTTAAGTGATTTTTTAGAGAGCCCTAGATGCATTTATTAGTTTTAACATGCCTATACAAATTTTAAGAGAATCTAATTTTTTGACATATTATACAAGGATAATCGAAAATTTTTTTTTTTTGCCTAGTGTCAAAACACTCTTTGGAATAATTTAGAATCAAATATACTTCAAAACATCAGTTTCCGTTAAGCCGCAAATATTCTTTGCATTTTGGTTTTTAGTTCATGACAATACGTGCAATTGTTCTCACTTGAATGCAAAATGATCTTGATGATGTCATTAATTTAGGAAACGCAAAACTAAAGCTATTGATAAACAATTTTTTGTACTTAAAACTCTTCGGAATCATCGTTTAACGTCAGTACAGACGAAAAACCAACTTCGAGAGGTTCGGTTTAAAAATGTCAGTTCTTGGACAGTTCGTCGAAGATTACGCGAATAATAATTTACTCACGGACCAACTGGACCTAAATTACTACCGCGTCAGAAGAGTCAAGAATGGAGGAATATTACCCAGGATAATATTCGCGGGCTAATTGATGCCATGAACCGACGTGTACAGGCAGTAGTAAGGGCTAGAAGAGGCAATAGAAATAATAGAGATGTGTTTAAGTGAAAAAGTTCTTGTGGTACCTGTAAAGTTTGTTTTGCGAAAACGTTATTTTTTTTAATCTTAGGTATACGCACCTTTTTCCGTAAATTTATTTGTTTATTAAATCTTGATTATTACAATACCATTTGTTTATTTGCATTTTCATTGTCTATTTTATTTTGAATGCAATGGCATTAAGAAAATTAGGGAAAAATTGAAATTATTGACATCATCAATCATCATTTTGAAGTAATTTTTCTTCTTAATTATTTATAATATACAGGGTGTCCCAAAAGTAATGGGACACAGAGCAACAGCAGACTCCTTAAGGCGAAATAATGCGATTTACTTAAACTTGTCTTATCCCAAAATTGATAACAACAAAGATACAGGGTGGCAAAGTTTTAATTTTGTTTTCGTTTTTTTGCGATTACTTCTTAACGAAACGACATAGCAGCACAAAATTAGGGCTTTTGGGGTTTTTTGAGGTGAGGAATTCAAAATTATCCATAGTTTTTGTGTACCCAGTAAAGGGCGCTGCCTACGGCATGGCCCACTCCTTTTAGCTGGCATAACTTTGTTTAAGCTTCTTATATCGATCCGACTATTAAAAAAATAAGTTACTTTACTTCTTTCACATCAAAAATGTATAACTTATTAAAGTCACTAGGGGCAACCATTTTCGAGATAATTGCATTCGATATTTTTAATGCAAGAATTCTAAAATATTTAAATTAATTAAATCATTCAAATCAATGGTGGCCATTTTGAACAATTGCTATCACAGCGTTGCCATTTTTATTTCTAACCATTTTGTTACTTTTAAATGTTAATAAAGTAAGTATTAATCATTTTTTTGTTTAAAATAAAATTAGTAATTCCGTATACGAAAAAGCGTTTTTATTAGAAAAAAATAGTCAACCTTAAGTATCTACATTAACTGACACTTAGCTAATGTAGCTCATTTACAATAATTTTAAGTCAGAAATTTACCGTTGCTCGATTTTCCGTTGCTTTTGGACCACGTACTTAGTTGCATTGGACATATGAAATGCGATTATCTCAAAAATGGTTGCTGCTAGCGACTTCAATAAGTTAAACATTTTTGATGTAAAAGGAGTAAAGTAACTTATTTTTTTAATAGTCGGTTCGATATAAAAATCCTAAACAAAGTTATGCCAGCTAAAAGAAGTGGGCCATGTCGTAGGCAGCGCCCTCTACTGGTTACACAAAAACTATGGATAATTTTGAATTTCTCACCTCAAAAAACCCCAAAACCCTTAATTTTGTGCTGCTATGTCGTTTCGTTAAAAAGTAATCGCAAAAAACGAAAACAAAATAAAAATTTGACACCCTGTATCTCGGTTGTTATCAGTTTTGGGATAAGGCAAGTTTAGATAAATCGCATTATTTCGCCTAAAGGAGTCTTCTGTTGCTCTGTGTCCCATTACTATTGGGACACCCTGTATATAAATTTTCGATTATCCTTGTATAATATGTTCAAAAACTGATTTCTGTTAAATTTGTATAATCATATTAAAAATGTATCTATAGCTCTCTAAAAAACCACTTAAATTTGAGTAAAAATAAAGTAAAAATAAAAAAGTTATAAAGCCGTAAACTTAATTCAAATTTTATGATGCCCGTTTTTTTTGCACAGGAGTGTATCTTATGCCGTTATAATAAATACTTTACAAAAATTACTTTGAAAAGAGATATTAAGTTATGTTATTTTAGTTTTAAAGTCATATCCAAATTTTTATTCTCGCTTACTTCTGAGAAAAATAAGAATTTTTTTGTTTATTGTGAATTTTAAGGTTTACGATAAAAATCCCCACAAAGAAAAACTTTGTAATGTTAAGAATAAATAATATATACGTATTACGTATTATTCCTTTTACATAAAAAGTTTAAGTTAAAGTATATCTCAAAATTTCAGGTAGATAAAATACATTGGATTCGCTAAAAATATTTTTTAGAGACAAAAGTTTTTTAAAAAGTGCGACATTTCTCGTGTCCTGAAAGACTATTTAGGAGTCTCGGTACTCTTACCCCCTAGCCCTTGGACCCTGGTGATGAGACGAATGTCAGGTGCGCTTAACAAGCTTTTTCCACAAACCGTCGAACGCCGCATCTACCTGAATATCGAGCGGTTTGTTGGGGTTATTTTTAGGTGTTCTTGTCTATTTAGTTAATCAAAACAAAGATAGCAATATAATCCGTCGAGGCTGACGCATAATAGAATTGCGCGGATAATGGGATGACTTAATAAGGATTTGATTTCATGTTCTTAAACTTTCTACTTTCGCGGCGTCTTTTTAATTGTCTCTAGAAAAGGTTTGTGACCCTCTAGGAATATTTTTATTATTATGATGTATTTTTAACAGGTTCTACTTCAGGATGCTAATGTTGAATATGATGAAGTCGATTATAGTAAAAAGCCCCATTTATGAAACAATGGAAACTGGAAACACCGCCTCCTCTGCTTTCTAAAACACTAATGTATAATAATTTCTTTAATATTCAAGTGGCCTCCACGTTCATTACGCTCAACCACTAATTGCTAAGGGTTTTAATATAAAACGGTCCGTAGATTGCGTATGCAATCTACAATAAATCACGTCATATAGGATGCAGCATAGGTCGAACGCAAGTGTGGAATATAGAGAATGAATACCAAACAAGGAAAAGGACAAAAGGTCTACACATATGAAAATATATAGATACAGCTCGTGACCATACTTTAATAATACCCAATTAAAGTTAATTTATCGTGGATGTGTTGTACTATCATCAAAACAACATCATCAAATATACGTAGCATTAAGTCGCTTATTGATCCGCATACGTATTATTGTATTCAATGACGATAACGCAAAGAGAGACCACCATAGATATTTACCTTTAGAAAAGCAAACAATAATCAGGAAAGTGGCAAACTTATGGCCTCGCGCATGTAAACAGAGCTACACACGATTAGACATGCGCACTGCAACATTATCATTATTGACGAATAGGAAAATAGACAGGTCCGGGCTTTTAAATTTAGGTTCTTGCTCTTAAGAAATTGTAAAAGTTTACCTTCAATTTATTTTTACGTGTAAACAGCTAAAGTTTGCCCAAAATTTTTGATAGGAAATAAGGTAGTGATTTATGGCACTTTAAGTAGTTGCAAACCTATCATATTTTGAGGATAGAAAATGGAAAATTGTTTTTAAGGGTTTGTTTCTAAAATGTTATTTAAAAATGATTCGTCGTCTTGTTTTCAGTTTAAAAAGGAAGAGAACAAGTCAATTAAACTATAAAAATTATAAAATCGAATATAAAAAGCAAACAAAACCAGTAAAATAAACAATCTTCGATGTACCTAACCTTAAGTCAAATATTAGTTGGTATATAACTTGTATTAATTTGAGAAACTTGGGGACGTGTAAAACACTTTCAAGCACAATTTCTTGTTCACGAATTTGAAAGAGTTTTTGCCCGAGAACTTGACCTGTGGAATACTTTCACCTAGTGCTGGGCGATGTTCATCGATGTTTTTGAAACATCGATGTTCTGTTACCGATGTTTGATGTTTTTGACATCGATGTTAGAGGTCGTAAACATCGATGACGACATCGATGTTCAATGCAACAAAATGTTATAATTCGAGTGATAAAAATTCGGTTTTTATGTTTTTCTTCACTCAATAAGTATGGAACCGACGATCTTTTTTTTTCGAAGTCAAAAAATTTCTGGCCACCGCCAGTATCAATATTAGTATTTGACGAGTGAAAAACCGGTTATTAAAATAAGTTGGTTATTCCCAACATTATTAAATATCGATGTTCGATGTTTAGAAAACATCGATGTTTTTAAGCAATCGATGTTAGCTTTCAATGTTAGCATCGATGGTCAACATCGATGTTCCGTTTCGATGTCCCAGCACTACTTTCACCCTTGGATTAATATAAACATACCTATATTCACGTTTGAAATACGCCCGATGTAAACACTGACCGGCGCGTGCTCTCCGCAAGCCGAACCGCCAGCTAACCTCGTGATTGCCAATTCTCGCAACGCTATTGGCCGCGCGGTCCTGTTGTTCACGTGCTTTTGTTGACATTAGGCGTATTTGAAATGTGAATATAGTTTAGGTATTTACTATTTTCTTTTATATAATAATAATAAATTTATTTATTTCAAGTCATAAACAAAATAATACAAAATGAAATGACGTCGAAAAAAGCAACGCACGTTCTTCGCAGACAATTCAAACTAAATACTATCAACAAAGTCACCTAAATTATACCGTGCGAGCAAAAATTATTTGCATCAAAGAGGGCCTTGCATCTAAGGACGTACTGCTTAATATTATACCTGTTGGGTGTCAGTAACTACCTGAATTAACAATCAATCAGTTATACCGTCATCTTTGACAGTCGTTACAAGTAGTTTGATTCATCGCACATTTTTCCAATTTCTTGACAATGGGCTTTACGGAACAGCACCAAACATTCATGGTTGAAGCGTATTTTCGAAACGGGGTTAGAGTAAATGGTGAGTGGCAATACAACCCCGGATTGTGCTTTGTGCATGGACGATTTTCACGAACATTTTCCTAACGTTGCTTTTATTGCTGGGGATTTCTTGTTGCAAACGTTCGTAAAATAATGCAAAATACACCAACAAATTGTATAGGACGCCTGTCCCAAGAAGTGGGAAGATCTTATGGAACATGCAGGACTATTCTTATTAATTTTATTATATTCTTAGTTTGTTAATTTTGTAAACAACAAAAATAAATTTCTATTTGTCTACTTATTTTATTACTCATTAGTTTGGCAAATCATGTCATAATATAAATTTGACAAAATTTTATCCTAGATTTAGTTGGATATATCGTCCTCAGATCATTGTGATCCAAACCAAGCTCTACGTTTTTAATCCAAGGCCTCTTTGATGCAAATAATTGTTGCTCGCATGGTAGGATTCTAAATCAATTAGCAGTTTTCTAATTTCCTCTTTAAAAAGTTGTTCAGAGTTTTTTTTGGTATCACTAGGCTCATAGATTTTTAATTTAGGCCTTCGTTGGGAGAAAATAATTTTTAAAATTTAATTACTAACACAAATTATAGTAGGGGAGACTCGGGTAAGAAGAACCACTTAATTTTAAATGCCTGCCAAAATATTCCGATTGTTCTCATATTTTCAGGAAAATGAAATAATTTAAAGCATATCTTTAGAAACAAAACTTATTTATTAAAAACACAAAAGAAAATATATTTTCCTTTCAAAAACAACATAAACCAAAACTCTGCGTTTGGTTCCTTTTGCCCAGACCCGCGGGCATAAAGAACCTTTGTCTTGGACAAAAAGAACCAACATATAAAATGCCTTTGGGCAACACAAACCTTAAAAAATAATATTATTATTTAGTGTTTTTAATGAGCTTAAAATCGTACCCTTGCAAGTGTCACAGATATAGAAACCAGTATAATATGGTAGTCGGCACATAAGTGATGCACCAACTTTTGGCAGAAATTACACTGAATCCATCAGTTCCTTTTGCCCGGTTCTTTTTGCCCTATTTGTAAGTTAAAATATATCAATCCGTTTAAAATAAATGGATTTCAGATACCGCGGACATATTTTGAGGATAAGTAAGTTTTTCATATATTCAATCATGATGTTACACATTTTTACTGTTTAGAAATAGTTTCAAAACTCCTGAACCCTGTTAAATGATTCAGAACGTACATATTTCTATATTCACTGTAAAATATGAAAAAAACAACTTACCGTAATATATTTCACAACAAACACTGCAGAAATGCGGCGGCTATCGAAACTAGATGACAAAATTAGAGCGGCAAATTTAAATTTTAAAATATTTGATTGATTCCTTTTGCCTATATGGTTCTTCTTGCCCGAGTCTCCCCTACCTACATTTTGAAAACGCAAGGGTAATCGGAAAATCTGCTATACATGAGAAACAGAGTTTAAGGATAGGTCTTTTAATATTTTTAAATTGAAGTAAATCCTATGATAAAGATAACAGAAGGGGTATAGTGTCACATATTTTCTGTTATTTGCTATACGTGGCTTTAAGTAATTCATTTTATGCCACAAATCCATTGGTACTCAGTTTGTTATTTAGCCAGTTGTTATCAATATAATTTGTTTGGTAATACGTATTTATCAATGGGGATAGATATCACTCGTCTATTTAGATATAATTAACGGAAGTCCTTAATAATTTAATCCATCCGCTATTGAGAACTTACTATTTATACAATAATAATTATTGGTATTAAGTTAATAAAAAATGATGAAAATCTTTTTGATTGATGGACGATATGATATAAAATATGAAAGAAACTTAATCTTGCGCAGAAGTGTACTAGGTTAGATCCGGTTTAACTAAAATTTGAAAAATTATTTTGCTAAAAAAATTTCGATTTGTAAATTTTAATAACCTAATAACTGCTTTAAAGTTTTTAAAGAAAATCTTAAAAGCTTTAATAGCCTGTTTATCCGTCCATTATAGTTCTTCTTCGGATTTCCTTTGATCAAAAAAAATGCCAGATCCGTTAGTTTTTATTGTAAAAAGGCAACCCCTTTACACCCACCAAACAGAATATTAGGACTTGGAATTTTTTATAGGTACTTATTTTATATTTTTATTAAGGTGCAGTGGGGTAAGTGGGTACTACAAATATGAAAGATCGACTTTTAAATCATATATCTTTACGAAAAATCAAGATACAGAGGTGCGCTTTAGACAGGAATTAGTTAGTTATGTTTACAATATATCCTAATATTGTTAAACTATTTACGAAAAAAACATTAAAGAATAAAAAAAATTTCGTTAAAATGTACCCATAGTACTCACTTGCCCCAGTACCTGGGGCAAGTGGGTTTTTTGATTTGCAAATCACGTTTGAGCAGCGTTATATTAAACTGGGGCAAGTGGGTCGACCTATACGTCGTCATCCACAAGAAACTTTTTCAGATATAAAAAAAAGTCTTAAAATACAGAAGTTACGAACTTTTTAAGGTACAAGGAATTTAAAAAGAAAATTACACAACAAACCAACCCAACCCAAAGTGTTATTTATTGTTAAACATAAGAACAACTTAAAGTTGAGTCTTAAACAAGAAAAAGTTAGGTTTACATATTATAGGTATCAAAAAGAACGCAAATATAAGCTTAATCTAGCTTAGGTTATAGTAAGGAACTAATCCCCACTTTTCCTGAAACAGTAGTGCCCACTTACCCCGCTAGTAGCGGGGCAAGTGGGTACTATGGACCTAAAACGACAACCTCGAAAAATAAAACTGTTGAAAAAATATAAGGGACAACATAAGTGATTACATCTTTAGGAATGTAAAAATTTTAATCTTAGGTTGTTAATTAGTAGAGATACAATTTTTTGAAATTTTATTCCGTAACTTGACATAATCGATAAAGATTGGACACATTTTAAATAAAGCAGTGTAACCTGAAGATATAAATATCTATGCATTTTTAATAATATATTTGGGCCTATACAGCTGTGAAAACTATTTTATTATAATTTTGGATTTTTTTGCGTAATTAAATTCAAAAATATTTCCAAAAAACCCACTTGCCCCAGATCCCCACTTACCCCACTGCACCTTACATCATTTTTACCCTTTTTGGTTACCTATTTAATCTTGGAGTTTATATTTTTGATGAAAAAAAAATTACATTATTGTCCTAAACAATATTTAAATTAACGACAATTTCTTATTATGTTGTGGCGTAGCTAGAAATTTGTAGAAGTAGTCCATGCTTAAAGTGGAGTTGAAAGTATGGGAAAGAAAGGAAAACTAAAAGTCTTCCTCCACAAAATTTAATAGAATAGAATTCTTAAGGGTTTCTACATGTTTCGAACGTAGAAACGTTCATCATCAGGAGACAGAAAATGTATTTAAATAATGCTGATAGTTTTAGCAGAAGAGAAAATGGTGAAGGACCTTAATGGAGCTTTCATAGGATTAAAAAATAAACCCTTATACGGGAAACGCGCGAAACTTTTTCGGGGTGCCACACCCTAATTTGCCATATTTTGTTAAACTTACAAGTAAATAAAGAAACGGACACCCTAAACCTATATACGCCCGTGTCCCGTGACTAAACCTATATATTTTACGTAATATTTATTAAGAACTAGTCCTTAATATAATTTAAAAAATCATTTAATTTTTTTTAATAATAAGTTCAAGCAGTTTATTGTTTTTTTATTAAAAATTTGATGCTTAAAAGTTTATATTTAAAAAATTTAAAATACGGACTGTAATAACAATAGCAGAAGTAGTATTTATTACGAGTGCTTAAAATATATTCGGTTCGTGCCAAAGACCTCTTATAGAATAGACCCAGCTATTCATTCGTGAATTGCCTGTTTGTTTGCATCAAACATTCGTACATATTATGAAATAAAGACGAAAGAGAGAGAGAACGTTAAAATTCCGACTCCGCGTGGTATTGCAATGGCTCCAGGATACCGAGCGATCAGTCATCACTAGTAGCTTAAGGTGTGGCAAGGATTTTTAATACAACACATAACTGAGGACTAAAAGAAGCCTTTGAAAGAAGCCTAGGCGGTAAATAGATTAATGAATGAAATTAATGAATTTTTAGAAGACAAAATTTCTGATAAAATTTAGTTTTTGATATAGGTTTGTAATTGAATACCTAAGTAAATAAATGCATAAGGCTCAAATTATAATGTTTTGTTGGTACTAACTGCCACATAACTACCATGGCAATAATTATTGTTGTTCCAATAATGGTATCTTTAGAACTTATATCACAGTTAATGTTAACAAGATACGTGTTAATAATTTTGGTCTTGGTAATTTTCAATTATTTTTATTTACCCTTTTTCACTGATTACTAGTGATTACTTACTACGCTAATAAATGGGCAAACACGACAGATTATAACTTTACTTGTGAAAAGATAATTTCGTATTAAAATAATCTAATTCTCCAAAAACTTGACACTGACACAACATTTTCCATCACAAAGAACTAATAATACACAAAACACCTACAAATAACAGAGTATTTCGACCGACTAACCACACTGTCGTAACACAAATACTACGCTTTCTCCAGCGGTTTCAGTTGCTACCTATGAATGCTCGACGCGTGAACAAGAAAAGCGACGTTGCCACTATCATTCTAGATTTTGTCACCACGAAACTAAAATAAGTAGGTATTGAATATAAGGACCTTTTGTAGCTTATTTACAATTATATTTGTAAAACAGTTATTTTAAAAATTTAATAATGTATGATTTAACAGAAAGTTTGACAACAGCTATTTTTTTAAAGGCAACCCTGAAATCTTTGATTGCTTTAAAAAGTAAACAATTTGGTCCATATACAGTAGTAGTCACGTGATTCGCATTATCTGTCAAATTTTAATTTTTTCCAAAAAATAATTCAAAAGTGGGGTTATTTCTGAAAGTATCGAAAAAAGTTATTGGAAATGTTTTTTTAAATGCAGTTTCTATCCCACATGCAAAATTTCAGCTGCAAAAAAAAATTTTGATTTTTTACCCATATTTTGTAAATTGCACCACTTTTGCAAAATAAAACTCAACGCAACCTATATAAAACTTCTTAGTTTTGACCAGTGGCGTATTTAGGGGGGGGGGTCCGAGGGGTCTGGACCCCCCCCGTGGGCTCAACATTAAAAAAAACTCAGAACAGATCAGATGCCTTGTTGCATTTAATGTAGACAGGGTTAACTGAACCTCGCAAAAAATATTACAGACTACAAAAGATAATATGTGGCATTTTGAAGTATTGATTCTGGACAGTGGCGTATATAATGTGTTTGGGGATTCCCGCAGTCTTATTTAAATTGTAAAATTTTATTGGTTGTTTTCTAATTTAAGTGAGTAAAATAATATATACATGGTGATTGATAATTCGATTAATTCCTCGCAGGAGGTAATTTGTGATTTTTTTTTAAATATGACCTATTCCGAAAATGCTTGGTTTTCGAGTTATTTCAATTTTTTTCTTGTTTTTTACCTGCGTGTCTAATTTATTGAATTTAAAAAATTAAAATGATGTTCACTTAGTTTTGTAATTTTTTGCAAACTAAAACTATTAGCAATACTTTCTTTTTACAAATAATTAAGTAACTGTGTCACAGATAACAAAACAACATGGCCAAACTTGGCAAAAAAAATGGCAAAAATAACTTGAAAACCAATCATTTTCGGAATCGGTCATATTATGTAGAAATATATATTTTTAAACATAAATATTTAAAAAAATATATATTCCCATTATTGCGTTTATATTTAAAAATTTCTTAATTTCTTCCTTTTTGGGGTTCAGCTATCAAAACATAGAAATTATAAATTTTGATAGTTCAAAATAGGGCGTGGCACCGAAAAAATTTTCGCCTGCGGCGCTTTTTTAAAGAAAGACAGAAAGATAAAACGAAAGGTATAGACCCCCCCCCCCGTGGCAATATTCTAAATACGCCACTGGTTTTGACAATGCTTTATTTCAGATACATTTTCTATAAAGTAGCGCCATATTAAATGTGTGTTTTTCTACAAAATCAAAATTGGGCTATTAAAATTTGATCGCATGTGATGCAAAGTTTATTTGTTTTTGACCCTGTATAAGGTAACTTCATAAAATAAGTATTTTTGAAAACGTAGTTTGTGCCTGAAAGTAATACACCTTAATATTAAGACAAAAAAGAACACAGTGTCTTCAGTAAAGTGTTCAATAAGTGGAAAATAAATTTTAGTGGTGGGTAAAAAATCAAAATTATCTTATGCAGCTGAAATTTTGCACGTGGGCTAGAAACTGCGTTTAAAAAAACTTTTTTTAATAACTTTTTTCGATATTTTCAGAAATAACTCCACTTTTGGATTATTTTTTGAAAAAAAAATAAAATTTGACAGATAATTGGAATCACGTGACTACTATTTTTTGCTTAATTGTCATCTCGATCGAAGCAGAACTTGATGCCAAAGTCAAATTTCGAATAAAGCTATTAATAAAAAAAAATCCCATATGATGTGGACTTTACTGGCCCCACTGTATAAGAGGTCTTTGCACGGCCAACAAAAATACTTCAAATGGCACAAATCGAGTTAATCTTATCGGAAGGCTCCGGTGTGAACGGATTTTGGATCATATTTAGGGTGGGGGAGGGATAAAGGCCTTGTAAGTCTTGTAACTCCTGTATGGTATTTGTTAAGTATGTATCTAAAACTTGCATAATGTCATGTAAAAATGCACAACACACACACACAAATTAATGCTAAGTTAAATAAGTTATTCTAGTTGTAGTTAGTTAGTAGCGAGAACTTCCCTAACCCAACATACTATGTTCTATGTATAGTGTACACTCAATAATAAAAAATGTACTTTAATAAAACTTCCTTACCTACCTATAGTATTTGGCTAGTACATCACTGTAAAAATAGAGATAAGTAACCTACGTAATTTCATTCATCCCATGATCGTATATTTTGAAAACATAAAAATAGGCATTTAAGTAATTAAAGTGATAAGACCAAACTAAATAGACGAAATAAGGACAACATGAAGACCGTATTGGCTCTTATTTTGTTTGTGTTGGAGGCCTTGGTCCTAGGCAGTCCACTAAAGCAAGTAAGTATATGAAAACAATATGTAGGTATGTGTAGTTGTGTAATAAAAACTTTTGTTTCAGCGTTTGTTAATATTTTTGGTAAAATAAATTGTGTTTTAGATATTAAAATAAACATGTAGGGTTGACCTAGAAGACTATGGGACAACTTTAAACCGGCCATGACAATCGTATATATAATATTGCAATTTAAAGAATCTAGCACATCGTGTTTATAATCTTTCGACTGAGATTATGATAAACTTACATGTGGACTATGCAGAATAATAAATCATACCAGGCGGTGTCATTTGTCCATTGCTTTTTGCCCGGAGTGTCCCGAAACTTTTTTTATGCAAAAAGTGTTTTCTTTATCACTAGCAACCAGAGCTTTCCGTTTTCATTTCAATTGGTACCACATAAAACCAAAATATCAATAAAATACTTTTAGACCAGGGTCGATAATTTTTGAAACAAAAAAAAAATAATAGCAGGGTGAAACCTATTGGAAAAGGAAGAGAATATAACAAAAATGAAAGGAAAAATAATTTACGGGCGATCCGAGGTTGGGAAGTGGAAGGGGGTGAGTTTTTAAGGGTAGAAAACGATTTCTCTCGATTTCCGGCAAAACTACAAGTCCTATGAAAAAACGGTAAACGACAAAGTTGTAGGTAATAAAAAGACCTACAACTTTTGTATTTAAACTTTTTTCACATAACCTTAAAATTTATGTGAAAAATTCAAATAACCAAGTTTTTTATTTTTTATTTTTACCTTTACAAGAAATTTTTTTTTCAAGAAATTTGGTGAAAACTTTCCTTTTTATGTCCCAAACACATTGTAGTTTTTTTAATTTAAAATATTTATTTTTTCACCTTATTTTGACTTAATATCGAAAAAGCACCCTAATTTTCAATCGAAAATTCTCACGTCAAAATATCTGCTTTTTAAAAAAGTCAGTGGGCATTTTGTTCATTGAAATCTCTACTTTCTGATGGCGTAAAAAAAATATACATTACCATGGTAAATGTTCTCAAAAAATGCAAAAAAAAGAAAAAAACTCGAATCCGAATTTTTTTTTTAATCATTATGTATAATTTTGAGCTATTTATTAAAATTTATACTTTAATTACTCGAAAAACGTAAGACTGCATGTTACATTGATAAACAAGAAAATTACAAATCCATTAGGCATAAAGATCGCACAAAATATGCGAAAATAGTTGTTTTAAATATAATTAAAAGTAGAATTTAAAGGGGATTTCATCACGTTTACCATAGTATTGTGTATTTTTTTTACACCATCAGAAAGTAGAGATTTCAAGGAACAAAAAGCCCACCGACTTTTTTAAAAAAGCAGATATTTTGACGTGAGAATTTTCGATTGAAAATTAGGGTGGTTTTTTGATATTGAGTCAAAATAAGGTGAAAAAATAAATATTTTAAATCAAAAAAATTACAGTGCGTTTGGGACATAAAAAGGTAAGTTTTCACTAAATTTCGTAAAAAAAAAATTTTCTTGTAAAAGATAAAAATAAAAAATCAAAAACTTGGTTATTTGAATTTTTCACATAAATTTTGAGGTTATATGAAAAAAGTGTAAATACAAAATTTGTAGATCTTTTATTACCTACAACTTTGCCATTTAACGTTTTTCCATAGGACTTGTAGTTTCGCCGGAAATCGAGATAAATTGTTTCCAACCCTTAAAAACTCACCCCTTCCACTTCCCGACCTCGTATCGCCCGTAAATTATTTTTCCTTTCATTTTTGTTATATTCTCTTCCTGTTCCAATGGGTTTCATACTACTATTATTTTTTTTGGTTTCAAAAATTATCGACCCTGGTCAAATCATTTTTTTCCAATAAATTTGGGGTAAACCATTGAGAGTAATTCCTGCGTCTTTCAAAATCTGCGGCTTGTATTTCTTGGAATACTTGCACTTTATAAGGAAATACATTTAGCTGCTTCTTAAGAATAGTCCTGCTTGTTTCATATAAGATCTTCCCACTTCTTGGGACAGGCGTCTTATACAATTTGTTGGCCTATTTTGCATTATTTCACGAACGTTTGCAACAAGTTCTTCTGTTCTTACAGATGGTCTTCCTGCTCGTTTTTTGTGTTGTATAGAACCTGTTTCCCTAAACACAGCCACCGTTCTTTTCAGGCAATGATAAAAATCCCCAGGAATAAAAGCAACGTTAGGAAAATGTTCGTGAAAATCGTCCATGCACAAACTCGGATTGTATTGCCACTCACCATTTACTCTAACCCCGTTTCGAAAATACGCTTCAACCATGAATGTCGCATTACGTACTTAGATGCAAGGTCCTCTTTGATGCAAATAATTTTTGCTCGCACGGTGTTAAGTTATTTGTACCAATAAATTAAAAAAGCGTCATTCTCCAAACTTTCCACAATACCAACAAAAAGCTGTGAAAAAAAAATTTAGGATAATAAAAATAATAATAATAAATGTTTTAAATGACATGATTGAAAGAACAATGACTTGGAACCATACACATTTTTGTGCTACCCATAGTTTTTATTTCGATGGTTTCTAAAGTAAATATGTATAAGCTTGATAAAATTAGGATGTTTCTTAAATAAATTAATCGGAAAGCTGATGTACTTCTGATGAATAATTTAATGGTTGTTGTTTTAGGAATGTAGGAGCAGATTACCTTATAAACCCAAAAGACATGACATTAAAATAATAGGTGGTGTAGAAGTAACTCCGCATTCGATTCCTTATCAAGTTGGTCTTTTATTCAATAGTAAGCTTTTTTGTGGAGGAGTGTTAATATCTACAAAATATGTTCTAACCGTGGCACATTGTACATACAGGTAAGTAGGTTTTTTTAAAAGGATGACAACAGGTTCAGGATATTTTTATTTGCATATACGGGGTGTTCCATAATTAAGGGGACATACAGTCGCAGGAGATAGGAGACTTAAAAATAGGTCATTTAGGATTAATTCCTATTTCACAGGAACAAAAAATAATAACTACTTGTTATGTTTCACAAATTTAATCAGTTTCCTGACACATGTTTCGACCCTTGCGGGCCATTGTCAAAGGAGTACAAGAAGATACTACATTCTACGTTGCATTACAAAGGTATTTATATCATATATTATGGTAATTATAAACATGTCAATAAATTAAAATTTGAAGATTGAATGGTCAACTGTGGGTTTTCCTAACTTTTAAAGGTACACAATTGATAGCTATTGTTTCTAGTAAATTTATTTTTCTGCTTTTATTGTGTATGTATATGGGTTTTATGTTGTTAGATATTGAGTGATTGTGTAATATGCAGTGATCGGGTAAACCTGTTTTATTTCGTTTTTTAGATAGATAGATGTTTTGTGTTCTTTAAGCCTGGTGTCAAAATTTCTACCTGTTTGTCCAATGGAGATAGCCTCGCAGTTGTAGCATTCTATTTGGTAGACCCCACTTTGTAAAAGTTTGTTTTTAGTTTCTATTTTAGCATTGGATATGTGTTTGTGTAAGCTGCTTTTATTCACTTTTACAGGAATGATATTAAGGTTTTTAAGTTTTTCGGCGATTTTTTGGCTTGTGTTCCTTTTATATCTTATTGAGCAGTATTTTTTCCTAATTGGAGTGGAATGTTCTTTGTAGAGAAGTTTTTTGTGTGTTTTGTCTTTGTTTATTCTTTATAATTTGGTGAATGATTTTTATGATTGGGATTGGGGTCTACCAAATAAAATGCGACAACTGCAAGGCTCTACATTTGACAAACAGGTAGAAATTTTGACACCAGGCTTAAAGAACACAAAACATCTATTTGAAAAAACAAAATAAAACAGGTTTAGCCGATCACTGCATATTACACAATCACTCAATCTCTAACAACATAAAACCCATATATACATACACAATAAAAGCAGAAAACTACATTTACTAGAAACAATAGCTATCAAAAAATCCATAAAAAACAAGTCTAAGGTTGTTAATAATCAAACCGAAATACCTTCAGGCGTCTCCCTAATTCTTAATAGCACACTAATTTAGGACTAAATATGTATCTGTACCTTTAAAAGTTAGGAAAACCCACAGTTGACCATTCAATCTTCTAATTCTAATTTTAATTTGATGACCTTTTTATTAATTAGTAGAATTTAGTATTTTCTTGTAAGTACTCCTTTGACAATGGCCCGCAAGGGTCGAAACACGTGTCAGGAAACTGATTAAATTTGTGAAACATAACAAGTAGTTATTATTATTTCTTCCTGTGCAATGGAACAACAGTTTCACCAAGCATGTTGCCCAACACAAATTAATTACAAATTAATTACAAATTAATTAATTCCTATGATAAAATATGTACGATTTACTTTTACGGTTTTTTTGCCATCTTGAATTTAAACATAACTATCTCTATAACGAATTAAAATATCGACACGAGTACAACTTTGTTACGTAAAAAATACCCCTGTTTTATAATTTGAGGTGAAGTGGTCAGAAATGTTAGAGACAAAAACTGTATGCGATAATTTACCAAACTCATATTGAATAACGAGCGCCCTTTAAGATGTATCTTAAAACTAATTAAAAAAATCGGCTTTCTTGTCCTCAAAAACATAACAACAGCCAATTTGATTTATTAATCAAAATCAATAAGCTCGGGCTTTTTGTACAGGGTGTTTATTAAGTACTTGTACAAACATTAAAGGGTGAATATTTGACTTATTTTAATAAGTACCCCATAAACCAATTATTAACAATATTTTCATAATGATATCTTCGCAATACCTTACTTCCACAAACGACAAATTTTATCTTTATATTGTCTTACAGACATATTAAAAAAAATTTAAAAAAATTAAAAAAAAAACCCTCGACACCTTATTTTTAGAAGGCCTTTTTTCTTCTTCCCCAGTTTATTTGGTTGGTTTAGACCTCCTTTACTGACTTTTTCACATACTCAGTATGTTTTAACTTTTCTCAATTTTCTTCATATTATGTCACTTGTACACTTCAATATTTTAATTCCATAAAAGCTCCATTAAGGTTTTATACCATTTTCCCTTCTGCTAAAACTATCGGCATTAAAAAAATTTTCTGTCTCCTGCTGATGAACGTTTCTACGTTCGAAACGTGTAGAGACCCCTAAAGAGTTTTTATTCTATTAAATTTTATGGAGCAAGACTTTTAGTTTTTTCTTTCTTTTCCATAATCTTTTTTGTCTTGCACTGTACGTCATTTGTGACGAGACAGGCCCATTATTTATTCAATTTAACATACAAAAGGTACTCTCAGTGTTTATATATTTTATATATATTTATATATTTTTTTTGCTTTACCCAACCCTCAGAAAAAAAATCTACGCCCTTGGCGGACCCATGTTCATATGAACTTTCCATCTTAAAATTAGTCAAAGATTCACCCTTTAAAGTTTGGACAAGTACTTAAATAAACTTAGTAAACACCCTGTATATTGGTAACCTTTATTAATGCCATATTCTTATTACATGCATTCTCTTTAAAAGTTAAGTGGTACGTATCTAGGGCAAATGAAAACTATAAGCAGTTCATGAATCACTTTACGCAAATAAGTTTCACTCATACTATTCCCTTTCTATTAAAGAATGAACAGTATTGCAGTCATACTAGGAGCACACAATATTCGTTGCATAGAAGATACTCAAGTAATTATGTATAATCCAACAGTAATAAATCATGAGAATTATTCGTCGGAATCCTTCAGAAATGACATAGCCCTGTTAAAGCTGCCACGACATGTTACGCCAACAACGGCGATAAGGGCTGTTCCAAATCTGGCACCTAAAAATTCTGACGATTATGTGGGATACGTTGGTCATATTTCTGGATGGGGTAAGTTACAATAAAAGGTAATTAAAAGCGAGTAATTGTGGCATATCGGACAAGTGTGTAACTGTTTTTGAAGTGAAAACTTCTTTAGGCGCGTTTAGCAATTTTTGTGGGCACTAAATGAAACTGAGCCGTCACGCGTCAGCGTCAGGCGTCAGGTTCGGCTGTGTTACGCTCGAATTCGACTCCTATATTCAATCCGAACTGACCCTAACCTTCCGGTCTGTTTATTCGTAAACGTTATATGAAAGAGCATGCCGCTGCCGCATCAGTCGACGTGGAAACAGTGTGCGACACTTGTTGCGTCTCAGGTATGTTCTGGCATTTTTTAAATTATATATTTACGTAGGGTGAAGTCAACGATTATATACAAGAAGGATGGCTTACTTCGCCCGATTTCTCTGCCAAAGGTCAAATATGCAGTGACGTCACTTCAGTACACTTTCAGACGTGCCCCGTTTAAAATGTACGGTAATATATAGCAATTTTATTTCAATAATTTTTTTGAAGCATTTCTAGTCGTCAAACGTAAAAATTGTATAGAAAGTAGGGTATTCTCCTTGTAATGAGCTATATTACAGTATTTTTTATTTTTCAAAAATTGCAAAATTACGCGAGTTACTTAGCGCGCAAGGATTTAATAATTTTTTTGGGACATTTCCGGTCGTCTAACGCAAATTTGTATAGAAAAGAAAATGTTTCACTTGTCAAGAACTATATTACAGTATTTTTTATTTTTCAAAAATCGCAATATCAACAAATATAGACTTTGCGCAGGTTTTTTTTTGGTTCCGGGTGTTTGAATATGATAAAATTTTAATAGAATTTTAGTAGAATCACTTAAAAAAGTATACTTACAAACTATATTATTTACAATTTAATAATAAAATAAAATATTTATTAACGGACAAGCCATTTACGACTACATACCTTAACTAGGCACAATACAATAATAGTATAAAAAATAAAATCTGCCCAGGCATCGCAATCTATAACAACAAAATAGTATTTTAGATATATTTTTTGAGTATTTTATTAAGAAAACTTACCAAAACTGTTAAAAAACTGATTCGAATGCAAAAATGTCCAAATACGGATAAAAAAAAAAACCAAATCCGGGTAAACACCAAAAAAATACGCAAAATTAGGCTTAAATTATAAAATTTTGATTGTTCGATGTTCTTAAGTGTTTATTATTACTAAAAAACAGTTAAAAATTAAAAAATAGTCAGAGAAAACTAACAAAAAATACAATTAATCACAACAAAAACACATAGGCTTTCACCGATAAAAACAAATTCGGTACTGTCGTGTCGACACAACCGTTCAGTCCACCGTCCGTTAAAAATCCAACGTTGCTCTTATGGCAACAAGCTATCCTTCTTGTTTACAGTTCTTGGGGTGAAGTAAGGTAATTAGTTTTACCGTAATTGTTTATTCCGTGGACCTAATTTATTATGATTTCTGACTTCTGTTGAAGATGTAAAAATTCAAGGGTTGTTCAATTTTAGGAAATATCTTTTTTCGTATGCAGTAAAATTATCCCGTATTCCAAGTTTATGTTATTTTTGAAGTGAAAACTTCTTTAGGCGCGTTTAGCACTTTTTTGTGGGCATTGAATTAACCTGTCGTGTGGTCTTAAGCACACACAATTTTTTTTTATATTGGACTACACAGGGATCCAATTACAATGGATACCCTGGGGTGGGTAGACCACAACGGCCGTTTCGTCGTTAGGACTCTACGGGCAGTCATACCTCGAGCAATCCCGACACAGCGGTAAGAAGTATTAAAAGCCTTTTTACAAAAGCAAAGTGACCATCAATACACCGTAGCGCAATCCCAAAATTAACTCCAATATAAAAGGCAGTCACACTGGTAATATCGAAAAATAGACAACTAAATAAACTACAAAGCATAACAATCGCTATTTGCGTTATCACCGAAACATCTGCCGTTTTGCAGATTAGAAACAGATCAACGCAGGCACGAAACGGTCGTCATGGGCTACCCGCCCCAGGGTATCCATTGTGCTTGGATCCCTGTGTATTCCAATATAAAAAACAGTTGCACACTTGTCCGATATGCCACAATTATTCGCTTTTAATTATTTTCGCGGGCAATATATTATCTTTAACATACATACATACAACAAACATTTTTATCGCTTTTCTTAAAACGGATTGGGGGCATTCTAGTGGGTGCCTGCGTGGTTCTGTTTCTAATCTGCAAAATGGCAGATGTTTCGGTGAAAACGCAAATAGCGTTCCCTATACTGGATTGTGATGCACTTCGTGGTTTATTTAGTTGTCTACCTTTCGATATTATCAGTGTGACTGCCTTTTATATTGGAGTTAATTCTGGGATGGCGCTACGGCGGTGTATTGATGGCCACTTTGCTTTTGTAAAAAGGCTTCTAATACATCTTACCGCTGTGTCGGGTTATGGCTTGTGTTATGGCTGCCCGTAGAGTCCTAACAAGAACGAAACGGCCGTCGTGGTCTACCCGCCCCAGGGTATCCGTTGTGCTTGGATCCCTGTGTATTCCAATATAAAAAACAGTTACACACTTGTCCGATATGCCACAATTATTCACTTTTAATTATTTTCGCAGACATTATATTATCTTCTAAATAATAGGTAATAGTAATTTATTAAGAGCGGTTATTAGGTAGTGAAAGGACCTTTAAACCATTGTCGGAATGAGGGCTAATTAGAGTATATTATTTATTGTTATTAGCGACTAACTTTTACAGACAATTATAGTACTTACCACAAAGGGACACATACATTGACGGCCGCCCCTTTCCCAAGGGAAGAGCTGCTTCTAATTTAATCCCAATATTCAAAAGCGATCTCTCAAAAACCACAAATCTCAGGAAGCTGAAATTTTGGAGAGATTTATGTTGGATTGCACAAATGTTTTTAACATTAAGTACCTAGGTAACTTTGACTGTGACAGTAATAATAGTGACAAACATAATTTACTTACAATCAAAGTGGCTCGGTTAGCTTTTGTACAAGTCTTGTATAGGTTTGCACTTATTTTTACCAGTTTGTACTAGTTTGTTCACCCCACCCAGCCATAAAAAAAAACGAATTATCCAAAATATTTCAAAAATTTAAATTTAATTTTTTTTGGTCTTTTAAGTTTGATCACATAACCTAACCTAACCTATATCAAACATTAGTGACGCATCCACCATTTTGTTTTTGGATAAATATTTTGTTACTTCTTTCTTTTATCAAAAATTCGGAAATACAATTACTTACTAATTGAAAATTGAAAATGGGATTTATATAAGGTCGCCACAGTGGATCTTTGCCCGTGCGTCATCAATCAACGATCAGGACTCAACTTGGTTAATAACTCTGCATCCTTATTTATTACAGTAACAAGTTTGAATAAAAGCATAAAAGAACGTCTCCAAGATTCCGCAATAATATAATGTGCTAGACAAGAATAAAACTATAAACGTCAATTAATTACTTTTTTTAATTGTTTAGTTGACAACCGTTGTATTTTAGAACGTCATTGTCAACCTTATTTTGATCTGCCAATCTAATTCGTATTTTGTAAATCTGTGTGCCTTAAAACTGTTCCTTTTTCTAAAAATAGTTCTTTTTAGAGCTAATTATACCAACCATCTGTTTTGGCGGTAAGTATTTATGGATTTTTATAATACCTAATTTATTTATTTTAAATATTCTAACCGTGAAAGTTCTTTGAAAAGTTTACGGCAGTGGCTAAATTCCCTTAAATGAAAGGATGTTAAAAATTTTACTTTTGCGATTTTAATAGTCAATAAAACACCAAACTTTTCTAGATTTTAAGCTTTAAAAATAGTATTAAATGTATTAACATTTGTTTGTCAATTTCTTTTAGATAATAGAGAATGCTTGGCAAAACTTAAAATAAATAATAATTTTTCGGGATATTATGTAGGTGCGTCAAACGGTAGGCAGGCACGTCCATTTTATGAACTTAGACTTAGTTTTGACTTTTTTCGTCTCGTAATTTTGATTTGATTCATACGATTTTGATGACGTGAAAGTGATGACGCACGGGAAAAGAACCACTGTGGCGACTTTAGGTACAGTGTGTTCAGCATAGAGTTTGGAAGAGGAAAAACTTTTTTATTAGTAGGTATAGAAGAAAAAGTCATTTTTTATAGAAAACGTCTTCTTGTGCTGAAAGTACAATTTCAAATATCAGATTTGGAATTACTATACAGACTTCGTCAAAAACATTTTTAATTTTTAGGATTTTTTTTTCAATTCTAATTTTCAATTCCTTGATTTATTAAATAAATTTTGCTTGGGCTGAAACTACAATTTCGAATATCACATTTGCAATTTCTATAAAACCTTTTTTTGTTTGCCTACTTTTCAAGTATTTTTATTATTACATGTCATGTTTCTTCAATTCGTTCAATCATAAATTATAACGCTTTTATTTAAACGTGGTACCACCGAGTTAGCGCATAGTTCAACTCGACATCTGAATTCCCGATAACAGTTCCTCACTTGCTGTATTGGGATATTTGCCATAATTACTCTTATTTTTTTCTTTCAAGAGATCCAAGTTATTATTGAAATTGGTTTTATGATGGCTTCAGATATCCCCATAAATGAAAGTTGATATTTGTTACATCGGGACTCCTCGGTGCCAATCAATTTGGACCATAGGTAACTTCCAAACCACTTGTTCCCAAACTGATGATTTAGACAACCATCAAAAGGAATTGAAAATTAGAATTAAAAAAAAATTCAAAAAACAAAAACTATTGTTTCTGACGAAATCTGTATAGTAATTGCAAATCTAATAGTTGAAATTGTAGTTTCAACAATTGCAAAATTCATTTAATAAATCAAGGAATTAAAAAAAAATCCATAAAACTAGAAATGTTGTTTGTGACGAACCCTGTAGGTATAGTAATCGCAAACCTGATATGAAATTGTAGTTTCAGCACAAGCTGACGTCTTTATAAAGAATGACTTTTTCTTCTTTGATCAAATTTAGCAAAATTTTTGGCGGGCTTTGCGCCTCTGTGGTACCTCTCTGCCCCCCTCAAGATAAAATCCTAGCTACGCCAGTGTATACTTCCAACGTACCATCCACCGTGAACCACCCTGTAAAGAAATAATGTTTTAATATACTATTATAGGTACTACTGCTACTGGTGGCACAGTTCAGTCGAAATTGCGAAAAGCGTATGCTGAAATAATTACAAATGAGCAATGCCAAGTACCATTTATGGAAGTAATACCAAAATCGAATTTGTGCACACGTGGAACTGACGAATTGATAGGGCCAATAGGGGCATGTAACGGTGACTCAGGAGGGCCTTTGGTAGTTGGAAGTGATTTGGTTGGAATAATTTCGTACGGTGCAGCAACATGTGAGGCGGGATTTCCTACTGTATATACTAGAATCAGTTATTATAGGGAGTGGATAACAAGACACTCGGGAGTTTAGAAATATATTTATTTTACTTTTATAAATAGTTTTTTTTATTGGCGTCAAGAGAGGAATCGGTAATTTATGTTTCTGCGCCGATTCCTTATATTCAGAGTTATGAAACGAATCAGAAATAGACATTTACCTGAGAAAAAAGTCTTCTATTCCTTATAACATTTCATACCCGACGGTTCTTTATACAACTGTTTAATACTATTCGTGACAGCGACGCGCTTTTACAGACAACGAAAATTGCTATACAGTTGTGTAGTAATAATATCATGGTAATTTAGCCAATAGGAATTATTGTTCTCATAGAATGGTTTATAGCCATTAATGCTCTAAATACTCACAGTAATTATTAAGTTATATAGGGGGTGTAATCCAGTGGCGGCTCGTGACATTTATCGTAGGGTGTGCGCCGCAGGCAAAAAAAGCGCCGCAGGCGAAAAATTTTCGAGGTGCCACGCACCTTTTTACTCCTTTGTATCGATTTTCTTTGTGCTTTTTATCCAAGAAGATTAAAAAAAACGTCGTTTTTAAATGGGATTTATATTTTCTTTGTTTTAGAACCAAATTTATTTTTTATTTTTTAAAAATTTTAATAGTTTTATAGTGGGTATATAGTAGTAGATACCTATACAGATTGAAAAAAAACATTTCTTTATACATACCTCACTAAAAGTTTCTAGTCTTTAAATAAAAAGTCCATTCGTCGGTTTTTAAGCGCAACATGAGTTTTTAATATTACACCCACATATCCATTTGTTTTTTGTGTAAATGTCAATATTAAAATGTCTAATAAAAGATCGACCTTCTTTTTTCTTTTTACCAGTTTGATTTATTTTAAATCCGGTGTAGGCCTTCCTAACCTTTTTATTTCAATTTTTCTTTGGAAATCGAATGCCGAAAAGTTATTTATAATGTCCTCTACAGAATTTTGGTCCATAACTATATCACTTCGTGTGACACAATCCAAACTACTAGCCATTATTAATTTAAAAAACAACACAAAAACATCCACAACACCGTCAATAAACTCCAAACTTATCTAATCGCATCAAAAAACTCGTAAAACAATTATATTAAATTATTGAAGTGTGTATTCAGACAGCGCACGGCGACGCCCTCTCATCGGGCGATTAACCGAATATTCCCGATCAATCTGCACAGGGAAAATCCCACGAAAATCCATCCATAAGAGCGCCAAACGAATACACCAAAGAAAATTTATAGGGTTAGAAATGTTAACTCCTTGTTAAAAAATCGCAACATTGGCAACACAGTAGAGGGAGAAAGAAGAGAGAGAGAGGGGTGTTAATGTGCCCGCCAGCCATCAGAGGCGCAATGGCGGGAAATTTGAACAGCGGTTTTAGGACTTTTCAATTTAATTATTAACTTTTGGACGATTTTTATTGATTTAATTTGTGATTCAATATAAATATTATTAAATCACAAATTAAATCAATAAAAAGACGCCCAAAAGTTTTTATTTTATGGAATAAATAATGCACGTTTTTATATTAACCAAGATTTAGAAAATAAAGATGGAAGCACTTTATCGTAAATAATGTTTTTAACGTTTATTTATAAATAAAAACTGCATTGACAACCATAATAAAAAATAACTGTTTAGAATAAACTAATGTCCTTAGGTTACGTCTCACAGGTCTCACTCAATTCATATAATATTATCACAAATACTGTATAAAACACAAGCACTAGGATGCATTGAGACACGTACTAAAAGATCCATAAACTATCAGGTGATTCTTACAGCATTCTCTGAAACAAAAGAAATAGTATCGGGTAGACATTAAATTTCTCTATAAAATACGGCCGATGGCCAAGTATCTACTTATCGAGTTAGCTCAAACCATTATCTTTGTACCATTATGTTATACTTCTAATCCACTCAGTAAAACAAAATGTTAAAATTATCATTTCAAGAGACTAAACTTATCTGTTCGTAACTGATAGATTGTTAGGTATTACCTCGGGCACAAATGTGTTGCAGTTATCTGCAGGCTGCCCAGTGATATTTTGTTAAGATTGGCTTGTTAACCAACACCTATTATGTATGTGAAACATTTCATGTTAATTTATTTATTGTAAACTTACATTTCATATATAAAAAATTGGTAAGGAAGTGTAAAATCAATTTGATAAACAATAAAAAATAATTACCTGCATAGTAGGCTGGAATAACCCCTGAAAGATTACACACATCGGCGAAGTTTTCTAGAATAGAAACTAATAGAATTGTATATTAAAGTAATAAAAAATTAATTAATTTCCTCAGAAAAAAACGTGGACAAGAAAAATTGACAGCTGTGACATGGACATGGAAGGATGGCGGGCTGGCTGGTTTGTTCATGTTCCAATTAGCACCTGGCGCAGTTCGGGAAGCGTTATAGTAGGTTAGAATAGAACTGTCCTTCTCTTCTATACGTCAAAAAGATGCGACAGAACCCGGTTACACGGCCAGCTGGCGACAACAGCGCTAATTTGCCCTGATGGCCGGCGGGCACACTAACACCCCTTTCTCTCTCTCTTCTTTCTTTTTCTACTGTGTTGCGAAATCGTCCATTTAAGCTTCACCGGGGTGGAATACACACAGCCAACAGCCGGGACCGGGAGGTGAGCCTGCCCACGTGCTGCGGTCGCGCTTGAAGTTTTTCGCCTTCGCCATTGTTATATTATACAAGTTCTTTATTTCAGTTAAATATTTTTTTAAATAGGTATAAATTTTATACGAACCGCCCCTGGTGTAATCTGGTATTATATACTGCATTAGTTCCTACTGACAGTTGTGATGATATTTGACATTAATCATAATAATATTTGCTTGCTACGGTTAATAAAGCATATACCAACTTACCACTAAAAATCAGTACTGTCGTTCTCAAAAATTTAAATAGCTTCTAGTGTGATATTGCTCTCGACAGTTAACATGGCTATGACTATCTATTATGCAACATGGTTTCCGAGATAGTTAGATTCGTCCATAGATTATAAAGTCCAATACTAATGATGGGTTGTGCGAAATAAGAATATTCTATTGCTTGATCTGACATGCAGAAATTAAAAAAAACTTAAATACAAAGTAAAAATAATTTAATTGAAACAGGTATTGGTACAATCAATAAAATTTTAATTCAGCCAGGACAGCTAGAAGACTCCGAACAACGATGTGACCTGCGCAACAAATACGTTAAAACTAATAAAACGACGTTCGGCGATTGCCGATCGCTACGAACCCCCCACCAACGTCTTGTGGATTATAGTTTCTAACGGATACAATTCGTTTTTGGGGACGCTGTTCTGCTTTCTTGATTGTAGAAAAAGCGCTTTATTGGGAACAAAATGCGTCGCATGGAGAATACACAATTTATTTCTTACACAACATAATTGCTGTATTAAAAGTGGATCATTATTCAACAAGACTGTGCTGCTAATGGAACTGATTGCTACCAATAAAAACACTGTTCTAGCAAATCTGGAATTGATATAACACTAAAGCGGGTTTGATACACTAGCAATTTATTTAATATGGGTTAATACAAAATAGGCTATCAATACAAGCTTTGTCTTAGCAAACCTGTTGTATTAGATCATTTTTCTCAGTCCTTTATTCCAGTTAAAAATTCCACCCTGTAGAATAATGCTGATGGCATAACTGTTATAGACAAATATTATCCGTATTTAAACCAAATGTTACGTATATAATTTTAAATAAACCTTTTCTTTAAAAATATAGAAATAGCTACACAATACGTATTGCAATATATTTTAAGAAGTAAACCCTCGTAACTGTCTGTGACAACTGCATTTTTCTTTTTGTCGGATCAGTGACTTCAGCTAAAAATATTTGAAGCAAAAATGCTTAAAAATTAAAGAGTATTAAAACAGTTTAAATTATTACTGGTATAATTTGTTTTAAGTACATTAAAAATATTAAAATAGCTTGGTGGACCAATACTTGTACTTATCCGAAAGAAATACTTGAAGAAACAGTTACTTAAAGTAAATTGGTTAGTTAAATGGAAAGAAATAAGACATTATAAGCACAGAATATATAGCTACTGCCTAGCTATATATTCTGTGATGCAAGGTAAGATATCTAAGACGCCACTAAAAACAACAGTTGACCTCGGCCGCCTTCGTTCTGGCTCAGGACATGTCGTCTAATTTTTAAATTGCGCGCCCGATTTGTCTGATTTCGCCAGTTCACAATTATTATAACCCTATACATTTTCTTTGATTATTATTATTGTGCTGTCGAATTGTGGAACGATCTGCTAAGTAGCGCAATTTTTTGTGATTTTATGCCACATTTTGTGATTATTACTGATTATACTAGAGTATCAAGACAATATTTGTGATTTAAAGTAAGAGTGCATGGTTTTCGTTAGTATTTTTCGGTCAGATTGAAACATGGAGAAACTGCGAACAGAATTTGCCCATTCTGCGAATTGGAGTTTTCTACAGTTTATATAAAAAATAAACACATCCGAAATATACATAAGAAGTCGACCCCGATTCAGAACAATAGAACATGTCTCATCATATGACGGATGATGATCCTAAATACTACAATGCCTGGACGAAAATAATAATTTATGAATTATATTGTATTTTACTTTTAAAGTGGGTGATATTTTTACTTTTTATATCTTGTATTCTGAAAAATATTTTTAATGTGTATATAATATATATTTTTAACTGTCAGCAATAGTAGGTATAATATAATGTTCTTGTTAATTTTGGTTTATTTTATATTGTTGAAAAAATACTTGCTAGTTTCTTGCAGTTTCTTCTTGCAAGGAGTAATCGAAACTGCGGATTTTTCATATTAAATTATTTTTTCAAAATCCTAAGTGTTTTTTTTTTCAAGTCAATTATCTCAGTATAGTCCGCAAAGCTGTACAGAACAAAATATCCCACTTTGGGAAATAAATATCGCTTTGAATAATAAGAAAACACCTAATCTTCAAACATAATCTTGTAAATAATATTGTCTACCCTTAACACACCTGTGTGTTAGGCCGGTAGCCTACGCGGCCACTCACAACACAGAGAAGAGGTAGGTTCTCTGAACATAAACCCTTTATTTTTCTGTGCTCTGAACACTGGCGTTTACCTAATGCGCATGTCCGGGGCTTATAATATCCCGAGCTCATCCGACGAAGATCGCAAGCGGCCGAGGTCAACTGTTGTTTTTAGTGGCGTCTAGATATCTAGCCGTTAGCCGTTCCAATTTCGTCAGGCGTGCGCAGTGACGTCGTCGGGAGAGTAACTTTTTAAATAGCTTAGGGAGATGCATGTCTTTATTAGCTTTTGGACCTTATATTATAGTTTTTTAAGGTTTATTGTATTGTTTGTGTATCTCAGTGCTAGCTGCACAAAACAATAATTTAATAGAAAATTAAATTAAGAAGCCATTATCTTTTATAAAATATGTATTTGTTCAGATAGCAACTGAAGCGTTCTAGTTAAATTTTCTGTCAGGTGGTTATATGGGATAATATGTCTTGGTGTGTGTGTTTCTCCTTATTTTCATACCTTGTTTGTGTAGCCTAGGCCTTGTTTAATGCAACTTGATCATAATAAAATAAAGTTATATATATCAAGATACATCCAGGGCCGGATCTACAGTGGGGCGGCGCCCCGGGGCCCCCGACTCAGAGGGGCCCCCCGGCAGGGGTTGGAAAGAGGAAAATATTTAGCTTTATTCGAATACATTAATACATTGCAAACAATTTTTTTGTCAATACTCCAACAAACTTAAAAAAAAAGTTGAACGGACTTTCTCCAAATTAAAGTTGTTAAAAAACTACTTCCGTACCTCAATGGGACAAAATTGACTTAGCAATTTAGCGCTACTGTCAGTACTGTCCATTGAAAATCGAAAAGCGCGCAAAATTGACTTTAATAAAGTGATAAACGAATTTGCCACTATAAAATCTAGAAAGAAGTGTTTTGTGTTTTTAGTTGTAAGTTCTTGCGTTTGTGACAAAATATCATGAGAGCGCGGTGTTTACGTAGATTCTATGTGTAGAAGATTGTCAGATTATAGTAATAGCTGTTCCAACAAGTTGGTATAAGACGATTTTTTTTTAATATGGCCAAAACCATTTTTTATATTCTAATTTTTTAAAGTTTAGATAAGGTACTGTCGGGTCGTAAGGCCGGGCAGGTTATAAGGCCATATTATCAAAAATCCCACAAAAATTAATTATTTTATACGCTTAGCGCCATTTATACTTGAGATTACTTCAACTGAGCCAAATAACACGTGACTGGAGAGCGACAGTCACTCCGCTTGGCAACAGTGCGCTGCCAACAAAATCCGTTCAATTTTAAGTGCTGTGGTGTAAAATATCTGGATAAAAGGTATGTGATATTTTCATTAGTTCAATATAATAGTTGTGTCTATATTTTGGAGCATCTGTTTATGAGGATGTCAACAACACTTGCAGACGGTTTATTTAAATTATTTGTCTACTTTGTGAATTTATATAACCTCAAAAAGTATATTCTCACCAAACAGGTAATAAGGCCTTGGCCTTGGCCTGTTGTTTATCCATGTTTGGCCTTATTACCAACCTAGGTAGGAAATCCATTTTTTTTATTTTTATCATCTAAACGTTGGTATAATATTTTTAAGTTTATAATTTTTAACATTTTTAGGAATACTTACACATTTTTTTTAACTTTTTTATACGTTAAATATCAAATGTTTAGTTTGGCCTTATAACCTGCCTAGGTTGGTAATAGGGCCAAAATTCATTTTTTCTTCTTCTAGTTTTTACGCGTTAATATGTGTTTTTTAAGTTCCTGTGCCTCAATATTTTTGGAAAATAAAGAGTTTATTTACGTTTTTTATATGCACAAAGTCGAAATTGTTTATGTGTTTTTAAATAAAAAATAAATAACGTTAACCCGGCCTTATTACCCGACAGTACCTTATTAATATTTTTGTTATTTGCCTTACTTATATAACAAAGGTGTGAGAATAGATATTCGGGAATAAAATCAACAACTTTTTGTGAAATAAGGTCTCAAAACGCTATTTTGCTCAAAAAGGTTGATAATTTTGTCCATTCCGCACCTTAAAAACCAAGGCAATTTTTTATGCTAAAAAGTAAGAATAAATTATGCATTATACAGTATGTCTCTGTAAGTTTGCATCATATGGAACACTTTTTTATTATTCATTTTACGAAAAAAAGTCTTTCCTCATAAAAAGCTCTGCATGGTCTAAAACCTAAATTGCAACCATCAAATATCGAAATTTTAAAGTCATATACGAGGTTTGTCAACAAACGTGAATTTTTCCCAAGAATGTAAATTTTTCCCAAGAGTAAAGTACCTTTATTTTTGACATTATCAAAAATTGTTATTAAAAAAAGTTGATCAGAACTAAAAACCACGTCTAAATATGCAATAACACGCATTAAATTAATTAAATAATTAAAAAATTAAATTAATAATAAATTAATAAAATAATTTTTCAACATACATGCGTGTAATTGCATATTTAAACGTGGTTTTTAGTTCTGATCAACTTTTTTTAATAACAATTTTTGATAATGTCAAAAATAAAGGTACTTTACTCTTGGGAAAAATTTACATTCTTGGGAAAAATTCACATTTTTTGACAAACCTCGTATATGACTGGAAAATTTTGATATTTGATGGTTGCATTTTAGGTTTTGGACCATGCAGAGCTTTTTATGAAGAATAACTTTTTTTCGTAAAATGAATAATAAAAAAGTTTTCCATATGATGCAAACTTACGGAGACATACTGTATATTAACAAAACTTAAATTGCAACAGATCTTCAAAAAATATATCTTGTGTGAATAAAATACTATCTTGAAAAAACTAAGAGGAAAATTTATTGATCTAAATATAAAAATAATATTTTGGGATATATTTTTTATCGGTAAATGCCCCTAGAATATTTTAAGGAAATTAAAATTAAAGAACGTTTCGAGTCTTTATAAAAATAGACTAAAAATATTAATTGGGTGCCTCAACTTTTTTTTTAACCGTTTTTACAAAAGGTGCGGACTTGACACTTAAGGTGCGGATTGGACATCGTATATGATTAAATTCGATTAAATCAATATAAAAATGTAAAGAACAAATAACCTCACCAAACATAGTTTCCTTATTAGTTTTTAAGAAGTACCTTTTTATGTCCATTCTGCACCTATTTGTCCATTCCGCACCGATTAATACTTATTTAGGTCAAATCCGCACCTAACTGTCCAATCCGCACCAACCTAAAACAGGCACGGAACGGACGGTGCCGAATGGACATTTTTTGACTTTTCAATTTATTCACAAAATCTGGCAACGCTGATTCGAATTATTTTTAGGTTATATTTTGCCGACCTAAAAATGCACCATACCATAATCTATTTTTCTAAAAGAAATACGTAACGTAAACGGAAACTGCGGTGCAGAGAGGACACGCAAGAAAGTGAGCATTTTTTACTTTCTTTTTTTTTTGATTTACTGTTTTGCCAATATATACCAAAAACCGGGTACTTATCAATATCTTTAAGCGGCGCACAACACTATAACAAAACCAGAAATTATTAAAAACGCACTGATACCAATCTGACGCTGTCTTAATGTGTGAATTTCGTAGGTGCGGAATGGACATTTTTCCGGGGTGACAGTCCTAGAAAGCTAATAGTGCAAAGACTATTGCGGGTTATCTCGGTTATGTCATTGAATATTTTAGTAGAAAGAATAACCAAATCTATGATATATTTTTTTTATTATAATTGTATTTTGATCAAACAATTAAATTGTATCCAATTTAGCAGTTGGTGCGTAGCACAGGTGCGGAAGTGGACAAGAAGGCTCTTTTGTTGAGAAAATTATCGGGTTATTTCTTTTATTTTGTACTCTAAGTGTAATTTTTATTGAAAACTTAATTAGTTTATTTATATAAATAATAGCTTGGGCTTTTATACGAATTCTCGACTTTTTGAACAAGCAGGAAGGACAGTTGTATTTCCGTTTTGGCCATATTAAAAAAAATCGTCATAAGATACAATAAATATCTACATTGACAAAATACTGTTACTCTTACCCGACATTAATACTATGGTATTATCAAAAGTAATTTCAATAAGGGGCCCCAAAATTTGTTTTGCCCCGGGGCCTATTCAGCTCTAGCTCCGGCCCTGGATACATCACTCCTCCATACTTACTGAAAATACAAAATATCCGGTATTTTACCCCTATTTGAGCATAATAAAATCATACAACGACCGTTACTATAGCTATTGTTTATATTCCAATTCGAGTATCCGAGTTACTAAAAGCACAAACACAATTCACTAAAGTACACAAAGACTAGAAATCCGTAAATATTAAACACCCACAATAAACAACAAGCAATCCACAGAGAAAACTTAAAACATAACAACAAAAATGGCGCCGAGCCGGTTCTGGAGTGTATTTTGAGCATGTCGCTAAAGAAGGACAGGCTGATAACAAGAAGTTTGTGCGCAGGCCCAATGCTGCTGAGAGGGGAGGCTTCTGACCTGTGAGCCGTGCGCTGAGACGTATTTTTTCACCCATAAAACTTAACTTTTGTTTGCACACGAAATAAGCTGTACATATCTAAAGGTAAATATCTATGGTTCGTACCCATTAAAATAAAAATATTTTTGTTTTCTTATTTATACATAAGAAGAGAGAGAGACACTTTATTTTTAGATTATATACAGTGTCACCATTAAAGTCCGCATCATATGGGATTTTTTTTTATTAATGGCTTTATTCGAAATTTGACTTTGGCATTAAGTTCTGCATCGATCGATATGAAAATTAGGCAAATTATAAATAGTAGTCAGGTGATTCGCATTATCTGTCAAATTTTAGTTTTTTTTCAAAAAATAATTCAAAATAAGTAAAAGTATTTCTGAAAATATCGAAAAAAGTTATAATTTTTTTTAAATGCAGTTCAGATAATTTTGATTTTTTACCTATATTTTGTAAATTACACCACTTTTGCAAAATAAGACTCAACGCAACCTATACATAAAATTTCTTAGTTTTGACAATGCTTTATTTCAGATACATTTTCTTTAAACTAGCGTCATATTAAATGTGTGTTTTTCTACAAAATCAAAATTGGGATTGGGCTATTAAAATTTGGTCGCATGTGATGCAAAGTTCATTTGTTTTTGACCCTGTATAAGGTATTTTTGAAAACGTAGTTTGTGACTGAAAGTAAAAAAATAAAAAATAAAATAAAAGAGATTTTAAATTAAATCGTTGAAAATAGATAAACTTTCCGTTGGGTTAAGCAAAAAATTTATTTTCCAGTTAATGAACACTTTACTGATGACACTGTGTTCTTTTTTGTCTTAATATTAAGGTGTATTACTTTCAGACACAAACTATGTTTTCAAAAATACTTATTTTATGAAGTTACCTTATACAGGGTCAATAACAAATAAACTTTGCATCACATGCGACCAAATTTTAATAGCCCAATTTTGATTTCGTAGAAAAACACACATTTAATATAACGCTACTTTAAAAAAATGTATCTGAAATAAAGCATTGCCAAAGCTAAGAAGTTTTATGTAGGTTACGTTGAGTGTTATTTTGCAAAAGTGGTGCAATTTACAAAGTATGAGTAAAAAATAAAAATTATCTTATCCAGCTGAAATTTTGCATGTGGGCTAGAAACTGCATTTAAAAAAACTTTTCCCTATAACTTTTTTTTGATATTTTCAGAAATAACCCCACTTTTGAATTATTTTTTGAAAAAATTAAAATTTGACAGATAATGCGAATCACGTTACTACTATTTTTTTGCTTAATTTTCATCTCGATTGAAGCAGAACTTGATGCCAAAGTCAAATTTCGAATAAAGCTATTAATCAAAAAAAAAATCCCATATGATGCGGACTTTACTGGTGACCCTGTAGATTAAGTTGAAAATTACATAAATTTATTTTCAACCAATTAGAAGGCCCCTTTTCGTTTACGTTGCTTATGTTTGCGTTGGGAGATTATCGCGATAATTTTGTTAGTTCCTATTAACTTAATGAAATTAATAAGTGATAATTTTTCTGTCAAAAATGAAGTGCTTTATAATAATATATCTATTGGCAAAAGTTACTAAGAATAAAATCAAAAGACATTTTGTTGCTAACTTATAATTTTTATTGATACTAACCGATTTGCTTTACATAATATCGAACACTGGGGCTAAAAGAGACACATCAAAAATGTAACTAAACTCATCGGAAATATGTTTTTTTAAGTTTCATTTGAAACTATGTAGACATGTAATTTCAGATGTTATGGTTGAAAACAAATTAATGTTTTTAATGTTCCTGAAATTTTAGTAATAAATCTTACTTACTAACAAGTAAAATCCACTTCTATTGTAAAAATATAGTGCGTCATATTTAACTAAACTCATCGGAAATATGTTTTTATAACAAATTTGTTATTTAATGTTTCTCACATTTTAGTAATAACAATGAGCTACTAACGACTAAAATGAACTTCATTTCTAAAACTCTAACTAGTTACAATTAACTAAAGTCGCCGGAAATATGTTGTTGTAGCATTTTAGCAAAAAATTACAAGAAGAAAAAACTCCAATTTTTGAAATTTTCTTACCGAATCTCCCACGCAGGAGAATTAATTCCCGATAATTCTGCTGCTAGGGAGATTATAAGTAAATATTTACTATAAATTATTGACCAAATTGGGAGTGGTACTTGTGCACCCCCCCGAGTTATAACGTCATTGTCATTTTTGTTATTCATTTCCTCCTTTCCCAACACATCGTAACCTTTCGTATCCAACACATTTCCTAATTATATTAATAATAAACTTCCGAAAGCCACTCCTAAATAAAAAAATTACCCTGTACTTTCTCAGTAAACTTCCTGCAACGTCTGTTATACAATTTGGTGACCTCAAAATTTCTTTTAGTCGCAAGGAAGTTGACGCTATCGTTTGGAAATTACGCTCAGTGGTCCGATAAAAAAGAATAATGTACTTGTCAGAAGCAGTTATCAGGATACAAGACCGGCTGCCAAAAATATTTTATAAACAGATACTGTTTTTTCTTTTTTCGTATTTAGGAAATTCTCGCTCACTTTAATATTTTTTATCATTCGCAGAGGTTTGTCATGCGAAATCAATTTGATTGAAGTAAAAGTGAAAAATATTTTTGATATCGTTTGGTATTTTGAAGAAAAAAGTATATTGAATTGAGGCAGTGGCGTGCAGCCCATGGAAACAATGGAAGTAACCTCAGATAGTGCTTGGTCTGAGGAAGTAACCTAATGTAATAGTTTGACTAAATAACATAATAAAATGTAAGATCACTGAGTCCACAGAAATAAGAACGTATAAAAATATTAATATAATAAACATATACCATTTTTGAAAAAATCTTCTTGGAAGTTATTTGACGCCACTGGCCAGTTTTTAAAAGTTTACTAATTTCTTTAGAACCAGATCAATATGACCAAAGAAATGTTGAAGCGCTAGTCCATAATCTTATTGGAGCTTTTAACGCCTTAAGAATATTATTTTTTCTTATTAGTCCAAAGAACTAAAAACTTTGGAATTTTTATTAAAATTATCATAAAAAATGATTTTAAAAGCGAAGTGCGAAAAATGTGTTAAAAATGTATTGAAAATGTCTGGTTATGCACATATAAGTAAAATAGGTCTATAATTTTTGTGTAAAAATATGTTTACTACCAACAGGTAGCTGAAGTAAATAAAATGACATATAATATGTTTAACTTTTAGCCAAAATTCTAGGCTAATTTGTTAAAGCACCCAAAGAAGCAAGAAAGTGTCCCATTTTAAAAAATAATTCTTAGAAATATGCTAACCTATTCAAAGTTCAATACCATTGCGGCAATAGATAGAGGTATACTGAATACGATAGAAAAATATACGCGTCAGGCGTTCAGAGACTCAATAAGTAAGTAGAGTAAAGTAGCCGATTGTGGAATACTGTTTTGTTTTTTGAAAAAATAAAATGAAAAACTTTAACATTATTATTCACATTTTGGAAAATAAATAGCTTAAGTATTATAAACAAAAATACAGAAAAAATAAAAATTATAAAATGAAAAATGTATGTATGAAAAACAATTTACAAAAAAGTGCACTTTTTTCTAACTGAAAAATGGGTGGGTAATGTGGAATAGGTTAAATATTAGACTTGATATAAAATAATTTGTTTTTTTTAAGTGAAGCAAAAGATTATTGGAAAATAACATACATTTATTTTATTCTATTATAAAATACAAAAAACAAAACAATAAATGAACATTAAAGTTAGTAAGAACAAGAATAACTTAGAACAAAATACCCAAGAACAAAAATCACAGATGTATGGGTCTTTTTCGGCACCTGCACATTCTTCTTGTGCCCAGCAGTTGCACATGACGCACATAACCCATATTTCACCACGAGTATCATTTGAAAATCTTTTTTCGCAAAAAAGACAAATTGCGTCATCAGGGCACGTTTCTAGCGGAAAGTTTTCTTCATCGCCTGAAGAATTTTACAAGGAAATACTTTCGTTAGAAAGCTTGATGAAGATAAAACTCTTTTTTGACGTTTAGCAGAAATTTTCAGCTTCTTTTGTTTTTTTAGTTTATTTTGCGTTCCAATGCATCCTGGTTCTGCATCAAAAACTTTTTCTATATCATTTTCCGTTTCCCCTATACTGAACTAATAGACTTGTGTGTACCGCCATTTATGTTTTCTTTAGTCCATTTGTATTCTTTTACATTTCTCAGAGGCATTTTCTGAAATAGGAAAAATATTTTCAAAAAAGCCTTATGTGGAATATTCCACATTCAGACCCTACTTAGTATTCCACAATACCGACCTTTTAAATATTTATAAAAAATGTTTGTAAAATATTAAAAACAAAATATTAATAAAATATTTAAAATATTTCACAATCATCCACTACCTACCTTTACGGTTATACACCAATTTTGCGAAAATTTCTATAAACGGAGTCACATTAGATGTTTATTTAAATACATGCAAAAATATATAGCTACCGTTACAACTTGTGTTCGAACCAATACCGGCAAACGACAACCGCGACATGCTCCATGGTGTTGGTAGGGGTGAAACATAATAGAAATAGCTTCTGATTAGGCTATTGGAAGTGAGATGGCGATATTAGTTTGGCCGCAAAGGAGGTATTCCACATTTTAGGCAGTATTCCACATACGGCTACTTTACTCTACACACACAGAAATAGAAATATTGATACAATTTAAAAAAAAAATTAAATAAATTTGATTTTAAACTTACCATGACAATTTGATGACGGTTGGATTTTCTCTCTGTTGTTTCTAGTAAAACTGTATTAGCAATATAATTTATTAATTTTAAAAAAATATTGTTTTTAAAATAATTTTAGCAGGGAGAATATTTTTGCTCGAATTTTTGTGTTATTAAAAATAAGCCTCTACAGCGTCCTGCACATTTTGACTTCATTCTATATAAAATCGACTTCAACTCTTAAATTTCATTTAAAGCAAATAACCTCACCTGTATGCATAAAATAAGTGAAATAAATCAAATATTTTGCATATTAGCAAGTTAAATAAAAGCACCGAAATTAAAAAAAAAACAGAAAACAACACTAAAAAAATGCGTTTACTTACCCCGACAACAACACAATTAAGTATGATCTCTCGATGAAACACGCACAAAGAACGATACGAATACCTTTCGAATAGCTGACCGAATGCATTTAATGCTGTTTATTGAGTTACGATTATCAAAATGCCTACATAATGGTAATTTGGTAATGTAACACTGGTAGTTTTATTTTGAATATTCCAGTTACAATAATAGGTGTATTGAATTATTACAATAACCAATAGTTTTTGCGACAGTAATTAAAACATTTCTGTAAATTTTTTTAAATATTATAGTAATAATGCCATTTTTTATTGTCCTAACTAATGTTATTGCTAAAGGGAGGAATATAGGCAAAATGCATATTTTTGCATTTTTTGCATATTTTGTCAATTTTATAATAAAATGCATATTTTTCATAAATTTTTATTTTAAGAGCATATTTTTATGTTTTCGGCTGTATCAAAAAATTTAAAACGTTAAAGGTTTAAGTCCAGTTCGGTACTTATTTCAGAGATTTTCCAATCTGAAGATTATAATAATTATGGTTATACACAAACGAGGTATTTATTGGGGGTTTCCGGGGTTTGCAGGTATATTGTTAGGAGTTGTTTATTGTCACTTAATAATGCGTTATTATTAACTGCTTAACAAACTGTCTTTATATCGATTTGTAATAGATACTTCTGTAGAAATTCAAATTTTAAGAAACTGAATAAGTATTGTTTGAAGGTTGGAGACAATGATGTTTCTTGAATGATGAAAGAGTTTTGAACTTCCATTATCTTTATTTGTTTTAAATCACAACGTTTCAACTGTATCTCCAGTCGTCTTCAGGTGAATACTGTATATACAGTATTCACCTGAAGACGACTGAAGATACCTACCAGACAATGCAAGTTCAAAACTCTTTCATCATTCATGAATAAGTATTGTTGAATCTTTTTTCGCTAAATGTAACAACATTCCCGGTAAAGTAGGAGGTCAAGTAAGGAACAAAATATTTTTCATTAGTTATTGTTTTTAAAGCATATTTTTATGTTTTCGGCTTTATCAAAAAATGTAAAACGTTAAAGGTTTAATGTCCAGTTCGGTACTTATGGCAGTAATTTTCCAATCTGAAGATTATAATACCTATATTTATATTTTGGTTATACACAAGATATTTATTGGGGGTTACCGGGGGTATATTGTTAGGGGTTGTTTATTGTCACTTAATAATGCATTATTATTACCTGCTTAACTAACTGTATTTATATCGATTCGTAATTTAAGTTTAAGAGACTCAATTAGTATTGTTGAAACTTTTTCCGCTAAATGTAACAACATTCCCGGTAAAGTAGAAGGTCAAGTAACGAATAAATTGGATGTAACTGTAAAAAAAAATGAAGAATTTAAATACTTAACCGCAGTAAAAATAATTTATGAGGGTAAACCATACAACGGAGTTGTATCTTGGCCTTATATTTTGCTACCTAAGTTGCAGTATTGTCCGAATACCTCAGTAGATGTTGAAAGAAGGTTCGCTTTGTATAAACATATTTTTACTAATAGAAGACAATCCTTTTTAGTTGAAAATGATGACAAATATCACTGACGAACATTTTAAAACTTTTTTTTCCTCCCTGGAATGATTTTGGCTGGATTTTATATATTTTGGCCTGCTGAATCCGGATCTGGCCTCAGATTTTCGATATCAGCCTCCAATGATAAGGGAGGGACATATGCTTTGATGTTAAGAAAAAGTCAATAAAAACCCCTTTCAATGCCGATTTATTAAATTTTTAACAATTAAAAACATATAATATATTTTATTAACAGTTAGCTTGGGTACAGTATAAACATTTATAAATAATTTAAAATTTAATATTTACTTTCCTAACGTCTTTCTTTTATAAGAACTCCTGAATGTGTCTCGTATTAGGGTCCAGCAATAGTCGGCTAACATATTCGGGCTCCACTTTCCTGTATACCTTTTCTCTATGGAGGCAATATCTTGGTGAAATCGTTCTCCATGCTCATCTGATACTGCTCCTAAATTTTCAGGAAAAAAGTCCAAATGAGAATGGAGAAAGTGAAGTTTTAGTGACATGTTGCATTCTAAAATATGATAGGCCGTGAGTAGTTCTTCCACGAGTCCACGATAATTTTCTGATTTATTATTTCCAAGAAAATTGTTGCAAACACTTTCAAATGCATTCCATGCCCGACTTTCATTGTCACTTAAAATTTGCCTGAAGTTCGCATCTTTAAACAATTGCCTAATTTGGGGACCAACAAAAATTCCTTCTTTAATTTTGGCCTCACTTATACGTGGAAATTTGTCTTTTAAATACGTGAAAGCATTGCCTTCTCTATCCAGTGCTTTAACAAAATTTTTGATCAGACCCAGCTTAATGTGAAGTGGAGGTAAATATATTTTTTCTTTCTGAACTAATGGTTCTCAGGTCAAATTTTTAACGCCAACTTGTATTGTGTCACGTGGAGGCCAAACCTTAATTTTATAATGTTTGTCTCTTGCACAACTGTCCCATTCACACAAAAAGCAACAGTATTTTGTATATCCTGATTGCAGTCCTGTCAGTAACGCCACCACTTTTAAATCTGCACATATGTTCCATTTGTGATCTTCGTACTTTATACATCTTAGTAACATCTTAAGATTGTCATATGTTTCTTTCATATTTACCGAATGACCTATAGGAACCGATGGATGCTCGTTTCCATTAAAAAGTAAAACAGCTTTTAGACTTGTTTTAGACGAATCTATGAATAGTCTCCATTTATCGGGAGTATATGGTAAGTTCAGTTCGGTCATTAGGCCAGGTATGTCATGGCAAAATACTAAATCACCTTCCACTGCAAAAAAATTTGTGAGAGTAGATTGCCTTTTCCTGTAGATGGACACCTTCACTCCTTTTTCCAAGAGCTTCCACTGCTGCAGGCGGGATCCGAGAAGTTCAGCTTTTGTTTTCGGGAGGTCCAAGTCACGAACAAGGTCATTTAATTCACCTTGAGTGATTAAATGAGGTGTATCAGGCAAATCATGAGAACTAGGGATGTAGCTTGGTCCGGCTTCTGGTGAAATACTTCCGGAGTCTAATTCGGAATCAAGCGTGTAACTCTCAGGTGGCTGAAGAATGGGTAATGAGTTGTCATGGGGCACTGGTCGCATTGCAGAAGGAATATTGGGGTACTGAATGCTACGCTTGGTTTTGCTAGTAATTCCTTTAATATTCGTCATGCAAAAATAACAATCATCCACGTGATTACGAGGTTCCCTCCAAACCATTGGAACTGCGAATGGCATAGATTTATGAGTACCTTTCAGCCATCCAGTCAATGTTCTCGAGCACGAACTGCAACACATTTTTGGGGCCCAGGACCTATCTTGATCGCCAACTTTGCATCCAAAGTACAGTTCATAAGCCTTTTTTACTAATGAAGATATCGGTTTTTGGTACGCTTTTGCGGTAACTTCGCCACAAATATAACAGAAGCTATCGGCTTTATTAACGCAAACGCGCATCGACATTTTTGGTACCGTTTTAACACGCCCGTAGATCTAAGCGAAAATATGAATAGATGTTTACTAAATGATGATATAGTAACGACTAAAGGCATATTTCAAGCATAGATCCAACTACCTGCAAATAACAATGGGGCGACCGTTTATTACCTATTAATGGGCCTATTCGACCCTTCCAAGAAATCTGAGGCCAATATAAACATTTGGTGGTCAGTTGTATATTAGTTTAGGTCCAAATATTACAAAATACACGATATTTTTATAACGAGGATTTTTGTGTTGAACAGTGTATTTAGTTATACAATTTTAGGTTAAAAAATTGATTAGTTTTATTTTTCTTTGTTTTTTTTGCATTTTTTTGAAAATGAACATATTTTTTAAAACCCAATGGGTTTCCTTTACCTCATTTTACTACAATAAATTAAGAAATATTGCATACCAGTATGCATATTAGGTAAAAAAATGCAAATAACTGCATATTTAAAAGGCAAGTAATAAGGCATATATATGTGCATATTTTGGCTGATTTATTATTTTTGTTGATTGTTATAATATGAGGCATCACAAAGAAAGTTCAAATCAATTATTATTTGTACAACAAAGAAACTTTGTTTGTTGTGGTTTACACGGCTTTGTTTGTTATCTCGTCATTATTAATTTGGTTAGAGAGTTATCCAGGCTCATCTTTAGCGAGGCCCATACAGGGTCGCCACAAACGAAGCAGTTATATAGTTAACAACTCGAAAAAGAGAAGTTAGTTTTTAAAAATTTTATTTTAAGCAAAGCGTGATACAATAGAACTGAGCTTTTTGCGATTCTTACATATATTTATAACATTCACAATGCTGATTCGGCATGGGAACTAGACGTAGAAAATCTAAGAAAAGAGATAACGATTCTGCTTATTCTACAGATTAGAGCGTTCTCATGGGAATGTAACTCTTCCCCTCTTAGATGAAAGCACGTTCTAAAGAGCGTGATTTCGAAAAATATAAAATTAATTATTATTATTATTTTTTTTAATAAATCAATATTTGTGATTGATTAAAATGTAGTTAAATAATTGCATTATTTATTTCATTATTTGAATTAGTTTTAATATGAATTATTTTCTTAGATTTCTTTACAAATCTTTTGTATATGATAAAAATTATAGTCAGGGCGAGAATAATGTAAATCAATATAGTCCAAAAACTTGTCCGATTGATATAAACGGTTGACGTCATTTTTTCGAGGTCCTTCTTCTGGTCTTGTAGTTGGCTTTCAATTTCTTTGGTGGCTTTAAGGTTGACATAGTTGAGGTCCATGGAAGGAGGGTTGTATGTTAATCGATGTGGTTCGATTAGGCTTAAGTTTAACACAGGTAGGCTGACTTCGGAGTAGCTGATGCGGCTTGGCTCGTAGCTTTCCAATGTAATTGATTTGATTTTCGTTTTACAGTTGGTCGGAGACTCTAACAGGTAGGATCCAAACAGGGGTACGTTATCAACTGATTTTTGACAATTGATTGTACTGATTAGGCGATTTGGAATTGTGATTAACCATTTTCCATCGACTATTTTTGTTATCTGCGGCTCGTGCAACTGCGTCTTGAAAGGGTGGCAGGAAGTGACGTTGCTATGGTGCGTAATAAGTTGAACTGCACAAGAGGGGCTGTCTTCCACGAGGGAGGTGCGTGTTTCTTTACACAGGTGATGTTGGGGTTGAAGTTCCATGCATTCTTCGTCCATATAAGTGTACTTATTATTGCCAAGTGCTAGGTAGGGTTTGTAGGGTATGTTGACGAAAAATGATTGGTTATCGGGGATTGGTAAAGGGAATAATTTGAAATATTGATATGTCTCTGACTCCACAAGGGGTAGTTCTAATATGAATACAACATTGTATCCCTTTAAAAAGCTTTTAATTGTTATTATTTTTTCGAAATTAAGTATATTTTGAATGTTAGTTTCTAAGGGAAGCTTGTCCGTATTTAAGTGATTTTTAATATTTTGTATTTCTTGTAAGAGTTCATTTGGGTTAATAATTGAATTATGAAGAATGTTCATTTTAGCAAAAGTAGTCGCCACTTCGATTTTATCGAGCATATTATAAATTGATTGATATAGTAATGTAATTTGATTAAGTATAATATGGATTAGAAAGTATTGATTCGTGTTGGTTTGGCCTATTTCAACATTTTTAATTGTCTCCTCTATTTGCATGATATGACCTTTTAATATCAATTCATTGTGCGTAATATTGGATATTATCGATTTGAATTTATTGATCGTAGAATCCAAAAGTGTGATTTGATTGATAGCATCAATTCTTAATTTGTTTTGATTGTTTTCAATTTTTCTTATTCTTGCATCGATCTGCTCTGCATCATTTTGGTCTAGGTTTCCTGTTATACTTTTAATAAAGGTGCCTAAGGGGTCAAATATTCCTCTTTTATTTCTATGGGTGGTTTTAAATGGTAATATTTGTTCGATTAAATGTTCTATTTTTAGTTCAAGCGTATGAACAGGGTTTAATGAATTGTGATAGCCGTTATAATACTGGGTTTTATTTTTAATACTAAAAGTTAACTTTTCGGTTTGGTTTTTAATAATTTCGAATTTAAGTATTAAAGGGGTTAAGTCAAAGTTTTGAATAAAGGACCATTTGTTAGATTCAAGTTGTGCAATTCCTAGTTTAAAGGGTAGCATTCCAGGGTGGTTGTTAAGGTCGTGGAATTTTACTGTTCCTGTGACGATTGTCCAGCTCCATCTGGAACAAGGGGCATAATTTTAGTTTCGTTGATATGAATTATTTCTTTGCGTTTCGTTTTAGGATTTTCGATTTCGATTTTATTATTTTCTAGGACACGTGTTAACAAATAAGGGCCTAAAAATTTCTTTTTAATTTTGCTTGATCGGTTATCTGATTTTTTATAGACTTGGGAACCAATTTTGGGTTCTATAGGGGTTTTGCTTTTATTTGCCCGGTCTATAGATTTTAGTTTAAGTTCTTTCGTATGTTCCGTGATTTTTTCGTATAAGACTTGTGTATTATTTTTATGATTGTTTAGATATTCGGTGTATACATGAGATGGTATTAAATCCATAGGGTCTCTAGAATCGGTGTGTCCAAATACGAGTTCGTAAGGGGTGAAATTTGTACTTGAATGGATTGTATTGTTATAAGCAATAATTGCATATGGCATTAATTTTGTTACGTCAGCATTTGGGTCTGATTCGCGTAAAATTCGAATATGTTCGATTAGGGTTGAATGTAACCTTTCTACGGGAGAATTGGACTCATGATGATAAGGGGTAGTAAAATGGATTTTTATATTGTGTGTGTTTAATAAGCCTTTTACTACTTCGTTTTGAAATTCTGATCCGTTGTCTGAAACAATTTGTTTTGGTACACGTAAGAATGAAAAGAAATTTATTAGTTGGTCGCAACATGAAACTGCATTTCCGCTGTAGGGTAACGCTTGTGCGTATTTTGAAAATTTGTCAATGATTGTTAAGAATTTTTGTTTTCCTACTATAAAGGTATCTATATGAATTATTTCGAATGGTTTACTCGGTGTTTCTGTTAAAACTAAGGGTTGATCGGGTGGTTTACGGTTGTATTTCGATCGTTGGCATATTTCACAATTATTTATATATTTTGTAACATCAGACTTTAATGATTTCCAATAATAATTGGCTTTTAAAAATCTACATGTTTCTTCGATTCCGCGATGATTGGTTTTACTTTCGTGTCGGTATTTAATCATTAATTCTCGTTCTTCTGGTGCCACGTTATTTAATAATTTTGAACACTCTATAAGTTTCAAATTTTTAAAATGGTTGTTCATGGCTTGTTGAAAATAAGGCCGTAGTTCTTTCGAAAAGAAATAAATATACGTATTTTTGGCGTTTAAAAATTCTTTAAGAAAATTTGTAATTACTGCCATGTTAGTGGGTAATGTTGCGTGGATGATTTGATGGTCATCAAAATTTTCGTGGTTTGTTTTGATATACGCGTCATAGGGTGATTTTTTAATAATAATTTGGTGTGGCTTGTTATTAATAATATCGTCTAATATACTCATATTAGCATAATTATCTTCCGCGTTTGTACTGTGTACTGTGTTGTTTGTATTATCGTCGTCGATACGATCTTCGATAATATTTACAGGGTTGTCAAGATTGGTGGGGTTTGTGCTTGTTGAGGGAATGGGTATTTTTTCTGGGGGTTTAATTTGTATATTTTGTACGATGTTTATTTTGCGGGTTTTTTGTTTATTTTCAAGCTGTCGACTTGCGTCGTTGGGGTCTAAATTTTCAGGGTTAAATTGGCTATAACTTTGTTCTAAGAATTTGTCGATATCTTGACTTATATCACCTGGGTTATTGATGATTGATTCGGATTCGATAGCATGGAGGGAAATACGACTTAGTGCGTCTGCGTTGGTATTTTGTTTACCTTTTTTGTATATTATTTCGTAGTCATATTCTTCAAGTTTAAGTCTCCAGCGTACGAGTTTAGAATTTGGTTCTTTTAAATTAAATAGCCAAACAAGGGGTCTATGATCTGTATAGATTTTAAATTTCCTACCATATAAATATGGCCTAAAATATTTGCATGCCCAAACAATGCCTAAGAGTTCTTTCTCTATCGTGGAATATCTTTGTTCCGTTTCATTTAAAGTACGGGATGCGAAAGCTACAGGGTGGTCATTTGGAGGATCTCCCTGCGAGAGTACAGCTCCAAGGGCTATATTTGATGCGTCCGTTGTAAGGGTGAAGGGTTTTTCAAAATCAGGGTATTTAAGTATGGGGGCATTTATTAGTAATTCTTTAAGCTGGTTAAAGGATTTAATAAAAGCGGGTGTATGCTCAACTTTTGCTCCCTTTTTTAGACATAATGTTAGTGGCTTTGTGATTTTTGCAAAATCTTTAATGAACCTGCGGTAGTAACCGGCGAGGCCTAAGAATGATTTAATGTCTTTTGGCGTTTTTGGTATTGGGAAATTCTTGACGGCATCTACTTTATCGGGGTTAGGTTTTACTCCGTTTTTTGTTATTTTGTGACCTAAATAAGCAACTTCTTTGTGTAGAAATTCTGACTTGTCTAGTTGAACTTTAAAATTTGATTGACGTAATCTATCAAATACTGCTCTTAGTCTATCGATATGTTCTTGCAAAGAGGTGGAAAATATGATGATGTCATCTAAGTATACTGAACAAATTTCGTTTTGGAGACCGCGTAGGACGTTATTCATGACCCTTTGAAATGTGGAGGGGGCATTTTTGAGTCCGAAGGGCATTCTTTTAAATTCAAAATGTCCCGTGTCTGTTGAAAATGCGGTTTTTTGAATGTCGCTCGGTTCCATTTCTATCTGGTGAAATCCCGTCGCGAGATCTAACGTTGAAAAATATTGGGCTTTTCCTAGCTTGTCTAGTATATCGCTTATATTAGGAAGTGGAAATTTATCTGGTATTGATTTATCGTTAATTTTACGATAATCGATAACGATGCGCCATTTGCGCACGCCCGATGCGTCTAATTTTTTTGGTACTATCCAAATTGGACTACTCCACGGTGAAGTTGAATTTTGAATAATTCCGTTTTCGAGCATTTTATTAATCTGCGTTTTTACTTCGTTTTTGTGTATTTCCGGGTACCGATAAGTTTTAGTAAAAATGGGTGTTTCATCTGTAAGATTTATTTTATGTTTAATTTGATTAGTAAAAGTTAACGGGGTACCTTCGCTATAAAAAATATCTCGATATTCAAAACACAGTTTTCGAATTGCTTTAAACTCTTCGTCGTTACAATGCGATAAGCGCAAATTTTTTAAATTTTGTTTTTGAAGGTTATCTAGATATTCGTTTAATTCGGTATCTGTTTCCATTTTGTCGATAAAATTTATTTCTGTTTCATTTAAAATTTCAATATCGAAAGGTTTATTAATAGTGATTTTTATTGGGTTTTCGCGGGTATTAGTTACGAGTGTTGTTGCAAAAGAATCGATAACTTTGACTACGGCTTCTGGCATTTCAGCACTGCCAAAATCTTGATATTTTAAAATACCTATACCGTTTGATTGTTTAACGGGTAGTTTTACTTTTTGACATGTACGAGGGGGTATTATTATTTCTACCGTCCGTGTTTCGATGTTATTTATGGTTTGTTCATTGTTTTCTTGACATAGGGGTAAAATAGCATTTGGCGTTTTTAGTTTACGTGATTTAACGGCGATATTTGCGTCGACATATTCTAAAAAGTCCATTCCTATTAATCCGTCGTATTTTGGCGAAAAATCGAATAAATAAAATTTATGATTTCCTGAACAATTAAATGATGGGAATATGGGTATATTTATTATTTCGTTATGAAAAGAGGTCGCATGCGCAGATCTTACTGAAAAAGGTTCCGAAAAAATAGAATTTGGGTACAATTGATAAGCAAGGTCAGGTTTTATAAAACTTTTACCGCTGCCAGTGTCTATAAGAAATTTTGCATTTATTTCTGGTATGATAATGGCGGGTAAATCTGAATTTGTATAATTATTTAAACAAATTACGTTATTTTTTCGAAATTCTGGTCCTGGTGAAAATTTTCATTTTGCAAATTTGGATCGCGTTCATAGAAGTCGTTTTCGTATGAATATTCGGTTTCTCCTGCGGAGTAATTTTGTTGGTCATAGTAATGCGACGTTTCGTTTTGCTCGGAATAATATTGATAGTCATCCTCAGGGTTTTCGTAATATTGATTATCAGGGTTATTAGAATTATTTACATCTTCGACAGATTGGTTAAATAATTCTTCGACGATTATGTCGCGTCTTGGTTGCGTATTTTGATTATGTTGAGGATTTGGTATATAACCAGATGATGTATCCATTGGTTCCGGTTTTCTAAATTTAGACATAACAGTTTTTTGCATATTCGGATTATATGGTCTGGGGTTAAAATTGGGTTTATTTACAAAATTTTGGTTTGGATAATTTTGTCTTTGGAAATTTTGATTTGGTGGTCCCTGTCGAAAAATATTCGAGGGTTGCCTAAATTGACCGTAGCCCATGAATTGGGGTTTATATGGATTTGGGTTATTTAGTGGTGGTCTATAAAAGTTTTGACTCGTTTGAGGAATAGATCGTTGTGGTTGTGGTGCATTAGCAGAATAATGCATTTTTTGGGGTACATTTTGGGTAATTTTTGAATTATTTAAATTCGGTGTTGTTTTAGTAGTATTAAAATTTCCTCGGTTTTTATAATAAAGGAAATTTTCTTCTTCCGACGCGTGACTCATGGCTTCTTCAAGGGTTTTTGGATTTTTTAAACGTACTACGAGCTGCATATGGTAGCTCAAACCGTTTATAAAAGTTTTTAATACTAAATTGTCGTATTCTTTTATTTTTAGTAATTTAATTTCAGGTGTATCTTGTGACATGTTAATTTTTGAAAATAGTAAGCTACGCGCATCTTGTAGACGCAGGCCAAATTGTTGCGGATTTTCATTGCGTTCCGGTTTTAAGGTAATAATATCCTGTAACACACAATCAATTGATCTTTGATCTGAGAATGTGCTAACAATTGCAACTTTTAGTAAAGGCCAGGTATTTAGTTCTACTCTGGAGGCAATTAAATCTGCTGCTCGCCCTACAAGTTTATTTAAAACGGTGTCGAAAAGACATATGTTAATGGGTGCCCCATTATTTGTTCTGTCCTTATGATTTTCGAAAAAGTTTTCGCAAGCATTAATGAAACGATTGATTTGTTTCGCGTTCCCGTCAAAATTGGGAATATTATCGGCTTGATATCTAATCAATTGATAATTTGGCTGTGCCATGTCGATAAAATTCAAAAAGTCTTGTAACGGGTTTTCCAGTGTTATAAATGAAAAATAAAAATAAAATATACAATACACTATACTAAAAATGAGATCAGATGAAAGCTGTTCCCTAGAAATAAATTGATTTAAATATAACGTACGTACAGACGTACAGACAGACGTTATTCAGAGACAACTCAATAATCAAAATGGTAAAAATTGAAAGGATATTTTTTAAAAGGATGCACTTACAATAAGGCGATGATTCTTGTCGTTTTCATTCCTTAACTAGGGTTCCAATAGGCTCGGCGATGCTGTCCTCCCCCTGGATTACTTATGAGCGTCGGGACGATGCTTGTTCCCTATTCTCGCACCAATAGGACGTGGGACGATGCTTGTTCCCGTTCTTCCCTGGTCGGTGAGCTTATTGCACGGCACTTTGTTAAAATTGTTCGTTTTTGTTATTAATCGTTGAAACGAAGACGATTTACACGCACGATGCGCAGAACCGCTAACAAAATCCGATCCGACTGCGCCAGTTAACAACTCGAAAAAGAGAAGTTAGTTTTTAAAAATTTTATTTTAAGCAAAGCGTGATACAATAGAACTGAGCTTTTTGCGATTCTTACATATATTTATAACATTCACAATGCTGATTCGGCATGGGAACTAGACGTAGAAAATCTAAGAAAAGAGATAACGATTCTGCTTATTCTACAGATTAGAGCGTTCTCATGGGAATGTAACTATATACTGGTTTTTAAACTGACACGGATCAATAACAATTTCGAGATTTGACATAAAATATTAATATAACTGACCAAAATGGTAATTTCCAATGATCTGCTATCTACTATAGATGCCGCACGCCATTCATAAACGCTATTTAAATCTGCTGACAAAATCGTTTGTAGGAGAAAGGAGGTGAAGACCTAGAGGGGACCGGGAGTGGGGATTACGTTGTTCCCGTTAGAATTTTACCTCGTTACTACGCGCTATCATATGGTCACAGCGGCATCTCGTTTCAGGGTTCACAATAAAATATAATTAATATAATTATCTAATCTGAAATCAAATATTTTATAACTTTTGTGAAAAAAAGGGTTTGTAGAACAGTAAAGTTTAATGTATGATTGAAAAAAGGGTCCGCGGAGCAGTAAAATTCAATGTAAGTTAATTACTGTTTGTAATAATTATTATAAGGGAAGCTTTGGATAGCTATAAATTTAACATTATTTGGTAAACTGAACTCACCTAAAAATAATTACACTAGGTAGTTACTTAAAACACGGTTCTTAAGGTTTTATTGAAATTTAAAAGAAATAAGTTTACAACAGCCAAGATCTTTTTACGTTACTTTTAAATAGCGAAGCAAAGCACAACAAAGATTTTTTCTTCCCCTTGCCGCGGTCAAGGATGCCCCTCTCTATTTCCCATACAAACTATACGGAGTTGTTCGCGAAGTTCCTTTAACAACTTAGCTCAGCAAAGATATTTACTTTGCTTAGCTGTTTAAAAGGAGCAAATGGAAAGTATTTATTAACTTGTAATGATTGACTATGGGTATGGCCCGAAAATGGTATTGATAACAGAAAAAAGGTCAATTTCGGACCACGGTTTTCTGAAATGTGATCATTTAAGTGTCAAAATGCTCATTGGCATTAGAAGCCTGGTTACTGGTTTTCCTGTCACTTGTCATTATGAACTTTTTTTTTGTTATAAATTTGTTTTCAAAATGTTTGAATGGTAATTTATTACTTTTATGCAGAAAAACAATCTTAAAATAAGGGTAAGTAAGTGTATTAGCATTCCTCTAAATCTAAATAATCAATCTATTAAAAACTAGACGTTATGTTTTCAACCAACACGGTGATTAGTTAAATTTGTTAAAAATGTTGGTCTAATATTAAAAGCTATAAAGTTAATATTTACACACTAACAATATACGGTTACATATTCCTATAAAAGTAACGCATCGGAATAAAACCAGCATATAAAAATATAATGATAATAATAATCGTATATATCTTTATTTTTAAGTAACTAAGTATAGTTTATTACAGGAATTAACTTTACATATCCAAGTAAATGATTTGCAGGAATGCAATGCTTATAATAAAAATATATTTCATAGATTATTTTACACATGCAGAAAAGAGACATTGGCCATGGAGAGAATTTGAAAATTGAAATTGTTTATGATAAATTATTTAAAAATTAAGTTGCGATAAATGTTTGCATGCAATCAATAATTTTTTACATTTATACGTTAAATATTACAATTTTATGCCAAAAATGTAAAGTATTAATTATTTTTGCCATCTACCCACGCCTATGGCGGCCTATGAATAGTTAATCGTAACCTACAAATAACCCAACTTTTTATGTACTCACCTATGAAAATTAACTGCAGAATTATTATATTCCGCATTCTTGCACACTTCACACCTGCGACCCATCTTAATAAGTCTTCAAAAAAATATCACAAAACAATAAAAACACAGCAATTATTACACAAAACCGAAACAAATTTCAAACAACTTTTAAAGAACGACCAAACTAAACCCTTTATTTCTCTGTGGACCCAACGTCAAGGAAATTATGAATGAACAAAGGTCACGCCCCCCTCTGACCAATAGGAACGCAACCTCTTCTTCGTTGCCAAACTGCATAATTTCTAAGGGAAATGTCTATGGGTTTTAGACAAAGATTTAAATTTACCACATATCGTCATATTTTTTCTCTTCTGGAAAAAGGTAAACCTATAGATTTATGGCTTTAGGGATGAATATGTTTATGGGTATTATAAAAAATTATTTCGATTTTTGAAATTGTAGATTATTTGTTCTCAATAAAAGACGTTTAGTATTATTACTATCATTATTGTGTTAAATACCTACTTTTAAGAGCATACGTTTGGCAAACAAAGTGGAGGGGCGCAATTGGTTCCAGGAGTTACTTCAGAATGGAATACGATTTTGTCAATAGATTCATTTGTTATTGCTTCATCTATAGCTAGCAGATCATTGGTAATTTCACCTGCATAACTGGAATAAAGAATTGCCGATTAAAATCCAGAAATTTCTTTCTTCACTAAATTTTAAAAAATTATTTTCTGATGTAGGTAGGATTATACATAATCTACAGCATTTTAAATAGGGCATTCTCTTATAATAGCTATGCATCGTTGGAACGTAACCTATATTATTATATAAAATTGTAAAGTGACTGACTGCCCCCTAATCCTAGAATCATATCATAACATTTCGGGGAGGATAGTATACAATTTTATAACGTAGGCCTTCACTTAGAAGAATTTTTTAGAAAATTCAAATTCAAATTCGAACACAATTTATTTATCAAGTAAAATACAATAAAAATAGTACAGGTGATTTTTAATTATAGATAAATTGGACTATACCGCGATTATATAGAACCGATATTACAGAGCACAAATAAATTGTTGTCTTCGACTCGGAATAAAATAATTTTCTATCAACAAAACCATTCGTGACCTTGAAAAAAATTATCGGTAAGAACTCTGCTGCTAGGGAGATTATAAGTGAAAATTGTAATTTTTGGCACAAAAATCGCAACTGTGTTTCTCCGTTACTAGGTACATGAATTACTCTGTCAACACATGTCAAACAAATTTGACATTCTGGTTTTTGTGGAGTGTTCAGTATTTTTGCGTTTTGTGTACGAAGTGAATACCAAATGTACGGAAATGAATTAACACAAGAAGAAGAAAACCTGCTATCAGATGTAGAGGATGCAGCGTTGCAAGCAGAAAGTTTATTGTTGCCCCAAAAATTTAAGATGATGCATGAGAAGGAATATCGGTCCTTTAAAAAGTGGAAAAGCATCAAGAATATCAATGGCGTGAGTGAAAAAGTGCTTATGGCGTATTTTTCTGAAAAGTCGAAGAAAGCGAAGCCATCGTCATTATGGTCGTATTATTCGATGCTGAAGCGTACGTTGTTGGTGAATGAAAATTGTGACATTTCTAAATTCAGCAAGTTAACCACCTTACTGAAAAACCTGAGTGGAGAATACAAAGCCAAAAAGTCCAAAATCCTGGAGTCAGATGATATTATTAAATTTCTGACAGAAGCTCCTGATGACGTCTATTTGATTATGAAGGTGTGCATGGAGCGCCTAGGTCCGATGAATTGCACAAGTTAGAAGTGTTTAATGTGGACGACAGAAAATCGGTGATAGTCGTTTCATTATCTGATACTAAAACCAAGCAGGATAGGTGTTTTGTATTACTGACATAAAAAGTGGAGTGAGTTTATTGGAAATTTTGAGAAATAATGTTTAATGTGTTTGAATTTGTAAATTTAATTAAATAAAATAGTTAAAACATCTTATCTACCCTTGCTGTTAAAGTGTTACTTTATCTACCCTTCCGGTTAAAGTGATACTTTATCTACTCAAAAGAGTTGCTATAACAACATTTTAACATCAGCTATAGAAAAAAGTATAATATGCCACTTTTAGCAAAATGTAGAGAGTAAACTATACATGTGTTTGTTTGAAGGTTGTAGACAATGATGTATCTTGAGTAATAGATGTGTTTTGGACTTCCATTGCCTTTAGTTTTTCATATCACAACGTTTTACGTCGTCTTCAGGTGAATACTGTATTCACCTGAAGACGACTGGAGATACTTACCAGTTAAAACGTTGTGATATAAAAAACTAAAGGCAATGGAAGTCCAAAACACATCTATTACTCTAAACTATACATACTATTTTGAAGGTGTCCAGTTGTCTCTGGGAATTGCTTTTAATATTTTTTTTCTATAAATCATAACTGGCCGGAAATTTTAAAGTAGATAAAGTTTTTTACTTTGTTTTAAGTAGCTATGGTAATTTGATTGGCACCCTGGAGCTGCAAGCTTTGTTTTCGGTATGATTATTTTAAAATAATGCCGTTCTCAATCAAAACAATCTAGCTTCATTTTTACTATTTACTTTACATACAGATAATAATTTCGCAAACTACAATATTATAACACCGACATTCGAGATTGTTTTTTGCTGTCGCTGTTAGGTTATTACAAACACAAATACGAATCGAATAACACAACGAGCAATAAAAACATAAATTTTCACAATGGTTTATGGAAAAACAAGATTTATTAATTATCCAGTTAAAACATCATTAAACTATATTTTACACTATTATATATTTAAAACATTATTACACACATTTAAAAAAAAAACGGATAAACAAGACAGACACGTGTTTTCAAAAGTCTGACGCCGGTGACTGATCTTTTTACACTTTGCGTGCATTCTGTTCCGCCACATGCAAATTTGGAGGCAACGGCGCGAAACGCGAAGGGCATCGTAGTTGTTCGTTTTCCTTTGAATTCGGTTTCAATGACGCATGCGTATTTTTTAGGTAATGTATAATATAAGTACCTTCTATTATTTTGGTCATCTGTGAGTTAAGTGTTAGCAACACTGTGCCAGAACTGCCAGATTTTAATATTAAAAACTTGTTTAAAAATCGTTTCAGAAGGATCCTTTTATAATACTCATATGGTTATGGTAGTAATAAAATCTTGTATGCACTTGGAGCTTTTGCAGCATTTTTTTATGATGTCATATTGCGAGAACGAGACATTACGAGAATCTTGCGAGAAGAGACGAGAAAACAACAAACGAGGTGTTAGCAAGGCGAGATTTAGAAAAAAGTCTCGTCTCGAGATTTTTTAAAAAGTGCGAGATTTCTCGCCTCGTGAAATACTAACTGGATTTATCAGCTTTAGTTTCGTTATGCCAGAACAAATTATAATTAAATAAAAATATTTTTTTAAATTCTTAATTCTTCGTTTTTCTTCTGTGTATTTTCAATATTGTGTGTTAAATAGGGTTTGTTAAAACTCTTGTAAACTCTATAATCATAATTTTAACCCTTCTCTTACTTGAAGAGAAGACAGAAAATAATTTCGTACGAGGCGTAATAGGCATTAACTTAAATTGCATCATAACAGTTTTAAAATTCTAATAACTGTAACAATTTCCTAACTTCAAGGTAATTTAGGTCCTATTATTACTTCCATTACTTTTTTTATTATGCTTCTTTCGTCTTTTATTGAGTCTGTTAAAGAAGGTAATAATTTCATCATAGAATGGGTCTTACTTGTAAATATTTGCATTTTTAAAAATTAATGATAGTGCATCAACGTTTATTTTATAGTATATTAAGGGCGCTACACACGCACATGCAAGTCGTTTGACTTGCCATGTACAAGCTAAGTCGGCTGACTTACATGAGCGTGTGTAGTAAAAGTCGTGGCTTAAATGAGATCAGAAGTTGGGCTTGCGCTAAATCGTACAAGACGGTTTTTTTCAGACTTTTTACTGCAAGTTTGAGCGTGTGTAGCTAGTTAATAATAAAGTCGGCCGATTTCAGAAGTTTATTTTTAAGGTTTATATGTGAATAAGTTCCACGTTTTTTGAACCAGTCTTTTGTCCATCGAGACCGTTTTTTCGTTTTTGTTTTGAAATATAGTGCAATGGCAGCAGCAACTAAAACATTCTTAGATGGCATTTTATGATTGAGCCTTTAGCACAACTTAAATTAAAAGTTTATTTATGCATACACTGCGTGGGTCGGTACATGTGAAAACTAAACCAAGTCGGCAGATAAGTTGATATGTGTGGAGACGATGCTGCTTGATAGAGTCAGATCTGGTCTTAACGTGCGGGTCCAAAGGTCACTGATCATATGCTTCAAATTAGACAACACAGAGGCTATCAAAATGTTGTGAGATTATTTACAAATATACCGAAGGAAGGAACAATAGTTTCATTATTTTAGCTATCGCGAAGATAGCCACATATACCTAATATTATTAGTTTTGTAAAAATTATGTACAGGGGAGTTGAAAAAGTTACAAAAAAATTATATAATCGTTAATTATATACCTACTGTACCCTTTAATTAAAAACGATAATAATAAACAGTGCAATTTATTTTAACAATTTTACTACTAAAACCTAAAAATACAATGGCATTTAGTCTGATAAACTATTTCGATAATGAAAGAAAAAGTGGAAATTCGCAAACCAATATGCAGGAAACCGTAATGAAAACACTGGGAATTAGTTTAAGGACTATGCAGAATAATGTGCATGAAAAAAAAGCATAATATAATACCCAAGAATACTAAAAAATGTAAACGAAAAACACCGTTTTTAATTAAAGCCTAAAAACTCTCATCGTCACTTATAAAATCTGAAAAGTCCTTGTCGTCTGAGTCGTCTTCGAATGGAGCAATTATTATGGGTGCTACTTCGACATCTCGATCCCACCAATCCCTTATTAATATTTCTGTATGTTCCACCGATTTCTTCCAGTACTCTTGTGTAATATGATCTAACGAATCTTGCCAAACTATTTGTACTTGGTCGGATTTAAGACCATCACCTACATGTTTTTCATAATAAGACTTTGCACCAGCCCATATTGCATTAAACTGGCAATGATATGGCGGCAGTCGTAGAACCTCATGACCATATTCACGCAGTATTTCATCTACCGCGTATATTTTGGGTTTTTTAAGAGACTTTGCTATTAATAGGAGTTCCGATTTAAGCCTATTTGGTAAAGGATTTTGGTTGTGTTTTTCCAGCCACTCATAAATAACACTTTTCCTCCAAGATGAAGTAGGCTGTTTATTTAAAATTCTTGAATGATATGATGCATTATCTAATACAATTAAAGACGGAGCCTCCAAATTTGATATCAATTGAACTTTTAACCATTTTTCCAACATTTCGCAATTCATATTATCATAATACTCAGCACTTTTTGATGTTGAAGAAAAAATTAAACTCGCACCTGCAACATATCCTGTTGCAATGCAATAAAACGCTTTCCCGTACCGCACCCCTTTTTCCTTTTAACACTTTTTACAGACTCATCTTGCTAAGATTTTGAACCACTTCCATTCGAAAATATCCACGTTTCGTCTAAAAATACCACTTTTCTAAATTTCGATTTGTACCTAATTGTCCGTATATTTTTTTAAAAAACGAACACGCTGACTCGTTATCTGTGGCTGCTCACATAAAAATCTTCGGTTACAGTTTTTTTTATAGCGAAACCCTAAATTTTTTATTAATTTTGATAACGCTTCAAGTCCAATTTCCAAAACACCCCGAATTTTTAATGTTTTTTGTAAAACTGGAAGAGTTACATTGGTTTTTGATTTGTATAAATCGTAAATCACATTTCGAACTTCCATTTTAATAATTTTGCTTAAATCCTCAGTCTTTGGCTTTCTTCGTTTAAACACTTTTTAGTATTCTTGGGTATTATGTTATGTTTTGTTTCATGCACAATTTTCTGCACAGTCCTTAAACTAATTCCCAGTGCTTTGGCTACTGTTTCCTGAATATTGGTTGGCGAATTTCCACTTTTTCTATCATTTTCGAAATAGTTTATCAGATTAAGTACCATTTTTTTTTGATTGGGGATGCAAAAACCCAGAAAATTGTTTCATTTTGTCACAAACTGTCAAAGTCACAAAACTGGCATATTTAAAATAAAACGTAGCTGGTGCTATTATAAGCTTTTTTAGAATCGCTGGAAAGTAAATACATATCCTTTTTTTTCATGTCAAAATGGAATAAGTCCGTCTCAATTATCTTACGTTTTTTATTTAGAGGGTAAAATTAAACGCAAGTAAAGAAAACAAAAACTGAGAGTATGTCTTTCTTGAATCGTATGACCCGCACGATAAGACCAGATCCGACTATAGTCGGACGACTTGCATGTGCGTGTGTAGCGCCCTTTAAGGACGGTTTACCGATCAATGAGAATGTTTGGAGACTGAGCTCAGCTATTAAACCAGACATAACGAGAGTTCATTTTTATAGAGATTCTGTTTTTTTTTAGTTGGATTTTTTCAGATAAAAAGGTATTGTGTCTTATTTTCCTTACCGTTCACGTCTTAGCCCTGAGAAAAAAACCTTCTATTCCTTATAAGAATTCACATATTCTTTATACAACTGTTTAATACTATATGTGACAGCAACGCTCTTTCATACAGGGGTGCGTTCAGGAACCAACAAGGAAAGGAATACTCTACACTGTAATGGAACTTGTTGACATTTAAAGTGCATCCCAGAGTCAGCCCAGATTTGTGAACGAAATTTGCACCTCATTTGTTCAAATGTCAAAATTCGTTTCAACATAACCTATAACCTTTGACTGTTTTTTTGTTTGTTGGTGTTCGTTGCTTTTGATTGTATTTGTATGCCGAGAACTCACAGAAAAATAAAGGGTTTATTAGAGAACTAAAATTGTAGGTGAGTTATACAACGGTTTTTTCAAATCTGTCAACAAGATTTAAAACGCGCAAACTCGGTCATTTATAGCCATGCTCTAGACCATGGTAAGAAATGGACTCCTTCGGTAAAGTCAAAATGAATTTATGAACGCTGAAACAGAAGTTACAGAGTAACATGTTACATAATTTATGAACGAACTTGGTCACAAAAAAGTAAGAAATGTGTACTTTGTAACGTTTCCTGAACGCACCCCTTGTAAGATAACGATTTTTCGCTACTTATATTTGTTGCAATTAAAACAATAATTTCTTCCAGAAAAGTGTTAAAAATTATTGTTTTGGCAATAACTCTGAAACGAACAAAGATATCGAACTGTTGTCTTCACATTTTTTCTCGCAAATTTAATCTACTTTCCGATTATGATGTCATAGTTATAACGCATGATTTGAATTTTCGGGATAAAATCAAAAAACTATTACAAATTGCGCCCTCTTCCAATTTTATTAGAAACAATTATGTATCAGTGGAAACGACAATTAAAATAACTGACCTTTCTCTTCTAAATAAGCTTAAATTTAGTAAAATCGGATAAGTCGTTTAGAAGTTACAGCGATTTTAATGATTACACTTTCAATAGCTTCCCCCACTCTTATCAAGGTCGGTACGCCAATGAGCCTTAAACCAAAATGATGCAGAATTATCTAAGCTTTCGAATGATGTGATCAGAGATATATCATAATGTGGGAATTTCGGAGAAATTTAGAATATTAAAAATTAATTTCCAGAATTTTCTCATGGTCACTTTAATAATAATTTTTTTCCCCCAATTTTGAATGCTTAGTAGTTTCCGAGATATGGCCGGTGGTCACCCTTAATGAAACACCCTGTATATTAAAAAGAAAACTTGTATTAAACGATTTTATTTTAAAATCTGCTGATACGCAAACCATCCATCACTACAGTTATGTTTAACTGTCCCATGGGCATTTTAACCAATGATCTGCTACCTATAGATGAAGCAATAACAAATGAACCTATTGACAAAACTGTATTTTATTCTGAAGTAACTCCTGTTCCCATTTGCGCCCCTCCACTTTGTTTGCCAAATGTATGCTCTTAAAAGTAGGTATTAACACAATAATGATAGTAATAATACCAAACGTATTTTATTGAGAACAAATAATCTACAATTCCAAAAATAGAAATAATATTTCATGATACCCATAATAAGAGCAAAGTTTAGTATTAATTAATTAGTAGTCATTGCGCTATTCTTTCACTTAGGTAACTATTAAAGTACCTATACAGTGAGGACCTAAAGTCCGCCCCCCCCCCCTCTAACTTCTAAACCGTTCGGTATATTTTAATGAAATTTTGAACGATAATATTTGAGCAAGTCTTGCACTTTTTGACATACCAATGACAGCTTTAAATGTCAAGATGACAGCTGGGTCCGCTTTTGGAATATTTTTTTAAATGGAAAGGGGGTTCCAATGGTACCTCATTTTGAAGGTATTTTAATGCTTAAAACATTCTCCAATTTAAAAAACATTTGGTTCAGTATTTTCTAAACAGGAATCAATAATATCGGTTTCTACATTATGACTACCACTGTTTATAACACACTTTTTTTTACCTATAGTTGTCTATTGATTGTTGCTGTCATACTGTTTTTAAATGTCTGATTGACAGAAAATATTTTTACCTCGAAATTGTCTTAAATGGCTCGTTCTTTAGAAGATAAATTTGAAGCGATTATTATTTTTGGCGAAGCTAACCGAAATTACCATGCTGCTATTCGTATGTTCAATGAACGATATCCGGAACGCCAAATATGCAGAAAATTTTTGCGAAAACTAATCTTAAAATTTCAAGAAACTGGTTCGGTTAAAGACGCACCAAGGTCTGGAAGGCCAAAAATCGTGGAAGATGTGAAAGTCCAAGTTTTAGCTGAAATGGTTGTTACTCCCCAACAGCCAACGAAACACGTGGGTGAGGCATGTAATGTTTCTCGTAGTTCCGTCAAAAGAATTTTGAAAAGCCATAAATTTCACCCATATAAAATGAAAATTATACACGAACGATGATCCAGATAGACGACTAGAATTTTGCGAAATTATGTCAGAAAGAATCGTAAGGAATAATAACTATTTGCGGAATATCTGTTTTAGCGACGAAAGTACTTTTTTCTTACATGGACGAGTTAATACCCAAAACTGTAGGTACTGGAGTGATGAAAACCCTCATGTTTTTCGGGAGGGACACACACAGTTTCCCCAGAAAATAAATGTTTGGGCAGGCATTTTGGGTAATCACATTATAGATCCCATTTTTTTGGAATATAATCTTAATGGCCCCAGGTACCTGGTTATGTTGCAACATACAATTACTCCACTTATTAATGATGTTGTTGCCCAAAACCCACATGAGTTTCAAGAGGTTGTATTTCAAAAAGATGGTGCCCCGCCACACTATTTTAGGCAAGTTAGAAATTACCTAGATGAATCTTATGAAAATAGGTGGATTGGTCGTCGAGGTCCGACAGAATGGCCAGCTAGATCGCCAGACCTAACGCCCCTAGATTTTTTTCTTTGGGGGTACGTTAAAACTGAGGTTTATAAAACGGCTCCAGGCTCATTAGAAGAACTTAGGCAACGAATTACAGATGTTTGTTCAAGGATAACGCCACAGGTGCTTCACAATGTCCGAGAGGAATTTACTAATAGAATATTTATTTGCCAAGAGGTCCATGGCGGTCATTTTCAACAATTGTTGAAGTAACCACTGTTTTGTAGATGTGTCCCTTTATCTTTTGTTTAAAATACTTATAATTAATAAATTTCATTTCATACTGAACCAAATGTTTTTTAAATTGGATAATTTGTTTCGGTTTTGTGTAATAATTGCTGTGTTTTTAGTGTTTTGTGATATATTTTTTTTAAATACTAATTATTAAGATGGGTCGCAGGTCTGAAGTGTGCAAGAATGCGGAATATAATTATTCTGCAGTAAGTTTTCATAGGTGAGCACATAAAAAGTTGAGTTATTTGCAGGTTAGGATTAACTATTCATAGGCGTGGGTAGGTGTCAAAAATAATTAATACTTTACATTTTTGTCATAAAATTGTAATATTTAACGTATAAATGTAAAAAATTATTGAATGCATGCAAACATTATTACTTGCATTTTTAGTAACTTAATTTTTAAATAATTTCAATTTTCAAATTCTCTCCATGGCCATGTCTCTTTTCTGCATGTGTAAAATAATCTATGAAATATATTTTTATATAATATACTTTTATAGGAATATGTAACCGTATTGGTAGTGTGTGAATATTAATTTTATAGCTTTTAATATTAGACCAACATATTTAACAAATTTTTAACAAATTACCGTGTTGGTTGAAAACATAACCTCTAATTTTTAATAGTTTGATTATTTACAGGAATGCTAATACACTTACTTACCATTATTTTAGGATTGTTTTTCTGCATAAAAATAATAAATTACCAGTCAAACATTTTGAAAACAAATTCATAACAAAAAATAGTTCATAATGACAAGTGAAAGGGAAATCAGTAACCAGACTTCTAATGCCAATGAGCATTTTGACACTTGAATGATCACATTTCAGAAAACCATGCCCCGAAATTGACCTTTTTTTCTGTTATCAATACCATTTTCGTGTCATACCCATAGTCAATCATTGCAAGTCAACAGGTACTTTCCATTTGCTCCTTTTAAACAGCTAAGCAATATCTTTGCTGAGCTAAGTTGTTAAAGAAACTTCACAAACAACTTACATTGAATTTTACTGCTCCGCGGACCCCTTTTAATCATACATTAAAATTCACTGTTCTGCAAACCCTTTTTTTACAAAAGTTAAAAATATTTGATTTCAGATTGGATAATTATATTTCATAGTACACTGAAACGAGACGCCGCTGTGACCATATGATACAGCATAGTAACGAGGTAAAATTTTAACGGGACCAACGTAATCCCCTCTCCCGACCCACTCGAAGCTCTTCACCTCCTCTCTCCTACAAACGATTTTGTCAGCAGATTTAAATAGTGATGTTAAAGAACAGGTAAATTGCTGAACAGGTTCGAACAGTTCGGTTCTCACTCGGGAACCTGTTCCGTAAACCTGTTCACCTGTTCTAAATTATTGTCGCCCACTGACTTGGTAAAAAAAAAAGTAAAAGTGAATGGTCGGGAGTAGTAAAAACCACGTTTTTGTTAATCACTTTTTAAAAAAAAAAAAAAAGGTCGCTACTTCCGTCAGCCTGTTGTATAGTGACCTTTTACCTCTTTTTTTGTGACAATAGAAGAACAGGTGAACAGGTTCCCGGGTCAGAACTGCTGAACTCCCGCAGCAATTTCCCTGCTCTTTAACATCACTCAACCGCAATCATCTGTCATAAGTCTATCTAAAGAACCGGTTCAGTTCTTTTACAAAGAACAGTTCACTGAACAGGCTATCTCTAACCTGTTCTAAAGAACCTGTTCCGTTCTTTTCTTAACAACTCTAGATTTAAATAGCATTTATGAATGGCGTGTGGCATCTATAGGTAGCAGATCATTGATTTAAACTAACGAAAATATTTTAAACCGCATTTGACAACTGCCGGTGTCGGGGTTGCCAAGTTGTGAGAGTTGTGACAACCAACCCATGAGACTATGAGCCCTGGTATCGCCTACCATTTGTCGAAAAAAACATGGCAAACTAAAACCAAGCAATGGAAAATCCGGACCAACATGTCTGCTAACATTTTTAAATGTTTGCATTTAAAAGCTTATATCGACATATACTAACCAATAATAATTGCCAGTCGCATTAATCCGTGCGGTATCAGTTTTACGCCATAGGACTAATTTAATTAAAGGATGAACACAATGATAGCGCCGCTGCAGCTAATGAACAAAAGAGATATACGATATCCAAAAAGGTACTTATAATTGATGATCTATCCCCGACTCTGTATTCTTATCTCTCTGGTTTCCACTCAATAAAGCAATTGTGGAGACTATTAACACTCTGGCTGCGAATGACATCCGGCTATTAGCCACTCTCTCCCCTTATTAGACTCGTTTTATATCTTCGCTTTTACTGATTTTTGTTAAAAACTATGCAGTTTTTCTGGATAACTTTATTTTTAGCGGATAGTGGCTATCATAAAAATATACCGTGCGAGCAAAAATAATTTGCATCAAAAAGAGCCTTGCTTCTATAAGGACGTAATGCTTAGCCGTAGAGCTTAATACCTGTTGGGTTTCAGTAACTACCTGAATTACCGACCAGTCAGTTATTCCGTCATCTTTGACAGCCCTTACAAGTAATTTGATTCATCGCTAATTTTTCCAATTTCTTTAACAATTTACACATTCATTGTTGAAGCGTATTTTCGAAACGGGGTTAGAGTAAATGGTGGGTGGCAATACAATCCGGGTTTGTGCATGGACGATTTTCACGAACATTTTCCTAACGTTGCTTTTATTGCTGGGGATTTTTACCATTGCGTGAAAAGAACCGTGGCTGTGTTTAGGGAAACAGGTTGACTCTCAATGGTTTACCCAAAATTTATTGGAAAGAAATTATTTATTGGACCTGACATTTTTTTCGGATGAAGCCTGGTTCCACCTCTCCGGTTATGTGAATTTTCAGAGTACATGTAATTATTTTTCTTTTTCTTTCTGTATATTCTTACTTTGTTAATTTTGTAAACAACAAAAATAAATTTGTATTTATCTACTAAACTTATTTTATTACTCATTAGTTTGGCATATCATGTCATAACATGAATTTGACAAAATTTTAACCTAGATTTGGTTAGATATATCGTCCCCATATCTCTGTGATCTAAACCAAGCCCTACGTTTTTTAATCCAAGCCCTCTTTGATTTTGATGCAAATAATGTTTGCTCGCACGGTACAGGACGGGGGTTGAAAGTTTGATGCCCACTATTGGGATCCCGTAAATGGTAAAAAATTCAGCGAAAGTTAAATTGGGATATCGTTGGGAAATTTGATTAGCAACCCGTCAAAAACTAATGATTATTTTTATTTTTACTAGCTTTATACAAAGAAATGGCGACAAGTTAATTTATCATTTTTATTGCCGATTTTTTTTTTCTATAACTCGTTATCATGCAGATATTAATTCTGATATTTTATCTTTCTGGTATTATTATCCGTACTGTGGATCCGTGGATTATATATGCACTTAAGTTCAGCCAAAATATGCAGTTATTTGCATTTTTTTCCCAAAATATGCAATATTTCCTAATTTATTATAGTAAAATGAGGTAAAGAAACACATTGGGTTCTAAAAAATATGTTTAGTTTTAAAAAAATGCAAAAAAAATACAAAGAAAAATAAAAGTAAACAATTTTTTAACCTAAAATTGTATAAAAGGCATTTATTACTAAATATTTTTCAAAATTTTTAACTAAACAGGATTGTCTTCTATTAGTAAAAATATGTTTATACAAAGAGAAGCTTCTTTCAACATCTACTGATGTAAATCGGACAATACTGCAACTTGGGTAGCAAAATATAAGGCTAAGATACAACTTCGTTGGATGGTTTACCCTCATAACTGCTTTTTACTGCAGTTAAGTATTTAAATCCTTCATTCTTTTTTACAGTTACATCCAATTTGTTCCTTACTTGACCTCCTACTTTACCAGGAATGTTGTTACATTTAGCGGAAAAAGTTTCAGCAATACTAATTGAGTCTCTTAAACTTAAATTTCTACTCTCCAACGAGGATCTTGGATCGTAAAATTGAAATTAACCTTAATAGAAACAAGATCTTTAGCTAATCTTGCACTTTTTAACAACCCTTTACTTTACACAACACACTGCGAATCGTCATCTAAATCCAAAATGAGTTCTTTCATGGCTTCGAAATGCTCTGCGTAGAATATTGCTGTCCTCCATGTTCCCCACCGGGTAATTACAGGTTCTGGAGGTAAACTAACTCCTGGTAATCTCTCCTTATACAACTGCACTCTTAGAGGAGCTTTTAAAAACACTTGTTTTACATTTGAATTTAATTTATTTTAATTTAAATGCAGTTTGTTTAGCAGGTAATTTTATTAAATTACGCCTTATTAAGTGACAATAAACAACCCCTATTAACAATATACCTGGAAACGCCCAATAAATACCTTGTGTATAACCAAAATGTAAATATAATTATTATAATGTTCAGATTGGAAAATTCCTGAAATAAGTACCGAACGTTAAACCTTTAACGTTTTAAATTTTTTGATAAGCCGAAAACATCAAAATATGCTCTTAAAATAACAATTTATAAAAAATATGCATTTTATTATAAAATTGACAAAATATGCAAAAATGCATATATACAGTGTCACCAGTAAAGACCGCATCATATGGGATTTTTGAAGTGAAAACTTCTTCAGGTGCGTTTAGCACTTTTTGTGGGCACTGAATTAAACTGAGCCGTCACGCGTCAGCGTCAGGTTCGGCTGTGTAACGCTCGAATTCGACTCCTATATTCAATCCGAACTGACCCTGACCTTCCGGTCTGTTTATTCGTAAACGTTATATGAAAGAGCATGACGTGGAAACAGTGTGCGACACTTGTTGCGTCTCAGGTATGTTCTGGCATTTTTTAAATTATATATTTACGTAGGGTGAAGTAATGTAATTAGTTTTACCGTAATTGCTTATTCCATGGACCTAATTTATTATGATTTCTGACTTCTGTTGAAGATGTAAAAATTCAAGGGTTGTTCAATTTTAGGAAATATCTTTTTTCGTATGCAGTTAAATTATCCCGTATTTCAAGTTTATGTTATTTTTGAAGTGAAAACTTCTTTAGGCGCGTTTAGCACTTTTTTGTGGGCACTGAATTAACCTTGTTGAAGTTTTCACTTCTGTCGTGTGGTCTTAAGCACACACAATTTTTTTTATTAATAGCTTTATTCGAAATTTGACTTTGGCATCCAGTTCTGCTTCGATCGAGATGAAAATTAAGCAAAAAAATTGTAGTCACGTGATTCGGATTATCTGTCAAATTTTAATTTTTTCCAAAAAATAATTCAAAAGTGGGGTTATTTCTGAAAATATCGAAAAAAGTTATTAGAAAAAGTTTTTTTAAATCCAGTTTCTAGCCCACTCGCAAAATTTCAGGTGGATAAGATAATTTTGATTTTTTACCTATATTTTGTAAATTGCACCACTTTTGCAAAATAAGACTCAACGCAACCTACATAAAACTTTTTAGTTGTGACAATGCTTTATTTCAGATACATTTTCTTTAAAGTAGCGCCATATTAAATGTGTGTTTTTCTACAAAATCAAAATTGGGCTATTAATATTTGGTCGCATGTGATGCAAAGTTTATTTGTTTTTGACCCTGTATAAGGTAACTTCATAAAATAAGTATTTTTAAAAACCTAGTGTGTGTCTGAAAATAATACACCTTAATATTACGACAAAAAAGAACATAGCGTCATCAGTAAAGTGTTCTTTAAGTGGAAAATAAATTTTAGTTTAACTAAACGTAAAGTTTATCTATTTTCAACGATTTAATTTGAAACCCTTTCTTTTATTTTTTATTTTTTTACTTTCAGACACAAACTACGTTTTCAAAAATATTTATTTTATGAAATTACCTTATACAGGGTCAAAAACAGATGAACTTTGCATCACATGCAACCAAATTTTAATAGCCCAATTTTGATTTTGTAGAAAAACACACATTTAATATGGCGATACTTTAAAGAAAATGTATCTGAAATAAAGCATTGTCAAAACTAAGAGGTTTTATGTAGGTTGCGCTGAGTCTTATTTTGCAAAAGTGGTGCAATTTACAAAATATAGGTAAAAAATTTTGAATGTGGGCTAGAAACTGCATTTAAAAAAACTTTTTCTAATAACTTTTTTCGATATTTTCAGAAATAACCCCACTTTTGAATTATTTTTTGGAAAAAATTAAAATTTTACATATAATGCGAATCACGTGACTACTATTTTTTTGCTTAATTTTCATCTCGATCAAAGCAGAACTTGATGCCAAAGTCAAATTTCGAATAAAGTTATTAATAAAAAAGAATCCCATATGATGCGGACTTTACTGGTGACCCTGTATGCATTGTGCATATATTCCGCCATTTAATTATCAGCATTAGATTAGCAATAGATTATTGTGCGAAAAAGGCCAACCTCTTTATGCCAAATTTCACATAACAAAGCAGGTATTAAAGCACCTGTAGTTTTTATAAAAGAATTATGATACTAAAAAGGGTCAGTTTCTACAAAATTCCGAAATGATGTTGAGACTATTAACCCTTGGATGAAAATAACAGTCCGTTAGTTGCTCTTTTCCCTTTTGTAGCGCGGGTAATTTAAAAATACATAGTCTTTGTTTATCTTTATGCGAATGTGCCTATCGTTAACTGTTAATAGTTTGACGTCTGTTTGCTTCCGAAACCTCATGTTATTTTTAACTGCGTTTTTTATTTGCAGATATAAAAAATCGGGAAACATCCCATGTGATAAAAAAGACAATGAAGAGTTTAAATAAAAAAGTATTATTACTTTAGTGTATCTCTTAAATTTAAGCATAGGTATATTATAATGGTAGTATATAGTAATATCGAGTGGTAAACCGCGGAGGAATTTTGGTGTACAAATCTTGAGAATTATTGGCATTAGTAAAGAAGTTAGTAGGCATTACAAAATTAGTTGGTGTATAAGTGGTATTAGTTGGACAGTAAAGGAATTAGTTCATGAACTAGTGGCATTAGTCGATGCATTAGAGGAATTAAGCATGGTGGCTAAGTCACCTGTCATTTATGTTGACCTGTTGGTTGAAGTCTGGTCTATTTTACAAGACGTTGGCGACAGAGACAAGACTGGGTTAAGTTCTTTAACTATCGCATTCACCATATTTTAAACTTGTACGGGAGTCTCAATGGTGTATTAATGGCTTGCAAAAATACATCGTTTATTTAATTTACAATTGAAATATCGAACTCAACGTGCGATAGACTAAACACTAAGGCGTTATTATTGGTAAAGCATAGAAATACATTTGACATGGACTAAACTTACCAATGGAAAACGCTATGAACAACCCTGACAACATGCAAGAGTTTCGCCGCCCAAATATTGTAGAAGAGCCAACCAAGCGGGAAGTGGTGAGGCTGCGCATGTTCAGCGTTGAATGCTGCGTTGTCATATTATAATTTACGTACGCGCCGTAGTACAAAGCCGCCAAAGTGTCATGTGTTTTTAAATACAAATAGCTGGATTAGTTCTCAGTGAGCGCAAGGTTTGGCAACATATTGTACATTAATTAAAATGGATAAATGAATAATATTACATTTATAATAGCAAATGATGATAAATGAATTTTTAATTACTAGAAATAGGAGAGTTAATTACCTTAAATTGGTTTATTCTACTCACCGTTCAACCTAAATAAAAAACACCAAGAAAATTTAGTCTCTGAAACCTGACGCGTGAGCTTGCTACGGCCCACTACTGAACTGGGAACTATTAGGAAGAAACCAGTATCAGCTGTTAATGTCACATGTGGGTGTCAACTGTCGAAACGCTTTGTTTTCAGAATAAGTTGACTCTACCTTGAAAATAAAACTGAAATGATAGTTACTTTAAATTGGTTTCCTGCAACCAAATCCTAAATAAATAAAGTTTAAAAAACACGCTTTGATAATCCTTAATCAAACTAAAAAGCGGAAAATAAATATAGTTTAAAATTATTCTTGAAATTCTTAATATAGGCAGAAAATAATAATGAACGATAAACATTAGTATTATTGTGAAAAAAGCGTGGGGTGCTCGATATACGAAAAATATAGCACAAAGCGACCCACGCTTTTTTTACAATAATACTAATGCTTATCGTTCATTATTATTTTCTGCCTATATTAAGAATTTCAAGAATTATTTTAAACTATATTTATTTTCCGCTTTTTAGTTTGATTATATATTATCAAAGCGTGTTTTTTAGTTTTTTTAGGAGACCAGACCCGAGATCTTATTGAGGTAGATGTCGGCGGATCGACCTTCAGTCTAAGTCCCTGCGAGTGGTCAATTTTTTATGACGTACATCGCTGGTTTCACGAGTTTTTAGTAAATAGCGTATTTTGTTTAATTATTTCCTCAGTAAACAAATTAAGATTTTAAAAACTGAAGCCGTAGAAATGATTTTTTTCTTCCTGTATGTGATATGATAAAAATCAAAATTTAGTTAGGGAAAATAAAACAAGTTCTTTAATATTGCAAAAATTACTTTCTAAACAAATAAATATAGTTTAAAAAACTAAAAAACAAGCTTTAATAATTATTACTCAAACTAAAAAGCGAAAAATAAATACTCTAGTTTCAAATAATTCTTGAAATTCTTAATATAGGCAGAAAATAATTGAACGCTAAACATTAGTATTATTGTGAAAAATGAATTTTTAAACTATATTTATTTTTCATTTTTTAGTTTGAGTTATTATTAAGAAAGAATTTTTTTTTGAGTAGCTTGAGCTAGATTAGTAGATTATTGTATTGTCACGGTATAATAATATGTACTCTGGTATTGTCAGCGGTTCTTGATAAGTCTACAAACTTTAAATTAAATCTGACCACATAAAGTGTGTCAAAATCGGGTTTAAAGAAGTCGGTTACAAACAAACATACATACAAACACGAACAAACGACAAAAATTTTCAAAATTAAAAAAAAAAATTGTCAAAATTTGATTTTGACTAGTAGAATTTTTTTTTTAATTTTTCTCTATTTTTAGCGACAATATCTATAGGACCCCACGTTTGTTTCATTACTATCGGTTATTGTAATAATTCTGACATATTGATAGGTGTCAAATTTTGACAAGAGAATTATATTAGAATAGACAAGTATCAATGTGTGCACCAACAAAAGGAAGCCTTATTGAGCAGTATCGTAGGGCTGCCTACCAAGCGGGACAAATATGGGGTCGGTCCCTAATTCACGATGAGAAACCTCCTTCACCTGAAGGATGGGCTGGACATTGAAAGTGGATCGATGGGAGCCCAAATGGAGCGGCAAACCCCAAATTTGGTCTGCTTTAAAAGGGTTGGAAAAATGTGGGTGTAGAGGGCAGTGCGACAGCATGCGATGCTCCTGTCGCAAAGCAGGACTTCCTTGCACTCCTGCATTTACGATTTGTCAAGGGACATGTGAAAATAAACAGGTTACCTAAATAAAGACTTAAAATTTTAGCTGTTTTTTTTTCAATCATAATTGACTTGATTAGAGATTATTCAAGATCAATCAATATCAAGTAGAAATCATGTATTTCTATTTTTTTGCCGTTAAATCACTTGGAAGACCATACAATCTCATTTAATGGATTTCGACACATTTTTATAAATTTTTACCATTATTTCAAAAAATCCATGCGCCGCCTATGATCGTCGTAGACATCTATAATTTTAGAAAACACGGTTTTTATACCTTTTTAATGTTTATTACTTATTTTTATTATAAATTCGTTCACGCTAGCCGTTTAAAATTTTCTTTACGCAAAGTCTGCAAACATGCCCATTTTTCCAATCATATAGCAGTTTTCAAGGTCAATAAAGGTCATATCGATCTGAAACATTTTTTTTTTAATTCTCCATCCCCGAGTTATATAATATAGAGCAGCGGTTCTCAAACTTTTTTGGTGACGGAACCCTTTTGGGAAGCAAAATACTTGATGGAACCCTACAATAAAACAATAGTTTTTAAAAGTGTATTCTTTATTAATAAGCATAATAAAAGTACAATGTAACAGTTACTAATTATTACTTACTTTACCACATGGCAAGTACAATAATAATAGATATTAAAAAAGAAAAAATCTAACTAATGGGAGGTATGAAACTGTTTTTTATTTTTCATCAATTGGTTGATATCAGGTTTGATAGAAGACAGTTGAAGTCTCATATCAGGTTCGGCGTCCAGTCTATTGCGATATTTTGTTTTCGTGGCTGCATAGGTTGAGAATCCTGTTTCGCACAAATATGTTGTTGGGAACGGGAAAAGAATATTCAGAGCCATTTTGCCAAGCATTGGATATTCATCACGGATTCTGCACCAAAAATCGTTGAGAGGCGTCGTTTTGAACAGTGACTCCATACTTGTGTCTGATGACATTTCTAAAAGAGATTCATATATCTCGTTTGACATACTTTCGGGCTTTTCCAAGTTGGGTAAAAAAGGATTATGAATCCATGAATTCAGTTTCATTTTTGTATTCTGTTCTTCGGGAAAATACTTTTCAAAAGATGCGCGCATCGAACTGAGATATTGAACCAATTCTTCAAACACATCATCTTGAAACATTTCTGAGTCGTTATCGCTAACAAACTCACTGAGTGACGTAAAGCTTTCTATTTCTTTCTTACCAACGCAAATAATCCAAAAATCTAATTTTCTTTTGAAGGCAGTTATTTTGTTATAGGCCTGAAACACTGTTTTGTCTGTTTACCTTGCAATGATAAATTCAATTCGTTCAGTTTTTGAAAGATATCCGCCATAAAAGACAATCGGAATAACCAAGTTTTATCATACAAACGGTCCTTCAAATTAAAAGAAGTATCTGCTGAAAGAAACATTTGTAACTCGGCTCTAAGTTCAAATAGCCTTGTTAAAGTTTTACCCCGAGACAGCCATCGCACTTCTGTATGGAGCAGCAGTGTTTTATGTTTGCTGCCATAATCTTCACACAATAATGAGAACAATCGGGATTGTAGTGGTCGTGATTTGATAAAATTAATTATTTTTACCGCTTCATCCATAACTAATTTTAGATTTGACGGTGTTTGCTTCATCGCAAGTGCTTGTCTATGCAGAATACAATGGCTGGAACTACAATTAGGCGCTTTATTTTTTATTCGTGACACTGCTCCTGCTGTTTTACCTGTCATCGCCTTGGCCCCATCTGTACAAATGTCAATGCAATTGTTCCAACTGAGATTATTTTCTTCAAAAAATATATTTGTTTTATTAAAAATGTCTTCCCCGGTAGTGTTTGTGAGCAGCGGTGAACACATAAGCATGTCTTCTTCAAAAGAACTTTCATATGGATATCTCACGATAACCAGCAAGATAGCCAAACCAGCGACATCAGTTGACTCGTCCATTTGCAAGGCGAATCGTGTTTTTTGTAGACGTGTAACTAGTTCTTGTCTGACGTAGCTTGCCAGATCATGGATTCGCCGTGAAACAGTATCGTTTGATATAGCGGCACAGTAGAAAGATGCTTTGCAGATTTTTCATCGAGCATACATTTTGTTATGTCTAATACACATGGCTTTATTAAATTATCAGCGATAGTGTGCGCTTCACCTGCTTGTGCAATGCGATAGCTAACTAAATATGATGCCTCCGTGGCCTTTTCGTTGATAGTTTTTGTTACATGCATAATATTTTTTTGACTTTCCAATAACTGATCTTTTTTACGAACAAAAAATTCTTTATTCTTGTCTTTAGACTCGGGGTGTACAGTTTGTAAATGTCGGCGCAATTTGGCAGGTGCCATGGAACTATTAGGAAGCAGTTTACTACATAGCATGCAGAGAGGTGAGCCGTTGGAATCAACAAATTCGAAACTGATATATGATTCATCATACTTCCTTTTTTTCGTCTTTGAAACCGTCGAGCTTGACGTCGTGGCATCATCATCTGGATCGGTGATTGCTATATTCTCCGCACGTACTGCTTTTGAACATTCAGCGTCATTAGAAGATGTTGTTGCAACACGTTTAACACCTTTAAGCCAACGTTCCATTCATCTTTATTTATAATGTTACACGTCAGAATGGTGGGGTCTAAATAATGCACAATCGTTACTGCGTATAAGAGACTAAGTTTAGTACAATGAAGAAATGTATAAAACTGAGACAACAGAATACAGCAGGCAGTAGAACAATGAACACTAGTTTCTCGCTAGCGAGCTTGTAGTAGGTAGGTAGGAACTTATCGCTCCGAACGCTAATCGTCAACTGACTGTCGAGGCGCGACGCGCGATCGCCGCTTTTATACTTAGTCCTAGACTCGATCTCGAATATTCTCGAAAATACTCGAGTCGGCGCCTTTGATAAACAAAAAGCAAAAATAAAAAGAAAAATATAAAAATTGCGTTGTAAACAATTCAGAGGCGGCTTTTATCAAAGGGACTGGGCGCTCACAAGTATACAAGTATACATGTTGATACCAAACTTATGAGATATTGTACCAGCTATTGTAACACATGTTTATACAAATACAAATAAATAAATAAATATACCTACGCGCGGCCGCGGAGTCAAAACGTTCGACCAGAGAGAGGTATTTTGATTTTTTTTCTAAATTCTTGAGGAACCCCTACAGAGGTATCGCGGAACCCTAGGGTTCCGCGGAACACACTTAGAGTATAGCTGATATAGAGTATAATATCGCCCATATTGAAAAAGCCTAAGATTTAAAAAATTATTGTCCACCATTTTGAAAAAATGACGGTATGGGGTGTCATACGGGTCTAGGAGGGTGGCTAATCGGGTCAAATCTCTTAAAATATCGTTTTCTATAACTATGCCAAATTTCATGCTTGTATCACAATTTGGCGTTTTTTTTCTCGAGGGAAATGGACTATTAGAGTTTTTTCATTAAGGTGGGAGTATCAACATGCTTGCCAACCTATAACCTATTTCGCGTAGATTTATTTATGTTTTCTAGTTTTTATACAAAATTTAAAGAAAATCAGTATCGACATGATATTCTATAGGTAATAATTGACATATTTAATAAATATCAAGGAATTTCATAACTTATTTTAGGAGAATTGTATAGCGAAAAATATCGGATAAGATTTTTTTTAACATTATTATGTCATTGTCATTCATTGTTCTTTCACTATACAATTCTCCCAAAATTAGCAATGAAATAAATTGATATTTTTGTAATATATCAGGTACTACCTAAATAATGTACCGACAATATTGATTTTCTTTAAATGTTAGTTATTAAAATAATAAGCTCAAAAAATCAACGCGAAATAGGTTCTAGGTTGGCAACAGATTGAATGACGTTGAGAATTCAACCTTAATATCATTTTTTTAAACGATTTAACATATTGACACCTGTCAAATTTTGACAGAAGAATTTTTTGCTTATTTTTCCCGAAGTCTTCGCATCGAATACTATACGACCCCATAATTTGTTTCGTTAAAATCGCTTCTTCGTTTTATACCTGACAGCTGTCAAAATTTGACAGGAGAATTTTTTGCGCGTAGATTATTGTATTGTCAGCGGTTCTTGATAAGTCTACAAAATTTAGATTAAATCTGACCGTTTAAAGTGGGTCAAAATCGGGTTCAAAGAAGTCGGTTGCTGTTTGTTTCATAAATTATTATCATTATTTATATTAATTATTGTTACTGAATAAGCATTATGTTCTAGCATGTTTTCCTCACACCAATATAGATTTTCTAATCCGCAATATTTTGAAATGAAATTTTGCCTAAACGACTAAAGTAAACATATAACATATATACATATTTGGAATCAGAAAAGAGTGAGGAGTTAAAAAAAAAATATACAGGGTGTTCCATTTTAAAAAATCGACATTGGCATTATTAAACAAATTTACGATGTTCATTTGTTTTGTCCGATAACAAATTCTGGCAGTTCAGGATAAATCATGCAACTTTGGTAATTCAAAGTTTTTTCTAGGTCTTCAAATAAAAGCTCCAGGGGTGCTCCAAAATATACGGATAAACCCTGTACAGGTGAAGCTAATAGAAGCGTGTTAATAAGGTAACTTTACGCGTTTCCAAGATCTTCTAATAGGCCACTCGACGCGAAGCACCCTGTATAAATCAACACTAAAATTGTGTTTTTCATTTTGCTCTACCCAAACTTTAAATTAGTAAGTCCAAAGAAGTACAAACTATAAACAACTGAAAATCTCCAGATCATTACCTTTTTTTTTATAGGGCACGCATTTTACGACGTATTCCGGATCGTACGAAGTGTCATTATCTCGAAGACCATCTGTGCCTCGAGTTTCCTTGTAAAGTGCGGCGTCGGCAAAAAAGGAAACTCTCAATATTCTAATGAGAGCGATTACGTGGCCTGATAATACTGCTTTCCAAGTGGTTGAGAATGTTAAGATTTTACAGGGGTGGACTACCTATAACTGAAGAAAATCATATTATAATTACCATTTTTTTAATATTTAGTCTATTTATTGTTTTTTGTTATTTATTTCATGCGATGCTCAATAAAGTAGGTACTTGGCTGAAATTCTGGTCAATATTATTTTTTTATGGAATTATGTCTGGCTCTATTCTACTTTATACCGTGCGAGCAAAAGTTATTTGCATCAAAGAGGTTTGGATTAAAAAACGTAGGGCTTGGTTTAGATCACAATGAAATGGGGACGATATATCTAACCAAATCTAGGTTTCAATTTTGTCAAATTCATATTATGACATGATAATATGCCAAACTAATAAGTAATAAAATAAGTAGACAAATACAAATTTATTTTTGTTGTTTACAAAATTACCAAATTAAGACTATATAGAAAGAAAAAAAAATAACATAAATTGCTGAAATTGGCCATTTGTAGAGACATGCTCCAAGCATAAATTCACCCGTCTCTTCATATTTTCGAAAGTTTTGACCAGCATCTCTGGAGAAATGTTACCATATTCTTGGATAATCCTTTCTTGAAATTGTTCTAAATTTGTAACTGGTGTTTAAAAAATAGTGTTCTTTAAATGAGGAAAAACGAAGTAATCCATAACCGTTAAACAACTTGATCTAGGTGGGAATTCAAGGTCTGATCGAAAACTGATCAATCTGTCGTCGAAAAAATTGCGTAAGTAGTTTCGACGGCTGTATGGGCGGTTACACCGTCCTGTTGAAAATATCCAAAACGTAGTTCGTCCTCAAGTAATTGCTCCAGAAATGGATTTAAAATATTGTCTCTATACCGCTGTGCTGCTATACCGCTGTGCTGTAACTGTGTCATGGAAAAAAATAGGACCAACAATTCTTCTTCGGGAAACAGCTAACCAGACACCAATTTTTTAAGGGTGCAATGTGGACTCTACAAAAAAAAGAGGATTTTCACTACTTCACATGCGTGTATTCTGAGAATTCACATAACCGGAGAGGTGGAAACAGGCTTCATCCGAAAAAAATGTCAGGTCTAATAAATCATTTCTTTCCAATAAATTTTGGGTAAATAATTGAGCGTAATTCCTGCGTCTTTCAAAATCTGCGGCTTGTATTTCTTGGAATACTTGCACTTTATAAGGAAATAAATTTAGCTGCTTCTTAAGAAGTCCTGCATGTTCCATAAGATCTTCCCACTTCTTGGGACAGGCGTCTTATACAATTTGTTGGCTTATTTTACATTATTTCACGAACGTTTGCAACAAGTTCTTCTGTTCTTACAGATGGTCTTCCTGCTCCTTTGTTGTTGTATAGAACCTGTTTCTCTAAACACAGCCACGGTTCTTTTCAGGCAATGATAAAAATCCCTAGCAATAGAAGCAACGTTAGGAAAATGTTCGTGAAAATCGTCCATGCACAAACCCGGATTGTATTGCCACTCACCATTTACTCTAACCCCGTTTCGAAAATACGCTTGAACCATGAATGCTTTGTGCTGTTCTGTAAAGTCCATTGTGTGAATTGTTCAAGAAATTGGAAAAATTAGCGATGACTCAAATTACTTGTAACGACTGTCAAAGATGACGGAATAACTGATTGATTGTTAATTATTCAGGTAGTTACCGACATCCAACAGGTATTAAGCTATACGGCTAAGCATTACGTCCTTAGATGCAAGGCCCTCTTTGATGCAAATAATTTTTGCTCGCATGGTAGGAGCCATTTCAGGATTCGTACTAAATTAATATTATTACATTTTGTCATATTCTTGTCCCTCCGTGTGTCACACGACATTTTACAAGCAAATAAATGATGAAATTTTAAAAGTACACTGAGAAAAAAGCCTTCCATTCCTTATAGTTAAGGAGCTAGCGTGCAAAAAACGCCATAGTTGGCTGCCCGTCAGTCGAGTTTGAAAAAACGTTGCCATTACTCCACTGGTGCTTGAAGTTTTGCTTTTACCCATCAACTTTAAGATTTATTGGCAATAATGACATAGGGCGATTGAGTGAGGAGCCCGTCAGTCAGGTTGAAAATTAGGTTCTGTAGGTTGCCAAGATCATGTATCTAAAATTTCGTTGCGATCTAACCACTAGATCGTGAATTAGGCCAAATGGAAGATTATAATTTGTTTTTTGACCGCCATTTTGTTGGCCATAGTAAGGAGCCTCTCCAAAACTTGTTTCTACCTCTTCGTTTGGATAAAATGACAGCAAAAATGCACTTGACTGACAAATCGAATCACGACGTTCTTCCCTGGGTGACCTACAAAATCTCGAAAAATCCAATTTTTCCGTCTTTAGCATGGCTTTTTCAGAAATTCAAACAAAATCATCAGTCAATCATTTTTCCTGATTTTTAGACATCCAATTAAGTAGAAATCACAAACGACTAACATTTTCCTCGAATATTTTCAATTTGGCCATACTTTAAAAATTTTCTGATTTTGGACTTTTTTATAATGGCTCAATAATAAAATCAATAATGCTGTTCCAAATGGACTTAAAAGTAAAACAATGTATGATGATGATGTTTGATGACCTAAAAAACGTTTCAATACATAACTATCACCTATTTACCCATTCCTCCACCCCTATTCATTCGTTGAATTTATGTTATATTGGATTCAGTAATCAAAAAATATAGAATTTTTGCCACAAAAAGATACGATAACCAATTTCAGCAGTAAGAAATGAATAATTACTGAAGAAAATCGAAAATTAAATGGTTATTATTTATTGAATGAAATTGTTGGCATATTTGGGTTGAGCAAGCTGGGTTTGTTATATTATATATATAATGATTAAATTAATGTAAATTAAGTAAAAGTAATAGTTACAATATAATCAACAATTAAATATCTGTTTTTTTCTATATTGAAATTGAAATGTTACTAACACAACCCAGCTTGCTCAACCCAAATATGCCAACAATTTTATTCAATAAATAATAACCATTTAATTTTCGATTTTCTTTAGTAATTATTCATTTCTTACTGCTGAAATTGGTTATCGTATCTTTTTGTGGCAAAAATTCTATATTTTTTGATTACTGAATCCAATATAACATAAATTCAACGAATGAATAGGGGTGGAGAAAGGGGTAAATAGGTGATCGTTATGTATTGAAACGTTTTTTAGGTCATCAAACATCATCATCATACATTGTTTTACTTTTGAGTCCATTTGGAACAGCATTATTGAGCCATTATAAAAAAGTCCAAAATCAGAAAATTTTCAAAGTATGGCCAAATTGAAAATATTTGAGGAAAATGTCAGTCGTTTGTGATTTCTACTTAATTGGATGTCTAAAAATCAGGAAATATGATTAACTGATGATTTTGGTTGAATTTCTGAAAAAGCCATGCTAAAGACTGAAAAATTGGATTTTTCGAGATTTTGTAGGTCACCCAGGGAAGAACGTCGTGATTCGATTTGTCAGTCAAGTGCATTTTTGCTGTCATTTTATCCAAACGAAGAGGTAGAAACAAGTTTTGGAGGGGCTCCTTACTATGGCCAACAAAATGGCGGTCAAAAAACAAATTATAATCTTCCATTTGGCCTAATTCACGATCTAGTGGTTAGATCGCAACGAAATTTTAGATACATGATCTTGGCAACCTACAGAACCTAATTTTCAACCTGACTGACGGACTCCTCACTATGGCCAATCGCCCTATGTCATTATTGCCAATAAATCTTAAAGTTGATGGGTAAAAGCAAAACTTCAAGCACCAGGGTGTTCAGTGGAGTAATGGCAACGTTTTTTCAAACTCGACTGACGGGCAGCCAACTATGGCGTTTTTTGCACGCTAGCTCCTTAACTATTATAAGAATTCACTCACTCTTTATACAGCTGTTTAATACTATATGTGACGGCAACGCGCTCTCCTACTGTGAGACAACGAAAATTGCTAGACCGTTGTGTAGTATATTTATTATTCTTCTCGTTTAACATTGCACATGATTATCTATTATGCAACATGGTTTACTGGTCTGAGATGGTAAAATTCGTCCATAGATTAAGTCCAATACTTATGATGGATTGTGCGAAATGGGAATCTTCTATTGCTTTATCTGACATGCAAGGTTTGAAAAAACTTATATAGAAAGTAAAAATAAATAATTAAAACAGATATTAGCACTAATTATTTGTCCAAGTTGGGGGAGAAGATAGTGATTTCTGGTGTTTTTAGTGGCTATCAGATTTTGGAATAATCCACAGTTGCCACGTGCAATTTTGCCACGGCAATAAAAAAGTGCTGTTTCGCCACGCATAATTTTCATATTTTCTAACGAGTTTCTGTCTAGATTTTATGCCTTTTCTTGCAAAACTATCTTAGAATTATACAAAAGTTAAGTATTAAAATATTTATTTTTGTATAGGTACCATGTATTGGTTCTCATAATTTTTAATTAGAAGAAGATAATAAACATTATCGAAAGCTTGGCTAATAGACCAGGCCTTTGAAAATGGTAAAAAATGAAAAAAGATAATAGTAGAATGAAACCCATTGAAAAAGGAAGAGAATATAACAAAAATGAAAGGAAAAATAATTTACGGGCGATCCGAGGTCGGGAAGTGGAAGGGGGTGAGTTTTTAAAGGTAGAAAACGATTTATCTCGATTTCCGGCAAAACTACAAGTTCTATGGAAAAACGTTAAATAGCAAAGTTGTAGATAATAAAAAGATGTACAACTTTTGTATTTATACTTTTTTCATATAACCTCAAAATTTATGTGAAAAATTGAAATCACCAAGTTTTTGGGTTTTTATTTTTATCTTTTATAAAAAAAATTTTTTTTTCACAAAATTTGGTGAAAACTTAACTTTTTATGTCCCAAACACTGTAATTTGTTTGCTTTGAAATATTTATTTTTTCACCTTATTTTGACTTAATATATAAAATGCACCCCAATTTTCAATCGAAAATTCTCACGTCAAAATCCGCTTTTTTAAAAAAGTCGGTGAGCTTTTTGTTCGTTGAAATCTCTACTTTCTGATGGTGTAAAAAAATATACATTATTATGGTAAATATTCTCAAAAAATGCAAAGAAACGAAAAAAATTCGAATCCGAAATTTTTTTAAAAATCATTATGTACAATTTTTAGTTATTTATTAAAATTTATACTTTAATTACTCGAAAAACGTAAGATTCCATGTCAAAGTCAATTTTGAAGGGAATCGGTTTAAAATACACAATGGGATTGACACAGGTAGCCTCACTGCCGTAATAGACGAAAGGACGAGTGGCGAATCTGCACTGACGTGTTAGGTTATCTAATGACCATGGCAAAACGCTACTAAAACAGGTAAATTTCCTTTTCGTGGCGAAACAGAACGTGGCGAACCAGGAAATTACCCAGATTTTGAGGTTAGAAAATCGTTTTTATTGTTTTATTTCTAAAATTTGTTTAACAATTATTCGCCGTCGTGTTTTTTGTTCGAAATGCTAGAGAACAAGTCAATTAAACTTATACCTTATGAAATGTAAAATAAAAAACAAACTGGAATATTAATCACCTACAATCAACAATTACCGAGTTCCTTTTAGCTTTTAAATAGCAAAGCCTTGCAACGGATAAGTTAAGCATTCCTTTTAAAAACTTAACTCAGCTCTGCAAAGATTTTTTCCTCCTTCCTTGCCGCGGTTAAATATGCCCATTTATATTTCTCATACGATTATACGATTTGTTCGCGACGCGTTCCTTTAACAACTTAGCTAAGCAAAACTTTTTGACATAAACTTTCGATTTTTAAATGGGACACCTGGTATATTTTTACTTTTTTTGACACCATATGACATACTAAATACAACGATGTGTCACTTGTAACTTTTTGTCACCAAGAAAATATTTTTTTTCCAAATTTATTGTTTTATCTAAAGGGCTATGAATACCTTAAAATCACTTATATCAGTTCTTTAATCTTGGGAAAAATACAATTTTACTATTTTTGGTCCAATGCTATGTAAAATTTAATCTTTAAAGTTGTATAACTCGTTTTTTTTTTTAATTGCAACATGGTGGCTCGTCGGGTTAAGAAAAAAGAAAGTTCTAAGTTAACTTTTTAAAGTTTTTTAATGGCAGCTTTTCTAAAACCTAATAGTAATAGTGTATAGTATCAAAATAATCGTAATAAAATCCCAAGATTAAAGAACTGAAATAAGCGATTTTAAGGTATTCATAGCCCTCTAGATAAAACAATAAATTTGGAAAAAAAATATTTTCTTGGTGTCAAAAAGTGACAAGTTGTATCGTTGTATCGTTGTATTTAGAATGTCATATGGAGTTAAAAAAAAGTAAAAATATACCAGGTGTCCCCTTTAAAAATCGAAAGTTTATGTCACTTCCGGTTAAACCGGAAGTTCCATAATGTTGAGTCAACCGTCGAAAAATGCAGTTTTATGTCGTATACAAATCCCCCGAATTTTGTTTCATTATCTTGAAAAACAAAAAAGTTAGAGGGGCTAGCCACCTTTCGTGGACACCCGGTATAGTATAGTAGTTTCATGCTAATGTCAGTAATTCCTAAAAAAGCCCTAAAATGAGATATAATATCTTTGTACAATCCCACCCTGTTTTAAAATTAAATTTGTAGAGACAAAGATGCCTTGTTTCAATTCCCTTTTTGTTCTGTTACACAACAAATAAGTGAATTTGCATAATTCTGCTCCACGAAACTCTTTAAAAAGTTTACTGTGTTTTTAATAAAGTAGCCAGATGCACAAGAAGAAATCTTTCCTATAAATGTAAGTTTTTGTTGTGTATATTAAATAAAGCTAAAAAATATTTGGAGGCGTGCAAAAGTTTCTAAAATAAAAAAATAAAAAATCACTTTTACCTTTGGTTTCAGTTAAGATGTGAGCTTAGAATCATTAGATTTGTAATTTGTTTGTAATTCTAATTCTATTAAAATGTTTTTTCGATGCTTCCCAACATCAATGTTTTTCCGCGATACCTTTTCTGTGGACATTCCTAGCCGAAAATGAATAAAAAAACGTTATCATGTCCTCATCTTAGGAGGTGGATCTCTAAGGCCGGCTGTACACAGCCGGAATGTCTATCCGAATTCAGAAACGGAATTAAGAATCTGAATTCAGAACGTACGGAATTGTATATATTTTTATTATATAGCACACATATTCTGATTTTTTCAGATTATGAATTTTTCAGATCGATCTGTCAGAGTAACTCTGACGAGCGTTATGAATTGCGGTTCTGAAAAATTAAGATTATGAATTCGTAACGCACGTTTTTTCATATAATTCAAATATACACGCTCAGACGGTCGGAATTCAGATTCTAAAATTAATTGTTTATTTCAGTTTTGCACAGTTGCGGTTGTGCGTGCGGGAAGACTAGACCTGTTGTAACCTATTGTGATGGATGATACAGAAAATCTTATTTTATGTGTAGAAAGTCGTCCCTGTATATGGGACACAAACCTTGGATGAGTACCAAAACAGAGAAAAAAAAGTACTTAGCTTGGCTGGAAATAAATAAAATTTTAATTCCAAATTGGGATACATTAAGTGACGAGAAAAAAAATTTTTAAGTAACGGTGGTTAAATGGAAGACGAATTGATACTTATTGCACTACTTTTAGCTATTAAAAAAAAAAAGCGCAAACGGAAATACTGGGTGCACCCTCTTAATTTAAACAGGATAAAGGAGAGTCAGTACCTCATGACAGATTTTCTGAATCACTCATCACAATAGGTTATAACAGGACAACAGGTCTAGTCTTCTGGCACGCACAACCGCTACTGTGCAAAACTGAAATAAACAATTAATTTCAGAATCTGAATTCTGACCGTCTGAGCTTGTATATTTGAATTATATGAAAAAACGTGCCTTATGAATTCATAATCTTAGTTTTTCAGAACCGTAATTCATAACGCTCGTCAGAGTCACTCTGACAAATCGATCTGAAAAATTCATAATCTGAAAAAATCATAATGTGTGTGCTGTATAACAGTGGCGGCTCGTGACATTTATCGTAGGGTGTGCGCCGCAGGCAAAATTTTTTCGAGGTGCCACGCTCCTTTTTACCTTTGTATCGATTTTCTTTGTGCTTTTTATCCAAGAAGATAAAAAAAACGCAGTTTTTAAATGGGATTTATATTTTCTTTGTTTTAGCACCAAATTTATTTTTTATTTTTTTAAAATTTTAATAGTTTTATAGTGGGTATATAGTAGTAGATACCTATACAGATTGAAAAAAAAAACATCTTTTTTCTTTTTACAAGTTTGATTTAATTTTAAATCAGGTGTAGGCTTTCCTAATCTTTTTATTTCAATTTTTCTTTGGAAATCGGATGTCGAAAAGTTATTTATAATGTCCTCTACAGAATTTTGGTCCATAACTATATCACTTCGTGTGACACAATCCAAACTACTAGCCATTATTAATTTAAAAACAACACAAAAACATCCACAACACCGTCAATAAACTCCAAACTTATCTAATCGCATCAAAAAACTCATAAAACAATTATATTAAATTATTGAAGTGTGTATTCAGACAGCGCACGGCGACGCCCTCTCATCGGGCGATTAACCGAATATTCCCGATCAATCCGCACAGGGAAAATCCCACGAAAATCCATCAATAAGTGCGCCGAACGAATACACACAGCCGACAGCTGTGGCCGACAGCCGGGACCGGGAGGTGAGCCTGCCCACGCGCTGCGGTCGCGCTTGAAGTCTTTCGCCTTCGCCATTGTTATTATATACAAGTTCTTTATTTCAGTTAAATATTTTTTTAAATAGGTATAAATTTTATTTTTGCTTAGTGCTTGACTTTCTTAGGCAGTGCGCGCGCACGAGCGCACTTGTTGACGAGCCGCCCCTGCTGTATAATAAAAATATATACAATTCCGTACGTTCTGAATTCAGATTCTTAATTCCGTTTCTGAATTCAGATAGACATTCCGGCTGTGTACGGCCGGCCTTACTGCCGCGTTGCCATACTGAAAGGTTTTAGACAAACATTTGGATTTCCCACATCATGATAATTCTTTTAATAGCTTAAGTTTAGCAAACAATGACGAGGGGCGCCATTCGGATCTTGATTTGCTTCAGAATGGAATACGATTTTGGCAATGGGTTCATTTGTTATTGTTTCATCTATAGGTACCAGATCATTGGTTGAAATTATACTCATGTACAGGGTGATCGCGTATAATATTTCCAGTTTCCCCCCTTTAACTTCTTTGTTTCGCAATTAAGAAAAAACTGTTAAATACAAAAGTTGTAGGATTTAATGTAAACTGTGTTGCATAAAAGCGTAACAGTTCAAAGTTATATTTTTTATATGTTATTCCCTGTATATTGTTGCATTATTGGATTCTACGGATAATTCTAAACATAATTTATATATTTAAATTGAACCGTTTTCGACTTATTGATGTTTGAAAATTACTATATTATATAAGAAAATATGGTCAAACGTAAGTTGGATTATACGTGCTAGTGGCAAATCATCCAGAAAGCCTCCTAATTAATTTTGAAGAAATCGCAAATATATATTTCCATTTAACATGACTTGAAATAAATGTGGCCCAATGATTTTATTATCAAGTATGCCGCATCATATATTTACAGATTGACGACTCTGATACTGATAGAATTCTCGCTAACTGTGGGGATTTTCTGTTGCCCAATGCCTTGTATTTTTCCTCTTTATCATGCCATTGGTAGCAAAGGTTGACTCGTCTGTCCAAAGAATTGCTTTGTAAAAAGTTATTATTCTTATTTATTATTCCCAGCATTTCACGGCAAAATTCCATTCTTTTTTCTCTTTGCCGGACAGTCAATTTTGGTGTGGGTCTAATTTTAAAAAGTTTGTAGCCAGATAATTTAACTGTTTTGTAAATTTTTCCATATGATGTATTCCTCAGGTTATCCTGCATTTATCTTATGCCGGTTGAAATGGCTCTAATTGATTTATTCGGATTTTCTTGAAAGCGAGTGAAATGTTCAGTTCAGTATCCTCGTCCTGTGGAATACGTCTTTTCTTTCTATTTAAGTTTGAATCCTCTTGATTTTTTGAGTTTTTTCGAAATTTACCAAGTTACCATTGTTAATATTGTTATCCATGGACACAATACATCTTGACTTGAATGACCTTATTTTCATTTATAATATATAGTAATTTTCAAACATCAATAAGTCGAAAACAGTTCAATTTAGACATATAGTGGTATATGTATATAAATTATGTTTAGAATTGTCCGTAGAATCCAATAATGCAACACTATACAGGGTATTTCATTTAAAAAAATATAACTTTGATCTGTCACGCTTTTATGCAACACCCTGTATCTACGAAGATATATTTTGCAAGAAGTTTACATTAAATCCTACAACTTTTGCATTTAACAGTTTTTTTCTTAATTGCGAAACAAAGAAGTTAAAGGGGGGTAACATTATATGCGATCACCTTGTACCTATAACTTATTTTGTAGATCTTGTTTTTGTTGTCTCATAGCGACCGAAGGTATTGTACGTAATTTGTGACATCCTCTAAAGTATGTTTAAAAAAAGCGTGTGTAATTTGCTTGATTTAAAATATAATGGAAATATTAAAATTTAAGTATGTTATAAATAAATATACCTAGTAGGTAAAACATCCGAAAAGTAATAGTAGATATTATACAATACAAAACTCGCAGGAAACCCCCTCCCTTGTCCTGTGTAATTATACCTGTGGGTCTTAAACATTGTACCATAAAAAAATATTAATAACATATTTTCAAGTTGATATTAAAAACCAATCACTATTACTTTGTAAACTAATATCAATCTGTTCCTTAGAAAACATTTTTATTCGTCCTGAACTATAATACAAAGACCTGTTTGTTTTTCTCATTGAAAGAAATACTTTCTGCAAGGATAGTTACTCTTTTCGCTACTGTAAATTACAAAAGAATTTCTGTCCCTTTTTGTTCTCTTTCAGTTTCCATCTGATTATATTTCATCTACAGTTATTTTATATGAATAAGGCTTCTTGCTGCTTTGTACTAATGAGAATTTCTAGTTGATGCACATTTTGTTTATTTAAAAACTTAAAGGTGTTAATACTACTTGCAATAATTAAGAAAAAGAAGTTTTTGCTTCTGCTTTTTTACTATTTAGTATGTACAGGGTGTCCAGTTTTCGACACTTTTGACGGGTATCTCAGTTATTAGTACAGATAGAATGATGCGGTTTTCGCAAACCTGTGTCACTTTTTTATGAAACAAACGATGCCCTTAACGGATTTATCATGGCCATCTTACTGTATAACACCACGTTTTTACATTTTCGATAAGGTATAAGATAACTAAAATACAAGGAGTGTCTGAAAATGCACCGTTTTTAATTTCGCCCTGTATCTCAAAAACCAAGATGGCCATGATAAATCCGTTAAGGGCATCGTTTGTTTCATAAAAAAGTGACACAGGTTTGCGAAAACCGCATCATTCTATCTGTACTAATAACTGAGATACCCGTCAAAAGTGTCGAAAACTGGACACCCTGTACTTTTATTTAAAAAAAAAAAATATTATTTTAAAGTGTTTTACATCGTACCGTGCGAGCAAAAATTATTTGCATCAAAGAGGGCCTTGCATCTAAGGACGTAATATATAACTATCTAAATTAACAATCAAGGTGTCAGTAACTATCTAAATTAACAATCAATCAGTTATTCCGTCATCTTTGACAGTCGTTACAAGTCATTTGATTCATCGCTAATTTTTCCAATTTCTTAAACAATTCACACAATGGGCTTTACGGAACAGCACAAAACATTCTTGGTTAAAGCGTATTTTCGAAACGGGGTTAGAGTGAATGGTGAGTGGCAATACAATCCGGGTTTCCTGGCATTTTCCTAACGTTGCTTTTATTGCTGGGGATTTTTATCATTGCCTGAAAAGAACCGTGGCTGTGTTTAGGGAAACAGATTCTATTCAACACAAAAAAGTAGCAGGAAGACCATCTGTAAGAACAGAAGAACTTGTTGCAAACGTTCGTAAAATAATGCAAAATACGCCAACAAATTGTATAAGACGCCAGTCCCAAGAAGTGGGAAGTTCTTATGGAACATGCAGGACTATTCTTAAGAAGCAGCCAAATTCACTTCCTTATAAAGTGCAAGTATTCCAAGAAATACAAGCCGCAGATTTTGAAAGACGCAGGAATTACTCTCAATGGTTCACCCAAAATTTATTGGAAATAAATGATTTTTTAGACATGACATTTTTTTCGGATGAAGCCTGGTTCGACCTCTCCGGTTATGTAAAATCTCAGAATAAACGCATGTGGAGAGTAGTGAAAATCCCCATTTTTTTTTGTAGAGTCCACATCGCACCCTCAAAAAATTGGTGTCTGGTTAGCTGTTTCCCGAAGAAGAATTGTTGGTCCTATTTTTTCCATGACACAGTTACAGCACAGCGGTATAGAGACAATATTTTGAATTAATTTGTGGAGCAATTACTTGACGACGAACTGTTCTGTATATTTTCAACAGGACGGTGCAACCGCCCATACAGCCGACGAAACTATTAACTACTTACGCAATTTTTTCGACGACAGATTGATCAGTTTTCGATCAGCCATTGAATTCCCACCTGGATCACCTTGTTTAAAGGTTATGGATTACTACGTTTTTCCTCAATTAAAGAACACTATTTTTAAAACACCAGTTGCAAATTTAGAACAATTACAAGAAAGAACTATACAAGACTGTGGTAACATTTCTCCAGAGATGCTGGTCAACACTTCCGAAAATATGAAGAGACGTGGGAATTTATGCTTGGAGCATGGCGGTTGATGCTGGCCAATTTCAGCAATTTTTGTAATTCTTTTTCTTTTTCTTTCTGTATATTCTTACTTTGTTAAGTTTGTAAACAACAAAAATACATTTGTATTTGTCAACTTATTTTATTACTCATTAGTTTGGCATATCATGTCATAATATGAATTTGACAAAATTTTAACCTAGATTTGGTTAGATATATTGTCCCCATATCATTGTGATCTAAACCAAGCCCTACGTTTTTTAATCCAAGCCTTCTTTGATGCAAATAATTTTTTCTCGCACAGTAATTACTTATAATATAAATTTAAAGAAATATTTATAACCAGTCAAATGAGAAAATTGTCTTCCTCAGAAAAAGGTTTACTTCAATCAGAAGTATTTTGTTTCATATCCACCTGTTAACAACAAATAAATCATGAAATTATCTGTAAAAAGGCGATACCAATTTGGAATATAATGACTGAGATAATTGTAAATTAAGCTAATTTTTCTTTAAATAATTAGAAAATAACACATACTTAGTTTAAACAAAAGGTTAACGTCTACAGGGTGTTTCATTAAAAACTCCCAGGCCAATTATTTCGAAAACTAAAAGTGACATGTAAATCTGTAAACGCCAGTTTTTAGCCTCTATGATTGGCTTCCCAACTGTGTAAAAAATGTGTTTGAATAATACAAAATGTAGGTGGCGCCACGGTGCAAAGAATTTTTTCGATGACAGGAACTTTTAAATGTTATGGCACTTAAAGATAATTAATTTTTGGTCAAATTATGTCCCATAAAAAACTTTGATAAATCCAACATAAAAGGAGATATTTGAGGTTAAGTTTTTTTTTTAAATAATTTTAACGAGTATTTTAATTATAAATATTTTTAATATCCTTTAACAGATTTTAATTTAATTTTTGTAATGATCATTTTAGTGATGAAACGCACGTGTGGCGCTAAATTATTACGTTCAGTGACGTCTCAGAGGGCGCCTTAACAAATAACATTGGCAAAGAATAAGACGCCACTGAGTTTTTGGTAATTTTTATATTTTTTTCGGATTAAGCAATTAAAAATATCCTTTTATTGTCTGTTAAATTTTTTTTATATCTTGCTTCGTTTTCGAGAAATAAAAATAAAAACAATTTTATTGCATATCTCTGAAAAACAAAAAACGGCAATAATTTTGAACACCTCATTCGACCCCATTAGTTAGTTTTTGGTATTGTTCTAATTTTTATTAACAATTTTGTATAAATTCTCATCAGTTCTTTCATAAAATTTAAAACATCTTTTAATTTTATTTTATTAATGTTTTAACTTTGCTTTTAAACAACAAAAAATACAACGTATTAATTATTATTTAATGATTTTTGTTTTCCAGAGATATATGCAATAAATTTGTTTTTATTTTTATTTCTCGAAAACGAAGCAAGATATAAAAACAATTTAACAGACAAGAAAAGGATATTTTTAGTTGCTTAATCCTGAGTAATAATTTAGCGCTACACGAGCGGTTTATCACTTAAATTATCATTACCAAAATTAAATTAAAATCTGCTAAAGGATATTAAAAATATTTATAATTAAAATATTCGTTAAAATTATTTTTAAAAAAACTTAACCCCAAATATCTCCGTTCATGTTGGCTTTATCAAAAATTTTTTTGGGGCATAATTTGATCAAAAATTAATTATCTTTAAGAACCACAACATTTAAAAGTTCCTATCATCGAAAAAATTCTTTGCGCCGTGGCGCCACCTACATCTTGTATTATTCAAACACATTTTTAACACAGTTGTGAAGCCAATCATAGAGGCTAAAAACTGGCGTTTACAGAATTTACATGTCACTTTTAGTTTTCGAAATAATTGGCCTGGGATTTTTTATTGAAGCACCCGGTATACTGAGAAATTCTCTTTTTATCCCGAAAATTTAAGCAACCACACCTAAAATGTTTTGTTAAATAAAGGACAGCCAAGCACATTACTCTATCAGGAGAATGAACTTTGTTGAACAGACTTTTATGTGGTAATAAAACTACTTTATAAAGAATAAGTTTGTTATTTTTAAACTAGAAAATACTTTGCTGCAAGACCAGAAATATTTTTTTCTATTTCACGTTCATAATAAGCTCAGTACGATACGCATTTGCGTATCGTAATGAAGCTATTTCGATACGCGTTTTTTCTTTATTTGATGTTGGTAACATTTAAATGTTTTATTTCAATGATTTGCGCGGCCTTTGTGATTTACGAGAAAACCCATTTTTCGCAGAGGAAAAATAGCTTGATAACCTACTTTTCTATTCTGTGTGGATAACAGTCATGTATGTTGGTTGCATAAATCTATAAATCAATCTTTTGTAGATGCTTCAAGCTATCATTGTCTGCCAAATCCTATCCAAAATTCATTCTACTAACCTTCCAATGTCGATTTTAACTTCAACTTTATTTGAATTTTCCATCTTCCCTATACTCAATTGCAATGCCGTGACGTAAAATCACCTCTTTTGAAATTCGAAAAAAGGTAGCAAAATCTCTCGAATTTCTGAACGCTCTGTATATGTACCGAATGTACAAGGATCTCACAGCGTATTCCGTCCAATTTCAAATCTCATATCGCTAAAATAACTTTAGAATCTCGTGGTGAAAATGGGTCAATAAATCAAAAAATTACAGTTTGCAAAATCATTTTTGTTGTCCAGAGGCTACTATGATAAAAAATAGTATTACCAACATAAAATTTAGACATACAACTTTACAAAATTTGAACGATTTATTTTCTTTTTAAAATGTATTTTTCTTGATTATAAAAGGTGAAATAGAAAAAAATGTATAAAGCACATGTTTCATAAGGCGTTTTAGCGCACGTGTCAATAAAAAAACTCGCCACTTTGTGGCTCGTTTTTTAAAATAGACGCGTGCGCTAAAACCCCTTCTTATAAAACGTGTACTTTAATATACTATTTAATTGCAACAAAAATGCTTAGCTGTCTCTGTAGAAATATGTTGCTAATATAATTTTTTTGCTATAGGAATAAAAAAAATTTATAGTAAAAAACGTCTCTCCTTCTACCGTGCGAGCAAAAATTATTTGCATTAAAAAGGGCCTTGCATGTAAGGACGTAATGCTTAGCCGTAGAGATTAATACCTGTTGGGTGTCAGTAACTACCTGAATTAACAATCAATCAGTTATTCCGTCATCTTTGACAGTCGTTACAAGTAATTTGATTCATCGCTAATTTTTCAAATTTCTTGAACAATTCACACAATGGGCTTTACGGAACATCACAAAACATTCATGGTTGAAGCGTATTTTCGAAACGGGGTTAATGGTGAATGGCAATACAAGTCGCGTTTGTGCATGGACGATTTTCACGAACATTTTCCTAACGTTGCTTTTATTGCTGGGGATTTTTATCATTGCCTGAAAAGAACCGTGACTGTGTTTAGGGAAACAAGTTCTATACAACACAAAAAAGTAGCAGAAAGACCATAATATGTAAGAACAGAAGAACTTGTTGCAAACGTTCGTAAAATAATGCAATATACGCCAACAAATTGTATAAGACGCCTGTCCCAAGAAGTGGGAAGATCTTATGGACCATGCAGGATTATTCTTAAGAAGCAGCTAAATTTATTTCCTCATAAACAGGAATTACTTTCAATGGTTTACCCAAAATTTATTGGAAAGGAATGATTTATTTTTTGTAACTATTTTTCTTTATCTTTTTGTATATTCTTACTTTGTTACTACGTTTTTTAATCCAAGCCCTCTTTGATGCAAATACTTTTTGCTCGCACGGTATCTTCATGGTCAGATTACAATGTGAACAATTTAAGGTGATGTATACTCTTTATAACTCTTACATTTTGTAATTAAATCCAAGGAAGGCTTTAAACTATAAAATAGGTTATAATAATGACTGAAGTAATTTCTTTATAGCCAAACAGTCCTTTCAGTCTTTCTCTGCACAGCAGAACACTGGAGGACAGTTTTAATATCTTATAAGATAACTTTTGTTTATACTTTGTTATTTGCTTTTAAAATTAAGTATTCAACTAAATTGTTGTTTTCAAAGTGCCCGTATTCACTAAAGTCCCCAGTTGTGTTGTTACAGTGTCATTGTTTTAAATGTAATAATAGCCAAGATAAGTTTTAATTTTTTGTCTTAAAACTTCTATAAATATGTATTATTTATATTGGGTACCGTAAAATGGATTGAATAGGATCAGCGGGGTAAATAGGATAGAAAGTTACCTTCAAATTTCCAAAATCTGTAATAATTGTAATTTTAAAGTGTAGGTCATTTCAATGTACAGATTTTAAGTAACGGTTGTTAAAAGTAATTTTTATGACATGAAACTTAAAATAACTTGGCCACATCGCAGGCTGAATACCATAACCTAAAACGTCAAATTTAGCGGTTAAACTGTTGTCATATTATCTTTGCTTTTGTCTTACAAACTTCATATCTCTACAACTCTGCAGCACTTATAAAATTTAGGTAATATTATTTTTAGTACTCTTTTATATTACTTAAGATAAATTTGTGTGCACAATTCTATACACCCCGCGGTTGTTTAAATACGATACAGTCAATAAATCAATCAATGATTATATATACAACAGGGTACACCCTGTATAAAAACTTATACCACCATTTAAAAGTACCAACCTTAACTCATGTTTTAAGCTATTGAGAAATTTATTCAGGCAGATAGTTTTCAAGTTACAAGCTTTCAAAGTGGAAAATTGATCCTATTCACCCCATTTTACGGTACTTGAATGTCTTGGTTTAATTTTAGTTACTCCTTAAGTATCTAGTTCTAAATAGACTCTGACTATCTCTGGGAAAATAAATGAATTGATTTATGAATTTTGCGTATATATTAGTATTTTTCTGCAATGAAATTGTTTTACCCATAGCCTTTTCGATTTTAAAGGAGTGAGTGAGGCAGTATTCTGTTTCTTTCACTACGCCTTTAGTCTCAGAAGACTTTGGTTTTACCAATAAATAATTTTACCGGGAAATGGTTGCTAAAATAGTTTTAGTTTCATTAGATGAAACAGTGGGTATAAAAAACATAATTTTTATAAATATAAAGTAAAACCATAAATATTTTAACTTTAATTGATATATTCTGACATTTGTCATTTTAAATCTAGAACTGTCAAAAGTACGGCTGTAATATTTAAAATTGTTAAAAAAAGTCAAAAAATTTAAAAATGTATAGGTAGGGTGTTTTATTAAAAAAGTCAAAGTAGTACTAGTACTTTTCTGACTTAGTCTGTATATATTTTATTATTAAAAAAAACAGTTGAGATGCTGAACCGGAAGATTTATAAAACAAAAGTTAAAAAGTACATCATACTTTAGTATATTATCTAAGAATAAGGAAATGTAAATCATAAGATAGAAAATTGTAACCAATATTAAATAATTATTATTATAATAGTATATTAACGTACACGTTTTATAAAGCATCCAATGTTAAAAAACGAGCCGCTTGCGGCGAGTTTTATAACGGCACAAGTGCTTAAAACTGCTTTATATAACACGTACGTTATACTATTTTTTCTAATTTGTAGTTTTTTCAATAAAAAACACATACTTAAAAAGAAAATAAAACATTCAAATTTTGTAATTTTTTATGTCTAAATTTTATATTGGTAATACTATTTTTTATCATAGGACAACAAAAATTATTTTGCGAACTGTCATTTTTTGATTTATTGACCCATTTTCACCACGCGATTCTAAAGTTATTTTAGCGATATGAGATTTGAAGTTGGACTGAATACGTTGTGTGATCCTTGTACATTCGGTACATATACAGAGCGTTCGGAAATTCGGGCGATTTTGCTACTTTTTTTCGAATTTCAAAAGACGTACGCATTTGCGTATCGTAATGATGCTATTTCGATACGCGGTTTTTCTTTATTTGATGTTGGTAACATTTAAATGTTTTATTTCATTTACTTGCGCGGCCTTTGTGATTTACAAGACAACCCATTTTTCGCAGAGGAAAAATAGCTTGATAATCTACTTTTTTATTCTGTGTGGATAACAGTCATGTATGTTGGTTGCATAAACCTATAAATCAATCTTTTGTAGATGCTTCAAGCTATCATTTTCTGCCAAATCCTATCCAAAATTCAACAAACCCGAACGCTCTGTATATGTACCGAATGTACAAGGATCACACAACGTATTCCGTCCAATTTCAAATCTCATATCGCTAAAATAACTTTAAAATCTCGTGGTGAAAATGGGTCAATAAATCAAAAAATGACAGTTCGCAAAATAATTTTTGTTGTCCAGAGGCTACTATGATAAAAAATAGTATTACCAACATAAAATTTAGACATAAAAATTTATAAAATTTGAAGGATTTATTTTCTTTTTAAATATGTGTTCTTTATTGAAAAAACTACAAATTAGAAAAAATAGTATAACGTACGTGTTATATAAAGCAGTTTTAAGCCCTTGTCCCGTTATAAAACTCGCCGCAAGCGGCTCGTTTTTTAACATGGACGCGTGCTATAAAATGATGCTTTGGGATTATTTTACGACGCATGTATAAAACATATTTTCGATTTGCCGCAGTTTTAAAACGTCAAAATTCGCAAGTGTAACCTAAGAATTTATTTTTAATTATTGTTTGGTTTATAAATTGTATTTTTTTGGCCGGTATTTTCTTTTTACGTTAATACTATCTGAAACAAGATAAGAGCTAATAAAATAGAGTTAATTTAAATTATTTTAAGCAGAACCTACCTTCACTAGCCATTTCAAATTAATTTAATTTATAAATAAAAAGTTGAATCCAAGAAAAAACTGTTTAACAAATGACGGAAATGTGAAAATAAAGTTAGGTTAGGTTAGGTTCACTCTCAGAAAACACAAAGTTCGTTCGGGTTTACGCACTTCTCTGATAATTCGCGGATAATTTCGGAACCGTTCTAGAATTTATGCTATTGCGCAACAGTCCTGCGCAATCCAGGAACAGTTCTTAAACCGTCAACATTTCGAAACCTGAATAAAGCTAATATTAGCTGACGCTTTGATTCAGTATGCCCACGAATATTTGTAGGGAAAAACAACGTTTTTATAGATTTAGTTAGCTTCTGAAACACTACAACATGTAAATTCCGGACACCATGTTCATTCATGAAAATATATAAAACTTTAAATTGCTGCACGAAAAATGACATTTTTCTTACTTCGTAATAACTATGTTTTTCCACTTCACATGTTGACCGTTGCGTCAGTTCCAAATCCGTTTAAACCAGGAAAAATCAATTTTCTCGGTGGCTTGTTGAATTATATCACACAAGTTTTCGGTACGGGATTTCCAGCTGTGTTGGTCATAGGTAATGAACCGTATGTAGAAAATGTTCGCCGTTTATGTGTGGTTCAAAAGACGGCTTTATTTTCGGATAAACTCGCATATAGCTACTTTGCTCGTTGGTTTTATGTTTCCACTCGATTATTTTATAAATTGCGTTAAAAGTCGGTCTGTAATGAACTGGCAACTTACAAAAAACGGAAAATATATTAGGCACAAAGAAAAATATTTAAAATTAAATGGTAACTACACAGAAAAAAGTAAAATGTTGAATCTAGCAAGTCCATTGGATTACTTTTAAAAGGGTTAAATTAAAACAATTTGGGTATTTTTAAACAATTTTACTCGATTATTTCTACTACTTGATTGGGTTGAATGAAAAATGTTCAATCAACCATTTCATTTTGTTAATATTACCTATTTAATAACCTTCGGTTTGAAATCTATTTAACCCTACTGTCGGTTAGATTCTAGCATGTGAACGTGTTCATTTTAGTAAATTTGAAAGATAGTCAGGCCATCGCCAATTGACCAATGGCAGCTCAGTTTAGGGACGCTAATAAAGCAGCAAGTGTCTCGTCATTCGCATAACAACAGTAACAACATAACCTTATCTGTTTTGTGGCGGCACTGGAGTCTGGAGTTCATTTATGGTTTTCCTCGTGTTTTTCTTTCTTTGTAAGTGTAGGAAAATTGTGCAATGGAATTGAAAAAGCTGTTGCGGGCTGCCACACCTAGTGGAAACATTTTTGGGTAAGGATAATATTATATTATATTATATATAGTATACTATATTTAGTGTCACCTGTTTCATTATTCCTAAACTAATTGTATGTAGGCACTATAAAAATACTACATTAAATTTGTTATTTTATTAGGTAAGTATACTTAAGTGTATCGTGGTACCTGCCTACAATTAATAATAATTTTAGGTAAGATAAATATGTAAATTTTAGTAAAAATTTGCCAAAAGAGACATGAGATTCATGGTCTATATAGAATACGACCTAAAATTAGTCGGTATAAAAAATCCATGTTTTCTCTTTTTAATAATTACCTTACCTAATAATATTTTCCTTAGGTACCTACCTACAAGCAAAAAAATATTCTTAATAGGTGCTTACCTTAACCTATATAACCTAATTGTTTTAACCCTTTGTGTATACCAACGGGACGGGACTGTCAAGTCCCACCAACTTTATTTATTTATTTATTTATGAGTGGAACAATAACTCATATTTTGTTGTATTCGAATATTAAAGATCGAACTATATATTTTTCTGTCAGCTCTTTAGATCTATATGTTGGTAGGTACCGATCATATTAAACAGGAAAACAATAATGTTATTTTATTATTGGTTTACAGAAAAGTATGTAAGGGTTTTATGGCAATTACATAACACTAATTTGGTTTCTCCCTCAGGCAGGTATCTCCAAACACTCTGGGGTGAGGGTATCTAGAGTCGGACATACGCGCAAGCGCAGGCATGGACGACCATAAGAGGCACAGCTGGGAACAGTGGGAACACGACCGGACCGGCAGTCTGTACCAGACTGGCCCATCAAGGATCCGCACCTTTCTGTTTCCCTTGTAATCTGTTAGGTATACTAAGTAAAGAGATTGTGTTTAAACTTGACCAGTACATTACGTTGTATAATAAACTACTACTATATAAAGCGGGTATATATCTTTTATTACACCTCGGATATCACAAATTTAACCTATTTATATTTTTAATTTAAACCAATGATATGGTAAATTTAACCCTTCTAATGGGTTGTAACAACAATATCAAATTTTTAAAATGATACAAGGATATGGTAAAAATAACCCAATGATATTGTTACTTCAATCATATTATTTGCTATATTATACCTTTAGTGTGGTTTAAATCAACCAAATAGTCGATTGATTTGATCATACCAAGTTAATCATTTCATAGAGTTGATTTACCCAGATCATTGCGTTGTTGCTATTTAAACTGATTATTGGGTTAAATCAAACCTATTTGCGTTAATTCAATCTTTTACTTTTTTCTGTGTACTGAATTACACTTGTATCATAAATGGATCGTCTAGAAATAGGTATGATCCCTAAAACCAGATCCAATGCACCTCACGCCATTCTTAGTAGGAATGCTAATCGATTCAAAAAGTAGAAACCCAACGTCCACATTTAGCCAGTTGACACCCCACGTGGGCGCTCGTCGACAGCAAGGTAATAAGTTAAAAAGTAGTTAAAATACCTAGCGAGCAAAAATTATTTGAATCAAATAGGGCTTGGATTAATAAACTTGGGGCTTGGTTTAGATCACAATGATATGGGGACGATATATCTAACCAAATCTAGGTTAAAATTTTGTCAAATTCATATTATGACATATGCCAAACTAATGAGTAATAAAATAAATAGACAAATACAAATGCATTTTTTTGTTAACAAAATTAACAAAGTAAAAATATACAGAAAGAAAAAGAAAAATAATTACATAAATTGCTGAAATTGGCCACCGCCATGCTCCAAGCATAAATTCTCACATTTCATAAATCTGCGACTTGTATTTCTTGGAATACTTGCACTTTATAAGGAAATAAATTTAGCTGCTTCTTAAGAATAGTCCTGCATGTTCCATAAGATCTTCCCACTTCTTGGGACAGGCGTCTTATACAATTTGTTGGCGTATTTTGCATTATTTCACGAATGTTTGCAACAAGTTCTTCTGTTGTTACAGATGGTCTTCCTGCTCCTTTTTTGTGTTGTATAGAACTTGTTTCCCTAAACGCAGCGACGGTTATTTTTAGGCAATGATAAAAATCCTCAGCAATAAAAGCAACGTTAGGAAAATGTTCGTGAAAATCGTCCACGCACAAACCCGGATTGTATTGCCACTCACCATTTACTCTAACCCCGTCTCGAAAATACGCTTCAACTATAAATGTTTTGTGCTGTTCCGTAAAGCCCATTGTGTGAATTGTTCAAGAAATTGGAAAAATTAGGGATGAATCACATTACTTGTACGACTGTCAAAGATGACGGAATAACTGATTGATACCCAACAGGTATTAAGCTCTACGGCTAAGCATTACGTCCTTAGATGCAAGGCCCTCTTTGATGCAAATAATTTTTGCTCGCATGGTACAAGTTTTGATTTGCCAGGATTATTTTAGATTTTATAAGTGGTTGTAGTGAAAATAATGGCTTATAACCACAATCGTTTCAAGGCAGGATGTTTGTTTGGGAGTAACTGGTGTCCATCACACCGAAGCGCGACGATAACAGCACTAGAAGTGCTGTTATATCTGCTATCCGCGGATATTTATAAGTACAAGAAGGTCAAAAAGTGCTCTACGACTGTAAGGGTCGAAATCCTGGACCGGTACTAACTGCGGGCACAGCAGTATCCTAAGAATATATCTAGGCCAAAATTTGCTATAACCAACTGATTACTTCGTCACGCTACCAGACTTTGGAATAGGATTATTTAAGCTCATTCCGGGTAGAAAAGAATGGAAAGGCAACCAGTTAATAATGAAGACAAATTAATCGATCATTTCAGTCGTATCGACTCTCAGACTACTGCAGCATTTTCCACGCAGAAATTATAGAAGTATATAAAGCAGTCAATATCCTGCAGAAACATCCTGATCTCAGACGATCTGCGTCAATGGCTATCTGTATAGACAGTCAAGTACCGATAAAGGCAATTTCTTCTAGCACCATTAAATCAAAGCTAGTAAGGCGCTGTCTGTCGCAAAAAGTCTCATACTTGGTGCTCAGCATCGAGTCACTCTGTATTTGATTCCCGGCCTTTACAATCTAGATAGCAACGAGGTTGAGGTTGCTCATGCACTCGCTAGAAAAGGCGCAGGCATATTTGCCGAACTAGCAGAGAATACTATGACTATAACACCACTGGGATTGATCAAAGAACAAATAGATCGCATAGTCAAACAACATGCACAAATCAGATGGATAGAGCTAACAACCTGTAGTATCTTCAAGCAATTGTGACTTGATAACATGAAAACCGCACGGTTATTACAACAACACAGTCGGAAAGACATAAGAAATCACTGCCATATTCACCGGAATTCTGCAAATACCAGCTAATGACTTCTGCAGAAGTTGCAGAGATGAAAAAGACGAAGAAAGTATTCAACATTTTTTGTGTAAATGCCCTGGTATTGAAAGAAGAAGATTCAATGCCTTGGGTGAAACATTTTTTATTAGTAAGTAAGTAACTGACCACTGGGTCGGCACACTAAGTTCAGTAGTCGTTGGTTTGAATGAGGAATGAGCTGCCAAGATTCTTCTAGGTTGAACGTCGTTCTGGCCATCAGAAAGCTTATGTGGATAGGCAACCCCGGATCTAGGGGGGGGGGGGGAGGAGCCGGGGCCTATCCGCGGGCGGCAAGTTCGGAGGACGGCCAAATTCACACTTTACAGACGAAAGGACAACTCATCATTTACTTAACTTCGACCACGGAACAGGGTGCGTTTCTGCTGTCTCTCTATGCATCTTGTACTAGCAGGTGTGGTGGAGGAAAACGCGATTCTAATAGGAAAACTCGCTCAATTTAAATGTGCGCCGTTAAGTTCATTGCGTGTTAATTGCTGTATGAATTTATTATTTGGAGTTTTCCTTTATATTTTTGTTATTATTTTGGGGTAGTAAAGACTTATTTTAATAAAAATGAAAAATTTTAATGCCAAAACGACTATGAATGTGGAATATTTGAGAAACAATTTTAGCTCATTAAGTACTGAGCAAAAAATTGAAATAAAAACTGAGGGAATACCAAACCCGAACCAACCACAAAGTGTAGATCTAGGGACTTTATTGTTATTGATAAGTTTGCTGCAAATAAAAACAGAAGATTGGACTTTACTTTTAATACTTTTAAACAATATACCCACTAATGAAAAAGCAATTAGCCTTTTTTATTTTTTTTTATCTTCCTTATTTTATTTTCAATAAAATAATTAGGTACATAATCATAAAATTTCAATATATTTACTAAAAGTTATGGACCAAATTTGGGCGGGCTTTTAGTGCACCCCCAAGTTAACAATTCACAAACCACCACTGGCGGGGGCGGCATTTTGCAGTTTTTGCCCCGCCTAAAAAAAATTAAAGATCCGGGGCTGCGGATAGGTTCCGTGGAACACGTGTTGTGTCACAACGGATCTCATAGGATTACGTCAGACTGTTTGGATAGTCCCAGAAGACTGCAACTCTAACCTAACCTAAGGTATCATCAGCACATTTGATATGACGAAGTTTATTCGTGTTGTAAATTTCACAAATAATTAGTTGTAAATTGCATTTATGGTGATAAAAATTAAAGAAATTATTTCAATATCTGTATCCTATCCCAAATAAGTCATAGGATCTATCACAGGCCCGGTTCCAGCGCCCGGGCAACCCGGACAGACGCCGGGGGCGCAAAGTCCAAGGGGCGCAAAATATTGCCAAAGGTAAAACAAATAAGCGTCTGTATAACTTTCGATGTATAATATACTATTTAAAAGATAAGGGCGCCCAAGTATTTTTGATGGTATAAGTATATATATAAACAGGGTGTCCCATAACTTATGGGCCGTAGAGTTTTTTCGGATTGTTACTCGTTCTAGAGATACAGGGTGTTGAAAGTAAAAGTTTATTCTCGAAAACAAGCCATAATTTTAAAACCGTTTAATGAATCGAATTGAAAGTTGGCAGTATTATGTTTTTATGAGCAAGAAATAAGAATTTGTAGAAATTTTTAAGTTTCAAATTAGAGGGCGCTAGTTGCATACACTGGGCTTCATAAATCTATGATTTTTTTTACCTGTGATATTAGGTATTTTTCAATTAAAGTTTCTTAAAGAAGGGCATTTTCTGAGTCAAAAAGGTGTACTTGATTGATCTTAATATATTTAACGGTTTTCGAGATATTTCCCTTTAAACATCCCAAAGCATAAAAAAACATAGTACATAATTAAATTAATATTTTAATTATCACAATGCAATAAATTCGAAACAGTGGAACAAAAACTAGAAGCTCACTTTAGTAAATGTTGAAAGTGACCACCGTTGACCTTAATACACTTTATTAAATTTTTAACTAAATTAATAATAATATTAATAATAATAATAATAAACTTTTACTTTCAACACCCTGTATCTCTAGAACGAGTAAAATTCGAAAAAACTTATATAACTTAATCGGCTTAGTTTGATGTCTAGTATCTCCAGTTACTCTACGGCCCATAAGTTATGGGACACCCTGTATATTCAGAAAAAAAATATGAAATAAAAATTTCGAGGGCGCTAAATAAAACACTTGCCCGGGGGCGCCAGGAGGTCTAGAACCGGGCCTGTCTATCAACGCGGAAAAAGACGCGTGAAAAACTAGGTATTTATGAAACGACAAAGCTTGATAACGATTTAAACTGCTTTTTATCATAACTTTAAAAGACTATTCATTGTAACGCCGCAATGTTCATTCTCGCTTATCAGCGCAGGTATCCCTCTTTAACATACAATATTAAAATTTAATGAAAATTCCTTGCGACTCATATTTCTGTTCTGATAGCCCATTTTGTTCGGCAACAAAAGGCAACTAAGGTATAAAATACATATTTATATGCTTATGTTCGCGCCATTTTTCGTTATCAAAAGCTTTTCACACAAAAGGCATTGAAAATTTCTCAACTCGACGAAATGTTTGTTCAACATTTTTGCATGCACGCTAAAACTTTTATTGGGAGTATAAATTTCATTATACACGAGCCCAAATAGTTCAGAATATTTTGATTTTTCTTTTTACTATTCCATTCATAGTTTTACAACCAGTCAAATTACAGTATTTGTTTAGAGAGTTTTCCTTGTATCATTTTTTAAACAATAGCAGGTAAGATTTTGCCATTTTTAAAAAAGGAACAATTTAGTTCCTAAAAAGTATATTTTAGTTATAAAAAGAGGGTTTATATTTTATTTAATATCTACATATTTTAATGGTTAAACGGTATTTTGTTACAGGAAAAAAATATCGAATAGGCGCAAAAATATGTTGTCCAAAAAACGACCTCATGTGTGTCTAAACGAAATATTTCAGGTATAAAAGGATTTCTTTTTGTGGTAACCCATATACAGTGTCACCAGTAAAGTCCGCATCATATGGGATTTTTTTTTATTAATAGCTTTATTTAAAATTTGACTTTGGCATCAAGTTCTGCTTCGATCGAGATGAAAATTAAGCAAAAAAATAGTAGTCACGTGATTCGCATTATTTGTCAAATTTTAATTTTTTCCAAAAAATAATTCAAAACTGGAGTTATTTCTGAAAAAATCGAAAAAAGTTATTAGAAAAAGTTTTTCTAAATGCAGTTCCTAGCCCACATGCAAAATTTCAGCTGCATAAGATAATTTTGATTTTTTACCTATATTTTGTAAATTGCACCACTTTTGCAAAATAAGACTCAACGCAACCTACATAAAACTTCTTAGTTTTGACAATGCTTTATTTAGATACATTTTCTTTAAATTAGCGCCATATTAAATGTGTGTTTTTCTACAAAAACGTTATTATGGCATAGCTTAATAATAAATTATAATATAGGGGTTTTAAATTAAATCGTTGAAAATAGATAAACTTACGTACTAAAATTTATTTAAATAGGAAAGAAAAACACAAAGTCTTCCTCCACAAAATTTAATAGAATAAGGATTCTTAAGTTAAAGGTCTCTACATATTTCGAGCATAGAAAAGTTCATCATCAGGAGACAGAAAAGGACCTTTAAGTAGGGACTATTTATTTAAATAAAAATTTATTTTCCACTTAAAAAACACTTTACTGAAGATACTGTGTTCTTTTTTGTCTTAATATTAAGGTGTATTACTTTCAGACACAAACTACGTTTTCAAAAATACTTATTTTATGAAGTTACTCTATACAGGGTCAAAAACAAATAAACTTTGCATCACATGCGACCAAATTTTAATAGCCCAATTTTGATTTTGTAAAAAAACTCACATTTAATATGGCGCTACTTTAAAGAAAATGGATCTGAAATAAAGCATTGCCAAAACTAAGAAGTTTTATGTAGGTTGCGTTGAGTCTTATTTTGCAAAAGTGGTGCAATTTACAAAATATAGGTAAAAAATCAAAATTATCTTATGCAGCTGAAATTTAGCATGTGGGCTATAAACTGCATTTAAAAAAAACTTTTTCTAATAACTTTTTTCGATATTTTCAGAAATAACCCCACTTTTGAATTATCTTTTGGAAAAAATTAAAATTTGACAGATAATGCGAATCACGTGACTACTATTTTTTTGCTTAATTTTCATCTCGATCGAAGCAGAACTTGATGCCAAAGTCAAATTTTGAATAAAGCATTAATAAAAAAAAATCCCATATGATGCGGACTTTACTGGTGACACTGTATATCAGTGGCGCACCCAGGGGGGGGGGGGCAAGGGGGCCTTAGCCCCCCCAAAACCCCCAATGAAATTGACTTCAACTATACCCACTAACCCACTAAAAAAAAAACTTTAATTTCCAATTATTTTGCTATTTAACTGTTTATTGCCCCGTCCCAATAAACAAGTAGAAAATTTGCAAAGCTTTCTCAGCCTTCATTTTTTTATGAAAATTATTCATTTTTTGAAAATTTTTATAATGGAAGCATTCTAATATGCGAATTTAAATTATGGAACGACAAGTTTACAGATAGCAAAGAAATACCCTCCGATAAGTTTAAGCTATATATTCAATGTCATGGTATATTTCCCAATATAAAAAAACTTTTGCAAATTTTTGTTACCCTTCCCGTCACCACAAGTACCTCTGAAATGTCATTTTCCACATTAAAGTACCTAAAATCGTACTTAAGAAATTCCACCGGGCAAGTAAGACTTAATGGTTTGGCAAATTTATTTATTCATAAGAATGTTCCTGTTTCTTGTGAAGAAATTTTAAATAAACTTTCTAAAGGTCGAAGAAAATTAGATTTACATATTTAACAAATGCAAAGGTGTTATGAAAAAGTTTTAGTTTCTATTATTTATAAAATATTGTCTATTATTGTTGTGCTTTGTATTAATTTATATTTTTAAATAAATATATTTGTGTTATGGATATGTCGTCATTACATACTATTATATATTTTATTTGGTAAAAAGAGTTGTATGTTTTGTCCGGAATAATTATTAAAGTGGATAATTTAAAAAGTCGATTTTTTTATATATTTACCTCAATTGAACTAGGCTATTGCGATCTTCCAAGAGTACCTGTTAAAAAAGCTCCAAAATTCTAGAAAAAGGCGTAACTTAAAAGTTTATTAAAAAATTTGCTTCCGGCACTGGTTGGCGGGCCCCCCCTAACATAAAATCCTGGGTGCGCCGCTGCTGTATATTAAAAAATAAACTTGTATTGAATGATTTTTCTCAGTGTATTTGCTTCAAGTCAGTTCAAGTACGGCAAATCTTAAATTAGATAACAAAAGCTACAACAGAAGCAACTCTATATGTTCCTGCAGCCCTCTCGAAGATAACACACGTATCCTGCTACAACAAAACGCCATGACAAAGATATTCTTTTGTGCCTAAAAACTGTGGTTAGTTAGGACTATCAATTTTCCCGCATACACTGTCGAACAATGGTCCATTTAAAGTTTTTTAAATTAAAAACGTGTGTAAAGGGTTTTTTGTGCCCTACATACAAAAGGGTGACGTGATACGTGATCGCGTTTAGTATGCGGAGCGATGAGTTTTAATATTTTTTGTTTCGAATTTGTGTCGTGAATAATTTTATTTTTGATGTTTCCTACTAAAATTTTAAAAACCGAATACATAAGAAGGCCACTCAAAATGAAAAAGAAAGTTTCCAACAAAGAAATAAATCCATCGCATAATTTAATTGCTATGAAAGTTGGCAAAATAATATGGGAATAAATTTTGTTGATGGAATATTAAAAACCCATTTTATGCCGATTATTTATGCATAATGGGTAGTAGTAGTAGTGATAGTAACATGTTTTATTTAGCAAAAAGCTACAATTAAATATTTTTTAATACATTTTTTAACACATTTTTACAGATTTATTTTTAAATTTTAAAACGCAACCTTCTTTTAACAAAAACAGACAGAAAAGTTAAACATTTTGCAAATTGTATCAAATATTATGTCTCATTTTGTTTTTTAATTAAATGTAATTTTAAAGTTTTTTTAAACAGTTTTAATGATTTTTGAGATTTAATAGAATTTTCCAAATTATTATATTCTATCAAACCTTCATAAAAAATAGATTTATATGCTAATGTTTTAGTCACTCCACATAAAAATGTTGATTAGTTCTTGTTTTATAATTATGATGGTCATAATTAAAAGAACAAAAATTTTTTAAACAATCAGGCAATAAATTATTTTTAATTTTATATATTATAAAGATACATACTAAATAAAAAATTAAATTTCTTACATTCAACCAATCTAAAATTTCAACATAAAATTAATTTTTGTATATTTGTCGCACAATTAAAAATAATCCGCATTGCCTTATTTTGTAAAATTTGTAATTTATCAAATATTTCCTCACCTGCACAATATAAAATGGAAGAACAATAAAGAAAATGTGGTAATATAATAGTATTAAATACAGTCTTTTTAGAAAACAAACTTAAATTAGAACTGATTCTTTTAAAATAACCCACTTTTCCGGCAATCTTTGATATAATACTTTCAAAATAATTATAAAATTTTAATTTTGAATCGATGATTAGCCCTAAATATTTAAAACTGTTTACTAATTCCAATTTTTCACCATTAATTACAACATTTATATTTTGACATTTTAAATTATTACCCATAACCGTACATTTAGTTTTTGAAATATTTAATTTTAATTTATTTACTTTTAGCCCATTTAATAATATATTTATCTCAGAATTTCGAGTATTTAGACCAGAGGTTCCCAAACTTTTATTTCTCATAGACCACTTAAAGAAATTTCCTGATTCCGGTGGACCCCCTGCAGCTACATTTCTACGATATTCCCAAAACTCGACAAAAAGTGTAAAAATTAGATCTAACTATGGAAATTTGCTTTGCGGCTGAGTTCCAACCATGAATTAACAGTTTTCGAAAAAAAAGTGAAAATTGATTGGTCAATTAATTGATTGATTGTGCTGTGAGTGGATGTCAAAAAAAAAGTTGCCAATCAAAAAAGTGATGACATCCAACATTACTTTTTTGGCATCTTCTCTCTACTCACAGCACAAGAAACCAATCAATTCTAAGATATTTTATTTAGGAAACTCCCGGCGTTGTAAAAATTAAATGAAAAATAGTATATTTTCTTGTATGTATTCAAATAAGTAATTATTACACTATTAATTATTATTGTTATCATATTACATTGTAAGGTTTACAATACATTGTAATATGATAACAGTCGTAATATAATTAAAATTAAACATTAATAACGTAACGTAACTTCTATAATGACAATAACCAAATAGTCATAGTTTTAATGGGAGGGACGTACAGTGTTATCAATTTAGTTTGTCCCACTTTTAAGAGCCTGTAACTTTTTTGTATTTTGAGTTAGGGAGCTCATTCAAGAAACAAGATGTACCATTTCTGGCCAAGTTTTTATGAGTGTTGTCAAAAATGACAGTAGGTGTCCCATGTCACATTTAAAAGCAAAAATTTATATTTTTTAAATGGGACACCCTGTATATTAGAGGCGCATTAGATGGTCCCTTTTCTTCCGATTTCAAAAATATAACACACATATGCATTATTTTCTTCATTCCACCAAACATTGACAAAAATATGAAAAAATATATTATTGTTAAAAAGCATCAAGATAGCTATGCAGTTATTTTGGTTGTTAGCTTATATTATGATCAATGAAACACGACACATTGAAACGAATAAAATATCTCAAGTTAGTTACTTTTTACATACAAAATAACTTTTCTTCAATATTCGAAACGATTAATAATGCTGAAAATGAAAGACTGAAATATAAATGAAGATAAAATCCATAGCAACCAAAACAGTTGCATAGCTATCTTGATGCTTTTTAACAATAATATATTTTTTCATATTTTTGTCAATGTTTGATGGAATGAAGAAAATAATGCATATGTGTGTTATATTTTTGAAATCGGAAGAAAAAGGACCATCTAATGCGCCTCTAATATACAGGGTGTCCCATTTAAAAAAATTAAATTTTTGCTTTTAAATGTGACATGTGACATCTACTGTCATTTTTGACAACACTCATAAAAACTTGGCTAGAAATGGTACATCTTGTTTTTTGAATGAGCTCGCTAACTTAAAATACAAAAAAGTTACAGGCTCTTAAAAGTGGGACAAACTAAATTGATAACACTGTACAGGGTGTCCAGTTTTCGACACTTTTGACGGGTATCTCAGTTATTAGTACAGATAGAATGATGCGGTTTTCGCAAACCTGTGTCATTTTTTTATGAAACAAACAATGCCCTTAACGGATTTATCATGACCATCTTGGTTTTTGAGATACAGGGCGAAATTAAAAACGGTGCATTTTCAGACCCCCCTTGTATTTTAGTTATCTTATACCTTATCAAAAATGTAAGAACGTGGTGTTATACAATTTTTTACGTAGAATCCAGTGGCGTAGTTAATATTTTTCCAGGTGTCCCCATTTTTGAGAAATATACCAAAGTTATGTTTTTTTTAATGGAACACCCTGTATATTTCTTCATATTTGCATTCTGCTTGCTGAGAGCTTTCCAAAAATATATAATAGTTGGCACTTTGTTTTAACAGGAAGGTTAAAATTCATATTTTTTAAATAACAAGCTTTAAGTTGACAGTACTTTAATAAAAATAAATTGACGATACACTACACCATCAATATTACTTTATAGTTTAATTTCAAACTTTTAAGTTTTTTAATACTTTCAATAGTAAAAAGTCATTTTCTCTTATTGTTACGTAGGTATATTATCGGAATAGACAAAAACATCTAGAAGGCCTTGACTTATCCAGGCTATAAAACAAAATTTTCATAATGGCGTTTAGCTCTTGTCAGAATTGTATTTAGGTAGTTATTTAAGGTTGAAAAGTTACTCATAATTTATTTATGATATTGTTCAATTTCAACGATGGCCCAAAAGTATGAAAATTATGAAAAATACGATATGCTGGTATGCTTTATACAAGCCAGTAACTTTTCAACCTTAAATGCCTAAATACAATTCTGACAAAAGCTAAACGCCATTATGAAAATTTTGTTTTATAGCCTGGATAAGTCAAGGCCTACTAGATGTTTTTGTTTATTCCGATAATATACCTACGCAACAATAAGAGAAAATTACTTTTTACTATTGTAAGTATTAAAAAACTTAAAAGTTTGAAATTAAACTATTAATTGCCAAACCAATTGATGGTGTAGTGTATCGTCAATTTATTTTTATTTAAGTAAAATACACGGCCTACTGTCAACTTAAAGCTTGTTATTTAAAAAATATGAATTTTAACCTTCCTGTTAAAACAAAGTGCCAACTATTATATATTTTTGGAAAGCTCTCAGTAAGCAGAATGCAAATATGAAAAAATATACAGGGTGTTCCATTTAAAAAAACATAACTTTGGTATATTTCTCAAAAATGGGGACACCTGGAAAAATATTAACTACGCCACTGGATTCTACGTAAAAAACTGTATAACACCACGTTCTTACATTTTCGATAAGGTATAAGATAACTAAAATAGAAGGGGTGTCTGAAAATGCACCGTTTTTAATTTCGCCCTGTATCTCAAAAACCAAGATGGCCATGATAAATCCGTTAAGGGCATTGTTTGTTTCACAAAAAAGTAACACAGGTTTGCGAAAACCGCATCATTCTATCTGTACTAATAACTGAGATACCCGTCAAAAGTGTCGAAAACTGGACACCCTGTACTTGATGGATTGACAGCAAATTATCAATATTTGGCCTCAGTTTTGTTAGAAATAACCGCATATCTTCCCGTTCTGCGATATTCAATCTGCTCCTTTTTTTAAACTTTTGTAACGACACTAAAACTTTTTTCGACAAGATATGACGAGGGAGACGCTATCAAAAGTTTCCTCGCAACTCCCAACAGTCCAGGATATTTTTCGGGTATTTCTGCCTGCAGCCAAAATGTTTGATACCCCCTTTTAAATTTCTCCTTCAGCTCCTCATTCGTGCTAAGCTCAAGTAGCTCCTCTTTTAATATCACACCCAGACAGCACAAAGACATCTTAAAGATATCCAAAAGATGTCAACAATAGACATTCATGACGTCTTATGGACGTTTCTTAACGCCATCAAGACATCTTATGGATATCTTAAAAAGGTCGTATGTTACAAAACCCAACGTCTATACCACATCTTATGGACGGCTTACAGATATCTTATGGACACCTTATAGATGTCTCATGGATACCTTATAGATGTCTTATGAACATCTTATAGATGTCTTATGAATACCTTATACATGTCTTATGGACACCTTAGATACATTTTATAGGCCAAACCGCAGAGCCCTAAAACATTTTGTTTTGTTTGTTAAACATGAAACATCATATTGCTTAATAATTGGTTTTATTAACGTATTACATAATTAAAACTTTTTTAATAATGAATTTTGCCTATCTGTGGCCCTTCTTAGCCACGTCGCGATGGCATCCTCGGCATCTTTTCTACTGTTGTCAGCAGATTTATTGACACTGCATCCACTAATTATAGACCAATTTTAATTATTCGAAAACTAAAAACAAACACCACACCACAGAAAAATATGTATCATAAAAAACGTTTTTTAATCTACAATTCGTTTTCTTTTAACGGTTCACTAAGTAGAAAGTAAAAAACTGCAAGTCATCATCAGCAAAACCACAAAACACCAACAAAACTATCAAAAATCAAGCCCATCGACAGTTGACAGTGTTGACCTTGCGTCAATTTCAAATGGCAAAGGGGAGCGCTTTGTTGCCAATCCTAAGTTGTTCGCGATGTTGCCAAATTTACCGATTCTAAAATTTAACTCTATTGTTTGTCGTTTACAAAAAAAAACGATTCAAGAAAACGTCCGAATTGGTAACAATCATTTAAATTCGATTAGACAAGTATACAAAAAAATAATAAAAGTTCTGAGAACGGCGACGGTCGGGTTTGTTCGGGCTGACGATCCGAGATAACGGCAATCCAAAGTGTCCATTTAAAAAATATATAAGCTAGAGAAAGACAGGGATACTACAAAGACAGAAGAGAGACAAATCTCTTTCTGTGCTATAACCTAAAAAAAACACGAATGTCATATTTACGATATTTTAGCGACATCTTATGGACGTCATCTTACAACATCTTATGTATGTCTTGAAAAAAACGTCTTTAAGATGTCTTTTGTAGGTCTGCAGGCGTTCAGACATAATTAAGACCTAAAATCGACGTCTTTAAGACATTGTGTGCTGTCTGGGCACCCTCCACTTCCGTTTCATCCAATGGATTTATGATCCATGGTGGTATTTCCATCATCAGAATATATCTTCAAATCCGATTTTGAAGTCATCATGCAGGGCAATTAAATGTTGAACGAGATAAATTTTCGTGGACCCCCGCTTACAAATTGTGAACCCCCATTTTTTTGTCACGCCAACTTAGACCCCCGTCGAGTCTCTCGTGGACCCCTGGGGGTCCACCTGGACCACTTTGGGAATCACTGATTTAGACCATCAAAAATATTTAAAACATTAATGTAAATTAAGGTGTCATCAGCAAACATTTGTAACTTACACATTTTTAAAACTAAAGGCATATCGTTGATGTATAAAATAAATAATATTGGACCTAGTATACTTCCTTGAGGAACTCCTATATTATTTATTTTTTTATTTGAGTATGTTTTTGATTTGATATTTTTGTTTTTTGTGACCTGTTACTTAAATAATTTTTAAACCATTTATAAACGTTACCATACTGATACAATTTACTCAATAATCTAGCCCTGTCAATCGTTTCGAATGCCCGCTTAAAATCCAAAAATACAGCTATAACATTTTCCCCTTGATCAATGGTTCTCTTCCACGTCTCAATCACACATTGAATGGCTGTCTCTGTAGAGTACACCACTATTCATATACGACTTTTTCTAATAATTTCTCAACATCCCATAAAACATTTACTGGCCTCATCTCATCCCATCTTTTAGTGTTTTTTACTTTTGGCACTGGTGTAATGTAAGAACATTTTAATTCATCAGGCATATTTCCATATTTTAAACAAGAATTTATAAAATTTAATAATGGGTAACCAATGCTGCCAAATGTTTCTTTTAACACCTTTTTATTCAATATTCCTCCATAGTTGTTATTCGAATTTAATTTTGAAATTACTAGGTAACCTAAAACTTTATTTTGATATATGCCACGTGGCTACTCGTTTCGCGGAAAAATTGTGAAAAAACCTATTTTGTCATATATAATATCACAAGAGATAAAATTTTGTCGGCAAAATTTTCGAAAGGTATGAAAGTTTGTTGCTTGGCAATTTCGCGAATGACATTTTTGACAAAATCACGAGCCGTCAGGCGAGTGATTTTGTCGAAAATGTCATGAGCGAAATTGCTTAAAAGCAACAAACTTAAATAAATCCTTGAGAACAATTTTGCTTACACAATTTTTTCTCGAGTGGTATTCGACATGACTATTTAACTAGAAAAAAGACAAAATTTTGCCGCGGCAAAAATCACATGTGAATTTTGTCCAGGTAGGTGCAGGTAGTAATTTTGCCAGTAGAAGACCGGCCGTTGCTATGACATTTTGCCAGTGTAAAACACTCTAGTTAAATAGTCATAACTATTGGTAATAGATGACGAAATACCGAAATAAGTTATTTGAAAATATTTTTAACATTTTTTGAGAAATATCGAATATTCCCATGAATTTATTGAAAATCCGTTAAATGATCGAGCAGCAAGGTATTAATATAATAGTTAAAGATTATTGTTGTTTCTTAAGGGCACAGTTCTCAAGGTCAATCATGTATAAAAGACCTATAAATGGCTTGAATGCAGGGGTAACTTCCGGAACCTTGCAATTATTAAAAAAAAGTATTATTATTTAATTTTGGAATGGCTGTCCAGGGAGGCATTGACGAATAGTATGCCGGTGTTTTTTTTTTTTAAATAAATGCACAGAAACGTTAAAAAAAGCTGTTTTTTGAAACCACTAAAATTACCACAATTTATATTAAATTCCTTAAAAGTAAACAGGTCGATTTTCAGAACTGAAGTAAAAACAACAATTTTTACTGGTAACACGATATTTTCTAGTCTATCTAGATGCCATCTCTCCTGAGAATTCTAGAGAATATGTGTTTGTTTTAACAGGAAGGGTTCCGTAATTGCACAAAACATGAAAGTAAACAAAACTATGACCGGCTGACTAACATCTGCCTTGCTCTACCAGCTCCAGAATAATATGTCTGTATTTCTTCTTCATATGCCAAAAGCATAAAAATAACTACTCTGATCAATACAGCACCGAATGCGAAATGTCAATAGTTAGAAAAATCGAATTGACAGTTAAAAGCTAGAAAATGGCGTCGTTAATCCCTCCTTAAGACTTATTAGTTTGTTTGAAGAAATATTGTAGATCGAGCAACATTAAATCAGGAGGGCATAAGGATAATGGTTTGAGCTAACTCGACGAGTAGATACTTGGCTACTGGCCATATTTTATAGAAAAATTTCATGTCAAACCGAGATGGCTAGTGTTTTTTTTTTGTTTCAGATCTCTGATGATTTATGGATGTTTTGTACCTGTCTCGTTGCAGCCTAGTGCTTGTGTTTTATACTGTGTTTGTGATATATTATCTGAATTAAGACCATACTTAAACAGTTATGGTTGTCAATGCAGTTTTTATTTATAAATGAACACAGAAAATAAAGTATTTACGATATGTTTCCTTATTTATTTTCCAAATATTGGTTAACATAAAAATGTGCGTATATACAGTAACTTCATAAAATTAGTATTTTTGAAAACGTAGTTTGTGTCTGAAAGTAATACACCTTAATATTAAGACAAAAAAGAACACAGTGTCATCAGTAAAGTGTTTTTTAAGTGGAAAATAAATTTTAGTTTAACAACGTAAAGTTTATCTATTTTCAACGATTTAATTTAAAACCCCTATATTATAATTTATTATTAAGCTATGTCATAATAATGTTAACGTGTATTACTTTCAGACACAAACTACGTTTTCAAAAATACTTATTTTATGAAGTTACCTTATACAGGGTCAAAAACAAATAAACTTTGCATCATATGGGACCAAATTTTAATAGCCCAATTTTGATTTTGTAGAAAAACACACATTTAACCCTTTCGCTGCGGCTATCTCTACGAGCAGCTCCATACCTGGTTGCGGCTATATTTAAAAAATTTTATTTTTATTTTTTTTGCTTGAAACTTTTCGGAAAGTAATAATAATAACTACTTCTACAAAATTAATAATAATAAATTAAAACTGATTTATAGGGTTCAAATAAATAATTTTTTAAATAATAAAAAATATATAAAAATAATACAAAAAAAAAATAAAAATATTATTATACAAAAAACGCATATGCACTGTGTTTCCAAGAAACTAAAATAAATTATATTACATTTTTAACAAAAAAACAAAAAATAAATAAAAATACAAACAAAAATTAAAAAAAAAAAAAAAAAAATCCTCGAAAAAATCTTAAAATTTTTATTAGTTTTATTTATAAAAGAACTATCCATTTTTGTATATCTTTATAAACTTTAAAACAAAACAACAACCTATGACTTACTATGAATACCTACGTAAATACACTAACGGTGCAAATCAGGGCGCTACGTGTCCATTTTGCCCTTTCACGTGGCCCGCCAGCGGCAGCGGCGAAGGAAAATTCCTGGGAAACAATTGCGAGACCGAATAAATACAAATAACCTTTAATACGCCATTCGGCGTAAACAGCAGTTCACGGTAAACGCAGAAAAACCAAAGGCGTCGATAGCACTGAGGGCACGAAATCTTGGAGACGCCAATTGGCGTCAATAGCAGCGAAAGGGTTAATATAGCGCTACTTTAAAGAAAATGTATCTGAAATAAAGCCTTGTCAAAACTAAGAAGTTTTATGTACGTTGCGTTAAGTCTTATTTTGCAAAAGTGGTGCAATTTAAATAATATAGGTAAAAAATCAAAATTATCTTATGCAGCTGAAATTTTGCATGTGGGCTAGAAACTGCATTTAGAAAAACTTTTTTAATAACTTTTTTGATATTTTTAGAAATAACCACACTTTTGAACTATTTTTTGGAAAAAATTAAAATTTGACAGATAATGCGAATCACGTGACTACAATTTTTTTTGCTTAATTTTCATCTTGATCGAAGCAGAACTTGATGCCAAAGTCAAATTTTGAATAAAGCTATTAATAAAAAAAAATCCCATATGATGCGGACTTTACTGGTGACACTGTATTACATTAGATCAAAACTTTTGTGTGTTTTTATTGATTTAATTTGTTATTCAATAGTATTCATATTGAATAGTTATTGAATCCCAAATTACTAAATCAAAGTTAGTAATAAAATTTAACAGTTCTAAAGCCGCCGCGCCGTTTAAATTTCTCGCCATTGCGCCACTGGTGGCCAGTAGGCACACTAAAACCTCTGTCTCTTTCTTCTCTTTCTCTCTTCTTTCTCTCTCTCCATTTTGTTGCGATTGTCTAACAAGGAGTTAACATTTCTAGCCTATAAGTTTTCTTTGCAACACACACTGGCATTCTCAATGGTAAAAACACTGCAGTTCAATATCATTCGGTTGTTTCTTCGGCTTGTTGCCGAGAAGTGACCTACCTACACCTGAACCAAGTAAAGAATTCAGTTCGGACCGTGACATTACATACGATTCGATAAAATACTAGCGAACCGTCAAAAATCGTGCTTGCGCTATCTCCCAACGTACAGAGCGGCCGCTTTAGCAAATACGGTGCTGTAATTTTTTGCGCTGAACGCTCTGAAGGAACATCCTTTGATTTGCAAGTACATATATACAGGGTCCTGCACCTCACCTCCCGTCTTCTATAGCTCACTTAGTAATTAAGTTAGAATATTCATATTTTGCAGACCTTATCTGTATCTTAGGGCGCATTTCAGGAAAATATTTTTTTCATACAGGGTGTTCCAAAAAAGTGTGACGTCATAAGGGTGTATTTTTTTAAATTACATGCCATATATTTTCTTACATTTTTGGGTGCCTCCTATAGTTACCTACATACCCCTAAAATTTTATTAAAATTGATTTAGTATTATAGGCGAAAAAAAAAATAAAAACTAAAAAATATCAGTTTTGCGCCACTGGTATTAAAAATAAATAAAAAATAAAAATAATGCCTCGTTAATAAATTTATACAAAGGTACTTCTTAAATAAGGTATAACAATTTCGTTAACCAAGTTTGGTTAACACGAATTGTACAGGGTGTCCAAAGTTTAGTGTCAAACTTTAAAGCAATTTATTTTTCTTATTTCAAATGGGAACCCCTGTTTATTTTTATGTCATTCGATGCAGAATTAAAAATCAAACTTTTTTTCTAATTGCAACCCTATCGAAATTTCTAACGCATCAAGAGTTATTTGCAGAAAACTAATTTTATCAACTATTCCAACAGTCATTATTAGGAATAAATATCGAAGGTGCCTTTGAAAAACAATTTATTGGTAATAAAGTTTATTAAAGTCACCATAGACCATTTTGACTTTAGTAATCTAAATGTTTCAAATATTGTTAAATTGTTAGTAATTATTAACTGGAAATGATAATCGTGAATATGGTTATCCTTGAAAATTCGTTGAACTGTTCTTTCGATTACATCTACGGCATTAGCGACTGCTTGTTGAGTAACTAAAGGATTTTCTATAACAGATAATAGCACAGCCAATTGATTTTGTTCAGTTCGGACCGGTTTATTTCTCACTGGTTTTGGGTAGTTTACATTTCCCGTTTGTACAAACCTCTCTTATATGTTTTGCAGGCTCCTTTTGTCTGGATGTCGTCGTTGCTTGGCTTGCCAAAAAAGAGTTCTTTTCGCATGCTCCTAATATAAAAATCATATCTACGAGCTCTTCTTGGTTGTAGTCCATCACAAAAAACAATATAAAGTAATTATAACAGCTGAAATAATTACTAACAATTTAACAGTATATTTAAAACTTTTAGATTACTAAAGCAAAATGGTCTCTGGTTACTTTAATAAATTTTAATACTAATAAATTGTTTTTCAAAGCCACCTTCGATATTAATTCATAATAATGACTGTTGGAATAGTTGATAAAATTAGTTTTCTGCAAATAACTCTTGATGCGTTAGAAAATTCGATAGGGTTGCAATTAGGAAAAAAGTTTCATTTTTAATTCTGCATCGAATGACATAAAAATATACAGGGGTTCCCATTTGAAATAAGAAAATTAAATTGCTTTAAAGTTTGCAAAGTTTGACACTAAACGTTGGACACCCTGTACAATTCGTGTTAACCAAACTTGGTTAACGAAATTGTTATACCTTATTTAAGAAGTACCTTTGTATAAATTTATTAACGAGGCATTATTTTTATTTTTTATTTATTTTTAATACCAGTGGCGCAAAATGACTGTATGAAAAAAAATATTTTCCTGAAATGCGCCCCAAGATACAGATAAGGTCTGCAAAATATGAAAATTCTAACTTAATTACTAAGTGAGCTATAGAAGACGGGAGGTGAGGTTTATATACGTTTTTTCGCGACGAGGCTCGCCGTCAAATTACGGCCGTTTTTTTGCGGTGCCGCTTTGTAGGAAACCGAAGCTTTAGCCTCCCCTCATGCAAGTTCTACTACTACCTCCTCATGGAAACCAAAGGATGTATTTAATTTGTTTTTTTTAAATACAAAAATCCAATTTATATCAAGAATTTAAACATTTGTCCCACAGTGCACTGGTATGAATGTATAAATATTAGCAATCCAATTTAAATTACATAGTACGTACACCATAGCATGCAAGATAGTTATTTCGGGATGCAGTAAATTAATAATTAATGGCGGAAAATATGCATGAAATATAGCCACAGAAATAATGCACGTAATAATGGCTTACCTAACAGGAACGCATACAAAATGTCGTGGATATTTTATGTTTTTAATAAAACTAAAAGCAGCCTTAATCGTACATTTTTTTTAAAAATAAATTGCGGTTTGTTTGTTTAAAAAGGTTTTAATAAAAACACTTCTTGTCTTAAGGTGGAATTCTCTACGTCACTCGATCTATTGCCAACCTATAACCTATTTCGCGTTGTTTTTTATTAACTAACATTTAAATAAAATTAATATCGTCGGCACAAGCAATATGTGACATATTACAGAAATATCAACTTATTTCATTGCTAATTTTGGGAGAATTGTATAGTGAAAAAACAATGGCATAATAATGTTAAAAATAATCTTACCCGATATTTTTCGCTTTACAATTCTTCTAAAATAATTAAATAAAATTCCCTGATATTTATTTAATATGTCAATTATTACCTATAAAATGTGAAGACGATAACGATTTTATTTAAATTTTGTGTAAAGCTAGAAAAAATAAATAAAACTCGAAATAGGTTATAGGTTGGCAAGCATGTTGATACCATAGACGTTAATCTTTTGATAAGCAAACAATAATCACGAAACTGGCAAATTTATGGCCTCGCGCATGTAAACAAAGCTAGACACTATTAGACATGCGCACTGCAACATTATCGTTTGACGAATAGGAAAATAGACAGGTCCGGGCTTTAAAATTTAAGCTCTTGTTCAGGAAATTGTAAAAGTTGACCTTCAATTTATTTTTACGTGTAAACAGCTAAAATTTGCCCCTAATTCTTGCCAAACAATTGGAATTTCTTCTCAACATTTGATCAAGTTGGGAAAAAAGTTAGTGATTTCTGGCATTTTTATTAGTTGCAAACCTATAAGATTTGGAGGATAGAAGAAAACTGTTTTTAAGGTTTCGTTTCTAAAATTTGTTTAAACATGATTCGTCGTCCTGTTTTTAGTTCGAAAAGGAAGATAACAAGTTAATGAAACTCATCCTATATAAAGTCGAATATAAAAACAAACAAAATCAGCAAAATAGCCAATCATCGATGTTATCGCGTATCTAACCTTAAGTCACATATTAGTTGGTATATAACTTGTATTGATTTTTTCTATTTGGCAGAAACTTGGGTACCTACGCGTAAAACATTTTGAAGCAAATTTTTTAGTATTGAAAATACTATTGGGATCGTGTTTACGCAAACTTTGCATTGCATGTCAATGTCGCTCATGTCGATGTCGCGGCCAACAGCGCAATATCTAGATCGGTCAAAGTATTATGTTACAATACTCTGATAAGACTTGGTAGAAATATAAATATGAATCAGCGTAAAGTCGGCAAGTAAATAATGAATAATGTTTAGTTTAGTTTGTGTTTTAAAGAACGCCATAGTAACTTTGTTAAAAAGTGTTTTATTGAGATAAGTTATAACTAAGGTAAGTTCACGTTATTTCAATCGGAATATTATATCGAAAAAAAAAGCGGGAGGCAAAAAGTTGGAGCACAATAATTGCATATTACAGGGTCCGCCCAAATTTGGTTAACAAATGGGATGTTTTTTTTATTATTGATTTCTCAGAAAATGTTATTGTACCGTTGGGTAAATAAGTATAATTTAAAAACATAGCATAAGTAGGCTTAGACAATATGACCGATTGAATATAAGGCAATTGTTCACCTTGGTTGGTCTGCTATGTGAATATTATTGTTTATAAACAAATTAATATTAATTATTCTTAGAAATAAAACCATACATTTAATATAATATGTTTTAGTTAATATACAGGGTGTCCCAAACGTAATGGGACACAGAGCAACAGCAGGCTCCTTAAGGCGAAATAATGCGATTTATTTAAACTTGCATTATCCCAAAATTGATAACAACCAAGATAAAGGGTGTCAAACTTTTATTTTTGTTTTCGTTTTTTTGGGATTATTTATAGTTCACCTTGGTTGGTCTGCTATGTGAATATTATTGTTTATAAACAAATTTATATTAATTATTCTTAGAAATAAAACCATACATTTAATATAATATGTTTTAGTGTATATATAGAGGGTGTCCCAAACGTAATGGGACACAGAGCAACAGCAGGCTCCTTAAGGCGAAATAACGCGATTTATTTAAAACTTGCATTATCCCAAAATTGATAACAACCAAGATAAAGGGTGTCAAACTTTTATTTTTGTTTTCGTTTTTTTGGGATTATTTATAATATGTTTTAATTAATATACAGGGTGTCCCAAACGTAATGGGACACAGAGCAACAGTAGGCTTCTTAAGGCGAAATAATGCGGTTTATTTTAAAGCTGTGTCAGGTATTTTCAATACATAGGATGCTTGCGTAAGGTGCAAGATCTGTGAATTTTTGTTTAAAGTGGGAGTATCAACATGCTTGCCAACCTATAACCTATTTCGTGTAGATTTATTTATGTTCTCTAGCTTTTATACAAAATTTAAAGAAAATCAGTACCGACTTGATATTCTATAGGTAATAATTGACATATTTAATAAATATTAAGGAATTTCATAACGTATTTTAGGAGAATTGTATAGCGAAAAATATCGGGTAAGATTTTTTTTACATTGTTATGTCATTGTCACTCATTTTTCTTTCACTATATAATTCTCCCAAAATTAGCAATGAAATAAATTGATATTTTTGTAATATATCAGATACTTACTAGCTAAATAATGTACCGACGATATTGATTTTCTTTAAATGTTAGTTATTAAAATAATAAACTCAAAATGTCAACGCGAAATAGGTTTTAGGTTGGCAATAGATTGAATGATGTTGAGAATTCAACCTTAAGAATTTGAAAAAGTTTTTGCCATAGAACTTGACCCGTGAAATACTTTCACCCTTGGATTAATAAAAACATACCTAGGTATTTTTTTTAATCTTTTATATAATATAAGTATAGAGAAACGTGGCTTTTAACCTTTTTGAAGCAATATATTTCCCGAAAAATAGACGTACCTACCTTATTGGATTGCAGACCTGCAAATAAAATATACCAAAACATGCATCGGGATAATCTATCTTGGTGTGTGTTTCTCTTTATTTTCATACCTTCCTTGTTTAGCTTAGCTTCCTTGTAATACCTTTTACCCTAAATAAACTACTTATTTCTGCATTTATTAACAGTATAAAAATAATAGGTAAAAATTTGAAAAAAAGCGCTTGTATTTTACTTGCTCACATACATTCGTCTTTATGTAGATCGAGCCTAAGAAAAATTATAGCCTTTACTATACCGATAAGTCAAACTGTCTAAATTAATAAACGACGTACCGCAAATATGGAGAATATGACGTAACGGTCAGCGGTCATTGAACAGGTTCTTTTTTCAAATTTTTAAATTTACTAATTTTTCATGGTTGAAGCGTATTTTCGAAGCAGGGTTAGAGTAAATGGTGAGTGGCGATACAATCCGGGTTTGTGCATGGACGATTTTCACGAACATTTTCCTATCGTTGCTTTTATTGCTGAGGATTTTTATCATTGCCTGAAAAGAACCGTGGCTGTGTTTATGGAAACAGGTTCTATATAATACAAAAAAGGAGCAGGAAGACCATCTGTAAGAACAGAAGAACTTGTTGCAAACGTTCGTGAAATAATGCAAAATATATACACCAACAAATTGTATAAGACGCCTGTCCCAAGAAGTGGGAAGATCGTAGGGAACATGCAGGACTATTCTTAAGAAGCAGCTAAATTTATTTCCTTATAAAGTGCAAGTATTCCAAGAAATACAAGCCGCAGATTTTGAAAGACGCAGGAATTACTCTCAATGGTTTACCCAAAATTTATTGGAAATAAATGATTTACCTATTAGACCTGACATTTTTTTCGGATGAAGCCTGGTTCCACCTCTCCGGTTATGTGAATTCTCAGAATACACGCATGTGGAGTAGTGAAAATCCCCATTTTTTTGTAGAGTCCACATTGCACCCTCAAAAAATTGGTGTCTGGTTAGCTGTTTCACGAAGAAGAATTGTTGGTCCTATTTTTTTTCATGACACAGTTACAGCACAGCGGTATAGAGCCAATATTTTGAATCCATTTGTGGAGCAATTACTTGACGACGAACTACGTTTTGGATATTTCCAACATATGCAACCGCCCATACAGCCGCCGAAACTATTAACTACTTACGCAATTTTTTCGACGACAGATTCATTATAGTTTTCGATCAGACATTGAATTCCCACCTAGATCACCTCGTTTAACGGTTATGGATTAGGGGAGGCCCGGGCAAAGCGGATTGCCCAGGCAAAGCGAATAATCGTTATTTATTGAAAACGAAGATAAATGGCGGTCAGTACTTTGCATACTATCAAAGAGCATGATTAGCCGAAAAGAAAACCAGTGCAAGCCAAGCGGCAAGGTAAACAGCACGAGGCGTAGGTACCATTGAATATGTTTACAGTTTTGTGTTAAAATTATTACTGTAAGTTAAGTTAAATAAATTAGTTGAAATAACTGATGTAAAATAGCTTTGTATTTTTTTATTGTTGCTTCTATTGGGTTAGATTTGTGTAATAATGTTTATGCGACGCCACAACCTTGAAATATATTTTATTAAAGGGTCGGCCTTAATAGATGCCAGTCCGGGCAAAGTGACTAGGGCAAAGCGGATTATCCTTATTCACGAAAGCCACTGATGAAAAAATGAAGAAAAAAGTAAGTGATCATAAAATACCCAGTAAAGCTACAAGCAGCAATTCTGGAAAAGGACTGTCTGGCGTGTGGAGAACGGTTTGAAGAAACTGGAGAAGAGTGGATCCAGTGCAGTGGATGTCAAAATTGGGCGCACGAACTCTTCACGAATTATAGTGGGCGTGGTCTATTTTTTTGTGACTTTTGTGGTTAATAAGACATGTTACTTTGATGTGTTATATAATTGTTCTTTATATTTTTACTTTTGTATGCATCATTAGAATATATATTTTGTTGTTCCTACATATAAAGTATTTGTTATTTACTTTGCCCGGGTATACTTGGGCAAAGCGGATAAAATGTACATTCTGAAAAAAAAAAAATTTTTCATCAAAAGGGACAAAAAATCATGTAATAACTTATTTAATTTTGAGGTCCAGATAAATCCCAGTGCCACAGATATTTTTTTATTAGAAATCGATAATTAATAAACAAACTATTTTTTTTTTGCTTAACACATCCGCTTTGCCCGGGCCTCCCCTACTACGTTTTTCCACATTTAAAGAACACTATTTTTAAAACACCAGTTGCAAATTTAGAACAATTACAAGAAATTATTATCCAAGAATGTGGTAACATTTCTCCAGAGATGCTGGTCAACACTTTCGAAAATATGAAGATACGTGTGAATTTATGCTTGGAGCATGGCGGTGGCCAATTTTAGCAATTTATTAAATTATTTTACAGACTTACTTTGTTAATTTTGTAAACAACAAAAATAAATAAATAAATTTGTATTTGTCTACTTATTTTATTACTCATAAGCATAGACAAGCGAGTTGCGCGCTCTCAAGGATAGATAGGCAACTTAACATACTAAATTGGTTCCCTGATAGCGCCACATGCGACCGGGGGCGAAACTAAATATAGTCGTGGTGGGGGTAGGCGCCAAGCATAAAAATTTTAATTTTATTATTACTTTGAATTCAAATTTTCGCGCTTCTAACTTAACGGAAAAGTTTGAAGCGCGAAACATCTGATTCAAGTTAAAATAATTTGGGAGAACGAAAGGAAATTATAACAATGATATGGCGACAAGATTTATTAATATTAGATATTTACATAAATACGGTTTACATAAAAAAACAGCTTACATTATTATATTATTATTTTCTGTAGATTTTTCTAACAATTCCCTGTTATTTTCAAAGTGTTTATTTAATAAACTAGTTATTGTACCTTGTAGTTCATTAAGTTGTGAAGTAAAGTTTCTTTCTATATCTTTAATCGCTTTCGCTGTACTTTCCAATCGTTGGGCGACATTAATGAAGTCTTCAGGAGGTTCCAAGCTTTTGTTAATTGCCTTGGTTTTTCTTCCCGATTTCTTTGGTCGCGACATATTAAATATATACCTATTTACGATTCTCAAACTACCGACTGCGCCATGTTAAGTTTATAAATTATATATGAATAATTATTTAATAATAACTTTATTTTTTATATATTTTACAAATCAATCATAAAATGACAATGGCAATCTTTCACCAGTCCAGGTAAGACTTCAGGATCTGTCACAACAAGCTATATTTTTATCTTTCTCGCACATATTATGCAGGTACAGAGAGAGAGAGAGAGAGAGAGGTACAGAATGTTGGCCATGCTCATTCTAAATGAATATTCTGTTCCTACCAACGTTAGGAGATGAACAACCTTATAAAACAAAATTCCTACAATAGCGCCACTAGCGACCGGGGGATAAATTAAACGAACAGGGGACGACCTTCACCATTTAAGTTATCCTAGCCTGCTCATCAGTTTGGCAAATCATGTCATAATATGAATTTGACAAAATGTTAACCTATATTTGGTTAGATATATCGTCCCCATCATTGTGATCTAAACCAAGCCCTACGTTTTTTAATCCAAGCCCTCTTTGATGCAAATAATTTTTGCTCGCACGGTAAATCAAGAATTAAGGTAACCGGGTCACTTTGATTATGAGAAAACCATCTATGCCAACGTCATTTATGTCACAGTTGCTGGTTAGTTAATTATTGTTTAAAATATTTGTAAAACCCGACAATATAATTATTGAAAAACTAAAAATTCAACAGATTTGTATCACTGAAGACGCAGACAATACTCCAAACGAACTAGGTTAGCCATCACCATAAAAAAAGATTTTCTCCAAAACTTTTTCTTTTTTACTGTAAAATAACCCAGGAAACGTATAGCTGGGATTTGTTGGTTTAGGTACAAGCCCAATATCCGTGGCAGCCGTCAATAAATATGGCCTCTTGTGTAAGAAAATAGGATTCAATATTCCCGTCGTTGTAAATATTCCGTTGTATCCAAAGCAAAGAGGCGGAAATTAGTTTTCGACGTGTGACAAATAGAAATGTTTCTTTGATATTAGTTTTTTGTTTTGGAAAAACTGACCTAACGACCATTCTTATTAAACACGTAGTCCCGACACAAAATTTTGTCACTTCAAAATTTTCGGTAAGTTCGACGTTTTTTTATTTTAAACCCAATTTTCATGATTTTTAAAACCACTTTGTAATTACATTTTATTGAGTTTATTTTGTATTATTTTAATAATTAACACATTTTCGTATGGGTAATATTATACTCTAGAGGGGTACATTAAAATTCTGTTTCCAGTCATAAATTAAAAACACAGTGACGGTGACGTATATCATTTTAGAAAAAAGAAAAGCATAAAGTCTTTCTCCACAAGTTTATTAGATAACTAGGCGAACCTAGAGTAATTCATAATAATTCAACATGTTTCGAGTGTAGAAACACTCATCATCAGGAAAACAAAGTAAATATTACAATGCTGATGTTGTTAGCAATAAAGAAAATAATAAGTGGGATTGAGCCGTAATGGAAATTTCAATGGTGTACACAGGTGTAAAAAATGAAAAGTCAGAAGTCCGGCAAGACTTCAGCATACTGGAAAGTCAAGGACTAGTGCAAAGGCGCCCTTGTCTTGGGCAGAAAAATGAAGAGAGTAGAAGAAAAATTAGAGTGTTTGTAAAAATCATTTAAGTAAAAGTAGTGAAAAATCTTAAGTTTCATTTAACTTTGTCGGAGACATTTAAAAGTGGTGAAATGGGAGGGAAAGAAAAAAGAAAAAAATGTTTTTTGTAAAAGTCAAAGCATCTGTAAAAAATAAAAAAAGGGGAATGTAGCAAATGAAATTTAATAAAATGAGGTAGATAGGCTTACCATTTAGCTTGAAGTAAAATGCTGTTGGGGTACCAGGCTTGTTACGGCCCAGTTACCCCGGCAGGAGTCAAAACATACACATTGTGTGCAAAATTAATAGATTTAAAATAAATATTTTTAAAAAACTTTTTTGGTTTTACTAGAACATCTTTAACAAAGAAAACATGTCGATACCGAAGAATGATGTGGTGGTCCTGTTTCTGGCATCCAGTAATTTTTTACCTAGGTTTTTAATATTTAAAAAAATTATGTAAATATAATTTCCGTTTCTGAGATATCGCTATTGAATATTGGCATTACATTAAGGGCAGCTCCTCCTGGGGAAAAGGGTCAGCAGTCAATGTATGTAGGTAAGCCCATTGTGGTAAGTAATAAGTGTGTGTCAAAGTTTGGTCTAATAATAATAAATTACAGTTTCCAATGAGTCTGGACTCTGATAATAATTATTACTAAATTATTATCTGTTTAATTTATTTACCAGAGTATACTCCATGTTTTTAGAAATGTGCAAAACTTATCTTTATAAGCATAATATTGATATAATTAAAAATTATTCTGGGGCCTTGGTACACAAGATAATGTTCTATTTAAAAAAAAATTTAAGCATATTTGATAATGATGATTGATAAGACAAAGATTGAGAAGCCAATTTACTGATAAACTTGTTTAAAGATAATTTTATAAATTAAAATACAGGTTCGTCCATAATTTTGCAACTTTTTAAATAATTCACAAAAAAAAAACATTTTTTTATGAGTAAAGCCCTAAGAATTTGTCTCCAATCCTATTGATTTCGTTGGTCACAATCATGAACATCAGAAGAAGTGTTTTTGGAGGAGGAAATATTGTCATGTGGTCGTGTATAGGAGACCAGCGCCGCAGCTAGGGAGCTACGGAGGGTACCCTTGCACCAGGCGCCAAACTGGAACAGGTGCCCAAAATGCAAATGTAAAAAAAAATTTGTCTTGTTTATTTGCGGCAAGCGCAAGCGCCCGCCACTGTGTTGACCGTTGCTCGGTCCGACTCGGTCGCTTGTCTTAACACAGCTTAATTTCATTTTCTTCCAGGCTAGATTAACAATAATTTAGAGGATTTTATTTAAAAGTGACATTTAGTCAAAAAGGTTATTCAGAATCCTGCTATTTGATTTTTACTACATACAGTGTGACCAGTGAAGTTCGCATCATATGGGATTTATTTTTATAAGTAATAGCTTTATTCGAAATTTGACTTTGGCATCCAGTTCTGCTTCGATCAAGGTGAAAATTAAGCAAAAAATAGTAGTCCGTGATTCGCATTATCTGTCAAATTTTATTTTTTTCCAAAAAATAATTCAAAAGTGAAAATATCCAAAAAAGTTAATTGAAAAAGTTTTTTTTAAATGCAGTTTCTAGTCCACATGCAAAATTTCAGCTGCATAAGATAATTTTGATTTTTACCCACCACTAAAATTTATTTTCCACTTGAACACTTTACTGATGACACTGTGTGTGTCTTAATATTAAGGTTGAATTCTCAACGTCATTCAATCTGTTGCCATCCTATAACCTATTTCGCGTTGATTTTTAGAGTTTATTATTTTAATAACTAACATTTAAAGAAAATCAATATCGTCGGTACATTATTTAGGTAGTATCTGATATATTACAAAAATATCAATTTATTTCATTGCTTATTTTGGGAGAATTGTATAGTGAAAGAACAACGAGTGACAATGACATAATAATGTTTAAAAAAATCTTACCCGATATTTTTCGCTATACAATTCTCCTAAAATAAGTAATGAAATTCCTTGATATTTATTAAATATGTCAATTATTACCTATAGAATATCAAGTCGATACTGATTTTCTTTAAATTTTGTATAAAAGCTAGAAAACATAAATAAATCTACGAGAAATAGGTTATAGGTTGGCAAGCATGCTGATACTCCCACCTTAAGGTGTATTACTTTCAAACACAAACTACGTTTTCAAAAATACTTATTTTATGAAGTTACCTTATACAGGGTCAAAAACAAATAAAATTTGCATCACATGCGACCAAATTTTAATAGCCCAATTTTGATTTTGTAGAAAAACAAACATTTAATATGGCTCTACTTTAAAGAAAATGTATCTGAAATAAAGCATTGTCAAAACTAAGAAGATTTATGTACGTTGCGTTGTGTCTTATTTTGCAAAAGTGGTGCATTTTACAAAATATGGGTAAAAAATCAAATTTATCTTATGCCGCTAAAATTTTGCATGTGGGCTAGAAACTGCATTTAAAAAAACTTTTTCTCATAACTTTTTTCGATACTTTTAGAAATAACCCTACTTTTCAATTATTTTTTGGAAAAAATTAAAATTTGACAGATAATGCGAATCATGTGACTTCTATTTTTTTGCTTAATTTTCATCTCGATCGAAGCAGAACTTGATGCCAAAGTCAAATTTCGATTAAAGTTATTAATAAAAATAAATCCCATATGATGCGGACTTTACTGGTCACATTGTATAAAATCAACGAACGGGATTTTGAATAGTTGTTTTGGCTTAAATATTACCTACTTTAAAATATTTCACACAAAAAAATAACAAAACTATGGGCATTTAAACGTCCCGCCTTTCGGCACAAGGTTCCCACCAGACATGGGGCGGCGCTATTTCTGACAGTTTTGACATTTCCTAATGTAATTTTTGCTTTGACCAATTAACATGCTTGTTTGTCTTCTTCCTGGTGTGTGTGTGTGGGGGGGGGGGGGGATTGAAGGGTTTAATTACAAAACAATAAATAAATTTTTTAATTTGGTTTACAATTATTTACGTAACCTTTTTAAAATTAATTTGAAAAGCTTTTAAAAAGATAATTATGCGGTTATTTTGAAAAATTGAACATAATAGAAATGTTGCCTTTTGTAAGACATGAAAATTAAACTTTTGGAAAAATGCGGACATCCGTCAGTGTTTCTGAGATGCAGAAATTTCCATAAAAATGTCAACCCCCGCTTTTACCCACTTTGGGGTTGCTTTTCGAAAAATTCTTTCTTAGTGGATGCGTTATAGGGAGAAGATGTCCTCGAAATTTCATGATTCTAGGATTATGGGTTTTGGCTGGGCGTTTATCAATCAGTCAGACAGTCACTTTATATAATAATTGTATAATAGTAAAGATAAAAGTTTTTTTCGCTTTTACATAGATTAATATACCTAATTATTGGTGACTGCAATATCGTTAGCTTAAAGAATGCGCTATTAAATATATTTTATGACATAACCGATAAGCCTTATCAAACATTATAAATTCTATATTATTTTAAAGAAATTCAGTAGTCAGGGTTAAGGTTCCTATTTGTTTACAACACTTAGTACAAAATGGAGAAGCATAGAGTTGTTCCCGATGTTATCCCCGTTTTGCCAGAACAAGTACTAGAGGTAAGCCCATTATTTTATTATACACTGAAATAAATATATAAAATTTACCACAATTATTTTGGGTAGGTAATTAAAACTTAATTTTTTTTTTTACTTTACTCCCAACCAACTTTACAAGTTTATTACAAGGATAAATAAGTAGGTATATAAAAATAACTAACAATTATTACTCTAATTTAGTAGATATCGAGGTAGATATATATGTATATAAAAAAAGACAATAAAAAAAGATTCGTTTTGTATAAACGTTTGATTAACTCATTAAGAAAGAAAATTTTAATTGGAAATATTTTTTTAAATGAAATTTAAATAAGGATAGTTTTTTAATGTTTTAATATTTTTGGGTAAAATATTATATAAGTAATATTAATCCATTATATAACAACGTTTTCCAAAGTTACTGTTTGTATTAATAGTTTGTAAAAAATTAGTCTGTCTAGTATCATGTCTGTGAAGATCATGAACTTTTGTAAACATTATGTTAGAATATTTTTGTTTCAAAAGTAAAGAATGAATAAATATGCAAATTTTTAAATTATGTAAATTATTTATATGTAGGTATTTATTCGGTTTATATAAATTTGTTGTTGGTTCTAAGTGCGGAAATCTATGAATACATTTAATCATTTTATTTTGTAATTTCTTCAAAGGTTTTAGTATTATCGAATTGGCTGAACCCCAAATAGAAATAAGATACTGAATTTTTGAATGTACCAACGCTTGATAAATATTTTTTAAATAATTTAAAAATATACACAATGACGAATTTTAAAGAATATCCCAACTAACCGAGAAATGTTAGTTCGAATATGTTCTACGTGTTTTCTCCAGCTTAAATTTAGATCAATATATAATCCTAAAAATGTTATGTTATCTTATTTATTTATTTATTTATTTATTTATTTATTTATTTTATTTATTACAACAACAGTGTACATTCAAGAAATATAATATACATAATGAGTTGCATACACTATGGACCATGAAAGTCTGTGTGGGCATACAACACAAAATAGTTTAACATTCAAAATTTTAAATTAAATTTCAAAGTAGACAATGCGTAACTATGCACAATCTGAGTTACTTGGTGATACTAATACTAAATATCATAATTTTATAAAAATCTAACAATACCTTTGATTATTTGGGTATTATTTATAATCCATTTATTTAGATCTTTTTTTATGTTTTGAAATTTTTTGATTTTAAATTGCACTGGTAATATATTTAAGATCTTCGGAGCCACGTAGGATATTGATCTTTGCGTGGCGTTAAAATGTGTATTGGGTAAAATTAAATTGTGATTAACATTAGCTCTAGTCATGATGTTATGCGTTATGTAGTTGTGAAATTTATTTCTAGTGAGAGAAAATCTAAGCAAATTCTTAATATATAACTGAGTAATTGAAAAGACGCCAGACTGTTCAAATAAAAGATCAGAAGAAAAACGTCTTGACTTAAATAAAATAATTTTTAAAATATATTTTTGTGCAACAACGATATTGTTTAATACACTTTTATTAGCAGATCCCCAACAAATAATTCCATAGTTAAGACATGATTCTGCTAGTGACCTATAAACATTAATTAGAACATTTTTGACTAAGATATTACGTAATTCGTAAAATTTATATATCAGTTTCCTTAATTTATTCTTTATATATTCACAATGTACTGACCATTTTAAAAATGAATCAAAATATACACCCAAATATTTTATGGTTTCTACTGACTTAATTTTACCAGAACAAACACAATCCCTTGACAAATCACAATTAGCAGAATGGATCGTAATCTCATTTTTAATTGGTAGACCAACTGAATTCATTGCAAAGCACATAAAGTTAGTTTTCTTTATATTCAATGTTAAACAGTTACGATCCATCCAGGCTTTAATAAGACTAGCAGTCCTTTCGGCCTTTTCAAATGTTTCATGCCAAGACACCCCTTTAACCAGAAGAACAGTATCATCGGCAAAGCATACAGTTTTAATATTGGGCATCGCACTCGCCAGACCATTAATATAAATTGAGAACAAAATCGGGCCTAGCACTGTACCTTGCGGGACACCACATTCAACTCTCTTGTAGGAACTAACAATTGAATTTAGACAAACCTTTTGAAATCTATTAGAAAGGTATGATTTGAATAGTTTAAGAACGTTCCCTCTTATCCCCATCATCTCCAATTTGTGGAGTAGAATGTGGTGGTCTACGGTATCGAAGGCCTTAGAGAGATCCAAGAAAATTGCAAGTGGTTTGTAATTATTGTTAAAGCTCCCTATGATAAAATCAGTGACCTCATGTAAGGCCGTATCAGTACCCATTCCCTCCCTGAACCCATACTGCGAATCAGACATTAATTTATTAGTGTTTAAGAAATTACACAATCTCTTTTTTAAACATTTCTCAATGATCTTACAGATTGGACTAGTGATAGCTATTGGACGATAATTATTAATATCTGTTTTATCACCCCCTTTATGCAGAGGTAAAATTAAAGCTTTCTTAAAAACATCGGGAAAAACACCAACTTCAAATATTCTATTCACAATATGGTTCAGAGGACCAACTAAGTATTTATAATTTGATTTTACAATTAAATTGGTTATATGAAAATCATCAGTAGATGAGGAATTTTTAAGTGAATTTATACAGTTAATAATTTCCTCGTCAGTAATAGGGTATAAATACATTGAACCTGGAAATTGATTTTCATTTATCGGAAAATCAGGTGCGTTTGTCGGTCTACTTATTTTACTAGCCAGCACTGTACCAATAGAACTAAAGTAACCACACAGTTCGTCAGCAATGTCTACCTGATCGGTCAGCTTCACATTGTCGCAGGTATACAAGGCAGTAATATTTTGTTTAATCGGTATATCATTTGTCGCTTGCCTAATCAAGTTCCACGTCTTTCTAGGATCATAATGTACAGCATTTATTTTTTGTTTATAGTAGGTTGATTTACTGTGTTTTATTGTTTTACTTAATTGATCTCGATAATGTTTATATTGTGCCTTAATATCAATATTATCTGGGTTAACAACACACCGTTTATGTAAGCGATCTCTATTTCGGATTGAATTAAGAAGACCAGGGGTAATCCATGGTTTAAGGCGTATCTTTTTGTTAGGTATAGATCTAATGCTAGTGGCTGAATTTATATGATTGTGTAAAATATTCATAAAGATATTCGAAGAGATGTTAGGATCCAGACTAGACATTACAGTCGCCCAGTTTGTAATTAATAATTTCCCCATTAAATATTATTGGTTGCTTCTCCATATCTAGTAAGTCTTTGTTTGTCAATGTACATAAATGAAGATTTATTAAAATTTAAAGTTAATTTATAAGATTGCAACCAGTCAAACATAATTTTTAAATCTTTTTTAATATTTAATTGGACGTCCGTAATATTTTTAGCATAATAAATAATTGTTGTGTCGTCGGTAAAAAGTTTAATTTGTCCATACAATTTTAATTTTGAAGTAGAATTGATATAATTAAGAAACAATGTGGGTCCTAAAATGAAACCTTGTGGTACTCCACATCTAATTGTTTGATATGAACTAATATTACTTCCTATTTTAACGCATTGTTTTCTATTTTTTATATAACTTTTAAACCAACGATAAATTTTTCCTTTTATGCCTATAAGAAATAATGTAACTTATAATATAATATCATGGTTTACAGTATCAAAGGCTTTATACAAGTCAAGAAATAAAATGCCGCATTTTTTTTTGGTATCTACCTAGATATAATTGAATGTTAATAATATCATCCATAGCTTAATTAAGAGTTTTACTTTTTTCCTAGCGTGGTATGGAATATTTATTTTGGATACCCAGTTAACCACAGCTAATTATTTTTTAATATTATAAAATATACGAATTCTTTTAGACTTTTAGAACTAATAAAACACGATAAGCTGTTTATTTATCAAGCCGATACAAACTTACAAAGGTATTCACTTATAAATAATAGGAAGTGGCTAAACAGTTTTTGCTATTAAATAGTTCCATAAGAAGCAATTTCTCCGGAACAACTTTGCCTCAGTGGGGAGGTACGGGCATTTAAAAAGATTAATAATAACATTTTTCAAAAAAGGGCTTTATGAAAATTGTTTAAAAAAATTTACCCTGTTGTGCATTTATTCCAAACCCTTATTTCTCATTTCTTGAAAAAGATACGTTTTCTTTTGCGTTTAATTTTTCGTACTATTACCTACTATTAAAAAAATTATATTTATAGAAACGAGATTGGTAATAACTTTTCACCGAGTTTTTATTTTAAAATCTTTAATTTTCCTTTTGTATTTGGAAATTAATAAAAAATATTACAAAATTAAAAATATTTCATAATATATTTTATACTATAAAATTCCTCACCCCTTTCACAACCAATTTTTCATTTTAAGATTGCTTAGATTAAATCAAAAGGCAAGAAAATAAAGGGAATACTTTTAAAATTTGAAAATAATATTTGTAAAAATAGCTACAGCTTTTGATCAATATATCGTTTTTAAGCTGAAAAATTTACATTTCCCTAGGCTTCAATAGTATCAAGTTAATTTGAAAAAATGGAGCTGTTTAAATTATTTTTTATATTATTATTATTATTAGGCCATGGTGGAGGACTATATCCCCTCCCTGTACCCCCCCCCCCCTCCATATGTACCCCTCCCCCGATAGTAGCGCCACTGTATCCCGCTACTTAATACTTACTACAGGTTATGTAATATTCAGATTAAAAATGCATGAAAAAAATAAATAAAAACTTTTCAATGTAATTTTTCAGCTTTCCCGAATTTTTTATGGTTTATGTGCAAATAATTACCCTGCCTAGCCAGTTTTTGAAAATATTCATAAAATAAACAGGTATAAATATAATAAGTATAGCCAGCAAAAATCATATTTTTAAAAAATGTACTCAAACTGTATAATATAACAAAACTAAAGGGGGAACCGGTTTCGGGGAGGGTAAGCTGGGTAAAATTTCCGACTATTTAAAAAAGTTGTTGATGGTTGTATAAAAACGAAACATGAAACGTCGGATTAAAAATCTAATTTGTAGAGGGGAACAAGTAATGGTAAAGTCAAATTAATCTAAGAACTCGCCGCATCACCTGTCATTAATGGCACCCTTTTGAAGTCTGATGGTATGATTTACGTTAAGCGGTTGGCTACAGAAACAGAACCAGACTAAGTTCTTTTACCTTCGCCTTCTCCATCTGTTAAAATTACTTTTGTGGGAATTTTATATTTATTTTTATTTTATTTTACTATTAGGTATAGGTAAAAATTGAAAAAGCAGTTAGTTTTTGCTTACCTAAAATCCAAAAATGACGTATACTGAAGCAGCTGCACGACTTGCGTTACCTGTCAAATTTGATATTTTTAATAAAATAGGTTCAAAAATGCCATTATTTATCAAAATATCGAAAAACTTTATTCGAGAAAGTTGTTTATTTAGGCATTTTAGCCTCTGTACGAAATTTTGAGAGTCTAATGCAGTTATTATTTTTTGCCAGGTTCTTGAAAATTTTGATCAACCCTCGTAGATTAACTTTTATACATCGATGTAAAACCATTTGCCTTTACTTCATTTGCAATCTTAATGCAATTTTGTGTAAAATTTTTGTTTCCAATTATTTATTTTGCTACAAAAACTGAAATTGTTATTGATCAGTATGTAATGTTTGATGCAAAGTTTATCTAATTACATCAGTTTTGCCAAAACCGACGTTTCTCATTTTTCTTAAGTTAGTAAACAGAAGTACAAAAAGAAAATATTAGGAAGCTTTAGTTGAAATTTTACTTAATTAATATTGGATCAAAAAGAATAAATATTAATATTAATCGCTCGAAACATTTTATTCAACAAAAATATAGGTTAATTAATATAATTAATTTAAATTAATATTAATTAAGTAAAATTTCAACGAAAGCTTCTAATATTTTCTTTTTGTACATCTGTTTACTAACTTAAGAAAAATGAGAAACGTCGGTTTTGGCAAAACTGATGTAATTAGATAAACTTTGCATCAAACATTACATACTGATCAATAACAATTTCAGTTTTTGAAGCAAAATAAATAATTGGAAACAAAAATTTTACACAAAACTGCATTAAGATTACAAATGAAGTAAAGGCAAATGGTTTTACATCGATGTATAAAAGTTAATCTACGAGGGTTGATCAAAATTTTCAAGAACCTGGCAAAAAATAAAAATCGTAGTAGACTGTCAAAATTTCGTACAGAGGCTAAAAATGCCTAAATAAACAACGTTCTCGAATAAAGTTTTTCGATATTTTGTTAAATAAGGGCATTTCTGAACCTATTTTATTAAAAATGTCAAATTCGACAGGTAACGCAAGTCGTGCAGCTGCTTCAGTATACGTCATTTTTGGTTTTTAGGTAAGCAAAAACTAACTGCTTTTTCAATTTTTATCTATACCTAATATTAAAAAAAAATCCCATTTGATGCGGACTTTCTTGCGGACACTGTATAGGGTGTCCCGTAACTAAGGGGCTATACAGCAACAGAAGTGGACTTGAAAATATGTAATTTAATTTCATTTATTATACGGTTAAAGAGATACAGGGTGATCCAAGTAAATATTTACTTTATAAAATTGGCGACGATTTGATGTTAAGCGGATATGAATCAAATTTGGTGTAGTTATGATTTTGAGGGCAATAATGAGTTATGAGATACCTCTTAGAAAACGCTAGCTACACAAATGAGTTTGATAAATTCTCACATATATTTTTTGTCTCTCACATTATGAAATAGGAATCTTTTATACGTAAAAAAGTTGTACCTACTTCATTAATCTCGATATTTCAATTGGTTTTTGAGATAATTGCGTTTAAATGCTAGATGACAAGAAACATTTAAATAAACACCTTTCTTAATGAAACATATTTATTGAAAACTAGCTATACCCCGCGCGCGTTGCTACGCTACTTACTAAAATAAATTTGAAGGAAAGACATTACACAAATATCCGGCATCCCGATATCCCGGCATCCCAGCATCTGTTACGCCACTTTTTTTATGCCGAAACCTTCCTCGGCCTGCACACAACAACTCACCAAATTTTCATCGTAATCGGATAAATGGTATAGGAACGCATACGGGACATACAGACAAACATTCATTTTTATATAATATATACAGGGTGGCCCTTTAGTGTGGCAAAGTACAATAGCTCCGTTACTATTTCAAATACATTAAAAATATTAATACAAAAGTTGAAGGGCAGTAAGTGACTTATAACGTAAAATTATTTTTAACTTTATAGGGTGGCTCAAAAAAGCGGAACAATAAAAAATGTACTTTTTTCAAATGGAACACCCTGTATATTTTTTCATTTTTAAATTCCATATTAAATTATAATTATTTTTTATTAAATACATTATTAGTCTATACTTTATAGTTTCCGAGATATTTGCTCTTGAAAAGTGACATTTTTGAACTTTGACAGCTTCTAGCTTTCTAACAGTACGTCTTAGAGCAAAACGGCTTACATGTCCCTATCTTTAATTTTTATTATCTTCCCAAAAAAATCAACTTCCGGTTAAACCGGATGTTACTCGAAAGCAGGAAATATAGTTGTTCCGGTTTAACTGGAAGTTGATTTTTTTGGGAAGATAATAAAAATTGAAGATAGGGACATGTAAGCCGTTTTGCTCTAAGACGTACTGTTAGAAAGTTATAAGCTGTCAAAGTTTAAAAATGTCACTTTTCGAGAGTCAATATCTCGGAAACTATAAAGTATAGACTAATAATGTATTTAATAAAAAATAATTATAATTTAATATGGAATTTAAAAATGAAAAAATATACAGGGTGTTCCATTTGAAAAAAGTACATTTTTTATTGTTCCGCTTTTTTGAGCCACCCTATAAAGTTAAAAATAATTTTACGTTATAAGTCACTTACTGCCCTTCAACTTTTGTATTAATATTTTTAATGTATTTGAAATAGTAACGGAGCTATTGTACTTTGCCACACTAAAGGGCCACCCTGTAGATTAACCGTGCGTTCTTAAGCATAAATTAGGTACATATTTTCATTTTATTGATTTGATAATAGATTAGTTAACCAAAATGGTGTCATTACTCACTATTAAACTTAAATAATAAACACCAAGAAAATCTGTCTCTGAAATATATAAAATTCAAAAGTAAAATGTTTAAAACACACTCTACACAAAATACCGTCACAGAAATACTTAAAAAATACCAAAATCAGAAGAAAATAATATGACACAACCTGACGCGTGAGCTTGCTACGGCCCAACTGCTGATCTGGGAACTTTAACGACGAAACCAGATCATTAAAACATTAATACCCTGCTGTCCAAACATTTTTGAAAAAAAAACATACTGGATTTACTGAATTCATTCCAAACTCATACTCTATATATTTGCACATATATTTTACCTAAATAAACACATTTTAATAACCTACTATAAAAATTTTAGTTGTCTTATCCAAGTGGAGTGAAAGTTCAGCTTGGAAACGAACTAACACCTACTCAAGTAAAAGATGTCCCAAAGGTAACCTGGAAAGCTGATCCTAAGGCTTACTACACTCTTATATTTACAGGTAAGCAGAACCAGGGGCGTAGCAAAGAAGGGGGAGGGGGATTTAATTTTTGTTTTACTAATCAGGCAACTTTGATTGTGATTAAGGTACTGGATTTTTTTGAACCGTAGCTACGCCGGTGCTCCCACATAAAAATTGCTATTATTTTTTATACAACATTTTAAAAGTTAGCATAGTGATAAGGGGGTTAATTTAAGCATTAATTAATGACATAAATTCGCTCTGAGGGTACTGTCTCCCAGTACCCCCCCCCCCTTATCTACGTGCCTGAATGCTTAACCAAACCCCACTATAGAGCCCTCGATTGTTTATGAACTTGAAAACCGTCCAGCAAGAGTGTGCATCCCCACGCTGTGCTATTACAGTGGTGAGAGAGTGGACCACACTTACCCAAACCTTATGGATGATTGACAGAGGAGGTATAATTGAGTGGCCGCCAAGATCACCTGATCTTACCCCGATGGACTTATTTTTATGGTTAATATATAAAACCCAGCCGGCTTCTCTGGAAGAATTGCGTCAGAGGATAATTGATGCTTGTTGAAGTATTCCAAGAGACATTTTTCGGAAAGTTAGAAAGGAATTTGAAAATCAACTTTATTTCTGTTAAGAACCAAATAGAACTCATTTTGAGCTCTTAATAAAACAGTTAAAAAAATCACACAACAAACCCGAATAAACAAAAAAATAGGAAGTTTTATCACTACAATAGTATTTTAATTTAGGCTTGGGATAATTTCTTATCAGTTATGTTTATTTTACAACTTTTTCTGCCAAATTTTGCAAGAGCCAGTTTTAAAACATTTTCTCAAAATTTTGCTAACATACTTTAATAATATTAATTTTGGTATCTGAAACGCATTTTAGATAAGCGTGCCAGAGAGATGTCGCAAGTGGGGTGGGTAGTGTCACACAAGATTTAAAGTGGATGAGGGTAGAACTTTCGTGAGGGTGATCGACATCGACAAAATACCTCATTTTTATTTCCCCGTATTATTGTAGAAAATATATTTTTGGTTTTGCGATATCTTCTTGATTGCACCAAGTCCCTTAAAATCGTGGAGTTTCTAGTACAGTAATTCACTTAAGAAGTTAACATCTTCTAAATTATAAGCTACCGTTTTATTTTGATCAGTTATTCAGTTACATTTTTTTGGTTGACCCATCAAATCATGTTAAAATATCAAGAATTTGTTACATAATAATGTAACTGTATTTTAAAAATAATCATAAATTAATGATAAACTTTGATTCGCTATAATTACTTTATTTTTACGTTATCTCCATAAATATTAAATAATTTATATTAAATAAATAAGTGAAAACAATTATTATTAAACATTATTGCACATTTATTCGACAATCGGAGATGCATAATTAAATTGAGTAATTTTCTCAATTTTTCCATTTCCAATAAAAATTTTCTTTGGAGGCGTTCTTTCAGTTTTATATTTATAATTTGGTAATATATTACCAAACATAAATCTGATACATGTATGGCGTCAAAAACTCTGGAATATTGTAAAAATATTCTAAAAACTACTAAATACAGGGTATTCCCTACTCGATGGTACATTACAAGTATCTGGAGAACGAAAAGAAAAATAATTTTGAAATTTTCACTACGGCCATAGGAGACTGCGCTCTAGCTTTTAAAAATAATTTCGCGGTTGCAGTGTTGCCAGATCTATTGATTACTGACATCAACTTTGGAATTTTAAATGAGACACCCTGTAGTTTATTTTATTTTTAGACTCCACGAAGCACTCTAGGTTTTTTTTGTATAGGATATTTTTCCATTGCTCTTACCGTTACTGAAAGATTAATTAATTTTTCTGTTTTTTTTTACGGAAACGATGTGAATTAAAACTTCAATATTTTCGTCTCCAGATGTCAAATCAACCTAAAATTTGAACATCATTTAGTCAACATGTGGTACTTTAATTATGCCAACATAGGATCGCCGACTTCTATACAGAGTGTCCTAAAAATTAATTGCAATTCAGATTTTATAAATTTAATCAAAAGTCACTTTTCTTAAATGGAACACCCTGTATATTATTAAAGTATTGAATAGAGTGGCCCAATTGAATTTTTTTCATATAGGGTGTTCCTATACCTATTTTGAACCGCTTTCGATTTATAACAATTTATGAATAAAATGACTATTCATATTCGAGAACTAGAGATAAGATCTAAACCGATAAGTAGTATGCCATGATCAAAACAACCGCAATACATAACGATGGTGACATGACATGTCTGACTTTTTAGTTTGGGTTTGCTTATGTCAGATTAAAATAGCAAAAATGGAGAATAATAGTTATTCTAATGCGGATATTTTAAATTTGTTTTATATTCACGGCGAGTGTCAAAGAATTGTATCAAGAACCTGCAGAAAATTTAACGCTCTTTTTCCGAATTTGCCGCCCATGAACCAACGGAAATTTCTCAGATTTGAAGGTAATTTTTTAAATTTGGGAAATGTACAGGGTGTCCCAAATTCGAGCCTCATCATGGGGATCTCGGAAACTATAAGAGATACAACATCGGTCAAATTGTGGCAAAGTTGCGCAATTTCGTACTGAGCAATATTGCAAAAAAATATCTGAGCTATCTTTTTTAGTTTTTGAAATTTTAGCAAAAAACTAAAATTTTGAGTTATTGTTTTTTTAAGCTGCTTGACTTATTTTATCCGCCACAGAAAAACAAGCACAACATTGTTAAGGCAACTTTTTACGCTCCATATTGTGGCGTTTTTAGAATTTCGTTACAACGTTTCGTTTTTATGGAACTCTTATCAACTTTAATTTTTTAAATACGGACCTGCATTTTTTATTTTATTTTTTGATAGCCCTTTAAGCCCTGAAATAAACCATGTACCACACTTAATTATATTTAGACGTTTTGATGTCATTATTACATCTTCAGGAATGTGATAATTATTTTTAATTACGGCCCTGGTGTTAGTTACTTAATCTTTTTACCACATACAACATGTAAATGGATCCGGAATTTTATACAAATAATTTACTATATTTAAGTTTTTATATAAATTGTAACAAAGTAAAAATAAAACCAAACAAAACAAAGGTTGCTATGACAAGAACTTTTACTTGATTGTTTGGTTTAAGGTGGAAACGTCATTTCATCTATTGCCAACCTATAACCTATTTCGCGTTGCTTTTTTTAGTTTATTATTTGATTAACTAACATTTAAATAAAATCAATATCGTCGGTACAATATTTAGGTAATAGCTGACATTACAAAAATATCAATTTATTTCATTGCTAATTTTGGGAGAATTGTATAGTGAAAGAAGAATGACATAATAATGTTAAAAAAAAATCTTAGCCGACATTTTTCGCTATAAAATTCTCCTAAAATATTTAATGAAATTCCTTGATATTTATTTAATATGTCAATTATTACCTATAAAATATGAAGACGATAATGATTTTATTTAAATTGTGTGTAAAAGCTAGAAAAATTAAATAAATATACGCGAAATAAGTTATAGGTTGGCAAGCATGTTGATACCTTCACCTTAATTATCTTGACAACTGAAGTCACCATTTATACTGAATATTTCAGCAAAATTATGTTTTCTGCTTTAGAAAAGCGCGACATGTTACGAGTTTATTCTTCCAATAGGAATTCACAAACTTCTTGTGACTGTTATTTACAGGACTATCCTGAACGCTTACAGCCTCATTATAGTTATTTTGCTACGCTTGATGCTAATTTAGCCCAGTATGGTAGTTTTAATAAACCCAGAGTCAAATATACACCAGGGCCGTATTTAAAAATAATTATCACATTCCTGAAGATGTAATAATGACATCAAAACGTCTAAATATAATTAAGTGTGGTACATGGTTGAATTCAGGGCTTAAAGGGCTATCAAAAAATAAAATAAAAAATGCAGGTCCGTATTTAAAAAATTAAAGTTGATAATAGTTCCACAAAAACGAAACGTTGTAACGAAATTTTAAAAACGTCACAATATGGAGCGTAAAAAGTAGCCTTAACAATGTTGGGCTTGTTTTTCTGTAGCGGATAAAATAAGTCGAGCAATTTAAAAAAACAAAAACTCAAAATTTAAGTTTTTTGCAAACATTTCAAAAACTAAAAAAGATAGCTAAGGTATTTTTTGCGATATTGCTCAGTATGAAATTGCGCAACTTTGCCATAATTTAACCGATGCTGTATCTCTTATAGTTTCCGAGATCCCCATGATGAGGCTTGAATTTGGGACACCCTGTACAGGCTCCAAGATATCAATTTCACCCTGTTACTGAAAATGAAGAGAATGAAATTAACGTTTTGGCGTATTTTCACGCCTATCCTCAGGCTTCAATAACAAGTGTCAAAAATGATTTAGGAATAAATCGAACTTCAATATGGAGAATTTTACATAAACATAATATGCATGGCTACAAACTAATTACACTACAGGCTTTACAAGCAGGTGATCCTCCAAAACGTGTAGATCTTTGCGAAATGTTATTAATTCGAACACAGGAGGATCCAGATTTTCTGAAAAGAATTATTTGGACTGATGAAGCAAAATCCTCACGCGAAGGAGTCTTTAACCGTCAAAATAATCACTATTGGGCTGCAGAAAATCCACACGTTATAAGAGAAAGAGGTTACCAATTACGGTTTAGTTTCAATGTATTTTGTTTGTTGATGGATGGGAAATTATCAATTTATATTTATGATGAAAATTTAAATTCTGCCAAATATCTGGAAATTCTAAGAACGACTGTATCTGACTTTTTGGATAATCTACCGCTTATCGATTTAAGAAATTGTTGGTATCAATTAGATGGAGCTCCTGCTCATTGTACCCATGAAGTTTCCGCGGAACTGTATAACATGTTTGAAGATAGGTGGATAAGACGTCTAGGACCATGGAGTTGGCCACCGCGATCTCCAGATCTTACTCCTTTAGACTTTTTCCTGTGGGGTAGGATTAAAGAAGTGGTTTATAAAACACCAGTAAATTCAAAAGAAGATCTAGAAAATCGGGTAAGGCGCGCTTTTGAAGAACTTAATCCATTAGAAATTCAAAGAGCTACTACCAGTCATGTGATGACATGTATTACCGATTGCTTACATGAAAATGGTCAGCATTTTAAACATCTGACGTATTAGCTGAGAATTCCAAACATTTAATTTACTGACAAAATCGGTTCTTTTCAGAACCACAATTTATTATAAAAGGAAATTTGTTTTGATCATGGCACACTACTTATCGGTTTAGATCTTGTCTCTAGTTCTCGAATATGAATAGTAATTTTATTCATAAATTGGCTTATAAATCGAAAGCGGTTCAAAATAGGTATAGGAACACCCTATATGAAAAAAATTCAATTGGGCCACCCTATTTAATACTTTAATAATATACAGGGTGTTCCATTTAAGAAAAGTGACTTTTGATTAAATTTATAAAATCTGAATTGCAATTAATTTTTAGGACACTCTGTATAGAAGTCGGCGATCCTATGTTGGCATAATTAAAGTACCACATGTTGACTAAATGATGTTCAAATTTTAGGTTGATTTGACATCTGGAGACGAAAATATTGAAGTTTTAATTCACATCGTTTCCGTAAAAAAAACAGAAAAATTAATTAATATTTCAGTAACGGTAAGAGCAATGGAAAAATATCCTATACAAAAAAACCTAGAGTGCTTCGTGGAGTCTAAAAATAAAATAAACTACAGGGTGTCTCATTTAAAATTCCAAAGTTGATGTCAGTAATCAATAGATCTGGCAACACTGCAACCGCGAAATTATTTTTAAAAGCTAGAGCGCAGTCTCCTATGGCCGTAGTGAAAATTTCAAAATTATTTTTCTTTTCGTTCTCCAGATACTTCTAATGTACCATCGAGTAGGGAATACCCTGTATACCTTTTTAAAAATTTGCACTTTCAGAGATATACTTTAAAACGGCTCATTTAGAACAACCCTAAAGAGCTGTATCTCGGAAATCGTTTACCCTACGGCTTGTGGAAATAGTAATTTACGTTACAAGACCGGAAAGTTTTAGGTCGAGACAAGCATTTCCAGGGCGAGCCATAGGCGAGTCCTGGAAGCTTGGAGAGACCTGCAAAACACTAATTTTCGGTTGAGTGACGTACAATATTTTTTTTTAAGACCGACACTTCGATATACATTAAATTCTTTATTTTATTTTATATTATTTTTAAATGCCTCGTATGACTTCTCGTAACGGGCTTTTGATTTTACTGGCAATACATTGTAAGTCGCTTTCCTTGCTGCTTCCAAAATTTCTTCTGGAATCTCATTTTCCGTGTCGGATAATTCAAAATCTAAATTCATATTTTTAAATTTGCGCACTCGCGAAACAAGTTTGACATAAACAACAAATTAATAATCAACGAACTGTCACTCGACAATACATCGAAATGTTGTCATAGTAACGAAATCAAGGTAGATTGTATTATTAAAGAGCTATTGAAAAATGAAAAAACAGGGATCGGAAAAATGTTTTGCCGGTCTCTCACGTCCATTTTCCGGTCTTGATCGACAAAACGTTATTTTCTGGACGAGAAATTGTTCAGAAAGTGTATATTTTTTGGTCGGTTATAAAAAAAAATATATTTATTACAAAGTGATCAAGAGAAATTGCTTGAAATTAGTTTTAAGTTTCTAGGTTGGCCGCTAGGGCGCGTAATTTTAGCGACCAATCAAAATCAGGGATTTTCTCAAAAATCCTTATATTATAACAATGTATCAAAGGTAACATTTTTAACTTTTGCTTTCAAGTTTAAGCTGATTAAAAAGTGATTAAAGCGCATTCTTATAGACATTTAGCTTGCACCAAGATGTCCTAAATATAGAAGTTGTAGGACTTTTGGAATCTGTTGAATGAAAAAAAATTAAGTACCTATACAGGATGAGCCAAAAAGTCGTAGCAAGACAATTTTCGTCTTTAATAGAACACCCTGAATATTATTCGATATTTATGTGTATATAAATGTACCTATATCACCCTATACATCTAAACTTAACCGTTTTTGAGATATCGACTTATGAATATTGTAACCTTAACGGAGATTATTACACAATTTTAGGATAAGAATAACTAAATAAACATTCTTCTACTAGTTTATTAGAAATAGTAATGTAAGTCAATGAGACGAGACGAGACGGTTTATATTGCCTAGTTCTAACAATTTGTAAATTTAACATATTACTAAGCATTGACAGCCTAAAGGGAACCTAATAAAAATATATCCCAATAATAAAAATATTCCTAAAGTGTCACAAACCTTTCCTAAAAACAATTAAAAAGACAGCAGACAGTTTGAAAACATCAGATCAGATACTTAGCACGTCATGCCATTATCCGCGCAATTCTTTTATTTGTCACTCTTGACGTCGATTATATCGTTACCTTTGTTTTAATAACTTTTTACTTAAATGACAAGAACAGGAGACCAGACTCGAGATATTATTGAGGTAGATGTCGGCGGATCGACCTTCAGTCCAAGTCCCTGCGACTGGTCAATTTTTTATGACGTACCGGGTGTTCCACCTAAGGAGGTAATCGGCTATATCTCAGAAAGTAATAACACTAGGACTTTGGAAAAAAATATATAACCATAAAAGCGGCCAAGAGAAATTGCTAGAAATTAATATTAATAGAAAAATATTTTCAAGTTCGAAAAATGACCGCTAGGGGGCGTAAGAGAACTTTAAAAATAGAAATGCCGATTTTCTCTTGATTTTTCTTAATAAAAATATGTTAAAAATATAAGCATTGTATTCTTTATAAAATTATGCAACTTTATGTTAGTAGGAATCGTTTTTTTTTTAATTTTCAATAATAACGTAGTGGGAGAAGGTCAAACCTTTTTTCTTTCAAACGCTGATATCTCTGCTTTGGATAAACCGATTTTATTCAACTTGGTCTTGAAAAAAAGCCCTTCTTTTCTTCTATACGCTGATCTATTAACTATACCATATTGATTCTGATGGTGGCCACTAGATGGCGTTTTTCCGTAATTCCACAATGAATAAGGATTTTCTCAAAAAAATCAAATGTTATGATATGACTTTTTCATCATATTTTATTTTAGGCTTATAAAGGCTATTAAATAGTGGAATAAAAATCCAGGTCCGTATTTAAAATAAAAAAGTTGATGATGGTCGCTCGAATCCGAAACGTCGGATTAAAAAACTAACCCCATCAGCTTGTAGAGGAGGAAAAGTTACTATAAGGAACTGAAAACCGCAACGTGATATCTTTTGTTAAACTAGTGATTTAATTGATTAATGAATGTTTTAAAAAATGGCCCATTTTTCCATATTAATTATTATTATCAATAATTTCTCTAGTTTAACAAAAGATATCACGTTGCGCTTTTCAGTTCCTTATGGTAACTTTTCCTGCCCTACAAGCTGATGGGATTAGTTTTTTAACATGACGTTTCGGATTCGAGCGACCATCATCAACTTTTTTATTTTAAATACGGACCTGGATTTTTTATTCCACCATTTAATAGCCTTTATAAGCCTAAAATAAAATATGATGAAAAAGTCATATCCTAACATTTGATTTTTTGGAGAAAATCTTCATTCATTGAGGAATTACGGAAAAACGCCATCTAGTGGCCACCATCAGAATCAATATGGTATAGTTAATAGATCTACGTGTAGAGGAAAAGAAGGGCTTTTTTCAAGACCAAGTTGAATAAAATCGGTTTATCCAAAGCCGAGATATCAGCGTTTGAAAGAAAAAAGGTTTGACCTTCCCCCACCACTTTCTTATTGAAAATAGAAAAAAACGATTTCTAACATAAAGTTGCAGAATTTTACGAAGAATACAATGCTTATATTTTTAACATATTTTTATTAAGAAAAATCAAGAGAAAATCGGCATTTCTATTTTGAAAGTTTACTTACGCCCCCTTTTTCGAATCTGAAAATAATTTCCAGCAATTTCTCTTGGCCGCTTTTATGAATATATATTTTTTCCTAAAGTCCTGGTGTTATTACTTTCTGAGATATAGCCGATTACCTCCTTAGGTGGAACACCCGGTACATCGCTGGTTTCACGAGTTTTTAGTAAACAGCGTATTTTGTTTAATTATTTTCTCAGTAAACAAATTAAAATTTTAAGAACTGAAGCCGTAGAAATTATTTTTTTCTTCCTGGATGCGATATGATAAAAATCAAAATTTAGTTAGGAAAAATAAAACAAGTATCTGTTCTTTAATATTGCAAAAATTACTTTCTAAACAAATAAATATAGTTTTGAAGAAGTAGTCCATACTCAAAGTGGAGTTAAATGATACAGAAAAAGAAAAGCACGAAGTCTTTCTCCACAATCTTTATTTATCGAAAAACTAGGCGAACCTAGTATCACAACGACATGTTTCGAGTGTAGAAACACTCAAACACTCATCATCAGGAAACAAAGTGAAAAGTAAAATGCTGATGTTTTTAGCAAAAGAGAAAATAATGGTGAGATTGAGCCGTAATGGAGCTTTTAATGGTGTACAACAGATGTAAGATTGAAAAATTAGAAGGTCGACAATCAAGACTCCAGCATACTGAAGAGTCGAGGGTTAAGTGTAGAAGCACACTGTGCCGTGCAGAAAATGATAGGGTAGTAAAAATTAGGGAGTTTTGAAAAACATATCTGTAAAAAGCCTTAATAAATTACTGAAACATCCTGAGTTTTATTAAGCCCGGTCAGAAACATGTGAAAATGTTGGGGTGAGATGTAAAGAAAAGAAAAAGAAAAAGTTGCCAACAGGTTGGCTACAGTAGCACCTCTCTTTAACGGGAACACACACAAAAAATTTTTTTTAAAACTTTTAATAACCTTTTTTGCACCAAATGTGTCTGCTCTGACTCTGGCGGGGTAACTGGGCCGTAAAAAGCCTGGTACCCCAACTGCTTTTACTTTTTAACCAAAAGATGCGTTGACGCAAAAAAAAAAACAACTTTTTCTTTTTCTTTTCTTTACATCTCACCCCAACATTTTCACATGTTTCTGACCGGGCTTAATAAAACTCAGGATGTTTCAGTAATTTATTAAGGCTTTTTACAGATATGTTTTTCAAAACTCCCTAATTTTTACTACCCTATCATCTTCTGCACGGCACAGTGTGCTTCTACACTTAACCCTCGACTCTTCAGTATGCTGGAGTCTTGATTGTCGACCTTCTAATTTTTCAATCTTACATCTGTTGTACACCATTAAAAGCTCCATTACGGCTCAATCTCACCATTATTTTCTCTTTTGCTAAAAACATCAGCATTTTACTTTTCACTTTGTTTCCTGATGATGAGTGTTTCTACACTCGAAACATGTCGTTGTGATACTAGGTTCGCCTAGTTTTTCGATAAATAAAGATTGTGGAGAAAGACTTCGTGCTTTTCTTTTTCTGTAAATAAATATAGTTTAAAAAAACTAAAAAACACGCTTTAATAATAATTATTACTCAAAGTAAAAAGCGGAAAATAAATATAGTTTCAAATAATTCTTGAAATTCTTAATATAGGCAGAAAATAATATTGAACGATAAACATTAGTATTATTGTGAAAAAAGATTTTTTAAACTATACTTATTTTTCATTTTTTAGTTTGAGTTATTGTAAAGAAAAAAAAAATTTTTTTGAGTAGATTGAGCTAGATTAGTAGATTATTGTATTGTCAGCGGTTTTTGATAAGTCTACAAAATTTAAATTAAATCTGACCGTTTAAAGTGGGTCAAAATCGGGTTTAAAGAAGTCGGTTACCGCATACATACAAACCCGGACAAACGACAAAAATTTTCACGGGTAGAATTTCTTTTAAAATTGTTCTCTATCCTTAGCGACAATATCTATACGACCCCACGTTTGTTTCATTACTATCGATTATTGTAATAATTCTATTCTGACATTTTGACAGTTGTCAAATTTTGACGAGAGAAATTTTTGCGTATTTTTCAACTTTCCACAGTCAATATAACGACCTTATAGTTTTTTCAGTCATATCATTTTTTTAAACGATTTGACTTATTTCCAGCTGTCAAATTTTGATAGGAGAATTTTTTGCTTATTTTTCCCGAAGTCTCCACATCGAATACTATACGACCCCATAATTTGTTTCGTCAAAATCGCTTCTTCGTTTTATACTTAACAGCTGACAAAATTTGACAGGAGAATTTTTTGCGTGTAGATTATTGTATTGTCAGCGGTTCTTGATAAGTCTACAAAATTTTAATTAAATCTGACCGTTTAAAGTGGGTCAGAATCGGGTTCAAAGAAGTCGGTTACGGACAAACAAACAAACATACAGGTGAAGCTAAGAATAAAAAAAGCGTGTTAAAAGGGGCTCATTTGATGAAAATACTGAAATTGCTTTAGTAAGGTGGAACGACAATTATACACTGACAGTGATTATAACGAGCATTAATGTAGAACCTACAAAATTATTAAAAAGAAATGCTAAGAGAACAAAAAGAAAAGTGTAGATCTCCCAATCCGCTGCTACTTCACTTTACAATATAAACATGGGAGGGGTGGACTTACACAATAACTGATTAGGAGAAGCAAGTTATAGAATCAAAGTAATTAGTAAAAAATGGTATTGGCCCATAGTTATAAAAACTGCAAATAGCGAAATAGTAAAAACCTGAAAATTGTACAAGAGACTCAACGAGAATAAAATATACAAGCTCAAATTTAAGTCGTTTATTGCAACGAGACTTCTAAAATCCAACAGTATTAGACGTCTACTTCCGCTTGTACCTGCTAATGAAGTGAGGGTCCTGATATCCGATCCATCGGGCTCTGGTAACAATATAAGAAGATCGCAATCAAGAAGAAGATGCCGGCAATGCCACAGTCATACAGTATATATTTGAGAACGATGTACTATAATTGGGTTTTTTGCAATAAATAAAAATGATTTCGTCCTTCCTGGGTGTGCTATTTTTAACTATACCTATGGATGGGACAATTTTAATAAAATTATTTTCAGTTGTTGTTTAATGTATGCAATATTCTGGACTTTTTTGACACCGTCTATAAATTGCACCAATGCTTCCATTTAAAAGAAAATGCAATCTGGTCTCTTATGCTTCCAGCTTATTGCGCATACAAAATCTATGGAAAGGAAGTTGAGAGATTAAATAGCAGTTGGTATTGCGGCGTCTCTCACTGTCAGTTTACGGAATCATGATGGCACCAATCCGTAAATTATTATCGACACTAACGGAGGGGAAAGGACGGCAACATTTTTATAACCTCTCCCCAAAAACACTAATAATTTGAATATACGACACAAAATGACACGTTATTTATTATTCTAGATCCAGACAACCACCATCGCGATGAACCTTACTCCGAGTGGCATCACTGGTTAGTTGGTAACATTCCAGGAAACGACGTATCCAAGGGAGAAACTCTTTCGGCATTTATTGGATCTGGCCCACCAGCAGGTACTGGAATTCACCGATACATCTTTGTAGTATACAAACAACCTGGAAAACTTACTTTTGATGAACCACGCCTCAAGAGGTAATTATTTTTAAAGCGTAGGTAAAGTATTGTTCACCCTAAATGGTATCGACTTATTGACTGCAATAAAACTACCGGTTTAATCCCATTGTTATACACAATCAACAAGCAAATACACTGCAGGGTAGGACTTTAGATATTAACACTTCCTAAGACACACAAGGACTGAAAGATGTTGTCGCAAGCACAAGATAGTTAAATATTACCTGATATAATTACAAATTATAATCCGACCCTGACCGACAGTTTATTTGCATTTTTATGGCCGAGCTCTTACAAAACGTCCCAGGTAGTTAAACGGAGTCAACCATTTATTGTGAAAAATACTTTACTTGAGTATTCCAGCTTAACTGAAGGGTTTGTTATAAGACTTTTCTAAAATAAATTATTTTTTAGGTCTGTGGACAAACGTGAAAACTTTTTCGTAACGAAATTTGCAGAAAAGTACAAGTTAGGCCAACCCGTTGCGGGTAACTTTTACTTGTCACAATTTGATGACTACGTACCCTCTTTATACAAAGAACTGGGAGCATAAATATTCAGTTGTGTTTTTGTATAAATAAAATTTAAAACAGTGCATGTCTATATATGTTATATCCCCGTCTAACTTAACACTAAATTGACACAATTAATAGACAACTGGACGATTTAGACCCACTCCAAATATTGCTTACTAGACCTACGCTTAGAAGTAAATGCAAATTTGAAGATGGAATATTAGATGATAAACATACGCTATTTTAAAAGCTCTTTACAGGAAGATCCTTTTATGCTGTCATCTATTTAGTTTTCACCTAATCCTGGTGCAACTGCTAGAATTTGGTATTTTTCGCTCAGTCTGTTACGTAAGACGTAGTAGTACCTACCGCATAGGCGTAGTTAGGGGGGTACTTGGGGGTGCTAAGCACCCCCGAAATCTAAATTAGCACCCCCAAAAAAAAATTACAATATATAGGCTAATTTTAGAACTAACCTATTTTTATAATATACATTATATGAAATGAATTTTTCATATTAATATTTCAAGCATTCGAATTCTGGTACAAATTCAAGTATATTTAGGTAGTTGCGGATTCTGTTCAAAATTTCTCTCCGTGTACCGTGTAGTTCACGCCCTTTACTTGTCAGAGCGGGTCTATGATCATAAAAATCTCGTAAAATACGAGAGCGGCAAAATAGCTTGTGTATGTCATGTTCTGCAATTCTGCATTAATTTAATAATTTAAATTTAACCAGCCGTAGTCGTTCAAATTCGCGGAAATTTTTAGCCGGTATTTTGACTATTTTTTTTGTTTATTAAGGTTTAATATGGTTTTATTGAATTCAGTTAAAGTTTAAAGTTAGATAAAAACGAAAAAACAATTAGTGCGTCGTCGGATATAAAATACACCGTGGAATTTTTGAAAAAATCTTTTAGTAAGTTACCGTTGGAGGAGAAAGTAATTGTCAAGAACATTGAAAGTCCTAAACCTGCTATTAACATCACATTAAAATATTTACTAAAAATTATTGACCAAATTTGGGCTTAAAAAAAATTTCGCGGCGGGCTTTTTGTGCACTCCCACGTTAACATGTCACGAGCCGCCACTGGACTTCAGCACCCCCAGTGTTGACCGTCTAACTACGCCTATGACCTACCGTGCAAGCAAAAATTATTTGCATCAAAGAGGGCCTTGCATCTAAGGACGTAATGCTTAGCCGTAGAGCTTAAGACCTGTTGGGTGTCAGAAACTACTTGAACTAACAATCAATCAGTTATTCCGTCATCTTTGACAGTCGTTACAAGTAATTTGATTCATCGCTAATTTTTCCAATTTCTTGAACAATTCACACAATGGGCTTTATGGAACAGCACAAAACATTCATGGTTGAAGCGTATTTTCGAAACGGGGTAAGAGTAAATGGTGAGTAGCAATACAATCCGGGTTTTTGAACGGATGATTTTCACGAACATTTTCCTAACGTTGCTTTTATTGCTGGGGATTTTTATCATTGCTTGAAAATAATCGTGGCTGTGTTTAGGGATACAGGTTCTTTACAACACAAAAAAGGAGCAGGAAGATCATCTGTAAGAAAAGAAGAACTTGTTGCAAACGTTCGTGAAATAATGCTAAATACGCCAACAAATTGTATAAGACGCCTGTCCCAAGAACTGGGAAGATCTTATGGAACATGCAGGACTATTCTTAAGAAGCAGCTAAATGTATTTCCTTATAAAGTGCAAGTATTCCAAGAAATAAAAGCCGCAGATTTTGAAAGACGCAGGAATTACTCTCAATGGTTTACCCAAAATTTATTGGAAAGAAATAATTTGTTAGACCTGACTTTTTTTCGGATGAAGCCTGGTTCCACCTCACCGGTTATGTGAATTCTCAGAATACATGCATGTGGAGTAGTGAAAATCCTTATTTTTTGTAGAGTCCACATTGCACCCTCAAAAAATTGATGTCTGTTTAGCTGTTTTCCGAAGAAGAATAATTGTTGGTCCTATTTTTTTCTATGACACAGTTACAGCACAGCGGTATAGAGACAATATTTTGAATCCAATAATTTGTGGAGCAATTACTTGACGACGAACTACGTTTCGGATATTTTCAACAGGACGGTGCAACCGCCCATACAGCCGCCGAAACTATTAACTACTTACGCAATTTTTCGACGACAGATTGATCAGTTTTCGATCAGACATTGAATTTCCACCTAGATCACCTTGTTAAACGGTTATGGATTACTTCGTTTTTCCTCATTTAAAAAACACTATTTTTAAAACACCAGTTGCAAATTTAAAACAATTACAAGAAAGAATTATCGGAGAATGTGGTAACATTTCTCCAGAGATGCTGGTCAACACTTTCGAAAATATGAAGAGACGTGTGAATTTATGCTTGGAGCAAGGCGGTGGCCAATTTCAGCAATTTATGTAATTATTTTTCTTTCTGTATATTCGTATTTTGTTAATTTTGTAAACAACAAAAATAAATTTGTATTTGTCTACTTATTTTATTACTCATTAGTTTGGCATATCATGTCATAATATGAATTTGACAAAATGTTAACCTAGATTTGGTTAGATATATTGTTATATGTATAAATTGTATACATGTGGTGCATAGCACGGGGAGACGGGAGACGTATAATAAGTAATAAAATAAACACCGCGTCGTGCATCATTAAAAAAATATGCATGGTCATGGGTTTGCGTGTTCGTGGAGAAGCTATTTAAATAAAAATATTAATTACTATCTTCTGACGTATGTTCTAGTGCACCTATATCTGTTGCGAGATAGATGCTATTTTAATATACGGCTTCTACGTTTGAGCTAATTATAAAATATGTATGTTAGAGAATTTTGAACTATTTTTATATACCCAAATAGTTTGATACTTAAATTTGTTCCAATAATAAATGTAGGATCAAGTGGCCAATGCCAAAGTGGTGCCTGAATCAAAACCATCATCAACACTTGAAATATTTAAACAATAACATTTATTTTATTATATATTGACTATTAACAACACTATAGGCCAGGAGTTCATCCATATTTATTTATTGTTTCGCATTGCGCCAAAAAAGCATTAATGCTTTAAAGTCATAGAGTCTTTGAAAATGGAATTTGTAAACATAAAATTTATTGTGTTTAGACCAGGGGCGGATTTACGATTTATGGGGCCCTACGCTACATAATCTTTGGGGCCACTCGCCCCCACCCCTTGCTTTTTATTTTTATTTTTTTAATAAAAACATACACAACAACAACAACATAGAACAAATATTTTTATATTAGAAATTATTGAGAAATTAAAACAAAATCAAAACGAAACAAAATAAAAAATATTAAGTGAATAGAAAAAATATATCTGAGATCAAAACCAAAACACTTTGGCTCGTAATCAAATAACTTAAAAGTAACTCCAGGTAGGTATACATTACCGTACATTCTACATACCTAATAAGATACAAAATCACGTAAATAAAAAACGAACTAAGTTGTATCAAAAATAATGAAAATAAAATACAAATATTTTAGACAAACAAATAAAAACTCAAAAATACAAAAACAAAAATAACCAGTTTTGCTAATATTAAAAAAAGAGTTTTCAAAACTACAAAAATATAATGTAGGTACTAAAGGTAAAACAGTAAAAAAACTAGGTACCTAGTAAGGATATAAAACATGAACATATAGGAAACCAACAAAAATTACAAAAACAAACTCTTTTTTCTAATTTTAATATCGGCAAATTCCCTTATAGACCAGGGTCGATAATTTTTGAAACCAAAAAAATAATAGTAGGATGAAACCCATTGGAAAAGGAAGAGAATATAACAAAAATGAAACGAAAAATAATTTACGGGCGATCCGAGGTCGGGAAGTGGAAGGGGATGAGTTTTTAAGGGTAGAAAACGATTTATCTCGATTTCCGACAAAACTACAAGTCCTATGGAAAAACATTAAATAGCAAAGTTGTAGGCAATAAAATGATCTACAACTTTTCTATTTACACTTTTTTCACATAACCTCAAAATTTATGTGAAAAATTCAAATAACCAAGTTTTTGGTTTTTTATTTTTATCTTTTACAAAAAAAATTTTTTATACACGAAATTTGGTGAAAAGTTTTCTTTTTATGTCCTTAACACACTGAAATTTTTTTGATTTAAAATATTTATTTTTTAACCCTATTTTGACTTAATATCGAAAAAGCAACCTAATTTTCAATCGAAAATTCTCACGTCAAAATATCTGCTTTTTTAAAAAAGTCGGTGGGCCTTTTTTTCGTTGAAATCTCTACTTTCTGATGGTGTAAAAAAAATATACATTACTATGGTAAATGTTCTCAAAAAATGCAAAGAAACGAAAAAAACTCGAATTTGAAATTTTTTTTTAATCATTATGTACAATTTTGAGCTATTTATTAAAATTTATACTTTAATTACTCGAAAAACGTAAGATTCCATGTTACATTGATAAGCAAAAAAATTACAAATCCATAAAACATAAAGATAGATCGCAAGAAACATGCGTAAATAGTTGATCTAAATATAATTAAAGGTAGGATTGAAAGGGGAATTGAATTGAATTGAGAACATTTACCATAGTAATGTATATATTTTTTTTCACCATCAGAAAGTAAATATTCCAACGAACAAAAAGTCCACCGACTTTTTTAAAAAAGCAGATATTTTGATGTGAAAATTAGGTTGCTTTTTCGATATTAAGTCAAAATAAGGTTAAAAAATAAATATTTTAAATCAAAAAAATTACAGTGTGTTTGGAACATAAAAAGGAAAGTTTTCACAAAATTTCGTGTACTTATAAAAAAATTTTTTTGTAAAAGATAAAAATAAAAAACCAAAAACTTGGTTATTTGAATTTTTCACATAAATTTTGAGGTTATGTGAAAAAAGTGCAAATATAAAAGTTGTAAATGTTTTTATTACCTACAACTTTGCCATTTAACGTTTTTCCATAGGACTTGTAGTTTTGCCGGAAATCGAGATAAATCGTTTTCTACCCTTAAAAACTCCCCCCCCCCCCCCTTTCCCGACCTCGGATCGCCCGTAATTTATTTTTCCTTTCATTTCTGTTATACTCTCTTCCTTTTCCAATGGGTTTCATCCTATTATTTTTTTTTATTTTTTACCATTTTCAAAGGCTTCAGCCCTGGTCTATTATCGCATCATCGTAATTTAAATTACCAGTAAAATCACTTTCAACTGAAAGTATTTTAGCGTAGTACCTACACCGTTAAAAATATTTTTAGGGCGGTGTATAAATTGGGAAATACATCAATCATTTCCTTACTATAGATGATGTTTAACATTGTTGAGCAACTCGTGTTTATTTCAGGGTTAGAAATTTTTAAATATTGTTTGCACTGCAAAGCTTCGCTAATGAGTTCTTCAAGATTTTCGTTGTAATATTCTATGAGTTTTTTAAAGCTCTCCGCATCACTATCGTCTTCTGAGATATCCCCTATATCAAATAAACATTTAAATTTAACTGTTATATCCTGATAGACAGAACTTCGGCGATGTGAGTCGTTTATCAAAAATCCAACAGCTTGTTGATAATCTCAGCTCTAAATTTTACTTTTCCAATAAACATAGGCATCTCAATTTCCTTATTAGCCAGCAATATTTTTCTTTTGCGTTTACTGGATTCAGCAAATGGGCAATTCTTGTAAAAGTCAAAACATGTAAGTCTCTTCTGCTTTTTTATTGTAAAAAATGCACAATCGGCTTCTTTAAAAAGTACTTTAAATTCTTTAAGTTTTATTTTATTTTATTTACATAAAAAAAATGATAAAAAAAAATTATTTTTTGTCGAAAATGTAGATTAAGCACCCCAAAACTCTCCTCCGTTATCGGTCTCACAAGGTGGATATAATCATGTAATTACCAATTGAAAACGCAATTGTATTATTACAATTGTTCAAATTTGTAAAATATATCGCAAAATACCTACTTTTATTTTATATTTTGCATTTAAGATGTTACTGAAAAATAAAGTCGCTAAAATAAATAAAATATCTTGTCTCATCCCAATTGTCTCTCCTCCATTAGAGCATTTTAAAAACAAATTAAAATGAAATGAAATGGTCTGCCATCTAGCAGTCGGTTATAGTGTTACGCCATTTTATATTTGAGAACGGGCAGTGTTGGTTTACTTCTGTTATTTTGTGAAAATTTAAAGATTGTTATTGAAAAGGTAAGTAAAATTATATTTGTCAAGCATGCGTTACCCCTCCGTTAACCTATGTAATTAGTTAATTAAAGTAGTTTTGCAATGTTTAATAATAAATTACATAAATTATCATGAACAACCGTTGTGACGTAGTGCGCAGATATAGATAACCTGTCTCGTTTGGATAAAAATGGCGCGAAATTTAAAAATGCTCTCCTCCGTTAGACTCCCCTCCGTTATTCTTATTAGTAACGGAGGGGAGTAACAATAACGGAGTGGAGTTAGTTTGTGTGTGTAAGATTATCTTATTACCCATAATTTATGTAGCAAATCATTTTTATTATAGAATGGGAAAGACAAAGAATAAAAGCGAAGAAAAGAGAGAAAAATGCAAAGAATCAATGCGTAGACTTTGAGAAGAAAGGAAAAGAGATCCAATTAAGTATGAGGAGATTAAAAGAAAAGAAAGATCGGTTAAGATATGAAGACGTCTACTCCTCCTCAGAAGAAGGTCCTAAAGCAAAATAAGACAGTTCCAGCGAAGAAGATATTCCCCTTCAACAGTATTATAGAGAAAAAATATTGATAAAACTTAGTACTGCAGATTCTTTCGTTGTTGTTAAACCCTGTGGCAAAAAAATTGTTAGGCATTATATAGCTAAAATAATTTCAATTAACCAAAATGGTTTGTAAACAGTCTCGTTTATGAAAAAAAGTCACTACTCGTCACTTTGAATTTCCGGAAAAACCCGACATATCTACAATAGAACTGGGTGTTATTATGAAAGTTCTTAGTAAACCATTAACGAATTAAAAAACACTTCCCTTTTTGAAAATGACTTAAGAGGGTTTTATCAAAATTTATATTAACTTAGTTTTTAGGCCTCGTTTAATTTTTTTCACTTATAAAAAATAAATCTTTAATTTGTAAAAACTATACTTTGGCTATACTTTTATTATATTCCTTGTTTTGTCGATTCTATTCTTTTATCCTTGCTGTTTCTCCGTATTCTCCCCTCCATTAAAGCTAACATCTACTCCGTTAAGTGAAAAAACTTAATTTTAAGATTTTTTCAAAAAATCTTCATTTGGAAGCTAGGAAAGATATCAACATTAATAAGATATCCAATATTATATTCTCCAGTGAAATGATAATTTAAAAAAATTAATTAAATTTAAAAAAAAATCTTACCAAAAATGTTCTGGTTTCAACAAGAATGACCCAAATTCTTTTTCAATATCTTCGCTCAGTTCTTTAGCATTTGGTTCCAATTTATCGGTTTCTGATTCAGATTTTTTTCTGATGTCTTGTAAAAATTGTTTTAAAGAATCCAATAAATGGTATCCTTCTGGTATATCCAAACCAGGCGATTGCAATTTGGTAGAAACCTTATTAAAGCGCTCTAAAACTTGTTTCCAAGTTAATGTTAACATAGCAAATTCTAATTTAATCATCTTTTTGTATAAGTTTTTGGCTTCGTTTCTACAATCATTTTTTTTCTATTTCTTCCATGTAAATATGTTTTAAAGTTTTATAAATATCATTGTATACAATTTTAAATGCTCTAACAGCTTCATAATGAGCACACCATATTGTTACACTTAAAGATTTAAGAGCGTATTAAAATTTGAAATTTGGCTATAGTTGATACAATATTCCATCTATGGGGTGACGCCAGGGTTGGTTGAATTCGTCCAAGTGGACATAATTGGACGATTTTGTCCAATTATGTCCGTCCGGACAAAATCAATTGTTCTGGACAAAATGGACAAAATTGTACAAAATCACATTAAACACATATAAAATTAAAAAAACTTTATTATATTAGGATTATGGTGTCAAACAAAACTTAAACAACAATAACGGGATACCGTCGGATCATCGTGCCGTCGGATGACGGACGCATGAAAATTTACCTTAAGGCCCCATAATAAAATAACAAATAGCCATTTTCTGGAATTTTTAATTTGGTATTTATTGTTTATATAATACACAATACAAACGTGTATTTTGGGTTGCCTAAATCAACAAATTTAATAAAATGTAATGAAATTTGATTTTGTCCAATATTGTCCGATTTTGTCCGTTTTTGTCCAATTTTGTCCATGTCCTGGACAAAATCAAAAAAAGTGGACAAAATTACAACCCTGGGTGACGCGGAGAAAAAAAAATCAAGGGACTGGATAATAGATAACAAAATAATCAACGACTTCGACGTTCATGCGAATTCAATAATAGAAATGGTAGGTATAGTATAGTATAGGGTATGAAATTTTTGAATGTAGTTTCCTGGTTTTTAATTTATGATAAATATTATTACTGGGGGTTAGATTTTAATTAATTTAATAACAGATTTTTTTTCAAATTTGGAATTTGGAGTAGAGGTATATTCTTGAAATGTAAGGAGGGCCCCTATAGGGCCCCCACGCACATATGGCCCTACGCTGCAGCGTACTTAGCGTACCGGTAAATCCGTCACTGGTTTAGACCTAATACTCCAGTCTCGAGAAGAAAAAATGATCAAATCGTTGCTTGGCTACGGATTAGGGATGTAACTATCATTTAAGAAAGAGGGAGGGGGAGATATAAGAGATGCTAACCAAATAACCCACCCTCCTTCTTCGCCTCCACCACCTTCTCTCTTCCCTTCTCCCTCCCCCTTCTCTCTATCCCCATTTCACACGGTGTCACGTTTTTATTGTGACAGAGATAAACACTACCAGTAAAACATATTTGTACCTAATTTAATTTAATTTTTAAACCCTCTGTTGGATTTCCCCGCAATTGTAACCCTCCCACTGTTTTATTTACATCTTAAATAGTTTAATTTTATTGCACCCAATTTTTACTTTTCACCTTTATTTAATCATTGTCATCTGACGAAGCTACAGTGTTAGCGAAACATGTCATTTTCTGTTTAATATAGTGGAAATTTACAAGTTCAACTTTGTTTTACTGTATCTCATAATACTATAGAGGGACTAATTATTATTTCAGCTCCGCCCCCCTAAGTCCCCTAACTGGTCAGCCCTGAAAGCTCTGTATTTTTTTATATTTTTTTTTATTGATATTTAAGTCTGTAATGCATTTTATTAGCGATGGAACCATAAATATTTTTAGAAAAATCATAACAAATAAAATTGTTATTTGGAAATAATTTGTCTGGTGCACCAGAGATTAGCATCGGAAGCGAGAAACTGAAAACATTTTATTTATGGAATTCCAGATTCTCACCAACATGGATAATGAATAATGAGTTAGAACACGATACTGACGACAAAGACGTTAACTTACCCAACACCCGAACCACATAGACGTTTACCGTAAACCGGGGTTACTTTACCACGATTTTGGTATATTTCGTTTAATATCTCGATTATTTTTAAAGATATCTGGCACAGCTATAACTATGTCATAGTTTAAGGTTTTTAAAGTAATTTTCAGACAATATTTTTGTTTTATATAACCTGCTATATAATATATTTTTTTATTAAAAACTGTGTAAAGTCACCTTGAAATCGGGGTCACTTTATACGAGTATTAAAAACGTACTAAGAGACTACATAACAGCTTAATATAGGTGTCTTTACACGCAGAAACTCTCATAGATACTTTTTCTAATTTGTAAATCATGAATATAGCTTATTATATACTACTTATAATCAAATAAAAGTCAATTTTAATGAAAAAATACTTTAATACACAACGACAATATAAAAAGCATTTATAAAATATACGAAAATATACTGAAACTAAACAATACAACAACAACAAAGTTTTTACATTAAATTATACCTTTCAAGTTTCAGACCATGAAATGTATAAACACCCCTTCTAACAGCAGGTTCTCTTAGGAATGTTACGACATCATTTTCCTGCTGTAAGGAAATATCATCTTCAGTTGGGAACACGAAACTTTTACCTTTTTTTCGTAGAAATTTTATTAATAGTTCTGGCCTATCCTGACTCTCCAATATTTGGCCCACAAAGTGCCGAATGCTTTTTTTTGTTGGAAATGCTACCACAACAAATTTTCCTGGTTTTGGTATAATATGATCCAGTGGAAGGGCATCATCGCTGTCTTCTTCAAAGTTCTCTTCAAGGGTCTCTTCAATAGAATAAAGGTCATCATTGTTGTCCTGATCTTCTTCATCTTCAAATATCTTTTTCCCTTCACTTTCGGGTGTGGTATTTTCTTGGTCTTCCCAAAGTTCTTCATAGGAAACCGATTTCCCTGGCGCCACTTTCAACATTTTCTTTCGCTTTTTCTCCGCAGGCTGTGACGGATTTCTTGTTTCTTTTAAAAAGGTTAGCAGACTATCGCTCACTCTTTGCATCACGACGTGTTCTTCTGCCCTTGCCTGGGGCAGCTTTTTCAAAACTTGATTCCTGTTCAAAGGAATGATTCCGGTGGCCCTGAAGGCGCTTGCAATATTTTCCTTATCCTTTAGTTTCAAATATTCTACTAATTTTTTTAGGAGCGATGGAAAGGAGGTTTTATTTAAAACCTTTTCCGCTGGATTTTGCAGTTTAAATTGTTCTAATAATTTTCGCCAGGCCCTTTTCATCGGGGCATAATACCCGACATCCAAGGGCTGAGTAAGATGGGTGGAATGGGGAGGCAAAAATACAAATCTGATGTTGTTACGCTGGGATGCTATAATTATATCAACATTCAAGTGCGACGAAAGGTTATCCCCAATAATCACCTTGGGCCCAGGTCTGGATTTTGCCCATGGTAATACAATAGTTGAAAACCACTCTTGAAATGTAAACGCGTCAAACCATCCTGACTTGGATCTATTGTATCGAGTTCCTGGAGGACCACAGATGGTCCACTGATCATAAAGCCTTTCGGCTTTATAAACCACGTAAGGGGCCAGGACATTCATATCACCACTGATAGCAAACATGACAGATATAGACGCTTTGCTCGTGTTCATAATTCTTTCTGGATATTTTATGCCTCTCCTGAAGATACATTTTTTGGCACCTGGATCGTCTGATAAATTTGTTTCGTCGTAATTAAGTATGTTCTGAATTGGCACATTATTCAAACTCTCGGCAAGGTTATCAAAATACATGTTGATTTCATCTTCATTTTTTAGAGCTCTTACACCCTTAATATTCTGACAAGTTCTTTGCGATAATAAGTCCTTGTGTCGATCTATAAAATTAAGAGCCCATTCAGTTCCAGGAAGATTGTCACTAAATTTACTGATTTGTTTGCCAACAGAATCTAAATATCTTTTGACTATCATTCTAAGCTCTAGTGATGTTATTGGGCTACCATATTCTGCTGATGCAACAACAACGTCCACGATATGACGTTCTTCCACTTCTGTTAATACAGGTTGCCCCCCAGGCTTTGCAAGATGCTTACCATTAACTTTGTTCCAAAGCGTTTTTTTGTTTATCTTATACCGCCTAGCAGCTTCAGCATAAGACATTCCATAATTTTTTACGGCTCCTACAGCTTGCTGCAGTTGCTCAGCATTGTACATGAGATATCTTCTGGATCCCAACTTTTTTTTGTAAATTCGACCCATATTTACATAGTCTGGAACAAAAAAGTAATCATGTAAAGACACCCATGCGATCAAAATCACTGTACCGCAGCTGCGAAATTTTACTTTTATAATCATAAGTTTAAGTTAGATATTGTTTAAACGTTGGTAGGACAACCTTAGGTGACTATACTTATCAGAAATATAGATAGAACTTACCTAACTGTTTCTAGTTCGACCCCAAAAACCTTACTTCTGAAGTTTAAGATACACAATTATTTGCCACAACCTTACTTATTAAGCACTAATGCCTTACTGCAACCACGTGCGTTTTCCGTTTAGACCTGCATCGACTTGTCGTTTGGTCAGCTTTGAAGTACAGCGCAATGCACGAGCGCATTGTTGCCAAAGTTAGCATAATATAAAAAAGTATCATGAAAAGTAACTTGGTGTAAAGTCACCTAGCCGTGTAAAATAACCCTGGTTTACGGTACCTTTAGATAAGCAAACAATAATCACGAAAGTGGCAAATTTATGACCTTGCGCATGTAAACAAAGCTAGACACGATTAGACATGCGCACTGCAACATTATCATTTTGACGAATGGGAAAATAGACAGGCCCGGGCTTAAAAATTTAAGTTCTTGCTCAAGAAATTGTAAAAGTTGACCTTCAATTTATTTTTACGTGTAAACAGCTAATAGGCATTTGCCCCAAATTCTTGCCAAAAAATTGGAATTTGTTCTCAATTTTTGGGAAAGTTGCGAAATAAGATAGTAATTTCTAGCATTTTTAGTAGTTGCAAACCTATCGGATTTTAAGGATAGAAAATTGTTTTTAAGGGTTTGTTATACAGGGTGTCCGGAAAATACGTGTACAACGTTTGCCGACAGACTCCTAACGTCAAATAGGTCGATCTAAGCCGACTTAGTTATATCCAAAATTGTCTCGTTTAGCCGGTAGAGGGCGTCAAAAGTTTGTAAACATATTGGTTTTTCCTAAATTACGTGAAAACCTGCTAATCGATTTTAATGATTTTTAGTATGTAGACTAGTACTATAAAATTACGTTTTCTAGTAGTATAGTCACCGGCTGTAAATAAGTGGAGGTGTTATAAAAGTGATATAATACGTCAACATTTCTCCTCATTTTTTATATGAACGGCGTTATGACAACCCAGATATTTTTGTAGAGTAACTGGATGTATTTGGAAGCTATTTTACCTCTTTAATATTTTTCGTTGAATGAGCTGTTTTGCCAGAAGAAAATATTTACAATATTTAGTAATATTAGTAATAATATTAAATTCAAATTACCTGTAACAATAATTTTTTAATTGACCTTGTTGCTATGGCATTTAATAATTTGACAACTATTGACAAATTGTCACCAGTCTATGAAATTTACTCAAGTATACGATCAACATTCTTGAATTACAAGTTCATTTTACCATTAAAAATGGAAAATTATACGAATTCTGAGAAGGTTGACATGCTCCTGGTATACGGGTTTTGTCAAGGAAATGGGCGTCAGAGTGTTAGGGTTTACATGGAGAGGTTTCCTAACCGTCGAATACCAAACCACTAAACATTTGCCAATATCGAGCGTCATCTTCGGGAAACGGGCAGCTTTAAGAAAAACTTTGAAGGCAGAGGTCGTATGCGAACAACTCGAACTGTGGAAACAGAAGAGATGATTCTGGAAAGAGTAGAAGAAGAACCAAGTACCAGTACCCGTCGCTTAGAACGTGAGTTACATGTTCCTAAAACCACTAAAACGTTTGTCAATGAGGTTTTAAAAGAACAGTTGTTACATCCTTATCACGTGCAAAAAGTCCAGGAACTTTTACCGACTGATCCCCCCATGCGGCTTACATTTTGTCAAATTATTAGAAACAAAAGAATCCGTGATCCAAATTTTTGTTGAACAATTATGTTTACTGACGAGGCATGCTTTACAAGATCTGGAGTAACCAATCTGCACAACGAACATATTTATTCCGCTGAAAATCCATATAATTAATATATTAAAGTTGCACATCATCAGCATCAATTTAAAATAAATATTTGGGCAGGTATTATTGATGGCTACCTTATTGGTCCCATTGTTATTCCAGACAGGTTAGATGAAAATATTTATTTAAATGTTTTGCAACATACATTACCAATTCTTCTGGACAATTTGCCCCTTTTACTTCATAGGGAAATGTGGTATATGCATGATGGTGCCCCGTCCCATTTTTCCGTTGCCGTTCGGCAATACTTACATCATCAATATCCCAACCGATGGATTGGAAGGGGCAATGATGCACCAGTAAAATGGCCACCACGTTCTCCTAAGTTAAATATGTGTGACTTCTTTTTGTGGGGCGCTATTAAAACAGAAGTTTACAAGACTCCGGTAAACACACGCGATGATTTATTGCAGCGGATTTTAAATGCAGGCAACCATTTTAATAACCCCGAGACATTAGATAGGGTCCAATATCATTTTTTAAGGAGTGTTAATAAGTGTATTCAGCAAGATGGCGGTCATTTTACACATTTGCTTAAGTAATGTTTTTGTTTAACTTAGTTTCTTATAATACATACTTTCAACTTTGTTGTACTTTGTTTTATTTTTATTGTTAAGAATTGATGTATGCAGGTAGTTGTAAATATTTTTTTCTGGCAAAACATCTCATTCAACGAAAAATATTAAAAAGGTAAAATAGCTTCCAAAAGTCACTCTACAAAAATATCTGGGTTGTCATAACGCCGTTCATATAAAAAATGAGGAGAAATGTTGACGTATTATATCACTTTTATAACACTTCCACTTATTTACAGCCGGTGACTATACTACTAGAAAACGTCATTTTATAGTACTAGTCTACATACTAAAAATCATTAAAATCTATTAGCAGGTTTTCACGTAATTTAGGAAAAACCAATATTTTTACAAATTTTTGACGCCCTCTACCGGCTAAACGAGACAATTTTGGATATAACTAAGTCGGCTTAGATCGACCTATTTTGACGTCAGGAGTCTGTGGTCAAACGTTGTACACGTATTTTCCAATATTGTCCGTCATTTTAAGCATCATCAAACTTGACATTTTTTAAAATAAAATAACTATTATTTTTATTTATTTGATAACTGAGCTAAATGTAGCCAGGTTTAAAAATATACCAGTCAGTCCTAAAGCTTTCAGCCACTGTTCTCCTTTGACAAGCTGATATGCTTCTCGTGAGAAGAATATGTAAGTATACCAGAGTATACTAGTATACCTGTATATGTATATTTTGTTTGGAACACTGACAATGGTATTTGAACAGCACTTTACAAATCAACGTTTAAATATATTTTGGATATACTTTTAAAGGTGTTAGTTATTTTTAAAAATAGCAAGCAATCATATTATAATATATAAAAAGTCAACAAGCGATATAGGTTAAGGTTTTTCAACTGTCATCGCTCTTCCGCAAATAATTGCGGTATTGCCACATGCACAAAGTATTATGAGTTGATATATTTTTATTCTTGCATGAATTTATTTTTACTTATTTTAAGATAAGATCAATATAACACTGAAGAACTTATATGATTTTTTAAAAAAAATTCTCGCATACTTACATCTGTTTTGAACAATTTATAAGTATGGGATTGCTATTCAAGATCTGTCATTCTTGGTATCGTAATATACAATTTTTACAGTACATTGGCAACATTTTGAAGGTGCAATATTTATGAATTTATGATAGAACGCTGACGATGCGATGACGTAGGTATGAGAAAGCCCTTTATGTAAAAAACAACATAATTCTAGCAGCTGAAAATAAGGCTCATCTACCATTTTAGTGTGTCATGTCATGGAGCAACATTGGCGGTACCACCTATTGCTTGTAGGTACTACTTACTAAATATAAATTCTAAGTTCGGCCGCGACGTTTTAATGATATTTACCGATTGTTAAATCAGCACGTGCTTCCCCGACATCTTTTGTTTCTACTTGAACTATGAAAATTGAGTGGTTCTCTTGGTTTTCTGTTGGGAGTATTCTTCATTCAATTAAGGTGGAATTAACGACGCCATTTTCTATCGTCATTTCGATTTGCCTAACTGTTGACGATTCGCATGCGCACTGCAGTGCTGCGTTGATCAGAGTAGTTATTTTTATGCTTTTGGCATACGAAGAAGAAAGACACACATATTCTGTACAGCAAAGCAGATGTTAGTCAGCTGGTCATATAGTATTGTTTACTTTCATGTTTTGTGCAATTACGACCCCTTTCCTGTTAAAACAAACACATAGGTATTCTCTAGAGTTTTTAGGAGAGATGACATCTAGACTAGAAAATACAGAGGAGAATGGCCCAAAATGATCCCAGCGGACAAAACGATCCCCCCCTATTATCGTTAATACGAATGGTGCCATCTATGGTTTTCATAAGCCACTATACCTTCCTTGTCTTCCGACGGGTTGTGCTTGTCAGTTGAATCGAAAATTGTTAGCGGTTGATGCGCTATCAATAAAAAAGTGATTTTTGCTTATTCTGATCTTTTGCAACAGCTTTTGACAGATAACAGGAATGTTAAAATGTAGTATATTTCTTAGAAACTTATTACTTTAGCTATATTTTAAGATATTTGTAAAGTTTTTAAACTCAACGACTAAGTGATAAACATGGCGGTTAGTAAATTTAGCACAGTCGGGCAAAATGGTTCCTCATGAGGTAGAGTAAAACGATTCCGGGATCATTTTACCTGAATTTTTTGGTCTAGTAAGTTTTCTTATTTTTAGTTTTATGATAAGAATGTTTGTATTTTCTTACTGTTTTCTCTTGAATAATAAAGTACGGAGTATCTGTTTTTGTAAATATTGACTGACAATCAACAATTTTGCATTTTTTCTTAAATTAAATTGGGGGATCATTTTATCCTACCTTAAGGGATCATTTTGCCCATCCAGGTAGGGTAAAATGATCCTTTTGGCCAAGTTCATAATTATATAAATAACATTATTAGGTTTTTTTATTTAACACTCTGCGCATCCAAATCTGAAAGCATAAGAATTGGGGAATCCCATAACTATGATTATGGATCTCCCCAAATCATACACTCGGTTTACGAAGAATTTTCCCGTTAGGGGGATCATTTTGGGCCATTCTCCCCTAGTGTTACCAGTAAAAATTGTTGTTTTGACTTCCGTTCTAAAAATCCACGTGTTAACTTTCAAGGATTTTAAGGTAAATTGTGGCAATTTTAGTGATTTCAAAAACTGCTTTTTTCTTTTTTTTTTCTGTGCCAAGCCATTTATAAGTCCTTTATACATGATTGACCTTGAGAACTGTGCCCTTACCTTAAAAATAGAGCTGTGTATAAATACATATTAGGTTAGGCTAGGAGGTTCTGCCTCAACTTCGCCTTTTGTCAACTTATGTTTACAATAAAGTATTTTATTATTATTATTATATGTCGACAATGTATTTCCATTTTTAATAATGGATATTATTAAATATCAGGTGACAAAACAGAAAATAAGGCCCACAATATAGTACGGGGGTAGGGTCTTATTTCTAACTAGAAGAAAAAAAATTAAAATTTTTGAATCGAAGTCCATTCCATCCACCTCCAAAGAAAACATACACGCTAACACTAAAGAAAGTGGGTTTTAAGCCTTTTCTGGGTACACGAGGATTGCATTGGGTTCACAGGTGATGACCAAAATATCTTGTTAGCCGGATTGTATATACAGTACACCCTAAATAGATGGGCCTAATTACCTGCTCTACATGAAACAAGGCCCGTTTACAAAGTTTTTAAAAATTAAAGAGTCTTTAATTTTTTATATGTTTATATGTAAAGGCGAGCGATTTTCCACATTTTCATTTTATAGCAGGAAAATCGAGGTGGGAAGTTTTCAAATGAACACCCTGTATATAACAAGATTTAGCCATATCAAAAAATCACTGATTTGTTGATGCCTGTCCTTGGACCACTCTGACATGCATTACTTTGCTGATGTAGGCACCTTTTCAACGTATCTATATACTAATTCAACTAATATTCATTGTCTTTATCTTCTCTATTTTATTATTCGGTATCTTCTTTGCAATAGTTACGCACTATAAATATTAATGATTCACAGTAAATTTTATTTTAAAGTTATTTTATTACTTTTATTGTTTGTAAACTACATCAAGTGCTAATGACCCAAAGCATAAATCACTCAATTCTTGGCATAGAGCTCCAATACTGAAAACGTTAAACATTCGTTAATAATGTGTAATTTTCTGTGTCATAAACCGTTAAACGTAGAAACGCGCATTATTTATTCTGGGAATAAATAGGTGATATTATGTTCAGTTACTTAACTAGATGATATTATTTAATTTGTTTTACAATGCAATAATATCTATTAACGTTTGTAACCCAAAAAAGCCTGAGCGTGATTTTTATTAAATCAATAATTTTAATTAAAACATGAAAAACCAAATATGTAAATCAAAATATACATAGTTTACCTGGAAATAATAAAAACATCGTTTGAGCACTCTTCTTCTACAAATTTTCACTTGTTAAGAATTAAAAACAAGAAGTGACTTTTAAATAAATCTTTCTTTAAAAGGTGGCTTACTTATATCTGATGATTTAATAACCAAATAACATATCTGATGTATATGTCGTAGTCTTATAGTGAAATCCGTCTTTTCATGAAGCATCTAGTCATATCATGAAGCGTCGGCATATTGTGTAAAAACATGAAGCTACACAATATGCCTAGGCTTTTCAAGAAGAGTCCATCACATTTCGGCGAATTGTGTATACTACATACAACCTGCCTAACTTTAAATATTGCGGTTTCGTGAAATTTCTACAAAGGCAAGGCATATTGTGTTTAAGTGAACTTTGCGAGCTTGTAATTAAGATTGCTTTATATAGAGTGTATCAGTTTCAATAGGGGAGATCCGGCTATGATGGCATACTGGCTATGATGGCACACTAGCATTTTCTCTTATCCTGTAATGTTAGGAACGACACAATAGGCAACCAACAATTCATTTGGTTAGTTTACATACAATGTTCAACGGGTTCGTGTCGTTGTCAGTATTTTTTGAAAATAAACTGAAAACATTATTTATTAGTAATTGAAAAAAAATTTTTTGGTAAGTAAATAATCTATTATTTGATATAGCAGTGAAAAAATGTAAAATTTTTGTAATATACGGGTAAAGTGGTATCCTAACCTTAAATTTTCATGTGACAGCAAGCGATGGTAGTGTTCAATTATTTAATTCGGCGCGGTTTATTTAGACATGTAGACTCGGATATGATGGCATAGTGTGCCAACATAGACGGAATCCAAATCCTTTATTTGCGAAATATGTGTTTAGTTGTATAAGTTTCTATGTCATTATATCGCCTTTCCGGTGGAACATCGACCTAAGTGAAAATTTTCAATTTTTTTAGTTATTTCGTAATAAGTATCAAAAAGTACCAATCTCTCTGGTCAAACAATGTCATAATAAAATTGTAGTACAAAAAGTGGCCGCTTGAAACCGCTTGCGTCGTTGTTCCATTCCCGCGTTTTTCTAATTGGCGCCGGCGGAAAAACGACATAATTGATAGGTAGGTCTTTGTTGATTCGATATTGTTTGTACTTTTAACAAAATCTAGGAAAACAACGTCGTAAATGTCTGTTGCGTCATTGTTGCTCCGAAATATTTGAGTGGAACAACGACGTAAGTGGAAGGGGAGGTCAAAAAAAGGGGGAAAAAATATAGGTTTTTCAAAAAATGTGGAATTGGTTCAACAGCCTAAGATGTAAGTATTATTTTCGATATAATAGTTTAATTCGAGGTTTAATTATAAAAAAATTGTGATTTTTTATAAGGTTTTATTTAACATGGTTGCATAAACAAAATATTCAAACGTCATTTTCTCAAAACTTCAGAATTGCAGTTAGGTTGATATTCCACCGGGAAGGCGATATATTTAGTTATTTATGTTTCTATTAGGAAAACATTTCATTATAGGTAAGTTGTTAAAATGCTTTTCCATTTTTTAAATAAAAATATTGAAACTTTTTAAAACTATGCCATCATACCCGAGGTCTAGATATGATGGCACACTAAGGTAAAAAAAATAAATCTTATTTTTACACTTCAAGTTTAGAACTAGGGTGTTTATTTACACTCCAAATAAATGGTACAGTAGGACTCTATATCTAATAAGAATTTCAAGTTTTTATCTTTAACGGTCTCTAATTTATCGACTATTAAAAAAATGTATGCCATCACAGCCGGATCTCCCCTATAGGGGTAGATATGAGTATCTAGATATTCTAACAAAAAAATTGACTTCAATAAGAAGAATAACATCAAACATTTGTGCTATTGTGGATTGTGGGTGTTTAATATTTACGGATTTTTAGTATTTATATAGTAAATGTGTAAATTGTGTTAGTGTCTCGAATAGGATAACTATAGTGTGACTAGCATATTGTATGATTTTATTATGCCCAAATAGGGGTCGAGTAAACACATTATGATTTATTAAAGTATTTATTACCAACACAAAACACAAATATACTCTACTACCTATAAGGTAGGTATTGTGTAATATAAACATTAAACTTTTTAAAATGGTGTTATTGCAATCAACTGTTTTTCAATGCAAACGTATTTTGGCGAACTACAGCTCGATTTATAAATATAGGTATCTGCCACTTCTTTAAGGTCCAAATCATCTGCTATTTCTCGGTTTACGTGCACTACAATTTGATCATTCAGCCTTTGCTGGGTCATAGTACTTCTTAAACAAGTTTTTATTCTCCGTAATTCTGGAAATGATCTTTCGGCGGTGCATGTCGATACTGGAATCAGTGGCGGATTTACAAATTTGCCGCTAGTGGGCTATTCAATTTTTGCCGCCCCTATACCAGTGACGGCTCGTGAGTTGTGAAACAGGTGAAGTGGTCGTGAAAGAAAAAGCCCGCTGCAGGCGACATGCGCCGCAGGCGAAAAATGTTTAAGACCACGCCCAAATTTGGTCAATAACTTTTAGTAAATATTTTAAAAATTTATGATTACCTACTTATTTTTTGAAAATGAAATTTCTTTCTGCAAAGCTAGTAAAGTTCCAACTACCTTTTTTTATCCCCATTAACAGATACGGCCAACAATAAAGTGTATTTAAAAAAATACTACGTCGACCATGAATAAAGATTGTACCATTTATTTCTGTAAGGCAAAAAAAAATTTGGGCCGAATTTGCCGCTCCCTAAAACCTGCCGCCCTATGCTCCAGCCTACTCAGCCTAATGGTAAATCCAGCACTGACTGGAATAGTTAAAACGATTTTTACCAATTTAATTACTTTAGATAATATATGATATCTTTGTACATATCTCCAGACACACTTACCTTATCATTAATAAAACCACCCAAAAAAATCGAACACAATATGACTGACACTATTAGATATCGATAACTTAACACAACTTAGATTTTAGTTAAATGTGTTTAAATACAGGCTTCAAGCTCCATCCATACATACAATACGTAGCATAGACAACTAAATGAACTGAGTGTGGGATTCTAGAGTTGTGTAGTTCGCGAACGAACTAGTTCAAAAGATCGAATCTGACAACTGAACTAAAAGATTCAATCAGCAATTACTGAGAGATTGAAACAAGGCGAACTAAAGTCTATACGGAATGTACTACGCAAGCGAGAGCGAGACGACCGAGATTATAGATTTTGTCACCTGACCGACCGATGCATGCCGCGATGATTTCGGACTATTTCGGTATTGAAATGAATAAAAAATATTGTCGGTGTCTACTGTATTTTTGTTTATTTAATATATAATTTAAATTTTAAAATATTTCTTTTACTTCACTATGCCCGTATAAATCAGTGAACTAAATGAACTAAACGAACTAGTCTTTTGAACTATTCACTTTATTGAACGAGAACGAAAGATTGAAATCGGCAAAGTGAACTAAACTTCCCAGCACTATGGGATTCCCCGAAATCCAAAGTGCGGGAAACAGAACAGCCCCCCCCCATCTTCGCCAATTAATCAGCCACCCGACTCGCTGCTGATCGGACACAGCAACGCGCGGGCCGCGGGCCAGTGAGATGGGAGAGTTACAAAATGCTGCGTTTCCGATTTAATAGGGGCGTCGCAAATAAATATGACAGTGACAGTCATAACAACAATTATTATTAAATTACGCATCGCAATATGTGCGGTTTTAAATAATAGCTTTTGTTGTGTTTTTTTTCATCCTTACCTTGACGAAAATTATATTAATTTGTATGTGTGCTCCGCACCCATAATATATTCGGTATGGGTGCTTGCGCACCGATAGCACCCATGAAGTCGGCGCCTATGTGCGCAAGGCCATAAATTTGTCACTTTCGTGATTGTTAGCTTATCTAAAGGTAAATGTCTATGCTATAGAGATAAGGTATAGATAGACCTATAGTATATCATTACAAGATACCTAAAATATATTATATTTTATGTTATGTATCTTTTGAGTAGTGATGTGAAATATGATACCTTATGTCTAAGCTAAGCCTCATATTGAGAAAACAAAGTGAGAGCCAGAAACGATCGTTTATTTTGTACTGTTGCCATAAGGAATTTAGGCTTAAGCCCAGCTTAAGACGTTGACGGATTTATCATGTCTGCTTTTTGCTTTCCGTCAATTGCTGCTAGCGGAGATTTATTACTTTTAAAAAATCATCTGGAGATGTAGGATCGGTAGCAGTAAAAATAAACAAATTACTGACAATTAGTTACATTGGATACTTAGGTAGGTAATAAAGTGTTCTTTTTAAAGATACATATTATTATTGATACGAAATTGCTAAATTTTGTTTTTATCAATTTTTTTCTTTTGCTTGTACCTTGTACTTATATTTCGTTGTTGAAAACTGTTGTTTAAATGTTGATTTTACCAAGCATACAGAAATTGTGTATACAGCGTTATAATAAAGAAACCAGTGGCGCAACCAGAAATTTAGTCCGGGGGGGGGGTTTAATCCCTTGCGCCGCAGGCGAAAATTTTTTTGGGTGCCACGCCCTTTCTTGGGTAAAATACGTATGATTGACGAGAGCGACAGCCCCCTAAAACTTCTGCATTAATACGCCGCTTAAATATTTATGAAAACAAAATTAAAGATTTCATTTTAATTAGTAAAAATGGATGTATTTAAAATAAGTAACGCATATATTAATCATACTTATACTAAAACAAAACAAAAACCTTATACAATAAGTTGTAAGTAATCACTAATAATACTAATATTAAAGTAAAATTCTTCGTTTTGTTTTTGCCTTTTCGTCCAGAATTTCTGCCACGGTAATATCAATATCGTGGTTCGCATAAAGGACTGCCAAACCATTTAATCTGTCCTCTTCCGTGGTGCTACGCTGATATGTCTTTAAATATTTTAAATTTGAAAATTACCTTTCAGATGTGGCGGTTGTAATAGGCAAAGTTAAAAAAAATTTGTAAAAGCCTTTTTATTGGCATCACATTCAGAATTCGGAATACAATTTGTCCAAATCTTCCTTCAGTTTTTGTTTTCGCATTTTTTATACCACAGCTCAAGTTCAGCTTTTAACATCGTTTTAATGGAAAACTCTTCAAGGAACTCATTCTTGTAGAAGCTGTGAAGTTTCAAAAAACATTTAAATTGACTATCAAAATCTTGATTATCTTATGGAAAGAGGCATTAAAAATTTTGAATGGTTTCTCGATGTTTTAAAAACCGATCCTCGAGATTTGAGGCCATCTAAAAATGAAATAAAAATTGTTGTTTGAAAATACTCAGCAGCGGAATCGGTTTTTATAACCAATCTTTGTGTTTGTCTTGGCGGTAGTCTAGGTACTCTGATTTCAATATCGTATTCCGAAAGTAGATCTTGAGCTTCCTTAAAAATATTTTGAAAATTATCATCTGCCAGGCCTCGTATTTCTTTAACTTGATCTGTTACGTCATTAGCTAACTGTAATGCTTAATAAAGGTTTAAATCGACTGTTTGTAGAATCTTGCTTAAAGGCAAGTGTGTGTGTAGGCATATATTCTTTCTGTACATATTAGTGCGATCACAAATTTGTGACTTATAATGCTGGCCAGTAATCCAGATGCCTCAGTGGAAGTATTTCGGTCGGTCCATTCAGTCAGACGTAGTATAATTTCACTATTGCATAACATGATTGATGTAAATTATGTGGCTGAATATAAAATATTAGTAAAAGGCGTGACATGAAAAATTGGTTTGCAATTAAACCAATAGGCTAAGTTTCTAAGCTCGGGGGGGGGGGGGGGGGGGGCTGCAGCCCGACAGCCCCCCCCCTGGTTGCGCCACTGAAAGAAACTGATTAGCCTTTTATATACAGTGTGTCCGCGGATAGAGTTTGGAAGAGAAACAACTTTTTTATTAGTCTTATTTTTCCTTTCAATAGATCTAAGTTATTACTGAAATTGGTTTTTATGTACAGGGTCTTCCAACGAGGACTGAACAGGGGCTCATTTTTGATCTTCCTTGTTTTTAAAGAAAAATCCAAAATAGCCAATCCATGTAGTTTTTCCTGCAGAATTCAAAAATGAAACCAAAAATTTATTTGAATCAGAAACAAAAGAGTTACGCTATGGATAAGGTGTTTTTTAAATGGAACATAGCTTTTTTTATACGATTTTTGGAACGAGTGATTTTTTTTGGCCGTTCTGATTAAAATATTTAATATTGTGACAGCTATTTTTATTAAATTTTAATGTTTTATCCAGTATGATTTAACTTTAACCTGTTTGAAACATACACTAGGTAATAAAGGTATAATCACCTTTGAATCCTTCAAAGTCAAAAAATTTGACAAATTTACTATAATATTGCCGAAATGACAACACAACAAAAAAAGTAAGGTATATCCTTCAGCGGTTCTGTCACAAATCAAAAAATGTAAATTTTCCTCGAAAATTATTCCAAGTCCACTCGTATAATTGAAATATATCGCTAACTTCTTTCACTAGCAATATTTTCGAACGGTTTCCACAGGAGAATTGTCCGGAATGGTCTCCTGAATATTTCTTATACAGGACTTTCTGGTAGTGGAACGTCCGGTTCCGAGTTATGGGACAAAAATGTTTTCTCGTTGAACCTTTTCCAAGTCCACTCGACTGTCTTTCACTAGCGTCGGAAAATGAAAATTCTTGCGTGGAGCGGTTAGGCACTAAAGTGGACTGGGCATTCTTCTACATCATCTTAGCGCCATAGTGTTTGCGGTATATCCTTCAGCGGTATTGAGGTATCCAATTATCCCAAAACTACATTTCTGGCGGCCCGAAGGCCTGCGAACAGACTAAAGAACGAAATTATTTGCGTTCCTAAGATAAAATATTGTTTTTATCGGGAAGTGACTTAATATCACTCCTGCCGTCTTAACATTTCCTCCAATTAGTCAATTTAAGCATCTTAAAATAATTTTTCTCAAAATGATTTATTTCTCGTTAGGGTTAATTTTTTAAAACTAACTTTTTGGACAAAATTACTAAACTTCTTGTATTGTATTGGTATAATACGAAAAAAACCTTAATTTGCTCCAATTAGTCGATTTAAGAATCTTAAAATAATTTTTTTCAAAATGATCTATTTCTCGTTAGGGTTAATTTTTTAAAACGAACTTTTTGGACGCCTCAGAGAACTACTAAACACAAGCTTCTGTAAATCAGTGACCTTCATATTAGACGAAATTTTCCAACTTTATAATGTAGGACTAATAAATAAATCAAAACAAATAAACAAAACGTGAGCGCCATCGACATGTCGAATCGCGAGTCGTGAACAGCTGTTGGGCGGAAAATTTTGAGCTCCTCGTTGTGCGATATGTAGGTGACGTCACGTTTCCGTAGTCATAACGAGAAGTCGCGTTGAATCGGGACAAATAATCGGTCGTAAAGTATTTTTGGATTCTGTTTGAAATAACTGCAGGGAGGGCGGCGCCCCAGAGCCCTTCATTAACGAGCCGCCACTGAAAACAAGCAGCTTAATTACATCCGTATTATTCTCTCTTTTAACTTCTCAGTTATTGAAATCCAATTCATTATTCATTATTGTTAGTATAAAAAAAGGTTAAATAAAACTTCCACTTGTTGATTATGTTCATTTTAAGATCTTTTCCTTTCAAACATAAATAGGTATTTTACTACTAAACAGAAACATTTTTTACGTAGTATAGAAGCTAGATAAAACATTGTAATGTTGCTGAAACTAAAACCTAAAAACCGTAAACATTACCTATCTATAACAGAAAACAAACAAAGTTAAGCCTATAAAAACACAGGAAATTCAATTTTGCAATTTTACCGCCAAACATCCCGAAACAGTCCTCGCGTTCTTTGCCTTGCAACCTCGGCCCTGCGCCCTGCTTCGCCCGCCTTCTTCTGCTACCCACACGCCGCGCTTTGGCCGCCTCCTGCTGCAGCAGGGTTACAGACTGTGCTTAGTTGCCTTCGTATTTACACGCGTTAGCTAGGCAACCATATTCACCGTGGCCTGCGCGACCGATGCCTCACGTGGCAACGTTGCCTAAAGCCTGCTGGTTTTGTTTTTTCTTGGATTCTTTTCCTTGCATAGTAGGCTCATCTATCAGGTTTTCGTTTGTTTCGGTTAACATCGTGAGATTTATAAATGGTGGCGGTTATGTTGTGGAACAAAGAGGTTGTTATTAGTGTTTAATACGAGTAAAAAAAAGGAATTTAGTTAGTTTAAGTGATAAACAATCTAACGTGGAGTTTAGAAAGGAGAAACAGTGTTAGTTTTATTGACCACTCTTATTTGACGACGGATCAGCTTTGTTCTTGGCCAGGTAAGTGATTTCTTATTTTACAAAAAACTGAAACAAATGTAATTGTTTTTAGCTGTAATCTATTAAACCACCTTCATATTAAATAAACTCATACTTTAAATCGGTTTATCATCAAGTATTTGTTGGAGTTTTAGTAAAAAATGTATCTCGATCAGAAAACAAGCAGCCGAACCTAACCTTGCCGGTTCACTAACTCTGCAATATCTAGAATTTCATTTACGAGGGTACCATAATTCGTACCTGTAATAAATAACTATATAATAAATATAAGGTACCTACTACTTGTAGGAACATCATATTTACCTAGGTACCTATATAATGATAGGTATAATTTGTTTACTATTGGTAACTATGTAATTATCGTATTTTCTTTATATAAAGGTAACAGATTTTTAAAAGCGAATATTTTAAGCGCGATTTTAACCTCATACCTACCTTGTTTTGTACCAAGGTCTTTGACGCTATGGTCCTGCGGTATACACAGTGTTTCGCATGAAAAAGCTCTCTGAAATGCACTCTACAACCAGTCCTAAACTCACTACACTAAACCACAATATTATATTATAGGTCGATACCTACCTAAATTAGGAAAAAGCTGCGTGCTTAATAGGAAGTCAAATCAAATGCCGTAAAAAAATTCTTGAAGCTGGGTATTTAAAGATTTTGGGAAAAACTGAAATTTCGGATAGTCGTTTTTTTACTTAGGTAGGTACCTACTAAGTGTGCTAAGTACCTTTTCTGATTTCCAGTTTTCTCTAAAATGGTGTTTTAAGACCATTATCAAATTTTATTTTTATTATGATTCAGCGTCCTAATTAATTTCTGGTTGGCTATGAAAAATTGAGTTTGCAATCACCTAAAGGTACCTATTTAATTAAGTAGGTACCGAGGTAGGTACCTACCTAGAACCTAGATAATTAAGAATATTTCCTGGAACATTTTGGATAACAAAATCATAATTTTATTTTTAAGAAGTCCGCCTTGCATGTAGGAATGCACGATGGTTGTCGAAACATCAAAAACATCGATCGATCGATACCTATATCGAAGCAAAACATCGATGTTTTTCTATCGATGGATTTTGACTCGATGGTTTATGTCATCGATAGATCGATGTATCGAAATATCGATGTATATGTATATCGATGTTGTTTGATCGATAGTTTGTCAATGGATTGAAATTTGATACCTACATCGATTTATAATGGATTTTGTGCATCATTTTGCGTGCATTGATAGCAATTGTAAACTTTTCTACCTAATTCTTAAATTGTTAACCCTGAAGATACCTACCTACTTACTCGTAGTTGTAGAATTAATAAATACGCAATATACCTATTTCTTGACAAAATAAAAAGATACGGGCTATTTAAGTAATGAAAAAATCCTGTTGGATGGTATGTATGGTGCTATTGGTGCCCGCGGCTTTGTCATATCGTAAAGTTATATAGTTACGTAGTAATTATTAGACATTGTTTATTACAACCCGATATAATTTAATTAAGTACTACAGATTTTAAAAATAATTTGTGTTAATAATGCAGTTGCATGGATGATGCGGTTTTTAGTCCAAAATCAGTCACCATCACTAATTATTGCTAAGTGTGATAGGTACGTCATTAAATTCTTGGTAAAAGGGGAGTTTAATAAAAATACAATAAAGTTGAACAAAATTGACAAAGATCCTAAAAAATCGAACCGTTGGAAAATCCAATGGTGCCATCTTGTAAAGCAGTGGTTTCCAAATGAGGACCTGCAGATCCCTAGGGATTCGTAATGTATTTTTTGGAGGTACTAAAAGTAGTGAACTCGGTAGTGAAATATTATAAGGTAGGGAAGTTTTTCCATTTTAAATCTAGGTAGGTATTTCAATATAATGTTGAGTTGCATGTGTTTTATATTTTTTACACTCTGTTTAAAATTACTTTTTCTACGAGCGTGTGAAAAGTTAGACTTTTCACACGCTCGCTACGCTCGTTCCGCAAATTCTCATATGCGTGCCTTAAACGAGTTATTTTCATACTTATATCATAAATAGCTATTATCTTCTGGCGTATCAAAATGATGACATGATTATAGACGTCCTTTTCATTGTCGAAACGACATACTTTTTTTTGGACTGAGTACAATAGTGATTTCATTATGGTAGGTACTCTACTCGAGTCAATACTATAATGACGAGCAGATACTTAAGATTTATAAAAAAATATTGAATATTTATTTTAAAAAAGAACAAAGTTGGACGATTGAAATTTATAATACAATTATTACAATGTTGTTTACCGGTGTCGAAATCGTTGCGTTGGTTTGATTGCTTACTTGGACACTTTCAGTTTTTTGCTGCGAACAAACAATATGTTGGGCTATATTTAGTCCGTTAATAACCCCAGGAGTTATAAAATATTCCGAGGGTATTTTGTTTGTATTGGGTACTTATAACAATTCTAAATACCGGCCCTTTATCATGTACACCTTCTGTTCTACGGTATTTTAATTATTCTCTTCTACAAGCATCACTTATTCCAATTACCATTAATTCTTTTACCAGAAGAAATTCTTCAATGTCCTGTAAAAAGTTTATGATATTTTCTTTAGTCAGTATTCCAGATTTTTTTGGTTGATATACATCAGAATCCCAAGTAGCAATAGTGACGAACTCTCGAACCGCAACTACAACTACTAAGTAATAATTTAGAAATAATCACTAAATCTATCACTATATTTATAATAATAATAATACCGTCATTTTATATTAACGTAGTCGGAATCACGTACCTAATTCTCACCTCTGGAAATCACTTTATAGTTTTTGATGAAAAATTGAAAGTAACGGCCACCACCAAATGTTGCTTGGTAGTGGCAGTATCCGTAAAGTAGGTGTAATAGTTTTGACAACGTTTTAATAACCTTTTTAATTGATTACTGATTCTGATTGAAATATTAATTTACTATAATTTATTCAAGTAGGTCTTTAGCAAAAAACTGAATTAATCTCGTAATTAACTAGGTACTTTTAACTGCCCAGGAAACTGGCATGTATTGTCTTTAAACGTTTAAACGTTTTAACCCCCTTATTCAATAAATATTTGAAAAATTATTTAATTAAAAACTGGGTGGTTATTAGGTCGTTGAAATAGACCACTTCTCACGAGTCGTTCAGTTTAGATAGCTTTTAAATGGATGATGATTGGTACTTTTCGTAGGTAGTGATGTAAGAGGAGAATACTCTCGAGAGAATATTCTCGAGAACGGGAATTTTTTCGATAATATTCTCTGTATTCTCCCGAGAATATTCTCTACAGAAGTTTTTCTACATTTACACCGCCTCGATTTACACTGAAAAATTTTGCAATGATTAGTGATGGGATAACTCGAGTGAAAAATAACCGATCACTCGATTTTTTCAATCACTTGAATTATTCGATTATCTTCGGAAATAACTCGAGTGACAAAATGAGTGACGAACATATGGTTTTTATTTTTCAACGCGTCTCCAAAGTTGCTGCCCGCCTGTCAATCACTCACTGCGGCCAGAGCAGTGTTGCCAATGACATTAGGTGAAAAGGTCCGCCCCAGTGGCACGAAAAAGTCCGATTTAGTCCGCGTCGAAATGAAAATGCTTCGTCTGGCGCATTCGCCATAAGTGATGATTTATTTTTACTGTTGGAGGTATATTATATAATAAAAAAGACTCATAACTCTATAAACATTTACTTTTTAATAACAAAAAAGACAATAATAAAAAAGTTAATGTAATAAGTAATAAGACAACCCAACACTTGGTAAAGAAACAATAAGTTACCTGCCGATTTTATTTCCAAATTTGTGCATTTAGGGTAGAGGCACCACTTATGGCCAGTACCCTACTTATGGCCATTTATGTGTATGTTGCCAAATATTAGCAAGTGACCTTGTTTTCCCATCACATTTGGTGCGCATATGGGTTGGTTCATTCCACTTGCATAGGGGAGGATGCATGCAAACCGCCGAAAACAAATCACAGTCTTAAAATAATTTCAAAAGTGACCGCATGTTTGATTTCCGCGAAATTCTTAAGATTTTTACTAAGAAACGAACCTAGAATCATCCCAGTTTTTGGGTAATTTTATTAATAATATTTGATGCCAGCATTTGCATACTTAAGTAAGTAACCTAATTCCCTATAGATTTTTTATACAATTAATAAATATCAGGTTTTTAAAGAAAAAATAACTAATGGCCATTAGTGGATCCATTAAATTAATAAGTTTCTACATATGGCCAGTGTGGTGGCCATTAGTAGAACTGTCTTATCCACTTATGGCCATATATTTTAAAAGTTATAGCACGAGTATGAGAATTCCTACTCAATTTTAAAAAAATAGAATCTTCCCAACGTAATATATTTGCCACACCAAAGTCTGATATTTCAACAGTCCTAAAGAGCTGTCTGCCTTACCCAGGTAAAAAGAAGTCAAAGAAACTTAAAAATCGACAAAAACAAGATCCTTGCAGTGTAATAACGTGGCTCAATATAGAAGAAGACAAAGAAAAAAACCAAAATACAGAAGGAGCAAGAAAAACTTGAAAGAAAGCAAGCCAGAGAACTTAAATAACAAAAAGTAGAAGAAAAACCAACAAAGAAAAAAAATAATAAAAAAATACAACATATTGAAGCTCAGACGGAAGAAACAAGCTCCGAAGAAGAATGGCAAGCTTCTGGAATTAGCGATGATGATGTTGTTTTTTTAGAAGCAACTGTGCCAGATATTGAACGTATGAAACCAGAAAACCTTAATCCTGGAAGTTTCATTTTGGTAGAGTTTACGGGAACAGGAAAAAGAATATGAGATTAAGTGTTTGAAAAGTCTCGACAAACAAAAAACAACTTTTGATTATTTAGAAACTGACGTATCAATCGTTAATAAAAAAAATATAATTGGACAGCTTCCACATCCAGTTCTATATACAGCAGGATGGACGAAGACTAGTAACAAAATTCCCAGGTTCTATTAGTCAAGTTTATGAAAAACAATAATTATAATGTAGCACTTATCTTATTTGTTTCTAATAAAATTATTTCATTTGATATATCGCACTCGGAAACTAATTTATTTTCCTGGCTATAGGTGGGTAAAACGTGTGGCGAAAAGTGGGTTGTAACTGGCCAAAAGTGGTGAATCTTGCTTTTTTTGTTTAGAACATTTATTTCTGTCACAATTTTAAAAAGTATGTATTTTTAGTAACTTAACCCAAAAGGGTAGGTCTTAGAGACCCTAAATATATATTTTTAAATTTTTTTCCTATAGTCCTAAGAATACCAATAACTGATATACTAATTTTTTTTCTTAACCTGGCCATAAGTGGTGCCTCTACCCTAGCATATTTTCGTCAGGTATCAAAAAGTCCAAAATAGTTTCAAAGTCCGACAAAAGTCCATAGCCTTAAAAAAAGTCCGAAAATCGGACTAAAGTCCGCCGATTGGCAACACTGGGCCAGAGCCATCTCGTAGCGAGCGGCTAAACCGAGTGGTTTTCGGTTATTATTGGCGATATTATTCTAATTAAATACTGCATTACGGGTTGCCTGCGTAAGATAATAAATATGATTTATTTAGATTTAAATACTGCATTACGGGTTGCCTGCGTAGGATAATAGGATTTATTATAGTGGTGAGTATTCAGTATTCATAAATATCATGAGTTATGCAATATCGTGACATCTCAAGGTCAAGTAGTCAAGTGGTTAGTTAAATTAAATTGTAAGTTGTAAGATCTGGGAACCATGCCAAAAAATCCACAAATATCTCCGCCACATTTAATAATCCGCAAAAAATCAATCGATTAACAACACCGAGTCAGTTATTCCCAATACAAATGCTGTATATCAACATGAACGATGAACCGCCAATATTAATAATTAATATTAGCATTTGAGTGAAAAAAAATCGATTATCATTCGATTTTTTAAATCACTCGAATTCTCGGTAGTCGATTATTAAAATAAGTCGATTTTTCCCAACACTAGCAATGATTTTAAAAATTTTGAGTTTGTCTAACCTTTTCTATATCTCTGGCAACAGTGTTTTACGTCTGGCAACAGTGATTCAGGGAAATCCCCTAGAAGCGCGAACGTATACTCGTATGTTTTTAATAGTTAAATGCGATCTTTCTTTATTTGACTGTTTTTTTTGTTTAGTTTTTAGTAGTGTTGGGAAAAACCGATGATTTTAATAATCGAGTAGTCACTACTCGAGCGATTTCAATAATCGAGCGATCGCTCGAGCGATTTATCACTCGAAATTTCGGTTCAAGTATCAAGTAGTGAATGAATTCAATGAATAGCGCATTGAGCGAGTGGTTGATCGCTTGCCGCTCGATTCGATTCGATAGCGAATGACGCCGAGGGCAAGCGATCACCACCGATTGCTTTTTGAAGGCCAGGCCAGGCGTCGCAGATGTTTAATATCCAAAATCCAAACCAAAACGACGAAAACGAAACGCATGTCGCGATAGCGCCTTCTCTTTTATGTTTATGTGCCGTTAACAAAGACGTATGTCGTGTGAGACTTCGGAGCATTAACTTGAAAGCCGTCAAGCGACGATGGCCGAGCGGATATCGAATGAACGAACTTTCGCTCAGTGGTTAGTGCTTGACTGCTTGTTAAGCGACGATTTTCGCTTGAAATTATAACTCGAGTAGTCGTGTCAAAAACCGAGTGATGTCGGTTATTTCAATAATCGAGTACTCGAGCGGTTTTTCACTCGAGCGATCCCAACACTAGTTTTTAGTTATTCTTGGGAAGGTAGGTATGTTATGTTTTTTAAATAAAAATTTTATTTCTTTACGTTTTGTTTGATTAACGCCGTTTGACGTTTGACATTTGCCGAAAATAAGCAGAATAGGTAATTTTTTATTTCGTTTTATTGCCATTTCTAGCGGTTTTCTTACCATTCTCAGAAAATTCTCCAACTTGAGAATATTCTCGAGAATATTCTCCAAACGATTATTACCCAGAATTTTACATCACTATTTGTAGGTAATTTTGCAACACATAAACACCGATTGTGATTAGTTAATTAAAATTTAAGCGCCTTTGACAAGGCGTTTGGTTTTAACTGCATATTGATTAGTCCAAGCATGTGTTAATTGATTTGACAACTGAAGGATAAAATTGCCAATTAAAATAACGGATCATAATATTAGAAAGTTCAACAAACCCTTGAAAGAAGAAATAGTGTTACAGGTCATAATAATTTGGACCTCTGCTCTAGTAGAACTATAGATTTCTTATAGAATAGACTACATTGTTTAAGTTTTAAAGAAATCAAAGATTCCAGCGTCCAAAATTTGTCTGGTTAGCTGTATGGTCCACTAGACTAAACACGTGCATCAAAAGAAGCGCTGTTATCAAACTTACTGTTAAGTCACATAGATTCATAAAATAATAAAATACACGTTTCACCTAATTCAGATAAAAAATGACAAACGTTAAGGTGGGAGTATCAACATGCTTGCCAACATGTAACCTATTTTGCGTAGATTTATTTATGTTTTCTAGCTTTTACACAAAATTTAAATAAAATCAGTATCGACTTGATATTCTATAGGTAATAATTGACATATTTAATAAATATCAAGGAATTTCATAACTTATTTTAGGAGAATTGTATAGCGAAAAATATCGGGTAAGATTTTTGTCATTGTTCTTACACTATACAATTCTCCCAAAATTAGCAATGAAATAAATTGATATTTTTGTAGTACTATATTAGATATTATCTAAGTAATGTGCCGACGATACTGATTTTATTTAAATGTTAGTCAATAGAATAATAAACTTGAAAAAATAACGCGAAATAGGTTGGCAATAGATTGAATGACGTTGATAATTCCACCTTAATAGCATACTATAGGGAAAACAAGTTTTTGTTTCGTTTGTTTAAATAACATTAAGTAGGTCTTTGTATTTAGTACCTACTTATTTTAGTTCCATGGTGACAAAATCTATAATGATAGCGGCAACCTCGCTTTCCTTTTTCACGCATCGTCTCTTCACGGGTAGCAACAAAAATAGCTTTAGTAATCGAACAATCCCTTCTTTTTTTCTGTGAGTAATCGTAGTAGTTATTTGTTTTTGCGATGTCGTGGTAAGTCGTCGGAATACTCGTATTTGTACGTGCTATGAAGTTTTATACAAGAGTTTTTGTAAAGGACTTTTCATTTTATTATTATTAGTACTTATCAGAATGGTGCATCTGTGTCAGATTTGTCGAAAATTAGATTATTTCTTTTAATCCGGCACTATCTTTTCACAGGTAAAGTTGTAATCTGTATTAGGTATTTGCCCATATCCAGTGGTGTAATAATCAGAAAAAGAGTAAATAAAAATAATTCTTGTTTACATTTTTATCTGTGAGATAACTTCTTATTAAAGAAATTACCTTGTCGGACTTCCATTGTCTTTATTTTGTTACTTAACACAACGTTTCGGTTAGTTTGTAAGTATCTCTAACCGTTTTCAACTGTAAACTGCACGATAGGATTATTATTTTTGCCGTTGCCTCTCGATCTTGATTCTAACTTTGGTTTCAGTTAGGGTGTGAGCTTAGAGTAATTTTTATTTGTGATTTGCTTTGTAATCCTAATTTTATGAAATATTTTTTTCGATGCATCGCAAATTTCGATGATTTTTCGCGATACATTTTCTGTGGACATACCCAAGCGGAAATAAACGAAACAACCTCATCATGGCCTCAGACCAATGTCGCGGCGGTCACATCTTGGGGAGCGAATCTCTTACTGCTGCGTTGCCATACTACAGACTTTTTATAAGGGTTTTAATAATAATAATATTTATTTTAAATTGATTATAACGTACAACAAAGCAAAGAAAAATGAAATGACATAATAGCGATACCTACTGCTAAATTTTTATAAATTTTCACAAAAGTCTTTTGAACTATATCGAAGTCGTAACTACTCTCCAGAATGGACATTGTAATTTAGGGGTGGGGAAAGAAAGCCCTATCTTCCTTCTTAAATTTATTTAAAATTAAATTAGTGCCTACGCGTTTCGGCCAAATAAGCCATCATCAGGACTGCTGTAGGCAAAATATCGACTATTTTAGGCCGTTCTTTGGAAAAATTAAAAAAAAATATGTTTGTCTGCTTTAGATCAGTAGGAACAGTCTCTAACCTTTTTTCTAAACTTAAAGATACATTACCAGCTTTAGGCAAATGCGGGTTTTATTTATTTTTATGTGATTCCTGTCCAGCTGAATAGGACAAAAAAAAACATCTTAGATCCATAATAGACTACAGCATGGCAATAAATCACCTTTTGGAACTCATCTCTAAACGCATCAAATCACTTTTTCGAAATTGATGAAAACTTTAGAGTTTTACACCACCTAAACCCCTTGTTTAGGTAGTTTCAGTCCCTGACTAAAACTGGACGTATTAGAGAACATAGAAATCGCTCTATCCAAATCCCGCTCACCACAAAACCTCAATGACCAGATTGGTTTTTCCTATTGTAATTATGTCAGTGCTGTAAAACTTTTTAAAGATAAAAAATAATTTTTATTTATGTGCATAAATTAAATCTAAATCATCCTTTAATTTTAATGTTTTTCTCGGGTATACATGCATTCTTTTTTGTATTGATGTCCGATACAAGGCTATGTACTTTTTTGCACTCTAACTATCTTGTTTAAAAATAAATAATTTGTTAGTAGTGGTTGACTCTGATGACATGACGCCATGTTTTGATTGTTTGCAGTCCTTTTTAAAATATACCACCTGTGTATCATAATAAATTATTAATTTTATTTATTTTATTTGACCACAGTGCGTCCTACTTTGTTCCTGTATTTTTGGACCTCACTGCCTGTAAGTTTTTAGTTTGTACTATTTTTTTATATTGTTGAACTTTACTTAACAATTTTCCTACAGCCGTCCTGATGATGGCCTATTTGGCCGAAACGCGTAGGTACTAACTTTATTTTAAATAAAGAAGAAGGAAGATAGAGCTTTCTTTCCCTACCCCTAAATATTTAACTATATGGTTCCAGGTCAATTAAATATTTTTTTAGTTCTCTTTTAAACATTTTTTTGTGTACCAATTCGTTTTAAATATATTGGCGATGTATTAAATAACTCGAGGCACATAAAATGTGGAGATTTTTCGGTTAGTGTTAGCCTATGTATTGGATACTTAACATCCAATGATCTTGTATTGTACTCATGTTTCGAATTTATATCAAAATCGTTGTGTTTAAAAAATAACATTAGGCATTTAAATATATAGACAGCGTCGGTATACAGAACAAATACATTTGTTATTATTGCTTCATCTACAATAGGTACCATTGGGTATATTTTTATTTAATATTATACTTAGTTGACTTTATGTTAATTATTAACTTTAAAAGGAATGGAATCTCAATTCGACCTGAGGGCCCTGAGGCTGTGATTCAGTTTCGCTTTCGGCTAGTTTCGGCCAAAAAATCTAGTTTCGGTGACAGTTTCGGTTTCGTCCAAAAATCGGCGGAAACTTCGGGTGCGCCGAAAGTATTCGTGAATTGTCGGGCACCGTTCGGCTAACTTTGGGTGAGTTCGTAGGCAGTGTTGTCTATATAAATAGATATATTTGTTACATATTTCAATTATTGTTTTTTTATTTCATTTAACACGAGTTTACTGTCCGTATACGTGTAAAAAATACATTAGATTTCAGTATACAATAGAATTTTTAACATGTATAAAAATAGGTTTCGTTTTCGGCTGAAAATTCTGTTTCGGTCGGACACTATAAAGAAGTAGGGGTTAAAAAGGATTCAAAATTTTGAGCGGTATATTGTTTTAGGGTTATTAAGGTCAAGAAAACCAAGTTTGAATATTAAGTTTCAAAAAAAGTTTAAGTGATCTAAGGGTGGAAGTCAAAGAGGGTATGAACTGACATGTTTTATAAATGTTTAGCGGCAAGTGTGTTGTTTTCAAACCAGTTTAAATTCAGTAGGTTGTAAGTTGAAGGACTGGGTGTGATAAGGGATAAAATGAGATGTTTATAAAATTACGTGTTTGCAAGAGTTTTCTAGTAAGCTAAATGCTGTAGGTAAGTGGAAACAGCAAAAAAATAAAATGGATAAATTCTACCTCAAAACCTATCACTATAAAAAAAAATTATAAGTAAATTCATTAACAGTCGATAACTTAAAAAAATATGTATAAAGGTTAAGTTGAGCGATAATTAAACATTAAACACCTAATTGTCGTCATACCAACATGCAGGTAAAAAACTACCTAATTATTTATGTAAATATTTTTTGTCGGTAATAAAATGCGTTAAAAATTCAGTCCACTATTAAATTTGGAACTTGTAGGAGGCCAATGCCGTTGTCTGAATGTACAACTCTTATTTTTATTGTTTTGAACTTACCTACCTACTTATAGTCCAAGAAACAAAGCGCCTAAAAAGCAATGTTAGTTAGAAAGCTGTTTTTTTAGTAGAAGGTACATTTTATTCTTTGAAAAGACACTTCGGTATTATTTTGTATTTAGCCCTTACAGAAGCGATCCGAAATCACCTAAATATGTTTTTATTGTCCCGTAGCCTCAAAACAAAAAAATACTAAATAAATAAATAATGCCTTTATTTTACCAAGAACAGTTTTTATTATTTTTTTATGGTATTTGCTGCAGCATGGCGCAGCTACTCTACTGAACCACGCATGACAACAAGTTTAAGAAAAAATATATTATATATATCATCAACTACTAATTTAAAACTATAAATTATAAGTAGAACAAAACCAAAGTAACATATTTTATGTAAGACTCTCTTTAATAAAATTCCGTAAAAATATATAAAAGCTGTATTACTGCACGACGGCTTTACAAAAACTAATACTACCTACACTTCTATATCCGTACCCTTGATACTTCCAAATCATAATGTCTTTGAAAATAATAATATTTAGTTAGTTCTACGCATAAATAATGCTAATAAGAGAACTTTTGACTAAATATGTTAAAAAGGAACATCGGCGCGGCTGCTAAAAAGAGGGTTAAATTTCATGAAGAAACGAAAAAGTATACCAAACTAGAAATAAACGCAGCCGTAGTTAGGGCTCGGAATTTTTAAAATATAAGTATTTGAATAGTCGTTTGGTATGTTATTCGAATAGTCGAATATAGTCGAATAATTCGAATAGTCGAATATAGTCGAATAGTCGAATAATTCGTATAGTCGAATAATTCGAATAGTCGAATATAGTCGAATAGTCGAATAATTCGAATAGTCGAATAATTCGAATAGTCGAATAGATACTTGAATAGTCGAATAGTCAAATATTCGAATTTCGAATAGTCGAATATTTAAATAGTCGAATATTCGAATAGGTAGTCGTCTATTTAAATATCGAAATACAGTCGTTTAATCACGGTAGAAGTGGTTTAACTGCTTGCTGACTTAATAATTTTATTTTTGTTTTTCTTTTTTACGTTAAAATTTACAGTTTCACAGAAAACACGAACAGTCGAATGGTCGAATATTCAAATAGTCGAATATAGTCGAATAATTCGAATAATCGAATAATTCGAATAGTCGAATAATTCGAATAGTCGACTAATTCGAATAGTCGAATATTCGAATAGTCGAATATTTGAATAGTCGAATTTTTTAACTAACAAAAAATTCTAATTTAGAATAGTCGAATAGTCGAATATTCGAATTATTCGTATACAATTCCGAGCCCTTATCCGTAGTTCTGTATAGTGTGGCATTGTTTTGCCGGGTATTTTGCTAAATTTAAGGCATCGAGGATATGCACTCCAATCAGGGCCGTTCCTGGGGCAGTTGGCGCCCTGGTGCAAGTGATATTTGCCGCCCCAAATAATGAAAATGTTGTATTTTTCAAGGTCAAACGCATTAAATTAAAATTTAGGAAATTAAGGATACTGCTTAGAAAATATATTTGACAGAAAAATAAAAATAGTACATTATGATTTGTTTTGGCTTCATCAATACTTAAACGAAAACAACACGACGATAACACAATTAATGATTAATTATTAATAATATAATATTAAATAAGTTATACGTTTCGTACAAAGGTTGCCAAGAAACTAAACAAAATACCCTTATGCCGATCGGCCACCGACAGACGATACCAACGAATACTTACACCAGGAAGAAGACAAACAAGCATGTTAATTGGTCGAAGCAAAAATGTCATTAAGGAAATGTCAAAACTATCAAAAAGAGCGCCACCATCGGGTCTGGTTGGAACCTCGAGGCTAGAGGCGGGACGTTTAAACGCCCATAGTTTTGTTATTTTTTTCTGGCGAAATATTTTAAAGTAATATTTAAGCCAAAAAAACTATTCAAAATCCCGTTAGTTGATTTTATATGTAGTAAAAATCAAATAGCAGCATTCTGAATAACCTTTTCGACTAAATATCACTTTAAAATAAAATACTCTATATTGTTGTTGGTCTAGCCTCGAAGAAAATAAAAAATAAAACTTAAAAATGCACATGACATAATTTTATTAAAATATTAAATGAAAATCACAATAATTACCATTTGAGTATGTCTTATAATTTCTCGTAATCTGCTGATCGAGTTCCTCGTTAACTGGTTTTTCATTAATTCTCTACTTGAAGCTTTCTAAGCAATGTGTAGGTATTTTGAATAAGAATACATATTTCAATTGTCAGCCTGGAAAAGCGGAAAGGCCTGGCTAAAAACTTTTTATAGCTAACCTTAAAGTGAAGACAAAATCTTGTCTCCAAAATTCATTCTTTCACATAACGAACAGCTGATCTAAAACAAAAATACCACAATGTAAAAAAACCAATGATCAGATCATGGAAAAAACACTTCCGAGTGGGTTAAAATAAAATTATTTCCACTTGAGTTTAGTAGGCAGAGAATCTACAAAAGGTTTAAAAAAGATCAAAAAAATAGATCGTATAATATACATACATAGTAAGCAAGAATCAGCAAGATTTAAATTAGTATCGTAGGGTTTAGTAATTAAAATATGCGTATTTATAGATTTACCAAAATTTAGGAGAAAATAATCAAACAAGTGTTGGCACATTTTGGTTAATATTCAGTTTATGTTATGGTTTTGATTTGTATAATCATAGAAATAATTAATCGAAGTTAGCAAACTTACCTTTAGCAGAATGAAATATAAACAGGCTCGTGTTCATGAACAATATTAATAGAAAATATCAAGTTAATAAGTTAAACAAACTCTTTCATAAACTTTGTCGGTCATTATCATTTTATTTTATAAAGGCGAGGTTGGGCTGGGCGATTCTATTATTTGTGGCCGAGTCCAAGAAGACACTGAACGTTTAAAAATAATTTAATGGCTCGGGTAATTTGTAGCATAGATCTGTCTCTGTCTGCATCAAGTTACATTCGCTATATATAAAGAGAGACAAGTATAGCTCGAACGAAGAAAGGTCGCTTTTCTTAGTAAACACTTTCAGTTTAAACAAATAACGACGTAGGAGTTATATTAACTCATAAATGATGAGGACCTTAGACAAGGATAGACGACAAGGATGGGGACGGTAAACGTAGGGCGGTTCTATTGACAATTGTCTGGCATGTGACGTCACAGTCTGACGTCACATGTTTCCATTCCGCCAATTTTTGTCTCACCGGGCTGGACGATACGATAGTGCACATGCAACCAAATAAAACAAAGTGACGCCACTCGCGGTTCGCCGAAACAAAGCAGGGCAGGGGGCGGCGTTAGTTTCGGTTTTCATAGGCGAAAGAGGCAAATTTTTTTCATGGTGGTCAAAATAGGATATTTTTGCGTTCGGCCAAGAAAATTAACCTTTTATCAGCGCCCCTCGAGCATTGGCGCCCTGGTTTCTTGCGCCACTTGCACCCCCGGGTAGGCACGGCCCTGACTCCAATTGCTACTCTTTTGTCTTAGGCGACCAGTCCGTCTGTAAACACGAAGTAACGGATATTTTTTAGCCCATTTGTTCCCTGTTTGGTTTAACATTTTTTATCTATTGGTATTAGCCCAGACTTCTTAAAAAAAACTTTTCAGAACTCCCCATAATCTACTACTCTCTAATGAAGTTTAATAATAGCATATTACATAACAATAAGTGTTGAAAATGGTACTTCTGCACGAGGCGTTAGCCGAGTGCGGAAATTCTCCGAGTGTGAGAAAATCACTTTCACACGAGTAATGTACACAATTTTTCCTACGACCATACAAAATAATCAAAAAGAGTTTGATTTGTTTTTAATAGTTTGTAGGTATCACCATTGTGTTAGGAAATCAAATTGTTTCAACACTAGAGTTGAAAAATTTATTTCAACTTAAGAGTTGAAAAAAATAGAAGCAATGCCCACTTACACATTTTAACTTACCTAGATTTAAATTAAAAAAAATAACTTTTTCTCCTATTTGCTTACGCACATCATACCTACTATGTACAGTGAATAAATTTCGTTTCTGATTTTTTAGCTGCTTGCATTCTTTCAATAAGACAATAATATACAAATATACATACAAAAACAACAAAACACAAAACTAAAACATAACCTCAACATTATAGAAAGATATAGATGGAGTTAAATATCGATAGCTTGTTAATTATAAAAGTTTTATCTATATTCCATTTGTTTTGATTATTGCTAAAATAAATTTACTTACTTAAAGCACATTCACTTGTACCATATTCTTAAACATTGTGTGGATATTTTTATCCGAGATAATTGTAAAATTATAAATCGGTATTTCCTAGGGTATTCCTATTTCTGCTCTATAGCTGCCCCTTTTTTTTCTGTGGTTCAACTCAGTTGACATGTTTGGTGGGTTGCCTGACATTATTTTCCCTTTTTGATATATTATAATTTTTATCATAAATACTCTTAGGTTCCCAAAAATAACGAAAAAAACTAGATTTGTTATTTGCAGTGATGCCCTAGTGTACTTTACCCCACCCAGCACCCAAATTCGCTCCACGGGTCCCGTAAGTTTGTTATTTTTTTTAAATAGCTGTCAAATTCGTCGGCCATCAGCTGTTTTATATTTCAACACACGTGTAATATAATAATATTAATAATATAAAGGACTTTCTATCCAACTTAGGCGTGCTTTATTTCTCATATTCATAGGTGGTCGTAGGAAAATTAAATTTCATCTCATGTTTCTTAACACTTGACTTGAAACGCGATGTTTCTTACCAACCATTCAAAAATAGTAGAAAATTTACTGTTGCAAAAGTCCTTGGACAGCAAATAGCGCAAAGCATGCAACGAACATTTTTGGTTTGATAGCTCCATTTTTTACGACGCCCGTGGGTTGGTAACAAAACAGAAATGGTTTCTCCGTAATTTACGCCCTACCTTTTGGTAAGCTTTTTTTACAGATTTTTTGCAACAGTACTTACTTATTAAAAGCTATAACATTTCAAGGTTGGGGGGGTCAAAACTTTAGGATTGGACACTACTCTGACGTATATAGATATTGAAGAAGTTGACTGGCATTTTTAACACTCTCGATAATATCAGCAGAATCTAGAGAGCAGTTTTATAAAACTCGAGGCTAAATAAAGTTCAATATACCTATAAACGCAAATAAGTTTGAAGGTTAACATAATTACTAACCTTCGAATGTGAATAATAGAGATATATAATTGGTATATCGCAGACATCCCGACAACCGTATACCCGGTGTCCCAACGATGCACGTGTGGAACAATATAGTATTTGATTTTACCTGGAGCAACACTGCAATTTTAACAATGAACTTTTTCATTAAATTTTGTATTTTATCCTATCGCATAAAGAAATAAAAAATAAAATTGTCTAGGTTTCAGTTTTTAAAATTTTAAATTATTTACAGAGAAAATAAATAAACAAAAGACGATATTTAATAAAAAAACACGAAAATCTGACTGACGTCATATTTGCCTCGACCCAAGGATCGCTGGGATTCACGCTGAAGAGGTCGAGTGCCGCATCTACCTGAATCTGGCGGGTGGTTTTTATTTTTAAGCTATTGTCTATTTAGTTCATCAAAACAAAGACAGCAATATGATCGGTGCAGGGTCACAAATAAGAGAATTGCACAGATAATGGGATGACCTAATAAGGTTTTTATCTCATGTTTTCAAATTTTCTGCTTTCGCGGCGTCTTTTTAGTTGTTTCTAGGAAAGGTATGTGACCCTCTAGGAAGATTTTTATTTTTGGCATGTACCGTGCGAGCAAAAATTATTTGCATCCAAGAAGGCTTGGATTAAAAAAGTAGGGCTTGGTTTAGATCACAATGATATGGGGACGATATATCTAAACAAATCTAGGTTAAAATTCTGTCAAATTTATATTATGACATGTTATGCCAAACTAATGAGTAATAAAATAAGTAGACAAATACAAATTTATTTTTGTTGTTTACAAAATTAACAAAATAAGAATATACAAATAGAAAAACAAAAATAATTACATAAATTGCTGAAATTGGCCACCGTCATGCTCCAAGCATAAATTCACACGTCTCTTCATATTTTCGAAAGTGTTGACCAGCATCTCTGGAGAAATGTTACCATATTCTTGGATAATCCTCGCTTGTAATTGTTCTAAAATTGCAACTGGTGTTTTAAAAATAGTGTTCTTTAAATGAGGAAAAACGAAGTAATCCATAACCGTTAAACAAGGTGATCTAGGTGGGAATTCAATGTCTGATCGATAACTGATCAATCTGCCGTCGAAAAAATTGCGTAAGTAGTTAATAGTTTCGGCGGCTGTATGGGCGGTTGTACCGTCCTGTTGAAAATATCCAAAACGTAGTTCATCGTCAAGTAATAATTGCTCCACAAATGGATTAAAAATATTGTCTCTATACCGCTGTGCTGTGACTGTGTCATGGAAAAAATAGGATCAACAATTCTTCTTCGGGAAACAGCTAACCAGACACCAATTTTTTGAGGGTGCAATGTGGACTCTATAAAAAAATGGGGATTTTCACTACTTCACATGCCTGTATTCTGAGAATTCACATAACTGAAGAGGTGAAACCAGGCTTTATCCGAAAAAAATGTCAGGTCTAATAAATCATTTCTTTCCAATAAGTTTTGGGTAAACCATTGAGAGTAATTCCTGCTTCTTTCAAAATCTGCGTATCTTGTATTTCTTGGAATACTTGCACTTTATAAGGAAATAAATTTAGCTGCTTCTTAAGAATAGTCCTGCATGTTCCATAAGATCTTACCACTTCTTGGGACAGGCGTCTTATACAATTTGTTGGCGTATTTTGCATTATTTCACGAACGTTTGCAACAAGTTCTTCTGTTCTTACAGATGGCCTTCCTGCTCCTTTTATGTGTTGTATAGAACCTGTTTCCCTAAACACAGCCACGGTTCTTTTCAGGCAATGATAAAAATCCCCAGCAATAAAAGCAACGTTAGGAAAATGTTCGTAAAAATCGTCCATGCACAAACCCGGATTGTATTGCCACTCACCATTGACTCTAACTCCGTTTCGAAAATACGCTTCAACCATGAATGTTTTGAGCTGTTTCGTAAAGCCCATTGTGTGAATTGTTCAAGAAATTGGAAAAATTAGCGATGAATCAAGTTACTTGTAACGACTGTCAAAGATGACGGAATAACTACTGATTGATTGTTAATTCAGGTAGTTACTGACACCCAACAGGTATTAAGCTCTACGGGTAAGCATTGCGTCCTTATATGCAAGGCCCTCTTTGATGCAAATAATTTTTGCTCGTACGGTATTTACAATGTAGGATGTTAATGCTAAATAATAATATTATGAATTCGGTTATAATGAAAAGGCCCTATTATGCTATTATTTTGGTGTATAGGTAGGTACAGGGTGGTTCATTGTGAATTAACAAAGTTACATTCTTTTTAATTAGAGCAATGCTAACTTTGTATCGCCTCACTTTTCTTAGCCACCCTGCATGATACACCAAAATAAATTTATTGTGGAACTAAGCTGTCTCTCCAAGTTTCACGTAAAACATTTCGTTCTATTTGTCACCATTTTTTTTAACACGCTTTTACGGTATGTTTGTTTGTTTGTCCGTAACCGACTTCTTTGAACCCGATTTTGACCCACTTTAAACGGTCAGATTTAATTTAAATTTTGGAAACGTATCAAGAACCGCTGACAATACAATAATCTACACGCAAAAAATTCTTCTGTCAAATTTTGACAGCTGTCAGGTATAAAGCGAAGAAGCGATTTTGACGAAACAAATTATGGGGTCGTATAGTATTAGTATTCGATGCGGAGACTTCGGGAAAAATAAGCAAAAAATTCTCCTGTCAAAATTTGACACCTGTCATTATGTCAGAATTATTACAATAACCGATAGTAATGAAACAAACGTGGGGTCGTATAGATATTGTCGCTGAGAATAGAGAAAAAAAAATTCTACCCGTCAAAATAAAATTTGGACAATTTTTTTTTTTAATTTTGAAAATTTTTGTCGTTTGTTCGGGTTTGCTCGGGTTTGTTCGGGTTTGTATGTATGTTTGTTTGTAGCCGACTTCTATGAAACCGATTTTGACCCCCTTTAAACGGTCAGATTTAATTTAAATTTTGTAGACTTATCAAGAACCGCTGACAATACAATAATTTACTAATCTAGCTCAATCTAATCAAAAAAAAATTTCTTCACAATAACTCAAACTAAAAAATAAAAAATAAATATAGTTTAAAAAAACTAAAAAAACACGCTTTAATAATAATTAATCAAACTAAAAAGCGGAAAATAAATATAGTTTAAAATAATTCTTGAAATTCTTAATAGCCAGAAAATAATAATGAACGATAAACATCAGTATTATTGTGAAAAAAGCGTGCGTCGCTTTGTGCTATATTTTTCGTATATCGAGAACCCCCACGCTTTTTTTTTCACAATAATACTAATGTTTATCGTTCATTATTATTTTCTGCCTATATTAATAATTTCAAAAATTATTTTAAACTATATTTATTTTCCGCTTTTTAGTTTGATTAATAATTATTAAAGCGTGTTTTGTAGTTTTTTTAACTATATTTATTTAGCGAGAGTTCCTACACATATCGTTGGGACACTCTGTATGAAAACAAGAGAATAAAAAAAATTAAATCATTGAATTTTGTTTGTGGGTTGTTAAGAATATAATTTTACTAATACATAATTAGATAGGTGCTTATTTAAAACTTAAAACTGAATTTATAATAATTAGTTTGATGAATGTTTAGCTAGCTTGTCGACAAAAAAAACATATCCATAAAAGCGCGTTCGAATGCGGATTTAAAACATACGCACATGTCATACATTCTCGTTAATATTTTTTTAAATGATTTAACACCAAAAAAATCTGAAACGTTACTACGCAATTCGCATTCGTTTGTCACAACCTTCTATATTTTTTTATTGGTACGGGCCTGATGACATTATTGTTCTAAAATTAAATTATTAAATTTGTTCATTATAGCGTGACTTAATAATTAGATTGCTATATGGTATACTCAATAAAATTTCCCACAAATCCTCCAGGAACCAAATTATGTTGAAATGTTGAAGACGTTATGTAGTAAACCTTTAGTGGGAAAATTGTTTTTACGTATAGATCTTAACATTAACTTAATCAGTGAAACTGAATGGCACCTTTACGTAAAACCCCAAATAAATAATTCGGTTTTAAGTAGAAAAATTTGATGAAATAATGCTAAAGGAAATATCATGAACATGATAGTTAAAGGAACAAAGAAGGGTACAACTATCATACACCAAGACTTCAAATGGGAAACGCACATAGATGAAGACCAACAGCCTTACCTATACAGGGTGGTCCTTAAGTAATGGGACACAGAGCAGCAGTAAATTATTCACTTCAAAATATAACGATTTAGCGCAATTTTTATAATTCGAAAATTTATAAAATAGCAAATATTTCGAAAACACCGATCTTAAAAATGTACCATACCAGGAAAGACTGCAAAGTAGTGCAAAGACTAAACCTTCCAACCCTTCATTAAAGAAGGCTTTGAGGTGGCCTAATTAAGACCTTTAAAATAATCACCGGTCATTACTTCTGCAACCTACAAATCTTACAGCCATCAGAAACCTTAGGGACCACAACAAGAAACTTTTGAAAGGAAAGATGCACAGGAACTTCATCTCACACCGTGTTGTGTTGTATACAGTGAAAAGACAGTCAATGCAACCTCCATTAATTCAATTTATTTGACAACTAAATAATTTGATTACTGTCAAGTTTAGATAGGGAGAGTTTTTTGGTACTCAACATTTGAATATTCTTGTTCTATTTTAACTTCGTCTTTTTATGACAAAAAACTCTCCCTATCTAAACTTGGCAGTAATCAAATTATTTAGTTGTCAAATTTTGCATAATTTGAAACGAGGCCACTTGATTTGACGCGATTCCATTTATGTACGTAGGCATTTGGTTGAGAGCAATGAAAGCTTTGATATCGATTAGTGGCTAAACGGTGGGGTTTATCGACCTTGATCAAGAGTAACTTATTTTTTGTGTTCTTAATTGTCACTAAAATGGCACCTTTGGTTTTGCTCCAGCTACCAAAAGAAAAAAGTTATGACATGTTTCAGGTAAAGTGTTCTCTAGCGGTTAAAAAAAAAAATACTCTTATCTTTAAATTGTATAGTCGCTCGAGATTAGTATGTGTGCCGAATATCAAATGATTTGGTTCGAAAATAAATGTAGTATGACGAAAAACTAAAACTAAAAGATCAAATTTAAGCCGCTGTATCTTGGTAACCATGGAGATTTCGACATTTTGCCAAAAGCAATATTTTTGCATGTAGAGTCAACCCCTAAAGTTTCCTAACGCATTTTCCGAACACCCTGTATAGGGACGCTTGAACAAATAGACATAATTCCTATAATAATATCGGTGGAGAGAGCTAGGACGAAAAACCTTGGGCCTAACTTGGAAAAACTGGGCTTTTCAGATTATTTGCACCAACAAATCAGAAAAGCGTTATTCTCCAAACTTGCCACATAGTACCAAAGATTCTAAACAGTACAGGTTAAGATGAATTTCTATGTAGGTACTGTAAAAAAATACCAGCAACAAAAAGCCGCGGAAAAGAAAATAAAGATAATAATAATAAAAAGCGTATCAAAAGAAACGAATTATTTGTTGGTTTACGTTATGCCTTTTTCATCAGATTTAATTCCAGTCTCTTAGCTTTTTCCTCGGAACTTTACATAATCAATAATTTTTGTTGAGTCATTTAAGCAAACCGAGCATTAATTTAGTCGATTCTTTCCAACATTTTATTTATAGGTATTTAAATTTTAATTCCATTGATCATGATTTCTTTCAGGGGAACGCTTCAGCCGTCCGTAGATGACTGTGATAATATAATTCACCAATCATAGAATCTGCGCGTCTCCTTGACTCTCATTTATATTTTTCCAATTGAAACAACAATAATAAATTATTGGTTTATTACCGTTGTTCGCCATCTTAATTAAACTGTCTCGAGGACAGTGTTATTGGCGCTTAAGCGATCTTATTGCAGAGCCAGTTTTTCGAATAATAACCTCGGGCTAAACTGCTATTATGTGATAGACGAAGCAATCTTAATGATAATGACGTAATTAAATAGTTCTTGATAGTACTACAGGGAAACTATCATACATTATTTCTGGCGATTATTTAGATATTGCTTATCCGGGTTTTCAGGCTTATACCATTTGTATAATTAATTTGTGTTGGACTACATGCTTGGTAAAACTGTTGTTCTATTGCACAGGAAGCAAAAATAATAACTATTTGTTATGTTTCACAAATTTAATCAGTCTCCTGACACGTGTTTCGGCCCTTGCTGGCCATTGTCAAAGGAGTACAAGAAGATACTCGTAGATATGAGAGATAATATTGGAATAATATTCCAATTTGGACACGACAAAAGAGCGATACAAATTTATTAAAGGAATAATAGACTGAAAGTCTCTAGTGGTCCTAAGAACAAAACCAAGTAGGTTATAAGCGGCGGATACAATATGATCAATATGAGGAATAAAGGACAGTTCCTTGTCAAAAACAATTCCTAGATCTGTAAACACCCTTGGCCTTTCCAAAATTTTACCGTTTAAGTTACAGTCGAAATCAATGTGTTTTTATTAGAATTTAGAATATAGTCATAACATTATATTTAGCAATATTTAAGTTTAATCTGTTCTTTGTGCACCAATCAAATAATATGTCCAAATTACGCTGCAACCTCAAACAATCAACTAAACCTATGAATAAACAAAATATGATATGTGATCAGTATTAATAACTCCAGATGACGATAAGACGCATAGCATACAGGAACATTTACGTAGAATTGGGATTTTTTTATCCACCACAGAGATGGGAATTCTTTGTATTCTTATTTTAAACTCTTTAAACTAATATTATCCCAAATATAATTTATATATAATTTTGTCTTTTGGCTGTTTTTCCACCTAATTTCCGTGTACTAAAAATGGACTTCTTTGAATTTGTATATAAATACCTCACACTTAGAGCGCTTTTCATCCAACATTTTTAAAAAATCAATAGGAAGCCGATAAAAAATTGAAAGTCGGTTGAGTTCAAAAAATAATTATATTTCTACAAATTATGAAAAAATAAATGTTGGTATATCTTGATTTAATTTAATTATTTTAATTATAGAATGCGTCTGGCTACCCAACAAAATTTATGTAAACTGTGCACTAAATATAATATAAATACAAAATATCGTTCAAAAATAATTTAGACGACGCAACTTAACATAACAAAAATTAAATATAGCAGACTAGTTCTATTAATAATTAAGTTCGGTGTGTTAAAACTATCATCAATTAATATTTACCTGTCAGCGACTTTCAGAAAAAGCAAACTTAACAAAACTCATTTTTTCTAGCCGATTTACTCAGCGCGCTGTGTAACAAAAATAGTTTCTGAGCCTATATTTCATTATTTTGATTGACAGAATCGGGATTCCTGAAAATTTACTTAATTAAGTTTTGCTATTTTTAGATCTAGTTAAAAATATATAAATTTACTAAAAATTAGGATAGTGGCTGTTTTAGAATAAACACTCTTGGAACCTAATCAGAAAGCGGTTTTATTCAGTGGCGGGCGGGTCTTCCTTAAGGTCATTTGGTCAATGACCTCCCTCACTAATTTTCTTCACATGTAACTTAATATTTATTAAGTTTAAATAAAATTTAAAAGTCATCGAATCGGCCAAACCTCGTTTGTTTCGTGTACTATTACTATTACCTCTAAAATATCCCTCGTATTTTACCAGAGTTTGCTTTCCCAGAGAAATTTTAATGCGCAAGCGTGTAAGAGAGAAATACACGCATGCTTCTACTGGAAGGAAAGACAAAGAAAAAGAGTTCTATAAAGGCCATAAGCCATATCAAGTTTCGATGAGGTTCCGACCAGGCTAGGATAACTTAAATGGTGAAGGTCGTCCCCTGTTCGTTTAATTTAGCCCCCGGTCGCTAGTGGCGCTATTGTAGGAATTTTGTTTTATAAGGTTGTTCATCTCCTAACGTTGGTAGGAACAGAATATTCATTTAGAATGAGCATGGCCAACATTCTGTACCTCTCTCTCTCTCTCTCTGTATTAAACTGTAGGTACCAGCATATGTGCGAAAAAGATAAAAATATGGCTTATTGTGACAGATCCTGAAGTCTTACCTGGACTGGTGAAAGATTGTCATTGTCATTTTATGATTGATTTGTAAAATATATAAAAAATAAAGTTGTTATTAAATAATTATTCATATATAATTTATAAATTTAACATGGCGCAGTCGGTAGTTTGAGAATCATATATATTTAATATGTCGCGACCAAAAAAATCGGGAAGAAAAACCAAGGCAATTAACAAAAGCGTGGAACCTCCTGAAGACTTCATTAATGTCGCCCAACGATTGGAAAGTACAGAGAAAGCTATTAAAGATATAGAAAGAAACTTTACTTCACAACTCAATGAACGACAAGGTATAGTGTTTCTTAGGTCAATTTAATGACATTAAACTGTGAGAATTTCCTAACCATAGGCGTTCCACACAACTAATTAATATGCGTATCCACACTTATAAGTTTGTTTTACATTAGGTGTTTGTACATACTACACTTTATAAACCCACTGTATATATAATAATATTATATTAAAATAATAAATATAAGGTAACTCAAAAATTCTATATACAAAACTAAAATCAGAAAAATAAACCTGACACGGCACGACACTGCTCAGAAAATGCTTTAATTTTTTTACCAGAACTTCATTCTCGTCAACCAGACTCCGGCCCGTTCATCAAGGCATAACCACGTATATTTTATCTCCGTCTCTTCCACGCCATCGGCGGTCACTGGCCTATCTCTGTCTGGCAGAATCGATCGTCAGACGGGCCGGGTACCGGTTCAGCTTATCTCCTGGCGCTTGCAATCGCAACAAATTACATGCTGTTGCCAATTCTTCAAAATTTTCGGATTTGTAAGCACAATGTAAGTATATACGAGAAAGAAGGGTTTGTTAATTAGTTGTTTTTAAACACTAAAAACACTTTTTCTCTTGATTTCAGTTATATTGTTTCTTAAGGACTAAAGAATGTATTATTATAACAATGAATGGCTTGCTATTTTTTTCTGTCACACTCAAAACTCCTCGGTTTAAAGTATATTTGCAAACTAGCTTTCAAAGAAAGTTACTGACTAACAATTGAATACTGATATAAATGAAATATCTTTAATAAAAAAAACTTAAAGAATTGAAGAAGAAAGATCTGACAACCCTGGTTGTGCGGTCGGTCTCTTTGAGACTGTTTACCGCCGTATGGAATGATTGGAATGTCCTCAAACTGAGATTGGATAAATAATACAATAACTAGTTTATTAAATAAAAACTTTGAAAATAACACGGAGTTGTTAGAAAAATCTACAGAAAATAATAATATAATAATATAAGCTGTTTTTTTATTTAAAACCTATTTATGTAAATATCTAATTATTAATAAATCTTGTCGCCATATCAGAAACGGTGTTATAATTTCCTTTCGTTCTCCCAAATTATTTTAACTTGAATCAGATGTTTCGCGCTTCAAACTTTTCCGTTAAGTTAGAAGCGCGAAAATTTGAATTCAAAGTAATAATAAAATTTAAATTTTTATGCTTGGCGCCTACCCCCACCACGACTATATTTAGTTTCGCCCCCGGTCGCATGTGGCGCTATCAGGGAACCAATTTAGTATGTTAAGTTGCCTATCTATGGTCTATGGTTCCGACAAACGTTGCAATTTTGCAGAAACGTGTGGGAAGAGGAGTTACGTTGCGGAGCAGTTCTTAGTTTATTTTCTGGGAAAATTTGTTGGCGTTGCAGTAAGGAGGGTTGTATAATGTATATTCAAATATTCATTGTCAGTTTGTCATTGTTTACATTTTTTGGATTTTTAATTTACGTACGGGTTTGATATTTGTTGGTTTGTTATTATTCAACGAGTGATGTGTTAAATAGTTTATTTTCCCTTGTGTCACAAAATGTCGGTTGTAAAGAATATGAGCCAGGAACGATTTATCTGCATTAGCAATGTTATCAGTCGAAAGATATTTTGTAAGAAGTATTCCAAATTTTAATGGACGGGGGGCCATTGATCACTTTGCAAGAACTAAAAAGAGAATAATCCGCCTTAACACGTTCGTTCTGACTATCACTATAGTGGCGATGGGTGTCTAATATGTTAGACCGACTACCACTTTAGTGGCAAAATTTATCATGTATTTAAAGCGAGTCTAGACCTGGGTCGGTTCGTTCCTATTGCATCGTTTGTATACAGTGGGTATTAGGGAACACCTAAGTCACCTATATGCCATAAATTTTTTTTTTAAATTAAATTTTAAAATTAAAAATTTAATCCCGAAATACACGCGAATCACCACATTTCCCTGGGTTTATTACAAAAACAGACACGAACAGAAAAGGGGTTTTACAATGTAAATGTTGCACTAAGAAAAAACTGCGACGCAGAACCCGGTACTGCTGCCCTATGTGTCCAGATGCTCCAGGACTCTGTGTGGATCCATGTTTTAGGAAGTGGCATACCAAGAAATGGTGACTTTGTATTCCAATATCTTACTTAGTTAAAAAAAAAATGTTTCAATATTTAGTTCAATAAAGATAGATAATTTATCTTTAACGATTTTTATTTTTTAGATCCTAAAAAATAGATTTTGTGGCGAAGATAAATTTATGCCACTATAGTGGCCATCGGTATATAAATTGTTGTAATAATTTATACCTATACCGACTGCCATACGTGGAAAATATGAAAAACAGATTTTTTCCCTATAGAGATACCCCATACCAAATTTCAGTTCATAGAAACCATTTGTCTAAAAGTTACAGCTTTGGTTCAAAACGTACAACGCCGTAAAAGCATACAGTAACGAACGTGTTAAGTTCAAATCTGTTTAAAATGTACGTATAGGTCAGTCCATTTTTTATTTTTTGATTTTTTTAACAGGTAAAATTATAGTGTTAACTTTTTCCCGCGAAGACAGAAATTAGTGTAAATACATCAAACAAAATGTTAATAGGCCAAAAAATACTTTAATGGGCGTGGCACTCAATTAAATTTTTCTCGGGCCTGCGGCGCTGTTGATGTATCCTTACAATACTAGATGACCCCCCATTTCAAATAACCTCGAGCCGCCAATGGGTTTTTTTAATTTTATGCTGCATTCAAATACGAACTGAAGAGCAAACATTAGTGACACATTCGCTATTTCATTTTCTTTATCAATTATATTTTGGCGATATTTTACAAACCACAGTGTTAATACACAAGGGAATGAATATTTTTCGAAACATTTTTAGATAAAATTGTAAAGCTATTTATACATGCGTTCCCCTAATTGTAGCGACACATTTTCGATTTAAGTGAATCGAAATCAAATTGGTATTTTCCTACTTCGGAATATTTACCAAACAATGGTGTCCATTTATTTACGAAACTGACTAACCGAAGAAAATAATTTTCGAAACTTTCAGCAACGTATAGTCACACTACTCACACTCACTACCTGCTCGTCGATCGGAACAAATTATAATAACAATATCCTATAATTTTTAAAAAGGAAGATTGGACTTTAATATCTACTCTCAATTATTGTAATTTTTAAATTGTTTTCCATTTGGTTTTTTGAATATGTTTAATTTTATTTGTTTTGACATTATTTGTTGTAACTTATATCAAATATCTATGTGTGCTTTTCTTGCTTTATAGGTTACGTAAGTCGATTTTACTTTAGCTACGTTTATTTCGCATTATTTTCAATACATTATCGAAACAGTGTTTCAGTGTTCGATAATGTCTCTATAATTTATGGCTACATATTATACGAAAAATTACAGAAACCCAATACTAGAAATTGTGTCTCTACTTCATTTTAAATCAGGATACTATTTCGCATTCTGGAGGCCATTTTGACAAATAAACTTTTATCTTGTTAAAATTGTTCTTAATTAAATTCCTGCATCTTTTGAAAGGCCGTAAAGTTGCCACATTATTTTCATTTTACTAGCCAATCCAATTTAAAAAAATAATAAGTAAAATTTTGAAAATATTTTTAATTTAATTTTTTACAAAATATTAATTTTTCTGTAAATGCAAATAAATTGAGAGCGCGTTAAAAATGTAAAGCTAACTTACTAAATTACATGATACAATTTATTTCGTCATTGCTTTTTGTTTCTCTTTTGCAATAGATAAGTGAAATAAATCATGACTTATAGAAGACTAGCGTATACCCGGCCTGCGTTGCAACCCGCTGGTATAAATACAAACCCGAACAAACCCGATATATTAGTACCCGGCATGCCACTTCTGAAATTGCACCCGTGCGAAGCCGGGGCGGGTCGCTAATTATACATAAAAACCTTCCTCTTGAATCACTCTATCTATTAAAAAAACCGCTTCAAAATCCGTTGCGTAGTTTTAAAGTTTTAAGCACATAAGACAGGATAGCGACTTTGTTTTATACTATGTTAAGAATACATACACTTGTGACAAATGCGTCAAGGCAAAATTATTTCGTCTTTTATTGTTTTTCTTCTATTTTACAACCTGTAATCGAATGATTTGTTTCCTTATTGTGTCCATTTAGACATCTTTAAACAGCGCCCTCTCTAAGATTGAGAATAAACACATTTGATATAAGTAACAGTTTCGACACATTTTCGATACAGCGAAAGTCACAGCTAGTAAAAACTACGTGGAAACACGTGCAATAGCGCCATTTAAAATGTGTACGTTTCGAACATGTTTCCAAATTTGTAGCCAACAGTTTCCTTTTTGTGTCAGAAACAGAAACATAAGTTTCGGTACATTTACCAAAATGCGTCCAAAAATGCTATTTTTAGGATAATATTCATTTTGCACTCCAGACAAAGTAAAATGCTATAGTTTTTTTAATCCATTCTCTTAAATTTTCAAATTTTCTTAAAAAACAAATTTTTGAAGCTATTTTTTCAATTTAAATTTGTTACCACAATCTGTATACAGGGACCGGCAGAAAGTGCGCAGCATATGGGAAAGTTTTTTTATCTTTAAGTTTAGAAAATTAATTTTATTTTAGATAGGTTCTGCATGTTCTCAAACCAAAATAACACCCATTAAATCTGGTAAAAGTCTTATGGTATACGAGGTAGGATCAAAAATTTGAAATTCCGCTAAAAGTAAAGTACCTTCATCTTTCATTTTAGAATATTTTTTTACTAAGAATTATTGCTCTAATTTTAAAGTTATACCCAAATTCCAAATTTCGCTTATTTTGGACAAACAAAAAAAAGGATTTAATCGTGTTTTCTGAATAACCCTGTATAAAAAATAAATGACAACTGAACAGTACGAAAATAAGATTTTCTGCAGACTTTGTTAGAGATAACCGTCGATCATAAGTCCGATTGGTATGTTTTCATAATATTATGGCTTTTTAAAATAAAAACATAAAAATATTAAATATTTTTGCTGCACACCGTATTTTATTTTCTGAGGGAACAAGTTAATTTCATCTAACTGAAATTTTTTTATTTACATTGACTTAAAGCATCTCCTAAATAGTTTTTTTATACATTGAAGTATGCATAGAAAGTTTCCATTTGATTTATAAAGAATAAAAATTAAATTAAAATAGACTTTTTTTTCTGGGGTTACGTAAAAAACCAGGTGTATAAGTATCGGCCTTTTAGAAAGTTGGACTATCTGGAAAATGTTATAAGACGTGTATCGCTAGAATCAATCCGGCTTTTTTAAGGAACGTAGCCAACGAATTTAACAAAAGAACTATAAAATTTATAGAAAATGGAGGAGGACATGACGTGACATATAAAGTTATAATAATTATTGTCAATGTAAATAGTCTTAATTAGCATTTTTTGTTTCCTATTCTTGAGTTAAAAAATGTATAACCTATTAGTTGGATTATCCTAAAAGTGTATTTGATAAATGAAAATAACCTATATTGATCCTTATTTTGCGTGACGAATAAAATCCGTTCAAAATATATTTTTAATTTAAATTTTTTTCTTTATAAATCAAAAGGAAACTTTCTATGCAAACTGCAATGTATAAAAAATTATTTAGGAGATGCTTTAAGTCAATGTAAATCAAAAAATATCAGTTAGATGAAATTGACTTGTTCCCTCAGAAAATAAAATACGGTGTGCAGCAAAAATATTTAATATTTTTATGTTTTTATTTTAAAAAGCCATAATATTAGGAAAACAAACTAATCGCACTTATGATCGACGGTTACCTCTAATGAAGTTTGCAGAAAATCTTATTTTCGTACTGTTCGGTTGCCATTTATTTTTTATACAGGGTTATTTAGAAAACACGATTAAATCGATTTTTTGTCCAAAATAAGCGAAATTTGGAATTTGGGTATAACTTTGAAATTAAAACAATAATAATTCTTAATAGAAAAATATACTAAAATGAAAGATGGAGGTACCATAAGACTTTTACTGGATTTAATGGGTGTTATTTTGGTTTGAGAACATGCAGAACCTATCTAAAATAAAATTAATTTTCTAAACTTAAAGATAAAAAACTTTCCCGTATGCTGCGCACTTTCTGCCAGTCACTATATACCTCTACTCCTTTTCCCCCTCAATACGTTTTTGTTGCGTTACTTGCTATGTCAAAACGTTAAATTCGCCCTTATACTTAATTTAGGATTTAATTGCCCTTCCCCGCCCTAAATCTGCCCCTGGGGTATTACATTGTAGACATTATTTATTGGACCTCGAAATCAAGGAGCTGCAATATGATTTGATTTTTAGTTCTAATAAAAATAATAAAATTAATGTGGCGAAGCGGATTTACACACAGACGGAAGGCAGTTTAGCTTTAAATAATATCTTTATATACATAAACAGATGCCTCGTTTATTGGACTAAATTTAGAAATTTGATGCTTGTTTTGCATTTTTATTTTAGGAGAATAAATCGGGAATCAATGATCTTGATATTTAATTTTTATTAATGTGTTGTAGGAAAGAAATACATAAAAACTCGCGAAATAAGCTAGGAACTCGTTTATCGGTCGTTCTCTATATATGGGATACAAAGATGTAACTACAAAGTTTATAAAAAATTTAAACATATTTTTATAAAAACTTGGAAAATCATAATTTTAAACAAATTTACCTTCATCATTAATGCCTATTTAAGGAATTTTTTCTTCAACTTTTTTTTTAACTGGTATATTATAACCGAAAAGTCCGCTCCGTGAATGGTAACCATCTTGAGTTAGTCGTGCTTGATTTTAATTATATTTTATGTTTATATTTAAAAATATTTACAGGACATTTACTGCACAAATATACAAGAACACACTGTATAAAAGGATTCTAACCCTTTTAAAAAAACTCTGCTTTTATGTCATTATTTATGGCTGTAACCACTATACTATCCATGTCCACTCCATAGACAAATAGAAATTGCAATTTTAAATCTACTTATATCTGGCAACATCGTCAGCCTACCACATGTATTAACGCATTCCTTCCGCAATGCTCCAAGCTCTTGAGAAGCGGTGATGTGATGTTTTATTATAAATTTAAGTTAAATGACCAAAACATTAGTAAAATAAGGTAAGAATTTTTATTATCGTCCACTCCATGTCAGCAGAAAAACGGTAGAAAAAAAATTGAATTTTAACTTTTTTTGTAGTACATAGGAAAGAAAAGTTTATCCGACTTATAAGTTTTTTTAATATATTTATTTTTCTTTATAAAAAATGGACGTTATGGCTTAAATATTTCCACTTCATGGGCATCCACTCCATAGACTTTGCTTGTCCGTCATCTTGATAAAAGGAGGAAGAAAGTTATGCCGAAATAATGTTAAAGATGACATTCAGTGTTCAAAACAGGATTTAGTGAAGGAACTAAGAAAAACTTTTCCAAGATATTTGACTCATTTGGCGAATTAAATGTTAAATACTCATTGAACTATAATTGCAAATATTTTTGCGAAATACAAAGTGCACTTTTCGGGGGGGTCAAAGCCACAAGTGAACCACAAAGATCCTTCTTGCCTTCCCTTAATTATTATTTGTCAACTCCATGGACTCACATTTCACTCCGTGGACCAAATAATTACATATTTTACATAAAATCGGAATTATTATTTTTAATTCGTGGTCACTAATTGCAGTAGTAGTATTTAATCATATAAATTCTGACACAAAACATTATTATTAAGACATATTTTAATGAACTTTTTGCAATCTCTCCTTTTATCCTGTCGTCCAATAATGATCCTTATAGGTAAAAATTTGCCGTTGCAATTCCACCGTAATAATTTTTTCTAAAATAAAAAAGTAACACCGTAGTAGGAACACCATAAACAGAAATATGTATTTCATTGTCCAATTAAACGTCTCCACGTTCAAGAAAGTTTAATAAGAATACTCCTGGTGAGTTTTAATTTTTTTTTAATCTCCGGAAGCAAGTAATAAGTTTTGATACTGATGTCATATTTTACCGAAGTCACAAGTTTTAACATTTAGGCAGAAAATGTTAAGTTCGTTTATTAAATTTTAACTTTGTGTGATCTAGTCAGCAAAGAAATTTAATCATTTTAAAACTTATTTTTTTCTGTTTAATTACATAATTTCGACATTTAAAAGTTGACGGGGAGTGGCGCAATTATCAGTAGGCGAATTTTTTTTTAAATGAACTGCAAGCGAAAATTTTTAAAAAATACCATCGTCTTCATAAAACTTTGCTTGCATTGTTAGGCAGTACTCCATTCTTCTTTTATCATCACCTAGTTGCAACGTATGTAAAAATCTTGGTTTAAATGGTTTAATAGGTATACCGTTGTTTTTTAAACATCTTGACGCAGAACTTTTCCGCCTAACATCAAAGCTTCTTAAGCTTGATTTTGGATTGACGCGGAAATAATTTACAATTCTTTCATCCTATGGATGATTTCTTGGACGTTTTACTTTTTATTGCACTACCAAACCGCGTTGATTGAACATTTGGTTGACTTTAGAAACTGTACTATGGGATATAAAATTAGGGTATCTTCGATTGAATTCTTGGGCGACCTCTCTACAATTTAGCGCATTATCTTATACTTATCTCACTATTTCTACTTTTTCAGCCAAACTCAAACGCATATATCTGCTATTTTGCATACAGCACAAATATTAATAATTATTTAACTTTGACAAAACAATGATTTTCTCGTTGACATAGAAATAATATTCTGATTACATGGCAAACTGACTTAAATTTTCTTATTTATGCCTGTTTGATGCTGTTTTAATTTTTCACATTGCAATTTTTTAATTAATTTAAATATACTTATATAAATTTAAATTAATTTATTAAATATTGAAGTGTTTATTTAACTTGAAGGTATATGTGAATTAGTTTAAAAATATCACTACTCAAAACCCAATATTATAGGCAGTGACGTATTATTCGAAACCATGGAAACTAATGCAAACCGCCAATGACCATACAGTATTTTAGTCGTTTCCATGGTTATGAGAGCTACTTCACTGCCTATATTTTTGGTAATATACTATAGTAGAGATAGTTCATAAGTAGGTAGGATACCTCTAGATACCTAGGTACTTAAGTAAGTATTATTTTTTTCTTTTAGTTTGTTTATTTATCAACATGCCAAGCCCCTGCTGTATTCCTTGGTGTAACTCTAACTATAAAAGTGTTTTAAAAGCAGGTGGACAGAGTGTAATATATTTTTATAATTTAGATTTGAGATTTGACCAATGCACCGGCGTATACAAGGGGGGGGGTAATAGGGGTAATTACCCCCCCCCCCCCAAGATTACTTAAGCGTTGTTTAATTTTTGTCCTTACTCCTTAAAGTTGCTATTATCTAGTATCCTAGCCCACCGGCACGTAGCTAGGGGGGGGATACAGGGGGCCCGGGCCACCCCCCGAAACTCGAGCTCTGATTTCGGCAACATAGGCAACACATTATACGTTTCCTACACTATTACGTTTTCTTCACCTCAATTATTACCGAGTTTGTTTTTGTGCTTTTCTTGAAGATTTTGTGTTGTGTTTTTTATTTTTCCCACTTGAAAACCAAGCACCATGATTCAAAAAAGGGCGTGGCACCCCGAGAAGACATCCTGGCTACGTGTGATCCTAGCCGATCGATTACCCCCCCAGACGCATGAGCTGGATACGCCGTTGGACCAATGACTCTATAAATATTGTTAATCAGGTTTCAGTGGACATTGATATGGAGGTAAAGGTTTTTTTAAAGGTAATGAATTGGCTTAGAATATTTTGAAATGGATTTTACCCTTTGAAATGAAACTAAGCAGGTGGTCTCAGCTTGAAAACTTATTGTCTCGGTACCAATTCATACATTGTGAAAGTATAACGAAGTTACCCAGATAGTAGGTGAGTTTCTTAAGACAAGCGTAGATTTCTTAAACAAAGCCTTTAGCTTACTAAATTTTGAGACTTCAGAAGTCGATAGTCAATCATGTAATTTAAACGCAGAAGATAATAATTTGTAAAAAATAATATTTCTTTTGATCGATCAAATAAATCTACTCGTAGTGAAACGAAAACAGCTTCTCAATGCAATATTACTATTATTTAATAATTAGGTAAGTTGTTCTTGTTATCCAAAACTATTTATTACTTTTTTGTACATTTTACAATATCAATATAGTGGCAACAGAGCCAAAAAAACAAGAAACAGTGGCGGCTGGTTAATGAAGGGCTCTGGGGCGCCGCCCTCCCTGCAATTATTTCAAACAGAATCCAAAAATACTTTACTTAAAAAACCAATAACGCAATGTATGTAAGCAATCAATTAAAATAATTCAAACCAAACGTAGCCCTATTCTAACGGGCAGGCTATACTCATAGACAAGCGAGTTGCGCGCTCTCAAGGTTGTACTAAGCGCGGGCGGCGGCAGGCGACCGATTATCCGTCCCGATTCAACGCGCCTTCTCGATGGGTTGTCATGACGACGGAGGACTGACGTCACCTACACATCGCACAACGAGCGGCCACGGAGAGCTCCAATTTTCCGCGCCCACTGTGCCACTGTTCGCGACGAGACCTGTCGTCTGTCGATGCCGCTGACTCGCTGACGTTTTGTTTATTTGTCTTGAGTTATTTATTAGTTGTTAGAAAGTTGAAAAAGTTCGTCTAATATGAAGGTCAGTGATTTACAGAAGGTTGTGTTTAGTTCTCTGAGCTTAAGTGAAAAACTTGATTTAAAAAATGCAGGGCGGCCACTACCAATATTGAACATTGTACAAGTGCAATCAAAATGTAAAAGTAAGGCACAGTTTACGCGTAAGTTTGACAAAGAAATATATAATAAAATATTCTGGATATGCGGTTGTGAGGACAAAAATTCTTTTTTTTTGTTTCGTGTGTCTTCTTTTTGGCGGGGATGATAATTGGACTAAAAATGGGGTGCAGGACTTAAAACATCTTCCAGAGAAAATAAAAAACATGCATTTAGTGCAAGTAAAATGCTATAGTTTTTTTAATCCATTCTCTTAAATTTTCAAATTTTCTTAAAAAACAAATTTTTGAAGCTATTTTTTCAATTTAAATTTGTTACCACAATCTGTATACAGGGACCGGCAGAAAGTGCGCAGCATATGGGAAAGTTTTTTTATCTTTAAGTTTAGAAAATTAATTTTATTTTAGATAGGTTCTGCATGTTCTCAAACCAAAATAACACCCATTAAATCTGGTAAAAGTCTTATGGTATACGAGGTAGGATCAAAAATTTGAAATTCCGCTAAAAGTAAAGTACCTTCATCTTTCATTTTAGAATATTTTTTTACTAAGAATTATTGCTCTAATTTTAAAGTTATACCCAAATTCCAAATTTCGCTTATTTTGGACAAACAAAAAAAAGGATTTAATCGTGTTTTCTGAATAACCCTGTATAAAAAATAAATGACAACTGAACAGTACGAAAATAAGATTTTCTGCAGACTTTGTTAGAGATAACCGTCGATCATAAGTCCGATTGGTATGTTTTCATAATATTATGGCTTTTTAAAATAAAAACATAAAAATATTAAATATTTTTGCTGCACACCGTATTTTATTTTCTGAGGGAACAAGTTAATTTCATCTAACTGAAATTTTTTTATTTACATTGACTTAAAGCATCTCCTAAATAGTTTTTTTATACATTGAAGTATGCATAGAAAGTTTCCATTTGATTTATAAAGAATAAAAATTAAATTAAAATAGACTTTTTTTTCTGGGGTTACGTAAAAAACCAGGTGTATAAGTATCGGCCTTTTAGAAAGTTGGACTATCTGGAAAATGTTATAAGGACATGACGTGACATATAAAGTTATAATAATTATTGTCAATGTAAATAGTCTTAATTAGCATTTTTTGTTTCCTATTCTTGAGTTAAAAAATGTATAACCTATTAGTTGGATTATCCTAAAAGTGTATTTGATAAATGAAAATAACCTATATTGATCCTTATTTTGCGTGACGAATAAAATCCGTTCAAAATATATTTTTAATTTAAATTTTTTTCTTTATAAATCAAAAGGAAACTTTCTATGCAAACTGCAATGTATAAAAAATTATTTAGGAGATGCTTTAAGTCAATGTAAATCAAAAAATATCAGTTAGATGAAATTGACTTGTTCCCTCAGAAAATAAAATACGGTGTGCAGCAAAAATATTTAATATTTTTATGTTTTTATTTTAAAAAGCCATAATATTAGGAAAACAAACTAATCGCACTTATGATCGACGGTTACCTCTAATGAAGTTTGCAGAAAATCTTATTTTCGTACTGTTCGGTTGCCATTTATTTTTTATACAGGGTTATTTAGAAAACACGATTAAATCGATTTTTTGTCCAAAATAAGCGAAATTTGGAATTTGGGTATAACTTTGAAATTAAAACAATAATAATTCTTAATAGAAAAATATACTAAAATGAAAGATGGAGGTACCATAAGACTTTTACTGGATTTAATGGGTGTTATTTTGGTTTGAGAACATGCAGAACCTATCTAAAATAAAATTAATTTTCTAAACTTAAAGATAAAAAACTTTCCCGTATGCTGCGCACTTTCTGCCAGTCACTATATACCTCTACTCCTTTTCCCCCTCAATACGTTTTTGTTGCGTTACTTGCTATGTCAAAACGTTAAATTCGCCCTTATACTTAATTTAGGATTTAATTGCCCTTCCCCGCCCTAAATCTGCCCCTGGGGTATTACATTGTAGACATTATTTATTGGACCTCGAAATCAAGGAGCTGCAATATGATTTGATTTTTAGTTCTAATAAAAATAATAAAATTAATGTGGCGAAGCGGATTTACACACAGACGGAAGGCAGTTTAGCTTTAAATAATATCTTTATATACATAAACAGATGCCTCGTTTATTGGACTAAATTTAGAAATTTGATGCTTGTTTTGCATTTTTATTTTAGGAGAATAAATCGGGAATCAATGATCTTGATATTTAATTTTTATTAATGTGTTGTAGGAAAGAAATACATAAAAACTCGCGAAATAAGCTAGGAACTCGTTTATCGGTCGTTCTCTATATATGGGATACAAAGATGTAACTACAAAGTTTATAAAAAATTTAAACATATTTTTATAAAAACTTGGAAAATCATAATTTTAAACAAATTTACCTTCATCATTAATGCCTATTTAAGGAATTTTTTCTTCAACTTTTTTTTTAACTGGTATATTATAACCGAAAAGTCCGCTCCGTGAATGGTAACCATCTTGAGTTAGTCGTGCTTGATTTTAATTATATTTTATGTTTATATTTAAAAATATTTACAGGACATTTACTGCACAAATATACAAGAACACACTGTATAAAAGGATTCTAACCCTTTTAAAAAAACTCTGCTTTTATGTCATTATTTATGGCTGTAACCACTATACTATCCATGTCCACTCCATAGACAAATAGAAATTGCAATTTTAAATCTACTTATATCTGGCAACATCGTCAGCCTACCACATGTATTAACGCATTCCTTCCGCAATGCTCCAAGCTCTTGAGAAGCGGTGATGTGATGTTTTATTATAAATTTAAGTTAAATGACCAAAACATTAGTAAAATAAGGTAAGAATTTTTATTATCGTCCACTCCATGTCAGCAGAAAAACGGTAGAAAAAAAATTGAATTTTAACTTTTTTTGTAGTACATAGGAAAGAAAAGTTTATCCGACTTATAAGTTTTTTTAATATATTTATTTTTCTTTATAAAAAATGGACGTTATGGCTTAAATATTTCCACTTCATGGGCATCCACTCCATAGACTTTGCTTGTCCGTCATCTTGATAAAAGGAGGAAGAAAGTTATGCCGAAATAATGTTAAAGATGACATTCAGTGTTCAAAACAGGATTTAGTGAAGGAACTAAGAAAAACTTTTCCAAGATATTTGACTCATTTGGCGAATTAAATGTTAAATACTCATTGAACTATAATTGCAAATATTTTTGCGAAATACAAAGTGCACTTTTCGGGGGGGTCAAAGCCACAAGTGAACCACAAAGATCCTTCTTGCCTTCCCTTAATTATTATTTGTCAACTCCATGGACTCACATTTCACTCCGTGGACCAAATAATTACATATTTTACATAAAATCGGAATTATTATTTTTAATTCGTGGTCACTAATTGCAGTAGTAGTATTTAATCATATAAATTCTGACACAAAACATTATTATTAAGACATATTTTAATGAACTTTTTGCAATCTCTCCTTTTATCCTGTCGTCCAATAATGATCCTTATAGGTAAAAATTTGCCGTTGCAATTCCACCGTAATAATTTTTTCTAAAATAAAAAAGTAACACCGTAGTAGGAACACCATAAACAGAAATATGTATTTCATTGTCCAATTAAACGTCTCCACGTTCAAGAAAGTTTAATAAGAATACTCCTGGTGAGTTTTAATTTTTTTTTAATCTCCGGAAGCAAGTAATAAGTTTTGATACTGATGTCATATTTTACCGAAGTCACAAGTTTTAACATTTAGGCAGAAAATGTTAAGTTCGTTTATTAAATTTTAACTTTGTGTGATCTAGTCAGCAAAGAAATTTAATCATTTTAAAACTTATTTTTTTCTGTTTAATTACATAATTTCGACATTTAAAAGTTGACGGGGAGTGGCGCAATTATCAGTAGGCGAATTTTTTTTTAAATGAACTGCAAGCGAAAATTTTTAAAAAATACCATCGTCTTCATAAAACTTTGCTTGCATTGTTAGGCAGTACTCCATTCTTCTTTTATCATCACCTAGTTGCAACGTATGTAAAAATCTTGGTTTAAATGGTTTAATAGGTATACCGTTGTTTTTTAAACATCTTGACGCAGAACTTTTCCGCCTAACATCAAAGCTTCTTAAGCTTGATTTTGGATTGACGCGGAAATAATTTACAATTCTTTCATCCTATGGATGATTTCTTGGACGTTTTACTTTTTATTGCACTACCAAACCGCGTTGATTGAACATTTGGTTGACTTTAGAAACTGTACTATGGGATATAAAATTAGGGTATCTTCGATTGAATTCTTGGGCGACCTCTCTACAATTTAGCGCATTATCTTATACTTATCTCACTATTTCTACTTTTTCAGCCAAACTCAAACGCATATATCTGCTATTTTGCATACAGCACAAATATTAATAATTATTTAACTTTGACAAAACAATGATTTTCTCGTTGACATAGAAATAATATTCTGATTACATGGCAAACTGACTTAAATTTTCTTATTTATGCCTGTTTGATGCTGTTTTAATTTTTCACATTGCAATTTTTTAATTAATTTAAATATACTTATATAAATTTAAATTAATTTATTAAATATTGAAGTGTTTATTTAACTTGAAGGTATATGTGAATTAGTTTAAAAATATCACTACTCAAAACCCAATATTATAGGCAGTGACGTATTATTCGAAACCATGGAAACTAATGCAAACCGCCAATGACCATACAGTATTTTAGTCGTTTCCATGGTTATGAGAGCTACTTCACTGCCTATATTTTTGGTAATATACTATAGTAGAGATAGTTCATAAGTAGGTAGGATACCTCTAGATACCTAGGTACTTAAGTAAGTATTATTTTTTTCTTTTAGTTTGTTTATTTATCAACATGCCAAGCCCCTGCTGTATTCCTTGGTGTAACTCTAACTATAAAAGTGTTTTAAAAGCAGGTGGAGAGAGTGTAATATATTTTTATAATTTAGATTTGAGATTTGACCAATGCACCGGCGTATACAAGGGGGGGGGTAATAGGGGTAATTACCCCCCCCCCCCCCCAAGATTACTTAAGCGTTGTTTAATTTTTGTCCTTACTCCTTAAAGTTGCTATTATCTAGTATCCTAGCCCACCGGCACGTAGCTAGGGGGGGGATACAGGGGGCCCGGGCCACCCCCCGAAACTCGAGCTCTGATTTCGGCAACATAGGCAACACATTATACGTTTCCTACACTATTACGTTTTCTTCACCTCAATTATTACCGAGTTTGTTTTTGTGCTTTTCTTGAAGATTTTGTGTTGTGTTTTTTATTTTTCCCACTTGAAAACCAAGCACCATGATTCAAAAAAGGGCGTGGCACCCCGAGAAGACATCCTGGCTACGTGTGATCCTAGCCGATCGATTACCCCCCCAGACGCATGAGCTGGATACGCCGTTGGACCAATGACTCTATAAATATTGTTAATCAGGTTTCAGTGGACATTGATATGGAGGTAAAGGTTTTTTTAAAGGTAATGAATTGGCTTAGAATATTTTGAAATGGATTTTACCCTTTGAAATGAAACTAAGCAGGTGGTCTCAGCTTGAAAACTTATTGTCTCGGTACCAATTCATACATTGTGAAAGTATAACGAAGTTACCCAGATAGTAGGTGAGTTTCTTAAGACAAGCGTAGATTTCTTAAACAAAGCCTTTAGCTTACTAAATTTTGAGACTTCAGAAGTCGATAGTCAATCATGTAATTTAAACGCAGAAGATAATAATTTGTAAAAAATAATATTTCTTTTGATCGATCAAATAAATCTACTCGTAGTGAAACGAAAACAGCTTCTCAATGCAATATTACTATTATTTAATAATTAGGTAAGTTGTTCTTGTTATCCAAAACTATTTATTACTTTTTTGTACATTTTACAATATCAATATAGTGGCAACAGAGCCAAAAAAACAAGAAACAGTGGCGGCTGGTTAATGAAGGGCTCTGGGGCGCCGCCCTCCCTGCAATTATTTCAAACAGAATCCAAAAATACTTTACTTAAAAAACCAATAACGCAATGTATGTAAGCAATCAATTAAAATAATTCAAACCAAACGTAGCCCTATTCTAACGGGCAGGCTATACTCATAGACAAGCGAGTTGCGCGCTCTCAAGGTTGTACTAAGCGCGGGCGGCGGCAGGCGACCGATTATCCGTCCCGATTCAACGCGCCTTCTCGATGGGTTGTCATGACGACGGAGGACTGACGTCACCTACACATCGCACAACGAGCGGCCACGGAGAGCTCCAATTTTCCGCGCCCACTGTGCCACTGTTCGCGACGAGACCTGTCGTCTGTCGATGCCGCTGACTCGCTGACGTTTTGTTTATTTGTCTTGAGTTATTTATTAGTTGTTAGAAAGTTGAAAAAGTTCGTCTAATATGAAGGTCAGTGATTTACAGAAGGTTGTGTTTAGTTCTCTGAGCTTAAGTGAAAAACTTGATTTAAAAAATGCAGGGCGGCCACTACCAATATTGAACATTGTACAAGTGCAATCAAAATGTAAAAGTAAGGCACAGTTTACGCGTAAGTTTGACAAAGAAATATATAATAAAATATTCTGGATATGCGGTTGTGAGGACAAAAATTCTTTTTTTTTGTTTCGTGTGTCTTCTTTTTGGCGGGGATGATAATTGGACTAAAAATGGGGTGCAGGACTTAAAACATCTTCCAGAGAAAATAAAAAACATGCATTTAGTGCAAAACATCGTTATAATGTGGTAAGTTTTGAGATGTTAGGACAAACTAATATTTTAACTTGTTTAAGTAGTGCTTATGCCGAGGGGGAAATCACACAAGTTTCAAGGTATTTCGGGGTATTTCGAGGCGCAAACGTATTTTTCATAATATTTAATAATACCTTCTACAATTTGGCAACGTTGTTGTAAATGTAATCGGCCGAATTTTGCTGGGAATTTCAAGAGCGCTTTGGGGAATTGCAGGGAATTTCGGGAAATTGCGGGGAATTTCGGGGAACTTTTGGGGAATTGCAGAAAAATTAAAGGAATTTCCAAGGTATTAAAATTTAGGGTATTTCGGGGAATTTCAAAAAATTTTGGGTAACATCGGGGAATTTTTTCTGAAAGGGGAATTTCAGTGTACAAATTTTTTTAGTGATTTCCCCCTCGGCTTATGCTGATGAAATTAAAATTCACAACGAGAAAGTTAGAAAAAACAGACACGTACTTTCGAAAATAATAGACATTAAATTTTTTTTTTAATTTAAAGTCAGCGCCCCCCTGACTTACTAGTCACGAGCCGCCACTGATAACAAATATCAGAAAGGATAAAAAACTCTGCCGTTGCCGCGAGTCATAATAATAGTTTGTGGATCCGCAACTCGCAGCTGATGCGGCGTTGCCCGATGTCACTTCATGGCTTCTTTTCAAGGTGGTTGTGGCTCTGCTATTAGATATAATATCCTAAAAATAAAAGAATTGCTGTAAACCCTAACGGAATCTTACAGTCCTGTCGTTTAATGTCGCTCCAAATTCGTTATGTTACAAAATCTTTAATGATTTATTATTTTCTATTGTAAAATAATTATATTCAAAGTTCAATTATAATTTTTTTCAAACAATTATTTTACCCATTTGAATACAACATAATATTTTCCCATAATTCAAGAATACCAGCAAAAAAACAATCTGGCAACTAATGAATACTTCCTGTATCTTGACGTCGCGGTACGTGTACATCTGAACAAAAGCAAACTTGCTTGAAATAATTACAACCTTCAACCCGAAACAATTTCAACTTAAATACAACTATAACAGCATAGTTGTTTTTCGAATGTCATTGTATTTTTGTGACCTCGACGGTACCAATGGTCTTGGTCTTCGCAAGTTAACGTCGGCGATCATGTTTTATTTTGCCGATTCCATTTTTGGCGATTCGTCCATGATAATAAATGAACGGAGTTATGCTCATAGACAATTTACCTTTAGATAAACAAACAATAATCACGAATGTGGCAGTTTTATGGCCTCGCGCATGTAAACAAAACTGGGGACTATAAGACATGCGCACTGCAACATTATCGTTTGACAAATGGGAAAATAGACAGGTCCGGGCTTTAAAATTTAAATTCTTGCTCATATGCCACCATAGAGGGTTTATTTTACCCCTATTTGGGCATAATACAATTATACAACGGCTGCAACTAGTACTAGTCATTGTTTACCCAAGTAGCATTTTTAGACACATTACGGTAAATGTGTCTAAACTATTGTTTCTGTTTCCGACACAAATTGGAAATTGTTGGCAACATGTATGGAAATATTTTCGAAACGTATACATTTTAAATGGCGCATTAGCACGTGTTTCCAAGTGGTTGGTACGGGCTGTGTGACAACTATATTTCCTGCTTTCGAGTTACATCCGGTTTAACCGGAAGTTGATTTTTTGGGAAGATAATAAAAATTGAAGATAGGGACATGTAAGCCGTTTTGCTCTAAGACGTACTGTTAGAAAGTTATAAGCTGTCAAAGTTCAAAAATGTCACTTTTCGAGAGTCTATATCTCGGAAACTATGAAGTATAGACTAATAATGCATTTAATAAAAAATAATTATAATTTTATGTATATTTATTTGAATTTAAAAATGTAAAAATATACTGGGTGTTATATTTAAAAATATAAAATTCGTTCGAATTTCAGACAAACTAAAAAGCTGGCAACAACGCCAATATCGTCATTCGGTGCGTTAGATCCTCTTACACAACTGTACCAAATTTGGTTTAAATCGGCCAGTAAATTGTGATGTTATTAAGCCGTTTCCAGACTTTATACACACACTGTATAATATCTATCTCTCTGCAGGTTGTAAAATAAAAGAAAGTAAACAATATGATGATAGCATAATTTCGCCATAATGAATTTGTCACCCGAGTATTTTCCATAAGTGATACATTTTTTTCGTATGGTTTATTGCAGAGGAGATCCAAAAATCCTTGTCGAAATAAATTTTATCGTGCAATTTAGTAATTTAGCTTTATATTCTTAAGACGCTCCCGATATATTAACATTTAATAAATACTTTGTCAAAAAATAAAATCTTAAATATTTTTAAAATTTTACTTAATTCTTCTTTCAATTGATTAAGCTAGCAAAATGGAACTAATGTAACCACTTTTTTACATTTCAAATGATGCAGGAAGTTAATTAAAGTCCATTTTAATAATATAAAAATGAATTTGTCAAAATGGCCGCCAGAAAGCGAGAATTATTCTGGTCTAAAATGGAGTCGACACACAATTTCTAGTATTTGGTTTCTATAATGTTTCGATAATCATGTAGCTATAATTCATAGAAAATGTGTCGAAACATGAAGAATGTTTCGATATTGTACCGAAACCATGCGAAACAAACATCGCTAAAGTAAAATATGCACAGTCCCGTCAAGAGGAAGGTTAAGCTTAGAAGCATAAAACTTCTGTATACCGTCACGGTATACACTACCACTTTACACTTTCTGTGACATATAACCTACAAAATTGGTTTGTACTTTGTTGAACGTTTAATAAAACTATAATCGTTATAAACGAGGTTATAATAATTGTCCGGGTGCGGTAGTGTAATGGTTTCTGGCAGTTTCGAAAATTATTTTCTGCGCAAGTTTCGTAATTAAATGGATATCACTGTTTGGTAAATATTTCAAAGCAGAAGAATACCAATTTGTTTTGAATCACTTAATTCGAAAATGTGTCGCTACAATTTGGGAGCACATGTGTCTAAACACAATTTCATAATATTATATAAAAATGTTTCGAAAAATTTTCTTTTGTGCGTTTCCTAAATGTATCGACACTGTAGTTTGGAAAGTATTTCGAAACTAACAGTTCTTAATCGTTTCTAGTAACTAAATTCGAAAATGTGTCGCAAAAGTTTCGAAACACATGTGTCTCCACACAATCTAAATAATTTTAATCGAAAATGTTTCGAAACGTTTCTCAGCAAAGAATTTGTGTCCAATTTGTGTCTATAATTGCTACTTGGGTATATTACAATCCGATTCACTAAAAGCACAAACACAATTCACTAACTAAACTACACAAAAACCAGAAATCTATAAATATTAACACCAGTCCCACAATCCACGATAGCCGATCCGATAGCTGAAAACTTTAGAAAACTACAAGGAATCCGCAGAGAAGAGAAACCTTAAAACACAACAACAAAAATGGCGGCCGAGCCAGTTCTGGAGAGTATTCTTGAGCGCGTCGATTATTCTCGATAAAGTAGGACGGCCGATAACACGAGGTTTGTGCGCATGCACGAAGGTTCCCCGAATGAAGACAGCTGACCGACGAGTCATGCGCTCGGACGTATTTTTTCACCCATAAAACGTAACTTTTGTTTGCGCAGGAGATAAACTGTAGGTATCTAAAGGTAAATTGTCTATGGTTATGCTTCAGATTGGAAATTATTGGGGATTTTTCAACTATGCTTATGCTTCTTGATTCATTGAAAGGTATAATGTGAAGCGTTCGGGTTTGCTTAAAAAGTATATTGGTTATTTATACGTACCTAAATTTACGTTTAAAAAAATGTCCAGTGTCTATATTATTTCTGTTATTTTTTTTTAATAGCCAAATAAATAAAGTCCTGATTGATCTTGATAATCTTTGTTTTTCCTAAATATTTGATAAATACAAGGCGAGGCTCGTCCTTAGGAGGTCATTTATTTGGTCCATAGCCTTTTCGATTTTAAAGAAGTGAGTGAGACAGCAATTTGGCCTGTTCATAAAGGCACTTTGACCGATCTAGGTGGGGGGGTGTCTCCAAAGGGCGAGATCCACCTCAGGTGGCGTCTTTAAGTCAGCGGCACGGAGTTTAACTATAATTTGACGTTTAGGATACATTATACATTGTCTATTCGGATATGAGCCCCTTTATCACCATTTCTTCAAAGTCCAAGAAGTACCGACATCGTTAAAAATTGATTGCCCATAAAGCGGCACGAGTTATCTTACCGTTACCGTTACTTTGGAATAAAAGTATCGTAATAATAATTATTAAAAATCGTAACTTGGCAAAATAAACCCTTTTCTTCTGTAAAAAAAATACCGTGCGAGCAAAAATTATTTGCATCAAAGAGGGCCTTGCATCTAAGGACGTAATGCTTAGCCGTAGAGCGTAATACCTGTTGGGTGTTAGTAACTACCTGAATTAACAATCAATCAGTTATTCCGTCATCTTTAACAGTCGTTACAAGTAATTTGATTCATCGCTAATTTTTCCAATTTCTTGAACAATTCACACAATGGGCTTTACGGAACAGCACAAAACATTCATGGTTGAAGCGTATTTTCGAAACGGGGTTAGAGTAAATGGTGAGTGGCAATACAATCCGGGTTTGTGCATGGACGATTTTTACGAACATTTTCCTAACGTTGCTTTTATTGCTGGGGATTTTTATCATTGCCTGAAAAGAACCGTGGCTGTGTTTAAAGAAACAGGTTCTATATAACACAAAAAAGGAGCAGGAAGACCATCTGTAAGAACAGAAGAACTTGTTGCAAACGTTCGTGAAATAATGCAAAATGGGCCAACAAATTATATAAGACGCCTGTCCGAAGAAGTGGGAAGATCTTATGGAACATGCAGGACTATTCTTAAGAAGCAGTTGAATTTATTTCCTTATAAAGTGCAAGTTTTCCAAGAAATACAAGCCGCAGATTTAGAAAGACGCAGGAGTTACTCTCAATGATTTACCCAAAATTTATTGGAAAGAAATGATTTATTAGACCTGACATTTTTTTCGGATGAAGCCTGCATGGTTCCACCTCTCCGGTTATGTGAATTCTCAGAATACACACATGTGGAGTAGTGAAAATCCCCATTTTTTTGTAGAGTCCTGATTGCACCCATAATATGAATTTGACAAAATTTTAACCTAGATTTGGTTAGATTAATATTATCGTCCCCATATCATTGTGATCTAAACCAAGCCCAACGTTTTTTAATCCAAGCCCTGTTTGATGCAAATAATTTTTCCTCGCACGGTATGAAAATATGAAATTTTTAAAATTTTGACTAAAATAGTTAAAATTAATAACAACGTCTACCAGTCGAGCTTACAGTTCCAAAGGAACTAAATCCACTAACCTTTTTTATGGTTATTTTGGTTACAATTTAATAAAAAAACATTACACATACCTTTTTACATGCTTACATTTCTTTAACATGTTTACATGAAATGGAAACCTTATTAAAAGAGCACGAGGATTTTGAAAATTCGGCGCAGGAAAGGAGACTAAGAGTCCAAGGATAAATCATTAAATTAAATTATAAAAAAAGGTTTTTGTGAGAATTTTTGTGAAAGCAACCCTCAGAAAAAAGCATTTTAATATGCCCGAATAAGAAGTAGGGAGGGGAATTTTACCCAATTGTATTACAGTATAACCTGATCACATTTCACGTAGGTTTTTATTATTAATCCAAATTTACCTATTAAATGTATAATGTATTGTTTATTATAGACATATATGTAGTAGGTATGTTTAATTTGTAATGTAAATAGCTTGGTAAATACTTTAATATCGTGTCTGCCTGTGTTGTTTGGATAACCGACTCATCATATATTTTTATGTTTAAGCAACCTTTCTTATTAACTGCAAAATATGCCAGTATTTACTGTATGGCGACCATGAGAAGCATATAAGATTTAAAGTGTCCTTGTTCTATTTTGAAGTTTTGAGTTTTGCCCTCAAAGTGCTTCAAGTATCTATTCGACTCATAGACATTTACGTTCAGATACGTACAGCTTATCTCCTGCGCAAACAAAAGTTACGTTTTATGGGTGAAAAAATACGTCCTAGCGCACGGCTCGCCGGTCAGCTACCTTTCCTCCCAGCAGCATCGGACATGCGAACAAACCTCTTGTTATCGGCCTGTCCTTCTTTAACGACATACTCACAATACACTCCAGAACTGACTCGGCGCCATTTTTGTTGTTGTGTTTTAAGGTTTCTCTGTGGATTCATTGTTGTTTATTGTAAGTGTTTGGTATTTACGTATTTCTAGTTTTTGTGTAGTTTAGTAAATTGTGTTTGCGCTTTTAGTGACTGATAGGAATATAAACAATGATTAGTAACAGCCGTTGTATGCTTTTATTATTCCCAAATAGGAATAAAATACCGGGTATTTCGTACTTTTAGTAAGTATGGAGTAGTGATGTTTCTTGATACATAACTTTATTTTATTATGATCAATTTAAACGCATCAAACAAGGGCTAGACTATACAAGCAAGGAATGAAAATAAAGAGAAGCACACACCAAGACAGATTATCCCGATGCATGTTTTGATATGTTTTATTTGCAGCCCTGAAATCTAATTAGGTACGCCAATTTTTCGGGCAATATATTGCTTTAAAAAGTTTAAGAGACACTTTTCTCTATACTTATATTATATAAAAGAAAAAATGTAAATACCTAGGTAGTTTATTAATCCGCACGGGTCAAGTTCTCGGTCAAAAACTTTTTCAAATTCTTGAACAAGAAATTGTGCTTGAAAATGTTTTACACGTACCCAAATTTTTGCCAAATTGTAAAAATCAATACAAGTTATATACCAACTAATATTTCACCTGAAGTTAGGTACGCGATAACATCGAAGATTGATTATTTTGCTGATTCTGTTTGATTTTAATATTCGATTTTATACGTTTTATAGTTTAATTGACTTGTTCTCTTCCTTTTTAAACTAAAAACATGACGAATAATCATTTTTAAACAAATTTTAGAAACAAGCCCTTAAAAACTAAAAAATATAATCAACGGGATTTATAAAACCCAGTGCGACATCTTGCGTCCCAGTACGGTACCTTAGAAAAGGTCAGTCGTAAAGGGTTATTCTGTAAAAACAGAAAATTATGCAAGATGCCCTCAAAACCGGTACAAGTGCCGGACCACAGATATTAATTCGAAAAAGGTTTTTCTGTTTCCTTCCGCCAAACCCATCCCCAGACGCGTTTCGCCGTTATTACGGCTCATCAGTGAGGCTCGGTTTGGCAGAAGGAAACAGGACTCAAAGACAAATCACTTGTCAGGATCGATCATCAACGGGATTTATAAAACCCAGTGCGACATCTTGCGTCCCAGTACGGTACCTTAGAAAAGGTCAGTCGTAAAGGGTTATTCTGTAAAAACAGAAAATTATGCAAGATGCCCTCAAAACCGGTACAAGTGCCGGACCACAGATATTAATTCGAAAAAGGTTTTTCTGTTTCCTTCCGCCAAACCCATCCCCAGACGCGTTTCGCCGTTATTACGGCTCATCAGTGAGGCTCGGTTTGGCAGAAGGAAACAGGACTCAAAGACAAATCACTTGTCAGGATCGATCATCAACGGGATTTATAAAACCCAGTGCGACATCTTGCGTCCCAGTACGGTACCTTAGAAAAGGTCAGTCGTAAAGGGTTATTCTGTAAAAACAGAAAATTATGCAAGATGCCCTCAAAACCGGTACAAGTGCCGGACCACAGATATTAATTCGAAAAAGGTTTTTCTGTTTCCTTCCGCCAAACCCATCCCCAGACGCGTTTCGCCGTTATTACGGCTCATCAGTGAGGCTCGGTTTGGCAGAAGGAAACAGGACTCAAAGACAAATCACTTGTCAGGATCGATCATCAACGGGATTTATAAAACCCAGTGCGACAGAAACAGAAGGAAACAGAAAAACCTTTTTCGAATTAATATCTGTGGTCCGGCACTTGTACCGGTTTTGAGGGCATCTTGCATAATTTTCTGTTTTTACAGAATAACCCTTTACGACTGACCTTTTCTAAGGTACCGTACTGGGACGCAAGATGTCGCACTGGGTTTTATAAATCCCGTTGATGATCGATCCTGACAAGTGATTTGTCTTTGAGTCCTGTTTCCTTCTGCCAAACCGAGCCTCACTGATGAGCCGTAATAACGGCGAAACGCGTCTGGGGATGGGTTTGGCGGAAGGAAACAGAAAAACCTTTTTCGAATTAATATCTGTGGTCCGGCACTTGTACCGGTTTTGAGGGCATCTTGCATAATTTTCTGTTTTTACAGAATAACCCTTTACGACTGACCTTTTCTAAGGTACCGTACTGGGACGCAAGATGTCGCACTGGGTTTTATAAATCCCGTTGATGATCGATCCTGACAAGTGATTTGTCTTTGAGTCCTGTTTCCTTCTGCCAAACCGAGCCTCACTGATGAGCCGTAATAACGGCGAAACGCGTCTGGGGATGGGTTTGGCGGAAGGAAACAGAAAAACCTTTTTCGAATTAATATCTGTGGTCCGGCACTTGTACCGGTTTTGAGGGCATCTTGCATAATTTTCTGTTTTTACAGAATAACCCTTTACGACTGACCTTTTCTAAGGTACCGTACTGGGACGCAAGATGTCGCACTGGGTTTTATAAATCCCGTTGATGATCGATCCTGACAAGTGATTTGTCTTTGAGTCCTGTTTCCTTCTGCCAAACCGAGCCTCACTGATGAGCCGTAATAACGGCGAAACGCGTCTGGGGATGGGTTTGGCGGAAGGAAACAGAAAAACCTTTTTCGAATTAATATCTGTGGTCCGGCACTTGTACCGGTTTTGAGGGCATCTTGCATAATTTTCTGTTTTTACAGAATAACCCTTTACGACTGACCTTTTCTAAGGTACCGTACTGGGACGCAAGATGTCGCACTGGGTTTTATAAATCCCGTTGATGATCGATCCTGACAAGTGATTTGTCTTTGAGTCCTGTTTCCTTCTGCCAAACCGAGCCTCACTGATGAGCCGTAATAACGGCGAAACGCGTCTGGGGATGGGTTTGGCGGAAGGAAACAGAAAAACCTTTTTCGAATTAATATCTGTGGTCCGGCACTTGTACCGGTTTTGAGGGCATCTTGCATAATTTTCTGTTTTTACAGAATAACCCTTTACGACTGACCTTTTCTAAGGTACCGTACTGGGACGCAAGATGTCGCACTGGGTTTTATAAATCCCGTTGATGATCGATCCTGACAAGTGATTTGTCTTTGAGTCCTGTTTCCTTCTGCCAAACCGAGCCTCACTGATGAGCCGTAATAACGGCGAAACGCGTCTGGGGATGGGTTTGGCGGAAGGAAACAGAAAAACCTTTTTCGAATTAATATCTGTGGTCCGGCACTTGTACCGGTTTTGAGGGCATCTTGCATAATTTTCTGTTTTTACAGAATAACCCTTTACGACTGACCTTTTCTAAGGTACCGTACTGGGACGCAAGATGTCGCACTGGGTTTTATAAATCCCGTTGATGATCGATCCTGACAAGTGATTTGTCTTTGAGTCCTGTTTCCTTCTGCCAAACCGAGCCTCACTGATGAGCCGTAATAACGGCGAAACGCGTCTGGGGATGGGTTTGGCGGAAGGAAACAGAAAAACCTTTTTCGAATTAATATCTGTGGTCCGGCACTTGTACCGGTTTTGAGGGCATCTTGCATAATTTTCTGTTTTTACAGAATAACCCTTTACGACTGACCTTTTCTAAGGTACCGTACTGGGACGCAAGATGTCGCACTGGGTTTTATAAATCCCGTTGATGATCGATCCTGACAAGTGATTTGTCTTTGAGTCCTGTTTCCTTCTGCCAAACCGAGCCTCACTGATGAGCCGTAATAACGGCGAAACGCGTCTGGGGATGGGTTTGGCGGAAGGAAACAGAAAAACCTTTTTCGAATTAATATCTGTGGTCCGGCACTTGTACCGGTTTTGAGGGCATCTTGCATAATTTTCTGTTTTTACAGAATAACCCTTTACGACTGACCTTTTCTAAGGTACCGTACTGGGACGCAAGATGTCGCACTGGGTTTTATAAATCCCGTTGATGATCGATCCTGACAAGTGATTTGTCTTTGAGTCCTGTTTCCTTCTGCCAAACCGAGCCTCACTGATGAGCCGTAATAACGGCGAAACGCGTCTGGGGATGGGTTTGGCGGAAGGAAACAGAAAAACCTTTTTCGAATTAAAAAATATAAATATATTTTCTGTCTCCTGATGATGAACGTTTCTACGTTCGAAACATGTAGAAACCCTTAAAGAATTTTATTCTATTAAATTTTGTGGAGGAAGACTTTTAGTTTTTTCTTTCTTTCTCACAAAATTAATGGTATAGGTACACACCGGGGTATAGACCCTTAATTTAGAAAGTCATTTCCTGCTTTCCAATTTTCATTCCCCCCTAATTTTTGTCTGTGCGAACTTTTTTACCGGATTTAATCAGAGCGGTCACGAGGAAACCGAGTTCAATTCTGTTAATCGTCCCTCTTCATTGAAATCTTCGTACGGGATAAAATTGACACTTTATCAGTTGGGTTAAAAGTGAAAGAAATCGTTCCAATGTCTTTTGATTTGTAGGCAGTAAAGTGCTAACAGCGTGATTTCCTGGATGTTCAATTGGGTCCCCTATCGGTCCAGCGATGTCGTTAGCATCTTGAAATTGAAAGACCCCTGTATTATCTGTGCGCAGGCTGAACGAATACGAATTGGGTATACCCAACGCTGTTACAATAAAAAAATCTTTTTTGCATCAAAGAGGGCTTGGATTAAAAAACGTAAGGCTTGGTTTAGATCACAATGATATGGGGACGATATATCTAACCAAATCTAGGTTAAAATTTTGTCAAATTCTTATTATGACATGATAGGCCAAACTAATGACTAATAAAATAAGTAGACAAATACAAATTTATTTTTGTTGTGAAAAATTGGAATACTTGAACTTTATAAGGAAAAATTTAGTTGCTTCTTAAGAATAGTCCAGCATGGTCCATAAGATCTTCCCACTTCTTGGGACAGGCGTCTTATACAATTTGTTGGCGTATTTTGCATTATTTCACGAACGTTTGCAACAAGTCTTCTGTTCTTACAGATGGTCTTCCTGCTCCTTTTTTGTGTTGTATAGAACCTGTTTTCCTAAACACAGCCACGGTTCTTTTCAGGCAATGATAAAAATCCCCAGCAATAGAAGCAACGTTAGGAAAATGTTCGTGAAAATCGTCCATGCACAAACCCGGATTGTATTGCCACTCACCATTTACTCTAACCCCGTTTCGAAAATACGCTTCAACCATGAATGTTTTGTGCTGTTCCGTAAAGCCCATTGTGTGAATTGTTCAAGAAATTGGAAAAATTAGCGATGAATCAAATTACTTGTAACGACTGTCAAAGATGACGGAATAACTGATTGATTGTTAATTCAGGTAGTACTAACCCCCAACAGCATTAAGCTCTACGGCTAAGCATTACGTCCTTAGATGCAAGGCCCTCTTTGATGCAAATAATTTTTGCTCGCACGGTATAATAGTAATTTATGATGTCGCTGCGCGCTTGTCTTAAACACTTAACTATCGTTTCCACAATTACTATTGAACTAAGCATGAAAATTAAATAATGCTCTTAAGCGTAAACGAAAATAATTAAAAGCAGAATAGCATAGATTCTATAAAGTTGTTTTTTACTTTCAAAAATATTTTAAAAAGCGGTTGGGGTACTGAGTTTTGCTAAGACTCAGTAACCCCAGTAAAGTCAAATTAATCTAAGAACTCGCCGCATTACCTGTCGTTAATGGCACACAAGTCTGGTATATTTTACGTTAGGCGGTTGGCTACAGAAACAGGACCGGACTAAGTTATTTTACATTCGCCTTCGTCATCTGTTAAATTTTGCAAGGGAGTCTTAATATTTTGTCTAGATCTAGCGTAGATACTAATTTTATTATTTATAAAATAAAATATTGACAGACCCGTACCTACCAAAATAAGTGTTAAAACATTATAAATTGAAAGGAAAAGAAGAAAACAGCATTTATTTATTTTAGTATTTATTTACAAAAAGGAAAAATAGATATTTATGTATTTTTTATACAAGGAAAAAGTAACGTTTTTTGCGAGGTGTACGCTTTGTGGTGCACGTCTAATTAAAACACCATATTGGGAACCCTTTTTGTATTCAACTCGAAGAAATAGTCCATACTTTAAGTGGAGTGTATGTTTCAAGGAAAAGAAATAAGACACTTTAAGTCTTCCTCCAACTGGTATATTAAAATAAGTTACAAGGTTTAATACAGGGGAAATTCTCTACATGTTTTGAACGCATGCATTCATCATCAGGAGAATAGAATAAGGAATTTATAAGTGTAATAGGTGCAAGCAGTCCTAACGGAACTACGAGATGATGGAAAAAGCAAGCATAGTGTTTGGAAACCTTTCAACGTAATGGTAAACCTACCGAGAGGCCATTCGTGAAAAAATTGGTAGAAATTAAGTTATGAAGGTAGTATAGCAGTAACTTAAGTGTCATTAATGAGACAACACTATAAGTTTGAGGGGAGAAGAATATTTGACATGGAATGGTAGATGATGTAAAAACTATAATGTATAATCAAATGAGGAGTAGCTGAAAGTCACATATTAGTGAACTAGTAACTTAACTGTGAGGAGAAGAAAATTTAAAAAATGAGGAGTAGCTGGAAGGTCACATATTAGTGAATTAGCAACGTAAGTGTGTAGAAGAATATTTTACAGTGGAGTAGTAAAAAGTTTTTAATAAAATGAAGAGTAACTGAAGTCACAAATTAGTGAATCAGCAACATGAATGTGCGGAGTATTTAAAAATTGACATAGAAGATGTTTTAAGTTTAAGTTTTTTCGACCATACCCATATGACATAGAAAAAACTTAAACTTAAAACATCTTCTATTTCAATTTTTAAATACTAAATCAATATTTAAACCGGGCCACTTCCACTTCAATTGTGAGAAAATACAGAAACATTAAACTAAATCTTTTTGCTGAATTACACTGATAAATTTTATTACCGCTCATTTAATTAGTTTCCATTAAGCCAATTTTTCCCTGACTATCAATCAATCAATAAAAAGGACCATTACTGAAACAAGATTGGGTCCACTCCAAATTACTTTCTATACGAGGAAAACTCCCACTCGTAATAAAAAAATGCCCGTAGGCAAGTAAAACTTTTCATTCAAGATAAATTGCTTAAAAAAGTTGGGTTTTTGTTTAACGGTCTTTTACAACAGTTTTCTAATAAACAGCTTCTTATAAGAGTTTGGGCTAGAGTGACTCATTAGCTACTTCATTTTTTGATTAATGAATCGTTATTTTGTCGTTTTATCCAAAAAGTAGCCGATTATTCGTTTTAATTCTCTAATTAATTAGAGACAGAAGAAGCGAAGAACAAAATTTTGAAGGTTTTATCAAATCTTTAATAACACTGGCCGACAAGATTTTTCTAACACAGGTCAGCTCCTTATTTTTAAAATGGAAATACCCTTCTAATAATAGAAAAAATATTCGGAAAGCCCCAATACATACCATTTTTCAATAGGTTAATAAGACCATTTTACATTAGCAGGTAGTCAATTTAATTAGGGGACGGTTAAAATGGATGCATTTTATAACAGAAAAATTAATTGAACTGTAGGAATTTTAGTAGGACTTCAGGGAGGATTTACAAAATATTGCTGTTTTCTTTGTTTGTGGGACAGTCGTGCAGTAGATCAGCATTATGTAATAAAAGATTGGCCACAAAGAAGTGAATTTCAGCCGGGATCTCAAAATGTTAAGTTTGCACCTCTTGTATACCCCAAAAAAGTCCTTCTGCCTCCTCTTCACATTAAACTTAGGCTGATGAAAAACTTTGTGAAAGCTATGAATAAAGACGGTGATGGATTCAAATATCTAAGACAAGTCTTTCCCAGTTAAGCGATGCCAAATTAAAGGAAGGCATTTTTAGTGGGCTACAAATCAGAAAATTGCTGGACGATGTCAACTTTACAGAGAAGCTTACCATGCAGGAACTCAGAGCATGGAACTCATTTGTTAGTATAGTAAGTGGAATTTTGGGCAACAATATGGATGCAAACTATTAACAGTTAGTTGATGAACTTTTAGATTCCTATAAATCGCTTGGTGCCCGAATGTCATTAAAAATTCACTTCCTCCATTCCCACCTGTAATTTTTTCCTGAAAATTTGGGAGCTGTTAGTGACGAGCAGGGTGAAAGGTTCTACCAGGATATCAGGACAATGGAAATTCGCTATCAAGGACGATGGGATCCAGCCATGATGGGTAATTACTGTTGGTTTTTGAAAAGAGAAGATATGAGCCCTCATAAAAGGAAAAAATAAAATTTAATTAGTGTGTTCAGTTAATATGTGTAATGTTTGTGTTTTTCTTAGATGTAAGGTATGTTTAGTAGGTGTAAAAATTTAAATATAGTCGATATACACAGTTAGAAAATTCTTAAATTATTTTTTCAATAGGCATTAAATATTGTAACATTAAATGTGGTACTATAAATGTAACAAGAAAACGTTACGTGTTACAACTTTTTTTCTCTCATTTTCGTATTTGGATAGGTCCATTTTACCACAAGATGCTATTTAGCTTTGTGTTACAACAAAAAAAAATTTTTTTGTCGGCCAGTGTAAATTTACTCTACATAGCTAAGGTTCAAATAATGTTCTTTGACTTGTAAAAGGTTTTCAATTACATTTTTTCCATGGGAGAAAATAATTTTTAGAGTGGGTCTATTTATACTATACCGGGTGTTTCCCAAAATACGTTCACCCCTATAACTTTTTTATATTTCTAGATATTAACATGAAATTTTGAGATTATGCATAAGATGCATTTTTTGGCATAATTTTCAATTTGTTAGTACTTCCGGTTTGTCCGGAAGTGACCTTGACTTTGATATTTTAAATGGGACATCTTGTATATTTTTACTTATTTGGGTTCAGCGAGTGAAATGACACCTCACTTGTCATTTTTTGACGTGTTATAACATTTTTATGATTATTTTTATTTTCAATCTAGAGTGCTACAAATTAATTAAATATGTTAATTTATAGTCAAGTAGTATAATATGAAAATTAGAATTATGTTATAATAATTGACTTTCTAAGTTTCACAAGCGTTTAAAAATTAAATTTTGTTTTCGTCAAAACGTCAAGTTTACTCCATTTTTGGTAGTTTACTAGGATATATTTAAAACGAGCATTTTCTTTCCAACAATTTGATACCATACACTCCTATGCTATTTTAAAATTGACACTGAAAAATTTGTCTTAAAACCCAATCGCAAATTTAAAAGCGATTTGACATTACAATTTTAATTTTAAACCATATTGGTTTTCAAAACCGTTGTTTATTGTTTTTCGAAGCCGCCTTAAGGCAAATTTTTTCGTGTCAATTTTAAAATAGCAAAGGAGTATATGGTATCAAATTGTTGGAAAAAAAATGCTCGTTTTAAATATATCCTAGTAAACTACCATCGTTCCATTTGGAAAAATGGAGTAAACAGTAAACGTCAAGAAAACAAAATTTCATTTTTTAAATGCTTGTGAAACTTAGAAAGTCAATAATAATTGTGACATAATTTTAATTTTCATATAAAAGTACTACTTGACTATAAATTAACAGATTTAATTAATTTGTAGCACTCTAGATTGAAAATAAAAAACAAACATAAAAAGGTTATAACACGTCAAAAAATGACAAGTGAGGTGTCATTTTACTCAGAATGTTATGCTGAATCCCAATAAGTAAACATATACCAGATGTTTATTTTTTTAGATTTAAAACACCAAAGTCAAGGTCACTTTGGGTCAAACCGGATGTGCCGACAAATTCAAAATTATGCAAATAAATGCAGACTCATCTCTTATGCATAATCTCAAGATTTTATTTTAATATCTATAAATACAGAAAAGTTATAGGGGTGAACGTCTATACCACAAAATAATAGTATATTTTGAAAACTAAAGAATATTCGGAAAATCTGCCCGATTCAAACCTTAATGAAGTTACCACAGCCACTTGCTTTGAAAAAGATGGGAATGCGTATAATGATTGCCCATACAATAGATTTTTTTGCCCACAATTTGTTTAAAAATAAATTAATTATAAATTTTCGCGGGCCAACGTCCATTGAAAAAGTAAAGTAACTATAAATGCCAATGCATTAGAAAAAAGCTTTTCGTTTGCCCATGTTTGCCCATCAATTTGTTTTTTCAAAATTAAATTTTTACAATAATTGTTAAATAAACAAAATAAATTGAAAAATTAAAAAACCTACTTTTTTTGCATTAATCCATAGATCTTTGTTTACCCATGTTTGCCCATCAATCAGTTTTCTCAATATTAAATTTTTACAATTGTTAAATACATAAACAAAATAAATTGCTAAATTAAAAAACCCAACTTTTTTTGCATTAATCCATAGATCTTTGTTTGGGTTTGTTCGGGTTTGTTTTTTGTTTGTTTGAACAAACCCAAACAAAGATCTATGGATTAATGCAAAAAAATAGGATTTTTAATTTTCCAATTTCTTTTGTTTATTTAACAATTGTAAAAATGTAAAATTGAGAAAACTGATTGATAGGCAAACATGGGCAAACAAAAATCTATGGATTAATGCAAAAAAATCGGCTTTTTAAATTTTTTAATTTATTTTGTTTATTTAACAATTGTAAAAATTTAATTTTGAGAAAACTGATCGATGGGCAAACATGGGCAAACAAAAATCTATGGATTAATGCAAAAAAAATTGGCTTTTTTAATTTAACAATTTATTTTGTTTAGGTATTTAACAATTGTAAAAATTTAATATTGAGAAAACTGATTGATGGGCAAACATGGGTGAACAAAGATCTATGGATTAATGCAAAAAAAGTAGGTTTTTTAATTTTTCAATTTATTTTGTTTATTTAACAATTGTAAAAATTTAATATTGAGAAAACTGATCGATGGGCAAACATGGGCAAACAAAAATCTATGGATTAATGCAAAAAAAATTGGCTTTTTTAATTTAGCAATTTATTTTGTTTAGGTATTTAACAATTGTAAAAATTTAATATTGAGAAAACTGATTGATGGGCAAACATGGGCAAACAAAGATCTATGAATTAATGCAAAAAAAGTTTTTTTTTTAATTTTTCAATTTATTTTGTTTATTTAACAATTGTAAAAATTTAATTTTGAAAAAACAAATTGATGGGCAAACATGGGCAAACGAAAAGCTTTTTTCTGATGCATTGGCATTTATACTTACTTTACTTTTTCAATGGACGTTGGCCCGCGAAAATTTATAATTGATTTATTTTTAAACAAATTGTGGGCAAAAAAATCTATTGTATGGGCAAAAATGGGCATACGATGGGCAATCATTATACGCATTCCCATCTTTTTCAAAGCAAGTTGCTGTGCTAACTTTATACACCTCCGATTCAAGTTTCCATTCCAGTCTCGCTGCATTCCCCCTCCATAGCAGCATATACGTTCCTATAGCGAAGCACCCACCGCGATGTTTAAGTTTTCGTTTTCTATCTTGGCTGAATTTGTTAGGTAAGCGTAGATACAGTACAATTCTGCTGGTATTTTGAAAGGGTTTATTCGCCAGAACAAAAACTTAAAATTATTTTATGTAATGCAAAGGCTCAGAGTGCAGATGAAGTAGTTGGGTGTTTGGCATTTTTGTACTCCGACCAATCTGTCCCAACACGCAATAAAACTATCTTTAATATATTTGATAGATTTATGAAGTCGCTGGGTACACACGCTAATAAAAACAAAACGTTTAAAATAATTTTGTAGCATTTTTAAATGTAATAATAATAATTAATTAGTTAACGACATAAAATAAAAAATAGGTACCTACGTAAAATAATTCGAAAATGCGCGGTACAACGTACCGTGCGAGCAAAAATTATTTGCATCAAAAAGGGCTTGAATTAAAAAACGTAGGGCTTGGTTTAGATCACAATGATATGGGGACGATATATCTAACCAAATCTAGGTTAAAATTTTGTCAAATTCATATTATATGATATGCAAAACTATTGAGTAATAAAATAAGTAGACAAATACAAATTTATTTTTGTTGTTTACAAAATTAACAAAGTAAGAATATACAGAAAGAAAATAAAAAATAATTACATAAATTGCTGAAATCTTACGAACGTTTGCAACAAGTTCTTCTGTTCTTACAGATTGTCTTCCTGCTCCTTTTTTGTGTTGTATAGAACCTGTTTCCCTAAACACAGCCACGGTTCTTTTCAGGCAATGATAAAAATCCCCAGCAATAAAAGCAACGTTAGGAAAATGTTCGTGAAAATCGTCCATGCACAAACCCGGATTGTATTGCCACTCACCATTTACTCTAACCCCGTTTCGAAAATACGCTTCATCCATGAATGTTTTGTGCTGTTCCGTAAAGCCCATTGTGTGAATTGTTCAAGAAATTGGAAAAATTCTAATTTTTCCAATTTCCGATGAATCAAATTACTTGTAACGACTGTCAAAGATGACGGAATAACTAATTGATTGTTAATTCAGGTAGTTACCGACACCCAACAGGTATTAAGCTCTACGGCTAAGCATTACGTTCTTAGATGCAAGGCCCTCTACGGTACAACCCAAACGAAATTCCATATTGCTAAATTACTCAAGTAAATACCTCCTGCATTTATGTAGCAGAAAATAAATTATCCTTTCTCTCGCCTCGCCATGCGTTGTTGACGCCGCACGCAGGCAACACTGATTGATCTGTTATCTTTATTTGAAAGTACGGTAAAGTCCTTTTTTATGCTTGCTGATTTAGTCTAATCGATGCCATATATATATATATCGCACCTTTAAAAGTAAAGTGACACAACTCGAAAATTGTATATTTCTAGGTTTAATCATAAAATGGCACTAAATACCGCCCTCTATCAGCTGCCACTGGACCTAATACCAAATCGCTTCTCCCCACTTAGGGGAACCTATTTATGCCTTTCTCATATTAACGGTATTCGCGCGTTTTTTTAATACTAAAGAGTATCATTTCAGTATGTTGTCGCATGCGACGGAAAATTGACACTGTTTTAAGTCTAAACTGACTTGATTCTAAACATTTTTCAAAAAAGTAACTGGTATTTAATAAAAAAAGGACTTATTCTAAAATGACTCGCTGAGTAAAATGACAATTTTAATTTTAAAATGGCATAACTCCAAATAATTCGTTTGTTGTTAAAAAAAATTTGGCAGTAAAAAGACCTAACTTGTTTTTTATTTTTATTTTTTTACTATTAAGGGTAGGTTTTAATATCAAATTTAAATAATTGTTTTCTAGTAAAACCATTTAGCTAATGTTTCCCCAAATTTAACATTTCATTTAATTTATTACTTGGGCTTAGGAGACAAAAGAGTTAGAGGGGTCCAATATATTTTACAGTTTTTCCTGTTTTCTGCAAAACTCTACTTTTTGGATTGTGTCACTTTAGTTTTAAAGGTGCGATATACATCTTCAATATAATTTTATGAATTTTTAACTAAGAGATTCTTTGTAAATTTATTAATATGACCGCTAAAGGTTAAATTAATTTAAAGTTCCCTCACAAACACCAACCCTAACCGAATTATTTTTTTTTACAATTTTCGTTTTATATATCAAAGATGTTAATAAAAGAAGTCATTAAATTAATAAAAAAATTGCCAGAGCTTCAATAAGTTAAGATGAAAGAAAATTCTTTGACGTCTTACGATAAAGTGGGATATTTGTTTTTAGCCTTAATTTAATAATTAATAAGTAATTTATATAGTCAACTTTTTCTAAAAACAAAGAGTTGTGATAGTTGACACCCACATGTGACATTAACAGCTGATACTGATTTGTCCCTAAAACTTCCCAGTTTAGTAGTGGGCCGTAGCAAGCTCACGCGCCAAGTTTCAGAGACTAAATTTTCTTGGTTTTTACTATTTAAGTTGAACGGTGATTAGAATTGCAGTTTGGGTTAATTAACTCTCCTGTTTCCAATAACAAACATTTCATTTATCATCATTTGCTATTAGGATACATGTAGTATTATTAGTTTATCCATTTTAATTACGGTTTGATAGGTTGCTACACCTTGCGTTCGCTGAAAACTAGTCCAGCCGTTTATATTTAAAAGCACATGATATTATGGCGGCTTTGTACTACGCCGTGAACGTTAATTATAATATGGCAACGCAGCATTTAACGCGAAACATGCCCAGGCGCCACTGCTTGCCGCTTGATTGTCTCTTCTACAATACAGTGTCCGCAAGAAAGTCCGCATCAAATGGGATTTTTTTTTAATTATTAGGTATAGGTAAAAATTGAAAACGCAGTTAGTTTTTGCTTACCTAAAAACCAAAAATGACGTATACTGAAGCAGCTGCACGACTTGCGTTACCTGTCAAATTTGACATTTTTAATAAAATAGGTTCAAAAATGCCATTATTTATCAAAATATCGAAAAACTTTATTCGAGAAAGTTGTTTATTTAGGCATTTTTAGCCTATGTTCAAAATTTTGACGGTCTAATACAATTTTTATTTTTTGCCAGGTTCTTGAAAATGTTGATCAACCCTCGTAGATTAACTTTTATACATCGATGTAAAACCATTTGCCTTTACTTCATTTGTAATCTTAATGCAATTTTGTGTAAAATTTTTGTTTCCAATTATTTATTTTGCTTCAAAAACTGAAATTGTTATTGATCAGTATGTAATGTTTGATGCAAAGTTTATTTAATTACATCAGTTTTGCCAAAACCGACGTTTCTCATTTCTCTTAAGTTCGTAAACAGATGTACAAAAAGAAAATATTAGAAAGCTTTCGTTGAAATTTTACTTAATTAATATTGGATTAAAAAGAATAAATATTAATCGGTCGAAACATTTTATTCAACAAAAATATAGTTTAATATAATTAATTTAATTTAATATTAATTAAGTAAAATTTCAACGAAAGCTTCCCAATATTTTCTTTTTGTACATCTGTTTACTAACTTAAGAAAAATGAGAAACGTCGGTTTTGGCAAAACTGATGTAATTAGATAAACTTTGCATCAAACATTACATACTGATCAATAACAATTTCAGTTTTTGAAGCAAAATAAATAATTGGAAACAAAAATTTTACACAAAATTGCATTAAGATTACAAATGAAGTAAAGGCAAATGATTTTACATCGATGTATAAAAGTTAATCTACGAGGGTTGATCAAAATTTTCAAGAATCTGGCAAAAAATAAAAAATTGTATGAGACTATCAAAATTTCGTACAGAGGCTAAAAATGCCTAAATAAACAACTTTCTCGAATAAAGTTTTTCGATATTTTGATAAATAATGGCATTTTTGAACCTATTTTATTAAAAATGTCAAATTTGACAGGTAACGCAAGTCGTGCAGCTGCTTCAGTATACGTCATTTTTGGTTTTTGGTAAGCAAAAACTAACTGCTTTTTCAATTTTTACCTATACCTAATAATAAAAAAAAATCCCATTTGATGCGAACTTTCTTGCGGACACTGTATATGGGCGCAGAGTTGTTCATAGGGTTTTCCATTGCTATGTTTAGTGCATGACAAATGAATTTCTATGTTTTACCAATGAATAACGTCAGAACTTTTAATCTATCGCACGTTGAGTTCGAAGTTTCAATTGTACCTAAATAAAATTAACGATCTATTTTTGCAAGCCATTATGCTAGTAAACCAGTCAAACCCCTGAACAAGTTTAGAGTATTATGGAGAATGCGATGGTAAAAGCACTTAGCCCAGTCCTGTCCCAGTCCTGTCACTGTCGCCAACATCTTAATGTAAAATAGACCCGACTTCAACAGGGTGCCATAAATGGCATGTGACTTAGGCCCGATGAGGCGTGTTCTAGAGAAATTTGACTTTTAGAATTTCTTGAGAAAGAACTTAAATTTTAAAGCCCGGACCTGTCTATTTCCCCAATCGTTAAAACTGAATTTTGCAGTGCGCATGCCTATTCCTATAAGGCTTTGTTTACATGCACAAGGCCATTAATTTGCCACCTTCGTGATGATTGTTTGCTTATCTAAAGGTACATATAGTGGATTTCACCTTAGTTTTTAATGGCCGCCGCTGACATGTCATTTATAACATTTCTTTTTACAGAACTTAAGGATTGGCCAGGGCCGGACTTAAAAATTATGTGTGAACATGGGTCAATTTATTTGTAGTTGTAATTATGGATGGAAACGAGAATTACCTAAGCAATTTTTAAGATATTTCAAAAAAAAACACTGAAGGGGAATGGAAATAGGATAGAATATCAGAAAAACAATTTCATTTAATTTTTATTCATAATATAATAAAGTGCTGTTATTTTCGTAAAAACACACTCTTCATTTAGTACAATAAAAAATATACAAGGGACAGTCGTGAATCTAGTATCATCAATAATTAACTACGTTTTTTATTAAAGAATTATTTTGTTTTTTAATTTGATTTTAGACCATGCAGTGTTAAGTTGAAAAATCTATATATTATATTTAATAGCTTATTGTTTACTTTTTTATTTTCTTATTCACGGGTAGATATTTTTTTCTTTAGACTAGGTTCTAAAGAGTTTGAAGTTTACAATAGGTCTAACTTTTCGTTGGTTTATAATAAAACAACAAAAGTTTGTAATGTTATCGAATTAGGTATTTTTTTTTAATGAATAAAGAAAAAATAATGTAAGTAGATACTACAAAAAAAGATTTTTGTCCATGCGTTTGCAGAACAGATACCTCAAGCACTATTCAATACAACTGTACGTAAAACTTTTTTTAGCATAATGGTTCACTGTGGTTTTCAAATTTAATTTTGTTGCAAGTTCCCTATTATTTTTGGTCTTCATCTCACAAGCTGTCGATGTCGTCGTCACCGTCCGAGACATTAATAATTATTTACTTACTTTTGCATAAAAAGAAACACGTCACAGATACACACAGTCCGGCAGTTTAAAACCAAAAAGTCTAATACGCACAAAATATACAAAATGCTGTCTGAAAAATACCAAAAACAATAACACGAACGATCAAGAATTAACAGCAGAATGCACGCGGTGCGCGGTGTGTCCCAATGCGGCTCTGTGATATTTAAAGAACGCGACGAGACAATCGAATTAATGAAGTACGAAAAGAGATATGCGAGAGCAAAGGCGTAAGACAAAGATGCACATACTAACGGCATATACGAGCGATGCTGTGCTTTTGACGAGTTTGAGCTCATTGAAGGGCAACGTATTGAACTGTGTAGTGTGCATCTTCGTCATGTACATGTAACTATACGGTCAGTTATATATCCATCTCTTGTTAATCTAGCCAATGCCCGTGCCTGAAAGCCGTTTATAGAATTAAGGAGTACACGCATTGAATCGACTCGGACCGGTCGACTCGGAAAAGAGCAGTCGGAAATTTTTGATATTCATGTAATTAAATTAGACCCCGCGCACTGCGTCGGACCGGTCGACTCGACGCCATGATGTTTGATATTCCGACTGCTCTTTTCCGAGTCGACCGGTTCGAGTCGATTCAATGCGCGTCGTCCTTTAGGGATTTTAAAATCACGTGTTGGCTAATATGTTTGACAAGAGAGACGTCAAAGCATTAAAAACTAAGGTGAAATCCACTATACATGTCTTCATGTTCATGGTTTCTTTTGTTTCGTCGGCTCCTAGCCTCGCGGATGAGCCGTGATATGGCGAAATGCGTCTGGAGGTATTCACATAAAACCTTTTCCTTGTACAACAAAAAATTAAAAACTAATCATTGTAAGGAACTTTTGCATAATATGCAAATCATATTAATAACAATATAGTATTGAAGTGGTATTTATTATATTTACTTATTCGTAACATGACGCTTACGTACCATCGCGGCGTCGGAACCGTAATGTTGTTATAAAACTTTCGGGAGACATCCCTTTTAACCTGTCCAGCCCTTTTCAAGTTTTTGTCCGGCATCATTTACCAATTTTTCTTATACGGACCCTTTTGATTAATTTACAAAATTTACCGTGTACAAAAAAATATACTTTTTTTTATTGGGGATGTTTTTGCTGCTTAGACCGCAATTTGGATCGGGTCGAATTCTGTTCCCTTAATAGTTTTTTTATGAGCGACAAAGATGAAATTGACTTCACTTGGGTCGTAATCTAAGGTCTTTTAAGGCAACTTTCTCTTTAAAGTAGTGTGGTATAAACGTTCCTTTTTTTTCTAGTACATTAGTCCTACCTTACTTGCCTGGAACTGACGAGGGAAATTTTAGGTCATATATTTTAAAGCGACATATTCGTAAAATTATTTAAAGGATGCCAATAACGATGCCGACGTCGCTGGTTTTAACGAACGAAATTTACGAGTTACAAAAAATGATTTGCATCCAAGAGGGCCTTGCATCTATAAGGACGCAATGCTTAGCCGTAGAGCTTAATACCTGTTGGGTGTCAGTAACTACCTGAATTAACAATCAATCAGTTATTCCGTCAACTTTGACAGTCGTTACAAGTAATTTGATTCATCGCTAATTTTCAATTTCTTGAACAATTCACACATGGACTTTCCGGAACAGCACAAAACATTGATGGTTGAAGCGTATTTTCGAAACGGGGTTAGAGTAAATGGTGGAGTGGCAATACAATCCGGGTTTGCACATGGACGATTTTCACGAACATTTTTCTAACGTTGCTTTTATTGGTGGGTATTTTTATCATTGCCTGAAAAGAACCGTGGCTGTATTTAGGGAAACAGGTTATATACAACACAAAAAAGGAGCAGGAAGACCATCTGTAAGAACAGAAGAACTTGTTGCAAACGTTCGTGAAATAATGCAAAATACGCCAACAAATTGTATAAGACGCCTGTCCCAAGAAGTAGGAAGATCTTATGGAACATGCAGGACTATTCTTAAGAAGCAGCTAAATTTATTTCCTTATAAAGTGCAAGTATTCCAATAAATACAAGCCGCAGATTTTGAAAGACGCAGGAATTACTCGAAAATATGAAGAGACGTGTGAATTTATGCTTGGAGCATGGCGGTGGCCAATTTCAGCAATTTATGTAATTATTTTTCTTTTTCTTTCTGTATATTCTTACTTTGTTAATTTTGTAAACAACAAGAATAAATTTGTATCTGTCTACTTATTTTATTACTCATTAGTTTGGCATATCATGTCATAATATGAATTTGACAAAATTTTAACCTAGATTTGGTTAGATATATCGTCCCCATATCATTGTAATCTAAACCAAGCCCTACGTTTTTTAATCCAAGCCCTCTTTGATGCAAATAATTTTTGCTCGCACGGTATCAACTGTTAAAAAATTCTTAAAGAAGGTAAGGAAGAGCCTTGCCTTAATGGGCGTTTTCACACTAGCCGACACGATACCGGCACGATCACGATACGGTAGCGACACCGACACGATAAATCGGCGAGTATTTTCACATTTGCCGACAGCCATCTCTGTCGTGTCGTAGTGTTGTGCTGGTATTCGCAGACATGGCTCCTGTAAATAAATTGTATTTCCTACATTTATTGTATTTAAGACTCAAAAAGCGAATACCGTAAAGAAAATTTTTGATACATCCAATAGTAAAGGTGCGCTACTTACACGGCACCTATTACACTCTTTTTGGGACATTGACTAAGGATTCTGACAAATTTTTCGACTACTTTCGAATGAGTCATGAAACATTTAACTATGTGCTGAGCAAGTTAATTGACGAAATCAAAAAACCAGAACAGAAACAACTAGGAAAAGGAAAAACCGCCAACGACACGAGTGGAGCGCTTGCTGCTCGCCGACCTGTCGGCGCCTGTAACGACACGATAACGATATATCGGCAAGTGTGAAAGCATTCCCTTTACTTACATGAGATTACGCGTCCACCGGTGTCGTTGTCGTGTGTGGTATCGTGTCGGCTAGTATGAAAACGCCCAATAACCTAAGCTATCGAATTTATTTCAACTAAAGTAGTAGTAGTAGTAGTACTAACATGTTTTATTTAGCAAAAAAAGCTACAATTAAATATGTTTTAATACATTTTTTTAACATCCTTTTTATAGATTTATTTTTAATTTTAAAACGGAACCTTCTTTTACCAAAAACAGACAGAAAAGTTAAACATTTTGCAAATTGTATCAAATATTACGTATCATTTTGTTTTTTAAATAAATGTAATTTTAAAGTTTTTTAAATAGTTTTAATGATATTTGAGATTTAATAGAAGTTTCCAAATTATTATATTCTATCAAACCTTTATGAAAAATAGACTTATAAGCTAATGGTATAGACACTCTATCCACAAAAAAAATTTGATTAGTTCTTGTTTTATAATTATGATGGTCATGATTAAAAGAACCAAATTTTTTTAAACAATCAGGCAATAAATTATTTTTAATTTTATCTATAAATAAAGATACAAACTTAATAAAAATTAAATTTTTGACATTCAACCACCAATCTAAATTTTTTAACATAAAATTTATTTTTGTATATTTGTCGGTTGTCACAATTTAAAATAATCCGCATAACCTTATTTTGTAAAATTTGTAATTTGTCAAATATTTCCTCACTAGCACAATATAAAATGGAAGAACAATAAAGAAAATGTGGTAATATAATTGTATTAAATACAGTGTTTTTAGAAAACAAACTTAAATTAGAACTGATTCTTTTAAATAAAATTCTTTTCCGGCAATCTTCGATATGATACTTTCAAAATAATTAAAAAATTTAAATTTTGAATCAATAATTATCCCCAAATATTTAAAACTGTTTACTAATTCCAATTTTTACCATCAATTACATCATTTATATTTTGACAATTTAAATTATTACATTATTACCCATAACCATACATTTAGTTTTTGAAATATTTAATTTTAATTTATTTACTTTTAGTAGCCAATTTAATAATATATTTATCTCAGAATTTAGAGTATTTAGAACCACAAAAATATTTAAAACATTTATATAAATTAAGGTATCATCAGCAAACATTTGTAACTTACACATTTTTAAAACTAAAGCTCGAACTAAAGGCATATCGTTGATGTATAAAATAAATAATATTGGACCCAGTATACTTCCTTGAGGAACTCCTATATTATTTATTTTTTTATTTGAATATGTTTTTGATATTTTTGTTTTTTTGTGACCTGTTACTTAAATAATTTTTAAACCATTTATAAACGTTTCCGCGAATACCTACCATACTGATACAATTTACTCAATAATTAATATGTCTTTAAGTGCTTAATCTTTTGAGTGGCATTTAATAGGTCACTTTATTCCCTTGCTGGGTATACATTATATTCTTGAAAAAAGTATTATGACAGTTTTTTAATGGTTTTGAGGCTTTTATCTGGGAAATGTGTTTAACTTCTGACATTTATATATGTAAAAAAAATTGCTTTTATTTCAATTCAGAAGTTTGGGTAAGTTATTTCCCAGTGGAAAACCTTTTTCGTTCTCTCTTTCGATTTTTATATAATTCGTTTAGGAATGAAAAATCAAGCAAGAAATGGAAAACATGACTAAAAGACAAAGTAAATATTCAAACTTTGAAGTTTTTTTTGTTCTATGCTGCCTAAAAGAACTGTTGGAATCAAAAATATAATGACAAAGATGCTGGTTTATTATATAGAAGTCGCGTAAATGAACTTGCTAAATTGTTTTGGCTGAATCAGTTGAACTAAACATGAAAATAAAAGCAAATTGTTCACACATTGTATTTATTTGAGCGTTGGGCCCTTTTACAGGAATCTGATGAGATTACCAGTAAAATACCTGGTATTTCGTATTTTCAGTAAGTATGGAGTGTGATGTATCTCGATATACAAGGGTGTTCATTTGAAAACTTCCCACCTAGATTTTTCTGCTTTAAAATGAAAATGTGGAAAATCGCTCGGACCCGTTGATTTTTATTTCGAGGTGGACATCTTTTGCGTATATTGTCCATCTTGTTACTTCAAACCCCTAGGAGGGAGGGGGGGTAAGATGTAAATCTTAAATGGATACCCCTATTTTATATAATTTTTTTAGATTCTGCATAAAATTCTAAAAATTTTTAAATTTTTATTAATAACTAATTTCATTAGGAACATCTACCTGCATAATACCTTTTTGACGATATTTCTGTAGCTTTTAATAAAAGTTTTACAGATTTTTTTATGAGTAAAGTGGTCAAGAGGACTTGCTGGAAATTACTTTTAAGTTCCTCATTTCGCCGCAAGGGGGCACAATTAAAAATTGTTTTTTTTAATTCTAAATTTCTCCGAAAATTCCCATATTAAGGTATAACTCTGATTACATCATTGGAAAGCTTAGACAATTCTGCATCATTTTGGTTTAAGGCTCATTGACATACCGACCTTGATAAAAGTGGGAGACGCTATTGAAAGTGTAAACATTAAAATCGCTGTAACTTCTAAACGACTTATCCGATTTTACTAAATTTAAGCTTGTTTGGAAGGGGAAAATAATTATCTTCAATTGCCGAATCCAACAGTACACGATAGTGTTTATTAAAATTGCTAGAGGGCGCAATTTGTAATAATAACAGTTTTTTCGATTTTATCCCGAAAATTCAAATCATACGGTATAACTATGACATCATAATCGAAAAGTAGATAAAATTTGTAAGAAAAAATGTGAAAACCGCAGTTCGATATCTTTGTTCGTTTCCGAGTTATTGCCAAAACAATAATTTTTAATACAAATTGCGCCCTCTAGCAATTTTATTAGAAACTACCGTGTACCATTAGATACGACAATTGAAGGTACTTCCAAACAAGCTTAAATTTAGTAAAATCGGATATGTCGTTTAGAAGTTACAGCGATTTTAATGTTTACACTTTCAATAGCTTCTCCCACTCTTATCAAGTGAAAGTGTAAACATTAAAATCGCTGTTACTTAAAACGACTTAACCGATTTTACTAAATTTAAGCTTGTTTGGAAGAAAAGAGTAAGTACCTTCAATTGTCGTATCCAATGGTAGAAGATAGTTTCTAATAAAATTGCTAGAGGGCGCAATTTGTATTAAAAATTATTGTTTTGGCAATAACTCTGAAACGAACAAAGATATCGAACTGCGGTCTTCACATATCCACCCTTCCAAACAAGCTTAAATTTAGTAAAATCGGATAAGTCGTTTAGAAGTTACAGCGATTTTAATGTTTACACTTTCAATAGCTTCTCCCACTCTTATCAAGGTCGGTACGCCAATGAGCCTTAAACCAAAATGATGCAGAATTGTCTAAGCTTTCCAATGATGTAAAATCAGAGTTATACCTTAATATGGGAATTTTCGGAGAAGTTTAGAATTTAACAAAACAATTTTTAATTGTGCCCCCTTGCGGCGAAATGAGGAACTTAAAAGTAATTTCCAGCAATTTCTCTTGACCACTTTACTCATAAAAAAATTTTCATGGGTCAACTAAAGGCAGCCATTAGATAAATACTTTAAGTGTACTCGCTATTAAACCAACGAAAAGTAGTGGTTCATTTTAATATTACTATACTCAATGAAAGATTATTTGACGTTGAATTAAATTTTTAATTATTTAATTTGAAGAATAGCTGTATTTGTCCTATATTTGCTTACTTTCAGCATTAGATTAGAATTAAATTAAGATAAGGATAACGAATACTCACCTAAAGTATACTTGCTTTTACATTATGATAACTTAATATTGGTTAAAATACTACTCAACTTATGCCAGGGTTACTTACTCTTGTTTTAAGTTAAGGCGTGCTTTGATGTGTACGGATTACAATACTCACTTTAAGCTTGTTGACCCTTAAAAGAATTAATGGTGACTGTGTACTTTTAAGAATACCATGCTTTAAATAACAAGCATACTTGCTCTTGCGGATATACGAAACTAGTGTATCCTTAATTGAAGTCTATCACTCTTGGTTATAGTATTAATTTTTTTCCGTGTATACATTTTTTTCCGTGTATACATTTTTTTCCGTGTATACTTCTCATCATATCGGGAATTTGGTGGTCTATATATTCGAATCCTTCCATAGCTTCTAGTGTGAAAAATAGACTGAAAAGTTTTCTCATCGGAAAAGATAACATTTTGTCAAGAAAAAAATCATTTTCTGGTAAATATTGCATAGCAAATCCAATTATTTGTTCCTTATCACTATTTTTTAAAAACGGTTTGGATGCAGCTGCTCGATTTCTTAATTCGGAACATTGTCTTACTCGGCGTTGCGCAGTTCTAGAGGAAGCAGGTAATTCTGTTATATGCATGCAGTTTCAAATGAGGAGCGTTCATACAAAACCAGACATGTCCACATAAACTAATTTCGAGAAAAACGCGAAAAACTTTTAGCTCTTAGGGCCTTTAAAGGAAAATTTTCTAAATTATTAAATATTATAGAGCATCGGATGATAAGTGTTTTGCACATACTCATATTTAAAAAAAATATATGTAAGTGTAGAAAACTAAAAAAATTTAATGGAGATGTCTGATTTTGTCTGAACGCAAGGTGGATATGTCTCGTTTTGCGTGATTACGGTATGATTTTTTATGTTATTTAGCGTTTTTATTAAAAAACATACTTTTACTGTAAAGAAGTAATATTATTAAGTTGTCAATACATCCGACAAAATATTTTTTAAACATTTTTATTATACAAAAAATAATACAAGCTTTCTATGAACATTTTTGTGTATGAATATGTCTTGGTTTGTTCTATTTCTTGTAGATACAGTTTCAGAGTATGATTGGATATGTCTACTTTTGACCAGTTCGCTTAAAAAATATTTTAATTTTGGATTTGTCTGATTTTTACTGAACGCTCCACATTTACATGCAAATTTAAATGGTTTTGGTCTGATTTAGAACGAGTTTTATGAAACGAATCAATAAAATCTTGGAAAAAGACCCTAAATCCATAAAAATCTCATTTTATGCAAAAAGTGGATCTGTCTTGTTTTGAATGAACGCTCCTCAAATGGATTTTGCCTTAAATACTCCATCAAATTTCGGTTTTCTTCATTTGATGATTTTCTATTATTTAAACCAGACCCAACTTCAACATTTTACTTAATTTTATTAAGTTCTGTTTAGAGGTGCTCTGGTATGCTTTAAAGATGTTTAAAATCGACGCTAGATGTCGCCATGCGCTTCATCCTCTCGGCTGATCGCCAATATTTACTATATTTAAGTAGCGCACACGTTCCTTTAATTCGTTAGATCTTAGCCTTACTGATGAGCCATGATATGGCGAAACGCGTCTAAGGATGGATTTGATGAAATTAAAGGAAACAATAGAATTGATTCGGCTTTTACTTGGTGGAAATCCATTATTAATTATTGTGTTAAATAAATGGTAAAAAAAATTAAAAAATTATAATTTTCTATATTTTCTGAAATTTCTTCAAAATCTGTGGAAAGTGTAAATTTATTATTTTTTTACCATTTATTTAACACAATTAAAGGAAACATTTTCTTCTGTAGTTTTTATACTAGTTTAGCCTATAGAAAAGTATATGTTAAGAACCCATTCAAGGCGTCTTTAAACATCTCTGAATATAATCAAACATAATATAAGATTAATAAATAACACCGCCATGATACTCAATCAATAAGACTGCAAGGATGAATACAAACCAATACAAACAGGTTGGTTAAGAAATGAAGCAATGTAATTGGTTGCCATTGACATATCATATATTTTATTTTGAGTTAACCTTGTTTATTTTCTTGAAAGAGACGCCATAATAATATGTAGTGCGATGACAAGTGACTTAAATGACAAGTGACAGCTGCGACTTTTCGTATCTCAGTTTCATACCCCTGATCAGTACTGAGCTCATTTATTTAAAAAAAAATAATATTTCATCTTGAGAACAACTGTCAAAGGGATTTTTGTCTAAAATACTTTAGCTGAAACGGTCGACTCGCATTTCTACAGTTTACCCTACTTTTTCAAGGTTTCTTTGTGCCCACAACGTCAATTTAGCTTCAGGAAAGACAATGCGTGGGTCCAAATACAAGAAGTAAAATTATAATAATATAATAAAGTACGAGGAGCTAATTACCATTATGCTAACGAGACCACGTCTTGGGTATGTAGAACATTTAGTTTAACCAAGCTTACGATATTATAATGTTACATGACATGCTCTAGTAATTTAATTACAATTTTTACACTTGGATTTCTTTAAAATATCCCGATGTGTTTTAAGCGCTTTTTAATGTGGCGTGGATTCGCGCTGTTTCGCCCTTTTACTTTTTATTTCAATTCATATATCTTTTACTTTTTAATTAAAATGTAATTTTCGGTTTATTGATATTTTCTTTAGGCCCGGTACTTTCAGTTTCATATAAATCTTCACTATTTTAATGAGCCTAATGAATAAAAATGTAGCAATTGCTTTTTCTTATAAAATCGAAGTAATTTCTTAAAAGCCAATGAATAAAAACTAAAGTAATTGCTTTTGCGTCCAGCAATTGCTAAAAAGTGCAGGAATTGCTTCTAGTCAATGCTTTTTCTTAAAAAATAGAAGCAATCGCTATCGTTCGCTTAAAATGTGATGATTACATTAAGGAATTGCTTTTTCTAGTGTAGCAATCGCATTCAACTTTTTAAGGTCGGTCGACCCCTGCGTCATTTGCTTGGTAGCAGTCAACTTTAGTTTTCCGCGGCTTACACGTGCATTTATTCTTAATTTGTGTCTTCAATTATGGCTGAATATATTATGAACGTCCGTAAATGAAAAATCTACAGTGTACGTAAAAATTGCAGATATGATGATTTCAGAAAGTTATATCGATTTGACTGCGAAAATGTTGAGTGGTTGGCAAATTATTTTTTTACTGAAACTGGTAAAAGGCGAGGGAGTGCACGGTCGCCTTTATAGTAATTTAACAAACTAGTGTATTAATCGCTATTTAATGTACGCGTTAGTTACAATATTTTTCCGTCGATTGTCTTGTTAAAAGATTATATTTTTTTTTATTTAGAACCAAATTACATATTATAACAAATTTTTGAATTTTAAACTTATTGACATCGACAGAAACTATGGCAACGCCATTATGTACGCGGCAGTGCGTGCTTTGTAGTATGTTTGGTTGCCTAAAATCGTTTATTAATTAAAAAAATCACGCATTAATAGGGGCCATTAATGTATGATTTTTTATTCATTAATTAAGGTTGTAAATACACGGTCGACGGAAAAATAAGATTAAAGTCTTTCTGCGGAAATTGTCGGATCCAGGCTTTCAAAATTCTGTAGGAACTTGGTGTTTACCAAACTACTGTCTGTAAGACATACACTTCTGTAATGGATGCAGTTTTGGAGAAGGCCAATATTTTTATTAAATTTCCTACAAGTGCTGAAGCTGTTGTGGTCAAAGAGATTTATTTATGTTCATTCCATTTGTGAACGAATATCAATTGTTTGTCTTTAATTTTTTTCATCACTACTATCACCTTCCTCATTTTCACTGAAATCTGCCATATCACAAATATATAGGTTTCCTATTTTCAACAAAAACGTAACAGATTACTATTGTACTAAATAAGTAGACCAACGTTGTTGTATTTGCGTCAACTCTTTTGCAAATTAGGCACCAAACTGAACATGAAATCTATAATCTGAACAAGTAGTGGTTAAGACACGTCTAAACTTGTGTTGAATAAGCATTTGCTACAGAGGTGTAAGAAAAACAGCAATTGCTTCAAAATTTTATTCATATCCAGATCTAGCAATTGCTTTTACTTATAGCATTTGCTAGTCAAGCAATTGCTTTTACTAAAAAGTAATTGCTTCAAGTAATTGCTTAATTTTTATTCATTATAGGCTCATTGTCAGATAAATAAACGAGCATTTGCAATCTGGAGAATAACTTATTTGGGTATTTTCAGGTCAAATTATCTGGCAGATAACATCAATTTAATGATTGTAGCAATATACACTCCCATTTGTAAGCAAGTGTAACCCAAAAATATAAAAAAATAATGTAGGTATCTCAGAAATTCCACCCGTTAGACAGAAAAATAACATACTATTAACGTTATTCTTTTACGTCAAGAAGAGGCAAATAATACAAATTTTCTATTCTCGTTGCTGTCAATATATTTCAGTTTTCCCGAGTTTTGATTGCAATAATATGTAGTACCTATATTATTAATCAAGATTTAGACAGCTACTATTACTGCCCAAGGAGAGTAGCAACCATGATTAATATAATTTTTCTTATCCCTGTATGCACCATTACGACTAACCCGGGTTAAACTTTAAGCGTCATTTATGAGAAAAATCGCTATGGACCAGCCACTTATTTTTACAGTGGGTATTAAAAAACTGTGTATTCCAATATAAAAAATTGTTACACACTTGTCCGATATGCGACCATATTTTCTTTTAATTATTTAAGCGGACACTATAATAATATCATCTTCTAAACATTTTTATGGCTCAAAACCAAACGGATTGCGCGCATTCTAGTGGGTGCCAGCATTGATCTGTTTTCTGGTCTGCAAAATGGCAGATGTTTTCAGTGAAAACGCGAATAGTGTTCCCTATACTAGATTGCAATACACTTCGTGGTTCATTTAGTTGTCTACCTTTCGATTAGTACCAGTGTAACTACCTTTCGAAAAAAGCAAGCCAGTGCACGTTTCTTCGTTAATGTGTGGGCATGGATATGGATAAGTGTTTACGGTGCAGGTGTATGCTGGAATATTGGTGGAACACTAAACAGTATAATATATATCTTCAAATTTTGGAAAATGTTTTTCTTCCTTCTGCCGCGATAGTTTTTGAAGGAAATAACTTTATATTTCAGCAGGATAACTGCCCTGTGCATACTGCAAGAAATATAGGAACCTGGTTTAGACAAAACAAAGTAACATGTCTGCCTTCCCAAGTAGCATTTTTAGACACATTACGGTAAATGTGTCTAAACTATTGTTTCTGTTTCCGACACAAATTGGAAATTGTTGGCAACATGTATGGAAATATTTTCGAAACGTATACATTTTAAATGGCGCATTAGCACGTGTTTCCAAGTGGTTGGTACGGGCTGTGACTTTCGCTGTTTCGACGTAAAATCGAAACTTTTATCGAAAATGTTTCGAAAAATTTTCAGAAATGTTTGGAACATGTTTCCATAAATGTGTCGAGTGAGAGTTAATTTTACAAAGAGGGCGCTGACTGTTGGAATTGTAAATTGTCAAAATGGAAACATTATTGAAACAAATAATTAGATATATAATATCTATCTCTCTGCAGGTTGTAAAATAAAAGAAAGTAAACAATATGATGACAGCATAATTTCGCCATAATGAATTTGTCACCAGAGTATTTTCTATAAGTGATACATTTTTTTCGTATGGTTTATTGCAGAGGAGATCCAAAAATCGTTGACGAAATAAATGTTATCGTGCAATTTAGTAATTTAGCTTTATATTCTTAAGACGCTCCGGATATATTGACATTTACAAACCAAATAAATACTTTGTCAAAAAATAAAATCTTAATTATTTTTAAAATTTTACTTAATTCTTCTTTCAATTGATTAAGCTAGCAAAATGGAACTAATGTAACCACTTTTTTACATTTCAAATGACGCAGGAAGTTAATTAAAGTCCATTTTAATAATATAAAAATGAATTTGTCAAAAGGGCCGCCAGAAAACGAGAATTATTCTGGTCTAAAATGGAGTCGACACACAATTTCTAGTATTTGGTTTCTATAATGTTTCGATAATCATGTAGCTATAATTCATAGAAAATGTGTCGAAACATGAAGAATGTTTCGATATTGTACCGAAACCATGCGAAACAAACGTCGCTAAAGTAAAAAATGCACAGTCCCGTCAAGAGGGAGGTTAAGCTTAGAAGCATAAAACTTCTGTATACCGTCACGGTATACACTACCACTTTACACTTTCTGTGACATATAACCTACAAAATTGGTTTGTACTTTGTTGAACGTTTAATAAAACTTTTGTAAAACCTCGAAGAATGTTTAAACTGTTGTTTTCTTCCCATATTAACAAAACAAAAATGTACAATTTATAGGTTATAAAGTTATAATCGTTATAATCGAGGTTATAATAATTGTCCGGGTGCGGTAGTGTAAAAAGGTGGATTCATAGTCGCCGTAACGTAAGCCGTAAGACGTAAGCCGTAAGAGTTAAGACGTAAGAGAAAACATACCATTCATAGTCAAAAGTTAAGACGTAAGAAATTTCAAAATTGTAGGTTATGATTTTTTGTTGTTCCTCAACTACCTCACTTTTTAACCGTTAATACAGGGTGGCCTTTTAGTGTGGCAAAGTACAATAGCTCCGTTACTATTTCAAATACATTAAAAATGTTGATACAAAAGTTGAAGGGCAGTTAGTGACTTATAACGTAAAATTGTTTTTAACTCTATAGGGTGGCTCAAAAAAGCGGAACAATAAAAAATGTACTTTTTTTAAATGGAACACCCTGTATATTTTTTCATTTTTAAATTCTAGATAAAATTATAATTATTTTTTATTAAATACATTATTAGTCTATACTTTATAGTTTCCGAGATATTGACTCTTGAAAAGTGACATTTTTGAACTTTGACAGCTTCTAACTTTCTAACAGTACGTCTTAGAGCAAAACGGCTTACATGTCCCTATCTTCAATTTTTATTATCTTCCCAAAAAAATCAACTTCCGGTTAAACCGGATGTTACTCGAAAGCAGGAAATATAGTTGTTCCGGTTTAACTGGAAGTTGATTTTTTTGGGAAGATAATAAAAATTGAAGATAGGGACATGTAAGCCGTTTTGCTCTAAGACGTAGTGTTAGAAAGTTAGAAGCTGTCAAAGTTCAAAAATGTCACTTTTCAAGAGTCAATATCTCGGAAACTATAAAGTATAGACTAATAATGTATTTGATAAAAAATAATTGTAATTTTATGTGGAATTTAAAAATGTAAAAATATACAGGGTGTTCCATTTGAAAAAAGTACATTTTTTCTTGTTCCGCTTTTTTGAGCCACCCTATAGAGTTAAAAATAATTTTACGTTATAAGTCACTTACTGCCCTTCAACTTTTGTATTAATATTTTTAATGTATTTGAAATAGTAACGGAGCTATTGTACTTTGCCACACTAAAGGGCCACCCTGTATATTATAATATTACTGTAATAACAAAACTGGAAAATGCAAATACACTAGACAAAAAAGCAAAATGGCGTTAAAATGAAATCACCAAAAATAAACAAAGGAAATCTCCCTCCCGTCCCGTCGACTGTCAAACAAACCCGAAACTTAAGACGTAAGACGTAAGAAATGGAAATAAACCATTTCGTGTTACGGCTTACGGCTTACGTCTTACGTTACGGCGACTATGAATGCATGAATTTATAATCATATGTTTATTTTTCTTACTGCTTAACCTTACGTCTTACGGCTTACGTTACGGCGACTATGAATCCACCTTAAAGGTTTCTGGCAGTTTCGAAAATTATTTTCTGCGCAAGTTTCGTAATTAAATGGATATCACTGTTTGGTAAATATTTCAAAGCAGAAGAATACCAATTTGTTTTGAATCACTTAATTCGAAAATGTGTCGCTACAATTTGGGAGCACATGTGTCTAAACACAATTTCATAATATTATATAAAAATGTTTCGAAAAATTTTCTTTTGTGCGTTTCCTAAATGTATCGACACTGTAGTTTGGAAAGTATTTCGAAACGAACAGTTCTTAATCGTTTCTAGTAACTAAATTCGAAAATGTTTCGCAAAAGTTTCGAAACACATGTGTCTCCACACAATCTAAATAATTTTAATCGAAAATGTTTTGAAACGTTTCTCAGCAAAGAATTTGTGTCCAATTTGTGTCTATAATTGCTACTTGGGTTGATGCTCAAGAAATCCTGATTTAAATCCAATTGAAAATGTTTGGGGATTGATGGTAAAAAAAATGTACAAAATAAATTTTAAACCACAAAATGAAATAGAGTTATTTGATAAAATAGAAGAAATTTGGGAAGGGCTAACTCCGGTTTACACCAGAAGTATTATTTTGTCAATGCCAAGAAGATTACGATTAGTGTTAGAATCCAATGGCGCAGCAATTAAATATTAGTATTGTGTTTGTTGTTTGTTAATAAATTTACTCTTTTTGGCTTTATACTTTTGTAGTTTTCCTGGTATTATTTTATAATTTTCTTATTTCGCGGCTGTAATTTAAACACAAAAATATTTAGAAATAACCATTATTACTTATGGTAAAACATCTTACATACAATAATTTACAGCTATGTATATATCTGGTGTTCTATCCAGGTATAAGCAGCAAGGTGAGAAACCCGTTTTACCTAATTTTGTTGTAATTGAGCTATGTATGGATGGAGTGTACGAATTTATATGTCGTCAACTGTACCTTTAGGTACTCAATAAAACCTCATAATGATTTAAAGTGAGAAGCTATAAAATAGGTCGACAGAAAACAATTTTATTTAATATAATTGCATGTTTTCCTAAATTTAAAATGAGAATGTAATAATATGTTATGTTAATCGTTATTAAATTATGATTACAATTGTACCGAATCTTTTCACAAGTATTATTGCCAATAAACAGCTTTAGTACTAGTGCCAAATTGTTAGTTATCACTGATGCAAAGCATTTAATTAATACAAATTACTTATATTTAAGTTACATAAGACATTATGCCTTTTAATGTCATAAATTACCTATAAAATAAACTGCAACTCTACTTTATACCAAAATTAATTATTATCAAATACTTTGGCCCGCAAAGTTCTAATTATTATTGTAATTTATGTACATCTTTGTATTAGAAAATCATTATTTCAATTTCGAGTCTGGAGTTTCTCATTGAAATTTAATTGCTTTTTCTAAAGATTTACAGGTCTACGATTTAACAAACGACAGTAATTTTATTCTTGTTCTCTTGTTATTGACTCTAGTAAATCTTTATATAAGCGTATTTACAATCACTCTGCTGTTCTGATGATCACGGCCTTTGATGAATGATAGAAGAGTTTTGTCTTTATTTGTTTTAAATCACAGCGTAATACCAAATAAGCAAAGTAACACCGCTATCTACAGTGTCCGCAAGAAAGTCCGCATCAAATGGGATTTTTTTTATTATTAGGTATAGGTAAAAATTGAAAAAGCAGTTAGTGTTTGCTTACCTAAAACCCAAAAATGACGTACACTGAAGCAGCTGCACGACTTGCATTACCTGTCAAATTTGACATTTTTAATAAAATAGGTTCAAAAATGCCCTTATTTAAAAAAATATCGAAAAACTTTATTCGAGAAAGTTGTTTATTTAGGCATTTTTAGCCTCTGTACGAAAGTTTGACAGTCTAATACAATTTTTATTTTTTGCCAGATTCTTGAAAATTTTGATCAACCCTCGTAGATTAACTTTTATACATCGATGTAAAACCATTTGCCTTTACTTCATTTGTAATCTTAATTCAATTTTGTGTAAAATTTTTGTTTCCAATTATTTATTTTGCTTCAAAAACTGAAATTGTTATTGATCAGTATGTAATGTTTGATGCAAAGTTTATCTAATTACATCAGTTTTGTCAAAACCGACGTTTCTCATTTTTCTTAAGTTAGTAAACAGATGTACAAAAAGAAAATATTAGGAAGCTTTAGTTGAAATTTTACTTAATTAAGATTGGATCAAAAAGAATAAATATTAATCGCTCAAAACATTTTATTCAACAAAAATATAGTTTAATATAATTAATTTAATTTAATAATAACAATTAAGTAAAATTTCAACGAAAGCTTCCTAATATTTTTTTTGTACATCTGTTTACTAACTTAAGAAAAATGAGAAACGTCGGTTTTGACAAAACTGATGTAATTAGATAAAACTTTGCATCAAACATTACATACTGATCAATAACAATTTCAGTTTTTGAAGCAAAATAAATAATTGGAAACAAAAATTTTACACAAAATTGCATTAAGATTACAAATAAAGTAAAGGCGATGTATAAAAGTTAATCTACGAGGGTTGATCAAAATTTTCAAGAATCTGGCAAAAAATAAAAATTGTATTAAACTGTCAAAATTTCGTACAAAGGCTAAACATGCCTAAATAAACAACTTTTTCAAATAAAGTTTTTCGATATTTTTATAAATAAGGGCATTTTTGAACCTAATTTATTAAAAATGTCAAATTTGACAGGTAACGCAAGTCGTGCAGCTGCGTCATTTTTGGTTTTTAGGTAAGCAAAAACTAACTGCTTTTTCAATTTTTACCTATACCTTATAATAAAAAAAAATCTCATTTGATGCGGACTTTCTTGCGGACACTGTATGTCTCTCTGTCTATCTATAGGTGCTCTGAAGCATGGCTGAGATGCAGCGCAGATTAGCGCAGTCAATGCTCCTTTTCTGTAAACTAGAAGTTATTAAACTAATATTGTATTTTATTGTGTAGCTATTTTGTCATTTTCTTAATTCTGTTCTGTTTAGTGGTTTTCTCGGTCGTTTTTAACCCTTGCGGCCTTGGTCTAATTTTTTTTATTAATATTCATTTTCTGTAGCTTATTATACAATGCTATTTTTTCTTATAAAATGTCGCGTTACGAACATACTTTTTTTGCATTGTGCTAAATAATTTGCAAATTGCGGCGCTTAACCACAATAGTCATAACGTATTATTATGTGAAGTTATTACTTAATATGAAGCGTACGATTTTAGTCATGTAAAAGTACCTATTTTCTATGTATATTCACTAGACTGGGTTTAATTGACCACCGAGGGGTAAACCGCAGTGGAATTTTGGTGTACAACCCTCTGGAATTAGTGGAATTAGTGGTGGAATTAGTGGAATTACTAGGGGAATTAGTGGTATTACTCCTGGAATTAGTGGTATTACTGATGGAATTAGTGGTATTACTGATGGAATTAGTGGAATTAGTACTAAAATTAGTGGAATTAGTCGGGCAATTACTGATATAAAAAACGATTTTTTATGTAGTCTGGCATCCATATTTCTGGCAATATCACACAAAAACTTAAGTGGTGGCCAGCGCAACGCCGCCGTTTTCTCACATCCAATCATCGACGTTCTTAACAGGCATGGTCATCTTGCAGGGGTGCGGCGTTGCTACTTTACAAGCAGAAACCAGGGGTGACAAAACGTGTCGGCGCCATTGATGTTGCGCGGGTAATATTTATGACCTTGTGCTATAAATATTAGACACTTGGCCGGGATAATACACTGAGAAAATATGACAACAGTCTAGTAAAATGTATACTACACTAAAATAAAAATATATAAGTTGTTACTTACGAATAAAGGTGAATTTTCATGCATCCGATATCCGTCGATACGTTGATATGAAGGTAATCCCATTGGCTGAGTTTACGGCTTTTGATTGGTCAGAAAATGTATGGAATATAAATTTTTTTGCAGTTTTATGCATCCATTATCCGATGATACGAATCGTTTGTGATTGGTCTTATCCCTGGTCACAAATGTTGGGAATGTGGCTTTTCCTACGAGGTATACATACTATTTTTCCGAAAATCGATCGGAAGTTATTACAATCAACTGTTATAATTTTAAAATAAGCATTAGTATAATCATTTTATCCTTAAATAAAGGAAGTATTGGTTTTGTATGGAAATAAAGCAAAGTACAGAAATAGCATTCCCGTACAGTACAAAAATGTTAATATTTCCGATCGATTTTCGGAAAAAAATATTTTAACTCTGTCCGATGACAGATGAAATGGTAAACTTTTCGGATAAAAATTGGCGCCAAAATATAATGACCAAACAGCGCCGACGGATCAACGTATCAGATGCATGAAAATTCACGTTAAAGCGAGCCTTAAAGCTTGCCGCTATAATAAAAAAAGTTTTCCTGAAACATAATAAAAGTCTAGTTACCTAAATTGACAACATGAAATTAATTTATTTATTTAACCATAGCCAGTGGAAGAAGAATCCTCGGAGGTATCTTAAATATTGTGTATGTCAGGTCAGATGTCCAGTAAAATTGTTACTATTATTTAAGCAGATTCTACACATTCAGTTGTCTACATATTAAAGCTTTGAGATTTAGTAAGTTTCAATATTTAGGTAAATTTAAAATTTATCGTTTTTATTTGGTTAGTTTTAAAGTTTTAAATAATATTACCATAAAACATATCGAAACTACTAACTGGTAATGTTTCGATTTTCAATGTATCGATAGAGACATATCATGGTTTTTAAAATAATTAGTAGGCGCAACCAGTTTTTATTTTCAATTTACATTTTAAATATTACACGAACGATGATTTTTTCATTTACATCGAAAAACCACATAATAATATCCCATCGTTCCTCTTTTTGCAAACAAAGCGTGAATTGATGCCTGATTTTTACATTTAGCATGTTAGAGATTACAAATTTCTTCAAGTGTTATACTTGATATTATATGACATAAAATACCGATCCGATAAGTTTAAACGGTACCTATACAATACGATCACAGTCTGGAGACGCTTAGGTAGCGTCGTAGAAATTATCTTACTCATATTTTATTGATATTATTATGACTAAACACAATTGAGGGGAACAAGCTCAACCAAACGCGATGCGACCTTAGTGATGTCCGAACCTGATATTTTATTAGAGAAATATTACGCAGTGAGTTATGAAAAGCAATGGCATATTGAAAGAATAACCGAATGTGTTGGCTCGGAGAACTATAATATTAAATTTTTGAAATCGGAATTGGACAAATTTGTATGGCCACGGTCAGACGACACTGATGTTGTTAATTGAAAGTACATTTTTTTCGGTCCTATAGATTTAGTAGGGGCTGGATCTTTCGAATTGAAATGACATGACTATCTTAATATAGTTAAAAAGGGACTAAAAAAGCATAATTTAATATAATGTTTATTAAAAAAGCCTCGATATAGGTTTCGTCACATTGTTTTTAAAATTCTTATTTCCTTACTTACATGTTTAACTTAATAAAAATGTTACAGCAGCGCTTTAGTTTTTATTTCCTATAAATAAGGTGTTTTTATGTCTGTATCTAAACCAAGGCTTGACTATTACATATTTCTTTTATAATGTCTAATTTTACCAGTGGAAATAGTGGAATTATTAGAGAAATTGGTGGAATTAGTGATATTAGTATTGGAATTAGTTGTATTACTAGTGGAATTAGTGGAATTAGTCGTGGAATTAGAGGAATTAGTCATGGAATTAGGGAATTAGTCCTGGAATTAGTGGTATTACTTGGAATTAGTGTACAAGATTTGGGACTGCGGTTTACCCCTCGTTGACCACTATTGCTGTTAGTATAGACGGTAATTGCCACCAAGCTGTCTGTCTCTGAAATATATAAAATCCAAAAGTAAAATATTGAAAACACACACTACACAAAAAACAGCCACAGAAACACTTAAAAAACACCAAAATCGGAAGAAAATAATATGACACAACCTGACGCGTGAGCTTGCTACGGCCCACTGCTGATCTGGGAACTTTAACGACGAAACCAGATCAGCTGTTAATGTTAAATGTCGTTGTCTTCTGTCGAAACGCTTTGTTTTAAGAAAAAGTTAACTATAGCATTGAATATCAAACTATAAGAAGGCCATATGAGCCGATTTCCTAAATCTGCAACGTCAAATTCATAGATGGCACAATGAGTTCACCAACAAGAAAGCGACTAACCTTTTCACTGCTAAATTAAAACATTGTTGCCGCCTGTCTGTTTGACTTGCTGCATGAGTTTTTTAAATTTATTTTTATAGCTTATCGTAAAACTTGATTTCACATAAGTACCTACACCTATCCACGTAGACCTAAAAATGTACCTATTATTAATTGCTTTGTAGCATATAATATTTTCAACCTTTTGACGTCCCAACGTTAATTACATGAAAACATATTGACCGCCATGTATTCTATTTCTAACAGAACTAAATGACGACTCTCACTATTCAATACCTACATAGGCTACAACGTATATGTTGGGTAAAATATGAATGATGTGCGGTTTGTATAACTTGGTTTTTATTTGCAATTATTACTACTTTTCAAAATGGTTAAAATAAATAGGTTTTACTTTCTTACTTAACACATTCGCTGCCATGGCGGACACCGGTGTCTGATCAGCTATGATTTTACCACGCCACGTCAGACACCCGTGTCCGCTACAGTTATTCAACGACACTGCCCAGCGGACACACTTTTCTATAAAAGTTTTCATATGAGGTGTCTGTATTGGCGCTGCGGCATAGTCCACTTATCTTGGTTTTTTGATTGGACAATGTAAATAGATTTTATAACACGTGTCTGCTATTGTGTCCGCTATGGCGAGCAGAGTTAATTTTTTAAATTAATTTCCATACACGCCAGGGCAGACACCCAATATTTCAATAAAGATTTAAAGAGCGTTTTGTATTTATTTATTTTCTTTTAAGAAAGGTAATCAAAATGTTAACACATTATTTCAGGTGTTGTATTATAATAAACAGATATAAAGAAATCACTCCCTGGTTCTTCATTGGTCACAAAATACATAATTCTTCCGGTTCTGTTATTCATTTTTGCAAAAAATAGAATGTAATAAAATAAATCACGTAAATCGGCCTAAATTTGCAACGGAGAACTAACAGTAGACACAACGTTATCTTACTTCTAACTGAAGTCTCCTTACAGTAGGGCTATAGCTCTATACGCTGGGCGGATTTGATGTGTCCGCTATCTACATCGTGTCCGCTAAGGTGTCCGCTGTGGCGTAACCATGTAAGAAAAGTGTCTTCTGTGGCGCGTTATGGGAAAATGGTTTCACCACGCCACGCCAGACACCGGTGTCTGTTTAGGTTTTATTTAAAAAAAACACGCAAAAAACACATAAAAAAAAAACTGCTATACCCAATAGTCTTAGAATTGACGTATCTTATAGGATTCAACCTTGGCCTGGGAGGCCATTTTTACAAATTTGGCTTGGCAGCGAATGTGTTAAGAAACATTCAGTTTGTTTGTATTAGTGTATTACGTATTTTGCCATTTTTCTACGAAATAAAACCTATTTTAGGTATACTTGCTGTCGCTTTTTATCTACTTTTATTTGCTTAACATTTAACACCTAATGCAACGGTAAAATCATTATGAAAGTCGGTCCAATTACCCCGGAGTAATCAGCGTACATATTATTATCAAAAACATACATTCGGCTGGAATTGAGAACCTCCTATTTTATTGTCTGTTAAAAATGCTTAAGTCCTTAAAAATTTCAATAAAATACGATATGCGGCAACACCACGACATCACATCAGTGAATTTGAGACATCTGTTGCCGAAGCGCTGCATTATAACGACAGACAGGCGACAGATTTAAGGTTAGAGCTACGATCAGCTCCACAATGGCGGCCAAACCAGCTCCAATACTCAAAAAATGGGTTGTCAACTTTTCTCGGACATCCGTCATTCTTATATAGTTTGATATTCAATGACTCTAGTCAAAAGAAATATCTTATCTACAATCAACTACATTATTACATAACATATCCTTATATTTAGATAAATGGTTTGAGAAAAAACATTTACTTAAATAAATTATTATTTTTGTGTGTAGTGTAGACCCCTTTTAAAATCCAAGTGTATAATTATTAAGCATGCATGTAATTAATAAAACTTTTTTTATTTTACAGGTAAGACTTAATTCCTTGTCGACGCTTGCTTACAATATTATTTTTGGTAAGTAAATATTGAACAATGTAGCTTCAAAAAATTTTAACCGCATAGATTTTCTTGAAGATTTGGCCATCAACAATGAACTTAAAAACAATGATTCTTGTTTGAATATACAAGTAAGTTTGAATAGCCCGCCGTATTTTTAAACAACCAACAGCACAAGTCATTTACCTGATATTCACCATTTAATTTCTGTTCTTCGTCATTTACTATACATGGTGTTTCACGGTTGATGGAACGTAACGTATGGAAACGGGTAATACGTTCTTTTTAAAAATTTCGTTGCTCCGATAAACGACCATGTTCTATAGTTTTAAAATATTTTTAGCAATGCGGCGTTGCCGCTTCTACACAAAACAGGTGGCAACATGGTTATTTTTAATGGAACGCCCTATATTTTTTTTATTTTCAAATTCTACATGAATTTCTGAGCAACTTTTCTGAAAATTACATAATATTAGTTTCAACCAATTAGAAGGCTCCTTTTTGTTTACGTTGCTTATAGCAACGGGAGATTATCGCGATAATTTTGTCAGTTCCTATTAACTTAATGAAATTAATAAGTGATAATTTTTCTGTCAAAAATTAAGTGCTTTATATCTATTGGCAAAAGTCACTCAGAATAAAATCAAAATACATTTTATTGCTTACTTATCATTTTTATTGATACCAACCAATTTGCTTCACATATCGAACACCGGGGCTAAAAGAGACACATCAAAAATTTAACTAAACTCATCGGAAATATGTTTTTTAAAGTTTTATTTGAATTTAAAACTAAAAGACATTGGATTTCAGATAACAAATTTGTTACTTAATATTTCTCACATTTTAGTAATAAAAATGAGTTACTAACGGCTAAAATCAACTTCATTTCTAAAACTCTAATTAGTTACAATTAACTAAAGCCGCCGGAAATATGTTTTTGTAGCATTTTAGCAAAAAAATTACAATAAGAAACAGCTCCAATTTATGAAATTTTCTTACCGAATCTCCCACGCAGCAGAATTAATTCCCGATAATTCTGCTGCTAGGGAGATCATAAATGAATATTTTCCTATACTTATCTGTAGCCGTTTTGTATGTAATAATTAATGTTCATTTTGTTTTGACGAAAACATGACTTTTATTAAAGCTCTTTTCTCCAAACTATAAAACATTACTAACTTGAAATTTTGCTCATGGTTTAAAAAGCCTTTACGCATTTGATTTTTTGGTCATATCTTAGTTTTAAGCGTACAGAAATGTCCAGAAACAGATTTTTGTAGGTTTCTTGAAAAAATGGGCGAAAATCAATTCTTTTAAATGAGACACCTTGTATTTTAATACTGATTTTAACAGCCGATAAAAGTAGCTTATCTGGCAATACCGCTATGACCACGAATATATGAAAACTATTTCTATCATACATTAAAAAGTCGGTCAAAGTTCAATAAGTACTTTGGAAGGCATTAAACTAGTTTAACTCGGCTTATACTTGTATCAAATTTAAAATAAAAAGTAGTAAAGGTCCTATTCTTAACCACAATCACTCCACTCTATCACTACATTAAACAGATGACCATTTTTTATTTATAACTTACGTATTATCCAGTTAACCGATAAAACCATTAAACTCTCTTGACGTACCACACACGTTCTGTCAATTTTGTATCGTTCTCGGCACTTTGTTACTTAACAAAACTTAACCACTCTATCGGTTTTATTAAACCATTTAACGTTTGGGAATATAAGTTTTGTAAAAAGGCTTACGATCGAATTTGCTCCTTAAGAGCTCAACAAAGTTCCCGAGAGTAAAAAGAATAGGAAGTAAGGAAATCATTAGTGCTAAAAATACCAGACTAAACTAAATAATAAAGTGCCCATCACGGTGGAAATAGTTTATTTGCCGCAAATAAATTCAGGCTTAAAGCCAAGGAAAGTTTTTACGAAGAATAGAAATACGTCTGAGCAGCATTTATCCGTTGGTTGTTGGAAAAGATGATATTTCATAAATAATATACAGCTACTGATTTCCATTAGTCCCCCCCATATCCCATATCTGACACCAACACCCTCTGATTTTTCTATCTAAGTTTGTTTATTTTATTCTTTTAACTACCGTGCGAGCAAAAATTATTTGCATCAAAGAGGACTTGGATTAAAAAACGTAGGGCTTGGTTTAGATCACAATGATATGTGGACCATATAGGTATCTAACCACATCTAGGTTAAAATTTTGTCAAATTCATATTATGACATGATATGCCAAACTAATGTGTAGGGTTGTGGATTCGACCGGTCAATTTGTTTTTGGTCAATTGACCGGTCAATTTGTTTTTGGTCAATTGACCGGTCAATTGACTGAAACAAATTATAATTTAAAAATGCAGTGGATGAACCTAACTATACTTGCCAAATTTCTTATTTTGTATTTTGGAAAAAATTAATTTTTTATAACAAGTTTTGCTTGTTTTGAAAAGTCTATTGCCATACCTAAATTTTATACAGGGTGGTCAAATGTAGTTAGGTTAACAAAAATGCAATGCAAGTGCAAACCCTAAAGCCTACTACTATTCGTTACTTCTTCAATTCGTCGCAGTAATTCACGAAGTATTGCTTAGTGAGTATGACGCGCTGCGCCGATGCGATTCGTTATGCGGCGCTTCGGCAGACTTCGTACAGATGTCGGTATTTGGACGAATCATCAAAGGGAAAATGAACGATGCGACGAAGTCGACGAAGCGACGAAGCGACGAAGTTGAACGCGTTCGGTCTCAGATCTCTCATTCGCGAATCATTCGTTGAAGAAACCAGTCGTCGTGTGTGTGTTTACTTCAAAATGAAATGGAATGACGATATTGTTTTTAAATTTATACAAAAAATACAATTGTATCCATGTTTATGGAATCCAGGAAAAAAAATCGGAATAAAGTGCATGATGCTTTTAAAACCATTGCTGAAGAAATGGAAACTGAGAACATCGATAAATTAAAAAAGAAACTCTTTTTATTTGAATTCGAAATAACCATATAACAAGCTTGAGCTGCAGCGAGAAGAAGCAGTCCTTCTTCACAATTCATTTTTACTAACGAAAATTAAAAAAAAACACAAAATGTTTGTTTTAAACAGTAGATAACCGTAGTAAACTTGACCAGTATATTTTTATTCTGACATTGAAGTTTTTTGGTCGCACTTCGCACAATGGACGAATTTCCATGCATCATCGAAGCGAAGTGAATCAATGCATAATGAGTAGGATTTAATGCGTCGCATGGTCGAAGCGCGAATTGACGAAATGAACCGACGAATCGCATTAACGAAACGAATCAACGAATAGTGAGTAGCGGGCTTAAGTGGATCCGACCGCGCTAAAATTTGCCATGTTAAATTGCTGTTCTTTTTGGCCCGAATTAAAAAAAAACTAAGAAAATTATTAGAAAAAAAAAATTACCAATGGAAAGGTAGGATCTATGTGGGTGTGCCAAAGTTATTTTTATGCAAAAAAAAAATTAGAAGAAAAAGATATTAGCCAATGAAAACCCGGAAAATAAATACTTAAGTTCATTGGATGGTTAAAAATATTAAAATTTTTTTTTGTTTAATAAAAATAACTTTCGCACATTCTGCAATATCTGTAGAGTCCAAATTTAAAAAGTTTTTAAAAATCCAATAATAAACATGGCCAGGATTCGGGCCAAGAGAACGCAATGTTTTTGGTCTCTGAAATCAAATGAAAAGATTTTGTCTTTGTTGAAAACCGACATTTGGTTTTTGCTACACGTTGTGTACATGGGATGGTACGTCTAAACATTATTTTCTAAGCACTAGTAGACTATATCCTACGCTTCGCTTGCGATGATTATGAAAAAATCAGCAAGTAGGGTGGTCGACGTTTCGAATATATTTAACTTATCACAGTTTTCAGCACGCAGTGTTATGCTAACGTGTTAAACGTTTACTCATATAATATTATGATGCTTTTAAATTTGTGGACATTTCTATAGGGTGTTAAAAAAAATATTTTGTAAGTATTAATTTGCATTTATTTTATAAATAATTAATTTTAGATTTAGAAATAATATAACATAATTCCTCACAGTTACTTAATAATAATCTCTTATTGGAAACAAAATATTATAATAAAAAGTTGATATAATTACATCATTATAGGCCCTTTCACATTGGCGTTCTTAGTTTTTTACTTTAATTTTAGTTTTCTGAACGCTTTTTAATCTTAATTAATACCTATGTAGGTATAGTATATCTACCCAAATTATGTAAATAAGCAACTAAAAGGGGTTTATTTCTTTCTAAAATGACCATCCAAATTTTATTTTGGTATTTAGCGAGGTATTTAGTTAAATCTAAATAAAGTTAGGTTCTTAGGGTCCTAATATTAATAATTAAATTGGACAAAACCATTTTTCTTAAACTTATTTCAAGCCCCGCACAGTATATTCTCACTATAGCACACGTATTTTACATTACATTTTATACGAATAAACTGTGTATAATGATGTATGACACTATTAGTAGTTTAAAATGCCAAATTGTAATTGTAGTATAGGCATCCATAATAATTTATGTAGTTGCATTTTTTGTTTCACCAACATTGGACCCCGCAAAACATATTTTAAAGTATATTAACATGTAACCAACTTATTCCTGTACATAAGTACGGGTACACGATCGTTTTTTACAGAGTGTTGTTTTTTTCAGAACTCTCAGGAACAAGTCGAGTTTTATAATATGTCTTAACGGAATAGTTTTTAAGATATTAGCATTTAAAAAGTTATATTTTAGATACTTTAACAGGCTCTCACAGTCCTATTCTAAATTTGAATTTTTTCCTTAAAAAATTAACTTCCGATAAACTTTCGGATGTCCAGTTAAACTAGGGGTTATAATTATTGGAATGCGTAGACAATGAAAAACCAACATACTCATGTAAAAGCCGTTTTTCTCTAGGTTATATATAAGGTACCATAGCCTGATGTCAATTGCCTAGAAGTGTAGTTTTTTAAATGCCAAAATTTCAAGAATTATTTAGTTTAGACGTATACTATACTGTTATACAACACTTAAAATATTAAATATAGGTTTCAAAAAATATGAATTTGCAATGTTTGAAGAAAATATTTTCAGTAGTTTTCTAATTCTAATTTAATCTATTTATGCAGTCTAATACAACAAAAACAATATAAAAACATCTATTGTTAATGAATCCTAATTGGCATAAGCAAATCACAATCAGCCAGCTAATATTTATTATTTTCATGTCTCCATTGTCAGCAATAAACAAATTTTAATAAATTCAAACAAGCCAAAAACCAACTATATCATACTGTATGCAAAGTGCCCCCCGTTCTTTGTATTAATAAAATGTATTTTCATTTTATTATTTCATCTACAATTTCTTTAATAAAATAGCGAGGTAATTTTCAAAATAAAATTTATGTAATTTAACAACCATTGTGTTGCAAAAATTTTCATAAAGTTTGATACGTTAATATAATATACTTTTTGGAGTCCATATTGCAAAGTAACAGAATTTTTTCCTGAAACAAACAGTTGTTCCTGAACCTGATAATAATATGGATGATTGCGGTTAAGTGTAAATTTTAATGTTGTATTGTTTATTGTGCCATATTTTAATGGCCTCCTGTGGTGACATATTTCTAGCTGCATAAGGATATTTTACTTCAGCTATCATATTTTTGCCTGTAAGACCATCTGGAGAGGCAGCTAAAAAATGATATTGCGGATGTATAAAAAGACCCGATTCCAGGATGTCTGTTTCAAGAATATGGCCAAGTTCTATTAAGGCAATCTGCTCATTTTCAACGCCATATTTTGTGCATGTATTTCCAAAAAACTGTTCGAAAATTAAGTCATGAGCAACTTTGTCTTTGTTGGTGGTGGCTTTAAGTTTAGCTATTCTTCCAAAGTTGGAAACAGTTAGACGTTTTCTTGTTTCTGAAAACCATTTATCGCAAGACCGTTGATTACCTACCCGTTGCCTGGAACACTTGTTCAATTTCTTCTTCATTTTTAATAAGGTTCTGAAGGAAATTGTCTTTTATTTCTTGGTATTGCAGTGGGTCAATTTCTAGATTTTTGTCTGCATTAGGACCATAATTTTCATCAGATTCAATATATGCATGCTTTTTTTTTTGTGGGAAAAATAATCTTTTTCTTGACTTTAGATATCTCTTTCTAATTGCTAGACTTTTTGATACAAATGTTTTCGTATATTATGTATTCCAGGACTTCTGCCAGTTACGTTTTTGGGGACATATTTATGGAAATTTCCATTGGTATTAAAAGATATAGCTGCAGCATTGCACCTTAATTGATAGCATCCTCTGGAGGCAAAGTTTATAAGTTTTCCGCTGACAAATTTGGCCACAATTCTGTTATATTGTTCACAGAAATTATTGTTTAAATATTTTAAAAGACTTTTTGCGTGATATTTGAGGCGCAGAGTGCATGCTTTCTCAATTTAAATTTTAAATGATTAATAATTAGGAATCCATTACATATTCCGTTCGGGTATAGTACATAGTAGGTAAATATAATGGACGACCTTTGTATTCTCTCGTTTGGATAGACCTACTATGGTAATGAAATGTCGTATTTCTAAATTTTATTATGTAGAGGATGTCCGCGAATTATTGATGGTAAAGGCTTTTAATTTTTCACTTTTCGTAAAAAATATTAATAGGCTATAAAGAAATAAAATTTGCATCTAGTAATTTTCTCTCAGATGACCAAAAAATATGAAAGAACGTATAAAAATATATGAAAAATAAAAAAAAACGAAGATAGTATTTCAATTTTTTTAAATTCACTCAAAATCTTAAATTCGAAATTCTGAACTAAAACCTGAGGGGGTTTATTTAAATATGCAAGCGATGACATGCATCATGATTGTACTTTTTCAATAAATGTGCATTCTCAAACAGTGACGTAGCAAGGTGGGGGGGCGAATAGGGCGACCGCCCGGGGCGCCATATTAACAGGGCGCCAAAATGGTAATTAGAAATACGGGAATTTAAAAATTTATTATGCAATTACGGCTGGATTGCTTTTGACATTTGGCAACGCCGATATTTGAAGAAAAGGCGCCGCGATTCGATCGCGTCACTATGCTACGTCAGTTGTAAGTTGCCACGACATAAGTCACACAAGTCCGAACAAGCAATTTTTCTTTTCACGAATGTTAAGTTCAAGTCTGTTAATCAGTGGCGGTTTCTCCATTAGAGCACAGGAGCACGTGCACCCCCATACTCCATAAAGAATTACCCCATAAAGAAAAAATAATGTTCATTTAAATTTATCTTCTTTATATTTTTACCGTAATAAAAGTTAGAACCCTCCCATTTTAACGTACCGTCAAACAATCGAACGAAACGTGGTGTAATAGCTCTCGCCAAGCCGGTTGTCAAGAGCAACCGTATGGCGCGTAGGAATTAATAAGTCGCACACATGCGTTACGTAGGCGGAGTTTCTGCTGTTTCTCTATGCATCTTGTACTAGAAGGTGTGGTGGGGAAAGCGCGATTCTAACAGGAAAACTCGCACAAATTAAATGTGCGCCGTTGAGTTCATTGCTGTATGAATTTATTATTTAAAGTTTACCTTTATATTTTTGTTATTATTTTGGGGTAGTAAAGACTTATTTTAATAAAAATAAACAGCTTTAATGCCAAAACGACTATGAATGTGGAATATTTGAGAAACAATACATTACAGTTATTCCAAACTTTAATGAAGCTGTTATTGATAAGTTTGCTGCAAATAAAAACAGAAGAAGTGACTTTACTTTTAAACAATGTACCCACTAATGAAAAATAAATTGGCCTTTTTTATTTTTTTTATCTTATTTAATTTTCAATAAAATAAGTAGGTAATCATAAATTTTTAAAATATTTACTAAAAATTATTGACCAAATTTGGGCGTCTTTGGGTGGCTTTTAGTACACCCCCAAGTTTACAAATCACGAGTCGCCACTGCTGTTAATATATTTTTTTAAACTAAAATTTATAGATGTATAATTATAGTTTTAAGATTGTCTGGTAGGGCGCAGAACTACTATTCGCCCGGGGCCCCAAAATTCCTAGCTACGTCCCTGTTCTCAAATAATAAACTTCTTCGGTCTAAAATTTCTGGCAACCATTTTAATTTAGTTTTTACCTGCATAAATTGAAACCTACCCAGAATTTCAAAAATATTTTTGTTAAGAATGTTAGTGCAGATTTTACCTTTTAACAAAATTTATGTAATTTTTGTTATAAACAAAAAAATAATTTTTGGGCCAATTTTCTATTTTTTTTATTTTTATTTTTCACTCTTCGTGTATTAGAACCCATTATCAGAAAATCGTTAGTTAGCTCAAGCTGATAAATACACTGATGTTAATTGACTGATGCACTATGCACTAACGAATAAACCAATATTTTTTATACAAATGATTTGCTACCTGGAAATGTCGGCGTCTTTGATTTCTGTGAAACCCAGAACACCGCGCCGCCGATTGGTTTCTTGCGATCTTCAGTAATCCGTCATCGTTCGCTTGCATTTGTTTGGTAATAGTTTACCACGATATTATGTAGTAAGCGGAGGAATATGCGAAATTGCGGCTCGAGCTGGTTTTACGAAGGCGTAGAAGGGCCACATAATTTTTTTTTAAATATAGGATCGCATTTACGACAAAATTTAGACGAATTTTATAACTAAGCCCTCGATTTAAAGAAAATACCAATATAAGCTTGAACTAAGTATTTTTATTCGCATTTTTTGATTTAAAATATTAGCTACATAATGGCCATACTTTTCGGCCTCAAAATAATCTTTATACCGATATATTAAGGAATACTCTTTTGTTTGCAAACATATTTAAAGTAATATTAAAAAGATTAAGGATCAAGAGGGCTATTTGCTTTGAAAATACTAAGCGTAATATATCATATTATGTAGTACCGCTCCGACAGTGAAGAGAAAGATCGCTGTTTAATATCTAAATGCGCTAAAAGAGTTAACGACGATAACCAGCAGGCTGACGAAGAAAATTTCGGATATTTTCTCGCCCCGTCGCGGCTCGTATGGCGACCTTGGAATAAGATATCAGAAATATCGGTCGGATGCTCTTAACTCTGACAAATACGAAATGATAAATAGGCTGAGAAGGAAATGTCTATGAAAATGGTATAAAAAGAGAATAACAATAACTTCTCTATTCCTTTCCTTCATTGTAATTGAATCCGTTCCGGAAACCACTAATAAACGAGGCCGACTATTGGGTTTACCAGAATCAGGTGTTATTGTTTTCTTAAATAACGGCGCTATAACGGTACACTAAACGTTATCCTGGGTGGTAGGAGGTAATCTGGACAGATCACAAATGCATAAATAATAAAATAAAATTTATATATTTTGACCGAATTTGACCGGTCAAATACGTCATGGTCAATTGACCATGCCCAACTCTACTAATGAGTAATAAAACAAGTAGGTAGACAAATACAAATTTATTTTTGTTGTTTACAAAATTAACAAAGTAAGAATATACAAAAAGAAAAAGAATAGTATATTCTATAACAAGTATGGAATGGATATATTCCGCACGAGCGAAAAGTTTGTAGGCCGAGCCGCAGGCGAGGTCTACGGTTTCGCGAGTGCAGGAATGCCATTCCATATAATTTTTGCTCGCACGGTACATTACAGATTGAAAAGGGTGGTTGGATCGACTCTATACTTGCTATCATAAACCCGCTTTTGAATTGGTACTACTAACTGACATTTCTGAAAACAGTTTTTTATTTTTCAGAACCGCCTTTCCGTAAAAAAGTGTAGGTGTTTTTTTTGTTCAAATCTTAGATTATAGATTTATTACGATTTATTTATTAAGGTTGTACATTTTATGCTAGTCTTGGATTTTTCAGATAGATTTAGTTTTTACTTACCTCTAAACAACCAAGTGTTTACTTGTTATTTTATGCCATGCGGCTGTGTTTATAAGTCCACCGGTAGCGCAGGGTCATAAGATTTCGGAAAACAAATGATGCCGTTGATTGTATACCGTGTGGCGCATCGAAAACGAAACAGAGGCAATAGTTAGCATAGTTTCATCCGTATAAAATTCACCTTGTACAAGAACCTAATGAAGACGATTTTGATCGGCGATTACAATTTTGTGAAGACATGAGTGAACAAATTATAAACGATGAACATTTTCTATTCAATTTTCCGACGAATGTTGCTTTTTCTTAAATGGCGTAGTAAATCGTCATAACTGCCGATATTAGTCCGATTCAAATCCCAGAATTTATCATGAGGTACACACAGGGCCGTCGAGAGCCAGGTCAGGCCCGGGGGCTGTGCGGCATCCCGGGGCCCACTCCTAGGGCTGCCAGATATAAAATATTAAAAAGCGAGAAGTAGGGTCCTAGCCAGTGGCGGCTTGTAACTTATTAACTTGGGGGTGCACTAAAAGCCCGCTGCAGGCGAAATGCGCCGCAGGCGAAATGTTTTTAAGACCAAGCCCAAATTTGGTCAATAATTTTTATTAAATATTCTAAAAATTTATGATTACCTACTTATTTTAATGAAATAAGATAAAAAAAATAAAAAAGGCCAATTTATTTTTCATTAGTGGGTACATTGTTTAAAAGTAAACTTCATTGCTCTGTTTTTATTTGCAGCAAACTTATCAATAACAATAAAGTCCCTAGATTTACACTTTGTGGTCTGTGTCAAGTTAATTTCTAGTTTAGGTCTTCTTCCCTCAATTTTAATTTCAATATTTTGCTCAGTACTTAATGAGCTAAAATTGTTTCTCAAATATTCCACATTCATAGTCGTTTTGGCATTAAAACTGTTCATTTTTATTAAAATAAGTCTTCACTACCCCAAAATAATAACAAAAATATAATTTTTAAATTAGAAACCCATTGTTGGTCAATTCTAAAATGTACAAAATTTTCGGGTAGGTTCTCCAAAAAAGATGAAAGTTTTATAAATTCTTTGAACAATAATTCGATGTTAATACAAATATTGGGCCGGACGGGCGAGAACAAAATGTATCGATATTTGATACTTAGAACATTAATTATTCGCCAACTCGCCTAACAATTTACATACCTATGTAATGTTAAACTGCGCAGCCCGAGCACGGGCCTTAAAAACAGATGTGGGCCCGGGAAATTTGCCCCCCCCCCCCCCCTCTTGTCAGCCCTGGGTACACACACAGCAGCTACAAAAATTAAATGTTTGGGCTGGTATGTTTGGCGATCATTTAGTTGGTCCTTTTTTCTTACCTGGGAATTTAACGGGTGAAATGTGTTTGGAATTACTGCAAGACGCCATAGATCCTGCATTAACAGCCATAATTGAAAATCAGAATGATCGGCGGTACACTGCGAATAGGTTGATGTTCCACATTACGCATTACGTGTTCGACAATATTTAGATCAGACGTTTTCAGGCCGATGGATTGGTAGAAGAGGTGCCATTGAATGGCCCTCAAGATCGCCAGATTTATCCCCTTTGGATTTCTTTCTGTAGGGTCACTTAAAAAGCAAAATCTATGTTACTCAGCCAACATCGTTAAAAGATTTGCGACAAAGAATTGTGAATGAGTGCCTTCAAATTACTCCTCAAATATTGCAAAATGTGCGGCAACGTTTTGAGCAAAATCTTTATTACTGCATGGAGAGTCATGGTGGTCATTTCCAACATTTACTTGGCTGACGGGTCAGTTCATTCTTCATTTTTAAACTACTTTGCTGCCAAATGTATTGATCTCCACTAATGATGATGTATTAAAGTTTTATTTAAGCTTTAAATCAATAAATTATACTTTACTTTTAAAACGTCTTTATTATTCTGCTATATTTTCACATTGCATTATCTTATACTATATATATTACAATTTATATTTTGCATTAAGTTCTTCCTAGTTTTATAACTACCAGGGATACGCCCTGCAACGCAGGGTGGCTGTTGTTGGCCATGGTATAGGATACTGCATTGAAATGTATCTAGGCAGCCAGTTTCAGTGACCTTTTACGGCTATGCGCGAATTCAGTTTTTATTTCACCATATTGAGAAGATTTTGTTGTTTTATGATATTTTAAATACAAGGTTTTGCGTTTGGGTTCACTGGAAAAACAGATGAAAAACCAGCTTGATTCTTATACTGTCAGGTACACCGTAGCTTTGCTTGTCACAGCTTTAAGATATTTTGTTGGTGGGCAGATTTAATTTTTGGGGGCGTGGCTTGTGAGATTTGGGCTTGGGATTTTTATGGTTTTTGGTGGAAAATTGGAGCTTTTAATTATCTTCGAAATAAATAGGAAGTTTGGAGTGTATTGGTTCATGTATTCGGTATTCGTCATATCTTAGATTCGTTATTTCTTGCGTCAGTCTTGAGTTTTGCGGTTAAGTGTTATAAAAATTTATTGCATTTTGTCTTACGTATTCTATTATGTATGGTGTATTTGTTGCCTGGTGTAGCTGTCGTATTGGCGTTTCTCTCGGTGCTAATAGTATTTGTCTTAGTACTTTATTTTGTAGCACTTGTAGTTTTTTAAAGTGATAGTTCGCCATGCTACACCAGACTGGTCCAGCTTATGCATTGGTTGTATATTATTTGTTTGTTTGTCGGTGCTAACGGTGATCTGTAGTTTAGTAGTTTGTATAATTTCTGAGTAGTTGCGTAATATTTTTGCACTAGTTTTGTTGTGTTTTGTTGAAATCTTAGAGTTTTTTCTAATATTACTCCAAGGTATTTTAAATTATTTTTTGGTACTATTTGTCTGTCGTTTATTGTTATGTATTGGTTAATATGGTTATTTGTACGTTTTCTTGTCAGTATTGCACATTCGCATTTGTCCTCATTTAGCTCCAACTTCCACTTTTTATACCATGGGATAAGGTCTCTGAGGTGATTTGTTATGTGTTGCCTGGCCACATTTGCGTAGTACGAGCTAGCGTGTAATAGCACGTCATCCACAAATATGGCCAGTTGGGGCCGAAACTACTGAACTAAAGTACATGAATTTTACATCATTATAAAGGGAATTAAAATACCTTTAAAATAAGGTATCACTCGACCCCCCTTTCCATTAGGGATTTTAGGGGTGGTGCCACCCCCGCCCAGGGGGCTGCACGTGTTATAGTATATTACATAACAAGTGTTGAAAGTGGCAATTTTCAAACGAGGAGATATTTAGCACGAGGCGCCAGCCGAGTGCGGAAATTCTCCGAGTGTGAGAAAATCACTTTCACACGAGTAATGTACACAATTTTTCCTACGACCATACAAAATAATCAAAAAGAGTTTGTTTGGTTTTTAATAGTTTGTACACCATTGTGTTAAAAAAAATTGACAAAGTACAAACGCAATAAATGCAAAACAAATTTCAAGGCGGATTCCAACAGAAGCGTCTATATTAAAACAAAATAAAAACAATGCCTACTTACAAATTTTAACTTACCTAGATTTAAATAAAAATAATAACTTTTTCTCCTATTTGCTTACGCACATCATACCTAGTATCTATGTACAGTGAATAAATTTCGTTTCTGATTTTTTAGCTGCTTGCATTCTTTAAAAATAAAACAATAATATACCTAAATATACATACAAAAACAAAACACAAACACAAAACATAACCTCAACATTGTCTTGTTCTTAATGGCTCTGCTCCCTGGGGGCAATTTGCCAGCACATTAGGGGTGATCGTGATGTTGTCTGGTCTGTACCATATCACGACCACGGACTTTTCTTCTTTGCGTACAATGCGGTTTGGACTGCTTAATATGAGTCTCTGGATTTGTGTATTTGACCTTTTCTTAGCTGCTATTTTAAGGGTCAAGGGTTTAGTATTGACAATTACAACATAGGATAGGAGTGACATTTACTAAAAAGAAGGGATTTAGGGGTTAGTAGACAGTACAATCATTTACTGAGTAGAACCTAACTAGACACTTCACTAACTTATTTATTTTTTTTTTATTATAGTTTTATTTTATGATAATTAATGTACCGCATTATTAAACCTCAACATTATTGAAAGATAGAGATGGAGTTAAATATCGATAGCTTGCTAATTATAAAAGTTCTGTCTATATTCGATTTGTTTTGAATATTGCTAAAATAATTTTACGTACATAAAGCACTTTCACTTACACCAATATAATTAAACATCCGAGATAATGGCAAAATTATAAATCGGTATTTCCTAGGGTATTTTATTTCTGCTCTATAGCTGCCCCTTTTTTTTCTGTGGTTCAACTCAGTTGACATAAACGCTTTATTTTTGTGTGAGTATAAAAATTGGCTGGAGGCTGAAAAGCTAGAGGCCATCGCAATCCTCGAACAGATCAGAACAGAACTTTTCTGTGAGTTGACATGTAAACATGAAACATAACAGTTGGTGGGTTGCCTGACATATTATTATTTTCCCTTTTTGATAATATTATTTTTATCATAAATAAGTACTTTTCGGTTCCCAAAAATAACGAAAAATTTGCAGTAATGCCCTAGTGTACTTTACCCCACCCAGCACCCCAATTCACTCCACGTGTCCCGTAAGTTTGTTATGTTTAATAAATAGTTTTGTCGTTAAATTGACACCTGTTTAAATTTAATATCTTAGTGTGCTTGGTATTTCCACACTCGTGTTGAAATATTTTTTTACAACACGCGTGTGATATTTGGCACTTTCTAGCCAAGTTAACCGTGTTGTTATTGTCATTTTCGTAGGTGGTCGTAGGAAAACGTAATTTTTTGTTAGTTTTTGTTACTGCACTATTATGAAATATGAAAGATAACGACAAGCTTGTTTTCAATAGTGGAGAAAATGTCATCATTTAATTAAGTACCTATACTTATACTAATATAACTAAATTATGTACCAGTACTTTAAGTCAAACTTTATTGCTGTTAATCCTTAAAAACGATTAAAATTTATCAATGATACGCATCCCAGACAATAAGGAGCTTTATGAATGTTTGGTTTAAGGCGGGTGCGAATGTGAAAGGTGTAACATCAACCCTAAACAATTTATTTTTATTTTTGTAAAACACACCGGTTCGTATCAAGGGAGCTTGTACCTACGTAATCCTACAAAATTTAAACTTATCTGGAGTCTTTAAAGGGCTTAAGGATGGGATGAAGTGGAGAAGTAGCAACGAAAAATGTTACGGTTACAGGGTGACCACCTTGTATCCAGTTTTTAAATTCGTTTAAAAATGCGCCGCAGGCAAAAATTTTGGGTGCCACGCCCTTTTTTGGGCTATCAAAACCTAGAGATTCTATGATTAACGGTCAACAACTTTAATAGTTATAAGTAGGTACAAAATAAAAGCTGAAATAAAAAAAATATTTTTATTTATACGTCAGGAACTGCCTTAAAAACCAATAATTATTATGGGCGGTGCGGTAGTTCTTTAACCAGGTAAGGCTTATTGTTAACATTTTTAGGGCGCCCCATTTTTATTAGTAATAATTGCCACATCTAGATAAATTCCAAAATAAGTTTTTAGGTCCAAATTAAAAAAATAACAACAAACAATCTCTTAGTCAAAAGGTAACACAAACATAAAATAAATTCTAAAATCACGTTAAGTAAGTTACCTACTTAAATACAAGAGAATATAAAAAGAAAACAAATTCCTAACCAATGGTAGGTAAGGTAAATGAAAGCATTAAACTTGCTAAAATTTAAAAGAGTTTAAAGTTTTTTAATTAAGAAAAATAGGAAAATTGTTAAAAACCGGAGCAGTTACTAAAAAAACCGGAGCCCGGAGGTCAAGTATAAAAAACCGGAGACTCCGGGTGAAAACCGGAGAGGTGGCCACCCTGTACGGTTATCACGGTAGATACGTGATGTGCATGGAACTCATAATTGAGGTCATTTTTATGTTTGGTGGACGTTGTAAAGTAATAATTGTACCGTGCGAGCAAAAATTATTTGCATCAAAGAGGGCCTTGCATCTAAGGACGTAATGCTTAGCCGTTGAGCTTAATACCTGTTGGGTGTCAGTAACTACCTGAATTAACAATCAATCAGTTTGACAGTCGTTACAAGTAATTTGATTCATGGCTAATTTTTCCAATTTCTTGAACAATTCACACAATGGGCTTTACGGAACAGCACAAAATATTCATGGTTGAGGCGAATTTTTGAAACGGGGTTAGAGTAAATGGTGAGTGGCAATACAATCCGGGTTTGTGCATGGACGATTTTTACGAACATTTTCCTAACGTTTCTTTTATTGCTAGGGATTTTTATTATTGCCTGAAAAGAACCGTGGCTGTGTTTAGGGAAACAGGTTCTATACAACACAAAAAAGGAACAGGAAGACCATCTGTAACAATAAAAGAACTTGTTGCAAACGTTCGTGAAATAATGCAAAAAGTGGGAAGATCTTATGGAAGATCAAAATTCACATTCTTGGGAAAATTCACATTTTTTGAGAAACCTCGTATATGACTGGAAAATTTCGATATTTGATGGTTGCATTTTAGGTTTTAGACCATGCAGAGCTTTTTATGAAGAATAACTTTTTTTCGTAAAATGAATAATAAAAAAGTTTTCCATGTGGTGCACTTACAGAGACATACTGTATAGTGTATTTTTATATAAATTATATTTTTTAAATGGTACATTTTTTAATGTTACGAATTAAACTAAGTTGCTATAATGTTTCTTAATATTGATGGTAAAAATAATGTTATAGTCTAAAATACGCATAATAACAGTAAGATTTTGTTATCAAAATGCCCATTAGATGCAAAAAAGACGCAAACATTATTTTGATCAATTTATTAAATTAAATACATACGTAGGTCTTTTGTCTTATTTTAATCGCTCTAAGTAGTTCTATACAGTTTGCAACTTTTATTCGAAAAATTACCGCTTCTTCTAACTTAAGGACTAAAGTTTACTATTGAGCTTCCAGCTTCCAGCACGTGTCTTAAGTAAATAAAAACTTTTCAGATACATTGGTAAACAAAAGTATGGAAACTTTTAATTCCTCAACATATTTTTTTATGTGTTATTCTCTATAAACATTTTAACTATTATATTTAACGAAAAATAAAAACGTAGTGGTAAAGTGCAACATAAACCGGACAAATGTGTAACTTTATTTTGTATTAGAATACACATCATACTAGATACCCTGAGGCGGGTAGACAACGACGGTCGTATCGTACTTATTATGACTACTGGAAACCATAACCCAATGCAACTCCACAGAAGATGAAACACGTATTCAAAAACCACCCTGTGAAGCAAAGCGGTAATAAATACCATCGACATCTAGTTTAACTCCAATACAATAGGCAGTTTCAGTGGTAATACAAATCGAAAGGTAGACAACTAAATAAAAACCACGTAGGTCAACACGATCCAATATAGGGAACGCTATCTAGGCGTTTTACCGAGCGTTTTACCAAAACAATTTGCATTAGAATGTAGATCAGAGTTATAATGTTTATAGAGAATAAGTAACATATTCATATTATTATGATGAGGAGTTAAAACTCTCCATACTTTTGTTGCCGACTGTATATTGAAAAAAAGGAATAAATAATTCAGCCAGCTTACAAGTTGAACAAGTAAGAAAAGTTAGCACAGTCTTGCGTCTTAAGAATTGATGTTTGAATGCCGTAAGGACACTGGACCATAATCCCTAGTATAGGATTTGGAATTCTATTCATTTTAAGAATTTTGTAAAGCTGTAGTGTGTGCATATAATAGTTTTGCTTTATTTGAAGACTGCGACGTGTGTAGAAAACAAAATCGTTAAGAACACCATTGAATGCACACATCAGCATCAGCGCAAATTGGTTTCATCCCTTGGGAAGCATTCCCTATACCTCCGCATTTCCCAAAATGTCCATACTTAGTCATAATTTTGTTACAAATTTAAGAACATAGTAGATCGTTTTGACGTGAATAAAAAGTAGAGATTGTCATAAGAAATCTTTCTTTTTTTTTTCATTATAATAGATATACATTAATAAAATATTTTCTATTTACACATTACTTTGGTGTTACACTAAATAAATGTAATATTACATTCAGTATGTAATATTACATTTATAAATAATATAATAATAAATAAAATTGTAAAATGTAAAATAATTACTTTCTATCAGGTAAAATTACAAACATTTATTTAATTCTAAAATATAGACTTACTATGATAATATATTGTCGGATATGGATTGGTATCCTTAAGGATGGATTACTCATTTCTAGTGATGTGATGTGTGCGAATATTTCCATAAATTACGAATATTTCCGAAATATTCACCCTTCCTTTGGGAACATTCGAAATTTTCCGAATATTCGTTTCGAAACCTTCAGCGAATATTCGGATTTTAAATTTCCCACACGTAACTACTATGGAGTTCATCGATATGTGTTTGTCTATCCATCCTACATTTCAAGAAAAAAAAAATATTATTTTTGCTGAATTAGTGAATTAGGTACTGCGCAAAAAGTAATATTTGGGCGATGCAGTATATCTGGGCGTCGGTAAGCGAAGTGAACCCAATTTATTGGTGTTTGTTTGAAGGTTGGTGACGTAAGCAGATGACTCACGACTGCACCCGAATTCGTCACTAGCTCCGCCCCCCCTAGGTAGTATAAATAGGCTCGTAGCTTCACTACCTCCATCTTCTGCTGCAACCGAAAGGTCCTTCAGTACATATGCGTTTATACACAATGCCAAAAGAAATAGGCTTACAGTTAAAAGAGCAGGAATGATTAAATACGTGGCTCATAATTTAAATTTATTGCGACAAGATAGCCAGAGTAGCCTTACCTCAGAAAATTATACGAAGTCGACGTCAATAGGATCTAAATTACCGTTGACAACAAATGTTGGCAAAGCCAAAATATGGAAAGAAAAGGATGGCTCTGGCTCGGACCCAGATTTAGAATCTGATGTTTCAATGTCATTGCATGACACAAACTCAAACATTAGCGAAGATGATTTTTCGGACCTTGAAAAAGCGAAGATGAATGAGCATAACATGCCATGCGATTCTTTTATTTTGATTATTATTTATAAACTGACTTACATTTTTTTTAAATGACGCTTTAAGAATCAAAATGTTATTTTCTTGTAGAGGTAAGTTTGCCATAATGAAAACATTGTTAAGTACTTTGTTTCGTTTATATAATAAACCCAATGCTTAATATTACAATTTATATTTATTTTGTTTACCTATTGTTGAATCAATTTATTTATTAATCAATTTGGGGTACAAAACTAAATGTTCCCATAAATTTCAATATATTTCAATAAATTTCAAGAAAATCCGAATATTTCGGAAACATTCGGAACAAAAAATAAATTTCGGAAAATTAACATCACTACTCATTTCGTACTTCGCTGTGGTAGTGGGTGTTGAGCTTGATAAGAAGAGGTGTAGTGAAAAGATAGTGTATAAAACAAGGACAAGGACATTTCTAGTTTCGTAGGAGGAGTCAGTAGACGAATGTTGATAGAAAAATAATTGTTTGTAATTGATTGGGTTAAAGGGTTCCACTTCGAATAGTACATCCAGGGAAATCCCCTCTTTTCTTAACGTGCAAAATTATTGCTGACATAGCAAAACGGAACCCCTTCTTCCAGTTGGTAAGGGTTGAAAAACTGTGTAAAAATTCGAAGGATCACTTACTCAGAGAGTTGTCTGCCCGTTTGTCTACTCAGTTTAAAAATCAATACCAAATTCAACAATTTTAAAGTGATGAAGAGTAGGTACTGGGGTACTGCAAATTTATTTTGCTCCAATTTTGAGTATTTTTTTTAACCGTTTATTGTATAAAATTGTATAATTCTTATTTTGCTGTTAAGTGGAAATGGGGAACTTGCACACATTTTTTTTGTTGCATAAATATGTTCAGCCACACCAAACAACAACATATATATAACGTCTTAAATATCACTCCTAAAGTTTTTATAAATAATTAAAGTTTGCCGTGTGTCACGTATGAATAACCCGCTCTCGCGCTATGTATTGTGGTACGTTTTGACGTCACAAGCGAACTTTAATCGATTCTATTCATTCCAGAGGGTTTGTTCGGGTTTGTCCGGGTTTGTGGGTCTTTCGATGATATTAGCTTACGCTTAAGAGCATTATTTTTTCAATTTAATTTTCATGCAAGTTTCCTTAGTTTCTTTAAACTTGCTGGAATAACACCTTCCTAAAGTGAGTAAAAAGGGACAATCTCTCTCCTTATTAGAGAACTATTTAAATTCACCGTTTTATACTTTTAAGTCGTTAATTTGTATTTTATTTGCACTATTTATTGTAACCTTTCATTCTTTCATTGCTTTGCTGTATTGCTGTTTATCAAATAAACCTTTTAAAAAATCCTTAGTGTTCAGTGATTAGATAGCGCACCATAAGGGCACAGTAAATAATAAAGAATCACTCTCAGTAGAAAATAAAAACATACATCAGAACCATCTAAGCTACACAATACACAACCCAATCGCCTGCCATTCTGATGTGCGACAATATGTATTTTTCAGTTATATAACGTTTACAATATTAGAGTCATCAGTAATTTTACATAATATTAGTTAAATTACCTTATAAAAAGGGAATTTGTGGTAAATCGGATATTATGAAGGTAAAATAAATTACAACTTTTATGTTTGAAATACAAAGATGTTTTTTAAAGATATCTAAACTTTTTGAACTAAACCTAAAGTAAGAAAGTTTTGAAACATTTTATAAATATCTCGGGTTACCTATAAGAAGACTGGGAAACATATTTTAATAGGGGATTTAATGAAGGAATATTAGGGTGACTTAAAAATTTATTGAAATATACAATACTGGCAAACTATAAATTACAGTGACATTTTATGTGAGTATAAAATGATGATAAGTTTTGATGCCCGCAATATGGACAACAGACAATCAGTGTTGCCGGCGTGCGGCGTGATTAACACATGACGAGAGAATGTGTTTATGAAGACCTTTTTATTGGTATGTACCTAATGTGTATTTGTTATTAAATCATGGTTTTCATGTATATTTTATCCAAACAACAACTATTTATTTAATGGCCAAAGTTGTGATGTATTTATACAGTGTGTCCAAGATAAGAATGGGATAGCATTGGAATCTTGGAAACGGTAGGAGATACAGAGATGGTTAAATTAGAGAAAAGTTGCGCATTACTGAATCCTGTAACGTCATGTTTTCAAATTTTAAAAATCCGAATGCTTCCGAAGATATTTAGATAAAACCGAATTTTCGCGATTTCGTTTTAATTGATTTATGATTCTATTTGAAGAGACATGTCAAAATAAATTTTACATTCTCATTGTCACTTTTTCTCCCCTACAAAGTGGTTTAATTACATTTTTGATCCGACGTTTCGTTTAGTCACAAAGTTTGTTATTTTAAATAGTCGGAAAATTTTATTTTAAGCTTAATAAATTCTACGTTTTATTCCAAATCTAACGGTGTATTAAACTTATTATTTATTAGACGTTTCGATAAAGAAAAACACATCATCAATGAAAATAGTCACATTATCGAAAATATTTTTGTTTTTATTGTTGTATTGAAACACTAGTTGGATTTTAAAACATCTTTTTAAAAGAAACTTATAACAAAACATAATATCTAATAATACTTATCTGAAAAATGCAACAAGTAATAATTAACTTTAATTATTAAATACAATTATTTTTTATTTAAAAAAAATACATGATAATATTCAAACATAACATACCATTTAAATGGTTGTCAGGTCACACACCATAATAATAATTACCAAATTTAAAACTAACAGGTCTCTGTAACTAAGGGACAGATCTAAAGAAACTATTTAAACAATTGCGAACGTCAATCAATTTCATAGCCACCCATATGATGCCGAATTTAAATGGTACGTTATGTTTGAATTTGAATATTATTATGCATTTTTTTTAAATAAAAAATAGTTGTATTTAATAATTAAAGTTAATTATTACTTGTTGCATTTTTCAGATAAGTTTTATTAGATATTATGTTTTGTTTTAAAATTTTTTTTTTAAATCCAACTAGTGTTTAAATACAACAATAAAAACAAAAATATTTTCGATAATGTGACTATTTTCATTGATGATGTGTTTTTCTTTATCGAAACGTCTAATAAATAATAAGTTTAATACACCGTTAGATTTGGAATAAAACTTAGAATTTATTAAGCTTAAAATAAAATTTTCCGACTATTTAAAATAACAAAGTTGATGATGGTTGTGACTAAACGAAACATCGGATCAAAAATGTAATTAAACCACCTTGTAGGGGAGAAAAAGTGACAATGAGAATGTAAAATTTATTTTGACATGTCTCTTTAAATAGAATCATAAATCAATTAAAACGAAATCGCGAAAATTCGGTTTTATCCAAATATCTCGGAAGCATTCGGAATTTTTTAAATTTGAAAACATGACGTTACAGGATTCAGTAATGCGCAACTTTTCTCTAATTTAACCATCTCTCTATCTCCTACCGTTTTCAAGATTCCAATGCTATCCCATTCTTATCTTGGACACACTGTATATTAATTAGGGATCTACTGCCTCATTTTAATTTTTGCTATAACTGTATTTGTAGATATTTTGAATTTAATGTAATGTAGTAGTAGTAGTAGTAGTAGTAACATGTTTTATTTAGCAAAAATCTACAATTAAATATTATATTTTTTAATACATTTTTTGAACACATATTTATAGATTTATTTTTAAATTTTAAAACGCAACCTTCTTTTAACAAAAACCGTGACAAAAACAGACAGAAAAGTTAAACATTTTGTAAATTGTATCAAATATTACGTATCATTTTGTTTTTTGAATCAAATGTAATTTTAAAGTTTTTTTTTAAACATTTTTCGTGATTTTTGACATTTAATAGAATTTTGCAAATTATTATATTCTATCAAACCTTTATAAAAAATAGATTTATAAGCTAATGTTTTAGACACTATCCACATAAAAATTTTGATTAGTTCTTGTTTTATAATTATGATGATCATAATTAAAAGAACAAAATTTTTTTAAACAATCAGGCAATAAATTATTATTAATTTTATGTATAAAGATAAATACATACTAAATAAAAAATTAAATTTCCAACATGCAACCAATCTAAATTTTTCAACATAAAATTAGTTTTTGTATATTTGTCACAATTTAAAATAATCCGCATTGCCTTATTTTGTAAAATTTGTAATTTATCAAATACTTCCTCACTAGCACAATATAAAATGGAAGAACAATAAAGAAAATGTGGAAATATAATAGTATTAAGTACAGTTTTTTTAGAAAACAAACTTAAATTAAAACTGATTCTTTTAAAATTACCTACTTTTCCGGCAATCTTCGATATAATACTTTCAAAATATTTAAAAAATTTTAATTTTGAATCAATGATTATCCCTAAATATTTAAAACTGTTTACTAATTCCAATTTTTTACCATCAATTACAACATTTATATTTTGACAATTTAAAATATTACCCATAACCATACATTTAGTTTTTGAAATATTTAATTTTAATTTATCTACTTTTAGCCAATTTAAGAATATATTTATCTCAGAATTTAAAGTATTTACACCATCAAAAATATTTAAAACATTAATGTAAATTAAGGTGTCATCAGCAAGTATTTGTAACTTACACATTTTTAAAACTAAAGGCATATCGTTGATGTATAAAATAAATAATATTGGACCTAGTATACTTCCTTGAGGAACTCCTATATTATTTATTTTTTTATTTGAATATGTTGTTGATATTTTTGTTTTTTGTGACCTGTTACTGAAATAATTTTTAAACCATTTATAAACGTTTCCGCGAATACCACACTGATACAATTTACTCAATAATCTAGCCCTGTCAATTGTTTCGAATGCCCGCTTAAAATCCAAAAATACAGCTATAACATTTTCCCCTTGATCAATGGTTCTCTTCAACGTATCAATCACACATTGAATGGCTCTCTGTACTTAAATACTACCACATTCTCTTATTAACTCGCCAAAATTTTATGTTCGGGTATTTTTTTTTAGCACATTAACACAATTACAGGGCTCTAGGCCTCTTCTAAATTTCTGTTAAAATAGCAATAACAAATAAATTAGCACTCCACAGTCCGCACTAACAACCGCCACGCAAATTAAATAAGCCAACCTGCCGAGACGCAAAGGATAAGGGGAGAGTAATTGAACACAAATGACGATCCAATCGGCAACATTTACATTTTTAATGTATTTTTACACTGAAAATTGTAATATTTATAATAAATAATGGAGATTTACATAGTACCTACTAAAGAATATGATATCGTAGATTGTAAAAAGTACCTACATAAAAAAATAATACTAAAGTCAGATCCGGTCTTATCGTGCGGGTCTACGATTTAACAAAGACATACTTTCAATTTTTCTTTTCTTTTATTGCGTTTAATCATACTATCCAAATAAAATCCGTAAGATAAATATGACAGACTTAGATATGCAATTTTGACAGGAAAGAAAAGGATATGTATTTTTTTAAAACCGACCAGAAAATATACACTTTCTGGACAATTTTTCGTCTAGAAAATAACTTTTTTCCGATCGCAAGACCGGAAAAGTGACGTTAAAGACCGGTCCCTGTTTTTTGTTTTTCCAATCGCTCTTTGATAATACAAGCTACCTTGATTTCGTTACTATGACAACAACATTTCGATGTATTGTCGAGTGACAGTTCGTTGATTTTTAATTTGTTGTTTATGTCAAACTTGTTTCGCGAGTTCGCAAATTTAACAATATGAATTCAGATTTTGAATTATCCGACACGGAAAATGAGATTTCAGAAGAAATTTTGGAAGCAGCAAGGAAAGCGACTTACGATATATTGCCAGTAAAATCAAAAGCCCGTTACGAGAAGTCATACGACGCATTTAAAAATAATATAAAATACTTTAATGTAAGTATATCGAAGTGTCGGTCTTAAAAAAAATATTGTACGTCACGCAACCGAAAATTAGTGTTTTCCGGTCTTGTAACGTAAATTACTATTCATTTTCAGTGATTCACAAAAGTTTGTACCTGCCACCTTCGTCTTGATTTAAAGTTGTCAGTTTTGTGACATTGGGAATTAATTTAATGTGACGATATGAACGATAAAAGGCAATTTTCTGGTTTTTTTGCATCCCCAAGCAAAAAAAAATGGTGCTTAATTTGTTAAACTATTTTGAGAATGAAAGAACAAGTAAAAATTCGCCAACTAATATGCAGGAAACCGTAGCAAAAGCACTGGGAATTAGTTTAAAAACTGCAGAAAATTGTTCATGGAAGAAAGCATAATATAATACCGAAGAATACTAACAAATGTAAACGAAGAAAGCCAAAGACTGAAGATTTGAGCGAAAATATTAAAATGGGAGTTCGGAACGTGATTTATGATTTATACAGATGAAAAACCAATGTAACGCTTCCAGTTTTAAAAGAAAATTGAAAAATTCGAGGTGTTTTGGAAATCGGACTTGAATCGTTATCAAAATTAATAAAAAAGCAACCAATAAAAAGGCTATTGTTGGTATTAACATACTTTTTTTTCCGTGTAGTCATTGGAAACTATACCCGGGGTGTTGTTGTCAGTTAAATGTTGATATGATTGAACGATTTGTGTGATATGACAAAAAATAACAAAATTTAATTGGCTATTGGAACTGTAAAAAAAAATTTACTGTAATACAGTCCCGTGAAATAGGAAAAATTAAATAACATATATTTGAAAACTTCCCTCCTCGATTTTCCTGCTTTAAAATGAAAATGTGGAAAATCGCTCGGACCCGTCGATTTTTATTTCGAGGGGGACATCTTTTCCGTATATTGTCAATCTTGTTACTTCAAGCCCCTAGGAGGGAGGGGGGGTAAGATCTAAATCTTAAATGGATACCCCTATTTTATATATTTTTTTTGGATTTGCATAAAATTCTGAACATTTTTTAATAAAAGCATTATTAGTCTATACTTAACAGTTTCCGAGATATTTACTCTTGAAAAATGACATTTTTGAACTTTGACAGCGTCTAGCTTTCTAACTGTACGTCATAGAGCAAAATGGCCTACATGTCCCTATCTTCGATTTTTATTATCTTTCCAATAGTGTGAACTTTCGGTTAAACCGGATGTAAGAAATATAGTACTTCCGGTTTGACCGGAAGTTGACACTATTGGAAAGATAATAAAAATCGAAGATAGGGACATGTAAGCCGTTTTGCTCTAAGACGTACAGTTAGAAAGCTAGACGCTGTCAAAGTTCAAAAATGTAATTTTTTAAGAGTCAATATCTCGGAAACTGTTAAGTATAGACTAATAATGCTTTTATTAAAAAATGTTCAGAATTTTATGCAGAATCCAAAAAAATTACATAAAATAGGGGTATCCATTTAAGATTTAGATCTTACCCCCCCTCCCTACTAGGGGCTTGAAGTAACAAGATTGACAATATAAGCAAAAGATGTCCCCCTCGAAATAAAAATCGACGGGTCCGAGCGATTTTCTACATCTTCATTTTAAAGCAGGAAAATCGAGGTGGAAAGTTTTCAAATGAACACCCTGTATAGTTATAAAATGGCCATCCATAAAGACAGCAAATTATAGGTGTCCATTAATATTAACCCAATTTTATTAAACTGGTTGCATTAATAGCTTTAGTAGGTGGTTTTAATATCAACTGTAAACTAGACTAGTATACCTATCAGATTTTTTAATGATGTCAATAAATTCATTACATTAAGGAAACACAAGCATTAGCATGTCTAATTAATGACTATAATTAAAGAAAATATCTATTGTTTCCATATAGGTAATTTCTACGTAGGAAATTAGTTGATTGAGATACAAACCATTTCATTGTTCGCTTAAGAATTTTTGCTATACCATTAAACTTAAAAAGAAATCCACTTTCTCCAAATATGCACCGATTTGCTTTAATTCTAATTAATTAAATCTTAATAAGATTTTATTTTGTAAGTCAGGTTTTATGGTTTGATGCCGATAATTTACACTAAAATAGATAGAAAATTATTTTTAACTTGTAACGCATAATTTTAGGAATTAATTTGTTGGTGGGCAGTCACAGATTAATGTTCTTTTCTTTCGTTTCTATTTTTTAAATAAGATCAGGTAAAGCTGAGAGTAGCTAAAATTTAATACCTATATATTAAGTATATTATGATTAAAAAAAAAAAAATTGTGTGTGCTTAAGACCACACGACAGAAGTGAAAACTTCAACAAGGTGAAATTAATAATATCAAATACAATTTTTTTTGGTTTGTTCGGGTTTGTTCGTATATAACCGTATATAACAAGACGTTAATTAGTATGAGACAATTATGCAGTATTGATTTTTTTTAATGAACTTTCATCCAGGGTTGTGATTTTGTTCACTTTTTTTGATTTTGTCCAGGACATGGACAAAATTGGACAAAAACGGACAAAATCGGACAATATTGGACAAAATCAAATTTCATTACATTTTATTAAGTTTGTTGAACAAACCCGAACAAACCCAAAATACACGTTTGTATTGTGTAATATATAAACAATAAATACCAAATTAAAAATTCCAGAAAATGGCTATTTGTTATTTCATTATGGGGCCTTAAGAGCAGTAACCCCTTTTACCACAATGAAAATTGCCGAACGTTTTGCTGGTCAAACGAAAAGAAAAAATAAAAATTGGTATTTAGAAAATAAATTCTACTTTAAATACCCCATCCAGAAAAGTAAATGACGATCGAAAATATTCCCAAAATTTTTTTCAGGGTATTTAAAGTAGAATTTATTTTCTAAATACCAATTTTTATTTTTTCTTTTCGTTTGACCAGCAAAACGTTCGGCAATTTTCATTGTGGAAAAGGGGTTACTTCCTCTTAAGGTGAATTTTCATGCGTCCGTCATCCGACGGCACGATGATCCGACGGTATCCCGTTATTGTTGTTTAAGTTTTGTTTGACACCCTAATCCTAATATAATAAAGTTTTTTTAATTTTATATGTGTTTAATTGATTTTGTACAATTTTGTCCATTTTGTCTAGAACAATTGATTTTGTCCGGACGGACATAATTGGACAAAATCGTCCAATTATGTCCAATTGGACGAATTCAACCAACCCTGCTTTCATCACATCTTACGTCGAATATAGGGTGAAGTAAGGTATGTTCGTGATAATTATAGTTTTTTCGTTGCAAAGTAATATAAATGGCATGCGGTGGTTGTAATAATTGCCGGGGAACTAAGTCCTAACATTTTGCTTTTCAATTTTGTTTCTTTTAGGTTAGGTTCGTAAGCAATCATAAAAATAACATAAACTTGGAATACGGGATAATTTTACTGCATACGAAAGAAGATATTTCCTAAAATTGAACAACCCTTGAATTTTTACATCTTCAACAGAATTCCGAAATCATAATAAATTAGGTCCACGGAATAAGCAATTACGGTAAAACTAATTACCTTCCTTCACCCTACGTAAATATATAATTTAAAAAATGCCAGAACATACCTGAGACGCAACAAGTGTCTATCTTGTGATCTTAAACACACAAACAACGCACACTGTTTCCACGTCGATACTGAATGCGACTGATACGGCATGCCCTTTCATATAACGTTCCTCTTTCATATAACGTTCATTCGGGTCAGTTCGGATTGAATATAGGAGTCGAATTCGAGCGTAACACAGCCGTTGCCGTCGCGCGTGACGGCTCAGTTTAATTCAGTGCCCACAAAAAAGTGCTAAACGCGCCTAAAGAAGTTTTCACTTCAAAAATATTTCCTTGTATATTGTGAATGCAAACACATTAATCCTTAATTTGATTTAGTATGAATGTTTAGTTGTTTACTTATGACAGGGCCGTCCAACATGAAGCCCTATATACGACATTCTTTGCCAAAAAACGAAAATATAGACTGGGTTAGGTTAGAGTGGCATTTGTCCAAACAGTCACACGTAGTCCTATAAGGACCGTTGTGATACCACACATGTTCCGCGGAACCTATCCGCATCAGCTTCCTGATATTTAACGCGATCGAAGAATCTTGACAGCTCAGTCAAACCAGCCACTGCTGTCAAAAAACTTAGTGAGTCGACCCAGTTGCAGGCTGCTCACTTCCTTCAGATCATTAAATAATGCTTCACCCAGGGCATTGAATCTTCTTCTCGCGAGGCCGGGGCATTCACACAAGAAATGCTGAATATTTTCCTCCTCTTCTTCATCTCTGCAATTTCTTCAGAAGTCGTTAGCTGGTATTTGCATACGTTCAGCGTGTCTACCGAACAGGTAATGTCCACTCTCCAGTGATTACGGCAGTGATGTTTCTTAGGTCCTTCCGACTGTGCTGTAATAGCGCTGCGGTTTTCCTGCCGTCAAGTAGTAGTCACAATTGCCTGAGGATGCTACAGGTTGTCAGCCCTGTCCATCTGCTTTGCGCAAATTGTTTTGCTATCCGATCTATCTCCTCTTTGACTGATCTCAGTGGTCCAGCCACATTATTCTCTGCTAGTTCGGCAGACATGCTTGCGTCCTTCCTGGCGAAGGCATCAGCAGTCTATTTGCCAAAATATACACTAGCGAGTCAATCCTAAACTCAACGATGAAATAAAATAATTACATACCTAAATGTGACGCCACTGGCAATAAATAGAATGCCGCAACAAAGTTACCCGAACATAGATATCTCGATTCTCGCTGGAGTACTCTCGAAAATTCGAGTGGCCATTCGCGCGCATATAAGAAGGTTGATGGTTTGAAGGTGGTAGACAATGAAGTAATATCAAAAAAATTATTACCTTGTCGGACTTCCATTGTCTTTATTTTGTTACTTAACACAACGTTTTGGTTAGTTAGTATCTCTAACCTACGTGCTTATTAGAGTGTGAAGTTTGAGCTGTTGGTTTTGAACAATTTTTTTTTTTTTGAAGGAGAGGCTTTCATATATTGGGGGTACCTATACCACTGTATAATATGCTGGTTGGTCCTTGATAGATACAATTTTTTGTGTTTTTATTACGTGGGGAGGGGGGGGGGGGTTAATTTTGTAAGAAAGCTTCTAAGCCTATTTCCGGATTTGAAGGCTGTTTTGATATTATAGTTTTTGGTTATCCTTCTAATCTTTTAAGATATTGTAAGAAATGCTTGCTCCTCTTTCGTTTCTGTATTGGTTTTTACTTCGCGATTTTTAAGTTTTGAGATGGTATTAGTTACAAAGATTTCAGGATAATTGTTCTGTTTAAAATTTTAATATTAAGGTCTTCCGGATTGTTGCAAACGTTAGATGCTCTGTGATAAAGAGTTTGAATTATGCCCTGTTTTATGGAATTTGAATGATTCGATCCGTGATTAAGCAGAGTGTCTAGGAGCCGGGAAAACCGGGAAAAAAACGGGAATTTTGCAAAGCCGGAAAAACCGGGGATTCGACGGGAAAATCAAGTTTAAGCCGGGAATTTTGAATGAGCAGATAATTTCGAACTTAAAAATTTGAAGTAGGTAAAAGATAAGGTTTCCTACAGTATTGTTTATGGTCTGGCTCCTTATTTCAAAAGTGACTTAAGTGCAATTATTAAACAATGGAATACTTTTGTAATTTGCTTTGACGAAAGCCTAAATAAGGTTGCGCAAAAACAACAAATGCACATTTACGTAAGATACTGGGATTCCGTGAAAAATCAGGTTCAACTTCGTTATTTTTCATCTGTGTTTTTACATCATGCGAAAGCTGTGGATTTGTTGGAAGGTCTAAAAAATGGTTTGCAAGAAACTGCTTCAAATTTCAATGGATGGACCTGATGTAAATTTTAAGTTGGTACGCCTTCTAGAGGCTGAATTAAAAGATGAGACCGATAACACTTCTGCAACTTTAAGCATAGGCTCCTGCGGTTTACATACCGTAAATGTTGCATTTAAAACCGGTATTAAAAAAACAGACTGGAATATTGTGTCACACTAAGAGCTTGTTACAATTTCTTCAAAGACAATCCTTCCCGACGGGGTTTATTCTTGTCCATAACTGGTTGTTCCGACTTTTCTCCTAAATTCTGTTCAGTAAGATGGCTAGAAAACATACCTGTGCCTCAAAAAATTCAGTCGCTTTATACCCTCACTTGATAAAAATTCATATCTTCTGTGCAAAATACGAATCAAAAGCCATCGTGTGAAAGTTACAAAATTGTAGTAAAGTTTATGGATAATAAACTGCTGTTAGCTGAATTAGCCTTCTTTCAGTCACTCTCTAAAGAACTAGAACCATTCCTAAGACAATTTCAAAGTGATTGGCCTCTAGTTCCATTTCTTTATGAAGACCTATTATCTATTATAAATAACTGAGACGTTTTGTTACAGACGAAGTTCTACAAAGCACGTCTATTTTCAAAATAGATGTTTTTAAAAAAGACAAGAATGGTTTATATTGCAACCTTAAAAAAGTCCAAGAGATTGATCCAGGATATGGGACTAGAGCGGCTATCAAAAAATGCGTCGAAGTTAAAGATAAAGAAATTATGATGTTTCGCCAGGATTGTCGAAACTGCTTGATGTATAGAGTTTCCAAACGTTTGGAAAAATGCCCGTTAGCATATAAATTAACTGAAGCTCTAAGTTTCCTTAACCCCAATAAAACTGACAGAGATCCAAAAAAATCCAAGCAACTGATGTCCAAAGCATTTGAAATTTTGTTAAATTCAAACAGATGCAATGCGACTAAATTGGAAGAAGCAGATAAAGCATTTAGAGACATTTTTACTGATCAGACCATGATAAATAAAATGAAAAATTATTACAGATATAACAGAGTAGATGACTTTTGGATGGAAACCATCACAAATGACAGTTTAAAAAACGTGGTGCAACTTCTTTTAACAATTTCTCATGGAAATGCCACAGCAGAAAGGGGATTTTCTGTTAATAAGGAGATTTTGATGGAAAATTTAAAAAAAGAGTCACTTATAGGCCAAAGATTAGTGTACGATTCACTACAAAAAATTGGAGGAGTTCAAACTATGGACATTACAAAATCCATGATACTTTCCAAGAGAAATGCCTATTCAAGGTACAACACAGCACAAAAAGATAAAATGGCAAAAGAGGTTGACAGCGACTTGAAAAAAGCAGAAAAAAGGAAGCTTCAAAAGCAAGCAAAAGAATTGGAAACTAAAAAGAAAAAAATTATCGAACAATCACAAAAAGATTTGGCAGCTATAGAAGAAGAAATCGTAAAATAAAAAAGTAACTATATTATTTGGTTGTGCTTAAGCCATGTGTTTTTCAAATAAATGTTTTAAAATTTAACAACGAAAGTGTAGTTAATTTAGGAAAACCCAGCCGGGAAATTTTCAAAAACTGACCGGGAATTAGTCGGGAATTTTGTTTTCGATTTTTGCTAGACACCCTGTTAAGGTATTGCCCTGTGTGAGTGGGTTTTCTGTCCACTGAAGTTTTTATGTTTTCAGCACTTCGTTTGACGAGAACATCGAAAAAAGGTAGAGTGGAATGTTTTTCTGTTTCCATGGTAAATTTAATGGATTGTCTTATACTTACTATTAATATGTTCCAAAAACCGTATCAGCTCTTCGTTGCTGTCTGTCCAGATAATAAAGGTATCAACATATCTAAGCCAACACTTGAAAACGGTTAGAGATACTAACTAACCAAAACGTTGTGTTAAGTAATAAAATAAAGATATTGGAAGTCCGACAAGGTAATAATTTTTTTTAAGCAGGTTGAGTCATAGACAAAGAAACGTTATAATATACGGTTCGCGAAGGTTATTAGTACGGTCAAGTGTTTATTTAATTATAATTGTATTTATTTTGTTCTGGTGCGCCGCAGCAACTCAATTTAAGCTGTTTGAGGTGAAATATGTCTTCGCAAATTAAAAAAATAACGATCAAACATCGAGTCTATAATGACCGTTGGGAACCAGAATAATTAATTACAAACAACAATAATAAACCATACTAAACAGGGCATTGTTTGTATGCTAGTACTCTCAGTTCCTAAAGAACATATAAATGTGAAACGTCATGACAATACTTTACGCGAGAAAAGTTTCAACAGTATACATGAGACTCTATATGTACAGGATGGCGCACCGAAAATTTTCCACCCAGCTTTATTAGAGGGACATATTTTTTTGCTATTTTCACCCCCCTGCTGGAACCCCTACGACAGGGTGGCTTCCACCCTTAAAATCTTAAATGAAAAGGAGGGTCGAGTGATACTTTATTTTAAAGGGAATTGAATTTCCTTTCAAACGCGACCTTGCTCGTTTAAATCGAGTGAATAGTTCCTGAGAAATAGGGCTAAAAAGAAAAGAAAATTTAAAAGTAATAAAAAATTTTACCGCTTGTATCAATCAAGTAAATGTTGAAAATGTCCACCTCCAATCTCCATGCAATTGTAAAGGCACTGTTCAAAATGTTCGCGAACATTATGGAGCATATGGGGTGGCGTTCACCCTTAAAATCCTAAATGAAAAGGAAGGTCGAGCGATAGCTTATTTTATGTCATACCAGTACATTATTGTGTTTTTATACCTTAGATACCATCTACATAAAGTACACATTATGGCCCGCGCGGGCATTAAGTGTGCATGCATCTTGTTCCATTTTTGATTTTTGACTTTGACACATTAAACATTTTAATAATGTCAAGGTAATGTCGCAGGTAAAAATAAAAAATTGATAAATCAAATTAAATTAAAAAAAAATATTTATTATTCAAAACGAACTGGTATGACATAAAATTTTGTATGCACCACGTGTACTAATAGTTATATACCCTCGGGCGACTTACGAACCCTCGGGCCAGAGGCCCTCGGCTTTGTAAGACTGTCGCCCTCAGATCATAATCATCTACTTAGTACCCTTGATACATATAACTATTAAAAGAAATTAAATTGTCGCAAGTTGCGGACTTTACTGGTCACACTGTATATTATATAGCTATTACAAAAATCTGGTAAAGTTGAATACGAAGAATTTTATAATGCGGTCCGCAATTTTATTTGCAACAGCCCTTGGGCCACCTAAGGTTAAACCTACTGAAATATTGCTATTAAATACTAATATCAATATCTTGTTAAAAGGTTATTTTTTTTCTCAGTTTGCTAAAAATATGGGTTCTTCCTCCAATCCTTTCATTTAGCATTTTTCATGCTTTTGACCTTATAAAATGTTTTAATGATTTAGGTTAAAGCACCGCCTAACGAGTCAAATTACAAACGATAAACCGCGCCCGTAACGTGCAATTTTTAACAAAATTGTTCTATACCATAACAGCAGCTGCTGGCAATATTATCAGTAATTATATATTATATTATCTTTGAGTTTCTGCAACCTATTTAAGGGGATTTACTGTTGTGCTGTTATATTATTTACTAGCGGCTTCGCTCGTACAATTAAGTTGTTCTAAATTCGCTGTCGAAAGAAAACCGGGGATACCATATACACTGAGAGAAAACTCTACCGTGCGAGCAAAAATTATTTGCATCAAAGAGGGCTTGGATTCAAAAACGTAGGGCTTGGTTTAGATCACAATGATATCGGGACGATATATCTAACCAAATATAGGTTAAAATTTTGTCAAATTCATATTATGACATGATATGCCAAACTAACGAGTAATAAAATAAGTAGACAAGTACAAATTTATTTTTGTTGTTTACAAAATTAACAAAGTAAAAATTTACAGAAAAAAAAAGCAAAATAATTACATAAATTGCTGAAATTGGCCACCGCCATGCTCCAAGCATAAATCCACACGTCTCTTGGATACTCCTTTCTTGTAATTGTTTTAAATTTGCAACTGGTGTTTTAAAAATAGTGTTCTTTAAATGAGGAAAAACGAAGTAATCCATAACCGTTAAACAAGGTGATCTAGGTGGGAATTCAATGTCTGATCGAAAACTGATCAATCTGTCGTAAAAAAAAATGGCGTAAGTAGTTAATAGTTTCGGCGGCTGTATGGACGGTTGTACCGTCTTGTTGAAAATATCCAAAACGTAGTTCGTCGTCAAGTAATTGCTCCACAAATGAATTCAAAATATTGTCTCTATACCGCTGTGCTGTAACTGTGTCATGGAAAAAATAGGACCAACAATTCTTCCTCGGGAAACAGCTAACTAAACACCAATTTTTTGAGGGTGCAATGTGGACTCTACAAAAAAATGGGGATTTTCACTACTCCACATGCGTGTATTCTGAGAATTCACATAACCGGAGAGGTCGAACCAGGCTTCATCCGAAAAAAATGTCAGGTCTAATAAATCATTTCTTTCCAATAAATTTTGGGTAAACCATTGAGAGTAATTCCTGCGTCTTTCAAAATCTGCGCCTTATATTTCTTGGAATACTTGCACTTTATAAGGAAATAAATTTAGCTGCTTTTTAAGAATAGTCCTGCATGTTCCATAAGATCTTCCCACTTCTTGGGACAGGCGTCTTATACAATTTGTTGGCGTATTTTGCATTATTTCAGGAACGTTTGCAACAAGTTCTTCTGTTCTTACAGATGGTCTTCCTGCTCCTTTTTTGTGTTGTATAGAACCTGTTTCCATAAACACAGCCACGGTTCTTTTGAGGCAATGATAAAAATCCCCAGCAATAAAAGAAACGTTAGGAAAATGTTCGTGAAAATCGTCCATGCACAAACCCGTATTCTATTGCCACTTACCATTTACTCTAACCCCGTTTCGAAAATACGCTTTAACCATAAATGTTTTGTGCTGTTCCGTAAAGCCCATTGTTTGCATTGTTCAAGAAATTGGAAAAATTAGCGATGAATCAAATTACTTGTAACAACTGTCAAAGATGACTGAATAACGGATTGATTGTTAATTCAGGTAGTTACTGACACCCAACAGGTATTTAGCTCTACGGCTAAGCATTACGTCTTTAGATGCAAGGCCCTCTTTGATGCAAATAATTTTTGCTCGCACGGTATATGGCGCGCGCTAAAAGTTACCTAAACGATTTCAACATATTTTCAAAAAGAAACTATTTAGTTTCTAAAAGCATATTTTAGTTACGAAAAGTTTATTTATTTTTAAGTTTTGTGATTGGCAGATAACCACGTAGGAATTAAAAAATGATTTTTTAAAAATATTTAATTAGATAAATATTTTTATGGGTAAACAGCATTCTGTTACCGGAAAAAAGTATCAAATAGACGCAAATATATTATGTTGTCAAAAAAAACGACCTCGTTTGTGTCTAAACAAAATATTTTAGGGATTAAATGTTTTCTTTTTGTGGTAACTTATATACAGTGTCCGCGGAAAAGTCTGCACCATAGGGAAACATTTTTTATGCGTTTTTTTTTTGCCAATCTGTTGTTGGCATTAGGTTCTGCATGACCCAAAACAAAAGCTTAAAGAATTTTAAATAAAATAAATAAATAATAATAAATAAATATGGCTTTATTGTAATTTACAAAAGTGTAATAATTACAATTGGCGGAGTTGAAGCTTAGCTTCCTATCTCAACCGAAATTCTATTCTAATTAATTAGTATTATACTTAAATTCATTTTACAATTTGCTAGGTAGTACAACACAGGCGCTAAATAATAAAATTGACAGACGTGTTGCAGACAACCAGAGGATGAGTATAAATATGCAAAATAAATTATATATAAAAAAACACTGGTATATAAATATGTTAATATATATATATATATATATATATACATATATGTAATGGCCCAAGAGGCAGCCAGAAAATAAAGTATATATTAATATATACTATACACACAACTCTATACAAATTCTACAGAAAGTCTCGAACATTTTGTTTTGCGAACCGTTTGAACTTATAACCAGAGATCATTTTAAAGTCGGCAGGTATCTTATTATAAACTTTTGAGATTTGGTAGCTGAAAGAGCGCTCGTATAAAGATGTGACATGTCTAGGTGGAGTTATCACAAACCTATATCTAAGTTCCAAATTATGGGCGTCATATCTATATTTAATTTTTTCATATAAATAATCAGGGCATTTTTTACAAATTATTTTGTTGAATAATACCAAACTATGTAAGGTGCGTCTCTCATTCATTCTTAACAAACCAATCTCACGTAATTTAGCACTTACACCCCTTTCACGACTTCGAATACCGCCTATTAATCGCACACACGAATTCTGCATCAGTTGGATTCTCTTAGCATCAGAGTCTATAAGACAGGGACCATACAATACATCGCAGTAGTTAAAATGCGATAATACAATAGAGTCGCACAAAACTTTTTTAAGGTTCGCGTTAAGCAGCGCCCGCTGGTGGAATATAAATTTAATATTGGCAAATGCCCTTTTGACACATTTGTTAACATGGCCCGAGAATCTTGGATCGGTATCCATTAGTAGCCCCAGATTTTTCGCTGTGGAACATGTATATATTCAGAACAGCATTGTTTAGGCTGATTTGCAAAAGATGTTCATTTTGGTTTCGAGATTGTGACCGGCCAAACAGCATAACCTGCGACTTGGCGGGATTTATCGCCAAGCAGTGTGCTTCTGACGCCTTCTGAAGAACATTGAGATCATGCATTAATTTATCTATTGCCTCTAGTATTTTATCCGGGTGAAATGAGAAATATAGCTGTGTATCGTCAGCGTAAAAGTGTATGGTGGAGTACCGCAAATATGTTATAAGTTGTGATGTATAAAGGGAAAAAAATAGTGGTCCAAAAATTGAACCTTGGGGTACGCCACACGTCACAAACACAGAATTTGATATCCTACCATTAACCTTTACCATCTGTCCCCTTCCAGTAAGATATGCCTTAATGAGTAGCAGTGAATCATGATTAAATCCCAGATAGTGAAGTATGTCCAACAGAAGATCATGATTTAGACGGTCAAAGGCCTTCGAATAGTCCATGAGCACAAGTGCTGTTAATTCGCCGTGGTCTGAGGCCTCCAAAATATCGTCCGTTACTTTTAAAAGCGCAGTTGCACAGCTATAACCCTTGCGAAAACCAGATTGTACAGCCGGCAACAGTTTGTAGTGGACAAGATATTCTCTTACTTGTTTATCAAGAATCCTTTCAATGATCTTCGAGAGAGTTGGTAATATGCTGATCGGTCTTAAATCTTTTAATTCACTTAAAAAATAATAAGGGACACACTCCTTAAAGAATGTCATCAGGGGAGGGCTGTCCTTTACCCCTTTCTAGTTACACCGCTAATGATAATACCTATAAATTACTTATATTTTTAGCTTCCGTATAATCATAATAGTACAGAAACGTTCTTATCAATTTTTAAATATTTTTAAAGCATTAAGTGGATCCGACCGCGCTAAAATTTGCCATGTTAAATTGCTGTTCTTTTTGGCCCGAATTAAAAAAAAACTAAGAAAATTATTAGAAAAAAAAAATTACCAATGGAAAGGTAGGATCTATGTGGGTGTGCGAAAGTTATTTTTATGCAAAAAAAAAATTAGAAGAAAAAGATATTAGCCAATGAAAACCCGGAAAATAAATACTTAAGTTCATTGGATGGTTAAAAATATTAAAAAATTTTTTCTTTAATGAAAATAACTTTCGCACATTCTGCAATATCTGTAGAGTCCAAATTTAAAAAGTTTTTAAAAATCCAATAATAAACATGGCCAGGATTCGGGTCAAGAGAACGCAATGTTTTTGGTCTCTGAAATCAAATGAAAAGATTTTGTCTTTGTTGAAAATCGACATTTGGTTTTTGCTACACGTTGTGTACATGGGATGGTACGTCTAAACATTATTTTCTAAGCACTAGTAGACTATATCCTACGCTTAGCTTGCGATGATTATGAAAAAATCAGCAAGTAGGGTGGTCGACGTTTCGAATATATTTAACTTATCACAGTTTTCAGCACGCAGTGTTATGCTAACGTGTTAAACGTTTACTCATATATTATTATGATGCTTTTAAATTTGTGGACATTTCTATAGGGTGTTCAAAAAAATATTTTGTAAGTTTTAATTTGCATTTACTTTATAAATAATTAATTTTAGATTTAGAAATAATATAACATAATTCCTCACAGTTAATTAATAATAATCTCTTATTGGAAACAAAATCTTATAATAAAAAGTTGATATAATTACATCATTATAGGCCCTTTCACATTGGCGTTCTTAGTTTTTTACTTTAATTTTAGTTTTCTGAACGCTTTTTAATCTTAATTAATACCTATGTAGGTATAGTATATCTACCCAAATTATGTAAATAAGCAACTAAAATGGGTTTATTTCTTTCTAAAATGACCATCCAAATTTTATTTTGGTATTTAGCGAGGTATTTAGTTAAATCTAAATAAAGTTAAGTTCTTAGGGTCCTAATATTAATAATTAAATTGGACAAAACCCTTTTTCTTAAATTTATTTCAAGCCCCGCACAGTATATTCTCACTATAGCACACGTATTTTACATTACATTTTATACGAATAAACTGTGTATAATGATGTATGACACTATTAGTAGTTTAAAATGCCAAATTGTAATTGTAGTATAGGCATCCATAATAATTTATGTAGTTGCATTTTTTGTTTTACCAACATTGGACCCCGCAAAACATATTTTAAAGTATATATTAACATGTAACCAACTTATTCCTGTACATAAGTACGGGTACACGATCGTTTTTTACAGAGTGTTGTTTTTTTCAGAACTCTCAGGAACAAGTCGAGTTTTATAATATGTCTAAACGGAATAGTTTTTAAGATATTAGCATTTAAAAAGTTATATTTTAGATACTTTAACAGGCTCTCACAGTCCTATTCTAAATTTGAATTTTTTCCTTAAAAAATTAACTTCCGATAAACTTTCGGATGTCCAGTTAAACTAGGGGTTATAATTATTGGAATGAAAAACCAACATACTCATGTTAAAGCCGTTTTTGTCTAGGTTATGCCTATATAAGATACCATAGCCTGATGTCAATTGCCTAGAAGTGTAGTTTTTTAAATGCCAAAATTTCAAGAATTATTTAGTTTAGACGTATACTATACTGTTATACAACACTAAAAATATTAAATATAGGTTTCAAAAAATATGAATTTGCAATGTTTGAAGAAAATATTTTCAGTAGTTTTCTAATTCTAATTTAATCTATTTATGCAGTCTAATACAACAAAAACAATATAAAAACATCTATTGTTAATGAATCCTAATTGGCATAAGCAAATCACAATCAGCCAGCTAATATTTATTATTTTCATGTCTCCATTGTCAGCAATAAACAAATTTTAATAAATTCAAACAAGCCAAAAACCAACTATATCATACTGTATGCAAAGTGCCCCCCGTTCTTTGTATTAATAAAATGTATTTTCATTTTATTATTTCATCTACAATTTCTTTAATAAAATAGGGAGGTAATTTTCAAAATAAAATTTATGTAATTTAATAACCATTGTGTTGCAAAAATTTTCATCAAGTTTGATACGTTAATATAATATACCTTTTGGAGTCCATATTGCAAAGTAACAGAATTTTTTCCTGAAACAAACAGTTGTTCCTGAACCTGATAATAATATGGATGATTGCGGTTAAGTGTAAATTTGAATGTTGTATTGTTTATTGTGCCTTATTTTAATGGCCTCCTGTGGTGACATATTTCTAGCTGCATAAGGATATTTTACTTCAGCTATCATATTTTTGCCTGTAAGACCATCTGGAGAGGCAGCTAAAAAATGATATTGCGGATGTATAAAAAGACCCGATTCCAGGATGTCTGTTTCAAGAATATGGCCAAGTTCTATTAAGGCAATCTGCTCATTTTCAACGCCATATTTTGTGCATGTATTTCCAAAAAACTGTTTGAAAATTAAGTCATGAGCAACTTTGTCTTTGTTGGTGGTGGCTTTATGTGTAGCTATTCTTCCAAAGTTGGAAGCAGTTAGACGTTTTCTTGTTTCTGAAAACCATTTTTCGCAATACCGTTGATTACCTACCCGTTGCCTGGAACACTTGTTTAATTTCTTCTTCATTTTTAATAAGGTTCTGAAGGAAATTGTCTTTTATTTCTTGGTATTGCAGTGGGTCAATTTCTAGATTTTTGTCTGCATTAGGACCATAATTTTTATCAGATTCAATATATGCATGCTTGTTTTTTTGTGGGAAAAATAATCTTTTTCTTGACTTTAGATATCTCTTTCTAATTGCTAGACTTTTTGATACAAATGTTTTCGTATATTATGTATTCCAGGACTTCTGCCAGTTACGTTTTTGGGGACATATTTATGGAAATTTCCCTTGGTATTAAAAGATATAGCTGCAGCATTGCACCTTAATTGATAGTATCCTCTGGAGGCAAAGTTTATACGTTTTCCGCCGACAAATTTGGCCACAATTCTGTTATATTGTTCACAGAAATTATTGTTTAAATATTTTAAAAGACTTTTTGCGTGATATTTGAGGCACAGAGTGCATGCTTCTATATCTCTTTTTAAATTTTAAATGATTAATAATTAGGAATCCATTACATATTCCGTTCGGGTATAGTACATAGTAGGTAAATATAATGGACGACCTTTGTATTCTCTCGTTTGGATAGACCTACTATGGTAATGAAATGTCGTATTTCTAAATTTTATTATGTAGAGGATGTCCACGAATTGATGGTAAAGGCTTTTAATTTTTCACTTTTCGCAAAAAATATTAATAGGCTATAAAGAAATAAAATTTGCATCTAGTAATTTTCTCTCAGATGACCAAAAAATATGAAAGTACGTATAAAAATATATGAAAAATAAAAAAAAAACGAAGATAGTATTTAAATTTTTTTAAATTTACTCAAAATCTTAAATTCGAAATTCTGAACTAAAACCTGAGGGGGTTTAGATCCCTTTAAATATGCAAGCGATGACATGCATCATGATTGTACTTTTTCAATAAATGTGCATTCTCAAACAGTGACGTAGCAAGGGGGGGGGCGAACAGGGCGACCGCCCGGGGCGCCATATTAACAGGGCGCCAAAATGGTCATTAGAAATACGGGAATTTAAAAATTTATTATGCAATTACGGCTGGATTGCTTTTGACATTTGGCAACTCCGATATTTGAAGAAAAGGCGCCGCGATTCGATTGCGTCACTATGCTACGTGAGTTGTGAGTTGCCACGACATAAGTCACACAAGTCCAAACAAGCAATTTTTCTTTTCACGAATGTTAAGTTCAAGTCTGTTAATCAGTGGCGGTTTCTCCATTGGAGCACAGGAGCACGTGCACCCCCATACTCCATAAAGAATTACCCCATAAAGAAAAAATAATGTTCATTTAAATTTATCTTCTTTATATTTTTACCGTAATAAAAGTTAGAACCCTCCCATTTTAACGTACCGTCAAACAATCGAACGAAACGTGGTGTAATAGCTCTCGCCAAGCCGGTTGTCAAGAGCAACCGTATGGCGCGTAGGAATTAATAAGTCGCACACATGCGTTACGTAGGCGGAGTTTCTGCTGTTTCTCTATGCATCTTGTACTAGAAGGTGTGGTGGGGGAAAGCGCGATTCTAACAGGAAAACTCGCACAAATTAAATGTGCGCCGTTGAGTTCATTGCTGTATGAACTTATTATTTGGAGTTTACCTTTATATTTTTGTTATTATTTTGGGGTAGTAAAGACTTATTTTAATAAAAATAAACAGCTTTAATGCCAGAACGACTATGAATGTGGAATATTTGAGAAACAATACATTATAGTTATTCCAAACTTTAATAAAGCTGTTATTGATAAGTTTGCTGCAAATAAAAACAGAAGAAGTGACTTTACTTTTAAACAATGTACCCACTAATGAAAAATAAATTGGCCTTTTTTATTTTTTTTATCTTATTTAATTTTCAATAAAATAAGTAGGTAATCATAAATTTTTAAAATATTTACTAAAAATTATTGACCAAATTTGGGCGTCTTTGGGTGGCTTTTAGTACACCCCCAAGTTTACAAATCACGAGTCGCCACTGCTGTTAATATATTTTTTTAAACTAAAATTTATAGATGTATAATTATAGTTTTAAGATTGTCTGGTAGGGCGCAGAACTACTATTCGCCCGGGGCCCCAAAATTCCTAGCTACGTCCCTGTTCTCAAATAATAAACTTCTTCGGTCTAAAATTTCTGGCAACCATTTTAATTTAGTTTTTACCTGCATAAATTGAAACCTACCCAGAATTTCAAAAATATTTTTGTTAAGAATGTTAGTGCAGATTTTACCTTTTAACAAAATTTATGTAATTTTTGTTATAAACAAAAAAATAATTTTTGGGCCAATTTTCTATTTTTTTTATTTTTATTTTTCACTCTTCGCGTATTAGAACCCATTATCAGAAAATCGTTAGTTAGCTCAAGCTGATAAATACACTGATGTTAATTGACTGATGCACTATGCACTAACGAATAAACCAATATTTTTTATACAAATGATTTGCTACCTGGAAATGTCGGTGTAATTTGTTGTGATACCTCTGCTTCGATGTGGACTGTATTCTGGTTTGCCTGGTTCGGCCTCTTCTAACGTTTATAAGAAAACTAATATTTTCTATACTATTTCGATTACATACGATCTTTATTGAGAAAGATGTCACAATGACAATACAAAAATATTCACACCTTTTTAAAAATGTCTCATGACCTGCTAAAATAGACAAACAGGTAATTATACGGAACATTGCCCCCCGCCTTGAAAGGACGTCCTTTTAAGAACCTTTGCAGTAAAATTGATCATGAAACAACAAGTGACTAAACGTGATAACTTATTTCCAATGTCTATAGCACTCACTGCTATGGCACCACTAAAAGTCCAAAGGTAAAGAACATATTTTGGCAAATGAGCGCTTTATTACTCCCGTTTTAGTTTTGATCAGTGCGACTCTAGCCACTCCATCTTTGCCGGGACATAGTTCCGTGACTCGTCCGAGTAACCAATTAAGTGGGAGTTGGTTATCTTCTTTGATAACAACCAAGTCGTTGATATGGATTGAACCCTTTTCTGTTTTCCATTTACAGCGATGCTGTAACTCTGACACATATTCCAGAGACCATCTAGACCAGAAATGTTGCTGAAGTTGCTGTATTCGTTGAAAGTGCCTTAGTCTGTTCTCAGAAATATTTGTGTAGTCTGGATCAACTACTGAGGTCATAGGCCGTCCAATTAGGAAATGAGAAGGTGTAAGAGGTGTTACATCCATGGGATCACTTGACAGTGGAGACAAGGGACGCGAATTTAGCACTGCCTCAATTTGCACTAGCAAAGTATAAAATTGCTCAAAGGTTAGCAATGCGTTACCTGCTACACGCTTTAAATGATACTTTGTGGCCTTGACACCCGCTTCCCACAATCCACCAAAATGTGGAGAGTATGCCGGAATGAATGACCATGAAATGCCCTCATTCTGTATTGATTCCGTCAAAGCTTTAGAGTTTTCCTGCAGAAATATTCCAAGTTTTTGTAACTCTAGATTGGCACCAACAAAATTAGTCCCGTTATCTGAATACATTTTGGATGGCTTTCCACGACGAGATATAAAGCGTTTAAAAGCTGCCAAAAATGATTCTTTACTTAAATCCGATACAAGTTCGAGGTGAATGGCCTTGGTTACGAAACAGACGAATAAACTAATATAACCCTTTGTAATTTTGCAGCCACGACCTTGTCTATCTTTTATTGAGAACGGACCTGCATAATCCACGCCTGATGTAAAAAATGGGGGCGCTGGATTCAGTCTTTGAGCAGGCAAATTCCCCATGATTGGATTAATAGATTTTGGATTAACTCTGAAACAACGCACGCATTTATGAAATGTTTTTCTTGCTAAATTTCGTCCTGCCAGAGGCCAATACTGTTCGCGAATTGAAGATAATAAAAGTTGCGGTCCTGCGTGAAGTAAACGATTATGTTCCCTTACAAACAATAATTGAGTAAATCGATGTTTAGAGCTTAACAAAATTGGATATTTTTTATTATAATCAAAATCAGAATTTGCTAGTCTGCCGCCAACGCGAAGTATTTCATTTTTATCCAAAAACGGAGTAAGCCTTGATAACCTGCCTTTTACATTAATTATTGTTTTATCGTTACTTTTAAGATTCGATATCTCATTAAAAAAGCTTTGTTGTTGTGCTATTCTTACTAAACATAAACAGGCATGACTAATTTCTTCAGAACTTAAAGAATCAACATTTCTTTTATCTTTAGTTGTACAACAATTATTTACAAAACGTTTACAATATGCAACTATACGCTCTAGCTTCTTTAAACTAGAATAGTTTTCAAAATCGATTACTGCTGATGAACTTGAAAGTGCGAATGAAGCTATATTTTTTCGCAACTCCGGTAAATCGCCATCTGAACGAAGAGATTTAGGCCAAAATCCCTCGTCTTGCTTTAACCAGCTTGGGCCCAGCCAATAAACGTCGAGTGACAATAAACTGCTTGGCCTAACACCACGTGATACATAATCTGCCGGATTATCTGACGTTGGCACATGCCTCCAATTTTCTATTTCTGTTAATTCTTGAATTGCTGAAACTCGATTTGCTACAAATACTTGTAAAATATTTGGAGCCATGTTCAGCCATCCAAGTACGATAGTAGAGTCACACCAATAAAAAGTTTTTTCGATTTTAATTTTTAGCGATAATTTAACCTTATTTATTAATTTTGTAAGTAAAAAAGCAGCTATTAATTCAAGACGAGGAATGGTTTGTATTTTTAAAGGTGCGACCTTTGATTTAGCACAAACTAATTTGACTGCAACGTCTCCAAAGTTATTTTGTGATTTAATATACACACAAGCACCGTACGCCTGCGAGGACGCATCAGAAAATCCGTGAATTTCGACTCGAATCGCATCTTTACACGTTATTTGTCGATCTATGTTAAGATCATTTAGCGCTACTAATTCATCACGAAAATGAAGCCATCTTGTATGCAAAGCTTGCGACAAAGAACTATCCCATCCTAGTTTTTCCAACCAAATATCACGTAAAATAATTTTTGCTAATATTATAGTTGCGCTCAATAAACCAAGTGGATCGAAAATTTGAGCTATCTCTGATAAAACTGTGCGTTTTGTAATGCGTTTGGCAAAATTCGTTCCTATTTTATACAAAAACCGATCTTTTCTGCCATTCCAAATTAAACCCAATGTTTTTGTATTTTCATTTGCGCCTAAGTCGATTAAATCTGTTTCGTCAGATGTTTTTATGCCTTTTAAAACATCAGAGCTGTTAGATACCCATTTTCTAAGATGAAATCCCGCTTTACAAAGAATCTTTGAAACTTCGTTCGCTAACGATATCGCATCTTCAATACTGTTTGCACCTGTTAACATATCATCTACGTAGAAATCCTCTTTGATAACACGAGAAGCTACTGGAAATTCATTTTCACATTCTATACCAAGCTGATATAGACATCTGATCGCTAAGTATGCTGCCGATTTAGTACCATAAGTTACCGTCAATAATTCATATGCTTCAATAGGCTTGTCACTATTAGAACGCCATAAGATTCGCTGCAGAGACGTTTGCTCAGGATTCACTCGACACATTCGATACATTTTTTCGACATCTGCGACGACGACATAATTATGCTTTCGATAGCGTAAAAGTATCGAGAAAAGATCCGATTGAATAGTTGGTCCAACCATTTGCAAATCATTAAATGAATATCCGCTTTTACTAGGACAAGAAGCATCGAAAACAACACGTAACTTAGTAGTTAAACTATTTTCTTTAACTACGCCATGATGGGGCATGTAGTAAGCTTGCTGAGTGTTATAAAGTTCTTTAACCTTAGACATATGCCCGAGCTCCTGATATTCATCAATGAACTTGCAATATTGAAATTTAAAATCTTTATCACGCTCAAATCTACGCTCTAAACCTAAAAGTCGCTTTTCGGCTATATCGTACGAATCACCTAAGTTTTCCACTTTATTCTTTAATGGAATTGTAACCAGAAAGCGTCCCTTATGATCGCGTTTTGCCGTTTCTAAAAAATGCTCTTCACATAATTTTTCTTCGCGAGAAAATACCTTAGAATTTGAAATTTCTTCTATTTCCCAGAAACGCGTTAGTTGATTATCTATTTCTATATTTTTTAAGAAAGTGCATTGAACGCTTTGATCATGAGACTGATTTGAATATACCTGACCAGATACAATCCAACCAAATTTACTTTTTTGTAAGAATGGGCCATAATTGCCTAATTTGACCTGCCCTATGCACACAATATTCCAAAAACAATCGGCTCCCAGAAGCATATCTATTTTACCGGGCAAATGAAAGTTTTCATCAGCAAGCTTTATGTTTCTTGGAATATTTAAGCTTTGTTTATTAATTTTAAAATTTGGAAGACTGCTAGTAATATTAGGTATAATTAAACATGAAACTTTACATGAAAAATTGTTTATCTGTGATTGAACTTGCAAAACTGTGTTGCCTATGATATTTGATTGTGTCTCGTTAAGTCCGCTAACCTTAAAATTAGTCGGCTTACAAGAAAGTTGCAACTTGTTACTGAACTCATGAGTTATAAAACTACTTTGCGATCCCACATCTAACAAAGCTCTTGCTACGAACGGTTTATTGTTTTTATCAAAAACACGCACTAAAACGGTTGCCAAAAGCACTTGCTGATTAATCGATACATTTCGTGAAGATAAATTTACGCTTTTTTGCTGAACATCCGTATGATGGTCAGCTGATTCGTTATCATTGTGATTAAATTTATCGTTCGCTTCTGTATGCAATAAAGTATGATGTCTTGCTTTACACGTTTTACAAGACCCAGAAAAACATTCTCTAAACATGTGCCCTGTTCTTAAGCAATTTAAACAAAGTCGTTTTTTCTTAGCCTGTTTTAAACGATCGTATAAATTTAGTTTTAAGAATTCAGAACAATTTTGAATATAGTGTTTGTTTTTACAGAAAGAACACACTGGTTTTACAGGATTGCTTAAAGAATTGCTAGTAATAAACGAATGTGTTCTTCTGTTAAACCTGCCTGTATTTTGCTTATTATCAGTTTTACCTTGCTCTATAGATTCAAGAAGATCTGCTCTATCTTTTAAAAAACTAATAAAGTTATCTAGTGTGGGTGTTTTAAAGGAAGCCTTCGATTGTTCCCACTTTCTTAGACTAACATCGTCTAATTTTGTTGACATTAAATATATCACCAATGTATCCCAATTTTCCGTAGGTTCATTTAAAGTTTTTAAAGCCCTAAGATGTTTGCCAACACTGTCTACCATATTTCTTAATACACCGGACGACTCATTATTAATTTTGCACATGTTAAACAGAGCCTTTACATGATTTTGTATTAAAATTCTGGTATTGTTAAATCGATCGCAAATTAATTTCCACGCACTATCATAATTAGAACCTGAAAATTCTAAACCAGCGATTATTTCAAGTATTCTCGGACCTAGGTAGGCTCTTAAGTAATGTAATTTTTGTATATCAGAAAGCTTATTATTTTTATGAATTAGTGACTCGTAAGTGTCCCTAAATTCCAACCACTTATCATAATCACCTTCAAACTTCTTTATTTCGATGACTGGAAGTTTGACACCGCTATTATTATTATTAACCGGTACGTTCTTGTAAGTATTTTTAAACGAGACTGATCCCTGCGACGATTCGCTACCTTCGCCATTACCTAACGAACTGTTTGCAATAATAAATCTTTTAGATTTTGCTAAAACTCTATGGTAAGCCATTTCAAAAGTTTCGCGTATGATATATTGCCCTTCACAATCGTCGCAAAGCTCTTCAATTTGACCCTGCAGGTCTTCAAACTCATCCAAACTACTCTGAAATCGCTCCACGCGTTGCTCTAGCTCTAAAAAGACGGTTTGATCGCCGATAATAAAATCTGAATACGATTGCTCTAAGTTTCCGACATATTTCTCAAAAATTGTTAACTTTGCTTTGACAGAACCTCTCTTCCTGACGAGTTTTTCTTGTTCATCCGTCATACTTGCAGCTAAGTTATTTAAACAAACTTCCTAGTGAAATATTGATAACTAAATTATCCCAAACGCGCCACAAAGTATGTTTAAATCAACCTTATTACGATAAAAACTCGCTAGACAAAATGAGGTTAGCCTAACACGCTTGATAGAAAAGGTAAAAATCAAAGGTAGTTAATGAAGTATGGAACTGACACACCTTTTTGACGTATTCCTTCTAATTTTCACCCATAAAATCCGGTAGGAGGTCCATGTAATTTATTGTGATACCTCTGCTTCGATGTGGACTGTATTCTGGTTTGCCTGGTTCGGCCTCTTCTAACGTTTATAAGAAAACTAATATTTTCTATACTATTTCGATTACATACGATCTTTATTGAGAAAGATGTCACAATGACAATACAAAAATATTCACACCTTTTTAAAAATGTCTCATGACCTGCTAAAATAGACAAACAGGTAATTATACGGAACAGTCGGCGTCTTTGATTTCTGTGAAACCCAGAACACCGCGCCGCCGACTGGTTTCTTGCGATCCTCAGTAATCCGTCATCGTTCGCGTGCATTTGTTTGGTAATACCACGATATTATGTAGTAAGCGGAGGAATATGCGAAATTGCGGCTCGAGCTGGTTTTACGAAGGCGTAGAAGTACCACATAATTTTTTTTTAAATATAGGATAGCATTTACGACAAAATTTAGACGAATTTTATAACTAAGCCCTCGATTTAAAGAAAATACCAATATAAGCTTGAACTAAGTATTTTTATTCGCATTTTTTGATTTAAAATATTAGCTACATAATGGCCATACTTTTCGGTCTCAAAATAATCTTTATACCGATATATTAAGGAATACTCTTTTCTTTGCAAACATATTTAAAGTAATATTTAAAAGATTAAGGATCAAGAGGGCTATTTGCTTTGAAAATACTAAGCGTAATATATCATATTATGTAGTACTGCTCCGACAGTGAAGAGAAAGATCGCTGTTTAATATCTAAATGCGCTAAAAGAGTTAACGACGATAACCAGCAGGCTGACGAAGAAAATTTCGGATATTTTCTCGCCCTGTCGCGGCTCGTATGGCGACCTTGGAATAAGATTTCAGAAATATCGGTCGGATGCTCTTAAGTAGAACATAGAAGTCGTTTAACTACAATTTTAAATATTAATAGTTACTTTATTATCAGTGTTAAATACGTAAAATAAACACTTGCAGATTTTATCAGTTGATAATAATTGTTTGAGAAGTAAATATACGTTCTGTTATACCACCTAAAACACGCTATGTAATTGTGAAAAATATCAGATGCATTTTTAACTGCACTTTTTAATTGTGTTCAATTATTACAACAATTTAGACCTGGCATACACGAAGTGAATTTTTTTAAATCCAGATATCTCAAAAACGGCTGCTCAAATCAAGTCTTATCACGTATACCTTTTTTTAGGTAAAAGACGTTGGAAAATAAGATTGTTTGTTTAAAAGTTTAAGACAGAGTGGCTCAAAAAAGTTATTTCGTTTTAAATGTAAATTTTACAATAGAGATAAATATAGTTTAAAATAATTCTTGAAATTCTTAATATAGGCAGAAAATAATAAACATTAGTATTATTGTGAAAATTTCACACCTGTCATTCTAAGCCAATCACACACTTTCATTTCGACAGTTACCAATCACAACCTTCAAATTTTTCTGAAATTTTTCTCCTCCGGCCAAGCTAAGCGAACAAAATTAATAAGTGGAAATTTTTTCTTGACAGCTATCATATGATCCGAAAATCAGTATTCAGGATCAAATTTTGGTATTTAATGTTTTTATTCATTTTATAATACTAAATAAATACAAATATTTATTTACCAAATATTTCTTTCATTAAGGCTAAATATTTTTGGAATTCTGGTTCGAACTCTTCTCTTCGTAATGGAGAATAACAAGGATAATGGTTATCTTCCCTTTCCACTTCTATCAGATGTCTATGTTTAATATAATAGATGTAATATTTGGATGCAATTATGTTTTGCTGAGTTCTGGTTTTTCTTAAAAAGGATGGGATATCTTCCTCCAAAATCTTCTGGATGGGGATTTAATTCAGTTTTTTCCATTAAACGTTGCAAATACTTTAAATTTTTATGAGACATATTAATGTCCCCTATTTCAGAGCAAGATTTACAAACACCGTGGGGCTTAAAATTAGTTTCTTGATTGTTTACTGCCATGATTTAATTATTGTTAACTAAAGAAGCACGTTTAAGAAATAACTGTCGACGTGACGTATAGCAGAGACGATTTTGACATCACAAGCCTAAGCCTACTTGACTGTGGTATCTACTATCTACCTAGATTTTAAAAATTGTTTTATCTGGCATAACTAGCCTAAACTAGACTATACTATGCTTTCCCTTTGTTTTAGTAAATGAAATGTAGTAAAAATAAATAAAAAGGATAATTTTCACTTATATTTTTTGCATTTCGTTTAACTAAACGGTGAGGAAACTTTTTTTTGAAAGTTTAAGTATTCCCATAATTATGGATAATTTCAATAAAATAATTCAAATAAATTTTAGGTGTGAAATTTTCTTACCGAATCCCCCGCGTCCTTGAATTAATATCCGGAAATTCTTCGAGCACTAGGGAGATTATAAGTGAAAAAAGCGTGGGGTGCTCGATATACGAAAAATATAGCACAAAGCGACCCATGCTTTTTTCACAATAATACTACTGTTTATCGTTCATTATTATTTTCTGCCTATATTAAGAATTATTTTAAACTATATTTATTTTCCGCTTTTTAGTTTGATTAATAAGCGTGTTTTTTACTTTTTTTAAATTATATTTATTTTTATTTTTTAGTTTGAGTTATTGTTAAGAAAAAATAATTTTTTTGAGTAGATTGAGCTAGATTATTGTATTGTCAGCGGTTCTTGATAAGTCTACAAAATTTAAATTAAATCTGACCTTATAAAGTGGGTCAAAATCGGGTTCAAAGAAGTTGGTTACAAACAAACATACATACAAACCCGAACAAACGACAAAAATTTTCAAAATTTTGAAAAAAAAATTGTCAAAATTTTATTTTGACGGGTAGAATTTTTTTAAAAATTTTTCTCTATTCTTAGCGACATTACTATAGGTTATTGTAATAATTCTGACATATTGACAGGTGTCAAATTTTGAGAAGAGAATTTTTTGCGTATTTTTTTCAACTTTCCACCGGCAATATACATACGGCCTTATAGTTTTTCCATAAATATCTTTTTTTAAACGATTTGACATATTGACAGCTGTCAAATTTTGACAGGAGAATTTTTTGCTTATTTGTCTTGAAGTCTCCGCATCGAATACTATACGACCCCATAATTATTTGTCCGACAAAGTTTAATTTGTTAAGAGTGGTGGATCTATTTCAGGTCCTATTGGTGCCTTCGGGGGTACCACAGGGTTTTCATTGTAGCTCTATTCTTTTCACTTTTTTACTGGATCTTGAATCTTGCATTCAATACTGTAGACTTTTTCTTTTGCTGACGACTTGGAAAGCTAGGTATACTGTGAATGTGGAGGCAATAGAAAGGGTTTAGAGGAAGTTTTTAAGAGTAGTTGCTTATCGCTATGGTTATCAAAGAGAAGAGTATCAATATAGTGATATTCTTTTTGATCTAACCCTTCAGACATTGGACATGAGTAGGTAGAGGTACACAATCTACGATTGTGAATAATGCAAGTTTGATATTAAAGTCTAGCCTGAAATATCATGTATCGATGAATAGTGAAAACTACTGAAATGGTTTGAATAATAATAAAAATATTAACTTGGACAAATCTAATGATGATCCTTGCGGAGATGATTTATTTTAATTATTAAAAAACTGTATTTTGTTGTGTTGTACATTCTTATTATATTTTCATGTTTATGATATAAATAAGATGAAAATATTTAAAACAAAATTTATAGACTGATGCACTAGACAAAAAAATATATAGTTCAATTTTAAATGTTATAAATTAGTTTTATTTATTTTTCAGTAAATTTAAATTAACTAAAAATGTTATAGTGCTTTTCAAAAATAAAATGGTTCATCCCATGATACCTTTTACACTAAATAAACTACTTATTTCTGACTTCAATAACATTATAAAAATAATAATTAAAAATTTGAAAAAACGCGCTTGAATTTGACTTATTTACATGCATCCGTCTTTATGTAGATCAAGCCTAAGAAAAATCGTAACCTTTACCACCTGTAAGTCAAACTAACTGAATTAATTTACGACGTACCGCAAATATGGAGAATATGACGTAACGGTCAGCGGTCATTGAACAGACTTTATTCTCTATACCGTTTCACCCAACTAACTATGGCGAGAATGAACCTATTAGGCGCATGTTAATTAGTGCTAATCAAATTAATGGCAATATTAAGTGTGGCAATGTTAATTTGTTTGGCTCTAAGCCTGTGATATTTAAGTCTGTTTTAAAGAGAAATGTCTAAGGTAATATTAAATTTTATTTTGATATACAGAGTGTCCGGTAAGTATATGGCTTACTCTCGGGAGCGTATAGGGGAGGTCAAAATAACTCTACTACCAATAATCCCTGCCCATACGTTAACCCGAGGGGTCATCCACTAGTCGCATTACTGGTACAAATTGGCTCGCATTACTCTGCATTAGTCTGCATTACTCTGCATTACTCCGCGTTACCCTGCATTACGCCCGCATTACGGTATGATTATACAGGGTGTTAATTGACAAACTTTAAGGGATAATTCCTTGTATAATTTTAAGATAAAAAGTTTATATAAACGTATATCCTAAAATGCTTGGTTTCCGATATACAGGGTGCTAAAGTGTTAATTTTTTTTTGGTTTTCTTAATATTCCTTTGGAATCCTTGAGAATAATTAATTTAAATTTTGCACAAATAATAGATTTACCAGTATCTACGAACTAACATTATTAATATTTAAATTAATCTACAGGGTCCTCGTTTTTTTGTGGTCATGACCCCTTTACGCCCGTCCAATTTACTTAATACGACGTCACTGACTAATTTTAAGAACAAAATCTAATTTGTCATTTTATTCTCTAACATTTACCTATCTTGAAGTTTTTTACTATCTCTTATGGCTTAGAAGATATCTTGAGAAAAATAAAATAATGCATTGTTAATATTGGATAATTTGCAAATGGTAAGTTGGCAGCGTCCTTAAGACAAAAATAACAAAGTCAGCTTTGACAAACAATAAATATAATAAAATCAACAATTATGACAGTTTTAGTTATCAAACCTTGCTACAAATTTTTATTTTTGCACTTTGTCAACTTAAGTAAGAGATTTTTCAGTTTTGTTTTTGTTAAAATGGTTGAATTTACAAACGCTGAAATGGCAGATATGCATTTTGTTTTTGGGTTGGAATTGTTGGCAATTTCCTTATTGGGCCATATTTTCTGCCTCCCAGACTTAATGGCGACAATTATCCACAATTCCTGGAGTATGTTTTACCCGAACTATTAGAAGATGTCCCAATAGGAGAAAGAGCTCGAATTTGTCTTATGCATGATGGTGCTCCTCCACACTTTAGTTTAGTTGCACGACAGTATTTAGATGGAAATTATGCCGATCGATGGATCGGGCGTAGGACCTCAACCTTGGCCACCCAGGTCGCCCGATCTCAATCCAATTGATTTCTATCTTTGGGGGCACCTAAAATCGCTAGTATACATAACTCCAGTTCTGATTGAAGGATATCTAAGAAACAAGATACATCAGTCGTGCGAAATTATACGGAATTCTCCTGGTATTTTCGAGACGGTCCGCCAGTCGATAGTGAGGCGCACCAATGCATGTGTTGAAGTCGGAGGGGGCTATTTCCAGCAGTTGCTTTAAGCTAACTTTATTTCTTAGCTTAAGTTTTAATTCAGTTTACCATAATTTTGGTTTTAAAATGTATCAAATAACGTTGTCTCATGGACGAAATAATACTTATTAAATTATCCAATATTAACAATGCATTATTTTATTTTTCTCAAATATCTTCTAAGCCTTAAGAGATAAAAAAAAAACTTCAAGATAGGTAAATGTTAGAGAATAAAATGACAAATTAGATTTTGTTCTTAAAATTAGTCAGTGACGTCGTATTAAGTAAATTGGACGGGCGTAAAGGGGCCATGACCACAAAAAAACGAGGACCCTGTAGATTAATTTAAATATTAATAATGTTAGTTCGTACATACTGGTAAATCTATTATTTGTGCAAAATTTGAATTAATTATTGCTAAAGATTCCAAAGGAATATTAAGAAAACCAAAAAAAAAATTAAAACTTTAGCACCCTGTATATCGAAAACCAAGCATTTTAGGATATACGTTAATTTGAACTTTTTATCTTAAAATTATACAAGGAATTATCCCTTAAAGTTTGTCTACGTACTTAATTAACACCCTGTATATTACAAAAGTAACTTTTCCAATAGTTCGAGTGACCGGGCACGAGAATAACTGATATAACAATTTCAATATCTTAAAATATAGGAAATACCACCGAATAGGTACCTAACGGGAGCGCAATGAATTCCCCTCTGACGGGACTCTAAACCAGAAACACTGCAATCTTTTGGCGGCTTATTAGAGGTTATGTTTTAACTTTTTTGCAGTTTTCATAGGCTGTGCGCTGTGATTCCCATTTGTACCGGGTGAGTCAACGATTGCGCGGAGTAATGTTATGCCTTGAAGATAAGATTTGTCGATAATGAGCTTTTGTAATAAGGTTTGGTTCGATATCTGGCACATTTTAAAAATATTTTGAATTATACAGGGTGCGCCCCAAAAGTAGGGTGTCATAAAGTTACATTTTTTTAAATGGGACACCCTATATTTGAATACATTTCTTAATTCTAAGTACGTGTTATTTCAAAATTTTTTATTAATGGGTAAATAGGTATACGAAAAAGTTATAGTTTTTAAGATAGTTTGACTTATAATGAATATTTCCCTCATATGTTAAAGTTCCCATAAGAGAAATGCAATTTTCGCAAAATTACAGCGAAAACAGCACTGCCAGAAATCGAAAATTGCATCGCAAGTTTATATTGTTGACGAAACGTCAAAGCGGGATTTTATTGTTAACAAACGTCAAAAAATGTAATATTCTGACAATTAACGTCATCTTATTGAGTGACAGCAGACAAAAAAGTCAATGTCAACGAATATTTTCCTTTCATTTTGTCAAGAATTGTTAATAACTATCTCTTTGCATTCTGTTAAATAAAATATTTAAATTTACTTGATTCGAGTTCTTAATTAATTTGGGAAATATTCAAATAAATTACACTCGTGCATAAAAATAACCAGATAATTTTTTTATTCAATGTGTTTTTTTTACAAATTGCAATCGTTTGTTTTCATATTTGACGAAAACGCCCTCCTCCTGCGGAGTCAGGCTTTTTCGCGAAAATTTTAAAACAAACTCTTGCAATTATAAAAAAACACATTTCATTCAAAAATTATCGGTAATTTTGATGCACTTGTGCACTTACCCCCGAAAATTTTGCATTTGCAAGCATCTCGTTGTTGTGAAAATGCTACTTTAATTTTGATTCTAAGCGATTCATAATTTTTATACTTACTAAATAAAGTCAAAAATACACATTCACTATGAAATATTTGACATCTCATTCACAGGGTGTTTACTTTCTAGGACCAAAGTCAGACAAATTCTAATTGAAAAATATCACTTATATTAAATTATATTATTTTTATGTCATCTTATAGCTCGTCATAAATGCTTCAACTTTTGTGAAGAACGTCCTATCCCTATCTAATAGTTTTTAAATTTTGATATTTCGAGATTTAATGTCCTCGTTATATCTAGCATTTTTTTGTCGATGGATCACGCCTGTTGAATCAAACTTTTCCATTAAATTTTGAAAACTTCGAGGACTGAGTGTTCGCCGCTCGGGATATTTCATCATGTATAAGTTGTTCAGCAAAAAGAAACTTTTTATCCGCCTCGCCCAAAATATAAATCATATCGATTAATTCATTTTTTGAAAAATTCATTTTGAGTACCAACTTATAAAATGACTGGACAATAAACTTTGCAGTAAAAAGTCTTAATTTTTACATTGATCTGATTCTTAATGTCATCCACTGCTATTATTTTCATTTATTTTCCATGGTTACTGTGATTCATTGACAAAAAATGCTATAACAAAGACATTAAATCTCGAAATATCAAAATATATCAAAAACTATTAGAGATAGGGAAAGAACATTCTTCACGAAAGTTGAAGAGTTTATGACGAGCTATAAGATGACAAAAAAATATATAGGGTGTTCCATTTAATAAAAGTGATATTTTTCAATTAAAAGTTTTCTGACTTTCGTCCTAGAAAGTAAACACCCTGTAAATAAGACGTCAAATATTTCAAAGTGAATATGTTCTTTTGACTTTATTTAGTAAGTATAAAAATTATGAATCGCTCAGTATCAAAATTTAACTAGCATTTTCAAAACAACGAGATGCTTGCAAATGCAAAATTTTCATTATAAGTCGAATTATCTTAAAAACTATAACTTGTTCGTATATTAAACCATTTATACAAATTTATGAAATAACATGTAGAATTAAGAAATGTATTCAAATATAGGGTGTCCCATTTAAAAAAATTTAACTTTATGACACCCTACTTTTTGGGCGCACCCTGTATAAATTAAAATGTGCCAGATATCCAACCATGCCATATTACAAAAGCTCATTATCGACAAATCTTATCTTCAAGGCATAAAATTACTCCGCGCAATCGATGACACACCCGGTACATGAATTGTGTTTATTCCTGATAATAAAAGATATTTTTATCATACAAGGTAAGTTTTTATAAATTTGGAGTAAATAATATACTAGATTACTAGATTTAAGGGTATCTTCAAATTTAAAATAAAGAAAATAATAAATCCATTCTTATTCATTTGAATGTATATTTTGGCATTCACCATAAATATTTTACTTATAAACTATTAAGAACATAACAAGATAAGTAACTTCTTTGTTTCATCAACTGTTATGGTAAACTTGAAGGTAAATAGCGAAAAGAGTATGTACACTGAAAAATATTTAATTAATACACCGAAACTAAAAAGTATTTATAAGCCAAAAAAATCATATTTCGTGAAATTTATCATACTTGGACATGCTATAATTAATGCATTAAATGAATTAAAATGGTTGATAAGGCAGATAAATAAAAAAATTATGTTTTCACATTTCTTATATTCACATTAGTTTTGACGACGGCGCAAATACATTTAAGATATATTAAAAATTAGAAAAATACATAAAAAATAATGATGTACTTATTTGGTAGGACCCCTAGTGTTTGAAAAAATATAATTAAAACGAATTTTAAGAATTTGAGAAAACGATGTGTTCGTCGGTTCGAACCTACTCGCGGGTAGGTATATTTTTTCTGGAGTTCAACTTATAAATTTAAATATTATGTGATATAAATTTGGCTTGTTTTTAATAAAAGTAACCAAACTCATTAAACACTAACCATCAATAACTTACGGAACTGAAAAGTAAAAATAAACTCTTTAAACAAGCCTTTATATTTAATTTCCTTCTTTGTAGGTTCTTTCTAAGCGTTTTTAAAGCAATGGATTGCAATAACTGTCCAATCGATTAAATTATCCAGAAGTTAAATATAGATAATTTTTCCCTTCCTCCTGATTTAAAAAAAAATATTAGTTTATTCAGGGTTTGATAACCTTCGTTTTGTTATAAATAAAGACGTTGGCACCATCGAGAAATTTGCCAAAGAAGACTTATCAGAAATCCTGGAAGATGATTAAAAACAAAATGTTTTTGGAATATTTGCGAAAAATATTTCATCATTTAAGATCCTAACTGGCCATTTAAAACTTCTAGAATTTTTTGTAGATAAATGCAAAGCATATACTTATACAGACGAGTGAAACTAAAAATAAATTATTCGAAAAAAAAACGCACTTTATGAGGCATTGTTACTCCCCGAAACAACAAAAGGGCCAAAAGTGTGGAGGAAGTAAATTATACATCGCAAAATTCTCTTAACAGTACAGATTAGTACAGATAGTGTCTCATTTTTCATTAAACAAAATACTTGCATCACTCTGCATTACTTCAAATTACTCTGCATTACTCTGCATTACTCTGCATTACTCTGCATTACTCTGCATTACTCTGCATTACTCTGCATTACTCTGCATTACTCTGCATTACTCTGCATTACTCCGCATTACCCTGCATTACGTAAAATTTAGAGAAAATCTGCATTACTGGTACACATTATCAAAGGGTGGATGACCCCTCGCGTTAACCTTTGCTGGTGCTTTGTCTGTACTATTGCATGGGGAGGATTTTCTTCATATGCAAATTATGACAATTTATTACTCCGTCTCGGGTAAAACCGGTTTAGTCCGTAAACAAAACGATTCTAGTAAAATTTGGATTCTGTCTAAATTGTCCCAAAAACCAATTTGATTAATAATTGAATCTTGGAGGATAATCAGCCGGGGACATGGCATGTACCTTTTGAGCGTGATTAGGGTGTAGCAGTTGTTCTTGAAGGGTGAATAACCCACTTTGACGCATGGACTTGGACTGACAGCTTTCTTATACTATTAGAGGAATTTTCAGCAATCTCATTCAGAATTTCCTCCTCTAATTGAGGGTTCCTTCCTCTTCTTGGAGGCCGTTCTCCACCTTTACGCGGCAAAAAGTTCCTAAAATGGATTGGTAGAAAATTAGTTACTTTTAGCATTTTTAAAAATATTACTTGACTTTTTACCTGTTTCTCTTAAGCTACGATCGACCCTTTCAAAAGTTCTTTGGTGCTGTAAACGCCGATTTAGAAAAGTATCTGAATAAATTCTTCCTGCCTCCACACAATTACCGAGTGCTTGTCCATAACTTAGATGCATGTGAGCATTATTGAGATGTAAAAATAATTAAAGTATTTAAAAAATAAATTTTTAGCTCTGTAAAATGACACCTGTCAAAATTTTGGCCCAACGAGTGTGGTGGCAAGTCCGTTCCTGACTTCCCTGACAATGTAAAATATCTAATGTAGTGCGGTTTTATGAGTCTCTATGGCCTACACAAAATACTAAAATTTCATTAAACTATACGTGTCGGTTCAAAAGTTAGAGCCGAAAAGGTAAGTCGCTGGGTACCTCTTTGACAAAGTATAGTTATTTTGACCTCCCCTATATGCTTCCGAGAGTATGCCATATACTTACCGGACAACCTGTATAATATTATTGTTTGTGAAATTGTTATTGTGATGTAACATGGCTCAGCCGTAAATAAATAAATAAATAAATAATGATAATTTATTGCAAACATTGGCTATCTTTTATTTTTCTAACACGCCTATGGGTTTTGTTTCTTAATAACATCGCTACTTTATTTCCAACCCTAAATAGATTTTTAGAAGCCAAAATTCCTGCCTATTACAAACTTCAACGTAGAAGCTGTTTATAGAAACTAATTTTCTACCAAGATCTGCCGTCTTCCTGTGTGAGATAAGCGCTATACCAACTACGTACAAACTCTTAGTAATTTAATAGAGTTTGCATTTGTACGGTTTGCTAGGCAAAGCTCTTTAACGTTTTGTGTTCCAGTTTTACGAAGTGGCCCATCTTCGATTTATTTTACGTAAGATAAGCATCTTAAACAGGATTGATATAGTTACAGCCTACATAACTTAAATTGGACATCTTAATGCAAAACTCGACAAGACTTTTGTCAATTATGCAATTTGTGAAAATTGAGTTTTACATGCCATTTTGTTTGTTCTTTCAAAGGCTAGCGATTTCCACATTATTTTCTTGCAAATACCGACAATATCCATAAGATATTTGGTAGGGTAATTTGGGGGGAGATGGTGAATAAAACTTCAAATAATCGTATTTTTTTAAAAAACATATATAGAAAAAAGGAAAGATTTGCAAGGCATTGCATATAATAAACTTAAACATAATATAGGTAAACTAAATGCTATAAGGTTTAGGAAAATAAATAATTCAAAATAAAAAAAAAACAGTTCGTTCACCATCTCACCTATAGATGTATGGGTTAGTTGGTGAATAATATATGGGTGTGATGGTGATTCTAAAAATAACAATTGTAACGTCGCCATATTAGTTTTGTTTGTGCTTGGATACAAATTTTCCACATGTATCACAACTATTTCCATATTTGGTGCAATCCTCGTGCATCCAGCGCTCACACCGCACACACTTAATCCAATCAACAAAGAATGTTGGAAGCAATGCAGGAAGAACCTGGTAGTTTTATATTCTTCACCACATCCTACGCAGTAATCATTACTATTATCGCTTATTTCGTCTTCATCATCTAGTTCGGGTTCACTTTCCTCTGATGTGTCATGAATTTCTAATTTTATTTTTTTTTACAGTTGGTTTGGTTTCTTTCGCCTTGATCTTTTTTACTATTTTATTGCTCTTTACCAGCATATTTTCCTTTAAAACTTTTATATTGCTTTCTGTATTTAAAACTGACGCTAAATTTCTGGCCCTTTTGCGAACAGTTTCAATTCTAGGTAAGTTGGGAACGGGAGAAATTTTATAAAATGTAGGCATGGTAAGAATTCTGAAAATACCAAAATATCTACCAATAATATGTATATTACCGATTTTATAAAGGTTCACCATCTATCCCATATTAAGGTTCACCATCTGTCCCGTTTCCACGGGAGAGATGGTGAATTCCTTTACGGATAAACTGATAGAGGTTTACTTTAATTTTTGGGTTAAAACACAAATATGAACTTTAAACCATAAGTATTTGCAATTATAATATCTTAACTGATATTTTAACCAATAATTTTGAACATAAACTATCAATTTTAAATAAATTATATGTACAACGAAATAATTTGGTATAATTTGCTCACAAACTGATTAACAAGTTAACACAGGTGATTCATGCTACTAACAAATCGGATCAACAGAGCACAATGCGGCACTACCAGCGTTATCTGTCGAGCAGTAGATGAAAAAATGCCGTTCACCGTCTCACCCGGTTCACCATCTCCCCCCAAGTTACCCTATAGAAAAGCAGGCTTAGGTGCAAAAGCCGACGTGGCCAAGTGCTGTTTAAATTCAAACACCGACATGTCCACGTTAGCCAATAAGAACGACAGAACCAGTCACATGTTGTGTGATTAGCTGGAATTCCGTTTTATCATTTAGTTGTTTTGCATACATTACAAGTACGTTGTGAGAGGTAAGTTTATTTTTATATTCAGAAATTGTATAAAAGGCATGAGTGACCAAAATATTATTCCATCACAAGGTAATACAGCTTGAAAGAAGAACAAAGCTGCTAAAGTGAAGGTGATATTTAATGCCCATTTTTTGTTTGCTTTCGTTTTTTTAATAAAAAAATTCTAAATATTGATTTTATACACAGTATTCGACACTAATAATAATTGTGTATGCTACAAAAAAGCGCAAAAGAAAGTTAAGCTTCGGACATCCTCAAGTCTGTATACACTAGAAATTCCCAGCGGCTGACCCCTCGTCTGTTAATCAATTAAACTTTTTACTATGTATGTTTCATTAAAAAAACAAAAGTTTATAAAGGTAGCGCTTTTATGATTCACCCTGTATTATGTTTTTTTCTAAAAAAAAATTAATTTCAAAAAAATTAATTTGACGAGTCCGAGCGGTTCTTGATTAAGTGGACGGTATTCTATATAAAACTTATGACTTAATTTTTTTAAGTTTTGTATAGAGGTGCTGGAGTATGCTTTAATGGTGTCCAAAATCGACCCTAGATGTCGCCATGCGCATGCGCTGATGAGTCATGATATGGTGAAACGCGTCTAAGGATGGATCTGACGAAATTAAAGGAAACATTTTCTTCTGTTTCGCGCGTCCATGTTAAAAAACGAGCCGCTCGCGGCGAGTTTTATAACGGGACAAGTGATCTAACTGCTTTAAATATGCCAAAAATAGTTTTCTCATGGATCACAACAGGCCATGCCAGACGTCAACAGAATAAAACATTTTTTAATATTATTATACTACCAACCTTTAGTTTAAAACATAAAATAACTGTTTCATATTAAACTTGTTTCGATACTGAAAACGATATCGTAAAAAATTTCATATGAAACAAAATTTAAAAAAGTTCTTTAAAAAATTGATGTAAGCTTTGAAATCTGGAGTATCTATTATAAAGTTTAGCTTTTTAGAACTTGATTGCGTTTTCTAAAGTAGATTTTATGAAACCAAAATAGAAAAAACAATTTAAACAATAATTGATGTGACCCAACCAAATAATTAGGTTTTATTTGCTCTCTCTCTCTCTACTCTAAAGTTCACCTATAAAACGATATTATAGCATAAATTACTTTTTCCAACAGACGTGTGGAAAAATCAATTTTCCGCACTGATATCCGTGCGGAAAATTGGTTTTTCCACACTAGTGCGGAAACATTTTTCGGCACGATTATGTCAAAAATCCGTGCGGAAAATTGGTTTTTCCACACTAGTGCGGAAAAATTTTTCGGCACGATTATGTCAAAATCAATAATATATCAATTATAACTTGTAGTTATTACTTTTTTTCTCAGAATTAGTTACTGTTACATATGTATGTGATTAGTTAATATAGTTAATTAAAAACTATTAAATTTCTTTGAAATATGTGTTACTTATTTCCACACGTCTGTAGAAAAACTATTGTACCTGACACGTGCGGAAAATGTTGTCCCTGCACTCGGCTGCTTAACCGAACTCCGCTACGCGTCGTTCGGTGAACGGCAAACTCGTGCGGAAAAATTCATTTTCCGCACTTGTTAGGTAAATAGCTATTTCCTACGATCGTGGGGAAAAGTTACTTTTCGGCACGATTTATCGTGCGGAAAGTACCACTTTTCCGAGCAGTTGGAGATATTGTTTTATGCATTAGCAACTGTCAAACAATCGAACATTGACAATCAACAACTATAGCCTTTTCTAGTTTCATCATTTTCGTGCGGAAAGTACCACTTTTCCGAGCAGGTGGAGATATTGTTTTATGCATTAGCAACTGTCAAACAATCGAACATTGACAATCAACAACTATAGCCTTTTCTAGTTTCATCCTTTTTGCAAGTTTTTGTGGTAAAATGGATAGCGAAGAACAGTTCAAAGGAGAAGGTTTTTCAGAAGACATCATAGAGGCTATCAACGCAGCAAATAGTACTCTGATTCCAGAAAAATCTAAAAAACTTTACAGAAATGTAGTACAAGTACATATTATGCTCCATCAACGCTATGGTCGAAATATTCGATGTTAAAATTAATCATAAAACTTGAGAAGGACCTTGATATAAGCAATAAAGATTTTTGTAATATTTATACGTAAATATGTGTTTATATGTAAATCGTGCGGAAAAGTAACTTTTCAGCACTACTAGCACTAGCAACTTTTCCGCACGATTTGTTAAATTAATGAATACCTTATCTAAAACTCTCAATAAAGTAAAATACTTGCAAAATAAATATATTTTTTTTGCCAGAACCTTAATAATTTTTGTAATTACAGTATATTATTACGAACCTAATTGACGTTTATCTGAGAACTATATCGATCGTAAGAAAACTTTTGTACCTAACACATGCGGAAAGTGTCTTTTCCGCACTTGTTAGGTAAATAACTATTATACTACATTTTGAAACTGAAAATCCCTTACATGGGAAAAAAGTTTGAGGATACATCTTTCAATATTTTTAAACTGAAATAAATCGTATATAATTGGTTAAATCCGTAACAGTTGGTTAAAACATGGGTTTATTTTATATGCATAAAACTCCTAAAATCCAATCCTGTCTCTTCGAATCGCACCCCATATTTAGTTTATGCCACGATACCCGCCATACCACACATTCTCCTGTCATGGCTTCGTTAAGCAGTATGTTTTGAGTGCTCAACGCTTCTCTTGTTGTAACTTCCGTCATGCCAGCGAGATGCGGGATCGATATCGAACCCTGTGAGATGAATCGGAAGTCCGAAAAGTATCACTTTCGGCAAGAAGGATGATCCTTTTCGAGATTGAGTTAAGGGAATTGACAATAAGTAGGGTAGCGGGACCTAGGGTGTCACAAATATCTGGAACATTGCGAATATTTCAAAAACTACTGAATATAATTTTTTTAATAGTCTATGCCTTCAGGGTGGAATTTTTAACTGGAATAAAAATGTAGTAATAGAAAGCCTCTTTGTTTGCTGAAAAAATAAAAAACTACTAATTTGTCCCTCTTTTGGGGGTAGAAACCGCCGCCGGGAGTACACGAAATGTTCTCTGCATAGAGTGTTTCCTGACAGGCCCATTTCAAGCAAAACTATAGCCCTGAATCCTGAATATTGTTCGTAATTGAGAGGTACTGTAAGTAATAAATGCAACTGCTCAGAGAAAAATAATAATGCGCTCGATGGTAGAGCAGAGGAAAATAATGCAGATTTAGAACCTTTATAGGTACTCCATGTAGAAGAAAATAATGAAATTATCACCGGGCTTCTTGGCAAAACTGTAGGAAAGCATCACCCACAGTACTGCGCAAATGACATAAGTAAATATCATCCGTATAAATATAAAAAAAATCAGGAATTAAGGAAAGGTGATGAAATACGAAGAGCAAACTTTTGTTTTGAAGTACGTAACGATAGGGAATTCTTAAGCAACCTTCACATTAAACAATAAACCAAATGTTTAAACCTGAAGATATGACAGTAAAGGAAATTAACACAGTATATAGGACTCAATACCCTCAAAAGATAAAAGTGTATTGCTATGGATAAAGGAGTATTATTACTAAGTTTTATTCGCGGATATCAAAGTACCGTGCGAGCAAAAATTATTTGCATCAAAGAGGGCTTGGATTAAAAAACGTACAGCTTGGTTTAGATCACAATGATATAATATGGGGACGATATATCTAACCAAATCTAGGTTAAAATTTTGTCAAATTCATATTGACATGATATGCCAAACTAATGAGTAATAAAATAAGTATACAAAAACAAATTTATTTTTGTTGTTTACAAAATTAACAAAGTAAAAATATACAGAAAGAATAAGAAAAATAATTACATAAATTGCTAAAACTGGCCACCGCCATGCTCCAAGCATAAATTCACACGTCTCTTCATATTTTCGAAAGTATTGACCAGCATCTCTGGAGAAATGTTACCACATTCTTGGACAACCCTTTCTTCTAATTGTACTAAATTTGCAACTGGTGTTTCAAAAATAGTGTTCTTTAAATAAGGAAAAACGAAGTAATCCATAACCGTTAAACAAGGTGATCTAGGTGAGAATTCAATGTCTGATCGAAAACTGATCAATCTGTCGTCGAAAAAATTGCGTAAGTAGTTAATAGTTTCGGCGGCCGTATGGACGGTTGCACCGTCCTATTGAAAATATCCAAAACGTAGTTCGTCGTTAAGTAATTTTATTGCTCCACAAATGGATTCAAAATATTGTCTCTATACCGCTGTGCTGTAACTGTGTCATGGAAAAAATAGGACCAACAATTCTTCGGGAAACAGCTAACCAGATACCAATTTTTTGAGGGTGCAAGTGGACTCTACAAAAAAAATGGGGATTTTCACTACTCCACATGCGTGTATTCTGAGAATTCACATAATCGGAGAGGTGGAACCAGGCTTCATCGGAAAAAATGTCAGGTCTAATAAATCATTTATTTCCAACAAATTTTGGGTAAACCATTAAGAGTAATTCCTGCGTCTTTCAAAATCTGCGGCCTGTATTTCTTGGAATACTTGCACTTTATAAGGAAACAAATTTAGCTGCTTATTAAGAATAGTCCTGCATGTTCCATAAGATCTTCCCACTTCTTGGGACAGGCGTCTTATACAATTTGTTGGCGTATTTTGCATTATTTCACGAACGTTTGCAACAGGGTCGGAGGATATATATCAAGCGATATAATATATCGTGATATATATATATCATGATATATATCATGATATTTATAGTTTGATATATATATCATGATATATTCAATATTTTTTTTTTTTTAATTTCGATTATTCAGAATATATCAATCGAGAAATCAAACAAAAAAAAAAGTTGTTATGGTTTTAACTAATATTAAGGGTGGGTCCGTTTTGAAAATATGTTCACCTTTTTTGTTATTGGAGATCTTATAATTATTAACCTTTGTGATTTATCTGTTTAGTCATTACTCATTAGTTTAGGTCATGTTTTTTAAAGTCAGTTTACTTTAATAAGTATCCTACAAAAATATTTAGTTTTCAAGATAAAGTAGGTAGTATGTTTTTGATCGAAATAGTTGTCCTTTCATTAAAAAGAAATATCTTAATATGATATACATGTCGGATATATATTCAAGAACCATCATTGTCTCCAACCTTCAAACAGTCACATTTCCTAGGCAAGTTTACCGATTTGATCTTAGAGTAATCTACAAAACATTACCTATCCTTTTTACACCGACATGTATTTTTACTTTATCAATATGCCCTTAATGTTGTTTAATATAATTTTTGGTTTCAGAAGACATCAAGATTGTTTCACAAAAATGGCGGTTACAATATATCCAAATATGAAACTTGATTGGTAAGTCTCTTATAACTAATTCCCCAAGTATTATTAGTGGCTTTCAAAATCTAATGCCATTTCAAGTGTTTCCACGTATTATAACAGTATATTATTATAATTTGTGCAAAATAACAGCAACTAAACATCATTCGACTGTGTAAAGCATTTTCATTAAGTATTAAATAAATTTTACTACATAATGCATAAACTTATAATTATTATAACCCATGTTTATATTTAATCATGTGGAAATAACCGTGTAGATCCACCAGTTCCACAAATTGTTGTCATGAGTAAACTACTCGTGTATGAATTATTCCCAGTCTACAATATTTTTTTCGGTTCGTAGTCGTAATAGACCAGGTCTGAAGCCTTTGAAAATGGTAAAAAGTGAAAGAAAATAATAGTAGGATGAAACCCATTGGAAAAGGAAGAGAATATAACAAAAATGAAAGAAAAAATAATTTACGGGGGATCCGAGGTCGGGAAGTGGAAAGGGGTGAGTTTTTAAGGGTAGAAAACGATTTATCTCGATTTCCGGCAAAACTACAAGTCCTATCGAAAAACGATAAATGGCAAAGTTGTAGGTAATAAAAAGATCTACAACTTTTGTATTTACACTTTTTTCACATAACCTCAAAATGTATGTGAAAAATTGAAATAACCAAGTTTTTGGTTTTTTATTTTTATCTTTTACAAAAAAGAATTTTTTTTTCACGAAATTTGGTGAAAACATTTTCACGTCAAAATATCTGTTTTTTTAAAAAAGTCGGTGGGCTTTTTGTTCGTTGAAATCTCTACCTTCTGATGGTGTAAAAAATATACATTACTATGGTAAATGTTCTCAAAAAATGCAAAGAAACGAAAAAAACTCGATTCCGATTTTTTTTTTAAATCATTATGTACAATTTTGAGCTATTTATTAAAATTTATACTTTAATTACTCGAAAAACGTATGATTCCATGTTACATTGATATTATTAAAGTATAAATTTTAATAATTAGCTCAAAATTGTACATAATGATTAAAAAAAAAAGTTCGGATTCTAGTTTTCTTCGTTTCTTTGCATTTTTTGAGAACATTTACCATAGTAATGTATTTTTTTACACCATCAGAAAGTAGAGATTTCAACAAACAAAAAGCCCACCGACTTTTTAAAAAAAGCAGATATTTTGACGTGAGAATTTTCGATATTAAGTCAAAATAAGGTGAAAAAATAAATATTTTAAATCAAAAAAATTACAGTGTGTTTGGGACATAAAAAGGTATGTTTTCACCAAATTTCGTGAAAAAAAAAATTTTTTGTGAAATATAAAAATAAAAAACCAAAAACTTGGTTATTTGAATTTTTCACATAAATTTTGAGGTTATGTGAAAAAAGTGTAAAAACAAAAGTTGTAGATCTTTTTATTACCTACAACTTTGCCATTTAACGTTTTTCCATAGTTTTGCCGGAAATCGAGATAAATCGTTTTCTACCCTTAAAAACTCACCTTCTTCCACTTCCCGACCTCGGATCGCCCGTAAATTATGTTTCCTTTCATTTTTGTTATATTCTCTTCCTTTTCCAATGGGTTTCATCCTACTATTATTTTTTTTTGGTTTCAAATATTATCGACCCTGGTCTATATTGTATGAAAGGCGAATTGTTAGTTGTTTAGAATTGTATTAGTAGGAAATATTATTCAATCAATTATTAATGTATCAATAAAATTGATGAATTGAATCTCGAGTCGTTTACCAAAGCTGTTAAAGCATATTCGTTCCCAAAAATAAAGAAGTTGTCCTGGATATCAAACATTGGTTTAGTGGTTCCCTTGATAATGTATTAGCTTCCTTGGCACGAAGGACCTTCAAAAAGTACTATTTTAATGTAAAATTAATAGAGAAGCAAATATTTGAGGGTATATAGCAATATAGGATGGTGGAACGGTCCATGCTATCTACACAGATTTCTCCAAGGCCTTTGATAGGGTCAGTCATCGGGTACTTTTGGCCAAGCTTGAGGCTCTTGGTATTCATGGTCCTCGGCTGAAATGGTTTGAAAGCTATATCTATATAATCGAACTCGGGTTGTTAAGGTTCATAACTTCACTTCGAGGGTGATTGAGGTTACTTCAGGGGTGCCCCAGGGCTCTCATGTGAGTTTTAACTTATTTATTAATGATATTCATAAATGTTTTAAATTTTCCCACTATATCTTTTATTTGCCGACGACCTCAAAGTGTTTTCTCGTATCAGCCCTTCCCAAGATTATGAAGTATTACAGTTGGATTTGATCAACCTCATGAACCAGTGTAAATTGTATGGAATGGAACTTAATGCTTCAAAGTGTCACTTGATGTTGTTCTCTAGGTCTGCCACTCCACCTAAATACCGATATGTTATTGGGCAGGATGCACTGAAACTTGTGGAACGTGTGGTTGAAATAGTATTGGATCGCTCTCTTGGTTTCGTGCTACATATCACAAATGTTAAGAGGAAGGCACTAAAATTGTTAGGGTTCATAAAGATATCTTGGAGAGATTTTGTGAGTCCACAATCCTTAAAGTCTCTGTACTGTTCTTTGGTAAGACCCAACCTGGAGTATGCCTCCTCAGTGTGGAGTCCATTTTATGCAACACATATTTAAATAGTTTGGAAACTGACCAGCACAAGTTTCTTGGATATTCAGCATTTAGAATCCTGGATGGTTATGTTATGTCCCGACCTTCAGTCTGTATTGGGTCTGGTTTCACTTGAGGTTCGCCGTAAGAGGCATGATTTAAAATTATTATACAATATCTTAAACCATGTTTACCATTGTCCGGATCTGTTGGTGAAGATTCCACTTTTTGTTCCACCCAGAACCAACATTTTACTTTCTATCAGCCATTTAATCACACAAATTGTGCTTCAAGTTATTTTCTGCAGAGGTCTATCAGGTTGGCTAACTTTTATTTTAACGATTTGGACTTTTTTTCATCTTCTTCGAGTTTTTATATGAACCTGCGTCTGGTTACCTGATATTAAGGTGCTCCTTGCTGATTTTTCTCTAGTTCTTATTTACGTTTATGTTTTTCTACACTGTAATATTTTGTAATTGGTGTTAATACTAATGTTAATTTTGGGTCTGTTAATTTCAACGTATAGTACCTGTAGTAAGTACCTATGTTATAATATGCATTATTTGTTAATTATTGTAATTTTGAAAAATGGTCCAAGCTCGTTAATAAATAAATAAATAAAATTTAAATCATGGGATTTCCTACTGCAAAATATTTTCAATTTAAAAAGCTGACTGCATATCGCTATCCAATACTAACCATACTTATTTAAGGAGGTCAATTTTACAAAAGAGAAAACATAACATTAAGGATGAGAATTTAATCCTACAGCAAGATTGTTACTTTATCATATTTCACCCATCCCAAGTCCTGAAATATTATTTTGTCCTTGACCTCAGGTTTTCGTACCGGCCTAAAGTAAATTTATTTCCATTGTGTTCATCGGCCTTTCAAAGCTACTTCAATTTAAGCTTAAGCCTGCCTGCCTGAGAACGTCAATATAAACTTCGAAGTACATAATACTCGAGATACGCTCGACTAGATACATGGGTATATTAAATAGTTTTTGATTTATTTTCCATATTTAACCAAGCTTTTAGGCGATATTTTGCTCTAGTGAATGTAACCGATATATAATAACATAATATAGACCATTAAGTGTCCACCCTCTCAACGCAGAATTCCAATGCATAAAAGCTATGGGTTTCACTTACTTTACTTATTAGGTACTTTCCTTTTTCTTCTTTTAAAGAGCAAAACAAAGTAAAAATCTTCACAACGTCGTAAAATCATATGAGAAATGTAGAGGGGCTTACATAACAAGGGGGGAGAAAAAAATCTTAGCTGTGTTAGGTTTAGAACCAGTTTAAACGCGGAGCTAGCTAAATTTGGGCAAATTTAGCCAAGTGCACCGATTGGCTATAACTCGTGTAATACATAACCCGAGGGTTAAACTTAACTCGTGATTAATTTTAATTCAAGTGCACCGCGCTTGCGTTACCTAATCCGAAGTTAATATAATTTTATCATGACAACCAGTGGCGCACCCAGGGGGGGGGGGCAAGGGGGCCTGCCCCCCCCCCCTCCAAAAACCCCCAATGAAATAAAAATTATGAAAGTGGATAAGTATTTTAAAAAGTCAATTTTCTTAGATTTACCTCACGGGCCTCGTTTGAGGGGGACCAGGTGGGGCATTTGCCCCCCCCCCCCTGGAAGTTGACTTATTGATAAAAGTTGACTTATTGAGGTTTAATATGGTTTGATTGAATTTATGAATTTATTATTTCGAGTTTTCCTTTATATTTTTGTTATTATTTTGGGGTAGTAAAGACTTATTTTAATAAAAATAAACAGTTTTAATGCCAAAACGACTATGAATGTTTGAGAAACAATTTTAGCTCATTAAGTATTGAGCAAAAAATTGAAATTAAAATTAAGGGAAGACCTAAACTCTCGAAATTAACTTGATACATACCACAAAGTGTAAATCTAGGGACTTTATTGTTATTGATAAGTTTGCTGCAAATAAAAACAGATGAATGAACTTTACTTTTAAACAATGTACCCACTAATGAAAAATAAATGAGCCTGTCTATTTTTTATCTTATTTCATTTTCAATAGAATAAGAAGGTAATCATAAATTTTTGAAATATTTACTATAATAATTATTGACCAAATTTGGGCGTGGTCTTAAAAAAATTTCGCCTGCGGCGCATTTCGCCTACAGCAGGCTTTTAGTACACCCCCAAGTTAACAAGTCACAAGCCGCCAATGCCCCCCCCTAAGAAACCGTTTACCGACTGGCTATTGCGATCTTCCCTGCAAGAATACCTGTTAAAAAAGCTCCAAAGTTCTAGAAAAATGCGTAACTTAAAAGTTTATTAAAAAATTTGCTTCCAGCACTGGTTGGCGGGCCCCCCCTAACATAAAATCCTGGGTGCGCCGCTGATGACAACGTCGCAAAATTTAGGGAATTTTTGGTTTAGTGTAGTGGGAATATTTGGTTTAGTGTAGTGGGAATAGTTATTGTTGGCGATTTTTTAACCCGCACTGCACCAGTTTCGTTTGTGACCTACTTAACCCATTACAATAAAATTTTTGTCTGATTATTTTTTATTTAATATTGTTATATTTTTTAAAACAAGACCGGTGTCAAAACATGGACAAAAAAAGAGCCAGAGGAGGCAATTTTTTGCTGGGAGAAAAAAGGCTGCTAATAAACTTAGCACATAAGCATTGCGCAGTTATTGAGGATAAAAAAGAAACCGATGATACGTGTGTTTAAGCTAAAAATAAGGCTTGGGAACTAATTTGTCGTGAATTTAATTTGCTGTGCTTTAGCTGAGGTCCTTTTACGTAACTTTTAAATAGCAAAGCAAAGCATAACAAAAATATTTTCCTCCCCCTTGCCGCGGTTAAGTATGCCCCTCTATATTTCACTTGACAAGTTGACATTTTGATTCAATTTATCCATAATGATTTCGCAAAACTGAATTCTTCACTCAATTCTTGTAACAAATGAATTTTATATGGTTTGAATTTTTCTCTTTTGGTAATTTTTTAAATGAAATATCGACTTTATATTATGATTTAAAGCCCGCTATTGCGTCGAATTTATTGGATTTGCTACCACATCTAACATGGCATTTAGAGAATTTTCTTCATTAGTAACGTTTACCGGTCTTCCACTTTTTGGTCGATCTTTCACACCTCCAGTTTCATGAAAACGCTGCAATGTTTTGGAAACAGTTGATTTAGTTACAGGTTCCCGATCTGGATGCAATTCATTAAAAATATTCACCACTTGGGTAAAACTCCGTGTTCTATCGCCGTACCCTATCATCATTAAAATTTCAATGCGCTCGGTATCACTTAAACGTGCCATTTTTACGCGAAAATTGTTCACAAATTGTAAATGTAAGTATTTTTGGCATATCTGTTGTCAAGATGACAAAACAACATTGTTATGGAGACAAATATTTTCTAAGGTAACTTGATGGACTAAAAAATTAATGAATGTAATAATTTATTTGAAAACGATATTCGAAACTCGATATCTCGAAAACGGTTAAGATTGGGTATGTGGTGTGCTTAACATTTTTTTTAGAATCTTGTGAATAATTGAAATGTTGAATAATTTCCATTTAAAATAAAGTAACTTTATTCTTCCATGGCTTTTTGACTGATCCTGTATACTTAGTTTATGTGCAGTGTAATAGATTTCTAAAAACCCTAAAAGTTTTGTATTTAACATTCTTCGCTAGCTATGTTACTTTAGCAAATAATCGACCGTTTCGATACATAAAAGCGACCCTGTATATAATAAAAAGGCGAAGGGCACACTTTATTTCTTATTCAGTTTAATTAATTGATAGTTAGTTTAAAATAATACTTATAAGATTGTGCTTACATAACTGCAATGTAATCTGTTTTTACGTCTGCTCTAAAATAGCGACTAACGCAAACCAAAGCCACAACATAATATTCTTTAACTGTGGGTAGACGTTACCGCATAATAAATTAAGTAGTCTCTTGCCTTGGAATAAAATGTCACAGAAAAACGTTTTTCCTTAGTAATTTAAATTTATTCCGTTGGGACATTTATTTGTAAACCTTCGTAAACCTTTCATTGGACTTTGGATTTGGAATAAGAAGCTCTAAAATGTTGAATAAACATTGGAAAATAAATAGGGAAAAGTCAGATTAGTAACCGGGAATAACAAAACGACCCTTAATTCCTTAATTTTTTTTCGCTTTTCTTGCTTTAAATATTTAAAATAATGATGATCCATGGCCTTTTTACGAACAATCAAAGTATTATAGTCTATTAAATACATAAAATAAATAATTCGGTGCCCGAGCTAGTGAGGCGTGCGCAATTTCATTTTTATGAATATTTCGTTTATTTTTCCCTTTGTTCAAAAAGCAGTAAAGGACCGTATTTGGGTAGAAAAACCAACGATCTGGTACATACAGTGTCACCAGTAAAGTCCGCATCATATGGGATTTTTTTTATTAATAACTTTAGTCGAAATTTGACTTTGGCATCACGTTCTGCTTCGATCGAGATGAAAATTAAGCAAAAAAAAAGCAGTCACGTAATTCGCATTATCTGTCAAATTTTAATTATTTCCAAAAAATAATTCAAAAGTGGGGTTCTGAAAGTATCGAAAAACGTTATTTTCTAGCCCACATGCAACATTTTAGCTGCATAAGATAATTTTGATTTTTTACCCATATTTTGTAAATTGCACCACTTTTGCAAAATAAGACTCAACGCAACCTACATAAAACTTCTTAGTTTTGACAATGCTTTATTTCAAATACATTTTCTTTAAAGTAGCGCCCGCCATATTAAATGTGTGTTTTTCTACAAAATCAAAATTGGGCTATTAAAATTTGGTCGCCTGTGATGCAAAGTTTATTTGTTTTTGACCCTGTATAAGGTAACTTCATAAAATAAGTATTTTTGAAAACGTAGTTTGTGTCTGAAAGTAATACACCTTAATATGAGGACAAAAAAGAACACAGTGTCATGAGTAAAGTGTTCATTACGTGGAAAATAAACTTTAGTGATGGGTAAAAAATCAAAATTATCTTATGCAGCTGAAATTTTGCATGTGGGCTAGAAACTGCATTTAAAAAAACTTTATCTAATAATTTTTTTCGATATTTTCAAAAAGTATTGAAATATTTTTTGGAAAAAATTTAATTTTGACAGATAATGCGAATCACGTGACTACTATTTTTTTGCTTAATTTTCATCTCGATCGCAGCAGAACTTATTGCCAAAGTCAAATTATGAATAAAGCCATAATTAAAAAATCCCATAATATGATGCGGAGTTTACTGGTCACACTGTAGAATAAAATAATCGGGTCTCAAATGAACAAAAATATTTTAGACTGGAATATGATATATAGATATGTGACTAAAATGCCATATTTCACGTTTTTGACATCAGAAAAAATTGTGCTCTAAATTATTTTTAACTTGTTTTTTGCCATGAGCGTAACGAATTACCTCATAAATTATTTCATTACCCAATATCTATTGTCTGTCGCCATCAATAAATTATAATAAACGAATTGTTTGTACTGTTAATAATGCTAAACACGTTACCACTTAGACCTATTAAATTCATTACCTAGTTGTAAACAAAATTTTATTACTAAATATACCAATGGAAAAATTATAAACCGTCGAATGATTTTTAGCTGCTTATTTTGCATTCTATTTTAAAAATTTTAATTGGTTTTTCGCATGCCACATTTATTAAACACACATGTCACCTATTTAAACACCTCACATTTTAATATTGACCTTTGTAGAGATTGTAGAGTGGTATAATATAACTAAAAAAAATTGGACTGGGCAAATTTTAATAAAACTTGAATTTATTTTGATTTCGTAGAGCTGCCGATTACTAAAGAGTTAGCAGCCATTACAACGTTTAAAATATGTATTATAGACCATTATATTATTGAATTGTTAAGTTAACTATCATAGTTTAACCTATACCTACACCACGTATCGCAGTTTGTATGAAAGGCTCTAGAAAATGTATTTCTTATTATTAAAAGTCCACACTAGTGACGCGTTCGTTATCCCTCGTTTATTTTTCGTTTTCTCCCGTCCCGTCTCTGGGTAGCAGTTACCTACATTTACCAGTTGAAAAACATTTTGTTGATAAATTAATAAGAGGAAAAAACGAAATTTGATGAAATTTGTCCATATTTCTTTTTCTGCTTTTCTTAATTTGTTTTTCAACAAAAAACTGTAGGTAATACTTCAAAGAGGGGTATTAGGCCGATTTAAAAAAAAAGAAGTACCTAACGAAATATTGATCAGAAAACGAAATGACACATACGTCACGTTGCTCTTAAAATTGACAATGCATTCAAAATTTTATTGCTTTTTAAAGCTATTTTAGTACAACTTGTTACTAAAATCGAGCTTTGTACTTATGTAGGTATAGACCAGGGTTGAAGCCTTTGAAAATGGTAAAAAGTGAAAAAAAATAATAGTAGGATGAAACCCATTGAAAAAGGAAGAGAACATAACAAAAATGAAAGGAAAAATAATTTACGGGCGACCCGAGGTCGGGAAGTTGAAAGGGGTGAGTTTTTAAGAGTAGAAAACGATTTATATCGATTTCCGGCAAAACTACAAGTCCTATGGAAAAACGTTAAATGGTAAAGTTGTAGGTAATAAAAAAATTTACAACTTTTGTATTTGCACTTTTTCACATAACGTTAAAATTTATGTGAAAAATTCAAATAACCAAGTTTTTTATTTTTATCTTTTACAAAAAAAAAATATTTTTTCACGAAATTTGGTGAAAACTTACCTTTTTATGTCCCAAACACACTGTAATTTTTTTGATTTAAAATATTTATTTTTTCACCTTATTTTGACTTAATATCGAAAAAGCACCCTAATTTTCAATCGAAAATTCTCACGTCAAAATATCTGCTTTTTTAAAAAAGTCGGTGGGCTTTTTGTTCGTTCAAATCTTTACTTTCTGATGGTGTAAAAAAATATACATTACTATGGTAAATGTTCTCAAAAAATGCAAAGAAACGAAAAAAACTCGAATCAGAAATTTTTTTTTTAAACATTACGTACAATTTTGAGCTATTTATTAAAATTTATACTTTAATTACTCTAAAAACGTTAGATTCTATGTTACATTGATAAACAAAAAATTCCAAGTCGAAATATACTACTATAAATAACCAAATAATAAAGTTAATATTTAATAAGACATCTACAATATTTTGCATTTTTTGAGAACATTTACCATAGTAATGTATATTCTTTTTACACCATCAGAAAGTAGAGATTTCAACGAACAAAAAGCCCACCGACTTTTTTAAAAAAGCAGATCTTTTGACGTGAGAATTTTCGATTGAAAATTAGGGTGCTTTTTCGATATTAAGTCAAAATAAGGTAAAAAAATAAATATTTTAAATCAAAAAAATTACAGTGTGTTTGGGACATAAAAAGGTAAGTTTTCACCAAATTTCGTGAAAAAATTTGTTTTTTGTTAAAGATAAAAATAAAAAACCAAAAACTTGGTTATTTGAATTTTTCACATAAATTTTGAGGTTATGTGAAAAAGTGTAAATACAAAAATTGTAGATCTTTTTATTATCTACAACTTTGCCGTTTACCGTGTTTCGATAGGACTTGTAGTTTTGACGGAAATCGAGATAAATCGTTTTCTACCCTTAAAAACTCACCCCTTCCACTTCCCGACCTCGGATCGCCCGTAAATTATTTTTCCTTTCATTTTTGTTATATTCTCTTTGTTTTTCAATGGGTTTCATCCTACTATTATTTTTTTTTGTTTCAAAAATTATCGACCCTGGTCTAGTAAGTAGTTCTTTCGTAATAAGGAGCGCGTGGCGTAATTAAGGGGGGGGGGGGGGGGTGGAAGACCTGACAGGGCGTTCAATATCATCAGCTACTTCAAATATTTGACGAAGTCTGATATTTAAGACTCGCAGAAATATAACCCGGCATGGACCTCTACATGGCTCTCTGTGCAACACAAAATTTGTTTTGGGCCTTTTTTGTTAGCGGGTTAAAGGGTTTAATTCCGGTTAAACTGGTAGTTCCATAATGTTGAGTCACCTGTAAAAAAATGCAGTTTTATGTCGTATACAAATCCCCCATTTTATTCCATTATCTTGAAAACAAAAAAGTTAGAGGGGCGAACCACCATCGGTGGACACCCGGTCTATTATTAACAAAAAATACTTGGGTTTTATTAGGGTATTTAAAAAAGCTAAAATATACACTAATATACAGTGTATTCTATTTAAAATATTAAAATACTAAAGTGAGCCACAACTTCCGGTATAACCGGAAGTGATTGAAACGTGAAATTACAATATTTTAAAAGTTCAAAGTCAATTATGTCTGCTACCAAATTGAAAAAATGATAACTTTACCCGTTTCCGAAATCTTCTAATAGGCTATTTAACGTGAATTACCCTGTATAATAATTTACACAGCAAAACGTTGAACCTTAGCCTAATGATAATAGTAAAAGCAAAACTTGCCCAGTCTATAGTATACAGGATAATTCAAGTGCTACATGAATCACCCTATATATATTCTTTCTTAATAATAATCATTGTTAATATTGGGTTACCTTAGACACCAAACCGTTTGATTAGTTTTAGAATTGCACAATATTTTGTCCTAGGGATAGAAGGAAGACTTTTGTATATCGTATGATCTATATATTGTTTAACAACATAGTCTATGTAACTAACTTCAGTTGGTGTTATTTCAAAACGGTAACTGTTTTATGACGAATACGGTAACTAATAGAAATATCGCGGAAAATATTATATTAGATCTAGATGAGCCGCTCGCCGAACATTCTATTCGAACAAAAAATACGTCAAAGTGTTTTACAGTATAGGTAGCAGGAGCGTAGTAGCCTCTAGACTGCAACTTTAAAATATAGGTTGCATAATATCGCTAATTGGAACCTAAGGGTGTCTCTAATGTTTTATTACCTACCTAAAAAATTAACTGAAAATATTTTTATCATCATACTCCTGCGGATTGTGATTATGAAACATAATGCTCAAATTGTCAAAGTAACAGTTGTCCGTGTTAAAAATAATATATTTGTGTGCACTGGCGGCGGTATAAGCCATAAAAATAACAAAGAAAAGGACCAAGTGAGCGAAAAAATAACTTTTTAAGAGAAACCAATTTTTAATAACAATAAAAATAATAATAAACAATCTTTATTCAAATATACATTACAGTAAACTAAAAGCGAATAATTGTGGTATATCGGACAAATGTGTAACTGTTTTTTATATTGGAATACACAGGGATCCAAGCGCAATGGATACCCTGGGGCGGGTAGACCACGACGGCCGTTTCATCGTTGTTAGAACTGTAACAGCCTTTCACAAAAGCAATGCGGCCATCAATACACCGTAGCGCCATCCCAGCGGAATTAACTTCAATATAAAAGGCAGTCACACTGGTAATCATCAAAAGGTAGACAACTAAATAAACCACTAATTGCATTACAATCCAGTATAGGGAACGCTATTTGCGTTTATTTAGTTGTTTACCTTTACCAGTGTGACTCCTTTCTATTATTGCCAGTGTGATTGCCTTTTATCTTGGAGTTAACTCCGCTGGGATGGCGCTACGGTTGAAAAGGCTTAAAAAGCTTACCGCTGTTGTCGGGATTGCTTGGGTTATGGCTGCCCGTAGAGTCCTAATAAAGACGAAACGGCCGTCGTGGTCTACCTGCCCCAGGGTATCCATAGTGTTTGGATCACTGTGTATTCCAATATAAAAAACAATTACACACTTGTCCAATATGCTACAATTAATTTATTCTATTCAATGTCATCTGAAAGGGCGAAGTTCATCCTTTGCTAGTAACAAGGGTTGGTCTTCCACTTAACCTTAGTTCAGTCGGACTATGTAATTGAATGTCTAACATAATCGGAGGAAAACAATAAAAATTAAAATTTATATAGGTACACCCTTAAAATTCATCCCAAATTAAATAACAAAATAAAGATAGTGTTAATAACATTATATAAATTTTGTACTAATGCAAAAATATTAATAAGTAAAGATACTGCAGGAGACGGATTAAGGAAAGAAAGAAAAGGCACGACTCAAAAGCAGAAAACTTTAAACACCCAATAATATCCTTTTATATATATTTAAAAAAAGTTACAATAGATTTAGTTTAAGGTCTAGACCAATAGAATGATAAATAGCGGATACGTTATAAGAAAAATTACGCAAAAACAAAGCAGTTTTATGGATAGGCGGTGTAATGGTGCCCTTAAATCTAACGTTAAGATTGTGTGTGTATCTCTGTACGGAAAATTATTTTTGTGTGTAAATATGACGGACTTCTAAGCAATATTATTTTGTGACGTATTAACATTTAAAAAAGCTGATACAGGAAGCGGGAGATTGGTTTATTTATTTACGAATGGATTACCAAATTTATTGTATTCGTTTAAAATTAGTAACCCCTATTAGTATCAAACACGACAGTTAATGCAAGCTATTACAATACATGAACAACTTGCCGCAACTTTAAGATTCCTTGCCACACGTGAAAGTTACGAAGAATTATAATTTTTGATTATATTTTGACCATTTCAGGGGATATGTTTCCTAACGACCGTCCGCAGGAGTGTAATATAAAAAAATACAATAAAATGTATTTTAAATCAAAAATTAAAAAACTTTCAGTAATTTTTTTTAGATATAGGTACTAATATTATAATTAAGCACTTTCGGGTGTCTATTAGCGATATGCCATCTAGTTTCAACCTGCAGTCTGTGAGCTACTAGCTACCTACTGCTACCTTCTACTGATCTAAAACATGCACAATCCGTTGTTTTGGCTCGAATGTTCGTCGAGCAAAGCTGTGGGTCTGTGGGCTCCTTTAGACGGTAGTTTTATCCTAAGAACGGCATTTGACTGTTTTTTTGGACAAAGCGAAAAATAATATATTGATCAAATAATGAAATGGTGTCCTTCTGTAAATGAACTACAAAATATTGAATTGTTCAGGGGATGCTCTTAAAAAAAGAAAATACGATAGGATGAAGAAATGGATACCGTTTTGTTTATAGACCCTTCATCACCGTAAATTGTAATTCCTTATTAGACTAAAATTATACCTGTAATACAAATTTAGATAGGCTTAGTACTCATAATCTAGGAGAATAGAGCAAATAAAAGAAAAGCTCAGTTTTGACAAATTTAAACTGTCTGTGAAGTTGCTTTCGCCTAAAGTATCTAAGTAGCGATAGATGGAGAGTTCTGCCCCAGATTCCTGAGGTGCAAACTGCGCATGCCCCAGCAGTGCAGTGTTGTTGTGTTGTTGTTGTGTTTAAATTTAAACAAAACAACAGCACAACACATACAAAACATATACAAATATTTAAACACAACAACAACACGACACATACAAAACGACGCGCACTGCTGGGGCATGCGCAGTTTGCACCTCAGGAATCTGGCGCAGAACTCTCCATCTCTCACTACTTATCTAGTATTGAATTTAATTTGTTAGTGTTACTGGTTCACTTAATTTTGTTATGACCTTTTTTGGTTTCAGAAATAATTTAAAAAATATCCATTAAAAAGAGCATTTAGGGTTGAATCAGTGTCAATTCCAGGGGAGTTAAATTTGGAAACGTCACGCGATACAAACTTTAATAACCTTATGCCCCACCACCACAGACCAAGATCCGTTTCTACTCGATTGATTCAATTTTTAGCGTTTGAGTATTTAATTTCGTTACAACCTTTAACTTTTTCAAGTATTAAATTTCCATTTTTTTAAACAACTCAACTTCCATCCCTCCAGTCTTACATAAAAAATCAACTACAACGTCTTCTAAAAGGCCAACAATTCATAGAAGGAAGTCTTTTAGAATGGATAAAAATAAGGCTTGTCCTATATTCCCTTATTACCAATCGGGATCCTCTTTTGTGGGCCATTCCCGAAGATAGGTATTTACTTAATATTTTCCTTAAAATGTAGATATTCTAGTAAATGTTAAGCTGTGAATCGAACTGTCGAAATTGTCTTTAAAATATACACAGTTCGTCTGCAGCTCCGGAGGACAAGATATTACATATAAGGTTAGGTTAGGTTAGAGTGACAGACTTCTGACATTATCCAAACAGTCTTACGTAATCCTATGAGGACCGTTGGATACCTTACACGTGTTCCGCGGAACCTATCCGCATTCTGATGGTTAACGCGATGTAGAACATAGAAGAATCTTGGCAGCTCATTTCAACCAGCCACTTAATGAGTCGATCCAGTTGTAAGTTGCTTACTTCGTCCAGATCATTAAAGAAGTTAAGTTCGCCCAAGGTATTAAACCTTCTTCTTGCGAGGCCAAGGCATTCACGCAAAAAATGTTGAATGCTTTTCTCCTCTTCCTCATCTCTGCAACTTCTGCAGTCGTTAGCTTGTGTTTACCGAAAAGGCAATGTCCGTTGACTACGGCAGTGATATTTCTTGGGTCTTCCTGACTGTGCTGTAATAAAGTTGCGGTTTTCCTTTTATCAAGTAGGAACCAGAATTGCTTGGAGATGCTATATCTGGGTTGTCAGTTCTGTCCATCTGCTTTGCGCAAGTTGTTTAGCTATCCGATCTATCTCCTCTTTGACTGATCCCAGCAGTCTAACCACATTATTCTCTGCTAGTTTAACAGACATGCCCGCGCCCTCCCTGGCGAGCGCATCAGCAGCCTCGTTGTCATCTATGTTGTAATGGCATACATATAAACTTGTTACCTTATTTTCATCCAATTTATTCGATACTTAGTAATTGACCATACCTTTTAGTGTGCACCCTGTTTAGTGGTATTGGTCTTTAATCCACAATATCACTGATTGATTAATTAAATTATTTTGTTAATTTTTATAACTTACCTATTTTATTATGGTTGGTGAACCGCCAGATTGGCCATTAGACCAGGGCTGAAGCCTTTGCAAATGGTAAAAAGTGAAAAAAAATAATAGTACAATAAAACCCATTGGAAAAGGAAGAGAATATAACAAAAATGAAAGGAAAAATTAATTACGGGCGATCCGAGGTCGGGAAGTGGGGGGCATTGAGCTTTTAAGGTTAGAAAACGATTTATCTCGGTTTTCGGCAAAACTACAAGTCCTATGGAAAAACGTTAAAGTAATGTATATTTTTTTTACACCATCAGAAAGTAGAGATTTCAACGAACAAAAAGGCCACCAACTTTTTTAAAAAAGCAGATATTTTGACATGAGAATTTTCGATTGAAAATTAGGGTGCTTTTTCGATATTAAGTCAAAATAAGGTGAAAAAATAAATATTTTAAATCAAAAAAATTACAGTGTCTTTGGGACATAAAAAGGTAAGTTTTCACCAAATTTCGTGAAAAAAAAATTTTTCTTGTAAAATATAAAAATAAAAAACCAAAAACTTGGTTATTTGAATTTTTCACATAAATTTTGAGGTTATGTGAAAAAAGTGCCAATACAAAAGTTTTAGATCTTTTTATTACCTACAACTTTGCCATTTGACGTTTTTCCATAGGACTTGTAGTTTTGCCGAAAATCGAGATAAATCGTTTTCTAACCTTAAAAACTCACCGCCCCACACTTCCCGACCTCGGATTGCCCGTACTTTATTTTTCCTTTCATTTTTGTTATATTCTCTTCCTTTTCCAATGGGTTTCATCCTACTATTATTTTTTTTTGTTTTCAAAAATTATCGACCTGGTCTACATGTAAATTTTTCAAGCCTCAAATATTGGCTCCTCTATGGATTTTACATCAAAATTTTATTCGCCTTTTTTGAAGGACCTCGTATGATCTGACTCGCGCACCAAATATTATTTACTAATAAGCACATTAAAAGTTATTTAGAACTCGTCCTAAAATTATTAGAAATTAAATAGGACTCTGATACCTCAACGAAACCATTAGTAATTTTTTATTACTTTTCACATGTTTTACAGTATTCAAAAAAAATATAACAATGTGTTTATTAAAAAAAGAATAATTGTGGCATATCGGCCAAGTGTGTAACTGTTTTTTATATTGGAATACACAGTGATCCAAGCACAATGGATACCCTGGGGCGGGTAGACCACGACGGCTGTTTCGTGCTTGTTAGGCCTCGGCGGGCAGCCATAACCCAAGCAATTCCGACAACAGCGGTAAGATGTATTAAAAGCCTTTTACAAAAGCAAAGCAGCCATCAATACACCGTAGCGCCATCCCAGCGGAATTAACTCCAATATAAAAGGCAGTCACACTGGTAATAATCGAAAGATAGACAACTAAATAAACCACGAAGTGCTTCACAATCCAGTATAGGAAACGCTATTTGCGTTTCCACCGGAACATCTGCCGTTTTGCAGATTACAAACAGATCAACGCTGGCACCCACTAGAATGGGCATTTTATATTCTAAACGTTTTTATGGCTTTTCTTAAACGGATTGCGTGAATTCCAGTGGGTGCCAGCGTTGATCTGTTTCCAATCTGCAAAATGGCAGATGTTCCGGTGAAAACGCAAATGACGCTCCCTATACTGGATTGTGATGCACTTCGTGGTTTATTTAGATGTCTACCCTTCGATTATTACCAGTGTGACTGCCTTTTATATTAGAGTTAATTCCGCTGGGATGGCGCTACGGTGATTGCTTTGCTTTTGTAAAAGGCTTTTAATACATCTTACCGCTGTTGTCTGGATTGCTTGGGTTATGGATGCCCGTAGAGTCCTAACAAGGACGAAACGGCCGTCGTGGTCTACCCGCCCCAGGGTATCCATTGTGCTCGGATCCCTGTGTATTCCAATATAAAAACCAGTTACACACTTATCCGATATGCCACAATTATTCTATTTTAATTATTTTCGCGGACACTATATTATCTTCAAAATATTATTTATAAAAATATGCGTTATCAATATTTGGAAGAAACTAAAGATTGCAACTTTAGGGGTAATCGAATCTCTACGTATCAACATAGTAATGTAAGAATTGAATTTTATGACCGTTAAGGATACTGCTTGGCAGTAAACAAAGAACCTTTTTTAAGCATCTGATTAAAAAACATTAAGTATTCATTTAATAAATTAGTTGTTGTTTTAATAGGTTTTTTTTAACGGTATTGTTTTAACATGTGTGGAAAAAAACTTCTCATTATGTCATTTTAAGTAGGTGCTTGCGTTTTTTAAATTAGTAAAATCATTATATTTTCTTGAATACTGTAAGACATGTTGAAACTAATAAATAATAAAACGTCTATTTGACATTATCATAATTATGGTTTCTGGTGGTTTACTTGAGGTTTGTATGAGAGCCGTATTTAATTAGTAATAATTTTACGACGATTGTTTCTAAATAAGTTTTAATTGGCTGATTAGAAAATAATAAAATTTGGTGTGCTTGTATCATACAAGGACCTTCAAAATGGTGACATACAATTTTGTGTGTAAAATTAATAGAGGAGCCATTATACAGGGTGTTATTTAAGTATGTGGCCAAACTTGAAAGGGTGCTTCTTTAAGTGATTTTAAGAAGAAAAGTTTATACAAACATGGGTCCGAAAATGCATAGTTTTTACGATACAGGGTGTCAAAATAAAAAAAAAATCGAATGTTCTTAAATATTACCATACTCTTTTATTCGATTTTGTTGAAACTTGCCAGTTCTGTTTGTAATAATAAGAGGATAGTTTAGCCTCAATTAGATTAAAATGATTAAGTCCAGTGGCGTCTCGGAAGACAGTCTAAGTAATATTTTTGACAAAAAAAATTGCGCGCCACTGATTTTTTTTTAAATTATGTGTTGTATTGTATTTTATCTTTTGAGTTTTTTTCATATCTTGCTTTGTTTCTGAGAAAAAAAATAATAGCCACTTTATTGCATGCCCCCGGGACGCATCTAGACATTCCGCTATAGGATTGGGCACATGTCTATATTCTGATTGGATGATTTCAAATTCCGTCCAAAAGATATATTGGCAACCGGTTTGTTCTTTGTTACCCAGAGCATTTTTTTTAAATTTTATTTTTATAAAATAATATTAGTTAAAAAAATTGAATTAAAAAAAATGCTCTGGGTAACAATGAACAAACCGGTTGCCAATATACCTTTTAGACGAAATTTGAAATCATCCAATCAGAATAGAGGGGTGCCGAATCCTATAGCGGAATGTCTAGATGCCCCCGGGACAATAAGAGTAAAAAATTTAAACTGTTTACCAAACTATTAAGCAATTAAAATTACACGAAAGTCCTCTTTTGAATTTTTTCGCACAGATTAAAACTGTTTTTGATGAAAAGAAATTAAAATAAAATAATCGCATAACGTAATAATTTATTACTGCAATGTTTTAAAAGTAACAGAAAAAGAATAAGAGTGCTATAAAGAGGTTTTTATTTTTTTTTCTCGAAAACAAAGCAAGATATGAAAAAAACTCAAAAGATAAAATAGTTGTATTTGTAAGTTGCTTAATTCGAAAAAATACATCATTTTAAAAAAGTCAGTGGCGCGCAAATTTTTTCTCAAAAATATTAGTTAGACTGTCTTCCGGGACGCCACTGAACTTAATAATTTTAATCTAATTGAGGCTAAATTATGCTCTTATTATTACAAACAGAACTGCTAAGTTTTAACAAAATTGAATAAAAGGGTATTGAGATATTTACAAACATACATCCGATTTTTTTTAAAGTTTGACACCCTGTATCGTAAAAACTATGCATTTTCGGACCCATGTTTATATGAACTTTTCTTCTTAAAATCACTTAAAGAAGCACCCCTTGGAGTTTGGCCACGTACTCAAATAACACCCTGTACAAGGGTAGCAAAATTTCCATGGGATTTCCCATGGTCAGTATGGCGGTGCTCCATCTGGTATAACTATGTTAGTTTCAAGATCCTTATATAAAAAATTATCTTAGAAAATGACAGCACATGCGCCAAAAAGTAAGTTTTAATGAATCACATAATGCTATGTATTTCTTACATTCTTTAACATGAAGAAAGCGCCAACCAAAGTAAGACACTAAAAATATTAACAAATCATAATAAATTTAATTTCAATCTAAATATTTTAGGGATTAACTCACAGATTAATATATATTTTTTTATATTGATTAAAAGTCAAGACTATAAACTTAGCTTTTCAAATGTTTGCTATTTATTGTAAAAATCGTATTTATTTTCTTGTATCGTAGAAGGGTATTTATTTGCTAGATTTGTACTGTATTGTATATAAAAAACTAGATTTAAACATAATAATTAACTACATTGTAGAAATACTAGGTATTTATAAAATGTTCCTTCTATTAGCTATAAATCTATACCTTCCGAATATGTATTTTTACTTAGTTTAAAGAGCTGAAGAAAAGATTTTAGAATTTTAGACAAAAGTATCAAAAATGATAAAGAAAAGCCTATTAACCATTACTAAAATCCGACTTTTCGAAGAATATATTTAGGTTTTCACCATAATAATTTACAGATGCGTGTCATTTACAATGTCATGGTGTGTCAAACGACACGATTAAAATGTATTTTGAATGTTTTGAAAATGCAATTATACCGCAAGAATTTATAGCTAGAGCCATTGGTATACTATGCGACAGTGTTGGTCGAATACTAAAAAATGGTATTCGAATACGAATACAGAATACCGTAATCAAAAATGGATTCGAATACATGTTTTAAAATGTATTCGAATAGAGTTTATTTATATTCGTGTATACATAAAAAATGAATATTGTCTAGAGTAATTACAGCCACTGAGAAAAGAAGAAATACAGAAGAAAAAATATAGATAACCTTATCAAAACACTTCTTTATAATATTTTTATTGCGCATAAAAGTTGAAAAACAAAAATAAAACAGGATAAGCTAAATAATATTACATTAGTATCTAAAAAAATAAAATGCGATAAGTTAAAAAGGTAAAATTAATAATTATTAATCTCGTTTGCATTTAATAAGACCAATACCTGGAACGAAATTATGTTAGGATTCGAATACTTATGTACGAATACCAATATTCATTTATTTAATTTTAAATACAAATATTCAATATTCTATTTATGTATTTGAATACTCAATACAGAATCTTGTTCACAAATTTTAAGGAAATAAATCAATATTTAACCTATTTAAACTTTGACACGTACTAGTTCATAATATATGAAAGCCTTCTTAGATTTTTTTTTTGTTTTACAACGCACTTAACAATAATTACATAATTACAATTTGTTCCATAATCATATCGTCTATTATTTTCGTTGTAAATAAAGGCAATTTACAAACCATTAATTTAAAGAACTGTTGTTATAATTATGCATTGGTCAAAGACACAATGCTATGGTATTTGTTATTACCGTTAAATACACTATTAAAACGTCAGTATATTCTTATATGGAGATCACTTTTAAATTATACAGTGTGTCCCCGCATGGAGTTGACAAGAGGAAAAAGATCTATATTATTGATTTTACGACGAAAAGTTATTCTTTATAAAAAATTCTGCTTGTCGAGAAAATGAATTAACCATATAAAAATTTAAGATCAGATGTACAGGGTGTCCCAAATTCGAGCCTCATCATGGGGATCTCGGAAACTATAAGAGATACAACATCGGTCAAATTGTGGCAAAGTTGCGCAATTTCGTACTGATCAATATCGCAAAAAAATATCTGAGCTATCTTTTTTACTTTTTGAAATTTTTGCAAAAAACTAAAATTTTGAGTTTTTGTTTTTTTAAACTGCTTGACTTATTTTATCCGCCACAGAAAAACAAGCACAACATTGTTAAGGCAACTTTTTACGCTCCATATTGTGACGTTTTTAGAATTTCGTTACAACGTTTCGTTTTTATGGAACTATTATCAACTTAAATTTTTTAAATACGGACCTGCATTTTTTATTTTATTTTTTGATAGCCTTTTAAGCCCTGAAGTAAACCATGTACCACACTTAATTATATTTAGACGTTTTGATGTCATTATTACACCTTCAGGAATGTGATAATTATTTTTAAATACGGCCCTGGTGTTAGGGACTTAATATTTTTACCACATAAAGCATGTAAATGGATCCGGAATTTTATACAAATAATTTACTATATTTAAGTTTTTATATAAATTGTAACAAAGTAAAAATAAAACCAAACAAAACAAAGGTTGCTATGATAAGAACTTTTACTTGATTATTTGGCTTAAGGTGGAATTCTCAACGTCATTTCATCTATTGCCAACCTATAACCTATTTCGCGTTGCTTTTTTTAGTTTATTATTTGATTAACTAACATTTAAATAAAATCAATATCGTCGGTACAATATTTAGGTAATAGCTGACATATTACGAAAATATCAATTTATTTCATTGCTAATTTTGGGAGAATTGTATAGTGAAAGAAGAATGACATAATAATGTTAAAAAAAGTCTTACCCGACATTTTTCGCTATAAAATTCTCCTAAAATATTTAATGAAATTCCTTGATATTTATTTAATATGTCAAATTATTACCTATATTATATGAAGACGATAATGATTTTATTTAAATTTTGTGTAAAAGCTAGAAAAATTAAATAAATATACGCGAAATAGGTTATAGGTTGGCAAGCATGTTAATACTTCCACCTTAATTATCTTGACAACTGCAGTCACCATTTATACTGAATATTTCAGCAAAATTATGTTTTCTGTTTTAGAAAAGCGCGACATGTTACGAGTTTATTATTCTTCCAACAGGAATTCACAAATTTCTTGTGACCGTTATTTACAGGACTATCCTGAACGCTTGCAGCCTCACTATAGTTATTTTGCTACGCTTGATACTAATTTAGCCCAGTATGGTAGTTTTAATAAACCAAGATTCAAATATACACCAGGGCCGCATTTAAAAATAATTATCAAATTCCTGAAGATGTAATAATGACATCAAAACTTCTAAATATAATTAAGTGTGGTACATGGTTAAATTTAGGGCTTAAAGGGCTATCAAAAACTAAAATAAAAAATGCAGGTCCGTATTTAAAAAATTAAAGTTGATAATAGTTCCACAAAAACGAAACGTTGTAACGAAATTCTAAAAACGTCACAATATGGAGCGTAAAAAGTTGCCTTAACAATGTTGTGCTTGTTTTTCTGTAGCGGATAAAATAAGTCGAGCAATTTAAAAAACAAAAACTCAAAATTTTAGTTTTTTGCAAAAATTTCAAAAACTAAAAAAGATAGCTTAAATATTTTTTTGCGATATTGCTCATTATGAAATTGCGCAACTTTGCCACAATTTAACCGATGCTGTATCTCTTATAGTTTCCGAGATCCCCATGATGAGGCTCGAATTTGGGACACCCTGTACAGGGTGTTGATAAATTAAGAAAACATGAAAATGCTTTAGGAGAGCAGTACCATTATTTATTGTTTTAGAAAAAATATTTATTTATTTATAATTTTTATTTATTTATTTATTTATGAAATAAAGTAGTTTATAATCCAAAATAAAGCCTAAATACCAAATTTGAAATCTGAATTCTAATTTTGGTTTTTTATTTTTTACAAGAGAATTTATGAACATTCATAATGAAAACCTGAGAGTGCTGACCTATTTATTTAATTTATCTCTAATTTGGAGAAATGTGTGCAGGTTGGAGGAGGATATGCAGAGTAATAACTTTTTCCACAAATTGTACATTTTGAATATTCATAAATTCTATTGTAAAAAATAAAAAACAAAAATTAGAATTCATATTTCAAATTTTGTATTTAGGCTTTATTTTGGATTATAAACAACTTTGTTTCATAAACATTTTGTCTAAAATAATAAATAATGGTACTTACTCTCTTAAAGCATTTTCATGTTTTCTTAATTTATCAACAACCTGTACATCTGATCTAAAAATTTTATATGGTAAATTCATTTTCTCGACAAGCAGAATTTTTTATAAAGAATAACTTTTCGTCGTAAAATCAATAATAAGGATCTTTTTCCTCTTGTCAACTCCATCCGGGGACATACTGTATTTTACATATCTCTGGTTTAAAAAATAAATTGGCTTGCTGTTTTCACACACACGTAGTGATGTGAGAGGAGAATATTCTCAAGAACGGAAATATTCTCGAGAATATTCTCTGTAAGAAAATTCTCCCGAGAGAGTTTCCCTAACATTTTCTATAACTCTGGCAACAGTGTTTTACGTCTGCAACAGTAATTCAGGGAAATCCCCTAGAAGCGCGAACGTATACTCGTATGTTTTTAATAGGTAAATGTGATCTTTCTTTATTTGACTGTTTTTTTGTTTAGTTTTTAGTTATTCTTGGGAAGGTATGCTAATCAAATCAAAAAAGAATAGGTAATTTTTAATTTCTTTTTATTGCTATTTCTAGCGGTTTTCTTACCATTCTCAGAAAATTCTCTAACTTGAGAATATTCTCCAAAAGATTATTACTGAGAATTTTACATCACTACACACACGTAGCTTTAAACATTTTTGAGAAAAAATAAGAAATTTTTGATTCTGCTAAATAACGCCCTCTAGCTGATGCAACGGAATTCAGAACAACTAAGTTTTTTATTAACCTACACGGAAAAAAATATATACTATAACCAAGAGTGAAAGGCTTCAATTAAGGATACACTAGTTTCGTATCCGCAAGAGCTATGCTTGTTATTCAAAGCATGGTATTCTTAAAATGACACAGTCACCATTACTTCTTTTAAGGGTCAACAAGCCTAAAGTGAGTATTGTAATCCGTACATCAAAGCATGCCTTAACTTAAAACAAGAGTAAGTAACACTGGCATAAGTTAAGTAGTATTTTAACCAATAATAAGTTATCATAATGTAAAAGCAAGTAAACTTTAGGTGAGTTTTTGTTATTCTTATCTCAATTTAATTCTAATCTAATGCTGAAAGTAAGCAAATATAGAACAAATACAGCTATTCTTAATATTAAATAATTAAACATTTAATTCAACATCAAATAATCTTTCATTGAGTATAGTAATATTAAAATGAACCACTACTGTTCCTTGGTTTAATAGCGAGTACACTTAAAGTAACATTATTAATCTTTTATCTAATGGCTGCCTTTAGTTGACCCATGTGCAAGTCAGCTAGACTTAGCTGCAAACACAAATCTGGTAAGTCTATGGTTTAAGATTCGAAAAAACACCAGGCCGACTGCAAAGCAATTAAAAAAAATATATAAGTAACATTTACATTACGCGATTCATATCAACATAGGTTACGAAAACTTCCCCATATTGCAGACCTTATTTTTATGAATTATAAATCACTTAAAATAAAAGCAAAACTTTGTTATTTTGGCTCTGGTTGTGAGGACCACATGTTATATGAAATTTAGCATACCTCTTGCAGAAGAAAGCTAATAATTATTAAAACAAAGTAAGTCCGTTTAGTTTAGTACGAGGAATAAAGGAAAGAAATTCAGTGCAAACGTATATTTTTAGATTACTTTTATTAACATGAAAATATTCCAATCCATATTAACTACATTAACTAACAGGTAACAGAATATCTTAACTCTTATATTTTATTATATAAAATAAAAAACTCTTACTTAGGTACTTATATAGAACACTCTTGCAGAATTTCTTCCATAGTTTACGCACTAAACTAAACAAAATCACAAATAAGGCTACCGATGCCGATCGGTCGAGGCGTCGAAGTCAACAGTCAAATGGCAAGTGGTGGCAAGTGAATAATACACGCTTATGTCTATTTGTTTCGAACTGAAAAATCAATTCAAAATTAATATATTTTCAAGTTAGTGTATAATAACTATTTGTTTAAATATATGTATCATCCCCAGAAAGATAACCTTGTTTTTATTAAAAAGTTGACAACAGTTATGCCAATTCACATAGACTAATGTTTTAAGTTAAGCAATTCTTGAAACAATATAAAGTAAAATTTAATCTAACCTTATTCCTACTCTTTATTTTAAACTAATCTCTCTTATTGACTTAAAAGTAGCTGTAATTAAGCCAAAATTATGGTTGTATTAACTGCCAAAAATAGAATAATTATACATTCAAGTTTATTCTTTTCTTGGACTAACAATTTTAATTCAAGTATAGTAGCGCTTTATGTTAGGCTAATTTTTCAAGAATAGATTAATTTTCAAATTAGATTGGGATTTTTTTCCGTGTAATAAAACAAAACACACCCTAACCAAAGTTGTAAATACTTTTTCATAGCAATATTTGTTCCCTCCTACCCCCTTAAACAAAATGGATAAACGAGAACTTTAAAATAAAAGTAAGACTTTCATTCCTATAAATTATTTACCTTTAGATACGTACAGCTTATCTCGTGCGCAAATAAAAGTTAAGTTTTATAGGTGAAAAATACGTCTGAGCGCACGGCTCGTCGGTCAGATGCCTTCCGTCCCAGCTAGATCGAGCCTGCGCACAAACCTTTTGTTATCGACCTGTCCTTCTTTAGCGACATGCTCAAAATACACTCCAGAAGCGGCTCGGCGCCATTTTTGTTGTTGTTTTTTAAGTTTTCTCTGTGGATTCCTTGTTGTTTTCTTTGCTATTGTGGATTGTGTGTGTTTAATATTTACGAATTTCTAATTTTTGTTTAGTTTAATGAATTGTGTTTGTGCTTTTAGTAACTCGTATACCTACTCGGATTGGACTATAAACAATGACTGGTAAAAACCGTTGTATGATTTTATTATGCCCAAATAGGGTAACATATCGGGTATTTCGTATTTTCAGTAAGTATGGAGTAGTGATGTATCTTGATATATAGCTTTATTTTATTATGATCAATTTAAACACATCTATATAGACCTAGGCTACACAAACAAGGTATAAAAATAAAGAGAAACACACACCAACATAGATTATCCCGATGCATGTTTTGGTATATTTTATTTGCATCCATGCAATCTAATTAGGTAGGTACGCCTATTTTTCAGGCAATATATTGCTTCAAAAAGTTTAAAAGACAACTTTTCTCTATACTTATATTATATAAAAGAAAAAAGTAAATACCTAGGTATGTTTATATTAATCCAAGGGTATAAAAGTATTCCACGGGTTAAGTTCTCGGGCAAAAACTTTTTCAAATTCTTGAACAAGAAATTATGCTTGGAAACGCTTTACACGTAGGTACCCAAGTTTTTGCCAAATTGTAAAAATCAATACAAGTTATTATTTGACTTGAGGTTTGGTACGCGATAACATTAAAGATTGGTTATTTTGCTGGTTTTGTCTGCTTTTTATATTTGATTTTATAAGACTAGTTTAATTGACTTGTTCTCTTCCTTCTCGAACTAAAAACATGACGACGAATCATTTTTAAACAAATTTTAGAAACAAAACTTACCTTTTTCCCAACTTGATCAAAAATTGAGAAGAAATTCTAAGTTTTTGGCAAAAGTTTGGGGCAAAATTTAGGTGTTTACACATATAAATAAATTGATTGATTAAATATTATTGTTTGCTTATCTAAAGGTAAATTTATAATATCCTTTCATTAGATGGCAAGATGCTTCCTTTGATACACTTTTGCTATGAGGATTTTCAAGAAAATCAGGTTTTATTACTGGTCATTACACTCATTTTTTTAAATGGCAACATGGTGGCTCGTCATGTTAAGAAAAAAGAGGATTTTATTACGATTATTTTGATATCACAAACTATTAGGCCTTACAAAAGCTTCCACTAAAAAACTTTAGAAAGTTAACTTGGAACTTTCCTGATATGAAGCATCTTTTGAGAATAAAATAAGGTTTAAATGCATGAAGTAGCCTGTGAACTGATAAAACAATAGTATATTAAAGTACACGTTTCATAAGAAGCGGTTTTAGCGCACGCGTTTATTTTAAAAAACGAGCCACGAAGTGGCGAGTTTTTTAATTGACACGTACGCTAAAACGCCTTATGAACCACGTGCTTTATACTATTTTTTCTATTTGTAGTTTTTTCAATAAAAAATACATATTTAAAAAGAAAATAAATCCGCAAATTTTTATGTCTAAATTTTATGTTGGTAATACTATTTTTTATCATAGTAACCTCTGGACAACAAAAATTATTTTGCGAACTGTCATTTTTTGATTTATTGACCCATTTTCACCACAAGATTCTAAAGTTATTTTAGCGATATGAGATTTAAAATTGGACGGAATACGTTGTGTGATCCTTGTACATTCGGTACATATACAGAGCGTTCGGAAATTCGGGCGATTTTGCTAATTTTTTTTTGAATTTCAAAAGACGTGATTTTACGTCAATTTTTCATTTTCAATATTACCAACATCAAATAAAGAAAAAACGCGTATCGAAATAGCTTCATTATGAACTTCATTTCTCAAGTTCATAATGAACTTATTATGAACGTCAAATAGAAAAAATCATGAAGATGCCCTTATAATAATATGAGTGGCATTTATGTATTTTTAAAATTTTACCTGAAATGTCACATTCTAGAGTGACGCATTGATATTTATGTATGTATGCCAGAACATTTATTTATTTTTCTTCACTCCGAACAAAGGCATCGTTTTCATTATTGTCAGGATCATTCCGCAATTTCTGAACCAGTTGGGTATTGGGTAATAAAACCGGGTTGGACAACGCCGATTAGAATATCTTTGTGCGTAAAGACGTGCAGTATCGGTTGAATTATTTCTACATTCTCCAAAAACTAATAACATCAACTTTTTCACTCTTCTTAAGTATTATTTTCCATGTTTTTTAAACAACTAACTAATTTACTTTGACAGAAGCGGTCGGCATGTCAATTTTCTTCAAAGCATCTTAATGATTCTGTTTTATCACTTTTGTTGGTCACAGGCTACTTGATACATTTAAACATTATTTTATTCTCAAAAGATGCTTCATTTGAGAAAAGTTCCAAGTTTACTTTTTAAAGTTTTTTAATGGACGCTTTTGTAAACCTAATAGTGTGTGGTATCAAAATGATCGTAATAAAATCCTCTTTTTTTTGTTAACCCGATGAACCACCATGTTGCCGTTAAAAAAAATGAGTTATACAACTTTAAAGATTAAATTTTACACAGCACATAGCATTGGACCGAAAATAGTAAAATCGTATTTTTCCCAACATCAAAGAACTGAAATAAGTGATTTAAAGGTATTCATAGTCCTCTAAATAAAAAATAAATTTGGATACAAAAAATTCTTGGTAACAAAAAGTAACACATCGTTATATTTAGAATATAAGGAGTCAAAAAAAGAAAAAATATACTAGGTGTCCTATTTAAAAATCAAAAGTTTATGTCACTTCCGGTTAAACCGGCAGTTCCATAATGTTGAGTCACCTCTCGAAAAATGCAGTTTTATGTCGTATACAAATCCGCCAAATTTTATTCCATTATCTTGAAAAAGAAAAAAAGTTGTATGGGCAAACCACCTACCGCGGACACCCGGTATAAAGGGTTCTCTAAAAAAATTTAAATATTTTTTAGAAAAAAGAAAAGCACGAAGTCTTTCTCCACAATTAGAATAACTAGGCGAACCTAGAATAATTCACAATAATTCAATTCGACATGTTTCGAGTGTAGAAACACTCATCTTTAGGAAAACAAAGCGAAAGGTACAATGCTGATGTTGTTAGCAATAGAGAAAACAATAGTGGGATTGAGCCGTAATGGAGCTTTCAATGGTGTATAACTCGTCGGTCTGCCCACGTAGTGGCGTAACTAGCATTTTATAAATTGTTCAGGAGAGCAGAAAAACAAAAACTGCACCCAATTAATTAGTCGTACAGTAAAATATATTCGAGTTGTGCTAACGATGTTTTGGTAGTCAATTGCTCAATAGTTAAGCTTTATATAGGCACCATTAAGAATGTGTAATTGTTTCACGTTTTGCAAAAAAAAAAAATGTTTTATTCAGTTACGCCGCTACGTGACAAAATTTTTTTGGAGATTTTCTGTTAGGCCACTACCTGACAATATTTTTTTGGAGATTTTCTGTTACGCCAAAATAGATGTCTTAAAAATATTTGTAAAAAACGTAGTTATGTCATTGTGAACAAAAATAATTGCTTTGATTTGGAAAGTGACAATTTACACTCGTAATAAAAAACTAATAGGTACAAAAATATAATATGAGCACGTCCATTTTTGTAAAATATTACAAATAATTTGCGAAAAACAATTGTTAAGACGACTTACAAACACACCGGCAAACTAAATATTTCTAGGTTAGGTTTATAACCATATTATGACTTGCAGTTACGACATAATATCAATAAATTAATTAATGAAAATATTTTCAATCTCATATAGGGGCGTAAGCCGCAGGTACGCCTCTACGTGAAAAATATATTACGTTCAATTGCAGTTAAGTCAAAATGTATTAATTGAATTTTGAGCAAAACAGCTACGCCTCTACATGTAATACTGCTTGAGGTTATAGAGCATGATAAATTATGTATTCTAGTGGCGTAACTCAAAAATTTCAATTTTGGCAGTTACGCGACTACGTGGGGAGACCGACGAACTGTACAAGAGGTGTAAAAATTGAATAGCCAAAAGACCGACAATCAAGACTTCAGCATACTGGAAAATTAAGGGTTCTAGTATGCTGAAGTCTTGGTTGTCGGTCTTTTGACTATTCAATTTTTACACCTCTTGTACTTTCCTGATGATGAGTGTTTCTACACTCGAAACATGTCGAATTGAATTATTATGAATTATTCTAGGTTCGCCTCGTTATTCTAATAAAAAATTGTGGAGAAAGTCTGAGAAAGACTTTGTGCTTTTCTTTTTTCTATAGGTATCATTTAACTCCACTTTGAGTATGGAGCTTTAAAATTTAACATTAAAGTAGATTATCAACTAGGAACTTATCTCGCATACTCGCGCGTCTCGTAACTTGTCGGAATTTGCCCACTTTGCATGCAGGTTATTAATATTCTAAAACAGCGATTTCATTAATCGTCTGGGATCAAAAACTCCGTTATATTTGCTCGTCTTACCGATGAGTAGGCATTTATAAACAAAAATAAACTCGCAGATAGTTAATTCGGAAACTTTACTTATACAGGATGTACCGTTAACTAACCAAAATACATAAAATACGTTAGGTAGTTTTAAAAGAAAGCGATAAGGCTTTTCATAAATACAAACATTAGCATACGTTAGACCAACTTTAGGTAAGAAATAATCACGAAAGTGGCAAATTTATGGCCTCGCGCATGTAAACAAAGCTACACAGGATTAGACATGCGCACTGCAACATTATCGTTTGACGAATGGGAAAATACACTGGTCCGGGCTTTAAAATTTAAATTCTTGCTCATGAAATTGTAACAGTTGTAACAATTTATTTTTACGTGTAAACAGCTAAAATTTGCTACAAATTCTTGCCAAAAAATTGAATCTTCTCAATTTTTGATCAAGTTTTTCTGGCATTTTTAGTAGTTACAAACCTATAAGATTTTGAGGATAGAAAATAGTTTCTAAAATTTGTTTAAAAATGATTCGTCGTCGTGTAAAAAACAAACAAAACCAGCAAAATAACCAATCTTCGATGTTAAGTAACCTCCAGTCAAATATTAGTTGGTCTATAACTTGTATTGATTTTTACAATTTGGCAAAAACTTGGGTACGTGTAAAGCGTTTTCAAGCATAAATAATTCCTTGTTCAAGAATTTGAAAAAGTTTTTGTCCGAGAACTTGACCCGTGGAATACCCTTGGATTATTAGTGATGTAAAATTCTCGGTAATAATCTTTTGGAGAATATTCTCAAGTTAGAGAATTTTCTGAGAATGGTAAGAAAACCGCTAAAAATAGCAATAAAAAGAAATTAAAAATTACCTATTCTGCTTTATTTTCGGCAAATGTCAAACGGCGTTAATCAAACAAAACGTAAAGAAAAAAAAAATTTATTTAAAAAACATACCCAAGAATAACTAAAAACTAAACAAAAAAAAACAGTCAAATAGAAAGAAAGATCACATTTAACTATTAAAAACATACGAGTATACGTTCGCGCTTCTAGGGGATTTCCCTGAATCACTGTTGCCAGACGTAAAACACTGTTGCCTGAGTTATAGAAAAGGTTAGGAAAACTCAAAATTTTAAAAATCATTGCAAAATTTTTCAGTGTAAATCGAGGCGGTGTAAATTATGTAGAAAAACTTCTCTAGAGAATATTCTCGGGAGAATTTTCTTACAGAGAATATTCTCGAGAATATTCCCGTTCTCGAGAATATTCTCTCGAGAATATTCTCCTCTCACATCACTATGGATTATTATAAACAAACCTGTATTTACTTTTTGCCTTTATATAATATAAGTATAGAGAAAAGTGTCTTAAACTTTTTGAAGCAATATATTGCCCGAAAAATAGGCGTACCTAATTAGATTGCAGGGCTGCAAATGAAATATACCAAAACATGCATCGGGATAATCTGTCTTGCTGTGTGTTTGGGTGTATATTCATACCTTGTTTGTGTAGCCTAGGCCTAATTTGATGTGTTTAAATTGGTCATAATAAAATTAAGTTATATATATAAGATACATCACTAGGTACTCCATACTAACTGAAAATACGAAATACCCGGTATTTTACCCCTACTTGGGCATAAAAAAATCATACAACGGTTTTTACTAGTCATTGCTTATATTCCAATCCGAGTCACTAAAAGCACAAACACATTTCACTAAACTACACTTTATTTATATTTATTCTATTAGTTCTTGCAACTACTTAAAAAATACTTTAGATAATTCAATTTTATGAGGGTCTACTCTATATACCCCTAATTTGGAGAAATTCGTTTACCGACAAGGACAACAAATGAATTTATTTTACATGATGTTAAATTATAATTATAAGCTGATGAGGCTGAGTGCTGACTCTTATTTGCTTATCGATCGTGTTTGGGTTTTCCCACTTTCAGTACATTAAATCTGTTATTTCTGTGGTGTGGAAACATTAACAATCAAAATATTCACCTTTCGCTGTGTCTATTTTATTTTTGGTGAATATTATACGCTTTGTATTTGACGTTTAGGTCTCTATCAAATGAACAGGTGAATTCTCAATTTCTCATACATAAGATTTTCCAATTTTATATGCAAAGCAAACATTCTCTTTATACAAGAAAAAATGCCTACCTACAGTAGTGCTGGGAAGTTTAGTTCACTTTGCCGATTTCAATCTTTCGTTCTCGTTCAATAAAGTGAATAGTTCAAAAGACTAGTTCGTTTAGTTCATTTAGTTCACTGATTTATACTGGCATAGTGAAGTAAAAGAAATATTTTAAAATTTAAATTATATTATTAAATTAACAAAAAATACAGTAGGTAGACCCCGACAATATTTTTTATTCATTTCAATATCGAAATAGTCCGAAATCATCGCGGCATGCATCGGTCGGTCAGGTGACAAAACCTATAATCTCGGTCGTCTCGCTCTCGCTTGCGTAGTACATTCCGTTTAGACTTTAGTTCGCCTTGTTTCAATCTCTCAGTAATTACTGATTGAATCTTTTAGTTCAGTTGTCAGATTCGATCTTTTGAGCTAGTTCGTTCGCGAACTACACAACTCTACTCGCAGATAGTTAATTCGGAAACTTTACTTATACAGGATGTACCGTTAACCAAAATACATAAAATACGTTAGGTAGTTTTAAAAGAAAACGATAAGGCTTTCCATAAATACAAACATTAGCATACGTTAGACCAACTTTAGGTAAGAAATAATCACGAAAGTGGCAAATTTATGGCCTCGCGCATGTAAACAAAGCTGCACACGATTAGACATGCGCACTGTAACATTATCATTAATTGATGAATGGGAAAATAGACAGGTCCAGGCTTTAAAATTTAAGTTCTTGCTCATGAAATTGTAACAGTTGTAACAATTTATTTTTACGTGTAAACAGCTAAAATTTGCTACAAATTCTTGCCAAAAAATTGGAATTTCTTCTCAATTTTTGATCAAGTTTTTTGGCATTTTTAGTACAGTACAACTTCGATAGTCCGGGCAGATATCGTTCCGGCATATGTCCGGACTATCGAGGTGTCCGGATTACTGAAGTTACTTAAAAAAAAATATTTTGAAAATGAAAACAACTCAGAATTTGTCAAAACCGTAGTGTTTATTATAAAATCGAATACCTACATATTCTTATAAAATAGAACGAAAGTATACAAAATCTCAAAAAAGAATTTCTACATACATACGTACATACACATGTATGTCCCTAACATAATATGCACATAATACATATACATAACGTGTGTAATTAATCTGCGGAAAAATCTACTTTTTAAAAAATAGTTCTCTATTTTAGTTTGAATCACTTTTGATGTAACTACATCAATTGCTTTTTCCTTGAGCCTTTTTAGGAGCAATATATCTTCCATGAGAAGATTGTTCTCTTCAGCCCACATGATAGTTAATGAGAACGCGTTGACAGCGTCTGAATGTTTCACTCTCTCTATATTTACATCATCCTCTGATTCAGAAGGCCCTTCTACATTTTCAATATTGCTCCCAAATGCATCTTGGATAAGCTCTTTTTCAGTTAAATCAATGACATATTATTTTTCTCCCACAGCCCATTTCGTAATGTCCTCACTGTTTATTATACTATTATCTGGATCAATGATCCTTAAAGATTCGGTAATTTTTTTCAAATCTTCTAGACTGATTGGACGAAATTTTTTTGAAGCTCTGAGAGTGGAATATTTTCGTCATCGGATTCTTCTCGTTCCGTAATTTCAGGCCACAATGGTGTCCAACTTTTTCTAATATTTTTTGAAGTTATGGTCCTCCAGGATTGATCAAGATTGTTTACTGCATCTCTGCAAATTCTTGTTCTGCAGCGTTTTAAGTATATAATATTTCGTGCCCGGATTACAGAGGCAAAATCCTCAAAATTCCCGAATAACAAGAGTGCCCGGATTACTGGAGTGTCCGGGCTAGCGAGTGTCCGGACTATCGAAGTTATACTGTAGTTACAAACTTATTAGATTTTGAGGATAGAAAATAGTTTATAAAATTTGTTTAAAAATGATTCGTCGTCGTGTAAAAAACAAACAAAACCAGCAAAATAACCAATCTTCGATGTTATCGCGAAAGTAACCTCAAGTCAAATATTAGTTGGTATTTAACTTGTATTGATTTTTACAATTTGGCAAATACTTGGGTACGTGTAAAACATTTTCAAGCACAATTTCTTGTTCAAGAATTTGAAAAAGTGTTTGCCCGAGAACTTGATCCGTGGAATACTTTTACCCTTGGATTATTATTATAAACCTACCTAGGTATTCACTTTTTTCCTTTATATAATATAATATAAGTACAGAGAAAAGTGTCTTTTAAACTTTTTGAAACAATATATTGCCCGAAAAATAGGCGTACCTAATTAGATTGCAGGGCTGCAAATAAAATATACCAAAACATGCATCGGGATAATCTGCCTTGCTGTGTGTTTCTCTGTATATTCATACCTTGCTTGTGTAGCCTAGGCCTAATTTGATGTGCTTAAATTGGTCATAATTAAATTAAGTTGTATATGTCGTAGGCTGATAGTGAAATCCGTCATTTCATGAAAAGCCTAGTCACTTCATGAAGCGGCGGCAGATTGTGTAAAAACATGAAATTACACGATCTGCCGCGTCACTTCATGAAGAGACCTTGACGTTTCGGCGTATTATGTAAAACACAATCTGCCTAATTTTAAATAATCGTCACTTCATGTAGTACCTAACGATGTCATGTCAGTCGGCAGATTGTGTAATTCCGTCTAAAAGGTATATTGGCAACTGGTTTGTTCGTTGTTCCCCAGAGCATTTTTTTTTAATTAAATTTTTTCAACTAATATTATTTTATAAAAATAAAAAAAATGCTCTGACAAACCCGAACAAACCAGTTGCCAATATACCTTTTAGACGGAATTACACAATATGCCTTGTTTTTCTGGCATTTCATGAAGTGACGATATTTAAAATTAGACAGATTGTGTTATACATAATACGCCGAAACGTCAAGGTCTCTGTAATTTCATGTTTTTACACAATCTGCCGACGCTTCATGAAGTGACTAGGCTTTTCATGAAATGACGGATTTCACTATCAGCCTACGACATATATATATCAAGATACATCACTAGGTACTCCATACCACAGAATATGTAGCTACGCAAAACTGAAAATACGAAATACCCGGTATTTTACCCCTACTTGGGCATAAAAAAATCATACAACGGTTTTTACTAATCATTGTTTATATTCCAATCCGAGTCACTAAAAGCACAAACACATTTAACTAAACTACACTTTATTTATATTTATTCTATTAGTTCTCGCAATTACTTAAAAATACTTTAGATAATTCAATTTTATGAGGGTCTACTCTATATACCCCTAATTTGAAGAAATTCGTTTACCAACAATAAGGACAACATGGATTTATTTTACATGATGTTAAATTACAATTATAAGCTGATGAGGCTGAGTGCTGACTCTTATTTGCTTATCGATCGTGTTTGGGTTTTCCCACTTTCAGTACATTAAATCTGTTATTTCTGTGGTGTAGAAACATTAACAATCAAAATATTCACCTTTCGCTGTGTCTATTTTATTTTTGGTGAATATTATACGCTTTGTATTTGACGTTTTGGTCTCTATCAAATGAACAGGTGAATTCTCAATTTCTCATACATAAGATTTTCCAATTTTATATGCAAAGCAAAAATTCTCTTTATACAAGAAAAAATGCCTACCTACAGCTTCGACCAATAGCAGCATTCAGGAAGGCTACAATGTAAAATAATGAGTGAGAACATTTTTTTATAACGTTATGACTTAAATAGTACTAATTTACGTTACAAGACCGGAAAGTAGTGTTTTTTAGGTCGAGACAAGCAGGAGATACCTGGAAAACACTAATTTTCGGTTGCGTGACGTACAATATTTTTTTTAAGACCGACACTTCGATATACTTACATTCAATTATTTTTAAATGCGTCGTATGACTTCTCGTAACGGGCTTTTGATTTTACTGGCAATATATCGTAAGTCGCTTTCCTTGCTGCTTCCAAAATTTCCTCTGAAATCTCATTTTCCGTGTCGGATAATTCAAAATCTGAATTCATATTGTTAAATTTGCGAACTCGCCAAACAAGTTTGACATAAACAACAAATTAAAAATCAACGAACTGATGTCACTCGACAATACATCGAAATGTTGTTGTCATAGTAACGAAATCAAGGTAGCTTGTATTATCAAAGAGCGATTGAAAAAACAAAAAACAGGGACCGGAAAAATCTTTTCCGGTCTCTAACGTCACTTTTCCCGTCTTGCGATCGGAAAAAGGTTATTTTCTAGACGAAAAATTGTCCAGAAAGTGTATATTTTCTGGTCGGTTTTAAAAAAAAATAATATTTGCACCTACACCTAATGTGCTAACGCAGATCTTTTCCAGATTAATAGCCGCTAGCCGCTCTCAGCATCAGCGCATATTCCAATGTTCTTGGATAAAAATTCATATTTCCATAACCGTGAGAATTAGCGACATATTTTTTTTTAAACTTTGTTCATGTTCTGACTACATTTGACTTGATATACCTATAATATATATGTATAGAAATTTTTAATAATTCACATAGCTCGGCGCAGGGTGAAGTTTTCGATGTACGATTTTAATAATTTTATATTCTTTATTTTTTTTCAAACTTTAAAGATTTTTGAAATTTCTAAATTGTCATTAGAAGCATTCACATTTCAAGTATGCGTATGCAAAAAATCAGAATTTAGATTGTATATTTAAATTAATACAACGGTTAATGGTAAGAAAAATGTAGTTTTTCTAATTCGATCGATTTTATTTTACTATAATGTTTACTTTTTCTTTTATCATTACAACATACTTTTGTTGGTTGCTCCTGATGATGGGTGACATGAGGAAGTCATTTCATCACACATCATTTTTTGCCATAACTTACCACTTCAGTTAAAGTAAGGACTATATTGACTATTTCTTCAAGTTAAAAAATAAACATGGGATGATATTTGATAAAATTATTTTTACGCGTAAAATATACACTCATAATATGTAGTTTGGGGCGTTTCCCCACTATGACGGTATATTTCCCATCAGGAACCATAGACAATAATTTACCTTTAGATTCGTACAGCTTATCTCCTGCGCAAACAAAAGTTACGTTTTATGGGTGAAAAAATACGTCCGAGCGCATGACTCGCCGGTCAGCTGCCTTCCCTCTGGGGCACCTTCGGGCATGCGCACAAAACTCGTGTTATCGGCCTGTCCTACTTTAGCGACATGCTGAAAATACACTCCAGAACCGGCTCGGCCGCCATTTTTGTTGTTGTGTTTTAAGGTTTCTCTATGGATTCCTTGTAGTTTTCTTAGCTATTGTGGATTGTGGGTGTTTAATATTTACGGATTTCCAGTTTTTGTTAGTGAATTGTGTCTGATTGTGAGAAAATTAATTCTGTCAAAGTTGCTGGTTAGTAAATTTTTTGGTTAAAATCTGTACACCTCGACATTAAGCTTTTAATAAAGTCAGTATTCCACGTGTCACGGGTCAAGTTCTCTTTTGCTTGAAAATGTTTTACGCGTACCTACCTACCCAAGTTTTTGCCAAATTGTAAAAATCAAGTTATATACCAACTAATATTTGACTTGAGGTTAGGCACGCGATAACACCGTAGATTGGTTATTTTGCTGGTTTTGTTTGCTTTTATATTCGATTTTATAAGACTAGTTTAATTCACTTGTTCTTGTTCTCTTCATTTTCGAACTAAAAACACGACTACGAATCATTTTTAAGCAAAATTTTAAAAACAAAACCTTAAAAACAATTGTCTATCCTTAAAATCTGATCTTGATCTGAATCAACTTGATCAAAAATTGAGAAGAAAGTCCAATTTTTTGGGAAGAATTTAAATTTTAAAACCAGGACCTGTCTATTTTCCCATTCGTCAAACGATAATGTTGCAGGGCGCATGTCTAATAGTGTCTAGCTTTGTTTACATGCGCGAGGTCATAAATCTGCCACTGTCGTGATTATTGTTTGTTTGTCTAAAGGTAAATTGTCTATGTCAGGCACCAACGCCTTTGGATCATAATTCTATAATTTTCTTAATATGAAAAATTAGAAGAAATTTATCAATGCGTTTTGGATTTTTGATGTTGACGACTTAAAATTAATAAAATACAAAAAGTTTTTAATAATAAAATAAACAGATTTCATACTAGCATTGTTACTCTTTCGTAAATACTCCCACAGCATAAAATGAGCTGATTTTTAAGCACATACGCAAAATTTTATGTAAGTAGGATTGAAATAACTAATTAATAATCTCAACACCCATACGCGAAATGGGTATGTCAAGGTGATTTAGTTACTCTTTTAAGAATGAGTATAATTCTAATACATACACATTTATTTTATTCGCTGATAGTGATACTGGTAAATTCTCTTCGTTGTTATGTTAACTTTCATTCGATAGATTACCCAACAGTTTAACGATATAGACGTCTAGTCAAGAGTCGAGCAACAACAAACAATAAAAGGTTTGTTCCCACTGAAAATTACTAGTGTTGGGATCACTCGAGTGAGAAATAACCTATCATCCGGTTTTCTCAATAACCTGAATTATCAGTTTTTTTTTTAATAACTGGTTATTTATCAATCGGTTTTTTTTACCGCACCTTTTGTGTCGCTGGGTACTTGACAATTAAATTAAAACACCGGATAACGATCGGTTTTTCATTCGAATACTAATAATTGGCGGTTCATCATGAACAATGAATAGGTCACTCGACAAAAAATGTTTTTTTTTTTATAATTACGGAACTGGCGACCATTAGAAGTCAATAAATTTTCGGCAGCGTTCTTCTTCCAGAATCTTCCGGAGAAAGTCATTTAGTCATTAATAATGTTGTAGATGAACCACCGCCCATATTAGAATTCTAGTGACAAATAACCGGTTATCATCCGGTTTTTAAAATCACTTGGATTCTCGGTAGTCGGTTATTAAAATAAGTCGGTTATTCCCATCACTAAACATTACGGCTTGAAGGGCTCGAAAAATTCGATATATCAATATTTTTATCGATATTATCGATTGGAATTTCAATATCGTCCTTATAACACATTTAAGGACCAATATTTAATTCAATCTTTTTTCTTCATGTTTTCATAATTAGAGTCTCTCCTTGAAATGAAGGTACCTACGGAGTTTTACAGGGCACATAAGAAAATATTGATATACAGTTTCACCAGTAAGTCCGCATCATATGGGATTTTTTTTTATTAATAGTTTTATTCAAAATTTGACTTTGGCATCAAGTTTTGCTTCGATCGAGATGAAAATTAAGCAAAAAAAAATAGTAGTCACGTGATTCGCATTATCTGTCAAATTTTAATTTTTTCCAAAAAATAATTTAAAAGTGGGGTTATTTTTGAAAATATCGAAAAAAGTTATTAGAACAAGTTTTTTTAAATGCAATTCCTAGCCCACATGCAAATTTCAGCTGCATAAGATAATTTTGATTTTTTACCTATACAGGGTGTTTTTTTAAGGTCGACGAGCGGCCATATCTCGGAAACTACTGGGCATAGAAACTCAGGAAAAGAAAAATTATATTTAAAGTGGCCATGAGAAAATTCTGGAAATAATTTTTAAGTTCCGCATGTTGCCGCAAGAGGGCGTAATTGAAAAGTAAATTTTAAAATTTTACATAACTCCGAAAATTCCACATTAAGGTATATGTTTGATAACACCATTTTAAAGTTTGGACAATTATGCATCATTTTGGTCTTATGCTCATTGGCGTACCGACTTTAATAAGAGTGGGGGACGCTGTTGAAAGTGTAATAATTTAAATCGCTGTAACTTATAAACGACTTATCCGATTTTAGCAAACTAAAGACTGTTTGGAAGAGAAATGTATGCACTTTCACAATCGTATTTAGTTGTCCATAATAGTTCTAAAAAAAAAATGCTAGAGGGCGCAATTTGCAATAACAATACATTTTTTGATTTTACTCCGAAAAAATAAATCATACACTATTATAATACCATAATCGAAAAGTAGATGAAATTTGCTGGAAAAAATATTAAAACCGCAGTTCGATATCTTTGTTCGTTTCAGAGTTATTGCCAATTGAATAATTTTTAATACAAATTGCGCCCTCTAGCAATTTTATTAGAAACTATCTTGTACCATTGAATACGACAATTAAAGGTACTTACCTTTTTTTTCCAAACAAGCTTAAATTTAGTAAAATCGGTTAAGTCGTTTAGAAGTTACAGCGATTTTAATGTTCACACTTTCACTTGATAAGAGTGGGAGAAGCTATTGTCAGTTTAAACATTAAAATCGCTGTAACTTCTAAACGACTTATCCGATTTTACTAAATTTAAGCTTGTTTGAAAGTATCTTCAATTGTCGTATCCAATGGTACAAGATAGTTTCTAATAAAATTGCTAGAGGGCGCAATTTATTGTTTTGGCAATAACTCTGAAACAAGAACAAAGATATCGAACTGCGGTCTTCACATCTTTTCTAGCAAATTTCATCTACTTTTCGATTATGGTATCATAATTATACCGTATGATTTATTTTTTCGGAGTAAAATCAAAAAATGTATTGTTATTGCAAATTGCGCCCTCTAGCATTTTTTTTTAGAACTATTATGGACAACTAAATACGATTGGTGAAAGTGCATACATTTCTCTTCCAAACAGTCTGTAGTTTGCTAAAATCGGATAAGTCGTTTATAAGTGACAGCGATTTAAATTATTACACTTTCAACAGCTTCCCCCACTCTTATTAAGGTCGGTACGCCAATGAGTATAAAACCAAAATGATGCATAATTGTCCAAGCTTTAAAATGGCGTTATCAAACATATACCTTAATGTGGAATTTTCGGAGTTATGTAAAATTTTAAAATATACTTTTCAATTACGCCCTTTTGCGGCCAAATGCGGAACTTAAAAATTATTTCCAGAATTTTCTCATGGCCACTTTAATTATCATTTTTCTTTTCCTGAGTTTCTATGCCCAGTAGTTTCCGAGATATGGCCGCTCGTCGACCTTAAAAAACACCGTGTATTTTGTAAATTGCACCACTTTTGCAAAATAAGACTCAACGCAACCTACATAAAACTTCTTAGTTTTGACAATGCTTTATTTCAGATACATTTTCTTTCAAGTAGCGCCATATTAAATGTGTGTTTTTCTACAAAATCAAAATTGGGGTATTAAAATTTGGTCGCATGTGATGCAAAGTTTATTTGTTTTTGACCCTGTATAAGGTAACTTCATAAAATAAATATTTTTGGAAACGTAGTTTGTGTTAAATTACTTTTTATTAAAAGCAATTGCTTGACTAGCAAATACTATAAGTAAAAGCAATTGCTAGATCTGGATATGAATACAATTTTGAAGTGATTGCTGTTTTTCTTATACCTCTGTAGCAAATGCTTATTCAACACAAGTTCAGACGTGGCTTATCTTGTTCCGATTATAGATTTCATGTTCAGTTTGGTGCCTAATTTGCAAAATAGTTGACATAAATACAACAACGTTGGTCTATTTATTTAGTACAATAGTAATCTGTTACGTTTTTGTGGAAAATAGGAAACTTATATTTGTGATATGGCAGATTTCAGTGAAAATGGGGAAAGTGATAGTAGTGATGAAGAAATTAAAGACAAGCCATTGATATTCGTTCGCAAATTGAAGGAACATAAATAAATAAAGCTTCCACAACAGCTTCAGCACTTGTAGGAAATTCAATAAAAATATTGGCCTTCTCCAAAACTGCATTCATTACAGAAGTGTATGTCTTACAGACAGTAGTTTGGCGAACACCGAGTTCTTCACCTACAGAATTTTCAAAGCCCGGATCCGACAATTTCCGCAGAAAGACTTTAATCTTATTTAAAGGCGACAGTGCACCTCCTCGCCTTTTACCAGTATCAGTCAAAAAATAATTTGCCAACCACTCAACATTTTCGCAGTCAAATCTATATAACTGTTTGACTGTTTGAAATCATCATATCTGCAATTTTTACGTACACTGTAGATTTTTCTTTTACGGATGTTCATAATATATTCAGCCATAATTGAAGACACAAATTAAGAGCAACGCACGTGTATGCCGCGGAGAACTAAAGTTGACTGCTACCAAGCAAATGGTGCAAGGGTCGACCTACCTTAAAAAGTTGAAAGCAATTGCTACACTAGGAAAAGCAATTCCTTAATTTATTCATCAAATTTTAAGCAAACGATAGCGATCGCTTCTATTTTTTAAGAAAAAGCATTGACTAGAAGCAATTCCTGCACTCTTAAGCAATCGCTTTACGCAAAAGCAATTACTTTAGTTTTTATTCATTGTTCTTCAAGAAGTTACTTCGATTTTATAAGAAAAAGCGATTGCTACGTTTTTATTCATTAGGCTCAATATGTGTTTGTTTTAACAGAAAAGGGGTCGTAATTGCACAAAACACGAAAGTAAACAAAACTATGACCTGTTGACTATGCCTTGTTCTACCAGCTCCACAATATATCTGTCTTTCTTCTTCATATGCCAAAAGCGTAAAAATTAGTACTCTCCCACCTTAACAAGAACTGTTATTTCGGACATGCCCCTTTTAAATTTAATTGTCACAATGGCTTTTGTTTGGTTAGGTTTGATGTTTTGTTTTGAATTTTAGCGATTCTTCCGAAATCGTACGCGGTAAAAACAAATTTGGAGCCGAGCTATCAAGCACGCGTACTGTGTCAGTTCTAAATTAATTTAGTTCTCGTTCTGAATCGGTTTACTATCCTTACCCTGAACAAAGCTAATTATTGATTTATTTTATTCCATTAGTACCGGGTGTTTCTCAAAAGACGTTTACCCCTATAATTTTTTTATATTTATAGATATTAAAATGAAATTTTACGATTATGCATAAGAGATGAGTCTGCATTTATTGACATAATTTTCAATTTGTTAGCACTTCCGGTTTGACCGGAAGTGACCTTGACTTTGGTATTTTAAATGAGACATCTTGTATATTTTTACTTCAGCATAACATTCTGAGTAAAATGGCACCTCACTTGTAATTTTTTGACGTGTTATAACATTTTTATGTTTATTTTTATTTTAAATCTAGAAGGCTACTAACTAATAAATCTGTTACTTTTAACGTCAAGTAGTATATAAAAATTAAAATTATGTCATAATAATTGAATTTCTAAGATTCACAAGAGTTTAAAAAATGAAATTTTGTTTTCTTGACGTTTACTCCATTTTTCCAAATGGAACGATGGTAGTTCACTAGGATATTTAAGACGAGCATTTTTTTTCCAGCAATTTGATACCATACACTCCTATATGCTATTTTAAAATCGACAAGAAAAAATTTGCCATAAGTCCCAATCGCAAATTTAAAAGCGTTATGCATTATTGCCGCCCTCTCTTTTCTAAAGAAATATAAAGGTGGCTTTGAAAACCAATGAAATGGTTTTGAAAAGCAATATGGCTTTAATTTAAAGTTCTAATGTCATTAGATTGAAAATAGAAAATAAAAATGTTATAACTTGTCAAAAAATGACAAGTGAGGTGTCATTTTACTCAGAATGTTATGCTGAAGTAAAAATATACAAGGTGTCCCATTTAAAATACCAAAGTCAAGGTCACTTCCGGTCAAACCGGTGCTAACAAATTGAAAATTATGCCAATAAATGCATACTCATCTCTTATGCATACTCAAAATTTCATTGTAATATCTATAAATACAAAAAAGTTATAAGGGTGAACGTCTTTTGAGAAACACCAGGTATATTAGGAGATCTAGTAGTAACTTTTTTTGCCGAAAAGAGCTTCTTTAACAAAATACGGGACCACAACAAATGTGGGGACTCCAGACATAGAACCTTGCAATAAGGGACTGCTTCGTATTATACGGAACGTATGGAAGCCTTTTAGCCCTTTGATATCTCTCGGAAACACTCGATACGGAAACTTGCGGACTACTAAGTATCGTTTAAAATATTATTTTTTGAGCTTGATTAACTTAATTCTTCCACTTCACGGGCATCTTGTTAAACTAATATTTTTACACCTTATGTAAATATGAAAAATATATTAGTTAACAAAACATAACCTTCATCCTAGATTTTCCTTGTCACCGTTTTAATTTTTGCCGGTGTGAATTGTAAATATTTGACATTAAAATTAGATTTTACAAGGCTGCCAACTATGGCAAAAGGTAAAACGGTATGAGCGGCGGTATTTTCGCAAAAGTATGTTAATTAAAATTTTTGCTTCGGACCGTGATTTTTTCACGTTTTTCCTTCAAAGCATTCGGAAAAATGTTTGTTTTAAAATATTTTTTGCTCGATCAAAGACACGTTGATTAAAAACAGACGACCCGAATATTAGTAATTGTATTTCAAAGGAATTTCAATACAACGCAATGCTTTGTCCCCGCAGCAACAATGAGAAAAAAAGTGGTTTTTGCGACAAAATACAAATTTTTGTCTTTTTAATATTAAGGTGGGATTAACGACGCTATGATTCGCCTAACTATTAATGATTCGCATGCGCACTGCAGTGCTGTGTTGATCAGAGTAGCTATTTTTATGCTTTTGGCATACAAAGGAGAAAGACAGACATATTGTGGAGCTGCTCGAGCAAGGGAGATGTTAGTCAGCCGGTCATAGTTTTGTTTACATTCGTGTTTTGTGCAATTACGGAACCATTCCTGTTAAACCAAACACATATTCTCTAGAATTCTTAGGAGAGATGACTTCTAGATAGACTAGAAAATATCGTGTTACCAGTAAAAATTGTTGTTTTTACTTCAGTTCTGAAAATCGACGGGTTTACTTTCCAGGATTTTGGGGTAAATTGTGGCAATTTTAGTGGTTTCAAAAAACGGCTTTTTTAAGTGTTTCTGTGCATTTATTTAAAAAGAAACACCCGCCCACTATTTGTCAATGCCTCCCTGAATAGCCCTCTCAAAATTAGATACTAAATATTTTTTTTTAATAATTGCGAGGTTCCGGAAGTTACCCTGCATTCAAGCCATTTATAGGTATTTTAGACATTATTGACCTTGAAAACTGTGCCCTTAAGGCTAGATTTTTAGTAATTTTTACACATTACATCAAATTTTTACTAGTTATAAGAGCTTTTAACTGCTAAAAAATATAAATTTACTGTAACGATCTATGATATCTAGCCGCGTTCGGCAATTACCTCAGACCGCTTGGATTGATCTAAATCGTTCGTTTATGACATCTAAATGGAGGGGAAATAAATCTCAACAGTTCGGCAATTAAAATCGGAGCGCTCCGGGGATAATCTGTTTTTGCTCGGAGTATTTTGACCGAGGAAAGCGATTAATCTCAGCTGAATTTGTAAGGTTAAGTTTGATGTTTATATTTAGGGTTAAAATTTTGGTAGTTTGATTGAACAAAGCCTTTATTTTTCTGTGATTTGACTGAAAATAATATGCAGGAAGTGGAACTATATGATGTGGAAGAACAAAAACGCTATACCATGTTTATTTGACCATAAATACACAGAAATATTCTACATGTCCCAGCAGGTTGACTTGGTTATTCCAAATCGTTCAGCGACTGATCTAAATTGAAAATACACATTAGGCAAGGCTAAGGAAGGCATAAACTCTGGTGGGTTTTACCTAAAACTTTTCATATTTGATAAACACCAGATTGCTATCATGGTCTGATGTTTATCCAATAACATTTCCGGATGGCCAGCACCTACAACTATCAATCTTCCCTCTGAAACTGCATTTAATTTATTAAACAAGTCTTCAAAGGTAGTTGGGGACAATCTAAAGTGCTGTCTGAACTGGTGATGTGCAAATCGGGGTACCGTTTCTTCGGCAAAAACCGTCTAATACCGTTTCCAAAATCTTGACGTATTCCTCATTATCGTCTTCAAACATTAGTTGATATTGCCTCCTTCAATTAAGGCCAATACAACGCTAGGAATACTCATTTTTAGTAACTTTACAAAAAGGAAAAAAGGTTAAGTTCCTTAGATCAAAACAAAAATATTACATTTTTGACTTTGACAGAGGTCAGCTGTTAGGTACCGTTCGTTTATGACAAAGTTCTCCGACCGATCCGAGGTCACGTGACAATATATCCATCGCATCGCAGATGTAATTGCCGAATGCGGCTTCTATATCTATCTATCCATAATCCATACATACAGCGTTATGATCTCGGTTATAATGGAGAAACGTTTTGCCTTTTTATTAATATAGAATACCGCCCACTTAATGAAGAATCGCACGGACCCGTCAAGTTAATTTTTTTTTACATTGATTTTTTTTTAAACATCTTTGATTTGATTTTCCATAGCCCATTTCCTATAGGGTGGATCGATCATAAAAATGCTACGTGTATTAACTGTAATTTTTTGATGAAACATACTTAGGTATTGTATTATTTTGCATTTTTACATTCTACAATCAATTCTAGACACTTTTCATAAATCATATTCTATACCCATCTTCAGCCGTTTACGAAATATGAACTTTTAAAACAAAATAGACAAACGACAGAGTACGAAAAGAAACTATTTGTTACTAACTTGTTTTATACTCGTCTAAACTCGTCGAATGGACTCGTTTCTACCGTATCTAGTTGGGTTTAAGGGTGACAAGGTCAGTCATGTATAAAACACCTATAATTGGCTAGAAACTTCCGGAACCTTGAAATTATTTTAAAAAAAATTAGTATCCTGGAAGGGCTGTTCAGGGAGGCATTGACCAATAGTATACCGGTTTTTTTTTTTTAATAAATGCACAGAAACTTTTAAAAATAGCAGTTTTTGAAACCGCTTAAATGGCCACAATTTACCTTAAAATCCTGCAAAGTAAACACGTCGATTTTCATAACTGAAGTAAAAACAACAATTTTTACTGGTAACACGATATTTTCTAATCTATCTAGATATGTCATCTCGCCTAAGAATTCTAGATAATATGTGTTTGTTTTAACAGGAAAGGTTCCGTAATTGTACAAAACACGAAAGTAAACAAAACTATGACCGGCTGACTAACATCTGCCTTGCTCTACCAGCTCCAGAATATGTCTGTCTTTCTTCTTCCTATGCCAAAAGCATAAAAATAACTACTCTAATCAACACAGCACTGCAGTGCGCATGCGAATCGTCAATAGTTAGGCAAATCGAATTGACGATAGAAAATGGCATCGTTAATCCCACCTTAAGTAGGTATAAACCATTTTTTATTATTAGATTGTACAAACAGAAATCATCACCAAAATAATGCAATACCACTGTAACCGTAATAAAGTATTAAAATATTTGTGTTTATTTAGTTTTGTAAAGGTACAATTTAATGCTTCAGTTCTTTGACCCGTTCTAAACAGTAGAGCGTGTCTATACCGATCCACAAAGCACGACTGTAGCCAATCAATTGCAATTGAATTGCTTGAATATTGGCTAATAGGATCGTAAATCTCATTTAAAAAACATTTCAGCTTGGACAAAAAATAGGCGTCTTCTTTTTTTCCTGCATTAGAGAGTTAAAAATATACGCAGTACCTATCTTATATACTATAAAAGTGGGAAGTACATTTTTTTTCTAACTTGCACTGATTTTTAGTTGGCTCAGAGAACTCTTTGTCACCTGTCTGATCCGTCCATCGATGTCGGTCGAAATACTTGAAATTGTGTTTAGTCTGCGAGCAAATAATATTGGGTTATCTGCCTGTCTCTGCCGGGAGCTCGAGCTGTCGTTAAGCCCAGATCCAGATAAGGTGGTATTTTTTGGTCTTTGTTCTGTGTTGTAAAATGCCTAGATATAATTGTGCATTCACAGCTTCTCTACAGGGTGTTTGGGGAGAAAAGGGCAATAAGTTAATTTTTATTTTAAAAGGGAATGATTGCAGGTACTGCAGTACAAACTAACTTAAAGAATATTTTCAAAAACCCCTCCACCAACTTCAATACATTTTTCGGCACGTTTGTTAATTGCTCGGGTAGCACGTTGGATTGAGTGGGGATTGTTTTTTATAAAAGCTGCAGCATTGAAAATTCGATCGCGGAGTGCTTCTCTCGTTTCCACTCGTGTTTCATATACTAGCGATTTCGTCCATGCCCAAAGGCAATAATCAAGCGGTTTTAAGTTTGGTGACCAAACTTGCGGACCACCTCTGCCAATCCAGCGATTAGGAAAACGATAATTCAAGAAATTTCGCACACGGAGACTAAAATGAGGTGGGGCTCCATCATATTAGAAGTACATTCGTTGTCGAACATTTAACGAAACATCATCCAAAATGTGTATCAAATGGTCTTCCAAAAGCCGTAAATATCCTTCTCCAGCAAGACGTCCATCTATTTCCAATGGACCAAACAACTGGTCGTTGAGCATTCCACACCAGACATTAATATACTGAATCGATGTTGAAAGTTTCGTTCAAATGTAGCATGAGGGTTTTCATCTGACCACCGATGTTCATTGTGGCAATTATTAATTCCATCACGAGTTAACTGAGCTTCATCGCTAAATAAAATGTATTTGTGCAGACTTCGATTTTGATAGATCCGTTCACAAAATTGTACCCTTGAAGCAGGATCACCATCCAGAAGATGTTGAACGGGTTGAACGTGAAAAGGTTTTAAACCGTTTTTTCCAAGTGACTCTCATACGGCTAGATGTGATGTTGTGATGGTATATGAAGTTCATTTGCAACCTGTCTCGTACTTATACCTGAGTTCTCTGCAACAATATCCAGAACATCCTCTTCATTTTCCACATCTAGACCCTGCACTCTTTCAGAATCAATTCTCACGCTTGGAAACATTCCAGTTTCCTGAGCACTTGCAAATATTTTTTGAAAAACTCTTCTATTAGGAACTCTTCGATTTGGAAAACGACGTCGATATATATAAGTTTTACTTTTGCCGGTTTACTTATAAAAATTTTCCGAAAATTTATGTTTACTGAACTCAGATTCTTCCTGTATATGTACACGCGATAATTGTTTACTGGCCTGCATTGACTATTAGGGAAAAGAATACCTTACAAAAATTGCAAAATGCTTGCTTAAAATTTTGTTACAACTTTTGAAAGTTTGATCACGTCACACCACTGTTTGTTGCTTCAGAATGGCTTAATTTAGAAAGCCGATTTTCTTTACATTTAGCCACATTGGTACACAAAACTGTTTTATCGAGTAACCCAGAATATCTATTTAAAAAACTTATTCGTGGAAGTGCCATTCATGATAGACCCACACGTCACTGCCAAAGGTTTAATGTTCCAAAGCACAGGACCGCACTATTCCAGCGTTCCTTCACCTATAATGCTGTTAAACTTTATAATTCACTACAACCAGAGTCGCTTACTTCAGTTGTGAGCTTTAAGAAAGCCGTCAAACGATTTTTATAATATTTAAAAGTTCTCTTTGCTCCCATCGCTATATATTTTATAGGTATATCTTTATTTTACTTTATTTTAACAACTTTCTCTGTGTTAATTCACTTAATTATTTATTCCTACCACAACGGTTAGATGAATAGCATTGCTAGATCTCGCCGTAATTTAAATATAATTATTTTATAAATTGGTTTATATTTAATAAAGGCTTTATTTATTTATTTATTTATTTATTTATAATAAAATAATATTTTGTCGCAAGAAACATTTTAAACCCCTTATAACGTAATTTTCATATACTGCGCTAAAATTCAATGTTAATTTACATAAATAATTAGAACTTTGTGCAACATAAATTAATATAATCACATGCGCTAATACAGGATATAAAACGTATCAACATAAATAGTTATTGAAAAGGCTCGATTGTGGTCGAGGAGTTTATGTATTTACCACTTCGATACATGCCATTTAACTTTAATAATACCCACACAACAAATTTTACACTCCGTACTCGAGCGATGACCCATTAGTTTTACCGAAGCGCTTTATTTCAGCTCTATTGATCATTCAATTTAAATTAGCTCATCCAGTAAGCAACATCAATAGTCCCATTGTTTAAGTTCTATCTGGGTTTTTTTTGTTATCCCAGTTAATGCAGTTAACGATTATGCGTTGAAAATGGATATTTTTATTGATTGATTCAAAATTGTACCTATATTGGAAAACGAGCATGAAAAAAGTTTTTATTTCTCATGAGAGTCATGAGTAAGACATTTGCACACTAGGCGAAGGTCGCATTCATACGACCGGAGAAAATGCTTTCTTTAATTTCGTCAGAGTCATCCTTAGACGCGTTTGGCCGTATCATGGCTCATCAGTAAGGCTAGGATCTGACGAAATAATCATACGAGTTGAAAATTAACATTTAATGCAAGATATACCTACCAGTGGCGGCTCGCAGACTAGGACCCCAGTACCATGACCCTATACCTACCTGTAGGTTCGTCAAGCTATTTATTTAAATTCGTAATCTAAAGCCGGCCGTACACAGCCGGCCTTTGACTCCTTTAAGGCCGGCAGTACACAGCCGGAATGTCTATCTGAATTCGGAAACGGAATTAAGAGTCTGAATTCAGGAACGTACGGAATTGTATATATTTTTATTATACAGCACACACATTCTGATTTTTTCAGATTATGAATTTTTCAAATTTTCATTGGGCCGGAATTCAGATTCTTAATTCCGTTTCTGAATTCAGATAGACATTCCGGCTGTGTACGGCCGGCCTTACGTAGCGCTTAAGCAATGCGTTTAGACGGGCGTCTTCTCGGAAACAGAATCGCGATTCTATGTCGGAATCGCACTAATTTAAGCCGCCCGGCTACGGGATTCGAATCGTCGACAGGTCTAGCAGTGGTTTATACAGGGTGTCCGGAAATGACGATGAAAAATTTTAAGGTATGATTCTACATAAAAAGATATGAAAAAAAGTTCATATTAACATAGGTCCGGAAATGCTTGCAGAGGGAGCTACAGGCCCTTGAAGATGGTGTCCTAAAAGTGGTTTTTATTTAATTTATTAGAATCTACTCACAATACAGGAATTAACTTCTACGTATAAGTTAGAGTGATTGGAGGTCACTCTTAGAAAATATCAGGTGACCCATAATTGCAACCAGTGGCGTGGAAACAAAGGGGCGGTTAGGTATTTAGGGTTATATTTTTTCGCCGAGTGTATTTTCGCTATCTTTTAAATAAATTATGATTCTTTGAACAATTTTACGTAAAAAAGGTTCCCTTGGTATAAAGTCGTATAGTTGACCGTTTTCGAGATAAACGGACTTTAATGCTCAGATTTTTTTTATGGGGTTACCTAAAATCCTTAGTATACGAAGTACCAGTTCGCAGCGTTGAAGAATTAGAGCAGCGGGTGTTTGCTTGTTGTGAAGTTATAAGAAATAAACCTGGTATTTTTAGAAAAGTTAGAAGATCTATGAGAAAACGAGTTCGAGGATGCATTGGCATAACATTGAAAAGGATTTAAAAATTTAGGGACAGCGTTGTTTATTATTTTGTTATTGATTTGTTGGTATCTTTATTAATAAAATTATTATTCAAAAAAAAAATTGCGCTATAAAGTCCGTTTATCTCGAAAACGGTCGACTATACGACTTTATACCAATGGAACCTTTTTTACGTAAAAATGTTCAAAGAATCATAATTTATTTAAAAGATAGCGAAAATACACTCGGCGAAAAAATATAACCCTAAATAACAAACCACCCCTTTGTTACCACGCCACTGGTTGCATTTATGGGTCACTTGATATTTTCAAAGAGTGACCTCCAATCACTCTAACTTATACGTAGAAGTTAATTTCTGTATTGTAAGTAGATTCTATAATAAATTAAATAAAAACCACTTTTATGACACCATCTTCAAGGGCCTGTAGCTCCCTCTGAAAGCATTTCCGGACCTATGTTAATATGAACTTTTTTTCATATCTTTTTATGTAGAATCACACCTTAAAATTTTTCATCGTCATTTCCGGACACCCTGTATGTAAGCATTTTCACTGTGATTCTCGTTCAGTAGCCTCTTGCCAGCTCCGTGTTAAGGGTCGTTTCTGTTAGGTTTACGAATAAAGAATTAAATATGGATGTTTTAAAAACCCTTTTCGACACTGACAAGTTCATATCGTCAATACAGACACGTCCAAGCTTATGGGATACTTCGGCAGAAGAGTATTCGAATAAAACAATAAAACAGGCACACTGGTTGGAAGTGGCTAAATAAATTTTGTCTTTTAAGATATTGTGTAGCTCGTCAAAAGACCGAATTGACATTCTGAAACAGTTAAAAAAAATTTCAGAGTGTTCTCTTAAATTTTTATACATTAAAACGTATCCTCTTGCTGTATTACGTTCGCTGATTATTGGATGAACCCACATTCTACGTTTCCTAAGTTTTTCTTTTTTTTACACACGATCTGATAATAATATAGCACTTCTTCTACTGCATTCATTTTAACACTGAACAGAAGCGTGCGGCCCTGAAATTAATCGCCTCTCCACAAAATTGCCGAAACCGCGCAAGATTAGAAAAGTATGCATTTCGAATCTCGTTAGAATTCACTTGAGATTCTGAATCCCAGATGCTGAATCTCGCATTCAAAATCCCAGTATAAAAGGAGCCTTAATTATTACTTTGTCTCCTTACGCTTAATTCTTTATGTGAATAATGTACAACTCAAAACATTGATGTCTTTAAAGGCCTAAGGGTGCAAAAACTCCTTGACGCCGCGAAAACTTCCTAGTGCTGCTTAGGCGTGGCTAACATCAATAAATGCCAATGATCTAGTACCTATAGATGAAACAATAACAAACAAACCTATTGATAAAATGGTATTTCATTCTGAAGTAAATCAACATACAAATTTCGCCCCTGTACTTTGTTTGCTAAACTTACGCTGTTAAAAGTAGTGACATGATATAGGAAATATTTATCTTAGAAAACCCAATAAAAATTCTACAGTGTGGCAACGCAGCAGTAAGAGATCCGCCCCCAAAGATGTGACCGCCACGACACTGGTCTGAGGCCACGATGACGTTGTTTCATTCATTTCCGTTTAGGGATGTCCACAGAAAATGTATCGCGGAAAAACACCGCGATTTGCGATGCATCGAAAAAATAGAATTAGAATTACAAAACAATTTCCAAACAAAATTTAGGCCTAATACATCGATGCATCGACGAAAAATATACAGGGTTCCCCATTTAAAACGAAACAGGCTAAATATCTGGTTCCACGTTAATTTAAAAAAAAAAACTCTCGGACCCGTCGATTTTTATTTCGAGGGGGACATCTTTTGCGTATATTGTCAATCTTGTTACTTTAAGCCCCTAGGAGGGAGGGGGGGGGGGGGGGGGGGGGGGTAAGATCTAAATCTTAAAGGGATACCCCTATTTTATATAATTTTTTTGGATTCTGCATAAAATTCTGAACATTTTTTAATAAAAGCATTATTAGTCTATACTAAACAGTTTCCGAGATATTGACTCTTGAAAAATGAGATTTTTGAACTTTGACAGCGTCTAGCTTTCTAACTGTACGTCTTAGAGTAAAACGGCTTACATGTCCCTATCTTCGATTTTTATTATCTTCCCAATAGTGTCAACTTCCGGTTAAACCGGAAGTAATATATTTCTTACAACCGGTTTAACCGGAAGTTGACACTATTGGAAAGATAATAAAAATCGAAGATAGGGACATGAAAGCCGTTTTACTCTAAAGACGTACAGTTAGAAAGCTAGACGCTGTCAAAGTTCAAAAATCTCATTTTTCAAGAGTCAATATCTCGGAAACTGTTTAGTATAGACTAATAATGCTTTTATTAAAAAATGTTCAGAATTTTATGCAGAATCCAAAAAAATTATATAAAATAGGGGTATCCATTTAAGATTTAGATCTTACCCCCCCTCCCTCCTAGGGGCTTGAAGTAACAAGATTGACAATATACGCAAAAGATGTCCCCCTCGAAATAAAAATCGACGGGTCCGAGCGGTTTTTTTTTAAATTAACGTGGAACCAGATAATTAGCCTGTTTCGTTTTAAATGGGGAACCCTGTATATACACAATAGATATACAGGGTGTCCATTTAGTGTGTAATTCTTCGATATCTCAAATACTATCCTATATAGAGAAAAACTTTAAATGTAAAAAAATAGAGGACTGTTGAAGGTGTATTTTATAAAAATATTTTTAAATATACAGTATGTTTCACAAAAGCCGGACCACTAAAATTTAAATATTTTTAAATGAAACACCCTAAATTTTTTTTTTGCAATTTGTGCCCCTCCATATTGTTTATGTAATCTCAATTTTTTTTTTTCAATCTGTTGCATTGTTGCCAAGATATTCATTATTTTCCTAGTTTTTTTGCTTTTGTACGGTCGCAATAAATATGCTACAGCTTCTTTATTGATTTTAATTTAATTATTATTTTTTACAGACGGTTGCATCTTGGTCCTATGAGTAGTATTTATAAGATCATATCCGATTTTTTTATACAGGGTGCTTCAATTTTACTTCCAAATTTGGGGAAGTTAAGATTAAATTTACTCAATATTCTTAAATGAAACACCCTGTATATTTTGTGAAGAATTGAAACTTCTACTAAGTTCCCTTTTAACTGTAAAATATTTTTTTTGCGACGTTGCCAAATTGTAACGACTTTCTCAAAATTTTCGTTATTTGCTTTTTGATTTGTTTTTATTTTAATTGTATCCTGTATTTTATTGTATTATAACGTTTTCACCCTTAAACATAATACCCAATTTTATAACGTCCAGATAAATAAAAAATTAATAAAATAAAAAAAAAATTTTTTTTATAAAAATGGATAGGTCGGGGAGGACCAATTAACTGGCCTGCCAGATCACCTGATTACCAAATTTTATAACGTCCAGAAAAAAAAATAATAAAATAAAAAAAAAACTTTAATTTATTTTAATATCGTAATATTTCTACGGTGTTCCAATTATAATAATTAAATATTGTACCAAAATGATTTACTTAATTAAAGAAGTTGTTCAAAGTGTCGTCCGTTTTGATTAATGCAAGTTTGAATTCGAATTATAAAATTGTCTCTTACATTATAAGGTATGAGGTGTTATGCTATGAAACGCCTCTCTAATGCGTTCTTTCATATCATCACGAGTGGTGGCTGGTAATCAATATACTTTTGATTTTACGTAACCTCATAAGAAATAGTCCATGCTAGTCAGATCAGGTGATCTGGCAGGCCAGTTAATTGTTCCTCCCCGACCTATCCATTTTTAAGAAAATAATTTTTTTTTATTTTATTAGGTTTTTATTTATCTGGACGTTATAAAATTTGGTATTATGTTTAAGGGTAAGAACGTTATAATTAAGAATATTAAGTAAATTTAATCTTAACTTCCCGAAATTTGGAAGTAAAATTGAAGCACCCTGTATAAAAAAATCAAATATAATCTTATTATAATCTACTCATAGGACCAAGATGCAACCGTCTGTAAAAAATAATTATTAAATTAAAATTAATAAAGAAGTTGTAGCATATTTATTGCGAGCGTACAAAAGCAAAAAAACTAGGAAAATAATGAATATCTTGGCAACAATGCACCATATTGAAAAATAAATTGAGATTAAATAAACAATATGGAGGGGCACAAATTGCAAAAAAAAAAAATATAGGGTGTTTCATTTAAAAATATTTAAATTTTAGTGGTCCGGCTTTTGTGAAACACACTGTATATTTAAGAATATTTTTATAATATACACCTTCAACAGTCCTCTATGTTTTACATTTTAAGTTTTTCTCTATATAGGATAGTATTTGAGATATCGAAGAATTACCCACTAAATGGACACCCTGTATAATATCGATGTTTTCGATGCGTCGATGTATATCGAAAATCCCTATTTCCATTTGGTCTTCTTTAACAGCGGTCTGAAATTTTCTTCAGTTTATCGGTTTTGTGTAGTAATAATTGTTTTTAGTGTTTTGTGATATTTTTGGAGACTAATTAGGATGAGTCGCAAATGTCAAGTATGCAAGAATTCGGAAAATAGTAATTCTGAACGTAACCTCAAGTCAAATATTAGTTGGTATACAGTGTCCGCAAGAAAGTCAGCATCAAATGGGATTTTTTTTTATTATTAGGTATAGGTAAAAATTGAAAAAGCAGTTAGTTTTTGCTTACCTAAAAACCAAAAATGACGTATACTGAAGCAGCTGCACGACTTGCGTTACCTGTCAAATTTGACATTTTTAATAAAATAGGTTCAAAAATGCCCTTATTTATAAAAATATCGAAAAACTTTATTCGAGAAAGTTGTTTATTTAGGCTTTTTTAGCCTCTGTACGAAATTTTGACAGTCTAATACAATTTTTATTTTTTGCCAGATTCTTGAAAATTTTGATCAACCCTCGTAGATTAACTTTTATACATCGATGTAAAACCATTTGCCTTTACTTTATTTGTAATCTTAATGCAATTTTATGTAAAATTTTCGTTTCCAATTATTTATTTTGCTTCAAAAACTGAAATTGTTATTGATCAGTATGTAATGTTTGATGCAAAGTTTATCTAATTACATCAGTTTTGTCAAAACCGATGTTTCTCATTCTTCTTAAGTTAGTAAACAGATGTACAAAAAAAATATTAGGAAGCTTTCGTCGAAATTTTACTAAATTATTATTATTAAATTAAATTAATTATAATAAACTATATTTTTGTTGAATAAAATGTTTCGAGCGATTAATATTTATTCTTTTTGATCCAATATTAATTAAGTAAAATTTCAACGAAAGCTTCCTAATATTTTCTTTTTGTAGATCTGTTTACTAACTTAAGAAAAATAAGAAACGTCGGTTTTGACAAAACTGAAGTAATTAGATAAACTTTGCATCAAACATTACATACTGATCAATAACAATTTCAGTTTTTGAAGCAAAATAAATAATTGGAAACAAAAATTTTACACAAAATTGCATTAAGATTACAAATAAAGCAAAGGCAAATGGTTTTACATCGATGTATAAAAGTTAATCTACAAGGGTTGATCAAAATTTTCAAGAATCTGGCAAAAAATAAAAATTGTATTAGACTGCCAACATTTCGTACCGAGGCTAGAAATGCCTAAATAAACAACTTTCTCGTATAAAGTTTTTCGATATTTTTATAAATAAGGGCATTTTTGAACCTATTTTATTAAAAATGTAAAATTTGACAGGTAACGCAAGTCGTGCTGCTGCTTCAGTATACGTCATTTTTGGTTTTTAGGTAAAAAAAAATCCCATTTGATGCTGACTTTCTTGCGGACACTGTATAACTAACTTGTATTGATTTTTACAATTTGGCAAAAATGTGGGTACGTGTAAAACATTTTCACGCAAATTTAAGATCTTGCTAAAGAAATTATAAAAGTTGACCTTTCATTTATTTTTACGTGTAAACAGCTAAAATTTGCCTGTAATTCTTGGCAAGAATTTGGATTTCTTCTTAATTTCTGATCAAAATAAGATAGCAATTTCTGGCATTTTTAGTAGTTGCAAACCCATCAGATTTTGATGATAGAAAATTGTTTTTAAGGGTTGGTTTCTAAAATATGTTAAAAAATGATGTTTTTAGTTTGAAAAGAAAGAGAACAAGTCAATTAAACCATTGAACTTATACAATCGAATATAAAAAGCAAACAAAACCAGCAAAATAACCAATCTTCGATGTTATCGCGCACCTCCACGCACACCGGAATAACTGATTGATTGGTAATTCAGGTAGTTATTGACACCCAACAGGTATTAAGCCCATATCATTGTGATCCAAACCAAGCCCCACGTTTTTTATTCCAAGCCCCCTTTAATGCAAATAATTTTTGCTCGCACGGTATCATATACAATTTGCAAGGGAATCGTTAGGCCACAATACCTAAATCTAAAAATAAAAATTTTATTCCGGGCATAATCCTCGATTTACAACGCGCTTGTTTGTAATCTGGCTCTTCTATTTGCGCTGCAGAGAGTAACTCTTATCTCCGTCATTCCAGTAAATTAACCCTGCTATTATGTGTTGTCATTTTATCTGTTATTTTTTTGTGTAACTCAAAAGTCAGAAACGTCTTTTAATAAAAAATGAAGACAAGATTGTTAAATGATCTGTAAGGAAATCCAGTGAAAAAGAATTGAAAATAGCCAGAGCTTCAAAGGGTGTTGTCGGGTATTAAGCCGATAAAAGGAATCAACTTAACTTTATAGGGGTAAATACAAGGTCACTAAAAAGCAGACTGACGGACTGGCAATAGAAACCAAGCCGAGCGAGGTAGGGGCATATCCCAACGTTAAAATTTATTGGAAACGTCGCGGGGAATAATTTATTCGAAATAAGTGCACATTGGGGATATTAGTGTGAAATTTTTTTGACAATTCCAACACCCAATTCAATTTTGTTATTTTTTGTCATGTCACACAAATTACCCAATCATATCAACATTTAATGACAACAACACTCCGGGTAGTTTTCAGTCGCTATGACACCAATACTTCGATCACTATGACTCTGTTAACAATTCGGGCTTTCGATTGACATGAAATTATCTCGTGCATTATTAATCCCAACAAACAGTTATAGTCTAAAGTATTTTTCACCCTAAATGATATCGACTTATTGACTGCCATAAAACTACCGGTTTAATCCCATTGTTATACACAATCAACAAGCAAATACACTACAGGGTAGGACTTTAAAATCGTAACCGTATATAGCACAACTTGAACACTGCCTAAGAAACACAAAGGCTGAAAGATGTTATCGCAAACACAAGGTAGTTAAATATTACCTGCTATAATTACCAATTATAATCCGACCCTGACCGACAGTTTATTTGCATTTTTATGGCCGAGCTCTTGCAAAACGTCCCAGGTAGTTAAACAGAGTCAACCATTTATTGTAAAAAATACTTTACAAAACATAACTTTTACCTAAGGTTTTTAGAAGGTAGTAATATATACCACTTAATCACCTAGTGGGGAATAAAATCAAGGTTATAAACTAATAAAAAACACCTGACATTAGGAGAATTGGGCTTCATAGACAAGGCCAAATAATCTTCTTCGTGGTAGTGAAGGGGTGTTTTTACCTGCATTTAACCCCTGTTATGGGCTATGAAGTTTATACAAAAACCATAATCACAATTTTAGAAAAAAAGAAAATATTATGTTGTTTTTATTTTTATCAAAGCGCGTAGGCAGGAGTTTTCTTAAATCAGAAAATGTCATGTCAGAAGCTATTGATTTTTAAAATGGAGTGGTAGTACATACAGTGATGGGCTAAAATATGGAACAAATTCATTTAAAAATCAGGTATTCATATTTTGAAAAAACGCTCGGACACGTCGATTATAATTCTTTCTTCCGGATTTTTTGCCTCAAAAAGAAATTATACCGGGTGTGTCAAAAAGTAGATGTAGCAAAATTTTTTGTTTTTTAAATAGAACCCCCCTATTTCTACTTATTACCCTAATTCTACGTCAAATTCTGCGCATAATTCATGTAGCATACTCTATCCTTATCTCTAACGGTTTAAGAGAAAAATTACATCATAATAAAAAAAAATCTTTAAAAAAAGGTTAAAAAATTAGTTTATTAAGTGTTGAAAATGCAAACTATTAACTTCTTGACAATATGCTAATCTACTTAAAAACCCTTCTAAAACATTATTTACAGTATTTTCATTAATTTGCCTAATTTCATATCTAATTTTAAATTTTAAGTCTTCCAAATTTTGTGGTTTATCCTTATACACTTTTGATTTCAAATAACCCCAAAGAAAGAAATCCATGGGTGTAAGATCGGGAGATCTTGCAGGCAATTCTATGGGTCCTCTTCTACCTATCCATCGTTCGGGAAATACAGTATTCAAATACTCTCGTACTTGTCGAGCAAAATGAGGCGGAGAACCATCCTGCTGAAACCAAATAGACGCTTCTGGTAGATGAGGCTGATTCGGATTTGGAAAATCCGCTGCTAGTGTGGGAATTAATTCATTTTGAAGAAATTGTAAATACCGGTCTCCTGTAAGATTTCCATCGAAGAAAAAAGGTCCAATTTTAAGTCTTCCAAATTTTGTGGTTTATCCTTATACACTTTTGATTTCAAATAACCCCAAAGAAAGAAATCCATGGGTGTAAGATCGGGAGATCTTGCAGGCCATTCTATGGGTCCTCTTCTACCTATCCATCGTTCGGGAAATACAGTATTCAAATACTCTCGTACTTGTCGAGCAAAATGAGGCGGAGAACCATCCTGCTGAAACCAAATAGACGCTTCTGGTAGATGAGGCTGATTCGGATTTGGAAAATCCGCTGCTAGTGTGGGAATTAATTCATTTTGAAGAAATTGTAAATACCGGTCTCCTGTAAGATTTCCATCGAAGAAAAAAGGTCCAATTTTAAGTCTTCCAAATTTTGTGGTTTATCCTTATACACTTTTGATTTCAAATAACCCCAAAGAAAGAAATCCATGGGTGTAAGATCGGGAGATCTTGCAGGCCATTCTATGGGTCCTCTTCTACCTATCCATCGTTCGGGAAATACAGTATTCAAATACTCTCGTACTTGTCGAGCAAAATGAGGCGGAGAACCATCCTGCTGAAACCAAATAGACGCTTCTGGTAGATGAGGCTGATTCGGATTTGGAAAATCCGCTGCTAGTGTGGGAATTAATTCATTTTGAAGAAATTGTAAATACCGGTCTCCTGTAAGATTTCCATCGAAGAAAAAAGGTCCAATAATTCTATCATTTAGTATCCCTGCCCAAACATTTACTTTTTGTGGGTATTGCGTGTGCTGTTCTCTCATCCAACGGGGATTATTTGTACTCCAATACCGAAAATTTTGTCTGTTTACCGAACCATTCAAACAAAACGTGGCTTCATCGCTAAAAAGTATGTTGCGATGGAAAAATACATTTAAGTTGCAAATTTCCATCATAGTTTCACAAAACTGTAGTCGGCGGTCGGGATCATCTTCGTTTAGCTAGTGCAGCAACCTAATTTTGTACGGATGGTACTTACAATACCCGCAACACAGATCGTCGGCTAACATCATTATTAAGGGCTACTTCAGTGGATGCACTATGAGGATTATCTTCAACCTCTAACAAAATGTTCAATTGTGAGTTTTCACTAATTTTTGAACGACCTTTACATTCCCTGTTTCCCTGAATTTCTTCTCAATTTTACTTACTGTAGATCTTGTAATCGGCCGTTCTGGATACTTAGCGTTAAACAAGTTACAAACTTCTTCTTGACTTCTTGTTTTGTCTCCACATCCAATTAAAATTAAAATTTCGATTCTTTGTGTTTCATTTAAATGTACCATGATCACCGTTTTTCAAAATTATACCTAAACTAATTTTTGATTGACACATGACTTGCTATCGTAGTAACAATTCATTTAAATTTACCTGTTTACCTTTAAGTAGGTACATGTACCTTTTTTTAAAGAATTTTTTTTTTATGATGTAATTTTTCTCTAAAACCGTTAGAGATAAGGATAGAGTATGCTACATGAATTATGCGCAGAATTTGACGTAGAATTAGGGTAATAAGTAAAAATAGGGGGGTTCTATTTAAAAAACAAAAAATTTTTGCTATATCTACTTTTTGACACACCCGGTATAATTTCTTTTTGAGGCAAAAAATCCGGAAGAAAGAATTATAATCGACGTGTCCGAGCGTTTTTTCAAAAAATGAATACCTGATTTTTAAATGAATTTGTTCCATATTTTAGCCCATCACTGTATATAGATACTTATAAAATCACTATTTCATCGATGTGAGGTGAAAAATTAGGTGCGCGTAAAATTTTTTGAAAAACTAACCGCGCCCCCGAAAAAAAGCATTCATTTAAAAAAAACAAGGTAAATTAAAATTAAAAATACAAACAATTCTAAATATAGCCAAGTGCTTGGACGAATAAGTCAACTCGTTTATGTGCTCGGTTTTTGTAATATTATATTTGTTTTTGTGTTAGTGTTACAAGTAATTTAAAAAAATTAATTTAAGATAATGTGTATTATCATGTTGAAAAAATATGGCGTCAGTAAAATGCTTTTTCTAAAGGTCATGATTTCCAAAAGAAGAGTACGGTTGGCTATAAAGAAATTATTTCAGTCACTACAACCTATTTTATACTTTAAAACCTTCTGGCCTTTAAATACAAATTGTAAGAGGTAAGAGTAATATAGAGTACCTATACATCACCTCAGAAAATGTTGACATTATGTAATCTGCCCAAGAAGATATATTAAAGATCGGAAAACGAAGTAATTTATTCTTTATGGGCCTAAAAGATTTTTGGTGTTTAGGGCCCAATCTAAGGTAAAAAATAACCTGCTTTGGCGTCAAGTCGATTTACAAGATGAGTTTTTACTATTTTGGACCATCTCTTGGGCTTCGTATATTTTCCGACTTTGAAGACGTAATAGTAACTTCGAATCACTTTCTTTTGACCAAACCGTTAGTCTCTTTGGCCGTTTCGTCCAAAAAGTCGAACTGCAAGTCAAAAATTAATTTTTTTTACTCAAATAGATCATTGTCCCCAAATTAAAGGTCGTTAAGGCTGTAAATGTTTGTTGGGATAGCCTAGGGTCCTAGGGATATGATAGCTGAAAACTATACTTAAAATATGTGATCCTGTTGAAATCCGGAAGGCTCCCTTTCGGAGCGGACGCACCATGTATCGTTGTTGATTGATATAAGTATACAATAATTATCATATTTTCTTTCCAAACTATTAAAAAAAATATAAATATAATACACAGCATAAAGGTACAGTAAACTGTGGACCTAACTTGAATGTTTTAGTGCAAAATCGAACATTGCCATGGATCGTCTACTCTTAAACAACCTATAAATCACTCGAAGCAAACTCTACAATTAAAAGATATATTTTTCATTAGAACGCCAGGCATCCAATTCATTGTATTATGCTATTCGCTGCTTGTTTAATGGCAACCATCACTTCTTCACTTTTGTTTTTTCTTGTTGGCATGTGGTTATATCTTTATCTAAGTATTTTTTTGCTAAAAAACATATAAATTTCAATTTTATTACATTTTAATATGCGTTTTCATATTATAATACTTTTCGTATTTTGCTCAAAGTTTAAATTTTAAATGCACTTAGATGGCGATTCGATAAAAATATAGTATCGTACTATTTGTACTAAACATTTTCGGTGCTTCTCTATAGGGTGTTTGGGAAGGAAATGGCAATAGTTTGGGAATGCGTGTTCAGAGGGTGAAAATAAGATAAATAAACCCATATGTTTTAGTTCGATTCTCATAATTTCTGAAATAATAGGTTCTAAAGTTAATTTTTATCTTAAAAGCGAATAATTGCAGGTACTGCAGTACAAACTAACCCAAAGAATATTTCCAAAAACCCCTCCACCAAGTTCAATACATTTTTCTGCACGTTTGTTAATCGCTGGCGGGTAGGTAGTAGAGTGGGGATTGTTTTTTTATAAAAGCTACAGCATTGAAAATTCGATCGCGGAGTGCTTCTCTCGTTTCCAATCGTGTTTCATATACTAGCGAGTTCATCCATCCCCAAAGACAATAATCAAGCGGGTTTAAGTCTGGTGACCTCGGTGGCCAAACTTGCGGACCACCTTTGCCAATCCAGCGATTAGGAAAACGATAATTCAAGAAAAACGGAACATCATCCAAAACGTGTATCAAATATGGTCTTCCAAAAACCGTAAATATATCCTTATCCAGTAAGACGCCCATCTATTTCAAATAATGGACCAAACATCTGGTCGTTGAGCGATGTTGAAAGTTTGTCAAGAGAATTGACAGTTTATACATCGTCCAGTGAAAACTAGGTTTGTTAAGACCGTGTTGGAACACTAGAACCTCATATTAAATCGATTATGTTATAGGCACATTAACACCTTCCAGTTTTTATTGTGCGGACGCTTAAAAGCTTTTAAACTTATTATTTTACAGCGTACTTTAATCGTAAGGCAGGTGTGCGGAAAATGGAAATTGGTAATAATGTTGATAACGATCTAAAATAAGTGGTCAGATGCGGAAATATTAATACATTTATTTTTATTTATTTATTTATTCAGCACTGGTGCCAAGTACAGATACATCTTAAAGCTAGTAAGTATAAATAAAACAAAAGAAAAGCCAATGAGATAAAGTATCAAAACACCATAAGAGTGGGTAGTCAACTGAGCATCACGATATTACGTCCTGTGCAACCTGAGCCAAATGAATATTAGCCAATAGAGTAATAGAGTATAGAAATACTTGGTGAAACTACTATTATCACAATTTATTTACCAGCTGCTGCAATCAAATCTTTACTCTGTTATTTGCTTGTTCTGTTTTCTCTCGACCAAATCCTTTAACTGACCAAGACTAGTTCTATCTACATCAATATCAGATGCATACATATTAAAAAAGTGGCACATTTTGTAAATTGGAGAATTTTTGTACAGGTTTGTTCGAGGATAGGTCAGATAAAAAATATTTGAGGCTCGCGAGTTGATCTATTGACAGTAAATGGTAGTTTACCAAGAATACCGGGGCAGTCAATTTCAGTGAAAATTCTAAACAGTGCATAGTAAACGTTTAATTCTTCTTTTATTCAATGAATGCCTGCCAAGGACACCCAAAAGGTATTCGTTATCACACCCTTTCTGAGGATATATACCATATTTCCTATAATACATACCTACACTTCAACACTTCATAAACTTTATCTGCACTCTTTCAATAAGTGTAACCCACACGTTAAACTGGGGGTACCAAATTATGCTTCCGTAGGTATTTCACAGGCAACACTAGGCTATCGAAAAGATGCCATCTAACATCAATGCTAAAGTCTGGTGTTCCTAACAATAAAACTTGCTATTTTTTGTGCACTAATAATTTTAGATATAATATGGTTATTATATACTATTATTACATTGTTTTAATATTATACTGTACTGTCCCCCAGATCCCCCTTCCCTTTATCTACGTGCCTGCTCTTTTGTGTGGACCTTTGCAGTGCAATGCAACATGCAATCATAATATTATTTCACGTTACGAAGTTGAATAAAACTTCCTTCACCATCGGGTCAGGAATTTTACTTATTAATAGACCTTTTTCGAACTGAGGTTAAAATTCCATTTTCCATCATTTCTTGTGAGATTGAACGTAAAACTTTTTAATTTGTCTTCCTTATTGCAAAAAAAATTACAGTTAATTGTTGTAATTAATAAAATAACATTTTACACGAAAATTTTAACGTCGCAGGAGTCAGGAATTATTGCTGGGTTATTGGAAAGATGACTTATGATTGTAGTAATTCCCCAAGCACATTGGGCATCAGTAGCGTAACTAGGGGGGGGGGGGGGGGGGCTGCCCTCTCCCTGAGTTCTGTTAGTTCTGAGTATTCCTTGAAAAATAAAAAATTAATCAAAAAGATAGGTTGCCTAAGGTGTGAGGTGACACTAGCTATTTGTAAAGATATGACATGCTGACTATAGAGCGAATATTTGGTAGGGAAAGGACCTTTAAACCAGAGTCGACACGAGGACTAATTGAAAAATATTATTTATTATTTGAGACTAAAATTTTCAGACTACTTACTTACCAAGCATTGACGGCCGCCCCCTTTCCCCAGGGGAGAGCTGCTCCTAATTTAATGCCAATATTAAAAAGCGATATCTCAAAAATAGTAACTCCCAGGAAGCTGAAATTTTGGAGACACTAATGGCTGATTTATACCGTCGCGTCGTTAACAACCATCGTGAAACTTATTGGAATAATCAAAATATCAAAAATGCAATTCTAAATTAAACAAGAATTTAGGGTTATGTGCACACATTCTTCTTTATTATAATGAAATGACAAATGACGTGACGGGAATCACGGATTATGCCGATCGCCTTACGAACTATGTCGATTCAACTAAGAAAGTTAAAAGTTCGGCAACTTCTCAGTTTAATTTAATTTAATTTAATTCCTTAGGTAATTGTAGGTATAAATGCGTTCATATATTATGATGGTGGTATTTTAACTTCTTAATTTAGTTTAGTTTAATTTAATTGAGGTATAAATCAACCATTATGTTGGAGTGCACAAAGGTTAATTACCTAATAAGTTAACTTGGACAGTGATAATATTGACAAAATAATTACAGACAAAGCGTTTCGACAGTTGACACCCACATCTGACATCAACAGCTGATACTGATTTGTTCCTAAAAGTTCCCATTTTAGTTGTGGGTCGTAGCAAGCTCACGCGTTAGCTTTCAGAGACCACATTTTCTTGGTGTTTATTGTTTAAGTTGAACGGTGAGTAGAATAAACCAGTTTACGTTAATTAATCCTATTTCCAATAACAAACATTTCATTTATCAATATTTGCTATTCTAAATTTAATATTATTGGTTTATCCATTTTAATTACGGTTTAATAGGTTGCCAAGCATTGCACTCACTGAGAACTAATCCAGCTGTTTGTATTTAAAAACACATGGCATTTTGGTAGCTTTGTAGTACGCTACGAATGTGAATTATAATATGGCAACGCAGCATCGAACGCGAAACCTGCGCAGTCGCACCGCTTAATTGGCTCGCAGCTAGAATATTTGGGCGGCGAAACTCTTGAATGTTGTCAGGGTTGTTCATAGCGTTTTCCATTAGTAAGTTTAGGGCATTTCAAATGCATTTTTACGTTTTACAAATGAATAACGCCATAACTTTACATCTATAGCACGTTGAGTTCGATGTTTTAATTGTAAATAAAATTAACGCTGTACTTTTGCAAGCCATTAGGCTAATAAACCATTCAAAACCCCGTACAAGTTTAAAATATAGTGGATGCGGTAGTAAAAGAACCTACATAGCCCAGTTCTGTCTCTGTCGCTAACATCCCAAACTTCAACAGGGTACCATAAGTGACAGGTGATTTAGCCAGGATGCGGCGTGTTTTTAGAGAAATTTGACTTTATTCATAAAGTCAGATATTGTGTCGGTAAATATTATTGTAAATAATAATAATAATAATAATAATAATAATAATAATAATAATAATAATAATAATAATAATAATAATAATAATAATAATAATAATAATAATAATAATAATAATAATAATAATAATAATAATAATAATAATAATAATAATAATAATAATAATAATAATAATAATAATAATAATAATAATAATAATAATAATAATAATAATAATAATAATAATAATAATAATAATAATAATAATAATAATAATAATAATAATAATAATAATAATAATAATAATAATAATAATAATAATAATAATAATAATAATAATAATAATAATAATAATAATAATAATAATAATAATAATAATAATAATAATAATAATAATAATAATAATAATAATAATAATAATAATATCGTTTATTTCTCCAATTGAAAGGTAATACAGGGCACTACAATAATTGGAAAAAACGTCAGACAAATGAAGTAACTACAAGAAAAATTCACTAAGACTATAACAGTTTTTTTTAAACAGCAGCTTTTTAAGTCTACTCTTAAAAACATTGATGTTAGGTGCCACTTTTATGCTATTATCTAGGACATTATAAAATCTAAAACAGTTAAAATAAAAGCTCTTTTGGTAAGTAGCTGTGCGATGAGGTGGTGGCATCAATCTTAAGTGACCTTTAGTATTATAATTATGATTAAGTCGACAACCCTCAAACGTGTGCCTATCATATGAGCAAACTTCAAGTGCATATATTGTCGAAAACTGTAAGAACTTTATTCTGCCTAAAAGCCAGTTTACAGGTTTCCCGACGTTGAACCCCACACAATATTCTAATCGCAAACTTTTGAAGCAGAAAACCCCTGTTTATCTGACTACTATTACCCCAGCACAATATCGTACCTATCTAAGGTGGCTATAAAAATTAGAAAAATATAGTGACATATAAGTAGGCAAGCCACACTGCCCAGACAAAAAGTGTAGTCCATAGCAGGTGCTGCGTAATCTTGAGCATAAGTTGTCGACATGGAATCCCCATTTAACCTTATAATCAATCCTCATCCCTAACATATTCGTACTTTCCTGACACCCAAGTTCGTCCAGAGATCCCTCAAACACAGGGGCGTGTCGTGGGGTTTGTGTTTGGAGGGGCGCAATAGAAATCCAATATCAAATGACTTTTAAGCAAATTGTAATATAATATAAATTATTTAAAGTTAAATATTAATTTTAATTAAATATCTGCATAAAATTTTACATATTATTTTGGTTCAAACCAAAATTATCATACATATACGATAATTATCATACGTCTGGCAACACTGTATTTTTGCGTGACAGATTATTTATTTACAAATAATATCGTGATCTCCATAGTTATTTTGATCCGAATACGATATCCCCTTGGTGCAACCGAAAGACGATACCCAAGGCCAAACATGCAATTTATTTTAAAGGGAATCACCCACCACCGTACATGAAAACACATTATTCACGATAATATGTTTTTCCATTTAGTAGTAAAAGGACACCGTGTAATAAAATGTTTTCCATAGCTATTTCCATAGGGGTCGTAAATTCTCCTTCTTGGCACGCTTGGCGAAATGCCGACGCAAATCTGTGCCGGTGTTCGTCGGGGATGGCACTGTAGCTTTCAGGAACACGGACTCGGTGCCGTCGCGACGGGACGGCATCGACGCGACGCTGTGTCACGGGAATGAGCATCGGTCACGCGAGGCCCTTTGAAACACGAAACAACGAGGAATCGTGGTCGACTGGAGGTTGGAAAATGACGAGGACGTAGCATTTGAGGTCCACATTTTCAGTTTTGTTTAAAGTTTAATGAATATGTCCCATAAGAGGTGTGCAATTTTCAAAAAATTACAACGAAAATTTCACACCTGTACTTTTTAACCAATAAGATACCTTAATTATGACTAGTTACCATGGCAACTAAAAGAATTTCCGGAAATTTTTTCAAGGCGCCACGATATTTAAGAGGACATTTTTTGACCGTTAAAAAGGTAAACATATGATTACAACCATTAAATAATGTACATATACCTGTGAATAATGCAAAATATCTGAATTATGTAACATTATTATTTATTATTCGCTATAACGTTTCATTAAACAGAAAACACAAATTTGTTTAATTATTATGCATTAACAATTGCTATTTCAACAAACGTCGGATGTACAAACATAAGATTTAAATGTTGCTTGAATTCTAACCCATCCTCTCTTCTTAATGGTGAATAGGAAGGTGACGAATTAATTAGATGTCTATATAACCTATAATAATTAAATTTATTTCGTTTTTATTTTGCTTATTAGACTAGTGGATATCATTAGAGATTTGCCAATGAAGATATTAGTTCAACATGAAATATATAGATACATAATAGGTATATCCATCATATTTCGTTAAATAAAAAAAAATTACCAACTTTAGTTACACCAAATGCTAAAACCCAGATGGGTATTAGTTCAGTCTATCGCCCTTTTATAATTTTAGGTTACTAAAGGTGGTAGAAATGTATTTTTTGCTAAAGTATATTAGGTCACCATAAAATAAATTCTAAAAAAATGATATAGGTATATCCACTATATTTCGTTAAGTAAAAAAAAATTACCAACTTTAGTTACACCAAATGCTAAAATGCAGATGGGCATTAGTTCAGTCTATCGCCCTTCCATAATTTTAGGTTACTAAAGGTGGTAGAAATGTATTTTCTGTTAAAGTATATTAGTTCACCATGAAATAAATTCTAAATAAATCATATAGGTATATGCATCATATTTCGTTAAATAAAAAAAAAATACCAACTTTAGTTACACCAAATGCTATAACACAGATGGGTAGTAGTCCAGTCTATCGCCCTTTCATAATTTTAGGTTAATAAAGGTGGTAAAAATGTATTTTTTATTATTAAACTCAACACTCAACGTACAGACGTTTTAAACTATATACCTAGTAATTATTAAGCTTTGTGACAGAACCGGTTAAACATAAATGACAATTCAACATATTATGTCAAAATACCCTGGCCAACTTGACAAGCAGTGAAATTAGTTTAAAATGTCAAGTTTGATTAATAATTTTTTTTCCAAATTATGGTGTGAAATGGTATGAAATTTTCTTACCGAATCCCACGCGAGCTTAAATTATTCCTGGAAATAATTTAAGCTCTTGTGATATTATAAGTGAAAATTACATAAATTTATTTTCAACCAATTAGAAGGCTCCTTTTTGTTTACGTTGCTTATAGCAACGGGAGATTATCGCGATAATTTTGTTAGTTCCTATTAACTTATTATATTATATTAATAAGTGATAATTTTTCTGTCAAAAATGAAGTGCTCTATTATCTATTGGCAAAGGTCACTCAGAATAAAATCAAAATACATTTTGTTGCCAACTTATAATTTTTATTGATACTAACCAATTTGCTTTACATATCGAACACCGGGGCTAAAAGAGACACATCAAAAATTTAACTAAACTCGTAAATATGTTTTTTTTAAGTTTCATTTGAAACTATGTAGACATGTAATTTCAGATGTTACGGTTGAAAACGAATTAATATTTTTAATGTTGCTAAAATTTTACTAATAAACCTTAGTTACTAACAAGCAAAATCAACTTGTATTGTAAAAATACAGTGCGTCATATTAAACTAAACTCATCGGAAGTACGTTTTTTAAAGTTTTATTTGAATTTAAAACTATAAAGACATTGGATTTCAGATAACAAATTTGTTATTTAATGTTTCTCACATTTTAGTAATAAAAATGAGTTACTAACGGCTAAAATTAACTTCATTTCTAAAACTCTAATTAGTTACAATTAACTAAAGCCGGAAATATGTTTTTGTAGCATTTTAGCAAAAAAAATTATAATAAGAAAAAACTCCAATTTATGAAATTTTCTTACCGAATCTCCCACATTAATTCCCGATATTTTTTTTTCGGTTTCACTCATGTTTTTGTTGATAGAAAATTTCCTACAACATTCGTGACCTTGAAAAAAATTATCGGTAATAATTCTGCTGCTAGGGAGATTATAAGTGATAATTTACCTCGCGTTTATAGAACCAATCAAAATGCTAATTTTCATAACAACCACCTTAGTAACGGTCGTCTTACCCGATAAGACATACCGCTAGCTCGATAAGACGCTAGTAGCTTTTTATATTATTTTATATTATTTTGCTATTTCAAAATAAATATATTATTAACACCTAACGACCTTTATGTTCAGTAAATTATTCAATAAAACACACCTTTAGAGGCGGCTTCTTAACTTCATACCTTTGTTTTTTACTCAAAATTCGATTTATCAGGAAAATTTTCACTCAATGTAATTTTTACTTATAATCAAAAATAAGACCCTCGAGCTAAAGCTCTCGGGATCATATCAGATTATAAGTAAAAATTACATTTCGTAAAAATTTATCAGAAAATCGATTTTTTGTAAAAACCTGCGGTATTACCGATAAGACGCCTCTATCGGTATATTACTGTTGATAATTGCCGGAAGGAACCGATAAGTGCCCGACAAGTCTTATTTTGTTTGATTACATTAAACATTGACATTTTGAAATTAATTTGCGAATTCCATTGGTAAATTTAATGCTCGTTGAGTAGGTATGCAGAAAAAATCTATTTATATAGGCAACACTGCCTACGAAACCCACCCAAAGTTAGCCGAACGGTGCGCGACAATTCACAAACACTGAGTTTCGGCATGGCCGTAGGTTAGGCCGGTTTTTGGCCGAAACCGAAACTATCGCCGAAACTAGATTTTTTGGCCGAAACCGAACCTTCGGTCGGTCTCTAATTCTAATATTTAGGGTTCCAAAAAATCTTTCGCCTGTGGCGCATTCTCTGTCAAACTTTGGGCGTGGCCTCAAATTTTTTTTTAACTTTGTTTATGGAATAATAACACCGCCCCCAAAAAAAAAACAAAGTTCTGGATCCGTGCCTGACTTTTGCTAGCTTTCCGTTACAGCTTTGACGCCTCGAACTGCTAACTCCCCTACTAGAAGACAAATCCTGTTTTTTTTTCTCGACAATTTGGCGAAGGAAATTATCTACTATTAGCGTTACAGAGTGAACATAAAAGAGCTAATTTTATTATAAAATTATGTATTTATGAGCGCGGACACAGAAGAGGGGGGGGGGGGGTTGTAAGGGAGTCAAGACCCCCCCCCCCAGCCACCGCCCAAACAGAAAACAATATAATTACTGTTTTAACTAAACGTAGCAGCTGTGTCCCAATCAGAGAGTATTAGTATATTACACTGAGAAAAAGGATTAATTCCCAATACCCAGATATATTTCATCCAACTAAATAATCGAGTTGGTAACGAGCAACTAAATCACCGAATTCAAAGAATTACATAATTTAATTGAAATTTCAATAAAGGTTTAATTGATCCACCACTATACCAAAAATGTTTAATAGGAATTAAATTGCGTAAATTATAGTTTATTTGATTTTTGGATAGTGCATATTTAACAAAATTAAAATTTTGTTGTCACAATGACGATTTAATTCATGTAATGAATAATAATCCTTTGTGGTAATTATATTTTATTTTGAACAGATTTTAATATTCTTGTGACAACTATACTATAGTTTGCAATAACGAAATCAATTTTGTTCAAAAGTAATGCGTTATTCCAAAAATAATATCATTTTATTGGCGCAATTATATCAGATTGTAAGAAATAAAACAATATGCTTTAGAAATAACCTTTATTTTTGATAAACCTCGTATACGCCTGGAAACATTTAATATTTGATAGTTGCATTTTAGGTTTTAGACCAAGCGGAACTTTTTATGAAGAATAAGTAACTGTTTTTCGTAAAATTAATAATAAAAAAGTTTCCCATATGGGTCCAACTTTTTGCCGGATATTGTATAAGGAATAAACATTTCGGACAGCGGTTTTCACCAGTAACTGTAATATTTTGATGCTCTTCTTCCTAGAAAAAAATAAAAATACCATTTCAAATTTTCGAGAAAATCATAAAAATCTGCGACCTTGTCATAAAGCGCCACCTACTGACACGAAAAATAACTGAACTCGAAATGTTATTATTCAAGTAGAGCATCCATAAAAGTGCTTTAAAATTAAAAAAAGTTATTTGAAATCGGTTATTCCAAAAAAAAGTTATTGACTTGTTTTCAAACCAACGTTTACCCCTTCCGCACCCTTTATCTGACAAGGTAGAGAAAAAATGTAAATACAAAAAAGTTGTGATATTTTCAGTAGGTTACAAAAGAAAAATTTCAATATAGGTTCACTTGAAACAATTTTGATTAAAACAATATTTTCTGCTCCGAGGTTGGATTTACGCCCTCTAGCGGTGGAGTTTGCTGATTTACCAATAATTTTTTTTTCTAAGGGTCGTCCGATTAACGGATCCTGAGATACCTATAGCCGGCGTCCCTTATTAATGAGCCACCCTCTATATTCTATACGGAAAATTATATTTATTTTTTAATAAAAATGCATATTATTATAGTATATTTACTTAATAGTTTCCGAGAGATTGACCCGTTTTCTATAATCTTCTAACGTTCCATTTACCGTGAAACACCCTGTACTTACTTTAATTACTATGTGCATATTTATTTTATTTTTACCATTTTCTGATTAATTGGTTAAAAAATTAAAGTTTAAATAAACGTCAAGTTTAAAACAATTATTATCATACATATTTATTTTGGCAGCCATATTTTATATATAATTATTTAAGACAGGATTTCTCAAACTACTTAGGTACTTATTGAAAAAAATTTGGTTTAAATTCCATTGAATATTTATAAATGCATTAATAAATGTTATTTGTAGAAAAATTGGTACGGTTATACAGCGTGCGCATTGGAAAATTTAGTCAAATTGCGCAATTCGCAACACATACATATTATAATAATGTACGCCATCTTCCCGGCGCGGCGCGGCAATTCTAGAACCATATACCTACCTACCTAGTAGATAACAACTAAAATATTAGATAATAAAATAGGTATAATAATTGATGACTTACCGACAAACACAGGTACTAACATGGGTAACCCCCAGGTTTTTAATATTTCCTCCATTTCATCCATAACTATATTATTATAATTGGACCACTTGAAGACAAACCCGACAGCCGACAGCCGACACCAACCCGCGCGCTTCGAATTAAATGCTTTGCGTGGCGGTCGTCTTCACGTTGGGACTCTAGCTGTAATTCTGGGAATCACCAACTAACTTGCCTACAGTAAAATTTAGTTCGCGGAACTCTGGCAAAATAAATTTATTTTGGAATATCTGTTTTATTTGCAGTATTAAATTATAATCTCTAGATTTCTTATAGCATACTATGCTAACAACTATCTGGATTCCTTGAATAAAATATTTATTAAGAAAATTGGAAGTAAATAATATTAGTAAACTGTAATTGATTGCATTAAACTTTTGTTAATTTACCCATATATATTCCAATTCGATTTTTTAGTTGCCCGAATTAATTAAAAATATTTTACAAAATTATGTCAAGAGTAATTTAGTGTAGTGAACTATAATCTTATTTATCCAATTAAAAAACCAATACTAGAAATGTTAAAAATCGCTTAATTGCCACCAGAAAGAAATTTTTCTCAGTGTACATAACAAGTGTTGAAAGTGGTACCCTTTAAACGAGGAGGTATTTAGCACGAGGCGTCAGCCGAGTGCGGAAATTCTCCGAGTGTGAGAAAATCACTTTCACACGAGTAATGTACACAATTTTTCCTACGACCATACAATATAATCAAAAATAGTTTGATTTGTTTTTAATAGTTTGTAGGTATCACCATTGTGTTAATCAAATTTTTTCAACACTAGAGTTGAAAAATTAATTTCAACTCTAGAGTTGAAAAAAATAAAAACAATGCCCACTTACACATTTTAACTTACCTAGATTTAAATAAAAAGAATAACTTTTTCTCCTATTTGCTTACGCACATCATACCTACTATCTATGTACAGTGAATAAATTTCGTTTCTGATCTTTTAGTTGGTTGCATTATTTTAATAAAACAATAATATAGGTACCTACCTACGAAAATAACATAACACAAAACTACAACATAACCTCAACATTTGCTCAACATTAAAGAAAGATAGAGATGGAGTTAAATATCGATAGCTTGTTGATTATAAAAGTTATATTTTATTCGATTTGTTTTAAATATAGCTAAAATAAATTTACTTACATAAAGCACATTCACTTGTCCCATATCCTTAAACATTGTCTGGATATTTTTATCCGATATAATGGCAAAATTATAAATCGGTATTTCCTAGCGTATTCTATTTCTGCTCTATAGCTGCCCCTTTTTTTCTGTGGTTTAACTCAGTTGACATGTAAATATGACAGTTGGTGGGTTGCCTGACATATTTTCCCTTTTTGATAATATTATTTTATCATAAATACTCTTAGGTTCCCAAAAATAACGAAAAAAAGGATTTTTTTTTATTTGCAGTAATGCCCTAGTGTACTTTACCCCACCCAGCACCCCAATTCACTCCACGTGTCCCGTAAATTTGTTATTTTTAATAAATAGTTTTGTTATCAAATTGACACCTGTTTAAATTAAATATAGTGTGCTTTGTATTTCCACACTCGTGTTGAAATATTTTTTTTTAACACGCGTGTGATATTTAGCACTTTCTAGCCAAGTTAACCGTGCTGTTATTGTCATTTTCGTAGGTGGTCGTAGGAAAAACTAATTATGGATTGCTTATAAAACCCGAAATAGAAGATTGTAGTAAAATACCTGAATCACTTCCTCATGTGATTAAAAACTATGATTCTTATTTATAACCTAATTTTTGTATATTTTAGTATTTTTGGATTCCTTAGTAAAACTTTTTTTTTTCAACTTTAACATACCCTAACTAATAAACGGTGAAAAATTTCCGTTGTTACATTATGGAATCTTTCTAGGGGATCTACAGAATCAGCAGTTAGTCAAGTAACAGTTAAACAATTCTGATAAAATATAATAAAATTATTTTGCGAGACTATTCTGCCTAGCCTATTTAATTCCGGGGTTCTCTGTACCTCAGTTGGTATGTCACAGACTATGATTTCGGTACTAGAGAGACCCGCGTGTAAGTACGGCAGTGTTATATACAGGGTGTCCGGGAAAATGTGGGAAATCTCCCGGATTAGAAAAAAACACGTGAAAAGAATACTACAAGTTCATATAAACTTCTTTCGTATCGGCCTTCTCTTCGGAGATATGGGCTCCCAAAGAGCTCCTATGGAATTAAGTTTTTGACACATAATTATTAAACCAACAGGCATATTTGATTTTTTTTTCATATGATGTATACCAGGTGAGACCCTTCAAATTACTATCCCAGAAAGTGTTGCGAATTACTCACAGCTGCAGGGACGGACTAGCTGTGACACTAATGTGCCCATTTTTTTTACGCCCTGTATGATAAAAACTTTGGACAACGTTTTTTACATACCTTTAACTATTGACTAAAAATTAAGTACTCTTCATTCATGTCGCTAATGCTAACCGTTTTCGGAAAAACGTAATTTTATTGCTATCATGTATTAATATTAAGCAGTCAAAAGTGAACATTTCTAATTTTATAGGAACAAAGATGTATATTTTATTAAGATACGCTAAATATACATGATGTAAATATGTTAAAAATGACGTTTTTCCGAAAACGGTTAGGATTAGCGACATGAATGAAGAGTACTTAATTTTTAGTCAATAGTTAAAGGTATGTAAAAAACGTTGTCCAAAGTTTTTATCATACAGGGCGTAAAAAAATGGGCACATTAGTGTCACAGCTAGTTCGTCCCTGCAGCTGTGAGTAATTCGCAACACTTTCTGGGATAGCAATTTGAAGGGTCTCACCTAGTACCTACCTATATAGATCATATGAAAAAAAAAATTGAAATATACCTGTTGGTTTAATAATTATGTGTCAAAAATTTAATTCCATGGGAGCTCTTTGGGAGCCCATATCCCCGAAGAGGAGGCCGATACGAAAGGAGTTTATATGAACTTGTGGTATTCTTTTCACGTGTTTGTTTCATATCCGGGAGATTTCCCACATTTTCCCGGACACCCTATATAGCAAAAAAAGGTATATTTTTTCATTGTCAAAAAGAAAAATTTTGTAGCTCCTCGTCTGGCAACAATTCAATGGTACAACAATACAATGGTTCAATACAATTTATGTTAAACAATATTAAGTAAATAAATAATAATAATTTATTATTTCTAAAAATCGAGATGCGTTGTCCATAGTAGTAAACGTGATGTTTTCGGATTACGTTACTGAAATGCGAGTCTTCACTTTGCCGCTACTAAAAGACAACTTTAATGATCTCCAGAATAAGTTTAGTGCGTATTTACTTTTACACAGGTAAAGGCCCACCCAAGATTTTTTTTGCCGTACGTGTATTAGCCGTTTGCAAAGAATTTTTTAAACAAATTTTCTTATCTAATGCGTGTAAAGCAGAGTACCTACACCTGCCCATTTTATCACATAAACTTCAGATAATTTTAAAACGTTTTGTATGAATATATACATAAATTCAGCTTAAGAGGTATAGTCTGTTTTGATGTCTATTTTTAATATACATTAATTATAACAGGATGTTGTAATGGAACTTAAAAGTTATTTGAACATTTTTGGCCAGGCCAGAGAATACAAAATAGAGGTGGGTCGTTATTTACATAACGCGATTTTGGAGCGGTATATTTTGTTGTATATTTAACGCTCCAACGCGCTTCACAATGACGAAGTAACTAGTTACCGTGGAGCGACACCGGCAACTGGAAGGCAGACAAGAAATAAATAGGTATAGTTTAAAAAACCTAAAAAATCACGCTTTAATCACTGGCCGACAAAAAAATATTTTTTTGTTATAACACAAAGCTAAATAGCATCTTGTGGTAGAATGGACCTATCCAAATACGAAAATGAGAAACAAAAAGTTGTAACACGTAACGTTTTCTTGTTACATTTATAGTACCACATTTAATGTTATAATATTTAATATCTATTGAAAAAATAATTTAAGAATTTTCTAACTGTGTATATCGACTATATTTAAATTTTTACACCTACTAAACATACCTTACATCTAAGAAAAACACAAACATTACAAATATTAACTAAACACACTAATTAAATTTTATTTTTTCCTTTTATGAGGGGTCATATCTTCTCTTTTCAAAAACCAACAGTAATCACCCATCATGGCTGGATTCCATCGTCCTTGATAGCGAATTTCCATTGTCCTGATATGCTGGTGGAACCTTTCACCCTGCTCGTCACTGACAGGTCCCAAATTTTCAGGAAAAAATTACAGATTGGAATGGAGGAAGTGAATTTTTAATGACATTCGGGCACCAAGCGATTTGAATCTAAAAGTTTATCAACTAACTGTTGATAGTTTGCATCCATATTATTGTTGCCCAAAAATCCCCTAACTATACTAACAAATGAGTTCTATGCTTTGAGTTCCTGCCTGGTAAGCTTCTCTGTAAAGTTGACATCGTCCAGCAATTTTCTGATTTGTGGCCCAATAAAAATGCCTTCCTTTAATTTGGCATCACTTATCTGGGGAAAGACTTGTCTTAGGTATTTGAATCCATCACCGTCTTTATTCATAGCTTTCACAAAGTTTTTCATCAGCCCAAGTTTAATGTGAAGTGGAGACAGAAGGACTTTTTTGGGGTCTACAAGAGGTGCAAACTTAACATTTTGAGATCCCGGCTGTAATTCACTTCTTTGTGGCCAATCTTTTATTACATAATGCTGATCTACTGCACGACTGTCCCACAAACAACGAAAACAGCAATATTTTGTAAATCCTCCCTGAAGTCCTACTAAAATTCCTACAGTTTAGGTAATTTTTCTGTTATAAAATGCATCCATTTTAACCGTCCCCTAATTAAATTGACTACCTGCTAATGTAAAATGGTCTTATTAAGCTATTGAAAAATGGTATGTTTTGGGGCTTTCCGAATATTTTTTCCATTATTAGAAGGGTATTTTCATTTTAAAAATAAAGAGCTGACCTGTGTTAGAAAAATCTTGTCGGCCAGTGTAATTATTATTAATCAGACTAAAAAGCGGAAAATAAATATAGTTTAAAATAATTCTTGAAATTCTTAATATAGGCAGAAAATAATAATGAACGATAAAAATTAGTATTATTGTAAAAAAAGTGTGGGGCGCTTTGTGCTATATTTTTCCTATATCGAGCACCCCTCGCTTTTTTCACAATAATACTAATGTTTATGGTTCATTATTATTTTCTGCCTATATTAAGAATTTCAAGAATTACTTTTAAACTATATAAAAATAAATTTTGTTTTCTGCTTTTTAGTTTGATTAATTATTAAAGCGTGTTCTTTAGTTTTTTTAAACTATATTTATTTTTTAGTTTGAGTTATTGTTAAGAAAAACATTTTTCTTTGAGTAGATTGAGCTAGATTAGTAGATTATTGTATTGTCAGCGGTTCTTGATTAGTCTACAAAATTTACATTAAATCTGACCGTTTAAAGTGGGTCAAAGTCGGGTTCAAAGAAGACGGTTACAAACAAACATACATACTTACAAACCCGAACAAACCCGATCGTTTATGCCGAATTATAAGAAAAGAACGATTTTTGCAAATTTCTGAAAATTCTGACATATTGACAGGTGTCAAATTTTGACAAGAGAATTTTTTGCGTATTTTTTTCAACTTTCCACCGTCAACACATAAGACCTTATAGTTTTTTCAGTAATATACTTTTTTTTAAACGATTTGACATATTGACAGCTGTCAAATTTTGACAGGAGAATTTTTTGCTTATTTTTCCCGAAGTCTCCGCATCGAATACTATACGACCCCATAGTTTGTATCGTTAAAATCGCATCTTCGTTTTATACCTGACAGCTGTCAAAATTTGACAGGAGAATTTTTGCGTATTAGATTATTGTATTGTCAGCGGTTCTTGATAAGTCTACAAAATTTAAATTAAATCTGGCCGTTTAAAGTGGGTCAAAATCGGGTTCAAAGAATTCGGTTACAAACAAACAAACAAACATACATACAGGTGAAGCTAATAAAAGCGTGTGAAAAATTAATTTACTGATGGATACATCGAAATCATAGTAATAGCTTTCAATAAATCACTTGAAGACAAAATAAATTCGGGAATAGAAGTTAAACTGAATTTCTGGAACTATTTGCCTTACCAAGTCGAAAATAAAACAGAAATAAATGGCCATACACAGGTTATTAAAAACGGAATACTGAAGAGAATTCAGATGAAGATACGATAGAAAATACAATGTTCTATGATTTACCAATACTTAAAGAGGACACTAATAGAAAGAATTTTAGAAATTGAAATCCGTTCTTCCTTCAGACTTGTCCAATATTTCACTGTTAGGATTTAGTGAAGGTTTGGCTCCATTTTCTATCGTCAATTCGATTTGCCTAAGTATTAACGATTCGCATGCGCGTGCTGTGTTGATCAGATTAGTTATTTTTATGCTTTTTGCATACGAAGAAGAAAGACATACATATTCTGGAGCTGATAGAGCAAGGCAGATGTTCGTCAGCCGGTCATTGTTTTGTTTACTTTCGTGTTTTGTGCAATTACGACCCCTTTCCTGTTAAAACAAACACATATTCTCTAGAATTCTTAGGAGAGATGACATTTAGATAGACTAGCAAATATCATGTTACCAGTAAAAATTGTTGTTTTTACTTAAGTTCTGAAAATCGACGTGTTTACTTTCAAAGATTTTAAGGTAAATTGTGGCAATTTTAGTGGTTTCAAAAAACTGCTTTTTTTTAAGTTTCTGTGCTTTTATTTTAAAAAAAAACAGCGGCATACATACTATTCGTCAATACCTCCCTGAACACTGAACAGCCCTTCCAAAATTAGATACTAATTATAATAAATAATTGCAAGGTTCCGTAAGTTACCCCTGCATTCAAGCCATTTATAGGACTTTTCTACATGATTGACCTTGAGAACTGTGCCCTTAAGGATTTTTCCAAAAATTTTTCCAAGGATGGAAATGCAACGGTTTGTGAAAGTAACTGTAGGCAAAAAAATATGCTCTTGGTTGACTGCTAGAAATAGTTCAGAAAATGGTCTATCCTGGTTTATAAAAATACTCCATCGTCAAAAAGTCCCGGTAAACAAGTTTCAAAATATTATGAGTACCTATATAGTATTCAATTAGGAATAAAAGAAAAAAAATCAAATATTATCCAGCTTCTTATCCCCCCTGCAGCCAGTGACGTAGCAAGGGGGGGGGGGGGACGAATAGGGCGACCGCCCGGGGCGCCATAATTACAGGGCGCCAAAATGGTCATTAGAAATACGGGAATTTAAAAAATTACTAATGCAACTAAGGCTGGATTGCTTTTAAAATTTGGCAACGCAGATAATATAATTGAAGAAAAGGCGCCGCGATTCGATTATTGCGTCACTATGCTACGTGAGTTGTGAGTTGCCACGACATAAGTCACACAAGTCCGAACAAGCAATTTTTCTTTTCACGAATGTTAAGTTTAAGTCTGTTAATCAGTGGCGGTTTCTCCATAGGAGCACAGGAGCATGTGCACCCCCATACTTCATAAAGAATTACCCCATAAAGAAAAAATAATGTTCATTTTTTAAATGTATCTTCTTTACCGTAATATAAGTTAGAACCCTCCTATTTTAACGTACCGTCAAACAATTGTACGAAACGTGGTGTACGCACACATGCGTTACGTAGGGCGGAGTTTATGCTGTTTCTCTATGCATCTTGCAGCTGTGGTGGGGGAAAGTGGGATTCTAATAGAAAAACTTGCGCAAATTAAATGTGCGCCGTTGAGTTCATTGCTGTATGAATTTATTATTTGGAGTTTATCTTTATATTTTTGTTATTATTTTGGGGTAGTATAAAGACTTATTTTAATAAAAATGAACAGTTTTAATGCCAAAACGACTATGAATGTGGAATATTTGCGAAACAATGCATTACAGTTATTCCAAACTTTAATGAAGCTGTTATTGATAAGTTTGCTGCAAATAAAATCAGAAGAAGTGACTTTACTTTTAAACAATGTACCCACTAATGAAAACTAAATTGGCCCTTTTTATTTTTTTTATCTTATTTAATTTTGAATAAAATAAGTAGGTAATCATAAATTTTTAAAATATTTACTAAAAATTAGTGACAAAATTTGGGCGTGGCTTTAAAAAATTTTCGCCTGCGGCGCATTTTGCCTGCAGCAGGCTTTTAGTTCACCTCCAAGTTTACAAATCACGAGTCACCACTGCTGTTAATATATTTTAATAAATTAAAATTTATAGATGTATAATTTTAGTTTTAAGATTGTCTGGTAGGGCGCAGAACTACTATTCGCCCGGGGCGCCAAAATTCCTAGCTACGTCCCTGCCTCCAGCAGTTACCAGGATGAAATAAGTTACGATACTAATACAAATAATATAGAGTAAGTTGATGAAAGCGAGTATGGAAGAGATCATGATGAAAATTTTGACAGACAAGACAACTAAAGATGAATAAAAATGTGAACTTTATCAGGCCTGTGATGGGCTTCAAAGATTATCAAACACTGAAGACTCAACGCAAACTTAAAATGCTTTTTTCAAACTGGATCAATTTTATGGAGTTTTTTTATGGGTAGAGGTCGATAGGTGGTATACTGGGCGTATTAAAAGAAACGTAAATGAAAATTGTATCCAAAGTAAAATGTTTGAAACAAATAGGAAAAGGTAATACATTTTCTTGGCCGAACATTTCAGACGTCGCAGATGTAGAAAAATAATGTATACCTACTTTTTGATGAGAGACTCTCAGCACAATCTACTACGTCTTCTGATAAGACTTCGGATTCAGTAATATACAACTTAGACGAATCCGTTCATAGCGATATAAAGGAAATAAACATTTAACTAAAATCTCGACCAAAACAAAAAAAAATTAAACACTTTGTTGAAATCGACTTTAAATTTCAATTATGTTTGGGTTTACTATTAGTGTGTTGTAATTAAAAGAGTTGTTGTCTTGTTTTGTTTGGATCTTTGTTTATTTTTGTTTTTTCAATAAGTATTTTTCGAAATAATAATTTTAAAAAGATGTTTAAGAATGTCTAGAGGATGTATGACCAATATTATATTATTATTGAAACCCAATTTAAGTATGAATTAAATCTTTAAGTATATAATACCTCTACGTGCCAGAAAAATGCGGATAGTGAAGGAACAAGCAATATTTGGTGTTACAATATTTAAGTGTTTGTATGTAGGTATCCTTACCAGTTTTTTTTTGTTTTTGACCAAAAACAAAAGTCAGTGGTTAAACATAATTTTACTCTGGGCGATATTGAAATTCCAATATCGAATATCGATATAGTCGATACATCGACAATATTGATAATATCGATGATATCGATAAATATCAATAATATTGATATCGACTTTTTGCCCAGCCCTATGACTCACTGCCCAATTCATCAACGCCCAGTCTAAACTCCTAATCCTAGAATTTTGAAATTTCGAGAATGTCTTGTCTTTCCTTATAACAGGCATCCACTAAGAAGGTATTTTTCGAAAATCAACCCCTTGGGGGGTTGAAATTTTTATTGAAAGTTCGGTAGGTATCTCGAAAACTAAAACTGGTATCTAAGTTCCTTTAATAAAACAATAATCTACCTACGTGATTCGTCATTCTTTAAAAATTTACTTAGGGGTTGAATAAAGATGTGTAGCCTATTTTAAGGGGGGGTGGGGGGTAAATTAGAGGATGTATGACCAATATTTGAGAATGTCCAGGAATTTCCGATTATATCCAGGAATTTCCATGGATGTCCATGGTTTTCCAGGATGTCCGGATATGTTTAAGGATGTCCTTAGAAAAGGGGATGTCTGGTGTACACATTTCGGTCAGCGGTTTACCCCGCGAAAACGCACACACCACACTATCCAAATTTGCCAGATTCAAATGACATTACTTTCCGAAATTTTCTAATGGACGGTCACCGTGACGTAGCAAAAGGCTACCGCTATTTGGAATCTAAATTTTTTCTTTATAAATTTATCCCTAAAAGTATGCGAACGAAACCCTGAACCTCGCCCTGAACTAAGCCTATTTGCCCAATTTTCGTTTCTTAACAAACCACCAACCGCACCGTTGAAAATTAAGTATATTCAAGATGAATCTTTATACATCACGTGGACTACTTGAAAATTCAAAAGAATCTTTTCGTTTAATAAAATTTCTTACTAAAAGCTCATCCGTTTCCCTTGGGAGATATGAAAACACCGTAAATCTCCGATATGATCCTAGTCAGAGGCGGATCCGAAACGAAGTCAAGGGGGCCGAGGATTAATTAAGTGCTAAACAAGAACGTCCATAAGCAGGCACGTTGATAAAAGGAGGAAGGGGTTACTGCAGAGGCGGATCCAGGGGACATGGGGTAATTCCCCCCCCCCCCCTTGTACATTTAGATTTTCTTAAATATTGACACAGAAAATATAATCAATCGTTTCTCAAAATAAAATCAGAGATTACATTTTGTATTATAATAAAGTATTCACAAAAAGTTATATGTGTCTCACGGTGCATGATCGTTCATTGGAATATTTTTAAAAGTAATTTTTCTTTAATCCCGCAAATTTGGATAATGGGGTTTTCGGAGACGCTGTCTTCAATGAAATAAGAGCGACCATAATATGCAACTTTCGTTAATACCGGAAGTTGTCTCAAATTTGTTTATTTTTAATAGAGCACCCTGAATAAGTGTATAATACATTTTTTTGTGTTCATTTCTTTATTTCCAATAACTTCTATTAAAAGTTGTTTTATCGTACTACTCTATCCGTTTCTAAGAAAATTTTTTTTTATATTTATACAGTGTGGCCAGTAAAGTCCGCATTATATGGGATTATTTTTTATTAATAACTTTATTCGAAATTTGACTTTGGCATCAAGTTCTGCTTCGATCGAGATGAAAATTAAGCAAAAAAATAGTACTTAGTCACGTGATTCGCATTATCTGTCAAATTTTAATTATTTCCCAAAAATAATTCAAAAGTGGGGTGGGGTTATTTCTGAAAGTATGGAAAAAAGTTATTAAAAAAAGTTTTTTTAAATGCAGTTTCTAGCCCACGTGCAAAATTTTAGCTGCATAAGATAATTTTGATTTTTTACCCATATTTTGTAAATTGCACCACTTTTGCAAAATAAGACTCAACGCAACCTACATAAAACTTCTTAGTTTTGACAATGCTTTATTTCAGATACATTTTCTTTAAAGTAGCGTCTTATTAAATGTGTGTTTTTCTCCAAAACCAAAATTGGGCTATTAAAATTTGGTCTCATGTGATGCAAAGTTTATTTGTTTTTGACCCTGTATAAGGTAACTTCATAAAATAAGTATTTTTAAAAACGTAGTTTGTGTCTGAAAGTAATAGACCTTAATATTAATACAAAAAAGAACACAATGTCATCAGTAAAGTGTTCATTAAGTGGAAAATAAATTTTAGTGTTGGGTAAAATATCAAAATTATCTTATGCAGCTGAAATGGATTGCATGTGGGCTAGAAACTGCATTTAAAAAACTTTTTCTAATAACTTTTTTCGATATTTTCATAAATAACCACACTTTAAAATTATTTTTGGAAAAAATTAAAATTTGACAGATAATGCGAACCACGTGACTACTATTTTTTTGCTTAATTTTTGTCTCGATCGAAGCCGAACTTGATGCCAAAGTCAAATTTCGAATAAAGCTATTAATAAAAAAATCCCATATGATGCGGACTTTATACTGGTCACACTGTATAATTGTTGGTCGCAATTAATACTTTGTTTATCGTGGCCTTCCTGCCAAAAATCAATAAGACTGTTTGATATTTGGGGGAACTTGGGAAAAAACGTAAATAAGATTAAAAACTATTCTAGTTAGTTATAGTCACATCTTAGGTAGACAGGATTTTAAAATTTTTTTGATAAAGATAAAAAATTATTATTTTTCCACTTCCCTGTATCTAAAATGCCATTTTCAGACAATTCGTTGTCGAGCAGAATAATATCTAATTTTGCAATTGGAATTTCAAGTTTCCCTCTGTTACGAGCTCTGTTATCTTTAAAAATATATTCCATTTTAGGCGACACCCTGTAAAAAGTCAAAATTTGAGCAAAATTAATTTTTTAAACGATTAGAGTACGATACAACAACTTTTAATTAAAGTTATTGGAAATGAGGAAAAGAACACAGAAAAAATGTTACACAGGGTGCTCCATTTACTTCATCATACTTTGTACTTGAACGAGCACAAAATTGAAATGTAAAAGCCTTTTTCAAATAACTTTTGTCGATATCTCGTTACCTAACACCAATTTTTATGACATTATATTTTTTTGCGTGCTTTAGATGTTCCTGAGGTATGAATTAGAAACAATCCTTAGAATCCTTAGATAGATGAAATATATCTTTAAAAAAAAATAGTGGGTGATCTATGAGCATATAAAATAAGTAGAGACTCTCCGTCCGACCCTGGTTTCAATTTTCAAGCAGTCAAACTGACACTTATAAATTTGTAAAATTTAAGTAGGGCACTACATTGGATTTCAACGGTAACCAATATTTAATATTTAAACGATTCGGCCGTGTAGATTTGAAATATATTTCATGATAAATATTTATTTCTCCTGCGCCTCTTAAATCCGAATTCAATTTTAACACCATCCTCGAGAAGGGATTCTTTTCTTTGTGATGCTGAAGATACAATGGGATTTTTTTATTATACTCGATTCCGTAAATATATTATTGAAACCCAATTTAAGTATGAATTAAATCTATAAGTATATAATACCTCTACGTGCCAGAAAAATGCGGATAGTGAAGGAACAAGCAATGTTTGGACGGGGCTGTTACAATATTTAAGTTCTTGTATGTAGGTATCCTTACTTGTTTTTTTTTTGTTTTTGACCAAAAACAAAAGTCAGTGGTTAGACGTAATTTTACTCCTTCCTTCCCTACCTTCGATATCACATTTATATAATGTGTTAATGCAATAGTTTGATTCATTTCATTACTATACAATTATATAAAATTGTAAAGGGACTGACTCACTAGGGCTGGGCGATATTGAAATTCCAATATCGAATATCAATATTTAAAAAATATCGATATAGGCGATACATCGATAATATTGATAATATTGATATCGAATTTTTGCCCAGCCCTATGACTCACTGCCCAATTCATCAACGCCCAGTCTAAACTCCTAATCCTAGAATTGAAATTTCGAGAATGTCTTGTCTTTCCTTATAACAGGCATCCACTAAGAAGGTATTTTTCGAAAATCAACCCCTTGGGGGGTTGAAATTTTTATTGAAAGTTCGGTAGGTATCTCGAAAACTAAAACTGGTATCTAAGTTCCTTTAATAAAACAATAATCTACCTACGTGATTCGTCATTCTTTAAAAATTTACTTAGGGGTTGAATAAAGATGTGTAGCCTATTTTAAGGGGGGGGGGTAAATTAGTTCTATGCTTAGTCTGTTAAAATAAGCAAGCACGTGTTTTCATGTTTTGGGGGATTTTGCCCCTAGGGGGTAAAAATGAAGGGGTAAGTTTCCAACGTAACCGCTAGAAAAAAGATGTAAGTAAAACTCTTGTAGAAACATGCGTTTAGGCAATTTCGAAAATTTTGCCCCTATTTCTTATTTTTTTGGAAATTGGTTCGTAAATTAGTGAAAAAGGGGTGGGGATAAAAGGTTAAATTGAAAGAAATATTTTTTTATTCGAATTGGTATATGAAAAGAAATTTATCAAATTTTCTTGAAAAAAAATTAATGAGGCTATGATTTTAAATATGAGCATAACTTTTTATTCTAAACAAATTTTCATTATGCCATTTTGATTTATTTTTTAAAATAAGGGTACTTTACTCTTGAACGATTTTCATATATTTTGCCTACCTTGTATATTATTTGACTTAAAGTCATTCTAAGTGCATCCGAAATGGTTATCGGACATGCACCAACTTTTGGCAGTATTTAAACCTTGATTGTACAACTAATAAAAAAATTCCAATTTATTGCACACTTAGTGGACCACACTGTATTCAAATTTTTTCTTGCCAATTTAATCTACTTTCCGATTATGATACCATAGTTATACCGTATGATTTGAATTTTTGGTATATAATCAAAAAAACTTTTTTTATTACAAATTGCGCCCTCTAGCAATTTTATTATAAAAACTATCGTGTACCGTTGAATACAACTATTAAAAGTACTTACCTTCTCTCTTCCAAACAAGCCTTAATTTAGTAAAATCGGATAAGTCGTTTAGAAATTACAGTGATTTAAATTATTACAGTTTCAATAGCTTCCCCCACTCTTATCAAGGTCGGTACGCCAATGAGCCTTAAACCAAAATGATGCAGAACTGTCTTAGCTTTCGAACGATGTAACCAGAGATATACATTTTCGAAGAAATTTAGAATTTTAAAAATTTATTTTCCATTGTGCTCCCTTTTGGCGAAATGCGGAACTTAAAAATAATTTCCAAAATTTTCTCATAGCCACTTTAATTGTAATTTTTTTCCCCCAAATTTCTATGCTTAGTAGTTTCCGAGATATGGCCGGTGGCCACCCTTAATGAAACACCCTGTATAAGTCCTTGTTAAAATATAACTTTTGTAGTAGAAATTTAGAAATAATTAATTCTGGGACATAAATATGTATTTTTAAAATAATTTTAAAATGTGGGAATAATGTATACCTAAATATGTTACAGACCTACCCTGTTCGGTTAGTATTTTACTTCCCCGCACTATTTGACTACCATGTATAACATTGCAGCTATTATGGAAGACGATTGCGGCGCCCCACTGCAAGGCCCGTTGCAGAACGGTGCGGATATTGACTTTACCGCACGGGAAACATTGAACGACCCTTTTATTGTATCTATTGCGGACCCGATTTAAATTTTTGATTGTAGGGTGGGATCGTCTCGAATCTAAGGTTTGTGACGTTTCAACTTTTGTTACAAAATATGTCGTTTTCCGAAAACATCTTGAATTTAAATCAGAAATAAAGTGCAAGCCTGCAATAAGGTAGGCCTTTTACCAGGTGGGAGTCATTTGATAATGACCTTCAACTTCACCAGATGCATTGGCCCGAGACCCGGTCTCAACGAACGAGTGCAGACGGCAAGAAACGAAAGTCTTTGTTTATGTTGAGCAACTAAGAATTCGCATACAAGTCGCAGGTCATTGTGCATTAGCATTGGTGCTGTATAATATGGAAATAATAATGTATCATGCCGTGGCAATGAGAAATAACTTTTGAAGTAAGTTTTTTTTTATTTGAGCTTCCGGTGATGTTGTTAAAGTGACACATGATACCCAAACCCTAAATTGAGAAGTGTAGTGTGAAACGTGGCAATTTTCATTTTTTATTATTTTCTTAAAAAACTACACAATTTTAAAATAAAGTCAAATTAATCTAAGAACTCGCCGCATCACCTGTCATTAATGGCACCCTGTCGAAGTCTGGTATATTTGACGTTAAGCGGTTGGCTACAGAAACAGAACCGGACTAAGTTCTTTTATCTTCGCCTTCGCCATCTGTTAAATTTTGTACGGAAGTCTTAATATTTTGTAAAGATATAGCGTACATACTAATTTTATTATTTATAATAAAAAAATAGTGATAGACCCGTCCGTACCTACCAAAATAAGAATGTGAATGACTTGTGAATATCATTCTTATACGGTTAAAGAGATACAGGGTGATCCAAGTAAATATTTACTTTATATAATTGGCCATGATTTGATGTTATGCGGATATGAATCAAATTGGATGTAGTTACGTTTGTGAAGGCAAGAAGGAATATTCCATAATGAGTTTTAAGATATCGCCTAGAAAACTCTAGCTACACCATATGAGTTTGATAAATTTTGGCGTATATTTTTTGTCTCTCACATTTCTAACCGCTTAACCTCAAATTATGGAAAAGGTATCTTTTATAGGTAAAAAAGTTGTTGGCAAGAAACATTTAAATGAACACCTTTCATAACGAAACATATTTATAGAAAATTAACCGTGCGTTCCTAAGGTTGAATTCTCAACGCCATTCAATCTATTGCCAACCTATTTCGCGTTGATTTTTTGAGTTTATTATGTTAATAACTTACATTTAAAGAAAATCAATATCGTCGGTACATTATTTAGGTAGTATCTGATATATTACAAAAATATCAATTTATTTCATTGCTAATTTTGGGAGAATTGTATAGTGAAAGAACAATGAGTGACAATGACATAATAATGTTAAAAAAAATCTTACCCGATATTTTTTGCTATACAATTCTCCTAAAATAAGTTATGATATTTCTTGATATTTATTAAATATGTCAATTATTACCTATAGAATATCAAGTCGATACTGATTTTCTTTAAATTTTGTATAAAAGCTAGAAAACATAAATAAATCTACACGAAATAGGTTATAGGTTGGCAAGCATGTTGATACTCCCACCTTAAGCATAAATATGACATATTTTCAAGTCTACTATCTCCTGCTGCTGTGTTTGCTCATTAGTTATGAGACATCCTGTATACAGGTTGATCCTTAAGTACATCAAGAAAATCTAGGATATGATTCCTGGCATCAATTTAAGATAAAAAGTTCATATGAACTTATGCCCTAAAACGCTTATCCTCTAAGATACAGTGTGTTAAAATATTTTTAAAAAATATTTATTTTAGTTAAATTTCGAAAATCCTTGAAGATACGGTATTGAAAATTCGTGCCTATCTATTTTGGATCAAACTACACCTTTTCATTAAAAAAGGTTTTGCTTCCTTCCACCAGTGGCGTGCGTACCAGATACCAACAATATTGTTTTGGTGAAAATATTTGATACGCCACTGATTTTTTTAACTCTGATGCATTTTTATGCAGCTGAACAAGAATTGTCTCTACTATGTTTTTGAAAAAAGCAGTAGATTTAAAGATAACTCTGATGCCGTATGGGACAAAATTAAGTTTTTTTTTATTTTTTTCCATTTTTCTTTAAATCTACTGCTTTTTTCAAAAACATAGTAGAAACAACTCTTGTGTACTTGTATCAATAATGCGTAAAAATGCATCAGAGTTTAAAAAATCAGTGGCGTATCAAATATTTTCACCAAAACAATATTGATGGTATCTGGTACGCACGCCACTGGTGGAAGGAAGCAAAACCTTTTTTAATGAAAAGGTGTAGTTTGATCCAAAATAGATAAGCACGAATTTTCAATACCGTATCTTTAAGGATTTTCGAAATTTAACTAAAATAAATATTTTTTACAAATATTTTAACACCCTGTATCTTGGAGGGTAAGCATTTTAGGGCATAAGTCCATATGAACTTTTCAACTTAAATTGATGCCAGGAGTCGTATCCTAGATTTTCTTGATGTACTTAAGGATCACCCTGTATAACTATAAGTAAATGGTTTAACTACGCACTTTATTGATTTCACATAGATGAGTTAACCAAAATGGTGTTTGTACTCACTATTAAACTTAAATAATAAACACCAAGCAAATCTGTCTAAAATATATAAGTAAAATGTTTAAAACACATACTACACAAAAAACAGCCACAGAAACATTTAAAAAACACGAAAATCGGAAGAAAACAATATGACGCAACCTGACGCGTGAGCTTGCTACGGCCCACTGCTGATCTGGGAACTTTAACGGCGGCGAAACGCGAAACCAGATCAGCTGTTAATGTAAAAATGTCGTTGTCTTCTGTCGAAACGCTTCGTTTTAAGAAAAAGTTAACTTCTTAGCGACGAAGTATAACGGAAGCGGCGTCACTTTTATCTCAAGGACGAGAAGGCAACCTCTGCTATGTTTTCGTGCAACTACAACTAACCAGTGGCGGCCTGTGCATAAGAGCACATGAGCACGTGCCCCCCTAGTTAAAATTTAAATTGTTAAAATTCAAAATAAAAAAAAATCTATAGGTACTAGTTACCGTTTTGTGAATTATCATCACCCTATCTTTTACGTAACGTTAAATTGCGATATCTTTACTTTCCCTATTGTTAGATGTTGCGTCGAACAAAAAATTTCGCTTAAACCGCGGTGACTCATGCGCTTGAACGGCATAACGACCGGCAGAATACGGTGCCGCCCAATGATCTGCTAGCTATAGATGAAGCAATAACAAACGAACCTATTGCCAAAATCGTATACCATTCTGAAGTAACTTTTGTCGCAAATTGCGCCCCTCCACTTTGTTTGCCAAACGTACCTCTTAAAAGTAGGTATTAACACTCTTAGAGTACCAATATATAAATTACGGCTATAACAATATTTTAAAAGTAATAATAACAACACTTATTTAATAATTTTACATATTATTCATCCCTAAAGCCATAAATCTACAGGTTTTACCTTCCAGAAGAGAAAAAAATATGACGTTATGTGGAAAATTTCAATCTTTGTCTAAAAACCCATAGACATTTCCCTTAAAAATTATGCAGTTTGGCAACACAGAAGACGTTGCGTTCCTATTGGCCAGAAGAGAGCCTGCCTTTTTTCATTCATAATTTCTTTGACGTGTGGTCCACAGAGAAATTAAGGGTTTAGTTTGGTCGTTCTTCGTTCGAAAGTTGTTTGGAATTTATTTCGGTTTATCGGTTTTGTGTATTAATTGCTGTGTTGTTAGTGTTTTGTGATATTTTTTTCAAGACTAATTAATATGGGTCACAGGTTTGAAGTGTGCAAGACTGCAAAATATAATAATAATAATTCTGCAGTTACTTTTCATAGGTGCGTACATAAAAAGTTGGGTTATTTGTAGGTTAGGTTTAACTATTCATAGGCGTGGGTAGGTGGGGAAAAATAATTAAAACTTTACATCTTTATTTTATTAAACGTATTATTTATTTAAGGAACATTATGGATAGACTGTATAGGTATAACTTTTGCAAATGGTTTGGCTTATTGAATTCTTTAAACAACTCAGATACACTCTTAGTCTGAAATAAACAAGGAAGCCACTATTTGATCACCTTTCCCCATAAACGTAATTTATGACGTTCGTGGGTTCGTGCCTTTAACTCTTCAATTTTGAATGGGATTTCATAATATGTTGTAGGTACCAGACAACCTACTTATTATTTGTTAAAAATACTTTACTTGGATATGTAAGTTAATTCCTGTAATAAACTATAGTTACTTGAGAATAAAGATATATACCTACCTAGAGGTACCTATGATTATTATTATATGCTGGTTTTATTTCTAAATTTTTTAACATTAAGTTTAGAAATATAACCGTATCAATAAATTGCATTTTAAAGAACAATTTCCATAAAAACCACTTTTGGGTCTACGTACATTATACGTAATAAGTCAAAAACTGTTAAAGTAGAGTTTTCACTGCCAGAAAAATTAATCCCTGGCTAAATTGAAGCTTGAAACTTTATGTTAGCCCACATAAAAGTTTAGGAATATAACTGTATCATAACCAACAAATTCTATAAAAACCTTATTTGGGTCTTCGTACCTTACGTAAGTCAAAAACTGTTAAATTGGGGTTTCCATTGAGAGAAAAATTAAATCCCTGGCTAAATTAAAGCTTTTAACTTTATGTTAGCCCACATACAAATTTAAAAATATAACTGTATCATAACCATCAAATTTCATAAAAACCACTTTTGGGTCTACGTACCTTATGTAAAGTCATATATGGGGATTTCCTCGACAGTAAAAATGTAATATCTGACTGAATTCAATTAGTTTATGTTGAACTGTAGGTATTGTATTTTTCCTATAGATAGGTATAATATGAAGAAATAAAACAAAAAAAATTCTGTTGTAAATATGAGTGACAGAATCCTATTTAAAGTTGCGTTTCAGTTAATTTAGTATTTTCAAGGTTTGAATAGGTAATTGTAATATTATATAGTTTTTAAATCTATTTTGACACTTTATCTTTAAACAATATAAAAACTCATGTTTATTATTAGGTAAAGTCGATTCAGCCAGTAAACCTGCAAGATGGCCGACATGTCATATGACAAAAGTCATATTCCAGCTAAATAAAATGGATTTTTGCATTTTCAATTACTTTTGTCATATGACAGGTCGGCCATCTTGCAGGTTTACTGGCTGAATCGACTTTACCTACCTTAAATTATAATATTTATAGAACAAAACTTTCAAAATAAATTATTATTATTATTTGGCAATATTAAAGCGGTAAAACCGATAGACTATTGCATCAATTGTTTTAGAAGGTATCACATGTTAAATTTTCAAGTCCAGTCCTGGAATTCATGCCAACTTATAAAAGTTTAATAGACCAAAATTGAAAGAGTGTCACTTGACTTTACCTCCATCTTGCGAAAGTATTCGAAATTTTGACTTTACTTTCCATTTGCTGCTTTTAAACAGCTAAGCAAAATCTTTGCTTAGCTATGTTAAAGGAACTTTGCGAACAACTTCGTATAGTTCGTAGGTATGATGGGAAATAAAGAGGCATTCTGCTTGAGCGCGGCTAGGGGGAAGAAAAAATTATTGTTGTGCTTTTTCGCTATTAAAAAGTACCTAACGTAAAAGGAACTTTGCTTTTCCTTTAAATTTCAATAAAACCGTAAAAACCGTGTTTTAAGTATACATAGTGTAATTATTTTTAGGTCAGCTTAGTTCACCAAATGTTATAATTATAGCTATCCAAAGTTTCTCTTATAATAATTATTACAATAAATAGTTATTAACATACATTAAATTTTACTGCTCCGCGGACCATTTTTTCTATCATACATTAAACTTTACTGTTCTACAAACCCTTTTTTTCACAAACGTTAAAAAATATTTGATTTCAGATTGGATAATTATATTTTATTGTGAACCCTGACACGAGACGCCGCTGTAACCATATGATAGCGCATAGTAACGAGGTAAAATTCTAATGGCAGCAACGTAATCCCCACTCCCGGCCGGGGGGAAGTACTTCACCTCCTCTCACCCATAAACGATTTTGGCAGCAGATTTATATAGCGTTTATGAATGGCGTGCGGCATCTATAGCTAGCAGATCATTGGTGCCGCCGCATGATACAATAAATTCTTTCTTTGTATCATTGTGCCGCCGGTGCCAGACGTTTTTAATGTTCAGAACGGCCGCAATCTTTTCACGAGTCGAGGAGCACGATAGCTCTATCTTTGTTTTATAGCTAGTTTTATTTTCGATCTCATTCTATCTTTATGGCACAAATTTCTGGTGATCATGAGGTTTAGGCACGTTATGATTAGTCAACTTTAAGCGAAAGTGCTCGTTTGTTCTGAATTATGTTTTCTAATTCGATTTTTACTCTGCTGTTGTGCTGCGCCAGCTGGCTGAGCCTTTTAGTGATTTATGTAATAGTATGTCCGCGGTTTTATTTTACGGCTTCTTTAAAAAATAATAAATAATATAAAAATGACGGCAACGGTCTCGGTGCAATATTTAAATAATTGCAAAAATACAGTGAGTTTTTAAAAAAAGTCATTCTCAGGGTTAAGTTTCGATGATAAGATTATTGTAAAGAATGCGGGAAAACCAGTGCCTAACCTCCAAATAACGCAACTAAATAAAGGTCAAAAACGGGACTTTAAAAGAGTTTTTAAGACTTTAGGAGTACATTGTATGAAAAACATGAGTGGCTGTGCGGATGTAAAAAGCAGAATAGTCTATTTTGTTTCCCGTCTTTGTTATTTGCCGGCGAAAAGGCAGAACCGTGTTGCGTTAAAAGTGGTGTTAATCGTATTGGTAAGCTATTTATTTATTTTATTGGAATCTTTTTAAGGAAGGGTTGTTAAAAATATCGGCCAGGACACAAATGCACACTATTTTGATGTTTAATAAAAAAATTACACATACATGTCAGTACCTACCTATATTATAGGTAGGTATGTACCTAATTAGGCTCATTTAAGTTCATATTAAGCGATCTTTACATCTGTGAAGTTCTTCGTGAATTTATTCATGAAGTCACTTTAGGGCTAACTTTGATAATGTAAATGGTCAACTTGGACGTCAAATAAATTCGTGAATTTCTTCGTAAAATTATTCACGAAAATTTAACATGCAAAATAATCAGCTGATGCACAGTGTACTAAATGCTACCGACTTCACGGAGAAATTCACGAATAAATTCATGAATAAATTCACGAAGAACTTCATAGGTGTAAAGACTGCTTTACAAAACAACATGACCTTGAACTTCCAAAAACCGTACGTACCCCCTGCCGCGTTTCCCGTATTTGTGAACCCCCAGACATTCATGTCACGAGCCGCCACTGCAACTAACACTACACTAAACATAAAATAAGCATAACTGAATAAACTGATGTTAAGATTTGTCACTCACAAATAAAAATTTTTTAGTAGAAATCTAATTAAGTTTCCAATTAACACCCGAAACAAACCCAATTAATATTTGAGGATAGTCTCGCACCTCATTGCTATTGTCATTAGACAGTGCCGTACTGAGGGCGAGGCGACTGAGGCGCTTGCCTCGGGCGCAATCACCGAGGGGGCGCCAAAAATTGACAAAAAATCTGAGATTTAGCAATTTTCAAATTTCGCGGACTTTTTCCCGCTTAAAACTGTAATATAGAATAATTGTATTAAATTTTACAAGCGCCCTCTTCCCATTTGAGTAAAAACTATAGAATATTATAACAGTGGAAACGTAAAATAAAATCAACTTTTGTATTGTATTGTATTGGAGATCAACCATGAGATAAGAAAGATTGACTAACTTAGCAATTATGTCGATTGAATATGAGATTGCTCAGAGTATTGATTTTGACAATATAATTGATGAATTCGCTGCAATGAAATCTCGAAAAATTTAGTTGTAAATCAAGAAAATTGAATATATTTTGTATAATGCAATTCTTCTTTTCTAGTGTACAATTATCCTTACTTATATTGTCATTGTAAATTGTAGCAAAATAAACATAAAAGCTTGACTTCAAAATAGTGTTGAAAATGTTCGATTAATTTAAAATTATTCTGTTAAGGGAAGAAAGGGCGAAAAATTTGTAATTCGCCTCAGGCGCCAAAATAGCTGGTTACGGCCCTGTCATCAGAGGTAGATAAATCGTAATCCTGTAGGTAAAGTTCGTCGTCGGATACAGTATTATCGACTCTGGCCCCTGTCGTGTATAAAGTAAAAAGGCCACGAAGTAGGTAAAAATGAATAACAATAAACCGAGCAATAAACCATTGCAGAAGCATATATAGAAAAATGACAAAGACCCCCTTGACCGATATTGACCAACGGATAAACGTTAAATTGAGTTCTGATATTTGTAATGACAATGACCTCTTGCTTTTCAGCATTCGGCCAAAATAGAAATAACAAATAATACATAGGCAAGGGCGTCCATAGGGGGGGGGGGGGGGGGGGCAAAATGGGCATCATATGGGATTTTTTTTATTAATATCTTTATTCAAAATTTGACTTTGGCATCAAGTTCTGCATCGATCGATATGAAAATTAGGCAAATAAATAGAAGTCACGTGATTCGCATTATCTGACAAATTTTTTTTTTTTCAAAAAATAATTCAAAACTGGGTATTTCTGAAAATATCGAAAAAATTTATAATTTTTTTTAAATGCAGTTTCTAGCCCACATGCAAAATTTCAGCTGGATAAGATAATTTTGATTTTTTACCTATATTTTGTAAATTGCACCACTTTTTTAAAATAAGACTTAACGCAAGCTACATAAAATTTCTTAGTTTTGACAATGCTTTATTTCAGATACATTTTCTTTAAACTAGCGTCATATTATTAAATGTGTGTTTTTCTACAAAATGAAATTTGGGCTATTAAAATTTGGTCGCATGTGATGCAAAGTTCATTTGTTTTTTACCCTGTATAAGGTAACTTTATAAAATACGTATTTTTGAAAACATAGTTTGTGACTGAAAGTAAAGAAATAAAAAATAAAATAAAGAGATTTTAAATTAAATCGTTGAAAATAAATAAACTTTCCGTTGGGTTAAGCAAAAACTTATTTTCCACTTAATGAACACTTTACTGGTGACACTGTTCTTTTTTGTCTTAATATTAAGGTGTATTAGTTTCAGATACAAACTATGTTTTCAAAAATACTTATTTTATGAAGTTACCTGATACAGGGTCAATAACAAATGAATTTTGCATCACATGCGACCAAATTTTAATAGCCCAATTTTGATTTCGTAGAAAAACACACATTTAATATAAAGCTACTTTAAAAAAAATGTATCTGAAATAAAGCATTGTCAAAACTAAGAAGTTTTATGTAGGTTACGTTGAGTGTTATTTTGCAAAAGTGGTGCAATTTACAAAATATTGGTAAAAAATAAAAATTATCTTATCCAGCTGAAATTTTGCATGTTGGCTAGAAACTGCATTTAAAAACAACTTTTTCTAATAACTTTTTCGATATTTTCAGAAATAACCCCACTTTTGAATTATGGAAAAAATTTAAATTTGACAGATAATGTGAGTCACGTGACTATTATTTTTTTGCTTAATTTTCATCTCGATCGAAGCAGAACATTGTGATGCAAAGTTTATTTGTTTTTGACCCTGTATAAGGTAACTTCATAAAATAAGTATTTTTGAAAACGTAGTTTGTGTCTGAAAGTAAAGTGTTCATTAAGTGTAAAATAAATTTTAGTGGTGGGTAAAAAATCAAAATTATCTTATGCAGCTGATATTTGTTGCATGTGGGCTAGAAACTGCGTTTAAAAAACTTTTTCTAATAACTTTTTTTGATATTTTCGGAAATAACCCCAATTATTTTCTGAAAAAAATTAAAATTTGACAGATAGGTAATGCGAATCACGTGACTACTATTTTTTTGCTTTCATCTCGATCGAAGCAGAACTTGATGTCAAAGTCAAATTTCGAATAAAGCTATTAATAAAAAAATGCCATAATATGCGGACTTTACTGGTCACACTGTATATATAATTTTACATATTATGTAATTTTTTGGTGTAGCTGAAAATATTTATACAATAACAAAAAATTGTGCAACTTCCCTTTATAGTTAACACTAAGTTATTTAACACTGTTAGTGCTATTTTTTTTTACGATGTACTTTTGTACGCATTAATTCACATAAAACATACATTTTCATAAAATAATTCGGGATACAATTACGTCCTTGATATGTTCTCAGTGAAACCACAGAATATATAGCTACGTAGCTATACAGGGTGATTTTGGTGACTTTCTGATCAGCTGATGCAATTTTATTTGTATCGCACGAAATTACGAATTTGATAGCAAATAGCATGCAATTTTAGTAATTTTTCTAGTAATATTTTCAATACCAACCTGATAAAAAAGTAAATACCTATAACCTCCACAAAATTATTTGTCTTTTGAATCGTTGCGTGTATTTTTCCGTTGATTTTTGTGAATGTTAGGAACAGTAAGATAACTTTACGGACGCCTGTTCTCTATCCATTGTTTTAATTAACAAAAATAACAGAAGCACACTTTTCCAATAAAATCAGCTGATATTGGATACATTTTTAAAGGTTATCTGTTGTCAAGATGCTTGCATAAAAATAATTGCTTTATATAGGTATTATGTAAACGATCATGCAATGCAATTAATTGCCTCGCTATAACTTGCGTGCAGTGATTGCACCTAATGTAAACAGACTTGTAAACCTGATAAATCCTTATAAAGTGTTTAAAAAAGACTAGGTTTTTCGGTAGAGAACCCTGAGTGCCCCAGACGGCCCTGACCCATACCCGTCGCTGAACTTAAAATTAGTTAATTAATTAGGCCTTCCCATGATCCCGTCCCGTCATAATAATATAACAATTCGTTGTTCTTACGTCTTCTAAACAGAAGGTAGGTACAATAAAATACAAAATTTATTTGTTTACAAACTACATTAAGTAGTGTTAGTGCACTCATTAGTTCGCGTTTTAATCTCAGTATAACTTATTATTATTTATTACAAGTGCTTCCTACGCCTAAATCAACGTACTACTCGTACTATACCACTATACCTACGTTTTGAGTCGCAGGCTGTAACTTTTGCTTCCAGGGCAAAACCTATAAATGTTCGAGCACTGGGCAGTAGTTAACTGGCCTATTTCAATTTTAAACATATAGTAAGTGTTTTCAATACTAATTAAAAGGTGTTATTTTGCGATCAAGATTGGAATGGATATATTTATCGTTGCAGTAGTTATACCCTATTCTTATTTCTCAATTTACGTTTAAACTTATTGCGTGACTGTGATAAACAAAAACGAGTTTTGTGTATGTTATTCTAACAGATAATTAACAGCAAACTTTTAAGAAAAAAAGGAAACCATGTTAACAAATGCGCAGTGCTTTGTGCTCACAAAAGCACCTTGAGGGCTTAAAAGCCATGGACTTAAACCTCTTTCCAATACATGTGTGTGGTGCTTATCGCGTCAAATATTATTTGGTATATTGGTAAAAACTTGGGTACGTGTAAAACATTTTCAAGCAAAATTCCTTGTTTAAGAATTGATAAAAGTGTTTGCCCGAGAACTTGACCCGTGGAATACTGGCTTTATTAAAAGCTTAATGTCGGGGTGTACAGATTTTAACCAAAAAATTAACCAACCAGCAACTTTGACAAAATTCATTTTCTTACAATCAGACACAATTCACTAAACTACACAAAAACTACTAATCCGTAAACATTAAATACCCACAATCCACGATAGCTAAGAAAACTACAAGGAATCCACAGAGAAACCAAAACACAACAACAAAAATGGCGACCGAGCCGGTTCTGGGAGGGTATTTTGAGCATGTCGGTAAAGTAGGACAGGCCGATAACACGAGGGTGTCCAGAGGGAAAGCGATACGACCGGCGAGTCATGAGCTCGGACGTATTTTTTCACCCATAAAACGTAACTTTTGTTTGCGCACGAGATAAGCTGTACGTATGTAATAGTAATTTACGTTACAAGACCGGAAAGTAGTGTTTTTCAGGTCGAGACAAGCATTTCCAGGGCGAGCCATAGGCGAGTCCTGGAAGCTTGAAGAGACCTGGAAAACACTAATTTTCGGTTGCGTGACGTACAATATTTTTTTTAAGACCGACACTTCGATTTATTTTATAATCTACGCGAAACAAGTTTGACATAAAGAACAAAATTAAAAATCAACGAACTGTCACTCGACAATACATCGAAATGTTGTTGTCATAATAACGAAATCAAGGTATCTTGTATTATCAAAGAGCGATTGGAAAAACAAAAAACAGGGTGACAGTGACATTAGAGACCGGAAAAGTGACATTAGAGTCCGGAAAACCACTTTTTTCTATTTCACGTTCATAATAAGCTCAGTACGATACGCATTTGCGTGTCGTAATGAAGCTATTTCGATACGCGTTTTTTCTTTATTTGATGTTGGTAACATTTAAATGTTTTATTTCATTGACTTGCGCACCTTTGTGATTTACGAGAAAACCCATTTTTCGCAGAGGAAAAATAGCTTGATAACTTACTTTTTTATTCTGTGTGGATAACAGTCATGTATGTTGGTTGCATAAATCTATAAATCAATATTTTGTAGATGCTTCAAGCTATCATTTTCTGCCAAATCCTATCCAAAATTCAATCTACTAACCTTCCAATGTCGATTTTAACTTCAACTTTATTTGAATTTTCCATCTTCCCTATACTAAATTGCAATGCCGTGACGTAAATTCACGTCTTTTGAAATTCAAAAAAAAGTAGTAAAATCGCCCGAATTTCCGAACGCTCTGTATATGTACCGAATGTACAAGGATCACACAACGTATTCCGTCCAATTTCAAATCTCATATCGCTAAAATAACTTTAGAATCTCGTGGTGAGAATGGGTCAATAAATCAAAAAATTACAGTTTGCAAAATAATTTTTGTTGTCCAGAGGCTACTATGATAAAAAATAGTATTACCAGACAAAATTTACAAAATTTGAAGGATTTATTTTCTTTTTAAAATGTATTTTTCTTGATTTTAAAAGGTGAAATAGAAAAAAATGTATAAAGCACATGTTTCATAAGGCGTTTTAGCGCACGTGTCAATAAAAAAAACTCGCCACTTTGTGGCTCGTTTTTTAAAATAGACGCGTGCGCTAAACCCGCTTCTTATGAAACGTGTACTTTAATATACTATACTGAAGGACGATTTAAAAAGAGTATTGCAATTCTAGTAATAACTTCGTCTTACTGGACTCGTATCAACTTTCTTTCTGCACCATTTTTCCTCCAGAAAATAACGTTTTGTCCATCAAGACCGGAAAATGGACGTGAGGGACCGGCAAAAGATTATTCCGGTCCCTGTTTTTTTCATTTTTCCAATCGCTCTTTGATAATACAATCTACCTTAATTTCGTTACTATGATAACAACATTTCGATGTATTGTCGAGTGGCAGTTCGTTAATTTTTAATTTGTTGTTTATGTCAAACTTGTTTCGCGAGTGCGCAAATTTAAAAATATGAATTCAGATTTTGAATTATCCAACACGGAAAATGAGATTCCAGAAGAAATTTTGGAAGCAGCAAAGAAAGCGACTCACGATATATTGCCAGTAAAATCAAAAGCCCGTTACGAGAAGTCATACGACGCATTTAAAAATAATATAAAATAAAATAAAGAATTAAATATATCGAAGCGATATCGAAGTGTCGATCTTAAAAAATATATTGTACGTCACGCAACCGAAAATTAGTGTTTTGCAGGTCTCTCCAAGTTTCCAGGACTCGCCTACGGCTCGCCCTGAAAAACACTACTTTCCGGTCTTGCAACGTATATTACTATTACAAAAAAAGGAAAAAAAAAGAGAAAACATATCAGTATAATATAAACAGGTATTGAAAGTATTTATTGAGCTATATTAAGATCAAAGACTCATATTAAAATAATTAATTAATTATTATTAATATTCTTTTTAATATTGTGATAATTATTATTACTGTTTAGCACATAGTTATCATATAAACAATAGATGGCTGTGCGTTTGACAGAAAAACTATCTCTGTTATCACACCCAGGGTACCCAGGAGGGAAAAACTTCAGATGGAGGCAATACATTTTTTAGTCAATGGCTGATTTTTTTTTTAATTTAGAAAAATATGTAAAAAAGTTTATATAGTTTAAAATACACACTAAAAATATTGCTTTTTCAACAAACTAAATCTTCTCTAATAAATTTTCGGAAAAATTTTACTAAAATCAAATAAAAACGTCTCTAGAAAATGAAAGTTAATAATTTTTGTATCTTGGTAGGTGGTTTGGAATTTTTTTCTTCAATGATGGACCGGAGCCTAAGATGGCCATGTTTTAAATTTTTATTTGAACAAAAATATCGTCAAAAAAACTAAATTTTTATGCCTTGACGAACCAAATCGCACTTTCTTATAAGAACCAAAGGTATCAGTCCAGTTACCTATCAACCGTTCGATTCTTCGCAGGCAGCATGTGGTGCGGTGGGTCGGGTCGGCGGAACAAAACAGCCGGCCGACAGGCAGAAGGGCCGCCTGCCTGCCTCGTTCCTCGTTCGCTCCAAGCACGACTAACGACAACGTGCAGCTGCCTCGAGTTTCGACGCCGGTTGCCAAATCAGTCTCTGCGAGGCTATCAGAGGGTGAATGTGTTTATTTCCACCACCTAACCGGTCGTTTAGCTGATTATTTTCGGTCGCTGTAGCTGATTCCAGTCAGTCTGTTCTAGTTTTCTCAGTTCTTAACCATTCGCCGTTCAGTATCCGCGATAAATCTGTACAAAAATGTTGTTCGAAAATCCGCCGACAGCCGCGACAAAAATGTTTCCTTATGCAGTGCCACCCCCCGTAATGGCCCCCATGGTTGGGTAAGTCCACAAAATCGGATCGTTTTACTAAAGCTTGTTTTACACGGCCCAGTTTCTTGGCCAAACAATTTTAAAGCATTAAGCGTCAATTGTTTTTCTTTAACATCACCTGTCAACCTCAACGTAAACAATAAAATTATTGTTTCAAGTAAAACTCAGTCACTAAATAGGTAGGTATAAGAACTTTTTTATTCTTTGGCTAAAAAACTGTTATTATGACGTGTAAATAAGCTTTTATTCATACAGAATTTTATTCGCCCGGTTATGTTTAGCATGTTTTGATTTAATCGGCCAATTTTAGTTGCAGCAAACCCCAGCTTACTTTTAATTATTATTGTTAACATAATTATTTGTGTATTATAGGAATTTTTGTATAATTTTAATATTATAATTTTCTTAGACGAAGTATTATTTATTATAGTGTAGGTATGTACTTATGTATGGATTATTTTCGTATTTTTCTTTTCCTTAATACTTAGTAGGTACCTAGTTTTATGTAAATTTCCTTCTTAAATGTGGATCGACGCTTTTAGTGTTTACATGTCAAAAGAATGTAAACAACAAATACCTAGTATTATGTTTACTGAGATAGGTAGGTCCTACATACTGTAAGTAAGTAGGTATAGAGCTTAACATACCTTCGAGCTTTTGGGTAGGGTAGCAGCCGAGTTAAAGTTTCTTTTCTAACAAACTAGATTCGTTTTAAGCCATCACCGAACAATTTATTACCAACGCATATTAAATAGCATATAGGTAAGCATTCTTTCGATACATCCTAACTGGGTACCTACCTACCTGCTAATAATAGCCTAGCCTTAGCTGCCTAGGGCCCCTGAGTTTGGGTTGGCGTGCAGCCTAACGAAAGAGAAAATAATCGGCTCCTAAAATAATTTGCGGAAAGTTAAATAAGGCATTTAAATTAAAAAAAGTTACCATTACCACATTTACTAAATTAACTACTTAAAAAGATACCCTGAGTATGTTACTGCCTAGTGGCCCTATATATCTAACTCCGTTTCCTATCCATAGGGATTACTAAAGTGTATGCCAAAACAAAAATTAGATAAAAAAGGCTGATTATTATTAAAAAAAGAGTTTTTAATGATTATGTAAAATTACAACCTGGGTAGGTATTAATTTATCACATCAAAATTGCTTTTTTTTAAACCACAAAATATCGAAACTGTTTTCGACAGCTTGTCGGTTGTCATACTAAAGAAGCCACGTTGTCAAATGTGCTCTCAATTTATATATTAAAAGGGACTTATCATACTCTCTAATCGGTTCTAAAGGGTGTATTGGCAACCGGTTTGTTCGTTGTTACCCAGAGCATTTTTTAAATTTAGTTTTCTTCAACCACTTTTTTTAACTGAAGTGGCCCAAAAAAAAGTCAAATCCTTTATGAATTTCCTAGCAATTTATATTTTATACGAAGTCTGACTACATTGTTAGGAATGACTAATGTAACGGGGAGTTTTCGCATAAAAATAGTTGTCAAAGACGAACTTCTTTTCCTTTTTTTAGAGAAAAACAGGGTGCACCGAAAAACAGTCTTGTCCATACATTTTTTACCTTTACTGTGTTCTACACAAACAGGTTTTCAAAAATTGTGAAATTTCGAGAGTTGTAAAGTGCACCAGACCCAAAAAATCGTCTTTAAAGTTGGCTTTGCAAGATCGCACCTATAAGAATGTCGTAAATTACCACTATTTAATCCTCTATTTAACCTAATTCCTGTCGTAATAATAACTGTCACTAGTATTTCAGGACATTCGGTTGATCTTACGTTAATAGCACAAAGGCAAATGCTATGATTTACAAAAAATGGGTCAGTTTTAGTGAGTGCCTATAAACACATGATTTGATTTAGTGTTGTTTCGTATAAAGTTCGGAGTGCAAATATACCGCTAACTGCCTCCCTTTCCTCATGCTTCCACCTGAAGAAGCCTTATTTATAGATACTTATAGTAACTGTGTAATCCAAATTTTAAAATCTAATTAAGTACGGTTTTTAATTACATATTTACACAAATTTATGTACATAAAATTTTTTATTTATAATAACTTCTGTTCTACACTAATGGACTAATGGACTAATGCATAAAATGTTATATTTTCCTGTGATTTGCTAGAAGGACTTAACGTCTTTGTCCTTTCTATTTTTACCTGCGTCGAATAAAGAACTTTTAGTCCGGATTAGAACACTCCGTTTAAAAGGTTCATCCGAATTCCTGTTAACATGATGGAACTACGGCCGCACGAATGTAATTTTCCTTGTTTCACATCTTTAAACAGCAGATAGTATTTTACTTTTGGGTCTGGTGCCTTTTAGGACTTTAGGAATTTCACAATTTTTGAAAGTACAATGGAAAGACATTAAAGGTAAAAAAAATGTATGGACGAGACTTTTACTAAAAAAAAAAAAGGAAAAGAAGTTCGTCTTTGACATCTATTTTTATGCGAAAACTCCCCGTTACATTCCTAACAATGTTGCCAAACTTGGTATAGGTATAATATAAATTAATAGGAAATTCATGAAGGATTTAACTTTTTTTGGGCCAATTCCGTTAAAAAAATGTTGGTTGGAAAAAAATTAATTTAAAAAAATGCTCTGGGTAACAAGGAACAAACCGGTTGTCAATATACCTTTTAGAACCGATTAAAAGGTATTATATAAAGTCCCTTTTAATGTATAAATTAAGAACACATTTGACAACGTTGCATCTTTAATATGACAACTGACAAGCTGTCGAAAACAGTATCGATATTTTGTGGTTAAAAGAAAGCAGTTTTGATATGATTAACTAATACCAAGGTTGTATGCGTAGCTATATATTCTGTGATCTGACGAAGAAAGGAAAAGGTCGGTTCAACTTGATTTTACCGTGGCGTAAGCCTATGAGAGGATGTAACGCGACGAAACATTTTGTCGTTGTTGGACAATTTATAAGATGTTGAAGATGTCTTTCGCCAAACGTCCTGCACTAGATTAATCGATCTAAAAATGCCTTTGTACATTTTGTACCACGTCTGGAGAGATTTATCGTTGAATAGACTCCTTAAGAATATCTACCGGGTCGAGCTTGGATTTGTAAACTAAATTTTTAACGTTGCCCCACAAAAAAGTCCAGCGGGTTGAGATCGGGCGATCTAGGATGGCCACTTTATAGCTTTCTTATATGAACAGCATAGTACAGAACACCATCTTGTAGAAACTATACCTACGGTTAAACTCGGTAAATCAGGATCATTATCACGTGGAAATACGAGGGCTGGAGCTGAAACAAGATTATTTTGAAGGACATTTAATTATGTGTCTAGTAAGGCCTTCATTAAAAATCAAAATTTCTATGCCTATATCTTCAGAATATTGGATGTAGTAACAGCTGTGAAAAATTAAAATTCAATTAATATTTTAAGGGCCCAGTTCTCAAGGTCAATCAGATATTAAAGATTCCTATAAATGGCTTGAATGCAGGAGCACCCGAATGCAGGGGTACCTTTCGGAACCTTGCAATTATTAAAAAAAAATTAGTAGGTACTTATCTAATTTTAAAAGGCCTGTTCAGGGAGGCGTTTACGAACAGTATGCCGTTTTTTTTTTAAGTAAATGCACAGAAACTTTAAACAAGGCAGTTTTTTGAAACCACTAAAATTGCCACAAATTACCATAAAATCCTTGAAAGTAAACACGTCGATTTTCAGAAATGAAGTAAAAACAACAATTTTTAATGGTAACACGATATTTTCTAGTCTATCTAGATGTCATTTCTCCTAAGAATTTTAGAGAATATGTGTTTGTTTTAACAGGACAGGGATCGTAATTGCACAAAACACGAAAGTAAACAAAACTATGACCGACTGCCTAACATCTGCCTTGCTCTACCAGCTTCAGAATATGTCTTGTCTTTGTTCTTCATATGCCAAAAGCATAAAAATAACTACTCTGATCAACACAGCACTGCAGTGCGCATGCGAATCGTCAATAGTTAGACAAATCCGGGACAAATCGAATTGACAGTTAAAAGCTAGAAAATGGCGTCGTTAATCCCACCTCAATGACATTTTTTACGTTCACTGATTGATTACTTAGTACTTTCAAAATCAGAAACATTTTTGATGACGAGTTTAAAACTTTGTTTTTTGTAGATTAATAGTATGGTACGCCCGAGTACGCCTATAACGTAAACACTTTTCTGTTTCACCCTGTATAACATTTTTTATATAAGAAAATGCTTTACAATAAAGTAAAATTTACTTGACCGGGACCTGTATAAAAGATTGATCCCTCGATTGATCCTTTTCTTTATCACAACCCCGTACAACTATCAATATTCTGCATAAGTCTTTACCTATTTTAGAAGTAAACTTCTTGTAGGTATTAAGTAATAGTAAACATTTTAAAAAGCTTTATTTCCAATTCTATTAATGTTTTCTAGTAGAAATCCGTTAAAAGTAACCAGGTAGGCAACCTTTATGTCCACAAACTGTTCTTAATACTTTTTGCGGCATAATAATCGTTCAGTGGCGCACCCAGGGGGGGGGCCCCCAAAAACCCCCAATGAAATGAAAAATTATGAAAGTGGATAAGTATTTTAAAAAGTCAATTTTCTTAGATTTACATCACGGGCCTCGTTTGAGGGGGGCCAGGTGGGGCATTTGCCTCCCCCCCCCCCTCCCCCTGGAAGTTGACTTATTGACAAAAGTTGACTTATTGAGGTTTAATAGGGTTTGATTGAATGTATGAATTTATTATTTCAAGTTTTCCTTTATATTTTTGTTATTATTTTGGGATAGTAAAGGCTTATTTTAATAAAAATAAACAGTTTTAATGCCAAAACGACTATGAATGTTTGAGAAACAATTTTAGCTCATTAAGTATTGAGCAAAAAATTGAAATTAAAATTAAGGGAAGACCTAAACTCTCAAAATTAACCACAAAGTGTAAATCTAGGGACTTTATTGTTATTGATAAGTGTGCTGCAAATAAAAACAGATGAATGAACTTTACTTTTAAACAATGTACCCACTAATGAAAAATAAATTAGCCTTTTTATTTTTTATCTTATTTCATTTTCAAGAAGGTAATCATAAATTTTTAAAATATTTACTATAATAATTATTGACCAAATTTGGGCGTGGTCTTAAAAAAATTTCGCCTGCGGCGCATTACGCCTACAGGAGGCTTTTAGTACACCCCCAAGTTAACAAGTCACAAGCCGCCAATGCCCCCCCCCCCCCTAAGAAACCGTTTAACGACTCCCATGACTGGGCTATTGCGATCTTCCCTGCAAGAGTACCTGTTAAAAAAGCTCCAAAGTTCTAGAAAAATGCGTAACTTAAAAGTTTATTAAAAAATTTGCTTCCAGCACTGGTTGGCGGGCCCCCCCTATCATAAAATCCTGGGTGCGCCGCTGTAATCGTTTATGGCAGTGGTTCCCAAAATGTGCGCCGCGAGGATTAACTAGGGGCGCCGCCAGGCGCCTTGCGACAACAGCCTTAAAGCAAAATTCGCTTCTTCCGATTTGGTGGAGTTTTGGGTAACCGTTAAAAATGAATATCCAACTCTAAGTTTAAAAGCTTTGAGGATTTTAATAACCTTTGCAACATCCTGTTTGTGCAAAGCCGGATTTTTCAGCTGTAGCTGTAATAAAGAGCAAAAAATATCGTTCAAAGATCAACGTGGAGCGAGAAATGAGAGTGGCAGTGTCATGCCTTATTCTTCGCTTCGAAAAAATGTGTGGAGATCACCAAGCTCACCCATCACATTGATTTTTTTTTCTTTAATCCTGATAAATGTATTCTTGTGTGTTATAGTTAAATAATAAAACAAAATATAAGCGTTAGATTGGAGTTGTTTTCATTTATGTGTTGCAGCACTTTCTTGGACACGACAATATACATATTGCGAGTGAGGGCGCCCTGACAAAATACTATACCTGTAAGTGCGCCGCAAACTGAAAAAGTTTGGGAACCACTGGTTTATGGTGTTGTATATAAATAATTGTTACCTTCATATCCATCTACCAACTTACACCACAGTTTTCCTGAAACTGTCCGTATACCTACCTACAAAAATAAACAAAATTCTCATGAAATAATAGGTAGTCGATCACTTTGCACTAGCCGTAGTTCTTGTATCCTCTTATTCTCTCTCCTGCAGGTATAATTTCTGTTTCCTTACGAGAAGTTTCTTGGTAAATTGGTGATGCCGTTCACAACTTCGAACATGGAAGGTCTATTTGAAATTTTACATAAATGGGACTTTTAGCTTTTTTGTTAATTATTATCATCACTAAAAGTGAAAAACACTGAACTGTAAAGATGGATCCTTAATTGTTGCACTAATAACTGCGCGTTCTTAAAAAAAAATATAAGGGATGGAAAGGTATATATATATATATATATATACCGGTACATACCGGAGTGCCGGAGGTCCAGGTATAGGCATAAATAATTACTAAAGAAGATAAGCCCACGCGCATGGGATAAGCCAGTCTCTCTTGCATGTCTGACGTCATTGGGAGACAGCAACATTCCCTTTTATATGAGATATAACGGTTTTGGTTTGTGTTTTATATAGTTTGTTTATTGATAAATGTGCCTAAAGTTTAATAAATTATATTTAAAAAATATTAATTGATTCAGCCGATACTAGGTGGAAATCCATAATTAATGTATTATAAAGTTGAACTTGCAAATTTCTTCTATATTAACTCAGATATTAACCAGAAAATTACATGTCTCCATAATACTGTAGCGTGTACTGTAGCTTCGTCAGATGACAATGATTTAATAAAAGTTGAAAATAAAAATTTTTTTAAGAGTGCAATAAAATTAAATTAAATAATTTAATTTAATTTAGTGTTAAAATTTAAGTAAAAAGGCCATTTTTTTTTGATGCAAAATATATTTACAATTAAAAAGATAAAAATGTTTCTCACGTTGCAGATCTTCCAATTACCCTTTCGTTTTCAAAATATACTATAATTTGCGAACAATGTTTAAACATTAGCTACCCTAGTGATATCTGCCAAATTTATACCAGTTTAATTAATTGCGTATAAAGTCGATTCACCCAGTAAACCTGCAAGATGGCCGACATGTCATATGACAAAAGTCATTGAAAATGCAAAAAATCATTTTATTTAGCTGGAATACGACTTTTGTCATATGACATGTCGGCCATCTTGCAGGTTTACTGGGTGAATCGACTTTAACAGCCGAACGCCTGCAACTACATATTTTTGAAATCTTTATATTGATCGTTAATTATAACTAATTAACAAATATTATATCTTAAATGAAATTCGATAGGTTTGGAGGGTTTCAAGTAAATGGTACAATTTCATGTCGCGAGTAAAAGCGATGGTAGATTTCATATACAGTGTGACTAGTAAAGTCCGCATCATATGGGATTTTTTTTTTAATAGCTTTATTCGAAATTTGACTTTGGCATCAAGTTCTGCTTCGTTCGAGATGAAAATTAAGCAAAAAAATAGTAGTAGTTTAATTTTTGCGAAAAATAATTCAAAAGTGGGGCTATTTCTGAAAGTATCGAAAAAAGTTATTAGAAAAAGTTTTTTTAAATGCAGTTTGTAGCCCACATGCAAAATTTCAGCTGCATAAGATAATTTTGATTTTTTACCCACCACTAAAATGTATTTTCCACTTAATGAAGACTTTACTGATGACACTGTGTCCTGATATTAAGGTGTATTACTGTCAGACACAAACTACGTTCTTAAAAATACTTATTTTATGAAGTTACCTTATACAGGGTCAAAAACAGATAAACTTTGCATCATATGCGACCAAATTTTAATAGCCCAATTTTGATTTTGTAGAAAAACACACATTTAATATACCGCTACTTTAAAGAAAATGTATCTGAAATAAAGCATTGTCAAAACTAAGAAGTTTTCTGTAGGTTGCGTTGAGTCTTATTTTGTAAAAGTGGTGCAATTTACAAAATATGGGTAAAAAATTAAAATTATCTTATGCAGCTAAAATTTTGCATGTGGGCTAGAAACTGCATTAAAAAAAACTTTTTCTTATAACTTTTTTCGATACTTTCAGAAATAACCCTACTTTTGAGTTATTTTTTGGAAAAAATTAAAATTTGACAGATAATGCGAATCACGTGACTACTATTTTTTTGCTTAATTTTCATCTCCATCGAAGCAGAACTTGATGCCAAAGTCAAATTTCGAATAAAGTTAATAATAAAAAAAAATCCCATATGATGCGGACTTTACTGGTCACACTGTATATTTTTGCCTTATTGGAAAATACTCTATAAAAGCGTCGGCAACTTTTCTAAGAGATGCCCTGGTACTAGAGGCCTGCTTTATTACCTGTACCGATTTGTTTAGTTTTATTAATTTATATTACTCTAATCCCATGGTCGGAGGGTTAAAGCCGTAACGGATGGTCATAGTGCAATGCACATTTTTTATTGCCCTTTCTCGGGCACGTACGCCACTTTGACCAGCAACCCACTAAATAATTTGTTGATAAAATAATATTTTGTTTTTGTATGTAAAGTATATCCGCTACACAATGATTTTTTTAACACGCTTTTATTAACTTCACCTGTAAAAAAAGTTTGATTGTATTCGATGCGGAGACTTCGGGAAAAATAAGCAAAAAATTCTCCTGTCAAAATTTGACAGCTGTCAATATGTTAAATCGTTTAAAAAAAATTATATTAATGACTATTTAACTAGAGTGTTTTACACTGGCAAAATGTCATAGCAACGGCCGGTCTTCTACTGGCAAAATTACTAGCTGCACCTACCTGGACAAAATTCACATGTGATTTTTGCCGCGGCAAAATTTTGTCTTTTTTCTAGTTAAATAGTCATGTCGAATACCACTCGAGAAAAAATTGTGTAAGCAAAATTGTTCTCAAGGATTTATTTAAGTTTGTTGCTTTTAAGCAATTTCGCTCATGACATTTTCGACAAAATCACTCGCCTGACGGCTCGTGATTTTGTCAAAAATGTCATTCGCGAAATTGCCAAGCAACAAACTTTCATACCTTTCGAAAATTTTGCCGACAAAATTTTATCTCTTGTGATATTATATATGAAAAAACTATAAGGTCGTATGTATATTGACGACGGTGGAAAGTTGAAAAAAATACGCAAAAAATTCTCTTGTCAAAATTCAATATGTCAGAGTTATTACAATAACCGATAGCAGAGAATATATAGCTACGCAACTATATATTCTGTGCCGATAGTAATGAAACAAACGTGGGGTCGTATAGATGTTGTCGTTAAGAATAGAGAAAAATTTAAAAAAAAATTCTACCCGTCTTTGTCGTTTGACAATTTTTTTTTAATTTTGAAAATTTTTGTCGTTTGTTCGGGTTTGTATGTATGTTTGTTTGAACCCGATTTTGACCCACTTTAAACGGTCAGATTTAATTTAAATTATGTAGACTTATCAAGAACCGCTGACAACACAATAATCTACTAATCTAGCTCAATCTACTCAAAAAAAAAATTGTTTCTGAACAATAACTCAAACTAATAAATGAGAAATAAATATAGTTTAAAAAAACTAAAAAGCACGCAACTTAAAAGCAGAAAATAATTATAGTTTAAAATAATTCTTGAAATTCGTAATATAGGCAGAAAATAATAATGAACCATAAACATTAGTATTATAGTGAAAAAAACGTGGGGCGCTTTGTGCTATATTTTTCGTATATCGAGCTCCCCACGCTTTTTCCACAATAATACTAATGTTTATCGTTCATTATTATTTTCTGCCTATATTAAGAATTTCAAGAATTATTTTAAACTTTATTTATTTTCCGCTTTTTAGTTTGATTAATTTATTAAAGCGTGTTTTTTTAGTTTTTTCAAACTATATTTATTCATGCTGACCAGCAGTATTTTTGTATCCCAGTGACGTCGTGCACACAACACAACATCGTACGAAATTGGATCGCCAAGTGGGTTTATCTTCTTAAGTAATAATATCGTGCGGTATAGGTATTGTTTTAATGACGTCTTTTTTTTTTACCGCAATGTAATCCTTTCTCGTAGAAAAATGTTCCATTTTTATTCTCCATTATTATGATTAACTGGCGAGCTATAGTCTTGCCCCTTTAACAAAACTAACAAAGGATGGGACGGTGAAATAAAATCTTTACCCGCTTCTCTTATTCAGTCCCCATGCTTTAAATTTTGGTTCGGTGTTCGTTGTCGTGGTTTTTCTTTTTCGTCTGACTGCGACGCGCCAACTAAAATAAGACGAGAACAGCGTCTATAGCATTGGCGGAACTAGATGGTTGGTGGCATTGACATCATTTAGTTTCGCTATAATACCTACATATTCAGTGTCACCAGTAAAGTCCGCATTATATGGTTTTTTTTTATTAATAGCTTTATTCAAAATTTGACTTTGGCATCGAGTTCTGCTTCGATCGAGATGAAAATTAAGCAAAAAAATAGTAGTCGCGTGATTTGCATTATCTGTAAAATTTTAATGTTTTCCAAAAATAATTCAATAGTGGGGTTATTTGTTATTTCTGAAAATATCGAAAAAAGTTATTGGAAAAAGTTTTTTTAAATGCAGTTTTTAGTCCACTTGTAAAATTTCAGCTGCATAAGATAGATTTGATTTTTTACCTATATTTTGTAAATTGCACCACTTTTGCAAAATAAGACTCAACGCAACCTACATAAAACTTCTTAGTTTTGACAAGGCTTTATTTCAGATACATTTTCTTTAAAGTAATAATTGTATTATTGTATTAATATGTGTATTACTTTCAGACACAAACCACGTTTTAAAAAATACTTATTTTATGAAGTTACCTTTACAGGGTCAAAAACAAATAAACTTTGCATCACATGCGACCAAATTTGAGTAGCCCAATTTTGATTTTGCACAACACACTTTAAAGAAAATGTATTTGAACTAAAGCCCTGTCAAAACTAAGAAGTTTTATGTAGGTTGCGTTGAGTCTTATTTTGCAAAAGTGGTGCAATTTACAAAATGTAGGTAAAAAATCAAAATTATCATATGCAGCTGAAATTTTGCATGTGGGCTAGAAACTGCATTTAAAAAAACTTTTTCTTATAACTTTTTTCGATATTTTCAGAAATAACCCACCTTTGAATTATTTTTTGGAAAAAATTAAAATTTCACAGATAATGCGAATCACGTGACTATTATTTTTTTGCTTAATTTTCATCTTGATCGAAGCAGAACTTGATGCCAAAGTCAAATTTTGAATAAAACTATTAAGGCTCTACAATGGGCAAAATTATAGGATGATTAACACTGTTTCGCTACTGCAGGATTCTGGAAAGCCTATTTGAAATGACTGTTGGGACGAATCATATTTTAGTAAAGGAATGTTTCTATTTCTAAGGTATAGAGCCCTTTTTGCAAAAAAATAAGAAAATATATGAAAAAATGCTCACTGAAAGTACGTATTTTTAGGCATTTTCCAGGGTTAATACCGTCGCGAATAATTTTTTTTTCAAAAAAATCGCTCTATACCTTAGAGCTTCTATGTCTTATGTTTACTATTCCAAAAATTGAGACTTAAATATCGCGTAATAAGCCCGTTATCCTGCAGCGCGCGAAACGTGTTTCAGGTAAATTTTGTTAAAATGTGTTAGAAGTTGCCTATCTATAGCTTTATTTATTTCCTGCCGACGTGATACTAGATAAAATCATGATACACTGAGAAAATGTTACATAGGTTAAATAATTTGGAGATGATTTCGTGCTAATTGTAATTTTCTTTTGTATTGTCTGCCAATAAGAGAATATAGGAGCGTTAATTTTAGAGAGGTAGTAAAGGAAGGAGGTGATTCGTTTCGCCTCCACTAAAGGCGTACCTATTAATTTTGGGTAAGCATACATCTTTCGGCTTAGACCGGAACGGTTTATAACGTGACACAGGACCAAAAGTTACAAAGCGCGTTCGCCAGTTTTTCAACAAAATGATGTTTTAACTTTTAAAATTGTGTTTTTAATGTTTGGTAAAGGATAAAAATTAAACGAAATGCAGCCGATTTGTTTGTGTATTGAAATCAAAAATGGGCTATCGGATTTTTAATTTTTTATGTTGCGTTCTTCCTCGAAGTGAGTGAAGTCTCTTGATAGTAAAACAAATATATAAAGTTAAATAGCTGATCGCAACAGACATCGGGACAAAGCAATTGAAACTGGTTATATGTCCCGGTAAACCGGGACGTCTGGAAACTCTATATTAATTGTTAAAAGTTTCATGTGCCTTGGTTCACAGGTGCAATAAAATTAAGCTATTTGTGAACTTTCTTAGTTGGTACGGGAGCGTAAAAAGAAAACGAACTGTTAGGGCGATGACACACACGGCGTTTTTGTAGCGGTTTCTACCGAAGCGGCGGCCGACGCTGCTGCAGCAGTGACAAGACACACGTTATGGGTTCGGCGCGGTTTCTGTCAAGGCGGCGGCCTTGGAAAGACAAATCTAGGTTAATTTTTTAATTAAAATAAAATAATTTGCTTTGTGTGTGTTTTGCGTCAATTAACAACACGTGTACCGACTCGGCTGCGCGTTCCATGGTTTAACGACTGAATAGTACATTTGAGGTACTAATCCGGCGTCGGTCATATTTATCTGGCCTTTTTATTGACTCGCAGCGCTGCAATTTTTGGTGTAGCGAGATTCCTGTGTATTGACAAGGCGGCTAAAAAGCTATACTAAACATCAATTTTAGTAATGGGAGTACTCAAGTACAAGAAGTGAAGTGAAGTTCGATTCCCAAAAAAATCGATGGGATTCGAATACCGCTCGGAATCGATTATAATGATAATCAGTAATTCTCTGGAATTGATTTTTTATTACAAATACCTTTTTCGAGTAGGAGATCTTTATGTGTGGCGACCTTCTTTTAGATTCTTTAAGAAGCCATTTTTAGTATTGAAAATACTAACTGATCGCGTATATACGGGTCCATTTCATGAAAAATGAACGACATCAGCAAGCGTCACGCTAGAGACCGCGTCGGCTTGGCGGTGTGGGTAGGTCAAGGTTGCACGGGGGGTAAAGAATTTAAAAAAGTGGAAAAAAACTAAACCGTGAATGTCTCTGAAACAAAGCGATATAGCGCGGCGGTGTTGGCGTATTACACAGAAAGTCAGGGGTGAAAATTTCAAAAAAGCAGAAAAAACTGAAAAGTGAATATTTCTGGAACTAAGAATATTAGCGTGGCGGTCTTGAAATATTACAAAGGAAGTCGAGGGTAAAGAAGTGATAAAAAGTGGAAAAAACTAAAAAGTGAATATCTCTGAAACAAAGCAAAATAGCGTGGCGGTCTTGACGTATTACAAATAAAGTCGGGGGCGAAGATTGCAAAAAGCTGAAAAAATTAAAAAATGCATATCTCTGGAACTAAGAACAATAGCGCGGCGATCTTGAAATATTACAAAGGAAGTTGGGGGTAAAGAATTGAAAAAATTGGAAAAAACTAAACAGTGAATGTCGCTGAAACAAAGCGAAATAGCGCGGCGGTCTTGGCGTATTACACAGAAAGTCGGGGGAGAATATTTCAAAAAAAAACCGAAAAAAACTCAAAAGTGAATATACTGTATGTGGTAGGTATTTTCAATATGCCTATGATACTTGCGTAAGATGCAAGATCTGTGGATTTTTTTCAAGAAATGGAAGATGTTTATACGGCATTGACGACCATCTTTTTAATAGTTCTGGCCCCTTGCGAGCTGATAATTACTACTCAATAAAGTAATCGATTCCTAAAAGTACGTAATTTTAAACTATCCGATTCATGAGAATATCCGACTCTGCCCACCACTAATAAATTGGACAGTATGTCATGTAGAGTATAAAAATACATTGCGTTGGTAGGCATGGCTGTTCACAGGGAGGGGGACAGTGTCTATATTTTTTACAGCCAGGTTTTAATAGGAGAAGTTTACCGGTTTTTTGGCTGCCCCCTTCTGAAATGTAGCAGTCAAGTGGTATTATTAGGTTGAATACCCTAAATAAGGCACATATAAATATTATAGTAAATATTTATTAAAAATATGATTTAACAATGACAGTCTATTAGATAGCAGAAATAAATGAAAATTGTCTTTAATTTTTTTCTTGTTTGAGTATTGTGGATTTATTATTTCGGGAAGAAGGCAACTGAAAAAAAAAATTTTAACTGCTCTTCCATTTTTCCTTGCCAAAACCGGTCATCTCTGTATATGAAACAAAATAATTATTAAAGGAAAATAAATAAACTTTAAGTCTTTCTCCATTGGTATATTAAAAAACATAAGTTTCAAGGTTTAATACAGGGTAATTCTCTACATGTTTCGAACGCATCACGAGAATACAATAAGGAGTTTAGAAATATAATAGGTGCAAACAGTTCTAACGGAGCTACGAGATGATGGAAAAACAAGCAAAGTGCTGGGAAAATCTTTCAACGTAATGGTAAACCTACCGAGAGGCCAGACATTTTTTTTTTAAAACTTTAATTTTTTTTTATAGAAATCCTATTTGCCCCAATTTGTAGCACTGTTGCCTGTGAAATTGCTATAAAGAATGGCTTTTACGTAACGTACTTTTACGTAATTTTTTACTTTGTAAAAATCCTTCTACAATGATTTCGGATTCCATAGTTGTTGATGCTCTGTCCCCGTTTTTGTAGCAGATGTGATCTTTTGCGGTTTAGGTTTTTAACATAGGAACATTTTTATTACTTCTCTAGACGAAAAGTACAATTTAGCAGCTAAATAGTAAGTACAAGACTTTTCGCCGCATGGTCAAATGTTCGCTGACGCTTTCATTATGATGCAGTTATATAGACGGGAATATCCATCGGTTCCCGCCTATTGTCGCATTACTTTTGCAATAACTCCAGAAAAATACCGCAACAAAATACCGCGACTTTGTATTGAATCGACACTGATACTGGAATGTTTTATTCCATTTTCGTAAGTGTGACAATACGGTACCTTCTTTCTTGTTTAAAAAAAGGTTGCCAAATGTAAAACGATTACTTACCTTGTTCTCTTTTGAGGGGCAGGCAGCACAACGGTTCCTCAAAAATAAAATGCTCTAAAGAATTAAATATAACGGAACGCGACAGAAAAAATAACGCACGAGAGTCAATGACAGTTTCTACATTTTGTTATGTATGAAGTTATCCACTAAATACAATTTAAGTTGGCACCTTTAGTTTCAGGATGGGCCAAGATTTCAAAACTTTTATTACCTACCTTTTAAATCATTATAATAGGTAGAGTTTTTCAGGGAATTCATAATACCTAATATATGTAGGTAATTAGAATCATAACAGATCTTTACTCACAAAACTTTTTGCTATCTCAAATTTTATTTTTTAGATACCTATAAAACTTACAAATTTTCTTTGATTTCATTAATAAAATAAAATAAAATAAAACAAAAAAATATAAAAATCATACTATCCATAGGATTAGGTATATTATTTTGTCTAATTTTAGAAGTACCTACCTATTTTCTATAAAATAAAATTCGTTTCCGAAATAAAATCAAGTCAAATGTATCTTCATTTATTTAGAAATAAATCGATGAAAATAACAAATTCTCGGAATTCGATCGCCTCGCTCGCGGTGAAGACTTCTGATTTCAGTGTATATCGGTGTTTACGGAATATTTTCCTACACGGCGTGATATCGCGAATATGTCCAGCTCAGATGAGTCTTTGTCGCAAATAAATTCCTTTCTCAACAAAGTCGGGCCTTAATAAAAAAATCTCATATGATGCGGACTTTACTGATGACACTGTTTATGGCATTAACAAAAAATTACCTACCAGTTTACAAGTTGTCTTCCACTTTTAAAACAAGAACTTTGTTATTAAGTATTCATTACCTACTGCGTGATGTAAAATTGACCCATTTTTTTTTGTATTTAAATTTTATAAAATAATATTAGTTGAAAAAATTAAATTAAAAAAAAATGCTCTGGTAACAACGAACAAACCGGTTACCGATATACCTTTTAGACGGAATTTGTTCCCCTTAAAATTAGCAGAACATGGCGGTATTTTTTAAAAACCTTAAATAATTAATTTTTTTTAGATATTCAATAAGCACCTAAAAAGCACCTAATGTTTGTACTACATTTTGTTCTTGATTAGCTTATTTGACAGTAATGTTCTGCTAGCTTAACGTTAATCTAGCAGAACAACACAAAAATATAATTTTCTCAAAAACCATAGGAGCACCTAAATTTTAAAGTTAAAGGCACCCAACTAGCACCTAATTTTCCATACAAAAATTTTCAATTTTGAGCACTTTTTTCTGCTAGGTTTATAGAGGTAGTTAGAACACTAATCCTTAGAGCGAAATTAATTTGAAAAATTAACTCGTCGAAAATGTGTTTTTATGATTTTTTATTTATTTATTTTTTATTGTGCCCCGAAGAGGGGGAGCCAAGGCCCCTGTAGCCGCCTCTGTAGCCCCCCCCTATAGATCCGCAACTGAAAAAAATACAATAAAAAAAGCAGAAAAAAAAAAAATCGGTTAATTTTTAGGTAGGTATAGTTACTAAATCTTAAAGGCACCCTCGGATGCCCAATTAACATGCCATCTAGTTCCAACCTGCAGTCTACGCTACTGCTTTGTATAATGTGAAACACTGTGCGCCGTTTTTGTTTGAACATACTGCTCGTCAAACAAAGCAGCCAGCAAAGCCGCAGTCTGTGGTGTACTTTATACAGGGTGTCCCGAATATGAATGCACTCTATATAGGGATCTTGTAAACGTAGAAGATACAGGGACGCTTTATTTAGAAAAACGCTGAACGCTACCAAATTCTGTAATGTTATATTTTCAAATTTAAAAAATTCCGAATCCTTTCGAAGATGTTTGGGTAAAACCGAATTTTCGCGATTTTGTTTTTATTTCTTTCTGATTCTATTGAAAGCGATATGTCAAAATAAAGGTTACATTCCCATTGCCATTATTTCTTCTTTTACAAGTTGATGTAATTAGATTTTCAATCCGACGTTTCGTTTTCCCACAAGCACCATCAACTTTGTTTCTTTAAATAGTAGGAAATTTTTTTTTAATTATTTTTAAATTCCCCTCCTTTTTCAAATTCAACGACGTATTAGGTACGCCTAGTATTTACAAAACACGTTTCGCACTTTAAAACTTATCATTAATAAGAATAAATGTAAATTTATCTTGTTTAAACATTTTTTTATTTTTAAAGCCAACTAGAATTGAGTTGTCTCTAGAAAATAATAAATTTTTATTAAATTAAATCACCAGTTTTAAAACCAAATTTGACTTTGAATATATTTTTCTGTTAAAATTAAATGTCATTTTATTCGTAGCTAGCCATAAAAAAGTTCATCAATTACCTCTCAAAGAACAGATTTACTAAATACCTAACCCTGTTTTCAGCAATCAAATTTATTTAATTTCATTTTTAAGAAGGTCACCCTTCTTTTTCTAAACATAAGTAGCAACGATAATAATATACAACTTCATCCATTACGTTCTCTAACATTCCTGGAGTCATTCTTCTAATGGCGGCCGGAACTTTAGCTGAAGTTGAAAATTAGCTTAGGTTACTAAAAACAACATAAATTTGATGATGAGTTGTTAAGTGCGAAACGTATTATTAATACTAGGTGTGATACATCGTTGAATTTGGAATGAGGATGGATATTTAAAAAAAATAAATTAAAATTTTCCGGGTATGTATTTAAGAAAACAAAGTTGATGGTAGTTGTGAGAAAACCGAACATCGGATTGAAAATGTAATTAAACCAAATTGTAAACGAGAAAAAATGGCAACGAGAATGTAATCTTTATTTTGACATATCTCTTCAAATGGAGTTAGAAGAAACTAAAAACGAAATCGCGAAAATTTCGGTTTTGCCCAAATATCTTTGGAATCATTCGGACCATCTCCGTATCTTCTCCGGTTACAAGATTCCTGTAGAGTGCAGTCTTGTCCGGGGCACCCTGTCTATAAAAGATATTCGTCAATTTGTTGAAATACTGAATTTATTATTTATATACCTACTACGTATTTACTGCTCATTAAACTAGTATGTTCAACTCGGGTTGGGACCCTATGTGCCAGAAAGAGAAATACTAGCAGTTAATCCTAGTTGGTTGTTTTCGGTGCTAGTCGTTTTAAACCATATTCAATATCTACTCGCTTTGAATTCCTTGGGGAAAAATTGTACTCTTTAAATAATGAAATTTTTCACAATTTTCGCGATTCATTTCCACTTATATCGTTCGTAGTCACGCAAAACCGTAATTTATCTTTAATATTGGGGCAATGCGTGGAAACCTGATTTACCGCTTCCAATTTATAAAATATAATATTTTTGTCTTTTGGATCTGTCATTTTTTTTTGTGGAGTAAGGGGGTGAATAAATCAATCAATTTCTTCGAAATGAAAATAGGTGGTAAGTATTTTCCTTTTGCTGTTTTTCGCAATTTATGGAATATTTTGAAAATATATGTCAACGATATCGAGCAAACCACCAGTTGAAATTGAAGTGGAATTGAAGTACAAAAAACAATCCCTATTTACAAAAGGCTTAATAATAAACGAAGCTATTGAAGACGTAACATTTTGTATCTGTTATTTTTTTGGTGTGGCTGAACAAATTTATGCAAGTTTCCTATTATCTAAATTGCTTCTGAAGTGTTCCGAAAATTTGAATATACATAATTTGTATATAATATTCATACTTTATGGCAATTTTCGGACTTTTTCATAGGTATGATTTTATCTACAAATTTACAAATTATTACCCTACAGCCAGTTGTCAAAAATATTTACAATAACAGCCCAACTAGCATAAATAAATCGGATACATGCACGGATTCTCTTAAAAGTACCTATAGAATGCCAGTTGCTTGAAATATATGACATGCTGATCTTGACCCTTTTGTAAAAGGACCCTGAAAAAAAATTATAATGGTGTTCCAAACCAGTTTGGTGATGGGAACAAACCTAAGATGATGTGGATATTTTTCGTATACGTAGTATTACGTATAGCATTATTAATAGGGGTGTTCAAATCTCTGTCAGCTCTAACAGGCAGTAGATAGGTTTGGTTGCTTTATCTTAACTTGCAGACGGAATAATGGTCATAATAGAGTGTGTCCACGGATAGAGTTTGGAAGTGGAAACACTTTTTTTTTTAGTAGGTATCAAAGAAAAAGTCATTCTTTATAAAAACGTCTGCTTGTGCTGAAACTACAATTTCGAATATCAGATTTGCGATTACTATACAGGGTTCGTCATGCACAAACAACATTTTTAGTTTTTTGGATCTTTTTTTTTTCAATTCCTTGTTTTATTAAATGAATTTTGCTAGTGTTAAAACTACAATTTCAACTATTAGATTTGCGATTACTATACAGGGTTCGTCAGAAACAACCGTTTGTGTTTTTTGGATTTTTTTTCAATTCCGTTTGATGATTGGCTAAATCATCACTTTGGGAACAAATGGATTGGAAGGTACCTATGGTCAAAATCAGGTGGCACGTAGGAGTCACGATCTCACAATTATCGACTTTCATTTATGGGGATATCTGAAGCCACATGTGTATAAAAGCAATTACAATACTAACTCAGATCTCTTAAAAGAAAAAATAAGAGTAGATATTGTCAATATGTCATTACAGCAAGTTCGGAACTTTTATCGGGAATTCAGGTGTCGAGTTGAACTATGCGCTAACTAGGTGGTACCACGTTTAAATAAAAGTTTTATAATTTATGATTGAATGAATTGAAGAAATATGACATGTAATAATAAAAATACTTTAAAACTAGGCGAATAAAAAATGGTTTTCTTACAACGAAATCGTTACTCAAAGTCGCTCATAAGTCAAATGTTGAGAAGACATTACCTGTCACAAGTCACAATTACAGGAGTGCTATAGGCAGCGCTTGAAGCCCACACACAGCATTTTATTCCTTATAAGAATTCACATACTCTTTATACAACAGTTTAATACTATATGTGACAGCGACGCGCTTTCCTACTGTAAGACAACGAAAATTGCTAGACCGTCGTGTAGTGATAATATCACTGTAATTTAGCCAATGTGAAATAGGAGTTATTGCTGCCATAAAATGATTTATAGCCATTATTGCTCTAAATATTTACAGTAACAAGTTCTATTGAGGGTAAAATCTGGTTTTATAAACTGTATTAGTTCCTAATGGCAGTTGTAATGAAACTTGACATTGTGTATAATAATATTTGCTTGCAACGGTTAGTAAAGCATATACGGTGACCGGCAGAAAGTACGCACCAAAGGGGATTTTTTTTTTATTTCAAAACTTACCAAATTTTTTTGGCGGTGGAAAAGTTCTGCATGTCCCTAAACAAAAAAGAGCATAGACAAAACTAGTAAATATTGCGCCGTATACGAGGGAGAGGTGAAAACGTTAAATTCACTCAAGAATAAATTGCCCTTATTTTTCACTGTGGAAAATTTTTTTAATAGAAAATGTTCTTTGCACTTAAAAGTTATCCATAAATACCAAATTTCAGCTCGGTAGCACAAATATAAATATTTTTCATGGCAACTAAGATTTAAATGAAAACGAATTTTATTGTAAGGGTTTAAACTTTAATTCATGAACCAATGGGTTTAAGAGTTTTTGAAAAATTGGGAACTGCAAAATATTGTTAAATGTATAAAGTAAACCCTCATTTGTTTTGCATAAAGTTATTCCGCTTATCCATAGAATAATGTACGGTGTGCACCAGAAAAATTAGATTATTTTGGACGCTATTTTATTAAACGTCCAGTTATCGCGTATTTAAACAAATTTAAGTAAGTTATGTGTCTAATTGCCCAAGAGCTGTTAAAAAATTAAATTTATAGGTTGCATAGCTTCTATCGATTCGTTATACGAGGGAGCATAAAAAAAAAACGTTAAAACACTTTTTTTGTGCCACCGAGCTGAAATTTGGTATTTATGGACAACTTTTAAGTGCAAACAACATTTCCTAATAACAAAATTTTCTACATCATTCATTCATCTCTCCCTGGTATACTACGCAATATTTACTAGTTTTGTCTATGCTCTTTTTTGTTTAAGAACATGCAGAAATTTTCCACCGAAAAAAAAAATTGGTCAGTTTTGAAATTTAAAAAAATCCCCTTTGGTGCGTCCTTTCTGCCGGTCACTGTATACTTACCACTACCAATCAGTTTTGTAATTAGCTTCTAGTGTGATATTGTTTTTGTCGTTTAACATTGCATATGATTATCTATTATGCAACATGGTTTACTGAGATGGTCAAATTCGTTCATAGATTATAAAGTCCAATACTAATGATGGGTTGTGCGAAATAAAAAGCTTCTATTGCTTTATCTGACATGCAAAGTTTAAAAAAAACTTAAATACAAAGTTAAAATAAATTAATTGAAACCGGTATTGGTACGATCCGAGGTACGATCAATAAAGTTCGAATTCAGACAAGAGACCTAGAAGACTCCGAATAACGATGTGACCTGCGTAATAAATACATTGAAATTAATATTACGTCGCGCGCCGATTGCCGATAGCTACAACCCCCCACCATCGTCTTGTGGATTATAGGTTCTAACGGATACAATTCGTTTTTTGAAGACGCTGTTTTGCTTTCGTAGAGAAAGCGCTTTGCTGGCCACAAAATGCGTCGCATTGAGAAGACACAATTTTTTTCTTAACAAAATTGCTGTTTTAAAAGTAGGGTAGAGCGGGGCTAGTTGGGCCAGTTTTTGGTAATAACCTGATTGTTCCGCATTTGCTTAACATTTAGTACAAATATATTTATCAAATATTTCCTTGGTTATTTGCTGACCTAATTATATCAATAAAATGTCAAAAACACTTTAGTTTCAGGGCAAGAATACACTTACTATAGTAGGGTTCTACTGGCTCAACTATCCCCACACTCGGGACAAGTTGTGCCAATATATGGGGTAAGTTGTGCCTGTAGACTTACCATACGATATAGTCCAAACATAGTATTGGGAAATTAAAATAACATAAAAACAAAATTATATTCTTTATTAAGTAAACAAGAACGATTAACTATTAGTCTAATCACTTTCATAATTTATACAAACATAATAAAAACTACCATTGGGAGTGCATTTTGAATAAGCCCAGTTTTTGCAATAAGAACATTGTACCCACTCTTCACCCGGAATGCTATCTGAGAATTTTTCTAAACACACGAGATCATCTTCATCTTCAATCATCTTCTTCTGATTCTGAATCAGAAGTCTCTGATGTAGAGCGGTTATTACTTTTCTTCCTTTCCTTTAAGGCATTCTTCTTCAATGCTTGTTGTTTTCGTGCTATGGCGTCTAAAGTATTTTCATCGTCTGAATCCGATGATGAACATTTTTGTTGTTCTTTTTGATTCTTGTAAGAAGGATCGACTTTCTTGGTAGGGTTAGACGAATTTGTGAAAACGGCCTTTTTCACAGCCTTCTCTTTAATCGCATTGACTTTACTTTTTTTGTTCCGTTTGCTGTGCTCCAATGCCAATGCCTCTTTTTCAGGAGTGTCAGTAAGAGCGTTTCCTTCTCTGTGTTTGCCTCTTCGTAGGATCTGCTTTTGGTAATGGTCGCCATATTTCTGGTGAAACAAACACACTACACCTAGATGTAGATGGCATATTAAATTCATGGATGCGTGGCTAGTTAAGCCATTGCTTAACTGACCCCGTAAAGTTTGGCTCAACTAACCCCACCACGGATTTGAGATGTTCTTATTTAATATCAAAAATGTCGTATAAAATTCATCTCTCAAACTAGGAAACCACGAGAGCAATTGTGTAATAATTAATAGCTAGCTTACCTTTTGTCTGTATCCCCCAAAATGTCGATCTACGACCACAAACGCCTTGAAAACAATATTTTACTTTTGGCGCGAAATACCAAACAAAACGACCGCCCTCTCGCAGCGAATGCTGAATACCGACTAAAATTTTAATGTACAGTATTGTACAGCTCCCAAGACGTACTGCATCCTGCGTAATGCTCGTTTTAATCTTACACTGCTCCACTCATGTAGTGGTGGCTCAAATAGCCCCGCGGCTCAACAAACCCCGCTCTACCCTACTTCATTATTCAACAATCACATAATAGGTACTCACCCACCAAATTTTATTTTTGTAATTTAAACAATAAAACAGATTTAAGGATGAGCGTTCCTCCTGCTAAGACACCCGGTATATCAACGGGGGAGAGATCCCCCCCTCTGGTTCCTTATATGCTATACGCCACTGATTTCAACTAAACAACCTATTGTACTTTTCACAATATTTTTGCTTTAAAAGTTGCATTGTGTGTTTTACAACATCTGAGTTCATGCATGTTTTTTTAAATAAAATTTTAATGTTATAAAATATAATCAAACATTTACTTTTCTTATTCGTTTACAAGATACAAAAACTATACTATACATGTTTGTTTTGTGTGTTAGTTATGTCTGAGTTAAGTACCTATGCATATGTAAAGTTATAAAAGACAAACATCCTTTGTTAAGAGTGTAAAATATCGTCGAGACATTGCAGGATGAGTATAAAGCCATAAAATGTGCTTGTTATACGTATTTTAATTATAATTAAAAAATGTCAAATTTTTAAAGCCCCCCTGTTTCTATCGCCAATAGATGGCGGTAGTTATTTACATTGCATACTTGCAGTACTGACACGCATAGAACTTTGTAATTTTATAATAAACATATTTAAATCGAATTCATCATATTCAACACGGACATCCTACATTAAAACCTATAGAAAATATATCACAATCATAAAAATGTTCCTAGAATTTCACCGTTTCTAGAAACAATTAAAATTACTTTGCAAAAGCAGAAAGTTTGAAACCAAATCGGACCTACAAGTGTATAACATTAAAATTTTGTGATAGAATGACCAAGAATTTCTTTTATAATCTAACATTTAAAGAAAAACCAAGATTAAAAGTATGGTTGTGCCTGGTCAATTGACCGAGATTTTGACCGGGTCAAATTCGGTCAAAAACTTTTGCAGCCTTTTGTGAGAGTGGTCCTCATGGGGCATTGTCCATATAGCAAGCTTCGCAACCGATTGAAAACCACTAGCTCAGGAAAGCTTGTTTATATAAAGTACAACTTAAAGCTGTTAAGTGGCAGTGGAAATTAAAAAAAAGGAAATTCGGAGGAACCAGCGCAAAATTTCAGTAGTGAGGATGAAACAAGTGATTCAGATTCTAAAGAATATAAAGGCAATGCCGGGGGTGAGTTCAGTGACGAAGATGATGTACCTTTATCTAAGCTATCAACCAAGGCCAGTACTGCCAGCAGTCTCTAATTTCATCATCAATCAGTCACTCACTCATTACTTCATTAGTAATTTAGTATTGTTAGATTAATAAAGGATTTTCTAATAAGAACGATATGATTTTGAAACGATATGGTAACCATGGTAATAAAGTTATACCTGTCACCAGTTGTCAGTTATCGTCAGTAAATTATAACAATTTATTATGGCTAAATAAGCGCTTCAAGAACGTTTGATTATTATCCAAAAATGTTACGAAAATAGACGATCTTTGTGAACACTTATCGCGCACTTCGCGAAAACTTTGGTGTAAATAATCGTCCTCCTTTGTTTGCCATTCGTCGCATCGTTGAGAAATTTGAAAATAATTTTACTCTTCACGATGTAAAAACACCAAGAAGACATCGAAACGCAAGAACTGTTGAGAATATTGCTGCTGTAAGAGCTAGTGTTGCAGTCGATCCAAATTTATCAATTCCTTGTTGTGCTCAAGAGTTAAGGATTAAAAAAACGACAACTTGGCGTATTTTAAAAGAAGACTTGAATTTACACCCGTATAAGATTGTTTTGACCCAAGAACTTAAGCCACTGGACCATCGTCGGCGCAGAGAATTTTCTTCTTGGAGTTTAGAACAACTTCAAAGGGATCCTAATTTGCCAAAAAAATTGATCTTTTCAGATGAAGCTCATTTTTGGTTAAGTGGATACGTTAACAAGCAAAATTGCCGTTTTTGGTGTGAAAACAATCCACAACAGATTCATGAGAAGCCTTTGTATTCGCTAAAGGTAACTGTATGGTGTGGTTTATGTTATGGTGGCATCATCGGACCATTTTTTTTCCAAAATAAGGCAGGAAATGCAGTTACAGTGAATGGTGAACGATATCGACAGATGTTAAGAAATTTTTTGTGGCCAAATTTAGATGCACTTGATTTGGACGATATGTGGTTCCAGCAAGACGGTGCCACATGTCACACTGCTCATGAAACTATCGATATACTGCAAGAAAAGTTTGACGAAAGGATAATTTCAAGGAATGCTACTGTTCAGTGGCCTCCAAGAAGCTGTGATTTAATTTTTAACTCCTTTAGATTACTTCTTGTGCGGCTATTTGAAAACTAAGGTTTATGAAAACAGACCACAAACACTTGATGCATTAAGGTTGAACATTGAACCCTGCATTCGTCAGATCACGCCCGATTTATTGCATAAAGTCATCGAAAATTGGGTTCATCGAATTCGCTCGTGTACACGAAGTCGCGGAGGACATTTAAACGATGTGTTATTCAAAACATAAATGTTATCAATTATACTTTAAGATAATATAAAACGTTTTGTTGTATCTGAAATTATTTTAATTTTATTTCATTTTGAAATCATATCGTTCTTATTGGAAAACCCTTTATTATACATAATATTTATGTGTAATTTTTGTGTTTTTTGTACCTCAGAATGGTTTCTTTATTTTTTGTAAGCTGTTTTTTAATAACGATACGTTTCTATGTAATTACTTATGGCTTCATTTCTTTTGACAAAACTGAGGAATTTGACCGGGGCTTAGTCGATTGAACGGTCAGTCACAAAAGATTTTGACGGTCAAAATCCCAACCCTAATTAAAAGTAATAAAATCATTTAACAAACATTACAAATAAAAACAAGTACCTAATAGGTACCTAACTAATCTACGAGTTTTCAGTAGGGTGAGGGACTTTGTGGTAATTCGGTGTGAACCGATACTAGCCAACGTTCTAAAATCCTGCTTAAAATCTATATTAAGGAGAAGAGACCATTGTGCATCTTGATCTGTTGATAATAAAATCGGGACTCTTTCAGAAATGAATTGAATTATCATGCAGGTAAACGCGGCTGGTTGACCTTCGACCAGAACCCCTTCGACCGGTTGAGACAGATGTTACGTCAGTGTTTTTGCGTGTTTTAATTGGAGAGTCTATATTGTTTCGTTATTTTCTCAGTAAATGATTCAAAGTTTAAAAACTATGGAAAAAAAATTCAAAATCAAAATGTAGTAAAAAAGCTCGTTATGGAAAAAAAATAAATCGTTTTTATTAAGCAATAACCCCATTTACTTAGTACACGGAAAACAAGGAATAATTGCACGAAGGGGAAATGCTGGGTGGGGTAAAGTACATTAGGGCATTACTGCAATTAAAAAACCTGTTTTTTTTTCGTTAATTCTGGGAACCATTAAAGAGTTTTTATGATAAAAATATAAAAAATGGGAAATAGATTAGGTAACCCATCAAACATGTCAACCGAGTTGAACCACAGAAGAAAAAAGGGTTTAGCTAGAACAAAAATGGAATACCAATTTATAAGTTCGATTTTTACAATGATCTTATCTAGGATAAAAGATCCACACAATGTTTAAGGATACGGGACAAGCAAATTTAGTTTAATAATAACGTGAGACACAAATTTTTCAAAACAAATCGAATAAGTAATAGGACTTTCATAACTAACAAGCTATCGATATTTAACTTCATCTCTATCTATCTACAATTATGGAGGTTATGAGGTAGGTTATTGAAAGGATGCAAGGAGCTAAAAAAATATTCACTGTACATAGATTCATAGATAGTAGGATGAGCATAAGCATATAGGAGAAGAAAGTTATTTTTTTAATTTTAAACTAGGCATATACCTAATAAAAAGTCTATTACCTCTATGAACTAGGTGAGTTAAAATGTATAAAATAATAATTTTTTTTTGTTTTCATATACCTAGACGCTCCTGTTCGAATCGACCTTAAAATTTGTTTAATATTTTTCAACTCTTGAAATAATTTAAAACAACCTACAAAATTTTAAAAATAAATCAAAGCTATTTTTGATAATTTTTTATGGTCGTAGGAAAAATTGCGTACGTTACTTGTGTGAAAGAGAATTTCCACACTCGGATTACAGCTCGTGCTAAATATCTCCTCGTTTGGGAAGTACCACTTTCAACACTTGTTATGTAATATACTAATTTAAACGAACTGGGGTAGCATTTAAACTAAGTAAATATTGACAAGGAAATGTATGCTCTTAAAATAGGAATTTTTTTCTTCTGTGTAGTTATTTTAAATGTGGTTGGATCGATCTTGTTTGTTTTTTGAGAGTGTGCGAAGTCAAATTTGTTTCTTCCTCCAACTGTCTATCATTCGCACACGTTCGTTGTAAGAAATACAAATTTATGACTCTCAAAAAGGCAATTTCCCGATTTTAAAGTATTATTCTATACTTACCCGCCATTTCCACATATCGATTGAAAATGCCGGGGAAAATTCCGTTGCTCTGGTTTGATATTCGAGCTTTCTAATTTACAACCTCTGGTTCTAACCGAGTTTGGGAAATTGATATCTGTGAGCTTGTTTCGCAAAACTACAAGATGTGTACTACATTGGTAACTAACAACCTCAGAGAGGTCCTTAAAAGTACTTACATATATTGTATACAGTGAGGACGTAAAGTCTGGAATAAATTCATTATTTAGGAAACGCTGAATGTTTTTAAAAATCGCTCGGACACGTCGATTTTGTTTTTTAATACGAATTTTTTTCAATATTTTTTATTATACTCTCCGAAAGCACTCTGCTTGGACCAACTTTAATTTTTTAAATGGGAACCCCCATTTTTTTTTTAATTTTAGAATTCTGTGCATAATTGTGAACATTTTTTATCTAACATGTCATTATGATTTATCGACAGTTAAAGTTCGAAAATAAATACAACAATTAATTATTTATCATTTTAATAAATGTTGAAAATGTTGCCCAAAGGTTAATTGGCAGTAACCTAGACGATCGAAAAATTATATTTAAGTTTTCTACAAGATGATCTTACTCCAGCTCTTTCGACGATTTTTCCTTATAAAGAAAATCCCGATTTACCACATCAGAATATTTGGTTCCAACAAGATGGTGCCCCGCCTCATTATTCAGCAGAAGTTCGCGCTTATCTTAATACTATTTTTGAAAATAGATGGATTGGAAGAAGGGGAGCTATTGAATGACCGCCGAGGTCTCCCGACTTAACCCCCCTTGACTTTTTTTTATGGGGTTACCTTAAAGGTAAAGCTTTCCAAACTAAGCCAATGGACATGGAGGACTTAAAGAATCGAAATGTTCAAGAAATACGGTCAATCAGTCCGGAAGTTGTCAGAAATGTGCAGAAAGAATTTTTCGATCGTCTAGGTTACTGCCAATTAACCTTTGGGCAACATTTTCAACATTTATTAAAATGATAAATAATTAATTGTTGTATTTATTTTCGAACTTTCCCTGTCGATAAATCATAATGACATGTTAGATAAAAAATGTTCACAATTAATTATGCACAGAATCCTTAAATTAAAAAAAATTGGGGATTCCCATTTAAAAAATTATAGTTGGTCCAAGCAGAGTGATTTCGGAGACACCCTGTATAATAAAAAATATTGAAAAAAAATCGTATTAAAAAAACAAAATCGACGTGTCCTAGCGATTTTTAAAAACATTCAGCGTTTCCTAAAGAAAAGTAATAATAATAAACATTTCATTGTCAATTTGACACGAAGGACACATTTCTTTTGAAAATTAACGAAACTGAGCTAGAAATTAAGACAGAGACTACAAATGCTTGACAATCACTTTATTTATATCCGTTTCCGGTTTCCGTATTAAAAGAAGCCCTGTTCTCTTACAGCCCTGCATGTTTTCAACAAAACTTGCGAATGGAGTAAAACGAACCCTTAGGAATGACTCTGCTGCGATAATGAGATTATAGTTGGTAATGGGATATTCTCGGATTAAATTTATTTAACTTGGGTTCGGTACGGTATTATTTTAAAATAATCAGGGATGATTATATTACAGGAAAGCTTAAGTTTTACCTTTTCATCACCTATTATAGCCATCGATACAGAAACCCTACGACAAGCCTTGTAAATGCGCAAATATTTTTTTTACATGTTACCATGCAATTTTGTCAACCAAAGTACCTAATGCATGTCATTGTAGAAAAGTTTTTGCACTACCCAGTTATTTATTTGATTTTTTAAAACATATTTTTACCACAGTTAAAATATTTTCTTATACGAACAAACATAGTGTTTCACGAGACGAGAAATCTACGAGACGAGAAAACGCGAGAAATCACGTTTTCTCGTCTCGTCTCGCGAGAGTCTCGCAATTTCTCGTTCTTACAATATGACGCAAAATTCTGCAACATTTGGTTATAAACGCTTTTGGTTATATTGGTTACAGGCTTGCCAGATTTAACAATTTTTTACTATTTTGGTGAGTTTACCCAATGAAAGCCAACTATTGGTAATTAATAGTGATTGTGGATCCTCCTTACACAATAATAATTATTATTAAAGGGCGGATTATATGCACTTAAATTCAGCCAAAATATGCGCATATGTTATGCCTTGTTTGTCTTTAAAATATGCAGTTGTTTGCATTTTTTTTTACCAAATATGCATATTGGTATGCAATATTTCTTAATTTATTATAGTAAAATAAGGTAAAAAAAAATGCAAAAAAACAAGGAAAAATAAAAGTAAATAATTTTTTAACCTAAAATTGTATAAAAGGCATTTATTAATAAATATTTTTCAAAATTGTCAACTAAAAGGGATTGTCTTCTATTAGTAAAAATATGTTTATACAAAGAGAAGCTTCTTTCAACATCTACTGATGTAATCGGACAATACTGCAACTTAGGTAGCAAAATATAAGGCCAAGATACAACTTTGTTGGATGGTTTACCCTCATAAATGCTTTTTACTGCAGTTAAGTATATTAAGTTCACTGAAAATACGGAAATCTTTCGACAAACTAAAACAGACGTATATGTATTACAAATCGATATAAATACAGTTTGTTAAGCAGGTAATAATAACGCATTATTAAGTGACAATAAACAACCCCTAACAATATACCTGGAAACCCCCCAATAAATACCTTGTGTATAACCAAAATGTAAATATAATAATTATTATAATCTTCAGATTGGAAAATCCCTGAAATAAGTACCTGGACATTAAACCTTTAACGTTTTACATTTTTTGATAAAGCCGAAAACATAAAACTATGCTCTTAAAACAATAATTTATGAAAAATATGCATTTTATTATAAAATTGACAAAATATGCAAAGACTGCATAATATATGCATTTTGCATATATTCCGCACATTAATAGATATTTATTAATATGTACGGGGTTTAGTTAGTTGGTGGCTGCTCGTGATGAAAACGCTGGGAGCTAAACAATTATACAAAATTGGGATTATTTTAAAAGGATAATATCATTTTAATAATATATTTTTAGATAAATATGTATCGAGCAGCTTTTGAATTTCCTCTGGAGCAAACAATATTCATGTAAAGTCGCCACAGTGGTTCTTTTCCCGTGCGTCATCACTTTCACGTCATCAAAATCGTATGAATCAAATCAAAATTACGAGACGAAAAAAGTCAAAACTAAGTCTAAGTTCATAAAATGGACGTGCCTGCCTACCGTTTGACGTAACTACATAATATCCCGAAAAATTATTATTTATTTTAAGTTTTGCCCGGCATTCTCTATTATCTAAAAGAAATTGACAAACAAATGTTATTACATTTAATACTATTTTTAAAGCTGAAAATCTAGAAAAGTTTGGTGTTTTATTGACTATTAAAATCGAAAAAGTAAAATTTTTGACATCCTTTCATTAAAGGAAATTTAGCCACTGCCGTACACTTTTCAAAGAACTTTCACGGTTAGAATATTTAAAATAAATAAATTGGGTATTATAAAAATCCATAAATACTTACCGCCAAAACAGATGGTGGGTATAATTAGCTCTAAAAAGAACTATTTTTAGAAAAAGGAACAGTTTTAAGGCACACAAATTTACAAAATACGAATTAGATTGGCAGATCAAAATAAGGTTGACAATGATGTTCTAAAATACAACGGTAGTCAACTAAACAAATAAAAAAAGTAATTAATTGACGTTTATAGTTTTATTCTTGTCTAGCCCGTTAGCATGGGAAACAAAACAAACCGCACAGCACAGCACAAATAGTACTTTTCATAGAGTTTATTGTTACTTTTAACCTGACCTTTTTTACATAATATATTATAGTAAATTTTGTTTGACTTTGGCATCAAGTTCTGCATCGATCGAGATGAAAATTAAGCAAAAAAAATGGTAGTCACGTGATTCGCATTATCTATCAAATTTTAATTTTTTCCAAAAAATAATTCAAAAGTGGGGTTTTTTCTGAAAGTACCTATTTGAAAAAGTTATTAAAAAAAGTTTTTTTTAATGCAGTTTCTAGCCCACATGCAAAATTTCAGCTGCATAAAATAATTTTGATTTTTTACCCATATTTTGTAAATTGCACCACTTTTGCAAAATATGACCCAACGCAACCTACATAAAACATCTTAGTTTTGACAATGCTTTATTTCAGATATTTAAAGTATAGCGCCATATTAAATGTGTTTTTCTACAAAATCAAAATTGGGCTATTAAAATTTGGTCGCATGTGATGCAAACTTTCTTTGTTTTTGACCCTGTATAAGGTAACTTCATAAAATAAGTATTTTTGAAAACGCAGTTTATGTCTAAACGTAATACACCTTAATATTAAGACAAAAAAGTACACAGTGTCATCAGTAGTAAAGTGTTCATTAAGTGGAAAATAAATTTTAGTGGTGGGTAAAAAATCAAAATTATCTTATGCAGCTGAAATTGTGCATGTGGCCTAGAAACTGCATTAAAAAAACCTTTTCAAATAACTTTTTTCGATATTTTCAGAAATAGCCTCACTTTTGAAAAAAATTAAAATTTGACAGATAATGCGAATCACTTGACTTATAATTTTCATCTCGATCGAAGCAGAACTTGATGTCAAATTTCGAATAAAGCTATTAATAAAAATAAATCCCATATGATGCGGACTTTACTGGTCACACTGTATATGTATATTTTTCCACGTACTTAGTGCGATATAAATTTCTACCAATTTTTTCTTCACCATTCGTTTTATTCGCCAACACATTTTTTATATTCCATAAAAGTTCCATTAAGGTTGTATACTGTATACCATTTTCTCTTCTGCTAACACCGAGGCTAACATCATCGGCAAAGCCTTTTCTGTCTCCTGATGATGAACGTTTTTGCGTTCGAAACATGTAGATACCTCAATCGAAAATTTTTATTGTAATAAACTTATGGAGAAAGACTTTTAGTTTTTCTTTTGTTTCTATACCTACTTTCAACACCACTTTAATCAAAGACTATTTCTTCAAATATTAGCTTTAATTAAGAGACGACTGTACTTTCACAGGATCGCTGGTGGAAACGTTTTTTTCTTAAAGTAGGATAAATGTTAAATACAAAAGTTTTAGGGGATTTTAAAGTCTATTAAAGCAAAGGAAAATTAAGTAACCAAGACAAGTCAAAAAGTCTTAGAAAGACAAAGTTACTTTTTTTAATGGAACACCTTGTATATTACTTGATAATTATGTTCTTTTCAAAATTCTTTAAAATAGTTATCACACTACATATCTAAACTTAGCGTTTTCGGGATATTGAATTATGAATGTTATAAACGTAATGGAGCCTATTTAATAATTTGTTATAAATTAGTTAATGTTCATAACTCGATATCTCGAAAACGGTTTAGTTTAGATAAGTATGTAATGTGATATAAAAAAAATGTAGAATTTAAATAATACAGATTATTATTAAAATTATTCAATTAAAAAAATGTAACTTTGTCTTTCTACGATTTTTTGGCTGGTACACTGAATTTTTCTTTATTCTAATAGATTTTTAAGGCTCCTAAAAGTTTTGTGTTTTACATTTTTCGCTAACTTGTAACTTACTTTAAGAAATAAGCGACAGTTTCCATACATACAGCGAGTTTTTATTATGTATACTAAGTACCACTTTTTGCTATGAGAAAAATTCTAGAATTTTAGGTTAATTAATACAAAAACATGCCTGTATCGAATAATACGTTACTGACAGATTTACTTTACTTATTTCCCAATTTTTTTATATAAATTACCATATTTTTATAAGTTTCTAAACAAAATGGAATGTCTGGGACCCCGTGGGGCTCTGTTAGACCCTGTTTGGTAAGTTTGTAAAAATATGACAACTCATTTATAAAAATTAGGAAATACTTAGGTAAAGTAAGGGTAGCAGATGCAGAACAGTAACAAAATAAATGTAATGGCAATTCTCATATTATACAGTGTCACCAGTAAAGTCCGCCTCATATGGGATTTTTTTTTATTAATAGCTTTATTCGAAATTTGACTTTGGCATCAAGTTCTGCTTCGATCGAGATAAAAATTAAGCAGAAAAACGTCTAAAGTCACGTGATTTGCATTATCTGTAAAATTTTAAGTTTTTCCGAAAAATTATTTAAAAGTGGGATTATTTCTGACAATATCGAAAAAAAGTTATGAGAAAAAGTTTTTTTAAATGCAGTTTCTAGCCCACATGCAAAATTTCAGCTGCATAAGATAATTTAGATTTTTTACTTATATTTTGTAAATTGCACCACTTTTTCAAAATAAGACTCAACGCAACCTACATAAAACTTCTTAGTTTTGACCTCGGTTTTGGCAATGCTTTATTTCAGATACATTTTCTTTAAAGCAGCGCCATATTAAATGTGTGTTTTTCTAAAAAATCAAAATTGGGCTATTAAAATTTGGTCGCACATGATGCAAAGTTTATTTGTTTTTGGCCCTGTATAAGGTAACTTCATAAAATAAGTATTTTTGAAAACGTAGTTTGTGTCTGAAAGTAATACACCTTAATATTAGACAAAAAAGAACACAGTGTCATTTCATCAGTAAAGTGTTCATTATGTGGAAAATAAATTTTAGTTTAACTTAAGGTAAAGTTTATCTATTTTCAACAATTTAATTTAAAACCCCTTTACTTTATTTTTTATTTTTTTACTTTCAGACACAAACTACGTTTTCAAAAATACGTATTTTATGAAGTTACCTTATACAGGGTCAAAAACAAATAAACTTTGCATCACATGCGACCACATTTTAATAGCCCAATTTTGATATTGTAGAAAAACACACATTTAATATGGTGCTATTTTAAAGAAAATGTATCTGAAATAAAGCCTTGTCCAAACTGAAAAGTTTTATGTAGGTTGCGTTGAGTCTTATTTTGCAAAAGTGGTGCAATTTACAAAATATAGATAAAAAATCAAAATTATCTTATGCAGCTGAAATTTTGCATGTGGGCTAGAAACTGCATTTAAAAAAACTTTTTTTAATAACTTTTTTCTCGATATTTTCAGAAATAACCCCACTTTTGAATAATTTTTTGAAAAAAGTAAAATTTAACAGATAATACGAATTACGTGACTACTATTTTTTTGCTTCATTTTCATCTCGATCAAAGCAGAACTTGATGACAAAGTCAAATTTTGAATAAAGCTATTAATAAAAAAAAATTCCATATGATGCGGACTTTACTGGTGACACTGTATATTATAACACAACCCTGAGAACCATAAAGAAAAATCTCTTTTACTCGTTTCCGAATTAAGTTAAATTCGAAGACTAGTGATGACAAAAGCAAACATATTGAAGAAAAGATTACCGTATATTGCAATACATTTCTCTATTCGTTGCTCCAATGTATGTAGGGATAGTTGCCGAGCAATTAATTGCTCTAAACGTTGTCCGCGTAAAAATACTTCCACGTACATAAATTATCTATACCATTATCAAATTTAATGCACACGTATGGCGTATGAACAAGAAAACAAGGAAAAAAACACGTATAAATTATTTAATTTATTAATGTATTACTCCTTTAATGAAAACCTTTAACATAAAAAAATATTTCTAACACTTTTCTTCAGCTTTTTTCATTTGCTCATAAGCGGCATATAATTGTGGTTGGGGGTCAAAAGTCTGGGTAAACGTTAGAAACTAAAATGATAAGAGAAAATCTTATAGATTATATAGAAAATAATTTAGAACAATTTTTAGAAAGGCGCCTTTAGCTATAGTAGTGAGTAGATGTAAATTTTACTGGACACTTTTTGCAGAATTTAACTGTTTGTTTTAACAGGCAGTTATAAGGATAAAAAAATCAAGTCTATCGCATGTCGGCCTTACATATCCGTATAAATCCTATATTGTCAAAAAGTGTCCATGATGTTATTACCATATTTTTGTACAGTTAACTATTATTTTTAATTGTTATTTCTTATTTATGTTCCTTATAATAATGCCGATTTAAAAATTTTACGACATAAGCAAAACTTAAATAACTCCAAATATTCTTGGTTTATAAGCTGAAATATACCATGAAATATACAGGGTGTCCCAAATTCGAGCCTCATCATGGGGATCTCGGAAACTATAAGAGATACAGCATCGGTCAAATTGTGGCAAAGTTGCGCAATTTCGTACTGAGCAATATCGCAAAAAAATATCTCGGCTATCTTTTTTAGTTTTTGAAATTTTTGCAAAAAACTAAAATTTTGAGTTTTGGTTTTTTTAAATTGCTCGACTTATTTTATCCGCTACAGAAAAACAAGCACAACATTGTTAAGGCAACTTTTTACGCTCCATATTGTGACATTTTTAGAATTTCGTTACAACGTTTCGTTTTTGTGGAACTATTATCAACTTTAATTTTTTAAATACGGACCTGCATTTTTTATTTTATTTTTTGATAGCCCTTTAAGCCCTGAATTCAACCATGTACCACACTTAATTATATTTAGACGTTTTGATGTCATTATTACATCTTCAGGAATGTGATAATTATTTTTAAATACGGCCCTGTTGTTAGTTACTTAATCTTTTTACCACATACAACATGTAAATGGATCCAGAATTTTATACAAATAATTTACTATATTTATGTTTTTATATAAATTATTGTAACAAAGTAAAAATAAAACCAAGCAAAACAAAGGTGGCTATGACAAGAACTTTTACTTGATTGTTTGGCTTAATTATCTTGACAACTGCAGTCACCATTTATACTGAATATTTCAGCAAAATTATGTTTTCTGCTTTAGAAAAGCGCGACATGTTACTAGTTTATTATTCTTTCAATAGGAATTCACAAATTTCTTGTGACCGTTATTTACAGGACTATCCTGAACGCTTGCAGCCTCATTATAGTTATTTTGCTACGCTTGATACTAATTTAGCCCAGTATGGTAGTTTTAATAAACCAAGAGTCAAATATGGTACACGAATGGAGCCGGAAGAACAACAAAATATTTTAGATTCTGTAACCCACCAAAATCCCGCTAAACGATATTTCAATCTAACAACTAACACATGTTGATACTTCCACCTTAATTATCTTGACAACTGCAGTCACCATTTATGCTGAATATTTCAGCAATTATAGTTATTTTCCTACGCTTGATACTAATTTAGCCCAGTATGGTAGTTTTAATAAACCAAGAGTCAAATATACACCAGGGCCGTATTTAAAAATAATTATCACATTCCTGAAGATGTAATAATGACATCAAAACGTCTAAATATAATTAAGTGTGGTACATGGTTGAATTAAGGGCTTAAAGGGCTATCAAAGAATAAAATAAAAAATGCAGGTCCGTATTTAAAAAATTAAAGTTGATAATAGTTCCACAAAAACGAAACGTTGTAACGATATTATTATTTATAATATTCAGTATAAATGGTGACTGCAGTTGTCAAGATAATTATGCCAAACAATCAAGTAAAAGTTCTTGTCATAGCCACCTTTGTGTTGTTTGGTTTTGTTTTTACTTTGTTACAATTTATATAAAAACATAAATATAGTAAATTATTTGTATAAAATTCTGGATCCATTTACACGTTGTATGTAGTAAAAAGATTAAGTTACTAACAACAGGGCCGTATTTAAAAACAATTATCACATTCCTGAAGATGTAATAATGACATCAAAACGTCTAAATATAATTAATTGTGGTACATGGTTGAATTCAGGGCTTAAAGGGCTATCAAAAAATAAAATAAAAAATGCAGGTCTGTATTTAAAAAATTAAAGTTGATAATAGTTCCACAAAAACGAAACGTTGTAACGAAATTCTAAAAATGTCACAATATGGAGCGTAAAAAGTTGCCTTAACAATGTTGTGCTTGTTTTTCTGTAGCGGATAAAATAAGTCGAGCAATTAAAAAAAACAAAAACTCAAAATTTTAGTTTTTTGCAAAAATTTCAAAAACTAAAAAAGATAGCTCAGATATTTTTTTGCGATATTGCTCGGTAAGAAATTGCGCAACTTTGCCACAATTTGACCGATGCTGTATCTCTTATAGTTTCCGAGATCCCCATGATGAGGCTCGAATTTGGGACACCCTGTACAGTTAATAAGTGCATAATTCAGAAATTGTATGTCTATTTATTTCCAATATAGACTGAACATAAACAGATAAGGCACGCCTATTTCAAATTAATGTCCCATCGGCCAATAAGAATACAGTGTGTCCCAAATTAGAGAAAATTGACGATATCGATAATGTTTTTAAATGGCAACCATTATTTTTTATTGACTATTTTTTAAGTGCATATTAAGTTATACATAAGTATCAAATTTCAATTCTTATTCTTTGTCATTTATAGGATATTAAACAAAAATTGTTGAGGAGTTGAAAGCACATCAAATAAGACAATAGACAATGAGTGTATGTTAATTTCTCCCGAAGTAATGAGAAATTTTCAGAACGAGTTTATTTGCGTTTAGAATATGAATAATCAATGAAAAACCTTTTGAGCATTTATCGACCAAAAATTATTAAAGATTGATAGAAGGTTTTTTAAATTTTCAATTAAATTTATTTTTGTTTGTCTAACATCTTATAAATAACAACGAACAAAAATTAGAAATTAGGTACTTATGTATCTATAATTTAATATGCACGTTAAAAATACTTAGTCAATAAATTTATATTTATTAATATATAATTATCGCCATAGTCATTTCTCTGATTTGGGACACATTGTATCAATGAAAAGGAGAGTCGGTTGTACGCCGTATTTTAACAAATGAAACATTCTTTTGTATATTAAGCGTAATTTTTATTAATGTTTTAACATTTAACATTAAACAAATACATAGCAATTAACAACGGCTATTCACATGAAATTGTTGATAGGATAAAAAATAAAATACAATAATAGAAAAAAGATCAACAAACTGCATTTAAACCTCCCGCAAAATAACTTACACACAAAAAATATATTTTTTTATCTTACAAAGTTCCAATTTCTACTCAGATAGCCAAAGTAGGTACTTAATAAAAATGTAAAAGATACAACAATCTCCTTTAAAACAAAAAACAATCTTCAGTCTCATTTACTCAGAAATAAAGAAAGCGTTTCACATCTTGACGAAAGCGGAGTTAACAAATTATCGTGTGGTAGTTGCCCAGGTCTATACATTGGAAAGACCGTAAGAAAACTCGGAATAAGAATAAAATAACATTTTAACCGACCAGGTCTGTATTTGGACAGCCCGTCAAATTTAATAATCATAATTTCTCACCAATTTCTAAAAGCAAAATTTTACATCAATTTGATCATAACAACTTCAGAGAGTTGGACTATCTCAAGGACCTTGCAATCCATAGACATTCAATTAACTCCAGATTCATGTCTGAATTTAAGACTCAATGAAACTAATAATCGAAAACTAATTTTTAGACTCTTTCAGCGATAAGAATTTATTATTTACCTTAACCTATACGCTTGTGGATTTTTGACTCCTCCCACTACAAAGAAATTTTTTTTATAAATTTTCAAATATCCTTTTAATATGTTTCTTGTCTCGTGGACATAATTTGACGAGTAAGTATTCTCACGTAGTTTGTTCCTGCTGTGTTTCTTACTCATGTTTGTGTTTTTCTTTTAGAACCTAAGCCCTGATGATGGCCTCATAATGGGCCGAAAGTCCTAGGCGATATTAATAAAAATTATGCTTAATAGACAAAAGAATATTTTATTTATATCAAAATTTCTTTTCATAAAAAAAAACTACTTAATATGTTAAAACCCAAGTCCAAGCATTTTTTCAAAAAAATAAACTGTACTGGATTTGCTGAATTTATTCCGACCTGTTCACCGGCAAGCAAGTTTTGCGTTAAACGTCTTTTCCTGTAATTTTATTGTATACCTTAAACCCGGGCAAGTTGGCATTATTATATCAAGCATAATAGGTTTGACAATGGGTCGAAGTTTGTCCCATTCAATAGCCTTGGTGCTGCAAAATCAAGGCGAATGAGTAACGTCAAAGCAGTAATACTGAGGTGCACAAATATTTTAAACAATAATTATTAATTCATTTACCAGGCAACTGCAACATCAATTATATTGGCAGAAATGAGTCCATAATCAGAATTGTGAGAGGCCACTTTCATGGATCGTTTCTGCCAATGTCATTCATGTCCCAGTCAAAGTTGTCTGGTTATAGACCAGGGTCGATAATTTTTGAAACCAAAAAAAAAAATAGTAGGATGAAACCCATTGGAAAAGAAAGAGAATATAACAAAAATGAAAGAAAAAATAATTTACGGGCGATCCGAGGTCGGGAAGTGGAAGGGAGTGAGTTTTTAAGGGTAGAAAACGATTTATCTCGATTTCCGGCAAAACTGCAAGTCCTATGGAAAAACGTTAAATGGCAAAGTTGTAAGTAATAAAAAGATCTACAACTTCTGTATTTACACTTTTTTCACATAACCTCAAAATTTATGTGAAAAATTCAAATAACCAAGTTTTTGGTTTTTTATTTTTATCTTTTACAAAAAAAAAATTCACGAAATTTGGTGAAAACTTACCTTTTTATGTCCCAAACACGCTGTAATTTTTTTGATTTAAAATATTTATTTTTTCACCTTATCTTGACTTAATATCGAAAAAGTACCCTAATTTTCAATCGAAAATTCCTCGGAAAATTCTCACGTCAAAATATCTGTGCTTTTTTAAAAAAGTCGGTGGGCTTTTTGTTCGTTGAAATCTCTACTTTCTGATATTGTAAAAGAAATATACATTACTATGGTAAATGTTCTCAAGAAATGCAAAGAAACGAAAAAAACTCGAATCCGAATTTTTTTTTAAATCATTAGGTACCTACAATTTTAAGCTATTTATTAAAATTTATACTTAAATTACTCAAAAAACGTAAGATTCCATGTTACATTGATAAACAAAAAAATTACAAATCCATAAAACATAAAGATCGCAAAATACATACGAAAATAGTTGTTCTAAATATAATTAGGTAGGATTTAAAGGGGATTTCATCACATTTACTATAGTAATGTATATTTTTTTTACACCATCAGAAACTAGAGATTTCAACGAACAAAAAGCCCACAGACTTTTTTAAAAAAGCAGATATTTTGACGTGAGAATTTTCGATTGAAATTTAAGGTGCTTTTTCGATATTAAGTCAAAATAAGGTGAAAAAATAAATGATTTAAATCAAAAAAATTACAGTGTGTTTGGGATATAAAAACGTAAGTTTTCACCAAATTTCGTGAAAAAAAAATGTTTTTTGTAAAAGATAAAAATAAAAAACCAAAAACTTGGTTATTTGAATTTTTCACATACATTTTAAGGTTATGTGAAAAAAGTGGAAATACAAAAGTTGTAGATCTTTTTATTACCTACAACTTTGCCATTTAACGTTTTTCCATAGGACGAGATAATTCGTTTTCTACCCTTAAAAACTCACCCCCTTCCACTTCCCGACCTCGGATCACCCGTAAATTATTTTTCCTTTTATTTTTGTCATATTCTCTTGCTTTTCCAATGGGTTTCATCCTACTATTATTTTTTTTGGTTTCAAAAATTATGGACCCTGGTCTAGTTAGGTAACGTTATTATTTAAAATCTTTGCGCATGTCACTTAGACTAATATGTTAAACAATAAAACGTGGATGATTTTGGAGCACCATGTTTATCTTTTTTAAATGTTAGCACCTTATTAAAATTAGTTTTAAATTGTAAGATCCGTAGCAATACTTATTTTTTCTTAGTAATTGTAGTTATTTTGGCTAAAATGGTTAAAACTGTGGGGTGTTTTTTCTTTTACTTTCCCTTTTGTTCATTCATGTGAATTGTCTATTTTGTTGACTAACATACTAATATGACTATATTATTAATTACTGCAGTTATTGTTGTATTTGAAAGTGGGTTTTGGTATATTATATCCATGGAAATAGAAAAATTGTTTATAAATGGTTTTTTGTACCGGGTGATTCAATAAGAAAGGCAGCCGGCTATATCTCGGAAACTACTAAACGTAGAAACTTGGGATAAAAAAAATTATGATTAAAGCGGTCACGAGAAAATTCTGGAAATAATTTTTAAGTTCCGCATTTTGCCGCAAGAGGGCGTAATTGAAAAGTAAATTTTAAAATTTTACATAACTCCGAAAATTCCACGTTAAGGTATATGTTTGATAACACCATTTTAAAGCTTGGACAATTATGCATCATTTTGGTTTTATGCTCATTGGCGTACCGACTTTAATAAGAGTGGGGGAAGCTGTTGAAAGTGTAAACATTTAAATCGCTGTAACTTCTAAACGACTTATCCAATTTTAGCAAACTAAAGACTTTTTGGAAGAGAAATGTATGCACTTTCACCAATCGTATTTAGTTGTCCATAATAGTTCTCAATAAAATTGCTAGAGGGTGCAATTTGTAATAATAATGGTTTTTTTGATTTAATCCCGAAAATTCAAATCATACGGTATAATTATGATACCATAATCGAAAAGTAGATGAAATTTGCTAGAAAAAATATATAAACCGCAGCTCGATATCTTTGTTCGTTTCAGAGTTATTGCCAAAACATAAATTTTTAATACAAATTGCGCCCTCTAGCAATTTTATTTGAAACTAATGTGTACCATTGAATATGACAATGTAAGGTACTTACCTTTCTTTTCCAAACAGTCTTTAGTTTGCTAAAATCGGATAAGTCGTTTAGAAGTTACAGCGATTTAAATGTTTACACTTTCAACAGCTTCCCCCACTCTTATTAAAGTAGGTACGCCAATGAGCATAAGACCAAAATGATGCATAATTGTCCAAGCTTTAAAATGGTGTTATCAAACATATACCTTAACGTGGAATTTTCGGAGTTATGTAAAATTTTAAAATTTACTTTTCAATTACGCCCTCTTGCGGCAAAATGCGGAACTTAAAAATTATTTCCAGAATTTTCTCATGACCGCTTTAATCATAATTTTTTTTATCCCAAGTTTCTACGTTTAGTAGTTTCCGAGATATAGCCGGCTGCCTTTCTTATTTAATCACCCGGTACATTACAATAATATTCACGATGCTGCCCAATTGTGTCTGTGAGATTTTCGGTTTCCGACAAAGTTTTTCTTTTGAATGAAGATAACTATCAACAAACCCTATTTACAGTTACCGATTTTATTTTATACAGCAATAATTTCTGATATTTATCTTTTTAACGGCTTCTGTCTATTAAGGCTTTTTTAATTAGGTACCGTCAATCGAGGTAAATGCTGTTATTTACCAAGAAATGGTACCAAAATTATAGTAAAAATATCATCCGGAGTAAAAAAAAATACAATTAGGACTTTTGAGAAGGTGAAGGGACCCACCAAAAACTGTGTTTTATGTATGTTGGTATAGTATTTATCACATAAGACTCTAATGGCCGCCGTTGTCATATGTCATTTCTAGTGGCATTAGTTCACATAACTTGACTTTACATTTTTTATTCATAAATTTCGGCACGTAGAACCTACAATAAATTCATAAAAGCCAAATGCATACTTTGATATGAATATTTTGAAAAATTGCATATTTATCCATTCACTAGGTAATGTTAAAAGGAAAATTTTCGAACATAACTTTTAAAAATGTTGCCCTCTTGTCTACCCCATCTCCGGACATACTGTATATGCTGAATACAATCAAAATTAATAGAACAATGTGCACCAGAGGTGCTTTATAATATGACAGTATTATCTTATTGAAAGAGGCGAAAGAGAAAGGTGCCTACGGGACTATATCATAAGATGCAGCACATTTTTGGCTTATTGACGCTTTTCTGGCTAAAATGGTTAGATGAGCAATATATATCTTCGTCGTGTACATGTAAATATATGGCTATCCATCTCTCATCAATGCAACGATTATCTGTGTCAACTAGGTGGTTTCTAAATTAAGGACTTTTAAATTGAAGGTTGTTATGCAAATATGTTTGACATATTATGTATGACAGCGGTGGCCAGTACATTTTCATGTGATAATGCAAATAAAAACACATAAAAGGAATAGAATCATATATAGTTTGTTAAGCAAGGAAAAAGAAAACACAGCATAAAGGTATCGACCAAAACAGTTGAGGTTAGAAGCCAAGTGGTCCACGTGACTTTTTTTGTACAAATTAAGTTAAACTAAAAAAAGCTAACTATTCCTGTTGTATTATTGGCGACAATAAACCAAATAATCCTAATTGTGCTTGAATAAACATGCCATATTATTTCATTATTAAGAACAGAAATAAAAGAATACTAAATTAAATCATCGCATACTTAATCAGCGAAATTGTGAAAAAACCAATGCCTTTAATTAATTGTTTTTATTTTCAAGGGTCGTTTTAATTTGAACAATAAAAGTATTACAAAAGTTGAGGCTATCTATCCTAAACGAAATTTAAAATTTTTTTAGTTTTTATTAACCCTTATTTTTAAGTATCTTCCGGCTTAAATACTTTGATGTTTATAAACCAATTACCCTAGTCAATATTTATACAATCTAAAATTCCGATTGAAATTTACATTTTAAAATCTTGCCATCGTAGTCGTTGGTTGGTGAAGCCAGTTCAGCGCCCCAAGCTTTTCCCTTTGCTGTCTAAAATCGATTTTCTAAAATTCAGATGTCTAAAGGACTCCCTTTTGGATTAAAGAATGAGAAAAACCGCTACGCTTGGGGGGGTGATCACAAAGTGTAGTCTGACTGGCGTTATTACAGGGTGGTTCAGGTATAAGGGTAGGCCCGAATTGTGCTTAAAATTCGTAAAAGTCCTTTAAAACAAAACGATGTATACAATACAGTCAAATGTTTTGATACCCCACTTAGACAATAGTAATTTACGTTACAAGACCGGAAAGTAGTGTTTGTCAGGTCGAGACAAGCATTGGATAGACCTGCAAAACACTAATTTTCGGTTGCGTGACGTACAATATTTTTTTTAAGACCGACACTTTAATATACATTTAATTCTTTATTTTATTTTATTTTATATAACAAAGGGATTAACAATACTAAAACCAGATAAAAGAATAAAACTCTATAATGTTGAAGAAGCCAGTTTTTGGGACTTTTCATCAAAATATGCCAAAAGGACTTCTTCTTTTACATTTTTCACTTTCCTTGCTGCTTCCAAAATTTCTTCTGGAATTCTTATTTTCCGTGTCGGATAAATCAAAATCTGAATTCATATTTTTAAATTTGCGCACTCGCGAAACAAGTTTGACATAAACAACAAATTAGATAATCAACGAACAGTCACTCGACAATACATCGAAATGTTTTTATCATAGTAACGAACTCAAGGTAGATTGTATTATCCAAGAGCGATTGGAAAAATGAAAAAACAGGGACCGGAAAAATCTTTTGCCAGTCCCTCACGTCCATTTTCCGGTCTTGATCGACCAAACGTTATTTTCTGGACGAAAAATTGTCCAGAAAGTGTATATTTTCTTGTCGGTCTTAAAAAAAAATTTATACCTATAAATATCTACTACATAATATTTTTAGAACATTTGACTTATGAAATCTTTTAAATGAGAGGACAGTAAATTATGGCGTATTTTAAAAATGACAGTACCAATCATAAAATATCCACTGAAATTTCTCTAACATCAAATTTTTCCTTATCAATCAAAATATTTATATCTGTATAATTTACGTTATTTCCAATAACTCTACAATTTGTTTTAGAAGCATTTTAATTAACTATTTACTTATAACTAATTTAATATACATTTTAATCCAGAAATTTCTATAAAATTATAAATATTTTTATCCTTTATCATTTATATAAATAATAAATAATAATGGGCCAATATTATTAAATTCCTTTTTAGAAAAATATTATCATTTTTTGTTTAAATAACAGTTATAAACGAAGCAGAAAATAAATAGTAAAAACATTTTTCATTTTAAGTCCTTGCTCTAATAAATATTTTTTGATGCATCGTATGGTTTTCCGTGGGTTTATTAATTTTTTCTTGGAGAGAATAGCCAGGGGACCGGTGTACCCTTCCCCGACCTCGCACCTAATTATACAGGGTTGGGCAAATGTTCCGGAACAGCTTAATTACAGGCGAACGAAAAGTGATATCGGATCCGGGTTTAGGGCAATCTATAGGACTAAAATTTTACTATTTGACTATTATACCATATGTCAGTAATGTCACCAACTGTCAAGTGTTCAATGTAACTCGAAAGCAGGAAATATAGTTGTTTCGGTTTAACCGGAAGTTGATTTTTTTGGGAAGATAAAAAAAATTGAAGATAGGGACATGTAAGCCGTTTTGCTCTAAGACGTACTGTTAGAAAGTTATAAGCTGTCAAAGTTCAAAAATGTCACTTTTCGAGAGTCAATATCTCGGAAACTATGAAGTATAGACTAATAGTGCATTTAATAAAAAATAATTATAATTTTATGTGGAATTTAAAAATGTAAAAATATACTTACAGGGTGTTCTATTTAAAAAAAAATAACGTCAACACTTGACAGTTGGTGTCATTACTGACATATGGTATAATAGTCAAATAGTAAAATTTTAGTCCTATAGATTGCCCAAAACCCGGATCCGATATCACTTTTAGTTCGCCTGTAATTAAGCAGTTCCGGAACATTTGCCCAACCCTGTATAAGCAGCACAAAAGGGCTATCTCGTAGGTCGGACAAACTTCGCCTTTCAAAAATTAGTTGCAACTTTTACTTTATTTGTAATTTACAAATTATTTTGGTTTGTTTAGATTTTTTTTATTGGTCATGATTTTTATTTACTGATAAAGATACCTAAACCATTTCGTCAACAAGATTTAAACCCTTTTTATCCCCTTAGGGCTGCCTGAAAATATTCCCGAATAGCCTCTGCAAACAATAGTAAAGGCCATCAGACCTGTTTACAGTACATACAAAACGTGTTCTTTTGTTAAAATTTCCAAGACTAGCTAAAGGTTTATTCAGTAAAACAACTCAAAAAGTATCAAATATTACCAGACTAAACAATTAAACAAAACAATATAATAAGCATTTGTTTGCACACGACAACGTTTTTTTTTTAGTTCTGAACTTAAACAGAACATGAAACCTCTTTTTAGTTTTCATAACATCAATTTTTGTAATATTGTTCTTTTACTGGACATGATACCCATTTTTTATTCTTCTTATCTATTTGTCATTCCCATTTCTTTAGTCTCCTTATTGTTCAGATACCTTTTTAATCTAATATACTGGAACAGAACACAATACCGATTTCGTTATTTTTATTTAATGGCATCTGTTATTTTACAATTGACCAGAACATGATACCTACTTCTTCATTCTTCACAATAGTTGGTATTATGATGTGCATTTTTGTAATACTGCCGTGACATTCAATTTAATATTTTCAAAATTATTGGCATTATGACATACATGTTCATAATATGACACATGCAAAGAACATGATACTCATTTCCTTATTTTTCATTATAGTTGTTGAGACACAAACATATCTTTTGTGTCGTTTTACAATTTCACAGACCATGATACCCACTTCATCATTCTTCATAATAGTTAGTATTGTGACATGCATTTTTCTACTGCCAAATACCAATGTCTTTACATTTCATAATTTTTGTTACTGTCATTTTTATTGGCACATACTTTTTTTGCTGCTAGACCTACACAGAAAGTGCGACCTTTTTATTCTTCATAACATTCATTTTTGTAATATTGTATTTTTACTGAACACGATGTCTTTATTTTACATAATTGGCGACACTAACATATCATTCTTGTTATTTTACTATTCAACAGATAAACATGGTACCCACTTCTTTATTCTTCATAGTAGTTAGTATTATGACATACATATTTCTACTGCCAAATACCAATTTCTTTACATTTGGGACACGCTGTATCAATATTTTTTTTCGTAAAAAAGACCACAACGTAAAATGTTAATACTCGTGCCCCACCATTTTTCAAAAAAAAAACGACAGGATTTACTGAATTTAGTTACAGTTACTAACTTACACTGTAATACTTATAGGAATTCCGGACTTGAGTAACAATACTTACATAAAAATATATTTTTTGTTTTATCAAATTGAAAAAATATCCCACAATCTTAACTTTAAACCAGCCATATTTTAATTGTTTGGTTGAAAAGTTCAAATTTTTCTTATCCCTACAAACATCACTCCAAATTTTATTAAACCTGTAGATATTATATTTGTGTAAAATTATTTATATAGTTGTTAGTTTTCGGTTAGATCGAAATAGGATTTGTGGACAGATTGTGTTTGTATTTTTTTAACGTTTTTCTTCTTCTTTAGTGCGCACTATTAGTATATTTCAAGTTTGTTTTTCTTTTAAGCAAATATTTCGTAATGTTTTTTTCGGATTAAGAAACCTTAACTGTAAGGTCTGTCTTCGTATACAGTGTCACCAGTAAAGTCCGCATCATATGGGATTTTTTTTTTATTAAAAGCTTTATTCAAAATTTAACTTTGGCAAGTTCTGCTTCGATCGAGATGAAAATTAAGCAAAAAAATAGTAGTCACGTGATTCGCATTATCTGTCAAATTTTAATTTTTCCAAGAAATAATTCAAAAGTTGGGTTATTTCTGAAAATATCGAAAAAAGTTTTTAGAAAAAGTTTTTTTAAATGCAGTTTCTAGCCCACATGCAAAATTTCAGCTGCATAAGATAATTTTGATTTTTACCTATATTTTGTAAATTGCACCACTTTTGCAAAATAAGACTCAACGCAAGCTACATAAAACTTCTTAGTTTTGACAATGCTTTATTTCAGATACATTTTCTTTAAAGTAGCGCCATATTAAATGTGTGTTTTTCTACAAACTCAAAATTGGGCTATTAAAATTTGGTCGCATGTGATGCAAAGTTTATTTGTTTTTGACCCTGTATAAGATAACCTCATAAAATAAGTATTTTTGAAAACGTAATTTGTGTCTGAAAGTAATACACCTTAATATTAAGACGAAAAAGAACACAGTGTCATCAGTAAAATGTTCATTAAGTGGAAAATAAATTTTAGTTTAACTTAACGTAAAGTTTATCTATTTTCAACGAAATTTAAAATCCATTTATTTTATTTTTTATTTTTTTACTTTCAGACACAAACTACGTTTTCAAAAATACTTATTTTATGAAGTTATCTTATACAGGGTCAAAAACAAATAAACTTTGCGTCACATGCGACCAAATTTTAATAGTCCAATTTTGATTTTGTAGAAAAACACACATTAAATATGGCGCTACTTTAAAGAAAATGTATCTGAAATAAAGCCTTGTCAAAATTGAGAAGTTTCATGTAGGTTGCGTTGAGTCTTATTTTGCAAAAGTGGTGCAATTTACGAAATATAGGTAAAAAATCAAAATTATCTTATGCAGCTGAAATTTTGCATGTGCTGCATTTAAAAAAACTTTTTCAACTAACTTTTTTCAATATTTTCAGAAATAACCCCACTTTGGAATTATTTTTTGAAAAAAATTAAAATTTGACAGATAATGCGAATCACATGACTACCTACTATTTTTTTGCTTAATTTTCATCTCGATCGAAGCAGAACTTGATGCCAAAGTCAAATTTTGAATAAAGCTATTAATAAAAAAAAATCCCATATGATGTGGACTTTACTGGTGACACTGTATAAATTAAATAATTCACGTGCATAAATGTACAGGTGCTTAGATGTAAATAATATCTATACGGTACGACTATAGTAAGATGTTTATACTAATAGTGTGCATTATAGTGGGTTCTAACTGTGCCACAAAATTAATTTACGCTTTTCTTATCTAGTATTGTAAGTTTTAACCTTAGCAATAACTTAGTTGTTTCTCTTAATCCAACATCCACCGACTTCTTGTAGCTGATTTCATGTCATTTTTGTGTATCTACCTACTACTGCGACTGTATGCATCACTAAAATCAGTATTAAAAACGCCTTGCCCGTAGATTGTTGCACGCTCTTGGATACAAATGAACAAAAAAAACTGATGATTTTGTTTTTAATTCAAGTTTCGCAGATGATGCGTGCAGAAGAGAAAGAGAACGGCGCAATAGGAAGAAAAAGAAGAAGAATGTTTTGGAAAAGAACGAGGCCTACGGTTGACATCGCGACATCGATGCGGGTTTCGAAACATTTGAAGGTAAAGAGGCGCAAGTTGAGTAGTCAAAAACTAGCATAGTTTTATTTTTATGTTATAGGATTAGTGTAAGTTCTATGCTATATAGGTACTACAATTGTATTGTAAAATAACTCTAAATAAACACGCAGATCAATTAATTGTCTCTACGAGGACATATTGTGTAACGAACGTCCTTTAACCAATAATGAAAATATTGTTTACATTTCTACGCCTTAGGAATGGTTAGTTACACTTCTCAAAAACACTTTACGGATCCGAAATATTGTGATGCAACGACGATTTTTGCACGATACCCAATGTGTATAGTGGAATTAGTAGTACATACTAATATATACTGGACCGCGTTATGTAATTTACGAATTAAGCGACAAAAATTTTAAAACGAGTTAACGGTGCCATCTTTTAGTAATCATTGCAACCTATGTGACACAAAAACTTTTTTTACTTAAATTTCCTATTTTACCCTTTTTACAGGCACCTGTATTAAGTGACATTTTTATATTTGTCATTTTTAAGTTAATACTATACTTAACTAACGTTTTGTAATAACGAATTATTCGCCAAAACGGTATTACAAAATATAATTTTATTATATTTATTTCTGTAATATGAGATTAAGCGCCAATTGGCTGAACTTAATCCGCGATCATTTTCATACTAAACCAGTGTGGTTTTTTTTTTTTTAGTTTTGTTATAAAGAATTAAGCGTCATACATGTCGGTTCATTCTTTATGAAGATTTAAAACTATACTTAACTTTAATAGTTATATCCAATTAAGCGACCATTTGGTATATAATGGTCATAAATTGGGGAATATTCGCAATTTTAAAACATCGGTATATAGTATACTACATTTCGGACCTGCTTCAAAAAAAGCAAGGTTCTAAGGTATTTGGTACGACTTTTATTTATTAATTAAAAACCTTTAGATTTAAATATCTCGAAACCGTTAAATGTCCCTTAATTCGTAATTACATAACGCGGTCCTACTATCGTACACGATACACATACACGATGTGTATCAGGATTTTAGTAGTTTTTCAGTTTTGCCTGCACGCGAAATAAGGGATATTATAACGAAAAATTCTTTAACCGAGCACTTGGCGGAGGTGTGACTTATAAGAACACAATTGGATAAAACTTGAAAAAATTTTGAATTTAGTATCGAAATTTGATACTACATGACTATATCACCTTTAATTTTTTTAAATCGGTCGGAAAATATTTTTTTCCACCTTCAATTTTTTTAAATCGGTCGGAAAAATATATTTTTTCCACCTTCAATTTTTTTTAAATCGGTCGGAAAAATATATTTTTTCCACCTTCAATTTTTTTAAATCGGTTGGAAAAATATTTTTTTTCGCCTTCAATTTTTTTTAAATCGGTCGGAAATTTCCACCTTCAATTTTTTAAATCGGTCGGAAAAATTTTTTTCCACCTTCAATTTTTTTAAATCGGTCGGAAAATTTTTTTTTCCACCTTCAATTTTTTAAATCGGTCGGAAATTTTTTTTTTCCACCTTCAATTTTTTTTAAATCGGTCGGAAAAATAATTTTTTTTCAAAATTGATAAAATGAAGGTAATATACCTAGTCAATTTTGAAGCTAAATTCCAAATTCTAACAAATTCTATCCAATAGTTTTTTGTAGTTTGCCACACCTTTTTACCTATGCGTGATAACTGTTTATTTTTCGCTAAAGGTTCAAACGTTGTTTGTCTTCTAACAGGTTTTTAATTTAGGCCTTTCTTTGGGAGAAGGCAATTTTTAAAGTGGCCTTTTATACAAGTCATATTATATTTTAAAAACGAAAGGATAATCGGAATATCTGCTACATGGCTTTGGAGAAAGCCGGTGACAGCGGAGGACAAAATTTGGGTTTGTTTTACATGCGGTAGTGAACTGTTAAATGACCAATTATATATGCTTCATTTGCTTTAAATGATGTATAAAATAGTAGTAAACAGTTGTTATTGTTTATTTACTGGACAGACATCACGATGTTATTGGTATATTGAGCCTAATGAATAAAAATGTAGCAATTGCTTTTTCTTATAAAATCGAATTAATTTCTTGAAAGCCAATGAATAAAAACTAAAGTAATTGCTTTTGCGTCCAGCAATTGCTTAAAAGTGCAGGAATCGCTTCTAGTCAATGCTTTTTCCGAGGCTTTTTCTTAAAAAATAGAAGCAATTGTGCTATCGCTTGCTTAAAATGTGATGAAAAAATTAAGGAATTGCTTTTTCTAGTGTAGCAATCGCTTTCAACTTTTTAAGGTAGGTCGACCCCTGCATCATTTGCTTAGCAGCAGTCAACTTTAGTTCTCCGCGAAATACACGTGCGTTGCTCTTAATTTGCGCCTTCAATTATGGCTGAATATATGAACGTCCGTAAAAGAAAAATCTACAGTGTACGTAAAAATTGCAGATATGATGATTTCAGAAAGTTATATCGATTTGACTGCGAAAATGTTGAGTGGTTGGCAAATTATTTTTTGACTGATACTGGAAAAGGTGCACTGTCGCCTCTAAATAAGATTAAAGTCTTGCTGCAGATTGTCGGATCCGGGCTTTCGAAATTCTGTAGGTGTTCACCAAACTACTGTCTGTAAGACATACACTTCTGTAATGGAAGCAGTTTTGGAGAAGGCCAATATTTTTATTAAATTTCCTACAAGTGCTGAAGCTGTTGTGGAAGCTAAACGGTTGTGGTCAGAGAGATTTATTTATGTTCCTTCAATTTGTGAACGAATATCAATTGCTTGTCTTTAATTTCTTCATCACTACATATATTGCACACAATTTATGTCAAATATGATAGAACCTAACCTAAACGCGTTAAAATTTTGCTTGGTTTTTACTATATTTGGTTTAAATCACGAGAGAAGCGAGACGAGACGAGAGAAGGTCGTCTCGTCTCGCCCTCTCTCGACGAGACTGGATCTCTACCCATTTTATCTCGTCTCGCGGCAACACTAAGGGCTCTAGGTCGGGCTACAAAAATGCAAAACACTTAACTACTTCCTCTGCACTCTCAGCCTTCGCGTTACATAAACTAATGTTATTGTTCTTTCAAAATACCAGCAGAATTTCACCGTATCTAAGCTTACCTGAAAAATTCAGCCAAGATAGAAAACGAACACATTAAACATCGCGGTGGGTGCTTCCCTATCGAAACATATTTGCTGCTATGGAGGGGGAATGCAGCGAGAGTGGAAAGGGAATGGAATCGCGCTCGAACAGAAGTTGGCAACGTTGAGTCTTGAAAAATCTCTTTTTAACTAGCGCCAAGTTCATTTTGTATTAATTTTTTACATTAAAAGCCGCCATGTAACTTCGGCTTGCCAGTACGGTAGGTTTTAGTGGGGCGTATGCATAATATGATTGTAAGCAAATCTTCTAACATAATTCTTAACCACTTAGGTATATCCGATTGAGTTAAAATTTGTCAGGCGTACATAGATCGTTCGCAAAACGTTACATTTAACTTTTTTAATAAAAAAAAAATCAAAATTACAGATTTAAAATGGCAGACCATTTAATTTATAGTTCGATTTGGCTTAAAATAAATACCTAGGGATTAGTCACTGAATGTGAACACAAATGTAAATTTAAAGTTCAATTTGTTTCAAACCAAATGGACCTTTTGTATACGAAAGGAAAAAAAAAACAGCTTTAAATATCCTGCTTTTTACTTTGAATGTAAAATTAAATTATATAAAAATTATTAATTATAAGATTTTTTTCATATTTTTTCCTGATAATTGTAATATTTTTTAAGCTTCATTGTCTTCTTCCATTTTCGTTAAACTTTCCTTATCATCTCTAAAGTGATATAAAACAGATTTCGTGAAGAAATAATTACTCTCTAGCTAGTTTTTGAAAATATTTGTAATAATAGCAGACAGGGTGTTATTTAAGTATGTGGCCAAACTCCAAGGAGTGCTTCTTTAAGTGATTTTAAGAAAAAAAGTTCATATAAACATGGCTCCAAAAATGCATACTTTTTACGATACAGGGTGTCAAACTTTAAAAAAAAAAATGTTCGTAAATATCTCAATACTCTTTTATTCGATTTTGTTAAAATTTGGCAATTCTGTTTGTAATTACAGGAGGATTATTATCATTTAGAATAAAATTATTAAATCCAGTGGCGTCCCGGAAGACAGTCCAGCTAATATTTTTGACAAAAAAATTGCGCGCCACTGTCTTTTTTAAGTTATGTATTTTTTTCAAATTAAGCAACTACAAATACAACTATTTTATCTTCCGAGTTTTTCATATCTTGCTTTGTTTTCGATAAAAAAAAATAAAAACCACTATTGCATGTCCCCGGGACAATAAGAGTAAAAAATTTAAACTACTTACCAAACTATTAAGCAATTAAAATTACACGATAGTCCTGTGTTGAATTTTTTCGCATAAATTTTAAAATATTCAAATTCAAAACAGGACTTTCGTGTAATTTTAATTGCTTAATAGTTTGGTACTGGGTTTAAATTTTTTACTCTTTTTGTCCCGGGGACATGCAATAAAGTGGTTTTTATTTTTTTTTCTCGAAAACAAAGCAAGATATTAAAAAAACTCAAGAGATAAAATAGTTTTATTTGTAGTTGCTTAATTCGAAAAAATTTTAAAAAAAGTCAGTGATGCGCCATTTTTTTGTGAAAAATATTGATTGGACTGTCTTCCGGGACGCCACTGGACTTAATAATTTTATTCTAATTGAGGCTAAATTATCCTGTTATTACAAACGAATTGCCAAATTTCAACAAAATCGAATAAAAGAGTATTGAGATATTTACGAACATCCGATTTTTTTTTAAAAGTTTGACACCCTGTATCGTAAAAAGTATGCATTTTCGGACCCATGTTTATATGAACTTTTCTTCTTAAAATCACTTAACGAAGCACCCCTTGGAGTTTGACCACATACTTAAATAACACCCTGTACCTATATGTATTATACAGTGAGGACGTAAAGTCTGGAATAAATTCATTATTTAGGGAACGCTGAATGTTTTTTAAAATCGCTCGGACACGTCGATTTTGTTTTTTTAATACGCATTTTTTCAATATTTTTTATTATACAGGGTGTCTCCGAAAGCACTCTGCTTGGACCAACTTTAATTTTTTAAATGGGAACCCCCATTTTTTTTTTAATTTTAGGATTCTGTGCATAATTGTGAACATTTTTTATCTAACATGTCATTATGATTTATCGACAGTTAAAGTTCGAAAATAAATACAACAATTAATTATTTATCATTTTAATAAATGTTGAAAATGTTGCCCAAAGGTTAATTGGCAGTAACCTAGACGATCGAAAAATTCTTTCTGCACATTTCTGACAACTTCCGGACTGATTGACCGTATTTCTTAAACAATTTGATTCTTTAAGTCCTCCATGTCCATTGGCTTAGTTTGGAAAACTTTACCTTTAAGGTAACCCCACAGAAAAAAGTCAAGGGGGGTTAAGTCGGGAGACCTCGGCGGCCATTCAATAGCTTCCCCTCTTCCAATCCATCTATTTTCAAAAGTTCGCGCTTAATACTATTTTTGAAAATAGATGGATTGCAAGAAGGGAAGCTATTGAATGGCCGCGGAGGTCTCCCGACCTAATACCCCTTGACTTTTTTTCTGTGGGTTTACCTTAAAGGAAAAGTTTTCCAAACTAAGCCAATGGACATGGATGACTTAAAGAATCGAATTGTTCAAGAAATACGGACAATCAGTCCGGAAGTTGTCAGAAATGTGCAGAAAGAATTTTTCGATCATCTAGGTTACTGCCAATTAACGTTTGGGCAACATTTTCAACATTTATTAAAATGATAAATAATTAATTGTTGTATTTATTTTCGAACTTTAACTGTCGATAAATCATAATGACATGTTAGATAAAAAAATGTTCACAATTATGCACAGAATCCTAAAATTAAAAAAAAAAATGTGGGTTCCCATTTAAAAAATTAAAGTTGGTCCAAGCAGAGTGCTTTCGGAGACACCCTGTATAATAAAAAATATTGAAAAAATGCGTATTAAAAAAACAAAATCGACGTGTCCGAGCGATTTTTAAAAACATTCAGCGTTCCCTAAATAATGAACTTATTCCAGACTTTACGTCCTCACTGTATATAAAAATTGCATCTAACCAGGTATCATTGACCGTACTCCCACCATATAAACATTCCTTATTTAAAGGACTTATTTAATTCTAAATACATGTAGGGAAATGTATTTTTGTGTGCTTTATTTAGAACATAAGGAAATAAATATCCCAAATATCCTGTGAATCACCCCGTCCTAAATGGTTTTTACTTTACGTTCGCTGAGTGTTTCTGTTCGTCTCTCGCGGTCCTTTTTGGAGTATTGATTTTTCTCCTTTCGTCTGTGGCTGTAAAGATACCCCAGGGAAATTATTTTATTTCTTCAATACAAAGTCAAAATATTTTGCCAGCCAATCGTTTGGGTTATAAAAATTGGGAAAAAAGCTGATTTATGAAAATTATTTTGTTTTAAACGTGTTTTCGTAATAAACACCAATGCTTTGTTTAATTGGCTCACTTATTTGCTACTTTATGCTATACGATACAATTTAAATAGTCTGACAGCCTTGCAGAGATTGTAAGATTATATTAATGCAGTACCTAATAATTTGTTGGTTAAAATTGCATGCGGCCATCCCATCCATATTGATTTTTGCGCCCTCCTGCCCTCTGGTAGGTTATGTTGTATGGATTGATTTACGTTATTCCCGTTAGTAACATTGCTTCGTTTTAGGAATATTTGCTGATAATAAAATATTACCTAAGTAGTACTTAATTGTATTCGAAATGATGAATGTGTATGATGATGTATGAATGAATTGTAGTCTAATCATTTTTTTTCACGGATATTAAATTTAAAGACCATGTTTTTGGTGTTACTATGCTAATCTAATAGCAAATTTCTAGAAATTGGAAGGAAAACTGCGTCCTCGAATTTTTTATGAATTTAATAGGTAGCTAAATATCCCAAAATTTTTTTTTTAAAGCAGGATTTGCACTTTGCAAGAAATTTAAGTATGCCGATATTCTGTCAGTATAGCTGTCAATCAATCCATCTTATTCACTTTAGTCCCAGCACGTGGACGTTGAACAACCTTTTTTGACCTCTGGAAGTTTTTTAAAAAATGTGCAATTTTCTAATTAATTCTACCGAATTTAAATTAACCTCTTGCGGGGTGGGGTTACTGAGCTTTAAACCTCAGTACCCCACTAAGCGCTTTCCTGTGTGTAATTTTCGTAAGTATTTACTTTTTATCCAAAAAAGTTTTTTTTAAAAAAGTTTTTGACTCCGTTCTTTCATTTTAATTTCATTTTCTATTTTTACAGATTACCTCTGTGATAATTACTACCAATTTTATCCCACCAATGTCTTTTTGACAAAAACCTAAAAATGTTTTTAAAAATTTAAATAATCTTTGGCACTTTCTTTTTAGAAAGGTTTTTCTTCTTCCCCAGTTTTTTAGTTGGTTTAGACCACATTTACTGACTTCTCACATACTGAGTATGTTTTAAGTTTTATTAATTTTTTCATGTTATTGCTCTTTTACACATCCATTTTTTAATTCCATGAAAGCTCCATTAAGGCCCTTCACCATTTTCTCTTCTGCTAAAACCATCAGCACTATTTAAATACATTTTCTGTCTCCTGATGATGATGATTCTATTAAATTTTGTGGAGAAAGACTTAGTTTTTTCTTTCTTTCCAATAAAATAAATGTTTCATGTAAATAAACCTATTGATTTTTTTGCTATTATGACTTCTGGTAGCAAAGATTTTCTGGACAATTTAATAAAAATGCGATTTTTTTAACATGGACGCAGTTGGAAACATCGGTATATCATAGGTTTTAAAATTTTGATGGGTGCATAGATTGGTGTATCATAAATTCTGAAATAGTTTTAATGTTTTCAAGTGACTCTGGTCTTTGATGTTCGAGTTCCCTTCAGAATACCTTTTTTTAAGGATTAGGTGACCGACAGTGAAATTTCGTGAACCTTGGTTTTGGTATCTGATATTTTAATCGTTTTTGGAATGTCCATATCTTCCACGTTGTCAAGAGTCAAATGACAAAGCTCCTCTCTGCGGCAGGCACCAAATATTCCCACAATCGCAGCTACGTTTTTCAGAAGGTACTCATCATCCAGTGTACACTTCAAAAACTGTTCAATTTGGTTTCTCAAGTCAAGATCTTTAATTTTTTGAGTTGCTATATTTTCTTGTATTTCAAGCAAAAACCACAGCGGCGTTTTAAGAAGCTGACAGAATATTTTAAATTTCCCGTAAACAACTAAGCCAGCAATGGTTGTTAAGTTGACAAATACCAACTTCGATAATTTAAAACTATAGGCTTTCAACTTATTAAACATTCTAAAATTTTAATTTGTAACTGTGTTTGTATGATATTTGCGTAAATGTATTAAGAAGGCATGCATGTAAAAATTGGAACAATGCATGTGGATTGCAGAATGAGCGAAACGAAATTTTGACTTGAGTGCCTTAAAATTGTACTTGTACTTTTAACACTTATATTATAAATAACTATTTTTTGTCCTAAGCAGTGCAAAACAAAACAGTTTTTAACGAGTTTTTTTAAAAACATATTTTTCTCATCATTCACTGAAAAGTCCACTATTAGAATTTTAAATGTGTAAAACTATGTTGAAATAAGTATCGTTTGAAATTATAAGTTTTTCATGAAAGTAATCACCTTTACTTGCAAGCAAGGGCGTAGATTTTTTTTCTGGGAGGGGGTAAAACAACAATCAATATTTTTTGAGATTTAGGGAATGGGGTAATTACCCCCCTTACCCCCATCAATATCTACGCCCTTTTACAACCACTCAACTTAATATACGCACTTTCTGGACAATTTTTCGCCCAGAAAATAACGTTTTGTCGATCAAAACCGGCAAAAGATTTTTCCGGTCTCTGTTTTTTCATTTTTCCTATCGCTCTTTAATAACACAATCTACTTTGATTTCGTTACTATAATAACATTTTGATGTATTGTCGAGTGACAGTTCGTTGATTTTTAATTTGTTGTTTATGACAAACTTGTTTGGCGAGTGCGCAAATTTAAAAATATGAATTCAGATTTTGAATTATCCGACACGGAAAGTGAGATTTAAGAAGAAATTTTGGAAGTAGCAAGGAAAGCGACTTACGATATATTGCCAGTAACATCAAAAGCTCGTTACGAGAAGTAATACGACGCATTTAAAAATAATGTAAAATATAATAAAATAAAGAATTAAATGTATTTCGAAGTGTCGGTCTTAAAAAAAATATTGTACAGGGTCTTCCCACGAGGACTGAACAACATTTTTGAGCTTCCTTGTATTTAAAGAAAAATCCAAAATAGCCAATCGATGTACTTTTTCCTGCAGAATTCAAAAATGAAACCAAAAACTTATTTGAACTAGAAACAAAAGAGTTACGATATGGATAAGGTGTTTTTTAAATGGAACATAGCTTTTTTTATACGATTTTTGGAACAAGTGATTTTTTTTTTGTCCGTTCTGATTAAAATATTTAATATTGTGACAGCTATTTTTATTAAATTTTAATGTTTTATCCAGTATAATTTAACTTTAACCTGTTTGAAACATACACTAGGTAATAAAGGTATAATCACCTTTGAATCCTTCAAAGTCATTTCGGCAATATTATAGTAAATTTGTCAAATTTTTTGACTTTGAAGGATTCAAAGGTGATTATACCTTTATTACCTAGTGTATGTTTCAAACAGGTTAAAGTTAAATTATACTGGATAAAACATTAAAATTTAATAAAAATAGCTGTCACAATATTAAATATTTTAATCAGAACGGACAAAAAAAAATCACTCGTTCCAAAAATCGTATAAAAAAAGCTATGTTCCATTTAAAAAACACCTTATCCATAGCGTAACTCTTTTGTTTCTGGTTCAAATAAATTTTTGGTTTCATTTTTGAATTCTGCAGGAAAAAGTACATCGATTGGCTATTTTGGATTTGTCTTTAAATACAAGGAAGCTCAAAAATGAGCCCCTGTTCAGTCCTCGTTGGAAGACCCTGTACGTCACGCAACCGAAAATTAGTGTTTTGCAGGTCTCTCCAAGCTTCCAGGACTCGCCTACGGCTCGCCCTGGAAATGCTTGTCTCGACCTGAAAAACACTACTTTCCGGTCTTGTAACGTAAATTACTATTCCGTGTAAGGTGGATATTTTTAAAGCATGTTCCATGCATTTAATTTCCATTTACTAAAATATTATTTTTACCAACTAAGCTGTTTTAAAGTAAGAGACAGTAAAAGGAAAATCAATTTTCCTGACGTCACATTTATGCTCTATTAGAACTATGCATTTTTTAGAGTATTGATCGTTTTGCATACCCCCTATTAGCGTTTATTTTAAGGCTGAATTCCTTTAATTTTTAATGTTTTCGGGTTTTTTTAGAAGGAACTAAATATTTTAAAATAGCTTCGTTTGTACAAGCAAATTGTCAACCGATTCCAATGCGCATAATTAATATTATTTATAATTAATTTAAAGTTCCTAATTATATTTTATTCTATGATAAAAAGTCCCGTATTTCTACTAAAAACTTCAATACAATGTAGGCCAAAAATTAAGTTTTTATATGATCTGTAATATCCTCTATAAGGTTTGTAATAATAAGCTAACTAGTTAGCTATAGAAAAGAGTTAAAATGGTTGCATTTAATTTTTTTAAGAAATCGATGCTAGAAATATATTTTTTTTAAAAGTGCCCTCTATTATTAATCTCATGCATTAATTTTGATAATATTTATATAAACGCTGAATCAGGCTAAAACGTTCGTTAAAATAAGTCATAGTTTGTTAAATTCGGTCATCACAGTCCGAAATTACAGCCACTTTAAATTGTTACCCTTTTCAAAGCGGTAACCGCATGATAACTACAAAAAAATTGTTATTAATAAATTTATAAAGGACTCGCGTGTACCCGGCCTGCGTTGCAGCGCTTTCTCTGAGATAATAAGGCGAGTTCACCATCACGTCAAGATTTATAAATACAAACCCGAACAAACCTCTAAATTTATCAGTGTTTCTCTACAATATTATTCATGTATTATATAAAAACCTTCCTCTTGAATCACTCTATCTATTTAAAAAAACCGCTTCAAAATCCGTTGCGTAGTTTTAAAGATTTAAGCACATATGATAGGGGACAGACGGGCGACAGCGACTTTGTTTTATACTATGTTAAGATATTATAGAGCATATAAAAACTTAATTTCTGACCTTTATTGTATTGAAGTTTTTAGTAGAAATTGATTAAATTAATTCTTTAGTTATATTTTATAATAAATTTTGTACTCCAACAAAGTTGTAGCATGTATGGTTTGAAGATACAGCCGCTCGCCACCCTTCGTGGATGACCCTGTATATTGTTTATTCAGTGAGATAATGTAAACCTGTTGTAAGGCCCAAGACGAGGTGTTGCCCCCCCCCCCCCCCATTTTCCTCCACGTCGGTGTAAATAACACTGGCCCATTAACCCTTTAACATTCAGACAATGAAAATATTTTATATTTAAAACCGACAACATTTTTGGGATTGGTTTTAGCCGAAAATTTAAATTGGAATGGCCATATCCAGTATATTATAAACTCGATATTATTTCCTTTGGTATCTGTTTTGTCCAGAGCTAGATATTACATTCCTTTGAAATACTTTATACGTTCATTTGAAAACTTCCCACCTCGATTTTCCTGCTTTAAAATGAAAATGTGGAAAATCGCTCGTACCCGTCGATTTTTATTTCGAGGGGGACATCTTTTGCGTATATTGTCAATCTTGTTACTTCAAGCCCCTAGGAGGGGGGGGGGGGGTAAGATCTAAATCTTAAATGGATACCCCTATTTTATATAATTTTTTTGGATTCTGCATAAAATTCTGAACATTTTTTAATAAAAGCATTATTAGTCTATACTTAACAGTTTCCGAGATATTTACTCTTGAAAAATGACATTCTTGAACTTTGACAGCGTCTAGCTTTCTAATTGTACGTCTTAGAGCAAAACGGCTTACATGTCCCTATCTTCGATTTTTATTATCTCTCCAATAGTGTGAACTTTCGGTTAAACCGGATGTAGGAAATATAGTACTTCCGGTTTGACCGGAAGTTGACACTATTGAAAAGATAATAAAAATCGAAGATAGGGACATGTAAGCCGTTTTGCTCTAAGACGTACAGTTAGAAAGCTAGACGCAGTCAAAGTTCAAAAATGTAATTTTTCAAGAGTCAATATCTCGGAAACTGTTAAGTATAGACTAATAATGCTTTTATTAAAAAATGTTCAGAATTTTATGCAGAATCCAAAAAAATTATATAAAATAGGGGTATCCATTTAAGATTTAGATCTTACCCCTCCCCCTCCCTCCTAGGGGCTTGAAGTAACAATATTGACAATATACGCAAAAGATGTCCCCCTCGAAATAAAAATCGACGGGTCCGAGCGATTTTCCACATTTTCATTTTAAAGCAGGAAAATCGAGGTGGGAAGTTTTTAAATGAACACCCTGTATATATTTTTCATTAATATATTCAAAATTACAATACTTAACTTCTTCATGGGGATATGCTTGTTTATCAAACTTAAAACCATTACAAAAATTGCAAAATAAAGTTATTAAGTGCATACACAAATTACCACATTTAGAAACAACCGTTAATCTACAGTGTGTGTATAAAGTCTGGAAACGGCTTAATAACATCACAATTTACTGGCCGATTTAAACCAAATTTGGTACAGTTGTGTAAGAGGATCTAACGCACCGAATGACGATATTGGCGTTGTTGCCAGCTTTTTAGTTTGTCTGGAATTCGAACGAATTTTATATTTTTAAATATAACACCCAGTATATTTTTACATTTTTAAATTCCACATAAAATTATAATTATTTTTTATTAAATGCATTATTAGTCTATACTTGATAGTTTCCGAGATATTGACTCTCGAAAAGACATTTTTGAACTTTGACAGCTTATAACTTTCTAACAGTACGTCTTAGAGCAAAACGGCTTACATGTTCCTATCTTCAATTTTTATTATCTTCCCAAAAAAATCAACTTTCGGTTAAACCGGATGTAACTCGAAAGCAGGAAATATAGTTGTCAGCTATCAAACTATACCAGTAAAAAGTAATTTCGGAAAAAAAATCGCTTTTAAATGACGGAATGGAATAATAAAATATAACAATTTTCCAAAAAATATCAGAAAAATTGGCAACTTTTAAAAAACAATTAAAGAGATATTTACTAAATTAAATGATACTATTTTTTTTATTGATTTTATTAATGAATTAAATTGGATTAACTTCCATTTTTCTATTGTTATTTTTGAAGATTATTACTAGTACAGACTATTCATACATTTGTTCTTCGGCGTCGGTCCCCATATAATAATTATTTCTTTTTAGCCAAAGACCAGAGGAAAAAAGAACTTTTTTCAAATATAGTAATTTCTTATTTCTCCTAACAATAAAAAAACATTTCCTATAAACGTATGGCGGAAATAACAAAATTCAATATTGCTACAAAATTTCTAAATATATAACCCCATTATTTTGTTTGCAAACAAGAATGTTAATCCAAATAAGAACCGGAGAACAAACATTATATTTTGTGTTAATTTAGATTATCTGTTTATTAAATCAATATTAATTTCACTAAATTGTTGACTTCTACATCAGAATAATATGGAATATATGAAATAAAGAAATAAAGTTTGCTTTGTATAAAAAAAAATATTCACAAATATTCGGTCCTAGTAATAGAACATCAAAATATTCGGGTAACAGCATTTTTTTGTTTATTGTTTGTTGCAATCAACAGTCGCATTCATATTTTGAAACATAAAAAGTAACTAGAAAAATCCCATATTTCCATATAAAACCTATACAGAGTGGACCAATAAAAAGGGAACGAGGCAGAATTCTCCTATTTATCGCCCCGTAGGAAAAAATCGCTTGGACCCGTCGATTTTTATTTCAAGGGGGACATCTCTTGTGCATATTTTCAATCTTGTCACTTTATGTCAAAGTAATTGGGGAAAAATAAAAAAAATTGTATTTATAATTTATTACAGACCTGGTAAAGCATGTTTCACGAAAAATGCAATGGCAATGTCGGCCCCATTGTGTCGACAAGAGCTTGGTAATAAACAAGTGAAGTATAAAGGGACGGACTGTAGATAATTATGTAGATATTTAATTTATATAATTTAATAAGGATGAGTTTTTAGGGAAAACAAGTAATGATATGATTATATTAATGTAATCAAATGAAATAACATTTTTTTAAAATTTAATTTTAATCCAACATCGAGGTCGCAATCTTTTTTTTCGATTAGAACTCTTAAAAAAAATTACGCTAGTCATATTTATTTACATTTATAATGTCATTTTATAGGTAGTTCTGTATAACATTTTTTTAAAATATTACTTCTTCGCTTCTTTCTAGATTTAATGGGATTTGACGCGATTCTTTTCGCTGTAGTCAGAGGTATCTTAGTCAAATCAGACGTTTCAGTCGCAGCAGCACTAGCATTAAGTCCTCGGTTGAGTAAAGAAGTAGGGGAAGGTGGGCTACAGTGTCACACAAAAAACATTTTGATTAATAATTTTTTTATTTGTCAAATTAAAATAACAATTTAATTTTGTTTAGGTTTGGTGATGTTTAGCAACTAATTTTCGGAGCGTCTGTTGCCCTAAATATATAGGTTTTTTATAAAAAAAAATAATTATCTCTACACGTGTCGAATGTAACACCGTACCCCACTAGCGGGGCACTCTGTTACACAAAGGGGGAAACAATGTTAACGTTTCAAATAAATTTAGATTACCTTCACTAATAGTGCTCTTTTTATTCAGAACATTTACAAATACAAAAAAATAACAGGTAAAGAAATAAACATCAGTCTAAACAATAAAAAACAAGTCAAAACTCAGACAGAATCTCAAAATGTAATGATTTAAAAAATACAAACTCAAATGTTTCAATTTAGAATATTTAAATTAGTATCAAATAACAAAGAAGTGTACACATTAAACACTATTTTAATTCATTATAGTATATGTGGAAATCAACAGAAAAAATTAACATTTCTGATCTTCTATTATTGTTTTACATGTAACACTGTTCCCCCAGTATAGTGTGGAACTCTGTGCCCCAATCGCATTTTTACCAAAAATATGCTAGTTTTTAGGAAACAATTTTTTTTTTGGTTATGTTTTACATGGCATGCTAATCTACAAACATGTTCCTTAAACATGATACCATAAAGTTTACGATATATTATTGTCAAGAAACACAAGACAATTGTAAAACAGTATAAAAAATTTACTTTTTGACTAAAAAAATATAAAAAACTTACTTGGGTGGTATAAACAATTCACATTTCACCACGCGTTCGGATAATTGAAGGTAATAGTCTTAACTGAAAGTGGCAATTATTCCAGCGCCGTATTGCTTCGCGTAAGTTTATAATTCCGAATATAACACTGTACCCCGTGTAACACTGTGTCCCTCCTTCCCCTATATACTCTTTTTACGATTTCCCTAGCATCGAGAGATAAATGCATTTTCTTCGCTGCAACACTAGAAGAAGCACCATCAATGTTTTTCCACGGACGCCACATACTGTTTTTTTATACGTTTGGTAAAATGATATCGGTAATACAATAAAACTTCCAGCAAGAAATAAAAACTAACAAATTTTACCACAAAAAGGTATTTAAATATAAATTAAGCAACCCAACCTACCCCTATATTTACAATAATTATAATTCTTACAATCCGGTCCTTTGAAATAATTATACCAAACGGTCATAAATAATGGGATCGCCCCAAGTACTTTTACTGCAGTCATTAAGTCGTATCCATTTTTCGTGAAACATGCTTTACTATCTTGTAATATCTATTGTTTTGTTATGTTTCTCCCACATTTTTATACAGGGTATACAGAAAAGTAGGTTAAAATCGAATTTTCATCCGACCGATTTGAAACTTGGGTGACATGGAGAGAACAACAAATCGAACAATTTTTTTTGTGACATTTTTATACATGGTGGACCATAAAGAGGTTAGTGTAAAACCCATAAATTTCAAAAATTGTCAAATTCGACAGATAGATAATTTGAACACCTTTAAAATGATGCCCCATTTAAGAATTAAGGGTTGAAGCTTGCCCCCCCCCAAAGGGCTTACCTTTACAAGACTGAAAAGATGCCCCCCTCGAAATAAAACTCGACGAGTACAAGCGATTTTTTCTACCGAGCGATTAATAAGAGATATCGGCATTTCCATTGGCCCACTCCGTATAAAAAATAGTTTTGCGTCATATAAATACCACAAGTGTATGACTTCAATTCATCATGGCAAACACACAAACGAAAATTCCCCTTTTACCTAATTTGACCAGTGCGATTTTTCTGTATCAAATTTATATGCGGTGCAAACATATTTTTCGTTTTCTCCAAAAAGCGGCCAAATAATTGAGGTAAGTTTTAAGTTAAAAAAAATTGATAAAAGCAAAATACGAAAATTTTTCAAATTTGCTCATATTTCTTTTTCTGCTTTTATTAATTTATGAATTAAACCTTTTTTAATGTAAAACTGTATGTAATTATGCTCCAAAGATAGATATTCGACCGATTTTTGGATAAAATGAAGAAACGTCGAAATATTGATCAAAATACAAAATGGCGAATGCGCTACTAAAGGAAATCCCGGAAAAATACAATAAATTAAAACCGCGACCAATTTTATACTCTAAATATCTAACATAAGTACTTCCAATTTTCAGAAAATGTACAGTGCGCTTTGTATACACGCGCGGGTCATTTGGAAGAATTTTAAAAATTTAATTATAGTTTTTCAAAAAAAGAAAATACTTTAACGATATTTTCCGGCCTTTTCCTTAAATTTTTAGAACCATCTGCAGAGTAATATAAAACAATGATGATTATGATTGCCCCAAGCCTATTTGCCTTATTTTTAGCATTTTAAATAATAAATTTTGTTAAAAATGGCACCAGTTCGTCTACTAAGGTTTGCGTCGTAACCTTTTCCTGTTTATCCAACATTACTGAATTATTTTTTCTATTGATTTTCCCTTATTTTAATATTCATCTTAATTATAAGCATCTGCCTACACGATTAAATGAGTACTTCTTTATCTAATTAATTTATCTTTATGTTTTTACGAAGGTAATGACCACAATTTAGGCTGTTTTTGGATCATAATAATTATTAAAGACTGTTTATGTTATATTTCTATATATAAAGCAATCTACAACATTGATCTGTTTTGGATACCACAAACCCTGAAAAGACATTTAATTATTTTTATGTCATGTCATAAAGATAACAGAATAATCCATACCTACTGCCTTTTAAACGTCCACCTCCCTCTTGCGGTTAAAGCTTTTATGTTGCCAATTGTTATAGCTCGCACCGCCAGAGGGCGCGAGCGCAGTAACATTAGCGCCCGATATTGACCCGAGGGAGTGACGTCCGCACAACAATGGGGGTTTGAAAGGGTAATCGAGATAAAAAGGATTTTTTGGTTAGGTTCAAAAATACAACCAAAATACTGCTTGTGTGCCCGATTTATTCTACTCACTACAGCTAAAGATACATTTAAAGCCACTATCGATTTATGGGGGATGTGCTGTGTGCAAAAATTTAATAAGTTTGTGGAGCGCTTCAAAGGCACAATCAATAAGTATAATCTAGAAAAAAAATAGGATAACTAATACAGAAAAAGATCTAATTGTTACAATTAAAACAGTGACCAATTTTCTACTCTAAATATCTAAAATTTAACAGTTAGTGTCTAATAGTCTACGAAAGCTCATAAAGTTCCCTGATGTAAAACGAAAATCCGTAACAAAATTGCTGCTGAACAGGACACTTTAGCACTGATGTTGATGTGTTGATGATGATGATGATGCTGGTGGTAAGGCCTTAGCTCTGGTTATGTCCCGCTGCAGCAGTATCTTAAAATAGTACTGCTGTGACAGGACAATATCAGAGCCGTCGGCCGCTGCTCTGATTGCGGGCAATGGTGGCAAGATAGAGACATCAGCTATTAGCGAGAATAAGCGCGCCGCGACGCGACCCAAGCGACGACTGAGAGGCGTCGAGGGTGCTGCGCGTTCCACCCCGACGGCGCTCAATGGCCTCCATGGCAACGGGTGCGCCCCGACGTTGTCACGTTTACCGTTTTTTTGCTCGAGGTAATCTTTTTCAAACAATCGTCGGAATTAAAAGCTATTATGTTTTTAGGAAACGAGAAAATTTCGAATTTGGAAATATCGACGGTTAAAACAAAATTGATTTGAATGTCCGTAGACGAGGAAAACGCTTTGAGGGACATAAAATATATTTTTTTTAAATTGTTTTTCTTGATAAGATTTGCTTTGATAAGATTTTAAAGCGACTTTTTCTACAAAAGTACCAAAAAACCCATACTGTATTGAGATTATTCGAAAAAACAATTAATTTCGCCCAATTAGATACTTTAAAGCACAAGTTCTCAAACTTATTTCGCCCACTGCCCATTTTGACAATAAACATTTTTCTATTATATCTTTGAATTGAACACTTATCTTATGTGAAGGATGAATCTGATGCACTCGTCAATTTTTTGATATCTTTCCTAGTTTAGCTCCCTTTTTTAGGAAGACGATAAAAAACTGAAAATTAATGGAAATCGAATCGCTGCGCCACAGAAACCGTAGAACTGCCAATATATTTATCAGTAAGACATATTTTTTTGCTAGTTTTCAATCTGCCTTCGCCTTAATTTTCTATGAACCTTCAATATAAATTTATAACAAAATTAACTAGAGACATCATATTATGGACTCAGTATGGACTATTTCTTCAAGTTGAAAATTAACTATCTTTGATTACAATGTAAGTAATGCTATATGTGGTCTATTCTAATTTAAACAATTTTTTTTTATCAAAATATCAGTTACAATAATAGTTGTTTGGTAATTTGTCAGAATTCGATCAAAACGAGAAAGATTTGAGTGTGTTGGTTCTTTGGCCAGTAAGTTTAATTAACATCATGACGTTGAGGAAAAATCTATTATATTTTCATCATTGAAACAATACTTTCTTTTAAGGTCATATTTTTCATAGTTACATTTTATTCATAAAGGCTATTGTTTTACTTCAATGAAAGCCAATGTTATAAGGGAGCAGTAAGCAACTAACAGAAATCTTACACGATCAACACCAAGCATTGCCAAATTTTATAAAATGCCACACCTACAATGCTGTGTGTGCACTGGAGCTCTCCACTTTACCTTTCAATTACAATTGGTACAAATTATTATTTATTCCGGGCTGAATAACGTCCCTAACACATTAATTCCTATCATTTATCAAATTTTTTGGCCCGTCGCATCCCTATCACGATGGACGCGGCAACGCCGCCCCGCCAGCAGCGCCGGCCGCGCCCCACATCACTAATGCATGTGCACGTGTGTCGCGCGCCTCCAAGAGGGAGAAAATATTGATCCTTACCTTTCTGTTGACCGGATGGAGGAGTAACTCCGTCAGCTCGCCCTGCTGCTTGCTCTTGAACCCGTTCCTGCTCCTACGGATAAATCGTACATGGATATCACTCGAAAATGGCGTTGTCTCGTATCTACTGACCTCGGCAATTTTAGTATATGTATAGGAACATGAGCACATAATTATTCTAAAAATAGATCTTTACGATATATCGTAAAGTTGACAATTTTTTTACAACTAACTAGACAACTTCGATTGGAGCATAAAAATAATGTACTTACAATCAAAGTTGTATGGTTAGTAACTCACGAGCTAAGCTATAATCGTGTCGCTTTGATTGTGATAAAACTATTTATGCCAATGTCATTGTTATAACACTTTAGCCCATTTATGACATACCTATATTGCTAAATTGCTAAATATTATAAACAATGTTTAATTTAAAGCTAAAGTTTAACCTTGTCAGTCTGTATTAGAAACCTCTAGACGTTATTGTACATAAATATTCACATATTATTCCTCTTTTACAAGATGATATAAGTGAGATTTATTGTTTATAATATGATATATATGATAATATGAGCTCAGCTAACTGATTGATACATAACGCAATTTCACAGAAATTATTTACTCACAATTCCGGTGGCCCTGTGAGCTTAATTCTTGATTTATTTATTAAATAACTTTGATTGTAAGAAAATCTCTACGGTCAATGTCATTTAGGTTACAGTCGAGGTTACAGTCAAAGGGTCAAAGTCTGGTTAGTTGATTATCTTGAAATCTCTTTGCAACCTAGCAAGCGGACTTTTATTTATTTAAAGTAATTTAGGGACTACGTTGACCTATTTTATTATTAATAACTTTATCATTAAAACATAGAATCGGTGATTTTTGTTGAAAATAGTATGATTGTTGTTATGCTTATTTATATCCCCGCAGTGACTTATTATATTTAATTGGATAACTTAATGGATGTCTTAGAGACACTATATACTTTTTTTACACTGGCCGCCAGTAAGCTGCTCTACGAAGAATATAGCACCGGTCGCTTTCTTATCTTTTTTTTAAATTTTATTTAGGTTGCTGCGTATTTTCCTACAAACCCATATTTCCTAGTAACAAAAATATATTTTTTTAATTAAAAATAATATTAATAATAATAAGTTTATTTAATAATTTAATAATATAATAAATATGTTTATGTTGTTTTATTCTTCAATAAAGCTGACCTTGTTAGGGGCAAATCTTATTTTTTGTTTTAGTATGTAAAATCATAAATATGCATTAAAAATCAAGTTTTAAAGTAAAAATATTAATTTATAGTATAAACGCAGCTTTTTTAAAGAAATATACTACCTATAATAAAATTATTAATTTATAACTTTTAAGTAAAAAATATGACTTATATAAATTATTCAGAACATTATTAATTAATTAAAGGATTTCTAAAAATATTTTCAAATTGCCTGCTTAGTTGCTATTAGTTTACGGCAGAATGCCATGAAGCTTTAATTAGTAACGTTAATTAACTATCATCCATATCTCAGTTTACTGGCAGAAAGCCTTATACATTACTTAAAGTAGTGGAGCTATGTCGTAATACTTTACAAATGTCCTGCCTTATTAATAACGCCTCAAAATGAACTTAATTTTAATGGAAATTCCTATAGCTGTCCCCACACTTGACACCAAATTTACTTTTAAAGCTCTGAAAGTAATTATTTTTTTATTAATAAGATAATTTGTTTACAAATTATTAGTGTCCGACCGAAACAAGATTTTCAGCCGAAACCGAATCTTCGGCCTTGGTCTCAGTCACCGAAACTTAAAAATTTTATTGTATTACTGAAATTTAATTTATTTTATACAGTGTGACCAGTAAAGTCCGCATCATATACAGGGTGTCCCGAAATTAGCGTGCAATATTTCTAGGGCGTAAACTATATCCAAAAATATGACAAAAATGTCCTATAAACATACCCCGAGAAATTCTCCTTTAGGGGGCTAGAGCCCCTCAAAGAGGGTCGGGAAGGAAGCCTTTTTTTTATAATAGTATGGAAACCCTTAAAGATAATGACATGAAAATTGTTACGTGCCTTACAACCGATAAGTTGTACATAACAGTTAGTTTAGAGTGAAAATATTTCTTCCAGTGGCGTCGCACGGAGTGGGGCTGAGTGTAAATAGTATGCTATATTTTTTATTTCTAGGATTTTTAAATTTTAAGTACAATAGTTTCAGAACCTCGAGTTTTTTCTTTAAAAAAGTACCCCTTGTTTTATTTCGATAGGAGGCACCGTTTTCAAGTAAAATTAATTTTAAAATAAAACGTATTTTTCAAAAGAAAGGTTAGTCCATATGAGTTCAGGTAAATCCGAAAGTTAGCTTGCAATATTCCTAGGGCGTAAAGTACATCAAAAAATATTACAAAAATGTTCTATAAACATACCCTCAGAAATGCTCCTTTAGGGGACTAGAGCCTCTCAAAGGGGGGCAAATTTTTTATCCTAATAGCATGATGTCTTTGAAATGATCCATTTTCTATTAAATTTCGATGGACCGTAGCAAATATTCTACGGCTAGGTATTCTTCTATGCGGGAATCGCATCCTGTACTCTATTACAGCGGCAGTAGAACTACCATTACAAAATCCATACACAAAATGAATATCTGAGTTCTCTGTTGCCCCCTTTTGAGAGGCTCTATTCCCCTAAAGGAGCATTTCTGAGGGTATGTTTATAGAACATTTTTGTAATATTTTTGGATGTACTTTACGCCCTAGGAATATTGCACGCTAACTTTCGGATTTACCTGAACTCATATGGACTAACCTTTCTTTTGAAAAATACGTTTTCTTTTAAAATTAATTTAACTTGAAAACGGTGCCTCCTATCGAAATAAAACAAGGGGTACTTTTTTAAAGAAAAACTCGAGGTTCTTAAAATATTGTACTTAAAATTAAAAAATCCTAGAAATAAAAAATATAGGATAATATTTACCCTCAGCCCCACTCCGTGCGACACCACTGGAAGAAATATTTTCATTCTAAACTAACTGTTATGTACAGTTTATCGGTTGGAAGGTACGTACCAATTTTCATGTCATTATCTTTAAGGGTTTCCATACTATTATAAAAAAAGACTTCCTTCCGGACCATCTTTGAGGGGCTCTAGCCCCCTAAAGGAGCATTTCTCGGGGTATGTTTATAGGACATTTTTGTCATATTTTTGGATATAGTTTACGCCCTAGAAATATTGCACGCTAATTTCGGGACACCCTGTATAACTATTCGAAATTTGATTTTGTCATAAAGTTCTGCTTCGACCGAGATGAAAATTAAGCAAAAAAATAGTAGTCACGTGATTCGCATTATCTGTCAAATTTAAGTTTTCTCCAAAAAATAATTCAAAAGTAGGGTTATTTCTGAAAGTATCGAAAAAGTTATTAGAAAATGTTTTTTTAAATGCAGTTTCTAGCCCACATAAAAAATTTCAGCTGCATAAGATTATTTAGATTTTTTTACCTATATTTTGTAAATTGCACCACTTTTGCAAAATAAGACTCAACGCAACCTACATAAAACTTCTTGGTTTTGACAATGCTTTATTTCAGATACATTTTCTTCAAAGTAGAGTTATATTAACCCATTTATTCCCAAGGGTAGAAACATCAGAAAAATTTAACAATTGTGTTTATTTTATTAATTAATTTAGCTTCTAGAAAGATATTTCAGTGCAATTTTTTTTATTTTTCTTTTCGTTTTTAAAAACTTGGGGGTTGCAAAAACGCATCACTGGGACAATAAATGAAAATATTTTTTTTGTGTTTCTTTTTACCTCTTTATTTATATAAAAAAACAACTACATAATAAATAAACCAAACCTAATTTAACACTCAAATAAAAAAAATATCGAAAAAAGGAAGTGATAAAAATATATTTAAATTTTTAAAGTGTTTCCACTTCAAGTTCACCTATAGCCTCCTCCATGGCCTCTACTAATTGTTTTTGAGTAAAAAATCGTTTAAAAGACATTTTAAACACTATCAACTTTAGTACAAACCGCAAACTCAAGCTAAACTGCAGAAATAATGAATTTTGTTTCTAATCTTTACTTGGGTTTTGACGGGTTTTAACACGAAAATGACCGAGTTTTGTTTATGTATTATCCCAGTGATGCGTTTTCGCAACGCTATATTTTATTGTATTTTTTTATATAACGTTACTTCAAAATTTATTATGTAACCCATTTATCGTAAAGAAGTAGGTCCATACTAAGAGAATATATAGCTATTTTTTTTTAAATAAAATTGTATATATTTTTAAACAATTTTCTAAATAAACAAGAAAAAAAACTTTTTTTTTGGAAATTTAGGGCACGGTATTTTTTGTTTGTTTTAGTAAAACTTAAAATGTATTAGACTTTTATTAAATATTTACCCTTGTTTTCTTTAAATAAATGTTAAAAAGTAAAAAAAAAAAATTTTAAAAGGCAAAAAAAAAATATTGATTAAACACTGGGAATAAATGGGTTAAAGGTGTGTTTTTCTACTAAATCAAAATGGGCTATTAAAATTTGGTCGCATGTGATGCTAAGTTTATTTGCTTTTGACCCTGTACAAGGTAACTTCATAAAATAGGTATTTTTGAAGACGTAGTTTGTGTCTGAAAGTAATATACCTTAATATTAAGACAAAAAAGAACACGGTGCTATCAGTAAAGTGTTCATTAAGTGGAAAATAAATTTTAGTGGAGGGTAAAAAAGCAAAATTATAGTAGCTGATAATTATCAACTAGACTTCGCCCTTTAAGAATTGTAAATTATAATTTATATTCTTAATAAAGATTATTATTATTATTATTATTATCTTCTGCAGCTGAAATTTTTCATGTGGGCTAGAAACTGCATTTAAAGAAACTTTCTCTTATAACTTCTTTCGATATTTTCAGAAATAACCCCACCCCACCTTTGAATTCTTTTTTGGAAAAAATTAAAATTTGACAGATAATGCGAATCACGTGACTACTATTTTTTTGCTTAATTTTCATCTCGATCAAAGCAGAACTTGATGCCAAAGTCAAATTTCGAATAAAGCTATTAATAAAAAAAAATCCCATATGATGCGCACTTTACTGATCACACTGTATAGGACGAGATCGATCTTGGGAACGGATTGAACTCTTCCCACACTAAAAAAAAGTCGACAGAAAAAATCTATTATTTATATAGAAAAAACACTGCCTACGAACCCACCCAAAGTTAGCCGAACGGTGGGCGACAATTCACGAACACTAAGGTTCGGCCGGTTTTTGGCCGAAACCGAAACTGTCACCGAAACTAGATTTTTTGGCCGAAACTAGCCGAAACCGAACCTTCGGTCGGTCTCTACGAAATTATTAAATAAGTTGGGTTATAATTAGGGTTGTGGATTTGACCGGTCAATTTGTTTTTGGTCAATTGACTGAAATAATTTAAAATTGCAGTGGATGAACCTAACTATACTTGCCAAATTTCTTATTTTGTATTTTGGAAAAAATTAATTTTTTATAACAAGTTTTGCTTGTTCTGAAAAGTCTATTGCCATACCTAAATTTTATACAGGGTGGTCAAATGGATGATATAGTTAGGTCCATCCAGGTACACATTCTATAAGTGTATATATCAATAGTTGCTCCACAGTAGATACATTTCCCTTTTACTTTGTTTTCTTCTCTTATTTCGGTAAAACAATTCCAAATTTTGGTTTTGGACTTCCCCAAACTCATCGTAAATGCGACGTCGCGTCGTTAGTTCACAAAAATGCAATGCAAGTGCAAACCCTAACTCTGGCAAATACGAAATGAAAATAAATAGACTGAGAAGGAAATGTCTATGAAAAGGGTATAAAAAGAGAGTAACAATAACTTCTCTATTTCTATCCTTCATTGTGATTGAATCCGTTCCAGGAACCACTAATAAACGAGGGGGATTCCCAGAATCAGGTGTTATTGTTTTCTTAAATAACGGCTCTATAATGATACACTAACTAAACATTATCCTGGGTGGTAGGAGGTAATCTGGACAGATCACAAATGCATAAATAATAAAATAAAATTGATATATTTTGACCGAATTTGACCGGTCAAATACGTTATGGTCAATTGACCATGCCCAACTCTAATTATAATGTAACAAAACTTACGCAGCCGAACCAATATCATAAGTAGAACAAACCCGTCCGGGAAGTACCCACTTAGGCTTAGCCGGGAAATTCAAAACCGTCAGGGAAGTAGACTACAGCCTACGGCTCGTCCTGAAATCTCGTGTACTCGTCCAAAAAACAGTATTTTCCGAACTTGTTACGTAAAATTATTATGAATATTTGCGGTTTTCTTTAAAAAATGTTCTCTCAAAGTAAATTTAGAACGTTTTTAAACAAACAGTTTGGAAATTATTTTTTTGCTGGCTTATAACGTAATTAGTCATTTTCCTGATTCATATTAACGTTAAGAGCCACCTTCCGCAGACACCCGGTATATTATAAAACAAAAGACATTATTATCCTGTTCAAGTTTACTGGAAAAATAATTAATTTTACAAGTTAATTAACTAGCTGCTCTATCTCGGTTTAGTGGGAAAAGGTCACGTCTTTGTTAAGGAAAATAATGAAGCTGTTTAGCTTCAGTTTACGGCTACATATTTTTATTAATAAAACGGTTCTCGCGTCTATATCGGCCGAGTTTTAATCGAAATTCTATACCAACCCCACACCTGCCACCAGTTATAATGGATAAGAAAATTTCATCGTTTAACATGAATATTGTGAAAAATTACAACGTTTACAAATTTATATTTTATTTTTACTATGCTGGACATAGTTTTTTGCAAGTACAGCAACGACCGTGTAAATATTCTCTTTTTAAGGAATTTTAATATGTATTTATCTAAGTGCCGTTTTACACAGACGTAATTTTAACACAAATTTTGTGCTAAAATTTATGATAAATTTTATTAGTAAAAATTTATAACAAAAATAATATGTACAGGGTTATCCAACCAAGACTAGACAAGGCGATTTTTTGACTTTTCCTGTACTTTTATAAAAAAACTGAAATAGCCATCTTAAGTCATTTTCTCCCGCGAATTCGAATATCTTCAGCAAAAAACAATTGAACATCAAACAAAAGTACTAGGGGTCACTTTGATATTTTTTTAAATGGAACACCCTGTATATTTTTACATTTTTAAATTCCACATAAAATTATAATTATTTTTTATTAAATGCACTATTAGTCTATACTTCATAGTTTCCGAGATATTGACTCTCGAAAAGTGACATTTTTGAACTTTGACAGCTTATAACTTTCTAACAGTACGTCTTAGAGCAAAACGGCTTACATGTCCCTATCTTCAATTTTTATTATCTTCCCAAAAAAATCAACTTCCAGTTAAACCGGAACAACTATATTTCCTTCTTTCGAGTTACATCCGGTTTAACCGGAAGTTGATTTTTTGGGAAGATAATAAAAATTGAAGATAGGGATATGTAAGCCGTTTTGCTCTAAGACGCACTGTTAGAAAGTTATAAGCTGTCAAGTTCAAAAATGTCACTTTTCGAGAGTCAATATCTCGGAAACTATGAAGTATAGACTAATAGTGCATTTAATAAAAAATATTTATAATTTTATGTGGAATTTAAAAATGTAATAATATACAGGGTGTTCCATTTAAAAAAATATCAAAGTGACCCCTAGTACTTTTGTTTGATGTTCAATTGTTTTTTGTTGAAGATATTCGAATTCGCGGGAGAAAATGACTTAAGATGGCTATTTCAGTTTTTTTATAAAAGTACAGGAAAAGTCAAAAAATCGCCTTGTCTAGTCTTGGTTGGATAACCCTGTACAAAATTACATGGAATTTTGATGTGTATGACACAGTAACAAATTTGGATGCAATTTTTGCAAGAAATCATGGGCACTAAAGACCAGTGACGCATTATTAAATGTCAATGTCAAATTATATCTAACACAGCTTTTCGGTACCTAAATAAAGTAATTTGTAAATTTATATGTGTCACCAGTAAAGTCCGCATCATATGGGATTTTTTTTTATTAATAGCTTTATTCAAAATTTGACTTTGGCATCAAGTTCTGCTTTGATCGAGATGAAAATTAAGCAAAAAAATAGTAGTCACGTGATTGGCATTATCTGTCAAATTTTAATTTTTTCCAAAAAATAATTCACAAGTGGGGTTATTTCTGAAAATATCGAAAAAAGTTATTAGCAAAAGTTGTTTTAAATGCAGTTTCTAGCCCACATGCAAAATTTTAGCTGCATAAGATAATTCTGATTTTTTACCCATATTTTGTAAATTGCATCACTTTTGCAAAATAGGACTCAACGCAACCTACATAAAACTTCTTAGTTTTGACAATGCTTTATTTTAGATACATTTTCTTTAAAGTAACGCCATACTAAATGTATGTTTTTCTACAAAATCAAAATTGGGCTATTAAAATTAGGTCGCATGTGATGCAAAGTTTATATATAAGTTTTGAAAACGTATTTTGTGTCTGAAAGTAATACACGTTAACGTTATTATAACATAGCTTAATAATAAATTATAATATAGGGTTTTAAATTAAATCGTTGAAAAAAGATAAACTTTACGTTGTTAAACTAAAATTTATTTTCCACTTAAAAAACACTTTCCTGAAGACATTGTGTTCTTTTTTGTCTTAATATTAAGGTGTATTACTTTCAGACATAAACTACGTTTTCAAAAATACTTATTTTATGAAGTTACCTTATACAGGGTCAAAAACAAATAAACTTTGCATCACATGCGACCAAATTTTAATAGCCCAATTTTGATTTTGTAGAAAAACACACCTTTAATATAACTCTACTTTAAAGAAAATGTATCTGGAATAAAGCATTGTCAAAACTAAGAACTTTTATGTAGGTTGCGTTGAGTCTTATTTCGCAAAAGTGGTGCAATTTACCAAATATGGGTAAAAAATCAAAATTATCTTATGCAGCTAAAATTTTGCATGTTGGCTAAAAACTGCATTTAAAACAACTTTTTCTAATAACTTTTTTCGATATTTTCAGAAATAACCCCACTTTTGAATTATTTTTTGGAAAAAATTAAAATTTGACAGATAATGCGAATCACGTGACTACTATTTTTTTGCTTAATTTTCATCTCGATTGAAGCAGAACTTGATGCCAAAGTCAAATTTCGAATAAAGTTATAAATAAAAAAAATTCCATATGATGCGGACTTTACTGGTGACACTGTATTGTAAAAACTTGACTATTTGTTTTATACCTATCAGCAAATGTGGATTTAATTTCATTTATTGTAATTATTGGTTTAATTGTTTTTAGAACAAATAGCACTTCTTCTAATGCTTTTTGCCGTAAATGTTTATTCATATATTGTTTTGTTTTCACTGCGTATAAACAGGGGTGTTTTTGATATTCCTCTATTAAAACAATAACTTGTTCTCTGGACCAAGATATCTTTTATGTTCTTTTAAACTGAAAAATGATAAAACACACGGAAATAGTAAATCTAACCTCCGAATGCCAATTTCAATCAAACGTAACCTTTCTTTTTCGGCTTTTCTTAAAATATTTTGACAAGTGTTATTTTAAATTACTGCGCATATTTTTGCGCACTTTTATTAATTTTTTTGATAAAATATAGAAATGTTTCTATATTTCCGTAAAATATTATAATATTTTTCTAATAAAATTTGTAAAGTGTGTATGACACGTTAAAATTTAGTTGTAAACAAATTTCTGCTTAAATTTATCGTCAAATTTGCTACTGTGTAAAACGATACTTACAAACAATATTAGCAAGTAAATTTAATACTTACATGACTATCTCAGTTCTCTCAAATCCTTTGATGGTACAAAAAGCCATCCAACAGCAATCCAGGACTACTAAGCAAGCGACAGGAAGTACCTTAAATTTTAAAAATATCTTATGTTCATTTAGTCTACGTCAGTTAGAATCATATGAAAATTTTTTTTATTATCAATTTTAAGAGAAAAAAATATTCTTCATAAAAAGTTCTGGATGATCTGAAACCTAAAATGTAGTTTAGAAGATGATAGAGTGTCCGCGAAAATAATTAAAAAATAATATAGTGGCATGTCGGACAAGTGTGTAACTATTTTTTATATTGGAATACACAGGGATCCAAGTTTAATGGATACCCTGGGGCGGGTAGACCACGACGGCCGTTTTGTCCTTGTTAGGACTCTACGGGCAGCCATAAGCCAAGCGATTCCAAGAACGACGGTTAGTTGTCTACCTTTCGATTATTACCAGTGTGACTGCCTTTTATATTGGAGTTAATTCCGCTGGGATGGCGCTACGGTGTATTGATGGGCTTTATTTTGCAAAGAGGCCTTTACTACATTTTTCCATCGTTCGTGGAATTGCTTGGGTTATGGTTGCCCGTAGAGTCCTAACAAGGACGAAACGGCCGTCGTGGTCTACCCGCCCCAGGGTATCCATTAAACTTGGATCCCTGTGTATTCCAATATTAAAATAGTTACACACTTGTCCGATATGCCACAATATTTTCTTTTATTTATTTTCGCGGACACTATATCATCTTTAAAATTTCATTTTAGGTTTTAGAGCATACAGGACTTTTTATGAAGAATACATTTTTTCTTAAAATTAATAATAAACAAGTTTTCCCTACTTTTGATTCCAATAGGTCCAATACACATTGTATAAAGGTTACGAATAAATTATCCGGTTTGCATCGGCACAGAAATGACAATATATTTTTGTAAAAAATTTTGACTGATATTTTGTCACCAAGTCTACACATTAAAATTTATAATTTAATTTAGATTTATTAGACAGCTATCGCCGCTTATCTTTCAACTTGATCCTATCTTTTGATTTAGAACCTGCAAGCACATGGAGAAACCTGTCGTCAAGATGGATTCCTTCAACGTATTAAATTGTATTTTATTTTATGAATATTAAAATGGGGTACCTTTCAAATAATTTTTTGTTTAAGTAGTAATATGAAAGCTACAAGTAAGATAGAATTTGACATTTAGGAACCCATTCATTTATTATTCATTAATAAATTATAATTAAATCCAACTAATAGTATTATGTACTTGTATAACATGTTATTTTTTTATATAATAATTTTTTTAGTAAATAGCAGGGTTTGCTGTACATTAAAAATATAAAAAAATACTGATTAGGCATATTTTTTAGAAGTTTTTTTTAGTCACAGTGTTCTTTCAGGTGTCCCTAACTTTTTTTTTTGAAACTACACCTGTATTGTCTTAGATAAATTAAATATCTGGGCTTCTAGTTGGTTTAAAAAAGCGTCTCATTTGTTTATGCCAAAGCTTTAAAAAACCCATACAGTATTTATTTTGTGCGACCAATAAAGAAGGACAGCTGTAGTTTATTTTACAAAAAGGGAGGAGCACCTGAACGCTGCTATATTTACAAAGAGGAGATACATCACTATTTATTAAAAATAACTTAGGTAAACTTTAATTTGTATCTACTTCCATCGTTCTGTAAAATGACAATATCATCTTGACTTGCGTTCAGCGGCGCAGCCACGGGGTGGGTTAGGATTAACCTCCCAAATCTATTTCTGACTGTGCCACTTCGGCTGATAGTTTGTCAATCATATTCTTTAAACTGGTCATGATACCTGTACAGTTGTGTAAATAAAAAAAGTCGTATACCATTAAAATGAGAGTTGTGATTTCTCATATATTCTGTCATGTCACCTCTCTTTTACTACTTCCTCGCCTTTTTTATGAATACAACCGTACATATTTTTTATGAATAAAGCTGTACTTATGGACGACACCTTATACTTAGTGTAAAAGTTATACTAAATTCAGAGTAAATTAGAAATGCTTGAGTGGCGGCAAAATATTTCATTCATATTTCACTAGCATTCACCCAAGTACTTCTTTTACTGAATAGAAAAAGGATCCGTCCATTAGTAGCATCTTCGCGGGTTCAACTAGTAACATCCACAATATAGAGAATGGGCTGTGTCCCTCCCTCCTATATTTTACTTTACTTGTTTTTTCTTAGAGTCTAACCGAATTTCGTCTTCTTTGTTTTAGTAAAGCGTTATTAAAAAGTTCCTTGCATCCAGCAAATAAACCTTCAAATAACATTATTTTTCTTTCCAGTGCCACAATGGGCGAAAGCAACGGACTTTTAGATGTGCATCATCATGACGTTCAAATAACCTCGGTAGGTATTAACGGTTCTCATTCCGGATCGAGTGGGAGGAGTACACCCAGCGGACAAAATGGAGGAGTTGGTGATCCAGCCCCTGGAAAGCTATTCGTCGGTGGACTCAGCTGGCAGACATCCAGTGAGAAACTTAAGGAGTACTTCGGAATGTTTGGAAATGTAACTGATGTACTTATCATGAAGGATCCAGTCACACAGGTAATTAATCTTTATTCACTATACAGAATCCAAAATTGTTGATTTTTTACTTCTTGCAATCAAAAGAATACTTGAACAGGTTAACCGGTCACCAACTAGTGATGTAGCTTAATTTAAGTTGAACCTTAAAGCTTGACATAAGCCAAGATTTAAATCTAAAAGACTTGGGTTCTCTTACAGCTATGGTGGTTTGCTTTTGATTTTATATCTAAGTATATGGCATAGCAATAAAACTACATCACAAGCGGACAAATAAGCAAACAACAAAGAAAGCAATAACTTTTGTTAAAAGATAAATGAAAATTGTATGGTTTAACTGATTACAACTTGCATACCATTATTCTGTGTAGTGTGTAGTATATATTATTATACTACATTTCTTAAAAATATGACTTCTTTTGTCAGAGGATCTATAAACATTTTTTAATAATTTTTGAAGAAATAATTTAGTTTACCCTTTCCCTATTTGTTTCAGAGGAGTAGAGGATTTGGTTTCATCACATTCTCAGAACCGTCAAGCGTAGAAAAAGTTCTCAAAGTACCAATCCACACTCTGGACGGCAAGAAAATCGATCCTAAACATGCAACTCCTAAAAACAGACCAAAACAACCCAATAAGACTAAAAAGATATTCGTAGGAGGCGTTAGTCAAGACACGTCAGCTGACGAGGTCAAAGCTTACTTTAGCCAATTCGGCAAAGTTGAAGAGACTGTGATGTTGATGGATCAGCAAACGAAACGACATAGAGGTTTTGGATTTGTCACTTTCGAAAATGAGGATGTGGTGGATCGTGTATGTGAAATTCACTTCCACACTATTAAAAATAAGAAGGTAAGTGACCTCTACCACTGTAGATATGGCCGTAAATTTGATTCCCAAGTATTGTCAAATTGTCATATATACTTTTAAGTACCGCAAGAAGTAAGAAAAAAGTCAGTGTTCAATTTAAGGCTAAAAGTTCCATAAAATATGTTCTTATTCCTTTGTTTGTATGTCCTACAGAATATATAGCTGCGTAGCTAAATATTCGGTGCTTCCGTCTAATATAACGGTAACGATAGAAATGGATTTTAATTTAAAATACAGATAACTTCAAATATTTATGTTTATATACCTATATTTTTATAAGAATTATATTTTAATTTACAGGTGGAATGCAAAAAGGCTCAACCCAAAGAAGCAGTGCAAGCAAGTGCACAGCTGTTAGGCAAAAGACTAATGTTAAGCGGATTGGGAGTCCGTCTACCGGCGCCAGTAGGCGGTGGCGTAGGCGCAGTTAACCCTTTGGCAGCTATGCAACAACCCCTTGCTCATGTACAAGCTGCAGCGGCGGCAGCAGCTGCTGCGCAAGCGCAGTCGGCAGCCGTAGCTGGTTATGGCAAATTGTTGTATCCCCATTTGGCGAGCTATAGGTAAGGAACTTTTTTTGTCTGCTCGATAATCTAGAATCAGATAGTACAAATATCTTCACAAAGAAGTTTCATTGGATCCTGAGAGTCAATATTTTGCAATCCATTTAAATAAGTTAATAGTTAGTTAATATTTTGTTTATATTTCCAGATATTCACCATATCCAATCCAGGTAAGCGCAGGAGTAGGCGCCGCAGCTGCAGCAGCGGCCGCAGGTAACCCTAACAACCCTTCTGCTCCAGCGCCTCAAGCTCAAATGGCAGCACAAGTAACCCCCAGCCCCTACCAAGGCTACAACTTGACAAACGTTGATATGTCAAGCTTTCAAGGCGTAGATTGGGGAGCGATGTACGGCGTAGGCATGTATGTCTAAATTACATACATTTTATTCAAAGAAGATGAGACTTAAAACTTTTGCTCATGCTGTTTTTCTCTAGTATTTATTTTACACTTTTACGGGAAGCTTTTGATAATTTCACGATAAAAGACGAGCTTCTGAAGCGAAAAGTGTGTTCTCCTGTGGTGTTCCTAATTTAATGGTTGACGATAAGACTTAATGATAGCGGTGCATCAGAAATCTACACTGAACGATTATGTTCCCAGTTTGGCACCTACCAGTGATTAATATGCGATTGCGGAAAGTAAAAAGGCGGATATAAACTACTTTTCAGCGGGAAAATAACTTAAATTATCCTGCAACGAACCAATAGTTAGCGAGCCCCCTCCTTTCGCTTTTAAATCGTTTTGAACTTGTTTTTAAAAGACATTGTATGCTTTTCTTCGCAAAGACAATAAAGGAACGCCAAAAAAGATTGATAGTCATCAAGTGTAGGTGTGTGATGTATGTAAATGAACCGCTAGTTCAGATTCTGTGTGGAACATTAAGGAAGAAATACAGTTTAATCTTTCAATTTGTCAATGGCGGCGTATTGTGCCTACTACCTACTTTTAGTATACTTAAGTAACTTAAGGTTGCCTAACAACCTTTTACTCGCTAAGTAAGGAGAGAGGGGGGAATCTCATTTGCGATAATGCTGTGGGCAGTGTTGCAACTGTTTTTGTTACTGCCGCCTGGCCTGCTCATGTAGCATTAGGCAATAAACTCGCAATAATCAGTATTAATTTAAATGCTACGACATTTTTAAACTTTCACGTATTAGAAAAAAGTATATTCCTTTTGATATGGCAATAATTAAACCGAAACGGTTCAGAAATGAGGTTGTGTTTTGCAGTACTTAGAAATCACGGAGTACTTAATTGCTTTAAAATTTTTGACTGAAACGTGACAGTACCTTTACTGGGACAGTTTGCAGACCGAAAAACTGCTTCAATTCGGAAAATTTTAACTGGATTTTTTAAAATAAAATAGTACAACATTGTTATATTTTATATAAATTAACAGTTACGAAAAAATGACAGCTTTGAAAATATGAGCCTGTAAAGTGGTATATTGCATCTTTCTGTTTATAACGAAAATCAGGGATATCATAAAGTAGCTATTTAACTTCTTGTTCAAAAAATTTAGACATTACTTCACTTTCCTCCGAACTGAGATAGGGAACCTCAGAAATGTATATGCAGTTCATAAATTAACAAATGATCAGAAAATCATAAAGGCACACCTACCTACTAGAGCGCCATCTTTTAGTTTTTAATAAGATGTTAAATTATTATTCACTCTGTTAATTGCAATACCACTAAATTTTTTGCGAAACAAACTGGCGTACAGGCATTTAAAATCAAGTTCTGTAAATATTTAATTGTGTTATCAGCAATGACATTGGCAGAAATGATTTAATCACAATAAAATTGTGCCGATAAAAAATTTGGATAGCAAAATCAGAAAACTGGGAAAGGAAATCCATATCTCTTTTAATACTCGGTCATAAAACTATTTGTGTTTATCGTTAAAACTAGGTTTTTGCATAATTCGCCCACTACTGCATCCCAAGCTCGATTTATTCTGTAGCGCATTCCTTGGCCGAAAATCGGGTTTATACGATGATTCGACCATTTTACCCCGATCTGGTTCCAATCGGCACTCTTCGAAAGCCAGCTGTGTTAATTGGAGTATTATCATTGAAATGTAAAATTTTGACCATGTAAAGCGGTTTCGATGGTATCATCGCTTCATTTAGCATATTAACGTATACGGCTGCCGTTAGTCTTTTTTCCATGATTTGGAAAACTCCTGACCCTCTAGCTCTAACCCAGTCGCAAACATTTAGAGAGAAACGCTCACTTATTACACGATTGAAAAGATTTTTCGGCAGAGTATTCTGATTTGAATAATCATGTTCAAATTCTAACCTACCATGTTTATTCTTTCCGTTAAAAATATTTTATTAACAGCACAGCGACTAACGTATAACGGAATTTCGATCCTGTCTCTAGCAATATTTGCATAACCTGGAAAGTTCGTCTCTTCTTTGGCCTTTCTTGCAGGTTCAAATAAATGAAATCTTATAATATAGACAATATGGAACTTGCACACATTTTTTATTGCATAAATATGTTCAGCTACACCAAAAAATAACTTATTACGTCTTATGGCTGATTTATACCTCAATTAAATTAAACTAAACTAAGACATTAAGAAGTTAAAATACCACCATCATATGGACGCATTTATACCTACAATTAAGGAATTAAATTAAATTAAACTAAGAAGTTGCCGAACTTTTAACTTTCTTAGTTGAATCGACATAGTTCGTGGGGCGATCGGCATAATCCGTGATTCTCTTCATGTCATTTGTCATTTTGGTGAATGAAATAAAGAAGAATTTGTGCACATAACCCTAAATTATTGTTTAATTTTAGAATTATATTTTTGATATTTTATTTATTCAAAAAAGCTACATACTTTGGATAAAACTTACTGCAGAGTAACAATCAGACGTTGCGCAGCTGTGATTGGATTTCTGGTTGTAGGTAACTTTGTGAATTTACTTTCGATTAACCTTAGTAGGTGATAAAATATATCGACGGTCATTCTGGTGTATTTAAAAAAGTATTCCCTATCGTGATCTATCATAGCCTTAATCAAATTGTTGAACATTCCACATTCTGTTCTGAATCTATTAATTGGTCTTACTCAGTACCGTCTAATCCGCCGTCTAGAACTTTTTTTCTTGAATAGGTAGACTGTCATCAGCATCAATAACAACATAAATAAAAAATATTTATTCATGTTTTAAAACAATAATATTCATTAAATAACGAAAACAGACTAATAAGATAGGTTAGGAGCACCTTCTTCTTCTCTCGTAGATTCATTAAGTGGCTTAAGTTGAAGAAGTATAAACCATCGCTTTAATTTAATTTTCTTAGTTTAGTTTAGTTTAATTTAATTGAGATATAAATCAGCCATAAATATCACTCCTTAATTTTTTATAAATAATAAAAGTCCGCCGTGTGACGTCACGTAGTATGAATGGCCCGCTCTCGTGCTATGTATTGTAGTACGCTTTGACGTCACAAGCAAACTCTAAGCAGAGGAATAATAAACATTTATTTTTGAACTGTGGGTCTTTTGGATGATATTAGCTTACGCTTAAGAGCATTATATTTTTCAAATTTAATTTTCATGCAAGTTTCCTATTACGCAGCTATCTTCATCTTCAGTAGACATTTTAGGGGGTACCTGAACCTGCTTTTCTAATAAATAGTTCCATGCCTTGGTATTTTTTATTTTGCCAACAGCACGATATTATTCTTGTTTAGTTGGAGTTCGTGTGCAATATCCCTAATAAAAGCATCATCTCGATCATAATCGGCTGTAAATAATAACCTTTGGCTGGGGGTTAATAACTGGTATATAGAAAAAATTATACTTGACGAGTTAACGATAAAGTGGTATTGACATGTATAAACGACAATAAATAATTCCTAATAGCCTAGGAGAAAAAAGGAAATTTTGCTGTCCCTGTTTTTATCGGAACGATACTGTGGGCTATTTTTTATTAAATGAAAAGCTGACTGACGGTTTATATTTTCAAAAGCAATCATTTTGGGCATTCTTTTTCTGAATTAACACGTCTGGAAACCGACCGAGATGGTTTACTTGTAGATATCATTTTATGCTTAATGATATTAAATTATTTGTTAATAGATCTCATTGATTTAGGTTTTAGAATAATAAACCTTTATTTACATAAATTCTAACTTATTTTAACGTGTATTGCCTTTAATACATAGATGTTTAGGTATGACTAAATCGTTAATAAGAGCGATTTATTACTTACAACTGGGATAAATAAGGAATAGGCCCACACTTAAAAAAATTAAATACCATTAACTAAATATTATAGGGTAACCATCAGTTTTTACTTAAAATTAGTATTGTAAAAAGGTGTATACCGTTTGCTAACCTACAATGATTGGCGTCTAGAAGAGAAATCGCTTTTATTTAAAATTAATATCAATTCAATGACAATAATAATACTTAGTTGATGATTGGGGGATGTTTTATACTATTATAATGAGGGCTCGTTTCTTTGGTAACAGAAGGGTAGCTATTTGTTTGTATGGGAGGGCCCAACAACGTGTTTTTATTTGTGTTTGTTACTTGTATTGATTAGTTATTGTAATTTAGATGAAATAATAATAAAAGTTTTTTCTTGTTCATATTTATCGACCTTACGGTTTGGTAAACGGGATACACCTTTCGAAATTGTATAATTACAAACATAACGTAAGATAAAAGATTAACCTGTGTAGACTAAGAATAAGCAATTAAGTGCATTCCATAAAAGACATCTCTTAAGTATTAACCACCACTATGTGTTAGTATTTTTGTAAATAAAGTGTTAAGTACTGATAATAGTGGTTATTACATAATAATTATTAACATAATATACACTCGTGCTGTCACTTTTATCTTAAATTTAATCTGCTAATATTCAGATTATTCTTGAAAGTGAAACGCGGTTTGGCATCGCGCGCGCGCGCGCTTTTATGCAAACAGGGTGATTTGCGGTGAATGGCCAAAAGTGAATAAAAGGAGGTAGGAAACGTGAAAATGAAAATGGCGCTTCCGTTTTCATCGGCTACAAACCGATAAACTTTACAGCGTCTTTCCTATCTTGGATTTCTATTTTATACCGAAACGTCAACTCCTCGGTTAAACTTGCGGTATTAGGTACCGGTTTTTTGACTTAAATGGGTAGAAAATTGAAATCCATATCAAATACGTGCATATTGTTTATGCTTAAAAGGTATCGTTATGATTCTACAGCACTGTAAGTGTCATAAATCTCGTTTTTTAACTATTCGTTTTGATCAAATAGAAAGTTAGGGTTTTCTTTTTATGTTGCCCAATTAAGAGGTACCGAAAACAGATATTTTTTTTGATCCTTAGGGTATGTCGAGTCCTTATTGTTTTAACTAATTTACTCAGTATCTTTTAAAATATAATGGTGGGGGAATGCCAAAGTTTGCTTCATATAAAACCTGATAACTTTGTTTGGGCTTAACGGATTTTAATAAACTTAGTCTTAGTTATTTCTATCCATTGCCCTTGGGTTTATTTTACATAAATCTTACTTCATACCATTCCATTTGATTTAAAAGAAGCGATTTGTTGATATTTCAGAAATCGCCCTCTAGCGGTGTTTACGTAAAAATCAACGAAAGCTGAATGGATAGAGAAAGAAAAACTCTATCAAATAAGACCAAGTTTGTTAAAATCCGTTTAGCCCAGACGAAGTTACCAGTTTTTATACAACGAACTTTGACATTTCCCCACCATTTTATTTTAAAACATAGAGTAAAATATTTAAAACAATAAAGATTCGGCATAAGTTATAAAGACAGATCTTCTAGTTCCCGACCCGAGTCCTTTTAATAAATATACCATCGTGAATAATCATCCTGTTTGCAAATATAATAAAAGGCATTTTCGTTATACAGTATGTCTCCGTAAGTTTGCACCATATGGAAAACTTTTTTATTATTCATTTTAGGAAAAAAGTTATTCTTCATAAAAGGCTCTGCATGGTCTAAAACCTAAAATGCAACCATCAAATATCGAAATTTTCCAGTCATATACGAGGTTTGTCAAAAAATGTGAATTTTTCCCAAGAATTTGACATCAAAAATTGTTATTAAAAAAAGTTGATCAGAACTAAAAACCACGTCTAAATATGGAATAACACGCATTAAATTAATTAAATAATTAATAATAAAATTTATAAAATAATTTTTCAACATAAATGCGTATAATTGCATATTTAGACGTGGTTTTTAGTTCTGATCAACTTTTTTTATTAACAATTTATGATAATGTCAAAAATAAAGGTCCTTTACTCTCGGGAAAAATTCACATTTTTTGACAAACCTCATATATGACTGGAAAATTTCGATATTTGATGGTTTTAGACCATGCAGAGCTTTTTATGAAGAATAACTTTTTTTCGTAAAATGAATAATAAAAAAGTTTTCCATATAGTGCAAACTTACGGATACATACTGTATATGCGCTTCGATCACATAATATTTTATTTTCCCGTATGTATACTACTTTATACTTTGTTTCATAACGATATATCTGGTTTTTGGATATTGTATAATATTATGATATCACTGGGCCCAATAATTTCTGGCCTGGACAGCTTTAAATATAACTCGATAAATTGTTATTAAAAGTGCAGCTTCGCCGTGGCTTGCCGAGCTAGTGCCGGCTCTTTCTTTCCGGTCTTATTTTCTCTGCAGCTCTAGTCGCTTGAGACTAAGAATTAAATGACGTTGATTAAATTATTCAAAAAGAATCTCTAAAGGAACCCTGCTTACATTCCAATTATTTTATTGCTGTGTAACCCATGTTGGTCGTAATTCTGCACAAAACGTTCAACCCACGATAAAAACGTAGTTAAAAAATAATATTTTAAATTTTAAAATTAAACCGGTATTTACATTATCATTGATGGTCGTATAATACCATTACCATACCATTTAGTTTTAATGGGCTATTTCTGAAATTTGCAGAATTGCTTCGGTCCGGTAGACGCAGTCCATGACTTCTAAAGGCTTACACTGATAGTTCTGAGTTGAACGCTTCGGGTCGTTCGGCCAAGGTAGTTTGTCCTGAGTTGAAGGCAAAAACGTTTACATAGGCCATACGTGTTATTCCAATTTTTGATTTGATTTTTAAAATCATTTTCTGTCTATTAATATGTTGTAGAATTGCTAGCAATGCTGCTCTCTTGACTTGAATATTGCCATTAAGCTTGATTTGTGGATTAAACAATACATTATAGTTGCGATGGCCGCATATGACCATTTTTCCAACAATATTGACGTAATTCGGGTTTAAACTGCATTCAACACAAGTACACGACACTCTTGTTCCTTTTCGACTAGGTGTTTACCACACATTATACTCCAGTCGTTCGATATCAATTTGGCGGCAATCGCCAACCAAAACTAAACAATCTTTCTACTTTGATCGAATCGACTCATTTCGCCAAACGACTAAGCGGACAGGTGGTTTACATATTGAATTTGCTTTCAATTTAATAATCGACCAAAACCGTTCAACTCAGATCGAAGAAATTTGGTTTGGGACTGGCGTACTAAACGGCGCCGCAGATCATTAAAAAATAAATTATGATTTTTATAAGACACATACAACAAACCAAATGCAATGATATTCATCAGTCACAACAAATTTACTAATTAGGAATTAATTAGTAAGGCTTTAAATTGGAAAAAGTGTTCTTTCTTATTTAAAAAAGAGCATATTAAAAAGAAGTTACCAAATATTGTGCCTAAAAAGTTAAGCCTTCACAAGTAAGGAATTTTTCCTCTAGTAAAAGCATTAAACTAAATACATTTATGGTATGTATATCCTAGTTGTGAGTATGCTTTTAACAACAAAGTTTCATTAATATTTCCAAAATATGCGACCACAAAATGTGATACTTAATATACATTAGATCAGTGCTTTTCAACCTGTGGGTCACGACCCCCCAGGGGGATGGCGAAGCCTTGCTTGGGGGATCGCGGTCGCAAGCAAGGTAAAGTAAAAAAAGTAATTGTTCTAGGTGCAATACTACAATAAAAATACAATAATATCAGTGAGACGGCTGTGCCTGGTTATTTTTTTAATAATTATTTGTCTAATCATGGTTCTATTTTTAAGACGCAATTTCAACCATATCCAGGGCTGCTGGCTTTAGCGACTCTGTATGCGACTTGGTAGCTAGTTAGTAACGCTCGTTGAGACAGGATACCTAAAATCAATCAAAATAATTGTCAAATCAGAAAAGCAATTTTTGCCTCACAAGCCGGAGGTCGCTGGTTCTATTCTCGTCTGGGACAGACAACTTTGTACCCGAGTGTTGTTACATGTTTGTAAAGTCTTGTCTAGTTCCCATAACACGGAACGTGATTGTATCCTATGTTGGAGATAAACGAGTGTCTAATTAAATATATAACGTACTTATTACAATTATAATCAACAAATAACCATACTATTTCATTACCTGGGCCATTGTAGTTTGCTACTGATTAAGGTTTTTCAGCGTGCGTTCGAAAAAATCCAATGGTTTATCAGCTTCCTTGGGATGTTTGGTTGGGAGGTGGCGCATAAGCTTGGCAGGTTTCATACTTTCACGTGACAATACTTGGCAGAAAATTACACATTGTGGTTTATTATTTATGATAGTAATACGATGGGACCGTTGATATTTTCTGTAGCACTTTACCCGTGGCGCTTGCACTTCTTTTTCTTTTAGTGTCTTCTGTCCATGGAAAATTCCAATTCGCCAGCACACTTTGAAATCAGTTCAGTTTAATTAAGGTCCTGGGGGGTCGTCACATTTTTTTTTTACTTTTCGCTTGTTCAAAAAGGTTGAAAACCACTGCATTTAATAGTTAAAATAATCATACGCGGTCTTAATCAAATATTTCTTTCATGAGTAGGTTTTACTTAAAACACAAAATAATTTTTATTTCACATATTATTTAGTTTGTGGTGTGGGTTGTTCGTTTAGTGCAAAACTACTCCCAATTTATCATCTTCTAATAGCAACGTGATTTGCTCGAGACCTTTAAAGTATTGTTAAATTGTATATTTAAATATTAAAAAAGTATTATTAGGTATTAAATTTATTTTCTGTAAATGAGAAAAAACTATAAACGGACTGAGCAAATTTCGTTGTTAAAATTTGTGATTTGCGGACCAATGCGTCTCACGCCCGGCGTCTATAATATGCCAAGGCATTTAAAAAAAACTAAGGGCAACAAATTCAGTCTACATCAAAAATTAATATTGTATTTTTGCTTTGCCGCTTTATATTTACAAACACTTTCGGGTTTTGTCAAGTATAGAAGACCCCTCGAAAGTTTTAGATTTATTGAAAAGCTTAGCTCCTCAAATACCAAAAACCATGAACCGTAAAAAAATTGTTGGGCAAAAAATGTACATAAATTGGTGACATTTTGTAAACATTTCTTGGCGAAAACGAGTATTTGTAATTTTTTATTCAATTGTTTTCAAAATTTGTGACAGTCCTTATTATTTACTTCTAAACAACATCTCTTAATAAAAAAAATTAGATATAATTTTATTTAAGGTAATTTTTAATTTTCCGCCAAACCCCTAAAGACGAACGCCACTGATTAATATAATTTTATTATATTATTATTTTTTTCCTCTATGCTACGTAAATTCTGCCCATCACTCTATATTAAGCATGCAGTTGTTATCCAATATTAAAAACTAAATTTTGCATTTTTCAGAAATTTTTCGAAAAATTGAGGGGTCTTCTATTTCAATTAATTTCACTTTTAGTTGTAATTAGTTGGTTTGAAACGTCCATTTATTTTTACAAGTCACTCTTTAAACGTTTAAAGTTAAGAGTAAGATTTTGTAAAGCAGTCGCCATTTCATTTTCTTATCAATATTTCGTTTATTTTTCGTTTTCTCCAAAAAACGGCAAATTACCTAGTTTTAAGGTGAAATTATCAACGTCATTCAATTTATTGCCAACCTATAACCCATTTCGCTTTTTTTTAGTTTATTATTTTATTGACTAAGATTTAAATAAAATCAATATCGTCTGCACATTATTTAGGTTAATATCTGATATATTACAAAAATATCAATTTATTTCATTGCTTATTTTGGGAGAATTGTATAGTGAAAGAACAATGACATAATATTGTTAAAAAAAGTCTTAACCGATATTTTTCGATATACAATTCTCCTTAAATCTCCTTAAAAAACTTATGAAATTCCTTGATATTTATTTAACATGTTAATTATTAAGTAACTATAGAATATGAAGACTATATTGATTTTATTTAAATTTTGTGTAAAAGTTAGAAAAAATAAATAAATCTACGCGAATAGGTTATAGGTTGGCAAGCATGTTGATACTCCCACCTTAAGTTAAAACAATTTGGTTGATAAATTAATAAAAGTTAAAAAAGGAAATTCAGTCAAATTTGCCCATATTTCTTTTTTTGCTTTTGTAAATTTTTAAATCCAACATTTTTTAACCCAAAACTGTAGGTAACTGCAGTACTCCAAAGAAAGTTATTTGGCCGATTTTCGGATAAAACGAAGAAGTAACGAAATATCGATCAAAAAACGAAATTGTGAATGCGTCACTAGTGTTTGCTCCTAAATACATTCGTTTACAACTATTGTATATTTCATTGATACCTTTTTACATATTTATAAATAAAATAAATATACTATCGAATCAGTTTTTTCGCGTCAATGTTTTTGCTCTTAGTTTTTATCGCTCATAAGGTATATTTTAAAAAGGTTAATGTTCTATGATAATATACACATAGAGATAATTTAGTAAGCCGGCCTTGTGATAATTATTTTTAGGCGTCAATTTGCCTATTCTGTAGGGCAAAACCAAAAAGTATCATTGTAGGCCAATTTGTCCGAAATAAAACAAACAATTATCCACAGGAATTTCAACAATAGACCAGGGCTGAAGCCTCGGCTAAAGCCTTTGAAAATGGTAAAAAGTGAAAAAAAATAGTAGGATGAAACCCATTAAAAAAGGAAGAGAATATAACAAAAATTAAAGGAAAAATAATTTACTGGCGATCCGAGGTCGGGAAGTGGAAAGGAGTGAGTTTTTAAGGGTAGAAAACGATTTATCTCGATTTTCCGCAAAACTACAAGTCCTATGGAAAAACGTTAAATGGCAAAGTTGTAGGTAATAAAAAGATCTACAACTTTTGTGTTTACACTTTTTTGACATAACCTCTAAATTTATGTGAAAAATTCAAATAACCAAGTTTTTGGTTTTGTATTTTTATCTTTTACAAAAAAACTATTTTTTTCATGAAATCTGGTAGAAAGTTACCTTTTTATGTCCCAAACACACTGTAATTTTTTTGATTTAAAATATTAATTTTTTCACCTTATTTTGACTTAATATCGAAAAAGCACCCCAATTTTCAATCGAAAATTCTCACGTCAAAATATCTGCTTTTTTAAAAAAGTCGGTGGGCTTTTTGTTCGTTGAAATTTCTACTTTCTGATTGTGTAAAAAAATATACATTACTATGGTAAATGTGATGAAATCCTCTTTAAATCCTACATTAATTATATTTAGAACAACTATTTTCGCATGTTTTTTGCGATCTTTAAGTTTTATGGATTTGTAATTTTTTTGTTTAGCAATGTAACATGGAATCTTACGTTTTTCGAGTAATTAAAGTATAAATTTTAATAAATAGCTCAAAATTGTACATAATGATTAAAAAAACAAATGCGGATTCGAGTTTTTTTCGTTTCTTTGCATTTTTTGAGAATATTTCCCATAGTAATGTATATTTTTTTACACCATCAGAAAGTAGAGATTTCAACGAACAAAAAGCCCATCGACTTTTTTAAAACAGCAGAGAATTTTCGATTAAAAATTAGGGTGCTTTTTCGATATTAAGTCAAAATAAGGTGAAAAAATAAATATTTTAAATCAAAAAAATTGCAGTGTGTTTGGAACATAAAAAAGTAAGTTTTCACCAAATTTCGTAAAAAAAAATTTTTTTTTGTAAAAGAAAAATAAAAAACCAAAAACTTGGTTATTTGAATTTTTCACATAAACTTTGAGGTTATGTGAAAAAAGTGTAAATAGAAAAGTTGTAGATCTTTTTATTACCTACAACTTTGCCATTTCACGTTTTTTCATAGGACTTGTTTTGCCGGAAATCGAGATAAATCGTTTTCTACCCTTAAAACTCACCCCCTTCCACTTCCCGACCTCGGATCGCCCGTAAATTATTTTTTCTTTTACTTTTGTTATATTCTCTTTCTTTTCCAATGGGGTTCATCCTACTATTATTTTTTTTTGGTTTCAAAAATTATCGACCCTGGTCTACAAGCATAAAGTTGTAAAAAAATTAGGAGGTAAATCACAAATAGTAAATATTAGACAAGCAATAATTTAAAAATCATATCCAATAATAATTCCGGGTAAATTTTTTTTTCACATTTTAAGCAATAAAAAAAAAGATTTTTTAAAATTACATACAAAACGTGTGTCCAATGATATTTTTTACCCTACGTCCCTGTGCTTCATCATTATTTTTATTTTTTAGTTATTAAGCGATACGTGGTCTTCGTGCCAAATATTTATTATCTTAGTAGTATGTATACTAAGTAATTAGGCTAGTTAAATGCTGATGAAGCACGGCGAAAGTATCCATTTTCTTTTTGTATAAAAAATATCCAGTTGAAAAGCAATAAGTGTTGTGAAGGCAGAATGAACCCTCTATTTTTGTATTAATTATAATTATTCAATAAAACTCATTTTTGTAAATACTTCTGTAGTTTCTTAAAGAGAGGGTCAGATTGATTTTTAAAACTTTTAACTCAGAACCTAGGTATTATTGCCCACCTATTGACTAACTTGTTACTTAGTTTAGATTTAATGTTTAGAAGTTGTCGTATGTATCTTAGGGGTGCTGCAGTCGTGTACACGCTTGATCCGTAAGTCTATTGAGCGGCTGTATGGACCAATGTATTACTAGAACTGTCATACTTCGCGAAACTTAAATTAAATTATGCTCGACGGACGTAATATAGGACGTTCTAGGGTCGAATTTCTAGATGTGACGACACCTTTTAGGTAATAGCAAGCACACTTTAATGTTATATTCTCTTGTCATTCGTTTTAATTGCAAGTTTTTGCAACAACGATTTTAAACTTTAAACCAAAAAGAATGTCTGAAACGGTTATCAACACTCCGTTCCAGTATACATTTTTATTTGAATGTAGAGTAAAAAAAAAGAGGACTTTCATTTGCTAACCTGGAGACGTACCGAAGCGACAGTCAAACTAGCAAAAGACGTTTGATGATTCCACGGAAAAAAGTCCAAATTAATATTAGTTCGGCAGTCGCTTATGGCTGATTTATACCTCAATTAAATTAAACTAAACTAAACTAAGAAAATTAAATTAAGGCGATGGTTTATACTTCTTCAACTTAAACCAGTTAATGAATCTACGAGAGAAGAAGAAGGTGCTCTTAACCTATCTCATTTTTTTGCCCTCAACTCAGTAGCAAATCGGTTCCGGAGAACCGACCACCTGTTTTCCGCTTCTTCAGCTGAAATATTTTTAGATTAGTTTTATTTTACCACATATAAAAATAATTTATCACTAACCATCCACTTTATTTTCCTCATCGGACAATATGCTGCCAATTGTATATTTTGCCGAATAATTTTATTTTTATAATTCTTGTCCGTTTTATCATAAATGCATGGGAACTGTTGTACTAATTCAATCAATGTACCGTCGTTAACAACCATCGTGAAACTTTTTGGAATAATCAAAATATCAAAAATATAATTCAAAAATTAAACAAGAATTTAGGGTTATGTACACAAATTCTTCTTTATTACATTCACCGAAATGACAAATGACATGACGGGAATCACCGATTATGCCGATCGCCCCACGAACTAGGTCGATTCAACTAAGAAAGTTAAAAGTTCGGCAACTTCTTAGTTTAATTTAACTTTATTCCTTAATTATAGGTATAAATGCGTCCATATGATGGTGGTATTTTAACTTCTTAATTTCTTAGTTTAGTTTAATTTAATTGAGGTATAAATCAGCCATTAGCTATTGTACATGAACATTTTGTCGAGTTGTTTTCCTCTGGTCTCATATTGAGGCTTCTGTGAAATGATGCAAAGCGATAACACAATACGCGTTTTACTAATTTATTCAAAATTTTCAAATAAACAATACTAAAATGAAAAACTAAACTCGTTAGAATTAAACGATCAAACTTATGCATAAAAAAGATGAATAGGTACCTAAGCAAAACACCAGTACACGAAACATTAAAAATATTGCGTTAAAACTTGGTGGTTTTAACTAGTAGTGGAAGAGGTAATATTATAGTAAAAGTGTGGTTGCTATACTCTCATCGCTATTGCCACATCCAGAAATTCCCTGTATTTAATTTTCCTTGCAAAGGTATGACGCAGCCATTCCATAAACATGCCAGTCAAGTATGTATGCTGGTCTGTAGGGTTCCAAAAATTACTGTAGGTATACAAGTACTGTGTAAGTTTTGATAGTTACTAGTGTTAGCGTAGTATGTATTTCCATGTGTAGTGTTAGAGTGGCCATAAGTTGCCGCAATTGCACTTGTAGTTGAGCCGTTACGAATAAAGTAGTTTCATAAAGTAGAACTTCTGCTTGATCAAACCCTATTAATATGCTTTTTTTACAGATTAACTTGCTCTTTAGTAGTCGTTTGAGAGTACTCTGATGTTTTATCAACACTTCAGATGCGTGTTTAGTTTCTTGTTCATGTTTTATCTAACCTATACCTACACAACTTCTTAACCGTTTACACTGTTTGCAAATCTTTCACTAAAAGATGTGTTTTTTAACCTAATAGAATGGCACATACATATAATATAAATAATAGGATGGTTATTCGTCTTAACGGATCAGGAATCCGTTATTACTTACTAGACTACTAAAAAGCTGCAAGATGAGTGTGCTACGTATGTTATTGTGTTTCATTGTCTAGAGCTTAAACGAGACTACGTGCTGAATGGTTGACAGGGAATATTTTTAACAAGTGTGGCTAGTAATGCATTTCGCTGTTTCATGTTTTAATTAATATATCGTTTCTTTTATCTTTGGAGGATACCGTTAACGTGCAGCATGCAGTTGACAATGTCGATCTGCATCGTCGTATACCGCAATTACAATAGCAGATTTGTAGGTAACTGCCAATGCTTTTCAAATATAAATATATAATTTATATAAATAAAAGCGGAAATACAATTGGAAACTTGACAAAAATTTTAAATAGGGAAAAAATTCTACAAATCATAAGTATATATTGTCATAAAACATATGGCAGCAAAAAAAACAACATATTTCGTCTAAAAAGACCGCTAGCAAGATTTAAAAATGCCCCAAAATTCAAATTATCCCAAGCGGGTAAAAACGGGTCGTGACGTCAAGAAGTATAATTCGTGTGTGACATCCACGGCATACCATAGGTTGTCAATAAATTGAACGACGTTGAGAATTCCACCTTAAAACAACAATACAATAACACGGCAATCCAAATGCAAACTGGGTAGCTCGGCCACCGGTCAGGATGACGGATGACGGAAAAGTCATACTTCCTGACGTCATCGGGCTTGGCGCGCTTAAAAGGTCGTTTGAAATGCTTTTGACACGCGCGAAACTTTAAAGAATTTTTACCAAGTTATTACTGATTTTTAAGGAGTAATAATTGGGGAATATTTTTTTTAGGCCTAACTAAATCATATTATTAAAAAAAAAAATTGGAAAGTTCTCTATTGATACAAAGTGTTTGGTACAATTACAATCGCTTTTATTGTTTTTCGATAGTATTTTCACCGGCAGACGTTTCTGTTGAATGGACCCTGCGCTAATATCCAGTATATTTAATATTCATTCAAAATCAATCTGTTAATTTAAGGGCAATTGAAAGAAGTCATTCCTGAAAAGAGACTATATATAATTTACTATTGAGACGTTGAAGAAAGTACATTACACCAATAGGGCTACTACCCGTCTAAATGACACTAATAAAGCGATATCCTCACTATACTTAACGCCATTTTTCCGTCACCGACCTTTTTTTACATTGCAATCAATAGACAGCAACGGAAAATGGACGTGACGAATAGTCTGATTACGTCCATTGCTTGCAATGTAAGTATATTTTTTGTAACGGCAACTCCCCAATTTTATATCAGTCAATTAAATTTTAATAAATAGCATCTTATCTGCCTTACGTTGGATTGGACAGAGTTTAAACAATTAGTAACTAACCAGCAACTTTGACTATGACATAAATGACATTGGCAGAAAGGGTTTTCAGAATGGCCCGGAAGTTATGTAGTGAACATGTTGTCACCTCTAACTATTAATATTTCTGAATTATCAGAAATGGTCGCGGTTACCCCAAATACGCTCTTACCCCAACTCACCTTATACTAAAATATAATAGACTTGTAAAACTATATTTAGGTGTTCAATCACCTAATGATATAGGGCAAGTGCGGTTTGTTCCAGCAGTTGATTTTTCCAAACTTGTTTTATTATATCCCTTTTGAATTTATTTGCTTTGTAACTGACCTATTACACCGAAATGGGGTCCGAAAATAGATTTTGTTCTATTATGGTGATAAATACGTACTTAAATATACCGTTTTGGCTAACTCGAACAGTGGCATATCATGTGGGTATGGGAGAACGAATAATATGTTTAGAAGATAAGGATCAATCAGTGTTTCCGACGTGACCAACGCATAGCGAGTCAATCCCTCGGTTAAATATAGAGGGGATCCGTATGTGTTGCTCTATGGAGTGGGAAAGCAGCGATAGCGGAATGTGAATCGTGTTTGAATATAAGTTGGAATTTGGCAACGTTGAATCCTGATCGATGTCTTTAACTCGCGCCAAGTCAATTTTATATTCATTTCTTTACATTAAAAGTCAGTCCTGCTAGTAGGTACTGTACAATATATCTTATTAAATTTAAGAAAAAATACCATAAATTTATTTAAGCTATAAGAAAACAGCTGTATAATTCTTACACTTAAATAACTCCCTAAAATATTATCGGTACTTAGAAAACCTTAATAGTTTAAGATATTAATGGTGGACAAATTTAAATTTTAGAACAAAAATGTAACTTTTACCTTCAGGGTAGTGCTGGGACATCGAAACGGACCATCGATGTTGACCATCGATGCATGCCAACATCGAAAGCTACCATCGATGGCTGAAAAACATCGATATTTAATAATGTTGGGGAATAACTGACTTATTTTAATATAATAACCGATTACCGGTTTTTCACTCCTCGAATACTTTTAAGAAAATTTTGACTTGAAAAAAAAAAGGCGCCAGTTCCCTATTATTGAGTGCAACGCAACACGAAAGGTGGAAGAGGGCATTTTAACCAAATAATATTGCATTGAACATCGAAAGGTAAACATCGCGCCATCGATGTGTATGACCTCTAACATCGATGTCGAAAACATCGAACATCAATAACAGAACATCGCCCAGCACTACTTCAGGGCATAGATATAGGTAATACAACCCTCAAGCAAACAGATATTCTTTTAAAATGTAAGTACAAATCTTATTATCTTACTTAGTAAGTACGCACAGTATTTAAAATTTCTTTGAGCAGCTTTTAGTTTTTATATGAAAAAGTTGCCAAATGGAAAAGCTTTCCTAGTATTTACCTACATTAGATACTTACTACTAGGTCGGATTGTAGGTAAAGTCGCCACAGTGGATCTTTTCTCGTGCGTCATCACTTTCACGTCATCAAAATCGTATGAATCAAATCAAAATTACGAGACGAAAAAAGTCAAAACTAAGTCTAAGTTCATAAAATGGACGTGCCTGTCTACCGTTTGACGTATCTACATAATATCCCGAAAAATTATTATTTATTTTAAGTTTTGCCCGGCATTCGCTATTATCTAAAAGAAATTGACAAACGAATGTTAATACACCTAATACTATTTTTAAAGCTTAAAATCTAGAAAAGTTTGGTGTTTTATTGACTATTAAAATCGCAAAAGTTAAATTTTTGACATCTTTTCGTTTAAGGGAATTTAGCCACTGCCGTAAACTTTTCAAAGAACTTTCACGGTTAGAATATTTAAAATAAATAAATTAGGTATTATAAAAATCCATAAATACTTACCGCCAAAACAGATGGTGGGTATAATTAGCTCTAAAAAGAACTATTTTTAGAAAAAGGAACAGTTTTAAGGCACACAAATTTACAAAATACGAATTAGATTGGCAGATCAAAATAAAGGTTGACAATGACGTTCTAAAATACAACGGTAGTCAACTAAATAAATAAAAAAGTAATTAATTGACGTTTATAGTTTTATTCTTGTCTAGCACGTTATATTATTGCGGAATCTTGGAGACGTTCTTTTATGCTTTTATTCAAACTTGTTACTGTAATAAATAAGGATGCAGAGTTATTAACCACATTGAGTCCTGATCGTTGATTGATGACGCACGGGCAAAGATCCACTGTGGCGACTTTATCAACAATTGCCGCTATGCACTTTTAAAAGTATATGCCTATAATAAACAAGAACGACTTACACGACAAAAAAAATTAGGTAAACAGATTTTTAATGAACAGAACTGTACATAATACATCAGAGCCCGCGTGTTCGGTTGAGACAGAGATTTGGATCGATCTGATCTCAAAAATCAGTTTAGTGATCCAAGGTGAAACACAGATATTTATGTCAGTTGTTCGTTTGGGTTTCGATTTTAACTCGACCTCATTTCATGTTCAAAAATTAGTTGAGAGTAGCGTAGTAGTATTTTATAAAGCGGGGGACTAAAGTAAAACAACTTTAACAGATTTTATTCCACTCTTCTCATTCACGTACGTATTGTTGCCTAGATGGGTTTAAAAAGACGTAATTCATCCATCTCTACTTCTACATCGCAGTCAGTGGTGGATTTACCAGTAGGCTAGAGCCTAGGGCGGCAAATTTGGCCCAATTTTTTTTTTATCTTACAGAAATAAAAAAAAACATTATTATACAGTGACCGGCAGAAAGTACGCACCAAAGGGGATTTTTTTAAATTTCAAAACTCACCAAATTTTTTTGGCGGTGGAAAAGTTCTGCATGTCCCTAAACAAAAAAGAGCATAGACAAAACTAGTAAATATTGCGCCGTATACGAGGGAGAGGTGAAAACGTTAAATTCACTCAAGAATAAATTGCCCTTATTTTTCACTGTGGAAAATTTTTTATTAGGAAATGTTTGCACTTAAAAGTTATTCATAAATACCAAAGTTCAGCTCGGTAGCACAAATATAAATATTCTTTATGGCAACTAGATTTAAATGAAACGAATTTTATTTTAAAGGTTTAAACTTTAATTCAGGAACCAATGGGTTTAGGATTTGAAAAATTGGGAACGGCAAAATATTGTTAAATGTATAAATCCTCATTTGTTTTGCACAAAGCTATTTCGCTTATCCATAGAATAATGTACGGTGTGCACCAGAAGAGTTAGATTATTTTTGACGTTATTTTATTAAACGTCCAGTTCTCCCGTATTAAGTAAGTTATGTGTCTAATTGCCCAAGAGCTGTTAAAAAATTGAATTTATAGGTTGCATAGCTTCTATTGATTCTTTATACGAGGGGGCGTCAAAAAAAGTTTTTAAAAAGTAAAAATTCCTTTTTTCTACTGACGTTTTATAATAACCTCTTTTCGATTGTCATTATGGTTTTTTAATAACCTCCTTTTAAGCGCAGCGTGCTTAAAAAACTTTTAAGCACGTTACCAGGAGCAACGTGCTTAAAAGTAACGCAGATAATTATTTACAATTAAAACGTAACCACAGACTAGGTATAATTTAATATTTTTTGGCAAGTGTCAATGAAACATAGGTAATAAAATGTTAGTAAAATTAAGTTTTTATTATAAAACCTCAGTAGAAAAAATATTGTATACAATTCGTTACGAAACAATGTCTTTTAGTCACTTTGACGTGTTGTCCAGCTCGGCTTTGCCTCGTTGGACAATTTCACGTCGCGTGCCTAAAAGACACTCATTTCGCAACTTATTGTATAAATAGCTATTTTGTGCTATCAAGCTGAAATTTGGTATTTATGGATAACTTTTAAGTGCAAACAACATTTCCTAATAAAAAAAATTTCTACAATGAAAAATAAGGGCACTTTATTCTTGAGTGAATTTTACGTTTTCACCTCTCCCTCGTATACAGCGCAATATTTACTAGTCTTGTCTATGCTCTTTTTTGTTTAAGAACATGCAGAACTTTTTCACCGCCAAAAAAATTTGGTAAGTTTTGAAATTTAAAAAAATCGCATATATTTGGTGCGTACTTTCTGTCGGTCACTGTATACACAAAGAAACGAGTGACAAAAATTTTAATATTTTAGTAATGCACAGTGTACACTCTTACGTCCGTAATCCGTATATAAAAGATTACTAAGCGCACTGTAAAATATAGGTACTTATGCGATCATGAATTTTTAAAATATTCCAATAGCGTTTCAATATTAATTACAATTTAAAGTTAGTAACTTCTACCCATTTTTTAAATTAAATGGGTAATACTCAGTGGCGTAACTACCGGTGTTCAATGTGTGCGAAGCACACGGGCCCGGGCTAGAAAGGGGCCCGGGAGCGGAGCCACAAAAACATAAAAATGCAAAACAAAATGTTCTCATAAAAAAAATGCAATACTTCGGTAACGTATCCGCAAAACTACTCTACTCAATACTTTTGTAGATAGTAACTGAAATAATTACATAAAACTGCCTTAATTTTTTTTATGGGGAAAAAACACACAGTCGTCTCCACAAATAATTTATAAAAAGTCAGTTTATGCAAGTGGACATGTTTCGGCACTAGAAAGTGCCATCATCAGCACCGAAGGGCCCAAGTGCCACTTACACGAATGAATGTAAACAAATTTTAAAAACATGAAAAGGACAAGAACATGTTGTATAATTGGACGAAAACAAAGTTAAAATATTTAAAGGTGTTATATAATATCTTCACGGCTCCACTCTGAGATAATGGACTACTTTCGTAAAATTAATTTTTTTTATTATTGTCTTTATCAAACCGCAATATCGGCATTTAGTTTAAAGGGGTGTTTGTGTCAAAATAACGTTAGAAAATTGACACCCACTCGATGGTCATCGTCATCGTTTTAGATATGCCGATATTTTAAAAACACTGGCAAAAATAATTTTAACCTCTACAAATAAAGCGGAAGTTAATGAAGCAAAGTCTTTAAGAAAATACACTGTTAGAAATCCTGGACGTGAGAATCAAAAAATTTATAATCAATTAAAATAAATCAAATTTAACTTAAAATGTATAGTTATTTTAACTCTTTTGTGTTTAGTAAAAATCAGATTTTAAGAACTAACTTTTCTGGAAGTCGTTTTAACATAACAGCTAACTAAAATTAACATGCAATTTTTTTACGGTTCAAATGAATCAAATACTAATAACTTTGATTAAGTTTATAATCATTATCAATATATTTTTTAGTTAAAATTTTAAAATAAGTTAATACTAACATAAAAAATGTGTCAAATTAACTAAATAAGTTGTAATTTTTACTGCACAATAAAATCAGATTAATGTCAAAATAGTAATAACATATTTTATGAGTTACTGATTGACTGAAGCGGTTTTAGTTAAATTGACAAAAAAACGGGAGTGGACTTTCTGGGACATAAAAAAAATGTTAAATTTGATTATTTTCTTTTAACAGTGTACTTTTAAAAATTTGAAACCATTTTTCTTATTGTTTTTCAAAATAAAATTTTAAAGAATATTGATGCATTGTCAAAACTTTTACAAAAAAAAGAGCAAAATATTGAAGCTGCGTCTAAAATGTTTACCACCGCCACTAATATCATAAATCAAATGAGAAATAATTTTGAGGTAATTAAAACGGACTCTGTTATTTTGGCTAGGCAATACTACTCCTGAATTCGAAAACAAAAAGATATCAATACCAAAAATAATTTTTGATGATGTTAATAACCATTATCAAGTTCAAACAAGTGATGATTGGTTTAGAATAAAAAATGTGTTTTTTAAAACTATAGATACAATTAAAAAATCGTTCTGGCCTTTACAAAATTTGTTTTTATTTTCGCTTTTTGTTCCCCAACGTTTCATGAGATCCTTCTCTTTCTGAAAAGGATATGTACGATATGAGTCAAGCCATGCATCTTTAATATCTTTTACAATTACTGATACAATTTCATCGCAAGTGCTTTCATTTAGAGAATGTTTTAGATAATTTAACTTCTATTTTTGATTTATTACATTTTATATTGGTATAAAATTATTATTCAACTTCCAGTTTTAGTGAAATTGTAACTGCCTGCATTTTTTTTTTGACTATCCCTATTTCGGTTGCATCAGCTGAACCGTCTTTTTCCATGTTAAAGTTAATTAAAACTTATTTGAGAAATTGCATGACCGATAAAAAGTTATCGGCTTTAGCAATTATTTCTATAGAAAATGAGGAAGCTCAAAAAATAGACATTTCTAATCTGATTTCAAACTTTGCGCATGCAAGAGTAAAAAAAAAGATTTTTCTCTGCAATCGTCCACAAACTGGCATCTTTCTGGCGTGATTTGACGCCACAAAGTTCATTATTCCAGTATTGTTAACCGTTGCTACGCAATGAGACATATAACGATACGGGAATATATTATTCCCGGCCTAGGCCGAGAATATAATATTCTCGTATCGATACATTATGGCTTATTGCTTAGCAACGGTTAACAATACTGAAATCATGACTTTTAATTAATTTTTTATTAGGCACAATCATTTTATTTTTGTATTAATTCTATTTTCTTATCGATTGCAGAAAAAATAGTATATGCACATAACAATAATTGCTTTTTTGTGTACCTACTCAAAATTCATAAATTAATATGGTTATCAATAATAATACTCCGTATCATAATGAGGGCCCGGCAAAGCTTTCGCACACGGGCCCGTGGCTACGTTGTTCCGCCACCGGTGCTACTTTAAACTATAAAAATGATATTTAACGTGTAATATGTTTCAACATTTAAATATTTATTTTCTACTAGGTACGTATGTATTGAGACCACAAAGTGTACATCTAGAGACTTTATTGTTATTGATAAGTTTGCTGCAAATAAAAACAGAAGATTGGACTTTACTTTTAAACAATGTACCCACAACCGGTACCTAATGAAAAATAAATTGGCCTTTTTTATTTTTTTATCTTATTTCATTTTCAATAAAATTAGTAGGTAATCATAAATTTTTTAAATATTTACTAAAAATTATTGACCAAATTTGGAAGTGGTCTAAAAAATTTTTCGCCTGCAGCGGGCTTTTTCTTTCCCGAACACTTCACCTGTTTCACAACTCACGAGCCGTCACTGGTAGGGGCGGCAAAAATTAAATAGCCTACTAGCTGCAAATTTGTAAATCCGGCACTGATTCCAGTTAATTTTCTTGAAAAAAGACAATCAAAGAATACTGATAAATACCCAACGAAAATCTAAAAACAGGGACAGAATGGAACTATAACCTCCAAAACCATAAAGTAAACAAAACAAACACCTGATCTGATTTTGGTGATTCTACAATTTCACAGGTTCACTTGGGATCACGTTGACGCTAGTGGGGGAACAGTGATCATTTGCTAATCGAACATAGGTCAGATCAGTTAGAATTAGCGAATCGAACACTCCTCAGAGTGAGTCAAGTTTAGTGACATCCAGTCTTTGACAAAATAAAGCATCAATAATATAATATATTACAATACCGCAGCTACCCAATTACAGTAGGTAATAGCTATAATATATTCTGTGGTAAAATGCTAACATTGGGTGGATCTACCGGATGATTCTTAAAAAAAAGTGGCTTGCTGATTTTTATTGATTTTCTTCAGCGCGCAGCACATGTAAAATATGTCAGCCCATGCAGACTTCTGTTATAATCCCCAGACGAACTCGTTTATCACTTACATTTGTGAATTACACTATATTATGTAGGTATGGGCATAGGCGCCGACTTTCAATAATGTCCATGGGTGCTGGAGTACGTCCATTTATAGCTCTTTCTGAAAACATGCGCCGCAGGTAAATTTTTTCAGGTGCCACGCCCTTTTTTGGACTATTAAAACTTAATTTAATTCTATGTTTCGATAACCCGACCCGAACAACGTAAAAATAAAGAAATGTTGCACCAATAAAACGAGATTTTAAAATAAATACTTGCTAAATAAATTTTATCAAAAATACTGTAGTAGGTACCTACCTATACTAGGTAGGTAGGTATTGTGTAATATCAACATTAAACTTTTTAAAATGGTGCTATTGAAATCTGTTTTCAATGCAATGCAAACGTATTTTGGCGAACTACAGCTCGATGTATAAATATATCAGCGACTTCTTCAAGATCCAAATCATCAAATTTTATTATATTAAAGTTGACAAGAACAAAGGTTATATAATATTCCTTATTCTCCCTATAAAAGTTTTGTAGTTGCACAAAGGAACTATTATAAATAAATTAAAAAATAAAAGTGCTTATACAGCAACTTTGCTCTGTAGAGAAAATTCTATAGATGTTCCTACACCAACTAAAAAAGTATTTATTAAACGGTTTTATAATTTGGTGATTAGAATATTCTTACAGCATATTGTCGCAACAGTTTTGATTCCAAAAACAAAAATGAGTAATGAGAAACATTTATAAAATAAATTAGCAAATGGACAGCGTCTATAAAACTTTCATATACCATAATTCCCTCATACTCAAATTATTATAAGGGTTCTTTGCTATCATTAATAAAACCAGCAAAAAAAATCGAACACATGACTGACACTATTGATAACTTAACACAACTTAGCTGCACTCTCAGCCGTCGCGTTGCATTAACTAATTAAGTTATTGTTCTTTCAAAATACCAGCAAAACTTCACCTCTACCTCTTTAACTCGCGCCAAGTCCACTTCTTTGTATGTGTGTAAAAAATGTATTTCATTAAATGTCAGTATATTGTTAACGGTGGGGCTTAACATAACAACTTTACTTGGTATGATCCCTGGGGGGTATATTTTTTGAGCCCAAAATTGTTAATCTCCTATGCAGCCTATTGAAAGAAATGCTTCAAAACTTCCAGACACTATGAATTTAAAACTACACTTTTTGCATAATCATTTGGACTATTTTCCGAAACACAGATATCAGGGACGATGAGTCGTTAGGATGATGGCGATTACTGCTGGTTGATAAAACAAGATAGCTCAACGATCACACACCAATGGAAGTCAGATATACGATTAATTTTAATAAAAAAGAAACAAATGCGTTAATGGTCATAAACTAGGCTATTTTCTTCAATTTAGAAACTGTGTTAAGTTACTTTTTATTTTAATATTTCCAATAAACTGAAATTATATTTGAGATCAGTTAAGTTATCCCGATATACCTTCCCCCTAAAATTTGAAAAGCGGCGGCAAAAAATATTATTTCGCAAACCCAGTGTAATCATAGCTCGTTTTCGAAATATTCGTAATAACACCATAACAGTCAGAAATCTGATACATATGGAAAAATTGCACCAATTCCTTAACAAGATTTTAAAGAAAATGTGATACTTAATTCTTAAAATGGACAATATTACATACAATAAAGTTAATACTACCCCATTTTACAAAAATTAGTGTATTTGTTAGACATTTGACCCTATATACTTAGCAATAGTCAGTATTTTAGATGGCTCGGTAATGAAGCAGCGTAAGTAGCAAAATTATACTTAACAGCAATTTTATCACCTACAACCTCTTGCGGCATTAATATTTTTTGACGATATTACTAGAATTAAAATTTGACCATACTTTGCTACAGATCTTTCGAGAAAAAAAAAACTTTTTCAACCCCCCTAGAACAACTATATTAGAAATATTTATAATTTTTCCAGGTTTGGAAAAATGTTTTTCTTGTCTTTCAAGATGGACAAGTAGTAGCCGCAAAGACCAATTTTTTATTTTAATTAGAACAAAATATTGACCGAATTTTTAAGTGATTAAACACCATTAATAGCGACAAATTAAGAGCAAACACCTTCGCCATTTTTTTATCAATATTTCGCTACGGTCAAATACCCAACTTTAAAGTAAAAAACCTACAATTTTACGGATTTATAAATTAATAAAAGCAAAAAAAAATATAGGCAAATTTACCAAACTTTCGTTTTTGCTTTTATTTATTTATCAAATAGTTTTTTTTTACTTAAAACTGTATATACCTAATTGCTATCCAACGACGGGTATTTGGCCGTTTTTTGTTGAAAACGAGCAAATGTAATGGCGAATGCGCCCTAGATAAACCAACACATCAAAATAGATATTCCTGATAATATAACTGTTTTGGTCACATGGGTATTTTGATTTCGCTGACTTATTACTAAGCCATTTTAGGAACCTTTCTAGACTTTACACGTGGCCTGTAAATGTGTATATGCAGTAGTAAAAAAAATAGTGAAATATTAGAATAATAGCCATAGATTTTATACAAAAATTAAAGTTGATTTAGTAGGTAGGTATAGTAATGCCATAGTACTTTTAATAGATAAGCTAGCATTTCAATCTCTTTGATATATTATGAAACCAAAAACCCCTTTAAAGATAAGATGATATCATATTATGTAGTAGATTTTAAAAAAGCCTTGTCTTCCTTAAAATTATGGTGATATACAATAACCTATGATTAAGTATATCTAATATTACTGATTTTACCTAACACATAGAAAGTAGGTTATAAAACCTATACGTAGGCAATCTAATATTCAGAACAATCGAAAAATGTGATTTAAACTATTCTTGTTTCATGGACTTAGGCACGTAGATAGCTTTATTTCTTCCTGGAAAGGGTACTTACGCTGGCGTAGCTAGGATTTTATGTTGGCGGGAGGGGAGCAGACAGGTACCACAGTGCATTGGTGCAAAGCCCACTGCAGACGAAAGCGCCAAATGGGTCAATAATTTAATTTTATTGAATTATCACTTTATGCTATTATTATTCATAAAGCATTTAAAAAGTTAGTATAGTGATTATGGGGTTAAAACTGGTTCTGGGGTGGGGATACTGTCCCCCCCCCCTTATCTACGTGCCTGCATAGACTTGTACGTATAGGTACCCTTGAGGTGCGTAATATAATTTAGTGTATGTTATTATGGGTAGTTGTTCAGCAACTCGAAATAAATGTTTTCTACACACTCGTACTAGTCGTAAAACCTAAGGGCGATGACAGGCCGACGCTGCTCCAGCAGTGACAACACACATAGCGGTTTCTGTCGAAGCGGCGGCATTGGTAAAACAAATCTAGATCCAATAATTTGCTTTGGGTGTAGGTATAATATAATTCCAGGTATTCTAGAACCACTTAAGCCAGAAAACAGCTAGCTGCGGATGCATTGAATGCTGCACCGAAGCGGTTTCAAAACACTTTGTGTTCGTTTCGAATAATTTAATAATACATACACATGTCATTGTGTCGCGGTGGCGGCCGAGTCGGCGCAAACCACTGTGTGTGTCATCGCCCTAAGTACCCGAGCATCCGAAACCACTAGAGCTGTTTTTAATTTGGCGATAACTCAAGGTTTGAGGGGCCCTATCCTATTAGTTAGTTATGCCTAGAACCCCCAAATGCCTTAATTAATCCGCCTCAGCCCACGGCTAGTTATTGTAGAGGTATTTATGTATCTTGAGGCACCTAACGCTAAATGATACTACGAATTGGCTATTTGAAAATAGTACTGAGTTTGAAAAATAAAGGAATTTTGTACATTTAGCAATTTAACTATATTAGGGCCAAGACACAATTGAAAAATAAGCATTAGGCCATAAGCAATAGAAATAAGATTTGGTACGAAGAAACAAATTAATCGCGACACAATTAAGTAAATACTTAATTATATAAACCCTGTACTGACGAGAACAAAAGTTCGAAACCTGTCTGCAGGTAATGACATGCTATCGATAGGATTGATTTTCAATTTCTTAGTTGTACCTATACTTAGTCTGAATCTGTATTGTAATTTTAATATCTAACTGTGTTAGATCAAAAAAAACTTTATTCAGTGGCGGCTCGTGACTAGCGAGTCAGGGGGGCGCTGGCTTTAAATAAAAAAAATTTAAAATGTCTATTATTTTCAAAAGTACGTGTCTGTTTCAAAAAAATTACCTTGTCGGACTTCTATTGTCTTTATTTTGTTACTTAACACAACGTTTCGGTTAGTTAGTATCTCTAACTGTTTTCAAGTGTGTCGTGTCTGTTGTCAACTTTCTCGTTGTGAATTTTAATTTCATCAGCATAAGCACTACTTAAACAAGTTAAAATATTAGTTTGTCCTAACATCTAACTAACTTACCACAGTATGACGATGTTTTGCACTATTTTCATGTTTTTTATAGTCCAATTATCATCCCCGTCAAAAAAAAAAGACACACGAAAGAAAAAAAAAAATTTTGTCCTCACAACCGCATATCCAGGATTTTTAATTATATATTTCTTTGTCAAACTTACGCGTAAACTGTGCCTTACTTTTACATTTTGATTGCACTTGTACTATGTTCAATTTCTAGTGGCCGCCCTGCATTTTTTAAATCAATTTTTTCAGTTAAGCTCAGAGAACTAAACACAAGCTTCTGTAAATCACTGACCTTCATATTATACGACATTTTCCAACAACAACAACAACGTAACTAATAAATCAAATCAAAACAAATAAACAAAACGTTAGCGCCTAGCGGCATCGACAGGTCGCCTCGCCAGAGTACATAACATTTTGATTATTCTACCGTAGCGTCGCGAACAGCTGTTGTTGGGCGCGGAAAATTGGAGCTCATCGTGGCCGCTCGTTGTGCGATGTGTAGGGGACGTCACGCCTCTGTCGTCATGGCAACTCATCGAGAAGCCGCGTTGAATCGGGACGGATAATCGGTCGCCCGCCCGCGCTTAGTATAAAAAACAATTGAGAGCGCGCAACTCGCTTGTCTATGAGTATAACCTGCCCGTTGGACTAGGGCTATGTTTGATTTGAATTTATGCCCGCGCTTAGTATAACCAACGAACATTAACAATTAATGTTCGTTGGTATAACCTACCCGCTGGAATAGGGCTTTGTTTGGTTTGAATTATTTTAATGGATTGCTTTATTGGTTTTTTAAGTAAAATATTTTTGGATTCTGTTTGAAATAATTGCATGGAGGGCGGCGCCCCAGAGCCCTTCATCAACGAGCCGCCACTGACTTTATTAGTAGGTATAAGGATTTTTCAGGTAGTTAGAAAAATTATTTTCAGTCAACGTTGTCTATAGTCTATTCGTATTTGAAACGAGGTCGATATAAACAGTAGCCAGGGCGCGATCAGAGCATTTTTAGCGTCGTAATTGCCAATTCTCGCAACGCTATTGGGCAAGCAAACAGAAGGCTGCCCAAGCACGTAGCCAGGGGGAGGGGTCTAGACCCCCCCCCCCCGAAATTCTCAGAAAATAATTTTTAAAATAAAAATTTAAAATTTTCTATATATAATATCTACGTTTTTTCGGGTTAGGCTATCGAAATTAAGAATTTCCAAGTTTCGAGAGTCAAAAAAAGGGCGTGGCACCTAAACATTTTTTGCATGCTTGAGGCTGCCTCAACGTGCCGCGAAATAGTTCGTGCAACTCGATATGTTAATATCACTATTAAAATTAGATAAAGCTTTCTTGCAAATATAATGTGATGGGTATTTTACAATTTTTGTACCACTCGAAAACGCTTTTTAAACAAATAGTTTTTCTTTTATTCAGTACCTATAATATCCAGTTTTCTATCCAGTTCCATTTTTAAATAGCCAAACCTCCTAGCAGAAAAATGTAAGCAAGGTCTCGGACTAACTTATTTTGCAATTTATAACCGAAAAAATAAATTGTGTGTGCTGTTCGATTCTGTAGTAAATTGAGTTTATTACCGTCACATTTACCCAAAAGTCAAAAATATTACTAGAACTGACCAAAAACTATATCAAAAAAAGATAAATGAATTGTTTCCATATTATCAAAAAGCGCATATCTTTTTATAAAGTAGATTTTGTATATAATAATAAATGTAAAGGGATCTTTAGAAATAATCTTAGACTATTTATATTTATTAAAATAATGTGTGATGTACAAATAATAGTACAATTAAGTACACTTGTATGAATAAAAATGATCTGAACACTCTTCGCCAGTCTATTATTATCCTACTGCGTCAAGCATGTCAAATGCAATTATAGGCGCGTCATGAGAAGTAGAAAGAATCTAAGAAGAACGTTTTTTCGGTTGGACGTTTGTCTTTTGCCAAAAAGGGATGTTTTATAGGTGAGTACCATCGTTTAAATTCTGCAACACTAGATACCAGATACCTACTACAAGTCAAAAAAGATTTTTGGAAAATTTAAATTATGGGATCGGTGCAATTTTATGTATACAGTGAGGACGTAAAGTCTGGAATAAATTCATTATTTAGGGAACGCTGAATGTTTTTCAAAATCGCTCGGACACGTCGATTTTGTTTTTTTAATACGCATTTTTTTCAATATTTTTTATTATACAGGGTGTCTCCGAAAGCACTCTGCTTGGACCAACTTTAATTTTTTAAATGGGAACCCACATTTTTTTTTTAATTTTAGGATTCTGTGCATAATTGTGAACATTTTTTATCTAACATGTCATTATGATTTATCGACAGTTAAAGTTCGAAAATAAATACAACAATTAATTATTTATCATTTTAATAAATGTTGAAAATGTTGCCCAAAGGTTAATTGGCAGTAACCTAGACGATCAAAAAATTCTTTCTGCACATTTCTGACAACTTCCGGACTGATTGTTTCTTGAACAATTCGATTCTTTAAGTCCTCCATGTCCATTGGCTTAGTTTGGAAAACTTTACCTTTAAGGTAAACCCACAGAAAAAAGTCAAGGGAGGTTAAGTCGGGAGACCTCCACGGCCATTCAATAGCTCCCCTTCTTGCAATCCATCTATTTTCAAAAATAGTATTAAGATAAGCGCGAACTTTTGAAAATAGATGGATTGGAAGAAGGGGAGCTATTAAATGGCCGCCGAGGTCTCCCGACTTAATCCCCCTTGACTTTTTTCTGTGGGTTTACCTTAAAGGTAAAGTTTTTCAAACTAAGCCAATGGACATGGAGGACTTAAAGAATCAAATTGTTCAAGAAATACGGACAATCAGTCCGGAAGTTATCAGAAATGTGCAGAAAGAATTTTTCGATCGTCTAGGTTACTGCCAATTAACCTTTGGGCAACATTTTCAACATTTATTAAAATGATAAATAATTAATTGTTGTATTTATTTTCGAACTTTAACTGTCGATAAATCATAATGACATATGTTAGATAAAAAATGTTCACAATTATGCACAGAATCCTAAAATTAAAAAAAAATGTGGGTTCCCATTTAAAAAATTAAAGTTGGTCCAAGCAGAGTGCTTTCGGAGACACCCTGTATAATAAAAAATATTGAAAAAAATGCGTATTAAAAAAACAAAATCGACGTGTCCGAGCGATTTTTAAAAACATTCAGCGTTCCCTAAATAATGAATTTATTCCAGACTTTACGTCCTCACTGTATATCGTAGGCTAATTACAAATTCAGTCGTTTTATAAAACGCCTAGTCGTTTCATAAATGACTAGGCATATTGTAAAATGAAGAATATACTGAATTTTTACAATTCGACTGAACTTTTTAGGCGTTTCATAAAACGCCGAATTGCTCTCAGGCTTATTGTAAACGGTTCTTCAATCTCGTTTGTTTTAGGATATGACTGATTCTAGTCGTTTTGTAAAAGACTGGAAAGTACTTAGGCATTTTATAAAACACCGATTGAAACAAATAACTTCTTTATGCTGTGGTTTGACAGTTTGTAAACTGAAGCTGAATGTATTGGTTTGCTGTGTTAAATGTTTAAAGATAAGTTCTTCAGATTTAGTGCTGAATGAAACAGCATGGATATGTGATTTATGCCAAAGAGAGGATATCATACATACACAAAGAATGGGATGTGTTGCTGGTCAAAAACGTGCTGCAGAAGAAATATGCTTCAAAATACCAACCAAAAGTTGAAACCTCTATTTCTGGGTCAAAATATTGCGATTAAAGTACCTACATTCGATAGGGGACCACTAGACCCTAAAAATATATTGGGAACTATCGTAGAAATAAAAAATGGAGTACCTATACCAAATTGGTACTAAACACGGAATTTTGAATCGAGGTTTTCAAGAGATGAAATCGTTGGCATTGAATATCCCTAACCAATTCAGGTTTTGGAAGGAAAAATTATTTCTCTGAGAGAAGCTTTAACAAAGTTTTCTAAATTTGGAGGGCAGGGATTCAAAAAATGTTCCTGCAACGTAAGCAAAACGCAGTGCCACACAAATAAGTGTTTTCGTTTTAAGGTTCACTTGAAATGCAATAGTAAATGTCATTCAAGCGGACCGGACCGTGTTCAAATAAGTAAAATAATATTACTTTTAAATTATGTTGAATTCGGTACATTATGTAAATATATACCTAAATTTACCTAGGGAATGTAGGAACATGTGTTGTAAGAGTTACCTATTAAGTTCTTTTATGATGTTATATAACAAAAATAAAGTGTCCAACTTAATATTTATTTGTTTGAAATATTATACGATGAAGCAACAATATAAATCGGTGTTTTATAAAATGCCTAAGTACTTTCCAGTCTTTTACAAAACGACTAGTTACGCCTAAAAAGTTCAGTCGAATTGTAAAAATTCAGTATATATTCTTCATTTTACAATATACCTAGTCATTTATGAAACGACTGAATTTGTAATTAGCCTACGACATACCTTACTGGCAAACTCCAAGAGTATGAGAGAGTAAATAATATGTTTAGATGCCAGCAATAAGGACAACAGATCCATCACTCGCATGGCGAGGCCTTCCCTTGGTAAAGGAGAGGGGGGATAATTTGTGCTGGCGACGTTTGTCGAAGTCATCGACAGAAATTCTGTATTCAGTAATATTTGGAACTTCGTTTGGGTTGTACCGCGCATTTATTTTACGTATACCTATGTCATGTAATTAACTAAATAATTATTCTTCGCACCTTCCCTAAGCTATGATAGTATTGGTAGGTTTCACTTTATGGACTATCGACGCACATACAGTGTGACCAGTAAAGTCCGCATCATATTGGATTTTTTTATTAATAACTTTATTCGAAATATGACTTTGCATCAAGTTCTGCTTCGATATCGAGATGAAAATTTAGCAAAAAAATAGTAGTCGTGTGATTCGCATTATCTGTAAAATTTTAATTTTTTCCAAAAAATAATTCAAAAGTAGGGTTATTTCTGAAAGTATCGAAAAAAATTATTAGAAAAAGTTTTTTTTAAATGCAGTTTCTAGCCCACATGCAAAATTTTAGCTGCATAAGATAATTTTAATTTTTTACCCATATTTTGTAAATTGCACCACTTTTGCAAGATAAGACTCAACGCTAGGCTTGCCAGATATAAATTTGGAAAAAGGGGTACTTATCAACATGCAGGCAGGCGCGTATACTCTTAGTTATGGGGGGGGGGGAGGGAGGGGGTAATTAAAGAAGACAAAAAGGCGCTTAAAAAAATAGCGCCGCAGGAGAAATTTTTTTGGGTGCCACGCCCTTTTTTCAATGTTTGTGCTTGATTTTTAATTAGGAAAATAAAATACACAACACAGAATCCTCAAGAAAACCACAAAAACAGTGTAACAAACTAAAAAAAAATCAACTTTAATTGGAAGAAACAATAAAAACATAAAATGGGGTATTTTCGGTACCCCTTTTAGGTTTTTCAAAAAGGGGTACTTTAAAAAATATAATTACAAGAAGGGGTATTGTACCCCCAAAAGGGGTACTTCTGGCAAGCCTACTCAACGCAACCTACATAAAAATTCTTAGTTTTGACAAGGCTTTATTTCAGATACATTTTTTTAAAGTAGCGTCATATTAAATGTGTGTTTTTCTACAAAATCAAAATTGGGCTATTAAAATTTGGTCGCATGTGATGCAAAGTTTATTTGTTTTTGACCCTGTATTTATCAAAAATACCTATTTTAACTTCATAAAATAGGTATTTTTGAAAACGTGGTTTGTGTCTGAAAGTAATTCACCTTAAATTAAGACAAAAAAAAACACAGTGTCATCATCAGTAAAGTGTTCATTAAGTGGAAAATAAATTTTAGTGGTGGGTTAAAAACAAAATTATCTTATGCAGCTGAAATTTTGCGAATGGGCTAGAAACTGCATTTAAAATAACTTTTTTCTTCGATATATTCAGAAATAACCCCTTTTGAATTATTTTTTGGAAAAAATTAAAATTTGACAAATAATGCGAATCACCTGACTACTATTTTTATGCTTAATTTTCATCTCGATCAAAGCAGAACTTGATGCCAAAGTCAAATTTCAAAATATATAAAGCTATTAGTAAAAAAAACCCATATCATGCGGATTTACTGGTCACACTGTAGAGTTAATTTTTTCTTAAAACAAAGCCTTTCGACAGCTGACAGCTGATCTGGTTTCGTTGTTAAAGTTCCCAGCAAGGTTGCGTCATATTATTTTCTTCCGATTTGGGTGTTTTTGGAATGTTTCTGTGGCTGGTGTTTTTTGTGTAGTGTGTGTTTTGAACATTTTACTTTTGGATTTTAAGTATATATTTCAGAGACAGATTTTTTTGGTGTTAATTATTTAAGTTTAATAGTGAGTACAAAGCCCCATTTTGGTTAACATCTATTATCAAATCAATAAAGCGCCTATAGTTAAACCATTTACTTATCGTTGTATACAGGATGTCTTATAGCTAAGAAGCAAAATATAGCAACAGGAGGTAGTAGACTGCTTCAAAATATTATGTCATTTACGCTTAAGAACGATGGTTAATTTAACAAACGATAGCAATTGCTTCTATTTTTTAAGAAAAAGCATTGACTAGTTGCTGCACTTTTAAGCAATTGCTGGACGCAAAACCAATTACTTTAGTTTTTATTCATTGGCTTTCATGAAACCGATTTTATAAGAAAAAGCAATTGCTACATTTTTATTCATTAGGCTCATTAATCTTACACTCATGCTGATAAGCTGATAATGGGTTACTTTAGTCGCATGAGGATTTTCTTCAGCATAGACATGTTCATTGTACAAATTAGTTATGCCACTCCGCTTTATATGCGAACAAAATTCTTTGAGAAAAGTTCCTAGCTTAATTTCTGTGTTCTTAGATAAACCGGTAGAAAGCTAGGCGTGGTTCAAAATCATTAGGTAAAAGATCTTGCACCGTTGAACATGAAATAGAATGTGAATGAACGCGAATGTTTTATGGTTTGGTAAGCGACGATTCGGAAATCTTTCACTATATCTGCAAGATTCTAAACCATTTCCATGGCAATATAGGTCGATTTTTGAATAAAACGAAATGGCGAACGCGTCACTATAGTGTTTGCTCTTAAGAGCTTGGCTACATAAACAGAACTGGACCAAGTTTATTTACCTTCGCCCTCACCATCTGCTAAACTAGGTATGTAAGCATTAAGTATTAGCCCGGGAGGCAGCGTTGCAAATGACACAGTCATTTCAGGTCATCTAATTCTTATCAGAAGTAGTTCTTATTGGGTAGTCATTTAATAATCTGAGCGGTGGACCTAGTCGTGAGAGAATGTCAATTATGTAAAAAAAAAATTAAAAATTATTTCATGTCGCTTGAAAATTTGTACAGCAAATGTTTATATGATGACAATAAATTTTAAAAAATCAGCTGCAAAGATAATGGGGGATTATGCGTCAGCAGCTTATTCAGGGTACTGCATCTCGCCCTCAGTCTTCTATAGCTCACTTATTAATTAAGTGGACATTTTGCTATAATATAAAACCAGTGGTGTAAAACTGATATTTTTTAGTTTTTATTTTTTTTCGCCTATAATACTGAATCGACTTTAATAAAATTTTAGGGGTATCCAGTAAACCAAAGCTGGCGGTAAAAGTTCGGCCGCCTTCCGGCACTGACGGGAAATCGACGGCTCTTGTTGCCGATTACTAGCCGCTTCTGGCTATCGCGTTACCTTCCATGTGTCGAACTACCACGGCTAATAGTCTGCCACCCGATGGTGGTAGTAGCGCAGCACATGAGAAACGGACCTTATCTTTCGAATCGGACACGGTTAGAAGATATCTCGCCGGTTGTGACAAAAGAGTGTACCACCCGCGCGCGGGTAGCTGACTACTACGTTCCTCGTTTTACTTGTTTGGCCACGGCTAATCGCAAGCCAGCCGCGTATTTTTGAAATTCGCGCCGTTCTACTTCTGCGAAAGAACTGACACCTTGACAGGTGAATGACGGTAGACAGAACATTAAAATTATTTTTCAACGAGCACGAGGCGTTCCTTTATTATTATAAAAGCAACATTTCTCAAGAATATTCAGTGCCTGTAGGCAGAATACAGGATTCATCATTAGACGAACTTACTGATTTCCAAGATAAAAAGACACCCCTCAGACAGATGATTCAGTACCAGAGAACAAAACTATAAGTGAGTTTAAGTTTCATACCTATATAATTTTATTGTACATTTTTTTATACCTCTGTTACTCTCATAATATGTAAAGTTGAAAGTGTTAAAACAAAAAAAATAGTGCATGCTTGGCTATTCTTTGTATGCAGTATTTTATAGTATATAAACGTAACCAAACCAAATGGTTTTTAGGTGCTGTACAAAGAAATCCAATAATGTCCAATGCAACATATTCAGATATTGTTCTGACCATTAGAAACTGGATAAAAATGCTTCCGACAGGGAAGGCGGGCGGATGAGTAGCAAAAAAAAATAATAAAAAGTTATGTGTAAATGAATCAGAATAACGTCTTATATTTGCAGGGTTTGTTAAACAATAAAACTGTTGTTTTCTACCTTACGGGTGAGTTTTAATGGTAAGACTTCCCTCTAACCATGCGCGGTCCTTCGCTGGTATTTAAATGAATTGCCAGCGACCGTCCGCGGTTTCGTCGAGATACTAGCGCTAACATCTGTTCAGCCCGCGGCTCAGTGGTAAAAAGTAGCGTCTGTACCGCACAACCAGCTGGCGGCCCGACGCCGACGTTTCGGCAATGCGCCTTCTGTCCACCACCTCCGGAGCTTTCATGTCGTGTTTACTGGGTAAGTAACTGTAGAAGGCACCCAAATAAGTAAGAAAATATATGGCATGTAATCTACATCCTTATGACGTCACACTTTTTTGGAACACCCTGTATGAAAAAAAATATTTTCCTAAAATGCGCCCCAAGATACAGGTAAGGTATGCAACATATCAAAATTTCAAATTAATTAATAAGTGATCGAGCTATAGAAGACGGGGGGGGGGGGGGGGGTGTAAGGTGCAGGACCCTGAATAAGCAGCTGACGCATAATCGCCCATTATCTTTGCAGCTGACTTTTTTAAATTTATAGTGTCATCATATAAACATTTGCTGTACAAATTTTCAAGCGACCTGAAATAATTTTTAGATTTTTTTTTACATAATTGAGGTTCTCTTACGACTAGGTCCACCACGACTCTGACAGCTGACGCTTGTTTCGATTGCTAGCTGTATCTAGACTATCGAATACACACAAAATCAAGCGACCTGAAATCACCTTCAAAAATGCAACGCTGCCTCCAAGGCTAATGGCTTGCCAATATATGGCGTATTAATTTTATTATTGATAAAATAAAGTACGGACAGACACGTACCAGAACGTTCGCGGCGCAGTACAAAACCACAAAAAATACCATGTGTTTCTTAACATAGTATAAAACAAAGTCGCTGTCGCCCGTCATGTCCCCTTATGTGCGTAAATCTTTAAAACTACCCAACGGATTTTGAAGCGGTTTTTTTTATTAGATAGAGTGATTCAAGGGGAAGGTTTTTATGTATAACTAGCGACCCGCCCCGGCTTCGCACGGGTGCAATTTCAGAAAGTGGCATGCCGGGTACTAATATATCGGGTTTGTATTTATACCAGCGGGTTGCAACGCATGCCGGGAATACGCTATAGTTTAAATATAAACAGCTAATTAGTTATCAGTGAGCGCAAGCTAGTAGTTCTACACACATTAACCTCTAATTTTTTTTTCTAGACACGATAAATAGTTAATAACAGTCAGTTATACAAAAAATGTTGTTTGTATTTCGCGCGAAAAAGTATTTTTATGAAACATTTGATTGCATTTTAAATTAAAAAAACACCTATTTTGCGACTTTTTTTAAAGTAGGTAACTATTTTTTACAAACAAAGAAATCGGATTTGTGCTTTGTTATTTTGAAAAAAAAACTAATAAAGGGTCGGCTCTCATAAAACGCACCCTCCATTTAGTACCACTTTCTGATTTTATAATTTTTAGGTTCTAAACATACTAAACCATAAACACACTCTCCAACGCAATCAAAGACATATTCAATAGCCTATAATATCAATATCTAGTGTATCAATTTTATCCTTGGGCGGGGTTATGACTCCGTGAAACTCCTCCCCACCCCTATCCTTGTATTCCTGATGTATTTACAGTATTTGCATAAACTTTAAAATATTTTTTTATAAATATTAATAAATGAGTACCATTATCTAAAATTAAATCAATTCACTTACCCCATAATACCTAAGGTAGAACTTTGGTTCAAAGAAGTAATTCTGAAAATGTAAATCCTATTAGAAATTTGTAACAAAAAATAGCTTCTTTAACTTACGTGGGTCCAGTAGCTCTTTCCTTCGGGAAGCCGTCTCTAAAATTTATGTAATTTAAATTAATGACAGAGTTTTACTGAATAAATATAAAATAACAGGTACTTACAAATGTGGGTCTTAGCTTGTCCATAGTTTCCGCAAAATAATACCGAAAATTTAGATCAGTAAATGCAATGAAATGATCGAATTTTTTGTGACAGTTATATGTGACAGTAACCAATTTGGCAACTATAATACCTTTGGTACCTGTCTTTTATTGACAAAAAGTCTGCATCTTGAAAGAAATTTTTATAAAAGAAAGTAGAATTCAGACCTGTGTTGTTTTGTCTGGCACTTCACTTTTTTCTCTAAAGATATATTGTAAATATAATTGACATTTTAAAAAACTGTTGTGCTGCCCTGTAATATCCAGATATCACTAGAGTCTGTTCAATGACCGCTGACCGTTCCGTTACGTCATGTTCTTCATATTTGCGGCACGTCGTAAATTAATTCAGTCGATCAGTTTGACTTACCGGTGGTAAAAGTTATGATTTTTCTTAGGTTTGATCTATAAAGCAAAGACGGATGCATGTGAACAAGTAAAATCAATGTTGGCAGGATATATATCCGTGATATTCTACGTGTAATCCGTGATATTTATATATATATATATCTTAATAAATATCATGATATTTATATGCGGCGATATTTATCCTGATATACAGGGTGTCCCGAAATTAGCGTGCAATATTTCTAGAGCGTAAACTATATCCAAAAATATGACAAAAATGTCCTATAAACATACCCCGAGAAATGCTCCTTTAGGGGGCTAGAGCCCCTCAAAGAGGGTCGGGAAGGAAGTATTTTTTTTATAATAGTATGGAAACCCTTAAAGATAATGACATGAAAATTGGTACGCGTGCCTTACAACCGATAAGTTGTACATAACAGTTAGTTTAGAGTGAAAATATTTCTTCCAGTGGCGTCGCACGGAGTAGGGCTGAGGGTAAATATTATCCTATATTTTTTATTTCTAGGATTTTTTAATTTTAAGTACAATATTTTAAGAACCTCGAGTTTTTTCTTTAAAAAAGTACCTCTTGTTTTATTTCGATAGGAGGCACCGTTTTCAAGTAAAATAAATTTTAAAGTAAACGTATTTTTCAAAAGAAAAATATTACAAAAATGTTCTATAAACATACCCTCAGAAATGCTCCTTTAGGGGACTAGAGCCTCTCAAAGGGGGGAAATTTTTTTTTCGTATAGCATGCAAACCGTTTAGGATAATAGAATGAAAATTGGTACAGGGTCTTCCAACGAGGACTGAACAGGGGCTCATTTTTGAGCTGCTTCCTTGTATTTGAAGAAAAATCCAAAATAGGCAAAATCGATGTACTTTTTCCTGCAGAATTCAAAAATGAAACCAAAAATTTATTTGAACCAGAAACAAAAGAGTTACGATATGGATAAGGTGTTTTTTAAATGGAACATAGCTTTTTTTATACGATTTTTGGAACGAGTGATTTTTTTTTGTCCGTTCTGATTAAAATATTTAATATTGTGACAGCTATTTTTATTAAATTTTAATGTTTTATCCAGTATAATTTAACTTTAACCTGTTTGAAACATACACTAGGTAATAAAGGTATAATCACCTTTGAATCCTTCAAAGTCATTTCGGCAATATTCTGGTAAATTTGTCAAATTTTTTGACTTTGAAGGATTCAAAGGTGATTATACCTTTATTACCTAGTGTATGTTTCAAACAGGTTAAAGTTAAATTATACTGGATAAAACATTAAAATTTAATAAAAATAGCTGTCACAATATTAAATATTTTAATCAGAACGGACAAAAAAAAATCACTCGTTCCAAAAATCGTATAAAAAAGCTAAGTTCAATTTAAAAAACACCTTATCCATATCGTAACTCTTTTGTTTCTGGTTCAAATAAATTTTTGGTTTCATTTTTGAATTCTGCAGGAAAAAGTATATCGATTGGCTATTTTGGATTTTGCTTTAAATACAAGGAAGCTCAAAAATGAGCCCCTGTTCAGTCCTCGTTGGAAGACCCTGTACATTAGGCTGGGCCGAAAAAGTGAAAAATTGGAAATTGCAAATGGCATAGTTGCCAATATCTGACTATACATCTAAAAGTAATTTGTGGAAAATTTTATTAAAATCCGTAAATGTTTAGCCGCGCCCCTGTGACCTTGAAAATGAGTAAAAAGGCAGATTTTTCAATATTTAATATTTTTTAAATCCAAAATTATAATTTTTTTGTGACTTCTTGTGGATGTGGGAATGTGTATAAAAATAATTTTTTCAATAAAATATTTTTCTGTTGGATAGAAATTACAAATTTGTCCTCAAAATCTTCATTTACACGTAATTTAACGTTTTCAGAGACAAATTTGTGATTTCCATCCAACAGAAAAATATTTTATTGAAAAAATTATTTTTAAACACATTCCCACATCCACAAGAAGTCACAAAAAAATTATAATTTTGGATTTAAAAAATATTAAATATTGAAAAATCGGCCTTTTTACCAATTTTCAAGGTCACAGGGGCGCGGCTAAACATTTACGGATTTTAATAAAATTTTCCACAAATTACTTTTAGATGTATAGTCAGATATTGGCAACTATGCCATTTGCAATTTCCAATTTTTCACTTTTTCGGCCCAGCCTACTGTACATGCCTTACAACCGGTAAGTTGTAAATTACAGTGAATTGAAAGTGAAAATAATACTTGGCGTCTCACGAAGTGGGACTTAAGGTAGATATTATCCTATATTTTTTTTAATTTCCAAGAGTTTTAATTGTAAATTCACTTTTTAAAATTTTTATCTATTAAAAATAAATAAAAGTAGGGTGTTTTATAAACTTGTTGAACATACACAGTATAAAATAATTAAAAAACAATATTATTTAAAATCAGTAAAAATTTTTTATAATTTTTATTTTAAAAAATGCATTAGGTGGGAACTTATATCAGGTTTTCAAAATAATTTCCGTTTTACTGGATGCACAATCTAGCTCTTCGTCTAATATGTTGGGAAGCACGCCGAATCTGAAAATGATTTTCCTTAAGTTCGTTTCCGGCTCGATTTATTCTGTGTGCTAATTCTTTTCGAGAAGTAATTTCCGTCGCATATACCATAGCAGTCATATGTCCCCAGAAATAGTAATCCAGTGGATTTAAATCTGGCGATCGTGCCGGCCAAGCTATTGGAGCACCTCTGCCTATACATCGATTTGGATAATTATTGTCTAACCAATTCCTTACTTGTCTCCCAAAATGAGCTGGGGCCCCATCATGTTGAAAGTAATGGTTCAATCTTATTTCTAATGGGACATCATCTAACAAATCGCCAAGCTGATATTCCAAAAAATTTTCCGAATTTACATTTTGCGGAATTTCGATAGGTCCAATTAATTGGTTATCAATAATACCAGCCCACAAATTTATTGAAAATCTGTGTTGGTAGTTCGTCCTTCTTACCACCCTTGGATTTTCATTTGCCCAAAAATGGGTATTATGAATATTAAAGGCCTTGCCCCTCGTAAAATGGGATTCATCGGACCACAAAATTTTATTTAAAATATTCTGGTTATTTAAAACCCATTGAGAGAACTCAACTCTAGCTGGAACATCTTCAGGCCTTAAGTCTTGAAACCTTTGATAATGAAATGTGTGAAGCCCTTGTATCTTTGTCATTCTTCCCATCTAAAATAAAATTAATTAACAGTAATTTCTGTACAATAGTTGCTCACCAATGTTATTAATAATTACAATTGATTTGGGTATGTTTATGTCCCGAGCTAATGATCTGGTAGCGATTTGCGGATTTTCTTCTAAAATATTTAACGCATTTTCCCAGTTATAATCTCCCATTGGCCGACCTTGTCCTCGAAGTCTTTGAAATGATCCATTTTCTATTAAATTTCGATGGACCGTAGCAAATGATCTACGGCTAGGTATTCTTCTATGCGGAAATCGCCTCCTGTACATGAATATCTGTGAGTTCTCTGTTTGAATAATTTGCCATTTTTGTTACGAGAAATAACAAACAGCTACTGAACTATTGAACGATAACATCAAATGGCAAAAATAATAAATGTGACACCTACAAAGAATTTACTTACTTTGGTTTTCATGGCCTGCCAATAAAAAAAATTTCTTTAAACCGCTTGACACGATCTTTTCATAGATTTTGAAAAATACGTTTTATTTTAAAATTAATTTTACTTGAAAACGGTGCCTCCTATCGAAATAAAACAAGGGGTACCTTTTTAAAGAAAAAACTCGAGGTTTTTAAAATATTGTACTTAAAATTAAAAAATTCTAGAAATAAAAATATAGGATAATATTTACCCTCGGCCCCACTCCGTGCGATGCCACTGGAAGAGATATTTTCACTCTAAACTAACTGTTATGTACAACTTATCGGTTGTAAGGCACGTACCAATTTTCATGTCATTATCTTTAAGGGTTTATTCCATACTATTATAAAAAAAGACTTCCTTCCCGACCCTCTTTGAGGGGCTCTAGCCCCCTAAAGGATCATTTCTCGGGGTATGTTTATAGGACATTTTTGTCATATTTTTGGATATAGTTTACGCTCTAGAAATATTGCACGCTAATTTCGGGACACCCTGTATATCAATATTTTTTTTCTAAAGTTTTATTCATCAGTATAAAAATATGGCCCCGCTGCCGCGGAGCCGGCTATTATGCTGCTTACGATGGATTAGAATGTTTTTTTTTAATTATTCTGTGGTTAATTCATGTGAACGGCATTTCATAGGTAGTTTATCATGTGCATCAGTGGCGGTTGCTCTATATTATTACTATTCATTTTAATACTAATATTATTATTATTATTCATATAGGTAGTTAAAATTTCTAAATTTTAAAAAAACCATAGCAACTCACCAATTCTGAACTCATCTCTAATTGTCCGTTTTCGTTGACCAACGATAAGCAAGCCTCCTCGTGTGAATTTTAGATAATTGAATTCCGTCGTTGAAACGCTGCGACGGACGGTGAATCTCGCCTGGCGTATATAAATTTCGCCGAACGTCACCCGGTTATATCCGATTTATTTAGGGACTCTACGGCCGCGGTATTTTAGCGCCTGCATTGCTTTATACATTTCGGACTTTGTTGTGGCGTAAGCGCGCGTCGAGTTCGAACTAATAAAAATGAATTTCGTCAATAATATAATTCAAATAAATTTTTGTAGGCTGCCATTAGCGGATAAACTTAAAATTAAAGAACTGGGGAGGCCGTTGCCAGATATAAAGTTATCACAAACTTGTGAACGACGGGCCGAAAACCGATCTTTTACGCGTCGGTTTTCAAAAGACATTTATAAATTAATGTATGTATTAATTTACCTATTTTTTTTTTATAAATAGATAATTTTTCGAACAATTTGCTTATATGTCATTTGGTATTGGATTTCTATTGCGCCCCTCCAAACACAAACCCCACGACACGCCACTGGCATTTAATAATAAACAGCTTTTGCCAATAGCCATAAAAACGTTGATAACCATTTCTTCTTCGGACGCTTTTCTTACGTGCGTGGTACAAAAATAAATATTTCGAAGAAATACAGATTAGAGGGGCTAAAACCAGATTGCGCTCCTGCCAAACACATATTTAAACATACATTTAAATTTAGGTTCTCTAAGACGCCAGCGCCGTGTCACGTCGGTTTGCGCACGCCGTCGCGACGCCCAAACAAATGAATCGACCGCGTTTAGTCTAGCAGACGTCCTCCGCTTAGAAAGCCACTAATAACGCCAGCTTTTTAAAATCATATAAATATGAACGAATATATTACCGCATCTCCTCAACATTCTGAAGTTCTTTCAGACGAAAACGATGTAAGTTCAAATAAAGAGACTGCGCTGTTAAATAGTACAAACTCTGCAAAAAATAACTTCAAATCAGCTTATGTAGTAGAAAAACAAATAAAACCGATAGTGCGAGGCAGAAAAACATTTGCTTTTTGGACGTTAGTATGTCTGTTGTTCCTGTTAGCAGTAGGAAATTTAGTATTAACTATGACTATACTGGGTGTGTTGAAACTAGGCAATGGAATGCAGAGCATCGAATTACTAGCAAACGAAAAAGCTATCAAGTTATTTGGAGATGTTGATTTAGACAGGATTTACAAGCAAGATGGGCTCATAGAAGGGTACGATGGTGAGGACCTGGATATTACTGCTGAAGACAGTTCGATTCTCATTAATCTTTCCCGGTTAAATAGAGTAATAAATAAATTAAGAATCGATAAAAACGAAACGTGTTTTAATGGTTTTGATACGTTTGAAATTACAAACAAGCAGAAAGAAATTCTGTTTAATACCAATAACCCTATATACAATAATTTGAAAAATGTTAACAATTTTAAGACTACAGGGATGGGTACTAACAAGATTCGTAGTCCAATTGACGATAATTTGAAAATTGAAAGTGATAATAATGTGCATTTGAAGGGAAATGAAGGAGCGAAATTGGAAGGTGAGTTAAACAATAAACTAGAATTTTTACTATTGTTTGAGTTTATGGGGTGGTCCATATAAGATGACCCACTATCCGATCGCAGAATCTGTAAGACCTATAAAAAAAGGTAAACATAACATTTTTTTAAATTAACTTATATTTTTAAAATATATTGTTTTCACGTCTACAGGGTGTTTAGTTTTTCCTGGTCTAGTACAACTTTCTTATTTTAAATGAAACACCCCAGATAGTTTTTATTTTTGAATTCTACATTCAAGTACTAAGTGTATTGTTTATTACAACATGTTTTTTTTTAATTTTTAAGTGGTTTTTCAGTTATTCACTTTTTTTTTTAATTTTGAAAAATTACGTGTGTTTATGTTTAAAACTATTTATTTCCTAGTGTTATTTAATGTATTAGCTAATTTATTATTCAATTCATGTCCTTTTTCTAAATTAAGCCCAAAACAGCATACCTAGGGTGTTTAGAACGCTGCTGCAAAGTTGTCAATATTTGAAGATTAATATCTCAACTTTTTTAAATGAAACACCTTGTCTTGTATATAAACATTCTGAATTATGCATAATTTATTTCTTTATCATTTACCTTATCATGCCCTATACCTACCCGAAATTACCGGTTTCTGAGAACTGTGCAAAGTTTTTTTTTTAACAAATCGTTAATTCAAACTTTTTATTTTTGTTACAATTTTGGTACGTTCTATTATACTGCTTGAAAGCAGGTATCTACTAGGCAATGCTTAAAGCATTGGTACCGGAGAATTGCATATATTTACATTAGCAATGACTTCCAAATATGTGAAAAATGCTCAAATCCATGGCAACAATGAATTAAAAATAAAGAATAATCGAATACAAATTGTAAATAACCACCAATACGATCATCCGTCACATTCCCAAAATAGAGGTTAGTTTTTAACAAATTTTATTTTTTCTGCAAGTTTGCGGACCTTCCAACCTTCTGCAAAGTTGCAGACGCAAAGTATGATAAACGGTTTCTGGAATTCCAATTCTGTCATTTGCATCTGCAAACTGCTACTTGCAGCTGCAGACGTTAGATGCAGAGCATCTGTAATCTCACAATTACAATTTCATATCAATAAGGCAATTAATATTGAGCCTTTATTTTTAAGTAGGTAATTGTTAACGTAAATATTCTCCGGTAATAAAATGCTTTAAGCATTGCTTAGGAGATACCTGCTTTCAAGCAGTATAATAGAACGTACCAATATTGTAACAAAAATAAAAAGCTTAAATTAACGATTAAAAAAAAATACATACCTAATGGCCATAGTTCTCAGACATTTTCCAATCTGGAAAACCGTTAATATCAGGTAACAATATGATAAGATAAATGATAAAGAAATAAATTCTACATAATTTAAAATATTTATATAGGTATACAAATATTGCTAACTTTGGACCAGTCAGTGTTCCAAACAACCTTTATGCTGTTTCGAGCTTAATTTAGAAAATGAATAATAAATTAGCTAAAATACAGTAACAATATTAGAAAAAAAATAGTTTTGAAGATAAACACGTCATTTTTCAAATCGAATAACTGAAAAAGTACTCAAAAATTACATGTTGTAATAAACATTTCTTGTAATTGAATGTACAAACTGAAAAGGAAAAAATGTATAGGTAGGGTGTTTTATTCTAAATAAGAAAGTTGGTACCTACTTGATCAGGAGAAACTAAACACCCTGTAGACGTGAAAATACAATACTTGAAATGTAAGGCAATTGAAAAAATTTTTGTATTTAACTTTTCTTTAAAGGTCTTGCAGATTCTGTGATCGTATAGAGTGAGTCATCTTACGTGACTACCCTGTTCAGGGCGAGTTTATGATTATTGACTTTATTTCCGTTTCCGAAAAATATATAATTGTTCATATTTATTTGAAACGCTGTGTTACGATGTCATGATAATGATAAAATTTCTTTTTGAAAGTGAACGTCTATTTACATAATTATAATTTTGACATTTCGTTGCTATTATCACTTTACCCCTAATAGAGAATATTTCTGTTCTAAGGCAGGAATTTAAAATCTAAAAACTAATAATGGTTTATATTTAATATGCGCTAAAGGGTTTCTTGCGAAAACTGATATAAAACGAGATAGGTACTTATTTTTTGTATTTGCCAGACTGACTTCTAGGAATTTGAAAATTAGTTTTTTTTAGCAAGAGAAATAGTATGGAGTGCCGACCAAGACATTTATCTGAAGAGCATCAATGGATCTATCGTATTAAGCGGAAAAGAAGGCACTTACTTGGATGTGGAAAGAATCCCAATCGCAAAGTTAGACAGGACTAATTACGTCACAGCTCAATTCAAGATTTGCGTTTGCATGCCCCAAGGAAAATTATTTCGTGTACCTGTGGCTAACGCCAACGAGCCTGTATATTGTCATCAAGTAGATATGTCAGCCCAATATAATCCTTGTATGTAAATTATGTTTCATTTTCCTCTTGACCCCCGTACTATTAAATACAGGGTGGCCTATTATAATCCTTGTATGTAAATTATCCTTTCTCTTTCTGATCCCCCCATTACATACAGGGTGGCCTATAAGGATCCTTGTATGTAAATTATGCTTTGCTCTAGCAGACCCCCCCCCCCGTACTAGTACATCGCAGGTGGCAGATTACTACAGCCAAGTACCGGGTGTTCCACCTAAGGAGGTAATCGGCTATATCTCAGAGAGTAATAACTCTAGGACTTTGGGAAAAAATATATATCGATAAAAGCGACCAAGAGAAATTGCTGGAAATTATTTTCAAGTTCGACAAATGACCGCTAGGGAGCGTAAGAGAACTTTCAAAATAGAAATGCCGATTTTCTCTTGATTTTTCTTAATAAAAATATATTCAAAATATAAGCATTGTATTCTTCATAAAATTATGCAACTTTATGTTAGGAATCGTTTTTTTCTATTTTCAATAATAAAGTGGTGAGAGAAGGTCAAACCTTTTTCTTTCAAACGCTGATATCTCTGCTTTGGATAAACCGATTTTATTCAACTTGGTCTTGAAAAAAAGCCCTTCTTTTCCTCTACACGTAGATCTATTAACTATACCATATTGATTCTGATGGTTGCCACTAGATTGCGTTTTTCCGTAATTCCTCAATGAATAAGGATTTTCTCAAAAAAATCAAATGTTATGATATGACTTTTTCATCATATTTTATTTTAGGCTTATAAAGGCTAATAAATAGTGAAATAAAAATCCAGGTCCGTATTTAAAATAAAAAAGTTGATGATGGTCTTTTGAATTCGAAACGTCGGATTAAAAAACCAACCCCATCAGCTTGTAGAGGAAAAAGTTACTATAAGGAAATGAAAACCGCAACGCGATATCTTTTGTTAAACTAGAGAAATAATTGATTAATGAATGTTTAAAAAAATGACCTATTTTTCCATATTAATTATTATTATCCCTAATTTCTCTAGTTTAACAAAAGCTCGTCATCACGTTGCAGTTTTCAGTTTCTTATAGTAACTTTTCCTCCTCTACAAGCTGATGGGGTTAGTTTTTTAATCCGACGTTTCGGATTCGAGCGACCATCATCAACTTTTTTATTTTAAATACGGACCTGGATTTTTTATTTCACTATTTAATAGCCCTTATAAGCCTAAAATAAAATATGATGAAAAAGTCATATCATAACATTTGATTTTTTTGAGAAAATCCTTATTCGTTGAGGAATTACGGAAAAACGCCGTCTAGTGGTCACCATCAGAATCAATATGGTATAGTTAATAGATCTGCGTGTAGAAGAAAAGAAGGTTTTTTTTCAAGACCAAGTTGAATAAAATCGGTTTATCCAAAGCAGATATATCAGCGTTTGAAAGAAAAAAGGTTTGACCTTCTCCCACCACTTTATTATTGAAAATAGAAAAAAACGATTCCTAACATAATGTTGCATAATTTTATGAAGAATACAATGCTTATATTTTTAACATATTTTTATTAAGAAAAATCAAGAGAAAATCGGCATTTCTATTTTGGAAGTTCTCTTACCCCCCTAGCGGTCATTTTTCGAACTTGAGTATAATTTCCAGCAATTTCTCTTGGCCGCTTTTATCGATATATATTTTTTCCCAAAGTCCTAGTGTTATTACTTTCTGAGATATAGCCGATTACCTCCTTAGGTGGAACACCCGGTACAGTTCAGTAGCTTTGTTGTTATTAAAAAAAGGCACAGAAAATAAAGGAGACCAATAACGACAAATTGGCAATATATGGTGAGTAACAGAAACAACTAATACAATGTTTCTTAAGGCCGATCTGTACTTATGCAGTATTATTTCTCACCCTCCATTCTTTAATCATGGATGCAACAGCTGATTTTATGATTTTTTTTTTATTTGAAATTTGGTTGTTGGTAATTTTTTGTTTTAATATTGGTGCAATTTGACAGAATATAAAATCGGTTGATTCTTATACAGTTAGTGCGATGACGGAGTCTGCTCCAGATCTGCCCAAACCCGAAAAGCAGCAGAAAAACAAGGTTAAAACTACATGGTCATAACCGAAAACTCATAGATGTCTTAATTGTCTATTTTTTTTTTCAAAGGAGCGGAGTTATACAGTGACCGGCAGAAAGTACGCACCAAAGGGGATTTTTAAAAATTTTATACAGGAATACAAAATCGGTTGATTTTGATACAGTTCTATCACAGTGCAATGAGTGAGTCTTTGCATCATCCCCTTTTTGCAGCCGTAGCAATCTCAAAACCAGAAAAGCGCGGAAAACTGCCAAATGTGTTTAATTTTGTCAAATAATCCTTATATTTATAGGGCCTAAATCAATTCCACCAACAGAAATTTCTAGGGAATTTTAGCAAAATCGCATGGGGGTGTGCAAATAATTGAAAATTGTTCTTTTTCAATGGTGAAAAACGCTACAACTTTCACTCACGCTGCTTAAATGTGAATCCCAAATTTCATGCATGTGATTTTGATACAGAGTTAAAAATGCATAGGTATGGATCGGCCTTAATTATTATAAAAATGTCTGCTCTGGAATTGATTTATAAATACAGTGACCGGCAGAAAGTACGCACCAAAGGGGATTTTTTTTTATTTCAAAACCAAATTTTTTTGGCGGTGGAAAAGTTCTGCATGTCCCTAAACAAAAAAGAGCATAGACAAAACTAGTAAATATTGCGCCGTATACGAGGGAGAGGTGAAAACGTTAAATTCACTTAAGAATAAATTGCCCTTATTTTTCACTGTGGAAATTTTTTTATTATGAAATGTTGTTTGCACTTAAAAGTTATCCATAAATACCAAATTTCAGCTTGGTAGCACAAATATAAATATTTTATTTACAACCATATATATGTAATGTGGACATTACTGACTTTATTGAAGGTTGGGAAGTGTCGCATTACCTACCTCTACTTCCCGCCCTGACTTCCCACCCTGATTCAAAAGATCAGACTGAACTGACGTTTATTGTTTTAATTTCAAACAAACGTTTCCTTGACAACCGTCGCCTAATTTGAAAATATGCCTACTTGTAAATTTATTTGATTTTTTTAATATATATTTTCTGTAATACTACGTCAAAATGACATTTTTCTTTTAATAATATTTTTAGTTAAAAATTATAAGAATTGGATGTAGGATGTGGTTGTAAATAAAATAGTATACAAACCTCGGTGAAAAGTTGCATTACTGTCTCCGAGATATAGTTTACCACGACGCTTCGCGTCTCGGTAAACTATCTAATCTCTCGACAGTAATGAAACACTTTCCACCTCGGTACGTAATATACTATTTCCTGGCAACTAGATTTAAATGAAAACGAATTTTATTGTAAGGGTTTAAACTTTATTTCATGAACCAATGGGTTTAAGATTTTTTGAAAAATTGGGAACGGCAAAATATTGTTAAATGTATGAAGAAACCCTAATTTGTTTTGCATAAAGTTATTCCGCTTATCCATAGAATAATGTACGGGTGTGCACCAGAAAAGTTAGATTATTTTTGACGTTATTTTATTACACGTCCAGTTCTCGCGTATTTAAACAAATTTAAGTAAGTGATATGTCTAATTGCCCAAGTGCTGTTGAAAAATTGAATTTATAGGTCGCATAGCTTCTATCGATTCGTTATACGAGGGAGCATAAAAAAAATGTAAAAACACTTTTTGTGCTACCGAGCTGAAATTTGGTATTTATGGACAACTTTTAAGTGCAAACATTTCCTAATAAAAAAAATTTATATAGTTAAAAATAAGGGCACTTTATTCTTGAGTGAATTTAACGTTTTTACCTCTCCCTCGTATAGCGCGCAATACTTACTCGTTTTGGCTATGCTCTTTTTTGTTTAAGAACATGCAGAACTTTTCCACCGCCAAAAAAATTTGGTAGGTTTGGAAATTTAAAAAAATCCCCTTTGGTGCGTACTTTCTGCCGGTCACTGCAGTGGCGCACCCAGGGGGGGCAAGGGTGCCTTGGCCCCCCCCCCCAAAACCCCCCATGAAATTGACTTCCACTAACCCACTAAAAACAAATTTAATTTCCAAATTTTTTTGCTATTTAACTGTTTATTGCCCCGTCCCAATAAACAAGTAGAAAATTTGCAAAGCTTTCTCAGCCTTCGTTCTTTTTATGCAAATTATTAATTTTTTGAAAATTTTTATAATGAAAGCATTAATATGCGAATTTAAGTTATGGAACGACAAGTTTACAGATAGCAAAGAAATACCCTCCGATATGTTTAAGCTATATATTCAATGTAATGGTATGATATTTCCCAATATAAAAAATCTTTTGCAAATTTTTGTTACCCTTCCCGTCACCACCAGTACCTCTGAAATGTCATTTTCCACATTAAAGTACTTAAAATGGTACTTAAGAAATTCCGCCGGGCAAGTAAGACTTAGGTAATGGTTTGGCAAATTTATTTATTCATAAGAATGTTCCTGTTTCTTGTGAAGAAATTTTAAATAAACTTTCTAAAGGTTGAAGAAAATTAGACTTACATATTTAACAAATGCAAAGGAAAGGTGTTATGAAAAAGTTTTGATTTCTATTATTTATAAAACATTGTTTATTGTTGTGCTTTGTTCTAATTTATATTTTTAAATAAATATATTTGTGTTATGGATATGTCGTCATTACTATATTACCTATATTTTATTTGGTAAAAAGAGTGGTATGTTTTGTCCGGAATAATTATTAAAGTGGATATTTTAAAAAGTCAATTTGTTTAGATATTTACCTCGATTGAACTAGGCTATTGCGATCTTCCAATAGTACCTGTTAAAAAAGCTCCAAAGTTCTAGAAAAATGCGTACCTAACTCAAAAGTTTATGAAAAAATTTGCTTCTGGCATTGGTTGGCGGGCCCCCCTAACATAAAATCCTGGGTGCGCCGCTGGGTCACTGTATTTATAAATCAATTCCAGAGCAGAAATTTTTATAATAATTAAGGCCGATCCATACCTACCTATGCATTTTTAACTCTGCATCAAAATCACATGCATGAAATTTGGGATTCACATTTAAGCAGCGTGAGTGAAAGTTGTAGCGTTTTTCACCCTTGGAAAAGAACAATTTTTAATTATTTGCACACCCCCATGCGATTTTGCTAAAATTTCCTAGAAATTTCTGTTGGTGGAATTGATTTAGGCCCTATAAATATAAGGATTATTTGACAAAATTAAACACATTTGGCAGTTTTCCGCGCTTTTCTGGTTTGGAGATTGCTACGGCTGCAAAAAGGGGATGATGCAAAGACTCACTCATTGCACTGTGATAGAACTGTATCAAAATCAACCGATTTTGTATTCCTGTAGCCGCGCGACCCCGAATAAAAAAATAAAACAAAAAGCATTCCTTCACATTAACTTTACAAAAAATAAAGGGAGAATTACTCAAATTGAAGTTTTGAAGCAACAGTACCAGTAGAGGTACCCTATGTCAAGTTGCACCAATATTGAAACAAAAAATCATAAAATCAGCGACCATGACTGAAAATTGCAGGGTGAAAATGCATAGATGCGGTATCGGCCTGAACTTCTCTCAGGGCGGCGTTCAGAAAATAAAATTACTATTTAATAAACGTTAATAATGGTATCAAAAAAATTATTACCTTGTCGGTAGCTTGATGACTCCGCCTACGTGTTTATTGGAATGTTAAGATTGAGCTCTTGGTTTTGGACAAGGAGAGGCTTCCAGATATTGGGGATATATCTATACTTGGTTTACTAAATATATGCATGGGTATTTTGATTCATGAAAGCTGCTTTTTTGAACTTTCGTTTTCTCCAGTGCTGTTTCGTGTCCAAAACCTTGGCTTCTGACCACTGTATATTATGCTGGTTGGTCCATATACATGTTCCGCTATAACTGATCTCAAAGTTTCACCTCTTGAGTATGTTTCAGATGTTCTTTAACTCGTACGGGAAGAGGTATTTTTGTTTCCCCAATGTACGATTCGCCACTAGCAACCCACCAAGCAAAATGTTGTTGCAGCAACGTTGTAGTAACTTTTCAAAGAGAGCTGCAATGTTGCTCTTTTTCTTGCGGCGTGAAGTTGGGGACATCCCTGCAAGCCTTAATCGGCCGTTCAGGAACGTTTCAATTGCAATATTGACAAATATATCGCTTCGGCAACATTCTAGCGATATTGATATTTAAATTACAGCAACGTTTCACGCAATTAATTGCAGCAACCTTGGCACAAAAACATTACAGCAACCTTGGCACAAAAACATTGCAGCAACCTTGGCACAAAAACATTACAGCAACCTTGGCACAAAAACATTACAGCAACCTAATTTTTTGAAATTATATTCGTTTATTCATTATTCATGTTATAAAAAAAAACAAATGTATTTATTTTGCTATATATAATATTATTATAGGAATAACATATATTCGGGGTGATTCACGGTGGATGGTGCGTTAGACGTTTATGGAGAACAGGCGATACGTTTTATTTGAAAATTTGGTCGTCCAAATAAACGACCATGGTATATCGTTCTAAAATATTTTCAGCATTGCGGCGTTGCCGCTTCTGCCCAAAACAGGTGGCAACATCGGTATTGTAAATGAAACCCCCCATATATTTTTAAATTTTTAGATTCTACGTAAAATTCAAATAATTTTTTTAATACAATATTCATTGTTATACGTTACGTTATATATATACTTAATAGTTTTCGAGATATTGGCTCTTGAAAAATGACAATTTTAACCTTTAACATCTTCTAGCATTCTAACTGAATGTCTTAGAGCAAAACGGCTGGTGTTCCTTCCTTCAAATTTTATTATCTTCCCAAAGAATCAACCAAATCAATCAATCAAAGTAATTAATTTCCTGCTTTCGAGTTCCATCCTGTTTAACCGAAAGTTGACAATTTTGGGAACATAATAAAATCAAGGACATCAGGAACATGTGAGCCGTTTTGCTCTAAGAGACATATATAGTTAGAATGCTAGAAGCTGTCAAAGTTGAAAAATGCCATTTTTCAAGAGTCAATATCTCGAAAACTATTAAGTATAGACTAGTAATGAATATATTAAAAAATAATTTGAATGTTACGTAAAATCTAAAAATATATAGGCTGTTTTATTTAAAATAACGATGTTGCTACCTGTTTTGGGCAGAAGCGGCAACGCCGCAATGCTGAAAATATTTTAGAACGATAGACCATGGTCGTTTATCTAGACAAACAAATTTTCAAATAAAACGTATCTCCCGTTCTCCGATTCACTGTAAATTACCCTATATATATATTAAGTAAACACTTTTCTTATATTTAATTCCTTCAAAGTTTGGTTTCCTTAACCCCTAATCTGTTTTAATTACTTCGTTCAAAACGTGTCTTAGCATGCTGAAACCAGTTTTTGTAAAAATTTTCAAAATCTTGATCTGTAAGTTCTTTAAAATTAGTTCGGACAGCATCTAAAATAAAAAAAAATGACAATCACTAATAGATACAGTGATTAAGTTATTACCGGAAAATTTTCTGAAGACTTGAATATTCATGATCGAGGAAAAATTTACCGTTTATTAATTTAAGCACGTGGGATTTCGGTTAGAAAATTTTAAACTCATTTATTAAAGAACCTACGTACAAATTAATTTTTTTATTAGAAATTACATATATTCTAGAAATGTCTTTGAAATGGCGTTTCAGGAAAATTTTCATTTATTAATTTTACCACAAACGTAAAAAATTTCCGGTTATTCTGTGGGTTTTAATGGTAACCGAAGAAAAATCAAGCTTCTGATTGGTTGAAATTAAGAGTGTAAAATTTTCATTAAAATTTTTAATTTGATTAAATACAAATCTAATGTAATTAATATAATATAGTATTGCCAAAGAAAAATTAAAATCTACCTGTTATAAGTGAAGTGAGTTTTAAAGTTTTTTTTTTGAAGAAGTAGTCCATACTTACTTACTTAAAGTTTTTGTTTTGTAGTTCCCCTTGGCACCAGTCCAACTTAAAAACTGCCCCACATAATTGGTGAAGACCTTTTCCAAACATCTGTACACTGCATCTTTCAAATTTCTTCCTCCAGTTAGTCTCAAAAAATGTATCTAAAATTTCAAAACACTGCTATTCTCACTTATGATTTGTGTGCAATTTCTCATAATAATTTTCTTTTTAAAAATAGCAAAAAATGGACAAAGGTCTAGGGTAAACTATAGGGTATTGGAATTGGCTTGTGACATACATTCTCATTCTACTGATTTGGAACCCGTAACTATATAAAATTTACTCGTGTATAGGTTATACGAATGAAAAATTTCTGTGTAGGTTTCGCAAACACATTTTTTACTAGTAACCTATTACTAGTACTAGATGCCTACAAATTCAACTTCAATTAACTTTAGGGAGTACACTATCTTAAGTTGTTTATTGAATTAACTTGCAAAAATTGTGTCTGCAAGCCTATCCAGTGAAAACTTTGGAATATCTGCAGTTATAATATACCGTATGCATGCGCTTTTTGCTTTAATTTTGGTAATTTTTTTGGAAGGGGTTCTTTCAGTTTAGTCTCCAGTGACGTGTAGTACCACACACAAGACACACCAATACAAATTAAATAATAAAATACCTAGGTTATGTTTTGTGTTTAATAGCACGACCTCCATTTCCAAAAATTACCTACCTAACAGAGAACAACTTGTTCTCTGCTAAAAAGTACCTAAGCATGCATAAAACTTTTATTAAATTTAATGTAACCTACCTTATTTCTTAATAAAACACTGTCCTTCACTCTTTTAAAAGAAATGCCAAGCCAAAATAAAAATGGCCGATCCGATCTGACTCCGAGACCGAAAACATAACCCCCCCGACCGACGCGTGGCGTACCTATTTGAAGCAATGATTGGGCAGCACAATTGCAATTACAAAAAGACATTCATAAACCAACATCGCTGCTAAGTTGCTATGTAATTTGCCTGAAACTTTCTAAACTGAAGATTGCTAAAATATTGCACGTTACAGGTTGCCCTTGAAACATTTCTCTAAAGTTATATATCGAACATAGCATAGAGAATCCGAAAGCTAAGTTGTGACAATATTTAATATGAAAGGTTTCAAAAGTCAACGTTGCGGGAATTAACTAAATAGAAAAGTTGTTTTAGAGAGTTCCACGGTGTTTACCTACAAGCTTTCAAATACAATATTGCTCTTGCAAGAATTTTGAAGGAAGATTGCAATGTTGCGAATGCGAGTGCGAGGTTTTTTGCTTGGTGGGAAGGGATTTGATAGATACAATTTTTGGTGTTTTCATTAGGGGGGGTACTTTTGCAAGAAAGCTTTTAAGCGTATTTCCGGATTTGAAGGCTGTTTTGATATTATAGTTTTTGGTTATCCTTCTAATCTTTTTAGAAATTCCCTTGACATAAAAGGTATTGTAAGAAATGCTTGCTCCTCTTTTGTTCCTGTATTGGTTTTTACTTCGCGATTTTTAAGTTTAAGAAGCAGCTTTCATGAATCAAAATACCCATATATTTAGTAAACCAAGTATGATATCCCCAATATCTGAAAGCTTCTCCTTGTCCAAAACCAATAGCTCCAACTTCACACCCCAATAAGCACGTAGGCGGAGTCATCAAGCTTTATTGCACATGGATATAGTATTTAAGACAGTATATAGCCTTAAAATTATAATTTAGTTTACACTTGAAAACGGTTAGAGATACTAACTAACCGAAACGTTGTATTAACAGTGGCGGCTCGTGACTAGTGAGTCAGGGGGGCGCTGGCTTTAAATAAAAAAAATTTAAAATGTCTATTATTTTCAAAAGTACGTCTGTTTCAAAAAAATTACCTTGTCGGACTTCTATTGTCTTTATTTTGTTACTTAACACAACGTTTCGGTTAGTTAGTATCTCTAACCGTTTTCAAGTGTGTCGTGTCTGTTGTCAACTTTCTCGTGAATTTTAATTTCATCAGATAAGCACTACTTAAACAAGTTAAAATATTAGTCCTAACATCTCAAAACTTACCACATTATGACGATGTGTTGCACTATTTTCATGTTTTTTTATTTTCTCTGAAAGATGTTTTAAGTCCTGCACCCCATTTATAGTCCAATTATCATCCCCGTCAAAAAAAAGACACACGAAACAAAAAAAAAATTTTGTCCTCACAACCGCATATCCAGGATTTTTTATTATATATTTCTTTGTCAAACTTACTTACTGTGCCTTACTTTTAGGTGCATTTTGATTGCACTTGTACTATGTTCAATTTCTAGTGGCCGCCCTGCATTTTTTAAATCAATTTTTTCACTTAAGCTCAGAGAACTAAACACAAGCTTCTGTAAATCACTGACCTTCATATTATACGACATTTTTCAACAACAACAACGTAACTAATAAATCAAATCAAAACAAATAAACAAAACGTTAGCGCCTGGCGGCATCGACAGGTCGCCTCGCCAGAGTAAATAACATATTGATTATTCTACCGTAGCGTCGCGAACAGCTGTTGTTGGGCGCGGAAAACTGGAGCTCATTGTGGCCGCTCGTTGTGCGATGTGTAGGTGACGTCACGCCTCTGTCGTCATGGCAACTCATCGAGAAGCCGCGTTGAATCGGGACGGATAATCGGTCGCCCGCCCGCGCTTAGTATAAAAAACAATTAAGAGCGCGCAACTCGCTTGTCTATGAGTATAACCTGCCCGTTGGACTATAGGGCTATGTTTGATTTGAATTTATGCTCGCGCTTAGTATAACCAACGAACATTAACAATTAATGTTCGTTGGTATAACCTACCCGCTGGAATAGGGCTGTTTGGTTTGAATTATTTTAATGGATTGCTTAAGATTTCTTTATTGGTTTTTTAAGTAAAATATTTTTGGATTCTGTTTGAAATAATTGCAGGGAGGGCGGCGCCCCAGAGCCCTTCATTAACGAGCCGCCACTGTGTGTTAAGTAAAACAAAATAAAGACAATGGAAGTCCGACAAGGTAATATTTTTTTTGATATTACTTCATTGTCTACCACCTTCAAACAAACGTTAGTAATGGTATTTAAGAGCAAACACTAGTGACGCATTCGCCATTTTATCTTCTTATAAATATTTCGTTTATTTTTACTTTTCTCCTAAAAGCGGGCAAATACCCGCCTTTGGGTAACAATTACCTACAGTTTTAAGATAAAAAAGATTAATTGATAAATTAATAATAGCAAAAACTAAATTGGGTCAAATTTGCTCATATTGTTTTTTCTGCTCTTACTTCTTAATAAATTCAACTTTTTTAAACGTAAAACTGCAGCTAATTGTACTCTAAAGACGGGTGTTTAAACAATTTTTGGATAAAACGAAATGGCGAAGGAGCACTACTACTGCTCGTAAATTATTTGCATCAAAGAGGGCTTGGATTAAAAAACGTAGCTTGGTTTAGATCACAATGATATGGGGACGATATATCTAACCAAATCTAGGTTAAAATGTTGTCAAATTCATATTATGACATGATATATGCCAAACTAACGAGTAATAAGTAGACAAATACAAATTTATTTTTGTTATTTACAAAATTAACAGAGTAAGAATATACAGAAAGAAAAATAATTACATAAAATGCTGAAATTGGCCACCATTGGCTCCAAGCATAAAGTCACACGAGTCTCTTCATATTTTCGAAAGTGTTGACCAGCATCTCTGGAGAAATGTTACCACATTCTTGGAAATGTCTGATCGAAAACTGATCAATCTGTCGTCGAAAAAATTGCGTAAGTAGTTAATAGTTTCCGCGGCTGTATGGGCGGTTCCACCGTCCCGTTGAAAATATCCAAAACGTAGTTCGTCGTCAAGTAATTGCTTTACAAAGGGATTCAAAATATTGTCTCTATACCGCTGTGCTGTAACTGTGTCATGGAAAAAAATAGGACCAACAATTCTTCTTCGGGAAACAGCTAACCAGACACCAATTTTTTGAGGGTGCAATGTGGACTCTACAAAAAAATGGGGTTTTTCAGACACCATTTTTTGAGGGTGCAATGTGAACTCTACAAAATAAGATCTTCCCACTTCTTGGGACAGGCGTCTTATACAATTTGTTGGCGTATTTTGCATTATTTCACGAACGTTTGCAACAAGTCCTTCTGTTCTTACAGATGGTCTTCCTGCTCCTTTTTTGTGTTGTATAGAACGTGTTTCCCTAAACACAGCCACCGTTTTTTTCAGGCAATGATAAACATCCCCAGCAATAAAAGCAACGTTAGGAAAATATTCGTGAAAATCGTCCATGCACAAACCCGGATTGTATTGCCACTCACAATTTACTCTAACCCCGTTTCGAAAATACGCTTCAACCATGAATGTTTTGTGCTGTTCTGTAAAGCCAATTGTGTGAATTGAAAGAAATTCAAGAAAAATTAGCGATGAATCAAATTACTTGTAACGACTGTCAAAGATGACGGAATAACTGATTGATTGTTAATTCAGGTAGTTACTAACACCCAACAGATATTAGGCTCTACGGCTAAGCATTACGTCCTTAGATGCAAGGCCCTCTTTGATTCAAATAATTTTTGCTCGCAAGGTATTATTATTATTGACAGTGCAAATGAGTTTAGACTAAAGTATTAATTTTGAATGATCTGAATGTACAGTGAGACAAAATAAGAACGGGCCTCAGCCGTACCACAGAGACCGTTTAACCTTACAGTTTTCGGAAAAAATATCGTTGGTAAAAATACTGCCAAGAGAAATCGCTAGAAACCATATTCAAATTTGTGAGATTACCGCTAGACACGGTCACATAGAAAAATAGGTTTTGTTCTTTGTCGCCCGAGATTTTGAAATTTCGACTTTGACAATCTTGAAAATTAAATTTCATTATATGTACTTTAAAAAGATTTTTTTATATAGCCTTTCAATTTAAATTTCGACTTGACGGCTCCCGAAAAACGAAGTATTTTCACCCAGTAAAAGTGCAAGATGGCCTACATGTCACATACATGACATATAAATCATATTCTAGCTATTTAATTTTTAGTAGGAACAATATTGGCAGTAAGTACATATCCAATCCATATTTTTTTATGTCCCTTTAGCACGTTTCATGAAATTCACGTTCGTAAATATAAACACAGAGGTCATTAGAATTTTTTTTCAATAAAAAAATAGATCAAGGTTCTTCTTTTTTGTCCTTGAAGTAAGTTCTTACAACTCCTATCCGCAAAAGTGATTTTAATGGATTATTTAAACTATATTTTATCGACGCTCATAGTAACATTACTAATTTACTATATTACATAACCATAAACATTTTTTGGTTACAATAAATCAAACGACACTTTACGTAAAAATATTCTCACAATTACTTTTTATTTGATTTGCCTGTATCTACTGTTAAATGACAAGCAAAACGTATCCTTCTTGGTAAAATCCCGATCGTTTCGTGTTAGTTAGAAGCAATAATGTGTATCTCTCTAAGATGTAGGTATTTAACTGAGCAGGAAGAAACATAACAGATATAGGATCTTTGTTTTAAATTCGATTTTTATAATTTGTGGTGTAAAATCCTAGTATTTTTTTGTTTTCACACGCAATTGGAGTGCGTTGGTTTCAATTGACCGCCTCCATCTTGCATTTTTACTGGGTGAAAATACTATATTATGCAAAATTTAAAATATTTTACTGTTAATCCTTTATACATACTGGAAAATAAAAGTAATTAGATATGTATTTAACAAGAAAAAACATATTATTCTCTGCAAGTTTAAAACGCTTTTATCAGGAAAAAATTGTTTTATTGAAAATTTTTCAGTTACATAAAAATAACTTAATTTAAAGTTTTAACACAAATATCAGTGAAAGTTACTATTAACCACTAATGTTTTAAAATTTATTTTGTATTATTCTGTTTAGCAAACAGAAGACAATTATAAAACTCACAATATTTTGAACATAAAAATACACTAACGTAGCTTTGCTTAATACGCAATGGTACAAACCACTTAATCTACCTATTCCTACTGTGTTTCCATACTTTCATCTGCCTCCACCTCGTCCATTTCTTCATCACCCTCACCCTCTGCCTTCTCTGGAGGATTTTCATAGGCTTTGTCCAATGGGGAAACGACGACACCATCCCAAACAGACATTTCTTTAGCAATATTATTGCTACCCTCCATACCCAAGATTTGTTTAAATCCACCATGTGACAAAACTCTCAACAAAGTTTGGGCAGTTAGACAGCAAATGTCTTGCTGTTCCAATGACATAGCTGTGTGAATTCTTAGGCTAACGCCCTCACAGGGGTCAGTAATACCAGCTGAACCAGGTAAGAACAGTCCAGCAGCAAGAAGTTGGAATACTCTGCGAAAAGCAACATTTATCGATAAAGCTTGACGACTAGGGTTGTGCATAATGGAGAAGTGCGCTAGTAAATCCAACATCCATGGAGTCAATGGTTCAAATCCTTCAAATCTACCTCGCACGTCGCGAAGCAAACGAATAAGAACTTTAATGGATGAGTGATGGGCATTTTCCTCGAACCATCTGCTATGTCGAATTGCAGCAAGATGGCTAAGCATAATTTTCTGATCAAGATGAATTTCAGGGTCTAATTTTCGAATGTTGTGATGTAAAGTGGTGACCAATACTCTGACGCACGCAAAAGCATTACGGATTTCGATACCTCTTTCGTTTGTATTATGGGCAAGTTGTTCACCTTTAGGTACAATCTCGTTCTTCATGAGGTTTTTCAGATCTTCTTTTACTTTATTGCCTAGGGCTTCCACAGCTTCTTTAGTAGGAAGAGTTTTAAGAATTACTACAATATCAGCTACATTGTGTCCAGTAACCATTGTCCCCTTTTTAAAAGATCCAACTTGACGTACCTCATCCAATTGCTATAAAAAAAAGTGTACTTAAGTACTTCAACTTAAAATATAAATACCAAACTATCATTGTTTGTAAATTTACAATTGTACAATGTAGAATACATACAAACATCACAACTGTAGCCTAACTGACATAAAACCAGTGTTGGGTTGTAATAAAGTAGATATCAACAAACTTTTGTAGACAAAAAGTTATTTAATTTTGTTAGGTATGTATACTATTTACACATATCTAGGGTGCGGATATCAGGTAGTGACGAACCCATTGAAAAATATTATTTACTATTATTAAAGAGACTACAATTTTACAGGCACTTAGTCGACGGAGACCCTTTTCTCCCATGGAGGGAACCTGCCACTAGAGTAATATCATTATTAAAACGCGAAATCTTAAAAATGGGAAAGCCCAGTAAGCTGATATTTTACAGTCACTTATGTTGCATTGCACAAAGGTATTTACTAATAATTATTAATAAGTTTGTTGAAGCCTATACAAATGTGCACAAGTTTGAAAGTGTGTTCAATTTTGTACTCACTTTTACCCTCGTACAAGTTATTACAGATATGTACAAATGTGTACAAACTTGTAAAACTTTGTACCAACCGTTACAAACTTGAACAAACCCGTACAAACTAGAACAAACCCGTACAAACTAGTGCAATATTATACAAGACTTGTACAAAAGCTAACCGAGACACCTTGATTGTGAGTCCATACACTGAAAAAAAAGGTACCCTTGAATCAAAGTCGTCAACTCTCTTGACAAGAAATGATTAGCAACAAGAGAAAAATTTTCAGCATAAGAGAATATTTATTGCCTAAAGAAAAAAGTTCTTAGCTAAAGTAAGATGGTTCTCTTGAAGAAATGTTAAATATCTCTTGAATATTTTTTCCTCCAACCAAGTGTAATTTATTTTGCATCAAAAGCTATGAAAATTATAAATATTAAGGCATTCATTCAAGAGACATCGCAATTTTCCCAATACTATGGAAATCTTCTCAATGGCACCAGAATTGACCAGCGACAGGAGAAGACGTTCGGAAAACGACGGACGCGGCCGACTGCTTTCTGCGTGCGTCGTGCAGTAATTCAGTGTCTCTGTGTTTGCCGGAGTGGCATGTGTTCTTCTGGTAGTTGTCGAGTGATTTATAAAATTATATGTTCTTTCTTTAATCTAAAGTCATGGAGTTAAATAAATTATTAGAGGAGTGGAAAATAGGGCATTTAGTCCCCATTTTCGAAGGTAAGCGTATAACTAACATATTTATGTATACCAATATTTTACAATTAGAAATGTTGCACAATATTATGTACTTCTTCCTTATATCTATTATTGTCAATGATACATTTTTAAAATAATGATTTTGTTAGATGCTTTGCTATCATATACTTAGATTATTAAAAATGGCGTCCTTAAATCTTTTAACGGCCGGCATCATCATATTTTGCTCATACCTACGGTACTTCAGCTTAGCCCTTTGGGTCTTAAGCCAAGATTATTTCGCTTAGCTCAATGCCATAGGGTTTCAGTTGAAAGTACAATTGGTTATGGATCAAAAAATACTTTTGTTCTGATTAGAATCTTTTCTTTTCAGCAAAAAGAAAAAGGCTTTGTTACAATATCATTTTCTCTTAACTAGGAAAATTAGATAATAAAAAACAAAAAAATATTTTTAAAACATTAGATGCCTTCCTAATACCTTTTATCATGCCTTATTCTGTTATTTTAAATTTGAATAATAACCAAAAATGTTTAAAAAATACATTATTAAAACTTAAGGTTTTTTAGAACAGAAAATTGATGAATCCTTATTAATCTATCTAAACGAGGAACAAATTAAAGTGCTGACACCCAACATAGGGGACCGAATAAGGTTAGAGCACGCAATTGCTATCCTTAAGTCTAATGATCATGTAAGTTTAGTATAACAATAATACGGTGCCGGTTTAGTATACGGTCTACCTGCCCTTTGCGATCTACCTAATTTTTTAATTTTTAAATATAAAAAATAGAATAAAGTAATAAATAAAAAAAATTAAAAGTAAGTAGGTAAACAATAAAAAATTAAGTTTCATTTCAGTCGTGTGGTCTAAGCACACACCATTTTTTTGATATGCATCAATCGTTATCTTCAGATTATTATTTAAAATTTTTAATCTTTTGTAGATTGATGAACCGTTGCCAAAAAAGGTGAAGCAGACTGATTCAGATAATGATAATAGGAGTGCAGGAAATACCTATTTTACCTCGGATATACCTATCGTAATTGTTGATAGTAACTTTGAAGTTTCGCCTGGGCCATCCAGTTTAAACATAATAGAAGAAGATAATATTAGCCTGGCTACAACAGATACCTTTGTGACCGATAGCACATCGACGGCTTCCTCTTCCCTTGTTGCCTTTGAGACAAAATCTGGTGTGCAGAATTCCTCTCTGGGTATCTTTGACCTTGAAAACTTTTTAAAAAACGATATACTGGGGGAAGCACTGCTTGTTAAAGGTGTGAAATATTTTATGGCACCCTATATGGATAGTCACATCATCATTTACCTTTTTAGGTCCAACTTTTTTGCTTTGGTATATTGACATAGCGATAGTAAAACCATTTTTTAAATTTTAATAAAAATCATCAAGACCAAATATTCCTTGCACATTTCGCCTCCTTGTATCTTATTATTTCTTGTGTTTTGTTCTTAGTGTTGTTTTTGAGTTGTTTTTTACTTTATGTCTTCTTCAATTAAAGTTTTTTTCATGAGACTGATGGTGATTCTGTTACCTAGGTTATAATACCTTATATATTATTGTTTTTATTTGTTAAGTTCGTTCATGATTATAATCAAAAAAAATCAATAAATTGGTTATATTTTTAAATTATTGTTTTTTTTTTTAATTTTATTTCTGCCTGTTCTTAATTAACTGAAAAATTTAAATGTGTCCACTGTTGTTAAATGTGTCTGCTGTTATTTGTTTATTTGTTTGGTGCGTGGAGCTTTGTTATATTAATTTTGTATGCTATGGCGAAAGTCTAAAGAAAACATGATAGATTTTCGTCACTGTGCGTCTTAGGTACCGAATTGCTTAATGGCACCAAGTAGTGTATTCTAATCAATTAACGTTTAAAATTTACCATTTATGAAACAGGTGGTTTCAGTGAAGACCAGATCAGAAGCTTTTGTTTTAATTAATTGTATGTTTCTAATCAAAATCTAATTAATAAAGCAAGAGAGATTTGCTCTCTAGTCAAGATCAGAAGCTATTGGCTAAAAAAATACATAATTATTAATAAAAATCTAATACTATTGGACCAAGAAACGTTTGTTCTCCATTCAAAATCAGAAGCTTCTGGATTAAGTACTATATGGCTTCTTATCAAAATCTTATACTATTGGACCAAGATAGATTTACTCTTTAATCAAAATAAAATGTTTTAAGCTCAATAGTATATGCTCTTGGACCAAGAAAGCTTTTCTTTCAAAGCAAGTTTTAAGGTTCTGATTTCAAGAGAGTTGTTTTTTTTGTTAAAGTTCTAAGGCATTGCCACAAGAAGTGGATTCTTTAAAACAAAATATAAGTATTTTTCAAAAAGATATTTAGGGTTTTGTATCAAGAAATCTCCTACATATTAGTTTTGAGCTGAGACTGTAAGGCCTTTGAACGAATAGATTAAGTTCTTCCCTGAATAAATTTTAGAAAACTTATAAAAAGACAGTTAATACTTTGTATCAAGAAACCTCACTCTTGGACCTATTCAAAAGCGCCAATTCTTTGGGGTAAAGTCATAATCTTTTCTCTTAAGAGTTTCTTTTTATCAGTGTATCTTTACTGTCACAATCAAAAGTTACCTGATTGTGAAATTATTTTTAAAAACCTTTGTGCAATCCAACATAAGTGTCTCCAAAATTTCAGCTTCCTGAAAGTTACTATTTTTGACATCTCGGTTTTTGAATATTGGCTTTAAATTAGAAGCAGCTTCACCTGGGGAAAGGAAGGGCCGTCAATGTATAAAGCCACTTTGTAATAAATACTATTATTATCTGTAAAATGTTAGTCACTAATAATAATAAATAATATTTTCCAATGAGTCCTCATCCCGACTTAAAGGTCATTTCACTACCTAATATCCGCTCTTTACATATTACGATATCTGCAAACCCAAGTTACATTGTTTGATTTATATAACTTAATTTTCCTACCATTTTTCTATAACTAGGCAATCCGACGATGTGTCAAAAATTGCGACTGTGGGTAAATACTGCTTTGTAATTGGTACATGTGACCATAAAAATTACATTGCTGGTGATATTTAACGGGTAGCGCAATGCTTTTAACCCACAGCCGTCATTACGTCACATGGTTCGGATTGACTAATTTTTTTTTTATCAGGGAAGGTTTCCCGAGTAGGTATTTTATTTTGGCACATTAGTGAGAGAACTAAGGGCTCATTTAAACATCACAGTTTTAAATGCTATTCGCTTCTGCTTTAAAAAATAAATTTAGAAATTGGCTGAGGACAAAGGATAAAATACAGCTCCACGGATTTTTTTTTAAGAAAATTTAAAATAAACTGGTCAACAAAAAGATCGTACCATTCAATTTTTAGACCTATTTTCAAATTGCTGTAACTTTTTTAAAAATTTATATTTTTGAACGTAGTTTCCAAATTTGGAAAGGGCGATTTTTCTACTTTCACCTGTATTTCATTTATTTTAGTAGAATCAATATTATTATGATATACAGGTCGATCAATAGAGTGCTGCAAAAAAATAAAAAATTCGAGTGTGTGCCATTTCAGTGGTGATTTTTTTTGGTCGTTACAATATGGGTTTTTACCAAGGTAGGATTAATATCTCTAGCCGTTTTTGCCAGTTTTTTGATTGATGACCTCTGGTTTTAGATAGATCACTAAACGTCAAATTTTGGTAATCATTTTTTTAAAACGCTATTTCTGGAAAACGTATTGATGGATTTCAACAAGTTTTTCACATTCAGAAAGCCCATTTCATGGAGATATTCGTTGACCTACGTATTTTACGAAAGGTGAGAATTTTATTAATATACGGGGCCAACAATCACCAGAAACGTAACTAATTCTGAAATCTTAAATGTATGACCAATGTTTGGACGCCAATCGAACCATATGAGTCTATTTTCTTTTAAAATTGGCCGAGTTGAGGTTTGGGTCAATATCTCGAAAGAATTTCTACCGTTTGTCGTTCAATGCTGTATAAGTACCTGTAAAATACTCAGCAAGAATGCGTCCTGTATCATGGTATCAGGTCTGAATGGCAGTTATTCCCACAAGATCCTTTAAGTTTTAAACATTTTAAAAGATAAATTGGGGTATTTGATCGAGTATTTGATATACGGGGTGATCAACAAAGTCATTAAAATAACTAAACGTCACAATTTGGTAACCATTTTTTTAAACTGGAAAACGGATTGATGGATTTCATTAAATTGATAAATTTCCAAGGCTAAGCGGATGTCAATTATACAATGAAGGTGCCTATAGCAGCAATACGTTTCTATAGCGACGATGAAATAATGTCATTGTCATAGAATATTTTTAAGTCAAGTCAAATTTTTGTTTTGTTAAAGATAATTTTACTCTTTAAAAATGCGACTAAGCCAAAATGAATTAAGAAATATAGTGCGGTAAGTTTTTGGCTACCAAACTTTACAAAATAGAGTTAAATAACTAACAATTTTACAGGTTGTGCCATCAAGGCCGTACTATACAAGATATTGCGGAAATTGTGAACACCACTATATCTATTGTTAAACGGACACTAGCTAGAGCACGAACCTATGGCAGTCCAAATTACCGCCAAGAAGGTCGCTGCGGACGAACAAGAAAAACAACAGCCCGACAAGATCGTCTAGTAATGCAAAACGTTAATCGCTGTAGGACCCTAAATGCTACCAAAAATTGCCGAAGCTTCCAAGCAGCAACTGGCATAAGAGTATCCACGCAAACGATAAGGAGACGGCTCCATGAGCGTGGACTAAACGCACGCAGGCGTGCTGCTTGCCCAGCTTTGCTAGCTACTCACAGAGCTGCAAGGAGGCGATGGGGTGCAGATCATGCTAACTGGGGAATAGCAGAATGGAGTAGATGCATGTTTACGGATGAAAGTAGGTTTAATTTGTATGAAAGTGATGGAAGAATTTTAGTCTGGAGAGCAAGAAATGAACGATATCTGGAAGAAAATATGGAAGCAAGAGTACCGTTTGAAGGTGGAGGAGTTCTTGTTTGGGGTGGTGTGATGTTGAACGGGAAAACGGATTTGGTTATTTTGATTGGAGAATCGATGAATGGTGAAAGGTATCGAGAACTGTGCATTCGGGATATTGTTATTCCTTTTGCACAAAACTTTGGTGACGATTTTGTCTTGATAGATGACAACGCTCGACCACATAGAGCCAGAATCGTCCAAGAGGTCTTAAGGGATAACAATATCCAAAGGATGAATTGGCCTGCAAGATCACCAGATATGAATGTGATAGAACATGTATGGAGTTGGATGAAACTAAGATTAAATGACGGAGAGCAAAATTTTAACAACTTGAATGAATTGGCAAATGCAATAAGAGAGGAATGGAACGCTATTCCCCAGAACTTCCTTGCAAACTTGGTGAGTAGTATGCCAAGAAGAGTAATGGAAGTTCTAAGAGTTCACGGTGGACCTACTCACTATTAATTTCATTTGCTATTATTTTTTTTGTTAAAATTTATTCAATTTTATTTGCTATGTTGTTAATATTGTTCATAAGTGAAACACTTTGCTTTTAATTTTAATTAAACACATTTAAGTATTTTAATGACTTTGTTGATCACCCCGTATATCAAATACTCGATCAAATACCCCAATTTATCTTTTAAAATGTTTAAAACTTAAAGGATCTTGTGGGAATAACTGCCATTCAGACCTGATACCATGATACAGGACGCATTCTTGCTGAGTATTTTACAGGTACTTATACAGCATTGGACGACAAACGGTAGAAATTCTTTCGAGATATTGACCCAAACCTCAACTCGGCCAATTTTAAAAGAAAATAGACTCATATGGTTCGATTGGCGTCCAAACATTGGTCATACATTTAAGATTTCAGAATTAGTTACGTTTCTGGTGATTGTTGGCCCCGTATATTAATAAAATTCTCACCTTTCGTAAAATACGTAGGTCAACGAATATCTCCATGAAATGGGCTTTCTGAATGTGAAAAACTTGTTGAAATCCATCAATACGTTTTCCAGAAATAGCGTTTTAAAAAAATGATTACCAAAATTTGACGTTTAGTGATCTATCTAAAACCAGAGGTCATCAATCAAAAAACTGGCAAAAACGGCTAGAGATATTAATCCTACCTTGGTAAAAACCCATATTGTAACGACCAAAAAAAATCACCACTGAAATGGCACACACTCGAATTTTTTATTTTTTTGCAGCACTCTATTGATCGACCTGTATATCATAATAATATTGATTCTACTAAAATAAATGAAATACAGGTGAAAGTAGAAAAATCGCCCTTTCCAAATTTGGAAACTACGTTCAAAAATATAAATTTTTAAAAAAGTTACAGCAATTTGAAAATAGGTCTAAAAATTGAATGGTACGATCTTTTTGTTGACCAGTTTAGGTACAGTGTTTCCATTTTAATTTGTTCCACTTTTAAATGGCTGTAAAATACGTATTTTTTGAACTAGAACTTTGAATAAAAAAAGGAATTGTAGGGATTTGAGTAAAGTTTTATGTTGTTGAGTCAAAAATAATTTAAACTTTAAAATGTCAAAATTATTGACATAACTTACTTTTTTTAAAATATAAAAACTATATATCATTACATATTTAAAAAAACATTTTTTTTCTGATTACGAAAATATACCATGCATGCCCTTTCTTTTTATTTTTTTAGCCTAAATCGATATAAATATGGTTAAAATTCGAAATTTTTCAAAACATCAAGATATAAACGTGTATTATTTTTAATAATTATTTATATATGACATTTGTAATAAAAAGTATGACAATAATTATTGAAAATAATACACGCGGGTATCTTGATGTTTTGAAAAAAATCGAATTTTAATCATATTTATATTGATTTAGGATAAAAAATAAAAAAAAAGGGCATGTATGGTATATTTTCGTGTAATCAGAAAAAAAATGTTTTTTTAAATATGTAATGATATACCGGGCGTTCCATTTAAAAAAAAGTAAGTTATGTCAATAATTTTGACATTTTTCAGTTTAAATTATTTTTGACTCAACAACATAAAACTTTACTCAAATCGCTACAATTCCTTTTTTTATTCAAAGTTCTAGTTCAAAAAATACGTATTTTACAGCCATTTAAAAGTGGGACACATTAAAATGGAAGCACTGTACTTAAAAACGGACAGTTTTCTTTCATCTACATTAGAAAAAATTAACGAAATGAGGGGGTGTGACATTTTTTCAATAGGTGTGGGTACAGATCGCGAAACTATGCATTTATACACCAACTCTTGGCGCATTCGCCATTTCGTTTAAGATCTATATTTCGTTAGAAAAAAAGGAAAATAAAAGAAAAACCTATTGATCAAAAATAAAATGGTGATAAAGTCATTAATGTTTGTATACATATACATGTAAATACCGGGTGTCCAACTAAGTTGGGCGAGGTATACATACGATATTATACAGACTGTCCACGGATAGGGTTTACAATAGCACAAATGGATGAAAAATTTCATTTTTCGGGAAAAAGTAATTCTTGATAAAAAGTTTTGCTTTTAAAAAAAATGCAATTCACGAAGAGAAAATTTTGAATTTTTTATACAGGGTTCGCAAAAACTTCAAAAACATGATTTTTCTACAAGAGTAAACTACCTTTATTTTTCATTTTTGACCAAAATGCCAATTAGAAAACTTATTTAGAATAAATAACGTTTGTAATTTAAATCTGAGAAATCTTCAATTTTTTTAGTTTTTTTAAATTTTAGAGGTAATGGAAATTTTGCTGCTCAATAAAAATATTAATATAAAATTTTATTAGACTGTATTTTCATAATGGGTGGTGTGTACCTTATTTTAAAATTTTAAATGCATTCCTACCATCTTTGGTAAAAACAAGGATTTTTTTACCTTTTTATTACTTGGCTTTACTTATGGGGCAAATTTGAAGTTGTCAAATAGAATTTGATGTGTTTTGAAAATTTTGACATTAGAACAAAGGGTTTATTGAAGTGAAAACTTCTTTAGGCGCGTTTAGCACTTTTTGTGGGCACTGAATTAAACTGAGCCGTCACGCGTCACACTCGGCTGTGTAACGCTCGAATTCAACTGCTATATTCAATCAGAACTGACCCTGACCCGAATGAACGTTATATGTAAGAGCATACAGTGTGCGTTGTATAGACACTCGTCTGCGTCTCAGGTATGTTCTGGCATTTTTTAAATTATATATTTACGTAGGGTGAAGTAAGATTTACCGTAATTGCTTATTCCGTGGACCTAATTTATTATGATTTCTGACTTCTGTCAAAGATGTAAAAATGCAAGGGTTGTTCAATTTTAGGAAATATATTTTTTTGTATGCAGTAAAATTATCCCGTATTCCAAGTTTATGTTATTTTTATGATTGCTTACGAACCTAACCTAAAAGAAACAAAATTGAAAAATTGTATTTGATATTGTTAATTTCACCTTGTTGAAGTTTTCACTTCTGTCGTGTGGTCTTAAGGACACACAATTTGTTTAGTTCAATGTTACGGTGCGGGCGAAAGTTCTTACAAGTTTGTGATAGAGAAATTTAATCAAAGATACTCTAACGTTTACGTCTCAAAAATGGGACTTCATAAATTATTAAGAAAATTTCAGCGAACTGGTCGTTTCCAATTTAAAAAAAAAACTATGATCAGAATGACGCAGCTTCCCTAATAGTATTGCAGTCTGTTGCTGACAATAAGTACTACCCTTTTATTTAGAAACCGAGCTCAAGAACTTGATGTAGTAAAAAAACTCATATTCAGTACCTATATTTTAAAGGCAAACAAAATATTCCCATTTAAGCCAACTTTTAATCAAACGTTGGAAGGAGACAAGCCAAACGTTTGGATTTTTGACTTTGGGTAGGAAACAAAATTGTAAGTGAAAACAGGAATTTTCATAAATTTATCATGTTCTGCGATGAATCGACATTTTCGACAAACGGGAAAATGTCTTCTGCGCATATTAGATACTGGACCGAAAATAATCCCCGTTTTAGAATTCCTGCAAGAAGACAATATTACAAAAAAGTAAATGTCTGGTGTGTGATTTCTTATTATGGCATTATTGACCCATACTTTTTCGAAAACACGTGTAACAGTAGGAGTTACCTTGAAATGTTGGAAACATTCCTTTCTGACAACCTAGAAGAATTGCCTCTCCAATTTAGGAACGAAATGTACTTTCAACAAGATGGATGCCCTGCGCATTTCGCAATTGAAGTGAGGGTCGAATGGCTTAATAATACATTTGGCTACAGATGGATTGATCGGAATGGTCCGGTTCTGTGGCCCCCAAGAAGTCCCGATTTAACTATTTCAGATGCCTATCTTTGGGGGCGCCATAAACAATAATTAGTGTACTTCCGTCCAATTGAGAACGACGTACAGCTTCTAAAACAGCGAATTGTTGAAGCTATTCAAACAATTTCCATTGAAGAAATTCGAATAAGTTTTGACCACATTCAAAATGTGTTGAATATGTGTGTTTGAATAGCAAATTATGAAATTATTTGTTGTTATTTTAAGATTTTTTGTGTTATTTCCAGGCTCATTTCATTTGTGAAATTAAAAATAGGTACATAGTTCTGGTAACACCAAAAATCAGTTTTTGAAACTTTTTGATACCCCTGTCATTGATAATGTAGGTATGTTTCGACCGCTAATGCTGCTATAAAAAAAAATTCTTTTACCTCTAAAAATGAAAAAAAAACTAAAAAAATCAAAGATTTATTTTAAATCTCGGATTTAAATTACAAACGTTGTTCTAAATAAGTTTTCTAATTGGCATTTTGCTCAAAAATAAAAAATAAAGGTAGTTTACTCTTGGAGAAAAATCATATTTTTGAAGTTTCTGCGAACCCTGTATAAAAAAACTAAAATTTTCTCTTCGTGAAATTTATTTCTTTTTACAAGCCAAACTTTTTATCAAGAATGACTTTTTCCCGAAAAATGAAATTTTTCATCCATATTTGTGCTACCTATTGTAAACCATATCCGCGATAAGATTCTAAGATGCCGTTTTTGAAAATTTTCTCAATAAAATTAAATATCATTACATATTCTTCTATTACTGTGCTTAAAGAGTGCAAAAGTAACTACATTTTGACGCAAACTATAATTCGATATCTTTATTTTTCTCGTGTTGTTTCCAAATTCTGCTTGCTAGCTTATTTCGGATTTTTTCCTCTTCGTTCGCTGCCAGGCCTACGGTTTAACGAGGGCTCCGAACCACGATCCTCAGTCATTAGAAGCACCCTCCAAGGGCTATCAACCCTTGGTTTCGAGCAACAAATTTTAGCAAACTCTGCTGGTTGACAGGCAACTTTGATGTTCATTTAACGTGACATTCTTGTGTATACACAGGGTGTTACAAATTCGACATACCAGCATTGGAATCTCGGAAACCATAGGAGTTAGAGAAACGGTTAAATGAGGGCAAAGTTGTGCAATTCGGTGCTGATTATAATGCCGCTTTACAAGTTTTCAAATTCCGAATACTTCCGATTTTATTCGAAAAAAACCGAAATTTTACAAAATCGTTTTTATTTTTTCCTGAGCTCATTTGACTAGCTATTTAAAAATAAATGACACTTTGTCATTGCCACTTTTTTTCCTCTACAAAATTACATTACTAAACTAAAGATCCGCCGTTTCGTCTCCGAGCGGCCATCACCAACTTTACTTTTTTAAATACGGACCTGGATTTTTTTAAACCGATATTTAAACCTTCCTACCCTCAAAATGTAATGGCGATATTACTTTCTCATAATGATGAATTGTCCTTACTTATTTTTTTAAATTCATATTTTGTACACATCTTGTCAGTCCAGTCCTGGCAACGAATCGCAATATTAATTAAAAACTTTATTTTATTTAAAACATTTATACCAAAGTATATATTTTATTTTATAAGAATTTTCTAATAATTCTAAATTTACTAATTATAAATCCTAAATTTCTAAATGTTCAAATAGTCAAAATTCTTTTTGGGTATTACCATGTATTACTTAAATACCTATTACCTAACATGAACGTTAGACAAACTTTTGCATGACATTTGTAAAGGTTTTAAATAAAATAAAGTTTAAGGAGTTTAAGTTAAGGACCGGACTGACAAAAAGTGTAAAAAATATGAATTTAAAAAATTAAGCAAGGACAATTCATCATTACGAAAAAGTAATATCGCCATTACATTTTGAGGGTAGGAGGGTTTAAAAAAATCCAGGTCCGTATTTAAAAAAGTAAAGTTGGTGACGGCCGCTCGGAGACGAAACGGGGGATCTTTAGTTTAGTAACGTCATTTTGTAGGGGAGAAAAAGTGGCAACGACAAAGTGTCATTAATTTTTAAATAGCTAGTCAAATGAGCTCAGGAAAAAATAAAAACGATTTTGTAAAATTTCGGTTTTTTTCGAATAAAATCGGAAGTATTCGGAATTTAAAAACTTGTAAAGCGGCATTATAATCAGCACCGAATTGCACAACTTTGCCCCCATTTAACTGTTTCTCTAACTCCTATGGTTTCCGAGATTCCAATGCTGGTATGCCGAATTTGTAACACCCTGTCTGTATAAGGTGAAATTCTTAACGTCAGTCAATCTATTGCCAACCTATTTCGCCTTGTTTTTTTTTTGTTTATTCTTTTATTACCTAACATTTAAATAAAATCAATATCGCCGGCGCATTATTTAGGTATATAGTAATATTTGACATATTGTTACAAAATTTTATTGCTAATTTTGGGAGAATTGTATAGTGAAAGAACAATGACATAATAATGTTAAAAAAAAATTTTAAAGGATATTTTTCGTTACCAAAGTATACAATTTTATTATTCTAAGATAATTTATGAAATTCCTTGATATTTATTTAATAGGTCAATTATTACCTATAGAATATGAAATCAATATTATTTTTATTTAAATTTTGTGTAAACACTAGAAAAATTAATAAATCTAGGTTATAGGTTGGCAAGTAGGTATGTTGATACTCCCACAAAGTGTGTTTATTATTTAAAAAAATACTTACAGAAAAGCAACTTTTATCAATTGCTCATATTTCTTTTTCTGCTTTTAATAATTTGTAAAGCTAACCTTTTTAGTTGTTGCCTTTAGATCAGCTTATTGTTATTTTGAAAGTGCGAGAATAGATCAATATAAATGCGATAAAATATTTAAATATTTGATTATTATTAGATACTTATTGTTGCGCTGACAAATTATGGCAAAACAATCTTTACATTCCTTTCTTTTAACGGTAAGACATAAGACAGTTTTAAGGGGTAAAAAATTTAAATTGAAAATCTCACTAAGTAACTTTTTAATGGTTTAAATAATAAACAAAGCTCTAAATACACTAAAATGTCAAATTAACTGAATATCAAGGTGGCCTATCAACCGACAGGGTTGGTTAAAATTTGTTTTCATGGTGGCAGGTAACATTCTTTTTTTTGAATAGAATGGTTGTTTGTAAATAACTGGAGACAAAATAAAGATATCGAATTACAGTTTGCCCCAAAATGTAGCTGCTTCTGTGCTCTCTAAGCACAGTAATAAAATAATATGTAGCTAATGCTATTTAATTTTATTAAGAAAACTAAAGAAAACTGAATCTTGGGTAAACAGTGTCATCTAGAAGACGCAATGTGAGCTAGCAATCATAACCACAGTAGAATTTCTCTAAAGTGTAAGATTATCTTAAAACAAGCCTACGTTGAATAATTTTGTATAAAAGGTATGGCAGATATAGCAATTTTAAAAATATTATTTACAAGCTTCCCCCACCCGTATCGACGATACGAAAGAAGTATTTCAAACAGAAAAGTTAATGATCTCTTATTTCCTCTAAGTATTAAATGAGAAATTTAACAGAGCAGAGCCGACATTCATTATTATGTGCTAGATTAATTTTGTATATAAAATGGTGGCATAAGAATCTCTAGAGGATGCGTTAAGAGGCTTAGGATAGATCTATCTTATTGTAATGTTTGAATAAATTACTAAACAAAAAATGGTCGTTTTACTTGTTAAGTTATAGTTAAGTTTTTAATATTTTGTATTGTTTTGGGTAGGCAGTAAATTAATTTTTTGATGTTGCTTGCTTTGTTGTTTTAAATTGTGTATAATAAATAAAATAATATAATTTCTTTTCAGAAAAAAATATAGGTATGTAAGTACCTACGAAGTAAAAAAAGCATCAAAAAACTAAATTACTTTTAACCTTACAATTAAAATTTAGTACCTATTCCCCTACCCCCCTCACCCAATACCACTACACATGGTGATTGGTTAAACATCATTCCCGTTTCCTCCAATTAACACATAAATAACATTTCTTTGTTAGTGATGAGTTATTTTCTGAAGAATCCTCGAAAGGACAATTGGTGTAATTTACAGTTATAGGTATTTCTATAGGTACCTCTCTACCTTACCCTGGCGAAAATACAATCTGAATATAATACGTCGGTTGGGTAAATTTTAGGGTTAATTAAATTAAATACTTACACAAGCATCAAATAAGCCTGGAGCAACAACCAAATTATCCAAAACAGTTTGTATCTTTGTGACCAAATTTAAGATAGCCGTTTGCTCATTAGGTGTTGGAGATAAATCAGTGTTTCTTTTTAATAAGGCTTGGGTAAAAGAAGTTTCTTCTGGGGCTGGTTTGGTACGGGGAAAAGCTGATTCACAAAGAGCTAAATCAAAAGGATGCCGGGGTAAAAACATTTTTACTTTATAGGGTGGCCTTCCCCCCAAGCCACGGTTCATGCCGCCTCTTCCTCTCATACCTCCTCTAGCCATCCTAGAAATAACAATATTACTATCCGTAAAACTTTCCAATAAACAAAACTTACCTGATTTATACAATTCAGTTAATAAAAAAGCTATAAATTACCGAAATTCTAGCCTAGAAACACGAAGATGTTAAATGCGGCAAATGCCGGAAACATAAAACAATCGATCAATTAAAAATGGCTGCCAATAGTGCCAATTGCCAACTTGAACACAAGAAAATATGTTAAATGCATTATTACCTTATATTTTCTAAGTACACCTATTATTTCTTTGTGGTGGCACAGAGAAATATTAGATTGACACTAAACTTGTAGCGGAAGAACAGAGGAATAATAGGTCCATCGTGTAATTTAACCGAGGACACTGTAGGACACCTTCTTGTGGGAAACGTTTCCAGACGACCAGCACAATAGGGAACTTTCCAATTTTTCTTTTTTCAATAATACGATTTAGTTAGGACTGAAAAAAGTATTACCCAATTATTACTCCTTAAAAATCAAAAATAATTTGGTAAAAATTCTTTAAAGTTTCGCGCGTGTCGAAAGCATTTCAAACGATCTCTAAAGCGCGCGAAGTCCGATGACGTCAGGGGGTATGACTTTTGGTCATCCGTGATCCTGACACTCCTGACAGGTGCCGAGCGACCCAATTTGCATTTGGATTGCCGTGTGTTAATTGTTATTGTATTGTTGTTTTAAGGTCGTATCGCTTGACGCGTGGATGTCAAATCATCAAATTTATTGAAAACCTATAACCTATTTCGTGAATGTCACACACAAATCTGACAAATGATAGCCCTTGACGTCACGACTACTAGCAGAGCGTTTTTACCTGCTTGGAATAATTTGAATTTTGGGGCATTTTTAAATCTTTCTAGCGGTCTGTTGGGACGAAATATGTAGTTTTTTTTTTGCTGCCATATGTTTTATGACAATATGTACCTACTTATGATTTATAAAATTTTTTCCCCATTTAAAATTTTTGTCAAGTTCCATGTGCAATTTACACTATATATAAAATAATAGGGTACTTGCACGAAATTTAAATAATCGAAATTTTAATATATTTTCATAGTAAATGAAAAAAATAACGGACACGTAAAAAGTATTTTGCCTTAAAACCAAGTAGTTTTTAAAATATTCAAGATTAAAATATTAACACGTGTTCGGAAACAATTTTGATTGGTCTGCGTCATTATATTCAGTAAAACGTTGCCAAATTTATTGACAAGAAATGTACTATTTTGCGGTACATTGTGTTAATTACTTTATTCCAAAAAGTGGGATCTTAAAATAGGCATTGACAGTTGATATATTTTGTGCATTAGTGCATACAGGGCCGGATCGAAGCCTACTACTTTGGGAGAGGAGAACTTGCAAAAAAAACTAACTATTTTTTTTGACATTTATAATAGTTAATTTATTAATAGTAAGTTATAATAAATATCTACGCTTTCAAATGCCTAAATGTACAAAAAAAAATAACTTTCTTGTGAAAAACAGCCTATAACTAACATTAACAAATAAAATACAAATACAAATGTAAACTGCAAAAGAAAATTATTAAGAAAATAGGTAATTGCTAATCAGTTATTACCCGCAATCTCCTATATATATTTTAATATTGCCAAGACTGAAAAACATTTTTTAGGTCTATCCCAGACAGCACAAAGACATCTTAAAGATATCCAAAAGATGTTAACAATAGACATTCATGACGTCTTATGGACGTTTCTTAACGCCATCAAGACATCTTATGGATATCTTAAAAAGGTCGTATGTTACAAAACCCAACGTCTATACCACATCTTATGGACGGCTTACAGATATCTTATGGACACCTTATAGATGTCTCATGGATACCTTATAGATGTCTTATGAACATCTTATAGATGTCTTATGAATACCTTATACATGTCTTATGGACACCTTAGATACATTTTATAGGCCAAACCGCAGAGCCCTAAAACATTTTGTTTTGTTTGTTAAACATGAAACATCATATTGCTTAATAATTGGTTTTATTAACGTATTACATAATTAAAACTTTTTTAATAATGAATTTCGCCTATCTGTGGCCCTTCTTAGCCACGTCGCGATGGCATCCTCGGCATCTTTTCTACTGTTTTGAAGCCATGTTTTGTCAGCAGATTTATTGACACTGCATCCACTGATTATAGACCAATTTTAATTATTCGAAAACTAAAAACAAACACCACACCACAGAAAAATATGTACCATAAAAAACGTTTTTTAATCTACAATTCGTTTTCTTTTAACGGTTCACTAAGTAGAAAGTAAAAAACTGCAAGTCATCATCAGCAAAACTATCAAAAATCAAGCCCATCGACAGTTGACAGTGTTGACCTTGCGTCAATTTCAAATGGCAAAGGGGAGCGCTTTGTTGCCAATCCTAAGTTGTTCGCGATGTTGCCAAATTTACCGATTCTAAAATTTAACTCTATTGTTTGTCGTTTACAAAAAAAAAACGATTCAAGAAAACGTCCGAATTGGTAACAATCATTTAAATTCGATTAGACAAGTATACAAAAAAATAATAAAAGTTCTGAGAACGGCGACGGTCGGGTTTGCCGGCTGACGATCCGAGATGGCGGCAATCCAAAGTGTCCATTTAAAAAATATATAAGCTAGACAAAGGCAGGGATACTACAAAGACAGAAGAGAGACAAATCTCTTTCTGTGCTATAACCTAAAAAAAATACGAACGTCATATTTACGATATTTTAGCGACATCTTATGGACGTCATCTTACAACATCTTATGTATGTCTTGAAAAAAACGTCTTTAAGATGTCTTTTGTAGGTCTGCAGGCGTTCAGACATAATTAAGACCTAAAATCGACGTCTTTAAGACATTGTGTGCTGTCTGGGATGTTATCTGACAAAATCACGCTCACTTTTTAAGCAAAAGTGAGTCTAATCGCTCATTTCCCATGCTTGTGCGTAGTACAATGTCTATGTTTCTGAAACCAACTGACATAACTTTGGGGGGGGGGTCCCCATCCCCCCCCCCCCCCTTGGGTCCGGCTCTGATTAGAGATACAATACTAAGGCCCAGTTGTATAGGTGTCGAATAATCAGAACATTAAAGAAGATATTAATCACAATTTTAATGTTAGGGTTATTTTTGATTCTCAGTTTTATACATGCAGGTTATGCAATTAAACCAATCCAAAACGGCTTCGACCTCATTTTGCGCGTATCTTCAATTAAGAGATTTTCTAACCTATTTTTTTGGTTTTTAAAAGGTGTTCATGGTCAATAAATAATTATTGTATTGTTTTAATTTTAAAGTAATAACTATATATTTATTTTCAAACTGAAACAGCAAAAATAAGTCGCATAACAAACCGTAAATAAGTCTATGTAAATACTTTATTTTGATACACGCAATGCAGTTTTAATAATACTATATTAAAGTAAAAATATGCTGTTTAAAAGCCTTACGCCTAACCCCAAACCGATCTACACTACAAACTCCTGATTGCTCCAGATTTCTAGATGATTTGGTCTCGGCTTCCACAAATATTTAATGTCTTCATCGTCATCATACAATAATAATTCTTCAATTTCATTACATTTTAAAGAGAAAATTATTATAAGGTTATAATATTGTACTATTATTAATGCTATTTCTTAAAAAAAACTATTTTTTTAGCATTTTAATCATGACCGGTGGATGTTAACCGGTGCTCTTCGGGCGGTTACGTTAATTCTTGGTTAAAGTGCTGGTTTGGACCTAATCATAACCTATAATTTCGTATTTCATAATTTTTACCGGTTAATCAAAGGAACTGTTGATTACCACAACCTATAAAAACGAAATGACGATTAACCGCAACCTATACAACCGGGCCTAAAAAGAGGATATACCTTTGTCATTGAATACAGGGTGGATTTTATAATTATTTTTATTATGAATATTATACTATTTTAATTTACCGCAAATATGGAGAATATGACGTAACGGTCGGCGGTCATTGAACAGACTTTACGTAAAATAATTCGAAAATGCTCGGTACAACACATATTATTGAAGTGAATATTTCCTGCATAACCTGCATTTTTGTTGCGGGAAATAAATGATCCCCTCTATAGGTCTCGCCACGCGTTGTTGAAAACGCCGGCAACACTGATTCATCTTTATTCCGAGCATCTAATCATTATTTATTCTTTCATACTTACATAAAATGTCATAGGGAAAAATTTTAATAAAGAAGACGGAAGATAATTTAAAGAAATTATTTTATTAATTATTATATTACATAATTATGTGAAAGTTTTTTTTTCAATTGGGCCTATGAGCCGCGTTCGGCATGTAATTTTGTCAAGAGGTCATGTTTACTTTTTGAATCACAATGTTAACTCTGAAAAGTAAAATATGACAATACCAAAAAGCTGAATAGTGTTTTTAAAAAAACAGGTCTCAAGTTTATGTAGGTATAAGGTAAAACCGAGGGATATGAGGCACGTTTTGAAATGTTTCAATTTCTCAGTTATCATTCACAAATTTCCCATATAGTTTGAATTTCTATCTACCTGCAACCCTAATGTATCATAAACAGGAAGTGTTGGTGATTCTTAATTGTGCTAACTATTATTAACTAAATTGTTTATGAAAATTGAATTTTGCGTCATATCCCCGACGGGGGTGGGGATATGACTTTAGGGGGGCTAGGGATATTGCATATGGCAGTTTATATGTTATATTTTTAAAATTTTAAATTTTTTGATTATTTCCATTTAAATGACTGATTCATCTTTTGCTTGCGGGTCGGCTGCATACTATCAATTTTAGAAGTCGTATTATGCTATAGAATTTATAAAAACAATTAAAAATCTAGAAGGAGACTTAATACAGAGCTTTAAAAATAACGCTATAAAACTTTTGGAGGTGCTCACCTGATTTAGATGACGAAAATGCGTGTACTCTTAAAGGCAACTGATTCAACACTGAATGGCGTGCTGCGTGCTGTCGATGAGGTGCAGCGTTGCCACATTTATTTTGGCGAATCTACTTTTATTTTTGCTTGAATCTACTAAAATCTACTAAACAATTCAAAACCGGATTATAACCGGTTTTTAACTCGAATATTAATATTGGCTGTTCATCTACAGCATTTCTGCATTTCTAATAGCTTTTCGGAAAAATTCTTGAGATTTGTTGGACTTCTAAAAAAAAAGGTCGCCAGTTCCATAATTATTGAGGGTAACGGGATTATTCAAAATTTTGACTTATAAACCTCTAAAAAAAAAGGAAGGTCGATTGAGGAAAACAACGGTGAACCCCCATAAGGCACTATATACCAACATAGAAATTAAAGTAAATACTTAATTAAAACAATAATTATATTGGCATTTTTACATTATTGACAGTTATATTTTAAAATCTACCAAAATCTACTAAAGAAAATATGCCTACTAATATTTCCTGAAAAAGGGTAAAAATCTACCAAAAAAGTATAAATCTACTAGATGTGGCAACGCTGGCAAGCTCGCTCCGAGAAATAGTAGTAAATCAGCGTTGCCACATTTATTTTGGCGAATCTACTTTTATTTTTGCTTGAATCTACTAAAATCTACTAAACAATTCAAAACCGAATTATAACCGGTTTTTCACTCGAATATTAATATTGGCTGTTCATCTACAGCATTTCTGCATTTCTAATAGCTTTTCGGAAAAATTCTTGAGATTTGTTGGACTTCTAAAAAAAAAGGTCGCCAGTTCCATAATTATTGAGGGTAACGGGATTATTCAAAATTTTGACTTATAAACCTCTAAAAAAAAAGGAAGGTCGATTGAGGAAAACAACGGTGAACCCCCATAAGGCACTATATACCATAGAAATTAAAGTAAATACTTAATTAAAACAATAATTATATTGGCATTTTTACATTATTGACAGTTATATTTTAAAATCTACCAAAATCTACTAAAGAAAATATGCCTACTAATATTTCCTGAAAAAGGGTAAAAATCTACCAAAAAAGTATAAATCTACTAGATGTGGCAACGCTGATGAGGTGTTCGCCAATGGAACTAAAGGATATTCGACGATTAATGTTCATACATATTACATAAAGAAGATATCGCGATTGCGGCATATCCCCGACCGCGTTATATCCCTCGGTTTTACCTTATGTAACTGAACGAACGGAACTTTTTAATCGGTGTTTGCTGGCGATGCAATCATGTTTCTTCTAAGGATCTTCAATTATGTCGGGTGTATTATTAGGTCGGATAAGGCTACTAGATTTAATCATCATTCGTGATTTTTTCAGCGAATAGTTACCAAGCCAATGTTCCCAAATAACTCCTCTGAAATAATCGTTTTCATATGGCTTCCGGTAGTAAATTCCATTGAGATTCGATTCAAAACATCTAAAAATTAAGTATTTATTATACTACTAGCGACTATAGCGGATAACCTCGACATCGCTCGCGCAATTTATTTGTTTTAAAGTCGCTATCAAAACACAGCAGCGGGTACCATACATAGGTACCTACTAGGGGAGAATGGCCCAAAATGATCCCAGCGGGCAAAACGATCCCCCCTATTATCGTTAACGTTAATACGGATAATATGGTGCCATCTATGGTTTTCGTAAGCCACTATACTATACCTTCCTTGTCTTGCGTCGAGTTGTGCTTGTCAGTTGGGTTGAATCAAAACTTGTTAGCGGTTGGTGCGCTATCAATAAAAAAGTGATTTTTGCTTATTCTGATCTAATGTAGGTACGTACCTACAGACTTTTGTAACAGCTTTTGACAGATAACAGAAATGTTAAAATGTAGTAGGTATATTTCTTAGAAGCTTATTACTCTTATAGCTATATTTTAATATACCTATTTGTAAAGTTTTTTAACTCAACGACTAAGTGATAAACATAGCGGTTAGTAAATTTTGCACATTCGGGCAAAATGATCCCTCATAAGGTAGGGTAAAACGATTCCGGGATCATTTTACCCGATTTTTTTGGTTTTATATATGTTAAGTTAGGTACTATCTAGGTATTCTCTGAAGATACATGTTTTAACAATATATAGGTACTAATATAATTTTGTGTCAAAGGTTATATCGAGACACTTAATAATAATTTTATTTTCTCAACAAAATCCACCATCATCACATTATGAACAAAAAAAAAGTTTGCACAGGAAGAAAACAAAAAGTTAAAAATGAAGAATAAGTTAGCCACAGAAAATCAAAAAGACAATAAAAAACGAAAGGTAACCAAGATAAGAAGAATTACAAATAATAAAAAAAAAGGAAGAGGAAGATACTAAGATACGGAATGCATTATTTGTTCAGATACTTTTGAAAGGTCTCCTGCAAGAGAAGGATGGGTGCAGTGTAATAAATGCAAGCGCTGGGCACACGAGGAGTGCGCGGGAATTAAGGAAAAATGACTGCGATCCCTATTTGCGACTTGTGTCTTCAGAAAGAAAAAACCGTACATGTTCGTAGGAAAATATGTTAACGGATAATATTCGTGTACACCTACCTATGTAGTTTGACTTTGCTAATATTTTTTTAGTACATTTAACAAAAAATGGTCTAGTAACATTTTGAGTTTTCTTATTTTTTGTTTTATGATAAGAATGTTTGTATTTTCTTACTGTTTTCTCTTAAATAATAAAGTACGGCCTATCTGTTTTTGTAAATATTTACTTATAATCAACAATTTTGCATTTTTTCTTAAATTAAATTGGGGGATCATTTTACCCTACCTTAAGGGATCATTTTGTCCAACCAGGTAGGGTAAAATGATCTTTGACCGAGTTCATAATTATATAAATAACATTATTAGGATTTTTAATTATACACTCTGTGCATCCAAATCTGAAAGCATATATACAGTGTGTCCACGGATGGACCTAACTATACTTGTAAAAAACATTATTTTCAATTTTTCGAAAAAAAAGTCATTCTTCATCATTTCTTCTGCTTGTTATAAAAATGCAATTCACGTTGAGAAAATTCGATTTTATTGTACAGGGTGTGTAAAAAATGTTAAAATGTAAATTTGCAAAATTAAAAATTTTTAATCAAACTTTTTTGAATGATCAGAATAAAAGAGATATTGGAAAGAGAATTGGAGAAGCCGAATAAAGTGTTTAGATATGACCTGTGGTAACTACGATATTTTATATTAAAACTTTAATCTGTAGGAAAATATCAATAATTCAAGGAAAGATTAAAGTTTTAATATAAAATATCGTAGTTACCACAGGTCATATCTTAAAACTTTATTCGGCTTTTCGAATTTTCTTTCCAATCTCATTTATTCTGATCATTCAAAAAAGTTGGATCAAAAATTTTTAATTTTGCAAATCTACATTTTAACATTTTTTACACACCCTGTACAATAAAATCGAATTTTCTCAACGCGAATTGTATTTTTATAACAAGCAGAAGAAATGATGAAGAATGCCTTTTTTTCGAAAAATTTAAAATAATATTTTTTACAAGTATAGTTAGGTCCATCCGTGGACACACTGTATATAAGAATTGGGGAATCCCATAACTATGATTATGGATCTCCCTAAACAACGGCGTATCCAGCTCATGCGTCTGGGGGGGGGGGGGTAATCGATCGGCTAGGATCAGGCACGTAGCCAGGATTTCTTCTCAGGGGGGGTCCATCGGGATCGCGCCAAAGGCGCAAAAAAAAATGCGCCGCAGGCGAAATATTTTTGGGTGCTACGACCTTTTTTGAATCATGATGCTTGGTTTTCAAGTGGGAAAAATAAAAAACACAACACAAAATCCTCAAGAAAAGCACAAAAACAAACCCGGTAATAATTGAGGTGAAGAAAATGTAATACTGTAGGAAATGTTTAATGTGTTGCCTATGTTGCCGAAATCAGAGCTCGAGTTTCGGGGGGAGGGGGGCCGGGCCCCCTGTACCCCCCCCCCCGCCCCAAGCTACGTGCCTTGCTAGGATACTAGATAATAGCAACTTTAAGGAGTAAGGACAAAAATTAAACAACGCTTAAGTAATCTTGGGGGGGGGGGGGGTAATTATCCCCATTACCCCCCCCCCCCCCTTGTATACGCCGGTGTCCCTAAATCATACACTCGGTTTACGAGGGATTTTCCTGTTAGGGGGATCATTTTGGGCCATTCTCCCCTACATACTACCCAATAGAACCTTTAATTGGTCCATATTATTTTTAAACAAAAATTTATTTTGTACTTTTTACATTATTTCTTTCTCTTTTCAACTATGGTGTCAATTATCTTCTAGCTCTATTCAAGAAAATAATACCCAAAATATACATTCATATTTATTAAAAAAAAAATTCATTACAGAACATACTGTGCTACTTTATAGCACTTATAATGGAAACAAATTTTTGGTATTTCTGAATTGATTGTTTTGAATTTTGGTGTGGTTACGTATAATCCTAGGGCGCAATTTTCTATTGCTTAAAATTTTAGTTAACCCATTGACGTACGGATTTTTAGGGATTTAAAAAAAATAACTTAAAGAGAAAAGTACCTTTACTGATTATTTTATTTTAAAACAAATATTAGAAGTCGACTTCGCATCCATCAAAATGATCAAATACGAAGGTTCAATAAATGGAAACAACCAGTGGCGTTCGTAAGACCAAATTTAAGTTTATTTATTTTTAAAAATATTAACATGTAAAATATGCGGGATAAGGAACAAGGTAATTGCCAAAAATGTTAACCGTTTAACGGCTTCATCTAAAAAATATTATACGGTAAAAGCAGTGGCGTACTGTGCTTTCTTCTATAAAATTAAATTAGCAATGTGACAAATTAGGAACTAATCCCACCAATAACTTTATTAAAACGCAAGTGACAAAAAAATATCAAAACTCAGTTGCTCATATAAATAAAACAAAATAATTATTTGAGAACATCAATAAAAATCTAATAATTACCAAAAACAAAATTACTATAAGCTAAAGTAAACATGATTGAGTGTACAATTCTGAACCAATATCTAAATACATTAAAAGTGAATATCTTCTACCAAAAATTTCATAAATTTTTCCAACCCTTAAACAAACTTTTTGAACTTCTTGACGGGAAATTTCTGCACATGCTTGTCTTATACGATCCTTTAAAGCAGAGGTTCCCAAAAATTTTTTTCTCATAGATTACTTTAAAAATTTTGCTGGTTCCGGTGGACCCCCTGCAGCTACATTTCTACCATATTCCCAAAACTCGACAAAAAATGTTAAGATTAGATCTAACTATGTAAATTTTGCGTCGCGGCTGAGTTCCAACCACGAATTAACAGTTTTCGAAAAAAAGTGAGAATTGATTGGTTAAATAATTAATTGATTGTGCTGTGAGTGGATGTCAAAAAAGTAAAGTTGGGCAATCAAAAAATTGATTACATCCAACTTTACTTTTTTGTCATCTACTCACAGCACAAGAAACCAATAATTAATTCTCACTTATTTATTTTATTCAGAAAACTCCCGGAGTGGTAAAAATAAAAAGAAAAATAGTATATTTTCTTGTGTTGTATTTATTCAAATATGTAATTATTACACTATTAATTATAATATTGTTATCATATTACATTGTAAGGTTTACATTACATTGTAATATGATAACAGTCGTAATACAATTAAAAATAATCATTAATAACGTAACGTAACTTCTATAAAAACAAAAAAATTTAGTTTTTCACTATCAAAACCAGATAAATTTTCGTGGACCCCCGCTTACTAATTGTGAACTCCCATTTTTTTGTCACGCCCCCGTAGACCCCCGTCGAGGTTCCCGTGGACCCCTGGGGGTCCATCTGGACCACTTTGGGAATCACTGCTTTAAAGCTTGTAAAGTCGCTGGATGAGTTTTATAAACTTTATTTTTTATTTTGAAGAAGTAGTCCATACTCAAAGTGGAGTTAAATGTATAGAAAAAAGAAAAGCACAAAGTCTTTCTCCACAATTTTTTATTATAATAACTAGGCGAACCTAGAATAACTCATAATAATTCAATTCGACATGTTTCGAGTGTAGAAACACTCATCTCATCATCAGGAAAACAAAGTACCTAAATGGTACAATGCTGATGTTGTTAGCAATCGAGAAAATAATAAGTGGGATTGAGCCGTAATGGAGCCTTACACGAGGTGTAAAAATTGATTATTCAGAAGACCGACATGACTTCAGCATACTGGAAAGTCAAGGGTTAGTGCAAAGGCCCTATCTTGGGCAGAAAAATGAAGAGGGCAAAAGAAAAATTAGGGAGTTTTAACAGACTTTGTGAAAATCATTTTTTTATAAATAGTGAAAAATCTTAAGTTTCATTCAACTTTGTCAGAGACATGTAAAAGTATTGAAATAAGAGGGAAAGAAAAAAGAAAAAATTGTTTTTCGTAAAATTCAAAGCTTTATTTAGCTTCAAGTAAAATGCGGTTGGGGTACCAGGCTTGTTACGGTCCAGTTACCCCGGCAGAGTCAAAACATACGCATTGTGTGCAAAATTAATAGATTAAAAGGTTTTTAAAAGTTTTTTTGTTTTACTAGAACATCTTAGAAAAGTAACCTTTTCTTTGTTAAAGAAGTTCAACTGCAAGCATCACGTGTCAGAAAGGAAAAATGATTTTTCAGATTTTTTGAAGTACAATTACCCACTGTTTTAAACAAAAGTGTTTATGCTGTTTAAAAGAAGCAAAAGGAACCTATATGACTCTATTAGCAGTATTTCTTTTTATGTAAGCAGTTAATGTTGTTTAATGTAACGGTAAACCTTCTCTGAAATATTGTCAGGTTGGAAAGCCTAACGACGAAGCTATAAAAAGATGTTAAATTATTTTTTTATTTGTCTTACCTGGTGAACCACCAACCACCACCGTATGACAGAGAGCAAGGACAACATTCCGGCGCTTGATCGTTTTTTCTATCGTAGGTGCTAAATGGAGCACCATTATGGCTGACAAGAGCATCAGACGAGTTTCCAGAATATTCCCCAATATTTAATTTAAACTGTTTATCTTCAGCACCAACGCTAAATGTTTTATATTCTGCCCAAACTTCATTTCCGTCAAAGTCCCCTAACTCGATTCTGAGTGTTAAATTGTAAAGTTTGGATAATCTTGCTAAATAATTATTTCCTATCCAAAAATCTTCGTTTAAATCCCCAAATCCAAGTTTGTAATCGTTCCAGGATACATTAAAATTGTGTTGAATAGAATAATTGTCTCTTCGTTGTATTACAGTCCATAGGCCATCATTTCTTACTTCGCAGTACTGTTTGTTAAAAAATCTTTCAACAAAAAAGTCACCGGTGCTGTTTAAAAAAATGTATTTACCACTGGAACTTTCAACATCTAGATCATCGCAGGAGCTTTCGTTTATTACAATAGAAGGTCTAGTCAATCTAGTTTCTAAAATATATCGGTAAAGATAAGATTAGGTACAAATTTGAATCGGGGTTACGTGTTAGATAACTCTAGTAACACTGTATCAATTTTTTTTTATAAAAGGACCACAGCTTAAAACTGTTAATATCCACGCACAAGCAATTTTCCAAAAAAAAAACTGTATTGAATCTACTCAATTTATTACAAGTTACAAATATAAATTATATTATGTACATACAGGGTGGTCGCGTATAATGTTACCGCCCTTTAACTTCTTTATTTCGCAATTAAGAAAAAAATGTTAAATACTAAAGTTGTAGGATTTAATGTAAACTTCTTGCAAAATATATCTTCGTAGATACAGGGTGTTGCATAAAAGCGTGATCTAAAGTTATATTTTTTTAATGGAATACCCTGTATATTGTTGCATTATTGGATTTTACGGACAATTCTAAACATAATTTATATATACCACTATATATCTAAATTGAACCGTTTTCGACTCATTGATGTTTGAAAATTACTATATATTATTTATAAGAAAATAAGGTCATTCAAGTCAAGATGTATTGTTTCCATGGATAACAGGATGACGATACTGAACTGAATATTGTGCCCACTATTAAAAAAAATCAAGCACAAAATGATGAACATGTAAACTGACATGAAAAAAAATTAAACAAACTAAATTTATAAATGTTGGCGAAAATTTATCAAATCAAATTCCATTTATAAGAAGATATACTGAAAATGCAAACCCTAATTCGATGTTTTTGAACCTAGAAAAGATAACTATGGGTGAAATTGAAGAGATAATAGATGATCTTAATATAAAAAAAGCAAGCGGTTTTGATGAAATATCAGTAAAAATTATTAAAAAAGTCAAAATAGAAATATTACCAATTTTACTTAAAACTATTTGAATTATCTGTTAAAAAGGGTATTTTTCCATCAAAAATGAAATTAGCTAAAGTATCACCAATTTTTAAAGCAAATTCAAAAAATGATCCAAGTAATTATCGGCCAATATCTGTTTTGCCAGTTTTTTCAAAAATTTTAGAAAAAATTATGAACAACAAATTAACAGATTTCTTAGATAATCAAAATTTAATTTCAGATAGTCAATATGGTTTTAGAAAATATAGAGATACTGAAATTGCTGTTATGGATGTAATAACAGACATTCAATTAAAAATAGATCAAAATCAAAAATGCTGTTTATTATGAATATCGATCAAGAAAAAATAAAGAAAATTAAAAATTATCGAAAAGCAAACTACACAAAGATAAACGACTATCTTAACAATGTAGAGTGGCCTGAAGGCTCACTAGCCGACTGGTGGACAAACATTACTAGCAATATTGATCAATGTGTTAAACGCTATGTTCCAGACTTTAAAGAAAACAAGAGAAAATCAAAACCTTGGGTAACTAAAGAAATAAAAAAGAAGATTAGTAGAAAAAGAAAGCTCTGGCATAAATATCGCACTACAAATACCGAAGAAAACCATAAAAATTATAGAGATATTACTAATAATGTAACCACTCAAATTAGAGTAGCAAAATCAAAATATGAAAATGACCTTGTAAACAGTAAAAGCAACAAGAACTTCTTTAGATATATAAAAAGTTGTCTAAACTCTAGAGTTAGTTCCCCAGTGCTTAAAAATGAAACCAACGAACTGATAAGCGATCCCATCCTAGTAGCAAATATATTTGCTAAAGAATTTTATCGACCTCCTCCCGTTATGCAACCTACTACCCCAACTTTACAAAGGCGAGATACACCTTACGACAACAGAAATTACAGAAGATAGGCTAAGAAAAGTCATAAGCGAATTAAAACCAGATAGCTGCCCAGGACCAGATAATATCCACCCTAACTTTATAAAAAATGCACCTTCCTTAATAAAACCTATATTACAGTTAATGAAAAGATCAATGGCTGAAGGCAAAGTACCCGAAGAATGGAAGAAGTCTATCATTATCCCAATTTACAAGAAGGGTGATAAATTTGATCCAAAAAACTACCGACAGGTAAGCTTAACCTCTGTACTCTATAAACTCATGGAAAAACTTATTGCCGAGGATCTTACAAACTTCTTTATGCAAAATTCCATTATTCCACAATGTCAGCATGGTTTTCTCCCAGGACGCTCTACTTCGACTAATCTTCTCGAATGTGTAAACGCATGGACTAACTCGTTAGACAAGAAAGAACCTGTAGATATATTGTACCTAGATTTCAAAAGTGGTTTTGACCTCGTACCTCATAATAAATTAGTTCTGAAACAAAAACACTATGGCATTGATGGAAATCTTTTAAGCTGGATCAAGGATTTTCTAACTAATAGAACAAGTGTTGTTAGAGTTGAGGGCGTGACATCACACAGGTTTAAGAACACCACAGGAGTACCCCAAGGTTCAGTCTTAGCCCCAATATTATTTAATTTATATACCTGCGACCTACCAACCGGCGTCAATTCACCAATGTCCATGTTTGCCGACGACACGAAATTATATAATAACCCCTCCTTACACTATGAATCACTCAACAGAGACCTGACTAAAATAGACCAGTGGTGCACTAAGTGGAATTTACATTTAAATGAGAGCAAATGCTGTGTTCTTCACGTCGGCTTTAACAACCCTGAAGGAACTTATACACTTAAGGGAAAAATATTAAAATCTGTAAAAAGTCAAAAAGACCTGGGGGTAACAATAACAAAAGACCTCAAATGGGCTGTCCACGTGGGAAACATCATTAAAAAAGCAAACTCCATCGCATACATGGTGTCACGAACTTTTAAAAACCTCTCTCCAGACCTGCTTGAAAAAATATACAAAATCTACATAAGACCTATCTTAGATTATGCAGCCCCAGTGTGGAATCCGTACTTTGCCAAAGATATTCACGCTCTGGAGCAAACACAGAGACGAATCACCAGGCTCTGTCCCACTATAACACATATGTCATATCCAGAAAGATTAAAAATACTCAACTTAACATCACTGGAACAAAGAAGACTTAGATGTGATGCAATAGAAACTTTTAAAATACTTCATGGGCATTATTAGGTAGAATTAAACGTCTTTACTTTAAACACTGACCAAAGACTGAGAGGACATACGTTTGCAAGTTGGTTCGAGAACGCTTTAGAAAACTCTGCAGACAGTACTTCATATCTAACAGAGTTAACAGAGAATGGAATAATCTGCCCAATGATTGTGTGACTGCCGATACAATCAACCATTTTAAAAACCGCTATGATTCGTATAAAAACCAAAATATTTAATGCAAATTACTTAAAGTGTGGTGATAAATATCTGAAATGTACTCAGTGAATAATAGTTTTAACGGCATTGCCGCCTAACTCTAACCCAATAATAATAATAATAAAAGCAATATTGGTAAAAGATCATTATTATACAATGGGGTTATTATTTATAATACCCTACCAAATATGTATAAAAATATAAAAAAATTGACACTCTTTAAAAAGAAAACTAAATTGTATTTTTAAAAAAAATAAAAGCACGGAAATTAGTTTTAAAATTGATTTAAATTTGACTATTTTATTAATTTTATTTGTATTGTAATTCTATATTTTTGTAAAAAAAAAATTTGTTTATATTTGTTTATTTTTAAGTTATGTGTAATATTTTCCCTGTAATGGACTTCTAAAGTTCGTTGGGAATTATTTAATAAATAAAAAAAAAAAAAAAAAAAAAAAAAAAAAATTAAACAAAGCAAAATTTTTATTACATACTATACAGCAGAAATATAGGTACCTATTCTAAATATAGAGTTGTTCGACCGGACCTCCATTAACTTAAATGCACTTTATTAAGGTTCTTCGTAATTTATCCAAAGAGTTTCTGATCGACTCAGGATAATTTAGTATTTATTAGATTTATTTAATTTCTTATGAGTAGTTTAAGGGGTCCAAGATTCTTTATATTATTCGCATTCATTCTATCCTTCGGTGTGCCCCACAAGAAAGCATCTAAATGGGGATGTGAGGTCCGGACTGTTAGGCGACCATTTAATCGGACCATTCCGTGTGATCCAGTTTCTAAATATTTGACTGAGATAGTTCGTTACTCCAATTACGTTGTGTGGCGCGGTACCGTCTTGCTGAAACCTAAGTTGGTTTAAACGTGCTAGTGGCAAATCATCCAGGAAGTCTCCTAATTCATTTTGAAGAAATCGCAAATATATATTTCCATTTAACATGCCTGCAAATAAATGTGGCCCGATGATTTTATTATCAAGTATGTCGCACCATATATTTACAGATTGACGACCCTGATACTGGAATTCTCGGTAACTGTGGGGATTTTCTGTTGCCCAATGCCTTGTATTTTTCCTGTTTATCATGCCATTGGTAGCAAAGGTTAACTCGTCTGTCCAAATAATTGTTTGTAAAAAGTTATTATTGTTATTTATTATTTCCAGCAGTTTAAGGCAAAATTCTACTCTTTTTTCTCTTTGCCGGACAGTCAATTTTGGTGTGGGTCGAATTTTGAAAGGTTTGTAGCCAGATAATTTAAGTGTTTTTTGAATTTTTCCATATGATGTATTTCTCAGGTTATCCTGCATATAAGCCGGTTGAAATGGTTCTAATTGATTAATTCGGATAATCTTGAATAGCGAGTAAACTGTTCAGTTCAGTATCCTCGTCTTGTGGAATACGTCTTTTCTTTCTATTTAAGTTTAAATCCTCTTGAAATTTAATAAATATTTTTCTAATTCTCTGTTTAGAGGAAACGTGCTTACGTGCATTATTTCTTCGTAGTTCTTGCTGTGCTATTTTCACATTATTATTATTTTTAATATAAGTCATTAAAATCGTCTGTTTTTCTTGAATAGAATAAGGCATTTTTGATTAGAAATTCTTACTGTTTATCAAAACTGACAATTCATGTTTTTCGAGTTTTTTCGAAATTTTGAAGTTACCTACCATTGTTAATATTGTTATCCATGGAAACGATACATCTTGACTTGAATGACCTTATTTTCTTATATAATATATAGTAATTTTCAAACATCAATAAGTCGAAAACGGTTCAATTTAGATATACAATAGTGGTATATATAAATTATGTTTAGACTTGTCCGTAGAATCCAATAATGCAACAATATAGGTACAGGGTATACCATTTAAAAAAATATAACTTTAGATCACGCTTTTATGCAACACCCTGTATCTACGAAGATATATTTTGCAAGAAGTTTACATTAAATCTTACAACTTTTGTATTTAACAGTTTTTTTTTTAATTGCGAAAGGGGGGTAACATTATACGCGATCACCCTGTACCTAAGTAAGTATGTAGGGTCAACTCGAACCATAAAAAAATTCCGCTATTGTCATCCCAAATTATCTGTTTTTTACTTAAGTTATCATTTTTGTTTTGGCGACTATATGTTCAGGAGGTATTTTGGTAATGGATTTTAAATTAAATTACTTCCATGCAATGCTTTGATAAATGTGGCTATACATTCAGGTCAGGGTAAAATATTTTGGCAAATACAAATCTATCGTGTGTATAATGTCGTAGGCTGATAGTGAACGCCTAGTCATATCATGAAGCGTGGCTAAAAGGTATATTGCAACTGGTTTGTTCGTTGTTCCCCAGAGCATTTTTTTCAACTAATATTATTTTATAAAAATAAAATTTAAATTAAATTAAAAAAAAAATGAAAAAATGCTCTGGGTAACAACGAACAAACCAGTTGCAAATATACCTTTTAGCGTGCAGCTTTTCATGAAATGACGAATTTCACTATCAGCCTACGACATATACATTATAAAAATATCCTATAATATTTAGTTTACAAGCAGTGTTGTGTTTGTGATTTTTATGTTGTTATATATGTTGTTATATAATACTGCCATCCTAAACTAAGATGCCGTAAGTACAAAAAATTTTTTTTAAAGATATTTTGCTTAATAGGTTCGTGGCAAGCTAAAGAAACTTTTTACTAAGCAGAATCGCCGTATATTTTTCCTAAGTATCAAAAATATCACATGATATTTAGACGTATCTGCAAAATTGGTCATGTTTCCTAAGCTAAAATGCAGTACGTACACAGTACTAATAACAAATGCCGTATCTACTACCGCGCCCGTGTAGATGCGGCGTCTCCCGTTAGGACAAGTCAGATGCGGCGTTTATTACTAGTAAACGCGCCTTAATTCACAATTCACCAGCTGTAGCTTAGTAATCAGACTGCATTGCGAGTGTCAACGTGTTAGTTTGGTGCGCAGTTACAAGTGTGATTTTTACAATTTTTACACCGTTTAGGGTATGTATAAATTAAATAAAGTTGTATAACAGGTTGGATACCTTTTAATAGTGTTAATAAAGCTTACCGTACAGCAACTATATAATAATTATAATTATTATAATAATATGTGTATTAAGTATGTTGAACAAAATATGAAATTTTTTTTTTCGTTATGAAGGAAAGCCATAATAAATCGGCCAAGTTACTTTTTAAAATTTCTTATTAAAGTTAATGTGGTAACGGGTTAGCACCTTATTATTTAGGAAAAAATAATGTTATTCTGTAGGATTTAACCTAAGAATGAATATTTGGTTTAGTTTAATGGTTCGTTGTTCATTATTTATATTATTATAACTTAATAAAGTACCTACCCTCTAAAATAATTGTCTTATTACAAACCTGTAAACAATATAAACACTTAAATGTATGTTATTGTTGCAAAGTATGTTTTTATTAGCACTTACATGTTTATATGCAGAATTTTTATTTAGTTTCACTAAGAAATAATGATAGTTTAAAATGCCGTATCTAACTTTCTAAATCAAAATGTATGGGTTTTTAAATTTTTTTTTGGTTTAATATTACTTTAAAACGATGTAAATAAAAAAAGTACATTTGATTTCTTTAAAATATTGTAAATAGTTACAGGCCATTAAGAAAACTTTAAACTCAATTATCTCCGTTTGGTGCTTTCTGTAGATACGGCATCTGATTTTAGGACGGCAGAATAGGTGTCAAGTTAATCCATAACATACATTGATTGATATCATTGATATATTATTTTCATGGGTTAAGGTACGTTATATGTTCCTACTTTTGTCTATTTATACTACTTACCCTCAGAAAATGGGCTCGTATTTGTATCAAACTTTGAATCTCTTGTTGTAGCATCTAAATTTTCTTCTGAAAAAGTAGCACCATCTAAATTTGGTAAACCAGATATTAGGTCATTGTCTACTGAAGTGGTAGATAACAAACTACTAGCATTACAACCCTTTAAATAAAATCTTTCAAGCATGGTGGATAAATGACCTCTATGTTCATTAAAGTAACTCTCTAAAATCAGATTCAGTGTTTGATCGACCGAAAACCTTTGTGTAAATTTTTTTAATATTTCTTCGATATCACCTTTTTCACATCCATTTGATGCTGTTTTATTTGGAATTGTATTTGGTTTGTTTACAATTGACAGAAGGCTCTTGTCTATATTTAATATTTTTACTTTCAGTTCTTTAATAGATTGATCGGTAGATTTGCAATAAGCACTGTTTTGAGATAAATGCACTCCCCGCCTAACTGTTGCTAGTCGTTCAAGGTTTCCATGTGATTCAGTTCCTCCACTTCCTTCAGTATCCTTAACATCTAAATATTCTTCTGGATAATCATTCTCGTTTTTCTTATAAACCGAATCAAAAATAATGTCAACTTTGGACGATATGTCATTTAACAAATCCTCTGTTGCTCTAGGTATATTACATTTTACTGAGCTTTCTTCGGGGAGTGCTTTCATACCAAAAGTTGGCCTGGTAATTAGCAGCTTATCCATTTTTCGTTCTACAATTTTTAAAGAGCTCAAGATTCCACGAACAGCAAATTCCTCTAGTAATGAGTTTTTTGAAGACTGACAAAATTGCTTTATGTTTAGAATTGACCCAGTCATTGAATTTACCATTTTTATAAGGGTATCGATTTTGTATTCTCCTGAGAGCATTGTATTGAGTTTGCCCTCAATTACCAACACCTGCTCCATACCCCTAAAACATTTAATGAGTTTAATATTTAGTTTAAATTAGAGTATTTTGGCGGGATCTGCGTAAAATTTATTTACCTTACTAAACATACCGTGCGAGCAATAAATTATTTGCATTAAAGTGGGCCTCGCATCTAAGGACGTAATGCTTAGCCGTAGAGCTTAATACCTGTTGGGTGTCAGTAACTACCTGAATTAACAATCAATCAGTTATTTCGTCATCTTTGACAGTCGTTACAAGTAATTTGATTCATCGCTAATTTTTTCAATTTCTTGAACAATTCACACAATGGGCTTTACGGAACAGCACAAAAGATTCATGGTTGAAGCGTATTTTCGAAATGGGGTTAAAGTAAATGGTGAGTGGCAATACAATCCGGGTTTGTGCATGGACGATTTTCACGAACATTTTCCTAACGTTGCTTTTATTGCTGGGGATGTTTATCATTGCCTGAAAAGAATCGTGGCTGTGTTTAGGGAAACAGGTTCTATACAACACAAAAAAGGAGCAGGAAGACCATCGGCAAGAACAAAAGAACTTGTTGCAAACGTTCGTGAAATAATGCAAAATACGCCAACAAATTGTATAAGACGCCTGTCCGGCTGTCCCAAGAAGTGGGAAGATCTTATGGAACATGCAGGACTATTCTTAAGAAGCAGCTAAATTTATTTCCTTATAAAGTGCAAGTAGGTATTCCAAGATACATGCCGCAGATTTTGAAAGACGCAGGAATTACTCTCAATGGTTTACCCAAAATTTATTGGAAAGAAATGATTTATTAGACCTGACATTTTTTTTGGATGAAGCCCGGTTCCACCTCTCGGGTATGTGAATTCTCAGAATACACGCATGTGGAATAGTGAAAATCCCCACATTGCACCCTCAAAAAATTGATGTCTGGTTAGCTGTTTCCCGAAGAAGAATTACTACTGGTCCTATTTTTTTTCATGACAGTTACAGTACAGCGGTATAGAGACAATATTTTGAATCCATTTGTGGAGCAATTACTTGACGACGAACTACGTTTTGGATATTTTTAATAGGACGGTGCAACCGCTCATACAGCCGCCGAAACTATACTACGCTACTAGGCTAAACAAAGGCAAAACAAAAAACAAACAAGTAACAAAGTAGAACAAATTTAAGTAAACAAATTTCTGCTTAAATTTATCGTCAAATTTGCTACCGTGTAAAACGGAACTTACGAAATTTTTTTGACGACAGATTGATCAGTTTTCGATCAGACATTGAATTCCCACCTAGATCACCTTATTTAACGGTTATGGATTACTTCGTTTTTCCTCATTTAAAGAACACTATTTTTAAAACACCATTTGCAAATTTAGAACAATTACAAGAAAGGATTATGCAAGAATGTGGCAACATTTCTCGAGAGATGCTGGTCAATACTTTCGAAAATATGAAGAGACGTGTGAATTTATGCTTGGAGCATGGCGGTGGCCAATTATTTCAGCAATTTATGTAATTATTTTTCTTTTTCTTTCTGTATATTCTTACTTTGTTAATTTTGTAAACAACAAAAATAAATTTCTACTTATTTTATTACTCATTAGTTTGGCATATCACGTCATAATATGAATTTGACAAAATTTTAACCTAGATTTGGTTAGATATATCGTCCCCATATCATTGTGATCTAAGCCCAAGAACTGTAAACAAGAAGGATAGCTTATTGCCTTAAGAGCAACGTTGGATTTTTAACGGACGGCGGACTGAACGGTTGTGACGACACGACAGTACCGAATTTGTTTTTATCGGTGAAAGCCTATGTGTTTTTGTTGTGATTAATTGTATTTTTAGTTAGTTTTCTGTGACTATTTTTTAAGTTTTAACTGTTTTTTAGTAATAATAAACACTTAAGGACATCGAACAATCAAAATTATATAATTTAAGCCTAATTTTGCGTATTTTTTTGGTGTTTACCCGGACTGGGTTTTTTTTATTAGTATTTGGACATTTTTGCATTCGAATCAGTTTTTTAACAGTTTTGGTAAGTTTTCTCAATAAAATACTCAAAAAATGTATCTAAAATACTATTTTGTTGTTATAGATTGCGATGCCTGGGCAGATTTTATTTTTTATACTATTATTGTATTGTGCCTAGTTAAGGTATATAGTCGTAAATGGCTTGTCCGTTAATGAATATTTTATTTTATTATTGAATTCAAAATAATATAGTTTGTAAGTATACTTTTTTAAGTGATTATAATAAAATTCTACTAAAATTTTATTATATTCAAATATAACACTCGGAACCAAAAAAACCTGCGCAAAGTCTATATTCGTTGATATTGCGATTTTTGAAAAATAAAAATACTGTAATATAGTTCTTGACAAGTGAAACATTTTCTTTTCTATACAAATTTGCGTTAGACGACCGGAAATGTCCCAAAAAATTATTCGCTAAGTGACTCGCGTAATTTTGCGATTTTTGAAAAATAAAAAATACTGTAATATAGCTCATTACAAGGAGAATACCCTACTTTCTATACAATTTTTACGTTTGACGACTAGAAATGCTTCAAAAAAATTATTGAAATAAAATTGCTATATATTACCGTACATTTTAAACGGGGCTTGTCTGAAAGTGTACTGATGTGACGTCACTGCATATTTGACTTTCGGCAGAGAAATCGGGCGAAGTAAGCTATCCTTCTTGTATATAATCGTTGATCTAAACCAAGCCCTACGTTTTTTAATCCAAGCTCTCTTTGATGCAAATAAATTTTGCTCGCACGGTAGCTAATCGCTCGACAATCGTTTTGATTGATCCCTAGTTCTAATAATAATATGTAATTATACATAATATTCTAATCTGTAACGGGTGGCCAAATAAGAATGGGCGCCGGCCATATTATCTCAGGTTTTTTGAAATACTTTACACTTCACTTAATTTTTAATATAACTTTATTGGGCATATTATTATCGATAAAAACCCGATAATATCCTTAGTCATAAGTTGAACGCCCTCTAGAGGTAAATGTAGGAAATTAAAAATAATTTCAAGCAATTTTTCTTGGTTGATTTTGTAATAAAATTTTTTATTTCAAAACTTTATGACAAACAGTTCTTGAGATATGACCGGCATTACAGACATGTGTAACATACATGGTGTTTGGGGAGGAAAGGGCAGTATTTTGGGAATGTGTTCAGAGGGTGAAAATAAGAGAAATAAACACATATGTTTTAGTTCGATTCTCAACCATTTCTGAAACAATCGGTTAATGAATATCGACGTCGGTTTTAAAATCGAAGAGTTCTTCAAAAAGTATTTGCAAGTGCTCAGGAAACTGGAATGTTTCCAAGCGTGAGAATTGTTTCTGAAAGAATGCAGGGTCTAGATGTGGAAAATGAAGAAAATGTTCTGGATATTGTCGCAGAGTGTACCTACTCAGGTATAAGTACGAGACGGATTGCAAATAAACTTCATATACCATCACATCTAGCCGTATGGGAGTCGGTTTAAAACCTTTTTACGTTCAACCCGTTCAACATCTTCTAGATGGTGATCCAGCTCCAAGGGTACAACTTTGTGAATGAATCCATCGAAATCGAAATCTGCACAAATACATTTTATTTAGCGATGAAGCTCAGTTCACTCATGATGGAATTAATAATTGCCACAATGAACATATCGGTGGTCAGATGAAAACCCTGATGCTACATTTGAACAAAACTTTCAACATCGATTCAGTATTAATGTCTGGTGTGGAATGCTCAACGACCAATTGTTTGGTCCATTTAAAATGGATGGGCGTCTTACGGAGAAGGATATTTACGGTTTTTGGAAGACCATTTCATACACATTTTGGGTGATGTTCCATTAAATGTTCGACAACGAATGTACTTCCAACATGATGGAGCCCCACCTCATTTTAGTCTCCGTGTGCGAAATTTCTTGAATTATCGTTTTCCTAATTGCTGGATTGGCAGAGGTGGTCCGCAAGTTTGGTCACCGATGTCACCAGACTTAAACCCGCTTGATTATTATTGCCTTTGGGGATGGATTAAATCGCTGGTATATGAAACAGGAGTGAAAACGAGAGAAGCATTCATTTCGATCGAATTTTCAATGCTGCAGCTTTTATAAAAAACAATTCCCACTCAAACCAGCGTGCTACCCGAGCGATTAGCAAACGTACCGAAAAATGTTGGTGGAGGGGTTTTCAAAAATATTCTTTAAGTTAGTTTGTACCGCAGTATCTACCTGCAATTATTCGCTTTTAACATAAAAATTAACTGACAAAAACCTTAGAACCTATTATTTCAGAAATGGTTGAGAATCGAATTAAAACATATGGGGGACGCAAGATGTCGCACTGGGTTTTATAAATCCCGTTGATAAAACATATGGGTTTATTTCTCTTATTTTCAGTATCTGAACACATTTCCAAAATATTGCCTTTTCGTCCCCAAACATCCTGTATAATGAGACCAAACATTCCATTCATAAAAAACTATTTGATTACAATCAGACAAAATTCCAAAGTTTCAGAGAAGTTAGAAGGAGATGGCTGTAAAAAATGGCAACACAGTGAGCTGTAAAAACACAATAACATTGGCATGTGATTTTTTTAGAATCAAAAACAATCATAATATTATATTTTGCAACATTTACTTAAAATAGAAAACTTTCTGCACCATTGCTTGTAAGCTAAAAACATAACTTGAATAACCTCACTTATCGCCGAAATATTAATTAGGGGTTAGAATAGTCGGGGTTCTTACACACCACGCACTAGCGAACAATTGGAAATAATAATAATATTTCGAAAAAATACTAAAATTTAATAGAAAATCGTGATTGATCACAAATACAGCTCATCATCACTGAAACGTTAGATAATGAATGAATATTAAAAATTAAGGGTAGTAAAAACGTGCGTACAGCATTGTCATAGTGATTTCCCTAAAACATTATAATTTAATATCATTAGTAAACTATCAATAATTTGACCAGTAGAAAATTTAAAAATCGCACATATATTTAGTATAATATTTTTACTTAATGTACAGTTGACGACAGATAATTTCGTACACTAAACTGTGACACTGTAAATGCAACTTTTTTACCATTATTACCTTTGCAACGTGCTAATTGTTTTCATGATATCTGTCAAAGTATTGTCATTATCTTATTTGATTTTAAAATGCCTCATTTAAGTATTATTAAAAAATCAAGAATAATATGTTTAGTAGAAATAGGGTGGTCTTATGGAAAAATAGCTGATCATTTTAGAGTAGGTACCTAGAAGTAACTGTTCAAGGAATTGTAACAAAAATGCGCTATCATCAAACACTTGAAAGGTCTGTTGGGTCTGGTTTAAGTAATAGAAAATCATCAAATGAAGAAGGCCGAAATTTGGGGAGTAGGTATTTAAGGCAAAATCCATTTGAAACTGCAGTATCCCCTATGCACATAACAGGATTCCCTGCTTCATCTGGAATTGTGTAACGCCGAGTAAGACAATGTTCCGAATTAAGAAATCCAGCAGCTGCATCCAAACGTTAAAAAAAAAATAGTGATAAGGAACAAAGAATGGGGTTTGCTATGCAATATTTACCACAAAAAGGTTTTTTTTTGGCAGAATGTTATGTTTTCCGATGAGAAAACTTTTCAGTATACATAATGGAAAAATTCGAGTACCTATATAGACCACCAAATTCCCGATATGATAAGAAGTATACTCAAAAAAAGCAAACCAATGGACGTTTCTCCGTTAATGTGTGGGCATGGATAAGTGTTTACGGTGCAGGTGTATGCTGGAATATTGGTTGAACACTACACAGTAATATAAATCTTCAAATTTTGGAAAATGTTTTTCTTCCCTCTGTTGCGATAGTTTTTGAAGGAAATACTTTTATATTTCAGCAGGATAACTGCCCTGTTGTACATACTACAAGAAGTATAGGAAACTGGTTTTGACAAAAAAACGTAACATGTCTGCCTTGGTGCTTAAGAAGTCCTGATTTAAATCCAATTGAAAATGTTTAGGGATTGATGGTAAAAAAAATGTACAAAATAAATTATAAACCACAGAATGAAATAGAGTTATTTAATAAAATAGAAGAAATTTGGGAAGGGCCAACTCCGGATTACACCAGAAGTATTATTTTGTTAATGCCAAGAAGATTACGATTAGTGTTAGAATTCAATGGCGCAGCAATTAAATATTAGTATTTTGTTTGTTGTTTGTTAATAAATTTACCCTTTTCGGCTTTATACTTTTGTAGTTTTCCTGGTATTATTTTATGATTTTCTTATTTCGCGGCTGTAATTTAAACACAAAAATATTTAGAAATAACCATTACCCATTATTAGCAGCAAGGTGAGAAACCCGTTTTATCCAATTTTGTTGTAATTAAGTTATGTAAAGGTGAAGTGTACGAATTTATATGACAAATGCATCTTATATAATTAATCTACGACAGTGTATGACGTATTTAGCATTATCATCCAGATGTCATTATGACCTTCATAATAGCACTCAGTGCCATTATGAATTCATAATAACATCCAAATGTTAAGATACAAAAACAAAAAAAAAGTCGGTGAAAACTATTTATTTGTTATTATTACTCAGAAAAACGGATTGCATTTATTAATTGTAAACATCCGAAGGGACACTTTCGAATTCAGAATCTTCCATATTTAAATTATTTTTGGCCAACACTTTGCATACAATAGAAAATTAGACGGCAATAATGACGTTGTCAAAATCGAAATTAAAACAATCAAAAATGCGGTTACCATGATATCGACTAATATGGACACCTGAAAATTTTAAAAATTACGAAAACGTTATCTGATATCAATGAAATTTAGACGAATAAAATCTATTTGCACTATCGTAGATTGAATTTTGAATGATACACGTTCGATATGAACTTTGTTAGTGAAACTTGTGCAATTAAACCACTCGGCTAACGCCTCGCCACGTTTCATTATAGTGTTCATATCGAACTAGTATCATTAATAACTATAATATAACCTTGGTTTGCGAACACAGGCGGTAGATCTATTTTTGTGATAATTATTTCTTCTTTTTTAATAAAAATAACGCTTGTACCTATAATAGTAATAAAAATATTTAAACAGCAGCAAAATGTTAATAAAATAACTTACTTGCTCAAAATAGCCATTTTTCTATCCAAAGCAGCAAGCTGTTCATTCCAGGCAGATACGTGAAGTTGGAAAGTGTCCCATACATGTGCCCTTTCTTGCAGATTATGTATGTTACTGTCGATACTAGACAGAGTTGAGGCAGTCGAGGTGATTCTGGGTTCCAGTGATGTAATGAATAGAGTGTTCCATTTTTCCCACTGATCTTAAAATCAAATAAAATAACAACGAAACAGTCTGTTGTTTATTGGACTAGATTTGCAATTAATTTTTTTATACGCAGGACTGTAAGGAATTAAGGCACTGGTAAACTATGGTAGAAATATTAATTCAATTAAAATATTATTAGTAATGAAAAATAAGCCTTTAAGTCATAAACTAACCGCAAATGTACAGAAGTCCTCCTATAAGTTTATTGGCAAAAAATCTCAATAATAAATCTCATATATTATTTGAAAATCAGCAGCTTCAGAAATCATAAGTAATAAGATACTTAGGTTTTCTAATAGATATTACTCTGAGCTCGTCTATATGTATATTGCTTATGTAAGGAAAAAAATTGCTCCTTTTGTCGGGATTCTCTATAGTCAGTTATCTGCTAAACAAAAATTGGGGAAAGCAACTTTACTGTGCACACATATACCGGGTGTCCACGGATGGTGGTTCGCCCCTCTAACTTTTTTGTTTTTCAAGATAATGGAATAAAATTCCGGGGATTTGTATACGACATAAAACTGCATTATTTGACAGATGAGTCAATATATTTTTCCTAAAATTAAAGAACTGAAATAAGTGATTTTAAGGTATTTATAGCCCTCTAGATAAAACAATAAATTTGGAAAAAAAAATTTTTGGTTACAAAAAGTGACAAGTGACACATCGTTGTATTTAAAATGTCAGATGGAGTCCAAAAAAGGAAAAATAATTCAGGTGTCCCATTTAAAAATTGAATGTTTATGTCACTTCCGGTTAAACCGGCAGTTATATAATGTTGAGTCAACTGTCAAAAAATGCAGTTTTATGTCGTATACAAATCCCCCAAATTTTATTCCATTATCTAGAAAAACAAAAAAGTTAGAGGGGCGAACCACCTTCCGTGGACACCCGGTATAACCTGTATTATCTGATATCAGCATGGGGCACAGCTGCTGCAAATGTATTGTTAAAACATTTAAAAACTCTTCAAAATAAAGCATTAAAAAATGTATTTAAGCTTCCTTCGCGATTCCCTACTAATCAGTTGTATTACCCTAATAAATTTTCCAATATTGTGAATATCTACAAACTTAAGGTCCTGCTTTATGTTCATTATGTAGTTAATAAAACTAAACAATCTAAAGTGCAACTGCCTAACATTAAAAACATACACAACCATCAACAAAAAAATAATTTATTCTTAGGTACCACAAGTAAGATTGAATTTAGGTTTAAAATCAATCTACTATGATGGTGTAAAATTGTATACAAATCTGCCAGACCCATTAAAGAAAGTCACTGAACCTAACAATTAAAAAAAATTTTTTTAAAGAGTATCTAATTTGTTTGTGAGGTTGGTGTTCATTTGAATATTGTTAATATCATATTTATTATTTCTATTGGTAAGGTATAAGGTATAGCATTTGACCACATTGTTTGTTTTTATATTACTTATTACTACTAAAATATTACTATTCTTTTAAAAAACGAATACAGTTCCTATTTGTCCTATGTAAATAGTCTATCATTTTTCATTTTTAATGTTATACAGTGTGACCAGTAAAGTCCGCATCGTAGGTATGTGATTTTTTTTTATTAATAGCTTTATTCGAGATTTGACTTTGGCATCAAGTTCTGCTTCGATCGAGATGAAAATTAACCAAAAAAATAATAGTCACGTGATTCGCATTATCTGTCAATTTTTATTTTTTTCCAAAAAATATTTCAAAAGTGGGGTTATTTCTGAAAATATCGAAAAAAGTTATTGGAAAAAAGTTTTTTTTAAATGCAGTTTCTAGCCCTCATGCAAAATTTACCCATATTTTGTAAAGTGCCCCACTTTTGGAAAATAAGACTCAACGCAACCTACATAAAACTTCTTAGTTTTGACAATGCTTTATTTCAGATACATTTTCTTTAAAGTAGCGCCATATTAAAAGTGCGCTTTTCTACAAAATCTAAATTGGGCTAATAAAATTTAGTTGCATGTGATGCAAAGTTTATTTGTTTTTGACCCTGCATAAGGTAACTTCATAAAATAAGTATTTTTGAAAACCTAGTTAGTATCTGAAAGTAATACACCTTAATATTAAAACAAAAAAGAACACAGTGTCATCAGTAAAGTGTTCATTAAGTGGAAGATAAATTTTAGTTTAACTTAACGTAAAGTTTATCTATTTTCAACGATTTAACACCCCTTTATTAAATTTTTTTATTAAGCCGTCATAAAAAAGTAAAAATAGTCTTTTATTATTTAAGTGCAGTTTCCAAATAATTAATTACAATGATGCTCCAAAAACACGTTTATAACGACAAAATATGGATGAAATTTTGCATGTGTGCTAGCAAATGCATTAAAAAAACTTCTTCTTATAACTTTTTTCGATATTTTCAGAAATAACTCCACTTTTAAATTATTTTTTGGAAAAAATTAAAATTTTATAGATAATGCGAATCACGTGACTACTATTTTTTTGCCTAATTTTCATCTCGATCGAAGCAGAACTTGATGCCAAATTCAAATTTCGAATAAAGCTGTTAATAAAAAAAAATCCCATATGATGCGGACTTTACTGATCAGACTGTATATTATATTTATTCTAGGATAAGCTGATTTATTTTATAAAATCTATATTTTTTAGTGAGATCAATAAAGCTCCTTCCAAAGTAAATGATTATTTCGGAAAATCCTTATAAAGTGTCGAAAATAGAATACCTTGTAGGTGCTTACTTACCTGATAATACTTTCATTGTATTCTTTACTGTTGCTACTTCAGTGGCTAACTTTTCGTAATTATTCGCTTCGCTATTACCAGCATCATTATCAGTACTAGCTGGTACACAAAACACTATTTGAACACTACATATAACGAAAAAATATGAAAAGGCAAAGAATACCATTGTACTGCAAATTTAATGTTGTTTTAGGAATTAACTACATATACGCACTACGCAGTACCTAAAATTTTTAAGATTTAAAAAATACTCAAGGGCACACGCAAACATAATGCCGACTTAAAAATAAAACAACATCGCCTCCTTTTCCAGATGGCGTCTCCTGAAAATTTATTGGCATATATTAACGATTTGCCATCTTAACGATCTTTTAAAGTTTATGGGTTAACAGCCTTCCGTTATATTTAGGTGTCGATTTAATTAGTTTAACAAGGAGTTAAGTATCTTACGGAGTAATAAATCTCACAAACAATAATAATTTGCCTAATGGCCTAAATCAGTGCCGTAGTTTGTTACTAGCCTCATTAAGCACACAAATATTGTCGTTCAGATGATGTTTACCTGTTAAAGCATTGCAAGTAGTCTCCCTGAAATAGTGGGGTTCTCATAGCCGTGAAGCATGGGCACGTGTTACCTCTTCTGAAGCACAAACACGTACACAGCACCAAAATCCTTACACCTACACAAACACTATCACAGTAAGTCGCTAACACAACAAATACAACTAACACTTCTAACAGCTTACTACTGCTTCAGATCAGCACTGCAAGTACTCTCCCTGAAATAGTGGGGTCCTCATAGCCGTGAAACATGGGCACATGTTATCTTTTCTAAAGCACAAACACGTAGTAGTAGTAGTAACATGTTTTATTTAGCAAAAAAAGCTACAATTAAATATTTTTTAATACATTTTTATAGATTTATTTTTAATTTTAAAACGAAACCTTCTTTTAACAAAACCAGACAGAAAAATTAAACATTTTGCAAATTGTATCAAATATTAGGTATCATTTTGTTTTTTAAATAAATGTAATTTTAAAGTTTTTTTAAAATAGTTTTAATGATATTTGAGATTTAATAGAATTTTCTAAATTATTATTTTCTATCAAACCTTTATGAAAAATAGACTTAGAAGCTAATGTTTTAGACACTCTATCCCCAAAAAATTTTTGGTTAGTTCTTGTTTTATAAGTAAATATGATGGTCATGATTAAAGAAACAAAATTTTTTTAAACAATCAGACAATAAAATATTTTTAATTTTATGTATAAAGATACATACTAAATAAAAAATTAAATTTCTGATATTCAACCAATTGAAATTTTTTAACATAAAATTAATTTTTGTATATCAATAATCCGCATTGCCTTATTCTGTATAATTTGTAATTTGTCAAATATTTCCTCACTAGCACAATATAAAATGGAAGAACAATAAAGAAAATATGTTAATATAATAGTATTAAATACAGTTTTTTTAGAAAATAAACTTAAATTAGAACTGATTCTTTTAAAATAACCTACTTTTCCGGCAATCTTCGATATGAAATTTTTGAAATAATTAAAAATTTAAATTTTAAATCAATAAATATCCCTGAATATTTAAAACTGTTCACTAATTCCAATTTTTCACCAGCAATTACAACATTTATATTTTGACAATTTAAATTATTACCTATAACCATACATTTAGTTTTTAAATTATTTAATTTTAATTTATTTACTTTTAGCCAATTTAATAATATATTTATCTCAGAATTTAGAGTATTTAGACCATCAAAAATATTTAAAACATTAATGTAAATTAAGGTGTCATCAGCAAACATTTGTAACTTACACATTTTTAAAACTAAAGGCATATCGTTGATGTATAAAATAAATAATATTGGACCAAGTATACTTCCATGAGGAACTCCTATATTACTTATTTACAGTGGCGACTCGTGACAGTAAAGTTTGTGAGTTCTGCCGATAGGGTATAAAAAACGCTATTTCTTTACAGTCTCTAGATCACGTGTCTATTATAAAAAGTAAAAAATTGCCAAGTATGGTTTGGCAAAAATTACAATGTCTAGGAAAAAATAGTTAAAAAGCGTAACCCAGGTTCATTACATTGTTTAAGTGAATTTTTGATGTGCGTTTGATTTTTTCGCTAAGATGTACTAAATCGGTTACACCAAGAACAGTCCAAGATTTATCTCCACCAAACAAAAGGCACGGAAAACAAAAAAGAGAATTATTTTTATTGCATCCGCATATCCAGTCGTTTCTGGCATAAATGTCTCTTGTAAAAATCCTTTTATACGATTTTCCCCGGCTTGAACCACACTTTTCTATTAAAATATCGGGCAATGGCCGTTCTTCTTCTTTCAGTTTTAGTTTTTCTTCATAAGTAAAGAGAGATAATTTTTTTACTTTAATTAAATTATCCACTACATTCATTGTTAGTTACACAATTAGGTATACAAAAACAAATTACAAACACGACCATAACCTCCCGCTCATCCGTTTGGCGTCTTCTAAACTAAATAAATAAATGCGACCGCGAACACACAACCAACGCTGAGCCCGCCGTCAGGAATTGTACTGCACGTTTTGCAGCTCTATTTCTGCTTAAATTTCGCTATCTAAACCCATGAGCAAGTGCGGTACGGGGCGAAGGAAGGGGTTCCTAGCCGAGCACAGAGCTCGTTAGCGTCCCAGCTACGTCGTGTTGCAATTTAGCAGCGCAACAATGCCAATAACTTCCTTTGACCGACTGTGAAATGCGGGCTTCGGCGACGGCGTCATACTCAACACACCTACGCGATTTGAAGGCCTATTATACCAACACCCGACCGAAAATATACTGCTGTTCCAATAATTTTAGAAATATAATAATTATATTAGAAAAATAGTCAAATAATGTGAAAATTTTGGGGGTTCTGCAGCTCTGCAGCTCTTATGCGCTAACCGCCCCTGCTTATTTACACTGCACCAAAAGCCTGACACCTACACAAACACCTTCACAGTAAGCTGCAAATAAACAAACAAGTACTATGACAAAACCTAAACCTAGGTACACCGGTATCTAGGCATAGGTGAAGTACGAAGCAAAGCACGCACTAGGCGTGCATAGCGGAAATACTAAGCGAGTGGTCTGAAGGTTTATACGCCTATGGCGCGGAAACCGCAGGAACACGGGGAGTTTAGTCGGTAAGCAGTCCCATCAGGGTTGAATCCGACCCTACTCTGCCTCATACGGTGCCAATCTTAAGAATATTCGCCTCGAAAAAAAAACTCTTAATCTAGTAAATGCCGCTTTTCAAAACGGCTTCGGTGGCTGGCACAAGTCTCAAGTCTGTATATTCGCGGCCACCAATTTATTTTAAGCCCTTAAAATTTCCGAAATCCAATGCATAATCTCATGCGCTCGCCTTCTTCAGTCTCGTTACAAGCCCCTCCAAAATTAATCCAGCAAGCTCCTACTACACATACCGTGCGAGCAAAAATTATTGGCATCAAAGAGGGCTTGGATTAAAAAACGTAGGGCTTGGTTTAGATTACAATGATACGGGGACGATATATCTAACCAAATCTAGGTTAAAATTTTGTCAAATTCATATTATGACATGATTTATGCCAAACTAATGAGTAATAAAATAAGTAGACAAATACAAATTTATTTTTGTTGTTTACAAAATTAACAAAGTAAGAATATACAGAAAGAAAAAGTAAAATAATTACATAAATTGCTGAAATTGGCCACCAATTGGTTCCAAGCATTTCTTTCCAATAAATTTTTGCTAAACCATTGAGAGCAATTTCTGCGTCTTTCAAAATCTGCGGCTTGTATTTCTTGGAATACTTGCACTTTATAGTCCTGCATGTTCCATAAGATCTTCCCATCACTTCTTGGGACAGGCGTCTTATACAATTTGTTGGAGTATTTTGCATTATTTCACGAACGTTTGCAAGAAGTTCTTCTGTTCTTACAGATGGTCTTCCTGCTCCTTTTTTGTGTTGTATAAGAACCTGTTTCCCTAAACACAGCCACGGTTCTTTTCAGGCAATGATAAAAATCTCCAGCAATAAAAGCAACGTTAGGAAAATGTTCGTGAAAATCGTCCATGCACAAACCCGGATTGTATTGCCACTCACCATTTACTCTAACCCCGTTTCGAAAATATGCTTCAACCATGAATATTTTGTGCTGTTAAGTAAAGCCCATTGTGTGAATTGTTTAAGAAATTGGAAAAATTAGCGATGAATCAAATTACTGGTCGTTACAACTATTTTTGTGTTACTGAGTAGATTAGAAGAATATTTTATGCTAATTAAGACTAATTTGTTTGTTTTAAGGAATATTGTACATCGAGCAACATGATCGTACAAGGATAATGATTTGACCTAACTCGATGAATACATACTTGGCCACTGGCCCTATTTTACATAAGAATTTAATGTCAACCCAATACTGTTTCTGTTTCTTTTGTTTCAGAGAATGCTGTAAGAATCACCTGATAGCTTATGGATGTTTAGTATGTGTCTCGTTGCAGCCTAGTGCTTGTGTATATTATATGAATTGAGACAATACCTGATGAGTGAGACCTGTGAGTGTGACATAGTTATTTTTTGTTATGGTTGTTCATGCAGTGTTTATTTATAAATAAACATAGAAAAAAGTATTTAAGATAAAGTGTTACCTTATTTATTTTCCAAATATTGGTTAATATAATAGTATGCTTTTATTTCATAAAACAAAAACTATTGTGCGTCTTTGTATTAATTTAATTTGTGATTCCATAATATTTATATTGAATCACAAATTAATAAACTCAATAAAAACGCATTGAAAAGTTAATAATAAAATTCAAAAGTTATAAAACCGCCGTTCAAATTTCCCGCCATTGCGCCACTGGTGGCCAGCGGGCACACTAACTTCTCTCTCACTCTCTCTTCTTTCTCTCTCTATTTTGTTGCGATTTTTTTAACATGGAGTTAACATTTCTAACCCTATAAATTTTCTTGGTCTATGTATACTGAAACACTCGTGCTTTTTGTTCGAATATAATGTTCGTCTCGTCGAGCAAAGCTACCAACAAAGTCGTAGTATGTGGGCTACTTTAGTATGAGTAAAATCAATAAAATAAATCACAAATAAAATGAGTTATATTTATTCACAATGTTGTAATCCATTAAAAATAAACTAAAGAGCTTTTAAACTTTGAATCGTTGAGGCCTTTACTTGATGGAAATGAAAACTCAACTCAATGAAAGACAATTTATTTTGTCAAATTCCCACTTTTATTGAAAAACTTATTCTTTACACGACGCGTTTCGCTACATTGTAGCTTCTTCGGGTGTATGGTGCTAACTAATTTTATTTCAGTACAATAACAAAATGGTCAATACTTAATTACTCAATTTAGGTATACACATTACAAGCTTAATTATTTAATGATATGTTCTTAAAACTGTTTAGGTATTGTAAACTTAATTATTATTGTCGGTATAATATATCTTAACTAATCTTATGGGAAATCCAAAGAACCCTATTTAGATTATTGACACAGATTTATCAGAGGGGAACTATTTAGTTCTAATTGGTCGTTTAATAATGCACCGACGTTTTTCAATCGATTTATTTCTTAACTTTCCAAAAGATTAAGTTTTTGACCCTTGTTTTCAATATGTAAAATTTTAAATTTGTTATCAAGTTCCTGTAAAAGATTATTAGATTAAGTTGAGTCGGTTTTATGACTGAGAAAACTTCTTCTGTTCCAAAATTCTCGTTTTAAATGATCGACCTATTTGGCCTATATAAGTTTTGGGACAAGAGCCACATTTAATTGGTAAACCCCCGATTTATTATCCTTGTTGATTTATAGTTTTTTAAAAAATTTCCCAAAGAATTGTTAGTTTTATAAGCGACGTTGATATTCCTTTGATTAAGGTGTTTTTAATTTTATCCGATGGGTCTCCCAAATATATTTATTTTTTTTTATTTAGCGTATGGCTACATCACAGGTAAGTATATAACGAAAATAACACTAATATTACAAATACATAAATCTCACAAACAAACATTAAGATTACAAATGTATTCTATTGACTCTCTTGTTGCAATCAGGAAATCGGATGGGTTGCCACTGTAAGAACTAATTGGACAATCCTCTACCAGGTGTTTAATAGTCTGTCTTTCAGCACCGCAGTCACAAATTGGGGAAGGTATCTTTCCCCACCTGAAGAGTGAGTCGGAGCACCTACCGCAGTTTGTCCTTATTCTATTAAGTGTTGTCCAGATTCGTCTTGGTTGATCAAAGCCCTCTGGCTTGCTTGTTACGTATGGCATATCCCGGTTGGCAGGTGAGGCCTTCTTCTCCCAGTCTCCTTTCCATCGCTCAATTATGTTGAAGTTTTCTTCGATAAGAGTTTCTGCCGTTTTCAGAGGGGGTTTGCGTGAGCGTAGCCTATTAATGGTTCTGCCGGTTATTCCAACGTGGGAGCGGAGCACAGGGTCGGCGTTAATTTTTTCGTACTCCCTGACCAGAGCATGTTCTCGGCGAATTTGTGGAGGAGCTATGTGGCTCAGTGTGGGTAGCCAATAAGAGGGCGTGGCCTTGATTGTGCCTGATATAGTACGCATAGCTTGGTTAAGTTGGGCTTCAATACGTTTGGTGTGTGGGCTGTTGATCCACACCGGTGCACAGTATTCCGCGACGGGGTACACTAAACCCAGTGCTGTCGATCTAAGTGTGGGCGCTGTGGAACCCCATGTGGTGCCGCATAGCTTTTGCAGGATATTATTTCGGGTTCTGAGTTTTGCAGCTGTCTTCAAAAGGTGTTCTTTAAAGCTTAGGGTTCTGTCGAGTATGACACCCAAGTATTTCGGGCGCATATTGTGGTTGAGAAGTCTGCCTTCAAAGTTAATTTTAAGTTGGTAGTTGGCCATCTTGTTGTTTAGGTGGAAACACGATACTTCCGTCTTTGCAGCACTGGGCTGCAATCTCCAGTCGCGAAAGTATTTTCCAAGGATAGCCAAGTCATTTGTTAGAACTTGCTCAGTTATCCCAAACTCCTTATGGCTTATAGCGAGCGCCCAGTCGTCTGCGTAGCCGAACTTTTTTGATGTAGTTCCGGGCATGTCTGCTATGTACAGGCTAAAGAGCAAGGGAGCAAGCACCGATCCTTGTGGAAGGCCATTGTTCAGTTTCATTTTTGTACTGGTCTTGTCGCCCATAATGACTTGAAAAGATCTATTGGATAGCATGGCATTGATAACATCAGCCATCCTTCTGCATGGGATAGCTCGCATTAATTTATATATAACTCCTTGTCGCCACACAGTGTCGTATGCCGCTGACAGGTCTATGAAAGCAGTGGATATTTTTAGTTGCTTTTGAAAGCCTGTTTCCACATAGTTAGTTAGTGCGAGTACTTGGTCTGTGCAGCTGCGGTCCGGACGAAATCCTGCTTGTTCCACAGGTATATGTTGCAGTATGGTTGGGCCGATTCTGTTATATAGCAGTCTTTCAAAGAGTTTGTAGGCCATGCTTAGGAGAGCAATTGGGCGATAGTTTTTTGGTGTATCATTAACTTTCCCTGGTTTTAAAATAGCGACGATTTTTGCCCTCTTAAGTTGATAGGGTACATTTCCCGTCTGGAGGATGTCTGAAAAAAATTTTGCTAGCCATTGTTTAGTAAATTTGCCGCTGTGCTTTAGAAATTCAGCATGGATGCCATCGAAACCAGGGGCTTTTCCAGTTTTCATTTCGGTCAGGGCCCCCGTGACTTCTTCACAGGTAAAGGGGTTGGCATATTCTGTTTCAGGGGCACAAGTGGACTTGATGATCTTGAGGTCTTTCTTGACTTTAGTTGTGTGTGTACGGTTTCGGGGTGCTCTTGAGGTAGACACTATGTGGGACGCCACTTGGTTTGGCGTTACTAGGTTGATTGGGCGTTCTGGTGGGTTGCTACTACCGAGCTTTCGCAGTAGGGACCAGGCTTGTCTGCTCGATTTTTGGAAGTCTAGATTTTCAACTGTTTCAGTCCACTTTTCGCGCCTAGCAGCATCAATGCTGTGGAGTAGTTCCAAATATATTTTTTAATATACTGAATATATATAAACTTATATAGGCCAAACAGGTCGATCATTTAAAACGAGAATTTTGAAACATAGTTTTCTCAGTCATAAAACCGACTCAACTTATTCTAATCTTTTTTTACAGGAACAACATAATTTTGATAACAAATTTAAAATTTTACATATTGAAAACATGGGTGAAAAACTTAATCTTTTGGAAAGTTTAGAAATAAATCGATTGAAAAATTCCGGTGCATTATTAAACGATCAATTAGAACTAAATAGTTCCCCTTTGCTAAATCTGTGTCAATAATCTAAATAGGGTTCTTTGGATTTCCCATAAGATTAAGATATATTATACCGACAATAATTTAAGTTTACAATATCTAAACCGTGTTAAGAATTAAATAATTAAGCTTGTAATATGTATACCTGAATTGAGTAATTAAGTATCTAGACCATTTTGTTATTGTACTGAAATAAAATAATTAGTTAGCACCATACACCCGAAGAAGCTACAATGTAGCGAAACGCGTCGTGTAAAGAAAAAGTTTTTCAATTGAAGTGGAAATTTGACAAAATAAATTATCTTTCATTGGGTTAAAGAGCTTTTGTTATTTAGAGTATTTAGACCATCAAAAATATTTAAAACATTAATGTAAATTAAGGTGTCATCAGCAAACATTTGTAACTTACACATTTTTAAAACTAAAGGCATATCGTTGATGTATAAAATAAATAATATTGGACCAAGTATACTTCCTTGAGGAACTCCTATATTACTTATTTACACTGCACCAAAAGCCTGCCACCTACACAAACACCTTCACAGTAAGCTGCAAATAAACAAACAAGTACTATGACAAAACCTAAACCTAGGTACACCGGTATCTAGGCATAGGTGAAGTACGAAGCAAAGCACGCACTAGGCGTGCATAGCGGAAATACTAAGCGAGTGGTCTGAAGGTTTATACGCCTATAGCGCGGAAACCGCAGGAACACGGGGAATTTAGTCGGTAAGCAGTCCCATCAGAGTTGAATCCGACCCTACTCTGCCTCACAGGGTGCCAATCTTTAGAAGATTCGCCTCGAAAAATAACCTGTTAATCTAGTAAATGCCGCTTTTCAAAACGGCTTCGGTGGCTGGCACAAGTCTCAAGTCTGTATATTCGCGGCCACCAATTTATTTTAAGCCCTTAAAATTTCCGAAATCCAATGCATAATCTCATGCGCTCGCCTTCTTCAGTCTCGTTACAAGCCCCTCCAAAATTAATCCAGCAAGCTCCTACTACACATACCGTGCGAGCAAAAATTATTGGCATCAAAGAGGGCTTGGATTAAAAAACGTAGGGCTTGGTTTAGATTACAATGATACGGGGACGATATATCTAACCAAATCTAGGTTAAAATTTTGTCAAATTCATATTATGACATGATTTATGCCAAACTAATGAGTAATAAAATAAGTAGACAAATACAAATTTATTTTTGTTGTTTACAAAATTAACAAAGTAAGAATATACAGAAAGAAAAAGTAAAATAATTACATAAATTGCTGAAATTGGCCACCAATTGGTTCCAAGCATTTCTTTCCAATAAATTTTTGCTAAACCATTGAGAGCAATTTCTGCGTCTTTCAAAATCTGCGGCTTGTATTTCTTGGAATACTTGCACTTTATAGTCCTGCATGTTCCATAAGATCTTCCCATCACTTCTTGGGACAGGCGTCTTATACAATTTGTTGGAGTATTTTGCATTATTTCACGAACGTTTGCAAGAAGTTCTTCTGTTCTTACAGATGGTCTTCCTGCTCCTTTTTTGTGTTGTATAAGAACCTGTTTCCCTAAACACAGCCACGGTTCTTTTCAGGCAATGATAAAAATCTCCAGCAATAAAAGCAACGTTAGGAAAATGTTCGTGAAAATCGTCCATGCACAAACCCGGATTGTATTGCCACTCACCATTTACTCTAACCCCGTTTCGAAAATATGCTTCAACCATGAATATTTTGTGCTGTTAAGTAAAGCCCATTGTGTGAATTGTTTAAGAAATTGGAAAAATTAGCGATGAATCAAATTACTGGTCGTTACAACTATTTTTGTGTTACTGAGTAGATTAGAAGAATATTTTATGCTAATTAAGACTAATTTGTTTGTTTTAAGGAATATTGTACATCGAGCAACATGATCGTACAAGGATAATGATTTGACCTAACTCGATGAATACATACTTGGCCACTGGCCCTATTTTACATAAGAATTTAATGTCAACCCAATACTGTTTCTGTTTCTTTTGTTTCAGAGAATGCTGTAAGAATCACCTGATAGCTTATGGATGTTTAGTATGTGTCTCGTTGCAGCCTAGTGCTTGTGTATATTATATGAATTGAGACAATACCTGATGAGTGAGACCTGTGAGTGTGACATAGTTATTTTTTGTTATGGTTGTTCATGCAGTGTTTATTTATAAATAAACATAGAAAAAAGTATTTAAGATAAAGTGTTACCTTATTTATTTTCCAAATATTGGTTAATATAATAGTATGCTTCTATTTCATAAAACAAAAACTATTGTGCGTCTTTGTATTAATTTAATTTGTGATTCCATAATATTTATATTGAATCACAAATTAATAAACTCAATAAAAACGCATTGAAAAGTTAATAATAAAATTCAAAAGTTATAAAACCGCCGTTCAAATTTCCCGCCATTGCGCCACTGGTGGCCAGCGGGCACACTAACTTCTCTCTCACTCTCTCTTCTTTCTCTCTCTATTTTGTTGCGATTTTTTTAACATGGAGTTAACATTTCTAACCCTATAAATTTTCTTGGTCTATGTATACTGAAACACTCGTGCTTTTTGTTCGAATATAATGTTCGTCTCGTCGAGCAAAGCTACCAACAAAGTCGTAGTATGTGGGCTACTTTAGTATGAGTAAAATCAATAAAATAAATCACAAATAAAATGAGTTATATTTATTCACAATGTTGTAATCCATTAAAAATAAACTAAAGAGCTTTTAAACTTTGAATCGTTGAGGCCTTTACTTGATGGAAATGAAAACTCAACTCAATGAAAGACAATTTATTTTGTCAAATTCCCACTTTTATTGAAAAACTTATTCTTTACACGACGCGTTTCGCTACATTGTAGCTTCTTCAGGTGTATGGTGCTAACTAATTTTATTTCAGTACAATAACAAAATGGTCAATACTTAATTACTCAATTTAGGTATACACATTACAAGCTTAATTATTTAATGATATGTTCTTAAAACTGTTTAGGTATTGTAAACTTAATTATTATTGTCGGTATAATATATCTTAACTAATCTTATGGGAAATCCAAAGAACCCTATTTAGATTATTGACACAGATTTATCAGAGGGGAACTATTTAGTTCTAATTGGTCGTTTAATAATGCACCGACGTTTTTCAATCGATTTATTTCTTAACTTTCCAAAAGATTAAGTTTTTGACCCTTGTTTTCAATATGTAAAATTTTAAATTTGTTATCAAGTTCCTGTAAAAGATTATTAGATTAAGTTGAGTCGGTTTTATGACTGAGAAAACTTCTTCTGTTCCAAAATTCTCGTTTTAAATGATCGACCTATTTGGCCTATATAAGTTTTGGGACAAGAGCCACATTTAATTGGTAAACCCCCGATTTATTATCCTTGTTGATTTATAGTTTTTTAAAAAATTTCCCAAAGAATTGTTAGTTTTATAAGCGACGTTGATATTCCTTTGATTAAGGTGTTTTTAATTTTATCCGATGGGTCTCCCAAATATATTTTTTAATATACTGAATATATATAAACTTATATAGGCCAAACAGGTCGATCATTTAAAACGAGAATTTTGAAACATAGTTTTCTCAGTCATAAAACCGACTCAACTTATTCTAATCTTTTTTTACAGGAACAACATAATTTTGATAACAAATTTAAAATTTTACATATTGAAAACATGGGTGAAAAACTTAATCTTTTGGAAAGTTTAGAAATAAATCGATTGAAAAATTCCGGTGCATTATTAAACGATCAATTAGAACTAAATAGTTCCCCTTTGCTAAATCTGTGTCAATAATCTAAATAGGGTTCTTTGGATTTCCCATAAGATTAAGATATATTATACCGACAATAATTTAAGTTTACAATATCTAAACCGTGTTAAGAATTAAATAATTAAGCTTGTAATATGTATACCTGAATTGAGTAATTAAGTATCTAGACCATTTTGTTATTGTACTGAAATAAAATAATTAGTTAGCACCATACACCCGAAGAAGCTACAATGTAGCGAAACGCGTCGTGTAAAGAAAAAGTTTTTCAATTGAAGTGGAAATTTGACAAAATAAATTATCTTTCATTGGGTTAAAGAGCTTTTGCTTATTCTTTACTAAAGCAGGAAATGTAATATAAACCACCGAATAAATTTAAACTATTGATATTAAAACTAGAACAAAAACTATTGATTGCTGATGATAAAGTGTCTTATTTAAGTAAATGAACGCATATGTTTTAATGGTTACCTAAGTAACAAATAAACGCAAGCAAGCATCATTTTTAAAGTTATGTTCCTAATAGTAAAAATATATAGGAACGACTGTCTTTTTGTAGTCTTTCTACTGGTAGTGAATCTTTATAATGATCAATAGCACACCTTTTTTTACCACAATCTAATATTGCACAAGTTAAAATTCAAAAAATATTATTATTGGGTACTTGAATGCATTTGTAACAACTCTAATTGAGATGCTATAAGATAATTTTAAGAAAAATACTCCAACTAAAGCTATTTTTTCCATACGTTCTGTTGAATCCATTGCACGAAATATGCGACTCTGGTATATACCCCTGGGTAATTAACGTTTCCACATTGGATACCAAGAGAGGTAATTCCAATAAGGTACCATCTATTATTTTTACGGATTTGTAGGGGTCCACCCGAATCACCCTGCAAAAAAAATTGAACTTTGAGTATGTCAATCAGCTTATTCTACGCTATACAGTGACGTTTAAAATGATTTGTATCCTTTTTAAAAATTTTTTTAAGACCGACCAGAAAATATACACTTTCTGGACAATTTTTCGTCCAGAAAGTAACGTTTTATCGATCAAGATCGGAAAATGGACGTGAGGGACCGGCAAAAGATTTTTTTTTAAAACCGACCAAAAAATTTACACTTTCTGGACAATTTTTCGTCTAGAAAATAACGTTTTTCCGATCGCAAGACCGGAAAAGTGACATTAGAGACCGAAAAAATCTTTTTTTCCGGTCTCTAATGTCACTGTCACCCTGTTTTTTGTTTTTCCAATCGCTCTTTGATAATACAAGATACCTTGATTTTCGATTTCGATGTATTGTCGAGTGACAGTTCGTTGATTTTTAATTTTGTTCTTTATGTCAAACTTGTTTCGCGTAGATTATAAAATATATCGAAGTGTCGGTCTTAAAAAAAATATTGTACGTCACGCAACCGAAAATTAGTGTTTTCCAGGTCTCTCCAAGCTTCCAGGACTCGCCTATGGCTCGCCCTGGAAATGCTTGTCTCGACCTGAAAAACACTACTTTCCGGTCTTGTAACGTAAATTACTATTTCCAGTCCCTGTTTTTTCATTTTTCCAATCGCTCTTTGATAATACAATCTACCTTGATTTCGTTACTATGATAACATTTCGATGTATTGTCGAGTGACCGAGTAGGTATCCGACACGGAAAGTGAGATTCCAGAAAAATTTTTGGAAGCAGCAAGGAAAGCGACGATATATTGCCAGTAAAATCAAAAGCCCGCTACGAGAAGTCATACGACGCATTTAAAAATAATATAAAAATATAATAAAATAAAGTGAATTAGATGTAAGTAGGGGAGCGGGTGGGAATGGCGCTCACCGCATTTCCACCCAACCCAGTCGAGTTTACTATGTCCCGCATGACGTCGTTCCTTCTTAGTAGCCCTCCGAAGCAGTCGCAGCACTTTTTGTGCCGCTCTTTAGCATCGATCGACGTGTCCGACAGAAAACGTGTAATTAGCGATTTTAATCTAATATTTGTGTCTAGAATATCTAAAGGTAAGTTGTAACACCGTTATTTTAGAGTATTGTATCATTTATTAAATCGACGTAGTGTGTCTTGGACGTAGTTTTGTGTAAACACTGTTTATTTATTTCAACCTAAAATAAGTGTGTCGCCATTTTTGTTAAAAATTTGCAGTTTGGGGCAATACCGCTCGGTTGAGCGTGATTCCCCCATTCCTGAGCGGCATTACCCCAATGGGTATCTGGCTGTAAACGTTAATATTTATGAATAATAATTCATAATTATTTTGGTTGTAGATGGTTCGTAATAGAAAAAGGACTACAACTAAAGCACAATGGTCGCCAAAAGAAATGATGGCAGCCATAGAAGCGGTAAAATCCCGGAGAAAAATTAGGGAAGTGACACGTACTTTTAAAGTGCCATATAGTTCGCTTTGAGATAGACTGAAAGAAAATTATTATGACCCTCGACTAGGAAGAAAGTGCACATTTTCTTCAGACGAAGAAAGGTTGATTTAGAACCATGTTTTAAAGTTATCAAATCAATATTACGGACTCACAGCTCTTGAACTCAGAAGAATTGCGTTTCAATTTGCGAAAGCAAATAACATAAAAAATATGTTTAATGAAGCCACTCAATTAGCCGGAAAAGATTGGCTACATCGGTTTTTAAAAAGAAATCCAGCAATTAGCCTAAGAAAGCCAGAGGCAACTAGTCTTAACAGGGTGAAAGGATTTTCTAAAGAGAACGTAGAAACATTTTTTCGGAATTTGGAAGCTGTCATGGAGCGCTACAAATTTGATCCTTCATCTATTTATAATATGGATGAGACAGGGATTAGTACGGTGCGCAAGCCAATCCGAATAGTAGCACCCAAAGGTCAGAAACAGGTTGGGATAGTGACAAGTGGAGAACGCGGCCAAACCACCATCGTTTGCTGTGCCTTTAGCGCATCTGGAGCTTTTATTCCTCCCATGTTTATATTCGCACGTATGAGGATGACTCCGCAGCTACAAAAAAATGCACCTCCGGGATCAATATTTAAATGCTCAAAATCAGGTTGGATCACAGAGCAATTGTTTTGTGAGTGGTTGGAACATTTTAAAAAACATTCAAAAGCTACAAAGGACAATCTCGTTCTTTTGATTGCCGATAATCACACCAGCCATATCTCTCTCGATTGTTACAACTTCTGCCGAGAAAATGGAATAGTCTTACTCTCCATCCCTTCCCACACCTCGCATCGGCTACAGCCTTTAGATATTAGTTTTTACGGTCCACTAAAAAAAGCATTCGATCGTGAATGTGATTTATATATGAAGTCACATCCCTACGAAAGAATTACAAATTATGAAATTGCTGAGTTATTTAACAAGGCATACGGAAGAGTTGCGGCGATTGAGAAGGCAATTAAGGGATTTAGTTCTGCCGGGATATATCCTCTAAACCCCGCCATATTTAATGACGACTTTCTATATTTTAATTCTAAAAATGACCAAACTATGGATAATACTGCGAATATTGTCCAAGATGAACAACAACCTTCCACTAGTAGAATGGGAACACTATCCCATTCTATAAATAGAGTAATCAAGGGTCCTACTATTAATGAAAAAAATACTACTGATGGCAAAAATACTGATACGGGTAGACTTCAAGAACTTGAAACATCGCTACAAGATATATCACCTCTCCCATCAGCTTCTGCAACCAATTTGAAAGCAAATAAAAGACAGGTTGTTAGAAAAAAACAGAAATCTCAAATAATAACGTCAACACCGATGAAAAATATTTTAGAAGAAAAACATAAGAAAAAGGAAGAAAAACTTGAAAAATCGAAAGGCAATAAGATACAAGAGGAAAAACTACGCAAAGTGACAAAAAAGGTTACATTTGATAACAGTTCTAGTGAAGATTCAGATGTCAGCCAGTGGCGTAGCGTGCAGGGGGCCAGGGGGGGCGACCGCCCCCCCCGCCCTTTGAGCCAGTTCCCAAACGGCGCCCCCTTCCCACTCTCCCAGTAGTTCCCAGTTCCAGGTTTTAATTAGGTTATTATTATTTGTTTATAACTTTAAGAGTAAAGAAAAAAATAAACCTGTTACCTATTTCGAGATTCTATTTTATTTTCACTACTTGATTTAATTAACAATAAAAATATTTTGCCACGATCAATAATTTGTATTCTTTCAGTTGTTTTTGTAACAAATTAAAAATTTTTTGAAATCTCTTATTTACTAGAGACTAAATTTTATCTTTTTAAAAGTGTGTTATTGTCGCCAATGAGAATAAATTATGTAATATTATGCATAAAATACTTTGTAGAGTTTTAACAAAATTCCCCTTGCCGTGTTCATATTCTGTTTTCATGTGACCATTTTAGACATGACGAATCACAAACTTTATTTCTCTGGCCAAAATTTACTAAACAAACGAAATTATACATTAGCAGTGAGGCGCCCTTTCAACATGGGCGTAGATAAAGGGGTAATTACCCCCCCCCCCCCACCAGGACCCATAATGAGCCATGAAAACGAAGCACTTTTTTTTACTTGATTAATTTTTTTGTGATTTTCTTGAGGGTCTTGTGTATTTTATATTATTTCCACTTGAAAATCAGGCAACTTCATTAAAAAAAGGGCGTGGCACCCAAAAAATTTTCGCCTGCGGCGCGTTTCTTTATTTCGACCTCTTTTGCCGTCTCTCTCATCAAAAAAACCTCCCTTGCCTTTGAAGTTTCCGCCCCCTCCGCCCCTTCATCCACGCTACGCCACTGATGTCAGCATGACTGAAATTACTGATGACAATGAACCTGACGACATAGGAGATATGCAAGACACAGAAAATAATGTCTGTATGCTTTGTGGCGAATTCGGTCGAGACCGAGAATTGTGGTTCCGTTGTGTAATTTGCGGAGACTGGATTCACGCAGAATGTAGCGGGGTTAATAAAGCTAAGAATTATGTACGTGACAACTGTCAGTAAAAGGCTTATTTTGCGTTTTTAATTTTCTGCGCTGCGTTCTGGTTGAGCTGTTTGTAGGTTAGGTATCGAGTTGAGTTTATTTGTTGTTTTGTTAATTTGTTCAATAAATATGTCAGTATTAGTAGTTGTATAATTTTAATTTCTATTATAAGTACCTGAATATTTCTGATCGCTATTACCCCACCGGTGTGGGTAATTGCGCTCAAAGCACTTTTTCCTTTTTTTTTGTTATACCTAACTAAAAAATAAAATACATTTTATTCAATATGTCCCAACTAAATGCTAGAAAAATAAATATTCTTTACTAAAATTAATTTCCAAGGTCCTCCAAATCAAATTAGTCACCAAAAAAATTTTTTTTGCTTAGGTGGGTGCAGTTCCCCCCTCCTCCCCTATATCTAAGTGTCGGTCTTAAAAAAATATTGTACGTCACGCAACCGAAAATTAGTGTTTTGCAGGTCTCTCCAAGCTTCCAGGACTCGCCTACGGCTCGCCCTGGAATTGCTTGTCTCGTCCTGAAATACACTATACTTTCTAGTCTTGTAACGTAAATTACTATTATATAGTATAGAATGTACTTAAATAAGCGGAAGTACCTGACAAGTATCTTTACTTTCTGTTCTGCTACCAGCGCACAGTTGCGTCCATTCCTGGATCCCTAGCGGTAATTGGAATTTAGATACCACACTGTAAGCGTTCTGGCATTCGGTTTGACTAAATAATTCCAAACCAACTTTTTTTAAATCTGGACTTCCGGTTCCTGCTTCGGTTTTACCCCAGCCTTAAATAAAAATATATACAAGGGTGGTGATATAATTTATTATATGACAAAGAGAAATATGTAACTTTTGATTAATTTGCTCATCAGTTTTAATTTAATCACTTATTATAAACCCAAAGATTTGTTTTAATGGTCCTAGATAATCATTTTTGACATTATACAGTGTGACCAGTAAAGTCCGCATCATATGGGATTTTTTTATTAATAACTTTATTCGTAATTTCACTTTGGCATCAAGTTTTGCTTCGATCGAGATGAAAAGTAAGCAAAAAATAGTTGTCACGTGATTCTTATTATCGGTCAAATTTTAATTTTTTTCAAAAAATATTTCAAAAGTGGGGTTATTTCTAAAAGTATTGAAAAAAGTTATGAACAAAAGTTTTTTTAAATGCAGTTTCTAGCCCACATGCAAGATTTTAGCTGCATAAGATAATTTTGATTTTTTCCCCTTATTTTGTAAATTGCACCACTTTTGCAAAATAAGACTCAACGCAACCTACATAAAACTTCTCAGTTTTGACAATGCTTTATTTCAGATGCATTTTCTTTTAAATAGCGTTATATTAAATGTGTGTTTTTCTACAAAATCAAAATTGGGCTATTAAAATTTGGTCGCATGTCATGCACAGTTGATTTGTTTTTGACCCTGTATAAGGTAATTTCATAAAATAAGTATCTTTGAAAACCTAGTTTGTGTCTGAAAGTAATACCTACACCTTAATATAAAGACAAAAAAGAACACAGTGTCATCAGTAAAGTGTTCATTAAGTTTAAAATAAATTTTAGTGGTGGGTAAAATGTAGGCTAGAAACTGCATTTAAAAAAACTTTTCCTAATAACTTTTTTCGATATTTCGAATTTTCGAATTATTTTTTGGAAAAAATTAAAATTTGACAGATAATGCGAATCACGTGACTACTATTTTTTTGCTTAATTTTCATCTAGATTAAAGCAGAACGTGATGCCAAAGTCAAATTTCGAATAAAGTTATTAACCCTTTCACTGCGGGAAGCCGATATAGACGCAAAAAAAATTCGTGCTGACCGCGCGGGTGACTGATATTTACGCAGGCAAGGAGGTAGGGTTTACTGCGGGAAATGACCGCGGACGCAAATGAAAATCCGTTATTTAGGACCTTTGAAATCGGTTGTTTTCGGCGGTTTTCGTTTAAATACGGTCATTGATATTTACGATAGCTAGGTAGGATTTACTGCGGGAAACAACCGCGGACGCAAATAAGCAGATATCCCTATTAGACTTTCAGATATGTCATATAAAAGAATTACTAGAAAAAATCACAAGATAAAACCAAGAGCATCTACGAGCCATAGACCTGAAACTGGACATTCACCATTACGATTAATTGAACGACACTTTCCTTCAATTGGTGTACGCTTAGAAAAAAAAAATAAACATGTATCCAAAAGACGTATTGTCTGTGCAAAACATAAAGTAAGGAAACAAACCAGTTACATATGCCAAAACTATAATGTTCCACTTTGTGTTGTTGGGTGCTTCTAAAGATACCACACGGTCTTAAAGTTTTAGATATATATACGTATTTTTGACTAATAAATGTTTATTTTTGTTTTATGTTCAGATTACTAACTTAGTTTATAATAAAGATGTTGCCACAGATTGTGTTCTTTTAATAATTAAATAAATAAATGAACAAACAATAAATAAAGTTTATTCTGGGTATTCAGTATAGCTGCGGAAAACGCATATATTCAACGCTTCTTCTTAATAACATAACATAGTATAAAACAAAGTCGCTAACCTGCCTTATGTGTTTAAATCCTTAAAACTACGCAACGGATTTTGAAGCGGTTTTTTTTAATATATAGAGTGATTCAAGAGGAAGGGTTTTATGTATAATTAGCGACCCGCCCCGGCTTCGCACGGGTGGAATTTTAGAAAGTGGCATGCTGGGTACTAATATATCGGGTTTGTTCGGGTTTGTATTTATACCAGCGGGTTGCAACGCATGCCGGGTACACGATAGTTAATATATAATTTAACTGCGGGAAGCGGCCGCAGACGCACGGGTCTCCCGCTTCAGCACAGTGAGCACAACTTTTAAAAACGGGTTCAGCAGTGTAAGGGTTAATAAAAAAAAATCCCATATGATGCGGCTTTTACTGGTTACACTTATTAAGCAAGTTACTATTTTTTTATGATCTATTGGCTTTAATAGTGCAGATGTTTGCTTCTATACAAGATGTTGAACTTTACCTGTTGCAACTAAATTTTTGTCTTCATAATTCGTGGATGAAAACAGACAAATCGGCAATACATACTCCGTTAGTCTCACTGAGTTATCCAGTTGAAGTAAGGCAATGTCATTATATTGGGAACGAGGATCGTACTGTGGATGTTGTGTGCGCCCAATAACATTGAGTTCTTGGGTGTTGGGCGAATCCTGATCAATACGCGTGTTGCCCAATTTTACATAACGAACCTCACCCCTAAAAACGGATCAATTTTATTTTATGATACTAAAGTTGGCGTTAAGGTTAAATAATAGTTATTTATGTTATTAGCGTTAAAAGTGTCATTTCATTTTGTAAGAAGGAAAATTGGATAAAAAGCGTAGCGTGCGATAACTTTGGGACAATGAATCAAGTCACCTAAGAAACTATTTAAGAATGGATACCTAATACAATATTTAATAGTTTACTACGCATTGTTACAAATTCGGTTAGTTACAAACTATGTACTCATATCATAGACAATTTACCTTTAGATACGTACAACTTCTCTCCTGCGCAAACAAAAGTTACGTTTTATGGGTGAAAAAATACGTCCAAGCGCATGACTCGCCGGTCAGCTGGCTTCCCTCTGGGCACCTTCGAGCATGCGCACGAACCTCGTGTTATCGGCCGGTCCCACTTTAGCGACATGCTCAAAATACACTCCAGAACCGGCTCGGCCGCCATTATTGTTGTTGTGTTGTAAGTTTCTCTGTGGATTCCTTGTAGTGTAGTTAGCTATTGTGAATTGTGGGTGTTTAATATTTACGGATTTCTAGTTTTTGTGTAGTTTAGTGAATTGTGTCTGATTGTGAGAAAATTAATTCTGTCAAAGTTGCTGGTTGGTTAATTTTTTGGTTAAAATCTGTGCACCCGACATTAAGCTTTTAATAAAGCCAGTATTTAACGAGTCAAGTTCTCGGGCAAACACTTTTCAAATTCTTGAACAAGAAATTTTGTTTGAAAATGTTTTACACGTACTTATCCAAGTTTTTGTAAAATTGTAAAAATTAATAGAAGTAAAATTTGACTTGAGGTTAGGCACGTGATAACACCGTAGATTGGTTATTTTGCTGGTTTTGTTTGTTTTTATATTCGATTTTATAAGACTAGTTTAATTTACTCGTTCTTGTTCTCTTCTTTTTCGAACTAAAATCACGACGACGAATCATTTTTAAACACATTTTAAAATTAAAACCTTAAAAACAATTTTCTATCCTTAAAATCTGATAGGTTTGTCACTACTAACAATGCCAGAAATCACTACCTTTTTTCCTAACTTGATCAAAAAATGAGAAGAAAGTCATTTTTTTGGCAAGAATTTAAATTTTAAAGCCCGGACCTGTCTATTTCCCATTCGTTAAACGATAATGTGACAGTGCGCATGTGTAATAGTGTCTAGCTTTGTTTACATGCGCTAGGCCATAAATTTGCCACTTTCGTGGTTATTGCTTGCTTATCTAAAGGTAAATATCTATGGATATTGATATTACATAAGTATAAATATTTAATAATCTACTATCCTGCTTTAATACTTTTTCGTCAATAAATGCTTAAAATGTCCATTCACTATTTGGCAATAGATATTCTAAACACGCCTAAACTCGTTTTAACCATTTCTAAATACTTTGTGAGAAATGCACCTACATTCGTGTCTTGCTTTTAACTCCTCAACATTTGTTTAATATCCTTTAATGAACGAGGAATAAAAATTTTAAATTTAATACCCGCGCCCGCGCCCAAACATTTTTCCAAAAAAGAACTGTACTGGAAGTAGATAGGCTATCTGCGTTCGGGAATCATAAGGGTAGTTTTTACATGTAAAATCCCATAAGAGAATTTAAGCTTCGATCTGCAAAAGTATGCCCATTTTAAGGCGTGGTCACTTTCCTACCCCTTGGCCCTAACCCCCACTGGCACTTACTACCCTTGGCCCTAAACCCCACTGGCACTTACTACCATTGGCACTAGTTGCCATAGGCGCCAGCTCACCTATCATATATCACTATAACCTCACCTACTAATATTTTACCTTCTGTATGGACCAAGTCTACCATCTGTGATACGCCATCTATCAGGTATTACTGTAACCTCAACCACTTAGATATTCAATTTCGGACCTAAGCCTACAAGTCGGGGCTCCACCTCTAAGAACAGGTACCGCATTTATTTCTAATGAATTTAAATTATTATTATTATTAAAAAAAGTTTCACCTACACTTTGGTTCGAACCTCCGACCTATGGATATATTTCCAACGTCCTACATACGGCGCCAGCCGAGCTTATTAGATAAACTCGATGACCAGTTGATGATATTATAGTGACGTAGTATCTTAGGAGACGGAAAAGATTTGCACTAATTTGGCTGTGGGACAACATTCGGCATTAACCTAAAAATTTGTTAACGTTATATACATGTACGGGGCGATATTGATGATTGAAATTAGGTAGGCTACCATACATACATTAGCAAGCTGCTATTTGTTGTATGTTAAAAAATATAATTTGCCACTGAGGTATAGAAAACGTATAAGAACATCTAAAAGCACTTAGCAGTGTCCCTTAAACATATGAAAACGTCTATTTAGCAGCCCTTGAACGGGTGAAATGTTTAATAACGGCATCTAAAACCTATTGGGCGGTGCGATAAAAGGTACCTTAAGCGATATATTTTATGGGTTAATACTAGAAAACTATGACTTCATTTAGCATCTATTTTAGGCACCATACCGATAGACCTTATTGACAACAAATTCTTATATCCTATAACGTAGCACAGCGATATAAGATAAACAAAGATAGCTATAATCAGGCCCCAATACAATTAGCATACTCTCAAAACGTGTTATGCCTGTTATAACTTAATGATTGTGGCCAAGTTCATGCATTAGTAATTCCCCGTGTGACGCAATAGCCCCAGTAGACTCGTGAAGAATAGGGGTAGGTTTAACCCCCGCACTAATACTTTCCTATATCAAATTAAAGGGAAAAATGGCAATAACAGGGGTTCAAATGCTATATTTCTAAACGACGGGCCGTTTAGAACCCTTGAAATAGACAATATTTTAGGTTTAAACTAATAAAGAAATAATTACATTACTTATATTCCTAGCAAAAACTATCAATAGATCAATGTCAAATATTATTGTAGAAGATCAGGCTCTTGAATTTACAATTTTAACGCACACAACAGACGTGATATGCATTAATTAAACTATTCTATAGAAAAAGACGTGCTCCAGCGAAACTAGGTGCTGAACATCTTATAATAGCAACAAAATAGGGGCCTATCGTAGTTAGCCAAATTAGGTCTGGCATATGACACCAGGCAAATACGTCGAATGAGTGTGATTAGGGTTCAGAACTACATCACATAAAAACGGGGATGATAGGACCAATAGGTACAAAGTTATGGTGATTAGCGCCATAAATACAGTAGTTAGACGATCCATGATTGATTACCGAGGAAGTCCTCGCGAAGTTCTAGGGAATACCCAACTTTGAGCGAAATAAGTTCTGCGCATGTGCGCACAATTATACAAAAAACTTTTGTTTTTTCGCTGAAATATGGCCTATCTCGGTAAGTCTTTTTCCAATTAGTATGTATGTTTCGAAAATTCATGGTATTTCACAGCTTAAACGTGCTAAATATTTCTATTTATAGGTTTTCCTTAAATTTTTTCACCGAATGTACTGTTGTAGGGTCAATTCCTTTCACTTTGAATGAAAAATTTCACGAAAGTTGCCCCGGGGTGATTCAAGGTCACCAAACCAAATTTCGTTAAAAATTCTATGGAAGGTATCACTGTCCCACCCCAAAAATGACGAAAACACGCGATGATGCAAAAAGTTGTTTCTGCGCAATGGTACTGCGCATACCCACTTAGGTACCACCCTTGAACACCCTTTAGTACTTTTTATAAGCCTAAATAGCCCAGAGGGTACAAGCGACGTTATTTTTAATACGATAACGCTATTTAATAACTCCCCGCTAACACCAACGGTATAAGTTCCCCAATAAGTTCCGTGTTAGATTAACGATCAGAGATGTCGGGACTATATTGTTTTTGGTATAATATTTTCACAATTACAATTCAAGAGAGCTGTATTGGCAGATTTTAGTGTTATCATCTTTCTATGTAATTTACCAGCCCACAGTTTCTGTACTCCAGGTAGTACATCCCCCTTTAATGCCTGTATTTCCACTATTCCACTATCCCAACCAAATTTTTACTGTATGGTTCCTATAGGTTATTCCTAAGAACCTATGGGGGGTATGAAGCGTTCCCACATAATGGGCCACACTTTTGGGTCTTTTGTACCCTATAGCTTTACGCCAAAAATCACGTACTTCTAAACCATGCCTCTCTCTCTCTCGCACGCATAGCAATTTTATTTAATAATTTTATTAACTTTTAGAAAACCAACGCTTTTTATGACCATTTGCTTTGTTTGTATCTAATTAATATTCAACCAAGTTTCACAATGTTAGCGAAAAGCTACATGTATGAATACTAAATAGTATGATGTAACTATTCCTCCAAGTCCGGGAACAGTTTGCTCGGGCATGGTGATGTAATATGTGTGTGAGTAGGGTGGCATGTATAAATTGACCTATTTAATAGAGAATCTTTCTAGTACATATTCGGTCTTTACTACTTTAAAAGTGCCCCAGCTAATAACGAAGAAATTCTGTTCAGTGTGTTTTAGTGTGCTGTAAAACAGGTAAGTTTTTATTTTCTATTTTCAAAAGGAATTTGGGCTACTTTGTTAACTCTAAAAATAACATAGCATCTACAAAGTGTTTTTAGATAATTTGGGGGGTTATTTACGCAAAATTTGCACGTTTTTAATGTACACTCGGTAGTGAAGCGGTTTGATTTATAATTTTGAATGGTATAATATAGGTCAGTGTTTCGAAACCTGTTTGGATTTTTAATACCAGGAAACCATTTTTAGATCAAACACTTATCAGGGCGTTATATTTGGGGGTGCTTTTAACTATAAACTGGGTCGAAATGTGGGTTGAAGGTTCAGTAGATAAGCTCAAATATTTTTAACCAGCCGGCGTCAGCCTGGAAATCGGGATTAACTATGTCAGACGGCGAATATTTTTAAACGAGTTTTATAGCAAAGTTGTTCCTTATATCCTCCTGTATCTTTCTTATACCGGAAGTTTTCTCCGCGGAACGGTTCGTTCCGAGTTACAAATTTATTTAGATTTTTATCGAAATTATTCTAAGTCCACAAGAAATTTGGAAATTCGGGATTACTATGTCAGGCAGTGAATATTTTTAAACGAGTTTTATAGCAAAGTTGTCCCTTGTCTCCTCCCGCGCCTTTCTTATACAGGAAGTTTTCTCCACGGAACGTCCCGTTCTGAGTTATAAATTTATTTTGATTTTTATCGAAATTATTCTAAGTCCACACGAATTCAGAAATTCGGGAATTACTATGTCAGGCAGTGAATATTTTTAAACGAGCTTTATAGCAAAGTTGTTCCTTATATCCTGCTGCACCTTTCTTATACAGGTGGTTTTCTCCGTGGAACGTCCCGTTCCGAGATATAAATTTATTTTGATTTTTATCGAAATTATTCTAAGTCCAATCGTAATTTTCAAAAATTCTCCCTGTCTTTCGGGGAGCCCGGAAAAATAAAATTCAAACGTAGGGTGGTTCTGTACACTCTCCCTAGGCTATCTAAACATAAATTAAGCTCCACCGAGATTATGTAAACTTTCAAACATCGTTCTCGTTCTTTCGTAAAATCCACTTGTCACAGAACTTTGCCATCGTTTTACAATAATTTTCCCTGACGATTTGACCGAAATTTTACACCAAACAGCGGTAGCAAGCGAATCTTTTTAGCGAATTTCTTTAATGCGGCTGCAGTACCTAGGCGTATAGGTAATAGAGTTAGATAAAAAGTAACAATTTTTTATTTTTCTAAATTACTTGTTTGTATTCTAGCCTATATGTAGTCACTATTAAATAGCGGCCCTAGGTATATGATTAAATCGTTAAAGTGAATCTATACAAGATATACAGGCAACCAAGATGTTTTTAGCTAATATTTTTATTTTTAAAAAGATAGTTACTGTAAAAATAGGGTAAATTTAAGATACAAAAAAAAAATATTATACCTACAGGTTGTCAATTTTAGATGTGTATTTTCAGTATTTTAGGATAGGATTTTTAGAAATGATATTTAAACATACAAGGTAACATACCAGTCATTTATATAGGAGTGTTCATGTATACAGGGGAACATTTATACAGAGGGGGGTACAGGGCGAATATTTATAACATTTATACAGGGGGGACCCCAAAAAATACAGAACCGAAGTATAATTTGGACTATAATAAAAAAAAATTAATGCGGTTTAACTTGTAGATATACAGGGTAGCCAAAAAATATTTTAGGATATTATTTCAACTACTGAATATGTATATAACGATTGCTTGATGGGTGGTATATATAAAAGAGAATTAGGGGTTGACACGGATAATATTGAACTTTGTATATCCTTCTTATGTACACTAGTATTGTCTTGATATAAAGTGTTTGCAGCATATGATAATGTTTTTTTAACAGAGGGAGTATACCAAGACGTGTATCATATTTGCAAAAATTGTATTAAAATATTTGTTGAAACATAATTTTTTAGACCACTCAAGGGAGATTGGGGTTTCTCGGCAATATTTCAAGTTAGGACAAACTAGTATTAACATTGTTTTATATTATTACACGTTGTGTTTTTTTTCTTGACCTAATGGTGAACATATATTACTATGGAATCTTTTGTTTCATTATTCATACGAAAATTTGGGGTGATGTGAAATAAAACATCATATCATATAAATTCATTTATTAATACAGTTTAACAATGATTACAATATACTTTACATTGCTTAATATAATATTACATAATTTTTACTTTGTTTGATATAATATTACTTAATAAGTATTTCAATTGTTCTAAAAGAGTTAAATTTGGACAATTTATTCCAAAGAAGTTAAGAGACATTTTGCCTGAAGTTATAACCATGTTCCGAAATTCATCATACTCAAAATATGTTCCATTTTGAAGAAAGTATAAACGTCCATTTGTATATCTAAAGACACCATCTATTTGGGTTGGTATGCCATTAAATAGTTCAGATATAAGGTATGTTTCTTGTTTTTCAAAACTACTACAGTCTTTCATATACCATACCATAAATTTATTTAAAAATAAATATGTACGACCTTTGTTGGTATTTACCAGTGCTTGTATTTCTATATTTGAATTTCGATTTAGCATATTAACATTCAATACACCTTTTAACGTGAAAGTTCCATACTCAAAGTGATAAATAATATCATCGGCTATAAGTGTAATAAGGCCATTTGGTTGTTGATAAATAGCAGTAATTTTTTTAAAGTCTTCAGGTAAAAATGTCAGATAGTCTGTTATCAGAAACGGGGTACTACTTATTTCTTTGGAATTTAAATTTAACATCCATACATATTTCTCATAAAATATAAATAACTTATTTTTTACAACTAAAAATGTGCTAAGAGTTTTAAAATTTAAATCACATAAAGTAGGTACATTTTCAACTACAGTTTTCCCAGTTGAAGTAGGTGACGTCTTCCTTGTACTTGTAGGGGTTGATATATGAGTAGTCCTTCTCATTGATGTGGTAGTAGTCCATATCGTTGATATAGTGCTTGGTATGGTGGTAGTTTTTCTTGTAGCGGTAGGAGTAGTGACTGGGGTAGTTTTTCTGGTAGGGATCGTAGCAGGAGTATTGATAGGTGTATGTAAAATACTATTCCCATAGAGACGCTGTACTGCGAATATATCATCATCTGCCAATGTATTTCTATCAGTTGCATATGGATACATAATAGCATTTTGATCGGGGGAATGTTCTATACCTAAAGTATGCCCTATTTCATGAGCCAAAATACCTACTAAATTATATTTACCATTTTCTGATCTGTTGTTTAAAGACCAATTGACTTGAGAATTTACATGAATTTCTAGATTAGAGCCAACATATGGGCTAGGGAAATTGGCATGAGCTAAAACGGGGAGACTCAAATTATAAGAACAATTGACTGGGATGTTTTTATAGGTATGGGGGCCTGTTGCAAAGGAAATAGTAATATTGCTTGTTTCATAGGGTGTATAAGTAAAACGAAGATTTGATACATCTGACCACATTTTAAAAGCTTGCATTGCTACTTTTCTATAAAAATAGGGTGGCCCAGAGTATGCTGGGGGATATATATTCCATGTTAAATTAGTTCCATACCATTTTATGGGATAAAGTACATAATTGGCAATGTCTTTATTCCCACACCGGGGTGTATGCATAAGTTTAATGGTTTTTTCATCCAGAACACCCGTTATAGGTAATTCATATCGTTCCTGAAATGTCATAAGGCTTTGCGATATTGATGTTATTGCATTATTAGAATCATTTGTACTATTTATGTACCCATACTCTTCTAGGTATTGAACTGCTTGGTTGTTAGTAATTATATCGTTGTCTGTAGATTCCGATAGAACAACAGATGTAAATATTAGTAGGGAAATTAACACCACATAGAATAGAGCCATTTTTGATAAAAGTGCTTATTTCTAGACACGTCCTTCTTCTAACACGACTGACGTATGAATGATTTATTTAGAACACTTGGGTGTATTTATAATAGTATCGTGATATGTGTGAATAATGACAAAGTACGTACTATTTATAGGACAAAAAACTACTACAATTATACATATTTATTTATAAAACTCTATAATACCCAGTCTTTCAAGTTTTCTAAGAATTTTCATTATTTTATCTATATTACAATTATTTATGTTACGTTCATCTAAATATTTGAATCTGTCTACGAGTTCATTTATATTTTCACAATCATTGTCCTCTTCATCTGAACTACTGCTATCACTCTTGTCATCGATGTTTTGCAGGCTAGCACTTGGTCTGAGTACCTTCTGTTTAGCTTGTTTCCTTTGCGCATAGCTTCTTTTAGGCGGAAATAACTTGGATATAACATTTTTATATTTCCAACAGTTTAATGTCATAATTTTCCCATTTATACAGAAACCTTTCTTATGCGCACTTGTTTCAAGCAAAATTTTTTTATAATTATCTAGTTCTTGGGACATAAACTTAACAGGATGATTTGTAGCCAATAAATTAACTAAACCGTCGGTTAATGAAAATTCATTGGTACCAATTCTAAGAGTATCATTTATTATTTTTACCAGCTTATTGCCAATAAAGAGTTTTGAACCTTCCATTCGAAACCCATATTTAATATTGGGTGTTTCCAAGAGAAGATATTTAATCCTGTTTGTAAACATCTTTACACTGTATAATCCAGAATCATACTAATTATGTTATCATGCATTGGCATATTTATATGCCCAAACGTTAAAAGACTAGTATAGGGCAATCATAAGCCTACTATAGGGCAATCAAAAGGCCTACCATAGGACACCCATAGGCCTACTATAGACCAGCCATAGGGCGGTTAAAGGGCACTAATAGGACAGTCTAGAGATTCGTATGGATTGTAGGGGTAACGTTAGTATATCAATTTCCTATTTAAACATAAATCGTATTCTGTAGAGGTGTAATTGTTTCAGCCATGAAATATTTTGAAGTAAAAGGAGATTTATTCAGCTCTTCACCGGATCAATCACTGGCACACTGTGTAGCGAGCGATTTTTACATGGGCGCGGGTATAGCAGTAGAATTTAAGAGAAGGTTTAAAAACGTTCCGTTTTTAAGAAGACAAAATAAGCGCCTGGGGGAAGTAGCGGTTTTGAGAGTTGATAATCGTAATATTTATTACTTAGTAACTAAAAAGCGGAGCTGGGACAAGTCAACTATTAAAAACTTTACAAACAGTTCAAAAGAGTTAAAAAAATTGTTACTATATAATCAGGACACGAAACTTGCTATTCCGCGCCTTGGATGCGGCCTAGATAAACTAGATTGGAACACAGTAAAACAAATCATTATTAATATTTTTTCTGATACGAATATTGAAATTCAAGTTTATTACATATAAGCAATGTAATATTAGGTAATTGATATTCAAACACACTATAGTTGTCAAAATTTATTTAATGAATATAATATACATTTTTCTTTTAAGTATAGTAGTTGGCACAGTACTTTATCCAAGCTTCGGTTTCTTATTGCTATTGGGGTAGTCGTTCTCTGGGGCGTGTTTTTGTATACACTCCTCGCATTGAAGATATACGAATGTTATTGGCTTGGGGTGATCTTGAATTTGGGATACTAATGAATCAAGTATATTTTTCTCAAACCATTCCATTAGGTCTTCTTGTATTAAAATTTTTTTCAGCACTTGTAAGGTTTTTGATTCTTGTTCAGAGTCAAAGCTAACAGTAAACAAAATAAGCGGGGTGTCTGATGTAAATCCTTTAGAGTCAGAGCGGAAACAACTTTTAAGGCGCTCTCTTATATTCTCTTCCGTTTGGGGGGCTTGTCCCCCAACCACTGCTTTGAGTATTTCAAAATATGCGTTATTATACCGGCCAATTTTTACATAATAACAACTTTTACAATAAGTTTTAAAATCATAATCTGATATTCCCTTGCGGTCTTTTTGTAGGATACCCCCTACTTCGTATCCATCCCCGTCTAAACAAATCTCACATTTTGATTTCAACTCCGGGCGACAATCGGAACAGTCACAAGGGCGCCCCCAAAAACAGTTTTTGGGCATTGTTATCGCTTCAACAAATCAACTAAGACTAATTGTTTAGGGATAATAATATAATAATATAGTAGTTTGAGAGGGTTAAAAGTGGAGGGGGTAAAATTATGATGCTTGTGCTAATTATGGGGCACCTTTACTGCATACTAACCCCTAAACATTCCCCCTAAACGTGTCCTATTTTTGAGCTTACCTTGGCCACGCCCCCAACCGAGGTTATAAATAGGGGTGCAATACAAGCTGGAGCTCATTCTGTCTTTGTACGTCGTAGAGAGCAGACGTGTTTTGAGCAATATTTCTTTTGTTCCAGAGCAAAAAAATGTCGTTCCCAAGTGAGTACGTTAAGTCAATTAGGGCCCAGATGGAGAGTGCTAATTTAACAGCTGAGACCTGCGGCAAGGTATTGCGCGAATGTACTCGCGCGATTAAGAATTTAAATCGTCTTTTGAAACGCGCTAAATCTGTTTCTGAGAAGTCCCATATTTCATCTTGCTTGGGCCAAATTAAGGGGTTTCAACACATTTTAAAAGACAAAAAGGTGGGGGGTGGAACTGGCAATCGGAGGGCTGAAACCGCTACCCATCGCGTCAAATGGTCCGATGTCAATACGGCCTTTGAATCGCGAATTAGAACGGGGGTTATTGCTAACGTACGTCATACTGATGTGATGCCGTTTTTGACTGACGCCTCGGCTCTTTTCAAGCGTAGAATTCAGAGCGCTTTGAAAAAGGATGAGGCGTTGAAGGTCAATGCGGTATTGTGTGGGGAATTTCAAATTACCAAAGCCGATAAGACTTTAGAAGAAAATAAATATCTTAATACCGCTAACGCTCCCATCTATCGCGATACCGATTTGGATGTGTGGTTTAATGAAAAAATTAAACAGCCTCTCTTAACCGAGTTAGATGAGTTCCAGGAAAGAGATTCTGGGTGGGCTTTGAGTAGGGTTGTTAATCTGATGATTTCAATTAATAAATTTAACCCCCTGCGTGCTGGAAGTTATATTGAGCTTCCTAAACCAATAGCTCGAAGGGAGGCATGCATTAATATCAAAAATGCTGACGACATGTGCTTTGCGTGGGGCGTGGTTTCTGCGCTATATCCAACTTCAATAAACACCCATAGAACATCATCGTACCCAGACCCCAAGAACGTACTTAATTTAAAAGGACTTCACTTTCCAATGACAATAGGTCAGATTCCCCGATTTGAAAAGCAAAATAATCTCTCGGTCAACGTTTTTAGGTTAGATAAATTATCAAATAAAAAATTTACTGTTGTTCCCTACTACTTGTGCAAGGATAAACATCCTAAACATGTTAATTTGTTGTTACTTCAAGATGTTTATGCTACTGAGGATAATTTAGCCGATTTAACGCCCGTAAAGTTCCATTATGTGTGGATAAAGAACATGTCCCGCTTACTTTCTTCACAGTTAAATAAAGACCACCGGCAAAAATTTATTTGCGACCGTTGTTTACACTACTTTCACTCTGAATATAAATTAAATTTGCACAACAAAGAATGTATAAAATTAAATACGGGTGGAGTTATTCCAGAAGCACCAACGGAAGCTAATAAGTGGGTTGAATTTAAAGATTTTAAGAGCAAAGAAATGGCCCCCTTTGTAATATATGCCGATACAGAGTGTTTGTTGGTTCCTGTGAATGACGATGTAAGCAAAAATACCCAAAAATTACAAAGTCATGTACCATATAGTGCGGGGTACTACGTTAAATGTAGTTATGACGATAGCTTATCATTTTATAAGTCATATACAGGGCTAGATTGTATGCAGTGGTTTGTTAAGGAGCTTCAGGAGTTTGCCCAAAATGTAGAAACGGTATTTTTATGCGATTTACCCATGGGACCGCTTACATCCGCTGAACAATTAAGTTTTTTAACCGCTACTCACTGCCATATATGCGAGAAGCCATTTACAGAAGAAGATAAAAAAGTTAGAGACCACTCTCACTTGACAGGGCGCTACCGTGGCCCTGCACATGAGTCATGTAATCTAAATTTCCAGGATTCATACACCATACCCGTCCTTTTCCATAATTTGAGTTGCTATGACGGACACATGGTCATTAAGGCTCTAGCTGAGGTGGAAGGGCAGATCGATATTCTGCCCGTCAATAAAGAAAAATACATCTCGTTCACAAAACATATTAAAGATAATTTAGTGCAATTTCGATTTGTGGACAGCTTTCGATTTTTAGCGTCTGGATTGGATAAATTGGCTAAAGATCTCCCCAATTATCCAATTTTAAGATCTGAGTTTGCAGGTTTAACAGAGGAACAGTATTCGCTGCTTAGTAGAAAGGGGGTATTTCCGTATGATTTCGTAGATGACTGGGCCAAGCTTGAAGAGCCTAAATTACCTACCAAGGCAGAATTTTATAACAGTTTGCATGATTCATTTATTAGCGATGAAGAATATGAACATGCACAAAAAGTATGGCATATTTTTCATTGCAAGTCGGTACAAGAATATTCCGAGCTGTATATGAAAACGGATATACTGCTTTTGGCCGACATATTTGAACGTTTTAGGGCTACATCTCACAAGACGCACGGCCTAGACCCAGCATGGTCGTACACTCTGCCTGGATATTCCTGGTCTTGTATGCTTTTTCAATTACACAAATCTAATTGCGCCAAGCTCGAACTTTTGACAGATTTGGAGATGATCTATTTTATCGAGCGAGGTATTCGTGGTGGTTTAAGTCAATGTTCAAATAGGTACGCAGAGGCCAACAACAAGTACATGCCCGATTACAATCCCAATAAAGAAGAGTCCTATCTAATGTACTACGACATTAATAACCAATATGGCTGGGCAATGTCGCAATATTTGCCCTATGGGGATTTTAAGTGGCTGCCAGAAGATAAAATTGCCCAGTTGAACGTTTCAGAGATCGCAGATGACTCGGATAATGGGTACATTTTGGAAGTAGACTTGGAAATACCCCACGAACTACATGATAAATTTGCTGATCTCCCCCCTTGTCCTCAGCATGGCAAGCCTCTTGGTTCAAAGAACGAAAAGCTGTTGGCAACACTGCACAATAAGTCTGAGTACGTAATCCACTACAGGAACCTTAAACAAGCCCTATCGTTGGGAGTAAAATTAACGAAAATACATCGTGTTTTAACCTTTAAACAATCTCCATGGCTTAAATCATATATCGATTTAAACACCGGGCTTCGTCAAGCTGCAACAAATGATTTCGAGAAAAACCTGTTTAAACTCATGAATAATGCAGTCTTTGGGAAGACCATGGAAAACATTAGAAAGCATTCCAACGTAAAATTGATCATGAACTGGGATGGGCGTTACGGAGCCGAAGCTCTGGTGTCAAGACCTGAATTTAAGAGCAGCACCATAATAGGCGAAAACATGGTAATTGTCGAATTGGCCAAAACACGGGCCTATTTTAACAAGCCAATATATGTAGGCATGTGCATTTTAGACTTGGCGAAGACCACTATATACGATTTTCACTACAATTACATGCACAAAACTTTTGGCAATAACGGTCAAGTGCTTTACACAGACACCGACAGCCTCATATACAAAATTACCAACCGTGATGTATATGCTGCAATGAAGCTAGATTGCCATGAGGTTTTTGACACGTCCGATTATCCAGACCACAACAATTACGGCATTCCTAGGGTCAATAAAAAAGTTCTCGGTTTAATGAAAGACGAAAACAACGGCCGTATTATGACCCATTTTGTTGGTCTTCGGTCGAAAATGTACGCCCTTAAAGTTCTTTACTCGTCCGAAGAGATTGCGCAGGAAAAATTAAAATTGGAGAAAGCTAACAGGGAGCGTGAAGAAATAGAGAGAGCGTTAGCGAACTTGGGGATCACAAAAAAGATTAAGGGGGTTAAAAAATCCCTCATCAAAAATAAAATTACCTTTGAGGACTACGTAACATGTTTAGAAACATACACAGAAACGACAATATCCCAAAAATTAATTCGATCTACACATCATGAGCTCCACACAATACAGCAAACAAAAATTGGTCTCAGCCCTCACGACGACAAACGTCGTATCACTAAAACTTCGTGTGATACTCTGCCCTGGGGACACTATAGCATTATGGATGTTGATTAGCAGCTATGCCTGGGGGTACTTATCTTACTCACTATTATTATTATTATTATTATTATTATTATTATTATTATTATTATTATTATTATTATTATTATTATTATTATTATTAATATTATTATATATTACGGTGGTGGATTAGTAGTTATGGGGTTGTATTATAAGTATTCTTACTCTAGCCATATTTATAGAGATAGATAGACTAACCTATACTGCATATCATTAAAAAAGCCCATAGTAGTTATACAGTAAAAGAAGACCAAAACACACACCTTTACACACTATCCTGTATAACTTTAAAAGAGTCCATTATAGGTATGCAGTTAAAAGAAGGCAAAAAAAAAAAAAAAAAAAAAAAAGAAAAAAAAAAAGAAAAAAAAAAAAAAAAAAAAAAAAAAAAAAAAAAAAAATAACCTATACTGCATATCATTAAAAAAGCCCATAGTAGTTATACAGTAAAAGAAGACCACAACACACACCTTTACACGCACATACAAACATAATGGTTTTTGTTTTGAAATTTTGTTTTCCATTCAAAAAAATCAAATGGGGTGCGCCTGGGGGACTCAGTTCACGTTCTGGCACCCTGTTGCGACCTTATTTAGCTAATTTATTAACTCATTAATACACTTTCTATATACCATAAGACTAATTATTGACTTTAGGTAAATAAGGTCAACCGGAAGTCCCCTAAATTCTTACACTTATTGGCTCTAGTGCTACATTTTTGTATGTTTTAGTTGGGCCAATATTCTCAAGACATTTAAATCAGTATACCATAACCCAAGAACTGGAACTGTACTTTTATTAATTATGTATCTAGATGGCAAGTAAGTACTTAATTAGCTTTTCTATATATTTTTCCGTGTAAACGAACGTTTTTCAGCTGTTACGTTGAGATTTATTTAATATCTCGTCTGTCAATTAGTTATACATACCCTCAATGTTTTAATTTGTTGGATGTTACAACGTGCATTTATCAGATTAACGCTAGTGTAGATGGTAGTCGTTCGCGGCAAGGGTTGACGAATTCTCAGATTACGACGGTGCTTGCCTTTTTGAGTAAGAGAGTATCAACTGATTGGCATCGGTAATTCCACCCTACAAAGGTGGTAGTTGCTTTAAGTTAGGTATATACTAGTAATATTGAGAATTTGTTGTCTAAAGACTATAAAGAACCCGCACATCCTAGTGATAATATGATTAATGTTGTCCAACTGTTTGGCAATGCTACCAATCTAGTATAACGCCTTGTTTACTATGCTAATTAGTGCGAAATCAGTCTTGGCCCTATAATATACTATTATGGCAAGTGATACTCCTAGCTTACCCCGTATATAGGCTCAAATATTTTGGTGAAAAACAAGGTTTTTTATGTACAATCGCACGTAATTGATGCCATATGGCAGGTCTATTTTTTGGTGCGATAGGGCCCAACTTTATTGCTATCATGAGGGCAAGTATATATCCCTAGTGCACCTCGCCCTGCGGTCTCGGGATTTTTTCATAATTACTTACATCCTAAATACGAATCACATGTTTCTTTATATCAACAACTTTAACGAGCCGTAGGCGAACATATAGCCCTAGTACACCTCGCCCCTGTGGGGCTCGGAATTGTTCATAGGGACTTGCTATTCTCCTAAATACGAATCACATGTTACGTTTTCCCTAATAACCTTAGTGCACCTCGCCCTGCGGGGCTCGGAATTTTTCATAATAACTTGTTACGTCAACCTACACACATAACCTAGTTTTCAATTCTTTCCATCATTTGACATGTGACAGGTAGCATATGAAAGGCCTAATTTGAATACTTAACCCGTGATAACCCCCCAATTTTGGCTGGTATTTGTGTTACAACAACAAAGTCATGGTTTAATTCTATATTTGATATACTTGTACTTTGAATACATATAGTATAGGTTTAATAAACGTAGAAAAAATACATTAAATGCCACACGCCCTTCTCCCAAGATTTTACAAAATCTCGTGAGCCTTTGGTCGCGCGGCTATGTTTAAAATATGCCGTCAAGCAAAATAAATACCTGGAATCCTGGTCAAGAAGGTAGTTCAGGCACTACTAAGGCATAAATCACGCTTTATTTAAGACATTTGAGGACTTAAATTACTAGTTTTTCTTATATTAGTCTTATTTTTCAATAATATTAGGCCCTAAACTGCATCTATTTTTCTGTTTATCCTAAGCTATATGAAACGCATATTTAAGTCAAATAATACCATCGATTTTGTTGTTAATACATGCAAGATTGCAAATATTCTATTTGAACGCTACATTGATCGTTTTTGTTAGGAATATAAGTAATGTAATTATTTCTTTAATACTATTTATTTAATTTAAAACCCGAACAAACCTAAAATATTTTCTATTTCAAGGGTTCTAAGCAGCACTTCATTTAGAAATATAGCATTTGAACCCCTGTTATTACCATTTTTTCCTTTAAATTGATACCCGGAAGTATTAGTTCGGGGGTTAAACCTACCCTTATTCTTCACGAGTCTACTGGGGTTATTGCGTCACACGGGCAATTACTAATGCATAAACTCGGTTACAATCATTAAGTTATAACAGGCATAACACGTGTTGAGAGTATGCTAATTGTATTGGGGCCTGATTATAGCTATCTTTGTTTATCTTATATCGTTGTACTACTTTAGAGGATTGAAGAATTTGTTGACAATAAGGTCTATCGTTATGGTGCCTAAAATAGATGCTAAATGAAGCCATAGTTTTCTAGTATTAACCCATAAAATATATCGCTTAAGGTGCCTTTATCGCACCGCCCAATAGGTTTTAGATACCGTTATTATACATTTTTTTACCCATTCAAGGGCTGCTAAATAGACGTTTTCATATGTTTAAGGGTCCCGTCTAAGTGCTTTTAGATGTTCTTATACGTTTTCTATATTCCTGTGGTAAATTATATCTTTTAACATACAACAAATAGCAGCTTGCTAATGTATGTATGGTAGCCTACCTAATTTCAATCATTAATATCGCCCCGTACATGTATATAACATTAACAAATTTTTAGGTTAATGCTGAATGTTGTCCCACAGTCAAATTAGTGCAAATCTTCTCCGTCTCCGCAGATGCTACGTCACTATAATATCATCAACTGGTCATCGAGTTTATCTAATAAGCTCAGCTGGCGCCGTATGTAGGACGTTGGAAATACATCCATAGGTCGGAGGTTCGAACCAAAGTGTAGGTGAAACTTTTTTTAATAATAATAATAATTTAAATTCATTAGAAATAAATGCTGTACCTGTTCTTAGAGGTGGAGCCCCGACTTGTAGGCTTAGGTCCCGAAATTGAATATCTAAGTGGTTGAGGTTACAGTAATACCTGATAGATGGCGTATCACAGATGGTAGACTTGGTCCATACAGAAGGTAAAATATTAGTAGGTGAGGTTATAGTGATATATGATAGGTGAGCTGGCGCCTATGGCAACTAGTGCCAATGGTAGTAAGTGCCAGTGGGGTTTAGGGCCAAGGGTAGTAAGTGCCAGTGGGGGTTAGGGCCAAGGGGTAGGAAAGTGACCACGCCTTAAAATGGGCATACTTTTGCAGATCGAAGCTTAAATTCTCTTATGGGATTTTACATGTAAAAACTACCCTTATGATTCCCGAACGCAGATAGCCTATCTACTACTGGATTTCCTGAATTTAAACTCACACTGTATTTTTAGTATAGCGGCTCGAAGACGCAGCGATGGATAGCTCGCTTAAACGCGATCGCCAGCCGCGACACCTTAATCATGATACTTACAGCGACGGAGAAGACATGCAGTGCGCTGCAGTGACTACGTAATTTTCAGCGATAAGGCTACCAGCACATAACCACTGTTTACTATTGGGTTCACCGTAACCTAAAGCAGCCTAAAGAACATAACAAAAAAATATAAAAATAAAAATAAATATAAAGTAAAAAATAATGCTTCCAGCACCATTTCATTGTCAAGATGTAGCGTATTAAATAGAATAAATTGATATAACAATGAAATGGAAAAGGAACCGTCATAAATGCAAAAATATATTCAAAATGTAACTGATTTTAGAAATCACTTACCATATGAGGGAATTCTTTTTCAGCCGTATTCGTGCCTCCATATATCATGACAAATGGAGTATTTCGGGGATTTGAGGGTAATGCGTTTGAAGATCTTACCATGGAATAGTAAAAATCGCATTCTGAAAGATAGAAACAATCGTAATGATTCGAAGTTTTTTAACAAACGATATATTACCTAAATACATGAATGTCATAAAGAAAGCTGGACCAATAATGACCAGATCACTTTTTGACTGCCTATACAACATAAAGCTGCATTTTTTGCCAGATGACTCAAAATAAATTTTCAGTTTTTAAATGGGACACCTAGTATATGTTTCCTGATTTGGACTCCATATGACATTCTAAACATAACGATGTGTCACTTGTCACTTTTTGTCACCAAGAAAAAAATTTTTTACAAATTTATTTTTTTATCTAAAGGGCTATGGATACTTTTAAATAATTTATTAATTATTACTTATTTCCGTTTTCTAATCTTGGAAAAAATACAATTTTACTATTTTCGGTCCAATGCTATCTGCTTTGTAAAATTTAATCTTTAAAGTTGTATAACTCATTTTCATTTAAACGGCAACATGGATCGTTGGGTTAAGAAAAAAGAAGATTTTAATACGATTATATTGATAACATTAACATTAACCATAAAGTCGCCACAGTGGTTCTTTTCCCGTGCGTCATCACTTTTACGTCATCAAAATCGTATGAATCAAATCAAAATTACGAGACGAAAAAAGTCAAAACTAAGTTAAGTTCATAAAATGGACGTGCCTGCCTACCGTTTGACGTACCTACATAATATCACGAAAAATTATTATTTATTTTAAGTTTTGCCCGGCATTCTCTATTATCTAAAAGAAATTGACAAACAAATGTTTATACATTTAATACTATTTTTAAAGCTTAAAATCTACAAAAGTTTGGTGTTTTATTGACTATTAAAATCGCAAAAGTCAAATTTTGAACATCCTTTCAATTAAGGGAATTTAGCCACTGCCGTAAACGTTTCAAAGAACTTTCACGGTTAGAATATTTAAAATAAATAAATTAGTTATTATAAAAATCCATAAATACTTACCGCCAAAACAGATGGTGGGTATAATTACCTCTAAAAAGAACTATTTTTAGAAACAGGAACAGTTCTAATTCACACAGATTTACAAAATACGAATTAGATTGGCAGATCAAAATAAGGTTGACAATGACGTTCTAAAATACAACGGTTGTCAACTAAACAAATAAAGAAAGTAATTAACTGACGTTTATAGTTTTATCCTTGTCTAGCACGTTATATTATTGCGGAATTTTGGAGACGTTCTTTTATGCTTTTATTCAAACTTGTTACTGTAATAAACAAAACAAGGATGCAGAGTTATTAACCACGTCGAGTCCTGATCGTTGATTGATGACGCACGGGCAAAGATCCACTGTGGCAACTTTACACTATGATTTATTTTATAAGTTTTGTTGGTCATAGGCTACTTAATGCATTTAAACCTTATTTTTATTCTCAAAGGATGCTTCATTTTAGGAAAGTTCCAAGTTAACTTTTTAAAGTTTTTTAATGGAAGTTTTTCTAAAACCTAATACTCCACTCATTAAATTTTACAAATAATCTACAGTGTAAATTAAAACATATTTTATGTATAATAAATAAATATTAAACAAAATATTGAGCTTATTTGAGAAGTTTTGGCCAGTTCCGTTTCAAAATTTTTTTGCAGAAATGAAAAAAAATGTTAGAAATTGATAGATATTTGCTCTCTATCAAAGAAACAAAACAAACTCAAAACATTTACATATTTAAAATAAACTTACTTCTCTCAAACGTATCAATTGCATTATCTATGACTTCTGCCGATACACCTGTACCAGAGGGACTCGCAGCTGGCGGAAAAGATTTTGGGGGGAGATCTGGTCCAACCACAATACTAGCCATAGTTTTAGGCGGAACACCAGTAGGTGAAGTTCCCCCTGTTGGTGGAGTTCCCCCTGCTGGTGGAGTTCCCCCTGCTGGTGGAGTTCCCCCGGCTGGTAGATTTCCCCCGGCTGGTGGAGTTCCCCCTGTTGGTTGACTACCTGACACTGCCGGAGTACTTGCAACAGGTTTAGCTGCTCCAGGTGCTGCTCCTCCGGCAGCCGGAGTTACTCCTGCTGGTGAAGTACCTGCCGCTGATGGAGTACTTGCAGCAGGTGTGGCTCCTCCGGGAGGAGGAGTAACGCCAGCGACTGGTGCAGGTCCAGAACCTAAAAAGGTTTTAATATTTGAAATTTTAATACAACATAGCATGTAAATTCCGTGATGTTAGCAATTCTGCACTGTATGCTTAGTTATATATTATGTGACTGGAAGTACGAGTTTAAGGGGTAATTTATTAAGCTTTAGATATACACCTGTACCAGAGGGACTCGTAGCTGGTGGAGGCGATTTTAGGGGAAGATCTGGTGCAGCCACAATACTAGCCATAATTGGAGGCGGACCACCAGATGGTGGAGCTCCCCCTGCTGGTGGAGTTCCCCCTGCGGGTGGAGGCCCCCCTGCTGGTGGAATTCCCCCTGCTGGTGGAGTTCCTCCTGCTGGTGGAGTCCCTCCTGCTGGTGGAGTACTTCCTGCTCCAGGTGTGGCTCCTCCGGCAGGAGGAGTACCTCCAGCGGCTGGTGCAGGTCCAGAGCCTAAAAAGTTTTTTAATATTTAAAACACAGCTATAGGCATACCTATAGTGCGAGTTTGTTACTTGAAATAAATTCAGTAAATCCACTAAAGTTTTCTTTTCGGAAAAATGCTTGGATACGGGTTTTCATATTTTAAGTTGTGGTATTTAAAAAAAATATATTGATAAATTCTCAAAATGTTGTCCATTCACCATTAGCAATATCCTAAACGCAAGTAAAACTTGTTTTGAATATTTTTAATTACTTCGGATGAAATTAGCCTACACTCAAGTCTCATTCGTGCTTTCAACTCCTCAACATTTGCCGGTTTCGTATAGGGGAGAGGCGGGCATAATGACTTTTTTCTAGTATGCCAAATCTAGTAGCAGTATAAGTCCCAATTCGGGTGATAACGTTTAAGAGCCGGAATCACAGCACTGGCTCTAGTACGGACTGTCTATACTTTTATCCGACGGATTTATTGTGTTATTTGTGGTTGCCTGGTTTTGACCTTCAGGGGTAAGTAACATATCGGAATATTATTTAACTACCTAAAATTCATTTTTACCATAGTTTTAAGACATTGTCTTAACCACACAATTGTACACTATAAATGAATAACACATTTTTGAAAGTTAATTGCAATTTAAGTGTTTTTGAACCCAAATTTTTAAAAAAATAACAGGACGGGCAAAACGACATAGCATAATCGCAGGTAAAATGAATAGTATGTCATTTTGCCCGCCTGCTTTGTTGAGTTTTAACGGATTATTTTTTTTTTTTGATGGTTTATTCATATAAAAGAACGACAAATAGAGGAGTTTGGAATGATGTCGATATGGAAAGAGCCATACAAGCTGTCCGTAATGGCGAAATGGGCTGGTTAAAAGCAACTATGCCATTTTGCCCGACGTGGGCGGGCGAAATGGTTTTATGTTGCAAAATACGTTTAACCTGTTCCAAATAAAGTTCATAAAAAAAAGGATAAATTTATTTCTAAAGTTGTAGAGTATTTTACTGGTCATCAACATGTATTAAAACAATTAACTTAAGCTCATTTGTTTATTAGGTTTTATGGATAAAAAACTAAGTATGTCATTATGCCCGCCTCTCCCCTACGTCAATAAAAACTAGGGTTGCCATTTAAAAATATTATCGATAACGTCATATCTTTAATTTGGGATACACTGTATTAATATTTTTTTTATAAAAAAAGGCTACAACTCAAAATAATAATATGAAAAGGAGAGTCGGTTGTACGCCGTATTTTAACAAATGAAACATTTTTTTTTTGTAATAAGCGTAATTTTATTAATATTGCCTAGCGCTTTCGGCCCATTATGAGGCCATCATCAGGGCTTAGGTTCTAAAAAAAAAACACAAACAAGAGTAAGAAACACAGTAGGAACAAACTACGTGAGAATACTTACTCGTCAAATTATGTCCGAGACAAGAAACGTATTAAAAAGATATTTAAAAATTTATAAACAAATTTTCCTAGTAGTGGTTTCAAATTTTATAAACAACACCTGACTGACATTTGACACATGGACACAAAGTGGTGAGGGATATCTTAGATAAAATAGTACATTATACACCTAGGGACTAAAGTGGTATTTTAAATCCCGAGACAAAAAGTTTATAGCCCGACCAACGGGAGGGTTATAATTTGTCAAGGGATTTAAAAACACTTTGGTCCTGAGGTGTATATACTATTTTATGTATTTTAGGATACTTAGGTAAACGTTAAAAAAAAATTAAATGCCACTAAACGGTAGGTACTCTATTTCTAAAAAATCATCGAAGCGGCTGATGTTACCATATCAACGACCAAATGACAAGTTATGACAAGTAACTAAGTAAAATAAAAGTCACTCGATAAATATTAGTCAAACACGGTACATCCACTGAAAGACGTTTATCGCGATGGAACAAATCGAAAAGGCAGCTCAAGAGGCTGTAGGCCAATTATTACCAAGAAAATCTGGAGAACAATATAAAAAACAGTTATCTGAGTTTATCAAATGGTGTAAAGAACGGAACGTAGAAGAATTTACAGAAGAAAAGGTACTATTAGCATATTTCTTAGAAAAGTCAAAAAAGCTTAAAGCATCGTCACTGTGGAGTGTATATTCGATGATAAAAGCCACAATTGCAACAGACATGGGCGTCGACATTAGCAAATTCTGCAAACTAACCGCTTTTTTGAAACGACAAAATAAGGGCTACAAACCAAAAAAGTCGAAGACACTCGATGTTGACAACATTAAAGAGTTCCTGGAAAAAGCACCCGACCATGAATTTTTGGGGCAAAAGGTAAGATACACATTTTTTTTCAACCGATATTTTGTCCCAGTCTATACCTATATCTATGTTATTCAGACGCTTTTTGGAAAATAAAGTAGGTACCTATTTATTTTATTTATACTTTGTTCCAGGTAGTTCTAGTCATGGGCGTGTCAGGAGCCTGTCGAGGCAAGGAGCTCTGCCAGCTTGACAAAACCGATGTCCTAGACTATAAAACGTTCTTTTTGGTCAATTTACGAGATACCAAGACAGAAAATACCGATCTTTTGTTATAAAACGGTCAAAGGAAAACTCCACAGATATAGTACGATTGGTGAAGAAGTATATTGCCTTAAGGTCTCCATCAATACAAGGCCATACAAACAAGATTTTTCGTTGGGTACAGAAATGGAAAATGCACGTCTCAGCCAATGGGCAAGAATACGATTGGACAACTGCCAACCAAGATTGCCGAATATTTAAAGCTTCCAGATGCAAAATTGTACACTGGTCATTGTTTTAGAAGGACGTCAGCATCGCTACTAGCCGACTCTGGAGTAACGATAGATCAGCTTAAAAGACATGGCGGCTGGAAGAGTAGCACCGTCGCTGAGGGATATGTGGAAAATTCCTTATACCAGAAAAAAGTATGGCAGATCAACTTTTTACTGGTACTTCCACCGAAAATTTCGATTCCTATTGTACAAAATGAAACACCAACGACATCGTCGGTGCCACCGACGACGACATCGGCTACAATTTTCAAAAACACTTTAATTAATAAAAATAACAGCTGCAATAATGATAATTTACCTTTTTTTCACTTGGCTAATTGCAGTGGGGTAAACATAACTGTTAATGTTAATAGAAATTAAGTTATTTTTTATAGTTTAATATTGTTCTAAACACGTTACACTTTTGTTGCATCCATGTCATGTTATATTTTCTAATAAAATTATTGAAAATAAATTTCGAAATTTAGCTTTTATTGCAAAGAAATTTACTTTAAATCCCTAGGGATTTAAAGTACATTTTAAATCCCTAGGGATTTAAAGTACATTTTAAATCCCTAGGGATTTAAAGTACCACTTTTTCCTGAAAATAGGGATTTAAAGGGTACTTTAAATCCCTAAAGTACATAAAAGTAGTTACTGTACACAAAATGGCGAATAATAGAAAACAAAAGGGTGGTATAAAAACTTTAAATAAGTCTTAATGAATAAAATTGAATAAAAAGGTAGGTAACTCCGTCAATTGTTTAAAGGAAAATAATGTAAACAGGATTTTTAAATTATGATATCTGTAGGTATGTGCAAAACCGTCCTATTGTTAATAAAATGGGAGGAGTCAAAAGTCCACAAGCGTAGGTTAAGGTAAATAATACATTCTTATCGCTGAAAGAGTCTAAAAATTGGATTTCGGTTATTAGTTCAATTGAGTCTTAAATTCAGACATAAATCTAGATAGGTAATTGAATGTCTATGGATTTCAAGGTCCTCGAGATAGTCCAACTCTCCGAAGTTTTTATGATTTTAAAAATTAAACTTTTTTATCTGAGATATCCCTCACTACTTTGTGTCCATGGGTCAAATGTCAGTCAGGTGTTGTTTATAAAATTTGAAACCACTACTAGGAAAATTTGTTTAAAAATTTTCAAATATAATTTTAATATGTTTCTTGTCTCCTGGACATAATTTGACGAGTAAGTATTCTCACGTACTTTGTTCCTACTGTGTTTTTACTATTGTTTGTGTTTTTCTTTTAGAACCTAAGTCTTGATGATGGCCTCATAATGGGCCGAAAGCGCTAGGCAATATCAATAAAATTACACTTAATATCTACACAAAAGAATGTTTCATTTGTCAAAATGTTATTATCTATGCCCAAGCATTTTTCCGAAGAAAACTGTACTGGATTTACTGAATTTATTCCAAGTTACAAGCACACACTGAATATTCCGTTATTTTAACAATTTTTGCACTGTATGCTTAGCTATATATTCTGTGACTGTAAGTAGGACTTTGCGAGGTTAAATTTATTTGGCTTTCTTTATATAAAAATAAATTCAGACGTTGAGAACCAGAGCAGACCATCCACTGAACTGACTTAATGAAGATATTAAGGATTAAAAAATATGCATTTTTTTACATACTTCTAAAAGTTTTTATTTGAATTTAATTTGTGTTAGAATTAGAATACTTAAAATAGTATATTTCTTAATGTAGCTAAGAAATTAATACTATATTTTCAAAAAAACCAAAAATAATGAGGGTTGGTCCGCTTTGGTTTTATAGAAGTTTAATTATTTTCCATAACGGACTATAACCAAATAAAGGGAAATATACAAACTTTTATATGTTTTTCTTCCAAAATAAACAATTAACTAAATAATATTTATTATAATAATGCAAAAAAGGAAACATTTTTTTTTTCTACAAAAAAAAGTGTGATATAAACATATATTCACTTTTAAAAAATAAATTAAAAAAGACTATCCAACATTTTTATCAACTAAGATAATTCCATCCCTTGCTGCTGATGAACACTGTAAAGAGTGAAAAAAATTGTGATAAATTGGCGGAATAAACTCAATTAATTCCAGAAAATTTTTCTTATTTGCGACAGTTACACAGTTTCCAGTAGGGTATAATAAAGGCAGAGGTCCCCGGATGCTGTCTTTTAAAACGTTTCTTTTTTGAATATCAAACTTTTGCAAGGGTTGCATTTCACTTATTCCATATTTAAAATAAATTATAAATAAATCCTATTTTTTATTATAATATAGTGCATTTTCAACCATTCACTTTTGTAAAATCTAAACTAGTTGAAGCCATATTTTTCAAACTAAACTCTAATAAATAACTACTATATACCTAACTAGCTTTTTAAAGCAATAAACGATAGCATACGTATGGGTTAAGGACAGGACTAACCCCCAGGGTAAACAATCTTTATCAAAGATACAAAAGCGGACCAAACCACATAGTTCACTATGGCACCGATTTATCATTAGGATCGACTGGCTGGACCATTGAAATGAATAACACATTTCAATGGGCTGGACCATTCTGTTTAGTGTCACCATAGGATGCTTGCAACTCAGATGGTCCACTGTGGCATTGATATATGTAATATTAAAGTATCGGAATCACGACTTAGTCCAATATTTGTGATTTTGTGAGATGGTCCGCTCTGGTTCTCAGCGCCTCAATTAATAAAAATAATTTTCTGAACATTGTCACATTTATATAGTTAAAAACGACACACCTATATAGAAAGGACAAAATCCGTTCTGTAACTGGACGGGGTTACTTAAATAAAATATTCCCTTAAAAGACAAATTCCACGATGTAGAGTTTGATGAATGTAGTTTTCAAAATGACATTGCAAAACAAATTTTAAATAAATTAACAACACAAAGCAAATAAAAACGACTTAAAAATTAAAGAAAGGCTAAATTACACAGGCCTGCATTTTTTAACACTTTGAAAGTAGATTTAAAAATTTTAACTGTTTTCTAGTAATTGGGTAGCGCTGATTTCAAATCTGCTTTCAGTTTTTTTATATCACGTAAGGTTATTTTTCAAACCGGTAAAATCCACAAATATAGAAAAAACACGATTTATTTCATTTATAAGCTAGTTTTTTTAATATATTAAGGAAAAAAATACAAAAATATACAAAATATACACACATAAACTATTATAAATGGTTATTTATTCGTTACTCTTCTTCAAAAAACGTTTTCTTTTTTCAGAAAAGCTTCTTTTGGTTGTTTTTCTGTTTCAGCTAAAGGAAGATCTCTTCTCAATGTCCAACAGAAATCGGCCATCATTTTTGTATCCCAGCACCCCTGGTATCTTTATTCCATCTCTTTAATATATTGATGAAATCTTTAACCTTGCTCTTTACCCACGTCCCCAAGATTTTCCGGGAATTAGTCCAAATGGGAATGTAAAAAGTGAATTTTTTCTTAGGTTTTGTTGTATTATGAGCCCATCATATATTTACTGTTATCTATTCAAGGCTCTAAACCACTAGGAAACGAGTAGTTCACTCGTCCTGAATGTCAATTCACTATAAACTGCTCCTATTTATATAGCAAATTACCTATTCAAGGCTCTAAACCACTAGGAAACTAGTAGTTATGCTCATATTCTGAAATTCCTGAAATTTTCCAGCATATTTTCAACGATCTCAACATAGTAGTAATTTATGTTCAACTTCTTTAAAAGCATTCCATGCAAATTTTTCCTTATCTTCCATTACCTTTTCAAATTCTGTATCTTTTATCAAGCTGCTAATCTGCGGCCCTACAAAGATTTCCTCCTTTAATTTTGCCTCTGACAGAGCCGGAAATGTTTTACACAAATATTTAAAACAATTTCCTTCTTTGTTTTATGCCTTAACAAATTGTTTCATTGTTTCAAATTTTTAGATCTTCACACACTTCCCAGTTGTGATTTTCATATTGTATTCTTAAAAGTAATTCCTCTAAATTTTCATAGTTTAACTTAACTGTATGGCAGACCGAAACAGAAGCAAAAACATTGTCATTATGTAAAAGAACAGCTTTAAAGCTCCTTTTTAAGGTCGATAAAAATTCTCCAGTCGGAAGGTGTGTAGCACCACAGAAAATAATTTTTTATTCATCAATCATTTAGAATTTGAAGTACTACATTCATTTTAAAATGTATTAAAACGCCTATTAAGGGTTTTTTTTATATTTTTTCTTTTTTTTGCAAAAAAAAATCTGTGGGTGATAGAGACCAATTGTATTTTAATTAGTTATTTCTATATAAAAACTGAGCTCAACAAACAAAAATCACGTCATCACAAATTTCATGCAGGCCTGTGTTATTAGATGTTTAAATGTTTACCACTGTGCAATTGTTAGCTAGGCTATAGCCAAGCCTACCTCTAAAGTTCTGTAAAACGTTGTCAAAAGTAAATTCAATAAATGTTACCCCACAAATAAAAGTCCATAAGTGTGAGGTCTGGGGATCTGGCAGGCCACTCAATTTCGTCTCTCCTACCTATCCACTGATTTGGAAACATTTGGTTCAAAAATGAACGCATTTGTAAACCAAAATGAGCTGGGGAACATCATCTTAAAACCAAATATATTCCTTTGGTTTGGATAAGGTGCGCATATAAGGTCACCATAATTAAAAAATGGTCCAACATAACTCATAATGGCCTATAATACTCGCCCAAACATGAACATTTTTCTGGTCTGTTTGTGTGTGTACTTCGGATTAGCGGCATACCAGCTCTACAGTTATACCTATTGACTGTGCCGTTAAACCTAAAGGTAAGTAGCTTTCTTCATCAGAAAAAATAATGTTATGCGGGTAAAATAAGGAGTCGCATAACATCAGAATTGCGTTTTTATGTTTTAATTTAAGGTGCTTTTTAAGTTTATTCGATGTTTATTCTTATTACAAAAATATAAAAATATAATCTGCTTACCTGCAGGATTTGTTTGAGGTGCAGCACCTACTGTAGGCGGCTGCGATCCAACTATGAGATGAGAAAATAAAATGTTATGTACTTCTTTAATATGTTTACTGTCAACAAAATTATTCTAAATCATCGCACATAAGAGTTTTTATGCGAGAAATAGCCTCTTCTGTTATACTTAGGCAAGTTGTGTTATAAAAAGTGATCAGGTAAATCCTAGCGGATTAAAAATCTACTAATAAAATTATGGAAGAACAAGATAAGGATGCTATTTTTAAATAATAAATTGATGGTTATTAGGTAGAATGATCTTTTTCCTATAACATTTGAAGGATGCATGCAGGCAAAGAAGGAGGAATGTCAAAAAATGTAAATGTTCAGGAAAGCAATTTTTAAGTTTAAAACCCTATAACTTTATATGTGTTAATTTTAGGCCCTATCTTTTTATGAAATAAATTGGGATGTGTATTGGACATTAAAAGACAAAAATGAGTTACTTAAATTTCCCTTACAATTTTTGTAAAACGTAATAAAATTTAAAATGGTACAAATCATAACGTATAAAAAGGGGGAATGTCACAGAATCACATAAGAAATTTCCTAGTATTTTCGTATTTTCTTTACAAAAACTATTTTCAAAAGTAAAATGACAAAGTTTTTTAAGTTTAACAAATATACATATACACTGTGGCTCAAATTAAAAGAGTACACTTTTTAATCGTGAATATTGTTAAGTTTTTTTGAAACATCAGATATTTTTCCAACCCGTTTTCGCTTTTTCCCATGAACCTAGGGAACAAAGTCATCGCAGGCATTGCCACTTGAATTCATTGATCTATTTTTTTTTACTTTGTAACACAAGCACTACTTGCTTACACCTGTCCACAAACTCAAATAAACAACAGATATGCCGACAAAAAGACTACCGCCAAGCCAGGTCGTAATTTTATTGGCACTGTTTTTGCGACATTCCACCTTCTTAGCCTGATCCGCACGGACATTCCCCCTTTTTCGCCTGTGTGGCAAAACTTTAAGTCACGATATCTTTTGACTTTTCTTCTTTTTCACCTTTATGATGTTACTAGGTACTCTATAGATTTTCTTATTTGCTATCGGATGGTTTGATTAGTTTAAAATGAGAAAATATTGTCTTCTTTGCCTGCACCCTTAATTTTTTTCAAAGGTATTATTGTTTGTCTGTCCGCCTTCGTCAGCTTAAAGATAATATATGGATAGGTTGCTAGTTATTCTAAGGAATGGGCCTTTTCACTATAACCGAATTCATCCTATTCAGCATTAACATCCTGTATTAAATAATAAAAAATCTTCCTAGAGAGTCATAAACCTTTCCTAGAGACAATTAAAAAGACGCTGCGAAAGTACCTATAAAGTTTAAGAACATGAAATTAAAACCTTATTATGTCATCCCATTATCCGCGAAATTCTTTTATTCGTCAGCCCCGACGGTCCCGACGGATTATAATGCTTCTCCCTTTGTTTTGATTAACTAAATAGATAAGAACAGCTTAAAAATAGAACACAACCCGCCCGATATTCAGGTAGACGCGGCGTTCGACCTTTAGCTGAATAACTGGGACCCATTGGTCGAGGCAGATACGTCAATGAGTTTATTCCCCCGTTTTTCTTAAAATGCGTATTTTATGTAGGTACCTATTTATATTTTTAGTAAATAATTCGAAATTTTAAAGGCTGAAACCGTAGAAAATTTTATTTTTTCTTTCTCTGTGCGATAGGATAAAAATCAAACTTTAGTGAAAAAGCCCATTCTGAAGAAAATTAGCATAAATATTTTACTTATAGATGAAAAAGTCATTACGTTTATGAGTTTCTAAAAATGTAAAGAATTACTTATTATTATTTTGCAATAAGTTTTTCTGCACAATACACTAGAAAAAATATAGTTCAAAAAAACTAAAAAACACGCTTTGATATTTAATCAAACTAAAAAGCGGAAAATAATATAGTTTAAAATAATTCTTGAAATTCTTAATATACCGGGTGTAACAGGATCATGGTACACCCCCCGTATCTCCGTTAGTTTTAAAGGTAATTGATTGAAATTTGGGATATCCCATATACATAATAAGCGGCACTTATTGACCTACAAATGATTTTTTTTACTTCCGGTTTCGCCGGAAGTGACAGCAACTTTCGATTTTTAAATGGAAGACCCTGTATATTAATTTTGAATTCTGCATAATTTTATGAATCCAGTGATACCTCCAACGTGACATTTCAAGCGTAAAAAATATTTATTATTTAATTTTTAATTTTCCATTTAAGTAAAAGCAAATACAATTATTGTGTTCTAATTTATTGCTAAGAGGTTCTAAGGTGGCTTTGGAATAAAAAAAAATGAACACAAACTAATAATTGTTCGAAATGCTGGCCATTAACGTCAATGCACTTCTGAACTCGCATAGCTGTTTCTTGAAGAACGTTCTCTAATTGCTGGGCCGTTATACTATTAATTGCACGTCTTACTCGCAACTCCAGGTTTTCGCGGGTTGTAACGGCGGTTGCATAGACAATGTTTTTTAAATGGCCCCAAACAAAGAAATCCAGAGGTGTTAAGTCGGGTGACCTTGGAGGCCATCTCACAGAACCATTCGTTGAAATTACATTTTTATCGAATGCCTGTTGAAGGAAATCAATTACTATTCTTGAATTATGGGGGGGGGGGGCGGGCTCCATCTTGTTGGAAATACATTCCCTGTCGTAAATTGAGAGGTAATTCAGTTAGACTGTCCTCAATTTCGTTTTGAAGAAATTCTAAGTATCTAGCTCCAGTCAAGGGTCCTTCAAATATTATTGGACCAATGATTCTACGACCAAGTATTCCAAGCCAGACATTGAAACCAAACCGCACTTGAAAGTTACCCTCCCGTAATAATATAAATGTTGATTTCATTGTGACCAATACCTTGTATTTTGTCGGTTGAATAATCCCATATTTGTAAACCTCGACTTGTCCGTAAATAAAATCCTTCCCAAAAAAGCATTGTTTGGCTGCACATTATTCTGCAAGATCCTTCCATCCTACGTTCATAATCATTTTCGTACAGAGGTGCTAGTGCAATTGATATTTGAAAGATTTATAATTATGTTTGTGCAAGATTCGGCTTAATTCTACTAATTTCCAACTCAAACCCAATTTGCCTTAAAGAAACAGTCTTATCAACTTATATTTGAGCTAAAACATTAATTTCCGTTCCTTCGCCAACGATAAAGTTTTCTTCGGGATCATGGTTAGGCTCTCTTCGGAATTGATTTTCTAGACGATTAAAGTAATTTCTCGCTGGACATTAGACATTTTTCGTTGTCTTTTAAAAGCGATTCCGATAGCCGCTATTTGACAACTTTGACATTTGAGCTGTCATTTATCGTTATCGTTACGGATAAGTGGCGGGAGCTAACGGACGGAAGACAAAGCCATAGCGAAAACGGAACGCATGTGTAATGACCATTTTTTTGCCAGATGCAATCAACATAACCTATTTTTTGTTGAGGTCTGTTTTTAAAGTCTTTGGTTAGTATTTTTTGTTTTTTTGTTTTCGTCATGGATTCAACAGAAAATTCCCTCAAAAGATCGAGAAATCGTTTTACGGATGAGGACGATATCATTTTATTAGAGGAAATATTGGCCACCATATGGCAATGCAAGTAAATAGGCTTCGGTAGTAGTTGAATTCGACTTAACGTTAACGTTAAGCGAATTGAACGAAAACTATTTTTACGGTCTGTCAAATAGCGGCTTCGTTTTCGTATTCGTTATGATTAACCGTTTGAATTTGCCAATACAACGAAACCTCTCTATTGTCTATCAGGATATCGGTCGACATAAAGGTTTCCAGCAGCAACGGCATTTTTTCTACATTCCCCATAAATAATTAACATGTCCACTTTTTCATCTCTTATATAAATGTGCGGCATTTTGAACAAAAATAACAACAAATGTAAAGACTTTTCCAATACACAATAAAAACACCGATATACCACCGAATACTTATTTGATAATCTGAATAATTTCATTGTTTTCAAAGCCACCTTCGTAGCTTCTTAGCATTAAATTAGAACAAAATAACTGTATTTTCTTTTATCTGTAATTTTGATTGTATTTATCGCACATGTTATTACCAGGTATGAATAAATTCCTTATTAATAGTACTAAGAATTGGTACCACGGTACCAATATGGTTCCATTTGGAAAAATTGAGTTACCCCAAAAACGATTACGATGAATTTTATTTGCTTATAAAAAAAGCAATTTAGTATTTTTGACGGGTCTTAGATTTTTCTAGCATTAGACGGATCAATTGGAATAAATCGGAGCTGTCATGGCACACTTAAATGGAAAATTAAATAATAAATATTTTTTAAGCTTCAAATGTTACTTTTGTGGTATCATTGGATTCAGAAAATTAGGCAGAATTCAAAAATGTAATAATATACAGGGTGTTCTATTTAAAAATCGAAAGTTGGTGTCACTTCCGGCGAAATCGGAAGTGAAAAAAAAATCATTTGTAGGTCAAAAAATGCCGCTTATTATGTATATGGGATTTCCCAAATTTCAATCAATTACCTTTAAAACTAACGGAGATACGGGGGGTGTACCATGTTCCTGTTACACCCGGTATAGGCAGAAAATAATAATGAACGATAAACATTAGTATTATTTTCTGCCTATATTAAGAATTTCAAGAATTATTTTAAACTATATTTATTTTCCGCTTTTTAGTTTGCGTGTTTTTTAGTTTTTTTAAACTACCTATATTTATTTTTTATTTTTTAGTTTAAGTTATTGTAAAGAAAAAAATTTTTTTTTAAGTAGATTGAGCTAGATTAGTAGATTATTGTATTGTCTGCGGTTCTTGATAAGTCTACAAAATTTAAATTAAATCTGACCGTTTAAAGTGGGTCAAAATCGGGTTTAAAGAAGTCGGTTACAAACAAACATACATACAAACCCGAACAGACGACAAAAATTTTCAAAATTTAAAAAAAAAATTTTCAAAATTTTATTTTGACGGCTAGAATTTTTTTTTAAATCTTTCTCTATTCTTAGCGACAATATCTATACGACCCCACGTTTGTTTCATTACTATCGGTTATTGTAATAATTCTGACATATTGACAGGTGTCAAATTTTGACAAGAGATTTTTTTCCGTATTTATTTCAACTTTCCACCGTCAATATACATACGACCTTATAGTTATTTTATTAATATCATTTTTTTAAACGATTTGACATATTGACAGTTGTCAAATTTTGACAGGAGAAATTTTTGGTTATTTTTCCCGAAGTCTCCGCATCGAATACTATTTGTTTCGTCAAAATCGCTTCTTCGTTTTATACCTGACAGCTGTCAAAATTTGACAGAGAATTGGAGACTTTTTTGTGTGTAGATTATTGTATTGTCAGCGGTTCTGGATAAGTCTACACAATTTAAATTAAATCTGACCATTTAAAGTGGCTCAAAATCAGGTCCAAAGAAGTCGGTTACGGACAAACAAACAAACAAACATACTACAGGCGAAGCTAATAAAAGCGCGTTAAAAAGGTTTTTGACGCGTACTGTGTTTTTTAATAGAACTAAAACTATTTTGGTAACAACATCGTGGCACAGTTATTTTCGGTGAAACGATTTAATTGCAAAAAATCAAATTACCGCGAAACATAATGGCGTATCAAAACAGCGACACGGTGAAAACACAACTGGGAGACTACAATATCTAAATATTTTAATGGACTTAATTTAAAACTCTTTAGTGAATACGGATGTAAAAGTTTTTCCTTATCTCTTCCTCTTCTATATCACCTACCTGGTGCAGCTGGAGCTGATGGTGCTGAATTTGTTGGAGTAACGATTCTGGCCGAAACCATACAACAAATGAATCCAGCTTCGCAGTTTCTTTTCAAATGTTCGCTGTCAGAGTTTGTTAAGTTTCTTGCTTGGGGACAGTTTGCAATTGGAACGCATTTTCCCACATTACGATTTTCAATGTAACAAAGCTGATTTGCTAAAAAAATTTGGTATATTATTTAAATTTGAGTTATACCGTGCGAGCAAAAATTAGTTGCATCAAAGAGGGCCTTGCATCTAAGGACGTAATGCTTAGCCGTAGAGCTTAATACCTGTTGGGTGTCAGTAACTACCTGAATATTAACAATCAATCAGTTATTCCGTCATCTTTGACAGTCGTTACAAGTAATTTGATTCATCGCTAATTTTTCCAATTTCTTGAACAATTCACACAATGGGCTTTACAGAACATCACAAAACATTCATGGTTGAAGCGTATTTTCGAAACGGGGTTAGAGTAAATGGTGAGTGGCAATACAATCCTGGTTTGCGCATGGACGATTTTCACGAACATTTTCCTAACGTTGCTTTTATTGCTGGGGATTTTTATCATTGCCTGAAAAGAACCGTGGCTGTGTTTAGGGAAACAGGTTCTATACAACAAAAAAAAGGAGCAGGAAGACCATCTGTACGATTAGAACAGAAGAACTTGTTGCAAACGTTCGTGAAATAATGCAAAATATGCCAACAAATTGTATAAGACGCCTGTCCCAAGAAGTGGGAAGATCTTATCGAACATGCAGGACTATTCTTAAGAAGCAGCTAAATTAATTTCCTTATAAAGTGCAAGTATTCCAAGAAATACAAGCCGCAGATTTGGAAAGACGCAGGAATTACTCTCAATGGTTTACCCAAAATGTATTGGAAATAAATGATTTATTTAGAACGTGTGAATCTATGCCAACACTCTAGTTGATTTTATGACGCAAATTTCTCGAAAATTTCTGGCTATTGGAACAATATTTTTGGTTAACTGAAAATATGGGCGTATTTTCCTGAATAAGTTAATCTTCATAAAATTGCTTGGGTGCTAGAGTATTTGCCAAAACTATGGTGGGTCTGAACAAATTGCTCTGAAATTTTAATTTGTTTAGTTCCACAAAGCTTACATACCATGAGCATTTTACCAAAACAGTAGGTACGTTAGCCTTCTACTCTAGGGTGATTCATTAAGGGTGGCGACCGGCCATATCTCGGAAACTACTAGGCATAGAAACTTGGAGAAAAAAAAAATATGATTAAAGCGGTCATGAGAAAATTCTGGAAATTACTTTTAAGTTCCTCATTTCGCCGCAAGGGGGCACTATTAAATTTTTTTTTTAAATCTAAATTTCTCCGAAATTTCCCATATTAAGGTATAACTCTGATTACATCATCGAAAAGCTTAGACAATTTTGCATCATTTTGGTTTAAGGCTCATTGGCGTACCGGCCTTGATAGGAGTGGGGGAAGCTATTGAATGTGCAAACATTAAAATCGCTGTAACTTGTCAACGACTCATCCGATTTTCCTAAATTTAAGCTTGTTTGGAAGGGAAAGGTAAGTACCTTCAATCCCCGTATCCAATAGTACACGATAGTGTTTAATAAAATTGCTAGAGGGCGCAATTTGTAATAATAACAGTTTTTTCGATTTTATCCCGGAAATTCAAATCATACGGTATAACTATGACATCACAATCGAAAAGTAGATGAAATTTGCAAGAAAAGATGTGAAGACCGCAGTTCGATATCTTTGTTCGTTTCAGAGTTATTGCCAAAAAAATAATTTTTAATACAAATTGCGCCCTCTAGCAATTTTATTAGAAATTATCTTGTACCATTGGATACGACAATTGAAGGTACTTACCATTCTCTTCCAAACAAGCTTAAATTTAGTAAAATCGGTTAAGTCGTTTAGAAGTTACAGCGATTTTAATGTTTACAGTTTCACTTGATAAGAGTGGGAGAAGCTATTGAAAGTGTAAACATTAAAATCGCTGTAACTTCTTAACGACTTATCCGTTTTTACTAAATTTAAGCTTGTTTGGAAGAACCTTCAATGGTCGTATCTAATGGTACAAGATAGTTTCTAATAAAATTGCTAGAGGGCGCAATTTGTATTAAAAATTATTGTTTTTGCAATAACTCTGAATCGAACAAAGAAATCGAACTGCGGTCTTTACATCTTTTCTTGCAAATTTCATCTACTTTTCGATTATGATGTCATAGTTATACCGTATGATTTGAATTTCCGGGATAAAATCGAAAAAACCGTTATTATTACAAATTGCGCCCTCTAGCAATTTTTTTAAACACTATCGTGTACTGTTGGATATGGCGATTGAAGATACTTACCTTTTCCTTCCAAACAAGCTCAAATATAGTAAAATCGGATAAGTCGTTTAGAAGTTACAGCGATTTTAATGTTTACACATTCAATAGCTTCCCCCACTCTTATCAAGGTCGGTACGCCAATGAGTCTTAAACCAAAATGATGCAGAATTATCTAAGCTATTCGATGATGTAATGAGAGTTATACCTTAATATGAGAAATTTAGAATTCAAAAAAAAAAAAAATTAATTGTACCCCCTTGCGGCGAAATGAGGAACTTAAAGGTAATTTCCAGAATTTTCTCATGACCGCTTTATTTATAATTTTTTTCCAAGTTTCTATGCCTATAGTAGTTTCCGAGATATGGCCGGTCGCCACCCTTAATGAATCACCCTGTATAATGGTTAGGTTCTATATTAGCCCTCGAAAACCATTTATCATGCATTTAACATTCTCGACGAAAACGTTATTTCATCTACTCCTACGTGTCTTATTTTTTTAAATTCATTAACTAAAATTGATTTTTATGATCAAAAATGATATACTCAATGATCTGATACCTACAGTGTGTATCAGCCAAATGGAATAAAATCGATAATAAATACATGGGGGCGTGTCCGAAAAAGTGCTCGGAAACGTCGATTGGTGTTTTTAGTTGCGCATTTTTTTCAACAAAAACTTTTTACACAGAGTATGCCATGTACCAGTGGCCAATACCAACTTTCTTATTTTAAATGCAATATCCTGTATATTATTCAATTTTTGAATTCTTCAGCAAATTTTAGAAATATTTCATGTACAATATCCTATACCTATCTTCAACTGTTTCGGAAATATTAAGTGTTTTTAGATTTATTGCATTTCAGCGTTTATTTTTGCTGATATGAAATTGAAAAAAAGGTGTAAATAGTTTTGTTTACTTTTGTTTAAAACTCCTGACCTTAGCAAATTGTTGTCTGTCTGCATGACAGTAGTTGTCAGTGTTATAGTGGTTCGAATTTCGTTAACCGCATATCAGAAAAACGGTTTATTTAACAGAAATGTACAAAATAACAATTCTACAGATGATTGGTTATGGAGATAAAACACGGACACAAATGGAAGTTGCTCGCTTACTTTATGAAAAATTTCCAAATTTGCCGCCTATTACCAAATCAATGTCCGGTAGTACCTCAACCGAGTTTTTCCAAATTAGTGGAGATAGGAAGGCGTGAATCGATGGAATGGCCAGCACGATCTCCTGATCTGACGCCATTAGACTTCTTCTCATGGGTTATGTCAAAAATATCATGCAAAACTGAACCCCTCAAATTAGCTGACAACACACTGACAAACCCGAACAAACCCGAACAAAAGACGAATAACGCATGCGATTAGATCGGTCACGCCTGAGATGTTTAGTAATATTAGAAGAAATTTCTATTTAAGATTAGGATGTTGCCAAGACGTTTGCGGCGAGCATTTTCAACATCTCATACATAATGTTTTTTTTTGTTTATTACTTATTAGTTTTTGAGTGTGTTGTTAATTTTTCCAATAAATCTGAAAATACTTAATATTTCCGAAACAGTTGAAGATAGCTATAGGATATTGTACATGAAATATGTCTACAATTTGCTGGAGAATCCAAAAATTGAATAATATACAGGACAAGGGCGTTTATAGGGGGGGGGCAAAACGGGCACTTCCCCCCCCCCCCCCCCCCCTAGGCGCCCACATTACTATTTTATTTCATAATTCAGTATAAATATTGAATAGTACAGTGGTTAGTTAGTAGATAAAAAAATATTGTTTAAGTTTTTGCCCCCCCCCCCCCTGAAAAACGCTCTATGGACGCCCTTGATACAGGATGTTGCATTTCAAATAAGAAAGTTGGTATTGGCCACTGGTACATGGCATACCCCAGTAAATCAAAGCTGGCGGTAAAAGTTCGGCCGCCTTCCGGCACTGACGGGAAATCGACGGCTCTTGTTGCCGATTACTGGCCGCTTCTGGCTATCGCGTTACCTTCCATGTATCGAACTATCACGGCTAATAGTCGGCCACCCGATGGTGGTATAGTAGGTATAGTGGAATTCACCTTAGTTTTTAATGATTTGACGTCTCTCTTGTCAAACATATTAGCCAACACGTGATTTTAAAATCCCTAATTCTATAAACGGCTTTCAGGCACGGGCATTGGCTAGATTAACAAGAGATGGATATATAACTGGCCGTATAGTTACATGTACATGACGAAGATGGACACTACACAGTTCAATACGTTGCCCTTCAATGAGCTCAAACTCGTCAAAAGCACAGCATCGCTCGTATATGCCGTTAGTATGTGCATCTTTGTCTTACGCATTTGCTCTCGCATATCTCTTTTCGTACTTCATTAATTCGATTGTCTCGTCGCGTTCTTTAAATATCACAGAGCCGCATTGGGACACACCGCACACCGCGTGCATTCGTGCGCGTGTTATTGTTTTTGGTATTTTTCAGACAGCATTTTGCTTATATTTTGTGCTTATTAGACTTTTTGGTTTTAAACTGCCGGACTGTGTGTATCTGTGACGTGTTTCTTTTTATGCAAAAGTAAGTAAATAATTATTAATGTCTCGGATGGTGACGACGATATCGACAGCTTGTCAGATGAAGACCAAAAATAATAGGGAACTTGCAACAAAATTAAATTTGAAAACCACAGTGAACCATTATACTAAAATAAGTTTTACATACAGTTGTATTGAAGAGTGCTTGAGGTATCTGTTCTGCAAACGCATGGACAAAAATCTTTTTTGTAGTATCTACTTACATTATTTTTTCTTTATTCATTAAAAAAAAAATACCTAATTCGATAACATTACAAACTTTTGTTGTTTTATTATAAACCAACGAAAAGTTAGACCTATTGTAAACTTTAAACTCTTTAGAACCTAGTCTAAAGAAAAAAATATCTACCCGTGAATAAGAAAATAAAAAAGTAAATAATAAGCTAATAAATATAATCTATAGATTTTTTCAACTTAACACTGCATGGTCTAAAATCAAATTAAAAAACAAAATAATTCTTTAATAAAAAAACGTAGTTAATGATGATACTAGATTCACAACTGCCCCTTGTATATTTTTTATTGTACTAAATTAAGAGTGTGTTTTTACCAAAATAACAGCACTTTATTATATTATGAATAAAAATTAAATGAAATTGTTTTTCTGATATTCTATCCTATTTCCATTCCCCTTCAGTGTTTTTTTTTTTGAAATATCTTAAAAATTGCTTAGGTAATTCTCGTTTCCATCCATGATTACAACTACAAATAAATTGACCCATGTTCACACATAATTTTTAACTCCGGCCCTGGCCAATCCTTAAGTTCTGTAAATAGAAATGTTATAAATGACATGTGTCAGCGGCGGCCATTAAAAACTAAGGTGAAATCCACTATAGTAGCGCAGCACATGAGAAGCGGACCTTATCTTTCGAATCGGACACGGTTAGAAGATATCTCGCCGGTTGTGACAAAAGAGGCGACGTGCCGTGTACCACCCGCGCGCGGGTAGCTGACAACTACGTTCCTTGTTTTACTTGTTTAGCCACGGCTAATCGCAAGCCAGCCGCGTATTTTTGAAATTCGCGCCGTTCTGCTTCTGCGAAAGAACTGACAATTGACAGGTGAATGACGGTAGACAGAACATTAAAATTATTTTTCGACGAGCACGAGGCGTTCCTTTACTTATTATTATAAAAGCTACATTTCTCAAGAAGATTCAGTGCCTGTAGGCAGAATACAGGATTCATCATTAGACGAACTTACTGATTTCCAAGATAAAAAGACACCTCTCAGACAGATGATTCAGTACCAGAGAACAAAACTATAAGTGAGTTTAAGTTTCATACCTATATAATTTGATTGTAAATTTTTTTATACCTCTGTTATACTCTCATAATATGTAAAGTTGAAAGTGTTAAAACAAAAAAAATAGTGCATGCTTGGCTATTCTTTGTATGCAGTATTTTATAGTATATAAACTTAACCAAGCCAAATGGTTTTTAGGTGCTGTACGAAGAAATCCAATAACGTCCAATGCAACAAATTCAGATATTGTTCTGACCATTAGAAACTGGATAAAAATGCTTCCGACAGGGAAGGCGCCGAAGGCGGGCGGATGAGTCGCAAAAAAAATAATAAAAAGTTATGTGTAAATGAATCAGAGTAACGTCTTATGTTTGCAGGGTTTGTTAAACAATAAAACTGTTGTTTTCTACTTTACGGTGAGTTTTAATGGTAAGACTTCCCTCTAACCATGCGCGGTCCCTCGCTGTTTTATTTAAATGAATTGCCAGCGACCGTCCGCGGCCTCGTCGAGATGCCGCGCGCTAACATCTGTTCAGCCCGCGGCTCAGTGGTAAAAAGTAGCGTCTGTACCGCACAACCAGGTCCGTTATGTAGCTATTAAGCCGCCCGGCGGCCAAGCGGTCATGCCCTACCTCCACGCCACCTATATTGTAGCTGGCGGCCCGACACCGACGTTTCGGCAATGCGCCTTCTGTCCACCTCTGGAGCTTTCATGTCGTGTTTGTTCTGGGACTGGGACACTGTATAAAAAGGTTTTATTAAAAAAAATGCGCAACTAGAAATACCCATCGACGTGTCCGAGCGTTTTTTTTGGACACGCCCCCATGTTTTTATTATCGAATTAATTCCATTTGGCTGATACACACTGTATAGAAGAAACAATAACAAATGAACCTATTGACAAAATAATTACAATATTACATTTTGAAAAAAATCCACTTACAAAGTTCGCCCCTACACTTTGCTTGCCCAATTTACGCTGTTAAAAGTATTAACATGATGTGGGAAATTTAAATCTTTGTTTAAAACCTTATAAAGTGTGCAGTATGGCACAACGCAGCAGGAAGATATCCGCCCCTAAAGATGTGACCGCCCCGACATTGGTCTGATGCCATGATCACACATCAAATTATTCTAAGCTCGCTCCTTAACCCAAAGGTCAAAATTGAGAAGCAATGGAAGAATAATTATTTTACAAATAAAGTTAAGGCCTAATATATTAAAATACCGTGCCAGCAAAAATTATTTGGGTCAAAGAGGGCCTTGCATCTAAGGATGTAATGCTTAGCCGTAGAGCTTAATGTAGAGCTGGGTGTCAGTAACTACCTGAATTAACAATCAATCAGTTATTTCGTCATCTTTGACAGTCGTTGCAAGTAATTTGATTCATCGCTAATTTTTCCAATTTCTTGAACAATTCACACAATGGGCTTTACGGAACAGCACAAAACATTCATGGTTGAAGCGTATTTTCGAAATGGGGTTAGAGTAAATGGTGATTGGCAACAGTGGCGTAGCGTGGTTGAAGGGGCGGAAGCTTCAAAATTTTTTTTATGGGGAGGGCTGAAATAGCGCCGCAGGCGAAAAATTTTGGGTGCCACGCCCTTTTTTCGATGATGTTGCCTGATTTTCAAGTGGGAAAAATATAAAATACACAAGATCCTTAAGAAAATCACAAAAAAATTGATCAATTAAAAAAAAGTGCTTTGTTTTCATAGCTCATTATGGGTCCTTCGAGGGGGGGGGAGTAATTACCCCCTTATCTACACTCTTGTTCAGAGGGCGCCTCACTGCTAATGTATAATTTCGTTTATTAGTAAATTTTGGCCTGAGAAATAAAGTTTTTGTTTCGTCATGTCTAAAATGGTCACATGAAAACAGAAAATATGTTTACGACAAGGGACATTTTGTTAAAACTCTATAAAATATTTTATGCATATTACATAATAATATAAGCATATTATTCTTATTGGCGACAATAACACACTACTTTTAAAAAGATGAAATTTAGTCTCTAGTAAATTTGAGATTTCAAGCAATATTTAATTGTTAAAGCAAAATAACTGAAAGAATACAAATTATTGATCGTGGCAAATAATATTTTAATTATAAATTAAATCAAGTAGTGAAAATAAAATAATAATAAGATGAGGGTTTGGGTATATAAATATTATTTATATTCATAAACATAGTAAATTTTTTCTTGCTGCGATAGGTAAACAATATTATCAATTATTATCATGTGAAGTGAAATTGAACTGGGAGAGTGGGAAGGGGCGCCGTTTGGGAAAGAGTTCAAAGGGCGGGGGGGGCGGTCGCCCCCCCCTGGCCCCCTGCACGCTACGCCATTGATTGGCAATTCAATCCGGGTTTGTGATGGACGATTTTCACGAACATTTTTCTAAAGTTGCTTTTATTGCTGGGGATTTTTATCATTGCCTGAAAAGAACCGTGGCTGTGTTTAGGGAAACAGGTTCTATACAACACGAAAAAGGAACAGGAAGACCATCTGTAAGAACAGAAGAACTTGTTGCAAACGGTCGTGAAATACGCCAACAAATTGTATAAGAGGCCTGTCCCAAGAAGTGGGAAGATCTTATGGAACATGCAGGACTATTCTTAAGAAGCAGTTAAATTTATTTCCTTATAAAGTGCAAGTATAAGAGAGATACAAGCCGCAGATTTTAAAAGACGCAGGAATTACTCTCAATGTTTTACCCAAAATTTATTGGAAAGAAATGATTTATTAGACCTGACATTTTTTTCGCATGAAGCCTGGTTCCACCTCTCCGGTTATGTGAATTCTTAGAATACACGCATGTGGAGTAGTGAAAATCTCCATTTTTTTGTAGAGTCCACATTGCACCCTCAAAAAATTGGTGTCTGGTTAGCTGTTTCCCGAAATTGTTGGTCCTATTTTTTTCCATGACACAGTTACAGCACAGCGGTATAGAGACAATATTTTGAATTCATTTGTGGAGCAATTACTTGACGACGAACCACGTTTTGGATATTTTTAATAGGACGGTGCAACCGCCTATACAGCCGCTGAAACTATTAACTACTTACGCAATTTTTTCGACGACGGATTGATCAGTTTCCGATCAGACATTGAATTCCCACCTAGATCACCTTGTAACGGTTATGGATTACTTCGTTTTTCCTCATATAAAGAACACTATTTTTAAAACACCAGTTGCAAATTTAGAACAATTACTAGAAACGATTATCCAAGAATGTGGTAACATTTCTCCAGAGAAGCTGGTCAATACTTTCGAAAATATGAAGAGACGTGTGAATTTATGCTTGGAACATTGCGGTGGCCAATTTCAGCAATTTATGTAATTACTTTTCTTTTTCTTTCTGTATATTCTTACTTTGTTAATTTTGTAAAAAATAAATTTGAATTTGTCTACTTATTTTATTTGGCATATCATGTCATAATATGAAATTGACAAAATTGTAACCTAGATTTGGTTAGATATGCCGTCCCCATATCATTGAGATCTAAACCAAGCCCTACGTTTTTTAATCCAAGCCCTCTTTGATGCAAATAATTTTTGCTCGCACGGTAAAAGAATCTATATATTGTCTTCGGCCTATCAGCTGTTGTGTATTACCTATATATAAAACGTAAAAAACCCGGCCGGCCCGAAAATCCCTGTCGGCCCGAAAACATTTATTAGGGCCCGATTGATTAAGTGGCCCTACCTATTGTATTACAGCGATATAATATCCTGGGATAAAATTTAGATCGATTAATGGATCTTTGTTTTAGTATCATAATCAGAATACTTACCTAGTTTACCATTAATAATTTCACAATATTTCAAAAAGAATAACACGTATAACAAACGTCCAGCCATGATTTTATGTTATGATTTACTTTGATCATTACACCAGGAACGGATGTACGTTTTTAATATATAACAAATTAAATTTAAAAAATTTAATAACAATAACTTAACAAGAATTTGCTAATATTTCCGTAACATTTTCCGCGTCAAAATAAAATTATTTTAATTTATATACGTGTGATTTATAATATCTTTCCTTGAAAATACAAATTATATTCACAATAATTATTATGGTTTAAAATAGTTTTTGTACACAATTTAGGCTCACAATAAAAATAACCTTGCTCGGTAAAATTTTACCAGTTCTCTTGAATATTTCGGGGAATATCCTAAAAATTATAAAGTCAGCTTTTCTGCCTGGTAATTACATCATTAGGTACATTTTTCTTTTTACATGATAAATGTTTAATTTAATGGTCTATGAAAAAATACCTAAATCTCAGTGGGAATAGGTATATCGGTAAATTAATGGTCTGTAAATTTAAATTATTTAAAACAAAAATAATAGGGGATGGTTGCATTAATGAAACAAATAGCAGTAAAATTTTAAGTAGGCTGTAAAACAAAAAAAAATTCAAGAAGGCTTGATTTAAAATATGAAATAGTACGTGTCAAAGTTTAAATGGGTTCAATTTGATTTTATTTCTTTACTTCTTTAAGCACGTTAAAGGTCTCTTCAAACGTAACTTATTAAAACTTTGCTACGTACTTTGTCATATTTTAAATCAGATCCTTCTTCCCTTTTTTGTTTCATAGTCAACTTAAACCCTTACTGCAATTTGTTCCTTAATGAAACTCTCTATTATTTTTGTTGTAAATAAATGTAATTTACAGAACATTAATAATTACAATCACAACAACAATTTGTATCTTCTTGCCAAATACCGGATTACAATGGCAGTTTCTTATTATGGAGCCTATTTTTATATTATATTTTCCATAAGTCCGGTTTAAAGAAATATATTGACTTGTGGTTTTCACAGATATTCTTCTTATTTATTATTTATATATTATTATTAAATAGCGTCCTCTAGCTGTGGCAACGCTATTCAGAACAACGTAGTTTTTATTAACTTAATAAAAAAGAAGCCCTATTTAGTAAGTTCAGGTTTGTTAAATTCTAATAAGCCAAACCTACGTTGGGAATATTTTTGCATAGCAATCAGTGGTGTATCAAAAAATGAGTGCCCCCCCCCGCAAACGTTTTAAGGGGCCCCTTCTCTATAACGAATGGAAAATGGTAATTCTTATTTTCATTATTATTAGGTTCAGGTTTATGAATTTTTGAATTCGTTAATCATGTAATAATTTAATTAGGGTTAAACTCACATTATGTGTTAAGTACCTAGTATTAAAACAGCAAACAATCCTAGGTAGATTGGTAGACATAACATAGGCAGGGCCGATCCTAGGGTGTCGGCCGCCCGCGTGCAAAGACCTATCATGCCGCCCCTCTAAAGAATTTTTCCTATTTTGAGTAATACTTAACGTTGACGTTATAGACTCATCTACATGTACCGGGTGGTCAAATAAGCGAGGACGTCGGCTTTATCTCGGAAACCATTAATCGTACAACTTTCGGAAAGATTTTTTTATGGGTAAAGTGGACAAGAGAAATTGCTGGAAATTACTTTTAAGTCCCTCATTACGCCGCAAGGGGGCACAATTAAAAATAGTTTTTTTAAATTTTAAATTTCTTTGAAAATTCCCATATTAAGGTATAACTCTGATTACATCATTGGAAAGCTTAGACAATTCTGCATCATTTTGGTTAAGGCTCATTGGCGTACCGACCTTGATAAGAGTGGGAGAAGCTATTGAAAGTGTAAACATTAAAATCGCTGTAACTTCTAAACGACTTATCCGATTTTACTAAATTTAAGCTTGTTTGGAAGCCGACGTCCTCGCTTATTTGACCACCCGGTACATAAGAGTAAAAAGTTAAACATTAATAAAAATGCAAACTACAAATAAAATTTTACGGGAGACTTTATTTTTGGGCCAGCTAATATGTTATATTAGCTGGACACCTTTTTTTCTTTTTACTTTAACAAAATAATAAACCAACAAAAATATTACTTTTGAAACAAAAATAGACATTTTATAATTATAAATGTAAAACAACAGTATTGACCAGAAAATATAAAATAACAAAAAGTTCTAAAGCATAAATCTCGCGAAACGAGAAGTATATAAATCAGTCCTTCCTCGAAGACTACCTAATAATTAACTATAAGATAATTTTTCTGACTTTCTGAGAAGCAAATTTGTCAATAATTGCGGTGAGATCAATTTTTTCAGAGATTTCGGATTCAATAGAGATGATGGCCAAATCTGAAAGTCTTTCTTGTGTCATATTATTTCTCAATTAATTTTTAATAATCTTTAATTTACTGAAACTTCTTTCACCTGAAGCCACAGAAACAGGTAAGGTTAAAAAAACTTTATTGCTAGAGCAAAATTTGGAAAACAGGGAATGAGATCATTTTTGACTAAAATTTCTAATATCTTAATTGGCTGTTTTTTACCTGGAAAAATATCTCTAAATGAAATTATTTCATTAAAGAGTCTATATCTTTTACAATAGTTCCTTCCTCCTGTACCTGTAACTTATTATCTAAGTCCATGCAGACTTTCATGAGGTCATCATTAGAAATGGTGTGAAACTCGTACAGAAAGCAGAATATTGAATAGCACTCAGATAATAAGGTAAATCTTTCATTTATCGAAGAGATCGCGTAATCAAGAACTGCAAAATAAAAAGCAATCTTGAATTGCAGGAAGGGATTTAAAACTGGTTCATCACTGCCCCTTGTAATCAAATAAACTAACTTTTTTTCTGAGCTTCGAGATGGGAAATTCGGGATCAATACCTAAATCTCTAGCAAGTTTAGTGTTGTTGCTGAATCGACAAATATTTTAAAATTATTGTCAGATCTATGGGAAACTAAATATTTTTTAAGATTATCTAAGCCTTTAATGCATTCCGCTATGTTTAATTTAGGATTTTGAAGCATTTTACTCAATACATCAATTCTTGATAATAAATCATGTCAAATTAAAATTGAACACAAAAACTTAAATGTTTCAAGACTTTTAATTACTGATTTAGCATCCATTTTTGTTTTCGTGTCTCTGGTGGTATCTTCAATTAATGCCTTTAATGCGGTAATAATGCTTTTTAGCTCTAATTTTAGAGGTCTAATAGCATTGATACGACTTTCCCAACTTGTTTCACTTAACGGTTTTAAAGTAACAGTTTTCACGTGTTTTTTGAGTAAATCCCATCGATATGGGACGCAGAAAAGTAATTATATACCTCTTGTACCGTTTGTACCACATCAAAAAAACTAGAAATTTCACCACTGGCGCTGGCTGGTTTGATTGAAAATCTTTAATAAATAAATCCATAAAAATATTGTTTTCTTCTTCGACGTTAATTTAAAGTTATCTTTTATAGTTTGATAAATATCACTTTATTTTTATTTCGAGAAATTCGTAAAAAGTTTTGCTTGATTGACAGAACTATCTTCGGCCTACGGCCGCCCCTTGTATTGGCCGCCCGCGTGCGGTGCACGCGCTGCACACCTGCTAGGATCGGCCCTGAACATAGGTATTAAGTCATTATACGTAATATGTCAGCAAACATGATGCAAAATCAAAATTTTAAAACATCACCTATAATGTTGCTTACAATGTATGGTAGTCATAAGGGTAGCAGTGATCGAGCCTCATATAGAATCCAAAAGACAGAAAACAGTAAAACACATGAACACTCAACAAGTCTGCACAAACACTGTCACTATATAAGTACTATACAAGGTATTATACAAAGCGACCAGATCGTCGAGAATTTTTTTTGCAAAATCGTTTATAATTTCGTCGATATTTAATGTTTTAACAAACTCATGTTCGATACTGATTAAGGATAAGTCCGAAAGGCGTTGTTATCCCATGATGTTACGCAAATAGGTTTTTACTAATTTCAGTTTGGAAAAAGATCGTTTCGCTGATGCCACACTAACTGGTAAAGTTAGAAATAATATTACTGCACTAGATACATCTGGAAAATTTGAAGAACACACTGATTTTTTATTAATAAATGATCCGCAAGTTCATACACTGTTTTTAATTTTGAAATACTATCTCCAAGTCACTTTCTAGAGCTTAAAATTTGACTAGCAAAGTCAATGGACAAGCCTTTATGGTATATCGTTTGTAAATTCCGCGCTTTCACATATAATTCTTCTTCACTTTACGAAGTTAAATTCTCAGGATATAAAAAAAATAAAATTAATTATAAAATGAAATATCTAATGAAAGGCAAAGCTAACAGCAAGTTTTAAAGGGGCCGTCAATATAGGCCCCACGGCTTGCCGGCCCCCCCGTGGTGCGGGGTCTGCGGGGGTGCTTGCTATGCCACTGATAGCAATATTTATCCCCTCCTACCCCAAAAAAGATAGAGCAAAAACTTAAAGACAAAAAAAAGGAAAAGCACAAAGTCTTTCTCCATAATTTTTATTCAAATGACTAGGCGAACCTAGAATCACATCGACATGTTTCGAGTGCAGAAACACTCATCATCAGGAAAACAAAGTGAAAGGCAAAATGCTGATGTTTTTAGCAATAGAGAAAATAATAGTGGGATTGAGCCGTAATGGAGCTTTTAATGGTGTACAAGAGGTGTAAAATTGAATAGTCAAAAAATCGGCAATCAAGACTTATTCAGCATACTGAAGAGTCAAGGGTTACTGCAATGGCACTGTCCTGGGCAGAAAAGTGAGGAGAGTAAAAGAAAAATTAGGAAGTTTAAAAAAAAAACTTATCTGTGAAAATCGTTATTAAAGTAATGAAAAATCTTGATTAATTCATCATCATTACTTTAATAATGATTTTCACAGATAAGTTTGTTTTAAACTCCCTAATTTTTCTTTTACTCTCCTCACTTTTCTGCCCAGGACAGTGCCATTGCAGTAACCCTTGACTCTTCAGTATGCTAAAGTCTTGATTGTCGGTCTTTTGTCTATTCAATTTAACACCTCTTGTACACCATTAAAAGCTCCATTACGGCTCAATCCCACTATTATTTTCTCTATTGCTAAAAACATCAGCATTTTGTCTTTCACTTTGTTTTCCTGATTATGAGTGTTTCTGCACTCGAAAAATGTCGATATGATTCTAGGTTCGCCTAGTAATTTGAATAAAAATTGTGGAGAAAGACTTTGTGCTTTTCCTTTTTTTTGTCTATATCCATTTAACTCCACTTTGAGTATGGACTACTTCTTCAAAATCAAATACCAAAGTTATGCAGAATTTGCGCTCTTTCCTTTAAGTTATAGTCACATTTAATAAGACAAAATAATATACAGTGACCGGCAGAAAGTGCGCAGCATATGGGAAAGTTTTTTTATCTTTAAGTTTAGAAAACTAATTTTATTTTAGATAGGTTCTGCATGTTCTCAAACCAAAATAACACCCATTAAATCCGGTAAAAGTCTTATGGTATACGAGGTAGGATCAAAAATGTGAAATTCCGCTAAAAGTAAAGTACCTCCACCTTTAATTTTAGAATATTTTTTTACTAAGAATTATTGTTTTAATTTTAAAGTTATACCCAAATTCCAAATTTCGCTTATTTTGAACAAAAAAATGGATTTAATCGTATTTTCTGAATAACCCTGTATAAAAAATAAATGGCAACCGAATAGTACGAAAATAAGGTTTTCTGCAGACTTTGTTAGAGATAACCGTCGATCATAAGTCTGATTAGTTTATTTTTATAATATTATGGCTTTTTAAAATAAAAACATAAAAATATTAAATATTTTTGCTGCATACCGTATTTTATTTTCTGAGGAAACAAGTTAATTTCATCTAACTGATATTTTTTTATTTACATTGACTTAAAGCATCTCCTAAATAGTTTTTTATAGGTACATTGAAGTGTGCATAGAAAGTTTCCTTTTGATTTATAAAGAAAGTAATTTAAATTAAAAATACATTTTGATCGGATTTTATTCGTCGCGCAAAATAAGGAGGAAAATATATTTTTAATTTAAATTTTTTTCTTTATAAATTAAAAGGAAACTTTCTATGCATACTTCAATGTATAAAAAACTATTTAGGAGATGCTTTAAGTCAATGTAAATCAAAAAATATCAGTTAGATGAAATTAACTTGTTCCCTCAGAAAATAAAATACGGTATGCAGCAAAAATATTTAATATTTTTATGTTTTTATTTTAAAAAGCCATAATATTATGAAAACAAACTAATCGGACTTATGATCGACGGTTATCTCTAAGAAAGTCTGCAGACAATCTTATTTTCGTACTATTCGGTTGCCATTTATTTTTTATACAGGGTTATTCAGAAAATACGATTAAATCCATTTTTTTGTTTAAGATAAGCGAACTTTGAAATTAAAACAATAATTCTTGGTAAAAAAATATTCTAAAATGAAAGATGGAGGTACTTTACTCTTAGCGGTATTTCAAATTTTTGATCCTACCTCGTATACCATAAGACTTTTACTGGATTTAATGAGTGTTATTTTGGTTTGAGAACATGCATAACCTATCTAAAATAAAATTAGTTTTCTAAACTTAAAGATAAAAAACTTTCCCATATGCTGCGCACTTTCTGCCGGTCACTGTATAAGCATATTTTATATAAAATCGTTTATTACGCGTATTTATTTATAAAATTATTATTTAATAAGAAATCAACACTTTTATTGTATTATTCTAACGTCGGTGGCCATACGATATCTTCAATCCATTTTGTATAATGAGACACCCTAGTATAAACAGCAGGTACATTTACTGCTAGGCCACAAGCTTTTCCGAATGAGGTTACCCCTATCACGTCGTACATACAAGCAAGTTCTTTATCTTCATTTCTGTAAACTTGAAGCGGACCGCCGGAGTCACCCTAAAACAAAAAAAGGCTGGCTGGCTTAACTTGGCATAATATTTATAAAACTATTTATTATTTCTTAAAATTTATTTTATTTATGGCACTAGTCCAGTGGAGTGCAAACAATGTAGGCAAAAGGCATTGCCTACCCTTGTACCATTCTCCTAGTCCTATAGTCATAACTAAAGGGCGGAATATAATAATATGCAAAATGCATATACAGTGTGTGTATAAAGTCTGGAAACGGCTTAATAACATCACAATTTACTGGCCGATTTAAACCAAATTTGGTACAGTTGTGTAAGAGAATCTAACGCACCGAATGACGATATTGGCGTTGTTGCCAGCTTTTTAGTTTGTCTGGAATTCGAACGAATTTTATATTTTTAAATATAACACCCAGTATATTTTTTCATTTGTAGTTTTTACATTAAATTTGTTACACTTTTGGTATAACATACTTTGTTCATAATATCAGTAGTTTTCGAAATAACGACGTGTTTTGAAAATATCAACAAATTGTGTTTTATTTATTAATAAATAAAACACCAGTTCAGTTTTGATGTTAAGTCATAAAAGCTGTCATTTTTACATGCAAAAATGTCTTTAACTGAAAGTGAAAGAATTAAAATTCTTATGATGAGAGGATATGGCGATAGGGTCAGATCTTACGAAGAGGTTAAAAATCTATTTAATGACGCATTTCCAAACCGAAATCCAATTTCAAAAGCAACTGTTCTAAAAACTGTCCGACGGTTCGAAGAAACTGGAAATTGTAGAGATAGGCGACGATCAGGACGACCAGTAGTAGTAGATGAAGAGAAAAGTTTAGAAATTTTACAACATGTTGTTGAAACCCCTGTTTCTTCATTAAGAAAAATTTCTCAAATAAGTGACGTCTGCTTCAAATCCGTCCATAATGTTTTAATAAAACATAAATATCACCCTTTTAAAATACATGTAGTTCAAGAGTTATCAGAAGATGATTATGAGCGAGGAATTGAATTTTGTGATATTATGATGTCAAGGTTTGACCAAAATAACCAGTTTTTCAAATTTATAGTATTTTCGGATGAAGCAACATTTATGTTAAATGGTAAAGTCAATAGACACAACTGTAGGTTTTGGGCAAATGAAAATCCCCACTGGATGATAGAAGGTCATACACAACGCCCTGGAAAATTGAATGTGTGGGCTGGGCTTCTGGGTAACCACAAGATCGGTCCATTTTTTATTGATGGAAATTTCACATCACAACTTTACCTTGAGCTGTTGGAAACGCAAATAGTGCCTACTATACGAAATGTGATGGGTCCAAATTATGCAAGTACATTTTTCCAACAGGACGGAGCTCCTCCCTATTTTGGTCGAAACGTGTGCGAATTTTTGAACAACACTTTTCCGAATAGGTGGATCGGTAGAGGGGGTACAATCGAGTGGCCACCTAGGTCCCCTGATTTGTCGCCTAACGACTATTTTTTATGGGGACACTTGAAGAACAGGGTTTATACCACAAAACCTCAAGATTTGGCCGATTTGCAGCGTCGAATTTTGGACGAATTTGAATTAATAACGCCAGAAATGATTTACAACATAATTGAAAAACTTTATTTTCAATTAGCAAACTGTCAAGCTGTACAGGGAAAACAGTTTGAACATTTAATATAAAAAATATATTTTTTCTAAATTGTACTAGTTATTTCGAAAACTACTGATATTATGAACAAAGTATGTTATACCAAAAGTGTAACAAATTTAATGTAACAAATACAAATGAAAAAATATACTGGGTGTTATATTTAAAAATATAAAATTCGTTCGAATTCCAGACAAACTAAAAAGCTGGCAACAACGCCAATATCGTCATTCGGTGCGTTAGATCCTCTTACACAACTGTACCAAATTTGGTTTAAATCGGCCAGTAAATTGTGATGTTATTAAGCCGTTTCCAGACTTTATACACATACTGTATATTATGCATTTTTTGCATATTGTGTCAATTTTATAATAAACTGCATATTTTTTATAAATTATTATTTTAAGAGCATATTTTTATGTTTTCGGCTTTATCAAAAAATTTAAAACGTTAAAGGTTTCATGTCCAGTTCGGTACTTATTATATAATAACTTATTAATATAATTATACCGGTTGTTTCTCAAAAGACGTTCACCCCTATAACTTTTCTGTATTTATAGATATTAAAATGAAATTTTGAGTTTATGCATAAGAGATGAGTTGGCATAATTTTCAATTTGTTAGCTCTTCAGGTTTGATCGGAAGTGACCTTGACTTTGATATTTTAAATGGGACATCTTGTATTTTTTTACTTATTTGGGTTTAGCATAACATTATGAGTGGAATGACACCTCACTTGTAATTTTTTGACGTGTTATAACATTTTTATGTTTATTTTTTATTTTCAATCTAGAGTGCTACGAATCAATTCAATCTGTTAATTTATAGTCAAGTAGTATATGATAATTAAAATTATGTCATAATAATTGACTTTCTAAGTTTCACAAGTGTTTAAAAAATGAAATTTTGTTTTCTTGACGTTTAATCCACTTTTCCAAATGGAACGATGGTAGTTCATATATGTATTTAAAAGTCAAGAAAACAAAATTTAATTTTTTAAACGCTTGTGAAACCTAGAAAGTCAATCATTATGACATAATTTTAATTTTCATATACTACCTACTTGACTATAAATTAACAGATTTAATTAATTTGAGGCACTCTAGATTGAAAACCAAAAATAAACATAAGAATGTTATAACACGTCAAGAAATGACAAGTGAGGTGTCATTTCACTCATAATGTTATGCTGAACCCAAGTAAAAATATGCAAGATTTCCCTTTTAAAATTCCAAAGTCAAGGTCAATTCCGATCAAACCGGACGTGCTAACAAATTGAAAATTATGCCAATAAATGCAGACTCATCTCCTATGCATAATCTCAAGATTTAATTTTATTGTATAAATATAAAAAAGGTATAGGGGTGAACGTCTTTGGAGAAACACCCGGTATTATAAAGGATTTTTTTTATTAATAACTTTATTCGAAATTTGACTTTCGCATCAAGTTCTGCTTCGGTCGAGATGAAAATTAAGCAAAAAAAATAGTAGTCACGTGATTCGCATTATCTGTCAAATTTTAATTTTAAATAATTCAAAAGTGGGGTTATTTCTGAAATTATCAAAAAAAGTTATTAGAAAACGTTTTTTTAAAGCAGTTTCTAGCCCACATGCAAAATTTCAGCTGCATAAGATAATTTTGATTTTTTACCCATATTTTGTAAATTGCACCACTTTTGCAATATTATATTACATAACAAGTGTTGAAAGTGGTACACTCCAAACGAGAAGGTATTTAGCACGAGGCGTCAGCCGAGTGCGAAAATTCTCCGAGTGTGAGAAAATCACTTTCACACGAGTAATGTACACAATTTTTCCTACGACCATACAAAATAATCAAAAAGAGTTTGATTTGTTTTTGATAGTTTGTAGGTATCACTATTGTGTTACACAAATTTTTTCAACACTAGGGTTGAAAAATTTATTTCAACTCTAGAGTTGAAAAATAAAAACAATGTCCACTTACCTAGATTTAAATAAAAAGAATAACTTTTTCTTCTATTTGCTTACGCACATCATACCTACTATCTATGTACAGTGAATAAATTCCGTTTCTAATTTTTTAGCTGCTTGCATTCTTTAAATAAAACAATAATATACCTAAATATACATACAAAAATAGGGTTAAAATTCGTCCGGATTTTTCCGGACATGTCCGGAATTTAGGGGCGTCCGGACTGCGTCCGGCCGGAAAAGCATACCGGGTCCGGAATTTAGCCGGTCACGGCCGTGAAAGCATATTAATAGGCCAAGCACTACTCGGGTCTACCATTTTGCCGGCCGCAGGAACATAATAGTATGCCATGCATACAGTTTTCTGGAAGTAATGTGAATCCCCGAACGCAGTTAGGCGATCGCATGTTCTGATTGCTGCGGAGTGCGGTGAAATTCAGAAAACGAGTCGAAAAACTTGAGTACGAACGTTTTATCCGTTGTTCTTTAAAAAGATGTAAAAGGAAAGGCTAAGTATACCTAGGTTACATATAGGTAGTATTATTTTTATTGTTTCTTGATAAATAAATTGTGTTTGAATTTGAATTTGAATTTGAATTTAGTATATGATGTCATTATTTGTATAATATATGGTAAAAAATTACAATAAAATTTATATAAAAAAATAAATTTCGTTTTTCATTTGCTGCGCCTCCAAAGAAAAATATCCGGACTTTGTCCAGAATTTCGGGCCTGTTTGTCCTGAAAAATATTGTAGATAGATGGTAACCCTATACAAAAACAACAAAACACAAAACTAAAACATAACCTCAACATTATAGAAATATAGAGATGGAGTTAAATATCGATAGCTTGTTACTTTATAAAAGTTCTATCTATATTCGATTTGTTTTGAATATTGCTAAAATAAATTTACTTTCTTAAAGCATATTGACTTGTCCCATATCCTTAAAGATTGTATGGATATTTTTATCCGAAATAAAAAAGGATTTTTTTAAATTGCAGTAATGCCCTAGTGTTCTTTACCCCCCCCCCCCCCCCCCAGCACCCCAATTCGCTCCACGGGTCCCCTAAGTTTGTCATTTTTAATAAATAGTTTTGTTGTCAAATTGACATCTGTTTAAATTAGATATAGTGTGCTTTGTATTTCCACATTCCACACTCGTGTTGAAATATTTTTTTTCAACACGCGTGTGATATTTAGCACTTTCCAGCCAAGTTAACCGTGCTGTTATTGTCATTTCTTCATGTCTTCTTAGATTTGATAATGCTTTATTTCAGAAACATTTTCTTTAAAGTAGATCATATTTAATTTGTTCGCATGTGATGCAAAGTTCATTTATTTTTGACCGTGTATAAGGTGACTTCATAAAATAAGTATTTTTGAAAACGTACTTTGTGTTTGAAAGTATTACACCTTAATATTAGGACAAAAAAGAACACAGTGTCATCAGTAAAGTGGAAAATAAATTTTAGTGGTGGGTAAAAAATCAAAATTATCTTATGCAGCTGAAATTTTGCATGTGGGCTAGAAACTGCATTTAAAAAAACTTTTCTTAATAACTTTTTTCGATATTTTCAAAAATAACTCCTCGTTTGAATTATCTTTTGGAAAAAATTAAAATTTGACAGATAGGTAATGCGAATCACGTGACTACTTTTTTTTTTAAATTTTCATCTCGATCGAAGCAGAACTTAATGAGCTATTAATAGAAAAAAAATCCTATATGATGTGGACTTAACTGGTCACACTGTATAAGTATGCATTTTTTGCATATTTTGTCAATTTTATAATAAAATGCATATTTTTTATAAATTATTATTTTAAGAGCTTATTATTATATTTTCGGCTTTATCAAAAAATTTAAAACGTTAAAGGTTTAATGTCCAGTTCAGTACTTATTTCAGGGATTTTCCAATCTGTTGATTATATTAATTATATTTACGTTTTGGGTATACACAAGGTATTGTTTGGGGGTTTCCGGGGTTTGCAGGTATATTGTTAGGGATTGTTTATTGTCGCTTAATAATGCGTTATTATTACCTGCTTAACAACCTGTATTTATATCAATTTCTAATACACACTTCTGTTTTAGTTCGTCGAAAGATTTCAGTATTTTCAGTGTGAATAGTAATTTTAATTTTGTGTTCAGGTGGCGAAAACGTCGTGGATTAAAAATTTCCCAGAGTTAGAGTCTAGTGGAAAAGAAGTCTTCTGTAAAGCTTGTACAAAAATTATTGTTTGTGAAAAGATTCCAAATCGATCAACATTTGAACACACCGCTGCATTAGTCAAAGTTGCAAAAAATTGAAATCTGAGTCACTTCAGCTGAGTGCAACAAACGCATTTCAAAATGTTGCAGTAAAAAAGTTGCAGTATTGTCCGATTACATTAGTAGATGTTGAAAGAAGCTTCTATTTGTATAAAAATACTGTTACTAATAGAAGACAATCTTTTTTAGTTAAAAATTAAAAAAAATATTTAATAATAAATGCTTTTTATACAATTTTAGGTTAAAAAATTGTTCACTTTTATTTTTTTTTGGTTTTTTCATTTTCTTAAAAATAAACATCTTTTTTAGAACCCAATGTGTTTCTTTACCTCATTTTACTATAATAAATTAAGATATATGTATCAGTATGCATATTTGGTAAAAAAAAGCCTTTTCCAGTGAAACCCTAAGCCAAACCAAAACATTTAAAATAGTTAAAATCTAATGAATCTCAAGCAAAACCAAACTGTCTGAATAACTAAAATCCAAGCCGTGATTAGCTTACCAAAGACTAACATGAGCCACAATTATTAAATTGTATAATGCTTCGATGAGACCATCTCTGAACTATGTGACTTAACTTTCACTAACCATACTGAAAAAGTGCAGATGGACTTTTTAAGATTTCTATATGTATGTCTGAAAAATATTTTCATACAGGGCAACGTTGGATCGTTTTCATTTTACAACCTTATTACATAAAGGGAACAAAATACCTGTCATGTTCATATACATATATATTGTCAATCATACCAAATATTATGGTCTGATTATTGTAGTATATACAGGGTGGCCCTTTAGTGTGGCAAAGTACAATAGCTCCGTTACTATTTCAAATACATTAAAAATATTAATACAAAAGTTGAAGGGCAGTAAGTGACTTATAACGTAAAATTATTTTTAACTCTATAGGGTGGCTCAAAAAAGTGGAACAATAAAAAATGTACTTTTTTCAAATGGAACACCCTGTATATTTTTTCATTTTTAAATTCCACATAAAATTATAATTATTTTTTATTAAATACATTATTAGTCTATACTTTATAGTTTCCGAGATATTGACTCTTGAAAAGTGACATTTTTGAACTTTGACAGCTTCTAGCTTTCTAACAGTACGTCTTAGAGCAAAACGGCTTACATGTCCCTATCTTTAATTTTTATTATCTTCCCAAAAAAATCAACTTCCGGTTAAACCGGATGTTACTCGAAAGCAGGAAATATAGTTGTTCCGGTTTAACTGGAAGTTGATTTTTTTGGGAAGATAATAAAAATTGAAGATAGGGACATGTAAGCCGTTTTGCTCTAAGACGTACTGTTAGAAAGTTAGAAGCTGTCAAAGTTCAAAAATGTCACTTTTCAAGAGTCAATATCTCGGAAACTATAAAGTATAGACTAATAATGTATTTAATAAAAAATAATTATAATTCTATGTAGAATTTCAAAATGAAAAAATATACAAGGTGTTCCATTTGAAAAAAGTACATTTTTTCTTGTTCCGCTTTTTTGAGTCACCCTATAGAGTTAAAAATAATTTTACGTTATAAGTCACTTACTGCCCTTCAACTTTTGTATTAATATTTTTAATGTATTTGAAATAGTAACGGAGCTATTGTACTTTGCCACACTAAAGGGCCACCCTGTATATAGTGTGTTTTAAGAATAATTTGGGCGCGTTTTTTTGTACAAAAACTCACAGAAACAATGAAAACTATTTTGATAACTGATTAGTATTAAATGTTAGTGCTGAAGACTGGAGATATTACTACCTATTGCCTACACTACTTCTTATGCCACTAAACCTTACCTGACAGGTATCTTTCAGATCCTTAGAATGTCCCGCACAAATCATAGTTTCGTCAATAATTCCCTCTTGCAGTTTATTAGTACCATATTGCTGCTTATAGGTCTTATTGCACCTTGGTTGATCATACAACTCTAAAATAACCCTTAGCAGGACACTGCTTTCTGCTCCTGCAAAGTCCGTTTTACCCCATCCACAAGCAATTACTTTGGACCAAGGCGAAGACTTGTTGGTGTATATGCAAGCAGGGCGTACAAATGTGTTTAATGTTACCGGCTGGCTGAGTTTTACTAGGCCAATATCGTGGTAATGAGAAGGTTCTTCATGATCAGGATGTGGTATAATTTTTTCAATGTCGACTTGTTGCAAATGATCATGTCTTTCTAGGTCGACTATACCCATTCTAGCGTATTTAGCATCACCTCTAAAAGATTAAAATTAATTTTAAAATATTGGGCATCATCGGTCGACTGCAAATTTATCTTGTGATTCATTTACGAAGGTCGACTAAGTACTAGAGTTCAGAAATTAGAACAATACGCTCATTGAAAGACAAAGTCAAAAACATACATTCGGTTGGAATTGAGAACGTCCTATTTTATTGTCTGTTAAAAATTCCTAAATCCAAAAATTCCAGTAAAATACGATATGCGGCAACACCACGACTTCACATCAGTGAATTTGAGACATCTGTTGCCAAGGCGCTGCATTTATAACTATAGATTTACGATCAACTCCACAATGGCGGCCAAACCGTCTCCAATACAGTCTAAAACAGGGTTGTCAAGTTTTCTCGAAGATCCGCTATTCTTATAGTTTTTCAATGCAGTTATATAGTTTTAAATATTAGTATTCTAAAGATGACGCTCTTATATATGCGTGCGCTGATTTTCCAGAAGAAAAATGAAACAGCATTTTTAATGTTTGAGTGGTATGTTCGTATGAGAAGGGCGGTGCAAAAAAACATACTTTGCAAATTAGTAGATTAATGTGGACGCCATCTTTTATGATTTCATTTTCTTCTAGTAGTTAATAATAATCTTTGATAATCTTTAATCATTATATCACAAAAAAACTTAAAGTATGGACATATGTATAGTTAGAACCAGTCTTTTCTCACCCAGGTTATAAATCTCTTAAAGCACCTTTTTAACTTCTGCAGTGATAAATAATAATATATAATTCACCCTAGAGCCTCTAGGGTTCTCACTAAAAGAAATTATTAACTAATAGCAAAAAAGCCCGGCCGGCTCCCGAAAAGCCCGGTCGGCCCGAAAAACCCAGTTGCCCGGAAAGGTAAATGAACAAATTTACCTTAACGCTTATGACATCTAAACAATAGACTAAATATCACAAGTTTTTTAAGTGACGTTTAATCTATTGTATAACTGGTAAAGTGACATACCATAACATGAAACGTGAAGCCTAAACTATCAGAATCTACTTCTGTCTTCGGCCTATCAGCTGTTGCGTATTACCTACGTATAAAATGTAAAAAGCCCGATCGGCCCGAAGAGCCCGGTAGGCCCAAATTTTTTTATTAAGGCCTGACATCCCGAACCTTTATTGAATAAATGGCCGACCCGACCCGAACCCGAGAGTTGGGACAGATTGCGTAGATGCCCGAGATGACAACCTGGCCCGTGCAGGGCTCCAATTCACCCTAAAAAAAAGACATGGGTAGATGTAAATTAAGGAATAAGAAGCATTTCCTCTAATACTTCTGATGTAAACTTACAGAGATCGATCTGACAAACAATGAGCCGCAGTTAAAACATATTGGTCACTTATGAGACTACCGCCACAAGTCCACTTCAGGCCGTCACTGGCATCATACCCAAACTGTACCTAAAAAAATATTTTAATATATCATTTATTACATTATTCAAATCTCAATACCGTGCGAGCAAAAATTATTTGCATCAAAGAGGGCTTGGATTAAAAAACGTGGGGTTTGGTTTAGATCACAATGATATGGGGACGATATATCTAACCAAATCTAGGTTAAAATTTTGTCAAATTCATATTATGACATGATATGCCAGACTAATGAGTAATAAAATAAGTAGACAAATACAAATTTATTTTTGTTGTTTACAAAATTAACAAAGTAAGAATATACAGAAAGAAAAATAATACTTGCACTTTTTATAAGGAAATAAATTTAGCTGAGTCTTAAGAATACCTAGTCCTGCATGTTCCATAAGATCTTCCCACTTCTTGGGACAGGCGTCTTTATACAATTTGTTGGCGTATCTGCATTATTTCACGAACGTTAGCAAGAAGTTATTCTGTTCTTACAGATGGTCTTTCTGTTCCTTTTTTGCGTTGTATGGAACCTGTTTCCCTAAACACAGTCACGGTTTTTTTCAGGCAATGATAAAAATCCCAAGCAATAAAAACAACGTTAGGAAAATGTTCGTGAAAATCGTCCATGCACAAACCCGGATTGTATTGACACTCACCATTTACTCTAACCCCGTTTCGAAAATATGCTTCAGCCATGAATGTTTTGTGCTGTTCTGTAAAGCACATTGTGTGAATTGTTCAAGAAATTGAAAAAATTAGCGATGAATCAAATTACTTGTAACGACTGTCAAAGATGACGGAATAACTGATTGATTGTTAATTCAGGTAGTTACTGACACCGAACAAGTATTAAGCTCTACGGCTAAGCATTACGTCCATAGATGCAAGGCCCCTTTTGATGCAAATAATTTTTGCTCGCACGGTAGAAGCCGGCCATAATCTTGAATTTAGACAGATTTTTTAATCCTGATCAACTTTTCTCAATAACGTTTTTTCGTACAAACACCACTTATGTAACCTAATACTTGTCATAACATAATAACGGTAACTGATCAAGAGAGATTTTTTTTTAAATGTTACATTATGTGGTCTAATTAGTGACTCTTTGTTTGAAAAGAATTATTCAACGGAAAAAACACACGGAGTCATTTGAATATCATAGAAACTCGGGATAACCCATAAAGAAAGAAGTATTTAATTTGGTAAATTTACTTTTCCAAGATACTAAGTATTTTAATGAAATATTTACTTTATTCCTGTAGTAATAACCCATAATATTGAAAGGAAAAAATTCAATGGCTAAGTGCATATTATATGCTTCATAAGTAATATGTATTATCACAAGCAAAATACTGTAATTTATTTTCATTCAATTACGTAAATAGGTATGTGTTAAAGGTTTTCGATATTAACATTTATTCTTAAAAAAAAATAATTATTTTAATTTGTGGAAATTATTTTAATACATAATTTGATAATTTAACCTGTCTCACGCATAGTATTGTTTATAGTTTTATGTATTTAGACTTTTGGTAGTTGTAATTGGAGACACACTAAATTCGTTTATTTTTTATTGGCATCAAATATTTATTTTTTAAAATTTTATTTTTGAACTAATCCCCAAAGTGGCCCAAAGTATTAAAAATTCTTTTTTGTTACCTAAACAGGGTGTCCCATAACTAAGGATCCCTACAGCAAAATCGAAAAAAACATTGATGCTTAATTTCTTATGATAAAATATCCACGGTGATACGATTAATCGATTATTCGAAAAAATAATTATTTTACGATTTTTTGATTAATTGATTATTAATCAATTGACCAAAAAACTATTTTTCGATTATTCGAAAATATAGGTATGTTTTTGGATGATTGAAGCTCTAGTTACTTATTATAGCTGTAAGTCTCTATATATTTATTAGCAACTCTTTTACCCTGAAAATCGGTTTAAAAAATATTATAGCATAATAAGTACCTATTGCAAGACAATCAACGAAATAATTTGACCAAAGTTTCAATCTGTGCGCCTTTCATAAAATTAATATTCTTAACGATCTAATATTTGAATCGACTTTTTGATTTATTTTGATTAAATCAATCGATTATTTTCGATTAATGGATTATTTTTGATTTTCGATTATTTTCGATTAATCGATTATTTTTGATAAATCGATTATTTTCGATTAATCGATTAATAGAAAATAATCGATTATTTCAAATAATCGAAAATCGATTATCTTTTTCGGTAATCGCACAGCCCTAGATACAGGGTGATCCAAGTAAAAAATTATTTTAGAAAATTGGCGATGATTTAAAAATAGTTTAGCGGATATGAATCAAATTTGGTTTAAAATGTTTTTGATACTTCCTAGAAGACGCTCGATATTTCAATAAGTTTTTGAGATAATTTCGTTTAAATGCTTTAAAAATTGCTTTAAAAAATTAAATTTTTAAATGACAAAAAACATTTAAAAAAATAACCTTTTTAACGAAACATTATTTATTGAAAATTAACCATGAATATTTGATCGTAGGAAATTCAGCATAAATGGCGTATTGTCAAGTCTCCCAAGTAGCATTTTTAGACACAGTACGGTAAATGAGTCTAAACTATTGTTTCTGTTTCCGACACAAATTGGAAATTGTTGGCAACATGTATGGAAATATTTTCGAAACGTATACATTTTAAATGGCGCATTAGCACGTGTTTCCAAGTGGTTGGTACGGGCTGTGACTTTCGCTGTTTCGACGCAAAATCGAAACTTTTATCGAAAATGTTTCGAAAATTTTTCAGAAATGTTTGGAACATGTTTCCATAAATGTGTCGATTGAGAGTTCATTTTACAAAGAGGGCGCTGAGTGTTGGAATTGTAAATGGTCAAAATGGAAACATTATTGAAACAAATAATTAGATATATAATATCTTTCTCTCTGCAGGTTGTAAAATAAAAGAAAGTAAACAATATGATGACAGCATAATTTCGCCATAATGAATTTGTCACCAGAGTATTTTCTATAAGTGATACATTTTTTTCGTATGGTTTATTGCAGAGGAGATCCAAAAATCGTTAACGAAATAAATTTTATCGTGCAATTTAGTAATTTAGCTTTATATTCTTAAGACGCTCCCGGTATATTGACATTTACACACAAAATAAATACTTTTTCAAAAAATAAAATCTTAAATATTTTTAAAATTTGACTTAATTCTTCTTTCAATTGATTAAGCTAGCAAAATGGAACTAATGTAAACACATTTCAAATGACGCAGGAAGTTAATTAAAGTCCATTTTAATAATATAAAAATGAATTTGTCAAAATGGCCGCCAGAAAGCGAGATTTATTCTGGTCTAAAATGGAGTCGACACACAATTTCTAGTATTTGGTTTCTATAATGTTTTGATAATCATGTAGCTATAATTCATAGAAAATGTGTCGAAACATGAAGAATGTTTCGATATTGTACCGAAACCATGCGAAACAAACGTCGCTAAAGTAAAAAATGCACAGTCCCGTCAAGAGGAAGGTTAAGCTTAGAAGCATAAAACTTCTGTATACCGTCACGGTATACACTACCACTTTACACTTTCTGTGTCTGTGTCATATAACCTACAAAATTGGTTTGTACTTTGTTGAACGTTTAATAAAACTTACTTATAACTTATTCCTAAGTAATAATCTAAAACATGTACTCAATTGTCGAGACAAAGGAAAATAGTAGGTTGGTAACAAAACAAAAATGTACAATTTATAGGTTATGATCGTTATAATCGAGGTTATAATAATTATCCGGGTGCGGTAGTGTAAAGGTTTCTGGCAGTTTCGAAAATTATTTTCTGCGCAAGTTTCGTAATTAAATGGATATCACTGTTTGGTAAATATTTCAAAGCAGAAGAATACCAATTTGTTTAGAATCACTTAATTCGAAAATGTGTCGCTACAATTTGGGAGCACATGTGTCTAAACACAATTTCATAATATTATATAAAAATGTTTCGAAAAATTTTCTTTTGTGCGTTTCCTAAATGTATCGACACTGTAGTTTGGAAAGTATTTCGAAACTAACCTAATCGTTTCTAGTAACTAAATTCGAAAATGTGTCGCAAAAGTTTCGAAACACATGTGTCTCCACACAATCTAAATAATTTTAATCGAAAATGTTTCGAAACGTTTCTCAGCAAAGAATTTGTGTCCAATTTGTGTCTATAATTGCTACTTGGGCTACTATCTCTGGTTGGTGTATGGCCTCTTAGTTATGCGACACTCTGTATAATATGCTTTTTCATTAAATTATACTTATTAAAATACATTTTAATGAGGGTGACAGTAATTTTACGCACCACCAACGATTCTCTTTTTTGTTAATACTAACAGCAACATACTTTCGTCTATCTCCTGATGAGCGTTTATACGCTCGAAACATGTAGAGAGAAGAATAATTTCTTAATCTAGTAAAGAACCCCGCACTTCTCTTATGGAAAATGGACCTCGGTTAAATTTTCTAAATTTTTAGTATGTTGTAGAGAATGTCATTCTAATCAAAAGTGTTCATGGCCACAACAATATCTGCCGACCAGTTTTTGAGATACAGGGTGTAAGTAATACTGTAGATGACATTAGCTTGGAGCAAGCTATCAGAATTTATATTATTTATATTTAAACAGGGTAACTCAAAAAAGTTAATATTTTTTTATTAGTTTTAAAAGAAATTTTGTACATATTTCCTTATGTACTACTTGTCGCTTATCGTGTGCTTCCAAATATATATAATTATCAAGGTTATACAGGGTGTTTCCGACGATAAGCGATAGAAAAATAATATAAAAATGCATGTATTTATAAATCACCCGGTATATTAAAAATGGATCTATTAAGTTTCGCTATTTTTTAATCTTTTTTGCTTGAAGTATCCCTCTTACAAGTTTGCTATTGATTTCCCTTTTCCTATTACTATTTCTGGAGATATACAGCGTCGAACAGACTCAAAACTCAAATAAAATAACATTTTTTTTTGAATTCAATAAAATTTGTTATGTAAGTTCATTTTATGGTAAAAAATAAATATATTTAATGCTATACAGGGTGTTTCGAAAAATTAGGGGCCTACCTTTCATTTTTGGATAAAATAATTTGGATATAGGTAATAAATTGTTCATAGTTTTTATATATATTTCTTATTTGCAATACAGTGTTAAAATACCCTAATTATTCGAAACACCCTGTTTAGCATTAAATATAATTATTTTTAACCATAAAATGAACTTACATAACAAATTTTTTTGAAATAAAAAAAAAATTGATATTTTATTTGCTTATTTTTTGAGTTTTGAGTCTGTTCGACCCTGTATATCTCCAGAACTATAGTCATAGGAAAAGGGAAATCAATAGCAAACACGTAAGTAAGACACTTCGAGCAAAAAATATTAAAAAATAACGAAACTTACCCGATCCATTTTTAATATACCGGGTGATTTATAAATACATGCATTTTTATATTATTTTTCTATCGCTTATTATCGGAAACACCCTGTATAACCTTGATAATTATATGTATTTGGAAGCATACGATAAGCGACAAGTAGTTCATAAAGAAATATGTACAAAATTTCTTTCAAAACTAATAAAAAAAATAATAACTTTTTTGAGTTACCCTGTATAAATATAAATAATATAAATTCTCATAGCTTGCTCCTAGCTAACGTCATCTACAATATTACTTTGTTAACATTTAATTTAATGCCGAAAGTACAATGATTTTAAAAAAATATTAAATAATTTTCGTCACTCACCCGGTATATAATAAAATTTTTTAAACTATTTTTATAGTATTCTATCCTATCTACGACAGGGCCATCAAAAATTTAGAAAAACAAAACGAAATAATAATATAAACCACGAAAATATAATGTATTGAGAATTCATATTTTGCAACTAGGACACCCTGTCACCCCATCAGAATGGCATTCCCTACAACATACTAAAAATTTAGAAAATTTAACCGAGGGCCATTTTCCATAAGAGAAGTTTCTTTGTAAAGAAAGATTGCTTTTCTATTTGTTCAAATTAACAGTTTTATTCGCTAAAACGTACCATATGAGGAAATTCTCTTCTGCTTGCGGGATCCCCACCCACCACCAGCTCTTGTTTGTTAAAAGGACATTCGTTCCTTCTTATGTCAGCTGCTCCAATGAGAAGGGTTGGATTTAACTCTACGGTCCAGACGTACTTTGCGTACTCACGACATTCTAAAAATAAATTATTTTTTTATTAAAATTCACAAAATTATGTTTGGCAGCACCAATGATGACTTATAGATATATGAATCAATAACAAATGAAGCTATTGAAGTAAGGGTAGAAAAAAAGTCCTGTCGTCCTTTTTAAAAATTTAATATCCTACGCGTTTCGGCCTAAATGGCCATCATCAGGGCGTTAGAACTAAAGGTCTGTCACAAATGACATAAAAGAAACGCCCTATATGGGTCATTCTATTTAAACCGGGATATTCATGGTCCCCGTTAAATATCCCAATAATCCGAAACAATTTCTGTAAACAAAGTGTAGTAACAATAGGTACTTTTTGAGGTCTTTATATTTCTAAATCATAGAGTTCATAATTTTTTTTAAATACTTTAGTATTTCAGCTTCAAACCGTAAATTTCTCAGCTCCGTGGCATGTCCCCCGCCATTATTTACGTGCTTTATTGTGAAATGCTGTATAATTCGAACCAACTTTGTCAATATTTTTTGATCAACTTAACACCAAAGGTAAGATCAATACTCATACAAGGAATTTTTAAAAACAATATTAAAACAGCGTTATTATTTTACTAAAACTCGATGTCCCCCATATATTTCTTAGCTCCGTGAATATGATTTCTATCTTCTATGAAATCCGATAGATGACACTGCGGCACTATATCGTACGAGTTTGGAGATTCAGCCGACATTTGGTTCTAGCCAGGCGCAGTATGGCAACCCAGAAGTAAGAGATCCGCCCCTAATGATGAGGCCATGATGACGTTGTTTCATTCATTTCCGTTTAGGGATGTCCACAGAAAATGCATCAAAAATTTTTTTTTAATAATATTAGAATTACAAAACAAATCACAAATCTAATTATTCTAAGCTCAAACCTTAAATAAAACCAAAGGTAAAAGGTATAATCAAGATCGAGGGGCAACGGCAAAATAATTATTTTAAGAATAAAATTATATAAAGCTTAATACATCGATGCATGGCCATATTTCAAATGGCCTCGATGCATTGCTTGAAAACGATGTATCGCATTGAAAATATCGATGTGTTCGCATACCGAACATCCCTATTTCCGTTTAGTGTTTCTTTGACAGCGGTTTAAATTTTTTTTAGTATGTATAATAGTTTCTGTCTTTTTAGTGTTTTGTGATAGTTTCTGAATGCTAATTAAGATGAGTCGCAAGTGCCAAGTATGCAAAAATTCGCAAAATAATAATTCTGCAGTTACTTTTCATGGGTGAGTAAATAGAAAGTTTGGTTATTTGTAGTTTGGTTTCTTAGCAAGGTAACATTCAACGGTAACTCCGGGGTAACCCTTACTACCAACCCCACCCAGCTCTTTCCCAACAAACAATTGAGGCGTTCAGAACCAGAGTGGCTTAACCCCAAAAAGGTATATTCGAGAAAAAGCGGTTTAAAGTTTTAGACTATTTTCGAGTATTGAATAGAATACTAGAAAAACTTCAAATTACCGTATTTTGGATTTTAATAGGCTGTGAGGGGACCTGGTTTATGATGTACACTAATAAAAATAAAAAAATTGCAAAGGTTAAGAAAAAAATGTGGGTTGGGCCACTCTGGCATTACTGTTATACTTATAAGTATAAAAATAAAAGTATATATTATTATTCAAAACATTTTTTATGCCTTGGAAAACTAAACAAAACTTATAACTAAAAAAAATATATTTTTTATTCACTCAACGTCTTCTACGATCTGCACATTGTCGGATATATCCAGAAGATCTTTTGCATCAGCCGACGTTTTTTTAAATTTTGGTAAAAATCGTGATAAATGGGAGGTATTTGGATACAGGGTTTCTAGTTTCAGTATATTCTGTGTCCTCCTCTTAGAAATAGAGACTTCAAAAAATTCAACAATATCATTATTTGAATATTTGTAGCGTATTACATATGGGTCAGTTTTACGATATTGTAACCATTGAAACTTTAACCACTCTACCTTATCTCCAGTAAGGGATACAGCTGATGCCTAAGCGACCTAACCCACAGACAAGAAATTACTTGTTTTAAAACCTAGTACCATAGTGGCCTAACCCACAGTTGGGCCAGTATGGCGCAAAAGTTTAACTCGTTTCAACGAATGCTAAAACGAATTAGTGCCGCCATCTGTGAACGAGAAGCAAAAGGTGGCTTGGGCTCCTTTAGCACTGGAAATATACTATTATTTAGGGTTGCTTCCGAGGCCTAACTCAAATCAACCTTTTTGTGGGTTAGGCCACTCTGGTTCTGAGCGCCTCAATTATAGCCTAAAAAACGTTACTTTTACCTAAGTTTTTTACAGGCCGCTTTACATAGTCAGAAGTTAGTAATTTATACCACTTTATCACCTAGCGGGGAATAAAACCAAGGTAATAAGCTGTTAAAAAACACCAGTCATTAGGAGAATCGGCCATTCGAGATTGCATCCCGAAATGGGCAGGTAGTAATTTTAACACATAAGTTGCATCCCGGGAACAACGAAATTGCATCCCGAAGGTGAATTTTATAAATAAGATTAGATTCAGCTAAATATTGACAGTGTTGTCGAACCGTTTTCTTTAGAAGATTGTATGTCTAGAAATTGTCGATAAGGAAAATCCAACTTGGACTTGACATGCTCTCCAATCGGTTCTAAAAGGTGTATTGGCAACCGGTTTGGTCGTTGTTACCCAGAGCATTTTTTTTAGTTACTTTTTCAATCAATATTTTTTAACTGAACTTGACATACGTACTCTCCAATCGGTTCTAAAAGGTGTATTGGTAACCGGTTTGTTCGTTGTTACCCAGAGCATTTTTTTTAAGTTACTTTTTCAACCAATATTTTTTAACTGAACTTGACATACGTACTCTCCAATCGGTTCTAAAAGGTGTATTGGTAACCGGTTTGTTCGTTGTTACCCAGAGCATTTTTTTTTGTTACTTTTTCAACCAATATTTTTTTAACTGAACTTGACATACTCTGCAATCGGTTCTAAAAGGTGTATTGGTAACCGGTTTGTTCGTTGTTAACCAGAGCATTTTTTTAATTTACTTTTCTCAATCAATATTTTTTTAACTGAACTGGCTCAAAAAAAGTCAAATCCTTTAGGAATTTTCTATCAATTTATATTTTATACTAAGTCTGTATATTACAGTCTTATTAGATAAATTATTTAAAAGAACTAAATTGTCGTGATAAACTTTCTATAGGGGTTTGGCAACATTGCACTGATTTTATATGGTATAATGACCACTCGACTACAGGTGACTCATTTCTGTTTGGGATGCAATTTCGTTGTGACCTTTTCTAGTCTAGGTAACAACACCTTTTTCGGGATGCAACTTCGAATGGGCCAGGAGAATTGGGCTTCATAGACAACGCCAAGTAGTCTTCTTCCTGGTAGTAAAGAGGTGTTTTTACCTGTATTTAACCTTAATGGGCCTGTTATGGGCTATAAAGTTAATAGAAAATCATAGCCACAATTTTAGAAAAATGTGAAAACAGTATGTTGTTTTTATTTTTATCAAAGCGCAGAAAGCATGAGTTTTCTTAAATCAGAACATGTCATGTCAGCCGCTATTGATTTTTAAAATGGAGTGGTAGTAAAGTATGTTTCACAATAAATGGTTGAATCCGTTTAACTACCTGGGACGTTTTGCAAGAGCCCGGCGGCCGAGCTCTTGCAAAACGTCCCAGGTAGTTAAACGGAGTCAACCATTTATTGTGAAACATACTTTACATAGATAGGTACTTATAAAATCATTATTGCATCTATGTGAGGTGAAAAATTAGGTGCGCCTAAAAAAAATTCTAATGGATTCGATCGATGGATTGAAAGCCTTCTGAGCTAATATCAACTAACGACTTCTGCAGAAGTTGCAGAGATGAAGAAGAGGAGGAAAGTATTCAGCATTTCTTGTGTGAATGCCCCGGCCTCGCGAGAAGAAGATTCAATGCCCTGGGCGAACCATTCTTTAATGATCTGGAGGAAGTGAGGAGCCTGCAACTGGGCCGACTCACTAAGTTAACAGCAGTAGCTGGTTTGAATGAGCTGTCAAGATTTTACTACAGTCTACGTCGCGTTCAGTGTTGCCAGAGTAACAAAGCAAAAAGTCGCCATCTATCAGTATGAAAAGTCGCCACTTTGTCGCCACAGCTTTTTTGAGATATTGGGGTTAGAAAACTGTCAATACATACTAAATAAAAAAAAATGTTTTTGTGAAACAAGCTAAATAAACTTTATGATAGGTACATAGTACACAAAGAATAAAAATAAAACAAAAAACTTGAAAATTAAAAAAAAATTATTCTGATTCACTGTCTGAATCTGAACCTGATTTAGTTTTTTCCTGTTTATTTTTATATTCGGTTAAAGTAAAAAATTATTCATTTTTAAAAAGTGTTTGTCGCCGATTTTATAACTGAAACAACAATCTATTTCTTTTCAAGTCCAACTTTGCTCTTTTTATATCACTTAATAATTCAATGCTCATTTAATTTATTTTTTTTTGTCTTCACATCTAGCTTATTTGAAAAAGTCGCCAAAAATAAGCTTTTTATTGAAAATCGCCGCCACACTCTCATTGAGACAAAAAGTCGTCATTTTGGCGACTTGTCGCCCCTAATGGCAACACTGGTCGCGTTAACCATCAGCAAGCTGATGCGGATAGGTCTCGCGGAACATGTGTGGCACCACAACGGTCCTTATAGGACTACGTATCACTGTTTGGACAATACCAGAGGTCTAACCTAACCTAACCTAGGTTAATAAACTGTAACCAATATTTAAACATTTCATTTATCGTAATAATTGGCTCTTATAAATTTAATATTATTAGTTTTATGTATTTAGGTAGATTACGGCACAGTAGGTTGCCAGCTCTTTGTATTTAAAAACAGATTGCATTTTGGCGGCTTTGTACAACGACGCGAATGTAAATTATAATGGCAACCCAGCACTGAACCCGAAACATGGGCAAGCGCACCGCTTGCCACTTAATTGACTTGTAACTATAATATTGCAGCGAAACTCTTGTCTCTTACATATACAATTTACCTTTAGATACGTACTCCTGCGCAAACAAAAGTTACGTCTTATGGGTGAAAAAAGACGTCTGAGCGCATGACTCGCCGGTCAGCTGCCTTCCCTCTGGGCACCTTCGGCCATGCGCACAAACCTCGTGCTATCGGCCTGTCCTACTTTATCGACATGCTCAAAATACACCCCAGAACCCGCTCGGCCGCCATTTTTGTTGTTATTTTACGGATTTCTAGTTTTTGTGTAGTTTAGTGAATTGTGTCTGATTGTGAGAAAATTAATTCTGTCAAAGTAAAGTTGCTGGTTGGTTAATTTTTTGGTTAAAATCTGTAGACCCTGACATTAAGCTTTTAATAAAGCTAGTATTCCACGGGTCAAGTTCTCGGGCAAACACTTTTCAAATTCTTGAACAAGAAATTTAGCTTGAAAATGTTTTACACGTACCCAAGTTTTTGCCACATTGTAAAACTCAATACAAGTTATAGACCAACTAATATTTAACTTGAGGTTAGGCACGCGATAACACCGTAGATTGGTTATATTTGTTTTTATATTCGATTTTATAAGACTAGTTTAATTCACTTGTTCTTGCTTTTCAAACTAAAAACACGACGATGAATAATTTTTAAACAAATTTTAGAAACAAAACCTTAAGAACAATTTTCTATCCTTAAAATATGATAGGTTTGCTACTAAGTACTAAAAATGCCAGAAATCACTACCTTTTTTCCCAACTTGATCAAAAATTGAGAAGAAAGTCCAACTTTTTGGCAAGAATTTAAATTTTATAGCCGGGACCTGTCTATTTTCCCATTCGTCAAACGATAATGTTGCAGTGCGCATGTCTAATAGTGTCTAGCTTTGTTTACATGCGCGTGGCCATAAATTTGCCACTTTCGTGAGTTTTGTTTGCTTATCTAAAGGTAAATTGTCTATGGTCTCTTGTATGTTGTCAGGGTCATTAATAGCCTTTTCATTGGTCTTGTGCCACAACTTTTAAATTATCGCACGTTGAGTCGATGTTTCAATTGTAACAATCATCGATGGAAAAATATTAAATTTTAAGCCCAATAATAGAATTATGACGCTGTGTGTTTGCAAGCCATTATGCTAATAAAGCATTAACCCCCTTACAAAGTTTAAAAGATAATAAATGCGAAGGTAAAAGAACTTAGTCCAGTCCTGTCTCTGTCGCCAACTTCTAACATAAAATAGACCAGACTTTAACAGGGTGTCATAAATGACAAGTGACTTAACCACGATGCGGCGCAGCGTTGCCAGACGTCCCGATTTTGGCGGTACGTCCCGATTTTCAAATCAAAATTAAAAGTCCCGCGCGCGCGGGACAGGCTCAGTCCCGCTTTTTGGGATAATGGCACCAGCTCTTTCAACAGTTTCCAAATAAAGATACCAGGAATATGTTTAAACTAGTGTCTTTCGTAATATTAACTATCCCAACATTAAACTGCTTTCCTGAACGCATTTTTTTCCCGGATGAATTTAAAATGGTCGGATGCCAGAGATAAATGCTCCGTAAATTTAATGAAAGCAGAATTACTCAGTTTAATCTACAGCTATCCTGTAAATAGTTCTTCATCTTTATTAAAGAGAAATAGGAAACTTTAAAAGAAGTTAAATCTTCACAGAAATATCATGAATAAGTAATTCTTATAAATAATTATTCTCTTATTGTAAGTTGCAATTTTTAACACTCACTCCTCAGACTATTGCTTGAAACGCGCGCCATATTTTTCTAATGAATAAAACTTTTTTGATTTTGATTTCTGTTTTTTTTTAATTTTTTTATTCAGAAGACGAATAAGACTCAACTACTTAACGATAGGTTAAATCTGATCTAAAATATCATATTTTTAGTAAAATACATTTTCTATGGCTATTTTTGCTATCTATTGTCACGTAAATGTAATTTGAACTCAAATAATAATAATAATAAGTTTATTTAAAATTTAATAATATAATAAATATTATGTTTATCTTGTCTTCGATAAACTTATTCTTTAATCCCCTGAAGCTGAGCTTGTTAGGGGCAAATCTTATTTTTTGTTTTAGTATGTAAAATCATAAATATGCATTAAAAATCAAGTTTTTTAAAGTAAAAATGTTAATTTATAGTATAAACGCAGCTTTTTTGAAGAAATATATTACCTATAATAGAATTATTAATTTATAATTTTTAAATAAAAAATATCACTAATATAACTTATTCAGAACAATATTAATTAATTAAACCAAATAAAATATATACAAAATACCGATAAATATTTAAAAACTTCTGATTATATACGTTTTTTTACTATGTCCCGTTTTCGACGAAAAAATCCCGCTTTTTTCACTCAAAAAGTTTCAAAATCCCGACTTGGCAAAAAAAATGTGGCAACGCTATTGCGACGTGTTCTTAGATAAATCTGACTTTGACTTACTTTGATTAGAAATCAGTCCAGGTGTTCTCGATTTTGAATATAGAGCAGATGTTGACTCTGTAGGTTTTGGTATCTCAGTATTCTCAGGCGTTGTGACTGAACTTGGTTGATTGGTAGGCTTGAACGTTGTTACAGGTGTTGGTCGCTCGGTAGGCTTGGAGGTTGTTATAGGTGTTGGTCGCTCCGTAGGCTTGGACGTTGTTATAGGTTTTGGTTTTCCCGTTGTTTGAGGTGCTAAACAACACACAACAACTTGTGTACCTTCAAATCCACACTGCTGAGGAAAAACTCCTTTACGAAGATTAGCTATCGCTTCGGGACATTCTCCTATCAATTTACAAATACCGTTGCTGCCATCTTTTCGTCTACATTCTTCACCTACAAACAAGAAGGATACAGCGTATAGAAAAAGTAAGGAATATTTAATAACTTGACATTTTAGATAAAAATCCAGAGAGAATCAAAGTGGTTGTAGATCTTTGCGTTACTTCATTTAATTTGCAGGGCCGGATTTATGATCTGTGGGCCCCTAGGGTAAACCTGTGACCGGGAAAATATTTTTTTTAAATTAACGTACAAAAACCACATTTTCAGCAATTATCCAATTAAAAACTTGAAAATAAACATTTAAAGTTTATTTTTAAATTATAGAAAATTTACGTACGACCTTCCTAAACAATATTTAGAATTTGCTGAATTCATGAGATGATAAAAATGGAATATCTCAACATCATTAAGGTAATATACCTTCATGGTATTCAACATGATTTATTAACATTTCGAGGCGAGATTTTTTCCAAATCTTGCACCATTAACATCTCGCAAGATGTTTTCTCGTCTCGTCTCGCGAAAATCTCGCAATTGCTCGTTCTCGGAATATGACGTCATAAAAAAATTCTGCAAAAGCTCAAAGTACCTACATTCCGGTTTTTATTATTACCATTACCATGTGAGTATTATAATTGCATCTTTCTGAAACGATTTTCAAAAGTGTTTGTAAAGTTAAAATCTGGCAGTTCTGGCACAGTGTTGCTAAAAACTCAACTTACACATGACCAAAATAATAGTACGTATTTTACCTAACAAATACGCATGCGTCACTGAAACCGAAGTCAAAAGAAAACGAACGATGTATGTGCCCATCGCGGTTCACGCAGTTCCTTTAAATTTGAATCATGTTTTTAGGGTTGCATATGTATACAAAAATAGAATTTTAGAATATTTAAAGTAAGATAGACCCTTTTCGACTATTCAAGGCACAAAATGGGCTTTACGGAACAGCACACAACATTCATGGTTGAAGCGTATTTGCGAAACGGGGTTAGAGTAAATGGTGAGTGTCAATACAATCCAGGTTTGTGCATGGACGATTTTCACGAACATTTTCCTAACGTCGTTTTTATTGTTGGGGATTTTTATCATTGCCTGAAAAGAGTCGTGGCTATGTTTAGGAAAACATGTTCTATACAACACAAAAAAGGAGCAGGAAGACCATCTGTAAGAACAGAAGAACTTGTTGCAAACGTTCGTGAAATAATGCAAAATACGCCTATATACAAATTGTATGAGACGCCTGCCCCAAGAAGTGGGAAGATCTTATGAAACATGCAGGACTATTCTTAAGAAGCAGCTAATTTTTTTCCTTATAAAGTGCAAATATTCCAAGAAATACCAGCCGCAGATTTTGAAAGACGCAGGAATTACTCTCAATGGTTTACCCAAAATTTATTGGAAAGAAATGATTTATTAGACCTGACTTTTTTTCGGATGAAGCCTGGTTCCACCTCTCTGGTTATGTGAATTCTCAGCATGCACGCATGTGGAGTAGTGAAAATCCCCATTGCACCCTCAAAAAATTGGTATCTGGTTAGCTGTTTCCCGAAGAAGAATTGTTGGTCCTATTTTTTTCCATGACACAGTTACAGCACAGCGGTATAGAGACAATATTTTGAATCCATTTGTGGAGCAATTACTTGACGACAAACTACGTTTTGGATATTTTCAACAGGACAGTGCAACCGCCCATACAGCCGCCGAAACTATTAACTACTTACGCAATTTTTTCGACGACAGATTGATCAGTTTTCGATCAGACATTGAATTCCCACCTAGATCACCTTGTTTAACGGTTATGGATAACTTCGTTTTTCCTCATTTAAATAACACTATTTTTAAAACACCAGTTGCAAATTTAGAACAATTACAAGAAAGGATTATCCAAGAATTTGGTAACATTTCTCCAGAGATATGCTGGTCAACACTTTTGAAAATATGAAGAGACGTGTGAATTTATGCTTGGAGCATGGCGGTGGCCAATTTTAGCAATTTATGTAATTATTTTTCTTTTTCTTTCTGTATATTCTTACTTTGTTAATTTTGTAAACAACAGAAATACATTTGCATTTGTCTTACTTATTTTATTACTCATTAGTTTGGCATATCATGTCATAATATGAACTTGACAAAATTTTAACCTAGATTTGGTTAGATATATCGTCCCCATATCATTGTGATCTAAACCATACCCTACGTTTTTTGATCCAAGCCCTCTTTGACGCAAATAATTTTTGCTCGCACGGTACAAAGAAAACAAGATATGACATTGCGGACTCTACGCGAGAACCGCGTCAGGTGGTGACCAGAATTTGAATGTGAACTGAATTCACCAACACCCAGTCTAAAGCCCTAGTCCTAGAATCATGAATTTTAAGAATGTATTCTCTTTATAACGTAGGCATCCACTAAAAAGGGATTTGTCGAAAATCAACCCCGAAGGTGGTTGAAACGAGGATTGAAATTTTTATAGGAACTTCTGTATCTCAGAAACTACAACTGGTGGAGATTTAAAAATTGGTTTCCCTAAGTCCCTTTAATAAAATAATAATATAGGTACATGTTTCGTCATTTTTTCGAAATCAGAGACTTAGAGGTTGAAAAATGTAGTGTATTCTATTTTGAGGGGGTACCTATGAATGTCTAGAATAACTACGTGTTTTGATGTTTGGGGAAGTTTTGCCCCTAGGTCAGGGATATAAAAGTTTATATTGGAAACTTACCCCCTTCATTCCTAAGGGATAAAAAGAGATTATATACAAATTTATATCGGAAAAAAATATTTTTTTGGTGGACTTTCTGCACGGACAGAAGTTTTTTCCTTTATCGCTCCCTATACCAATACATTATGTACATTTTCACGTTGCTGTCTTGTTTAAGAAAACAACCGGAAGTGCGTATTTTTAATAATAATATCAAGCTGTCCAGACAAAAGAGACCATGTCGTTCCCTGTTAATTCAAATGCAAGGAGGCAATAAATAAGTAGCCATCTTCACGGCACAGGTCGGATGGACGCCGCTTACTCTTGGACCATTATTAATTTTTTGCTTTTACTTTAATTTCTGACTAGTACTAGTAGTTGAACCATGGCTTTTCTTAAAGAGAGCTCAATCTCAAACCTGAATAGTTACCTTTGTAATGTTTATATAGAGGGTCAAGAACCTTTTTTTATTTCATCGATCGATGTCGATAAAATTATTGACCATTATTGTGTCTATATGTTTACCATCGTACTAAACTCGTCCTTTAAAAACCTGTTTAAAAATGTTTATTCCAGCAGATTTAAATAACATTATTTTCCTGTAAGGTTTTCCCAGTTCGGGTTTGTTCAGTATCGTTTGCTGCTACTTTTTGTTTTGTCGAAACTGTACCGATTTCAAATTTGCAATTCTAAGGTAATAGTTTTACCGTATTCACAGTGGCGTAGCGTGGATGAAGGGGCGGAGGGGGCGGAAACTTCAAAGGCAAGGGAGGTTTTTTTGATGAGAGAGACGGCAAAAGAGGTCGAAATAAAAAAACGCGCCGTGGGCGAAAATTTTTTGGGTGCCACGCCCTTTTTTTAATGAAGTTGCCTGATTTTCAAGTGGAAATAATATAAAATACACAAGACCCTCAAGAAAATCACAAAAAAATTAATCAAGTAAAAAAAAGTGCTTCGTTTTCATGGCTCATTATGGGTCCTGGTGGGGGGGGGGGGGGGGGGGTAATTACCCCTTTATCTACGCCCATGTTGAAAGGGCGCCTCACTGCTAATGTATAATTTCGTTTGTTTAGTAAATTTTGGCCAGAGAAATAAAGTTTGTGATTCGTCATGTCTAAAATGGTCACATGAAAACAGAATATGAACACGGCAAGGGGAATTTTGTTAAAACTCTACAAAGTGTTTTATGCATAATATTACATAATTATTCTCATTGGCGACAATAACACACTTTTAAAAAGATAAAATTTAGTCTCTAGTAAATTAGAGATTTCAAGAAATTTTTAATCAAGTAGTGAAAATAAAATAGAATCTCGAAATAGGTAACAGGTTTATTTTTTTCTTTACTCTTAAAGTTATAAACAAATAATAATAACCTAATTAAAACCTGGAACTGGGAACTACTGGGAGAGTGGGAAGGGGGCGCCGTTTGGGAACTGGCTCAAAGGGCGGGGGGGGCGGTCGCCCCCCCTGGCCCCCTGCACGCTACGCCACTGCGTATTCAAAAGAAACTTATTTTTTTCTCTTCCGCAATCACAGACATTTTTACAACATAAGGACATACCTTAGATATTTAAAGACGCATCATTAAACTGTAATTTTCATGTTTTTAGATCTAACTTTTAGTTTAGAAATATATAGTAATAGAAATATATACCTAGTTACTACCGTGCGAGAAAAAATTATTTGAAGCAAAGAGCTCTTGGATTAAAAAACGTAGTGCTTGGTTTAGATCCCAATAATATGGGGACGATTTATCTAACCAAATCTAGGTTAAAATTTTGTCAAATTCATATTATGATTTTTTTTTTAATTTATTTATTTTACGTCGGCCTTTTTCCGCAACAAGGCCAATCACCGACGCCAGGGAATTTGTCACACACTAATCATATTATGATATGATATGCCAAATTGCCAAACTAATGAGTAATAAAATAAGTAGACAAATACAAATTTATTTTTGTTGTTTACAAAGTTAACAAAGTAATAATATACAGAAAGGAAAGAAAAATAATTACATAAATTGATAAAATTGGCCACCGCTATGCTCCAAGCATAAATTCACACGTCTCTTCATATTTTCGAAAGTGACCGTTGACCAGCATCTCTGGAGAAATGTTACCACATTCCAGGCGCGTGCTGGGCGACCGGTTTACCGGGAGTTTCCCGGTGGGCCCTCCCATAAATTGGGCACAAGGGGCCTCCCACTGGCCGGCGTAACACCCGAGAAGAGGTACCACAATACCAATACCCCCAACTGATTTTCAGTCACCCACTATACCCCCATACCAAATTTTTTTTTTTACTCAGCTCCTGTTCTTTATTTTAAATAAACAACCATAGAAAAGAGGTTAATTTATGACAAAAATATACATTTAAATTATTATTATTATTAGGTTTTAAAATTTTTAAAATACGCGTGTAACATAATTTTGTGATAAATTCGATAATTTTGTCTACATTGGCAACATTGGTCCATAATTTCACATGGAACATCTGGCAACACAGCTGCCTGGGTGCCCGGCACTCACGCCTGTCACGCCACGGCTGTGGTCCACCCCGGTGAAGCTTAAATGGACGATTTCGCAACACAGTAGAAAGAGAAAGAAGAGGGAGAGAGGGGTGTTAGTGTGCCCGCCGGCCATCAGGGCAAATTAGCGCTGTTGTCGCCAGCTGGCCGTGTAACCGGGTTCTGTCGCATATTTTTGACGTATAGAAGAGAAGGACAGTTATATTCTAACCTACTATAACGCTTCCCAAACTGCGCCAGGTGCTAATTGGAACAAACCAGCCAGCCGCCAGCCCGCCATCCATCCATGTCACAACTGTCAATTTTTCTTGTCCACGTTTTTTTCTGAGGAAATTAATTAAGTTTTTTATTATTATTTTAATATACAATTCTATTAGTTTCTATTCTAGAAAACTTCGCCGATGTGTGTAATCTTTCAGTTATTATTCCAGCCTACTATGCAGGTAATTATTTTTTATTATTTATCAAATTGATTTTACACTTCCTTACCTATTTTTTATATAGGAAATGTAAGTTTACAATAAATAAATTAACATGAAATGTTTCACATACATAATAGGTGTTGGTTAACAAGCCAACCTTAACAAAATATCACTGGGCAACCTGCAGATAACTGATGCAACACATTGTGCCCGAGGTAATACCTAACAATCTATCAGTTACGAACAGATAAGTTTAGTCTCTTGAAATGATAATTTTAACATTTTTGTTTTACTGAGTGGATTAAAAATTATAACATAATGGCACAAAGATAATGGTTTGAGCTAACTCGATAAGTAGATACTTGGCCATCGGCCATATTTTACAGAGAAATGTAATGTCTACCCGATACTGTTTCTTTTGTTTCAGGGAACGCTGTAAGAATCACCTGATAGTTTATGGATCTTTTAGTACGTGTCTCAATGCATCCTAGTGCTTGTGTTTATACAGTATTTGTGATAATATTATATGAATTGAGACAATTCCAGTTGAGTGAGACCTGTGAGACGTAACCTAAGGACATTAATTTATTCTAAACAGTTATTTTTTGTTATGGTTGTCAATGCAGTTTTTATTTATAAATAAACGTAGAAAACATTATTTACAATAAAGTGCTTCCATCTTTATTTTCTAAATCTTGGTTAATATAAAAATGTGCATTATTTATTCCATAAAAAAAAACTTTTGTGAGTCTTTTTATTGATTTAATTTGTAATTTAATAATATTTATATTTAATCACAAATTGAATCAATAAAAACTCGTTCAAAAGTTAATAATTGAATTGAAAAGTCCTAAAACCGCTGTTCAAATTTCCCGCCATTCGCCTCTGATGGCCGGCGGGCACACTAACACCCCTCTCTCTCTCTTCTTTCTCCCTCTACTGTGTTGCGATTTTTTAACAAGGAGTTAACATTTCTAACCCTATAAATTTTCTTTGCTGTGGTCTTTGCTAGGTATTCCGTAATCCGTATTGTTAAAATTAAATAAAAAATTATGAAAAGATAAGGGCATGAAAAACGCCAGCTTCGAAAGCAAAGAAAACTACATTGTGCAGCATCTGGTATGGTTAAATTAAGTAATTTGTGGAAAACTAACACAGGAGAGGAAACGAATTTGGATCTAGAAGAAGGTCCATATATCTTGTTTAACATCCATCCAAAACTCCGAGCAAAACACCATTTTCTTTATTTTTTAGTGTTGATTATTTTGTATCAGTTTCTAAAAGACTTTCATAAAACTCTTAGTTTATGAAACGTCTTAATAATTTATATAAATGACAAAAATTTTAAGATGTTGAGGGTAGGCCCTATTTATGTCCAGCACGCGCCTGCGGACGGATTTATTATTTACATACCAAATTTGAAATTTTGTGTTTTTTTTATTGTTAGATTTTTTTTATTTTTATAATATGACAAAAATCACAAGATATGTAAAAAAAAGCTAGAACGTCTTCTGATGGCTATAGGTACATACATACGTCGATTTTAAAAATTTTGATATAAATTATTGACGAAATTCGTTAAAATTTGGGTGTGGTCCAAAAAAAATTTCGTCTGCGGCGCTTTTCTCCTGCAGTGGACTTTACGCCTACCCGCGTCTATACGTCACAAGCCGCCACTGGGGCCCTTTAAGGGAATTATTTCCCGGGCCCTAAAATTGCCCCAGCACGCGCCTGCCACATTCTTGGATAATCCTTTCTTGTAATTGTTCTAAATTTGCAACTGGTCTTTTAAAAATAGTGTTCTTTAAATGAGGAAAAACAAAGTAATCTATAACCGTTAAACAAGGTGATCTAGGTGGGAATTCAATGTCTGATCGAAAACTGATCAATCTGTCGTCAAAAAAATTCCGTAAGTAGTTAATAGTTTTGGCGGCTGTATGGGCGGTCCTGTTGAAAATATCCAAAACGTAGTTCGTCGTCAAGTAATTGCTCCACAAATGGATTCAAAATATTGTCTCTATACCGCTGTGCTGTATCATGGAAAAAAATAGGACCAAAAATTCTTCTTCGGGAAACAGCTAACCAGACACCAATTTTTTGAGGGTGCAATTAATGTAATTATCACTTAGCCCTAGCAGCAGAATTATTACCGATAATTTTTTTTAAGGTCACGAATGGTTTTGTTGACAGAAAATGATTCCGAGTCGAAGACGAGGGAAATTTTCTATCAACAAAAACATGAGTGAAACCGACAAAAAAAATTATCGGGAATTAATTCTGCTGCGTGGAAGATTCGGTAAGAAAATTTCATAAATTGGAGTTTCTTTTAATGTTCCTGAAATTTTAGTAATAATTCTTAGTTACTAACAAGTAAAATCAACTTCTGCTCAATTTCTTTAGCAATCGAACTTGCTGATTCATTACTAAGACGAATCATTTTTTACACAATATTATTGTAACAATAAATATTACGGGTACGACTAAAAAACTGATTGTTACTTGCTGGTTTGTCTTACCTGTCGTTTCGAAATGACTTGACATTTAAATTAAAATTAAGTCGTTGAGTAGTATACCTAAGAAAAATTATCACTTATTAATTTTATTAGGTTAATGGGCTATAGACTATCGCGATAGTCTCCCGTTACTATAAGCAACGTAAACAAAAAGGAGCCTTCTTATTGGTTGAAAATAAATTTATGAATTTTTCATTTATAATCAAAGACTGTTGAAAATCGCTATTTCTGACTGGTTGAGCTAAATACCATTTTTTGAATATCGTAAATTTAATAAATTTAAAAAGCCATTAAAAAGTATATAAAAATTAACGACCTAAGTAAGGTTACTTTAAGTATGTGTGATAATTGGTTTTCGTGGCCTATTGAATGCTCTAGCATTTCGGTAAAAATCATCAAACCTTGTTGTTGTGCTTTAATTTCCAAGAACAGAGTTAAAATATCACCGAGTCGTGAACTAAACGAACCAAGAAGAAATACCTAATTATAATAAGACAAATCACAGAAAACCTATGAAGGATAGGTACATCATGCAAAAGATAAAAGTGAACCATATAGTGTCATATATTTCACCCAAATACTTTTTGGCCACCAATACCACCTGATCTTATTCCTATAGACTTATTCTTATGGGGTTACATTAAATCACTAGTTTAAAAAACATTCCAGACGGCTTCTCTGAAAGAATTGCTTCGTGGAAGTGTTCTAAGAGACATTTTTCGTGGAGAGTTATTGAGGATTTTGAAAGTCGACTTTATTTACGTTTAGAACAAAATGAAAATCATTTTGAGCTCTTAAAATAGTTTAAAAAAGAGCAAAAAAGAAGTATTTGCGTTATTGCAAAAAAAAAAGAGTTTTAGCACTACGATAGTGTTTTAACTTAGGCTTGGAATAATTTTTCATCATTTACATTTTATATTCCAATTTTTCCTGCAAAATTCAAGTTTATAACATTTTCTTAAAAATTTGCATTTTTTATTTAAATCTCATTAGTTTTTTGTATTGCCAAAAAGCATTTTTGATAAGCTCTCCAGAAAGAAATCAGAAATGGAGTAGTGTAATTAAGATTTTAAAATGGATGAGGGTAGTGCTTCAGTGACATGTGAGGGTGGTCCAAAAAATAACTCATTTTTATTCATTTGCCTTTTTTTTATAAAGTTGGTATTTTTCGTTTTTTGATATCTTCTTTAGCGTAGAAAATATAATCCTTATTGTAAGAGAATGTCGCCTTATATACATACGTATTATATTCCACATATATTTAAAATTTATTAATGGAAATACCAACCGAGTAATCCATATTCGAAACAATTAATATAAATACAATATAAAATAAAAACAGAAGCTGCAGAATGTACTAAAGATACCGTGCGAGCAAAAATTATTTGCATCAAAGAGGGCCTTGCATCTAAGGACGTAATGCTTAGCCGTAGAGCTTAATACCTGTTGGGTGTCAGTAACTACCTGAATTAACAATTAATCAGTTATTCCGTCATCTTTGACAGTCGTTACAAGTAATTTGATTCATCGCTAATTTTTCCAATTTCTTGAACAATTCACACAATGGGATTTACGGAACAGCACAAAACATTCATGGTTAAAGCGTATTTTCGAAATGGGGTTAGAGTAAATGGTGAGTAACAATACAATCCGGGTTTGTGCATGGACGATTTTCACCAACATTTTACTAACGTTGCTTTTATTGCTGGGGAATTTTATCATTGCCTGAAAAGAACCGTGGCTGTGTTTAAGGAAACAGGTTCTATACAACACTAATAAGGGGCAGGAATAATATCTGTAAGAACAGAAGAACTTGTTGCTGACGTTCGTGAAATAATGCAAAATACGCCAACAAATTGTATAAGACGCCTGTCCCAAGAAGTGGGAAGATCTTATCGAACATGCAGAACTATTCTTAAGAAGCAGCTAAATTTATTTCTTTATAAAGTGCAAGTATTCCAAGAAATACAAGCCGCAGATTTTAAAAGACGCAGGAATTACTCTTAATGTTTTACCCAAAATTTATTGGAAAGAAATGATTTATTAGACCTGAAATTTTCTTCGGATGAAGCCTGGTTCCAACTCTCCTGTTAAGGCACGTAGCCAGGATTTCTTCTCGGGAGGTGTCAAGCGAGATTGCGCCGCAGGCAAATTTTTTTTGGGTGCCACGCCCTTTTTTGAATCATGGTGCTTGGTTTTCAAGTGGGAAAAAACTGTCACGAAGAAAATTTAATAGTGTAGGAAATGTTTAATGTGTTGGCTATATTGTCGAAATCAGAGCTATGGATATTTCGCATAAGATTCATTTTGTTTTTGTAAGTTTTATAAGTATGGTCTCGAGTTTCGGGGGGGGGGGGGGCCCTCTAGCTACGTGCCTGCTCCTGTTATGTGAATTCTTAGAATACACGCATGTGGAGTAGTAAAAATCCCCATTTATTTGTAGAGTCCACATTGCACCCTCAAAAAATTAGTGCCTGGTTATCTGTTTCCCGAAGAAGAGTAGGTCCTCTTTTTTTCCATGATACAGTTACAGCACAGCGGTATAGAGACAATATTTTGAATCTATTTGTGGAGCAATTACTTGACGACGAACTACGTTTTGGATATTTTCAACAGGACGGTGCGACCGCCCATACAGCCGCCGGCGCCGAAACTATTAACTATTTATGCAATTTTTTCGACGACAGATTGATCAGTTTTCGATCAAGCATTGAATTCCCACCTAGATCACCTTGTTTAACGGTTATTGATTAGGTACTTCGTAAAGAACACTATTTTTAAAACACCAGTTGCAAATTTAGAACAATTACAAGAAAGGATTATCTAAGAATGTGGTAACATTTCTCCAGAGATGCTGGTCCACACTTTCGAAAATATGAAGATAAGTGTGAATTTATGCTTGGAGCATGGCGGTGGCCAATTTCAGCAATTTATGTAATTATTTTTCTTTTTCTTTCTGTATATTTTTACTTTGTTAATTTTGTAAACAACAAAAATAAATTTGTATTTGTCTACTTATTTTATTACTTATTAGTTTGGCATATCATGTCATAATATGAATTTGACAAAATTTTAACCTAGATTTAGTTAGGTATATCGTCCCCATATCATGGTGATCTAAACCAAGCTCTACGTTTTTTAATCCAAGCCCTCTTTGATGCAAATAATTTTTGCTCGCACGGTATTACATATTATTATTTAATGATAAAATCTCATCAAAATTTTATATAGTTAATAAAGAAATCTTTCTTAAAGAGATATTTAACTTTTTAGCTCCAAGTCATGTCCTAACTGCGAATACAACCGAAAAATATAAGCATTTTCAATTTAGTCCTCTAACTATTGTTCTTGTTTTTGACTATAGACAGTATCAGTATCTGCGAATCCCACTTCTATTATTTTTTATATTTATGAGTTGCTTACCTTTATATTGTCCTGCAACAAAACTAATAAATAAAAAAGTCACTATCACAAACGTATTAAATAAAATCATGTCGAACAATGTATCGAAATACCGAGTCCACTCACATTCTGCAGCGTCTTATGTTAAAGTGAAGTTCCCAGTAAACAGTTGTTTATCTGCTAAAATCCTCGGCCCGTGAAAGGTTAACAATAATAACTTATGTATGTAAATAAATCATAATGAGTTGGTAATTTGTTGATTAACTTAATATTATATTAGCAGTAATTAAGATCGCGACGATTTTCCGTATTTGGTGATATAGTTAGGAATCTCGAACCTGATCAGTGTAGTACCTACTAAGGTTTCTCTTTACTTAATCGATTCTGCGCTGTATATAAGTTTATTGGTATTTCCACAATAGGCTACAGTAACAGATCAAACTAACAACTAAAATACCGTGCGAGCAAAAATTATTTGCATCAAAGAGGGCTTGGATTAAGAAACCGGCTTGGTTTAGATCACAAGGATATGGGGATGATATATCTAACCAAATCTAGGTTAAAATTTTGTCAAATTCATATTATGTCATGATATGCCAAACTAATGAGTAATAAAATAAGTAGACAAATACAAATTTATTTTTGTTGTTTACAAAATTAACAAAGTAAGAATATACAGAAAGAAAAAGAAAAATAATTACATAAATTGCTGAAATTGGCCACCGCCATGCTCCAAGCATAAATTCACAGGTCTATTCATATTTTCGAAAGTGTTGAACAGCATCTCTGGAGAAATGTTACCACATTCTTGGATAATCCTTCCTTGTAATTGTTCTAAATTTGCAACTGGTTTTTTAAAAGTAGTGTTTTCCTTAAATGAGGAAAAACGAAGTAATACATAACCGTTAAACAAGGTGATCTAGGTGGGAATTCAATGTCAACAAACTGATCAATGTGTCGTCAAAAAAATTGCGTAAGTAGTTAATAGTTTCGGCGGCTGTATGGGCGGTTGCACCGTCCTGTTAAAAATATCCAAAACGTAGTTTGTCGTCAAGTAATTGCTCCACAAATGGATTCAAAATATTGTCTCTATACCGCTGTGCTGTAACTGTGTCATGGAAAAAAATATTACCAACAATTCTTCTTCAGGAATCAGCTAACCAGACACCAAGTTTTTTGAGGGTGCAATGTGGACTCTACTAAAAAATGTGGATTTTTACTACTCCACATGCGTGTATTTTGATAATTCACATAATCGAAAAAAAAGTCAGGTATAATAAATCATTTCTTCCCAATAAATTTTGGGTAAACCATTGAGAGTAATTCCTGCGTCTTTCAAAATCTGCGGCTTGTATTTCTTGGAATACTTGCACTTTATAATAAAATTAATTCAACTGCTTCTTAAGAATAGTCCTTCATGTTCCATAAGAACTTCCCACTTCTTGGGACAGGCGTCCGATACAATTTGTTGGCGTATTTTGAATTATTTCACGAACGTTTACAACAAGTTCTTCTGTTCTTACAGATGGTCTTCCTGCTCCTTTTTTGTGTTGTATGGAACCTGTTTCCCTAAACACAACCACGGTTCTTTTTAGGCAATGATAAAAACCGCCAGCAATAAAAGCAACGTTAGGAAAATGTTCGTAAAAATCGTCCATGCACAAACCCGGATTGTATTGCCACTCACCATTTACTTTAACCCCGTTTCGAAAATACGCTTTAACCATGAATGTTTTGTGCTGTTCCGTAAAGCCCATTGTGTGAATTGTTCAAGAAATTGGAAAAATTAGCGATTAATCAAATTACTTGTAACGACTGTCAAAGATGACGGAATAACTGATTGATTGTTAATTTAGGTAGTTACTGACACCCAACAAGTATTAAGCTCTACGGCTTAGCATTACGTCCTTAGATGCAAGGCCCTCTTTGATGCAAATAATTTTTGCTCGCACGGTACTTATCTGCATTGGCGTAAAGTAGTTTCCTCAGGGGTGAAGGGGGAAGGGGCTCGAGACATGTAAATATACAGGGTGTTTCAGAATAAGATGCTGATCTTTAACGGTGTGAATCCTTAGGTGATTTTAAGAAGAAAAGTTCATATTAATATATATCCTTAACCTATCAACTTTCGAACTACAGGGCGTTAAAGTTTTAAGAAAAAAATCGTTTTTCTATCATAACTTTAAAAACTTTCTAGCTATTTTTAGGAATTTTTCACACATGCCTTCTAAGCATCAATAGCCATTTTTTTGTGTAGAAATTTTTTAACCAGTGGCGTCCTGAAAGGGTTTGCACTGGACATTTTGGAAAAATATTATGTACGCCACTGCTTTTTCTCAAGATAAAAATTATTTTTAAAATACTCATTCATTTTAGGCCAAATTTAATATCTTGCCTTTTTATCGACCGATAAATAGTTTCCGACAAAAAAAAATAAAAAGCATTAAATGCGCATTCGCTATGTGCCTATGGTTTATTTTTTAACAATAAATTAAAACAGCTAACTTTAAATAACGTGTGAACAAAAACGAAAATAATTTAGATTAGCTATTGAAAGTGGCCACCACTTGCAAAAATGCATGCGTCAGCTCTTCTCTTCATTGAGTCTCGTACCCTTTGAAAAATTCCTGGAGTATTCCTGATAGTGTCAAAACAAACCATAGGCACATAGCGAATGCGCATTTAAGGTTTTTATTTTTTTTGTCGGAAACTGTTTGTCGAACGATAAAAAGGCAAGATATTAAATTTGGCCTAAAATGAATGAGTATTTTAAAAATAATTTTTATCTTTAGAAAAAGCAGTGGCGTACATAATATTTTTCCAAAATGTCTAATCCAAACACTTTCAGGACGCCACAGGTTAAAATTTTTAAAAATTTTTCTACGTCAAAAAATGGCTAGTGGTGCTTAGAGGGCATGTGTGAAAAATTCCTAAAAATAGCTAGAAAGTTTTTAAAGTTATGATAGAAAAACGATCTTTTTCTTAAAACTTTAACGCCCTGTAGTTCGAAAGTTGATAGGTTAAGGATATATATTAATATGAACTTTTCTTCTTAAAATCACCTAAGGATTCACACCGTTAAGGATCAGCATCTTATTCTGAAACACCCTGTATTTACAGGGATTTTCTTCAACATCCTTTTAGTGTTTTTGGTGAAAATAATTAACCAACGTGAGACGCAACGGGCTGTGGTGCCATATCCAAGAGCATAGTATCTATTTTAGTTTGGGAAAATCTGTTTGCAATTTTTACCAAAAAGATTTAGATATGTACCGTGTGTATCAGTGAAATGGAATATATTTGATAATAAATACAGGAGGGCGTGTCCAAAAAAAACGCTCGGACACGTCGATTGGTATTTCTAGTTGGGCATTTTTTTTAATAAAAACTTTTTATACAGGGTGTGTCATGTAACAGTGGCCAATACCAACTTTCTAATTTTAAATGCAACATTCTATATATTATTCAATTTTTGATTTTTCAGAAAATTTTAGACATTGTACAGGGTGTCCCAAATTCGAGCCTCATCATGGGGATCTCGGAAACTATAAGAGATACAACATCGGTCAAATTGTGGCAAAGTTGCGCAATTTCGTACTGAGCAATATCGCAAAAAAATATCTGAGCTATCTTTTTAGTTTTTGAAATTTTTGCAAAAAACTAAAATTTTGAGTTTTTGTTTTTTTAAACTGCTTGACTTATTTTATCCGCCACAGAAAAACAAGCACAACATTGTTAAGGCAACTTTTTACGCTCCATATTGTGACGTTTTTAGAATTTCGTTACAACGTTTCGTTTTTATGGAACTATTATCAACTTAAATTTTTTAAAAACGGACCTGTATTTTTTATTTTATTTTTTGATAGCCTTTTAAGCTCTGAAATAAACCATGTACCACACTTAATTATATTTAGACGTTTTGATGTCATAATTACATCTTCAAGAATGTGATAATTATTTTTAAATACGGCCCTGGTGTTAGTTACTTAATCTTTTTACCACATACAACATGTAAATGGATCCGGAATTTTATACAAATAATTTACTATATTTAAGTTTTTATATAAATTGTAACAAAGTAAAAATAAAACCAAACAAAACAAAGGTTGCTATGACAAGAACTTTTACTTGATTGATCATCAACGGGATTTATAAAACCCAGTGCGACATCTTGCGTCCCAGTACGGTACCTTAGAAAAGGTCAGTCGTAAAGGGTTATTCTGTAAAAACAGAAAATTATGCAAGATGCCCTCAAAACCGGTATAAGTGCCGGACCACAGATATTAATTCGAAAAAGGTTTTTCTGTTTTCTTCCGCCAAACCCATCCCCAGACGCGTTTCGCCGTTATTACGGCTCATCAGTGAGGCTCGGTTTGGCAGAAGGAAACAGGACTCAAAGACAAATCACTTGTCAGGATCGATCATCAACGGGATTTATAAAACCCAGTGCGACATCTTGCGTCCCAGTACGGTACCTTAGAAAAGGTCAGTCGTAAAGGGTTATTCTGTAAAAACAGAAAATTATGCAAGATGCCCTCAAAACCGGTATAAGTGCCGGACCACAGATATTAATTCGAAAAAGGTTTTTCTGTTTCCTTCCGCCAAACCCATCCCCAGACGCGTTTCGCCGTTATTACGGCTCATCAGTGAGGCTCGGTTTGGCAGAAGGAAACAGGACTCAAAGACAAATCACTTGTCAGGATCGATCATCAACGGGATTTATAAAACCCAGTGCGACATCTTGCGTCCCAGATGTCGCACTGGGTTTTATAAATCCCGTTGATGATCGATCCTGACAAGTGATTTGTCTTTGAGTCCTGTTTCCTTCTGCCAAACCGAGCCTCACTGATGAGCCGTAATAACGGCGAAACGCGTCTGGGGATGGGTTTGGCGGAAGGAAACAGAAAAACCTTTTTCGAATTAATATCTGTGGTCCGGCACTTATACCGGTTTTGAGGGCATCTTGCATAATTTTCTGTTTTTACAGAATAACCCTTTACGACTGACCTTTTCTAAGGTACCGTACTGGGACGCAAGATGTCGCACTGGGTTTTATAAATCGCGTTGATGATCGATCCTGACAAGTGATTTGTCTTTGAGTCCTGTTTCCTTCTGCCAAACCGAGCCTCACTGATGAGCCGTAATAACGGCGAAACGCGTCTGGGGATGGGTTTGGCGGAAGGAAACAGAAAAACCTTTTTCGAATTAATATCTGTGGTCCGGCACTTATACCGGTTTTGAGGGCATCTTGCATAATTTTCTGTTTTTACAGAATAACCCTTTACGACTGACCTTTTCTAAGGTACCGAACTGGGACGCAAGATGTCGCACTGGGTTTTATAAATCCCGTTGATGATCGATCCTGACAAGTGATTTGTCTTTGAGTCCTGTTTCCTTCTGCCAAACCGAGCCTCACTGATGAGCCGTAATAACGGCGAAACGCGTCTGGGGATGGGTTTGGCGGAAGGAAACAGAAAAACCTTTTTCGAATTAATATCTGTGGTCCGGCACTTATACCGGTTTTGAGGGCATCTTGCATAATTTTCTGTTTTTACAGAATAACCCTTTACGACTGACCTTTTCTAAGGTACCGTACTGGGACGCAAGATGTCGCACTGGGTTTTATAAATCCCGTTGATGATCGATCCTGACAAGTGATTTGTCTTTGAGTCCTGTTTCCTTCTGCCAAACCGAGCCTCACTGATGAGCCGTAATAACGGCGAAACGCGTCTGGGGATGGGTTTGGCGGAAGGAAACAGAAAAACCTTTTTCGAATTAATATCTGTGGTCCGGCACTTATACCGGTTTTGAGGGCATCTTGCATAATTTTCTGTTTTTACAGAATAACCCTTTACGACTGACCTTTTCTAAGGTACCGTACTGGGACGCAAGATGTCGCACTGGGTTTTATAAATCCCGTTGATGATCGATCCTGACAAGTGATTTGTCTTTGAGTCCTGTTTCCTTCTGCCAAACCGAGCCTCACTGATGAGCCGTAATAACGGCGAAACGCGTCTGGGGATGGGTTTGGCGGAAGGAAACAGAAAAACCTTTTTCGAATTAATATCTGTGGTCCGGCACTTATACCGGTTTTGAGGGCATCTTGCATAATTTTCTGTTTTTACAGAATAACCCTTTACGACTGACCTTTTCTAAGGTACCGTACTGGGACGCAAGATGTCGCACTGGGTTTTATAAATCCCGTTGATGATCGATCCTGACAAGTGATTTGTCTTTGAGTCCTGTTTCCTTCTGCCAAACCGAGCCTCACTGATGAGCCGTAATAACGGCGAAACGCGTCTGGGGATGGGTTTGGCGGAAGGAAACAGAAAAACCTTTTTCGAATTAATATCTGTGGTCCGGCACTTATACCGGTTTTGAGGGCATCTTGCATAATTTTCTGTTTTTACAGAATAACCCTTTACGACTGACCTTTTCTAAGGTACCGTACTGGGACGCAAGATGTCGCACTGGGTTTTATAAATCCCGTTGATGATCGATCCTGACAAGTGATTTGTCTTTGAGTCCTGTTTCCTTCTGCCAAACCGAGCCTCACTGATGAGCCGTAATAACGGCGAAATGCGTCTGGGGATGGGTTTGGCGGAAGGAAACAGAAAAACCTTTTTCGAATTAATATCTGTGGTCCGGCACTTATACCGGTTTTGAGGGCATCTTGCATAATTTTCTGTTTTTACAGAATAACCCTTTACGACTGACCTTTTCTAAGGTACCGTACTGGGACGCAAGATGTCGCACTGGGTTTTATAAATCCCGTTGATGATCGATCCTGACAAGTGATTTGTCTTTGAGTCCTGTTTCCTTCTGCCAAACCGAGCCTCACTGATGAGCCGTAATAACGGCGAAACGCGTCTGGGGATGGGTTTGGCGGAAGGAAACAGAAAAACCTTCTTCGAATTAATATCTGTGGTCCGGCACTTATACCGGTTTTGAGGGCATCTTGCATAATTTTCTGTTTTTACAGAATAACCCTTTACGACTGACCTTTTCTAAGGTACCGTGCTGGGACGCAAGATGTCGCACTGGGTTTTATAAATCCCGTTGATGATCGATCCTGACAAGTGATTTGTCTTTGAGTCCTGTTTCCTTCTGCCAAACCGAGCCTCACTGATGAGCCGTAATAACGGCGAAACGCGTCTGGGGATGGGTTTGGCGGAAGGAAACAGAAAAACCTTTTTCGAATTTTTACTTGATTGTTTGGCTTAAGGTGGAATTCTCAACGTCATTTCATCTATTGCCAACCTATAACCTATTTCGCGTTGCTTTTTTTAGTTTATTTTTTGATTAACTAACATTTAAATAAAATCAATATCGTCGGTACAATATTTAGGTAATAGCTGACATATTACAAAAATATCAATTTATTTCATTGCTAATTTTGGGAGAATTGTATAGTGAAAGATGAATGACATAATAATGTTAAAAAAAGTCTTACCCGACATTTTTCGCTATAAAATTCTCCTAAAATATTTAATAAAATTCCTTGATATTTATTTAATATGTCAATAATTATTACCTATAAAATATAAAGACGATAATAATTTTATTTAAATTTTGTGTAAAAGCTAGAAAAATTAAATAAATATATGCGAAATAGGTTATAGGTTGGCAAGCATGTTGATACTTCCACCTTAATTATCTTGACAACTGTAGTCACCATTTATACTGAATATTTTAGCAAAATTAGGTTTTCTGCTTAAGAAAAGGGCGACATGTTACGAGTTTATTATTCTTCCAATAGGAATTCACAAATTTCTTGTGACCGTTATTTACAGGACTATCCTGAACGCTTGCAGCCTCATTATAGTTATTTTACTACGCTTGATACTAATTTAGCCCAGTATGGTAGTTTTAATAAACCAAGAGTCAAATATACACCAGGGCCGTATTTAAAAATAATTATCACATTCCTGAAGATGTAATAATGACATCAAAACTTCTAAATATAATTAAGTGTGGTACATGGTTAAATTTAGGGCTTAAAGGGCTATCAAAAAATAAAATAAAAATGCAGGTCCGTATTTAAAAAAATAAAGTTGATAATAGTTCCACAAAAACGAAACGTTGTAACGAAATTCTAAAAACGTCACAATATGGAGCGTAAAAAGTTGCCTTAACAATGTTGTGCTTGTTTTTCTGTAGCGGATAAAATAAGTCAAGCAATTTAAAAAAACAAAAACTCAAAATTTTAGTTTCTTGCAAAAATTTCAAAAACTAAAAAAGATAGTTCAGATATTTTTTTGCGATATTGCTCAGTACGAAATTGCGCAACTTTGCCACAATTTAACCGATGCTGTATCTCTTATAGTTTCCGAGATCCCCATGATGAGGCTCGAATTTGGGACACCCTGTACAATATCCTATACTTATCTTTAACTGTTTCGGAAATATTAAGTGTTTTCAGATTTATTGCATTTCAGCGTTTCTTTTTACTGATATGAAATTTAAAAAAAAGGTATCTATAAATTTACTTTTGTTTAAAACTCCTGACCTTAGCAAATTGTTGTCTGTCTGCATGACAGTAGTTGTCAGTGTTATAGTCGTTTGAATTTCGTTAACTGAATATCAGAAAAATTGTTTACTTAACAGAAATGCACAAAATAATAGTTTTACAGATGATTGGTCATGGAGATAAAACGCGCACACAAATGGAAGTTGCTCGCTTATTTCATTAAAAATTTCCAAATTTGGCGCCTATAACTAAAGGGAAAATTAGTAAAATAGAAAAGCAGTTTTGCCAGCTTGAACATGTAAAGCAGATAAAAAAGTAGCTGTCAATGCAATAAGTGATGATACCAAATTAGATATTATGCTTGAGATTGAGGAAAACCCACATACTTCTAGTCGAAAAACAGCCCCAATGTTCGATGTTAGCAATTCATCGATTATTCGAACATTACAAGAAAATAAAATGTATCCCTATAAAATGATACCTATTCATGAGAGCATGGAAGACGATTTTGATAGGAGAACGTATTTTTGTGAACAAATGATGGCAATGTTCGATGTTAGCAATTCATCGATTATTCGAACATTACAAGAAAATAAAATGTATCCCTATAAAATGATATCTACTCATGAACTCATGAAAGACGATTTTGATAGGAGAACGTATTTTTGTGAACAAATGATGGCAATGTTCGATGTTAGCAATTCATCGATTATTCGAACATTACAAGAAAATAAAATGTATCCCTATAAAATGATATCTACTCATGAGCTCATGGAAGACGATTTTGATAGGAGAACGTATTTTTGTGAACAAATGATGGCAATGTAAGATAACAATGTGATCCAATTAGAACATGTTTTGTTTTCTGATGAGTGCATCTTTACACTTCACGGTCATGCTAATCGTCAGAATTGCCGCTATTGGTCTAGGGAAATCCTCATTGGATTGGAGAAAAACATACGCAATATCCTGAAAAGGTTCATGTTTGGGCAGGAATAATGGGAGATCAGATCATAGGTCCCTTTTTCATTAATGACAATTTAAATGGCGATAATTATAAATATAAACAACATATTGTCTTGCGAACTTTGACAAACTTATATCTTGATCCAGCAAACCCACAACTTCCAGCGAATATGATGTGGTTTTAGCAAGATGGTGCACCGCCCCATTACCAAATTAATGTCCGGCAGTACCTCAACCGAGTATTTCCAAATCGGTGGATAGGGGGGCGTGGATCGATGGAATGGCCAGAACGATCCCCTGACCTGACACCATTTGACGTCTTCTTATGGGGTTATGTCAAAAATATTGTATACAAAACTAAACCCCTCGACTTAGCTTAGCTGACTTAAGAAGACGAATAACGCTTGCGATTAGATCGGCCACGTCTGAGATGTTCAGTAACATTAGAAGATTTTTAAGATTAGGATGTTGCCAACCGTCGCGGCGAGTATTTTCAACATCTCCTACATTAATGTTTTTTTACATTATCAAGAAATAAACAGTATTATCACAGAAAATATAGCTTTGCGTAGCTATATATTCTGTGGTTGTTACTTATTAGTTTTTGAGTGTGTCGTTAACTTTTGCAAAAAATTTGAAGACACTTAATATTTCCGAAACAGTTGAAGATGGGTATAGGAATTGTATAGGAAATATGTCTAAAATTTTCTGAAAAATCCAAAAATTGAATTATATGTAGGGTGTCAAAATTATCTTATCCAGTTGAAATTTTCCATGTGGGCTAGAAACTGCATTTAAAAAAACTTTTTTTGATATTTTCAGAAATAACCCCACTTTGCATTATTTTTTGAAAAAAATTAAAATTTGACAGATAATGCGAATCACATGACTTCTATTTTATTGCTTAATTTTTATCTCGATCGAAGCAGAACTTGATGCCAAAGTCAAATTTCAAATAAAGCTATTAATAAAAAAAGTTCCATATGATGCCGACTTTACTGGTCACACTGTAGGTATGTATGAAGTTAGCAACGAAATTTTTTTTGGGGTACGTGTCAATTCCGCCTGTACCGTTAAATGAAATGTTCTCTTGGTTTACAAAATTAAAGAACACGTTTAAAAATAGCACAATCGAAAATTAGCTTCTGGAGAAACAAAATGGAGGAAACTTATTTTAAGTGAATTGAATTCTTGACAGAATGGTGAAATTGAATTTTGGTTGGAACTAGATCATTTTAAATTAGTGAAAATAAATAGGAATACCAGTCTGACGGCTAAAGCAATATTCATTAATGACAAAATTAACGTTACTTAACTAACGGCAAAAATCAGCCGTTACAATGCATCAAAGATAAATGCAAAGCATATTTTCATGGTATTGATAAGACAAAAAGTCGTGTTATAACAAGCCCAAGTGGAAATCATGATCATGAACCCGAAGTAACCAGTGTCTTACACAGACAAGTTGGAACTCGATGCGTGAAGAGAAAAGCCGAAAATGATATAACAGAAAAAGCATCAAAAATAATTAGAACAGAAATAGGTAGCTAAAAATTACTTATATATCTTTAACCGATCTGAGATCTGACAAGTGACCTACAATGTGCAAGAAGAATCATTTATACAGCCCGTCGAAAATTGTTGCCGGCTTTACCAAAATCAATATCAGAAGTTCACGAAGTTTTGAATCAACTTCAACCAAAAACCAATAGAAACGAAGACTTTGTAATAATTGTTAATGATTCATCTGAAAATTTGGTAATAATCAGCGGTTATTAAAGTACCTAATTTAAAGTTTTTTTCTAAGTTTGTATCATAACAAATCTATTACGATACGCATTTGCGTATCGTAATGAAGCTATCGAAATAGCGCGTATCCAATACGCGTTTTTTCTTTATTTGATGTTGGTAACATTTAAATGTTTTATTTCATTGACTTGCGCGGCCTTTGTGATTTACGAGAAAACCCATTTTTCGCATAGGAAAAATAGCTTGATAACCTACTTTTTATTCTATAACAGCCATGTATGTTGGTTGCATAAATCTATAAATCAATCTTTTGTAGATGCTTCAAGCTATCATTTTCTGCCAAATCCTACCCAAAATTCAATCTACTAACCTTCCAATGTCGATTTTAACTTTAACTTTATTTGAATTTTCCATCTTCCCTATACTAAATTGCAATGCCGTGACGTAAAATCACGTCTTTTGAAATTCGAAAAAAATCTCTGTATATGTACCGAATGTACAAGGATCATACAACGTATTCCGTCGAATTTCAAATCTCATATCGCTAAAATAACTTTAGAATCTTGTGGTGAAGATGGGTCAATAAATCCAAAAATGACAGTTCGCAAAATAATTTTTGTTGTCCAGAGGCTACTATGATAAAAAATAGTATGACCAACATAAAATTTAGACATAAAAAATTACAAAATTTAAAGGATTTATTTTCGTTTTAAATATGTGTTTTTTATTGAAAAAACTACAAATTAGAAAAAATAGTATAACGTACGTGTTATATAAAGCAGTTTTAAGCACTTGTCCCGTTATAAAACTCGCCGCAAGCGGCTCGTTTTTTAACATGGACGCGTACTATAAAATGATGCTTTATAAAACGTGTACGTTAATATACTATTATTTGAGCTAAAAATTATTTATATGGACGGTAGATACCTACATTTTGTTACTGCACCAAATATCTTAAGCAAATGTTTACAATACATGGATTTCTTAACGGCCATTATATACCATTAGTTTTTTGTCTGTAGAAAGACAAAAGCGAAACATCATATAAGCTTTGTATGTCTAACATTTGTACCGAAAGAAATAGTAGTATAGATTCATAATGCAGTGAGAAAAGTGTGTCTAAATACTAAGATTACTGACTCCTGGATTCCATCTAACCCAAGCATGGTACAGAAAAATTTAAAATCTGGACAAAAATTCTGAGATTGGAAAGTGGCTCCATTATAGGTTTGGTCTTATATTTAGACCAGAAGACGTAAACGATTTTTATTTTTTTGAACTTTACGAAATTAAGCCGGCAGACGATTGACTTGGAAATTTTTTTTGATTGCGGTCTCGAATATAATTTGACAGGTAATTCGAAATTTCCCCCCAATATAGGGATTGATGCTTCTATACTGCGTTAAATAATAGTACTATAGTGCCAACGCTTGCGAATTGTTTCATTCTTATTTTAATGCATCAATCCACCAAACACATCACTTCATAATGTACAAACCGAAATCTATATTCAATGCACTAGCATTAACCAAACTCAAATTTAATATAAAAATGTAGCTACTGCTACTAAGGCCACTAAGCCATTGCGCAAGGCCATAAATTGGCAACTTTCGTGATTATTGTTTGCTTATCTAAAGGTAAATGTCTATAAACTCGGCATAGAGTTTAAACGTTTAAAATGATTAAAAATAAAAATTAAGTTAATCATGAACAGTACCTATATAAGGGGAAATTCTATTAAAAAACAAATAAGTACGGTATTTTCATATGAAAATATTATTTTCTTTATAACACATAAGTATACATATTATGAGGATGTATTACAATTAGAACTTTTATTTTAATTAATTACAATCACAATAATGGGATATTATTTTCATCTGTTGTAATTTTGACAAAACCTTATTTTGATATTTTATTGTGTAAAGTGTCTATTTTAACATATCAAAATCCCCATTAATCCTGGCCCCGGAAGCATATACAGTAACAGCACGCGGGCTAGAAACTTCGTTTCAGCTCGGATCGCCGAAATCATAATCAGTAATGGCACGTGTGCTAGACAGCAGAATGCGCAACAGCACGCGGGCTAGAAAATCTGATTTCCTCAAGTGGTTGCTAGTAACGACACTCGCGCTAGCAGCAGTTACAGTAATAGCACGCGAGGTATAAAAAGGTATATCGGCAATCGGGTTGTTCGTTGTTAGCAGAGCATTTTTTAAAAATTTAATTAATATTTTATGAAATATTATGAAATGAATTGGATTTTAAAAAAATGCTCTGCTAACAACGAACAAACCGATTGCCGATATGCCTTTTTATACCTCGCGTGCTATTACTGTAACTGCTGCTAGCGCGAGTGTCGTTACTAGCCAGGACTTCGGAAAGTCGGATTTTCTAGCCCGCGTGCTGTTAATGTATATGTGCCCCGGAAATCAGTCAAAATCCAAGATGTCGGCTGAATTTTGTATTTTTAATTACAAAATCTATAACGTTGTATTTATAAGGTGTAACTTGGCAAAAATGTTTACACAGATTCGACCTTACTTTTTTTTTTCAAAATGGTGGCCATTTAAATAATTAGGTATTTACTTTTCAAATATTTAAAAATCTTTTAAACAGAATAACATTTATGATATCAATGCCATTAGATTCGCTCGGAAATGACTTAGCGAACAGTCTATTCTTTATACATTCGTATACAGGATGTGACAGCACCTCCAGGATATTCCATACTGGAAAGCACTCAGTTTTGAAACTTGTTGTTGAAGAAATCCAGATTATACACTAAATACACTTACGTATAGAACTATTATTGATAAAGTATCGAAGGCAAAATGTTTCGTTCAGCCACAGAACCTTCCCCCAACGGAATCAGTCTAGTACCATAGCTTCCGTGCATATTTGCAAATTTGTATATGGAAATAAATGCAACAAGGCTTGAACCCAACAGACTAGGGATGGCGTATACATGACAATATGGATGTACCGAAAACAATGGATTTGCCACCAGCACCTGAAAGTATATTCGCATAGTTTCCGAAAGAATGGTTTTGGAATGTACCAGTTTATGTGGTCAGTGTCAAGAAACAAATTGTGAAAATAGTCCGCAGCGACTAGAAGATGAAAAAAAGGAAAGTACAGATGAAGATTGTAAATTGTGAAAAAACAGCCAAATCATTTTAATTTTTGTTCATTCAAATAATGTTTTTTTTTTCTTGTAAGTCTAATGTGTAATAAAGTTTTCTCTAATGTATAATAGGCAATTTGAGTGATTCAATACCTATCTTACCTATTTAATACCTATTTTATACTTTTATCTTTGTATTTTAAACATTTTTGCCAAGTTACACCTGATAAAGACAAAGTTGTAAATTTTGTAATTAAAAATACAAAATTCAGCCGCCATCTTGGATTTTGACCGATTTCCAGGGCCAGAATTAATGGGGATTTTGAATATGTTAAAATAGACACTTTTCACAATAGAATGCAAAAAGAATAATTTGTGTTGCAATTTTGCCCAGGTCATAATTTATTTTTACTGCACTATATGTATTTGGACTATTTGGTACATAGATAATAATAATAATAATAATGTCTTTATTTCCACATTACAAAGGTTTTAATGTTAACATTTATTTTATTATATTATAGTATTAAGTGTAAGTGTAATGTAAAAAAAGGCGAAGTTCAGTAATAGACTGTCCCTTAAGGCTAGCCTATTCTGCTCTACTCAAACCTAGCAGGAATTTAGTAAATGTTTTACTTTATTTGGCACAACAGCTCTAAAAAATTTTGAAATAAAACTAGTTTTATTATAGGTAAACACACAACCAACATATTGTATTATTATCTTTAGGTAGTTTTGCATTGTCAAAAGCATTTACGATAAGTTCCTAATTTTCATGTGTTAGTTTGTTTATTGAAAAAGTATTCAATTTTTATATTAATCTTGTTTTTTATGTTATTAACTTCATTCTTTAGACCGAATAGCATCACACAACATTTCTTGGGATTCAGGAACAGAAAATTTTTTAAGGTAAGAGGTCTAAGACTTTCTAAGTCGCTATTTAATTTTTGACAAGACTCGAGCAAATTTTCTTTTTTATAAGAAATATACAGTTGAGCGTCATCCCCGTAATACTGATCTTAGCAGTTTCTAAGAGCGGTGGGGAGATTGGAAGTGTAAGTGGCACACTGAGACCTACCAGTAAGGAAATTTTCAAAAAACTTTATTGCACTTTCACTTAGGCCTACATAGTGTAGAAGTGCAAGAAGAATAGTATGAGTGTCAAAGGCCTTTGAGAAATCTAGTAATGCCAACACCGTAACCCTTCCATCCTCTGTAGCTCTAAAAATGTCATCGCTCACGTTAGTTAAACAAACCCATGATGACGCCGAAAGCCCGATTGTGTTTCCGGAAGAATTCGGTTTTGCTCGACATGTTCTGTAAGTTGTTTATTTATGATTTTTTCCAAAACTGATGCTGAAGATGCATTAAGCGTTGGTACTTTTAGTTAACGCAGTAGACGCATCAGCCCATATTGGGGGGAAATTTCGTATTACCTGTCAAATAATATTCGAGAAGGTAATTAGAAAAATTTTCAAATCTATCGTCTGCCGGCTTGATTTCGTAAAGTTCAAAGAAATACAAATCGTTCACGTCTTCTGGTTCAAAAAATAAAAGACTAAACCTGTAATGGAGTCACTTTTCAATCTCAGAATTTTTGTCTTTGTAATCCTCTATTAAACCCAGATATTAAATTTTTTGTACCATGCTTGGGTTAGGTGAAATCTAGAACAAGTAATCTTAGTATTCGACAAACTTCTCGCACTGCATTATGAATCGACTACTATTAATTTCTTCCGGTAAAAATTTTGTATTGAAATTATTACAAGTATCTTTAATTTTAGACATGCAAAGCTTATAATATGATATATCGCTTTTGTCTTTCAACAGATAAAAAACTAATGGTATATAGGTAATAGCTGTTGTGTGAAATCCATGTATTGTAAATACATGGACAAATAAAAAAAAATTATTTTGGGTGGTTTTTCTGTTATATCAGTTTCGCATTTTCTCTTTACGCATCGAGTTCAAACTTGTCCTTGTAAGACACTGGTTAGTTCAGGTTCGTGATTATGATTTTCACTTGGGCTTGTTATAACACGATTTTTTGTCACACCAGTATAATAATAATAATAATAAAAATAATAAGTTTATTTAAAATTTAATAATATAATAAATATGTTTATGTTGTCTTTTATAAACTTATTCTTTAATTCCCTGAAGCTGAGCTTGTTAGGGGCAAATCTTATTTTTTGTAAAATCATAAATCATAAATAAACATTAAAAATCAAGTTTTAAAGTAAAAATGTTAATTTATAGTATAACCGCAGTTCTTTTTAAAAAATATATTACCTATAATAAAATTATTAATTTATAATTTTTAAGTAAAAAATATTACTTATATACATTTTTCAGAACAATATTAATCAATTAAAGCATTTTTAAAAATATTTTCAAATTGTCTGTTTTTAATATCCATGTTTTTATTTCGACTTTAAATTTTTTTAAAGAAATCAATTTTTTAATTTTTGTTGGTAAATAAGCGTTTAAATAAAAACATAAATATTTGAAGTTTTTTTGTCCTATGGACTTATTTATTTTAGGTTTTATGGTTATTTCATTTTTATGACGTGTATTATGATTATGGTTTTTAAATTGTATAAGGTTTTTATTTTTAAATATATATATAAATGTAAAGTTGTCTTATGTTCAGCTTTCTTGTTTCTGAATATAATTCTTTTGAAGGATAAAGATAATCTTTATTGAATATAATTTTTAGAAACCTTTTTTGTAATATCTCTAATTTTTTAACTAAAGTTCTATTTATTCCTCCCCAACCCAAAATTCCGTAATTTAAATAAGTTTTAACTAATGCGTAATATAATATTTCCATACGTCTTACATTTAAAAATTTTTTAATGTTTTTAAAAATCAGTAGTAAACTTCTTAATTTTTTAATTAAGTATTCTAAGTGAAAATTCCAATTTAATTTACTGTAAAAAATAATTCCTAAATATTTTATTTTATTAACTTTAAAAATTTGAATGTCTTCATTTATTTGAATACTATTCATATTTCGTGGTAGGTTATTTAGGTTTAAAGTAAAAGGAATATAATTTGTTTTATTAAAATTAATTGTTAACAAGTTGTTATCAAACCAATTTTTTATAATTTTAAAATCTTTTTTAATTTTATTATTTAAGTTGTCCCAAATTGTTTCGGTATAAAAAATTGTAGTATCATCTGCAAAACTATGAATTTGTATGTATGAAAATATGCTTTGCACTTATCTTTCATGCATCTCCATTTTGTTTCTCCCGAAGCTAATTTTCGATTGTGTTGTTTAAACTTCTTCTTTGTTCTTGTAAAGCAAGAGAAGTTTTCCTCTTTGGCTGAACGTTTCAGATTTCAACAGATCCATCCCCAGATGCGTTTCGCCATGGGTCAGCAGTGAGGCTAGGATCTGACTTTTATACTTTAATACCACAAGTCTTATGGGGATTAATCATTATTTTTTTATGTGGTAAAGTATTTTTCACCCTAAATGGTATCGACTTATTGTCTGCAATAAAGCTACCGGTTTAATCCCATTGTTATACACAATCAACAAGCAAATACACTACAGGGTAGGACTTTAGAACTTTTTAAGAAACACAAAGACTGAAAGATGTTATCGCAAGCACAAGATAGTTAAATATTACCTGCTATACTTACAAATTATAATCCGACCCTGACCGACAGTTTATTTGCATTTTTATGGCCGAGCTCTTGCAAAACGTCCCAGATAGTTAAACGGAGTCAACCATTTATTGTGAAAAACACTTTATATTCTTAGTGGTTTATTAAAAATATAATATACAAATTACATTTTTATTTAATTTAAATTATTAACTTAATGTCTATGGCCATACAATATCTTCAATCCATTTAGTATAATAGGACACCCTAGTATAAACGTTGGCTACACTACATATTTTTCCGAAAGAGTTTACTCCAACTATGTCGTAGGTACAAGTGTGGTTTTCCGAATTATTTGTATAAACTTGCAGTGGTCCACCAATATTACGCTGAAAAAAAAAATATAATAGAAACTCCGTAGGTAACACTGTGGGGATTTCTAAACAGTTACCCTTTCATTGTGGCGATAAAACCGCACAACTTTTAAAAATTTAACCATCAGTAGGTAATAAAAACCTAGTTTTGGGTCATTGTAATTCAGATATATAATAGTGGCGCCAAAATAACAGCATTGGGCATGCGCACAAACCTCTTGTTATCGGCCTGTCCTTCTCTAGCGACATGCTCAAAATATACTCCAGAACCGGCTCGACGCCATTTTTATTGTTGTGTTTTAAGTTTTCTCTGTGGATTCCTTGTAGTTTATTGAGGGTGTTTAATATTTACGGATTTTTAGTTTTTGTGTTTTAGTGAATTGTGTTTATGCTTTTAGTGACTCAGATACTCGGATTGGAATAAAACAATAACTGGTAACAGCCGTTGTATGATTTTATTATGCCCAAAGAGGGGTAAAATACCAGGCATTTTGTATTTTCAGTAAGTATGAAGTAGTGATGTATCTTGATATAGTGGATTTCACCTTAGTTTTTAATGCTTTGACGTCTCTCTTGTCAAACATATTAGCCAACACGTGATTTTAAAATCCCTAATTCTATAAACGGCTTTCAGGCACGGGCATTGGCGAGATTAACAAGAGATGGATATATAACTGACCGTATAGTTACATGTACATGACGAAGATGCACACTACACAGTTCAATACGTTGCCCTTCAATGAGCTCAAACTCGTCAAAAGCACAGCCGCGCTCGTATATGCCGTTAGTATGTGCATCTTTGTCTTACGCATTTGCTCTCGCATATCTCTTTTCGTACTTCATTAATTCGATTGTCTCGTCGCGTTCTTTAAATATCACAGAGCCGCATTGGGACACACCGCGCACCGTATGCATTATGCTGTTAATTCTTGATCGTTCGTGTAATTGTTTTTGGTATTTTTCAGACAGCATTTTGCTTATATTTTGTGCGTATTAGACTTTTTGGTTTTAAACTGCCGGACTGTGTGTATCTGTGACGTGTTTCTTTTTATGCAAAAGTAAGTAAGTAATTATTAATGTCTCGGACGGTGACGACGACATCGACAGCTTGTCAGATGAAGACCAAAAATAATAGGGAACTTGCAACAAAATTAAATTTGAAAACCACAGTGAACCATTATGCTAAAATAAGTTTTACATACAGTTGTATTGAAGAGTGCTTGAGGTATCTGTTCTGCAAACGCATGGACAAAAATCTTTTTTTGTAGTATCTACTTACATTATTTTTTCTTTATTCGTTAAAAAAAAATACCTAAATTCGATAACATTACAAACTCTTGTTGTTTTATTATAAACCAACGAAAAGTTAGACCTATTTTGTAAACTTCAAACTCTTTAGAACCTAGTCTAAAGAAAAAAGTATCTACCCGTGAATAAGAAAATAAAAAAGTAAACAATAAGCTATTAAATATAATATATAGATTTTTTCAACTTAACACTGCATGGTCTAAAATCAAATTAAAAAACAAAATAATTCTTTAATAAAAAACGTAGTTAATTATTGATAATACTAGATTCACGACTGCCCCTTGTTAATTTTTTATTGTACTAAATTAAGAGTGTGTTTTTACCAAAATAACAGCACTTTATTATATTATGAATAAAAATTAAATGAAATTGTTTTTGTGATACTCTATCCTATTTCCATTCCCCTTCAGTGTTTTTTTTTATATCTTAAAAATTGCTTAGGTAATTCTCGTTTCCATCCATATAATTACAACTACAAATAAATTGACCCATGTTCACACATAATTTTTAAGTCCGGCCCTGGCCAATCCTTAAGTTCTGTAAAAAGAAATGTTATAAATGACATGTGTCAGCGGCGGCCATTAAAAACTAAGGTGAAATCCACTATATATAACTTAATTTGATTATGATCAATTTAAACACATCAAACCAGGCCTATGCTACACAAATAAGGTATGAAAATAAAGAGAAGCACACACCAAGACATACAGGCACGTATATAAGGGGGGGGGGGGGTTTGGGGGTTCAAACCCCCCCCATGGGAAAATACTTATCATACTGTATTACTGCTGAAATATTAGGATTACATTAGTTCATTGAAAGAAGAAAGAGATTAAATTTACTTTTGTAAGAATAATTTTTTCTTTTAATAAAATACTTGAAGCTTTGGTCGCGCGCGAAAAATTACAGATGACCAAAGCTTGAAGTATCCCCCATCCAAAAAAATACCATTGACAAATCAGTATACTTTCTATATCACAAAAAAAACAAATTTAAATGTATAATTAATATTTATTTTAATAATAATCCAGTATATACCTAGTTAGTTGTAACTTGATAATATTAATGAGACTTAGACTCGAGAGTCGAAAATTACCTAAAAGGTAAAAACCATCAATAAAAAAGGGCGTGGCACCCAAAAAATTTTCGCCTGCGGCGCTTTTTTTACGACATTAACAAACCCAAACCCCCCCATGTAAAAGCTATAGCTACGTTACTGAAGACATATTATCCCGATGAATGTTTTGGTATATTTTATTTGCAGCCCAGCAAACTAATTTTATTATATTCGAGCAATATATTGCTTCAAAAAGTTTAAAAGTCACTTTTCTCTATACTTATATTATATAAAGGAAAAAAGTAAATACCTAGGAATGTTTATATTAATCCAAGGATGAAAGTATTCCACGGGTCAAGTTCTCGGGCAAAAACTTCTTCAACAAATTCTTAAACAAGAAATTGTGCTTGAAAATGTTTTACACGTACCCAAGTTTTTGCCAAATTGTAAAAACCGTTAGTTATACTGGGTGTCTCACGGTGACCGTCCATTAAAATATTTTGGAAAGTAATGCGATTTGAATCCGGCAAATTTGGATATTGGGGTTTAAAGAGATGCTCTTTTCAAAGGAAATAACGGCAACCTTGTGCGACTTCCGGTGATACCGGAAGATGTCTCAAACTTGCTTATTTTAAATGAAACACCCTATATAATATACTTTTTTTGTATTCCTTTCTTCATTTCCAATAACTTTTATTAAAAATATTTTGGCCCTACTCAATCCGTTTCTGAGATAAAAATTATTTTCCTCAAATTTTGACCTTTTACAGAGTGTCACCTAAATTTGAATATCTTTTCAAAGATCAAAGAGAGAAACTCGAAATTTAGGTTGTGTCATCAGATAGTATGGTGCTTGATAATGTATTGTCGGAAAATAAAATTTTATATACAGGGAAGTGGAAAAGTAACAATTTTTAATCTTTATCAAAAAATTAACAAAACTTAATTTTTTTAAATACGATGCTATGTTGTTAGTTCATTGAATGGATAGGCGATAACATTTCCTATCTATCCACATATGATATCCCTATACCTAACTAGTATAGTTTTGAACTTATTTACGATTTTTCGCAGAATCCTCCAAATATCAAGCAGTTTTATTGATTTTTGGCAAGAAGGCCATGATAAATAAAAAAAGAATACGCATCTATACAGACGCGTGTCATTGTCAGTTGCAATTATTTATTTATCAACGTTTTGATACCGAGTTTATTCCAGAGAAATATTGCTGAAAAATGGAAAATAATACGTATACAAATGCTGACACCCTGTGAAAGGTCAAAATTTGAGGAAAATAATTTTTATCTCAGAAACGGATTGAGTAGGGCAAAAATATTTTTAATAAAAGTTATTGGAAATGAAGAAAGGAATACAAAAAAAGTATATTATATAGGGTGTTTCATTTAAAATAAGCAAGTTTGAGACATCTTCCGGTATCACCGGAAGTCGCACAAGGTCGCCGTTATTTCCTCTGAAAAAAGCATCTCTTTAAACCCCAATATCCAAATTTGCCGGATTCAAATCGCATTAGTTCCCAAAATATTCTAATGGACGGTCACCGTGAGACACCCTGTATACCATCTAACATATCTGACTCGAGGTTAGGTATGCGATAACATCGAAGATTAGTTATTTTGCTGGTTTGATTTGTTATTTATATTCGATATATAAGATTAGTTTAATTGACTTCTTCTCTTCCTTTTCGAACTAAAAATACGACGGAGAATCATTTTTAAACAAATTTTAGAAACAAAACTTCAAAAACAATTCTTTATTCTTAAAATCTGATAGGTTTTCAACCACAAATCACTACCATTTTTCCCAACTTGATCAAACATTGAGAAGAAATTCCAATTTTTTGGCAAGAATTACGGGCAAATTTTAGCTGATTACACGTAAAATTCAATTAAAGGGCAACTTTTACAATTTATTGAGCAAGAGCTTAAATTTTAAAGCCAGGACCTGTCTATTTTCCCATTCGTCAAATGATAATGTTGCAGTACGCATGTCTAATCGTGTGTAGCTTTATTTACATGAGCGAAGCCATAAATTTGCAACTCTTGTGATTATTGTTTGCTTATCTAAAGGTAAATATCTCTATCTCCTCTCCTCTCCTCTCTATAACCTTATGCCAGTGGCGCAGCGTGGTTAAAGGGGCGGAGGGGGCGAAAGCTTCTAAGGTAAGGGCGTAGATATTATTGTTAATGGGGGGTAAAAAAAAAAAAAAAGAACGCCGCAGGCGAAAATTTTTTGGATGCCACGCCCTTAAAATATAAAATACACAAGATCCTCAAGAAAATCACAAAAAAATTGATCAAGTAAAAAAAAGTGCTTCGTTTTCATGGCTTACTATGGGTCCTTGGGACCCTCTTATCAACGCCCTTGTTTAAAGGGCGCCCCACTGCTAATGTATAATTTCGTTTATTTAGTAAATTTTGGTCTGAGAAATAAAGTTTTTGTTTCGTCATGTCTAAAATGGTCACATGAAAACATAATATGAACACGACAAGGGGAATTTTGTTAAAACTCTATAAAATATTTTATGCATATTACTTAATAGGTATTCTTAATAATACTTATAAGCATATATTCTCATTGGCGACAATAACACACTTTTAAAAAGATAAAATTTAGTCTGTAGTGCATTAGAGATTTCAAGCAATTTTTAATTGTTAAAGCAAAATAACTGAAAGAATACAAATTATTGGTCGTGGCAAAATATTTTTATTATAAATTAAATCAAGTAGTGAAAATAAAATATAATCTCGAAATAGGTAACAGGTTTATTTTATCTGTTTCTTTACTCTAAAAGTTATAACCAAATAATAACCTAATTAGAACTCATAAAAATACTTTAAAAACAAAGAGAAATAAAGCTTCACAAAATATCATATTTGCCAATATTTTTCTGATAATGGTCATCTTATAATATAAACAGAAACAAGAAAATTATAATAATAGTAATAAATAATGAGGGTTTTGTTATATAATTATTCTTTATATTCTTAAACATAGTAAATTTCCTCTTGCTGCGATAGGTAAACAATATTATCAATTATTAGTAATAATTATGTGAAGTGAAATTGAACGGTGAAACTACTGGGATGAGAGTGAGAAGGGGGCGCCATTTGGGAAAGGGCTCAAAGGGCGGGGGGGGGGGGGCGGTCGCCCCCCCTGGCCCCCTGCACGCTACGCCACTGCTCATGCCGTTACGATAAAACACGCTTTTATGCAAAATTATCGGTAATTTTATTGCACTTAGGCTATTACCTCCGAAAACTTCTCAAAAATGATCAAAGGACAAAATCTTCTGAGAATAGTCCAGGGAATAACCTCTTTAACTTTGGTCGTATGTTTAACTAATATAAGTATAACGATCCTGAAACCTGGAAAATCCAATTTTTGCCCCACAAAAGAAACAATACTTTTTAATAGAGCGCATCATTAAAGTTACTGATGTTACTTTACAAATTTACCTGTTAAAAATCATTGTAAATTCTACATAAATTAATTTTACCTGGCAAGCTTTAGGTGTGAGGCCGCTAACATTTCCGGCACATATCATAGTTTCGTTTTTAATACCATCCAACAATTTTCTTCTATCGATTCGTTTGTGATAAATACCACACATAAAATGATCATGGAACTCCACAATTACTTTTTGCAAAACAAGGTCCTCTTCTCCTAGAAACTCTAAATCGCCCCATCCTGTTGAAATTAATTTTAAATGCCGGGCAGAGCTATTCGTATCAATACATGCTGGCCGAACAAACTCATTTAACTCGACCTTCCTGTCGAGTTTTACCAGAGCAATATCATGATAATAAGATGGTGGCTTGTATTGAGGATAAGTTATGTTTCCAATAATGGTAAATCGCTGTATGTGTTCAGTTTCTTCTAAATTTACTAGACCCATTCTAGCAAATTTAACGTTACCCCTAAAAATGTAAAATGTAATATAATGGGATAGAGTGAAACAAAGTTGAACTTGTTTATTTCGACTATATTAAACATACCGTGCGAACAAAAATTATTTGCATCAAAGAGGGCCTTGCATTCAAGGACGCAATGCTTAGCCGTAGAGCTTAATACCTGTTGGGTGTCAGTAACTACCTGAATTAACAATCAATCAGTTATTCCGTCATCTTTGACAGTCGTTACAAGTAATTTGATTCATCGCTAATTTTTCCAATTTCTTGAACAATTCACACAATGGGCTTAACGGAACATCACAAAACATTTATGGTTGAAGCGCATTTTCGAAACGGGGTTAGAGTAAATAGTGAGTGGCAATACAGTCCGGGTTTGTGCATGGACGATTTTCACGGACATTTTCCTAACGTTGCTTTTATTGCTGGGGAGTTTTATCATTGCCTGAAAAGAACCGTGGCTGTGTTTAGGGAAACAGGTTCTATACAACACAATAAAGGAGCAGAAAGACCATCTGTAAGAACAGAAGAACTTGTTGCAAACGTTCGTCGTGAAATAATGCAAAATACGCCAACAAATTGTATAAGACGCCTGTCCTAAGAAGTGGGAATATCTTATGGAACATGCAGGACTATTCTTAAGAAGCAGCTAAATTTATTTCCTTATAAAGTGCAAGTATTTCAAGAAATACAAGCCCTCGTTTTGAAAGACGCAGGAATTACTCTCAATGGTTTACCCAACATTTATTGGAAAAAAATGATTTATTATTGACATTTTTTTCGGAAGAAGCCTGGTTCCACCTCTCCGGTTTTGTGAATTCTCAGAATACATGCAGGTGGAGTAGTGAAAATCCCCATTTTTTTGTAGAGTCCACATTGCGGCCTCAAAAAATTGGTGTCTGGTTAGCTGTTTCCCGAAGAAGAATTGTTGGTCCTATTTTTTTCCATGACACAGTACAGCACAGCGGTATAGTAAAGAGACAATATTTTAAATCCATTTGTGGAGCAATTACTTGACGACGAAGTACATTTTGGATATTTTCAACATAACGGTGCAACCGCTTATACAGCCGCCGAAACTATTAACTACTTACGCAATTTTTTCGAGGACAGATTGATCAGTTTTCGATCAGACATTGAATTCCCACCTAGAATATCTTGTTTAAAGGTTATGGATTACTTCGTTTTTCCTCATTTAAAGAACACTATTTTAAAAATACCAGTTGCAAATTTAGAACAATTATTACAAGAAAGGATTATCCAAGGAGGTGGTAACATTTCTCCAGAGATGCTGGTCAACACTTTCGAAAATATGAAGAGACGTGTGAATTTATGCTTGGAGCATGGCATGGCGGTGGCCAATTTCAGCAATTTTTGTAAATATTTTTCTTTTTCTTTCTGTATATTTTTACTTTGTTAATTTTGTAAATAACAAAAATAAATTTGTATTTGTCTACTTATTTTATTACTCATTAGTTTGGCATATCATGTCATAATATTAATTTGACGAAATTTCAACCTAGATTTAGTTAGATATATCGTCCCCATATCATTGTGATCTAAACCAAGCCCCACGTTTTTTAATCGAAGCCCTCTTTGATGCAAATAGTTTTTGCTCGCACGGTACATTTACCAAACGGGTAGACATTTAAACAAAAAAATACAAGAACATTATAACAGTTTTCTGAAAAACCGAACAGAAAACAAAGGCTTTTAACTAAATTTGTTAGAATCTATGGAAATAAATAAACTTAAAAATACGGACCTGTTACTTAATAATCAATTAGATTTAAGTCATTCTCCTTTGTTAAATTTATTCTGTTGACGATATACTTAAGATTTTTATGAATTACCCATATTGTACCTTATTTAATTTTTTAAACCCTCTGTTGGATTTTTTCGCTATTGTAACCCTTCCACTGTTTTATGTACATCTTAAATAATTTAATTTCATTGCACTCCCTTTTTAACACGGTTTTATTAGCTTCACCTGTATGTTTGTTTGTATTTTGACCCACTTTAAACGGTCAGATTTAATTTAGATTTTGTAGACTTATCAAGAACCGCTGACAATACAATAATCTACACGCAAAAATTCTCCTGTCAAATTTTGACAGCTGTCAGGTATAAAAAAAAAGGGCGATATTGACAAAACAAAATATGGGGTCGTATAGTATTCCACACGGAGACTTCGGAAAAAATACGCAAAAAATTCTCCTGCCAAATTTTGACAGCTGTCAGATATAAAACGAAGATGCGATTTTGACAAAACAAAATATGGGGTCATATAGTATTCCACACGGAGACTTTGGAAAAAATAAGCAAAAAATTCTCCTGTCAAAATTTGACAGCTGTTAATATGTCAAATCGTTTTTAAAAAATTATACTAATGAAAAAACTATAAGGTCGTATGTATATTGACGGTGGAAAGTTGAAAAAAATACGCAAAAAATTCTTTTGTCAAAATTTTACACCTGTCAATATGTCAGAATTATTACAATAATCGATAGTAATGAAACAAACGTGGGGTCGTATAGATATTGTCGCTAAGAATAGAGAAAAAAATTATAAAAAAAATTCTACTTGTCAAAATAAAATTATGTCAAATTAAAAAAAAAAAGTATAGAAAATGTCGGAAACTTTAAATTTTTTAAAAATTTGCAAATATCGTTCTTTTCTTATAATTCGGCATAGACGATCGGGTTTGTTCGGGATTGTTCGGGTTTGTATGTATGTTTGTTTGTAACCGACTTCTTTGAACCCGATTTTGACCAACTTTAAACGGTCAGATTTAATTTAAATTTTGTAGACTTATCAAGAACCGCTGACAATACAATAATCTACTAATCTAGCTCAATATACACAAAAATTTTTTTTTTCATAACAATAACTCAAACTAAAAAATGAAAAACAAATATAGTTTAAAAAAACTAAAAAACACGCTTTAATAATTCATCGAACTAAAAAGCGGAAAATAAATATAGTTTAAAATTATTCTTGAAATTCTTAATATAGGCAGAAAATAATAATAAACGATAAACATTAGTACTACTATTGTGAAAAAAGCGTGGTGTGCTCGATATACGAAAAATATAGCACAAAGTGTCCCACGCTTTTTTCACAATAATACTAATGCTTATTTATCGTTCATTATTATTTTCTGCCTATATTAAGAATTTCAAGAATTATTTTAAACTCTATTTATTTTCCGCTTCTTAGTTCGATTAATTATTTTAGCGTGTTTTATAGTTTGTTAAACTATATTTTTATTTCAACTTTTATTAAATCATTGTCATTTGACAAAACTACAGTGTTAGCGAAACCTGTAATTTTCTTGTTAATATAGTGGAAATTTACAAGTTCAACTTTGTTTTACTGTATCCCATAATACTATAAATATATGACCCTTTGTCTGCAAATTTCCATAAGTGCAATTAATTTTGAAGAAAGTTTTGTTAATGCTGTGGTAAAATTTCTTAGGTGTTAGGTTTAATATAAAAAAAATCTTATGAGACTTACAGGTATCTACTTGATAAACAACTAGCTGCAGTTAAAACAAACTGGTCACTAATGAGACTTCCAACACAAAGCCATTGTGGGCCTTCATCAGATTCGTATCCTAACTGAACCTAAAAATAAAGTGATAATCAAGTGTATTGGTAGATAAAGAAGGATAAAAATTGTTTTTCTCACATTTTGTCAATTCCGTAAGAAGAAGATGAAAAACTGTTAAATAATTTTTAGATTTCAATTTTACGTTAAAGACAGGTTTTATTTATTTAAAAAAAGCTTTAGTATGTAGCTATAAAGAGTATCTTAGAGAAGACAAGCAGTGGTGGTTCGTGAAGTACAGCCACAGCGCCATGACTCTTATCTGTCCTACCACCAGTACCACCTACAATTTATATTTTTATTTTTAAAAGTTTGTCGTCTTTTTTAAAATCACATTTTAAGTTGGAATACCAGTATTTTGACACACCATTGACAGTCAGTTTTTTCAGTACCTATAAAGAAAGATTCATTGATTGTCTAGCAACTAACAACAATGTAAAGAAATAAGATACCGTGCGAGCAAAAATTATTTGCATCATAGAGGGCCTTGCATCTAAGGACGTAATGCTTAGCCGTAGAGCTTAATACCTGTTGGGTGTCAGTAACTACTTGAATTAACAATCAATCAGTTATTCCGTCATCTTTAACAGTCGTTACAAGTAATTTGATTCATCGCTAATTTTTCCAATTTCTTGAACAATTTACACAATGGGCTTTACGGAACAGTACAAAACATTAATTGTTTAAGCGTATTTTCGAAACATGCTTAGAGTAAATGGTGAGTGGCAATACAATTCGGGTTTGTGCATGGACGATTTTCACGAACATTTTCCTAACGTTGCTTTTATTGCTGGGGATTTTTATCATTGCCTGAAAAGAACCGTGGCTGTATTTAGGAAACAGGTTCTATACAACACAGAAAAGGAGCAGGAAGACCATCTGTAAGAACAGAAGAACTTGTTGCAAACGTTCGTGAAATAATGCAAAACACGCCAAATAATACGCCCAAGAAGTGGGAAGATCTTATGGAACATGCAGGACAATTTTTATTATTATTATTATTATTATTATTATTGTTATTATTATTATTATTATTATTATTATTATTATTATTATTATAATTATCATATTCTTACTTTGTTAATTTTGTAAACAACAGAAATAAATTTGTATTTGTCTACTTATTTTATTACTCATTAGTTTGGCATATCATGTCATAATATGGATTTGACAAAATTTTAACCTAGATTTGGTTAGATATATCGTCCCCATATCATTGTGATCTAAACCAAGCCCTACGTTTTTTAATCCAATCCATCTTTGATGCAAATAACTTTTGGCTCGCACGATATAAATCACTTGATCAAGGCTTTCTAGGATTTAGAAAGGAGTAAGTAGAACCGAATACAGGACTATTCACTAAAAAAAAAAAACAAGCGAAATTTTAACGTTTACTATAATGGCATTATAAAAGTAATATTATTTTTGGTCAATAAATACATGTTTAACGGATTGACCTCCTTTTTCCGGACACCCTTTATTTAACAATAGTTACCTGGGCACGATAATTAGCGAACATATTTTATTCAAAATTGGAGTTAAAAAATAATAATAATTAAGTGCAGTGCCTTCTCGATTTTAAAGAAGTGATTGAGACAATATACTAGCCCACTCGCAAAGGCAGTTTGACGGATCCAGGTGAGCGATCGTCTTCCCACCTGGGGTCAGTCATATTATTTTTGCCTTAAAAATATATGGTTAACGAATTGACCTAATTTTTCTGGGCACCCTGTAGAAAAAATAGATGTAGGTATGCGTTAAAAATGATTTTATTTTGTTTGAAAGATTGGATCACGACGAGGGGTAAACCGCGGTAAAAATTCTTGTTCACTAATGCCTACTAATGCCTACACATCCTTATTTTAATTAACTAATACCCCTAATTTCTTTACAAATGCCTAGTAATGCCTACCAATGTCCACTAATTCCTCTAATGTCAATGTTAAATTTCACTTTAAATAAATAAAAAAATGTATCTTTGTATCTCAAAGTCTGTACATTTAAAAAAATGGAAATTTATTTGACAACTTACCTAATATTTGAATAAAACCCAATAACCGAGTGTCTTATTAAATACCTACTTAAATGTAAATATGAACTGTAAATAAGTAAATTCATAAATTTATAAAAATATATTTACAAAAAAAGCCATTTTATTTTCTTATGGTCATGCGGCCGCCGCTGCACATAAAATATATTGTCTTCATAATATCGTACTTTTCGGTTAAACTGGAGAACATTACTGCAGGCGCCTTTTTGTTAGCCGAGTAAAGCAGCCAGCAAAGCCGCAGTCTGCTCCTTTACACTTCAACTAGTAGCCAATAATATATAAGTTTTGCCTGCCGGGCATATAATGTCGCTCCAATTTCGCCATGCATTTTGTTGTATTTTAAATTAGGAATTAATTATTAAAAAAAAAAAATATAATGTTTATTAACATAATTATTTTAAAAGCGTAAATTAAATCGAGTGAAATGTTTAGCGGTAGAAATTGGTAATTGGTACCTCGGTGGTAGAACGGCAGTTTATTAATCAAAACGGAAGATCTTCCTCAAGAACTGGATTTGGCAACATTGCAGACAACTTGCAGATACATGCAATGTTGTCAACTTGACTAAATATTCATTGGACGCAGCTTTCCCCCAATACTATTCAGCTTAATAAAAAAATTACCTTGAAAATGACTTTAGAAAAGAAATTTAAAGTATATATAACAATCAAGGCATTATTCAACACAATAAAGTAAATTTGATACCATAGTAAAGTTTTATAAAGTAATACCTCTAACATCATGGTTAATTCCTATAATGCCTCGACTAATTCCTATCTAATATCTCGAGTAATTCCTCTAATGCCTCTACAAATTTTTCCAATGCCTTAAGTAATTCCTGTAATGCCTGCTAATTCCTCTAGTAATGCCACTTATTCCCAAGATTTGTACACCAAAATTCCTCTGCGGTTTACCGCTCGGATCACTGGTTGCACTTGTTTTCAAAATAAAATAAAATTGCACTTTTAACACTAAGATCATAAATTACCATTATAATTATTGAAATTTTAATAGAAAAAAAATTGTTTACCATATGAGGGAACTCCTTTCTGGTTGCATGCGATCCTCCTACAATAAGCTCCTGTATATGAAAAGGGCAGTTTTTTACTATTATTTCGCCTCCGTCACCTGCGGGAAGTAGTAGTGGGTTAAGTTGTACAGACCAGGCATACTTGGAGTAGTCCAGGCACTCTGAAAAAGTCTTATTATATTATTTATGTAATATTAAAAATTACGGGTGAGATTAAAGAAAATGCATACGTGCAACTTTGCAGATCTGCAAATATGAAGGACTTGCAGACGCAAATTAATTTGCAGAAATTTGACATTCCAAAAATAATTTGCAAATCCGCCATTTTTACCGTAGTTAAACCGTTTTACTACTTCTGGTTTATTGATATCGACTGCCAAATATGTGAAATATGAACGAATGTATGGCAATAATGAATAATTAATGAACCTAACTCTTAACGTTCCCTTATTTTTTCTATATAAAAATCGGATACAAATGGTAAATAACCACCAATAACATCGTCATTTAAATCCCCAAAATATCGGTTAATTTTTAACAAATTTTATACATTCTGCAAGTTTGCAGGACCTTTCAACCTTCTGCAAATTTGCAGACGCAAAGTATGATAAACGTTTTTTGGTATTCCAATTCTGTCATTTGCAATTCTGTCATTTGCATCTGCAAACTGCTACTTGCAGCTGCAGAAGTCAGAGGCAGAGCTTCTGTAATCTCAGCCTATGTCTGCATTATACACTATTACCATCCTATCGATTTCCCATGTAAGATGAAAGCTATTAACTTCTGAAATCTGAAAAAATCTGGTCAGATCGGCTCCGTATAGGTATCATCATCATCATCATCATCATCATCATCATCATCATCATCATCATCATCATCATCATCATCATCATCATCATCATCATCATCATCATCATCATCATCATCATCATCATCATCATCATCATCATCATCATCATCATCATCATCATCATCATCATCATCATCATCATCATCATCATCATCATCATCATCATCATCATCATCATCATCATCATCATCATCATCATCATCATCATCATCATCATCATCATCATCATCATCATCATCATCATCATCATCATCATCATCATCATCATCATCATCATCATCATCATCATCATCATCATCATCATCATCATCATCATCATCATCATCATCATCATCATCATCATCATCATCATCATCATCATCATCATCATCATCATCATCATCATCATCATCATCATCATCATCATCATCATCATCATCATCATCATCATCATCATCATCATCATCATCATCATCATCATCATCATCATCATCATCATCATCATCATCATCATCATCATCATCATCATCATCATCATCATCATCATCATCATCATCATCATCATCATCATCATCATCATCATCATCATCATCATCATCATCATCATCATCATCATCATCATCATCATCATCATCATTACCGGCCCTGTCAACTGCTGGATAAAGGCCTCTCCTCCTGTTTTCCATGCACACCTGTCTTTGCCAGCTGAAACCAGTGTCGTCCCACATGTTGTTTAATGTCATCAAGCCATCGTTTTTGGGGTCTTCCCCTGCTTCGGTTAGTTTCTCTGGGCCTCCAATGAACGAGTTTTGCAGTCCATCGGCCACAGTCCTGTCTAGCTACATGTCCAACCCACTGCCATTTCATGCGTGCGATGCGCTCGATAATATCTGTTATCCTGGTGGTGTCTCGGATGTCATCATTTCTTATCCTTTGTCCAAGAGTTACTCCCAGCATTCTTCTCTCCATAGCTCTTTGCGATTTTCTTAATCTATCGGCGCTTTTTTTTTGGTCATAGTCGCAGTCTTCAGTCCATAAGTATCCACGGGCAAAACACAGGCGTCGTACACTTTTCTTTTTAGACACATAGGGATGGTTTGGTTTTTGAAGATGTAATTTAGACGACCGAAAGCGCACCAAGATAGTCCAATTCTTCTTGTTATTTCTGTGGTCTGATTTTCTTTTCCAAGCTTCAATGAGTGTCCAAGATAGACATAGTGGTCAACATTACTATTTGTGTGTTTAGGTCATAATTTTTGTTTTGTTCAAGTTCATTTTTAGACCCACTCGACTAGATGCTTGGTTTAATTGATGCAACATACTTGTCAGTTCATCAGCATCGGTGCTTATCAGGACAATATCATCGGCAAACCTTAGGTGATTTAAATATGAGCCATCGATCTTAATTCCTTTATTCTTCCACTCTAAGTTTTTAAAGATATCTTCCAATGCCGCTGTAAATAACTTTGGCGATATCGTATCACCCTGACGTACCCCTCTGCTAATTGGAATTTCTTCGGTCTTGGTGTCCGGGTCGATCTGGACCTGTAGCGTTTTTATAAATATTTTCTATTAAGTTGGAATATCTGTAGTCAATTCTGGCTGCATCTAATAATTTTAGGAATGCCCACGTTTCACTAGTGTCAAACGCTTTCTGGAAGTCTACAAACGCTAAGTGTATTTGAATATTATACTCATTTGATTTTTCAATCAGAAGTTTCATGGATTGCAAATGATCTATAGTGCTGAAACCTGTTCTAAATCCGGCCTGTTCAACTGGCTGGTATGAATCAAATTTGACTGTTAGTCTGTTATTATTCTTGTGAGTAGTTTGTATATGTGTGACAGAAGGCTTATTGGGCGATAATTTTCAATATTTGTGCTGTCTCCCTTTTTAAACAACAGGATCACTTCAGAATTTGGCCATGTTTTTGGTATTTTGCCTTCTTCCAAACATTTGTTAAATAATATTTTTAGCGATCTTAGTACTGTGTCGCCGCCCATTTTCAACATCTCTCATTACCCTATCTTCGCCTGGAGCCTTGTTATTTTTCATTTGCTGTAGTGCGGAGCGGATCTCGTTTGTAGTAATCTCCAGTATTTCTTCTGAACCCACATTTAGCACATTTGGTCTTGAAGTGTCTGGCTTTGGAACGTTTGACGAATATAGATTTTTATAAAACTCTTCTACCACCCTAACAATCTGTCGTCTATCCGAGATAACTACGCCTCTTTTGTTTTTCATTTTTGTTATTTTCTGTCTGCCTGTAGAGATTTTTGTTCTAAGTACTCGCATATTGGCATTTTTTTCGATTGTTTGTTTTATTATTCTTGTATTATATGCCCTAATATCCTTTCGAATTTCTCTTCGAACGGTTTTATTCAAGTTGGCATATTCAACTGAGTCTTTTTTGGTTTGCCGTCTTTGTTTAATTAAGTCTTGGGTTTGTTGACTAAGTTTACTCTCCTTGTTTTTCTAATATTAGCACATAATTTTTTCGTTGTTGTTTGGATGTCTTGTGTGATCTTTATTGAAAGGTCATTTATGTCTAGGGTGGCCATATTTTCGATTGGCTCTAGTACAGAATATTATAACAGTACAGAATATTATAACAGATAAGTATTCACTTCTTCTAAATCAAAAATAAAATGACAATTTGTTAGAATAGAAATGCAAAAGTAAATAGTGGGTAATATTTCTTTTCTTATGCCCCTTCCTTGAGGGCAGTTTCTACCCCCAATAAGAGGGGTAATAATAAACACAGCCGTAGTTGTGTATTTTATCAGCAAATAAAGAAGCTTCCTAATACTGAATTTATTCCAGTAAAAAATTCCACCCTGTATTTAAGAACAGCACCAAATTAATTTAAGAATAAATAATAATTCGTATAATCACAATACGGTATTTAATTGCTTGTCAAGTGGTAGCAACAACGGAACACGGTAGAAAAAATTTGTACTGTGAACTGACCATTACAGTAAAGCTGCGCTAATCTGGATCAATTGCAACTGGCTCAAATTGATGAAGAATCCGGATTACTGGAGCAATATTTTAATATAGAAAGGAGCAAATGCGTAATAAATGTTGAAACTTGTAAATGCAAAAACGCGCTATTAATACATTATGGTTTAATAGAAAAAGAGTAGTAGTACGTACCTCATTATTTTTCTTTACTCTTTTTAATATCCGATATTGTGGATGTAACGACACTATAGTTATCTGCTAGCGCTTTACTACTGACACTATCAAATTTTTGGAATATATCTTGTTTTTCTGCGAGAGTTAACATTTTGTCGTATTTTGTTTAACACTGTTAGATATCGAAATATTAATGCACATTGCATGTATACTACCAAGAAAAGGGAACTTCTTATATTGGCAGGATGTCACCACGTTTATACCGGTTTCGAACTCTTTTGTTTTCATTAGTGCAGGGTAGTTGTTCATCTGGAAACGTTCTGGATCCGCCCCTGGTTTTGATGGCTCATTTTAAAAATATTACACTCGGCAATAGACATGTCATAGTACAGGTCACTGGCGTAACAAACACCCCGCAGACCCCGCAGCGCAAGGGCGGTGAGGGGGCGCCCTCATTGACGGCCCCTTCAAAATTTGCTACCAGCTTTACCTTTCATAGGTATTTGATTTCATAATTAATTTAATTTTTTTATATCCTGAGAATTTAACTTCGTTAAGTGAAGAAGAAGTATTATACGTGTAAACCGCGGAAGTTACAAATGATATACCATAAAGACTTGTCCATTGACTTTCCTAGTCAACTTTTAAGCCTCATAAATGGACTTGGACATAGTATTTCAAAATTAAAAACAGTGTATGAACTTGCGCATAATGTATTAAGGTGACTGGCAAGCCGTGCTTACACACGTATGTTTTCACCCATAAAACTTTTGTTTTCGCACGAGATAAGCTGTACGGATCCAAAGGTATACGTCTATATATGTATTTAATAGATTTGTCAAATTTAACTTTTGTTGTCAAATTAGTTAATCGTGTGGATTTAAAAACAACTTTTCGTACTAACTTTGCTTGGATATTTCTCCAGGTGAACGGATTTTTACATTTGCACTTAAAGGCTTCAGTTCCAAAGGTTTTACTTGGATTGTAGGCTTAGTTTCGGGGCAACACACGCTCTTAGTTTGGTTCTCTTCAATTCCACATCTATCAGGGGAAATTCCTCTTCCTATAAGATCTAATGCTTCTGGGCAATCTGCAGTTAACCTGCAAACACCATTTTCCCCATTTTTTAGCAGACACTTATTACCTTCAAAAAAATATTGGTGTTATTTTTTAAAATATAAGAAACACTTAATAAAACGCATAATAGAACTTTTCTTTTATAACTTTACAATCTTTACATACAATTTGTTATCCAATTATTCACCATACTCCATACTATAATCTATGATTATACGAATTTGTTTTATAGGTATTTCTATGTACCGTGCGAGCAAAAATTAGTTGCATCAAAGAGGGCCTTGCATCTAAGGACGTAATGCTTAGCCGTAGAGCTTAATACCTGTTGGGTATCAGTAACTACCTGAATTAACAATCAATCAGTTATTCCGTCATATTTGACAGTCTTTACAAGTAATTTGATTCATCGCTAATTTTTCCGATTTATTAAAGAATTCACACAATTGGCTTTACGGAACAGCACAAAACATTCATGGTTGAAGCGTATTTTCGAAACGGGGTTAGAGTAAATGGTGAGTGGCAATAAAATTCGGGTTTGTGCATAGACGATTTTCAAGAACATTTTCCTAACGTTGCTTTAATTGCTGAGTATTTTTTATCATTGCCTGAAAAGAACCGTGGCTGTGTTTAGGGAAACAGGTTCTATACAACATAAAAAAGGAGCAGGAAGACCATCTGTAAGAACAGAAGAACTGTTGCAAACGTTCGTAAAATAATGCAAAATACGCCAACAAATTGTATAAGACGCCTGTCCCAAGAAGTGGGAAGATCTTATGGAACATGCAGGACTATTCTTATTATTATTATTATTATTATATTCTTACTTTGTTAATTTTGTAAACAACAAAAATAAATTTGTTTTTGTATACTTATTTTATTACTCATTAGTTTGGCATATCATGTCATAATATGAATTTGACAAAATTTTAACCTAGATTTGGTTAGATATATCGTCCCCATATCACTGTGATCTAAACCAAGCCCTACGTTTTTTAATCCAAGCCCTCTTTGATGCAAATAATTTTTGCTGGCACGGTAAAACTCTTTGCTAGAGAAGCATTTTTGTACTTGCCGGAAACACTTATTTTGACTGTCAATGTCTTAAGTCCACTTCCATTTACCGATCACATTTCCTCGAAGCCAGTCCATAGCAGGGAAAAGACTTTTTAAAAATACATTTGTGAGTGGCTTTGTGCACTTCGAAATGATAAATAGAAAAAAAAATATTTAATAATTGGCAGCGCGCTTTTGACCTTGCGGTCATCTTCAGTACCACCCATTCTCCACAACTTTGTGGGCGACCCTGTATATTTCAATTTATCACCGATATGTAGATTTTTAATAGCCCTACATTTTTTATATAAGACTTTTTTAATAACCCCTGTATATTTTTAAATAATCGACCGTTCTGGTAAGTTTTCCTAACCCTGTATATAATATTACCCGTTTCGGCTTATATAAGCCATCTTCAGGGCGTAGAGATTATGAAAATTCACATACAGGGTCACATATAGCGAGACGCACCCAGTCAACACACAAATAAATAATATTAAAAAATTCATCACTGATGATTTTAATTTTTTTAAATAAGGGCGTGTAAAGAAACGAAAAGGTATAAAACAAATGGTTAATGTTTACAAAGTAAGTAACAGTAGGTAGCTATGTTTTCTGTGCTTGGAGCAAAGGGAGAGTACTCAGACCAGAGAGGCGAGTGAGAGTTGAGGCCTCCTTGTCCTCTATACTTATATTACACGTCAGTAAAACACATCCATCATTTGCTAAAATTAAAATATCGGTAATCTATACTTTTTAGTATTTAGGCTGGGTTTTTCCCCAATTTTTTAATGATTATTTTATTATGAATTATTAATCCGCAAAAATTAAGAAGCCACAGGAAGAAATATTGTTAATATGCGAAACAACATTTAGTTATTATTGTATCTAATCGATATTACTCAGGGGAGGGGGGGTTATTTTATTATAAATTCAATAGAGGTTTATTGTCACATAGTTGTACTCACTGATAGCAAAAAACGCGTGACTCTTAGTGGCGGAGGTGTAGGCTTTTTATACAAAATTAATAAGTATAGGCGGGGAAAATCGCCAACGTTTACGGGGTACTCGATGAGGAAGCCACCAACAATGAATTTAAATTAACCATTAAACGCGAGATCGAACGTACTGTACGTTATACGGGAGTTAGCGAAAGTTAAAAGAAGAACAAACCTAACCTAAGAACATTTATCTACCTTAAAATATCCGGCCAGTTATGATTTATAAAAAAAATGATTAAAAGCAATTCCCAGAGACAACTGGACACCATTAAAATAGTATGTAGTTTACTCATTACATTTTGCTTAAGTGGCATAATATTATAAAAAATTCGGGAAGACGACAGTGGCGTAGCGTGGTTAAAGGGGCGGAGGGGACGAGATATAATTTTTAATGGGGGGTAAAAGAAAAAAAATAGCGCCGCAGGCGAAAATTTTTTGGATGCCACGCCCTTAAAATATAAAATACACAAGATCCTCAAGAAAATCACAAAAAAATTGATCAAGTAAAAAAAAGTGCTTCGTTTTCATGGCTTACTATGGGTCCTTGGGGAGGAGGGTAATGACCCTCTTATCAACGCCCTTGTTTAAAGGGCGCCTCACTGCAAATGTATAATTTCGTTTATTTAGTAAATTTTGGTCTGAGAAATAAAGTTTTTGTTTCCTCATGTCTAAAATGGTCACATGAAAACATAATATGAACACGACAAGGGGAATTTTGTTAAAACTCTATAAAATATTTTATGCATATTACTTAATAGGTATTCTTAATAATACTTATAAGCATATATTCTCATTGGCGACAATAACACACTTTTAAAAAGATAAAATTTAGTCTGTAGTGCATTAGAGATTTTAAGCAATTTTTAATTGTTAAAGCAAAATAACTGAAAGAATACAAATTATTGGTCGTGGCAAAATATTTTTATTATAAATTAAATCAAGTAGTGAAAATAAAATAGAATCTCGAAATAGGTAACAGGTTTATTTTATCTGTTTCTTTACTCTAAAAGTTATAACCAAATAATAACCTAATTAGAACTCATAAAAATACTTTAAAAACAAAGAGAAAGAAAGCTTCACAAAATATCATATTTGCCAATATTCTGATAATGGTCATCTTATAATATAAACAGAAACAAAGAACTAAATTATATTATTTAATTCATAAACATAGTAAATTTCCTCTTGCTGCGATAGGTAAACAATATTATCAATTATTAGTAATAATTATGTGAAGTGAAATTGAACGGTGAAACTACTGGGAGAGTGAGTAGGGGGCGCCATTTGGGAAAGGGCTCAAAGGGCGGGGGGGGGGCGGTCGCCCCCCCTGGCCCCCTGCACGCTACGCTACTGGAAGACGATTATCGTTTATCAACATTTCGACAATAACTATTAACGTTATAAAAAAAGGGTTAATTTTTTCTTTGGGTCCTTTTTTCTATTGTTTTTTGGCAACGTATCCCGATTTTTCCCTGGCCACTTTGCAATATTATCGTTAATAAAAATAGCTTTTTTATCGAGTGAAACTAACCGGACCCTTTTTAAAGTTGATCGCCAAATCTTATCAAAATCTTAAGATTTTGCGAGAACGAGAAATCTGTCATTGTGCAAGTATATTTGAATTATTAACTGATCAAATGATGTATAGTGTTTCTTAGGTCAATTTAATGACATTAAACTGTGGGAATTTCCTAACCATAGGCGTTTCACACAAATAATTAATATGCGTATACACACTTATAAGTTTGTTTTACATTAGGTGTTTGTACATACTACACTTTATAAACCCACAAATAATATTATATTAAAATAATAAATATAAGGTAACTCAAAAATTCTATATACAAAACTAAAATCAGAAAAATAAACCTGACACGGCACGACACTGTTCAGAAAATGCTTTAATTTTTTTACCAGAACTTCATTCTTGTCAACCAGACTCCATTCATCAAGGCAAAACCACGTATATTTTATCTCCGTCTCTTCCACGCCATCGGCGGTCACTGGCCTATCTCTGTCTGGCAGAATCGATCGTCAGACGGGCCGGGTACCGGTTCAGCTTATATCCTGGCGCTTTAACTGGCGGTTTAACTGGCGCTTTAACTGGCGCTTATCACCCCTGACAACGTGCATAAATTGTGAACGGTTGCCAGTTCTACCAAATTTTCTGGTTTGTTAATATATTATGTATAAGTATACGAGAAACAAGGGTTTGTTAATTAGTTGTTTTTAAACACTGAAAACACTTTTTGTCTTGATTTCAGTTATATTGTTTCTTAAGGACTAAATAATGTATTATTATAACAATGAATGGCTTGTTATTTTTTTCTGTCACACTCAAAACTCCTCGGTTTAAAGTATATTTGCAAACTAGCTTTCAAAGAAAGTTACTGACTAACAATTGAATACTGATATAAATGAAATATCTTTATTAAAAAAACTTAAAGAATTGAAGAAGAAAGATCTAACAACCCTGGTTGTGCGGTCGGTCTCTTTGAGACTGTTTACCGCCGTATGGAATGATTGGAATGTCCTCAAACTGAGATTGGATTAATAATACTTCATCTAAATTTAATATAACCACCTCCATAAAAAACGCAATATTAGAGAAATACGCGCGTTTACGGGTTACAAAACGAAAATTACGCTAAAAATCACTCTATGGTGTTTAACTCTGTAAATATATTATATTTTGTTGCTAAAATGGAAAACAACTTTTGTTAAGTAATACTACACAAACATTTAAGAAAACTGAAATTAACTATGTAAAATGTATTGTCACAAAGTAACAGACGAGTCAATCAATTCTTTGAAACTGAAATTACTCCTGAAATTCCTATCTTAATTTGAACCAGAGATATCCGCAGTGTAAATACTTGGCAGGAGTAGGGGGGAACTGCCCAAACTGAAAGTAAGGTCCAGCATGGATTTTTATATATAAGATTACAATGTCTATCATAAAAAATGAGTCTCCTACTTTACGCATTTATTTCCCACGAAAAACCGTATGCGCCTCTACTACAGGGTGTTTCATTAAGGTCGAAGTGCGGCCATATCTCGGAAACTACTGGGCATAGAAACTCAGGAAAAGAAAAATGATAATAATAGTGGCCATGAGAAAATTCTGGAAATAATTTTCAAGTTCCGCATTTTGCCGCAAGAGGGCGTAATTGAAAAGTAAATTTTTAAATTTTACATAACTCCGAAAATTCCACATTAAGGTATATGTTTGATAACAACATTTTAAAGCTTGGACAATTATGCATCATTTTGGTCTTATGGTCATTGGCGTACCGACTTTAATAACAGTGGGGGAAGCTGTTGAAAGTGTAATCATTTAAATCGCTGCAACTTATAAACGACTTATCCGATTTTAGCAAACTAAAGACTGGTTGGGAGACAAATATATGCACTTTGACCAATAGTATTTAGTTGTCCATAATAGTTTAAAAAAAAAAATGCTAGAGGGCGCAATTTGCAATAACAATACATTTTTTGATTTTCCTCCGAAAAAATAAATCATACGGTATAATTATGATACCATAATCGAAAAGTAGATGAAATTTGCTAGAAAAAATATTAAAACCGCAGCTCGATATCTCCGTTCGTTATTGCCAAAACAATAATTTTTAACACAAATTGCGCCCTCTAGCAATTTTATTAAAAACTATCTTGTACCATTAGATACGACAATTAAAGGTTCTTCCAAACAAGCTTAAATTTAGTAAAATCGGATAAGTCGTTTAGAAGTTACAGCGATTTTAATGTTTAAACTTTCAATAGCTTCTCCCACTCTTATCAAGTGAAACTGTAAACATTAAAATCGCTGTAACTTCTAAACGACTTAACCAATTTTACTAAATTTAAGCTTGTTTGGAAGGGAAAGGTAATTACCTTTAATTGTCGTATCAAATATACAAGATAGTTTCTAATAAAATTGCTAGAGGGCGCAATTTGTCTTAAAAATTATTGTTTTGGCAATAACTCTGAAACGAACGGAGATATCGAGCTGCGGTTTTAATATTTTTTCTAGCAAATTTCATCTCCTTCTCGATTATGGTATCATAATTATACCGTATGATTTATTTTTTCGGAGTAAAATCAAAAAATGTATTGTTATTGCAAATTGCGCCCTCTAGCATTTTTTTTGAGAACTATTATGGACAACTAAATACGGTTGGTCAAAGTGCATACATTTCTCTTCCAAACAGTCTTTAGTTTGCTAAATTCGGATAAGTCGTTTATAAGTTACAGCGATTTAAATGATTACACTTTCAACAGCTTCCCCCACTCTTATTAAAGTCGGTACGCCAATGAGCATAAGACCAAAATGATGCATAATTGTCCAAGCTTTAAAATGGTGTTATCAAATATATACCTTAATGTGGAATTTTCGGAGTTATGTAAAATTAAAAAATTTACTTTTCAATTACGCCCTCTTGCGGCAAAATGCGGAACTTGAAAATTATTTCCAGAATTTTCTCATGGCCACTATTATTATTATTTTTCTTTTCCTGAGTTTCTATGCCAAGTATTTTCCGAGATATGGCCGCTCTTCGACCTTGATGAAACACCCTGTATACAGGTTTAGGAAAAATTACCAGAACGGTCGATTATTTCAAAATATACAGGGGTTATCAAAAAACGTCTTATATAAAAAATGTAGGGCTGTTAAAAATCTACATATCGGTGATAAATTGAAATATACAGGGTCGCCCACAAAGTCGTGGAGAATGATAGTTATATTTTTTTAAATAGAACACCCTGTATATTTTGACTTATTTTGATTGTCGACTCAATTTTAAACATTTTTTATTAACCATGTGTTATACCTAAATTCATTACTTTCCAACATAAATTGATCAGCTACAAAACACAAAATAAATTTCAAGAAACAATTTATTAAGTTAACTTTAAACAAAAACGTTTAACAAATCATGGCAAAGCGGGTTTATTTTTTAATAAGTGTTGAAAATGACCCCCATTTACAATGATACAATGATACAAAATTATCGCAAAAATGTCTTTGGGTTTTTAAAACCATTTCCCTTGTTATTCTCGCACTTTCATCGACAATTTTCATTCTTAACTCTTCTAAATTATTGGATTTATTTTGATAAACTATGTTTTTCAGGTGACCCCAATAAAAAATCTAATGGCGAAAGATCGGGGGACCGTGAAGGCCATTCGATAGGCCCTCTTCTTCCTATCCATCGATTTGGGAACGTGACATCCAAAAATTCTCTAACTTCGCGAGTAAAATGCGGAGAAGCTCCATCTTGCTGATACCAGGTTAAGTTAATATCAGCATTTAAATTGTTTATAGCTGGAACTATTTCTCGCCGAAGAAGCCGGAGATATCGATCAACGTTCAAATTTCCCTCGATAAAAAAGGGTCCCGCAAACAATCCAGCCCAGACATTAACTTTTCTTGGGAACTGTGTATGCAGCTCTTCATACCAGTTAGGGTTATTTCGCGCCCAGTAACGGTAATTTTGCTTATTCACCATTCCGTGTAGTGTAAAAGTCGCTTCATCCGAAAACACAATATTGTCTGAAAAATTCGGGTTTTCTTCCATATTTCTAGTCATTATTTCGCAAAATTCTAGCCTTCGATCACAGTCAACGTCAAAAAGTTCTTGTACAACAATAATTTTGTATGGATGCATTTTCTCAGTATGAAGAACGGTTCGTACAGATTTTTGATCAATTTCATGATCCAAAGCAAGCAATTGGTGGATTGTTTCGAAAAACTGCATTTTTTTAATGTGCATCTCTGGATGCAAATTATTGAAAATATTACATACCTCCTGATATGATCTCTGTTTATCGCCAAACCCCCTTGAAATTAAAATATCAATTCTCTCTGTTTCAGTAAGTAAAAATGCCATGCTATTTTCTTTTTTCTCTATTTCTATCAGAATTTGAGTTTCAGATGTATCTATGTATCTATTAATTATTTATTAGTAACCATGGTCGTGCCTTATTTGTTGTTCACTATGTTTGAAAATCGCATCGTTATACGTTATTATTTGAAACGCCAATTTCTAGAAAAGTAATGAATTTAGGTATAACACATGGTTAATAAAAAATGTTTAAAATTGAGTCAACAATCAAAATAAGTAAAAATATACAGGGTGTTTTATTTAAAAAAATATAACTATCATTCTCCACAACTTTGTGGGCGACCCTGTATATTTCAATTTATCACCGATATGTAGATTTTTAACAGCCCTACATTTTTTATATAAGACGTTTTTTGGTAACCCCTGTATATTTTGAAATAATCGACCGCTCTGGTAATTTTTCCTAACCCTGTATAGGCAATTCATTATGGCGATTTTGGTTATTAAAATGTTATTCAGTTTAAAGTCAAGACTAAATTCAACAATTTTGAGGTGATAAAGAGTCTGCACCAGAACCAATCTATTTTGCCCCAATTGGGTGTGCAAGTGTTCTTTCACTTCTTTGAGTATTTGTTTAACTGTATATTGTGTTAAATTGTATAATTCTCATTTTGGTCAGAGTCATCTATTAAGTGGAAATTGTTTCTTTAAACTTGCTGGAATAACACCTTCCTAAAGTGAGTAAAAAGGGACAATCTCTCTCCTTATTAGAGAACTATTTAAATTCATCGTTTTGTACTCTTAAGTCGTTAATTTTCATTTCATTGCTTTGCTGTATTGCTGTTTATCGAATAAATCTCTTAAAAATCCTTAGTGTTTCAGTGATTAGATAGCGCACCATAAGGGCACAGTAATAAATAAGGAATCACTCTCAGTAGAAAATAAAAACATAAATCAAAACCATCTAAGCTACACAACCCAGTCGCCGCGTACAAGATGGTGGAAAGACTTCTATATAACAGAATAAGCCAAACAATTCTGAGTGTCATCCCCGCCGAGCAAGCTGGCTTCCGCCCAGACCGCAGCTGCTGTGATCAGGTCCTTTCTCTTACCAATTTTATTGAAAAGGGATTCCAAGATGGCCTGAAAACTTCAGTGGTCTTCGTAGACCTTACAGCAGCCTATGATACCGTGTGGAGAGAGGGGATGCTTCTGAAATTATTAACTACCATACAGTGCACTAAAACGACCAGCCTCATTAATAATATGTTCGCAAACAGACAGTTTATCGTGAACAAGGACAATCAGTGCAGCACAAAGAGAACACTCAACAACGGGTTACCCCAAGGATCTGTGTTGGCTCCCTTACTTTTTAACCTGTATATTGCGGATCTGCCCCCTACCACGTCCAGGAAATTTGGATATGCGGATGACCTTGCGATTGCCGTACAGCACAAGAACATCACCGCAACAGAAGATACTTTAACGAATGATCTTACCAGACTGGGAGTCTACTTCCGAGAATGGAGATTGAAGCCTAGTATGAACAAAACTGAGTCTTGCTGTTTTCACCTAAACAACAAAATGGCTAACACAAGGCTTAATGTGTATTTCGACGGAGCACTTCTCCACCATAACCCAACTCCAAAATATCTTGGTATCACCCTGGACCGGACTTTAACTTATAAAAAACATCTCACCAACACGGCTGCAAAATTAAAAACGAGAAATAATATTCTACATAAGCTAGCAGGAACAACATGGGGTGCTGCTGCAGACACCCTGAGAACTACAGCCCTCAGCCTCGTCTACTCTGTAGCAGAGTATTGTGCACCTGTATGGATCAACAGCAGTCACACCAAACTAGTGGATGTGCAACTAAATGACTCTATGCGCACCATCTCGGGCACCATAAAATCAACACCACTGTGCTGGCTACCTGCTCTAAGTCAAATCGAGCCTCCGGACCTTCGCCGCTCCCGAGCACTACTTCGAGAATACAATAAAATAATTAGCAATCCGGATCTTCCCATAAACGAAGACTTCCCAGCCGGGAGACAACGTCTGAAATCAAGGCACTTGCCTATTGCTACGGCTATCGCACTTGCTAACTCCCATTTCAATGCTAAGAACAGCTGGCGACTAAGGTGGCTCCAGACTGCACCTCCTGAATGGCATCAAGTCCTAAATGTAAACGCAACACCAAATGGCTTCGATCTACCCCGTAACACTTGGTCGAAACTAAATAGAGTCCGCACAGGTCACGGGCGTTGCGGTGACTCGTTTTTCAAATGGGGAATAACCCAATCTCCCCAATGTGACTGTCAAAATGGTAACCAGACGATCCGCCATATCACGACCGAATGCTCCACTCGCGCATATCCTGGACCCCTCTCAGATTTTGTTGGACTCCCCCAAGAAGCTATACATTGGCTAAATAGACTGGACGTCGCTCTCTAAAACTATTTGTATTATTAACAGAATTTACCTGTCGTGTTCTTGACTATATACTATATCTATGTTCTATGTTGTATATTCTAACTTTTCGTTAGTTTAGTTTTTATATATATTGTATTATGTGTGTAAAGCGCCATACGCTAAATAAAATAAATAAACCCAGTCGCCTACCATTCTAATACACGTATATGAATAAATATTTTTGAGCGTAGGCAAAATATCAAAGAAGAAGTAAAAAAATATATTCAAACAACCAAATTTAATGTTATTTAATTTAAGAAATTATTCGAAAAAATTTATGATCCGGTACTGGCTCTTACTATTATAACTTTCTATGTACTATTTTGTAAATTAACTATTGTTTATTTTAATAAAAGTAATTTATTATTATTATTATTATTATTATTATTATTATTATTATTATTATTATTATTATTATTATTATTATTATTATTATTATTATTATTATTATTATTATTATTATAAGTATTATGCGTCCATTATTAACTGGTTGTAGACAAACATAATTATCATGTAAAGCAGGTACCGAATTATAGCTGTTTTTCAATATACAAAATCATAAAGCTTATTATTTAAATTCAATATTTTAAAATAATTATATACCTAAGTAGTAAGTATGTAGTCGTAACGTATTGCGTAATCTTTATTGAATTTGCAGAAAAGCTTAGTCATAACTGACAGAAACTCTTCGTGAAAATCGCTGTGAAGTACCTTAAAGTACAGTTAACGTTTGTATAAATATTCCCACGTACCCATCAACAGTTTATTAAATTTTTACTTTAGTCAGAAACCAAAGGAAATAGTGAACATTATGTTAACTAAATTATTTCTTTCGTGCCTTGTGATGCTTTTGATAATTAGTTTGACTGTAGGTCAAAAGAAAGCGAAAACATGTAAGTTAAAAAAGCAAAGTTTTAAATAAATTATTGGGTGAAAGGTTTTTTTTGCAAACGTGCTTGGACACAGAAATTAACATTTTTAGTTATGATCCATCAGGCATATTACGATATTGATAATTTTTTAAAATGACAACCCCAGTTTTTATTGACTTTTTTAAAGTACATATTAGGTTATAAAGTTATACATAAGTACCATATTTTAAATTTTTATTCCTTTTCATTTCTAAGATATTAAACGAACAGAATTTAATTTAATTAAAAAATTTAAAAAAACTTCTATTCAATACTTTCTCGTCAATAAATGCTCAAAATATTGTACATTCACTATTTGGCAATGTCCTAAATGCATGTAAAACTCGTTTTGAATTTTTCTAATTTCTTCGGGAGAAATTAATCGACACCAATGTCTTGGCAATGGCATTGTCAACAACGATTTTAAATTTGGTACTATGTACCGTGCGAGCAAAAATTATTTGCATCAAAGAGGGCTTGGATTAAAAAAACGTAGGGCTTGGTTTAGATCACAATGATATGGGGACGATATATCTAACCAGATCTAGGTGAAAATTTTGTCAAATTCATATTATGACATGATATGCCAAACTAATGAGTAATAAAATAAGTAGGTAGACAAATACAAATTTATTTTTGTTGTTTACAAAACTAACACAAAGTAAGAATATACAGTAAGAAAAAGAAAAAGAATTACATAAATTGCTGAAATTGGCCACCGTCATGCTCCAAGCAGAAATTCACACATCTCTTCATATTTTTGAAAGTGTTAACCAGCATCTCTGAGAAATGTTACCACATTCTTGGATAATCGTTTCTTGTAATTGTTCTAAATTTGCAACTGGTGTTTTAAAAATAGTGTTCTTTAAATGAGGAAAAACGAAGTAATCCCTAACCGTTAAACAAGGAGATCTAGGTGGGAATTCAATGTCTGATCGAAAACTGATCATGTCGTCGAAAAAATTGCGTAAGTAGTTAATAGTTCGTCGTCAAGTAATTGCTCCACAAATGGATTTAAAATATTGTCTCTATACCGCTGTGCTGTAACTGTGTCATGGACAAAAATAGGACCAACAATTCTTCTTCGGGAAACAGCTAACCAGACACCAATTTTTTGAGGGTGCAATGTGGACTCTACAAAAAAATGGGGATTTTTCACTACTCCACATGCGTGTATTCTGAGAATTCACATAACCGGAGAGGTGGAACCAGGATTCATCCGAAAAAAATGTCAGGTCTAATAAATCATTTATTTCCAATACATTTTCGGTAAACCATTGAGAGTAATTCCTGCGTCTTTCAAAATCTGCGGCTTGTATTTCTTGGAATACTTGCACTTTATAAGGAAATAAATTTAGCTGCTTCTTAAGAATAGTCCTGCATGTTCCATAAAATCTTCCCACTTCTTGGGACAGGCGTCTTATACAATTTGTTGGCGTATTTTGCATTATTTCACGAACGTTTGCAACAAGTTCGTCTGTTCTTACAGATAGTCTTCCTGCTCCTTTTTTGTGCTGTATAGAACCTGTTTCCCTAAACACAGCCACGGTTCTTTTCAGGTAATGATAAAAATCCCCAGTAATAAAAGCAACGTTAGGAAAATGTTCGTGAAAATCGTCCATGCACAAACCCGGATTGTATTGCCACTCACCATTTACTCTAACTTCGTTTCGAAAATAAGCTTCAACCATGAATGCTTTGTGCTGTTCCGTAAAGCCCATTGTGTGAATTGTTCAAGAAATTGGAAAATTAGCGACGAATCAAATTACTTGTAACGACTGTCAAAGATGACGTAATAACTGATTGATTATTAATTCAGGTAGTTACTGACACCCAACAGGTATTAAGCTCTACGGCTAAGCGTTACGTCCTTAGATGCAAGGCCCTCTTTGATGCAAATAATTTTTGCTCGCGCGGTATAATCTAATATGTACTTTAAAAATAGTCAATAAAAAACTAGGGTTGTTATTTAAAAAAAATCGATCGATATCGTCATATCTCTAATTTGGGAAACACTCAATCAATATCCACAAAGACCACAACTTAAAATGTTAATACAAAAAATGTACTCGATTTACTGAATTTGTTCGAAGTTACAAACTCACATTGTATAAAATATTTAATTTTTGAATATTTTTATATTTGTAATTCATTGACAACAAAGCAATAATCAGGAATATTAGAAAATATGTAATTCCAAGGATATATTTTTTAGATTGTTCGGGACTCTTTCCTGTAAGACCAAGTTTTCATGGAATAATTGGTGGAATTCAGACCCAGGAAGCTGAATTTCCGCACATGGTAAGCATAAAGAAATTATACAGGGTGTCCGGAAAAAAGAGGTCAATCTGTTAATTCCTTGAGCGAAAAATACTATGACTTTCATAAATCCATTTTTCATTTTTGATCCTCATGTTCGATATAGGTACTGGGCGTCAAAGTTTAAAATTAAAAACTGATTTTTTTGAATAATTCGAGTATTTAATAAGAATTTGAGAAAAACAAAAAACAATTGTCATCATTTGTTTCTGATTATTTTTTGACTATTATAAAATTTCGATAAAATGATGCATTTTGGAGATAATTTAAAAAGTATGGGTCCTTAATCTCATAATTTTCAAATGCTAAATCAATGCAGCCGTTGTGGCATTACCATGGATACAAGAAGAAGACCTGACTGAAAAAATATAGTTTGGAAGTCACTGGCGCACGTACTAAAAAATAGGGGTGGTCAGCGGGTGCTGGACCATCCTCTACTATTTATAGCTTTGTAGAAGACGCAATGGTATGATGTCTGTACGTTATTGCCTAAAAACACCGTAGGTTAATAAAAATGTCAGTTTGTTCTGATTGAGCTAATTTTTTTTAAAACATGCTTTTATTAGCTTCACCTGTATGTTTGTATGTTTGTAACCGACTTCTTTGAACCCGATTTTGACCCACTTTAAACGGTGAGATTTAATTTAAATTTTGTCACCTTATCAAGAACCGCTGACAATAAAATAATCTACACGCAAAAAATTCTCCTGTCAAATTTTGACAGCTGTTAGGTATAAAACGAAGAAGCGATTTTGACGAAACAAATTATGGGGTCGTATAGTATTCGATACGGAGACTTCGGGAAAAATAAGGCAAAAATTCTCCTGTCAAAATTTGACAGCTGTCAATATGTCAAATCATTTAAAAAAAAAATGATAATAATGAAAAAACTATAAGGTCGTATGTATGTATCTCTTCTTTGAACCCTATTTTGACCCACTTTAAACGGTCAGATTTAATTTAAATTTTGTAGACTTATCAAGAACCGCTGACAATACAATAATCTACTAATCTAGCTCAATCTACTAAAAAAAATTTTTTTTCTTAACAATAACTTAAACTAAAAAATGAAAAATAAATATAGTTTAAAAAAACTAAAAAACACGCTTTAATAATTAATCAAACTAAAAAGCGGAAAATAAATATAGTTTAAAATAATTCTTGATATAGGCAGGATATAAAAATGAACGATAAACATTAGTATTATAGTGAAAAAAAAGCGTGGAGCGCTTTGTGCTATATTTTTCGTATATCGAGCACCCCAAGCTTTTTCCACAATAATACTAATATTTATCGTACCTATATTAAGAATTTTAAGAATTATTTTAACCTATATTTATTTTCCGCTTTTTAGTTTGATTAATTATTAAAGCTTGTTTTTTAGTTTTTTTAAACAATATTTTATTATATTATATTTTCGATATGTATGGTTTAAAAAAATATATTGGCTTGTTGTTTTCACAGATATTATTTTTCTTTTTGCTTAAGTTAAAAAAGATATATCGTTGCATTTAAGATTTTTGAGAAAAATGAAGAAGTTGTTGATTCTGCTAAATAGCGCCCTCTAGCCGTCGCAACGGAATTCAAAATGACTTCGTTTTTTTTTAAATTAGTTAAACAAAAAAATTCCTATTTAGAGTCAAATTTGTCAAATTTCGATAAGTCAAATCAAAGTTGTGAATATTTTTGCATAGCAATATTTGTCGCCTCCTACCCCCCTTAAACAAAAAGGTAGAGCAAAAACTCAAAAACAAAAGTTATCCAGAATTTTGATTAGATTGAAAAAATACCACCTTTGATACCGTGCGAGAAAAAATTATTTGCATCAAAGAGGGCCTTGCATCTAAGGACGTAATGCTTAGCCCTAGAGCTTAATACCTGTTGGGTATCAGTAACTACCTGAGTTAACAATCAATCAGTTATTCCGCCATCTTTTACAGTCGTTACAAGTAATTTGATTCATCGCTAATTTTTCCAATTTCTTGAACAATTCAGACAATGGGCTTTACGAAACAGCACAAAATATTCATGGTTGAAGCGTATTTTCGAAACGGGGTTAGAGTAAATTGTGAGTGGAAATACAATCCGGGTTTGTGCATGGACGATTTTCACGAACATTTTCCTAACGTTGCTTTTATTGCAGAGGATTTTTATCATTGCCTGAAAAGAACCGTAGCTGTCTTTAGGTAAACAGGTTCTATACAACACAATGTGGTAACATTTCTCCAGAGATGCTGCTCAAGACTTTCGAAAATATGAAGAGACGTGTGAATTTATGCTTGGAGCATGGCGGTGACCAATTTCAGCAATTTATGTAATTATTTTCTTTTTCTTTCTGTATATATTCTTACTTTGTTAATTTTGTAAACAACAGAAATTAATTTGTATTTGTCTACTTATTTTATAACTCATTAGTTTGGCATATCATGTCATAATATGAATTTGACAAAATTTTAACCTAGATTTGGTTTGGTGATTAGATATATCGTCCCCATATCATTGTGATCTAAACCAAGCCCTACGTTTTTTAGCCCAAGCCCTCCTTGATGCAAATAATTTTTGCTCGCACGGTACATGTTTACTATGAGGATTTTTGAGAAAATTCCGCTTTTTTATTCATCACTGTAGTTACGCCCCCTAGCGGCCAACCTGGAAACTTAAACATACTTTCCAGCAAATTTTCTGTCACTTTTGTAATAAATATTTTTTTCCGCCGTATTGTAAACTGTTTCCAAAATACAGCCCTCGTCCCTTTTTACTTGTACACCCGGTACATGTTCTGCGGTCACCCTGTTAGTCAACATAATATGACAATATCACACCTGACTCTATTGATATCAGGTATAAAATAATTTCAATTAATTATTTTCTTAATATAATTTAACTGTTTTATTTTATTAAAGGCTGCACTAGGCTATGAAGATAAAGACAATCCAAAATGGCTCTGTGGTGGAACTATAATTTCCCTACAATTTGTTTTAACTGCTGGACACTGTGCTGAAACACGATCGTAAGTGCAAAATTATTTTTTTTAAATATTTTTTTATAGAATAGAGACAATGTAACGTAAATGTTAAATTGGGGCAAATTGGATAATTCGGAGCTTAATTTAATATTGGTAAGAAATCAAGAAAATTCCGACTACTTCCGAATATTTCTGAAAAAAAAACAGAAAACTTCATTTTCCGTTTTTTTTTTGACGTTATTTTAAACATATTGTTAAGCGGAAAGAACTTTCTACAGGCACTTTTTTACGACGCGTTTAAAGATAGTTTCTAATTTATAAACGGGCGTTTCGGTTTCAGATATCACCTCATCATCAGAACATTTTTAAATACAGACCTGAAATTTAAATATTACTTTCTGAAGTATTTTATTCCCCCAGAACATAAGTTAATAACATTTTGGCAAAATTTCATCGTTTTGAGTCGAAAATCCATCGTCAGTAATTTAAAATTATTAAACATATTTTACAATACAGCCCCGATAATTATTATGTTAAAAAAATATGCTACTCTAACCACAAAGAATTCCTGTGAGTTTTCTTTTTGCTAGCACACAATTATATCAGGACCGTATTGCAAAAAAAACATGAAGGTACCGATGATGGATTTTCGGTTCAAAACAATGAAATTTTGGCAAAATGTTATTAGTTTTTTTTTTGGGGAACAAAATACTTCAGAAAATAATACTTAAATTTCAGGTCCGTATTTGAAAATGTTGATCTGATGATGATACCTGAAGACCGAAACGTCGTTTTTTAAATTAGAAAATATCATTGACTGAGTCACAGCCCCCTTTATCAAAGCCGTGAAGTGACATCGGGCAACACCGCATCAGCTGGGATCATCGGATCCACAGGCTACTATTATGACACGCGGCAACGGGCGAAATTTTTATTCTTTCTGATATTTTTTGTGTTTTTTTGGCTCTGTTGCCACTATATTGACATTGAAAAATGTACAAAAAAGTAATAAATAGTTTTGGATAACAAGAACAACTTACCTAATTATCAAATAATAGTAATATTGCGTTGAGAAGCTGTTGTTTTTTCGCTTTTGGCGTACTAAACCTCCAGACATAGTGTTTGGTATTGTCGCCGAAATCCCCCGTGTTTTTATTTATGCTGAAAATATTAGCCCCTTGACTTTTTTGATGTAGGCGCCTGCGGCAGCCAAACATCTATTGAAGCCGGCGGCTCATCACGAGAAGCGTCGCGACGCCAGGCTTGTTCAGAGTACTCAAGGTCGTTCAAAAAGCTAAATTCAGGGAATGGTTCTAAATACGCTTTGCTACTTTCACTTGACATCTTAAATATTCCTATAAGTTTTTTTCTTGTCGTAATTATTTTTTCTTTTAAAATTTCCGGGATTGGTTTTTTGTAAATTGGTTTTTTGGTGACACATTAAGGCTTGACGAGAGATACTGTAAGTACCTTTTAGTGGGTAGATTTATATAATCTCGCATTAGATCATAAGCACAGGGAGAAAGCGTATACAACATAAAAGACATTACTATTGTGGATGGCGAGTAATGTTTTTGTTTCACTACGAGTAGATTTATTTGATCGATCAAAAGTAATATTCTATTATACAAATTATTATCCTCTGTGTTTAAATTACAGGATTGACTATCATCTTCTGAAATCTCAAAATTCAGTAAGCTTAAGGCTTTATTTAAGAAATCTACGCTTGTCTTAAGAAAGTCACCTACTATCTGGGTAACTTCGTTACTTTCACACCGACACACCGTATGAACTGGTACCGAGACAATAAGTTTTCAAGCTGAGACCACCTGCTTAGTTTCATTTCAAAGGGTAAAATCCATTTCAAATCATTGTAAGCCAATTCATTGCCTTTTAAAAAAACCTTTACCTTCATATCAATGTCTACTGAAACCTGATTAACAATATTTATACAGTCATTGGTCAAATCTAAACTATAAAAATATATTTTTGAGCCACCTACAATTTTTACTTCCCAAAATTCAGAAGTATTTTATTATAGTATTTTTTGTGAATAATTACTGAGATCGTCAAAACTTTTTATAAAATCTAATTGCTCGAAAGCTTGATTAAGTTGAGATGTACGCTTTTGTTGTTCCTCGTTTCTCTCCGCTGGACTTTTCCTAGGAATGAGAACAGTTTTCGACAAATAAGCAGGCAAATTGGGGTAAAAGCACGGAACAGCTGTTAAATTTAGTCTCGCTTTAATTGGATATTTTTTTGTAGTGCCATCCGGCAAAAGATAAACATCCTCGCGGCTAATGTCACTGGGGACAAAATGTTTTTCACAAACTACAGAATACTGTGTGGGCGACCAATTAGCTCTTGGAATGGCTTTTAGCCATAGAATTTTCATATTTTCATCTTTTGGGAAGCGAAAAACTGATACACTCTCTTCACCTGCCTTTAAAACACTCTTATAGTTAGAGTTACACCCAGGAATACAGCAAGGGCTTGGCATGTTGATAAATAAACAAACTAAAAGAAAAAAAATAGTACTTACCCAAGTACCGAGGTATCTAGAGGTATCCTACCTTCTTACGTACTATCTCTACTAGTGATATTTTTAAAGTAATTCACATATACCTTCAAGCTAAATAAACACTTCAATAATTAATAAATTAACTGTAGCCACAAAACAATAAAGTTTATCCCAAAGAGCTAACCAGAATAAAAAAAAAACCACTTTCAAAATAAAACAATTCTGGCGCCATTTTGCAAACAAACAACAAACCGCCGTCCGGTATGTGGCTGAAGTTAGAAACGGATTCAGAAACGATTCCACCAACGAGTTCCCAATATTGGGAGATATAAGATATAATTGAAAAAATACGTTTTTCTTACATGTTGTATAGTCAGCTGGCCCAGACAGTAAAAATTATTTGTGATATACATACGGGGGTTTGTTCTGAAAATTGGTTAGTCTGCCAGGGGCTGCAGGGGTGGATAACTTATTAAAATTAATAAATTATCAAAATTGGTCCCAAGAAAGAGTAAACGATTTTTGTAGACCGTTAGATTTTGATATGAGGTAAGAATCAATATTAACAAAGTTTTTATACACCAGAAACGGAAAAAGTCAGGGGCGGCGAGGGTGAAATTAATTAATTAAAGTTACTATTGGGAATAATAAATAGTAAACGAATTTGGTACACCACTAGATTTTGCCAAAATATAAGGTTTACAACTAAAGAAGTTATTATATGTCAGAAACGGCAAAAGTCAGGGGCGGCGAGGGTGAAATTGATTTATTAAAGTTACTATTGGGAATAATAAATAGTAAACGAATTTGGTACACCACTAGATTTTGCCAAAATATAAGGTTTACAACTAAAAAAGTTATTATATACCAGAAACGGAAAAAGTCAGGGGCGGCGAGGGTGAAATTAATTAATTAAAGTTACTATTGGGAATAATAAATAGTAAACGAATTTGGTACACCACTAGATTTTGCCAAAATATAAGGTTTACAACTAAAAAAGTTATTATATACTAGAAACGGAAAAAGTCAGGGGCGGCGAGGGTGAAATTTATTAATTAAAGTTACCATTGGGAATAATAAATAGTAAACGAATTTGGTACACCACTAGATTTTGCCAAAATATAAGGTTTATAACTAAAAAAGTTTCTATATATCAGAAACGGCAAAAGTCAGGGGCCGCGGGGGTGAAATTTATTAATTAAAGTTACCATTGGGAATAATAAATAGTAAACGAATTTGGTACACCACTAGATTTTGCCAAAATATAAGGTTTATAACTAAAAAAGTTTCTATATATCAGAAACGGCAAAAGTCAGGGGCGGCGAGGGTGAAATTGATTTATTAAAGTTACTATTGGGAATAATAAATAGTAAACGAATTTGGTACACCACTAGATTTTGCCAAAATATAAGGTTTATAACTAAAAAAGTTTCTATATATCAGAAACGAAAAAAGTCAGGGGCGGCGGGGGTGAAATTTATTAATTAAAGTTACCATTGGGAATAATAAATAGTAAACGAATTTGGTACACCACTAGATTTTGCCAAAATATAAGGTTTACAACTAAAAAAGTTATTATATACCAGAAACGGAAAAAGTCAGGGGCGGCGAGGGTGAAATTTATTAATTAAAGTTACCATTGGGAATAATAAATAGTAAACGAATTTGGTACACCACTAGATTTTGCCAAAATATAAGGTTTACAACTAAAAAAGTTATTATATACCAGAAACGGAAAAAGTCAGGGGCGGCGAGGGTGAAATTTATTAATTAAAGTTACCATTGGGAATAATAAATAGTAAACGAATTTGGTACACCACTAGATTTTGCCAAAATATAAGGTTTATAACTAAAAAAGTTTCTATATATCAGAAACGGCAAAAGTCAGGGGCGGCGGGGGTGAAATTTATTAATTAAAGTTACCATTGGGAATAATAAATAGTAAACGAATTTGGTACACCACTAGATTTTGCCAAAATATAAGGTTTATAACTAAAAAAGTTTCTATATATCAGAAACGGCAAAAGTCAGGGGCGGCGAGGGTGAAATTGATTTATTAAAGTTACCATTGGGAATAATAAATAGTAAACGAATTTGGTACACCACTAGATTTTGCCAAAATATAAGGTTTACAATTAAAGAAGTTATTATATGTCAGAAACGGCAAAAGTCAGGGGCGGCGACGGTGAAATTGATTTATTAAAGTTACTATTGGGAATAATAAATAGTAAACGAATTTGGTACACCACTAGATTTTGCCAAAATATAAGGCTTACAACTAAAAAAGTTATTATATACCAGAAACGAAAAAAGTCAGGGGCGGCGGGGGTGAAATTTATTAATTAAAGTTACCATTGGGAATAATAAATAGTAAACGAATTTGGTACACCACTAGATTTTGCCAAAATATAAGGTTTACAACTAAAAAAGTTATTATATACCAGAAACGGAAAAAGTCAGGGGCGGCGAGGGTGAAATTTATTAATTAAAGTTACCATTGGGAATAATAAATAGTAAACGAATTTGGTACACCACTAGATTTTGCCAAAATATAAGGTTTACAACTAAAAAAGTTATTTATACCAGAAACGGAAAAAGTCAGGGGCGGCGAGGGTGAAATTTATTAATTAAAGTTACCATTGGGAATAATAAATAGTAAACGAATTTGGTACACCACTAGATTTTGCCAAAATATAAGGTTTATAACTAAAAAAGTTTCTATATATCAGAAACGGCAAAAGTCAGGGGCCGCGGGGGTGAAATTTATTAATTAAAGTTACCATTGGGAATAATAAATAGTAAACGAATTTGGTACACCACTAGATTTTGCCAAAATATAAGGTTTACAACTAAAGAAGTTATTATATGTCAGAAACGGCAAAAGTCAGGGGCGGCGAGGGTGAAATTGATTTATTAAAGTTACTATTGGGAATAATAAATAGTAAACGAATTTGGTACACCACTAGATTTTGCCAAAATATAAGGTTTACAACTAAAAAAGTTATTATATACCAGAAACGGAAAAAGTCAGGGGCGGCGAGGGTGAAATTAATTAATTAAAGTTACTATTGGGAATAATAAATAGTAAACGAATTTGGTACACCACTAGATTTTGCCAAAATATAAGGTTTACAACTAAAAAAGTTATTATATACCAGAAACGGAAAAAGTCAGGGGCGGCGAGGGTGAAATTAATTAATTAAAGTTACTATTGGGAATAATAAATAGTAAACGAATTTGGTACACCACTAGATTTTGCCAAAATATAAGGTTTATAACTAAAAAAGTTTCTATATATCAGAAACGGCAAAAGTCAGGGGCGGCGGGGGTGAAATTTATTAATTAAAGTTACCATTGGGAATAATAAATAGTAAACGAATTTGGTACACCACTAGATTTTGCCAAAATATAAGGTTTATAACTAAAAAAGTTTCTATATATCAGAAACGGCAAAAGTCAGGGGCGGCGAGGGTGAAATTAATTAATTAAAGTTACTATTGGGAATAATAAATAGTAAACGAATTTGGTACACCACTAGATTTTGCCAAAATATAAGGTTTACAACTAAAGAAGTTATTATATGTCAGAAACGGCAAAAGTCAGGGGCGGCGAGGGTGAAATTGATTTATTAAAGTTACTATTGGGAATAATAAATAGTAAACGAATTTGGTACACCACTAGATTTTGCCAAAATATAAGGTTTACAACTAAAAAAGTTATTATATACCAGAAAAGGAAAAAGTCAGGGGCGGCGAGGGTGAAATTAATTAATTAAAGTTACTATTGGGAATAATAAATAGTAAACGAATTTGGTACACCACTAGATTTTGCCAAAATATAAGGTTTACAACTAAAAAAGTTATTATATACCAGAAACGGAAAAAGTCAGGGGCGGCGAGGGTGAAATTAATTAATTAAAGTTACTATTGGGAATAATAAATAGTAAACGAATTTGGTACACCACTAGATTTTGCCAAAATATAAGGTTTACAACTAAAAAAGTTATTATATACTAGAAACGGAAAAAGTCAGGGGCGGCGAGGGTGAAATTTATTAATTAAAGTTACCATTGGGAATAATAAATAGTAAACGAATTTGGTACACCACTAGATTTTGCCAAAATATAAGGTTTATAACTAAAAAAGTTTCTATATATCAGAAACGGCAAAAGTCAGGGGCCGCGGGGGTGAAATTTATTAATTAAAGTTACCATTGGGAATAATAAATAGTAAACGAATTTGGTACACCACTAGATTTTGCCAAAATATAAGGTTTATAACTAAAAAAGTTTCTATATATCAGAAACGGCAAAAGTCAGGGGCGGCGAGGGTGAAATTGATTTATTAAAGTTACTATTGGGAATAATAAATAGTAAACGAATTTGGTACACCACTAGATTTTGCCAAAATATAAGGTTTATAACTAAAAAAGTTTCTATATATCAGAAACGAAAAAAGTCAGGGGCGGCGGGGGTGAAATTTATTAATTAAAGTTACCATTGGGAATAATAAATAGTAAACGAATTTGGTACACCACTAGATTTTGCCAAAATATAAGGTTTACAACTAAAAAAGTTATTATATACCAGAAACGGAAAAAGTCAGGGGCGGCGAGGGTGAAATTTATTAATTAAAGTTACCATTGGGAATAATAAATAGTAAACGAATTTGGTACACCACTAGATTTTGCCAAAATATAAGGTTTACAACTAAAAAAGTTATTATATACCAGAAACGGAAAAAGTCAGGGGCGGCGAGGGTGAAATTTATTAATTAAAGTTACCATTGGGAATAATAAATAGTAAACGAATTTGGTACACCACTCGATTTTGCCAAAATATAAGGTTTATAACTAAAAAAGTTTCTATATATCAGAAACGAAAAAAGTCAGGGGCGGCGGGGGTGAAATTTATTAATAAAAGTTACCATTGGGAATAATAAATAGTAAACGAATTTGGTACACCACTAGATTTTACCAAAATATAAGGTTTATAACTAAAAAAGTTTCTATATATCAGAAACGGCAAAAGTCAGGGGCGGCGGGGGTGAAATTTATTAATTAAAGTTACCATTGGGAATAATAAATAGTAAACGAATTTGGTACACCACTAGATTTTGCCAAAATATAAGGTTTACAACTAAAAAAGTTATTATATACCAGAAACGGAAAAAGTCAGGGGCGGCGAGGGTGAAATTAATTAATTAAAGTTACTATTGGGAATAATAAATAGTAAACGAATTTGGTACACCACTAGATTTTGCCAAAATATAAGGTTTACAACTAAAAAAGTTATTATATACTAGAAACGGAAAAAGTCAGGGGCGGCGTGGGTGAAATTTATTAATTAAAGTTACCATTGGGAATAATAAATAGTAAACGAATTTGGTACACCACTAGATTTTGCCAAAATATAAGGTTTATAACTAAAAAAGTTTCTATATATCAGAAACGGCAAAAGTCAGGGGCGGCGGGGGTGAAATTTATTAATTAAAGTTACCATTGGGAATAATAAATAGTAAACGAATTTGGTACACCACTAGATTTTGCCAAAATATAAGGTTTATAACTAAAAAAGTTTCTATATATCAGAAACGGCAAAAGTCAGGGGCGGCGAGGGTGAAATTAATTAATTAAAGTTACTATTGGGAATAATAAATAGTAAACGAATTTGGTACACCACTAGATTTTGCCAAAATATAAGGTTTACAACTAAAGAAGTTATTATATGTCAGAAACGGCAAAAGTCAGGGGCGGCGAGGGTGAAATTGATTTATTAAAGTTACTATTGGGAATAATAAATAGTAAACGAATTTGGTACACCACTAGATTTTGCCAAAATATAAGGTTTACAACTAAAAAAGTTATTATATACCAGAAACGGAAAAAGTCAGGGGCGGCGAGGGTGAAATTAATTAATTAAAGTTACTATTGGGAATAATAAATAGTAAACGAATTTGGTACACCACTAGATTTTGCCAAAATATAAGGTTTACAACTAAAAAAGTTATTATATACCAGAAACGGAAAAAGTCAGGGGCGGCGAGGGTGAAATTTATTAATTAAAGTTACCATTGGGAATAATAAATAGTAAACGAATTTGGTACACCACTAGATTTTGCCAAAATATAAGGTTTATAACTAAAAAAGTTTCTATATATCAGAAACGGCAAAAGTCAGGGGCGGCGGGGGTGAAATTTATTAATTAAAGTTACCATTGGGAATAATAAATAGTAAACGAATTTGGTACACCACTAGATTTTGCCAAAATATAAGGTTTATAACTAAAAAAGTTTCTATATATCAGAAACGGCAAAAGTCAGGGGCGGCGAGGGTGAAATTGATTTATTAAAGTTACCATTGGGAATAATAAATAGTAAACGAATTTGGTACACCACTAGATTTTGCCAAAATATAAGGTTTACAATTAAAGAAGTTATTATATGTCAGAAACGGCAAAAGTCAGGGGCGGCGACGGTGAAATTGATTTATTAAAGTTACTATTGGGAATAATAAATAGTAAACGAATTTGGTACACCACTAGATTTTGCCAAAATATAAGGCTTACAACTAAAAAAGTTATTATATACCAGAAACGAAAAAAGTCAGGGGCGGCGGGGGTGAAATTTATTAATTAAAGTTACCATTGGGAATAATAAATAGTAAACGAATTTGGTACACCACTAGATTTTGCCAAAATATAAGGTTTACAACTAAAAAAGTTATTATATACCAGAAACGGAAAAAGTCAGGGGCGGCGAGGGTGAAATTTATTAATTAAAGTTACCATTGGGAATAATAAATAGTAAACGAATTTGGTACACCACTAGATTTTGCCAAAATATAAGGTTTACAACTAAAAAAGTTATTATATACCAGAAACGGAAAAAGTCAGGGGCGGCGAGGGTGAAATTTATTAATTAAAGTTACCATTGGGAATAATAAATAGTAAACGAATTTGGTACACCACTCGATTTTGCCAAAATATAAGGTTTATAACTAAAAAAGTTTCTATATATCAGAAACGGAAAAAGTCAGGGGCGGCGAGGGTGAAATTTATTAATAAAAGTTACCATTGGGAATAATAAATAGTAAACGAATTTGGTACACCACTAGATTTTACCAAAATATAAGGTTTATAACTAAAAAAGTTTCTATATATCAGAAACGGCAAAAGTCAGGGGCGGCGGGGGTGAAATTTATTAATTAAAGTTACCATTGGGAATAATAAATAGTAAACGAATTTGGTACACCACTAGATTTTGCCAAAATATAAGGTTTACAACTAAAAAAGTTATTATATACCAGAAACGGAAAAAGTCAGGGGCGGCGAGGGTGAAATTAATTAATTAAAGTTACTATTGGGAATAATAAATAGTAAACGAATTTGGTACACCACTAGATTTTGCCAAAATATAAGGTTTACAACTAAAAAAGTTATTATATACTAGAAACGGAAAAAGTCAGGGGCGGCGAGGGTGAAATTTATTAATAAAAGTTACCATTGGGAATAATAAATAGTAAACGAATTTGGTACACCACTAGATTTTACCAAAATATAAGGTTTATAACTAAAAAAGTTTCTATATATCAGAAACGGCAAAAGTCAGGGGCGGCGGGGGTGAAATTTATTAATTAAAGTTACCATTGGGAATAATAAATAGTAAACGAATTTGGTACACCACTAGATTTTGCCAAAATATAAGGTTTACAACTAAAAAAGTTATTATATACCAGAAACGGAAAAAGTCAGGGGCGGCGAGGGTGAAATTAATTAATTAAAGTTACTATTGGGAATAATAAATAGTAAACGAATTTGGTACACCACTAGATTTTGCCAAAATATAAGGTTTACAACTAAAAAAGTTATTATATACTAGAAACGGAAAAAGTCAGGGGCGGCGAGGGTGAAATTTATTAATTAAAGTTACCATTGGGAATAATAAATAGTAAACGAATTTGGTACACCACTAGATTTTGCCAAAATATAAGGTTTATAACTAAAAAAGTTTCTATATATCAGAAACGGCAAAAGTCAGGGGCGGCGAGGGTGAAATTGATTTATTAAAGTTACCATTGGGAATAATAAATAGTAAACGAATTTGGTACACCACTAGATTTTGCCAAAATATAAGGTTTACAATTAAAGAAGTTATTATATGTCAGAAACGGCAAAAGTCAGGGGCGGCGACGGTGAAATTGATTTATTAAAGTTACTATTGGGAATAATAAATAGTAAACGAATTTGGTACACCACTAGATTTTGCCAAAATATAAGGTTTATAACTTTTATAGTTACGAATTTGGTACACCACTAGATTTTGCCAAAATATAAGGTTTATAACTTTTATAGTTATAAAACTTATGTTTTGGCAAAATCTAGTGGTGTACCAAATTCGTTTACTATTTATTATTCCCAATAGTAACTTTAATTAATAAATTTCACCCCCGCCGCCCCTGACTTTTTTCGTTTCTGATATATAGAAACTTTTTTAGTTATAAACCTTATATTTTGGCAAAATCTAGTGGTGTACCAAATTCGTTTACTATTTATTATTCCCAATAGTAATTTTAATTAATAAATTTCACCCCCGCCGCCCCTGACTTTTGCCGTTTCTGATATATAGAAACTTTTTTAGTTATAAACCTTATATTTTGGCAAAATCTAGTGGTGTACCAAATTCGTTTACTATTTATTATTCCCAATGGTAACTTTAATTAATAAATTTCACCCCCGCCGCCCCTGACTTTTGCCGTTTCTGATATATAGAAACTTTTTTAGTTATAAACCTTATATTTTGGCAAAATCTAGTGGTGTACCAAATTCGTTTACTATTTATTATTCCCAATAGTAACTTTAATTAATTAATTTCACCCTCGCCGCCCCTGACTTTTTCAGTTTCTGGTATATAATAACTTTTTTAGTTGTAAACCTTATATTTTGGCAAAATCTAGTGGTGTACCAAATTCGTTTACTATTTATTATTCCCAATGGTAACTTTAATTAATAAATTTCACCCTCGCCGCCCCTGACTTTTGCCGTTTCTGATATATAGAAACTTTTTTAGTTATAAACCTTATATTTTGGCAAAATCTAGTGGTGTACCAAATTCGTTTACTATTTATTATTCCCAATGGTAACTTTAATTAATAAATTTCACCCCCGCCGCCCCTGACTTTTGCCGTTTCTGATATATAGAAACTTTTTTAGTTATAAACCTTATATTTTGGCAAAATCTAGTGGTGTACCAAATTCGTTTACTATTTATTATTCCCAATAGTAACTTTAATTAATTAATTTCACCCTCGCCGCCCCTGACTTTTTCAGTTTCTGGTATATAATAACTTTTTTAGTTGTAAACCTTATATTTTGGCAAAATCTAGTGGTGTACCAAATTCGTTTACTATTTATTATTCCCAATGGTAACTTTAATTAATAAATTTCACCCTCGCCGCCCCTGACTTTTTCCGTTTCTAGTATATAATAACTTTTTTAGTTGTAAACCTTATATTTTGGCAAAATCTAGTGGTGTACCAAATTCGTTTACTATTTATTATTCCCAATAGTAACTTTAATTAATTAATTTCACCCTCGCCGCCCCTGACTTTTTCCGTTTCTGGTATATAATAACTTTTTTAGTTGTAAACCTTATATTTTGGCAAAATCTAGTGGTGTACCAAATTCGTTTACTATTTATTATTCCCAATGGTAACTTTAATTAATAAATTTCACCCTCGCCGCCCCTGACTTTTTCCGTTTCTAGTATATAATAACTTTTTTAGTTGTAAACCTTATATTTTGGCAAAATCTAGTGGTGTACCAAATTCGTTTACTATTTATTATTCCCAATAGTAACTTTAATAAATCAATTTCACCCTCGCCGCCCCTGACTTTTGCCGTTTCTGATATATAGAAACTTTTTTAGTTATAAACCTTATATTTTGGAAAAATCTAGTGGTGTACCAAATTCGTTTACTATTTATTATTCCCAGTGGTAACTTTTATTAATAAATTTCACCCCCGCCGCCCCTGACTTTTTTCGTTTCTGGTATATAATAACTTTTTTAGTTGTAAGCCTTATATTTTGGCAAAATCTAGTGGTGTACCAAATTCGTTTACTATTTATTATTCCCAATAGTAACTTTAATAAATCAATTTCACCGTCGCCGCCCCTGACTTTTGCCGTTTCTGACATATAATAACTTCTTTAATTGTAAACCTTATATTTTGGCAAAATCTAGTGGTGTACCAAATTCGTTTACTATTTATTATTCCCAATGGTAACTTTAATTAATAAATTTCACCCCCGCCGCCCCTGACTTTTGCCGTTTCTGATATATAGAAACTTTTTTAGTTATAAACCTTATATTTTGGCAAAATCTAGTGGTGTACCAAATTCGTTTACTATTTATTATTCCCAATGGTAAATTTAATTAATAAATTTCACCCTCGCCGCCCCTGACTTTTTCCGTTTCTAGTATATAATAACTTTTTTAGTTGTAAACCTTATATTTTGGCAAAATCTAGTGGTGTACCAAATTCGTTTACTATTTATTATTCCCAATAGTAACTTTAATTAATTAATTTCACCCTCGCCGCCCCTGACTTTTTCCGTTTCTGGTATATAATAACTTTTTTAGTTGTAAACCTTATATTTTGGCAAAATCTAGTGGTGTACCAAATTCGTTTACTATTTATTATTCCCAATGGTAACTTTAATTAATAAATTTCACCCCCGCCGCCCCTGACTTTTGCCGTTTCTGATATATAGAAACTTTTTTAGTTATAAACCTTATATTTTGGCAAAATCTAGTGGTGTACCAAATTCGTTTACTATTTATTATTCCCAATGGTAACTTTTATTAATAAATTTCACCCCCGCCGCCCCTGACTTTTTTCGTTTCTGATATATAGAAACTTTTTTAGTTATAAACCTTATATTTTGGCAAAATCGAGTGGTGTACCAAATTCGTTTACTATTTATTATTCCCAATGGTAACTTTAATTAATAAATTTCACCCCCGCCGCCCCTGACTTTTTTCGTTTCTGGTATATAATAACTTTTTTAGTTGTAAGCCTTATATTTTGGCAAAATCTAGTGGTGTACCAAATTCGTTTACTATTTATTATTCCCAATAGTAACTTTAATAAATCAATTTCACCGTCGCCGCCCCTGACTTTTGCCGTTTCTGACATATAATAACTTCTTTAATTGTAAACCTTATATTTTGGCAAAATCTAGTGGTGTACCAAATTCGTTTACTATTTATTATTCCCAATGGTAACTTTAATAAATCAATTTCACCCTCGCCGCCCCTGACTTTTGCCGTTTCTGATATATAGAAACTTTTTTAGTTATAAACCTTATATTTTGGCAAAATCTAGTGGTGTACCAAATTCGTTTACTATTTATTATTCCCAATGGTAACTTTAATTAATAAATTTCACCCCCGCCGCCCCTGACTTTTGCCGTTTCTGATATATAGAAACTTTTTTAGTTATAAACCTTATATTTTGGCAAAATCTAGTGGTGTACCAAATTCGTTTACTATTTATTATTCCCAATGGTAACTTTAATTAATAAATTTCACCCTCGCCGCCCCTGACTTTTTCCGTTTCTGGTATATAATAACTTTTTTAGTTGTAAACCTTATATTTTGGCAAAATCTAGTGGTGTACCAAATTCGTTTACTATTTATTATTCCCAATGGTAACTTTAATTAATAAATTTCACCCTCGCCGCCCCTGACTTTTTCCGTTTCTGGTATATAATAACTTTTTTAGTTGTAAACCTTATATTTTGGCAAAATCTAGTGGTGTACCAAATTCGTTTACTATTTATTATTCCCAATGGTAAATTTAATTAATAAATTTCACCCTCGCCGCCCCTGACTTTTTCCGTTTCTAGTATATAATAACTTTTTTAGTTGTAAACCTTATATTTTGGCAAAATCTAGTGGTGTACCAAATTCGTTTACTATTTATTATTCCCAATAGTAACTTTAATTAATTAATTTCACCCTCGCCGCCCCTGACTTTTTCCGTTTCTGGTATATAATAACTTTTTTAGTTGTAAACCTTATATTTTGGCAAAATCTAGTGGTGTACCAAATTCGTTTACTATTTATTATTCCCAATGGTAACTTTAATTAATAAATTTCACCCCCGCCGCCCCTGACTTTTGCCGTTTCTGATATATAGAAACTTTTTTAGTTATAAACCTTATATTTTGGCAAAATCTAGTGGTGTACCAAATTCGTTTACTATTTATTATTCCCAATGGTAACTTTTATTAATAAATTTCACCCCCGCCGCCCCTGACTTTTTTCGTTTCTGATATATAGAAACTTTTTTAGTTATAAACCTTATATTTTGGCAAAATCGAGTGGTGTACCAAATTCGTTTACTATTTATTATTCCCAATGGTAACTTTAATTAATAAATTTCACCCCCGCCGCCCCTGACTTTTTTCGTTTCTGGTATATAATAACTTTTTTAGTTGTAAGCCTTATATTTTGGCAAAATCTAGTGGTGTACCAAATTCGTTTACTATTTATTATTCCCAATAGTAACTTTAATAAATCAATTTCACCGTCGCCGCCCCTGACTTTTGCCGTTTCTGACATATAATAACTTCTTTAATTGTAAACCTTATATTTTGGCAAAATCTAGTGGTGTACCAAATTCGTTTACTATTTATTATTCCCAATGGTAACTTTAATAAATCAATTTCACCCTCGCCGCCCCTGACTTTTGCCGTTTCTGATATATAGAAACTTTTTTAGTTATAAACCTTATATTTTGGCAAAATCTAGTGGTGTACCAAATTCGTTTACTATTTATTATTCCCAATGGTAACTTTAATTAATAAATTTCACCCCCGCCGCCCCTGACTTTTGCCGTTTCTGATATATAGAAACTTTTTTAGTTATAAACCTTATATTTTGGCAAAATCTAGTGGTGTACCAAATTCGTTTACTATTTATTATTCCCAATGGTAACTTTAATTAATAAATTTCACCCTCGCCGCCCCTGACTTTTTCCGTTTCTGGTATATAATAACTTTTTTAGTTGTAAACCTTATATTTTGGCAAAATCTAGTGGTGTACCAAATTCGTTTACTATTTATTATTCCCAATGGTAACTTTAATTAATAAATTTCACCCCCGCCGCCCCTGACTTTTTTCGTTTCTGATATATAGAAACTTTTTTAGTTATAAACCTTATATTTTGGCAAAATCTAGTGGTGTACCAAATTCGTTTACTATTTATTATTCCCAATAGTAACTTTAATAAATCAATTTCACCCTCGCCGCCCCTGACTTTTGCCGTTTCTGATATATAGAAACTTTTTTAGTTATAAACCTTATATTTTGGCAAAATCTAGTGGTGTACCAAATTCGTTTACTATTTATTATTCCCAATGGTAACTTTAATTAATAAATTTCACCCCCGCCGCCCCTGACTTTTGCCGTTTCTGATATATAGAAACTTTTTTAGTTATAAACCTTATATTTTGGCAAAATCTAGTGGTGTACCAAATTCGTTTACTATTTATTATTCCCAATGGTAACTTTAAGTAATAAATTTCACCCTCGCCGCCCCTGACTTTTTCCGTTTCTAGTATATAATAACTTTTTTAGTTGTAAACCTTATATTTTGGCAAAATCTAGTGGTGTACCAAATTCGTTTACTATTTATTATTCCCAATAGTAACTTTAATTAATTAATTTCACCCTCGCCGCCCCTGACTTTTTCCGTTTCTGGTATATAATAACTTTTTTAGTTGTAAACCTTATATTTTGGCAAAATCTAGTGGTGTACCAAATTCGTTTACTATTTATTATTCCCAATAGTAACTTTAATTAATTAATTTCACCCTCGCCGCCCCTGACTTTTTCCGTTTCTGGTATATAATAACTTTTTTAGTTGTAAACCTTATATTTTGGCAAAATCTAGTGGTGTACCAAATTCGTTTACTATTTATTATTCCCAATAGTAACTTTAATAAATCAATTTCACCCTCGCCGCCCCTGACTTTTGCCGTTTCTGACATATAATAACTTCTTTAGTTGTAAACCTTATATTTTGGCAAAATCTAGTGGTGTACCAAATTCGTTTACTATTTATTATTCCCAATAGTAACTTTAATTAATTAATTTCACCCTCGCCGCCCCTGACTTTTTCCGTTTCTGGTGTATAAAAACTTTGTTAATATTGATTCTTACCTCATATCAAAATCTAACGGTCTACAAAAATCGTTTACTCTTTCTTGGGACCAATTTTGATAATTTATTAATTTTAATAAGTTATCCACCCCTGCAGCCCCTGGCAGACTAACCAATTTTCAGAACAAACCCCCGTATGTATATCACAAATAATTTTTACTGTCTGGGCCAGCTGACTATACAACATGTAAGAAAAACGTATTTTTTCAATTATATCTTATATCTCCCAATATTGGGAACTCGTTGGTGGAATCGTTTCTGAATCCGTTTCTAACTTCAGCCACATCCGTCCGGTCTGGCCCTTGGATTTTTCACTTTATTAATGCTATTACAGCAAACGCGCACCAAAAATGTTCACTAATATTTTGTAGAGGTTCTTAGCGATTATGTCACTTAAATTTTCTATTAGATATCAATCGAAAACCGGATAAAAATACAAATTAATACGAAAAACCGCAAAGATAACACGCACCCTTCGCGTAAATTACATAAAAGCATGGAAAACGTGAAGAAAGTTACGTGACACATGGATCTAACGCACAGTGTTGTCGAAGTTTCTGCAATATCGCTTGGTAAGTTAAGTTCGTTGTGACTGAGTCGTTATAAAGTGCCTGTAGAAAGTGCTTCCTGTTTTTAATTTTATTTATAAATAACGTCACAAAAAACAAAAACGGAAAATGAGGTTTTCGGTTTTTTTCCGATAACTCCGGAAGTAGTCGGAATTTGCTTAACTTCTCACTGGCATTAACTTAAGCTACAAATTATTCAGTTTTGACCCAATTTAACATTTGCTGTATCCTGTATAGTTTCCAAGATCCCAATGATAAGCATCAAATTTGGGACACTTGGTGACTTTCTGACAATTTACAATGGCTATATTTTTTACACTAAGAACCGAAAATATAATTTCTATAAAAACGCGGAGGAATAAAAACAAGGTATCTTGCGGACCCACCCTGAGCACCACCCCTTATCCACTTTAAAATATTTAATTGCACCCCACTAGTGCATATGAACTTTTTTGTTTAGATAAATTCTTGTAACCGACAAGTAAAGAAATATACAGGGTGTGAAATAATTTGAAAAGAGTTCATTTTTAAAAATAATTCAAAAACATGTTGTTTAACTTTTTTCGTTTATGTCATTTTAATCAGCGAGAAAAATGCTACTAGTTTCCTAATTTGACTAACATCGTAGCTCTAATAATAAATAGCGGAGTTAGCAATAGTTCCGACTTAATCGGAGGCACTCTGTATACCTACACAATCTTTTTCTTTCCAAATTTTCCTCCCTACGATACAGCGCAGTCAGCGTATAGGGAAATATAACACTGTCCTTTCCAAACCTTTAGTCTTTACTGTGTACCTCTAAAATATTATATCTTTTCCAGAGGACCAGTGATAAAAGTACGGTTGGGAACCCGAATATTATCAAATCCATCTATAGGTTATGAAGATGTAAATATTAAAAATATTGTCATACATCCGGACTTTAAACCGCCAGCACATTACAATGACGTCGCCCTTCTACAGCTCGCTCAAGAGATTATATTCTCCCAGCAAATAATGCCGGCATGTCTGCACACAAGTACATCTTTGACTTCCAAAAAGTTGATTGCCATCGGATGGGGAAAAACAGATTTTGCAGGTAAACAAACACATTTTAGTAATCATCAAATAATTAGTATATGTATGGTCGATTGACATAATGACGGCGAGGTCAACTCAATGTTAAGTTGATTTATGTAACTTTTTCTTTGTAGAATACCTACATTTATTATGCAGGATCAAAAAAAGTTATTTTTGCTTTTATCAATCATATTCAAATGTTTTAAAACAAATTAAAAATGGCCTGATAGGCGTTGACTGGTTTTTGCAACTGTGCATCAAACTGTGCAAACAAACTTACCATTTTTGGTATACAGCGTTATGATAAAAAAAAAACTGCCCCTATATAGAACTTATACTTCTAGAATACCGCTCACTTAATCAAGAATACCCGTCAAAGTAATTTTTTTGAAATGCCTTTATTGTTTAGAAAGAAGATATTATACAGGGTTGATCATAATAATGCTACGTGTATCAACATTAATTTTTTTAATGTAACATTGTATAATTTATCCAATGTCAGTGTGCTGACATTCCAATCATTCCATACGGCGGTAAACGTCGGTCTCTTTGAGACTGTTTACCGCCATATGGAATGTCATCACACTGACTTTGGAATAACAATATATTTTTAGATTTTTACACTCTACAATCCATTCTAAACATTTTTCATAAATCATGCCCTATTGGACCTATCTTCAACCGAACGCGATTATAACACTTTAATGCTGGTATACGGCATTAATATACTTCTCGACTTAGCAACGTTCTGAACTCAAGTCACAATCTTCAAGGCATTGACAATAATAATTTGCTATTCAAGTTTGAAACATCCAAAAATGTCAGTGAATGTTAATCAAATTTAAATTTTGCTCTACTGATATTACATCCAAAACACGCCTCACTGAAGATGGACACAGAAATGTTAATTATGTTGGGTTGTGAAGATAAAAGTAGAAGTCGTAGGGAAATCCGTGATATATTCAATGAAAAATAAAGAATACTCAAATCGCCAGGCTATTAGCAAATCGACAGTGTCTTGGGTAGCAACTAAGGGGAGATTTTCCCCTACTGTTATAGTGTTAAAAGGGGTCGTCCTGGTATAGGAGAGGAGCCAAAAATAAACATATTATTACTACAGGAAGATCAAGCAAGCACACCTTAGGCGTAATTATGATACTTACCAAATTACCGTATCTACATTTTAAAAAAATTCCCTATCTACATAGGCGAGAGCAATTTTGTGAAATAATAATGGAGCTTAAAGATAATCACGCACAGATGGTCCAAAGAATTTATTGTTAGGCGAAGCTACGTTTTCTTTAAATGGTCAGGTAAATAGACAAATCTACAGATACTGGGCTTAAAAAAGTCGTCACTAATTTATAGAAAATTGCACTCAGTATAATAAAAACCTTAATTTCTGGACGGGCATTGTGGAAAATAGGGTAATTGGAACATTTTTCTTTGATGGAGCCTTCCTAGAGAAAATTATCTACATTTTTTTCAAAATGATCTGGTTCCAGCTCTTGCCACTCTATGTCCAGATAATAATGATTCTGACCAAGTTTAACCTCATGGTTATGGTACTAGAGAGTGTAGGGTGTACCTATTTAAATATAATTATTCCGGGGTGGTGGATAGGTAGACGAGGGTCAATAAAGTGGCCACCCAGATCGCCCGATTTTAACCCACTGAACTTTTTTTGTGAAGCTACGTAAAAGTTTAGTTTATAAATTTAAACCCAACTCGATAGATACGCCTAAGAGGTCTATTCGACGAATAATTCGAGCAAATTCTTCACAATTAGTACAAAATGTACAACATGAATTTTTGATCATTTGATCTACTACTTAACAGCTGGTGGAGTACGTTTTCAACATCTTATAAAATAGCGTCTTTTCATACTTTATTGTTTTTAAAAGTTAATATTTCGTAACGGTCGAAGATATAATATTTATGAAAAATGTCTAGAATTGATTGTAGAATCTAGAAATGTAAAAACATACAATATGTGTATATATGTAGCTGCAAGGGATTTGTTCAAATTATTGTAGTACCCAATGGGGCGAAGCTAAAGAAACGTCCGTTGGATAATTTATTACACCTTTAGGACTCACTAATATGAGACATATTTAGGACATTATTTGTTCCGAAGAATTTCCTTAGAATCTGTTGATATTTTACCTTATGTAGGACGTTCGGATCAATATGGAACCTTCTAGCGATATTTTAGTTTTACTGCGTTAAAATTGAATTTCTATTACATTTCAACAGAGTCGCCCTTAAAATGGCAAGCCGTGCCTTGTGTTCAACTGAACATTTTACTCACGTTTGATTATTGTATTATTTTAGGGCCAACATCAGACGATCTGTTAAAGGTCAGTTTGAAAACAGTTGCAAGAAATCCTTGCACTAAATTCTTTAGAAGCATTAGAAAACAAAAACTACAAAGAGGAATCGACAACAAGTTACAAATTTGTGCTGGGAGTGATTCAAACATGGAAAAGGATACCTGCCAGGTAAATATAAAGCCATCCCTGTTTAAAATTTCAGATAGAAAACGATAAAAAAAATATTTATCGTTTCCTATCAGTTTTTTGGATACGGAATATCAGGTGAAATGTCCGTTTTTTCAGAATGAGAATCTATCGTTTCTAAATGCAATAAAGGTAAATACTTTAAATCGTTTCTTATCCCAAACTATACGCGGTCAAGTGTATACGTTTTAATTGTATTTAACCTCATGAACAACTTATCAGTTTCCATGTGTAATCCTATCCGTTTTTTGAATTCGGAATTCCGAAATCCGTATATGTTTCTATCGTGGTAGCCGTCTGCTATTCTAGTGCGTTTCTATATGGTACAGTGGTGAGTAATCCTATCAGTTTCTATCATGGTAGCCGCCTGACATTCTAATGCGTTTCTATATGTTACAGTGGTGAGTAATCCTATCCGTTTCTATAGTAGTAGCCGTCTGTCATTCTAATGCGTTTCTATATGTTACAGTGGTAAGTAATCTTATCCGTTTCTATCGTGGTAGCAGCCTTCCATTCTAATGCGTTTCTATATGGTACAGGGGTGAGTAATCCTATCCGTTTCCATCGTGGTAGCCGTCTGCCATTCTAATGCGTTTCTATATGTTACAGTGGTGAGTAATCCTATCCGTTTCTATAGTGGTAGCCGTCTGCCATTCTAATGCGTTCCTATATGTTACAGTGGTAAGTAATCCTATCCGTTTCTATCGTGGTAGTAGTCTGCCACTCTAATGCGTTCCTATATGTTACAGGGGTAAGTAATCCTATCAGTTTCTATCGTGGTAGCCGTCTGTCATTCTAATGCGTTTCTATTTGTTACAGTGGTGAGTAATCCTATCCGTTTCTATCGTAGTAATCATATGTCGTTCTAATGCGTTTCTATATGTTAAAGTGGTGAGTAATCCTATATGTTTCTATTATGGTAGCCATCTGCTATTATAATCTATATATGAAAAAATACATTATCACTATCCTATCTGTTTCTATCGTATTCTTATGCGTTTCTATATGTTACAGTAGTTGGTGGTCCAATCCGTTCCTATCGTGGTAGCCATCTGCTATTCTAATCTATATATTAAAAAATATATTATCACCGTCTTATCTGTTTCTATCGTGTTGGCCATCAGTTATTCTAATGCGTTTCTATATGTTACAGTGGTGGGTAATCCTATCAGTTTCTATCGTAGTAGATACCTATCTGATGCTATTCCAATCTATATATTTAAAACTTATATTATCACTATCTTATCTGTTTCTATCGTGTTGAACATCAGTTATTCCAACGCGTTTCTATATGTTACAGTGGTGGGTAATCCTATCCGTATCTATCGTGCTGGTCATCAGTTATTCTTATGTGTTTCTATATGGTACAGTGGTAAGTAACCCTATCCGTTTGTATCGTAATAGTAGTCTGCCATTCTAATGCGTTCCTATATGTTACAGGGGTAAGTAATCCTATCAGTTTCTATCGTGGTAGCCGTCTGCCATTCTAATGCGTTTCTATATGTTACAGTGGTGAGTAATCCTATTCGTTTCTATCGTAGTAATCATCTGTCGTTCTAATGCGTTTCTATATGTTAAAGTGGTGAGTAATCCTATCCGTTTCTATCGTAGTAATCATCTGTCGTTCTAATGCGTTTCTATATGTTAAAGTGGTGAGTAATCGTATATGTTTCTATTATGGTAGCCATCTGCTATTCTAATCTATATATTAAATCTATATTATCACTGTCTTATCTGTTTCTATCGTGTTGGCCATCAGTTATTCTAATGCGTTTCTATATGTTACAGTGGTGGGTAATCCTATCAGTTTCTATCGTAGTAGATACCTATCTGATGCTATTCCAATCTATATATTTAAAACTTATATTATCACTATCTTATCTGCTTCTATCGTGTTGAACATCAGTTATTCCAACGCGTTTCTATATGTTACAGTGGTGGGTAATCCTATCCGTATCTATCGTGCTGGTCATCAGTTATTCTTATGTGCTACAGTGGTTGGTAATCCTATCCGTTTCTATCGTGGTAGACATTTGCTATTCCAATCTGTATATTAAAAAATATGTTATCACTATCTTATCTGTTTTTATCGTGTTGGTCATCAGTTATTCTTATGTGTTTCTATCTGGTACAGTGGTAAGTAACCCTATCCGTTTCTATCGTAATAGTAGTCTGCCATTCTAATGCGTTTCTATATGTTACAGTGGTAAGTAATCCTATCCGTTTCTATCGTGGTAGCCGTCTGCCATTCTAATGCGTTTCTATATGTTACAGTGGTGAGTAATCCTATCCGTTTTTATCGTGGTAGTCATCTGCTATTCAAATGATTTCCTATATGTTCCAGTAGTGAGTAATCATATCCGTTTCTATCGTGATAGTCATCTGCCATTCTAACGCGTTTCTATATGTTACAGTGGTGATGATCCGGTTCTGTCGTTGTATGCATCTGCCATTCTAATGAGTTACTATAGTTACAGTGGTAAGGAATCCTATCCGTTTCTGTCGTGGTAATCATCTGTCGTTCTAATGCGTTTCTATATGTTGAAGTGGTGAGTAATCCTATATGTTTCTATTGTGGTAGCTATCTGCTATTCTAATCTATATATTAAAAGATATATTATCACTATCCTATCTGTTTCTATCGTATTCTTATGCGTTTCTATATGTTACAGTAGTGGGTGGTCTAATCCGTTCCTATCGTGGTAGCCATCTGCTATTCTAATCTATATATTAAAAAATATATTATCACTGTCTTATCTGTTTCTATCGTGTTGGCCTTAAGTTATTCTAATGCGTTTGTGAATGTTACAGTGGTGGGTAATCCTCCTATCAGTTTCTATCGTGGTAGATACCTATTGGATACTATTCCAATCTATATATTAAAAAATATATTATCACTATCTTATCTGTTTCTATCGTGTTGGCCATCATTTATTCCAACGCGTTTCTATATGTTACTGTGGTGGGTAATCCTATCAGTTTCTATCGTGGTAGATACGTATCTGATGCTATTTCAATCTATGTATTAAAAAATATATTATCACTATCTTATCTGTTTCTATCGTGTTGGTCATCAGTTATTCTTATGTGTTTCTATATGGTACAGTGGTAAGTAACCCTATCCGTTTCTATCGTAATAGTAGTATGCCATTCTAATGCGTTCCTATATGTTACAGTGGTAAGTAATTCTATCCCTTTCTATCGTGGTAGCCGTCTGCCATTTTAATGTGTTTCCATATGTTACAGTGGTGAGTAATCCTATCAGTTTTTATCGTGGTAGTCATCTGCTATTTAAATGATTTTTTTATTTATTGCAGTTGTAATTAAAACGTTTTATGTGAGCAACTTTGCACTATGATGTATTTCTAACAATTTTCAAGGTTCCCGTACATGCACTCGAATTTGTGACACAGGCGCACTTTAACCCAGGGTAAAACCAAAATAAAATTTGCTGCAATAAAAAAGACAATTTAGGGGCTAATAAAATAGAGTACATTAAGCATGTAGTAATATTATTGCCGTAAGGATAATGTTCAAATATAGGGTATAGGAATAAAAGGAAAACGCTAAATGAAATAAACATTTTTTTTATATAAAAAAATAAGACTAGAACTAAATATTAATACAGGTTATGCAAAAAACGATTTATATGAACATTATAACATTAAACAACAGGATCTTAAAGCACCTAATAATATTAAAAGGTTCATTTTACAAACCTTTTCTATAAAAAATTAGACAAGGAAGAAAAAATAATTATACCCTACCAGGCTATAAAAGAAAAAATAAACTTTATAGAAACTTATTTATAACATGAAATAACAAAAACAGGACTATATATGCACATAATAATAATAATAATAATATTAATAATAATTACGATTTTCCCACTATGACTCCGAACGGCGGACAGTTAGGTTAAACTGTTGTAGCTTCTCACATTTTGCCTTCATTTTTTCTGTGAGATGATCATTCTGGAACGGAAAATGTTGATTAAATAATTACAATAGGGCTAATCAAAAATTCTGGAAATGAAGGACCAGGGAGAAACCAAGCGAAGTCAAGAATAAGACAACTTCTCGGTGTTTGTCACCATAACACCAATGTATGCACGGCTGCAATTATGAAATTTTAATAAAACGTTCATACTTTAAAATGTTAAAAAAAAAGTTTACACTACTACCAGTTCAGCCTCCCATTAAGCATTCAGTTTACTATAAGGTTATGTATGTATGTATGATTTTTAGTTCAAGCATAGCCAATATAGTAGTTAATATTTACCTCTGCGTTAAAGAAAAAGCTATCTTGCACCTCACTCCTGCTTTGTCTCCATATGCAAGCATTTCGGGCATTTTTAATGGTTATGGGGTTGAATAAATATGGTATGGTAACATCAGTAGTGCCTTAGCAGTAATGTCTAAAAATAATTATTTCATTAGTTTTGAATAACAATTATTATTATAAAACCTGTATAATATACAAACATTTTATATAAGTACAAAATGAAACATTTTAACTTTCCAATATTTTCTTCAAGGCCATATCCGCTGATTTTTCGTTCTTTCAACTCTGCTATATTCCTGCACAAACTCTCTACTAGTAGATATATATTTACAATCAGGAAACCTTTTGTTAAAAACTGCCTCTATCTAAAAATACACAAATAAATGATTTATCGAAATATGCATAAAAACAAGTAGGTACCTATATGTGTAAGATTATACAAACAAAACTTACCAATTTAATGCCTGTATTTAACTGACATGGAAAATCATCAAAAATTTTGCCCAAATTTGCATTAGCGTAATTCTTCTTAATTTAAAGGTGGCCTCCCAAATTTCAACTTTTCTTGTACTCCATCAAAATACAGCTAGCCACTCACACAGAAAAAAAACTAATAATTTTGTAAGGCAACGGGCCGCACCCCTCGCGACAAATGTCCCCGTGCGTATACCGTTTACGACTACCTATATTCTTCACAATCTTCACTCCTGTCGCGCGCGCGCGCGTTCAAATTTTCTTATATATATTTTTCTCTCGTCACACTTACGGTGCAGTTTCACTAATATGTGATCTCAAACAAAATAATTTCTTTATCAGTCCCTTTAATTGGTCAATTGGATCGACCCTTTATTTTACTTAATTATTTCCGTTCCTCCGTTACAACAATCAGCTTCTTTCTCTCTTAATTACAAATACTTCTACATTGACACATAATTTGCTGCTGTGATAACTTTCTCACTTTGTTTCTGCTTATACATTACAAATGGCCTCTCATTATGTTTGAAGTTTCTCCAAATACTTAACTTGTTCTTTCCATAATCTTATAGCTCCGTTTGGACTGTTCGCACTTATTTTATTTCCTATATTACTTATTCGATTCTCCTGATGATGAATGTATATACATTCGAAACATGTACATGTAGAGAATTTACCCTTTCATAAAACTTTATTTTAATATACCAGTGGAGGAAGACTTAAAGTGTCTTATTTATCTCCTTTCAAATTTACACTCCACTTAAAGTACCTATGGACTATTTCTTCAAGTTAAATATATTTGTCCAAAATTTTTAAATTTGAATATAACTCAATTATTTTAATCTTATACTTTTTATATTTTGGGACACCCGGTAGATATCTTAGGATCATTTTATTTTTTAAGAAATAAAGCAAAAAAGTGCATTCGATAGAAAAGACCCTGTGTAAACAGTCATTAACAGGCTATACTGTATTCTATTGTCTCCAGTTCAATTGTGTTCTTTTAAGAAAATTAGGATAATTCTTACCGTGGGGCATAAAAACAGAAAAAGACCGAAAATATCCCGAGAAATTGGGGAATGCTCCATTTAATGTAATATTTCTAATAAAACCAAAAACAGTAAGAAATAAGACAGCACTTATATGACCTTCACCTACTCTCATAGGTTTGTTTGCCTTCATACCTTCTGACAGTAAAAATATTCAATGGAAAAATCGTACGATAAAAAAAAATTGTCCTAAAAGTTGGCTTTGCAATATACAGTGTGGTTGTTTAAGTGTGCAACATATGGGCATTTTTTTTATTCCCGATTTCTCAGAAAATTTTATTTTTGATAAAAGTTGGTGCATGTTCGATAATCATATTAGGTGCACTTGGAATGGTTGCAAGTCCAACGGCGTACAGGGTAGGCCAAAAAATATAAAACTTGTACAAGAATAAAGTACCCCTATTTCAGAAAATTCAGCAAAATGTTATTAAGAAAAGTTGTTTAGAATTAAAAGTTATACATAAATTCAAAAACGTGACCTCCTAAAATAAATATATATATATTTCTTAAAAAACAATAATTTCCCAAAAAATGTTTTTTTTATATTCACCATAACGACCTTTATAAATTATTCAAAATAAAATCAATTTCACATACCTTTGTTCCAATTCAAGCACATTCGTAAAATTTACTTGAATTTTTAATTTATTAAGGAATCACAAACTTCATGTTTGTTGCAACGATATTAAACACAACTTTAAAATATCCTAAAAATTCTTTTTAACAAGATAAAACATTAGTAATGATAATATGCTAACTAAAAAACTATCATTTAAAGTGCAAAATTTTTCTTTTCAATGTTTATTAAAAAACTTTATTCTTGTACAAGTTTTATATTTTTTGGCCTACCCTGTACGCCGTTTGACTTGCAACCATTCCAAGTGCACCTAATATGATAATAGAACATGCACCAACTTTTATCAAGAATAAAATTTTCTGAGAAATCGGTAATTAAAAAAATACCCATATGTTGCACACTTAAACAACCACACTGTATATTAGTGTATATATATAGGCATAATTTACCACTATTTAAAATAATTCCTGTCATATATTAGCGTCACTTTTTCCAGGCTTACTTGGAGAAATTTTTTTTTTAAATTACGATATACATACCTACCTTTAGCATAGCACTTAAAAAAATTGCGTGACCTTGAAAATTACTGGAAGGTCCCTTCGACAAACTGGATACTAGTTGTGCTTCCAGACATCGTATGTATTAATTATATAAACAGAACACGCCAAAATTGGTAAAATATAGCCCATAGGTAGGTACCTACTACACGCTACACGGCAACATGCCAACCTACTACACGTGTTGGAGGAACCGAATAACGCTATAGTCAAAATCACGAAAAGTTTTAACGCGTTTAGGTTAGGTTCTGTCATATTTGACATAAATTGTGTGCAATATATCGTCGTTTAAGAAGTGAACCCTCGTATATACATTTTGTAAAATATGTGATACCTCGTATATGCAAAACCTCTACTTTACAGGAGAGACAAAAAACTTGATAAAAAACATATCAATGACGTAAAGTCATTATATATTAATTTTGTATAGAATGAGAAGCTTCTTAAAGATATTTTTATGATAAAAACTCTAATTCATTGCATTTCTGTTATTTACGGCACGTACGAGGTCGCTCATGAAAAAAATTTGCAAAAGTTTGCTGATACGAGGTCTCACATTTTTCATAATATGTAGATACGAGTGTTCACTTCTTAAACGACGATATGTCAAATATGACAGAACCTAACCTAAACGCGTTAAAACTTTACGTGATTTTGACTATATAGGTATTTGTTATTTTTAGCACCAACAAAGAAGGAAAATCAGGGGAAAAGTACCAAACTGCATGAAACATAACCAGTTTTTTTTTTTCTTAATTATCGTCAGAAATGGGTATAAATGCCTTTATACACAGGCGCACTTTTAAGATATAATATCGGTAAATACCTATAGATTTTAGCCAGAAACGTTGTGTTGATTTGCAATAAAGCCAAAATCGTTTTTAAATTAGTAAATCTTCGCCCAGAAATTCATCATTATTGAAAAAATCATCAGTTTTGCCGTGGTGTTCGTGAAATAAATTGTATTTCAAATTTAAACACGTGGACATTTTGTATTAGTCTGTGTAAAATATTAAAATTTAATAAAATATACCTACCCCTAGCTTAAAAATGTATTAAAACAATATACAATAACCAAAAATGACTTTCCTCTTACCTATTTATAGCTTCGATGCAAAAAAGGCAACAAGATAATAAAAGATCACAGTTTGTTCTTGTTAAAACTTCAAACACTGCATACCCGGCGACTATCAACAGGAAAATGGCGGACTCAGCTTGGGTTGGGCCCGAACCCGAAACGATTGGGCCCGAACGAACTCACCGAACGATGAACGGAAGTCAAAACCGGAAACAAGGATTGATGAGTCATTGTTTCTGGATTTATTTAAATTTGAAATTTTCGCGCTTTAAATAGCGAATGAGTTATAACTATTTTTTATACGGAATAGACATTTAAAACTTTATCTGTTTCTATCGTGTTTTTAATAATTATAATAAATCTGTTTTAAAAAGCAGTACAATTTCTATCGTTTTCTATTGTATTACAGTCGTACAATTCTAATATGTTTTTATAAGAAATAAACGTTTTTTACCCTATCCGTTTCAATCATGTTATTAATAATTATAATAAATCTGTTTTAAAAAGCAGTACAATTTCTATCGTTTTCTATTGTATTACAGTCGTACCTACAATTCTAATATGTTTTTATAAGAAATTCTGTTTTAAAAAGCAGAACACTTTCTATCGTTTTCTATTGTATTACAGTCGTACAATTCTAATATGTTTTTATAGAAAATTAACATTTTTTACCCTATCCGTTTTTATCGTGATATTAATAATTATAATAAATCTGTTTTAAAAAGCAGAACAATTTCTATCGTTTTCTATTGTATTACAGTTGTACAATTCTAATATGTTTTTATAAGAAATTAACATTTTTTACCCTATACGTTTTTATCGTGATATTAATAATATTATAATAAATCTGTTTTAAAAAGCAGAACAATTTCTATCGTTTTCTATTGTATTACAGTCGTACCTACAATTCTAATATGTTTTTATAAGAAATTCTGTTTCTATCGTGATATTAATAATTATAATAAATCTGTTTTAAAAAGCAGAACACTTTCTATCGTTTTCTATTGTATTACAGTCGTACAATTCTAATATGTTTTTATAGAAAATTAACATTTTTTACCCTATCCGTTTTTATCGTGATATTAATAATTATAATAAATCTGTTTTAAAAAGCAGAACAATTTCTATCGTTTTCTATTGTATTACAGTTGTACAATTCTAATATGTTTTTATAAGAAATTAACATTTTTTACCCTATACGTTTTTATCGTGATATTAATAATATTATAATAAATCTGTTTTAAAAAGCAGAACAATTTCTATCGTTTTCTATTGTATTACAGTCGTACAATTCTAATATGTTTTTATAGGAAATTTACATTTTTTACCCTATCGGCCGTTTCTGTCGTGTTATTAATAATTCTAATAAATCTGTTTTAAAAAGCAGTACAATTTCTATCGTCTTCTATTGAATTACAGTGGTACAATTCTAATCTGTTCTTATTCGAAATAGACATTTAAAACCTTATCCGTATCTATCGTGTTTTTATTACTTATTATGAATCTGTTTTAAAAAGCAGTAAAATTTTTATCGTTTTCCATTGTATTACAGTCGTACAATTTTATTCTAATATGTTTTTATACGGAATAGACATTTAAAACCTTATTAATTCCTATTGTGTTTTAAAATGAATCTGTTTTAAAAAGCAGCAGAATTTCTATCGTTTTTCATTGTATTACACTCGCACTGTTCTAGAAAATTTTTATACGTAATAGACATTTGAAATCTTATCTGTTTCTATCGTGTTTTTATTACTTATATTGAATCTGTTTTAAAAAGCGTGGAATTTCTATCGTTTTCCATTGTATTACAGTCGTACAATTGTAATATGTTTTTATACGGAATAGACATTTCAAACCTTATCCATTTCTATCGTGTTTTTAATATACTTATAATGAATCTGTTTTAACAAGCATTCGAATTTTTATCGTTTTCCATTGTATTACACTCGCACTATTCTAATAAGTCTTTATACGGAATAGACATTAAAAATCTTATCTGTTTCTATCGTGTTTTTAATACTTATATTGGATCTGTTTTAAAAAGCAGTGGAATTTCTATCGTTTTCCATTGTATTACAGTTGTACAATTATTGTAATATGTTTTTATATGGAATAACCAGTTAATACCCTAACCGTTTCAATCGAGTTTTTAATAGTAATAGTGATTTTTTTTTAAAAGCAGTACAATTTCTATTGTTTTCTAGTGTATTACAGTTGTACAATTCTAGTTAATATGCTTTTATACAGAATATACACATAAAACCCTATCCGTTTCTATCGTATTTTTAATACTTATCGTGAATCTGTTTTGAAAACCACTATAATTTCTATCGTTTTCCATTATATAACTGCCGTACAATTCTAATATGTTTTTATATGGAATAAACATTTAATACCCTATCCGGAACTATTGTATTCTTACAATTTCTATCGTTTTCCATTGTATTACAGTCGTACAATTCTAATATGTTTTTATACGGAATAGACATTTAAAACCTTATCCGTTTCTATGGTGTTTTTATTACTTATAATGAATATATTTTAAAAAGCATAGGAATTTTTAAAACTGATTCATTATGAGTATTAAAAACACAATAGAAACGGATATGGTATTAAATGCCTGTTCTGTATGAAAACATATTAGAATTATACGACTGTAATACAATAGAAAACAATAGAAATTGTACTGCTTTTTAAAACAGATTCATTATAATTTAATAACACGATAGAAACGGATAGGGTAAAAAATGGTAATTTCCTATAAAAACATATTAGAATTGTACGACTGTAATACAATAAAAAACGATAGAAATTGTTCTGCTTTTTAAAACAGATTTATTATAATATTATTAATATCACGATAGAAACGTATAGGGTAAAACATAATATAACCTCCAACGATTCAAGAAAAACGTGAATCGCTTTCTTCGCACACGCACCGCTCCCAGAGCGCCTTAAAGGATTTTTCCTATAGTGCTTGTGCTCGATCATAAAAAAAAAAAAAAAAAAAAAAAAAAAAAAAAATTCTTATAAAAACATATTAGAATTGTACAACTGTAATACAATAGAAAACGATAGAAATTGTACTGCTTTTTAAAACAGTTTTATTATAATTATTAATATCACGATAGAAACGGAAAGGGTAAAAAATGTTAATTTCCTATAAAAACATATTAGGATTGTACGACTGTAATACAATAGAAAACGATAGAAATTGTTCTGCTTTTTAAAACAGATTTATTAATTTATTGTTGTTTTATTATCACGATAGAAACGTATATGGTAAAAAATGTTAATTTCTTATAAAAACATATTAGAATTGTACAACTGTAATACAATAGAAAACGATAGAAATTGTTCTGCTTTTTAAAACAGATTTATTATAATTATTAATATCACGATAAAAACGGATAGGGTAAAAAATGTTAATTTCCTATAAAAAACATATTAGAATTGTACGACTGTAATACAATAGAAAACGATAGAAATTGTTCTGCTTTTTAAAACAGATTTATTCTAATTATTAATATCACGATAGAAACAGATAGGGTAAAAAATGTTAATTTCTTATAAAAACATATTAGAATTGTATGACTGTAATACAATAGAAAACGATAGAAATTGTTCTGCTTTTTAAAACAGATTTATTATAATTAATAATATCACGATAGAAACGGATAGGGTAAAAAATGTTAATTTCCTATAAAAACATATTAGAATTGTACGACTGTAATACAATAGAAAACGATAGAAATTTTTCTGCTTTTTAAAACAGATTTATTATAATTATTAATATCACGATAGAAACGGATAGGGTAAAAAATGTTAATTTCTTATAAAAACATATTAGAATTGTACGACTGTAATACAATAGAAAACGATAGAAATTGTTCTGCTTTTTAAAACAGATTTATTATAATTATTAATATCACGATAGAAACGGATAGGGTAAAAAATGTTAATTTCCTATGAAAACATATTAGAATTGTACGACTGCAATACAATAGAAAACGATAGAAATTGTTCTGCTTTTTAAAACAGATTTATTATAATTATTAATATCACGATAGAAACGGATAGGGTAAAAAATGTTAATTTCCTATAAAAACATATTAGAATTGTACGACTGTAATACAATAGAAAACGATAGAAATTGTTCTGCTCTTTAAAACAGATTTATTATAATTATTAATATCACGATAGAAACGGATAGGGTAAAAAATGTAAATTTCTTATAAAAACAAATTAGAATTGTACGACTGTAATACAATAAAAAACGATAGAAATTGTACTGCTTTTTAAAACAGATTTATTATAATTATTAATATCACGATAGAAACGGATAGGGTAAAAAATGTTAATTTCCTATAAAAACATATTAGAATTGTACGACTGTAATACAATAGAAAACGATAGAAATTGTTCTGCTCTTTAAAACAGATTTATTATAATTATTAATATCACGATAGAAACGGATAGGGTAAAAAATGTTAATTTCCTATAAAAACATATTAGAATTGTACGACTGTAATACAATAGAAAACGATAGAAATGGTTCTGCTTTTTAAAACAGATTTATTATAATTATTAATATCACGATAGAAACGGATAGGGTTAAAAATGTTAATTTCCTATAAAAACATATTAGAATTGTACGACTGTAATACAATAGAAAACGATAGAAATGGTTCTGCTTTTTAAAACAGATTTATTATAATAATTAATATCACGATAGAAACGGATAGGGTAAAAAATGTTAATTTCTTATAAAAACATATTAGAATTGTACGACTGTAATACAATAGAAAACGATAGAAATTGTACTGCTTTTTAAAACAGATTTATTATAATTATTAATATCACGATAGAAACGGATAGGGTAAAAAATGTTAATTTCTTATAAAAACATATTAGAATTGTACGACTGTAATACAATAGAAAACAATAGAAATTGTACTGCTTTTTAAAAGAAATTCATTATACGTATTAAAACACGATAGAAATGGATAGGGTATTAAAAAATGTCTATTCTGTATAAAAACATATTAGAATTGAACGACTGTAGTACAATAGAAAACGATAGAAATTGTACTGCTTTTCAAAACTGATTCATTATGAGTATTAAAAACACGATAGAAACGAATAGGGGAAAAAATGTTCATTTCATATAAAAACATATTAAAAATTTACTGCTGTAATACAATAGAAAACAATTGAAATTGAAGTGCGATTTAAAACATATTCATTATAAATACTAAAAACATGATAGGAATGGATAGGGAATTAAATGTTTATTCCGTTTAAAAGCGTACTAGAATTGTACGTCCTTAATACAATAGAAAATGATATAAATCATAGTGTATTTAAAAACAGATTAAATGTCGATATTAAAATCACGATTAAAAACTATTAGATTCTTTATGCCTTTATAGCATATAGAAACATATTAAAATAATTATGTTAATTACGAATCCAAACAGATTGGAAATAGAATAACATTGAATCTGGGTCGGGTTTTACAATTAGAATATGATTAACCTGAGCAACCAATTAAACGGTATTAGATTTCAATATACTTTTACACGATTAAATACGATAGAAAGCAAAAATGTAGATACAATACAACTAAAACGGATAGAGATTTCATCGGCAAATAAATTTCAATCGTGGTCACGCATAGAAAACGATTAATTTGGATACGATCTATATTGTTTTTTATCGTTTTATATCGTATATTTTAAACAGGGATAGTTATAATTCTTAAACTTCAATAATTTCGATGGACTTAATTTTCTTTTAGATTAGTGGGGAACATGTATACAAAACATGTTAAATTTAATCTTATTTCCGTTAATATCTTGTGTTGTTAAAAAGACAACTGATAAAATCTTATTAACAATTTTTTTAGGACAACAACTCTAGCAGGAACAATTTTTGAAACTTTTAACACATTTATCATTGTTTTAGGGGGATTCGGGTGGTCCCTTAGGATATAAAGAAGGAAAACGCCACTACATTGGGGGTATAACATCATTTGGTAAAGCCTGTGGACTTATGGGAGTGCCAGCTGTCTATACCAGAGTATCGGCATACGTTCCCTGGATTGAATCCATCGTTTGGAGATAAAAATAGCCAAATATGGATCATTGTGTTTTAAATTTTTGAAAATTGAAGATTCGGCATTTTTTCATGTCCTTGTGATCCTGGATGCATCTTGCAGTGATGTTAGCTGGTAGTCGATGTTTTATAAAAAATTTCTAGCAAATCTGTGATAAATGATAGAAAGTAGTTATATGTAGTAAATATGTAAAAAATATAATTTGCTTGCTGTTGAAAGCATAATTTTTAATTGTGTGTAGACGTTATAATAATTATTGTTTGCAACATGGGATGGTTTATGTACCCATTAAAAATTAAATTCCATTAATGTGCCCTATTGTATCATTTCTTAATGCGTTTAGTTTTCTGGGTATTTAAATAGTTTTCTAGATATAAAAAACCCTAAATATTTAAAATATTGGAAAAAATATATACATTGTATATACAGGGTGTCAGTGTGCAATATTTCTAGGGCGTAAACTATATCCAAAAATATGACAAAAATGTCCTATAAACAAACCCCGAGAAATGCTCCTTTAGGGGGCTAGAGCCCCTCAAAGAGGGTCGGGAAGGAAGTCTTTTTTTATAATAGTATGGAAACCCTTAAAGATAATGACATGAAAATTGGTACGTGCCTTCCAACCGATAAACTGTACATAACAGTTAGTTTAGAGTAAAAATATTTCTTCCAGTGGCGTCGCACGGAGTGGGGCTGAGGGTAAATAGTATGATATATTTTTTATTTCTAGGATTTTTTAATTTTAAGTACAATATTTATAATAATAAGAACCTCGAGTTTTTTCTTTAAAAAAGTACCTCTTGTTTTATTTCGATAGGAGGCACCGTTTTCAAGTAAAATTAATTTTAAAATAAAACGTATTTTTCAAAAGAAAGGTTAGTCCATATGAGTTCAGGTAAATCCGAAAGTTAGCGTTCAATATTCCTAGGGCGTAAAGTACATCCAAAAATATTACAAACATGTTCTATAAACATACCCGCAGAAATGCTCCTTTAGGGGACTAGAGCCTCTCAAAGGGGGGCAAATTTTTTTTTCGTAATAGCATTAAGTCTTTGAAATGATCCATTTTCTATTAAATTTCGATGGACCGTAGCAAATCTTCTACGGCTAGGTATTCTTCTATGCGGAAATCGCCTCATGTACTCTATTACAGCGGCAGTAGAACTACCATTACAAAATCAATACACAATACATAAATAAATATAAAATATAAAATGAATATCTGTGAGTTCTCTGTTGCCCCCATTTGAGAAGCTCTAGTCTCCTAAAGGAGCATTTCTGAGGGTATGTTTATAGAACATTTTTTGTAATATTTTTGGATGTACTTTACGCCCTAGGAATATTGCACGCTAACTTTCGGATTTACCTGAACTCATATGGACTAACCTTTCTTTTGAAAAATACGTTTTATTTTAAAATTAATTTTACTTGAAAACGATGCCTCCTATCGAAATAAAACAAGGGGTACTTTTTTAAAGAAAAAACTCGAGGTTCTTAAAACATTGTCCTTAAAATTAAAAAATCCGAGAAATAAAAAATATAGGATAATATTTACCCTCAGCCCCACTCCGTGCGACGCCACTGGAAGAAATATTTTCACTCTAAACTAACTCTTATGTACAACTTATCGGTTGTAAGGCACGTACCAATTTTCATGTCATTATCTTTAAGGGTTTCCATGCTATTATAAAAAAATACTTCCTTCCCGACCCTCTTTGAGGGGCTCTAGCCCCCTAAAGGAGCATTTCTTGGGGTATGTTTATAGGACATTTTTGTCATATTTTTGGATATAGTTTACGCCCTAGAAATATTGCACGCTAATTTCGGGTCACCCTGTATACAGGGTCCTGCACATCACCTCCCGTCTTCTATAGCTCATTTATTAAGTAAGTTAGGATTTTCATATTTTGCAGACCTTACCTATATCTTCGTGCGCATTTCAGGAACATATTTTTTTTTCATACAGGGTGTTCCAAAAAATGTTGACGTCATAAGGATGTATTTTTTTGGATTACACGCCATATTATTATATTTTCTTACTTATTTGGGTGCCTCCTATAATTACCTACATAGCCCTAAAATTTTTAAAATCGATTCAGCATTAAAGGCGAAAAAACATAAAAACTAAAAAATATCAGTTTTGCACAACTGGTTTTAAAAATTAATAAAAAATAAAAATATTGCCTTGTTTAAAAGTATCCAAAGATAATTATTAAATAAAGTCTAGCAGTCTCGTTAACCAAGTTTGACTAATACGAATTGTTCAGGGTATCCAAAGTTTAGTGTCAAACTTTGCAAACTTTAAAGCAATTTATTTTTCTTATTTCAACTAGGAACCCCTGTATCTTTTTATGTCATTCGATGCAGAATTAAAAATCTAACATTTTTCCTAATTGCAACCCTATCGCAATTTCTAACGCATCAAGACTTATTTGCAGAACACTCATTTTATCAACTATTCCAACAGTCATTATTATGAATAAATATCGAAGGTGGCATTAAAAACAATTTTTATTGGTATTAAAGTTTGTTAAAGTGATAAGAGACTATTTTGACTTTAGTAATCTAAAGGTTTCAAATATTGTTAAATTGTAAGTAGGTAATTATTTAAGCTGTTATAAGTACTTTATATTGTTTTTGTGATGGACTACAACCAAGAAGAGCTGGTAGATATGATTTTTATATTAGGAGCATGCGAAAAGAACTATTTTTTGGCAAGCCGAGTTTACGCACAGCGTTATCCAGACAAAAGGAGCCTGCAAAACATATTAGAAAGGTTTGTACAAATGGGAAATGTAAACTACCCAAATAAACCAGTGAAAAAATACCGGTCCGAACTAAAGAAACTCAATTGGCTGTGCTATTATCTGTTATAGAAAATCCTTCAGTTAGTCAACTAGCAGTCGCTGATGCCGTAGATTTAAACGAAAGAACAGTTTTAAACGAATTTTAAACGATAACCATATCCACGATTATCACTTCCAGTTAATAATTACTAATCAAACTTTTTTCCTAATTGCAACCCCATCGCAATTTCTAACGCATCAAGACTTATTTGCAGAAAACTCATTTTATCAACTATTTCAACAGTCATTATTATGAATAAATATCGAAGGTGGTATTGAAAATTGAAAAACAATTTATTGGTATTAAAGTTCATTAAAGTGATAAGAGACTATTTTGACTTTTCTAAAAGTTTCAAATATTTTTAAATTGTTAGTAATTATTAACTGGAAATGATAATGGTGGATATGGTTATCGTTTAAAATTCGTTTAAAACTGTTCTTTCGTTTACATCTACGGCATCAGCGACTGCTAGTTGACTAACTGAAGGATTTTCTATAACAGATAATAGCACAGCCAATTGAGTTTCTTTAGTTCGGACCGGTTTATTTTTCACTGGTTTATTTGGGTAGTTTACATTTCCCACTTGTACAAACTTTTCTAATATGTTTTGCAGGCTCCTTTTGTCTGGATAACGCTGTGCGTAAACTCGGCTTGCCAAAAAAGAGTTCTTTTCGCATGCTCCTAATATAAAAATCGTATCTACGAGCTCTTCTTGGTTGTAGTCCATCACAAAAACAATATAAAGTACTTATAACAGCTTAAATAATTACCTACTTACAATTTAACAATATTCGAAACCTTTAGATTACTAAAGTCAAAATAGTCTCTCATCACTTTAACAAACTTTAATACCAATAAAAATTGTTTTTAATGCCACCTTCGATATTTATTCATAATAATGACTGTTGGAATAGTTGATAAAATGAGTGTTCTGCAAATAAGTCTTGATGCGTTAGAAATTGCGATAGGGCTGCAATTAGGAAAAATGTTAGATTTTTAATTTTGCATCGAATGACATAAAAATATACAGGGGTTCCTAGTTGAAATAAGAAAAATAAATTGCTTTAAAGTTTGCAAAGTTTGACACTAATCTTTGGATACTCTGAACAATTCGTATTAGTCAAACTTTGTTAACGAGACTGCTAGACTTTATTTAATAAGTATCTTTGTAAAATTTTATTAACAAGGCCTTATTTTTATTAATTTTAAAAAAACCAGCGGTGCAAAACTGATATTTTTTTGCCTATAATACTGAATCGATTTTAATAAAATTTTAGGGGAATGTAGGTAATTATTGGAGGCTCCCAAATAAGTAAGAAAGTATATGGCGTGTAATCTAAAAAAAATGCTTCCTTATGACGTCACACTTTTTTGGAACACCCTGTATGAAAAAAAATATTTTCCTGAAATGCGCACCAAGATATAGGTAAGGTCTGCAAAATATCAAAATCCTAACTTAATTAATAAATGAGCTATAAAAGACAGGAGGTGAGGTGCAGGATCCTAGTATATAATATAAGGTGGCCAGGGCAGGAAAAGAATTCAGAATAAGAAGACTTATTTTAATTTATTAATTACACCTAAATATTAGTGGTGATTTTTAAGCAAACGAGACAATATCCAATTTTCTTAATTCAATACTAGGTATTGCAAATATTTTCGTCAGCGGTTCATATTAGCGTCTTAAAGTATTTTGGAACTAGTGCAAAGATTACCAACATTTTACTGTTTAGCTGTAATTATTTGTTCTTTTGTAACTTATAATACTCAAAACATCGATTAATGTTAATCATAATAATCTACGAAAGTACCTGTTGGGTCTTTCGAACTTGAACTTTGAGAGGTACATGATTATTTTGATCAGACAGTTAATCATGTCCATTGTGATTTGTTATTCTGTCACCAACAACAGTCAAGACATTGATCAAAGTTAATTAATTTTAAATTAGCTGACATGTGTCGAAAGTAGCACTTTGACTTTATTATTTTGTTTTAATTGCAGCAAAGTACTAAAAATGCAGTTAAAGCGTTAAAAAGCTTTAACATTCCCTGTAATGAACTTTATTGTTGAGTGGAAATAACGATTTAAAAAATAACGTCAGTTTTCTCTTTCTAGAGTTTCATCAATTTTACCTATATCGTCTTTTACGTTTTCATTCTGCGGCCAGACAACATCTTCAATCCATTTAATGAAATAGGACACTCTTGTGTACACTGATGGTACATTTGGAGCAATGGCACAATCAACTCCATATGAAGTTATTCCGACGATATCGTATAAGCAGGACGTATTTTGATTGTCATTGTATATTTGGAGAGGTCCACCTGAGTCACCCTGAAAAAATCAATTATTTAACAAATGAATATTATCATCCGGGTGTATTATGACTCATTATACGCGAGCCAAATACTATTATCTACAATCTTCATATTTTGTAGTAACGGCAATGCGGCGCGACGTGAATGACGTTAAATAGTCCGGTAGCCTTAGTTATAATGAAATAATTGGTTTTTTTTTATATTGAATAATTTTACGCTATAATGAAGCGGGAACACCAGCGGTAGGTTAAACTACGGATATCTGACATATCTTCATATAATTATACAGGGTGTTAATTAATGTCATGCAGATATTTCAGGGGGTGATAGTAATCGTCAAAATAAAAAAAAATGCAAATATATGCATGGTCTAAAACGCGTTATTTTCGGTATACAGTGTTCCCCATTCAAAACGAAACAGGCTAAATATCTGGTTCCACGTTAATTTAAAAAAAAAGCACGACGGCGCAGCCGGAGCAAGCAAGCAAGTGTTTTAAAGACCAGTTATCCACGAATACTTTACATTATTTTCTTTTATTGGTACACTTTGAAATCATTAATTGATTGGTATTTATATTACAAAAAATGGAAATAATAACTTAGTAAGTAAGTGAAATGGTCGAATTCGTGATGTGATATACCTGCCGTTGTCATGAAAACGAGGAGAACAAAAAATAACTTCCAATCTGTCACATAAGATTCATTGTTGTCACCGTTGACATTGGTTGTGTATTGCTTAAAAATTATATTTTATTTGACGTTAAAAGGTAATTCTGTCAAATCAATAATTAAAAAGTTAACATATTTAGACTTCAGCTGGATTTATAAACTCGACGTTCGCGTTGGCGCCGGCGCTCGATTTATTTACAAAAATAGCCATCGATGGAAATTAAGTGTAGGCGAAATAGCGCAATAATATAAGAAAAAAAATAGTTGGCAGGGATAGGCAATTGTTAATTTTGTTTATTGTTCTTGTGACATTTTGCCACAAATATTTTTTTGTTTGACGTTTCCGGAGTTGTTTTGAACTGGTTAATGATGTTTGAATTCACAAATCAAGAATATGCAGAGATGCATTTAATCTATGGACTATCCGATGGCAATTGTTATAAAGCCCGACGACTATATGCACAAAGATCCAAATCGAATACTGCCTGACCCACGGACATTCGCAAATCTATATAATCGACTATGTGAAAATGGATCGTTCAAGAAATCCACTCATTTAGCAGGAGCAGCAGGCTGAACGGTTAGGACTCCTGAAGTCGAGGAAGCAGTCCTGAATGCAGTAGAAAATGATCCTGCTACTAGTACGAGAAAAATTGCCGCAACAATTAACATTTCATTTGTGCTTGTCTGAAAAATTTGAATGGACAACTTAATGTATCTTTTCCTACTCGCGTGCGGTAAAGTACACTTTACAGCACTCATTTTCATGTCGTAAGTAGTACTTTACCGCACTCAGTGCGGTAAGTGCGGTAAAATTTCTTTACCGCACCCAATGCTGTAAAATTTCTTTACCGCACTCTTGTAAATTTTATTATATGCGTAATATGTTCTATTTAATTTACTACATTATGATGCTAACCACAACTAACGGCGATAAGTATCACATCATTACGAATATTTTTACTAGGTACCTATTTTTGGTCTCATACTTTTATACGTTTCTTCTCTACTTATATAATGAAACACCCTGTACCTAAAATATTATAAATAATTTTATGTCATAATTTTTATGACAGGAATTTGATTAAACGTCTGATCTAGATGGCATTAGTCAAAATCTGCTCGACTGCATTGCATTGTATTCCCATAGCAACAACTCATTATTATATTTCGCGTCTGTAGATACCATCTAAACAGTTCAGTTAATTTCGCGTGTTTCGTGGTTCAAATTTTTCATTTTCTAATATAAAGCTGTGGTATAACGTTTATTCTTGAGAGATGGAGAGCTCCGATGAAGAAATATCTGAAGCAGCGAATGCAGCAATCGGCTCTTTAATTCCACAAAAGTCCCAGGACCGGTACAATAAAGAATATGAACCTAATATTTATAATATTTATCGTTAGCTATATTTTTATATTATAATGTTTGTATGTAATAAATATTTTTAAAAAATATTGTTTCTTTTTGTATTAATTTTGTAATATAATTCTTTTTTTTACCGGTGCGGTAAAGATTCTTTACCGCACTCAGTGCTGTAAAGATTCTTTACCGCACTGTATTAATTTTATTCAAAAAATGCAATTGATGTACTTGCATTCGCGCAATGCATAATATAAAAATATTTATAGCTTTTAACAATTAATATTTGTTACTTTTTATAAATTTTTTCTTTTAAATTTGATTTTTGTTCCAAATATTATTGCTCGAAGGAAAAATTGTGTACCTACCACGTGCGTAAAGTGTCTTTACCGCCCTTAACGGCTTGCCCGAACTCCGCTTCGCGTCGTTCGTGCAACTGCCGTCGCGTGCGGTAAAGGACCACTTTCCGCACTTGTTAGGTAAATAACTATTACCACATCCAAATGGTTCAAGCTCTTCTCCCACGTGACTTTCCATTACGTTTTAATTTTTGACAATGGTTCCTACAAATGTTAGCCCAAAATCTGTTATTTGAAAACACGATTTTATTTAGCGATAAAGCAAATTTCTCAAGAAATGCCATAAACAATTTTCGCAACAACCATTGTTGGGCAGAAGAGAATCCGCATGCGATACGCGAAAATAAAATCCAGGAACAGTTTTCAGTAAATGTGTGGGCCGCAATGATTGCATGGAGATTATTTGATAGGACCATTTTTCCTACCAGCAAGGCTAAACGGACAATATTATCGTTAATTTCTTGAAGAGGAACTCCCAGGACTGCTAGAAGAGGTACCAATTCTTGCCAGAAATCTAATGTGGTTCATGCACGATGGTGCACTTCAGCATAGAGGTGAGAACCTTTCTCAATGTATTTTGGGGATTTGACAGATCATGGTATTTGCAATTTATATCCGATTTTTATAAAAAAATAAAATAAGGGAACGTTAAGAGTTAAGTTTATTAATTTATTATTGCCATGGATTTGGGCATCTTTCACGTATTTGTCAGTCGAAATCAACATACCAGAAAGAAGTAGTAAAATGGTTTAAGTACGTACAAATGGTGGATTTGCAAATAGTTTTTGAAATGTCAAATTGTCCGTCATATTTGCAGCTCTGCAAGTTGCAGGTTTGCATTTTCTGTAATCTTACCCTAATAATTCGAGCCATTTTAGATTATTTTACATTATAATCTTACTTGTGATAAGGAGAAACCAATTCAGGATTAGAAGAAACCAATTTTCCACAAATCTGAGACTGACGCACCATTTTGTTAAGTATATCAATAAAATCCTTCATAAAAATTTGAAAAAAAAACACAAAACACCTACTAATACGAGCATTCCGACGATTAACACAAACCCGAACAAACTCAATACGTTCAACTGGTCCAAAGATAGTTTCCATATGTATTTACCTACCTGACAAGTATCTTTATCTCCCTGAGACGATCCTGCGCAGATCATAGTGTTATTGTTAATACCTGTTAGCAGTTTCCTGTTTCTTTGATAGAATTTGTTACAATGTTTTACATCATACAACTCCAAAACTACTTTTAGTAATTCTTTGCTTTTGTCGCCCCCTGAAAATAAGTCTCCCCATCCGCTAGCAATGACATTCGAGTTTGGTACTGAGCTGATACTATTTAGACAAGCTGGTCGAACCCAAGTATTTAATACGGCTTGTTTGTTTAATTTCAGCAATGCAATGTCATAGTCATGATATCTGGGACTGTATTCTGGATATGGTGTTCTTTCGACAATATTAAATATTTGAATGTGTCTATTATCATCTTGGTCTGTTATGCCCATTCTAGCAAATTTGGCTTCTTGTCTAGAATTAAAAGCATGTTATTACGTAATCTGAAGTAAAAACAAATTTGTTTTAATTTAGTATCATCAAAAATTTAATATGACCCTCATTCCTCGTCCGAAAAATCTACTATGAAAAGATACGGAGGTCCACTGTTTATAAATTGAATGCGTAGGGTACGAGGACGAGACGTTCACCCCTATAACTTTTTTTATATTTATAGATATTAAATGAAATTTTGAGATTATGCATAAGAGATGAATAGTGTTAACAAATTGAAAAGTATGCCAATAAATGCAGATTCATCTCTTAAATTTTAAATTTCAAATTTCAAAGTGTTTTATTGTTATACGTTTCACATATTATTTATTTTGTATTGTAATGTAAAATAAATAATATGTGAAATGTAGAACAATAAAACACTTTGAAATTTGAAATTTAAGAGATTAATCTGCATTTATTGGCATACTTTTCAATTTGTTAACACTTCCGGTTTAAACGGAAGAGACCTTGACTTTGATATTTTAAATGGGACATCTTGTATATTTTTACTTATTGGGATTCAGAATAACATTCTGAGTAAAATGACACCTCACTTGTCATTTTTTGACGTGTTATAACATTTGTATGTTTATTTTTTTATTTTCAATCTAGAGTGCTACAAATTAAATAAATCTGTTAATTTATAGTCAAGTAGTAGGTATATGAAAATTAAAATTATGTCATAATAATTGACTTTCTAAGTTTCACAAGCGTTTAAAAATTGAATATTTGTTTTCTTGACGTTTACTCCATTTTTCTAAATGGAACGATGGTAGTTCACTAGGATATATTTAAAACGAGCATTTTTTTTTCAACAATTTGATACCACACAATACAATACTATTTTAAAATTGACACGAAAACATTTGCCTTAAGTCCCAATCGCAAATTTAAAAGCATTAATGCCGCCCTCTCTTTTTTAAAGAAATATAATCATAATATGAAATTATTGGAAAAAAAATGCTTGTTTTAAATATCCTAGTGAACCACCATCGTTCCATTTGGAATAATGGAGTAAACGTCAAGAAAAGAAAATTTCATTTTTTAAACGCTTGTAAAACTTAGAAAGTCAATTATTATGACATAAATTTAATTTTCATATACCTACTACTTGACTATAAATTAACAGATTTAATTAATTTGTAGCATTCTAGATTGAAAATAAAAAATAAACATAAAAATGTTATAACACGTCAAAAAATGACAAATGAGGTATCATTTCACTCATAATGTTATGCTGAATCCAAATAAGTAAACATATAAAAGATGTCCCATTTAAAATATCAAAGTCAAGGTACTTCCGGTCAAACCGGAAGTGCTAACAAATTGAAAATTATGCCATTAAATGCAGACTCATCTCTTATGCCATTATCTCAAAATTTCATTTTAATATCTATAAATATAAAAAAGTTATAGTGGTGAAACACCCGGTATGTTTCTTGTATAGTTTTTTTTATTTTCCAATTACTTTTATTAAAAGCTTTTATGTCTTACTCTATCCGTTTATAAGAAACAAATGTTTTCTCAAATTGTTATCTATAACATGGTGTTGATTAAAATTGAATATACAGAATAGGGGGAAACTTGAAATTCCGGTTATACAATAAGATATTGTCACGAGGGCACCGGGTTCCTTGATTAAAAGGCGGTCATCATAACTAATAATTTAACTATATATTAACACTCTGGCCCGGCTATTGGGTTTACCATTAAGCGGGGGATTCCAGGCGTCGACCACTTGGAAGCGTAAAAACTACCTCCTCGTGATAATATTATTGTGCTCGATAATGAATAATCGGAAAATAGAGTTTTAGACACAAGGAAGTGGATAACCAAAAATTTGATTTTTAAAACCCACAACTGCTTATTGACATCTTTAATTTGCAAGGGCGTCCATAGAGCGTTTTTCAGGGGGGGGGGGGAACTTAAACAATACTTTTTTATATACAGTGTTACCAGTAAAGTCCGCATCATATGGGATTTTTTTTTTATTAATAGCTTAACCAGGGATAACCAGGGATAGGCACAATTTTCAACGGGGTGTTGCAAAGCCTACAGTAAAAGCTAAAAATGTGTCTGTATACATAGCTGAAAAAATGTACATTAATAAACAAATGTTACAGGCAATTAAGCATAAAATAATTCCGCAGACATCAGTGAGTTTCACATGAAAATATACCAATTTTTACTGTAGATTAATACGTTGTTACCAAAGATCCCAAAAACTTACTCTTGGGTTTTATTTCAACTCAAATTGAGTCAATGGCTAAATATTGGGAATTTACCCATTAAATATACAGTGTGACCAGTAAAGTCCGCATCATATGGGATTTTTTTTTATTAATAGCTTTCGATTTTCGAGAATTCGAAATTTGACTTTGGCATCAAGTTCTGCATCGATCGAGACGAAAATTAATCAAAAAAATAGTAGTCACGTGATTCTCTGATCTGTCAAATTTTAATTTTTTTTTCAAAAAATAATTCAAAAGTGGGGTTATTTCTGAAAATATCAAAAAAAGTTATAGGAAAAAGTTTTTTTAAATGCAGTTTCTAGCCTACATGCAAAATTTAAGCTGGATAAGATAATTTTTATTTTTTACCCATATTTTGTAAATTGCACCACTTTTGCAAAATAGCACTTCACGTAACCTACATAAAACTTCTTAGTTTTGACAATACTTTATTTTAGATAAAAAATTTTTAAGGTAGCGTTATATTAAATGTGTGTTTTTCTACGAAATAAAATTGGGCTATTAAAATTTGGTCGCATGTGATGCAAAGTTCATTGGTTATTGACCCTGTATAAGGTAACTTCATAAAATAAGTATTTTTGAAAACATAGTTTGCGTCTGAAAGTAATACACCTTAATATTAGGACAAAAAAGAACACAGTGTCATCAGTAAAGTGTTCATTAAGTGGAAAATAAAGTTTTGCTTAACCCAACGGAAAGTTTATCTATTTTCAACGATTTAATTTAAAATCTCTTTATTTTATTTTTTATTTTTTTACTTTCAGTCACAAACTAAGTTTTTAAAAATATGTATTCTAGGAAGTTACCTTATACAGGGTCAAAAACAAATGAACTTTGCATCACATGCGACCAAATTTTAATAGCCCAATTTTGATTTTGTAGAAAAACACACATTTAATATGACGCTAGTTTAAAGAAAATGTACCTGAAATAAAGCATTGTTAAAACTAAGAAATTTTATGTATAGGTTGCGTTGAGTCTTATTTTGCAAAAGTGGTGCAATTTACAAAATATAGGTAAAAAATCAAAATTATATTATCCAGCTGAAATTTTGCATGTGGGCTAGAAACTGCATTTAAAAAAAATTATAACTTTTTTCGATATTTTCAGAAATAACCCCACTTTTGAATTATTTCTTGAAAATTTTTTTAATTTGACAGATAATGCGAATCACGTGACTACTATTTATTTGCCTAATTTTCATCTAGATCGATGTAGAACTTGACGCCAAAGTCAAATTTTGAATAAAGATATTAATTTAAAAAATCCCATATGATGCGGACTTTACTGGTGACACTGTATAAGACTATTTATTTAACTTATGCCTAATGTATTAATTTATTGATATGTTTTTATTATGTAATTGTTCAGTTTAGTGATTTGTTGGTCTACTAACTAACCACTATACTATTCAATATTTATACTGAATTATGAAATAAAATAGTAATGTGGGCGCATAGGGGGGGCAAGTGCCCGTTTTGCCCCCCCCCCCCCCTATGGATGCCCTTGCTAATTTGTATCATTTGGAGCAGCACATAGAGTTAAGAGATTTATGAGCATATACTTACAATTTAATATTGTCTAAACAATGCGCTGCAGTTAACACATACTGGTCACTTATTAAGGTTCCTCCACAGGCCCATGCAGTTTGATTGTCTCCCAGATCGTATCCGATATGGACCTGCAAAAAATATTGACAATGAGCAAAATGATATTAAAAAAATCTGGCCATACTCATATGAAATTTTTTTTTTAGACCATTTGGTTTTAAGAAGATTGTTACAGAATCTGATGCAAAATAGTGTCTGCTCATTTTATTAGGAACGTGCAGTCAGTCCAGAAACGAAAGCCATAATCATCTTAGTGTTTTATTGTACATTATATCGGTCAAATACTATGGTTTATCTACAATCATGCACTTTACAGGGCCACAAATTTTAAATTCTGAATAAAAAAACATTAATTTTTGCCTTATTTGACATTTTATATCTTAAATATCAGCCGACCATTTATTTGATGTCACATTGGGGAAAATTATCTAATACAAATTTGAAATCGACTTAAAAATCAATATTTTTTAGTGGTGCTATAGAATATAACAAGTTAGGAAATGAAATTAAAAGGTGTAATTTAAAACTATTTGTAAAAAAATTAAAGAATCAAATTTTATGTAAAAAAGTCTAATAAAATAGTCTTTCTAGATTGTAATTACCTATCTATCAAGAGAGAAGAAAAAATTTAAAATTTGAATTGTAATTAAATAGTTCAATGAACTAATAAAAATTTGTTATTATTATTACAACAGGTTTGCTAAGACACTCATAGTTTGTATTGATAGCTTATTTTTTATTAACCCATATTAAATAAATTGCTAGTGTATCAAACCCGCTTTAGGGTTATATTAATTCCAGATTTGCTAGAACAGTGTTTTTATTGGTAGTAATCAGTTCCATTAGCAGCACATCAGTCTTGTTGAATAATGAACTATACTTTTAATAAAGCAATTTTATTAGGAAATAAATTTATCTTCTCAATGCGACGCATTTTGTTCCCATCAGTAAAGCGCTTGATCTAAAATTAAGAAATCAGAACAGCGTTCTTAAAAACGAATTGTATCCGTTAGAACCTATAATCCACAAGACGTTGGTGTGGGTTCGTAGCGATCGGCAATTGCCGCGCGCCGTAGTATTAGTTTTATCGTATTTGTTGCGCAGGTCACATCGTTGTTCGGAGTCTTCTAGCTGTCCTGTCTGAATTTGAATTTTATTGATCGTATTATTTATCCAATCTCAGTTTGAGGACATTCCAATCATTTCATACGGCGGTAAACAGTCTCAAAGAGACAGACCGCACAACCAGGGTTGTCAGATCTTTCTTCTTCAATTCTTTAAGTTTTTTTATTAAAGATATTTCATTTATTATATCAGTATTCAATTATTGTTAGTCAGTAACTTTCTTTGAAAGATAGTTTGCAAATATACTTTAAACCGAGGAGTTTTGAGTGCGACAGAAAAAAATAACAAGCCATTCATTGTTATAATAATACATTCTTTAGTCCTTAAGAAACAATATAACTAAAATCAAGACAAAAAGTGTTTTCAGTGTTTAAAAACAACTAATTAACAAACCCTTGTTTCTCGTATATACTTACATTGTACTTACAAATCCGAAAATTTTGAAGAATTGGCAACAGCATGTAATTTGTTGCGGTTGGAAGCGCCAGGATATAAGCTGAACCGGTACCCGGCCAGTCTAACGATCGATTCTGTCAGACAGAGATAGGCCAGTGACCGCCGATGGCGTGGAAGAGACGGAGATAAAATATACGTGGTTATGCCTTGATGAACGGGCCGGAGTCTGGTTGACGAGAATGAAGTTCTGGTAAAAAATTAAAGCATTTTCTGAGCAGTGTCGTGCCGTGTCAGGTTTATTTTTCTGATTTTAGTTTTGTATATAGAATTTTTGAGTTACCTTATATTTATTATTTTAATATAATATTATTATATATACAGTGGGTTTATAAAATGTAGTATGTACAAACACCTAATGTAAAACAAACTTATAAATGTGTATACGCATATTAATTATTTGTGTGGAACGCCTATGGTTAGGAAATTCCCACAGTTTAATGTTAAATTGACCTAAGAAACACTATACCAATACCTGTTTCAAATAATTTATTTTTACTTAGTATTTAAGTTTTTCTAAACTTTGAATGTCAAATATTCTTATTTCGCACAACCCATCGTTATTATTAGGCTTTAAAATCTATGGACGAATTTGACCATCTCAGTAAATCATATTGTATAATAGGTAATCATATTATGCAATGTTAAACGACAAGAACAATTTTATTTATTATTAACCGTAGCAAGCAAATATTATTATGATTAATGTTCATTACAACTGCCAGTCGGAACGAATACAGTATATAAAACCCGATTACACCCCCAATAGACCTTGATAATTACTATGAGTATTCAGAGAAATAATGGCTATAAACCATTCTATGATAGCATTAACTCCTATTTCCTATTGGCTAAATTACCGTGACATTATCAGTACATAACGGTCTAGCAATTTTCGTTGTCTTACAGTAGGAAAGCGCGTTGCTGTTACATATTATTATAGTATTTAACAGTTGTATAAAGAGTATGTAAATTCTTATAAGGAATAGAAGGCTTTCTTCTCAGTGCAAGGCATGCTATTTAGAAGCTGGTCATATTTACGGAAATTATATATACGAATATAAATTAATGAAAATATTTTCACTTATTTTTTGTCAAACTAAAATGTAGAGATTCCAAATAACCCATTTCGTCTACCATTTCTGTTAGAAAGGTTTATATTGCTTATATTACTAGGAATCGACGTCGAAATACCCTATTTTGGCCGGGGGGCCCACATCTACGAACCCTTCAAAATTTGCTTTGCTTTTAATATTTCTTTTCATAATTATTTTTATATTTTATATTACAATTTAACTTCGTTAAGTGAAGAAGAAATATTATACGTATAAGAACGGAATTTGCAAACGATATACCATAAAGACTTGTCCAATAATTTTCCTAGTCAAATTTTAAACCTCAAAACGTAACGGGGCTTGGAAATAGTATTTCAAAATTAAACACAGTGTATGAACTTGCGGTTCATTTATTCATAATAAATCAGTGTGTTCTTCAAATTTTCCAGATGTATCTAGTGCAGTGATGTTAATTCTAACTTTACTAGGTAGTGTGGCATCAGCGGAACAATCTTTTTCCAAACTTAAAATAGTAAAAACCCATTTACGTATGGGACATGTGACAACAACGCCTTTCGGATTTATCCTTAATCAGTATCGAACACGAGTTTGTTAAAACATTATGTTCAATTGAAAACTTCCCACTTCGATTTTCCTGCTTTAAAATGGAAATGTGGAAAATCGCTCAGACCCGTCAATTTTTATTTCGAGGGGGATATCTCTTGCGTATATTGTCAATCTTGTTACTTCAAGCCCCTAGGAGGGAGGGGGGGGGGGGGGGGGTAAGATCTAAATCTTAAATGGATACCCGTATTTTATATAATTTTTTTGGATTCTGCATAAAATTCTGAACATTTTTTAATAAAAGCATTATTAATCTATACTTAACAGTTTCCGAGATATTGACTCTTGAAAAATTACTTTTTGAACTTTGACAGCGTCTAGCTTTCTAACTGTACGTCTTAGAGCAAAACGGCTTACATGTCCCTATCTTCGATTTTTATTATCTTTCGAATAGTGTCAACTTCCGGTCAAACCGGAAGTACTATATTTCTTACATCCGGTTTAACCGAAAGTTTACACTATTGGAAAGATAATAAAAATCGGAGATAGGGACATGTAAGCCATCTTGCTCTAAGACGTACAGTTAGAAAGCTAGACGCTGTCAAAGTTCAAAAATGTAATTTTTCAAGAGTAAATATCTCGGAAACTGTTAAGTATAGACTAATAATGCTTTTATTAAAAAATGTTTAGAATTTTATGCAAAATCGAAAAAAATTATATAAAATAGGGGTATCCATTTAAGATTTAGATCTTACCCCTCCTTCCCTCCTAGGGGCTTGAAGTAACAAGATTGACAATATACGCAAAATATGTCCCCCTCAAAATAAAAATCGACGGGTCCGAGCGATTTTCCACATTTTCATTTTAAAGCAGGAAAATCGAGGTGGGAAATTTTTTAAATGAACACCCTGTATATCGACGAAATTATAAACGATTGGATCAATAATAATTGATAAGGTAGAGAAAAACGATTTCGAAGGTTAATAATTATCGGTCAATTATAGTCGTTTTATAGGTAAGTAGTGGAATTTTTAAAAATTATTGTTCAAATAAGAATATATACAAACCATATGAGGAAATTCTCTTCTTGTCGCCTTTGTACCACCAACGATTAACTTTTCTCTGTTAAACGGGCATTCATGTCTAAATATGTCATCTCCTCCAATAAATAATGTAGGGTTCAGCTCTTTAGTCCAAATGTATTGACTATATTCTTTGCATTCTAAAAATAACGTAATTAACTAAGGCCTGTAGGGATATAATAAAAGACACGTATATTAGTGATCAATGACATTTGACATCACTCTTCCGCATGTAAATTAAGCCCAGCATACATGGACAAGCGCTTCGCAAAATTATCATTTAACGAATGGGAAGATAGACACATCTGAGCTAGAATAAAGTCATATTTAAAGTCAAATTTGGCTCAAGAAAACCTGAATGCATTATTACTATATTGAAAATGACGAACTGAATTGCAGAATAGTATTATACCGTGCGAGCAAAAATTATTTGCATCAAAGAGGGCTTTGATTAAAAAACATAGAGCTTGGTTTAGATCACAATGATATGAGGACGATATACAGTATGTCTCCGTAAGTTTGCATCATATGGAAAACTTTTTTATTATTCATTTTACGAAAAAAAGTTATTCTTCATAAAAAGCTCTGCATGGTCTAAAACCTAAAATGCAACCATCAAATATCGAAAATTTCCACTCATATACGAGGTTTGTCAAAAAATGTGAATTTTTCCAAAGAATGTTAATTTTTCCCAAGAGTAAAGTACCTTTATTGTTGACATTATCAAAAATTGTTATTAAAAAAAGTTGATCAGAACTAAAAATCACGTCTAAATATGCAATTATACGCATTTATGTTGAAAAATTATTTTATTAATTTATTATTAATTATTTAATTTTTTTAATTATTTAATTAATTTAATGCGTGGTATTGCATATTTAAACGTGGTTTTTAGTTCTGATCAACTTTTTTTAATAACAATTTTTGATAATGTCAAAAATAAAGGTACTTTACTCTTGGGAAAAATTTACATTCTTAGGAAAAATTCACATTTTTTGACAAACCTCGTATATGACTGGAAAATTTCGATATTTGATGGTTGCATTTTAGGTTTTAGACCATGCAGAGGTTTTTATGAAGAATAACTTTTTTTCGTAAAATGAATAATAAAAAAGTTTTCCATATGATGCAAACTTACAGAGACATACTGTATATAACCAAATCTAGATTTAAATTTTGTCAAATTCATATTATGACATGATATGCCAAACTAATGAGTAATAAAATAAGTGGACAGATACAAATTTATTTTTGTTGTTTACAAAATTAACAAAGTAAGAATATACAGAAAGCAAAAGAAAAATAATTACATAAATAGCTGAAATTTTGCCACCGCCATGCTCCAAGCATAAATTCACAGGTCTCATCATATTTTCGAAAGTGTTGACCAGCATCTCTGGAGAAAGGTTGCCATATTCTTGGATAATCCTTTCTTGTAATTGTTCTAATTTTGCAACTGGTGTTTTAAAAATAGTGTTCTTTAAATGAGGAAAAACGATGTAATCCAGAACCGTTAAACAAGGCGATCTAGGTGGGAATTCAATGTCTGACCGAAAACTGATTAATCTGTCGTCGAAAAAATTGCGTAAGTAGTTAATAGCTTCGGCGGCTCTATGGGCGGTTGCACCGTCCTGTTAAAAATATCCAAAACGTAGTTCGTCGTCAAGTAATTGCTCCACCAAATGGATTGAAAATATTGTCTTTATACCGCTGTGCTGTAACTGTGTCAGGAAAAAAAATAGGACCAACAATTCTTCTTCGGGAAACAGCTAACCAGACACCAATTTTTTGAGGGTGCAATGTGGACTCTACAAGAGCCAACAAAATAAATTGCAAACATAATGATCTAAAATATTTCCCATTTAACCGTCTTTCTACCTCTTATATTTTCCGAGATAGAAATACTGTCCGCCTCAATTTAGGGAACCCTGTATACAAACGTCTAAATCGCTATTCTAACTGTAGATATAACGTCATTAACTTATAATGTACTTACTTTCTTTCGATATCTGTCCAGGTATTCTTGACTGGACAACTTCTTTCTCGGGTTCTAAACAACACACGATAACTTGGAAACCATCAAAGCCACAATGCTGTGGATGCATATCCTGCTTTATAAGTTTAAGTGCCTCGGGACATTTTGAAAGGTTTGTGCAAATTCCTGTTTTATTGTGTTTTTGGTGAAAACAAAAATCGTCTAAAAAAAGAAAAACATTCGGAGTATAAGTATTATGTAGATATATTTATACATTTTTGTATAATACTTAAATTGACATAAAAATTATTCATTTAAAACCTAAGATACATCGCCCTCCTCCCCTCCCCCCACCCCCATGTCAAAGATCTAACTAAGTCTATGTACGACTCCGAGCTTGACTGAAATTTGTCATTTAAGTTTAATAGAAACAAAAAAAAACGAAGAGTCTTCCTCCACAAATTTATTAGAATATAAATATTCAATTAAAGGTCTCTACATGTTTCGAATGTAGAAACGTTCATCATCAGAAGACCGAAAAAGCTTTGCTGATGGTGTTAGCAGAAGAATAAACTTTTTATCGTACCGAGTTTTTTCCTTCACTCAATATTATATCTCTCTATTTAAAAATTTTATGTTTTACTAAGTCTAGTTTTTTTTAAATCCTCTTTTTAGAAGTGTTATTTTACTTCCCTTCCATTTAATTGGTTTGGACTTTTTTTTTAATGTTTTAATTATTTTTCTACATACTCGGTACGATAATAGTACATTATACACCTAGGGACTAAAGTGGTATTTTAAATCCCGAGACAAAAAGTTTATGGCCCGACCAACGGGAGGGCTATAATTTGTCGAGGGATTTAAAAACACTTTGGTCCTGAGGTGTATATACTATTTTATGTACTTTAGGATAGGTAAAACGTTAAAAAAAAATTAAATGCCACTAAACGGTAGGTACTCTATTTCTAAAAAATCATCGAAGCGGCTGATGTTACCATATCAACGACCAAATGACAAGTTATGACAAGTAACTAAGTAAAACAAAAGTCACTCGATAAATATTAGTCAAACACGCTACATCCACTGAAAGACGTTTATCGCGATGGAACAAATCGAAAAGGCAGCTCAAGAGTTTGTAGGCCAATTATTACCAAGAAAATCTGGAGAACAATATAAAAAACAGTTATCTGAGTTTATCAAATGGTGCAAAGAACGGAACGCCGAAGAATTCACAGAAGAAAAGGTACTATTAGCATATTTCTTAGAAAAGTGAAAAAAGCTTAAAGCATCGTCACTGTGGAGTGTATATTCGATGATAAAAGCCACAATTGCAACAGACATGGGCGTCGACATTAGCAAATTCTGCAAACTAACCGCTTTTTTGAAACGACAAAATGAGGGCTACAAACCAAAAAAGTTGAAAGACACTCGATGTTGACAACATTAAAGAGTTCCTGGAAAAAGTACCTGACCATGAATTTTTGGGGCAAAAGGTAAGATACACATTTTTTTTCAACCGATATTTTGTCCCAGTCTATACCTATATCTATGTTATTCAGACGCTTTTTGGAAAATAAAGTTGGTACCTATTTATTTTATTTATACTTTGTTCCAGGTAGTTCTAGTCATGGGCGTGTCAGGAGCCTGTCGAGGCAAGGAGCTCTGCCAGCTTGACGAAACCGATGTCCTAGACTATGAAACGTTCTTTTTGGTCAATTTACGAGGTACCAAGACAGAAAAAGACCGATCTTTTGTTATAAAACGGTCAAAGGAAAACTCCACAGATGTAGTACGATTGGTGAAGAAGTATATTGCCTTAAGATCTCCATCAATACAAGGCCATACAAGATTTTTCGTTGGGTACAGAAATGGAAAATGCACGTCTCAGCCAATGGGCAAGAATATTTAAAGCTTCCAGATGGCAAATTGTACACTGGTCATTGTTTTAGAAGGACGTCAGCATCGCTACTAGCCGACTCTGGAGTAACGATAGATCAGCTTAAAAGACTGGAAGAGTAGCACCGTCGCTGAGGGATATGTGGAAAATTCCTTATACCAGAAAAAAAGTATGGCAGATCAACTTTTTACTGGTACTTCCACCGAAACGTCTTCAGATATTTCGATTCCTATTGTACAAAATGAAACACCAACGACATCGTCGGTGCCACCGACGACGACAACGGCTACAATTTTCAAAAACACTTTAATTAATGAAAATAACAGCTGCAATAATGATAATTTACCTTTTTTTCACTTGGCTAATTGCAGTGGGGTAAACATAACTGTTAATGTTAATAGAAATTAAGTTATTTTTTATAGTTTAATATTGTTCTAAACACGTTACACTTTTGTTGCATCCATCTCATGTTATATTTTCTAATAAAATTATTGAAAATAAATTTCGAAATTTAGCTTTTATTGCAAAGAAAGTTACTTTAAATCCCTAGGGATTTAAAGTACATTTTAAATCCCTAGGGATTTAAAGTACCACTTTTTTCCCTAAAAATAGGGATTTAAAGGGTACTTTAAATCCCTAAAGTACATAAAAATGTTTTGTTATTTTTTTTTTACTATTTATTTGTTATACCAACACCAACACACTATAATTATTGACATTATTGTTCTTACCTAAAAGATCAGTAATTTAACTTGAAGAAATAGTCCATGCTTTAAGTGGAGTGTATGTTTAAAAGAGAAGGAAATAAGACACTTTAATTCTTCCTCCACTGGTATATTAAGATAAGTTTTAATTAAGGGTAAAATCTCTACATGTTTCGAATGTATATACATTCATCATCAGGAGAATAGAATAAGAAATATAAGAAATACAATAGGTGCGAACAGTCCAAACGGAGCTACAAGATGATGGAAAGAACAAGTAAAGTATTTGGAAAAAAAGTCGAACGTAATGATAGACTTAACGACAGTGGCGGCTCGTGACTAGCGAGTCAGGGGGGCGCTGGCTTTAAAATGTTTTAAATGTCTATTATTTTCAAAAGTACGTGTCTGTTTTTTCTAACTTTCTCGTTGTGAATTTTAATTTCATCAGCATAAGCACTACTTAAACAAGTTAAAATATTAGTTTGTCCTAACATCTCAAAACTTACCACATTATGACGATGTTTTGCACTATTTTCATGTTTTTTTATTTTCTCTGAAAGATGTTTTAAGTTCTGCACCCCATTTATAGTCCAATTATCATCCCCGTCAAAAAAAAGACACACGAAACAAAAAAAAAAATTTTGTCCTCACAACCGCATATCCAGGATTTTTTATTATATATTTCTTTGTCAAACTTACGCGTAAACTGTGGCTTACTTTTACATTTTGATTGCACTTGTACTATGTTCAATTTCTAGTGGCCGCCCTGCATTTTTTAAATCAATTTTTTCACTTAAGCTCAGAGAACTAAACACAAGCTTCTGTAAATCACTGACCTTCATATTACACGACATTTTCCAACAACAACAACGTAACTAATATATCAAATCAAAACAAATAAACAAAACGTTAGCGCCTAGCGGCATCGTACATACTCGTACATAATATATTGATTATTCTACCGTGGCATCGCGAACAGCTGTTGTTGGGCGCGGAAAATTGGAGCTCATCGTGGCCGCTCGTTGTGCGATGTGTAGGTGACGTCACGCCTCTGTCGTCATGGCAACTCATCGAGAAGCCGCGTTGAATCGGGACGGATAATCGGTCGCCTGCCCGCGCTTAGTATAAAAAACATTAAGAGCGCGCAACTCGCTTGTCTATGAGTATAACCTGCCCGTTGAAATAGGGCTATGTTTGGTTATGCCCGCGCTTAGTATAACCTACCCGCTGGAATAGGGCTATGTTTGGTTTGAATTATTTTAATGAATTGCTTACATAGATTGCTTTATTGGTTTTTTAAGTAAAGTATTTTTGGATTCTATTTGAAATAATTGCAGGGAGGGCGGCGCCCCAGAGCCCTTCATTAACGAGCCGCCACTGCTTAACGAGAGGCCATTCGTGAAGTATTGGTAGAAACTAAGTTATAAAGTTATCATAGCAGTAAGCTATGTGTCATATTAGTGAGACAGCACCATAAGTGTGAGGAGAGAAAAATATTTAAAATTGGGATGGTAGATGTTGTAAAAAGTTTTTTAAATGAGAAGTACCTAAGAAGTCACATATTAGTGAACCAGTAACGTAAGTGTGAGGAGAGAAGAATAATTAAAATTGTAAAATGTTTTTTTATTATAAAATGAAGAGTACCTAACTGAAAAGTCACAAATTAGTGAATCAGCAACGTAAGTGTGAGGAGGGAAGAGTAGAAGATGATTTAGAGGTTTTTTATATCTGAAAAGTAAAAAAAAAATTTCAAGGTTAGAATTATATCAGAACAAACATTCTGAACTATTATTACTACTAGTCATAAACAAGTATGTCTACATGATGTAAGTTTACACAAATTTATTTTTTCTGATAAAATTTTAACCTTAACATTTTTTTTTACTTTTCAGATAAAAACTTTTAAATCATCTTCTATGCCAATTTCAAATACTCTTCCCCCCCCCCTCCCACACACTTTCGTTGCTGATTTACTAATTTGTGACTTTTCATTTAGGTACTTACCCTTCATTTTATATTAAAAATCTTTTTACAATTTTAAATATTCTTCTTTCCTCACACTTACGTTACTGGTTTACTAATATAATGTGACTTGTCAGTTACTCCTCGTTTAAAAAACTTTTTACAACATCTACCATTCCGATTTTAAATATTCTTCCCTCCTCACACTTATGGTGCTGTCTCACTAATATGACACATAGCTTACTGCTATGATAACTTTAAAACTTAGTTTCTGCCAATACTTCACGAATGGCCCCTCGTTAGGTCTATCATTACGAGTTTTTCCAAATACTTTACTTGTTCTTTCCATCATCTTGTAGCTCCATTTGGACTGTTCGCACCTATTGCATTTCTTATATTCCTTATTCTATTCTCCTGATGATGAATGTACATACATTCGAAACATGTAGAGAATTCACCCTTCAATAAAACTTAAAATTTATTTTAATATACCAGCGGAGGAAGACTTAAAGTGCCTTATTTCTTTCCCTTTTATCAGTAATATATTTATCTAGGCGAGAAGAACCCATTTTTTGTTATCCTAAAGTAGAAAATGAATGACAATCTTTTTAGAACTTGACGTTACTATTTATTATTCTTTTTTTAAGACAACAGCTTACAACTAGAAAATAACAAAATTACAGGTCTGTAACACACACCACTTTTTATATTCCATTCCACTAGGGTTGAATACCCTTTTTTCTTCTGCTAACATCATCAGCAAAGCCTTTTATGTCTTCTGATGATAAATGTTTCTGCGTTCGAAACATGTAGAGACGAAATCGCAAAAACTGTTTTGTGGGGTACTGAGGATTAAAGCTCAGTAATTCCGCAAGCGGTTAATTTAAAACCAAAAAAAAATTAATTAAGAAGTTGAACATTTTTTAAAAGTTAGCGGTCAAATTCTCAGTACCCCACAAAACACTTTTTGCAATGTAATTTTATTGTGATATCTTCATAATTATGACAATTTTATGCTTATAATACTGTCTTACAGACATACGCTTGAAAAGTTTTATAAAAAATTTTAAATAATCTTCGACACCTTCTTTTGAGGAAGGTTTATTCTTCTTCCCCAGTTTACTTGGTTGGTTTAGACCCCCTTTAATAACTTTTTTATCCTGCCACTACTTACTCTATACTCTTTCCTACTTGATAAGAATATTTAAATGTTCATTATATATTTATTTTATCGCCGTTTACATGGCCTGATACCTACTTAAACTACTGTTTAATAAAATGTCAAACAATCCTCAGAGTGAATATAACACCTAAGACAGAGGTCATGCATTAAACAATTATTGATTACTTTTGATAATCTAACCTCACTCAAAATGGTTCAACAAGGATTTTATACAAGTTTTTCTTACCTTCAACTAGTTCGGCGAAGACAATATTCATAAAACTCACTATTAAAAATACAACCTTTAAACTCATTTTGCTTTTTCAGGGTTAAGTTATTACTTATGGGTAGTAATATTAACAATAATTTAAGTTTATTTTCGTATCATTTTAATAGTTGCATTTTGCAAATCTATTTTCAATAATACCTACTATGACATGATAAAACTACCTTTTTACAACAACAATCGTCTATATTGGTATCTGATCGGATGGGTGACCATGAAAGATTAACAAGAACTTGTTCTTAAACTTAATAGATATAAATCTATAGACCGGGATTTACGCCTATAAAAATAATGCTGCCATAAAAACTCCACAGGAAATTTTCTTGTGAAAAGGATATTATTTATTTACTTATTTAAAAAAATTTATAATAAATAATTATATAAAAAAATTAATGAAGTTGTTAGTTTTTAATAAAAATAAATCTAATAAAACCATTATTAAATAATCATAGATTTATAATTTGAAGAAATAGTCCATACTTAAAGTGGAGTTAAAAGTATGAAAAGAAAAGAAAAACACAAAGTCTTCCTCCACAAAATTTAATAGAATAAAAACTCTAGTTTAGAAGGTCTCTACATGTTTCCAACGTAGAAACGTTCATCATCAGGAGACAGAAATATATTTTATGCTGATGGTGTTAGCAAAAGAGAAAATTAGAACCTTAATGGAGCTTTTATGGACGTAAATAATTTAGAAAAATATTTTTTAAATGTAGTGAAGAAAATTGACAATGGTTAAACCATACTGAGCTTTCAAAAACGTTATTAAAGCAGGCCTAAACCAACCAAACTAAATGGGGAAGAAGAGAAAAAATCCTTTCTAGGAAGGTGTCGAAGATTATTTAAAATTTTTTTATAAAACTTTTTTTAAGTGTATGTCTGTAAGACATTATAAGCCAAAAATTGTCATAATTATGAAGATATCACAATAAAATTACATTCCAAAAGTGTTTTGTGGGGTACTGAGGATTTGACCTCTAACTTTTAAAAAATGTGCAACTTATTAATTAAGTTTATTGGTTTTAAATTAACCGCTTGCGGGGGTTACTGAGCTTTAATCCTCAGTACCCCACAAAACACTTTTTGCCTTTCTAAGAAGGTGTCGAAGATTATTTAATTTTTGAAAAACATATCCAGCATAAGTAAGACATTATGAGGATAGAAGTGCAGTAGCACAATAATGTAATTTGGTGAACAGTGTTTTTGGGGTTTAATGCAGTAGCACAATAATGTTATTTGGTAAACAGTGTTATTGTGCTACTGCACTTCTATCCTCATAATGTCTTACTTATGCTGGATATGTTTTTCAAAAATTAAATAATCTTCGACACCTTCTTAAGAAAGGATTTTTCTCTTCTTCCCCATTTAGTTTGGTTGGTTAAGGCCTGCTTTAATAACGTTTTTGAATGCTCAGTATGGTTTAACCATTGTCAATTTTCTTCATGCCATGTTTCTCTACATTTAAAAAAATTTTTACGTCCATAAAAAGGTCCATTAAGGTTGTAATTTTCTCTTTTGCTAACACCATCAGCATAAAATAGATTTCTGTCTCCTGATGATGAACGTTTTTACGTTCGAAACATGTAGAGACCTTTTAAACTAGAGTTTTTATTCTATTAAATTTTGTGGAGAAAGACTTTGTGTTTTTCTTTCCTTTTCATATAGATTTATAACCTGTCCAATTTTGTAATGAAAAAATGTATATTATATAATTTTAATTATAATTATAATTAAAGGGCGCAATATATGCCAAATATACAATATATGCATTTTTGCATATTTTATCAATTTTATAATAAAATGGATATTTTTCATAATTATTATTTTAAGAGCATATTTTTATGTTTTCGGCTTTAGCAAAAAATTTAAACGATAAAGGTTTAATGTCCAGTTCCGTACTTATTTTAGGGATTTTCCAATCTGAAAATTATAATAATAATTATATTTACATTTTGGTTATACACAAGGTATTTATTGGGGGTTTCCGGGGTTTGCAGGTATTCATATCGATTTGTAATACATACTTATGTTTTAGTTTGTCGAAAGACTTCAGTATTTTCATTGTGAAACTAGAAATTTCAAATTTGTGTTCAAAATGCCTAAGGTGGCGAAAACGTGTTCGTGGATTAAAAATTTCCCAGAGTTAGAGTTTAGCGGAGAAAAAGTCTTCTGTAAAGGTTGTACAAGAGTTATTGTTCGTAACTGCAGTAAAAAGCATTTATGAGGGTAAACCATCCAACGAAGTTGTATCTTGACCTTCTATTTTGCTACCTAAGTTGCAGCATTGTCCGATTACATCAGTAGATGTTGAAAGAAACTTCTCTTTTTATAAACTATTTTTACTAATAGAAGACAATCCTTTTTAGTTTAAAATTTTGAAAAATATTTAGTAATAAAAGCCTTTTATACAATTTTAGGTTAAAAAATTGTTTACTTTTTTTTTCTTGGTTTTTTTTGCATTTTTTAGAACCCAATGTTTACCACATTTTATTATAATAAATTAGGAAATATTGCATACCAGTATGCATATTTGGTTAAAAAAAATGCAAATAACTGCATATTTTAAAGGCAATTAAGGCATATATATGCGCATATTTTGGCTTAATTTAAGTACATATAATCCGCCCTTTAATAATAATATATTTTAAAATATAATGTTTTATGGTTGACGGTGACATAAGGGACATCAGAAATTTTAATAAAGTTTGTCTATATACATATACATACTATATTATTGACATTAATATGAAAATATTTTTTCCTTTAACCTTGGTTTTAATATATCATTAATATATAGTAAGAATAAAATTGGTCCCAAAGCAGTACCCTGAGGAACACCGCAAATTAATGTAGTTGTTTTACTAAGGGTAGGTATTATAAAACTTAATTGATAGATGAACGAAGCTTAACTTGTAAAATGATGTCACAGGTTGAAGCTAATATGACAATTTCAATGTTAACTTTATTGGGTGGAACAAGTAGACATCAATTAAAGTTAACTTATATTAAAAATTAGTAAAATGACAGTTTTTGGTCGGTTTTGAAGACTTTTGTTGACACAACAGAACCTGTAATTTTCTTTCCGTGTTTGTGTTTTAAATTCAGATATCGTATTTTTAGCAGGAGATATAAATGATATAGGGGAAATATGGGGAATTAAGAAAAATAATTAATACAAATCAAACTAACTACAATTTCAAACTAATTTCGTGCAAAACCTAACAAAGTACAATTAGGGAAAACTAAGAAAAGGCGAAAACATGGATATTAAACAAAATAAAAACTTTATTTCTCAAACATTACAAAATATAAATGATCAGTATTAGCCTACATATTCGGGTAATATCGACCATAAAAAAAACTTAGAAAAATGTCCCTTATTGACAAAAAAACAAAAGGACAAATATGTCTATGCTATGCTAGCTATGTTAGTGATTTATAAGAGATTTATGGCTGGCAATAATGACAAATATACATTTAGGTGATCTACAGGCCTGCACATTCTGCATGTGATGATTTTCCACAAGGACAGAGGTCACCCACCACTGTGGTCGGTTTTACCCTACAATGTATGCGTTAAAAAAAATCGCCACGCATTATCAAAAAAATGAGTTTATGTCTCCATTCTGCACAACAAATGTTCAAGCTAATAAATGTCTTGCAGATATAGCAAAAAAAACTATGTGTTTCGGAGTACTTACCTATTTTAGAACTTAAAACAGTTATACCAATTCAGGTTGAAATATATTTTAACGCACACAATTCCACAAAGCTGAATCACGACGTCACCGGTACTTTTATTCGACAGTCTGGCCTTATATCTGTCGTAGGCTGATAGTGAAATCCGTTATTTCATGAAAAGCCTAGTCATATAATGAAGCGTGGCTAAAAGGTATATTGTAACTGGTTTGTTCGTTGTTCCCCAGAGCATTTTTTTCAATTTTTTCAACTAATATTATTTTTTTTTTTGAAGAAGTAGTCCATACTCAAAGTGGAGTTGAATAATATAGGGAAAAGAAAACCATAAAGTCTTTCTCCACAATTTTAATTCAGTAGCTAATAAGCTAGAATCGACATGTTTCGAGTGTAGAAACACTCATCATCAGGATGTTAAAGTAAAAATTATGAACAGCTGATGTTGTTAGCAAAAGAGAAAATATAATAAAGTTAAGGTGGAACTAATCCATAATGGAGCTTTCAATAGCACGCATAGGGAGTGAGAAAATTTGTTTGCAGTCAAGAGGTGAAAATCTATCAGCACGCTGAAAGGTCCGGGACCAGTAAAAAAGCCACTGTGGGCGGGAAATGAAAGGAAAAACAGGACATATCAGTATAATTCCAATGTCAAATGAAGTGCTTTGTGGAAATCAGTTCAAGTGTGTGAGATAAGAAAAATATAGTTTGATTTGATTAGAAAAATTCATCCGTGTCGAAGAGGTGTGAAAGAAAAAGTCAGATATGAAGGGGGGGAGAAAGAAAAATTGTGTTTTTTTTTATATTTTAGTATAGTTGCTTTCTGTAAAAGATAAAGAAAAAAGAGATGTAATGAATGAAATGTAATAAAATAAGTTAGATTAGCTTACCATTTAGCTTGAAGAAAAATGCTGTTGGGGTACTAAGCTTGTTACGGCCCAGTTACCCCAGCAGGAGTCAAAACTGACACATATTGAAGAAATGAAATAAAAGTTATCACATTATCAAAGGAAACTTTTGATGTTTTTTATAAAAAGAGGTGTGAAAGCTCCATTATGGATTAGTTCCACCTTAACTTTATTATATTTTCTCTTTTGCTAACAACATCAGCTGTTCATAATTTTTACTTTAACATCCTGATGATGAGTGTTTCTACACTCGAAACATGTCGATTCTAGCTTATTAGCTACTGAATTAAAATTGTGGAGAAAGACTTTATGGTTTTCTTTTCCCTATAATATTATTTTATAAAAATAAAATTTAAATTGAATTAAAAAAAAATGCTCTGGGGAACAACGAACAAACCAGTTGCCAATATACCTTTTAGCGTGCAGCATGATATGACTAGGCTTTTCATGAAATGATGGATTTCACTATCAGCCTACGACATATCCATTAGTGGCGTTGCATTACATTGCAGTTAGCGCGCTATTTAAAATTAAATCGCCTGGTCGGTATTACCCAGCTGGTTGGTTTTCCCCATATTCCCCCTATCGAAGAACTTTTAACTAATAATGAATATTGTGGAAGGCCCCCGACGACCAAGGGCTTTTAGAAAGATAAATTATTTGTGTTGATGGCAGAGGTCCTCAAATTCCTTTTACTTTCGAATGTTATTTTGGACTTTATAAAACTGTCATTTTTTTAACGAAGTTGACCTGATTGTTAAAATTAAAGTTAGCTTTTGACTTTTTTATAATTCCCACCCTATGGAAGTTATCTATTTTTACTTCTTGTTTACAATCTGATAAGTAGCTTTTCTACAAATTATACTCGATATCTCTAACTCAATTAGATTCTAGTTTAGATAAAGTTTGATGTGTGATACTGTATCAAATGCTTTTTGCAAATCTAAGAAGAACTTAATAACTTTTTTACCTTCATCTAACCATTTTGAAATAAAATTAAGACTTATTAGGATTTTTTTTAATTTAGACATTCACATAGACATAGACATAGACATGTGACAAAAAGTATCCACATTTTTTTTTTGGAATAGGACGAGTATCAGACCCATAAAAACAAAACCGACCTAATTTTACAAACTAAATAACCAAATTTAATTACAAAAACAAACAAATTGAAATCAATTCGATAGTGTTATTTACATTAGGTAAACTATGATGGTAATTAGCCTAATTTGAATCTTTATTAAAGTATTAAATGGTTATAAAACAAAGTTTGTTTTTACAAAGTTATATTAAGATTGTGGACAGCGCCCCCAGGCATATTTATTGAAAGCGCCCCCATTTTGGGCATTCGTGTAGGAAAAGCGCCGCAGGCGAAAAATGTTTGGGACCACGCCCAATTTTAGAATTCACTTACCTAACACCAAAACTATCTAAAAAATAAAGAAATATAAAGCCAGAATTAGTTGTCCCTTCTCTTGCTGTGGGAGAAGGTATCTTGTATTGTCATGGCATGGGCAGGGAGTTTAACCCACTTATCTACGGTCTTGCTTTTCCTCCATTTAGGTATGTAAAGGTAGGTACATTTGGAGAGCACTGAGCTTAACGGTGAAAGTATATTATAGGTCCCTAACTAAAAAGGCAACTTAATGGTACAAGTTTCAGCTCAGCTTCCTGTTTCCCTTTTTTCTCGTTGTCTAATTTTCGTCTTTTAGACCCGCTTAATTTTGAATTCATTTTTAAATTAATTAAAATGCGAACGCCGGGTAGAAATTGTGTAACTAAGAAGTTCAAATAACTATTACTATTTTATTTCACTTAACCTCTTAACCAAACGAATAGGAAGTGACACCTGCTGCTCGCCTAGCGCGTTTCGCGTAGGATTTTATGTAATGACGCAACAGTCGAATAAGATCGGAAGCGCTTCGCCGAAAACCGCCCTTTGACGTAGTTTATTTAGTATAGTATATCCAGATCCCGGCTGGCGCCGGCGCCGGGCGCCCCTCCGAAGCTTGGCGGCCCTAGGCAACTGCCTAGTCTGCCTATTGGTAAATCCGGCCCTGCATACATAATAAATTCTAATACTTATGTATGTACATTAGTATGTATTCATATTCATAAATTCAAGAAAGAGGTAATTGGTACTTGTTTTAATTTTAAAGTCTGTCGATTTTTGGCCGCAATATCCCTCCATCTCGTATTCATTATTATTGGTATTTGCGCCAAAAATAAAACCTATATTATGCTGAACAAAACATTTCTTAGAAATTTCGAATAATGCGGAGGCATCAGAATAATTTCAGATAATCCGGTTCATGAGTCGTTTCGGATAATGCGGAGTCTACTGTGTGACATGTGGGCATGAGTCTACGCGACGGCAAGACCGCGTCATGTGGCGCGCAGGTTTGAATGTGTACTGGGAACATCAACGCCCGGCCTTAACCTCTAATCCTAATTTTGAGGATGTCTTCTTCTTAGAACGTGCAACCAATAAGACAGGATTTTTCGAAAATCATCCCCTAGTTTAAAAATTGGTATATCCATATATCAAAATCCAATCATGTTGCTGGCTTCGCAGTAGGCCTTGTTGTCCTTGGCCTTACTTTAGCATTTTTTTTTTAATTTCTTTTCTGTTAGTACCTATTTCCTTTATTTTTTTTTAAGTTAAAATAAAAGTCGAATTAATCTAAGAACTCGCCGCATCACGTGTCATTAATGGCACCCTGTTGAAGTCTGGTATATTTTACGTTAAGCGGTTGGCTACAGAAACAGAACCGGACTAAGTTCTTTTACCTTCGCCTTCGCCTTCGCCATCTATCATCATCTAAGGGGGTCTTAATATTTTGTAACGATAGAGCGTAGATACTAATTTTATTGTTTATAAAACAAAATATTGACAGACCCGTACCCAATAAAATAAGTATCTGAAAACATTATAAAACTAAAGCAAAAATAGGTATTTATGTATTTATGTATTTATTATACAAGGAGAAAAACAATACCTTTTTGCGAGGTGTACCTACGCTTTGTGGTGGACGTCAAATTAGAACACCATATTCAGTGGCGTAGCGACAAATTATGGGCCCCCCCGCGAAAATTGTGTTAGGGCCCCCTCGCCTATATTAAGAATATAATATATAAAGTTTGTGTTACCAAACAAAATTAGGTAATACTGTTTATTATTTAAACTACTAACCTAATATAAAATTTAACGTAAATGCCTATAAAAACACTCACGAAAATACAATACACGATATGTAAAGAACGTTACAATAAATATAACTATTGAACAAAGAACAAGAATAAAATAAAAATATTTTTTAAAACTAAAAGGGACAAAAAGGGCGGCCCGACAAAAACTAAAATATTCTTTAGGTAGCTAAGGTAGCGATACTAAATACTTGAAAGCAACAGTGAGATAAAAACAAAAATATTTCAAATTAAGCGAGAAAATCTTGAATATTTCAATAGTTATTACGAGGCAATTGCCTATCCTAATTATACTGTAAAATTATTTTAGTACAATAATTATTATAGCCGTTATCTCATTGTTGCTTTAAGGTGGTAAATTAGGTAAATTGTTTTTTTCTAGCTTTTGCCTCCGCAAATTTTTTTATTAAATGGATATTATCCATTTTGGCCGCCTCTTGTGCCTCTATGGACAGTATAGCCAAGTTAGTTAACCTTGTCCGAGAGGAACTGTTCCGTAAATAATTTTTAATGATTTTTAATTTGGAAGAGTACAGACACACATCGAGTCTACGCCCCTGGGCGTTGGCCTTTTTAGGCCAGGACTTCGGCCCCTTCGGGGCCATAGCAATAGGCCCATTGGGGCCTCGGAGCCTTCGGGTCCCCCGCAACTGCGGGGGTTCGCGGTAGTAGCGCTACGCCACTGACCATATTGGGAACACTTTTTGTATTGTTACTTTTGTGGGAATTTTATATATGGATATATATGGGGTGTCCTGTAACTAAGGGACTACACAGCAACAGGAGATAGTGAACTTGAAAATATATCATTTATTTTCATTTCTTGTACGGTTAAAGAGATACAGTGTGATCCAAGTAAATATTTACTTTATAAAATTGGCGATGATTTGATGTTAAGCGGATATGAATCAAATTTGATGTAGGTAATTATGTTTTTGAATGCAAAAAGGAGGATTCCATAATGAGTTTAAGGTGCCTCCTAGAGAACGGTATAGCTACACAATATGAGTTTTATAAATGCTAGCATATATTTTTGTCTCTCACAATTCTGACCGCTTTACGTCATATTATGGAAGAGGGATCTTCTATACGTAAAAAAGTTGTACCTATTTCATTAATATCGATATTTCAATTAGCTCTTGAGATAATTACGCTTAAATGCTAGATGGCAAGAAGCATTTAAATAAACACCTTTTTTAACGAAACATATTTATTAAAAAATAACGTTCTTAAGCATAAATGACATATTTTCAAATCTACTATCTCCTGTTGCTATATTTGCCCCTAAGTAAAGTTATGAGACATCTATTGATTTGATAATAGATGAGTCAACCAAAATGGTGTTTTTACTCACTATAAAACTTAAATAATAAACAGCAGAAAATCTGTCTCTGAAATATATAAAATCTAAAAGTAAAATGTTTAAAACAAACGCTACACAAAAAACAGCCACAGAAACATTTAAAAAAACACGAAAATCCGGAGAAAATAATATGACGCAAGCTGACGCGTGAGCTTGCTACGGCCCACTGCTGATCAGGGAACTTTAACGACGAAACCAGATCAGCTGTCAAATGAACAGAGTGTTCCTTAATGAAGTGCTAATATTTTAGGGTGTGATTCCTCAAGTCATTTTATGAAGAAAAGTTCATATAAATATATGTCGTAAACGGCTTAAATTTTTTGCTACAGGGTGTTGAATTTTTTCTTTTTTAATGAGTTTTTTGTAATATCTCCGAAAGTACTGTAGATAATATTTTTAATTTTGGCATGTGCTAATAGGACATACAACCACATGTTTTAGTTATAAAAGTTATTTTTTTGTTCCACCAGTGGCGTCCCTGCAAACATGTCCTCTGATATTTTTTAGAAAAAAAGTGGTACGCTACTGACATTTTTCCATGTGGATATTATTTCTGATTAGCCTAGTCAATTCTACATAAAAATGGTCTCTTGAGTTTTTCTCCTCATGTACACCATTCTTAGTTAAAATAATTAAATTTTATTAAATTAGCTCTACTATTTATTATTATTAACATTGATAATGCAAAATTTTGTTTTATAAAAATTTGTTGGAAATTACCACCTTTACTTAATAGGTATGCTTCCTCCGCCTTTCTTTGCATTGAATTATTTTAATTAAGAATGGTGTGCCTGAGGAGAAAAACTCAAGAGACCATTTTTATGTAGAATTGACTAGGCTAATCAAAAATAATATCCACATGGAAAAATGTCAGTGACGTACCACTTTTTGCAGGGACGCCACTGGTGGAACAAAAAAATAACTTTTATAACTAAAACATGTGGTTTTATGTCCTATTAGCACATGCCAAAATTAAAAATATTATCTACAGTACTACTCGGAGATATTACAAAAAACGCATTAAAAAAGAAAAAATTCAACACCCTGTAGCAAAAAATTTAAGCCGTTTAGGACATATGTTTATATAAACTTTTCTTCATAAAATTACTTAAGGAATCAAACCCTAAAATATTAGCACGTCATTAAGGAACACCCTGTATACAGTGTCCGCAAGAAAGTCCGCATCAAATGGGATTTTTTAAAATTATTAGGTATAGGTAAAAATTGAAAAAACTGTTAGTTTTTGCTTACCTAAAAACCAAAAATGACGTATACCGAAGCAGCTGCACGACTTGCGTTACCTGTCAAATTTGACATTTTTAATAAAATAGGTTCAAAAATGCCATTATTTATCAAAATCTCGAAAAACTTTATTCGAGAAAGTTGTTTATTTAGGCATTTTTAGCCTCTGTACGAAATTTTGACAGTCTAATACAATTTTTATTTTTTGCCAGATTCTTGAAAATTTTGATCAAATCTTGTAGATTAACTTTTATACATCGATGTAAAACCATTTGCCTTTACTTCATTTGTAATCTAAATGCAGTTTTGTGTAAATTTTTGTTTCCAATTATTTATTTTGCTTCAAAAACTGAAATTGTTATTGCAGTATGTAATGTTTGATGGTTGGTTGGTTAAAGGCGGGGGTCGGGTTCGACGTGTGGCCCAAGCTTCTTACACTGCAGCCTTCTGGCTTATTGTGCGCCCCAGTCTTGTTAGAAAAGATTTGTTCCTTCTACGAGGTCCAGTAGTTTCCTTCCAAGTTTGTCGTGCGGGAGGTTATCGCCACGTCGAATGTTTCCGAAGATTTTGAACCTTTTACGGTTTAGCGCTTCGCAGCTGTATATGATATGGGAGGCGGTTTCATCCTCTTCGCCGCAAAGTCTACATTCAATGGGTCCATTATAGACTCCCATTCGTTGAAGGTGTTTTCTTAAGTGACAATGGCCTGTTAGTAGGCCGGTCACTTGCTTTAGCTGGGTACGCGTCAAGAGCAGCATTCCAGCTGATAGCTTCTTCGAGGGCCTATCGATGACGGCCAGTGCGTGTGCCTGGCCAGGTGTACCATTCCATCGAGAAAGATGTTGTTTTTGCGCCCATCTGTCTAATGTTGTTTTGGTTGCCTTTTTTGATATTTCAAGGGCGGGTTCTGGGCCCCTGAAATTTTGAGCAGATCCGGTTCTTGCCAGTTTATCTGTTTTTTCGTTGCCTTTTATCCCTGAATGGCCAGGAACCCATAGGAGTTCAACCCTATTGTTTCTGGCTGCCAGGTCTTTTAGGTCGTTAAGGCACTCCATTGTGATTTTTGATGTAAATCGGAAGGAGTTCAGAGCCTTCAGGGCAGCTTGGCTGTCCAACAGGATATGTATCTTTTGGTCGTGGTAGCCCTTTTCAAGATTCTTTTGTACGCATGCTTGTATCGCATGAACTTCGGCTTGGTATACTGTGGCGTAGTTTTCCAGAGGGATGCTGATTTCCATTCTGGGTCTTTCCCCAAATACACCTGCGCCTACTCCGTTGGCCGTTTTCGATCCATCAGTGTACCAAACTAGGCCATTGTCTAGTGACGGAGATCTTCCTTTGGACCACATATCAGGGTCGCACCTGACATTAAATGGTTTTGTAAAGTTATATCTCGCTTTCATGCGATCGGTTTGCATCTCCAAGAGCTCGTCGCTGATAAGGTCCGTGGCTCTTGTGTGCCCTATTTTCTCGGGGCGTTGTTTCCATTCCCCATTTGCTTTCATCCTAGAAGCGCTGCAGTTGGCCTCCATTTTGATGTGTATATCTAGTGGTGTTAGTCCTAGTATAACTTCCATTGCTGCGGTGGGTGTGCTTCTCATTGCACCGGTGATACACAAGCAGGCCAGCCTCTGTACACTGTTAAGTTTTGTGGCTGTCGTGATTTGCTGTGTTTTTGTCCACCAAATTACAGACCCATATGTCATCAGGGGTCTGATGACTGTGGGAAAGTTCGTAAACAGATGTACAAAAAGAAAATATTAGGAAGCTTTCGTTGAAATTTTACTTAATTAATATTGGATCAAAAAGAATAAATATTAATCGCTCAAACAGTTTATTCAACCAAAATATAATTTAATATAATGAATTGAATTTAATATTAATTAAGTAAAATTTCAACGAAAGTTTCCTAATATTTTCTTTTTGTACATCTGTCTACGAACTTAAGAAAAATGAGAATCGTCGGTTTTGGCAACACTGATGTAATTAGATAAACTTTGCATCAAACATTACATACTGATCAATAACAATTTAAGTTTTTGAAGCAAAATAAATAATTGGAAACAAAAATGTACACAAAATTGCATTAAGATTACAAATGAAGTAAAGGCAAATGGTTTTACATCGATGTATAAAAGTTAATCTACAAGGGTTGATCAAAATTTTCAAGAATCTGGTAAAAAATAAAAATTGTATTAGACTGTCAAAATTTCGCACAGAGGCTAAAAATACCTAAATAAACAACTTTCTCGAATAAAGTTTTTCGATATTTTGATAAATAATGGCATTTTTGAACCTATTTTATTAAAAATGTCAAATTTGACAGGTAACTAACTACTTTTTCAATTTTTACCTATACCTAATAATAAAAAAAAATCCCATTTGATGCGAACTTTCTTGCGGATACTGTATAGTATTTTTTCTATTTTTGCCTAATAGAAACCTAAAAATGTTAAAAAAGTATACATAAACAATTATTTCCAGAGAACTACGATGCTCTGTCAGCCAGATTTATTGATTTTGATAAATACAATTTAATGATGCTTAATAAAACTTTCTGGGAAAATAATAATCTATTTTTAGAATTACTCGAGAGTAAATGAGGAGTGATTATGCAAAAGTCGATAAATCCATAATATCCTGTTTTGAGTAAATGACAAAAAAACGCATATATGAAGATTTTTGTCACCGATCTAAAAAAAAACTATAAATGTATTTGTCTTGATGGAGTGCTTAAAAGCAGCATTAATTTTACTGCATTACATTACCCAATAAATTTTTAATTAACTTTTTAGAATGGATTTATCGACTTTTGGTAAATTAAAATTAGATTTATCGACTTTTGGTAAATTAAAATTGGGATTTATCGACTTCTGTTCGATTTTAAGAGTGGCCTTGTGTATATAGTGGCCATTGGATATACCGACTTTTGAACGGCCGACGAGCTTTAGCTTGTAAATTTAAATTGAATTTAAAGATTGTTGTTTAATTTCGGTATGCCAAAACGTAGATAAAGCTATGAAGTATAAAAATCAATATCTATCTGGAAAAAAGTAAAAAGTGGATTTATCGACTTTTGCATAATCACTCCTCAAATAATGAAGAAATAGGTGGTGGCGGCCGGCGGTGTATAGAAAATAATTTGCCACACTATCGCACGTAACTTTTAAAATAGTATTTAAAAATTGTGCTATCATTATCACATCTACATGTATATGAAATTTCTAGATACTTTAAATAATAACCAAAAAAACTATCCTAAAAATTAATAATAATATTAAGTATATTAAATTTCGTTTCACTAGCTCTTCCACAAAAAAAAATACATATTTTTGGTTGCCTTTTTAACTAGGTATACTGTTTTGTGTTAATTGAAAATAAAAACAACAGGTATTATTTATTGACCTCTTAAAATTTGCGAATGGGTCTTTTGCTCTTGTTAATTCTTCCTTGTCTAAAAGAACACCGATGATCAAGGTCATGGCTGGTGAAATAAATTTCCCTAAGCAGTATTAAGCTAAATAAAGAGACATAGGTAATCAAAAGTTAACGCTGTTTTTAGAGAAAAAAAAAGCTCAAACACGTCAATTTCCTTTTTTCGAAAAACCACTTTACTACAAACTTGCTTTTATTTTGTAAACCACGTTTCTGTTTTTTTTTAATAAAGATTATTCTAATAACATTTTTATTTTAAACTCTCTCACCCATTTCTTTAAATGTTATATAATTATCTTGTTGATGTTACATTTATTTAACTATTTGACAGAACCGGATTTCAAGTTTTTTTACCAGCTTTTATTAAAATTCATAAATAGTCTGGGTAAAATACTGCAATTAAAATTTCAAATTCCACAGATCATCAGAAACGTGGAAATTATAACCACAATAATTGCCACAATTACAGTAAAGATCTGAACCGCATGAAGTTTAGACAAGTAATGCTCGGTTCTGTCACATAGTTTTGTTCACTTGCCTATTTTTCGTGGCGATCTATACCGTAAAACGGGGTGGATAGGATCAGCGGGCTGAATAGGATTGAAGTACCTTCAAATTTCAAAAATCTGTAATAATTTTAATTTTAAAGGGTAGGTCTTTTCTATGTACAGATTTGAAGTAACGGTTGTTAAAAGTAATTTTTATGACATTAAACTTAAAAAAACTTGGCCACATCGCAGGCTGAATACCATGACCTAAAACGTCAAATTTAGCGGTTAAACTGTTGTCATTTTATCCTTGCTTTTGTCTTACAAACTTAATATCTCTACAACTATGCAGCACTTATAAAATTTAGGAAATATTATTTTTAGTACATTAGTACTCTTTTATATTACATAAGATAAATTTGTGCGCAAAATTCTATACACCCCGCGGTTGTTTAAATGCGATACAGTCAATAAATCAATCAATTATCCACCTTCCGCGGGGTGAATAGGATTTTTGCACCAAAAAAATATATATACAACAGGGTATAAAAACGTATACCACCATTTAAAAGTACCAACCTTAGCTCATGTTTTAAGCTATTGAGAAATGTGTTCAGGCAGATAGTTTTCACGTTACAAGCTTTCATAGTTGAACATTGATCCTATTCACCCCGCTTTACGGTACCCATAGACATTTAACTTTAGATCCGTACAGCTTATCTCGTGCGCAAACAAAAGTTAAGTTTTATGGGTGAAAAAATACGTCTGGGCGCACGGCTCGTCGGTCAGATGCCTTTCCTTCCAGCAGGATTGGGCATGCGCACAAACCTCTTGTTATCGGTCTGTCCTTCTTCAGCGGCATGCTTAAAATACACTCCAGAACCAACTCGGCACATTTTTGTAAATGTGTTTTAAGTTTTCTCAGTGGATGTGTTGTTTTCTTTGCTGTTATGGATTGTGGGTGTTTAATATTTACGGATTTCTAGTTTCTGTATAGTTTAGTGAATTGTGTTTGTCCTTTTAGTGACCAGGATTGGAATATAAACAATAACTAGTAGATATCTAACTAGGCATAGACTATACAAACAATATATGAAAATAAAGACCAACACACACCAAGACAGATTATCCCGATGCATGTTTGGGTATATTTTATTTGCAGCCCTGCAATCTAATTAGGTACGCCTATGCTTCGGGCAATATATTACTTCAAAAAGTTTAAAAGATACTTTTCTCTATACTATACTATATAAAAAGAAGTAAATACCTAGGTATGTTTATATTAATCTATCATGCAAGAGACTGCAGAATCTTTCATGTTACCAAAGACTCAAAGACAGCATTTTTTTTTTTATTTTAGAGACAGTCTAATTATAAGAAACGCATTTTAAGAAAAATGATAGAAATTAATATTGACACGGAAAATATCAATCGAAGGACAGATATATTGTAGTGTAGTTATATTTTTGAGGGTATATTATAATATATATAATTCAAAAGTAAAATGTTTAAAACACACAGTACAGAAAAAACAGCCACGGAAACACTTAAAAAACACGAAAATCGGAAGAAGATAATATGACGCAACCCGACGCGTGGGTATGCTACGGCCCACTGCTGATCTGGGAACTTTAACGACGAAACCAGATCAGCTGTTAATGTCAAATACCGTTGTCCGCTGTCGAAACGCTTAGCTTTAAGAAAAAGTTAACTCTATATGTCTATGTGGCGACGATATTTTCCAATGATTGATATTTCCTATTGTTCTCCTTAATAGCGTTTTTTTATTTGTATGTTTTTATTTTTTAATGGGCAAACAACTCCACACCCTTACACAGTAAAATTAAATAACTTGCAAAACTTTGGTAGATATTATGTGTCCAGACTTTTGATTGGATATCCCTTTATAAGGTAAAGTATAAAAGAGAAGGAAAAATAAACTAAGTATAAGTGCATATTTATTTTTAAACGATTCACATACTAATTCCAGATTGTGTTTTCAATCCAGGGAATATATTGATCAACTTTTGTATAAAGTCCCGGTGAATTTTCCATGCCACAAAATCTTCCAAACGATGTTACACCAATTATTCCATACATGCAATATGGATCTTCTAATACCACCTGAAATACAAAAATAAAATACAACTTTGACTGTGACAAAATCATTCATCACGTAAAACTCTAAAAAGTGTGGAAGAAATACTGCCACAAATTCCTGAGACTTAACTATGACGATTTAATCCAACGTACCTCGGTCCAAACGTGGACGATTTGCGATGCAGATGATACACAAATTTAACTTTATTTCGATTGCCAAGACTATATAAACGCGTCGAATTTGCTTAACGAAGATTTAAGCATGCTAAATCAACTTTCTCTGGATCATAATCTAAGATTGAATCCATTAAAGTCATCCTTGATACTTTTTGGGAATAGGAACAATATTGGCTTTTTGAATGATAATATCAATATTATAGTTATCGATGCTGTTAGGCTCCCCCGCTCTCCGTAGTTAAAACAGCTAAAAATCTGGGTATAATTCTGGATACTGAACTAAGGTTTAGGAAGTTTATCAAAAAGCTAATTCAAAAGTCATGTATGTCTTTAAGAGTATTATACAACAACCGTCATGTCCTAAATTTTAAATTGTGTAAAAATCTTTGTTACAGTCTCGTTTTATCCAGATTTAACTATTGTGATTTCATTTATTGGCCATGCCTTGATGTAGCAGATAGGAATAGGATACAAAGGGTACAGAATACATGCTCCCGCCTTATTTTTTGACTTCGAAAATTTGATCATATTTCTCATACGTTTAAAAATGTTAAATGGTTAGTAATGAACAACCGTAGAACTTTACATTTGGGGAATTTTTTGGTTAAAACTCTAAATAATCCGGCTCTTCTGCCTCTTTCTTTAAAAAGTAGGTTCGTATTTCGTGAAATATTCATTCACGTGACATGGATTTCCTAATCGACCAGAGGTTTAGGGTAAAATAGAGATTAACAAAAAAAAATTAAAAATTGTGACACCTAACTCAAATTTCGTATTTGAACCAACTTACTAATTTGCAAGAACATTTCCATATAAAATTTTGATGTATTTCTAATAATTAAGGTACTTTACTTTACTTAAGGCAATTTCGAAAAAATGGCATTTACTCCCTTACTATTAGCCGCAGATGAAATATGAAATATGCATTTATAGTTTTAAGGCATGCCCAACTTTTATAAAGAATAAAATTTTCTGAGAAATCGGCGATAAAAAACTTTGCCATAATGCATACATTTTTGGACACACTGTAGAGAATAAAATTTATAACATATTTATGTTATTATTAGTAGGCTGAACGCGGCTCTAAGGAGCAATGGCGGATGGTCCAGGGGTGCAGACAAGATAAGGCAGTGGCGTATTTAGGATTTGTTCTAGTGGGGGGCGTGAAAAGGATTTGAGTCGAAGGCGCAATTTTTCACACGCCGAAGGCGAAATTTTTTTGGGTGCCACGCCCTTTTTGGGGTAAAAAAGTATCTTAGGTACCTACTTAATTTGTACTAAATTACAAAATCAAGTTTTCTGTTCTTAGAAGAGAAAATATTTATGATTTTTAAAAAAATCATAAATATTTTCTACACAACAAATATTGTAATAAATGTAATGTGCTTATTCAGTACCTAAAAATAAAAAATAAAAATTGAAAATACATATCTGGGGGGGGCGCCCCCCCCCCCTCCCCCCCCGCAAATACGCCACTGAGCTAAGGACTTCATAGCTTGGCCGAGCAGGGCTAAGCTAGAATGGATTTTAAACAGAAAACGATGTGTTCTAAACCCCTTAATTGGGATACTGACAGGATACTGCAAGCTAAGGAAGCACCTAGCACTGATTGGTGTCGAAGAGGACCCAATCTGTGGTGGATGCCTGGAGGAGGAATAAGATACCCCGCTGCATTTTCTGGGCACCTGTGAGACCCTGGGAAGACTTAGGCATCAGGTGCGGAGATCGGCGGCTCTCCAGAAGGAAGAAATCACGGTCCCGGTTTGAAGCGACATAATTGACTTCATAAGGAGGTCGGGACGTTTTGGCGGGGGCCAAGGTGGATAGAGTGACTGGGGGAAGACTCTGGGGTAGGCAAAAAGGATCGCCATTGTTCTACTTGCCAGGTTTCGGAACCTCCCATCAATTACTACTACTACTACTACTACTACTAGTTATTATTTTTTTGTTTTAGTATTTAGTGACAGTTATTTTAACGCTTTTTTAAATCCAGATATCTCAAAAATGGCTGCTCAAATAAACTCTTACAACGTATACCTTATTTAGGTAAAAGACAATAAAAATGTTTATTTAAAAGTTCACTACAGAGTGGCTCAAAAAAGTTATTTCATTTTATGTGTTATGTGGCACCCTCTAAATGTTTCAATAAAAATGACGATACACCTATTATTACATAATTATAATACAACAATTATTTATGAAAAACTAAAACCAAATTGACCTTTCGATACTGTATATCTCCGAAATCATCCACTTTTGGACTGAGGTAAGTTGGGTTAGATCGTCATATTTAAGCCTCAGGAATTTGTGGTAGCATTTTTTCCGCGCCTTTTAAAGACACCCTGTAAAAATGTTGTGTCTTAGGTATCTTACTGCTAAACACTTATAAATCTTTTGGAAACTTAAATTTAACCTGACAATCTGCCTTCCCCTATTTACGACTGGTTTACCGTAAGTAAAATTACGTTTCCTTATTTCCCTTATTCGGCTAACCGAACCTTACAAAACAGATTGTTGCATTATAACTTTAAAATTGGTGAAATTTATGTTTTGAGTCTGTTAATTTTTCAAATTCAGTTTTAATATTTGCATGCTGTAAAGTGTAAAAGCATGAGTAGGTTATCAAATTATCAAATCCTGAAGGATGGGAGGTCTTTAGACATTAGGTTAAAAATAACGCTGTCGTCAAAAGGAAAGCATTCCAATAAGTCCTTATTTCCTAGAGAAATAAGGTTAAGACCTTATTAAAATAGACCAGTATTTTTTGACAGTAATGGTACATAATATTGGCGTGTGGCCCTTTCTGTCTTCTTTTAGTGATCCTTACCTAACTAACTCCCTACCTAACTGTTTACATGATCGATTAAAAACAATAATTGTGGAGTACTTTTTTTAAGTGTCTAGGACATGCAAGAAGTCAATCATTTAGAAATATTAAGTAGTTTCCAATCTGAACTTAAAACTTACTTGAAGTGGTCCACCCGAATCTCCTTGACAGGTATCCTTTCCCCCTTCCAAACGCCCTGCACATAACATTTGGTCAATAATTCTTTGGGGCATTTCCATATTTCGAAATTTCATAATCCTGTTGCAATGTTCATTAGAAAGTATATCAAGCTCGACTTTTAAAAGAATTTTACTAGTTTCCTTTTTATCTAAAATTCATTGATACCACTTTTTATCTTACAAAAATCTTCCAGAAGTGTTTTTTTTTTTAATTGAGCTGAGTCAAGATCTTTCTTGGCTGAGCTAATTCAACATTTTGGGGTCCAGGAGTTTCGCAGACGTCTTCTAGACGCTGTTAAACTGATAGCGTTAGGCAAATGAAAAAATGGTAAGTTTAGCAAGGGTTACTTGCTCCTGCTAGATATCAGGAACGAGAACCAAAAAGTTTGAAGTCTAACCCCGGCAATTCTACGAATATTTGGTATAAAATAGTCGTGTATGAATGTTCGTTTTAGAGACCATCCACACATTACACATTGCGTTTATTAATAATTGGGTCCTTTGATGTGTGTTAGTTTATTGACTCAAGACGGCAAAAATATTTTCGACAACTCTAAAGCATACCAGCACCTCTAACCAGAACTTAATAAAGATAAGTCAAATGTTAAGAAAAAATCACTTGCAAAGGCCAAAGTCACAATTACAAGATGCAGGTTAGGCAGCGTTAAGACGTAGGCAGAGCTGTCGGTAGTTAAATTAAAATAATTGAAAAATCGTGTAATTGAATTACTGTAATTGAATTACTTTTTAAAAATAGTAATTGTAATTGATTTTCCAATAATTACTGTGATAAAGAAATTGGTAATTGGTTTTAAGAAATCTGAGGTACTTAAAAGTAATTAAATTATTTTAAAAAGTAATTGAATTACTCCCAAATAAATCAATTACATAAAAAGTAATTTATTTATCCCCAAATAATTCAATTACTTAGAATAAAGGTGATTGAATTACTCCCAAATAATTTAATTACATAAAAACTAATTTAATTACTCCCGAATAATTCAATTAGATTAAAAGTAATTGAATTACTCCAAAATAATTCAATTCCTTTAAAAATTTTTATAATTCCTTTACTCTAGAAAGAAAAAATATTTTTTATTTTCCCTAATATTACGTTTGTTTTATTTCAACAAATAAATCATATTAAATAAAAAAGACAGTGGTTATTATTGGTCAATTTGTTAAAGGTAAGTAGGTACTTATCAACATTAGGAGATCAAATTTAACTATAAATTTCGAAATTTTTTAAATTTCTTTCTATAATAAAGTGTAATAGTAGGACCTACTTCTATTAAAAAAAATAATACTTTACCTATACAACTCTTTTTTTGTAAAATGTAAAAAAAGTAATTCCATTGCTCATATACTAATTCAATTTTAAAAATGAAATTTAATTACCAATTTAATTACCAGAATGTAATTCAATTATCAAAATGTAACCGAATTACCAAAATGTAATTAACTTATTCAGAGTAATTTATTTGCCAAAAAAGTGCTTATAATTTATAGATTCAGAGTAATGCAATTACTTTTAGGGTAGTTCCATTACTATAAAGTAATTGAATTAGTATAAAATTAATTGAACTAAACTCAGTAATTCGAATGCGGTAATTGATCAAGGAACCAATAATTACTTTTAGTGGGTAATTGGTGGTTAAATACTTTTATCATACTGTTAGTAATTGATAATTGTAATTGATGCCTTTTTCGGGGGGTAATGAGTAATTGTAATTGAATTACTTTTTAAGAGTAATTGCGACAGCTCTGCCCGTAGGTCGTTGGTTACGGAACAGAAACCAATGAAGACAAAAGAAAATGTTTCCTTTAATTTCGTCAGGTCCATCCTGATCAATATCATGGCTCATCACTATAAAAATAGCCCCGCAGACAATATTTTTTGGAGCAGGGTGATTAAATACGAAGCGCACATTTTTGTTTTAAGGTTATGGAAAGGGTAAATAACGATGGGGAATTCTGAATGTTTATTTTACTGAAGCATGCGCCTTCACATTAAATAATGTAGATATTGGAGTACAGAAAATTAAAACGTATTTAATACAAACTACAAACAAGGACTTAATATCATCCAAAAGTTTTTTGGGCTGGCTTATTTGGACATACAGACAAACACGTAGAAGTGTTGGGCCTTCAATTTTTGAAATTGAGAAAATATTTTTTTTGGAACTTTTATAAAATTATAAAATTAACTTGGAACTGCATTAGTTGCTCCTGCCAATAAAGATAATTGGTTTGAAATGGACGCACAATGCACGAGAAGTAGGAAAATATGTCCAAGTTTTCGATGTGGCCAACTAGGTTTTCTAACGATTGTAATTTCAGATGTATGCAGTCGAATCTCTGTGTAGTAACTTAATAATAATTGAAGAGTGAAAGTAACAAAGGCGTAAGCTAAGTGCGGAAAATAAACTTTCGAGATATTCAAGAAAAATAATAAATAGCCGTTGTCGCTTACCTATGGCTCCATCTTTCTATTGTGGGAAGCGTAATTCAATTCATGGTACGTACTACCTTTGCCATATCACAAAGCATGCCGTTTAACACCGTTCCAATGCAATAACTAAATTTCGGAAATTATGGCACCTTTATTACTTCCACCACGGAATATATAGCTAACGCAATAGCTATATAATCTGTGCTTCCACCAGTGGCGCAACAAAAACTGAGTGCCCCCCCCCCCTCCCCGGAAACGTTTTCAGGGGCCCTCTATAACGAATGAAAAATGATAATTCTTATTTTCATTACTGTTAGGTTCAGGTTTATGAATTTTTGAATTCGTTAATCGTGTAATAATTTAATTAGGCTTAAATCCACATTATGTCTTAAGTACCTACCTACTATATTAATACAGCAAACAAATCGAATTTATTTTATAATCCTAGGTAGACTGGTAGACATAACCTAGGTAGTTATTAAGTCATTATACGTAATATTCCAGCAAATAAGATGCAAAATCAAAATTTTAAAACACCACTTATAATGTTGCTTACCATGTATGTAGTAACGGGGGTAGCAGTGATCGAGCCTCATAGAATCCAAAAGACAGAAAACAGTAAAACAAATGAACACTCAACAAGTCTGCACAAATATTATGTCTCTAAGTACTATACAAGGTATTATACAAAACGACCAGATCGTCGAGAGTTTTTTTTGCAAAATCGTTTATAATTTCGTCGATATTTAATGTTTTAACAAACTCGTGTTCGATACTGATTAAGGATAAATCCGAAAGGCGTTGTTGTCCCATGGTGTTACAAAAAATAGGTTTTTACTATTTTAAGTTTGGAAAAAGATCGTTCCGCTGATGCCACACTAACTGGTAAAGTTAGAAATAACATCATTGCACTAGATGCATCTGGGAAATTTGAAGAACACACTGATTTTTTATTAATCAATGATCCGCAACTTCATACACTGTTTTTAATTTGGAAATTCTATCTCCAAGTCCCTTTTTGAGGCTTAAAATTTGACTAGGAAAGTCAATGGACAAGTCTTTATGGCATATCGTTTGTAAATTTCGCGCTTCTGCGGGGTATGCCCTCTGACCTGGGGGTGGCCCTGTTATTGTGATTTGAAGTGGCGGCTCGCGTAGAGGTGGAGAGGCCGCCGCAGGAGAAATTTTTTCTGGACCACGCCCAAATTTTAACAAATTTGGTCAATAATCAACAGTAATATCACAAGACCTCGTTTTTTATCGGTTAGATTTTTCAGCTGTCACGAAAACTTTTTTTGGAAATTTTTCGAGTTGAATTTGGACATGTTTATTCTGATTAGATCCCGAGAGCGTCTTGGCAGGCAGCATTGGATTTCTAACTTTACAGACCTGGCTTGGAGTTCCGATTCCGAGTTTTAGTTGCGCGTATAGGGTATAGACTAGAGACTAGACTAAAAATATAATAAAATTGATGAATAAATATAATTAATTTATGTAGATATATAAAAAAAATTTAATTAATCAATTTGTCGTTTGACTTATCGTTCGCATTTGGGTGGTCTGGCAGAATAAATTTATTTCTCGCGGATTCTGGGGGGGGGGGGAGGGGGGCAGGCAGACCTCTGGGGGGCGGCCCCCCTTGGTCCCCCCTAGTTACGCCACTGGGTGTTTGTTACGCCACTGGCTTCCATTCTTCAATTTAAGAACTGAATCTTATGACCATAGAGGATAGTGTTGCCGCGAGACGAGATAAAATGGGTCTCTCGTCTCGTCGAGAGAGGGCGAGACGAGACGAGAGACGACCTTCTCTCGTCTCGTCTCGCTTCTCTCGTGATTTAAGCCAAATATAGTAAAAACCAAGCAAAATTTTAACGCGTTTAGGTTAGGTTCTATCATATTTGACATAAATTGTGTGCAATATATGTCAAATATGACAGAACCTAACCTAAATGCGTTAAAACTTTGCTTGGTATTTACTACAGGGTGGCCTATTAGTGCGACAAAGGTCAATATCTCCTGTACCACTAGATAGCGGAAAACTTTTGACGGAGCTTATTAAGGGTTAAGAGGTGCCTCCTATAAAATTATTTTTGTCTATACAGGGTGCTCCAAAACACCAGCATGGTAAGAAATTTTCATTTCCAAGATATTGACTTTTTTAAATGTCATTTTTGAGTTTCGACAGATCTAACAGTACGTCTTAGAGCAAAACGACTCACATATCCCTATCTTCCATTTTTATTATCTTTCCAAAAAAATCACCTTCCGGGTAAACCGGAAGAACTATATTTCCTGCTTTCGAGTTACATCCGGTTTAGCAGGAAGTTTGATTGATTTAGGAAGATAGTGAATATGGAAGATATAGACATATGCGCCGTTTTGCTCTGTAGATGTACTGTTAGAAAGCTATAGGTTGTCGAAACTCAAAAATATAATTTTTCAAAAGTCAATATCTTGGAAACGATTAACTATGCTATAATGCATTTAATAAAAGTAATTACAAATTTATGTAGAATCAGCAAATTAAAAAAAAAAATTTTTTTAGGACACCCTGTCTATTATGTGATTTTTAAAATCTTAATTCCTATTATCAAAAATATATTATGTCCATATTTGGACCAACGGTTTTCGAGTTATTTGACTGCAAATAATTTTATCCAGCGATAAAACGTCATAATAATATGTTATTCTGAATGGCCAGGCACGGCTAACTAGATTAAACTATTTGCAGTTAAATAACTCGAAAACCGCTGGTCCAAATACATACATCATGTATATTTTTGCAAAGAGGAATTTAAGAAGATTAAAAAAAGCTCAAAAACGTAACGTTTTTTGTTCGAGAGAGATCGAGAGAGACGAGAATTTCTCGACGAGAGAGGGTACTTCTCTCGTCTCGTCTCGGAGCTTTATTCGAGAGAAGATATCTCTCTCGTCTCGTCGAGAGAGGGCCAGACGAGACGAGAGACGAGAGACGAGAATCTCTCGTCTCGGCGGCAACACTAATTGAGGATTTGGCTTGGTAGTAAACGGAGCACTGTTTGAGCATCAGATTAAGGAACATTAAGATCCCATTTTAAGATTTACGTTCAGAGTTTTTTCAAAATAACTTTTGATGTGCTTGTCCATTATACAAAGACCTTCAAAAAAAGTCTAATACAATTTTTATGTAAAATTAAGACAATATTGGAAGATAGTAAAATTTACATGGGATTTCCTATGGCCAGTCCAAACTGCATCATGTCAGCGATACTGTATTATAGTCGGAGAGCTAGTAACACCCGTTTCATGAAGTGTTTGATGCACTTTAAAATTTTGTGTCATAGTATCTACTGGATAGATGAGCAGGTAAGCAAATGTTGGCTAGCTCTACCTGGGGACACCAGGTACTGCGAATAGGAGAAAGGTGTCCAACAATTTTGCCCAAAAAAAGTGTTTGTTTCAGTGGCCAACAAACAGAAATAAAAATTTAAAATGACACAAAACACAAAAATTAATAAGGCAGACACTTTTGAGGGGGTTAACATTTAATAAAATCACCCCAAGTTGTTTTTTTAAAAATACAAAATGAAGTGTTTGATTCACGCTGACATTTTAACAATGTCTTAATTACATATAATTAAAAATAATTACAAAAAGGCAGACGCTTTTTTTGGTGAGATACGTGTTAACATTTTATTCTCGATTTTAATTAAAAAAATATTTTTTCCTTGCCATTTTCAAACCACTCTAGATATTTTTATGAAATTTGGTACACGTCTTTTGAGCATCGAAAGGCATTTTTTAGTGTAAAATATTTTTTTTTTTTTTTTTTTTTTTTTTTTTTTTTTTTTTTTTATTTTAGCAGTGGCGTCCGTGCGGGGCTTGCATTTAATACTTTTGAAAAAAAAAATGGTGCGCCACTGCTTCGGCGACGGGCATTTCAAAAATAATTTTTATTTAAAGAACAAACCCGAACAAACCCCACGTTGGGCGCCATGATCCCTCGGCTATCTCAACCCCGTCCTTGAGCCGCTTCGGTGATCAAAACTCTCTCGTCTCAGGGTCGGCCTTTGTCTCAGTAATTTTGGCAGTGTCACCACGGGGCTTAGTTTGTATTTGTACAGTTGACAAATCGGAACAGGATCTCTGATCTCGCTACCAGTAGTAGTTGAAGTAATCGTCGCCGGCTTAGCTATGAGATTCTCCGATCGTACTACCCCCAAAAAAAGTGTCTGCCTTTTTGTAATTATTTTTTATTATATGTAATTAAGACACTGTTAAAATGTCAGCGTGAATCAAAAACTTCATTTTGTATTTTTAAAAAAACAACTTGGGGGTGTTTTTATTAAATGTTAACCCCCTCAAAAGTGTCTGCCTTATTAATTTTTGTGTTTTGTGTCATTTTAAATTTTGATTTCTGTTTGTTGGCCTCTGAAACAAACACTTTGTTTGGGCAAAAATTTTGGACACCTTTCTCCTATGCGCAGTACCTGGTGTCCCCAGGTAGAGCTAGCCAACACTTGCTTACCTGCTTATCTCTCCAGTAGATACTATGACACAAAATTTTGAAGTGCATCAAACACTTCATGAAACGGGTGTTGCTAGCTCTTGGACTATTAGATTATAAAAGTATAACTTACTGTAACTCATTTTGCCAAATCCGATCGCCTGTGCTTTATTTTTACTTATATTTTCTATTGTGTTTAAGCAAGCTGGTCTAACAAAGGCTGTAAACCTAACTTTATTGTTTAGAAATAAAATGGCGATATCGTGGTATTTAACAGGCTTCTTATAACTTGGATGAGTTAAACACTTTATTACATTTACATGTTGAACGTAGTCATCGTTCACATCAATGTTTATGCTTCCCAATCGCACTATTTTCGGTGGACCACTGAAATTAAAAAACAAAGGGAAATGAGAGTGGAAAAGGGATTCTTAATTTTATAAGGGATTATTATAACATTACTATAAAAAAAAACACAGCACAGTGCATGTTTTACAGTATACACTGAGAAAAATGATCTAATACAACAGGTTTGCTAAGAGATAGTTTGTATTGATATTTTATTTTTTATTATCCCATATTAACCCATTAACGCCCAGCGTCATTGTTTGAGGACACCTAAAATTATTTGTTGTTGTATTACTAAAAGACAATAAATCAAACCAATTTTTAGCCTAAGTGCAAATGCATCAATTTAGCTTTGCCTAAAAAGGTTTAGTTACGCCGTAAGTTCTAAAGAAGTCAGTCATTTTATTTTTCGAATATCTTTTATTTTTAGTGTTTTGTCGATAAGTGAAGTTTCTGATCATATCTAATACAATATTTGGAGGTAAGCGATAATTTTTTTTTCATTATAAACTGAAAACACATATCTTTTGTAGTATTATATTGCGCTTTTATAATTTTCTTTAAAATTTTAAAAAATCTTTGAAAAATTATTACGTCCTCAAATGAGGACGCTATAATGAGTACATCAAGACAAGTTTTTAAAATGCTTGAAGAGGCTGTTGATTACTTGTATTCGGAACAAATCGAAGCTGATCTAGTAGCTTTACCACCGAAACTTGATGATCTTACAGATGAAGAGGTTACTAATGACGAGGATTTGGATGTACCAGTTGTATTAAATGTTACAGGACAATAATTGGTAATACTAGATAGTTTAAACGTTGTTGAGGAAATAATTCCTAAATAATGCCAATTTATACTAGCATACATTTAAACGTTGTTGAGAAAATAATTCCTAAATAATGCCAATTTATACTAGCATACATTTAAACGTTGTTGAGGAAATAATTCCTAAATAATGCCAATTTATACTAGCATAAATTTAAACGTTGTTGAGAAAATAATTCCTAAATAATGCCAATTTATACTAGCATAAATTTAAACGTTGTTGAGGAAATAATTCCTAAATAATGCCAATTTATACTAGCATAAATTTAAACGTTGTTGAGAAAATAATTCCTAAATAATGCCAATTTATACTAGCATAAATTTAAACGTTGTTGAGGAAATAATTCCTAAATAATGCCAATTTATACTAGCATAAATTTAAACGTTGTTGAGAAAATAATTCCTAAATAATGCCAATTTATACTAGCATAAATTTGAACGTTGTTGAGGAAATAATTCCTAAATAATGCCAATTTATACTAGCATAAATTTAAACGTTGTTGAGAAAATAATTCCTAAATAATGCCAATTTATACTAGCATAAACTTAAACGTTGTTGAGAAAATAATTCCTAAATAATGCCAATTTATACTAGCATAAATTTAAACGTTGTTGAGAAAATAATTCCTAAATAATGCCAATTTATACTAGCATAAATTTAAACGTTGTTGAGAAAATAATTCCTAAATAATGCCAATTTATACTAGCATAAATTTAAACGTTGTTGAGAAAATAATTCCTAAATAATGCCAATTTATACTAGCATAAATTTAAACGTTGTTGAGGAAATAATTCTCAAATAATGCCAATTTATACTAGCATAAATTTAAACGTTGTTGAGAAAATAATTCCTAAATAATGCCAATTTATACTAGCATAAATTTAAACGTTGTTGAGGAAATAATTCCTAAATAATGCCAATTTATACTAGCATAAATTTAAACGTTGTTGAGGAAATAATTCCTAAACAATGCCAATTTATACCAGCATAAATTTAGTGTATATTTAAAAAACCTTTGAATACTTGATTCAATGCAAAAACTAAAGGAAAATCTGAAAATCGGTTACAATACATGGGAAACGCAGTTTAGCGATGTGCCTTTCAATATTTGGATTAAAATATATGTCCCAATTTGCAGAAATTCTGTGACAGGGGAGGGAAAGAATGAGCTTATGTTACATGCGGCAATGAATTCTTAATGTACCTTTGGGATGTAGAGCAATGAGCGGCTGTGAGTACGTGTTCTTCACTAATTAGTGTTCCTCCACATAACCAGTCCACATCAGATTCATCGGTATAAGCAAAGCCAATTAATGCCTAAAATAGTTTTATTCCAACATCATTATTAATGATCGAAATTTAAGCCTAATTACTGCGGGTATACGAAGGGGTAAATAACCAAATGTATTAAAGTACGAGACATCAAAATAAAATTTTTCATAATTTCAGTAAATATTTTTTCCTGGCCGTGACCGGTAAGATCGGCGACTTTGACGGTCACCGGTACTACCTACCGGCCACATGGTAGCTCGGTGCTAGACGTGGCGCATTCGACCCATAAACATTTACCTTTACATCTTATCTCGTGCGCAAACAAAAATTAAGTTTTATGGGTGAAAAAATACGTCCGACCGCACGACTCGCCGGTCAGATGCCTTCTCTTCCAGCAGAACTGGGCATGCGCACAAACCTCTTCTTTATCGACATGGTCAAAATAAACTCTAGAACCGGCTCGGCGCCATTTTTGTTGTTGTGTTTTAAGTTTTCTCAGTGGATTCCTTGTTGTTTAATGTTAGTGTTTAATATTTACGGATTTCTAGTTTTTGTTTACTTTAGTAAATTGTGTGCTTTTAGTGACTCGTATATGATTTTATTATGCCCAAATAGGGGTAAAATACCGGGTATTTTGTATTTTCAGTAAGTATGAAGTTGTAATATATCTTAATATATAACTTTATTTTGTGATAATCAATATAAACATATTATTATCTAACTAGGCCTAGGCTACACAAATGAAAATAAAGAGAAACACACACCAAGACAGATAATGCATGTTTTGGTATATTTTATTTGCAGCCCTACAATCTAATTAGGTACGTCAATTTTTTGGGCAATATATTGCTTCAAAAAGTTTGAAAGACACTTTTCTCTATACCTATTTATATTATATAAAAGAAAAATTTAAATACCTGGGTAGGTTTATATTAATCCAATGGTGAAAGTATTCCACGGGTCAATTTCTCGGACAAAAACTTTTTCAAATTCTTGAACAAGAAATTGGGCTTCAAAATGTTTTACACGTACCCAAGTTGTTGCCAAATTGTAAAAATCAATACAAGTTATATACCAACTAATATTTGACTTGAGTAGACCCGAACAAACCCGACGCATCATTTTTTAACAATTTTTAGAAACAAAACCTTAAAAATCTGATAGGTTTGCAACTACTAAAAATGCCAGAAATCACTACCTTTTTTCCCAACTTGCTGAAGAATCGCGAAGAAATTCCAATTTTTTGGCAAAAATTTGGGGCAAATTTTAGCTTTTTACACGTGAAAATTAATTAAAAGTCAACTATTACAATTTCTTGACCAAGAACTTGGACGATGAAATACGGGCTTAAAATCTGTGCACTCCAGCATTAAGCGTTTAGATAAACATTTTAAATTTTAAAGCCCGGACCTGTCTATCTTGCCATTCGTTAAATGAGAATTTTTCAATGCGCATGCCCATTTCTGTATGGCGGCCCTTACATGCGCAAGGCCATAAATTTGCCATTTTCGTGATTATTGTTTGCTAATCTAAAGGTTAAGAGGAAGTAACCCCTTTACCACAACGAAAATTGCCGAACGTTTTGCTGGTCAAACGAAAAGAAAAAATAAAAATTGGTATTTAGAAAATATATTCTACTTTAAATACCCCATCCAGAAAAGTAAATGACAATCGAAAATATTTCCAAAATTTTTTTTAGAAATTTTTTTTATTTTTAGTCATTTTGTAATATTTTAAACAATTCTTTATTGGTCAAAACCAAAATGACTTTCCCGGGTGTAGAATGTTATACCAAACAATTTTTCTTAAAGCCATTTTTCAATATCGGCCTTACTTTTTTCTCAAAAACTTTGGGCGCGTAAAGTGAATTTAAGCGTGTAAAGTGGGTTTACGCGCCCAAAGTTTTTGAGAAAAAAGTAAGGCCGATATTGAAAAATGGCTTTAAGAAAAATTGTTTGGTACAACATTCTACACCCGGGAAAGTCATTTTGCTTTTGACCAATAAAGAATTGTTTAAGATATTACAAAATTACTAAAAATAAAAAAAATTTCTAAAAAAAATTTTGGGAATATTTTCGATCGTCATTTACTTTTCTGGATGGGGTATTTAAAGTAGAATTTATTTTCTAAATATCAATTTTTATTTTTTCTTTTCGTTTGACCAGCAAAACGTTCGGCAATTTTCATTGTGGTAAAGGGGGTTACTGCTCTTAATGTCTATGCTCAGGTACGTCGAGGAAACCCATTGTACAAAATTGCAGTGGTTGACCTTTTTTTAACACAATCGTCAAATATACACAGCGACTGCTGGTTGCACGAACCACTACCAGAACTGGAAGACTTCTAATAATAACGAGCGTATAATGTGGGCCATAACCAGCGGCATGATAGAGAATCATCCGAGTCTATTACGGCTTTAATTAATAAATAATATGCGACTCAAATACTGTGCTTTATTTATAACCATGCATGCATTATTTCATTTTTACTATTTTCAAAATCCATTATTACTTAATAAACCCACATAGCAGAACTTAAACATTTAAATCAATATACCTAGTATTGACATGCCTCATTTCCATAGTAACGACAATGCGGCGCGACTAGAATGACATTAGCTAGTCCGGGAGTCTGCAAGTGGTTTGGTTAGATATGTCGCCGTAGCTTATTTCTAAGATATTATACAGTGACCGGCAGAACGTGTGCAGCATATGGGAAAGTTTTTTATCTTTAAGTTTAGAAAATTAATTTAATTTTAGATAGGTTCTGCATGTTCTCAAACTAAAATAACAGCCACTAAATCCGGTAAAAGTTTTATGGTATACGAGGTAGGATCAAAAATTTGAAATTCCGCTAATAGTAAAGTACCTCCATCTTTCATTGTAGAATATTTTTTTACTAAGAATTATTGTTTTAATTTCAAAGTTATACCCAAATTCCAAATTTCGCTTATTTTGGACAAAAAAAATGGATTTAATCGTGTTTTCTGAATAACCCTGTATAAAAAATAAATGGCAACCGAACAGTGCGAAAATAAGATTTTCTGCAGACTTTGTTAGAGATTACCGTCGATCATAAGTCCGATTTGTCCGATTAGTTTGTTTTCATAATATTATGGCTTTTTAAAATAAAAACATAAAAATATTAAATATTTTTGCTGCACACCGTATTTGATTTTCTGAGGGAACAAGTTAATTTCATCTGACTGATATTTTTTGATTTACTTTGACTTAAAGCATCTCCTAAATAAATTTTTATACATTGAAGTATGCATAGAAAGTTTCCTTTTAATGTATAAAGAAAAAAATTTAACTTAAAAATATATTTTGAACGGATTTATTGTTAATGTAGTCTTAATTAGCATTTTTTGTTTCCTATTCTTAAGTTAAAAATGTATAACCTAATAGTGGGATTATCCTAAAAGTGTATTTGATAAATGAAAATAACCTATATTAATCCTTATTTTGCGTGACGAATAAAATCCGTTCAAAATATATTTTTAATTTAAATTTTTTTCTTTATAAATCAAAAGGAAACTTTCTATGTATACTTCAATGTATAAAAATTTATTTAGGAGATGCTTTAAGTTAATGTAAATCAAAAAATATCAGTTAGATGAAATTAACTTGTTCCCTCAGAAAATAAAATACGGTGTGCAGCAAAAATATTTAATATTTTTATGTTTTTATTTTAAAAAGCCATAATATTATGAAAACAAACTAATCGGACTTATGACCGACGGTTATCTCTGACAAAGTCTGCAGAAAATCTTATTTTTGTACTGTTCGGTTGCCATTTATTTTTTATACAGGGTTATTCAGAAAACACGATTAAATCCATTTTTTTTGTCCAAAATAAGCGAAATTTGGAATTTGGGTATAACTTTGAAATTAAAACAATAATTCTTAGTAAAAAAATATTCTACAATGAAAGATGGAGGTACTTTACTATTAGCGGAATTTCAAATTTTTGATCCTACCTCGTATACCATAAAACTTTTACCGGATTTAGTGACTGTCATTTTGGTTTGAGAACATGCAGAACCTATCTAAAATTAAATTAATTTTCTAAACTTAAAGATAAAAAACGTTCCCATATGCTGCACACTTTCTGCCGGTCACTGTATATTAAGATTGATTTTATATTATAATAAAACTGGAACACCAACGGTAGGTTGGACTAGGGTAGGAACACCTAAAAGCTCCGTGATTTAAAAACCTAACGTCGATGCAATAATTAGTGCTAAACAGTCTTCGGTAAAGCACAGGGTCTCAACAAATCATTCATTAGAAAGACCCGTTCATCGAGACCCGTCCATATGAACGACTTGCAGTTCGCCTATACAGTGAGCTTAAAAAGGTTGGAATAAATTCCTTTAAAATGCTGGTGATTGTTTTCTGGAAAAACGCTTGGACATGTCGACTATTATTTTAAATTGCGAATTTTTTGACATAAGAAATATGTATACAGGTTCTCTCAAGAAGAACATAAATACCGTCAACATTGATTTTTTTAAACAGAACACTCTGTATATTATATTATTTTTACATTCTACGATACATTCTGAACACTTTTTGTATAACATACCATATCTTCAAAATCAACGGTTTTCGATATATTGACATTTTTTCTGGTAAGAAAACTACAAATAAAAATGAACTCTACATCTATTTAGTCTATAATATTTACATAGACTATATTAAATTTAATTTTAATAAATGTTGAAATTGATCGCCACCAACTTCCTGGCAATATGCAAGTCGATCTTTGAATTCTTCCACGTTATGGATTACCTGGGGCTCTATTAAACTAACCTCATGCCTTATTCGAGCTTTAAGTTCATCAATATTGTTAGGTCTGTTAAAGTATACTTTAGATTCTAAATAGCCCCACAGAAAAAAATCTAGCGGGGTCAAATCTGATGACCTTGCTGGCCATTCTATTGGACCCCGTCGACCAATCCACTTGACAGGAAAGACTGTATCCAAGTACTCACGCACCGGTCGTGTGTAATGGGCTGGTGCTCCGTCTTGCTGGTACCATAAGTTATTGTTAGAAATGTCTGGCTCACCTGGATTTGGATAGAGTACAGCAAGTGCCGGTATTAACTCAAATTCTAAAAATTCTAGAAACAGTTTAACGTACCTTCAAAAAACAAGGGACCTTAAATCCGGTTATCAATCATTCTAGCCCAAACATTCACTTTTTGCTGGTATTGTGTGTGGGACTCTATTATCCAGTGCGGATTTTCCTTAGCCCAATATTGACAGTTTTGGCGATTTACATGCCCATTCAGAGTAAACGTTGCTTAATCAGAGAACACAATTCTTTTTATAATTTTAGGATCTTCATTGTATCTGTTCATCATTATTTCGCAAAATTCCGTTCTTCTATCCGGGTCATCTTCATTACGTTCAGGAACCAACTGTACCCTATAGGGATACCATTTATTTTTGTGTAACTAATTCAATACGGTTGCTTGACAATCATTATTTTCCGTCACAATACACTATGGTGGTTCTCTTGGACAGCTAAGAGGACATTTAACTGCACATCTTCTGAAATCCTAGGTCGATCTTGAATATAATTGTCTCTAACATGCCCCAAATCCTTATATTTTTTTACAATTTTACTAACAATAGATTGAGATATTGGTGCTCGGTTTGGGTACTTATTGTTAAATAACTCGCACACTTCTGTTTGGGTAAGCATCCTATCTTCATAGCCAAGCATCCTTAGTACCTCTATTCTATCTTTTTCACTTAACCGCATTATTTTTACAGAATTACTTGAAGTTAGACAGATTTACAAAATTTGAAGAATTTTTGAGAAGAAGTAAATGTCTGTGTCAAAATAAATTAATTCAGGTAACAGGTTACAATAATAATAAAGAAATGCGCAATTAAAACTAAAAATCTACGGATCTCAGCATTTTTTCAGAAAAATATTAAAATGTCAATATATCGAAAACCGTTGATTTTGGAGCTATGGTATGTTATACAAAAAGTGTTCAGAATATATCGTAGAATTTAAAAATAATATAATTTACAAAAATCAATGTTGACGGTATATGTTCTTCTTAAGACAACCTGTATGCACATTTCTTATCTCAAAAAATTCGCAATTAAAAATAGCAATCTACATGTCCAAGCGTTTTTTCCAGAAAATAATCACCTGCATTTTAAACGAATTTATTCCAACCTTTTTGAGCTCACTGGGTCTTTCGAAAGATTCGGTCTATTGAGAACGGTTCGTTCATGATAGAAGAAGATAAGTCGTAACGTAACGGTCAGCGGTCATTGAACAGACTTTATCTAATACGCACCTACTGCAAATCATTAAAACTACATTTTTTTATTAAATAAAGCAAACAGTAAACTATACTTACCATATGAGGAAACTCTCTAGCTTTTGCTGGCAATCCGCCCACAATTAAAGGATTTTCATAAATGGCGCAAGTTGAACTGTTCTGTGCAGGTCCAAGACTTCGTAAAGAGTATACTTGTGTTTCCTGTTGGTATACTGCTTTGGCATATTCTATGCACTCTAAAAATCATTTAAAAAATGGCCTTATTATTTATTATAATAATAATAATAATAATAATGAACGTCTTTTATTAGGATGAACAAAGAAAACAATTACAAAGACTAACAATAATAGGCAGACAAGCAAAAGCGGGGCGCAGTCTAGCCACAAAGGCTACTCTACTGAACCCCACACTGTTTGCTAAAATAATAATAGAATAAGAATTATGAATTTACAGATACCTATTATATAAATATCGCTGAAAGAAGAAATAAAAAAAAATTGCTTTAAATAGTTAACATTCTAGAAAAAAAAAAGTACGCTACATTCTGACCTGATGGAGAAGACGACAAAACATAATTTGAAGAATGACGCGATGAATCGAATTACTTGTAACGACTGTCAAAGATGACGGAATAACTGATTGATTGTTAATTTAGTTAGTTACTGACACCCAACAGGTATTGAGCTCTACGGCTAAGCATTACGTCCTTAGGTGCAAGAAAGGCCCTCTTTGATGCAAATAATATTTGCTCGCACGGTATAAATCATAGTTTACATGAGTTGTATACCTTAAATTACAGTAACGTTACTGACACCCAACAGGTATTGAGCTCTACGGCTAAGCATTACGTCCTTAGGTGCAAGGAAGGCCCTCTTTGATGCAAATAATATTTGCTCGCACGGTATAAATCATAGTTTACATGAGTTGTATACCTTAAATGACAGTAACGCAACTTATCAGTGTGAGTGAGAGTGTGAAAAATAAGTCAATCACAAACAAAATCAATAATAAAATGAAAAACACTGGCACTGTCTTACGCTGCAGAATAATATATTATTCTGTGCTTACGCTCGAGCTAAAAGATATGAGTCATATGCATTTTTAAAGGCGTTTATTAACGGCGCATTCACCACCGCGTCCGGAAGTGAGTTCCATAAGCGATGTACTCGATTTGAGAGAAAGTACTGTCTACAAAGTTTATGGAATGGCTCACGTACCAGCTTTAGGTTATGGCCTCGCAGCCTGTCGTCGCCGCCACGCACAAATATTTCAAAATTTATTGAATAGTAGGGTAGGTGGGTGTAAAGCCCCGCACGGGGCAAAGCCACGCGCCGTCTTTTTAAATAGCCCGCGAATAATCACAGAATCGGCCGCCAGGCGGCAGTTCGGTCTTGATAAAACGAGGTAAGTTTATTTTTGGTAATTTTGATGTAAAAATTATATTAATTTACTTTAAAACTATGTGCATATGGTTACAGTTTCTTTAAAAATCGAATCCTCAGTTGATAGTATGACTCTTAAGCTTTATTTCTGTGTGCTTTAATTTTGCTTCACTTAGTTTACAGTAGGTTTTAGGAATGATTTACTTTATACAATAGGAATGGGGTAAATCCCCGCAGCCTTCTAGAGGCAAAGTCCCGCATCTACTGAGATGAACTCTGCTAGGTTTCACAACGTGATCACTTTCACAGAGGGCTTGACTAATTTTACAATGTACTAATAATGAACTTTCTATTACGTTCCTATATTTCAACTTGTTTTTCGTTTGTATTTCTTTTTCTGCTTTAGAATTTACTTAGCTCGTCAATTTTGATTTTTCAAGAAAAAAAGTTAGTTTTTCTCTCTTTCTCTGAGAATAGAATATTAATAAATAATTTTAGAAAGTGCGTTTTTGTGTTTTTATGATGTTTTCTTAATCACCTTGCCACTTTGAGCACTATTGGGGAAAAGCCCCGAACTGCGGGGACTTGGCCCATTTGGTGGGGCAAAGCCCTGCAAAAATAATTTTTTGAAAATGTGTAATGTTTAGGCACCTAATAGTCAGACACCACAAGTGTTGTAGCGATGTTAGCGATTAGATCCATACCTAACACTTCCACCTAAAATAACAAAAAAATACACTTCCCACTTGAAGCAATCCTCTTATAACTAGAAATTGCGGGGCTTTACCCCGGCCTACCCTACCCCTGACGAATTTTGTAGGTTTCGATTAGGTCACCTCGAAGTCTTCTTTCGGCCCGTGTTGTTAGTCCAAGTACCCTCAAACGTCCTTCGTAAGTAAGTTGTCTTAGTTCAGGACACAGCCGTGTTATTCTGCGCTGGGTCTGTTCAAGCGCATAAATATCACCAACAACATACGGGTTCCAGACGGGAACAGCAAACTCCAAGATTTATATACATATTATATAAGGAAAATAAACCCACAGTCGTCTCCACAAATACTTATATTAAAACAGTTAGATTAGCTTGGTGTACATGTTTCGGTACTAGGGAGTACCATCATCAGCACCGAAGGGCCCAAGTGCCACTAATACAAGCAATGTAAAAGAAATGTAAAAGATTTAAAAAAATAAAAACGAAAAACTTGAATAAGACGAGGACATTTTGATTGGTTGGACAAAAACAGATTAAAAAGTTGAAAGTAAAATAAAATTCTAAAGGAATTAATTTTCTTCCTCTGCCCTACATCGTAAACAAATAACAAACTCTGTTATTTGTTAAAAACTAAACCTTTCGGTGCTGATGATGGTACTCTAGTACCGAAACATGTACACTAAGCTAATCTAACTGTTTTAATAGAAGTATTTGTGAAGACGACTGTGGGTTTATTTTCCTTATATCTATACAGCTCCACTTTGAGATAATGGACTACTTCCGCAAAATATATATATTATATAGTTTGGCCAGTAGTACAGGTTTAATAATCACAGGCCTGCATGAAATTTGTGATGACGTGATTTTTGTTTGTTGAGCTTAGTTTTTTTATAGAAATAACTAATTAAAATACAATTGGTCTCTATCACCCACAGATTTTTTTTTGCAAGAAAAAGAAAAAATATAAAAAAAACTATAATAGGCGTTTTAATACATTTTAAAATGAATGTAGTACTTCAAATTCTAAATGATTGATGAATAAAAAATGATTTTCTGTGGTGCTACACACCTTCCGACTGGAGACTTTTTATCGACTTCAAAAAGGAGCTTTAAAGCTGTTCTTTTACACAATGACAATGTTTTTGCTTCTGTTTCGGTCGGCCATACAGTTAAGTTAAAGGAAAACTATGAAAATTTAGAGAAATTACTTTTAAGTCTATTTTATGTCTTCTCTTAGGTCAGCAGTCTGGATTTACTAAATTTTCATGTTTCCCGTGCGAGTGGTCTAGCTAGCGAGAACAGAATTGGATAAAAAGAGACTGGTCACAAAGAGAGACTTTAACACCTGGAAACAAAAATGTAATTCGCGAAAGTCTTATTGACCCTCAAAAAGTTTTACTTCCACCACTTCACATAAAACTTGGACGTATGAAACAATTTGTTAAGGCATTAAACAAAGAAGGATATTGTTTTAAATATTTGTGTAAAACATTTCCGGCTCTGTCAGAGGCAAAATTAAAGGAGGGAATCTTTGTAGGGCCGCAGATTAGCAGCTTGATGAAAGATACAGAATTTAAAAAGGTAATGGAACATAAGGAAAAACATGCATGGAATGCTTTTAAAGAAGTTGAACATAAATTACTACTATGTTAAGATCTTTGAAAATATGCTGGAAAATTTCAGGAATTTCAGAATATGAGCATAAAAATTCACTTTTTACATTCCCATTTGGACTAATTCCCGGAAAATCTTGGGGACGTGGGTGAAGAGCAAGGTGAAAGATTTTATCAATATATTAAAGAGATGGAAAACAGGTACCAGGGGCGCTGGGACACCAAAATGATGGCCGATTTCTGTTGGAACCGAAAAACAACCAAAAGAAGCTTTTCTGAAAAAAGAAAACATTTTTTAAGGAGCGTAACGAATAAATAACCATTTATAATAGTTTACATGTGTTTATTTTTGTAATTTTTTCCTTAATATATTAAAAAACGAGCTTATAAATGAAATAAATCGTGTTTTTTCTATATTTTTGGATTTTACCGGTTTGAAAAATAACCTTACGTCATATAAAAAAACTGAAAGCAGATTTGAAATCAGCGCTACCCAATTACTAGAAAACAGTTAAAATTTTTAAATCAACGTTCAAAGTGTTAAAAAATGCAGGCCTGTGTAATGATTTTAAATGTGATGGACACTATATAAACCACTGAGTTGACTTTTGTATAATTCTACTTCTTCTCAATATATGTAGCCCACTTGAGATCTTTTGTAATTATGACTCCGAGGTCTTTTTGTTGATCTAATCCCTTTATTGGATCACCATAGAGCATGTCTTGTATTGTATATTATGATTATTATCCCCGATGTGGAGCACAGTGCATTTGTCAACATTTAATGACAGGGTCCATTCGTTATACCATGTCTCGACTGTTTTAATGTCTCTTCTGAGTATTCTGCATTTATTAATGGGTTTGAAAAAAAATTGGTATCATATGCAAAGGTCGAGGCATAAGACAGTATTTGAAGCGGTAGGTCTACCATGTAGAAATTAAATAACGGAGGCCCCAGTACCGAGCCCTGAAGCACACCACTTTTTGTTCTGTATTTGATAGACAAGCCATTCTCGATTCTATACCCGATCGCATAAAAAGGCGGACAACAGGCGTAAAAGATTTCCACTTACTTCAAAATGGTCCAAAATATCTTGTAGAATATTCTCAAAGATTTCCGCGAGGTAATTATTTGATTTTGCTTAATTTTTCTAAATACAGTTTGACTTTAAGCATAATTTTTTTGTAAAATTTATGATTCTATTATTAATTGGGTCAACAAAGTCCATATTAACGTAAGCGTTTCCTACTTATTATAATTATTTTACACAATAATAGAATATATGAATATATCCTGTTTTTGACCACTTTTTAATTAATAAAAAAATTGATTTGATTGGTTAAAAAAATTACCTCTATAACAACAGAAGACACATAAATCTGATACATATTGAGAAATTACACCAATTTAAAAACATTTTAATATTTCAAAACTTATGTTTTTTTTACCCTACATATGACTTTAGACCCATCAAATAATAACATTTTTTCCTAGCTTATTTGCAGAAAACACATAATACTTACTTTGCTGGGCAATTTGTTGACTTAAGGTATAATAAACTAGATACACACCAATAATAAAAATCTTCATTTTACGGATTAAAATGTTAGCTGAATTTTTTCTAGTTAAATCACGTTTAGTTGACCAATTAGAAATGAAAGCAAATTGTGGTATACCGACTATTTTACTTTATCTTAATAGTATACTGTTTTCTAACTGTAATAAAAATTAATTAATTGATTCGATTAGGAATTGAATATATTCAGGAGAGAACGGTCTCCTGATTATTTTTTTATCAAATTTTAAAAAATAGAACCCAGTTTTCTCAACAATTACTTAGAAACACTTGTTGTAAAGGAGCCAAAAATTTCCTGTTAGCTGATCAAAGAAATTATCTTGTCGGACTTCCATTGTCTTTATTTTGTTACTTAACACAACGTTTCGGTTAGTTAGTATCTCTAGTGATGTAAAATTTCCGAACTTTTTGGAATGTTCGAATATTTCGGAAAGTTTCGGAAACTTTCCGAAATATTAGGAAATTTTCTAAAATCTGGTATTTTTAGTATTTAAATGAAGCTTATAAATGCAAGCAGCCATTTTTTATTTACGTAACGTACACATGTCAAACAACAACACATGTAAAAAACATTGTACAAAAATATTTTTTAACGACACGTAAAAGAAAACACCACTAATAACAAAGTCCAAACTAATAATCCATATCCATATCTGAAATATTTTCCGGCCCGACACTAGAATCGGTATCGTGCATAGAAAATCCATCATCATTTTCGTTATCAGACTCAGACTGCTCAGATCCGGTAGCTTCTATTTCTATATTTATATTATTGCGAACGTTTCTTTGACTTTTTGGCGGAATTACGCCTTCTTTGTTTTTATATCTAAGATTTCTTAATTTAATGTTGTGCGCTATGTACCGGGTGGTCAACTAAGAATGGCCGCCGGCTATATCTCAGAAACTACTAAAGATAGAAGCTTGGGAAAAAAAATTATGATTAAAGCGGTCATGAGAAAATTCTGGAAATTACTTTTAAGTTCCTCATTTCGCCGCAAGGGGACGCAATTGAAAATTATTTTTTTTAATTTTAAATTTCTCCGAAAATTCCCATATTAGGGTATAACTCTGATTACATCATTGGAAAGCTTAGACAATTCTGCATCATTTTGGTTTAATGCTCGTTGGCGTACCGACCTTGATAAGAGTAGGGGAAGCTATTGAATGTGTAAACATTAAAATCGCCGTGACTTCTAAACGCCTTATCCGATTTTACTAAATTTAAGCTTGTTTGGAAGGAAAAGGTAAGTACCTTCAATCGTCGTATCCAATAATACACGATAGTTTCTAATAAAATTGCTAGAGGGCGCAATTTGTAATAATAACAGTTTTTTTGATTTTATCCCGAAAATTCAAATCATACGGTATACTTATGACATCATAATCGTAAAGTAGATGAAATTTACAAGAAAAGATGTTACAACCGCAGTTTGATATCTTTGTTCGTTTCAGAGTTATTGCCAAAACAATAATTTTTAATACAAATTGCGCCCTCTAGCACTTTTATTAGAAACTATTGTGTACCATTGGATACGACAATTGAAGGTATTTCCAAACAAGCTTAAATTTAGTAAAATCGGATAAGTCCTTTAGAAGTTACAGCGATTTTAATGTTTACACTTTCACTTGATAAGAGTGGGAGAAGCTATTGAATGTGTAAACATTAAAATCGCTGTAACTTTTAAACGACTTATCCGATATTACTAAATTTAAGCTTGTTTGGAAGTACCTTCAATTGTCGTATCCAATGGTACACAATAGTTTCTAATAAAAGTGCTAGAGGGCGCAATTTGTATTAAAAATTATTGTTTTGGCAATAACTCTGAAACGAACAAAGATATCAAACTGCGGTTTTCACATCTTTGCTTGTAAATTTCATCTACTTTCCGATTATGAGGTCATAAGTATACCGTATGATTTGAATTTTCGGGATAAAATCAAAAAAACTGTTATTATTACAAATTGCGCCCTCTAGCAATTTTATTAGAAACTATCGTGTATCATTGGATACGACGGTACTTGGTACTTACCTTTCCCTCCAAACAAGCTTAAATTTAGTAAAATCGGATAAGGCGTTTAGAAGTTACGGCGATTTTAATGTTTACACATTCAATAGCTTCCCCCACTCTTATCAATTTCGGCAAGCCAACGAGCCTTAAACTAATATGGTGCAGAATTGTCTAAGCTTTCCAATGATGTAATCAGAGTTATACCCTAATATGGGAATTTTCGGAGAAATTTAAAATTAAAAAAAAAATTTCAATTGTGCCCCCTTGCGGCGAAATGAGGAACTTGAAAGTAATTTCCAGAATTTTTTTTCCCAAGCTTCTATGTTTAGTAGTTTCTGAGATATAGCCGGCGGCCATTCTTAGTTGACCACCCGGTACATTAGCTCGCCTCCCGGGAAATATGCGGCTTATTTAGAAGCGAATATTTCGGAAATTTTCGCAATATGCGGGAACAATCGGGCGGAAATATTCGCAACTCACATCACTAAGTATCTCTAACCGTTTTCAAGTGTAAACTAAATTATAATTCTTAGGCTACTGTCTCAAATACTATCCATGTACAATGAAGCTTGATGAGTCCGCCTACGTGCTTATTGGAGTGGGAAGTTTGAGCTGTTGGTTTTGGACAAGAAGAGGTTTTCAGATATTAGGGATATCTATACTTGGTTTACTAAATATGGGTATTTTGATTTATGAAAGCTGCTTCTTTGAATTTTCATTTTCTCCAGTGCTGTTCCGTGTCAAAAACCTTGACCAATGTATATTATTTGGTTGGTCCATACATGTTTCGCTATACCTGATCTCGAAGCTTCACCTCTTTGAGTATGCTTCAAATGTTCTTTAGCTCGTACGGGAAGAGGTCTATTTATTTCTCCAATGTACGATTCGCCACAATCGCAAGGGATTTGATATTTACAAATTTTTGTGTTTTCATTACGGGGGGTTTTACTTTTGGAAGAAAGCGTCTAAGCGTATTTCCGGAGTTAAAGGCTGTTTTGTTTTGATATTATAGTTTTTGGTTATCCTTCTAATCTTTTCAGAAATCCTCTGTCATAAGGTATTGTAAAAAATGGTTGCTCCTCTTTCGTTTCTGTATTAGTTTTTACTTCGCGATTTTTAAGTTTTGAGATGGTACCTACCTATTAGTTACAAAGGTTTAAGTGTAACCATTCGGTATTAAATCTTTTTTTTTACTGATACCCTATTTCGCATATTTAAAGTACGCCTCAGCGTGTTTAAATCCCACTTTCAAAAACGCGCGTGTTTTAAAGTTACCATGGCAACATCAACAACCCGTGAAACTTGAAGTCTAAATGTCAACTTTTGAATTATTGATTTGACAGAATTACCTTTTAACGTCAAATAAAATATTTTTTAAGCAATAGACAACCAATGTCAACGGTGACAACAATGAATCTTATATGACAGATTCAAAGGTATTTTTTGTTCTCCTCATTTTCATGACAACGACAGGTATATCATATCGCGAATTCGACCATTTCACTTACTTACTAAGTTATTATTTCCATTTTTTGTAATATAAATACCAATAAAAAAAAATAATGTAAAGTATTCGTGGATAACTGGTCTTTAAAACACTTGCTCTATTTCAAGCACTCCGGCTGCGCCGTCGTGCTAGAAAAAACGCGCGTGTTTTAAAGACCTTGATATCCACTTATACTTTAATATACTATTTTGATATTTGAAATTTCAATATTAAGGTCTCCCGGATTGTTGCAAACGTTACATGCTCTGTGATAAAGAGTTTGAATTATGCCCTGTTTTATGGAGTTTAAATGATCCGATCCGTGATTAAGGTATTGCCCTGTGTGAGTGGGTTTCCTGTACACTGAAGTTTTTATGTTTTCAGCACTTCGTTTGACGAGAACATCGAGAAAAGAGTGGAATGTTTTTCTGTTTCCATGGTAAATTTAATGGATTGTCTATTACTATTAATATATCTTCCACTACGTTTAATAAAAAAAAATCATACAAGAACAGATATTCAACACTATGAACCCAATGTTACATTCATAAAAGGCTTGAAACACCAATCTGTTATCGTTTAAAATGTTTGATTAAATCAATATAAAAAGGTAAAGAACTATTTATTAAAAACCAAAATTTAAATTTCAAATAAGTACTAAGAAAAGACAACATTACCATTAACCAACACCGATAAATACTTATTTATGTCAAATCCGCACCTAACTGTCCAATCCGCCGCCGAATGGACATTTTTTGACTTTTTAATTTATTCACAAATTCTGCCAACGCTGATTCGAATTATTCTTAGGTTATGTTTTGCCGACCAAAAAATGCACCATACCATAACCTATTTTTCTAAAAGAAATACGTAACGTAAACGGAAACTGCGGTGCAGAGAGGACACGCAAGAAAAGGAGCATTTTTTACTTTCTTTTTTTAATTAACTGTTTTGCCAATATATATCAAAAAACGGGTACTTACCAATATCTTTAAGCGGCGCACAACACTATAACAAAACCAGAAATGATAAAAACGCACTGATACCAAACTGCTGTCTTAATGTGTGGATTTCGTAGTTGCGGAATGGACATTTTTCCGAGGTGACAGTCCTAGAAAGCTAATAGTGCAAAGACTATTGCGGGTTATCTCGGTTATGTCATTAAATATTTTAGTAGAAAGAATAACCAAATCTATGATATATTGTTTTTATTATAATTGTATTTTGATCGAACAATTAAATTGTATCCAATTTAGCAGTTGCTACGTAGGACAGGTGCGGAAGTGGACAAGAAGGCTCTTTTTTTAAGAAAATTATCGGGTTAATTCTTTTATTTTGTACTCTAAGTGTCATTTTTATTGAAAACTAAATTAGTTTATTTATATATAATAATAGCTTGGGCTTTTATATGAATTCTCGACTTTTTGAACAAGGAAGGACAGTTGTATTTCCGTTTTGGCCATATTAAAAAAAAATCGTCTTAAACATAAACTCCTTAAAAATATACCTGAAAATAGCGTCATTGTAATGGACAATGCTAGTTATCATAGTCGGCAAGCAAAAATCATTCCCAATTCTAATAATACAAAAGCAGAAATTCAAAATTTTATGATTAAAAATGATTTATATTTTGAAGAAACTTACAGAAAACGAGAACTGCTAGAAGTATTAAAAGCTTTAAAAATAAATAAGGAATACGAGTGTGACAAACTTGCAGCAGAAAATGGACATACAGTGTGCGTCATCCTCCATACTATTGTATATTCAATCCTATTGAGCTAATATGGCACCAATTAAAATCCAATATTAGAAAAAATAATATTTCTCCTACATTAAATGCATCGGTAGTAGAATTAATTAAAAACGAAGTAAGAAAAATTTCTGCAGACAGCTGGAAAAACTGTGTACAGCATGTACTTATTGCTTTTATCACATTCACCATAGTAATGTATTTTTTTACACCATCAGAAAGTAGAGATTTCAACGAACAAAAAGCATACCGATTTTTTTAAAAAAGCAAATATTTTGACGTGAGAATTTTCGATTGAAAATTAGGGTGCTTTCTCGATATTAAGTCAAAATGAGGTGAAAAAATAAATATTTTAAATCAAAAAAATTACAGTGTGTTTAGTACATAGAAAGGTAAGTTTTCACCAAATTTCGTGTGAAAAAAAAAAAAAATTTGTGAAAGATAAAAATAAAAAACCAAAAACTTGGTTATTTGAATTTTTCACATAGATTTTGAGGTTATGTGAAAAAAGTGTAAATACATGTTGTAAATCTTTTTATTACCTATAACTTTGCTATTTAACGTTTTTCCATAGGACTGGTAGTTTTGCTGTAAATCGAGATAAATCGTTTTCTACCCTTAAAAACTCACCCCCTTCCACTTCCCGACCTCGGATCACCCGTAAATAATTTTTTCTTTCATTTTTGTTATATTCTCTTCCTTTTTCAATGGGTTTCATCCTACTACTATTTTTTTTGGTTTCAAAAATAATCGACCCTGGTCTATAATGTATTATTTCTAAACAAAAATGGGGTAAAATAAAATACATTTTCAATACTCATTTCATAACCATCTCGGCCTTATAGTGCCCGTGAAATGAGGTGCGTTGCGATTATAGACAAATGGAATAGACTAAGCCATTCTTTCATGCCTGCTTATTTGCATCAAACATTCACACGTATGAAACAAAGACAGAAAAGAGAGATAGCGTTAATATTCCGACTCCGTGCGGAATTGTAATGGCTCAAGGATTCGGAGCGATTTGTCAACACCAGGTAGGGTGTGGCAAGGATTTGTAATACAACAAAGAAGTAATAATTAAAAAGTTTCATTAAAGTTTAATTTTAATTTTTACTTACCTAAGTGAGTATAGTGTTATTATTAATAAATGAAATTAGTGAACTTTTAGGCGAGAGACAGTTAGAAATATTTTATTTTTTTTATATTTAATCATGAAAAATCACGTAGATAATATTTGTATATAGGTACTCCGGTATGCTGCCTTGCAGTAATGGGTTAAAGTACTTTTATTGTTGAAAGAGAAATATTATTTAAAAGCGAATATTGTGGCATATCGGACAAGTGTGTAACTATTTTTATATTGAAATACACAGTGATCCCAGCACAATGGATACCCTGGGGCGGGTAGACCACGACGGCGGTTTCGTCCTTGTTAGGACTCTACGGGCAGCCATAATACAAGCAATTCCGACACAGCGGTAAGATGTATTAAAAGCCGTTTTACAAAAGCAAAGCGGCCATCAAAACACCGTAGCGCCATCCCAGCGGAATTAACTCCAATATAAAAGGCAGGTCACACTGGTAATAATCGAAAGGTAGACAACTAAATAAACCACGAAGTGCATCACAATCCAGTATAGGGAACGCTATTTGCGTTTTCACCGGAACATCTGCCGTTTTGCAGATTAGAAAAATAGATTTTTCAAATACTTAAGTTATTTTTATTTAAATTTTTTACTCTACATTCGTCTCGATGGAATTAGCGGTTTTCGAGAAAAATAAGGTTTTTGTATATCACGTTTGAGAAGCATTGATTCGAAATTTATTTAATAATCAAGTTTATTAACATAAGCTATTCGAACACAATAACTAATAAAATAACTTTAAGATTATTACTACGCACTAAAATAATTAAATAAATTATTACATCTCAATAATTCTCACATGCATCCAATATGGACAAGCACTCGGTAATTGTGTGGAGGCAAGAAAAATTTATTCTGATAGCTACATATTTAAATCGGCGTTTACCACATCGAAAAACTTTTGAAAGGGTCGATCATAGCTTAAGAGAAACAGGTAAAAGTTACTTAAAAACTGAGCTTTTTGACATTTCGGAAATCACTTAAACGCAAAAATGTTAAAATGTAAAAGCAGTAAATTTTTAGGTAGGTATTAATACAGGGTGTTTTAAATAAAGCACCATTGCCATCTTTTTTATTATGGCAGATTTAATGAGACGGATTAATGTGCAAACTAGTAGCATTTTTTCCGCCGATTGAGATGAGACAAACAGAAACTCAATTGAGGAATGCGTTCAAAAATAATTGAGCAAAATATACTATTTTTAAATTGAACCTATACCTATATTTAGTACTCTAACGTTTCTAAATCACCTACATAACTAGGGTTGCCAATTGTCCTTTATTTGAAAGGATATTCCTTTATTTTAAAATTATGTCCATTGTCCTTGTGAAAGTTGTGAAAGGACTGCAAATGTCCTTTAAAATCCAAAAATAAATAAATGCATTTAAGAAACCACAAATAAACTAAAAAAATAAAAAGCTTAGTTCTTAATTTTTCAGTTACTATTACCTAAACTAGGTTAGTAATTTGTTAGTTTTTACGTTATTCTTGTGAACATTTTTTACGTAACATTAATAATGAATAAAAATGTAGCAATTGCTTCTTCTTATAAAATCGAAGTAATTTCTTGAAAGCCAATGAATGAAAACTAAAGTAATTATTGCTTTTGCGTCCAGCAACTGCTTAAAAGTGCAGAAATTGCTTCTAGTCAATGCTTTTTCTTAAAAAACATAGAAGCAATTGCTATCGTTTGCTTAAAATGTGATGAATAAATTAAGGAATTGTTTTTTCTATAGTGTAGCTGTGTTGCTTTCAACTTTTTAAGGTAGGTAGACCCCTGCATTATTTGCTTGGTAGCAGTCAACATTAGTTCTCCGCGGCATACACGTGCGTTGCTCTTAATTTGTGTCTTCAATTATGGCTGAATTTATAAACGTCCGTAAAAGAAAAATCTACAGTGTACGTAAAAATTGCTGATATCATGATTTCAGAAAGTTATATCGATTTGACTCCGAAAATGTTGAGTGGTTGGCAAATTATTTTTTGACTGATACTGGTAAAAGGCGAGGGGTGCACTGTCGCCTTTAAATAAGATTAAAGTCTTTCTGCGGAAATTGTCGGATCCGGGCTTTCAAAATTCTGTAGGTGAAGAACTCGGTGTTTATCAAACTACTGTCTGTAAGACATACACTTCTGTAATGGATGCAGTTTTGGAGAAGGCCAATATTTTTATTAAATTTCCTTTAAGTGCTGAAGCTGTTTTGGGAGCTAAACGGTGGCGGTCAGAGAGATTTATTTATGTTCCTTCAATTTGTGAACGAATATCAATTGCTTGTCTTTAATTTCTTCATCACTACTATCACTTTCTTCATTTTCACTGAAATCTGCCATATCACAAATATAAGTTTCCTATTTTCCACAAAAACGTAACAGATTACTATTGTACTAAATAAATAGACCAATGTTGTTGTATTTACGTCAACTCTTTTGCAAATTAGGCACGAAACTGAACATGAAATCTATAATCTAAACAAGTGGATAAGCCGTCTGAACTTGTGTTAAATAAGCATTTGCTACAGAGGTGTACGAAAAACAGCAATTGCTTCAAACTTTTATTCATATCCAGATCTAGCAATCGCTTTTACTTATAGCATTTGCTAGTCAAGCAATTGCTTTTACTGAAAAGTAATTGCTTCAAGTAATTGCTTAATTTTTATTCCTTAGACTCAATGAAGATGTGTTGGATTGCATATTTTAGAGTTTTTAATTATTTTTATATTTACCTACTAGTTTAGTAATATGTTAGTTTCTGCGTTATTTTGACTAGCCCCTAATTTTATAGCCCAAAAATGTTATTCAAAAGCACAAAATGGAGGTTTTTAGAAGTTGTACAGTCCGTACAGTGGCACCCAAAAATATTTCCGAATGTGTCCTTTATTCCAATATCCGAAAGTTGGCAACCCTATTATACAACACAAAAGGTAATTTGTAATATTGGGTTAAAATGGAAAATAACCGAATTATCGGCGCATTCTTGTGTTCGACTAGTTGACCATGTACGGTTGCGAAATTAGATACAATTCTACAATTTTTTATTTCATTTTGGCAATAGAAATAATAAAAGAATCTACATTAAATGTGCAAAAACATCTTCATCTTGTTCAATACATTGGAAAAGCCTTTCTAATAACATTCTTACTTCGTGAAATTAATGCGAAGGAGCTCTATCTTGTTGAAAATGTAGGTATATGAGTACGTGTCTCCTATCCATCCTCTAAATAAGTTTCTAGGAATTCTAATAACATATCGACGTACCTTCTCCCTGTTGCCTTCATAGAAAATTGGCAAAATTATTTGGCTGTATATCAAACCACACCACACATTGACAGTAAATCGAAGCTGGAGATTTCTGGGGTGAACAAGAAATAAATTTTCCTTAGACCAATAGTGCCTGTTTCTACGGTTAAACATTCCTCTATTTGAAAAATTAGCTTCATTACTCCATAGAATGTACCTTAAAAAGTTCAAATTTTGCCTACACATATCCAGAGGCGAATCCAGGAGGGGGGGGGGGAATGGGGCCCGGGCCCCCCTAAAGCCCGTTGAAACATTGAAAATTCTTTTTTGTTTAATTTTTTTACCGAAATTTAAACCGAAAATGAATTATTATTTTAAGTTTCTTTTAAACCAAGTATTTTTAGTTGAATATAATACCTGTTACAAATATTTGTGTTACGTTTTTCACAATATAAAATATAAATATACTGATTTATTTTGATTTTTTGCATACGGGTCCCCCCTTAGGAGTATTTCTGGATCCGCCAGTGCACATATCTACTATCAATTGACAAAATACTAGCCTCCTTTCAGTGTCACCAGGTACTAATGTTTGTACCGGTCGGTACTTAAAGAGTACTAGTTCATATTTCTTTAAAATTCCCCAAATCGTACATAAATTTAAACCACTCTCCTTTGCTAAATCTCAAGTTGAATTATTTTTGAAAGCTTCAAAATATGCTAACACGTTTACTTCTACTTCTTCAGTTATAATAAATTGTTTTTTACTTCTAGTTTTCACAAAGACTCTTTCATTACTCCTAAATTTTCGGTACAATTTTCGAAAATACAATCTGTCTGATAGTTAATCACGTTCAGGATACATTTGACGAATATTTCTCTCATGTGTAAAAACTACCATATGAAGCGGGAACTTTTCGACGAAAATTGCCCAGTAGGTGCGAAAATGTCCCGCCGAAAATTTCCCTATAGGTCCGTATCTAAGTAACAATAATTAATATTTACAATAGCACCTTGTAGGTGTATTATTGTGTTGATATTATGTATTTGTCATTTTGACATACATAAATCAAATTTAAAAAGTCGTAAAAATGTCGCGATTTGGAAGTGATTCATTAAGTTTAATTTTAGAAAAGTTACCGAAAGTAAACCTAAAAATACATTACTAAACCACCAGTATATATTGAGACAGTTCATGGATTTTATTAAAGAGAGGAATTATAGTTTAAACGAAAATACTTTAATACCGACGCTGGCCAATATTCTGACTGACTAGGCCTACAATATGAAAAAGAAAAATGGTGAGGATTATAAAGATTTTACTGTAAAGACTATTTGGAACGTTACGTCAAAATTATTAATGGAAAAATATCAAAACGAATATAACATTAAATTTAATCCCTTTACTGATACGGAATTTAAAACAGCCCGCGAAGCAAAAGGTGCCAAATGGAAGCAGTTGCAGACAGACCCACAGAAAAGAAAGGAAAGCGCTGTATCACTTAAATACAATGAGTTTAAAAATATGGTACATAATTGTGATAAAGAAACGCCTAATGGCTTGCAAAAAAAGTGTTCTTTGTTTTGTCATACGAACTAGCATGGCGAGGAGGAGAGGGAGTAAAATGTTTAATTTCGCATTTCAAAGACGATATTAATGACGCAGGAGAAAAAACAGGCAGAATGGAATACAATCCTATATTCGACAAAACAACACAAGGAGGAGAAAAACCTTGTGCACCATCCAAGTGGCTAGTTAAAAACAAAATTAATCCGGATTTGTGTCCAGTAAGGTTGTTTAAAAAGTTCTTAGAAAAAAGAAATAACATAAATATTCCGCGATTGTTTTTAACTGTTAATCCTTTCTGGAAATTGGGCAAGTGGTATAAGAATATCCCTGTCGGAAAAAATATAATCACTCGGTGGACCTCAACGGAAGCAAAAAGTCAGGTTTAGCGACTGAAAAGGTTGAAATCACCAACCATTCACTGCGTGCAACAGCTGTTTCGAAATTAGCAAAGCAAGGGGTTGAAGAAAATACGCTAATAAAAATTACTGGACATTCCAACCCAAAATCCATAAAGCCGTATCTTCAACTAGACGAGGAACACCACTCTAATATAGTAGAAAAAATGAGGGAAGACAATGATAAGGCTAATCATAACCCAGAAACTAATATCTGTATGCCAGGTTCTACAAGTTCTAATTCAATGGCAAACTCACATACATTAACAAGTAATGCAGCAGACTCCAAAAGTAGTAATTTTTACAATAATTGTGTTTTCCACTGCAATTCATGCAATTTTTAATTTGTTTATTTTCATATAATTAAATATAACGTTTAAAAAAAAATAATAAATTTTGTGCTTTCATTTCACGTACTCGAGAAATATTCTACCGAATTACATTCGTGCATCAAAATAGACCTGATAATTTTTTTATGAAAGCATGTTGTCTAAAAACTGGATGAGTTTATTTTCATATTTTGTTTAAAGAGCCCTCCACCTTCGGTGTCGGGCTCTTCTGCCAAAATATGAAAATAACCGAATTCAGTTTTTTACTTTTGATGCACTTATGTAATTACTTACGATAATGTTCCAGTGCTCGGAAACTATTTTTCCTCGACACAAAATACGTCTCTAATATTTGCATTTTTCTAAATGAGTGAACACCATTTTTTAATATTAATAAGTTAACTAACTGACGTTACTTCCCTTTTGACTATAAATTATCCTATAATGCCAAAACAAACCCATTTGCAGCCTACCAGTAAATAAGAAATAGAATTGCATCTTATTTCGCAGCCGTTCACAAAAAAAGTGTCGATAATTCGGTTATTTTCTATTTTACGTCAATATTTTAATTGACCTTTTGTGTTCTGTAGGTGATTTGCGGAAACCTTAGAGTATAAAATATACAGGGCATTCCATTTAAAAATATTACATTTTGCTCAATTATTTTGAACGCATCACACAATTGAGTTTCTGTTTGTCTCTCTTAATCGGCGTAAAAAATGCTACTAGTTTGTTAATTTAACCGACTCTGTATGCCATAATAAAAAAGTTAGCAATTGTGCGCACTTAATTTTAAACACACTGTATTAGAGGCACCCTCGGGTACCGATTAGCTATCATTATGCCACCTAGTTTAAACCCCTGCAGTCTGTCGGCTACTACCTACGTTACTGCTTTTTCTCCTGAAACACTTTGCGTGTTTTTTGTTTGAATAGAATGTTCGTCGAGCGACTCGTCGAACAAAGCTGCCAACAAAGCCGTACTCGGTGGGCTTCTTAAGGTATCTAGTAAGTAATGATATTGAGCCTTATGAAAATGTAGCGATTGGTTTTTTTTATAAAATCCAAGTAATTTCTTGAAAGCCAATGAATAAAAACTAAAGTAATTGCTTTTGCGTCCAGCGATTGCTTAAAAGTGCAGGAATTGCTTCTAGTCAATACTTTTTCTTAAAAAATAGAAGCGATTGCTATCGTTTGCTTAAAATGTGATGAATAAATTAAGGAATTGCTTTTTCTAGTGTAGCGATTGCTTTTAACTTTTTAAGGTAGGTCGACCCCTGCATCATTTGCTTGGTAGCAGTCAACTTTAGTTCTCCGCGGCATACACGTGCGTTGCTCTTAATTTGTGTCTTCAATTATGGCTGAATATATGAACGTCCGTAAAAGAAAAATCTACAGTGTACGTAAAATTTGCAGATAGGATGATTTCAGAAAGTTATATCGATTTGACTGCGAAAATGTTGAGTTGCTGGCAAATTATTTTTTGACTGATACCGGTAAAAGACGAGGGGGTGCACTGTCCCCTTTAAATAAGATTAAAGTCTTTCTGCGGAAATTTTCGGATCCGGGCTTTCAAAATTCTGTAGGTGAAAAACTCGGTGTTCACCAAATTACTGTCTGTAAGACTTCTGTAATGGATGCAGTTTTGGAGAAGGCCAATATTTTTATTAAATTTCCTACAAGTGCTGAAGCTATTGTGGAAGCTAAACGGTTGTGGTCAGAGAGATTTATTTCTGTTCCTTCAATTTGTTAACGAATATGAATTGCTTGTCTTTAATTTCTTCACTTCGTCACTACTATCACTTCCCTCATTTTCACTGAAATCTGCCATATCACAAATTTAAGTTTCTTATTTTCCACAAAAAAGTACCAGATTACTATTGTACTAAATAAATAGACCAACGATGTTGTATTTACGGCAACTCTTTTGCAAAGTAGGCACCAACCTGAAAATGAAATCTATAATCTGAAGAAGTGGATAAGACACATCTGAACTTGTGTTGAATAAGCATTTGCTACAGAGGTGTAAGAAAAACAGCGATTGTTTAAAAATTTTATTGATATCCAGATCTAGCAATTGCTTTTACTTATAGCATTTGCTAGTTAAGCAATTGCTTTTACTAATAAGTAATTGCTTTAAGTAATTGCTTAATTTTTATTCATTATGCTCATTATTTTAAATATTTTAGATTTGATATTTCTCTGGTCTATTTAATTATAACAAGTCACAACAAACACTGTTTTGTAAATGTCTGTTTCTTTATCGCGCAATCGTAAACCTCTGCCCATAGGTATACGGAGTGTCATTGATTTGCCGGGCAAGCTTTTATTTTACTCAGTAAACTATTTATAGTGGGGCAGGTCAATGCGTTCTGCGGACCATTACATTGTAACTTGTGCGTGAGGTTGTCCTGCTAATACAAATAAACGAATAAACCGGCACTGAATGGTTATCTGTCTGCGATCTCAATAATAGTAAATTGCATTTCAATCTGTTTGAATGATTTTTAATTTAAACAAACATGTACAGTATTGTACAGTATTTCGATGCGTCGATAAGAAAAATGAGAATACCTAGTTAAAAAAAAATGTCAGAAACGTCTGGATAATTAAAGAGTAAAATATGCAAAAGGTCCCAAGTGCAAAAAAATAAAGTTTACAGGAAGACCAGAAATATGTTTTAAATTAAGGTACTTCTAATACCGTGCGAGCAAAAATGATTTGCATCAAAGAGAGCTCGGATTAAAAAAGTAGGACTTGGTTTAGATCACAATGATATGGGGACATGGGAACGATATATCTAACCAAATCTAGGTTAAAATTTTGTCAAATTCATATTATAACATGATATGCCAAACTAATGAGTAATAAAAAAAGAATAATAAAATAAGTAGTAGTACAAGTAGAAATACAAATTAATTTTTGTTGTTTACAAAATTACCAAATAAGAATATACACTTATACAAAAAGAAAAAGAAAAACAATTACATAGATTGCTGAAATTGGCCACCGCCATGCTTCAAGCATAAATTCACACGTCTCCTCATATTTTTGAAAGTGTTGACCAGCATCTCTGGAGAAATGTTTCCACATTCTTGGATAATCCTTTCTTGTAATTGTTCTAAATTTGCAACTGGTGTTTTAAAAATAGAGTTCTTTAAATGAGGACGAACAAAGTAATACATAACCGTTAAACAAGGTGATTTGGGTTGGAATTCAATGTCTGATCGAAAACTGATCAATCTGTCGTCAATCGGCGGTTGCACCCTCCTGTTGAAAATATCCAAAACGTAGTTCGTCGTCAAGTAATTGCTCCACAAATGGATTCAAAATATTGTCTCTATACCGCTGTGCTGTAACTGTGTCATGGAAAAAAATAGGACCAACAATTCTTCTTCGGGAAACAGCTAACCAGACACCAATTTTTTGAGGGTGCAATGTGGACTCTACAAAAAAATGTGAATTTTCACTACTCCACATGCGTGTATTTTGAGAATTCACATAACCGGAGAGGTGGAACCAGGCTTCATCCGAAAAAAATGTCAGGTCTAATAAATCAGTTCTTTCCAATAAATTTTGGGTAAACCATTGAGAGTAATTCCTGCGTCTTTCAAAAACTGCGGCTTGTATTTCTTGGAATACTTGCACTTTATAAGGAAATAAATTTACCTGCTTCTTAAGAATAGTCCTGCATGTTCCATAACATCTTCCCACTTCTTGGGATAGGCGTATTATACAATTTGTTGGCGTATTTTGCAGTATTTCATAAACGTTTGCAACTAGTTCTTCTGTTTTTACAGATGGTATTCCTGCTCCTTTTTTGTGTTGTATAGAACATGTTTCCCTAAACACAGCCACGGTTCTTTTCAGGCAATGATAAAAATCCCCAGCAATAAAAGCAACGTTAGGAAAATGTTCGTGAAAATCGTCCATGCACAAACCCGGATTGTATTGCCACTCACCATTTACTCTAACCCCGTTTCGAAAATACGCTTCAACCATTAATGTTTTGTGCGGTTCCGTAAAGCACATTGTGTAAATTGTTCAAGAAATTGGAAAAATTAGCGATGAATCAAATTACTTGTAACGACTGTCAAAGATGACGGAATAACTGGTTGATTGTTAATTCAGCTAGTTACTGACACCCAACAGGTACTAACCTCTACGGCTAAGCATTACGTCCTTAGATACAAGGCCCTTTTTCATGCAAATAATTTTTGCTCGAACAGTATTTAGCTAATGGTGGTTGATGGGTTTGAAAACAGATGCGGAGTATTTCAGGCATAAGTATAAGGCAAGTTGGCCAAATGGTGAAAGATCACCAGCCCGTTATAATATATTCCCTGATATTTTTTAAATTATATTACAATTTTCGCTTTCGGCCAATTTTTTTCATGGTATATACCTATGCTCTTTAATAATTTTTAAAATATTACTCATCATGATTTGTACTCAATATACAACCTTAATTATTTACTGATTGTAAATTATTAGCTGTTTACATGACGTGCAAACTTAAAACATAGAGTCGATACCTTAATTGCCGTATTGGATTAAAGAGAATTTAAACAACGAAATTTAAGACTTATTACCCAAAAATATATTGCATATAAACATGAATACCATGGAGGAAACCGTGTAACAATTCCCATAAATTTATTGTATAGACGTCGGAATATGGCTTCACTACACCAAAAGCTGTGGCGATTAGGAATGAACATCTAAATTAATTGCTTAATGAGTACCAGTACTTTTAGATGTATAATACTCAAACGAGGATTTATTGACAACATTTTTTTTATTTCAGTATATTATATACAGGGTTCCCCATTTGAAACGAAACAGGCAAAATATCTGGTACCACGTTAATTTAAAAAAAAAATGCTCGGACCCGTCGATTTTTATTTCGAGGGGGACATCTTTTGCGTATATTGTCAATCTTGTTACTTCGAGCCCCTAGGAGGGAGGGGGGGGGGGGAGAGATCTAAATCTTAAATGGATACCCCTATTTTATATAATTTTTTTGGATTCTGCATAAAATTCTGAACATTTTTTAATAAAAGCATTATTAGTCTATACTAAACAGTTTCCGAGATATTGACTCTTGAAAAATGAGATTTTTGAACTTTGACAGCGTCTAGCTTTCTAACTGTACGTCTTAGAGTAAAACGGCTTACATATCCCTATCTTCGATTTTTATTATCTTTCCAATAGTGTCAACTTCCGGTTAAACCGGAAGTACTATATTTCTTACAACCGGTTTAACCGGAAGTTGACACTATTGGAAAGAAAATAAAAATCGAAAATAGGGACATGTAAGCCGTTTTACTCTAAAGACGTACAGTTAGAAAGCTAGATGCTGTCGAAGTACAAAAATCTCATTTTTCAAGAGTCAATATCTCGGAAACTGTTTAGTATAGACGAATAATGCTTTTATTAAAAAATGTTCACAATTTTAGGCAAAATCCAAAAAAATTATATAAAATAGGGGTATCTATTTAAGATTTAGATCTTACCCCCCCTCCCTCCTAGGGGCTTGACGTAACAAGATTGACAGTATACGCAAAATGTCCCCCTCAAAATAAAAATCGACGGTTCCGAGCGTTTTTTTTTTAATTAACGTGTAACCAGATATTTAGCCTGTTTCGTTTTAAATGGGAAACCCTGTATATCAATACTACCTCAAAAAAAAGGCTGCACTGAGGGAAAAATTTGGCTGCCACAACTATAAAATATAGGCTGCTCCAACAAAAATTATGCATTAAATAGAGAACAGCCTATGCCTCTAGTTGTGACAACCAAATTATGTTTGTTGGGTCGACGCCATGACAAGTTGGTTGGGACAACTACATTTTTTAGTTACAGTAGCCAAGTAACAATAAAAAATTCTTTGGTTGCCCCTACTAAAACTATTTAGGTACAGTAGAAACATTTTCTTAAGCGGTTATAACTAAATGCAGTAGTTGTGATAACTACGTTTTTAGTAATGGTAACCAAAATATTAGTTTGCAGCGACAAATGTACAGCTAATATTTTGTGTTAAAAATTATTATTGTTCTCGCGCTTTCACCATTTAAAAGTAAGACTTAAAGCGCTCTCTCCATTTATTCAAATTTTGGATACCAGCAGTGGAAATTATTTTTTAACAAAATAGTTTATAATTAAACACTTTTTACATTAACTAAAATTTTTAATTATTATATTAAAAATTTTTGTTAAAACTATTTTAATAATAATAACTACCTACTAATTAAAAATTCTGACTGCTGTAACTAAGTGTTTAATTTTCCCACATTTTATTTTAGTTTTACCAGTGTGGTTGATCCTTAAATTGGGAATATCTTAAATAAAATTTAAGCATCCAATATGCAAGGTAAAAGCCTGAAATTTCGTATCTATTTTAAGCGTCACCCTATAGATCAGTGGTTCCCAAACTTATTTTTTCTACTGCCCACTTTGAGAATAAATTATTTTTTAGCGCCCCCATTTTTTCACCTACTTAAAAACCACTATAACTTCAAATTAAATTAATTAATTATTGTGAGATATATTAGCGAAGATTAAACATTCATTCTAAACGATACTTTTACCTACTGCAAGAGTTACGCGCGAAACCGCAAATGAAAATAAAATAAATATTACGCTGTTTATATAGGATTGCATAAGCAGCACGCACCGACAGGAATAAGCCAAACATGCATAAACTCGTTTATCTCATTCGACGCTCAATCGTACTTAACAAGTAAGAACAAGTATTCCATGAACCAGCCGATTGATACAGGAATGCACAAATCGGGTTATTTAACAAAAACTTGTTAAAACATTATTGCCCGCGGTCTATTATCTACGAAAATTACCTATCTAGGAATACAAATAACTAGTAAAATGCGAAAGTTTGTCTGTTACCTTTTTATTTATTTGTTTGTTTGTGTCTACTTTCATTTCGAAACGGAGCGACCGATTAACATGATTTTTATTTTATTTATTCAATAAAACAGGACAGATATATGAACTACGCGGAGGGAAAAATCGAACCTAGTTTGAGCAATCTCTTAATTAATATTAATTGATGTCCACAAGTTGTAGTCGAGTGTCGAGAGCTCAGTCGGTGTCTAGAGTCTTCCTAGCTAGATGAAATTACAAATCTCCCCCCAAGCCTCTACACAACGCACCCTTTTTTTTCTGGGTCTCTTACCGCCCCCCTTTAGGCCTGCAGCGCCCACAAGGGGGCGTTATCGCCCACTTTGGGAACCACTGCTATAGATATACATCTGAAAATGCCTCCTAGAGTTCGTCAACTTAGGTTATCTCTGGGAAATAAAAAATAAATAAAAATTTGTCAAAAAATATAATGAAACAAAATCAACAGACCAATACATCCTGTTCTGTTGTAAATAAAAAAATCATAATAACCGGGTTACCGTCTACCCACATTTATGAACAAGCTTACAAAATAAATCGAATATATTTTTTTTTTAAATAAAAACATTTAAACTACTGGGGTTGCCATAAAAGTTCCTACATCGCAACGTCATGGAGATACATACCCAAGGATGTGACCTTTGAAGGCCCTTTTGAAATTTGTGCGCGCATAAAAAAATAGTAGTCACGTGATTCGCATTATCTGTCAAATTTTAATTTTTTTCAAAAAATTGTGAAAATATCGAAAAAAGTTATTAGAAAAAGTTTTTTTTTAATGGAGTTTCTAGCCTACATGCAAAATTTTAGCTACATAAGATAATGTTTATTTTTAACCATATTTTGTAAATTGGTGCAATACTTTTGCAAAATAAGACTCAACGCAACCTACATAAAACTTCTTAGTTTTGACAATGCTTTATTTCAGATACATTTTCTTTAAAGTAGCGCCATATTAAATGTGTGTTTTTCTACAAAATAAAAATTGGGCTATAAAATTTGGTCGCATGTGATGCAAAGTTTATCTGTTTTTGACCCTGTATAAGGTAACTTTATAAAATAAGTATTTTTGAAAATGTAGTTTGTGTCTGAAAGTAATACACCTTAATATTAAGACAAAAAAGAACACAGTGTCATCAGTAAAGAGTTCATTAAGTGGAAAATAAATTTTAGTATTGGGTAAAAAATTAAAATTATCTTAGGCAGCTGAAATTTTGCATGTGGGCTAGAAACTGCATTTGAAAAAACTTTTTCTAATAACTTTTATCGATATTTTCACAATTTTCTGGAAAAAATTAAAATTTTACAGATAATGCGAATCACGTGACTACTATTTTTTTTGCTTAATTTTCATCTCGATCAAAGCAGAACTTGATGCCAACGTCAAATTTCGAATAAAGCTACTAATAAAAAAAATCCAATATGATGCGAACTTTAACGACGAAACCAGATGAGCTGTTAAGGTTGAATTTTCAACGTCATTCAATCTATTGCCAACCTATAACCTATTTCGCGTTGATTTTTTGAGTTTATTATTTTAATAACTAACATTTAAAGAAAATCAATATCGTCGGTACATTATTTAGGTAGTATCTGATATATTACAAAAATATATATTTATTTCATTGCTAATTTTGGGAGAATTGTATAGTGAAAGAACAATGAGTGACAATGACATAATAATGTTAAAAAAAATCTTACCCGATATTTTTCGCTATACAATTCTCCTAAAATAAGTTATGAAATTCCTTGATATTTGTTAAATATGTCAATTATTACCTATAGAATATCAAGACGATACTGATTTTCTTTAAATTTTGTATAAAAGCTAGAAAACATAAATAAATCTACGCGAAATAGGTTATAGGTTGGCAAGCATGTTGATACTCCCACCTTAATGTGAAATGTCGTTGCCTTCTGTCGAAACGCTTTGTTTTTAGATAAAGTTGACTCTACCCTATATTTTTCGATTCCGGAATTTTTTTTATCCATGCTCTAAATTCATAATTTTCCACTACACTTACGATCATTAGCGTAGCTAGGTTTTAACTTGGGGGGGGGGGTGGGGGGGAGGTATGATAGGTACCACAGAGGGTAAAACCCGCCGCAGGCGAAAAAATTTCTGAACCACGCCCAAATTTTACTAAAATTGGTCAATATTTAATAAATTAACTTTATCGTTTATAAATGAAAAAAATATGACCACAATAATTTAGTATAATTTTTTTTGTTCCGTTTATTTAAGAGAAAACATTAGGGACACATTCGCCATTTCATTTTCTTATCAACATTTTGTTAATGAGCTCACATTCTTAGTCAGATGAGCTAATTTAAATTAAAAATAAATAAAGAATGGAAACCGTATGACAAATTTCGTAGTTTTATTTTACTACCGACTACAATGATTAATGTTACATTTGAATATGCAATTATTGGTCAAAAGGTGGGATTAATCAAACATTTTTTAATAGTAATTGATCCCATGAAAAATGTTTACCTAATTATTATTACAGTTGCTAATTAACTATTGTGTCAACAAAAATGATAACGAGGTAAAATAATAATAGGTACACTAACTGTAGTACACTGAGAAAAAACCTTCTATTCCTTATAAGAAATCACACACCTACTCTTTATATACAACTGTTTATTACTATACAGGGTGGCCCTTTAGTGTGGCAAAGTACAATAGCTCCGTTACTATTTCAAATACATTAAAAATATTAATACAAAAGTTGAAGGGCAGTAAGTGACTTATAACGTAAAATTATTTTTAACTCTATAGGGTGACTCAAAAAAGCGGAACAAGAAAAAATGTACTTTTTTCAAATGGAACACCCTGTATATTTTTTCATTTTTAAATTCTACATAGAATTATAATTATTTTTTATTAAATACATTATTAGTCTATACTTTATAGTTTCCGAGATATTGACTCTTGAAAAGTGACATTTTTGAACTTTGACAGCTTCTAACTTTCTAACAGTACGTCTTAGAGCAAAACGGCTTACATGTCCCTATCTTCAATTTTTATTATCTTCCCAAAAAAATCAACTTCCAGTTAAACCGGAACAACTATATTTCCTGCTTTCGAGTAACATCCGGTTTAACCGGAAGTTGATTTTTTTGGGAAGATAATAAAAATTAAAGATAGGGACATGTAAGCCGTTTTGCTCTAAGACGTACTGTTAGAAAGCTAGAAGCTGTCAAAGTTCAAAAATGTCACTTTTCAAGAGTCAATATCTCGGAAACTATAAAGTATAGACTAATAATGTATTTAAGAAAAAATAATTATAATTTTATGTGGAATTTAAAAATGAAAAAATATACAGGGTGTTCCATTTGAAAAAAGTACATTTTTTATTGTTCCACTTTTTTGAGCCACCCTATAGAGTTAAAAATAATTTTACGTTATAAGTCACTTACTGCCCTTCAACTTTTGTATTAATATTTTTAATGTATTTGAAATAGTAACGGAGCTATTGTACTTTGCCACACTAAAGGGCCACCCTGTATGACAGCAACGCGCCTTCCTACTGTAAGACAACTAAAATTGCTAGACCGTTGTGCAGTAATAATATCACGGTAATTTAGCCAGTAGGAAATAGGAGTTAATGCTACCATAGAATGATTTACAGCCACTATTGCTCTGAATACTCACAGTAATTATCAAGTTCTATTAGTAGTGTAATCTGGTTTTATACATTCTTATAATTCGGCATAGACGATCGGGTTTGTATGTATACTGTATTAGTTCCGACTGGCAGTTGTAATGAAACGTGACATTAATCATAATAATATTTGCCTGCTACGGTTCATAAAACCTATACTTAAACTAAAAATCAGTAATGCAGTTCTCAAAAATTTAAATAGTTTTTAGTGTGATATTGTTCTTGTCATTTAACATTACATAATGATTATCTATTATGCAATATGGTTTACTGAGATGGTAAAATTCGTCAATAAATTATAAAGTCCAATACTAATGATGGGTTGTGCGAAATAAAAATCTTCCATAGCTTTATCTGACATGTAAAGTTTAAAAAACCCTAAATACAAAGTAAAAATAAATTAATTGAAACAGGTAATGGTACGATCAATACAGCTAGAACACTCTGAACAACGATGTGACCAACGCAACAAATATGTTAAAACTAATAATACGGCGCGTGGCGATTGCAGATCGCTACGAACCCCACCAACGTCTTGTGGATTATGGGTTCTAACGGATACAATTCGTTTATGGGGACGCTGTTCTTAATTGTAAAGAAAGCGCTTTACTGGGAACAAAATGCGTCGCATTGAGAAGATACAATTTATTTCTTAACAACAAGACTGTGCTGCTAATAGAACTGATTACTACCAATAAAACACTGTTCTAGCAAATCTGGAATTGATATACCATTAATGCGGGTTATTCTGTTGTCTCTTATTTAAGTATATTTTTTTAAAGCGGTATAAATATTTTTATAACGACAGCAATCGAATTTCAACCGTACCTTCCAGGGACAGATTTTATCGAAAGACAAATTTAATATTCGCAATATAATAATTTTTTTTTCTAAATTGATACAATGACATGTAGATTTATTAAGTTTTTGACAAAGTAAGGTGTTCTCGAAAGATAAATACATAATATACAGGGTGATTCACGGAACGTGGCATATTAAAAGATCTCGGACACTTATATTCACCGTCTTAAGGCATCGGCTACGTTTTTAAATGTATTAAATTAATACTGGTTCACTGGTTGTGCCCTCATTATAAAGATTTTCAAAAAATGGATTTCAGGTAGTACTGTTTGTTTTAAATCACAACGTTTCAACTGATATGTGTCTCCAGTCATCTTCATGTTAATACTGTATTCAGTATATTTTATTTTTGAAATCGTGAGAGAAGCGCCATCATTTAGTGTAGGTGGAATTGTATTTTTTTTTTTGGCATAACGCTAACTTTAGTTCCATTATCTTTCCAGTTATATACAGGGTGTTCCTAAATATCATGTAAATACGAAAAGGGGTAATTCTTTGGCTTATTTAATGACTAAAAATTCATATAAACAAGGTCCGCAAACGTTTCGTTGCCGATCTACAGGGTGTTGAAATTTCAAGATTCTTTTAGTTTTTTTCATTACAGCTCTTGTAGTTTTTGAGATATTTAGCTGTAATTTGGAACATAACTTACGTTGTAGGACTTACATCATTGGGCATACCAAATGGTTTTAAAAATATACAGGGAGATATTTTTTCAGGGGTCATGTCCCCTTTTCTTTTTTCTCTTTTTTCTTGTTTTATATGAATTTTTAGTCATTAAACAAGCCAAAGAATTACCCATTTTTGTGTTTACATGATATTTAGGATATATTTATTATTTATTGTAGAGAAAAGAAAGAAAAAACTAAAAGTCTTCCCACACAAAATTTTTTAGAATAAAATTATTCAATATACATGTTTCGAACGTAGAAACGTTCATCATCAGGAGACAGGAAAATATATTTGGTGCTGATGGTTTTTGCAGAAAATAAAGTGGTGTAGAACCTTGATGGAGCTTGCATGGAATTAAAACTTGAAGTGTAGAAGAGGCATAATATGAAGGAAATTGTTGAAAATTAAAACATAATGAGTCAGTAAAAGGGGTCTAAGCCAACCAAATAAACTGGGGAAGAAGAAAAAACCTTTCTAAAAGGAAGGCGTCGAAGATTATTTTAAATTTTTCTAAAACTATTTATAAAACATCTTTAGGCGAATGTCTGTAAGACATTGTAAGGGTAAAATTAGTCAAAGTAATGAAGATATCACAATAGAATTGCATTCCAATAAAAGTGTTTTGTGGGGTACTGAGAGTTCTATTGTGATATCTTCATTACTTTGACTAATTTTACCCTTAAAATGTCTTACAGACATACACCTAAAGATGTTTTATAAAAAGTTTTTAAAATTTTTTAAATAACCTTCGACACCTTCTTCTTAGAAACGTTTTTTTTTTTATTTGGTTAGTTTAAACCCCCTTTACTGACTTCTCACATACTCAGTATGTTTTGATATTCAACAATTTCCTTCATATTATGTCTCTTCTACACTTTAAGTTTTAATTCCATACAAGCTCCATTAAGATTCTACACCACTTTCTCTTCTGCTAAAACCATCAGCATCAAATATATTTTCTGTCTCCTGATGATGAACGTTTCTACGTTCGAAACATGTAGAGACCCTTGAATAATTTTATTATATTAAATTTTGTGGAGAAAGACTTTTAGTTTTTTCTTTCTTTTCAATACTTTTAACTCCACTTTAAGCATGGACTACTTCTTCAAATTTATTGTAGAGTTTTCTAATAACGTTGCAACCATCAGAAAAAGCAGACGCTACAGGGGATGGGGTTCGCTGGGTAAGGGGATTAATGTCAATCATACTGTGGGTGAAGACATATGATTTCTAAAGATATATTTTTTTCAGTTTGGAATTCCAGGCTTGAGACTTTCAAATAGGAAAATCATTATGCATTAGCAAACACACTGTAGGTCAAGAATTCGTAGTTTGATGTTTTTTCTAGTTGATAATTTTATTTCTAAATTACCTGTATATAAATCCATATTTGGAGAGAAGAGTTATTAATGATAGATACGTACAGTCGTACAAGTATCACTAAGGCCTTAATATTGACATTTAAAACGTCAAAAAAGATTTAAAACAGAATGGTTACCCTGAAACCTTTGTAACTAATACCATCTCAAAATTTAAAAATCGCGAAGTAAAAACTAAGTAATACAGAAACGAAAGAGGAGCAAGCATTCCTTGCAATACCTTATGTCAAGGAGATTTCTGAAAAGATTAGAAGGATAACTAAAAACTATAATATCAAAACAGCCTTCAAATCCGGAAATACGCTTAGAAGCTTTCTTACAAAAGTAAAACCCCTCCGTAATGAAAACACAAAAAATTGTATCTATCAAATCCCTTGCGAGTGTGGCGAATCTTACATTGGAGAAACAAAAAGACCTTTTCCCGTACGAGTTAAAGAACATCTGAAACATACTCAAAGAGGTGAAACTTCGAGATCAGGTATAGCGGAACATGTATGGACCAACCAGCATAATATGCAGTGGTCAGAAGCCAAGGTTTTGGACACGGAAGAGCACTGAAAACGAAAATTCAAAGAAGCAGCTTTCATGAATCAAAACACCCATTTATTTAGTAAACCAAGTATAGATATCCCCAATATCTGGAAGCCTCTTCTTGTCCAAAACCAACAGCTCAAACTTCACACTTCAATAAGCACGTAGGCGGAGTCATCAAGTTTCATTGAACTTGGATAGTATTTAAGACAGTAGCCTTAGAATTAATAGAATTATAATTTAGTTTACACTTGAAAACGGTTAAGGATACTAACTAACAGAAACGTTGTGTTAAGTAACAAAATAAAAACAAAGGAAGTCCGACAAGGCAATTTTTTTGGTAAGCTTTGTATGTTATTAAAAAATGTTCTATTATTTGATGATGGTGTAGACAACAACACTTTAACATTAAAACAACACTTCTTAGGCGGCCATCACACCAGCAATACGCGACGACGACGATACCGCTACGCGACTCAGCTTTGCAGTCGCGGCACATAGTTTCAAATGGAGACCTGCTCACGAAGGCAACGGCGACGCGATCACGACGCTACCTGAAAGATACCGATCGCCCGCGACCGAGTGGCTCAGTCTCCTCTCCTTGCGACCGCGAAAATACATTTATCATGAGTGAGGAACAAAATATCATTACATTTGTTGAAATAATCGAAAAATATCCCTGTTTATATAATTATAATTTATCTGATTATTCCAGAAGAGATGTAACAGAAAAGGCGTGGAGTGAAATTGCGGCAGATACAAAAAGCACAGGTAAATAAAGAAATATATATATATAATCTGCGCCTTCGTTTTTTTCTTAAATAATACAATGCCACTACGACTGCATCGTCTTCACTAGACGAAGACAACTTGCCATCTTGTACACTGAAGTTGGTTATTTTTGCAAACTAGTAAAATTGCGTAGCGGTAGCGTAGCCTTGGTGTAAAGTCTTCGTAGCAACTGGTCGCGGACAAGTCGCTAGCATTTGAATATCGTCGCGGTATCGTCGTCGTCGCGTATTGCTGGTGTGATGGCCGCCTTAATTACAACTTTTTTAAAGTGGAAAATTGGGGTTCACTTTACTTTTACAGTATTTTCAAATATTTGACTCTACTATACAACTTTTACTATATTTGAAAGCTATTATTTCGGTTTGAAGATTGCATATTTTTCAACTTTTCCGAAATATTTTTCCCCATAATATGCTGCACATTTTCCGGCAATCACTTTACTTCCTGTAATCCTGTATAGGTTGATTTTAGAAATTTGAAAAATAGGTTTATGTTGACCATACAGATGTGATTTAAATTAAGGTACCTACTCATAACAGGACGTATTACAATTTCTAGAAAATATGTGTAGGTTTCAGCCACATCACGAACTAGAACGTTATTCTGACATCCAATAAGTGCTCTGTCAGTACTAATGGCCAGCGTAAAAAAGGGCGTTTAAATTTATAGCCATTGTCAGGGTTGGGTATGAATGTATGTGTGTAGGCTATATCAAGATAGTGCATTAGTTACTCTACATAAGTAAACTAGTTTTAACAAATGGCGGAAGCCAGCTTTGGCCGTGCCGATTGCCGCGCTTTCAGCGTACGAACCGCCATATCTTTTCAGCAAATTATATATATACATCTACGAAATTGCCATAAGATCTATGGTACTGCCTCGAAGACGTATAGCGCTAACCAAGTACGGTTGCATAGGATTTATAGCTTAAATTTTAAACCCACCGTTTATCTAGAATAAATAGGTCTAAATATTTTTTATGCAAGAAAACCTTTTATCAACAGAACCAATAATTTCGAGTTTCACACTTTTATTTTTGAAAATGTACCTATTTAATTTTAGCGACATCGTTTTGAAGGTCAAAATTTGAGAAAAACAATTTCTTTCTCAGAAATGAATAGTAGGAAAAGAAAACTTTAAATAAAAGTTATAGGAAATGAAGAAAGGGATACAAAAAATATATTATACAGGATTTTCTATTTAAAATAAGCAAGTTTGTGACAACTTCAGGTATAACCGGAAGTAGCATATGGTCGCTGTTATTTAATTTTAAAAAGGCGTCTCCGAAAACCCCGTTATCCAATTTTGCAGGATTCAAATCGCATTACTTTTTGAAATATTCTAATGGAAAATTACTCTGTAGGTATACAGTGTGACCAGTAAAGTCCGCATCATATGGGATTTTTTTTATTAATATCTTTATTCGAAATTTGACTTTGGCATCAAGTTCTGCTTCAATCGAGATGAAAATTAAGCAAAAAAAATAGTAGTCACGTGATTCGCATTATCTGTCAAATTTTAATTTTTTTCAAACAATAATTCATATATTTCTAAAAGTATCGAAAAAAAGTTATTAAAAAGAGTTTTTTTTAAATGCCGTTTCTAGCCCAAATGCAAAATTTCAGCTGCATAAGATAATTTTGATTTTTCACCCATATTTTGTAAATTGCACCACTTTTGCAAAATAAGACTCAACGCAACCTATACATAAAACTTCTTAGTTTTGACAAAGCTTTATTTCAGATACATTTTCTTTAAAGCACCATATTAAATGTGTGTTTTTCTACAAAATCAAAATTGGACTATTAAAATTTGATCGCATGTGATGCAAAGTTTATTTGTTTTTGACCCTGTATAAGGTAACTTCATAAAATAAGTATTTTTGAAAACGTAGTTTGTGCCTGAAAGTTAAAAAATAAAAAATAAAATAAAGGGGTTTTAAATTAAATCGTTGAAAATAGATAAACTTTACGTTAAGTTAAAATAAAATTTATTTTCCACTTAATGAACACTTTACTGATGGCACTGTGTTCTTTTTTGTCTTAATATTAAGGTGTATTACTTTCAAATACACACTACGTATTCAAAAATACTTATTTTATGCAGTTACCTTATACAGGGTCAAAACCAAATAAACTTTTTTTTTTATGATCGAGCACAAGCACTATAGGAAAAATCCTTTAAGGCGCTCTGGGAGCGGTGCGTGTGCGAAGAAAGCGATTCACGTTTTTCTTGAATCGTTGGAGGTTATATTCGGTTGGAAACACGGTCTCAGAAAGGCCGTTCCACAAAGATGACGCCAAAAGAGTTCTGAAACAATGATGTTCGGGGTGTACTAAGTTGAACCACATAGGGATGGGCGGCAGTGGTTCGTCGTGTGTTTCTGCTATGCATTACTCTAGGTGGAATCGAGCGGGCAATATCTGTCGAACACTTGCCATAAAAATATCTGTAGAAGAGAGTCAAATCACCAACCTGTCTTCGATGTTCTAAGCTGTCGAGGTTCTTAGTGAGCTCGTGGTCGCCGATTAGACGAACGGCTCTCCTTTGGATGGAATCCAACAACCGAAGGGTATGCTTCGGTGCAGAACTCCAGATATGAGAGCAGTATTCCAGTGATGGTCGAATCTGGGCTTTATAGAGTGTCAAAAGTTGTTGAGGTGTATACAACTTTTTGGTACGGAAAAGTATACCGAGCTTCTGAGAAGCTGCCCTGGCGATTGCCACTACGTGATTATGCCAAGACATATTTCCTCCCAGGTTGACACCCAGCAAATTAATAGACGAAGTCAGTGGAATTGCGTGTCCTGCCATAACGATATCGGGTTCTGCAATGTTGACCTTCTTAGAGAAAACTGCAGCCTGGGTTTTTTGAGCGTTAAATTCGACTTGGTTACTGTCACCCCAAGACAAAATTTCTTCCAGGTCTTTATTGAGGCGTGATACCTCATGTTATCTGCGAAGATGTGCGTCAGTAGCCGATGTTTGAGGTTTAAAAGTAAAAGATGAGATAAGTGTGCAAGCAAAGCAATATAATGGATTTTCTGTTTTCGCTAGAAGGTCGTTAATGTACAGTAAGAAGAGAGTGGGAGATAATATGGACCCTTGAGGAACACCAGCATTGATGGTGAAGGTGTCTGAGAGAAACCCGTCAATCGCCACTTGCAGAGAGCGGTCCTTGAGGAAGCTAGACAACCATGAACAAAATCGACCGGGCATACCATAAGAACGCAGTTTGCTTAGGAGCCCCTCGTGCCAGACACGGTCAAAGGCTTTAGAGATGTCCAGTGCAATAGCCCGGGACTCCCCATGATGTTCGATTGCGTTGCTCCAAAGATGAGTGACATAGGCTAGCAGGTCTCCTGTTGATCTGGACTTACGAAAACCATACTGATGGTCGCTGATAATTTTAAGGCCTTCCAGGTATTTTATAAGTTGTTGGTTAATAGCTTTCTCCATCACCTTTGATATAACTGAAAGCAATGCGACTGGTCGATAGTTGTTTGGCAGGGTTTTCTTGCCTTTCTTTGGTATCTTTGCATCACAAGCGACCAAATTTTTATAGCCCAATTTTGATATTGTAGAAAAACACACATTTAATATGGCGCTACTTTGAAGAAAATGTATCTGAAATAAAGCATTGTCAAAACTAAGAAGTTTTATGTAGGTTGCGTCGAGTCTTATTTTGCAAAAGTGGTGCAATTTACAAAATAATAATATGGGTAAAAATCAAAATTATCTTATGCAGCTGAAATTTTGCATGTGGGCTAGAAACTGCATTTAAAAAGCTTTTTTTAATAACTTTTTTCGATCATTTCAGAAATAACCCCACTTTTCAAATATTTTTTTGGAAAAAATTAAAATTTGACAGATAATGCGAATCACGTGACTATTATTTTTGGCTTAATTTTCATCTCAAATAAAACAGAACTTGATGCTAAAGTCAAATTTCGAGTAAAACTGTTAATAAAAAAAAATCCCATATGATGCGGACTTTATTGGTCACACTGTAGATCACGAAAAACATGTTTCTCATTTCCGCCTGTCTGTCTGCCTGTCTTTCCGTACGTTGTGTCGGCGTCGGTAGGTGGGTTGATCGGTCAGGAAAAATGGATATTGTAGTAGTTATTAATGAGGTCCCAATTTCAGAAATATAATATGGTATTGTTTTAATGGTTCATTAATTATTATTCTTTGGACAACCATGTAATAAGTGCATACAACAATAGCAATATTTTTATGAATTGAATATTGAGGTACATATTCTTGTTTTTTGACGATGAAATATGGTTATTCGTAAAACGAACAGGTTTTATACTGTTAGATCAAATTGTTTTAAGCCTTAAGTACTGACGTACCAGATCTAGGACATAGTTACTGACATATCGTCTGTGAGACTACGCCATAAATTATGGATATTTTTTTAGCAAAATCTATAATAGATTTTGAGAATTTGTTATATGATATTTATATTTATTATAGATGTTAAGATTGTAAAAATCTTTTGAACAAAATAAAATAAAAAAGCATTGCTTCGGAAATAACGTTTTTATTAGGCCAAATGCTAAAAAAATAAAAAAATATATATAATTAAATTGAGCAAAACTGCAACAAAACTAATAAATATATCGAAGTAAATCATCTTTTAAATTGCTCTAAAGAGTCTAACAAAACAAATAAACTAAAAAAATTACAATAAAATACCTACTAAAGAAGCAAAATACAAGTACACGCAAAGATTAGTATTTACGATATATGTGTTGTAAAGATTCATATTACAACACGAGATGTTAAAGTTGTCAAACGAGGCGTCAGCCGAGTTTAATAAAACATCGAGTGTAGTAATATGAATTTACAACAAGAATATTGTACAAAATTTTATCTACTTTCATCTATGAATAAAAATATTTGGCAAAAGGCATTTTTAAAAATAAAAATGCACCTGCTATTAAGTTTACTAATCAAGTTTTTATGTTACCTTTCGCATGGTTACTGTCGAAACTTTGTCAAACAAATTCAAAAATATTAAAAGCGTTTTTCAAAATGAGCGATTCTGATGGAAGTTTACCCTCTGATAGAGAAGCAGTGGCAAACGAAGCGATCTCAAGTTTAGTTCCGACAAAATCCAAGGCGCGGTATGAGTTGGAGTACCAGAAGTTTGAAGATTGGTGCAAAGCTAACAAAATAAAGGAGGTGTCTGAGAAAATTCTTTTGGGTTATTTTTCCGGAAAGCAACGCTCCCAGAAACCATCTACACTATGGACTTACTACTCAATGTTGAGAACTATGATTTCAGTCAAGAAAAATCAAGATATAAGCAGATTTTTCCAACTAATCGCATTTTTGAAAAGAAACTCAGAGGGTTACAAGGCCAAAAAGTCCAAAGTTTTCACAAAGGAAGACGGATGTAAGTTTCTTAGTACTCCAGATGATGAAACATATTTACTTATAAAGGTTGTTATGATAATCGGCATTTTTGGGGCTTGTCGGCGCGAAGAACTAGCTAAGTTAATGTTGGATCATATTGAACACAATGATTTGTATATAAAAATTGTGATTTCATTCTCAAAAACCAAAATTATGCGAGAATTTGTTATAACAGAAGGAAATGTGACAGGTGTCAAACTGTTTAAGTATTTTTCGAAAGTATGCTAAACTTCGTCCTCTTAATGCAACTCACAGGCGGTTTTTTGTATTCTATGGAAAAGGAAAATGCACCTCCCAGCATGTCGGAATTAATACTTTTGGAAGTATACCAAAAAAGATTGCAACAAAACTTGGATTGAATAATCCCGAAGGATACAGTGGACATTGTTTTAGGAGGTCCTCAGCCACCATTCTAGTTGATGGTGGTGCAGATATGCAGATGTTAAAGCATCATGGGGGCTGGAAATCCTCTTCTACGGCAGAAGGCTACGTTGAGATTTCTTTAGAAAATAAGAAACAAATAGAAAAGAAGATCATGGGGTCAGACACGGATTTAATGATTGGAAATTCGAACGTAAAGGGCTCCATCACATCCACTTCTGGTTTACAAATTTCTAACTGTGTGTATTATTAATGTTTATAATAAACCTTAAGTGTTATAATTTCATAATAATTAATTTTAATTAATAATTGGTAATTAATTTTATAATTGTTAATAATAAATCATTCTTCTAAAAAGTGTGGTTTTATTTAACAGCAAAATGTTAATAAAACTGTTTTTTTTCATACAGCACTAGTGCTGTAATAGATGCCCTTACAAAACGATTTACAGAACTGTAAAATTCATATTACTAAATGAAAGTAGATAAAGTTACTGACGCGTAGTCTACTAGACGACGCTGGTTTTTTAAATTCAGATAATATCGGTTACACTCTCTCGAGAGTACACTGATAGAGAAAAATTATACTTAAAAAATAACGAAAATATTCTGATTTTAAAATTCCCCGTAGTCTGCCGGAAGACACGTCGGTATTTAAGGGTTAATAAAATGTCTACTAGCTGGCACCCGCAGCTTCGCTCGCGTAATTCAATTGTTGTAAATTCGCTATCAAAGCAAAGTAGCGGGTACCATACAGAGGTGTTACTTTTTTCTCAGTATACAGACTGTCCGCGGATAGGATTTACAATAGCACAAATGGACGAAAAATTTCTTTTTTCGGGAAAAAGTCATTCTTAATAAAAAGCTTTGCTTGTAAAAAAATGCAATTCACGAAGAGATAATTTTGATTTTTTATACCTACAGGGTTCTCAAAAACGTCAAAATCATGATTTTTCTCCAAGAGTAAACTACTTTTATTTTTCATTTTTGACCAAAATGCCAATTAGAAAACCTATTTAGAATAACGTTTGTAATTTAAATCCGAAATTTAAAATAAATCTTCGATTTTTTTAGTTTTTTCAATTTTCAGAGGTAAAAGAATTTTTTTTTTGGATAGCAGCATTAGCGGTCGAAATACATACATTATCAATGACAATCAAATCAAAAAGTTTCAAAAACTGATTTTTGGTGTTACCAGAAATATGTATTTTTAATTTCACAATGACTGGCGAAAGTGAAATTTTTTTTAAGATACGAAAATAAGTTATAAGAAAATATTGCTTCTCATCATATTTTGACTCTATTCCCAAATTTTTGTTCAAAATCATCATCACTCATTACTTGATGTATATACCCTCGGGCTTCTTACAAACCCTGGGGCCAAAGGCCCTCGGCTTTGTGAGATTGTGATAAAATGACCCCGGAAATAACACAAAAATTCTTAACCACAAATAATAATTTCATAATTTGCTATTCAAACACTTCCCCTTCATATTCAACACATTTTTTCAGCTGTAAACCAATATGGTTAAAACTTCTTCGAATTTCTTCAATGGAAATTGTTTGAACAGCTTCAATAATTCGCTGTTTTAGAAGCTGTACGTCGTTCTCAATTGGACGGGAATACACTAATTGTTTGAGGCGCCGCCAAAGATAGGCATCTGAAATAGTTAAATCGGGAATTCTTGGGGGCCACAGAACCGGACCATTCGGACCAATCCATCTGTGACCAAATGTATTATTAAGCCATTCCCTCACTTCAATTGCGAAAAGCGAAGGGCATCCATCTTGTTGAAAGTACTTTCGTTCCTAAATTTGAGAGGCAATTCTTCTAGGTTGTCAGAAAGAAATGTTTCCAAAATTTCAAGTTAACTCCTACGGTTACACGTAGAGAGAAATCGCACACCAGACATTTACTTTTTTGTAATATTGTCTTCTAGCAGGAATTCTAAAACGGGGATTATTTTCGCTCCAGTATCTAATATGCGCAAAAGAAACTTTCCCGTTTGTTGAAAATGTCATCATCATCGGAGAACATGCATGATAAATTTATGAAAATTCCTGTTTTCACTTACAATTTTGTTTCCGACCCAAAGACAAAAATCCAAATGTTCGGCTTCGTCTCCTTCTTCCAACGTTTGATTAAAAGTTGATGGCTTAATTTTCACCCCTCTAGGGACAGATTTTCAAAAAAATAAGAAATATAAAATATGTCTTATCAAAGTATTTATGCTGAGTTTCAGGAAATTCAGACCAAAAACAAGTTTTTGAATAGAAACCTCTGTACCCCAAAACAACAAAACACATTTTACTTGCTGGTTAGTTTTATGACAAAACGTCGACATTGCGTTATTTTCAGGTTAGTTTTGTTTGTCAAATCATGACAATACGTCAAAATATAAAAAAAATCAACTGCCATTTTGGTTTGCTTCTCGTCTATACAGTTTGTATCTTTGCTAGCCTAGTAGTAGAAGGCTGTGACCTACGTCGTCCACGGGGTAAACGTCAAAATTTCACTTGTTTTTTTTTTAATGAACAGGCCTGTATTACATGCTGTTCTACTCACACCTCTTTAAACCCCAGAAGGCCTTGAGATTTTTAAATAAATAATGAAAATCTAGGATAGGAAGTGCAATAGATAATATTCACAACCACAAATTGAAAATAAATTTTTATTAAAATTTAATTGATTAAGGTGTGGTAAGTCTAGGGATATGGGTATGGGTATAGCCATATTAAAACGAGTAAAAATTTAACTAAATATTCTCGTACACATAGGTGGGTTGCTGACATGCTATGTTATTCATGTTATACAGATAATGTTTCAACATTAGTTACTATAATATGTGCCGCATCATAAAAGTTTGTTGTAGCAGCATGTAAAACAGCAGGTGGATATTTGAAGGTTTTACATTTTATTAGAAAATATTTATCATGAACACTACCATAGGAAAAGTCGACAACGATTAAAATATATGATTTATTTCAATTTTAAAATATTGAAAGACTTAGACTCTGTTTCTCATGTAGCAGATTTTACGATGACCCTTTCGTTTTTAAAATATACTATAAATTCTATTAGTACCGTGCGAGCAAAAAGTATTTGCATCAAAGAGGGCTTGGATTAAAAAACGTAGGGATTGGTTTAGATCACAATGATATGGGGACGATATATCTAACCAAATCTAGGTTAAAATTTTGTCAAATTCATATTATGACATGATATGCCAAACTAATGAGTAATAAAATAAGTAGACAAATACAAATTTATTTTTGTTGTTTACAAAATTAACAAAGAATATACAGAAAGAAAAATAAAAATAATTACATAAATGCTGAAATTGGCCACCGTCATGCTCCAAGCATAAATTCACACGTCTCTTCATATTTTCGAAAGTGTTGACCAGCATCTCTGGAGAAATGTTACCACATTCTTGGATAATCCTTTCTTGTATTTCTTGTATTTTTTGTATTTTTTGTATTTCTTGTTTGCAACAAGTTTTTCTGTTCTTACAGATGGTCTTCCTGCCTTTTTTTGTGTTGTATAGAACCTGTTTCCCTAAACATAGCCACGGTTCTTTTCAGGCAATGATAAAAATCCCCAGCAATAAAAGCAACGTAAGGAAAATGTTCGTGAAAATCGTCCATGCACAAACCCGAATTGTATTGCCACTCACCATTTACTCTAACCCCGTTTCGAAAATACGCTTCAACCATGAATGTTTTGTGCTGTTCCGTAAAGCCCATTGTGTGAATTGTTCAAGAAATTGGAAAAATTAGCGATGAATCAAATTACTTGTAACGACTGTCAAAGATGACCGAATAACTGATCAGGTAGTTACTGACACCTAACAGGTATTAAGCTCTACGGCTAAGCATTACGTCCTTAGATGCAAGGCCCTCTTTGATGCAAATAATTTTTGCTCGCACGGTAGCTTGCGTAGCTATACAGTGTGGTCAGCTAAATGGAATAAATTCAGGGGCGTCATTTCACATTTCTCTTGGGGGGGGGGGGGGGGGGCATACCTAATTTCAAAAAAAAAACTTTATGGACGAAAAAAAAACACGTTGCCATTGATGCCAAATTAACAAAAAACAAAACAAATTTTTTGGTAAAACACATTAAAAAAAAAACAAAGAAGCTCGGACCTAAACACTAAATTATTGATATAATAATTTTTTTTTAATCTTTTTTTTTTTTACCTTGTCTTTTCAGAACTGTCAGCTTCAGTTCACATTCAAAACTTTTTAAACTTTAATTTCTAATGAAGGAATGTCGAGAGCCAATATTTTAAACTATTACCTATTACTATGAAAAATTTTTTATAACATTACTGCTTTTTAAATTTTCTATATAATTTTCTCTCCTCACACTTACAGTGCTGTTTCACTAATATGTGACCTCACACAAAATTATTTTTTTATTAGTCCCTTTAATTGGTCAATTGAATCGACCCTTCATTTTACTTAATTCTTTCTGTTCCTTCTTCACAACAATCTGCTTTTTTCTCTCTTTATTACAAATACTTGGCCTATCATTATGTTTGAAGTTTCTCCAAATACCTAACTCGACCTTTCCATCATCTTGTAGCTCCGTTTGGACTGTTTGCACCTATTGTATTTCTTATTTTTCTTATTCTATTCTCCTGATGATGAATGTATATATATATATTCGAAACATGTAGATAATTTACCCTTCAATAAAACTTTATTTTTATACACCAGTGGAGGAAGACTTAAAGTGTCTTATTTCTCTCCTTTCACTAAATTAATGGTTTAGTGGGTAACGGCGATGCCTTATTGCAGCAAATTCGTCAACTAGTTTGTAGAAGTACCTACACTCAGTTGCACAAAAATAGCTTACAGATATTGAATCCCACGATATATTTAAATGGTGACACACATGTATTTTGCTTTCCCATGTACACACATTTTTTCTGCAACAAAGTGTTCAAACTAGATGCGATGCGGTAAACCGTAGTAGGTATATTTAAGTTAAAAGGTGTTTTTATTTGTAAAAGCCAACTTTTGATTTTTGTGTATGAATACTCAGGGGGGCAATGACGCCCCTGAATAAATTTGATAATAAATACATGGGGCGTATCCGAAAAAACGCTCGGACACGTCGATTGGTATTTCTAGTTGCTAATTTTTTTCAATAAAAACTTTTTGTAACAGTGAACCAACTTTCTTCTTTAAAATGTATATTATTCAATTTTTGGATTATTCAAAAAATTTTAGACATATTTCATGTACAATATCCTATGCCTATCTTCAACTGTTTCGGTAACATTAAGTGTTTTCAGATTCATTGCAACAACAACACACTCAAAAACTAATAAGTGATACTGTTTATTTCTTGATAATATAAAAAACAAAAAAAAAACATTGCTCGCCGCGAACGTCTTGGCAACATCCTAATCTTAAATAGTAATTTCTTCTAATGTCACTGAACATCTCAGGCGTGACCGATCTAATCGCAAGCGTTATTCGTCTTCTTAAGTCAGTTAAGTCGAGGGGTTTAGTTTTGTATACAATATTTTTGATACAACCCCATCTAATGGCTTCAGATTAGGGGATCGTGCTGGCCATTCCATCGATCATCGATCCACGCCTCCCTATCCAGCGATTTGGAAATACTCGGTTGAGGTACTGTCGGACATTGATTTGGAAATGGGGCGGTGCTCCATCTTGCTGAAACCATATCATATTCGCGCTTTCCTACTGCAAGACAACGAAAATTGCTAGACCGTTGTGTAGTAATAATATAACGGTAATTTAGCCAATAGAAAATAGGAGTTAATGCTAGCATAGAATGGTTTATAGCCATTATTGCTCTGAATACTCACAATAATTATCAAGTTCTATCGGGGGTGTAATCTGGTTTTATATACTGACTGAAAGTTGTAATGAAACTGGACATTATTTATAATAATATTGACTTGCTATGGCTAATAAAGCATATACTTACCACTAAAATCAGTACCGTAGTTCTCAAAAATTTAAATACCTTCTAGTGCGATAATGTTCTTGTCGTTCAACATTGCATAATATTATGATTATCTATTATGCAACATGGTTTACTGAAATTGTAAAATGTGTCCATAGATTATAAAGTCCAATACTAATGATAGGTTGTGTGAAATAAGAATCTTCTATTGCCATATCTGACATGCAAAGTTTCAAAAAAACTTATATACAAAGTAAAAATAAATTAATTGAAAAATGTATTGGTATGATCAATAGAATGCAAACGCAGACAGGGCAGCTAAAAGACTCCGAATAACGATGTTACCTATGCAACATACATTAAAACTAATATTACGACGCGCGGCGGGTTCTAACGGATACAATTCGTTTTTAGTTACGTTATTCTGCTTTCTTAATTGTAGAAAAAACGCTTTGCTGGGAACTAAATGCATCGCATCACCATTTAATATTGTTTTATTACTGTAAGTAAAACACTTTTTTACTTAAATTCCACTTTTTATTGACAATACGACATGTTACACTGCACTGCAGCTTCGTCAGGTAATGTACATTTAATTTTAAAGATACGCTATATATAGCAGCGGCGGATTTAGGGGAGGGGCGACGGGGGTTTCGCCCCCCCCCCTGAGCCTTCTTAACCACACCTAAAGTCAAATACGTCATTCGCGAATTCCTGTGAAATAAATATAAGAAAAACCTTAATTTCAACTGCACATAATTAATAATAGAAATAATAAAATATTTTATAAAACAAGCCAGCCAATGATATAAATAAATTTATTGTCATGTTTTAAAAATAAAAGAAAAGATCAACACTGTTATTTTATGATAAATGCATATGGCTTAACTGGTAGCAGCGGCGGATTTAGGGGGGGGGGGGGCTGTAAGGACTGTAGCCCAGGGCGGCAAATATTAGGGGGCGGCATTTACAACATTAAAATTAAAACAAACCAAACACGCAGACCTTCGCAGAAACTTCATTATAAGCAGCTTTTCAATGATATTTTAGATACTACAAAAGGCCAGATTGAACTAAGATTTTCAGATTTGCATGAATTAGGTTCAATTTTTTGACTTAATGAATAAAAATCTTTTTTTAAGTTTTTCAGAAAATTTCCCAAATAATCTTTCAGATAGTTTATGTCTAAGGTACAACTTTATAAAAAAAGAGTTTTTAGTTTAACTTATTTTTAACAGTTTTTTATAGTGAATTTTTGGGAAATTTTGGGCGTGGTCAAGAAAATTTTTCTCCCGACACTATCCTGCTCGTCTCTTTGTAGGTAGGTAGATATTACAGTTTTTAGTTTAACTTATTTTTAACCTTTCTTTTCAGAGTGAATTGTTGATTTTGGGCGTGGTCGCGACAATTTTTGGCCTGCGGCGCATTTTCGCGCTTATGGCGCTTTATTTCTAAAACTTAGTCGCCCCCCCTCAGCAAAATCCTGGATCCGCTACTGATATATAGATGCCTTTATAATAACAAAGGAAATTTTATTGTAAAGGGTGGTATAAACGATGGGTTTCCCTAATATTTTGAATAATTTATTCAAGGTTGACAAACAATTTAGTCCTAAGAACAGATCAAAAGTTTGGGGTTTTCCTATCTTAATTTTATTTACAAAATTTATGAAATTGGGAGTTATGTAATTGTCTGGTAGTAGTATATATAGGAAACATCAGCACAAAAATTAGTAAATTCATGAAAAATCTTAATATAAAAACAACTTTCAAAACTCAAAATACCATAGGAAAACTTATAAAAAATAGTAAAACTGAAACCCATAAAAAAGAAAAAGTGATAAATTAATTTGCGGTGATTGTCCAAAAACCTATATAGGCCATACAGGTAGAAGTTTTTCAAAAAGAATCAAAGAACATTTTAATAGTTTTGTAAATCGCAAAAATGATTCCAATTACGCGAATCATCTTATTGAATCCAACCACTCTTTTAAACAAGAATTTAAAATACTTCATATAGAAAATAAAGGATTAAAATTAAACCATCTCGAATCACTGGAAATAAACAAGCTTAAAAATGCAAATGTGTTGTTAAATAATCAATTAGACCTAAACAATTCACCTTTATTGAACTTATTTTAATATTCTTGTCAAGCAATATAACTCCCAATTTCATAAATTTTGTAAATAAAATTAAGATAGGAAAACCCCAAACTTTTGATCTGTTCTTAGGACTAAATTGTTTGTCAACCTTGAATAAATTATTCAAAATATTAGGGAAACCCATCGTTTATACCACCCTTTACAATAAAATTTCCTTTGTTATTATATTATAAAGGCATCTATATATAGCGTATCTTTAAAATTAAATGTACATTACCTGACGAAGCTGCAGTGCAGTGAAACATGTCGTATTGTCAATAAAAAGTGGAATTTAAGTAAAAAAGTGTTTTACTTACAGTAATAAAACAATATTATTATGGATTTCCACCAAGTAACGACCAATAATATTAAAGACACCATTTATTTCTTAACAAAATTGCTGTATTAAAAATAGTTCATTACTCAACAAGACTGTGCTGTTAATGGAACTGATTACTACCAATAAAAACACTATTCTAGCAAATCCGGAATTGATATAACACTAAAGCGGGTTTGATACACTAACAGTTTATTTAATATTGGTTAATAGCAAATAAGCTATCAATACAAACTATGTGTTAGCAAACCTGTTGTATTAGATCATTTTCCTCAGTGAGGCCTTTGGGATCCAATTATTAACTGCACAGTTTTAAGTTAAAAAAAATTAATTTCATAAATTCTTAAAAGCAAAATAGGAGAGGTATTTCGTCAAAATTACCCATCAAATTCTCCTAAACTTGAAACAGATAAACATTTGGCTTATTTTTAGATAAAACGAACGGGTAATGGAATATTAATCAAAAAATAAGGCTCTACAAGGTTTTAACAAACAATGTAAAGGTTTACTCATCGAGGTAATAAAGGAAAAAACAATAAAATAGACGATAATAAATAATTATAACATATTTAATAACAAAATGCATATACAACTCCTACGACTTATAAAATTTTAAACGAACATAAGGATAACAGACAAGTTTCTTTCTTATCATTTTTATAAAATAGTAATAATTATAATAGTAATATTTATTAGTTATATGATAACAAAATACAGTAGTCTTACAAAAGCATTTTAGGCGATAGAATCTTCAAACAAAAATAGTAACACATAAAATCATAAAAGATGTCATACAATAATAATTTACAAACAAAATAGTAAAATATCTATACTAAATCTTAAAGTAGTTTTTAATCAGATTTTCCTTAAGAAAATATCACAAACTCTAAATATTTTTATCTAACTTATTCAGTATTGCACCAACAACTTTACCAATAAAAGTTGTAATTTTATTTAAAAAGAATAGAGAGGATATATTTTTTGATATTGCTTAATTAAAATTATTAGTATCTCCAACCTGATCTCACTAAAAATATAATCAATAGTAATAATCAGCAAGAAGGCCCGGCAAAGAAAACGAAAAGGATAAAATATTGCTCAAAAAATTAAAATGCTAGCTCTCAATCAAAAATCCTAGAATCCTCTAGAAATATTATTGATATAGGTATTTATTAATAGAGCATCTCATGGAGGAAGGATTTAGAATAAGATAGCTTTCTTTTTATAAAAGCATATATTTAAATTAATATTTTCTACTATTTGCCGTTCAACTGTTTTCAAGGTATATGGGTCTAAATAAGTACTTTATTTTATTATTAGGAGCTCCTAGTTCATTATAACCCATACAATCTGGAAACAGTAAACAGAAAATAGAAAGCCATTATTCGTTAATAGAACACAACTATTTTGAAAGTAATTTTCCCGTTCCCAATTACAACATATGCATATTAAATGAATTATTTAACCAAGACATCTTGAGCATACAACTTGACATTATGTAGATAATAATTTCTCATTTTATGCGTCCTCAAACTAGGATACCTGAATTTTGAAAACGTTTACCTATATATGATTAAATCTTTGAAAAAGTTCACGTTAGAAAGTTTTAACTCTTATCTATATTGACAACAGACAGTTTGTAAAGAATTTTATAGAAACTACTGGTTTTTAAACTCGATAACATTTTGGAAAGTGATGTTAATAAAAATAAATACGAACAGTGTATACAAAATTAAACAAAGGAATAAAAATTCTGGAGAAAACATTTTTTTGAAATAAGGATAATTACCCTGGTTGGTAGTTTATAAATTTGATGAGTAGTTGTTTAAAAAAATATAAACTCTCGGTCAAATTAATAAAACACAAAAATAAAAAGGTGCGGTACCACAGTTTTGCTATTAGTACAATATTTATATTATTTAATTTTCAAGACCAACAATTCTTTGTTCAATTTGGTATTTTGCATTTTCTATTCCTTATTGTTCAAGATTATTTGAATTCTTTTGGGTCTAATGGGGTTTCCTACCTATCAATACCTATATCACTTACAAATTCTCAAGGCATGAAAATTCAGTATTTTGGAAATATTTCTGTTCCAAAATTAAAACTGTAAATTTAGCCAGCATCAATTTTTGCTGTTACTAGCTGTCCATATTTAGAGATAAGAAGAATTTTTTCTAGCTCCCTATAAAAGATACAGGTTTGTAGGAGTTTCCATTATTTCCATTATTTTTTTCAGGGGCTTGCAAAAAATATAGTGCTAAAGATGGCCAGCTACTAGACCCAGAATTGGTAGTGGGCCAAATATTTAGTTTTAATTTTAGAACCGAAATATTTTCAAAAAATTGGATGTTTATCTCAGAGCATGTAAATAATAAAATAACCTTATATTTATGTATATATGTTAACTACATTGGCATCGGTTCAATTTCTTGGTCCATCAGATTTAGTTCTTAGAATTGTAAATTTTTAGAAATGGTAATTTTTTTACGTTATTATTAAATATAACTGAAAATGTTAATCAGGTTGGGAAAAAGTTTCTAAAATTGAAAAAAGTTTTACACCTCCGCGGGGATTTGAACCCAGAACCTCTCGATAACCAGTCAATAAGCGCTCTACGAATTGCGCCACGGAGACACCGAGATTCTCCCACAAATTTTGATAATATAACTTTATTCAATTTTCAATTTCAATGATAAAGTTGATGATATAGTTTGAAATACAAAGTGGTTTCAAACCGGCGTGGGAGTGATTAAGGGAAAGGAATGCGCTCACGAACACTGATCATTAAGATCCGTTTTATTATTTATCCAACTGCATGGTTGACATAATATAGCGACTTCGGCAGCAATCAGATATTAGCCCTTCTTCAGTTATATTTGAAACAGAAATAAAAAATTATCGACGGGAATTATAGAACCCGGTGCGACATCTTGCGTCCCAGTACGGTACCTTAGAAAAGGTCAGTCGTAAAGGGATTATTCTGTAAAAACAGAAAATTTTGCAAGTGCGCTCACAAAACCGGTACAAGTGCCGGACCACAGATATTAATTCGAAAAAGGTTTTGTCTGTTTCCTTCCGCCAAACTCATCCCCAGACGCGTTTCGCCGTTTACGGCTCATCAGTGAGGCTCGAGCCCTGTTTCCTTCTGCCAAACTGAGTCTCACTGATGAGCCGTAAACGGCGAAACGCGTCTGGGGATGAGTTTGGCGGAAGGAAACAGACAAAACCTTTTTCGAATTAATATCTGTGGTCCGGCACTTGTACCGGTTTTGTGAGCGCACTTGCAAAATTTTCTGTTTTTACAGAATAATCCCTTTACGACTGACCTTTTCTAAGGTACCGTACTGGGACGCAAGATGTCGCACCGGGTTCTATAATTCCCGTCGATAATCGATCCTGACAAGTGATTTGTCTTCGAGCCCTGTTTCCTTCTGCCAAACTGAGCCTCACTGATAAGCCGTAAACGGCGAAACGCGTCTGGGGATGAGTTTGGCGGAAGGAAACAGACAAAAACTTTTTCGAAGAAATAAAAAAGTTACCATTCCTAAGAATTATTTCGGATAAATATCAATGTTCTGAGGTCAAATATCGGATTCCTGCAAAAGTCTCTATATGTCGACGATACACTTGGATGAATGATAAAACGGATCTTAATGATTAGTGGTCATGAGTGAGTTCCTTTTCCGCGGTTTAAAATCACAGGGTATTGCAAATTTTACAAAAATTATATTGCCGAACTTTTTTAATTTTAAAAATTTTGTACGCCCATTAACATTTTTCTGTATTGTAAATATTAAAAAAAAACTAGCTAGATGTTACATTTTCGTCTTATCTCACAAATAGAACAAATTCCCTGTCTGTTGTAGTGACGGATTCGCCATTTGATTTTCTGATCAATATTTCATTTATTTTTCGCTTTCTCCAGAAAGCGGTCAAGTACAAGTACCCATCGATTACCTAGTTTTAGGCTTCAAAAAATTTATTTATAATGAAGTAAACGCAAAAAAAACGAAATTTGCTCAAATTTGCCCATATTTCCTTTACTGCTTTTATTAATATATACAGTGTGACCAGTAAAGTCCGCATCATATGGGATTTTTTTTATTAATAACTTTTTTCGAAATTTGACTTTGGCATCAAGTTCTGCTTCGATCGAGATGAAAATTAAGCAAAAAATAGTAGTCACGTGATTCGCATTATCTTGTCAAATTTTAATTTTTTCTAAAAAATAATTCAAAAGTGAGGTGGGTTATTTTTGAAAGTATCGAAAAAAGTCATTAGAAAAAGTTTTTTTAAATGCAGTTTCTAGCCCACATGCAAAAATTTAGCTGCTTAAGATAATTTTGATTTTTTATCCATATTTTGTAAATTGCACCACTTTTGCAAAATAGGACTCGACGCAACGCAACCTTCATAAAACTTCTTAGTTTTGACAAACTTTATTTCAGATACCTACATTTTCTTTAAAGTTGCCCCATATTAAATGTGCGTTTTTCTACAAAATCAAAATTTGGCTATTAAAATTTGGTCGCATGTGATGCAAAGTTTATTTGTTTTTGACCCTGTATAAGGTTACTTCACAAAATAAGTATTTTTGAAAACGTAGTTTGTCTCTGAAAGTAATACACCTTAATATTAAGACAAAAAAGAACACAGTGTCATCAGTAAAATGTTCATGATTTGGAAAATAAATTTTAGTGGTGGGTAAAAAATTAAAAATTACCTTATGCAGCTGAAATTTTGCATGTGGGATAGAAAATGGCATTTAAAAAAACTTTTTCCAATAACTTTTTTCGATATTTTCAGAAATAACCCCACTTTTGAATTATTTTTTGGAAAAAACTAAAATTTGACAGATAATGCGAATCAGGTGACTACTATTTTTTGCTTAATTTTCATCTCGATCGAAGTAGAATTTGATGCCAAAGTCAAATTTCGAATAAAGCTATTAATAAAAAAAAAATCTCATATGATGCGGACTTTAACGGTCACACTGTATAATTCCAAACTTTTTTACCTTAACTGTAGATGGTTGCACTTCAAAGATGGGTATTTGGCAGTTTTTTGGATAACAAAACATTGATTAAAAAACGAAATAATGAATGCGCGGCAAATGTTTGCTTTTGATACTAGAAAAATAAATAGGAAAAACTAACAAAATCTCGTTTTTTGTTCTTGATAATTTATAAATAAAAGTTTTTAAATCTAAGACTGGTTGCAATCGGGCTTTAAAAAAACCGGTGTTTGGTCGTTTTTGGATAAAACAAAAAGTAACGAAACCTTAATCAAAAAATGAAACAGTGAACGAGTCACAAGCACTAAATCTGAACCATAAATTATTATTCTATGGCAAAAAAATGTGTATGATTGACAAATATGAAAAACCAAGTAAGTTTTTGAAAGGAACCTTCCTAATTGCCACGTACATATGCCTATAATTTACGATCAAAATATCTGGTTAATATAAATGGAGTCTATAACACTGGGAAAGTATACTAATTGTGTTAGCATTTAAGCAAATTTAACATATTGCAGAATTTAATAATTTTTTCAGTCTATCCAAGCAGGGGCGGATGGGCCCGCCGGGACACCGGAAGATCTCCCGGTGCACCGGTCCCTCAGGCGCCAATAGGCGCCGCCGCTGTTTGCGAACTTTTTTCTTTTCTTTATAACAATTTGAATTAATTTTGAAGAAGTAGCCCATACTCAAAGTGGAGTTAAATGGTATAGAAAAAAGAAAAGCACAAAGTCTTTCTCCACATTTTTTATTAGAATAACTAGGCGAACCTAGAATAATTCATAATACTTCAAATCGACATGTTTCGAGTGTAGAAACACTCATCATCAGGAAAACAAAGTGAAAGGTACAATGCTGATGTTGTCAGCAATAGAGAAAATACAAGTGGGATTTAGCCGTAATGGAGGTTATTAATGGTGTACAAGAGGTGTAAAATTGAATAGTCAAATGACCGACAATTAAGAGTTCAGCATACTGAAAAGTCAAGGGTTAGTGCAAAGGTACTGTTCTGAGCAGAAAAAGAATGAGAACAAAAAAAAAATTAGGGATTTTAAAAAAGACTTATCTGTGAAAATCATTATTAAGTAGTGAAAAATCTTGAGTTTTATTCAGCTTTATCAGAGACATGTGAAAGTATTGAAGTAAGATGTAAAGAATAAGAAAAAAAAAAGTTGTTTTTCATAAAAGTCGAAGCATCATTTAGCTTAAAGTAAAATAATGTTGGGGTAACTGGGTTCAATACTTTCACATGTCTCTGACAAAGCTGAAAAAAACTCAAGATTTTTCATTACTTAATAATGATTTTCACAGATAAGTTTTTAAAACTCCCTAATTTTTCTTTTGCTCTCCTCATTTTTCTGACCGTACCTTTGCATTAACCCTTGACTTTTCAGTATGCTAAAGTCTTGATTGTCGGTCTTTTGACTATTCAATTTTACACCTCTTGTACACCATTAAAAGCTCCATTACGGCTAAATCCCACTATTATTTTCTCTATTGCTAACAACATCAGCATTGTACCTTTCACTTTGTTTTCCTGATGATGAGTGTTTCTACACTCGAAACATGTCGATTTGAATTATTATGAATTATTCTAGGTTCGCCTAGTTATTCTACTAAAAATTGTGGAGAAAGACTTTGTTGCTTTTCTTTTTATTAATTTGAATTAATTTTGAAAATAATCGAAAAAGCAAAAAACCAGAATTTATTTAATTTTTATATTAATAATTAATATTTTTTCACCTAAATGTGTTTTAAATGTAAAAAATTAAGTTTGTTTTTTTTTATTTATGTTATAATAAAAAATATGTCGTAAGTTGATGAAAAAATACATATTAATGTCTTTTCATTTTATTGTTGGATCGACACGACGCGGCGCCGTTTCAATTGACTTCCCGCGCCGGTCCGAGGTGTCCCATCCGCCCCTGTATCCAAGTAACAATTAGTAAACCAATTGTATCGCTACCGGTACCCTCTGCTATCAAAAAATAATTTATATATTAAAAGTATATTGCTTATATAATTAACAGCCATTTCCTGTAAAAATTATTGTCTTTGTAATAAAATAAATAATTATGACCCGTTAAACGAGTAATTTAATAACTATTGTACAGGGTGTCCAGTTTTCGACACTTTTTACGGGTTTCTCAGTTATTAGTACAGATAGAATGATGCGGTTTTCGCAAACCTGTGTCACTTTTTTGTGAAACAAACGATGCCCTTAACGGATTTATCATGGCCATCTTGGTTTTTGAGATACAGGGCGAAATTGAAAACAGTGCATTTTCAGACACCCCTTGTATTTTAGTTATCTTACACCTTATCGAAAATATAAGAAGGGGTGTTATACAGTTTCTTACGTAGAATCCAGTGGCGTAGTTATTATTTTTCCAGGTGTCCCCGTTTTTGAGAAATATACCAAAGTTATGTTTTTTTAAATGGAACACCCTGTATATTTTTTCATATTTGCATTCTGCTTACTGAGAGCTTTCCAAAATATATATAATAGTTGGCACTTTGTTTTAACAGGAAGGTTAAAATTCATATTTTTTAAATAACAAGCTTTAAGTTGACAGTAGGCCTTGTATTTTACTTTAATAAAAATAAATTGACGATACACTACACCATCAATATTACTTTATAATTTAATTTCAAACTTTTTTTTTACCTACTTACAACAGTAAAAAGTCATTTTCTCTTATTGTTGTGTAGGTATATTATCGGAATAAACAAAAACATCTAGTGGGCCTTGACTTATCCAGACTATAAAACAAAATTTTTATAATGGCGTTTAGCTTTTGTCAGAATTGTATTTAGGTATTTAAGGTTAAAAAGTTGCTGGTTTGTATTAAGCATACCAGCATATCGTATTTTTCATACGTTTGGGCCATCGTTGAAATTGAACAATATCATAAATAAATTATGAGTAACTCTTCAACCTTAAATACCTACCTAAATACAATTCTGACAAAAGCTAAACGCCATTATGAAAATTTTGTTTTATAACCTGGATAAGTCAAGGCCTACTAGATGTATTTGTCTATTCCGATAATATACCTACGTAACAATAAGAGAAAATGACTTTTTACTATTGTAAGTATTAAAAAACTTAAAAGTTTGAAATTAAACTATAAAGTAATATTGATGGTGTAGTGTATCGTCAATTTATTTTTATTAAAGTAAAATACACGGCCTACTGTCAACTTAAAGCTTGCTATTTTAAAAATATGAATTTTAACCTTTCTGTTAAAACAAAGTGCCAACTATTATATATTTTTCAAAAGCTCTCAGTAAGCAGAATGCAAATATGAAAAAATATACAGGGCGTTCCATTTAAAAAAACATAACTTTGGTATATTTCTCAAAAATGGGGACACTTGGAAAAATACCAACTACGCCACTGGATTCTACGTAAAAAACTGTATAACACCCCGTTCTTATATTTTCGATAAGGTATAAGATACCTAAAATACAAGGAGTGTCTGAAAATGCACCGTTTTCAATTTCGCCCTGTATCTCAAAAACCAAGATGGCCATGATAACTCCGTTAAGGGCATCGTTTGTTTCACAAAAAGGTGACACAGGTTTGCGAAAACCGCATCATTCTATCTGTACTAATAACTGAGATTCCCGTCAAAAGTGTCGAAAACTGGACACACTGTACATATTATATTTTAGTTTTATTAATTCTTTGTATCCTTAAAATCCGTACAAAAGATAGAGCATACGTATTTGTTTTGTTATATTTTTCTTATGCCTAATGCAAAGCTTAATAATAAATATAAACAATAATTAAATTACGGAACGTTAGGAAAATTATTGATAAAGCTTTTGCACCAATAATAAAGTTGTAACATTTAAAAAAAACCTGATCGGTAAAAACCTTCTACTAACTTAAAACAGTTAAGCAGTTGTACAATATAATAAATATATAGCTAGAGCTTAAACATATCATCAGTTTTATAAAAAAAGACTTCTAAAATATATTTACACGTAAGCGTTATCACTTAATATTATTCACAACTAAAATATCAGTCTTTTTAAAATAGGTACTTTTTACAGAAATACAAAATCTTTTGCTAATGTGGCAAGAAATTTTGCTTGTAGTATACAATGACACAACTTTTTTCTACTTTTGGCACTCACAAAATAACTATCATCACTACAAATCATCTCATAATTTCATAAACTCTTTATCACAGATCTAGTGACGGACCTATAAGTTTATTTCCATTCTTAATTTCATCATTTTCTTCTTCACTAATAAAACAGAAGGAAAACTAAAACATTTTCCATTCTGGGAGTATTTCTTAACACCGCTCTTTTGGATTTCCTCAGTCATTTTCAATTCAACAATGGCATTGTTTTTGGCAACTTTGAATTCACAGCGGGCAGTTCGAGACAACTAAAAAAAAAAGAAAATTCATTTATTAATAATCAGACAAGACCATTTGTTAAATGAGAATTTTGCAGTGCGCAGGCCTATTCTTGTATGACTTCGTTTAGGGGAGACTGTCCTAAAACGGCATATCTGGCTAAAACGGCATACAAGCAATTTTGAATCTACCGCTTAAATTACAAACCGGCAACAAGGTCCAAACATTGTTTACGAATACCCACAAAATTGTCAACGCTGCCGATTAGTCACAGCCCGGTGAGACAAAGATTGGCGGAATGGAAACATGTGACGTCAGAGTGTGACGTCACATGCCAGACAATTGTCAATAGAACCGCCCTACGTTTACCTTGTCGTCTATCCTTGTCCTCATCATTTATGAGTTAATATAACTCCTACGTCGTTATTTGTTTAAACTGAATGTGTTTACTAAGAAACGCGACCTTTCTTCGTTCGAGCTATACTTGTCTCTCTTTATATATAGCGAAGGTAACTTGATGCAGACAGAGACAGATCTATACTACAAATTACCCGAGCCATTAAATTATTTTTAAACGTTCAGTGTCTTCTTGGACTCGGCCACAAATAATGGAATCGCCCAGCCCAACCTCGCCTTTATAAAATAAAATGATAATGGCCGACAACGCTTATGAAAGAGTTTGTTTAACTTATTAACTTGATCTTTTCTATTATTATTGTTCATGAACACGAGCCTGTTTACATTTCATTCTGCTAAAGGTAAGTTTGCTAACTTTGATTAATTATTTCTATGATTATACAAATCAAAACCATAACATAAACTGAATATTAACCAAAATGTGCCAACACTTGTTTGATAATTTTCTCCTAAATTTTGGTAAATCTATAAATACGCATATTTTAATTACTAAACCCTACGATACTAATTTAAATCTTGCTGATTCTTGCTTACTATGTATGTATATTATACGATCTATTTTTTTGATCTTTTTTAAACCTTTTGTAGATTCTCTGCCTACTAAACTCAAGTGAAAAAAATTATTTTATTTTAACCCACTCGGAAGTGTTTTTTCCATGATCTGATCATTGGTTTTTTTACATTGTGGTATTTTTGTTTTAGATCAGCTGTTCGTTATGTGAAAGAATGAATTTTGGAGACAAGATTTTGTCTTCACCTTAAGGTTAGCTATAAAAAGTTTTTACCCAGGCCTTTCCGCTTTTCCAGGCTGACAATGGAAATATGTATTCTTATTCAAAATACCTACACATTGCTTAGAAAGCTTCAAGGAAAGACATACTCAAATGGTAATTATTGTGATTTTCATTTAATATTTTAATAAAATTATGTCATGTGCATTTTTGAGTTTTATTTTTTATTTTCTTCGAGGCTAGACCAACAACAATATAGAGTATTTTATTTTAAAGTGATATTTAGTCGAAAAGGTTATTCAGAATGCTGCTATTTGATTTTTACTACATATAAAATCAACTAACGGGATTTTGAATAGTTTTTTTGGCTTAAATATTACTTTAAAATATTTCGCCAGAAAAAAATAACAAAACTATGGGCGTTTAAACGTCCCGCCTCTAGCCTCGAGGTTCCAACCAGACCCGATGGTGGCGCTCTTTTTGACAGTTTTGACATTTCCTTAATAAAATTTTTGCTTCGACCAATTAACATGCTTGTTTGTCTTCTTCCTGGTGTAAGTATTCGTTGATTAGTCAGTTATGTGATAAATTTAATTTGTATGGTCCGACACCGCCAAAAGTTCTTGTTAATCAGCAGGTAAATTGCAAATATTTTTTATATAGTGTTTTTTTTTTTAATTTAATTTGATAGGTAAACTCTAAAATACCAACACATGTGACACTTTTTTGATGTGTAGAATAATTCAAAACATTAACTGAAAGGCAAAGAGATTAGGGTTATTTAAACGTCTATTGTGGTGTAAAATGGCATACACACGCCTTGGCTAAAACGGCATTAGGCCAACAATATCCATTTTAGATAGACATTGCTCGTAGTTTTTTTTTTATTATTTTAATCACAAAGTATTTTAGGAGTGCGTATAAAAAGCAACATAAATTACAAATTTTTGCAATAAAGTTACTTCTTCTATGACGCCACGTGTTAAATGCGTCAATTATTTTATATAACTATGCCATTTTGCCCTTATCAAATTTAAAATTACTTACTTCTTGTTAAGGGCGCTTCATTAAGTTGGTTTCTGATAAATTATTTAGTTAAACATGTTCTCTTTACCATGTCAGTACAGTTTCTTTTTTTATATAAAATTAGTTGAATTTATATATATTTTATTATTGGTATTCCATTTTTCCCCACAGTAATAAGGGTAAAATAGTTTATGAAAACTTTTACTTTCTTGGCTGCTATTAAAAAATAAATGTTTAATTTGTAATTTTGCTGCCTCTGTCGCAAAATAATATCATCCCTAATTCTAAAACTCGTTTTACTGTAGGTTAGAAGTTATCTAAAAACTATATACAGGGTGTTACAAATTCGACATACCAGCATTGGAATCTCGGAAACCATAGGAGTTAGAGAAACGGTTAAATGGGGGCAAAGTTGTGCAATTCGGTCCTGATTATAATGCCGCTTTAAAAGTTTTCAATTTCCGAATACTTCCGATTTTATTCGAAAAAAACCGAAATTTTGCAAAATCGTTTTTATTTTTTCCGGAGCTCATTTGACTAGCTATTTAAAAATAAATGACACTTTGTCATTGACACTTTTTCTCCTCTACAAAATGACGTTACTAAACTAAAGATCCGCCGTTTCGTCTCCGAGCGGCCATCACCAACTTGACTTTTTTAAATACGGACCTGGATTTTTTTCAATCCATTTTTAAACCCTTCTACCCTCAAAATGTAATAGCAATATTATTTTCTCATAATGATGAATAAAATTGTCCTTGCTTATTTTTTAAATTCATATTTTTTACACTTCTTGTCAGTCCGGTCCTGGCAACGAATCACAATATTAATTAAATACTTTATTTCATTTAAAACATTCATACATAAGTCATATAATTTATTTTATAAGAATTTTCTTATAATTCTAAATTTACTAATAATTATAAATCCTAATTTTCTAAATGTTCAAATGGTCAAAATTCTTTTTGGGTATTACATGTATTACTTAAATACCTAACATGAACTTTAGACAAACTTTTTCATGAATTTTATTTGTAAAGGTTTTAAATAAAATAAAGTTTTTATTTAATACTGTGATTCGTTGCCAGGACCGGACTGACAAGAAGTGTAAAAAATATGAATTTAAAAAATAAGCAAGGACAATTCATCATTATAAAAAAGTAATATCGCCATTACATTTTGAGGGTAGAAGGGTTTAAAAATTGGTTAAAACAATTCAGGTCCGTATTTAAAAAAGTATAGTTGGTGATGGCCGCTCGGAGAAGAAACGGCGGATCTTTAGTTTAGTAACGTCATTTTGTAGAGGAGGAAAAGTGGCAACGACAGAGTGTCATTTATTTTTAAATAGCTAGTCAAATGAGCTCAGGAAAAAATGAAAACGATTTTGCAAAATTTCGGTTTTCTTCGAATAAAATCGGAAGTATTCGGAATTTGAAAACTTTTAAAGGGGCATTATAATCAGCACCGAATTGCACAACTTTGCACCCATTTAACCGTTTCTCTAACTCCTATGGTTTCCGAAATTCCAATGCTGGTATGTCGAATTTGTAACACCCTGTATAACGTCTACAAAAAGTAGTATGCCGTTTTAGGCCAGTCTCCCCTACATGCGCAAGGCAATAAATTTGCCACTTTCGTGATTATTGTTTTCTGATTTTTATGTTATATTCTTGTTAGTAGATATAGTATAGCTCGGTAAGAATTAATTTATTAACTTTATGAAATAATTATTTACTTAATAATATCGGAATGGAATTTTTCTTCACAGATTCGATATTAGAATAGTAGAAATGTATGGAACTATTTATAGATATCTAATTTACATAAAACATGCAGCATAAAATATAAAATTCAATATACCTACAACCAGTTTTAAATTTGATATTCATAATAGTATACAAAGGGTTATTTGTTAGAATGCATGGAGTAGGCGCAATATATTAATTTTAATTTAATCGAGGGGCGTTACAAAATTTCCGTTAACATTATTATGGAAAGTATATTAACACCTCAATGATATGCACTTTTTTTATGTATAGCGGTGCATAACTTTGATTTTTATCAAATACGGTCAATACACTCATTAGTAGATACCGGATAAAAAAGCGCAAAAAAATTGAAAAAAATTGATTAAAAAAGCATAAAAATACTAAACAAAAAGGGCTTAAAAAGCACAAAATTTGCCAAAATAGCATTATATAGGCAATTTAAGCAAAAAATAAATTTATCAGCTAATGAAAAAAAAATTAAAATAAGTTGTGTCAATAATACTGTTATTTATTATTTACTAGTGTGTACCCGGCATGCGTTGCAACCCGCTGGTATAAATACAAACCCGAACAAACCCGATATATTAGTAACCGGCAGGCCACTTTCTGAAATTGCACCCGTGCGAAGCCGGGGCGGGTCGCTAGTTATACATAAAAACCTTCCCCTTGAATCACTTTATCTATTAAAAAAAACCGCTTCAAAATCCGTTGCGTAGTTTTAAAGATTTAAGCACATATGAATAGGGACAAACGGGCGACAGCGACTTTGTTCTTCTGTCTGTTAGAATATTCTTGTATACAGAAAAACTACGTTCTACATCTTCACTGCTTATTGGTGCATATTTAAATTTCGGTATAATTATTATCTAACACGTTAAGCCCCATGTGTACCACAGTGGTGCACAGCATGTTTTACCTCGGACCACGTGCACCAATTTGTCCAAAATATATTATCGTGTTCAGGCGACTGTGGCCGCGCCAGGGACACAATTTCTGTGTTGTTATATGGTGATTTAGAGAGCTCTGGTCCATATAAAACAAAAAAATGTCTTAGTTTGGCGAAACCGTCATTCATTTTTTGTTAGTTAGAATATTCACCGTCCTGTCAAATATAGCCGCCTAGTGGCATCATAAAATTAGTTCTTTAGTTTTGTTAATCATTGAAAGTGCAGTTTATATTATTTAGTTTATATATAGAACATCATAAATGTTTTACTCGTTGCAATATATTGCTTTATACATTGTGGTGTGTGTGAGACAATCTGGTGCACATGGTCTAAACTAAAAACAAGAAAAAAAAATTATACAGACCGTGTGCATCTGACGTGGCCACACTGTTTTTTCGCTAAAAAATATGTCAGAGCCTCAAGTCATTATGTAAGTAGCGAAACTAAGATACTTTTAATACTAAAATTTTTTTAAAAATGGTCTGGTCTGAGGTGAAAGTCATGCTCACTCTGGGGCTTAACGTGTTAAATATTTTTTCCAATATTTGAAACCCTTTATTCTTTGAGATAATCTGAACCAATTTTTCTGTTATTGTTTGGCCAATATATCCTGAAATACTATTTGCTGCAGCTTCAAAATTTTTATTAACATTCACGGATTCCACTAACGGAAGCTGCTTTTTTTTTCTAAAATTTAATATTTTGACTTACAAATTTAAAATAACTTTTAATAAAAGCCAAATTGTGTAAAAGTTTTTCTACAACTTCCTGGCATTCTTAAATTGATTTGCTTTCTAAACCATCAAATTCAAATATCAAGGTTCTAAATTCTCTAAAACTATCGTAAGTATACGTAAAAAAGTTTAAATAAGCACGAAGGGAAGAAAAAAGCATAAAACCTCAAAAAAGCAAAAAGGAATTAAAACAGCGATCGCAATATACCAAGTTTTGCCTGATTTGTGTAGAAATTAAATAGTTTTATAGTTGCTTATAAAATTCAGCAATATTGCTTAAAATCCGGTCTCTACTCATTAGATATATTTTGTGTTTAGGTTTAAATCAGTGGCGGCTTTATGGGGGAGGGCGCGTCTAATATTTTTCGCAATGTTTAAGTATTTACACATTTTTTCTTGAAATATTATAGATTGTGCAGTCAGATACAAAAAAAAAATCTATAGTTTTTTAATGAACTGTCTTAAATACTTAAAAAAAATTGGAGCTTTTTTCTATCACTATTTTTTCGATGGAAAGTCGTTACCACAATCTGGACACCTCAACTTCCCTCCCCCTTCCTCACTCTTAACAGAGCTTATGTGTTGAATAAGTTTTCATGAAAAACTATTTCTAATTGCTCTTTTTAGTATCTTTTTGGTGTCCTCTGTTTTCTTCTAAAAAGTAGGGCCCCTTGAAACTTGTCTTAAAAATTATCTATAAAGGTTCAACTTTCTCATAATGCAGCCAACGGGTTTTTTTACATGGGATATTTAATTTTACTTTTAATTGTGGGGATAACTTGAAATCACCGAAAAAGTAATAATAACTACTATTTATGTTTCAAAAATTTATTTAGTTTCCTGACACGTGTTTCGGCCTTTGCGGGTCATTTTCAAAGGAGAACAAGAAGGTACTAAATTCTGAGTGATATTACAAAGGTATTTATATCTATAATTTTTTTACGTTAATCCTTCGTAAATCTCTTATAGCTGTGCCTAACATTCAGGTATATACACAGAAACATATTTGGATTTTCTTTCAATTTTTAAATGGGTTAAGTCGTATTTCAATACTGTGTGTCATGTCCCAAAAAACCAAAAAACCTATGATCGATGCTTTAGAGTTGGATAATTATTAACTACCCGATGACGACTCATAGAGGAAAAAATTTATTTTTGTTGACTCCGATAACCATCGGACATCATTCGAATTATGGTAATTGTGGAGCGTTATTCCCCATGCCGAAAAGCTAAACCTGCCCTTAAAACTTAATACCTAATTTTAAGACATTTACTTACCCCCCCCGACCAAATCCCAAATCCGCCATTGGGTCAAACACCATCTTTATTAATTTTGCTGCGCATGATATTTTGGTTAAAATATCTACTTACTAAATAGTATTGTTACCATAAATAAGTTACTTACTATTTAATTAATCCATAAGTTGCAATTCTCGTCGGTCATGCTTCTGGACTTTACCAATATGGTGCAGTGTTTTCTAAATGAGACCAGCTGGCAAACTGTGACCAAGTGTTTAATTTTGCTCGAGATGCATCCGTACATTTCTGTAGGCTACTTTTGTTGATAAACGAACTGTTATTATTTTTTTTGTTGATTAATATAGAATTATCCGAAAGCGACCTATGAATAGGTGCTAACGATTTTTTTATGATGACGTAGTTTTTGCCATCGTTACTATCCCAGTGTTCTTTTTCATCACAATTAAAGCAAACACAAAACTCTAGTCGTCTTGATTTGGGTGGAAGATTAATTTTAAACGAAAAGGTGTCAAAGACAACGTAAGTTGATCCGGTGGCAATATTGTTTGGCACATAGTTGCAAAAGGCATCTTCGTGGGTTTTCCAAGAGTCGCTGGTGAATCGAACAAACACTTCTTTGGTAAAATTTAAATTTTTTACCTTAACGGTCCCAACGACTTGATCTTCACCTTCTTTTACAATTACATTTTCCAAAGACACGTTGCTATTATCCAATTTCTTTCTAAACAGCACATAGTCTGAGGCTGGCTGGGCGAACGTTACCTCCCAAGGTTCCGTCTGAACTTCAGGTTCGGCAGTGACTCCATGAGTAACCTCAGCGAGAAATCTCATACTCCATAACGGAGGTACGTTGGAAGGTTCCGTCATAACCCGGACATGAGTCAACGACATTCCTTTGTCATCAGCAAATACCACTTTCTTCTTTAGCTTAGTGGGGCTCGCAGGATCTTCATCTCCAGAACTGCAGGAAGATTCATCGTTTGGTCGAATAACCAAGCAAGGTCGTTTTGGCGAAGTTGTCTGTGCATAAGTTGTTCTGTAGTTGTTGAAATTGGTATAGGTTTGTTGCATCTGCCGACAACTGGTTGCTCGCTGCAACTGAGGACTTAGACGCAACGAAGCAAAGTCGCTCAGGAAGCTGGTTGGTGGGCTGTGACTGAAAACTGGAGGGCTGTGAGGTAGAAACATCTCGAAATCGACCATTGAGCACATTGGTTATAATCTGCAACAAATAAAATTCGATGTTTACTACAATGGAGATATAATTAATATTATGTTATGGGATTTCGGCGTTAAAGGACTATACCTTGATGATGTTTCCTTAAGGAGCTACAAGTAACGAAGCACCTGATACCTAATGAATCGTTTCTGTAAATCCATATACATCAACCAATATAGGATATTTTATTAGTAACAACAATTTATATAGGTACAATTATATGGATCTATTCTAAGTAATGATATTATTTGGGATTACAATAAGAGACAGAATAGACGTCATCGTCATTCAGTAATCCTACATATTTAATTTATGTTTAGATAACGATTTCCGATGCACTAAAATAACTTCTAAAAATATCCAGGTACTAATATTAGAAAAATTTCGACTGGCTAAAATGGCCTGGACTCGGCTCACGAAAATATCATCATACTATTTCTTGTTGCTGATTACAGGAGATTGTATATTATTGACTTTTAAAATAATTGTGGTTTAAAATTTAACTTGGGTATTCCAACTTTCTTCTTCCTAATTTCGAAAGACAATTGTTTGCTTGCTTGCTAAAGCTGAGTATCAAATTAATGATCCAATAGATTTTAGTGGGAAGAATTTAAAATATTCTTTTTTGTATTATGAACAGAAAAAAATAGTTTTATTTACTTTCTTATTCTGTACACAGTGTCAGATCTATATGAGGGGAGGGGGGGCGCAGGGCTACAGGTTTATGGATTTTCGCTGTATATCTCATCCTTTTTGCTTTAACATTAATCTCATGTCATCTCTTTAGGTTTATCAGGTATGGACATACCAATACAAAAGAAATATCCAATGTTACTTTCAATATGGCCAGATGACTATTATATAGTAATAAAAGTCTCGTTTGTTATTTATTTCATATATTTAAATATTATAACTCAAATATTATTTACTATACAGGGTGAGTCACGTAGCACGTTCGTTAAAATTTTTTTGATATTTCCAAATCTCATCGATAGGAAATTTGGTAGTCGGCCATAATCGACGTGTAAATAAAATATTTCCAAAATGGTGGCACTTTTGAAATTACCAGAAATTGACGCCATCTTGGTTTTTTAATTGACAGACCCCATTTCGATTTCATTATTACATTCTGCATTGAATTGTGAGTTCAAAACTCCCCACTTGTCATTACTTATTAGTCCATAATTTTTAACATAAAATATTTCACATTTAAAAAAAAAAACATGGTTGCAGAGTCCACTAGGAAATGTATTACTCCTGTTTCAATGAAAATAAAAAGGCACTTTTTTTATTCGCTTCCTAGAGATTAGACCACTTTTATTAACATAATATGGCTAACTTGCTAGAGTGTTTGTAAGTTGGCATTCTTTCAAAAAAATATAACTTGTTTTCTTCGTTTTTAGGGTTCATCAGAAAGTCAGACTTGTTTAATCTAATTTAAATATCAGGCTGGTCATCATAATGGCGCTGTTAAATGAACGCTAAGCGCGAGAATAAAACACAATGTGAAACAAGCCACGTCTGTAACAAATAAAGATAGATGTTTTGCAAATTTAGAAAAGCATCAAATAGAATGGTATTTCCGAGAATTTGTTGTTTATTTTATGAACTAAAATGGCATTAGCCTTGTTAAACTTGTTTTCATAGATCAGCGATTAAATTAAGTATAAAATTATTATTCACAACCAAAAATTTATCGCGAAGAGAATCATAAAAAGAGCCATTTATAATTTCCCTGATCCATTTTTTCCCAGTCTTTTGACAACAGAATCAGATAAGATACCAAAGCCTAACCTTTTTAAGGGTTTTAAAAGAAGAAAAAAATGTTATTTTAGTTTATTACAGAACAATGAGTGGCGGAAAACCCAAAAAGATTTCCCTGTAAATCTTACTTAGGTACTAATCTATTGCTATAGTAATACAAACTACGTAGTTATCGGTAGATAAAGTACGAGGTTGTCGGTAATACCTGTCTTTTTGGGAATCAATTATCTGATTTATCGGTAATCTAATCTAATAGCAGATAAGCTGAATTATTTTGGCATTTGGATATTTTCGAAAAAAAGTTTTAAGTGAACGACAAAGGTGTGCAGACAAGATGCGTCCAACCGACTCTAGACGTGGATTGATTTTATTGGATAATTAATTCAACTGCTCATCGGACTGATAATTAAAAAACATCATCCCCAAAGTTCGATCTACAACATTTTTAGCAAGAGTTTTTTTATTAGCCCAAGAATTCTAGAGTTACGAATTATCACAATTATGGGTCATTATTCATTAAAGCGCTCCATATACAAGCATGGCGGGTGATCCCAAGTAGCAAATATAGACACAAATTGGACACAAATTCTTTGCTGAGAAACGTTTCGAAACATTTTCGATTAAAATTATTTAGATTGTGTGGAGACACATGTGTTTCGAATCTTTTGCGACACATTTTCGAATTTAGTTACTAGAAACGATTAAGAACTGTTAGTTTCGAAATACTTTCCAAACTACAGTGTCGATACATTTAGGAAACGCACAAAAGAAAATTTTTCGAAACATTTCTATATAATATTATGAAATTGTGTTTAGACACATGTGCTCCCAAATTGTAGCGACACATTTTCGAATTAAGTGATTCAAAACAAATTGGTATTTTTCTGCTTTGAAATATTTACCAAACAGTGATATTCATTTAATTACGAAACTTGCGCAGAAAATAATTTTCGAAACTGCCAGAAACCTTTACACTACCGCACCCGGACAATTATTATAACCTCGATTATAACGATTATAACCTATAAATTGTACATTTTTGTTTTGTTACCGTCCTACTCTTTTCCTTTGTCTCGACAATTGAGTACATGTTTTAGATTATTACTTAGGAATAAGTTATAAGTACGTTTTATTAAACGTTTAACAAAGTCCAAACCAATTTTGCAGGTTATATGTCACAGAAAGTGTAAAGTGGTAGTGTATACCGTGACGGTATATACAGAAGTTTTATGCTTCTAAGCTTAACCTTCCTCTTGACGGGACTGTGCATTTTTTACTTTAGCGACGTTTGTTTCGCATGGTTTCGGTACAATATCGAAACATTCTTCATGTTTCGACACATTTTCTATGAGTTATAGCTACATGATTATCGAAACATTATAGAAACCAAATACTAGAAATTGTGTGTCGACTCCATTTTAGACCAGAATAATTCTCGCTTTCTGGCGGCCATTTTGACAAATTCATTTTTATATTATTAAAATGGACTTTAATTAACTTCCTGCGTCATTTGAAATGTAAACAAGTGGTTACATTAGTTCCATTTTGCTAGCTTAATAAATTGAAAGAAGAATTAAGTAAAATTTAAAAAATATTTAAGATTTTATTTTTTGAAAAAGTATTTATTTTGTGTGTAAATGTCAATATACCGGGAGCGTCTTAAGAATATAAAGCTAAATTACTAAATTGCACGATAAAATTTATTTCGTCAACGATTTTTGGATCTCCTCTGTAATAAACCATACGAAAAAAATGTATCACTTATAGAAAATACTCTGGTGACAAATTCATTATGGCGAAATTATGCTGTCATCATATTGTTTACTTTCTTTTATTTTACAACCTGCAGAGAGATAGATATTATATATCTAATTATTTGTTTCAATAATGTTTCCATTTTGACAATTTACAATTCCAACACTCAGCGCCCTCTTTGTAAAATTAACTCTCAATCGACACATTTATGGAAACATGTTCCAAACATTTCTGAAAAATTTTCGAAACATTTTCGATAAAAGTTTCGAGTTTGCGGCGAAACAGCGAAAGTCACAGCCCGTACCAACCACTTGGAAACACGTGCTAATGCGCCATTTAAAATGTATACGTTTCGAAAATATTTCCATACATGTTGCCAACAATTTCCAATTTGTGTCGGAAACAGAAACAATAGTTTAGACACATTTACCGTAATGTGTCTAAAAATGCTACTTGGGATGTTTTTAAAATAAAATAAAAACATGTTTTGCGCCAGTGACTACCGAACTATATTTTTTCAGGTTATCATTAATTTTTTTTTGTTTGTTTTTGTCTCTAATTAAATTTAGATAAAATGATGCGTTTTGCAGATAATTTGAAAAGAATGGGCCCTAAACTGATACCAACGTAGCTTACGGTAATCATATAATTTTCAAATCGAAAATCAAGTCGGCCGTTGTGGCATTACCATGGATACAAGACATAATTAAGTGAAACTTTGCAATAGGTGACAATACAGAAAGCAAAGGAACAGCCAAAAATGGTTCCGATTTTGAGCGAGAATCATTTAATAGGAAGAATCATTCAAGCTGGAGAGCAGTTCAGGTTGAAACCACATATTTCTCAAAGGTTAAGATTATTTTTAAAAAAGAGACCTCGCAAACCAACCAAACCTCAAAAAACATGGAGGTGATATCGAGCAATTTCTTTAGACTATTTTTTTTTTATTTTGTTTTTGTTACTAACGTATTCATAATTTTATGAAAATAGTTTGTTTTCAATATTTATTATCTTGTTATGCTGTTTCAAATTTACTTAATAAGTAATAGTAGATTATTGTCTTAGAACTAGTAAGTTCTTAGTAAGGCAATGAGCATAATGAATAAAAACTGAGCAATTACTTGAAGCAATTACTTTTAAGTAAAAGCAATTGCTTGACTAGCAAATGCTATAAGTAAAAGCAATCGCTAGATCTAGATATGAACAAAATTTTGAAGCAATTGCTATTTTTCTTACACCTCTGTTGCAAAGCTTATTCAACACAAGTTCAGACGTGGCTTATTCAGATTATAGACTTCATGTTCAGTTTGGTGCCTAATTTGTAAAAGAGTTGACGTAAATTCGTAAATACAACAACGTTGGTCTATTTATTTAGTACAATAGTAATCTGTTACGTTTTTGTGGAAAATAGGAAACTTATATTTGTGATATGGCATATTTCAGTGAAAATGAGGAAAGTAATAGAAGTGATGAAGAAATTAAAGACAAGCAATTGATATTCGTTCACAAATTGAAGGCACATAAATAAATCTATCTGACCACAACCGTTTAGCTTCCACAACAGCTTCAGAACTTGTAGGAAATTTAATAAAAATATTGGCCTTCTCCAAAACTACATCCATTACAGAAGTGTATGTCTTACAGACAGTAGTTTGCTGAACACCGAGTTCTTTACCAACATAATTTTTAAAGCCCGGATCCGACAATTTCCGCAGAAAGACTTTAATCTTATTTAAAGGCGACAGTGCACCCCCTCGCCTTTTACCAGTATCAGTCAAAAAATAATTTGCCAACCACTCAACATTTTCGCAGTCAAATCGATATTACTTTCTGAAATCATCATATCTGCAATTTTTACGTACACTGTACATTTTTCTTTTACGGACGTTCATATATTCAGCCATAATTGAAGACACCAATTAAGAGCAACCCACGTGTATGCCGCGGAGAACTAAAGTTGACTGCTACCAAGCAAATGATGCAGTGGTCGACCTACCTTAAAAAGTTAAAAGCAATTGCTACACTACAAAAAGCAATTCCTTAGTTTATTCATCACATTTTAAAGTGAAACGATAGCGATTGCTTCTATTTTTTAAGAAAACGCATTGACTAGAAACAATTCCTGCACTTTTAAGCAATTGCTGGACACAAAAGCAATTGCTTTACTTTTTGTTCATTGGCTTTAAATTTTATAAGAAAAAGCGATCGCTATATTTTTATTCATTAGGCTCAATAAAATAATTTCAGGCTGACTTGATTTACGATTTGAAAATTATTAGATTACCGTAAGCTGCGTTGGCATGCATCAGTTAAGGACCCATACTTTTCAAGTTACCTGCAAAACGCATCATTTTATCGAAATTTAGGAGAAAAAAAATGCTTACCTGAAAAAATTTAGCTCGGAAGTAATTGGCGCATGTACTAAAAAATAGGGGAGGTTAGCGTGTACTGGACCCCCATATTTTGAATATTTGATCATTGTTTGTTGTTTTAAGGAATGATATAAAATCGGTCCTACATTTGGCAATAAAGTGCAAACAAAAATGTTGTTTAAAAGGTGTCGGACTTGTAATCTAAACTATGGGTACGCGCTTGTTACCAACCACGTGAAGTATTTTATTGTTGTAAATTATGACTTACTAAAAATCTTTTAGGTCTCATCGTATATTCACCACCACTTAATAACCACTATTTAAAACGTTTCTTTAAGAAAACATTCACAAAGCAAGTAATTAACCACTGAACCGCCAGGATATTTATTAATGCATCTCACGCCATTCAGCGACACATTCAGACTAACCTTTCGTCCTTATTTTCTTTGCTTTGTCCCATGTCGTTATCTCCAATTAAACTAAAGTAAAGTGGAATTAATATTGTTATTTATATAAAGAAATGTAAATTTCGAGAAGACGCCAGAATAAAACAAATAGATAAGGTCTTTACTGCAAACAGTTGTCATAAATTGGTTTCATGTAAGAGTCGTTTACTAAAGGAATAAACCGTTCGGTATTTATAGCTAGGTATTTATTTACACAGGTAAGCAAAGGAAAAATAAATTTAGCATTCAAAACTAAAAATAATCTACATTATAGACTCAATTAAACAACAAACGTTTTTAATAACAATTTGGTTAAGAGGACTCCATTTCATATTTTATCTTTAAAACGAGATTTCTTGTCACCGGTTTATTAATCGATTAAGAGTCCGCCAGCGCGTACATACAGTGTCACCAGTAAAGTCCGCATCATATGGGATTTTTTTTTTATTAATAGCTTTATTCGAAATTTGACTTTGTCATCAAGTTCTGCTTCGATCGAGATGAAAATTAAGCAAAAAAAATAGTAGTCACGTGATTCGCATTATGTGTCAAATTTTAATTTTTTCCAAAAAATAATTCAAAAGTGGGGTTATTTCTGAAAATATCGAAAAAAGTTTTTTTAAATGCAGTTTCTAACCCACATGCAAAATTTCAGCTGCATAAGATAATTTTGATTTTTACCTATATTTTGTAAATTGCACCACTTTTGCAAAAGAAGACTTAACGCAACCTACATAAAACTTCTCAGTTTTGACAAGCCTTTATTTCAGATACATTTTCTTTAAAGTAGCGCCATATTAAATGTGTGTTTTTCTACAAAATCAAAATTGGGCTATTAAAATTTGGTCGCATGTGATGCAAAGTTTATTTCTTTTTGACCCTGTATAAGGTAACTTCACAAAATAAGTATTTTTGAAAAAGTAGTTTGTGTCTGAAAGTAAAACACCTTAGTATTAAGACGAAAAAAGAACACAGTGCCTTCAGTAAACTGCTTTTTAAGTTGAAAATAAATTTTAGTTTAACAACGTAAAATTTATCTATTTTCTACGATTTAATTTAAAACCTCTATATTACAATTTACTATTAAGCTATGTCATAATAACGTTAACGGGTATTACTTTCAGACACAAACAACGTTTTCAAAAATACTTATTTTATGAAGTTACCTTATACAGGGTCAAAAACAATAAACTTTGCATCACATGCGACCAAATTTTAATAGCCCAACTTTGATTTTGTAGAAAAACACACATTTAATATGGCGCTCCTTTAAAGAAAATGTATCTGAAATAAAACCTTGTCAAAACTGAGAAGTTTTATGTTGGTCGCGTTGAATCTTATTTTGCCAAAGTGGTGCAATTTACAAAATATGGGTAAAAAATCAAAATTATCTTATGCAGCTAAAATTTTGCATGTAGGCTAGAAACTGCATTTAAAAAAACTTTTTTAAATAACTTTTTTCGATATTTTCAGAAATATTTTTTGGAAAAAATGAAAATTTGACAGATAATGCGAATCATGTGACTACTATTTTTTTGCTTAATTTTCATCTCGATTGAAGCAGAACTTGATGCCAAAGTCAAATTTTGAATAAAGCTATTAATAAAAAAAATTCCATATGATGCGGACTTTACTGGTGACACTGTATTACCTACAATTTACTCAAAACCCTCTAAACCTATTAAATTTATTTATTTATGTTATGTTTATTTAGTAAATTTAAATTAATCTAAGAACTCGCCGCATCACCTGTCATTAATGACACCCTGTTGAAGTCTGGTATATTTTACGTTAAGCGGTTGGCTACAGAAACAGAACCGGACTAAGTTCTTTTATCTTCGCCTTCGCCATCTGTTAAATTTTGTAAGGGAGTCTTAATACTTTGTAAAGATATAGCATAAATACTAATTTAATTATTTATAAAATAAAATATTGACTGACCCGTACCTACTAAAATAAGTATGTGACAACGTATATATGTCGTAGTCTTATAGTGAAATCCGTCCTTTCAGGAAGAATCTAGTCATATCATGAAGCGTCGGCATATTATGTAAAAACATGAAGCTACACATTGGTTTAGTTATGTCAGTTTGTAAACTGAAATAAATATTGGTTTAGTTATGTCAGTTTATAAACTGACATAACTAAACCAATATTTTTTAAGTCAGTTTATAAATTGACATAACTAAACCAATATTTATTTTTACAAAAATGCTTCTAGAAATCGTAATCCGTGTTTTATGTTCTTATGCTCTACTATCGAGTACATCATTATTTAATTTTAATAATATTTATATAAACGTTCGATTAGAATAAAACGTTCTTTAAAATAAGCCATAGTTACTGACAATTTTATTTTACACTAGCTTTATGCAACGTAACCTAATATTATTGTTACAGTACCTACTAGTTTCTCTGATCAAAATAATATATAATTAGTGAAACTATTTAAATTATCAACAAATTCTGTGCGGGCTAGGAAAACGACTGCTCAATATTTAAATAATTGTACCAAAGTGACATTATCCATCAACTACTGATGTGGAAATTCTATAATTATGAATTTAAAAATATTTCATCAAGGTTTGTTCCTATCATAAAACTAGTGCGGCCTTTTTAATAAGTTACCTATCATTAAAGTAAAGCCTTGTCTCAAGGTTAAGAAAACAGATAAATACAGATTTATCATTGGTGACAGAAATTATATACTAATTTTCTTGTACAAAAATGGAAAGAGATTATTCTAGATCGTTCGTTAAACATGTTTTTTTAGCTGAAAGTTTTAAATAGACAAATATCAGTAGATATGTAGCAGAATAATAAATAAAATAAAATTACACAGAATATAGCCCATATAAAACAATAATATTGAATTGTAAAATTAAATGAATGGTCCTATAGGAAAACATTTCTAATATGGTTTTTGTCAAACATACGCATTAATGATTTTATTTTAAAGCCCATAAGTCAAGTGAAAAGGTTTTATAGACTTTTATTGGCTGAGACAGAGAGCCAAAGATAATTTCCAGTGGCTACCAACCATCTACACCAGAGGTTCCCAAACTTTTTTTCTCATAGACCACTTTAAAAACTTTGCTGGTTCCGGTGAACCCCCTGCAGCTACGTTTCTACCATATTCCCAAAACTCGACAAAAAATGTGAAGATTATATCTAACTATGGAAATTTGCGATGCGGCGAGTTCCAACCACGAATTTAGTTTTAAAAAAAAAGTGAGAATTGATTGGTTAATTAATTAATTGATTGTGCTGTGAGTGGATGTCAAAAAAGTAAAGTTGGCCAATCAAAAAAGTGAATACATCCAACATTACTTTTTTGGCATCTACTCACAGCACAAGAAACCAATCAATTCTCACTTATTTTATCATATTACATTCTAAGGTTTACTTTACATTGTAATATGATAACAGTCGTAATATAATTAAAAATAAACATTAATAACGTAACGTAACGTAACTTCTATAAAAACAAAAAAATTTAGTTCTTCTCTATCGAAACCAGATACATTTTCGTGGACCCTCGATTACGAATTGTGAACCCCCATTTTTTTTGTCACGCCAACGTAGACCCCCGTCGAGTCTCCCGTGGACCCCTGGGGGTCCACCTGGACCACTTTGGGAATCACTGATCTACACGAATAAAAAAAAGGTTGGTTCAGAACCAACGAAAATTGAATTCAAAATATTTTTTACGTCAAGATTAAAACAATGTTTTCATTATTCTCTAGAAAAGTCTTTTTATTTTTAAAAGTAGCCGTTTGCCTGAAGTATCATTTTCGTTGTTATAAATATTATGGCTCAAATGATTTTTAAGAGAATTTTATTCAAATGCTGCTGTTTGGTTTACGGAATCGATCTAGGTTGACCCTAACGCTTGTCATATTCAATACTCTTGTCAGGGTAAAATTTTTCCATGTTTGTATGTATAAAAAAATTTTAAAATTTTAAAATGCAAAAAAAAAACGTTTCGTGGGCCTTATAAATTCACAAGCAAAGAAAATAGTGCTAAATTTAAAAATGATTTATATAAAGAAGAGCAAAGACAATCAACCAAAACCGATGACTTAATAAATCCGAAGCCTATCCAAAAAAAAAACTTTTAGAAGCACTAAATATTGGCATCAGAATTATACAGAGGATTATTTAAGAAAATCGCAACAACCCGAACAAACCCGAACGGTGCGCGACATTTGACGAACACTGAGTTTCGGCGCACCCGAAGTTGCCGCCGATTTTTGGCCGAAACCGAAACTGTCACCGAAACTAGATTTTTTAGCCGAAACTAGCCGAAACCGAAAACGAATCTTCGGTCGGTCTCTAGTATTTTAATCTAACTTGACAAATAAAACTTAACCCCCCTTTTCTTGGGACTTGACAGATAAAACTTTTATGTCAGCTGTTTATAATTCGCCATTTTTTTTTATTTTCCTTATTCACATTTTTGGAAACTCCGTTCTTTTATTATAATTTCGGATAATTTCATGACATCAAACCCGCCTTGTTAAATTGCTGTTGACTATAATATAGTTCCCCAACAATCGCTATCTAACATCAACATTTCGCCTGGAATTGACAATTTTCAAGATGATCCGAAAGGTGATAACAATGACAGACAATACATTATTTTCATCGAACTGATAAAATGGATTGTTAAAACCATTTTTTTGCCATTCGTCCATTGCAAAAGGATATCTAGATGTGTCTATAGACCGCCCGAAGTTAATATACGAGCTTTTCTTATCGTAACCGGAGCAGCAAAGAAAAAATGTTTTACTTGTCTACCACCTACATTGCATACTTTCATTCATGGAACCTGATTATATGAAGTTTACTTGCGTACACACACATATAATATACCAGCGATCTTTCCCGGCGTGTAACGGGTTCATCGATGTGTAGCGTGTTTCTTATTGTTCAAATAAATGTACCAAGTATTAATTAAAGTGTCTTGTATTGACAAAAGTAACGTTGGCTGGCATTTACATAACGGGCATTAAAGATGTACCTATCATTGTACCAAAAAACACTGGTACAAGAAAACAAAATCAAAATATGTTGCTACTAGACTATCCCTATGAAAGCCTTTTAACATTAAATACTTAAAAATTAGCTTTCTTTGTTATATACCGACCATAGTAAGAGAACAGGAATACATCTAATTCATTTAAAAACACTGCCTAACCTAAGCCCTTACTGTAGTAGACTAATTATTATGATGCCGATGGTTCAATGATCGGACAGCAAAATGTATCACCTTTAATCTATCATTACCGAATTGGTAACTACCTGAAATTATTTTTTAATTGCAGTATTATCGTATTTATTAAGTTAAGTTATTTTCCAGTCATGAAAACGGTTCGTGCAGACACGTTATTTCAACTTATCGAATGAGCAATCAGGAGAAGCTTGACGTATAAACTAATACTTTTATTTAAGATATATTTATCATGTACTTGTGGTACGACAGCACCACTTGAGAAATTCATTACAATACCTACTTATTAATTGCATGGATAGGTTTGGTAAATAATAATTTGTATACACAGTGTGTATATCAGCCAAATGGAATAAATTCGATAATAAATAAACGGGGACGTGTCCGAAAAAACGCTCGGACAAGTCGATTGGTATTTCTAGTTGCGCATTTTCTTCAATAAAAACTTTTTATACAGGGTGTATCATGTAACAGTGGCCAATACCAACTTTCTTATTTTAAATACAACACCCTGTATATTATTGAAGTTTTGGGTTCCTCAGAAAATTCTAGACATATTTCCTGTATAATATCCTATACCTATCTTGAACTGTGTAACCGATCTAATTGCAAGCATTATTCGTCTTCTTAAGTCAGCTAAGTCGAGGGGATTAGTTTTGTATATAATATTTTTGACATAACCCCATAAGAAGAAGTCTAATGGCGTCAGATCAGGGGATCGTACTGGCCATTCCATCGATCCACGCCTCCCTATCCACCGATTTGGAAATACTCGGTTCAGGTACTGCCGGACATTGATTTGGTAATGGGGCGGTGCTCCATCTTGCTGAAACCATCATATTCGCTGGACGTTGTGGGTTTGCTGGATCAGGATATAAGTTTGTCAAAGTTGACGTTTTTTTATCTGCTTTACCTGTCCAAACTGCAAACTGGCGAAACTGCTTTTCTATTTTACTACTTTTCCCTTGAATGATAGGCGGCAAATTTGGAAATTTTTCGTGAAATAAAAGCGAGCAACTTCCATTTTTTGTGTCTCTGTTTTATCTCCATAACCAATCATCTGTAGAATTGTTATTTTGTGCATTTCTGTTAAATAAACATTTTTTCTGATATGCAGTTAACGAAATTTAAACGACTATAACACGGACAACTACTGTCATGCAGACAGACAACAATTTGCTATGGTCAGGAGTTTTAAACAGAAGTAAACAAAACTATTTATACCTTTTTTTTATTTCATATCAGTAAAAAGAAACGCTGAAATGCAATAAATCTGAAAAGACTTAATATTTCCGAAACAGTTCAAGATAGGTATGGGATATTGTACATGAAATATGTCTACAATTTTCTGAAGAATCCAAAAATTGAATGATATACAGGGTGTTGTGTTTAAAATAAGAAAGTTGGCATTGGCCACTGTTACATGACACATATATAAAATTATTATTGAAAAAAATGCGCAACTAGAGACGTGTTCGAACGTTTTTTCAGGAAAAGCTTGTTAGTAGGAACATAGAGAAACAAAACCAAGAGAAACCATCAAATGGAAATATTTTACCGCTCATAATTTTGTACGACGTACAAATGTGTAACAAGTTACGTCGTACGTTGCCTGTGATAAAAATTCAGCAAACGCGAATATCCGTATAAAGTCTCTGCGCTTCTCGGCATTCACATCGCGACCTGGCGCCTCGCTTTCGTCCCGTTAGATGGGGTGTCTAGGTTTACTTAGTTTATGGTAAGACTGACTTAATAGATATCTAGAGTAAAGTGAATTAATGTGATAAAATGAAATTTTTAAAAACATTGACCCAAGAATAAACGAATAATTTCCTTTAACGTTCTTTAAAAGCCAATACATAAATGTATCACTGGAATTCTTGGTCACAGATGTGACTACTATAAAATTTTGTATAGTCATCGTCATTGTTATTATTTTTGAGACCTCGTTCTTTTATTGTCCTACCTCAAGAAGTTTAAATACTATAACAACATTAGTTTATTTACCAGTATTTTTTTATTACGTAAGTATAACAAATTTAAAATGTCGTCATAAATATTGTTTTTCGTGGAGTTAACAGTAAAGATAACGGCACTAAATATGTCTGTGGTAGGTTATTGCATTAAAATTAGAACAGCATTTATTTATTTATTGTTTTTATTTTGCAAAAACCATACAATCTGGTTATTTTCTACTTATAAATTATCTTAGGAAAAAGACACAAACTCTCTTGAGAGGAGTGTATCTTCGGTCATTTCTCAGTACTTACTGGTGGGAATTTCTATTTTTAATGTATATAGGTCATATTAAGCAATTAAGTATTTTCTTAGAGATATGGTTATGGTCTTGTACAAGACGCGTTTGGACTACCTTAAAGTTCTAATTCGTAATTTATTTATTGTTCTAAAGTTACGGTAAAATATCAGTATTTTAATTTTCTTTATAAATAAAATACCAAGCGATATACTCAACCTATACACACTTTTTAATACGCTTTTATTAGCTTCACCTATATGTTTGTGTGTTTGTTTGTAACCGACTTCTTTGAACCCGATTTTGACCCACTTTAAACGGTCAGATTTAATTAAAATTTTGTAGACTTATCAAGAACCGCTGACAATACAATAAGTTTATCTCATTATCCTGATCAGGATCTCCGGAATTAAATCATTTCCTTACAGATCCTCTGTATGAGAGTGAGAGAGATAGAGCTCACCGTATGCGCATGCGTACTATCTACCTACTTTCCGGCTCGAGCACTCGGCTTAATAGTGTTGATACAGTCTTTCGCTATCAGGTGGTCCGTTGGTCGAGCGGGTTTGTTCGGGTTTGTGGATCCAATGCTTTGAATCTAGCCATTTAAAAAAAAATTGATCCACTGCTTTAAATCTAGCCATGTCAATAAGTCATTGTTAAATTAAGTATTCCATCTCTACTCCGAACCGAACCTCTCTATGACTATCTCTACTCAAAAAAAAATTTTTCTTAACAATAACTCAAACTAAAAAATGAAAAATAAATAAAGTTAAAAAAAACTAAAAAACACGCTTTAAAAACTACTTAATCAAACTAAAAAGCGGAAAATAAATATAGTTTAAAATAATTCTTGAAATTCTTAATATAGGCAGAAAATAATAATGAACGATAAACATTAGAATTAGTGTGAAAAAAGCGTGGGGCGCTTTGTGCTATATTTTTCGTATATCGAGCATAAGCGTGTTTTTTTGTTTTTTTAAACTATATTTATTGTCCTCTATACCTTGATACTATAAAACATTAAAATATGAACATAATCTAGCCGTTTGTTTTGGAAATTGGTAATTATTTTGTTGGAATTTTCATTATTTCTAAAGTCATTATTTGATCCGCCTATAAATTATTCAAGATCCAGTAAATTCTAGTAGATTCTTTATAAGTAAAAGATAACTTAAGGCCTAAGTTTCCATTAATACAGAAAAAAAAGTTAATAGTTTTTAAAAACAAATGAAAGCTCCAAGAAATGTAAAAATCTCAAAGTAAGAAATTGCCAAATTTAAAAAGCCATAACTCAAAAACTAGTCATAGGATTGGATTACTGCCATGGACACTTTTAATAAGGACGTCAAAATCGATCTACAAAATACTAAAAATTTAAAAAAATTAGCCGAAAGTAATTTCCCATAACCGGTGTAAGCGGTTCTTTAAAGGCAAAAGGTAAACATTCAACCAAAAATATATCACCCATCCTGTTTGGCGCTAAAGAATCTAAATAAAAATTAAAGGTCCAAAATTAGATAATGGTAACTGCTGAGTTACCTATATGTATTTTTTTTTTAATTTTGAAAATTTCATATTGAGGACCTGCTTTTTTCGCTGTGTTTGTTCTATCACTCTACACTCCATCAAGACTAAAAATTCTTGTTATGATATTTTTACACTCAAAAAAACGTTTGATTTCCATGAAATTTTGAGGTTTCTAGTTAACAACAAAAATAAAACACTTTTATAAACAATTTTAAGCAAAAATTGCCATTATCCTTCTGCAGTGTTTATGAAAAAAAAAATCTCATATTTTAAAAAAGAAAAAAGGTGACCCAAGGGCATGAACTTGGTAAATAATGATATAAATTATAATAAAATGCAGCTTTGCCTCATAGAAAAACACAAAAAGTAACCCTGTAGCTTTCTTCAATGTGGAAATATGCAAACATTTTAATTGGTATGTAAAATACATCCCACAAAGAGCAAATCGAAACACATAAAAATTAATATTCACTTTAATTATTTAAAATTTCCAAATCCCAAATGAAAATATAAATTACAATTAATCGAGAAATGGTGAGTTATTGAGTAAATTAATGATAATTTTATCCTGCACCTACTTACGTATTTTTATAAGATATAGTGAAAAGTTGGAACGTGTGGTGATTCAAACATTTTTACGATCTAAATAACTTTGATAAAATAATCAATGATGGTCCGAATTTACTTTACAATAATTCCACATTTTATCTACGATTGACAAAAATGTTGGACTAAAAAAAACACTTTGTTTAAGACATCAAAGACACAATGATATAGGTACAAATGATTTGGTTATGACCAAATTTGCCTGCTTAGTAAATCAAGAATTAAGCTTACCAGGTAACTTTGACTCTTTGACGGTAAGTCCTGGTCAAAGTAGTCTACAGGACGATTGATATGCAGTGTTTGGTGCAGGCGTTGATAATAAAGAAGAAGGAGGCTGAAAAAAGCCCTACTGCTTTAGCAATAATTTTTTTAATGGACTCTTATAATAAAGTTGCTCAAAAGGAACGAAACCACACTGTCAATGTCATTGATGTCACATTCAAAGTTACTCATAATAAGTTTATCTAAAAATATGTGGTGTAAATTACAAAAAAAAATTTAAGTAGTTCAACAAATGAACAAGTCCTATTAATTTACTATGCTTGGTCACCATCAAATAAATTCTAAAAATAATCCAAATGTATTTTTAAATTGTTTTCACGTTCACAATAAATGCAAAATTACCACAAATTTTGCAACGTATGAAGACACCGATCATCAACCAATAAGGTGATATTTAATTGACCTCAAAAAACTTTTTGACTAATTAATTAATATCTTAATATTTATGATTATAATTAGGTAATTAAGTGCGCCTAGGACAAGGCGCCAATGTCAGAAAAAGTTTTGACTTCAGCTCATTAGGAAATCTAGAAAATAATATTAATTTATAATTACTTAAAGGATATAGGAAAAATTATGTGTTTGTAAACAGATTATAACGCTGTTTTTATTGATAATAATTATTTTCACAACTATTGACAGTCTATTTTAACTAATCGATTAAGTCAATCGACTTTAACAATAAATTTGGCTTTTTATTTTACCATATAGCGAAAGAAAAAAGAAAATTTTCTACTGTTTCAGTTACTAAAATTTTGAATTATTTACTGAGAAAATAAATAACCAAATACGGTCTCTAATAAAAACACCGACTGACGTCAAAATCAGATTCCATCAGGCCATGCCTAGACCTGACAGAGCCGTCCGTTTGGCCACATACACAGTCACATTTGCGCGCGTGTATTGGCTCTATCTGCAAAAGTGACAGTTTTGCATGATCGTGTATGAATCTGTTTTCTGTTATTTTCTATTTAAGTTATCGAAACAAAGATCACATTATAATCGGTTGCGACTGGCAAATAAAAGAGTTGCGCGGATAATGGGATAGGTAATGTACTAAATATCTGATTCCATGCTTTCATGTTTGTTTCTAGGCAAGATTTGATGATTTTGGTTATAGTAAAAAAGCCCGGTCTCTGTCTGTACGAAGCTCGCTTGTCTGCCCGTCATTTCAGTCAACATTTTAATTACATTACAGATACAAGGCCAATGTAGTACATAGTTTTGTAACAGTAACAGTACAATAATCATAAATATGTCCTTTCCTTCTTAGATAAGACCGTACATATTTCAAAGTGGCTTCAAGGTAGAATATATTTTCATTTTTATATCAGTTATCATAGTTATGTAATAGTAATAAGAAAAATTAAGCTTAATAAAAAGTTGTTTTTAAATCTCTCATAATTGAAAATATTACGATACACATATTTTAAGTTCTCATAATTTAGATTGTCATGTTACACATCTTAAAAATTTCAGCTGTATAAGATAATTTTGATTTTTTACCCATATTTTGTAAATTGCACCATTTTTGCAAAATAAGACTCAACGCAACCAACATAAAACTTCTTAGTTTTGACAATGCTTTATTTCAGATACATTTTCTTTGAAGTATTAGTAGTATTAAATGTGTATTTTTCTACAAAATCAAAATTGGGCTTTTTTTTTCATTTTTGTTTTTTCATAAATTTATATTTTGTTTTACACTAAAGTTATACAGAATTCTATAAATCGTTATTTTGTTGGTGATAACCAACCAAAAAAAAAAGAAAAATAAAAAAAAAACGAAAAAAAAAAGATAAGTATATTAAAAAAAAATATCTATACAGGGTGTCCGCTAATTAATGGTACATAGAAAAACCAGAGACTCCCTACTTAAAAATATTAGGATTTAATCGTACTTACCCATATTCGAAAGTTGATATTAACTGAGATACAGGGTGTTAAAGTTAAAAGTTAATTTTTGTTTTTTTCTAATAACTTTGAAAAAAACCAACATTTTTTCACAAAATTTGGCAGTTGTGTTTTTTTTTAGGATGAGAAATTTATTTTTTTGTGAAATTTTAATGTGCAAAGTAGATGGCGCTGTCTGCGGTTTTTTCGCATATTTATTAGGTCATAACTTTTTTCTGCCTCAGTTTATTTAAGTTTTTAATGAAAATAATAATTTTTAGATATTTATTACATAAAAAAGATATACTAAGTTTAGGTCGCCCAGAGTTGCCGTTTTGGAGATATTTGCATTTAAATTATTCAGTGCACCCTGCCCAATTATTATAATTATTTGCAAACTATTTTTTTTTCAAAGTAAGCTATGAGAAAACAAATGAAATTATGCAGTTGCTATGAAACCTCAATGTTGTTATTTGTTTGTTGATTATTGTAACATGTTGTAATGATTTTAAAATGAAATATTATTTTTCAATTTTTCAAGTTATTTTAAATAAAGTAATTTAAAGAACAATCCAATTTTTGTGATTATAATTTCAAGTTTGGCGGAAGGAAACAGACAAAACTTTTTTGAATTAATATCTGTGGTCCGGCACTTGTACCGGTTTTGAGAGCGCACTTGCAAAATTTTCTGTTTTTACAGAATAACCCCTTTACGACTGACCTTTTCTAAGGTACCGTACTGGGACGTAAGATGTCGCACCGGGTTCTATAATTCCCGTCGATAATCGATCCTGACAAGTGATTTGTCTTCGAGCCCTGTTTCCTTCTGCCAAACTGAGCCTCACTGATGAGCCGTAAACGGCGAAACGCGTCTGGGGATGAGTTTGGCGGAAGGAAACAGACAAAACTTTTTTGAATTAATCCAATTTTTGTATGTATTATTCCCAATTACCAGTACTAGAACATTATTTATCATGTAAAAGTTAATTGGTAAGAAGTAACAAAACATTATTTGCTTGCCTGAGCTAGTGCGCTGAATAATTTAAATGCAAATATCTCCGAAACAGCAACTCTGGGCGACCTAAACTTAGTATATCTTTCTTATGTAATAAATATCGAAAAATTATTATTTTCATTAAAAACCTAAATACACTGAGGCAGAAAAAAGTTATGACCTAGTAAATATGCGGAAAAACCGCAGACAGCGCCCTCTACTTTGCACATTAAATTTCATAAAAAAAATCAATTTCTCATCCTAAAAAAAACCCAACTGCCAAATTTTGTGAAAAAATGTTGGTTTTTCTCAAAGTTATTAGAGAAAAACAAAAATGAACTTTTAACTTTAACACCCTGTATCTCAGTTAATATCAACTTTCGGATATAGGTAAGTACGAATAAATCCTAATATTTTTACGTAGGGAGTCTGTGGTTTTTCTATGTACCATTAATTAGCGGACACCCCGAGACACCCTGTATAATTTAAAAAAAAAAGATAAAGAAAAAATAAAAAAAAAAGAAAAAAATTAGATAAACAACAATAAATTTTATTTTGGATAAAAGTTGCCACATTCCTTACATAAAGAGAGATGCTGGCCAGTTGGTTTCACCAGAGCCATAAAACAAATTCAGACACACACACACACACACAAAATTGGGCTATTAAAATTTGGTCATTCAGTTCATTTGTTTTTGACCCTGTATAAGGTAACTTCATAAAATAAGTATTTTTGAACACGTAGTTTGTGTCTAAAAGTAATACACCTTAAAATTAAGACAAAAATAACACAGTGTCATCAGTAAAGTGTTTATTAAGTGGAAAATAAATTTTAGTGGAGGGTAAAAAATCAAATTATCTTATGCAGCTGAAATTTTGCACGTGGACTAGAATCTGCATTTAAAAAACCTTTTTCTAATAACTTTTTTTGATATTTTCAGAAATAACCTCACTTTTGAATTATTTTTTGAAAAAAATTAAAATTTGACAGATACTTAATGCGAATTACGTGACTACTATTTTTTTGCTAAATTTTCATCTCGATCGAAGCAGAACTTGATGCCAAAGTCAAATTTCAAATAAAGCTATTAATAAAAAAAAAGCCCATTTGTTGCACACTTAGGGTATGGTCCGAAAGTAACTACTGTCGTGGTTTAGCGTTCCGTAATTAACCAAATGATAGCGGTAACCAAAAAATAGGTTTATTTTGGAACACGGTTTTCGGATATCACGTCACCCAAATGTCAAAATGCTCACCGGCTTAAACGCCCGGTTACAAGCGGTTCCTCCTGTCACTTGTCATTATTATGAAATATTTTGTTTTGTTATGAATTTAATTTCAAAATGTTTGGCCGTTGGTTGGTAACTTATTAAGTTTTTCAGAGACTCAATCTCAATCAAATTATAAGAAGTAAGTGTATTTAGCATTCCTGTAAATTATCACTCTGTCATGGACTTTTCAAAATTAAAGGTTATGCTTTTAACAAACATGGTGATTTTTCGTCCCGAATATAACCGGATTTTTATGGTTGATCTGTCATTTGTCGCGGTTAACAGTGGTTACTGGTGGTGATATTCGGACCATACCCTAAGTGGACCACACTGTATATACATACTTATTATGTCTTCGCAATTATAATCGCCATACACAAATACGTCTCTGGAATGTCATGAACTTTCCACGGTTTGATTATAACTGTCACAAATCATAATAAGCTCTAATAAAAACTTGATTAGGGGAAGGTTGCCTATATTGAACCGCTACCTAAATTGGACCACAGTACATTTCTCCGAAACTAAACAAGTGCCATATCATCTGGCAACACTGTAACATACTTCCACCTAGAACCGTTGATCAGCCAAAAACTCAACTAGTTGGCCGTTAGTGCTTGTCGTATACAGAGCAAAACGTAATTTACACAATTTTAATGTAATATTTTTAGGATTTTCCTAAGAATTTACCTTAGAACCATAAAACTCTAAGCAAAATCTTTTTTCCGGAAGTTTTCAAGTAGGTTTTTCTCTTTCTATTTCTCCTATTACCATACCTTATTTGTTTTTTCTTGTTTCTTTCCTGTGTGGTTTTGTAAAACACGTGGTAGTTGCTTAAATTGGACTACTGGGTGATTGGCAAAATTGAACCGGTCCAATTTAGGCAATTTTTCCAAATTGTGCAAAAATAATTTTTCTATTTAAATAAGTTTAATGTCATGAACCAACAGCATTTCAATATTGTTAAAATCTTTTTTCTTTGAGTTAAAAAATTAAACTATGACTGGTCCAATATAGGAAACTAATAGGTACTTTTTTCATTAGGATGTCTTCTACCGAAATTTTGATTGTAAATTTGATGTTTTTTTGAAATATAAGTATAAAACTTCCTGTAGCAACAATTTTATTTATTATTTATTTATTTAACACCTAAGCTTCCGATTTAAATCATGTGGTCCAATTTTGTAACCCCCAGGTGCAATTTAGGCAACCGGTTTCCTATATTGAACCACTTGCAGAGTTTTTTTTTTATAGCCTGGTATATCATAGATACTCTGAAATAAAATTCTGCAAAAAATCCTGCAGTTGAACAACATACTAAAGTATACTAAGGTATAGCTTTAAGATCGATTTTGCGTTATTATCAGGATCTATGATAAGAAATCTGGAAATTGGTCCAATATGGGCAACCTTCCCCTACCTACAAATCGTCCGTAAATACAAAAACCCATGTACTATTTTTTTTAAACGAATAATCATTATGCGATCATAAATCTTGATTTCACATCAAATAAAATGTTTAAGAAGGTAAATAAATACTCGATAACTGGTTTAGTGTTACCAGCTATAAAAAAAATATTTCGCACACGTCCCTGCTTTCGTCACTCGAATCATCTGTCCACCGCATGCTCGATTAAAATAAACTCGCCTGTTTTAAAATTAAAATAACACCACATTTACTTATATTATCACGCGACCGGTTGATGAAACTTCGATGACTTAAATTTGTTTGGTCTACTTGCTATGTCTGGTTGTTGCGTTATCAGTCCGACCTGCATAAGCGAAATTTCTCTCCTTTTCTAATTTAGGCGTCACTGGTTACATGTGTAAATCATGCATGGAAAAATAAGCAATAATAGACAACGTAAAGATTGAAAGATAGGTCAGGAATAATGAAATATAGTTATCGGGAAAAGTAAATGTTTGCCAGGAAGTCATTTGCGGTTTTTGCTGGCGGTGATCATCTTACCGATGTGATGAAGATTTTGCTAATGATCAAAAATTTCTATCATGATAATAGGAAACTTTCCAATATTTTTTTTTTCAATAATATGATTTAGTTAGGCCTAAAAAAATATTCCCCAATTTATTACCCCTTAAAAATCAGTAATAACTTGGTAAAAATTCTTTAAAGTTTCGCGCGTGTCAAAATCATTTCAAACGACCTTTCAAGCGCGCCAAGCCCGATGATGTCACGAAGTATGACTTTTCCGTCATCCGTCATCCCGACCGGTGGCCGAGCTACCGAGTTTGCATTTGGATTGCCGTGTGTTATTGTTATTGTATTGTTGTTTGAAGGTGGAATTCTCAACGTCGTTCAATTTATTGCCAACCTATAACCTATTTCGTGGATGTCATCATGACAAATGATACTTCGTGACGTCACGGCCCGTTTTTACCCGCTTGAGATAATTTGAATTTTTATGCAGTTTTAAATCTTTCTAGCGGTCTTTTGGGACGAAATATATTGTTTTTTTGCTGCCATATGTTTTATGACAATATATACCTACTTATGATTTATAGAATTTTTTCACCATTTAAAATTTTTGTCAATTATCTGTTATCAGCCCCAAAGAAAAAAATTGTCTTATGTAATAAACGCGTACTGGGTTACCTACATACATAAATCTTATAGTATAGTATTCTTTCTGTAGAAAATAAGCACCAAGAGAAAATGATATAAAAAAGTAGGTCAGTTCACAGCCATGTAACCAGTGATTAATATTTTTAAAGTTTTCCTAGCGGGCACCAGTGGCTACCTAGTATTCCTGGGTTTTAAAGGGGAAGGGGGGAGGGGTTGACTGACAGAATTGTTACGGTTGATGATGAGAAGAAAATTGCCAGGTTCTTTAGCGATATTAATATTTTATCAATACCTAAGGTCGTTAGTTGGTCAACGCATAATGACAAATTTTTAAAATTATATGAATTAAACTAGCAGAAATTGTTTTTATTCATTAAAGTTTTCAATTTTCAAATACCTAGATTATGATGGATATAGTTCTGGATTTCAGCGGGGGTCTAAACCCCTATAACTTTCCTCTTAACTATGGAGCTGGTTCGACGAAGTAAAATAAAGAGTTTTTTTTTTATTTATTATTGGGCCATGGGGCTAAAGAACCTGTTGCACCTCATAGGTCTGTCACTGACTAACAATCATAATATAGGTAGGTAACCATGTAAGATTGCAAGATCTAGTAGATAGAATATTTTGTGCAGGTTTTGGTAAATAACATTTCTTATTTAAATTTATTGGTTGCTAACGGAATTTTTTTTTATTTACTGCCAATTCGTGACTAAAAATATAAGTGGGATTTGGCTATCTAAAAAGTATGGCGCCACCTTTATTGTTTCTGAGTATTTGATTGCGTTATTGGATTAAAAATAATTTTAGTGTACATTCTGGATCAAATAAAAAAAAATTATGTACCTATATTAATAAGGATAGGTCAAGTTTTTCGGGTTATAGGCAAATGGTTTGGCATATTTCACAGATTCTTCTATGGATGAAGTAAACGTAATTACCTAGTTCTGTAAAGACCGCGTTACCGATTTTGAGCTGTCGAAGGAATGCGGGCAAAAATGTACATTATTGTTGTCATAGTGCTCGGTTGAAATTTCAACATTGTAATTATAAATATCTAATTCGCATTTATTTATCTCACTAAGGTACATAGACAATTTACCTTTAGATACGTACAGCTTATCTCCAGCGCAAACAAAAGTTACATTTTATGGGTGAAAAAATGCGTCCGATCGCATGACTCGCCGGTCAGCTGCCTTCCCTCAGGGCACCTTCGGGCATGCGCACGAACCTCGTGTTATCGGCCTGTCCTACTTTAGCGACATGCTCAAAATACACTCCAGAACCGGCTCGGCCGCCACTTTTGTTGTTGTGTTTTAAGGTTTCTCTATGCATGGATTCCTCGTAGTTTTTTTAGCTATTGTGGCTAGTGGGTGTTTAATATTTACGTATTTCTAGTTTTTGTGTAGTTTATTGAATTGTGTCTGATTGTGAGAAAATTAATTCTGTCAAAGTTGCTGGTTGGTTAATTTTTTGGTTAAAATTTGTACACCCCGACATTAAGCTTTTAATAAAGCAAGTATTCCACGGGTCAAGTTCTCGGGCAAACATTTTTCAAATTCATGAACAAGAAATTTTGCTTGAAAATGTTTTACACGTACCTACCTACCCAAGTTTTTGCCAAATTGTAAAAATCAATACAAGTTTTATACCAACTAATATTTTACTTGAGGTTAGGCACGCGATAACCCCGTAGATTGGTTATTTTGCTGGTTTTGTTTGTTTTTATATTCGATTTTATAAGACTAGTTTAATTCACTTGTTCTTGTTCTCATACTTTTCGAACTAAAAACACGACGACGAATAATTTTTAAACAAATTTTAAAAACAAAACCTTAAAAACAATTTTCTATCCTTAAAATCTGATGCCAGAAATCACTACCTTTTTTCCCAACGTGATCAAAAATTGAGAAGAAAGTCCAATTTTTTGGCAAAAATTTAAATTTTAAAGCCCGGACCTGTTTATTTTCCCATTCGTCAAACGATAATGTTCTAGTGCACATGTCTAATAGTGTCTAGCTTTGTTTACATGCGCGAGGCCATAAAACTGCCACTTTCGTGATTATTGTTTGCTTATCTAAAGGTAAATTGTCTATGCTAAGGTACATAATAAACTCCTCCGCCCGTAACATACCCCGTTTATATTTTTTCACATATAAAATAATAGATAGGTACCAATCGTTTAAAGTAAATTCACGAAGCGATAGACCTAATAAGTAGTATATTTTAAAAAATCTTGAAACAACCAATGATTTTGTTAAATCTGGCAACCCAGCTATATTCACGGTATCGGACTTGTCCATATCGTGCGCTAAGTTCTCCCGGCTACCGCTCATGCTGCCACTGCTAAAACCTCTCTTTTACTGCATTTTACCAGCATGCTCATTTTACCGACCTGTCCCTTCAGACGTAGTAGCCGAGGAACGTTGTGTAGAACCATAATAAAATTGCAAACAGTAGTGAAATCATGTACATATAGTGAAAATATGTCAAAATCAATAAGTTATATCCTCTAAATAAAATAAAAAGGCATATAGAAAGTTGTTTAATCGAAGTGCGCAATATTTTGGAAGTTTTCCTCAAATATATAACCTTGAATAAAAACTGTTTTCATATTTTATGTGACCTGGACCTAGGACATACATAATGATATGTTATCTTATCTTTTAATACCTAATGCGATAGTAAAAATTTATTAATGTAATTTTTAAAATAATTTATGATTAAAATAACCATTGTTCGATTATTTTTATACTGCTAGGTAGGTAGCTACTCCAAATTAATTTAACGTATCCATATCGACTTTCTTTAAAGGAGTCTTAGTTAGAGTTAGAGACCAATATTGCGATTAATATATTTTAAAAACTTTTTGTAGATATTAATATCAAATTTTTTCAAAATTTTTAAAAATTACTCTACACAGATACAGATGTGAAAATATACAGGTACATTTTATAAAAACATTCAAAAAACAGTTACATATAGCACCTAGGTATTAGATACCTGTATTAATGTGTGTAATATGTTTATTTATTTTGTAAAATTCTACTCGTTTTAATTTATATAATACTAGCGTGTACCCGGCATGCGTTGCAACCCGCTGGTGTAAATACAAACCCGAACAAACCCGATATATTAGTACCCGGCATGCCACTTTCTGAAATTGCACCAGTGCGAAGCCGGGGCGGGTCGCTAGTTATACATAAAAACCTTCCTCTTGAATCACTCTATCTATTAAAAAAGCCGCTTCAAAATCCGTTGCGTAGTTTTAAAGATTTAAGCACATATAGGGATATAGGGACAGACGGGCGATAGCGACTTTGTTTTATACTATGTTAAGATATGTATTTATAAAATATCCGACATTTATACTTTCTAAATTATGTACTTTTTGAACTAGAAAATGCACACGTAAGGAATAATCTATTTAAAAAAAATAATTATTAATGAAAGCCAGTAAAAATATAAAATGCAACCAAAATCTTGTAAGAAAAACGAATACTAAATACTAGACTGGGAATACCTAGATAAGAATGAAGGCAAAATATTTCACTTATCTATACAAGTCGCTGACAATAACTTTAAATACAACATTTTTGTTCCATTTTATGTTTTTAAACGCAGTAGCTGCTAGGATTTGAAAAAATATATACTTATAACAATTAATTAAGAATTTTTTATGTAACGAAAATACCGCTGGTATTCCAGCTTCATTAAAACATAAAATTAATCTCATTTCTTATTATAACTAAAAATAAGCTAAGGCGAAATATTTGACCAGAATCAGACTCCCGGACTATCTTATGTCATTCACGTCGCGTCGCATTGTCGTTGCTATGGAAACGAGTAATGTACTAGTTATCTTGATTTAAAAGTTTCGCTTTGTGTTTCTAATAAGTAATATTAGATTTTGAAAATAGTGAAAATGAAAGACGGATAGACTGAGAACAAAATAAATAATAAGGAGATGTCCAGTAGATGCAAAATCGACCTAAACCTAAATGTAATTGGATATTAATTAGGGGAGCCAGGGGTAAGACGGGGTACCCCAGTTACAACAAAAACTGAATAGTTGCATAACCTTGGACCCGCTAGACAACAATATCCGTTCAAAGGACATCGTTTGGAAGTTATGATCGATGTTTTAGTTTTACACGTAAATCATCTTATTTGGTGGCCTACAACTTCGTCTGTGAAAAAGTATAGGTACATCAAGTTCAAGCAACATACATTATTTTTTGAATGATTGATTGCCTGTCAAATATGTCAAAGATGGTCTCCCAATTAGGTATTCTGCCTGCGTGGACGAAAGTGACCCCTTATAAATCAGACGCACATGTGATGTGCGTGCATCTTACCCCGGCGGCCACCCCATTTTGCCCAGGGTATAGGGCAAGATGGGATTTTTGTTTTAAATATGTACATTTATTTTTTAGTGTTTTGGTGTAAGTTAGGCCAAATATTTTTATGTCAAAAGAATGATGGATACTATCCAAAGAATTTTTAGAATAAACTGTATTTTTTGATTGATTATTTTTAATTCCCCGTCTTGCCCCTGATTCCCCTACTCTAATATCTGAAAGAGCTCCAGGATCAAAAGATTAAAAGTAAAATAACCCTTTAAATGAAATTAAATATTGTATTTTAACTTTTGTCACTTATTAACAGACGGCTATAGAAACAGCACAAAGTACCTATATTATTATATTATTGATTTGTTGATTACTCCATTACCAGACTAATAAACTGGTTACATCTTACATCCACGGATCACGGATGTAAGTATACATAAATTATATTAATATTTTTGCATTATTGGCGGCGATAAGAAGACTAAAAATTAATACTTTATTAATGAAGATAATGAAATATAATCATTGTAACTAAACAATAAGTAAGAGTGCTATAATTAGCGCTCAAAATTTTCCGAACCATATACTGCATTGGTTACGTACGACATAAAAATTCAAATAATTATTACAGCTATCACAGAATGCATGGTGTCACTGAGTGATTGATTGATTAGTTAGTCCATAAATATATAACTGGTTCAAATATGGTCATTAAATTATTTTTAATGTAACCTAATGTCCTTACATTGAATAAAAGATGTAGATAAATTCTGCCTTGCGTTGAATTCAAGGCTAAACCATCTACTTAGGAGTTATAACTAAAAATTGTTTCCTATAAATTATTTTCATGCATCCATTAGAAAGTTATTATCAGATCAATAGCCTCATTGTCGTCTAAAAAAACAGATAGAACCAGAAGAGTTTGTTGTATTATACATGCATCTACATCGAAACTGTTTACAACATCGAAAATTTGTAAATTCCTTACATCAGTTTTAAAAGTTTAGGTAGGTATAGGTGCTGCAATCTTGCAATAGTCCAAAGGTAACTTCAATCAAAAATAAATCCGGAAGCAGGAAAGCAAAATTGCAAACCAGTATTTTTTTGTAAAATGTACTTTTTTGCAATTAATTAATTAATTTTGCAAATGTTTTTCGTCCGCAACCTCATTCGACTTTATTCAGCGTGGCAGGCGACACTCCTCTTGAAGAAATATCAAGAAGTCATTTTTCTCGATCCGAATAAATATTTGTACGGTCACCTAATTTGACTGTATTAATTGATAGAGTGTAATAAGCTTAAGTTGGCTTGATACAGGTAAACAAATATAATTTTTTCTTTATTTTAGTATAATTAAACTTTTGTTTTATTTCTTTTATTTATTTTATTTAATAATTTCCAAGAAGTCCTTATTTGGGGTAAAACGACATATCTATGTCATTTTAGGCTAAAATGCATTTTTATTTTAATTTCAGCTTTGGCTGCGGTGTCAAAAATGAAAGAAGTGGAGTCATGGGAAATGTGTAGATGTTTTTCCCCGAACAAAGTTTTTAACAAGCGAACTTTGCGACTAAACTTTTTTTTGTTTTTTTTTGTTTTAACCCATTAACGCCCAGCGTCATCGTTTGAGGAAACCTAAAATTATTTGTTGTTGTATTACTAAAAGACAATAAATCAAATATATTTTTAGCCTAAGTGCAAGTGCATCAATTTAGCTTTGCCTGAAAAGGTTTAGTTACGCCGTAAGTTCTATACAAGTCAGTCATTTTATTTTTCGAAAATCTTTTATTTTTAGTGTTTTGTCTATAAGTGAAGTTTGTGGTCATATCTAATACAATATTTGGAGGTAAGCGATAATTTTTTTTTTCATTATAAACTGAAAACACATATCTTTTGTAGTATTATATTGCGCTTTTATAATTTGCTTTAAAATTTTAAAAAATCATTGAAAAATTATAGCGTCCTCAAATGTGGACGCTGGGCTAATTGTGATATTTTATTTTTCAGTACTAGCCAATATGAGTACATCAAGGTATAGGTTTTTACTGATCTAGTAGCTTTACCACCGGAAGTTCCTGGATGTACCAGTTGTATTAGATGTTGCAGGACAATTGGAAATAGACTTGCCACCCGATGATGATGACATTCCCTTATCAAGGCGTGCCAGGCGAGCGCCGTCACTTTCACATCAACTGCAGTCGAAATCCTTGGGCGATAGGAAAATTACATGTTTGTGAAGACAATATCAATGATGAGAACCCACCTGTTGGAGAACGAAAATAAGTTTACCGTCCGATGACGACTCTGATGATAACGTTCCGTTATCAAATTTTGTCAAGCACACGCACCGGCAACGTCCCAAAAGTCCTCGCATTTATTAGACAATAGAAAAGAAGAATCCGCTTAAAAACGAAGAAAAACCACAAAAATTGACAGGGAAGGTTTGATAAGAGGAATCATATTATGGGCAAAAGAGACAATCAACGTCGATGCCAATTCGTTTCGTGTAAAGGAAAACCGTGTACTTTTTGCACAAAATGTGATCCGACCCTGTGCATTCCATGTTTTCCAAAATTCCACAACAATCTTTCTATCTCTAATTTTGACATTTTTTAGTTTTATTTTAAAATTTTTACATTTGTTTTTCGTAATAAAGTACTTTTTGTACTACTAATATCATAAAAAATGTTTTTCTTTAGTTTACCAAATTTATCATACAACGCCCAGCGTCCTCATATTATGAGGACGGCCCTCCAAACCAAAACTGTACAGTTTTTGTTAATTCGGGTGTAATTGTTTTAAAAATCAAAAAAATTAGGTTTTGTGCCTTTAATAGGAAGCGGCATAAACTAATTGACCCATTGAACTGGAGATGGATGCTAAAATTATTTTTTTCCAAGTTATGTGAATGCTTTTGCTCAAGAATGTCATTTTAGGCCAGTTTCCCCTACAAAGTGTAAAAACTTGTAAAACCTTGTTCTAACTTGAACAAACCTATACATTATACAAACTTGTATAAACTAGTGCAAACTTGTACAAATTTATAGAAAACTTGTACAAAAGCTAACCAAGCCACTTTAATTGTAAGCAAATTAAGTTCGTCAATATCATTACTGTCACAGTTAAAGATACCTGATTAGGTAATTATGGTTCAAAATCTTTGTGTAACATAATTGTCTCCAAAATTTCAGCTTCCTGAGACTTACCAATTTTGAGATATCGCCTTTTAATATTGGCATTAAATTAGGAGTAAATGGGAAGTGGGGCGGCCGTCAATGTATGTATCCGCTTTGTGGTAAGTAAGTACTATAATTGTCAGTAAAATTTTAGTCTCTAATAATAACTAATGTTTTCCAATTAATCCTTATGCCGACTCTGGTTTAAAGGTCCTTTCACTACCTAATTAAATATCGGCTGCTGTCTAATTATCAGTGCATCTTAAAAATATTTGGGATCTAAATTCAAGGTTGTCTTATTATTAAGATAAAGGCGAACAGTATGCGGGTTTACATAATAATAATGTATGTTTAATAATTCTAGTACGGAAAACCTTGTTTAGATTTGATTAAGGTTGTCTAGGAAACAAGGTCTTTTAAGTGTTACAAAAAATATGGAATACTTTATATACCACAATACCTATGGGATGTGTTAAGCGGATCCATGCACTTTTATCAGATTTCTAATTATTAATCTACAGCGTTGATAAATAAATAAACTGATCAGCCTTTTATGAGAATAACGCCCACTGAATCAAGAATCGCTTGGACCCCGTCAAATATTTTTTTTTTAGAAAAGGTATTATACAGGGTGGATCATAATAATATACTAACCATATTGTATATTTTTACATTCTACAATTAATTCTAGACTTTTTCATAAATCATGCCCTAAACATATCTTCAACCGTTTACGAAATATCAACACTTGCTGTTATGCAAAATCTTTCTCGACTTGATATCGGTGAATGTTGTGATCAAATTTGAATTTTGCTCTGCTAATTATGATACGCGATAAGCGATGAATTGAATTGAGATTTTTCTTCTATAAACATTTTACATTAATGCAGTCTTTTTCACAATAAGTTTTTCACTAAAAATATGGCTTTACTCAAGAATTGAATTATAAAAGTTATTTATATACATTTTTTAAGCACAGGCATAAATCTGATATATAGTTTGACCACTAAAGTCCGCATCATATGGGATTTTTTATTAATAGCTTTATTTGAAATTTGACTTTGGCATCAAGTTATGCTTCGATCGAGATAAAAATTAAGCAAAAAAATAGTAGTAACTCGATTCGCATTATCTGTCAAATTTTTTTTTTTTTTTCAAAAAATAATTCAAAAGTGGGGTTATTTCTGAAAATATCGAAAAAAGTTATAAGCAAAAGTTTTTTTAAATGCAGTTTCTAGCCCACATGCAAAATTATTGTTTATATACTTTCAGACACAAACTACGTATTCAAAAATACTTACATGCGACCAAATTTTAATAGCCCAATTTTGATTTTGTAGAAAAACACACATTCAATATGGCGCTACTTTAAAGAAAATGTATCTGAAATAAAGCATTGTCAAAACTAAGAAGTTTCATGTAGGTTGCATTGAGTCTTATTTTGCAAAAGTGGTGCAATTTACAAAATATGGGTAAAAAATCAAAATTATTTAATGCAGCTAAAATTTTGCATGTGGGCTTTGCATTTAAAAAAACTTTTTCTAATAACTTTTTTCGATACTTTCAGAAACAACCCAACTTTTGAATTATTTTTTGGAAAAAATTAAATTTTGACAGACAATGTAAATCACGTGACTACTATTTTTTTGTTTAATTTTCATCTCGACGAAGCGGAACTTGATGCCAAAGTCAAATTTCGAATAAAGTTATTAATAAAAAAAAATCCCGATGATGCGGACTTTAATGGTCACACTATATACACTGACAGGGTGTTATGGAAATATCTTATTATATTTCAATGATTGACTCTTTAGGTAACCAAGAGGGGGACACTCCATACTTTTTCGTTTTTAATCTACGTTAGGACTTGCTAAACTGTGCCTTAAAGTTTTACACATGACTTTTTCAATAATTTTTTATTTATTTGATCCCTATCTTCACAAATGTTGTAGTGACTCTCTAATGCCCTAATCTCGATAAGGTGCATACCGTAAAATCGTTTATAGCCGATTGCCATTGGTTTTATACACGGTACTCATCGGATTGCTTGAATGAATCTGGTGTTACCATGCACGTTGCTAGCAAGGCTATACATTTGTGCGCTGAAATTAATTTTACAGAAATTATTTTTGATTCGAAAACATGCAATGTGTAGATACTGAGCAATAAAAACAAAAAGAAGAAATGTATAACCAAAGTTTAGAAAAATGGCCGCCTAATATGTAAACTTTTCAGAGACATATTAAGGTTACACATGACGCAAAACAAAATCATTGAAGTCGGAGGTTAAATGAATATTAAAAACTCCTGTACCTACTGTAAAGCTTTAAACCATTTTTTAAAATTTTACCTAACCACATGCCTATAAATGATACACTATAATATCCCTGAACTTATGTGGTTTTGGTTCTTATAGGTTGCTATCCACTAATTTGAGTTGGCAGCATAATTCCAACTGACTGTAATTACGATCAACGAGCGCCAACTTTGAAAATACAGGGGTATTTTATTTGGGTTTGTTAAGGTCAAAAAAAGCTAATGTTATTTAACTTTCAAAATGTCTTTATTTTAAACTAACTTTTACAGTTCATTACATGGAAAGTGACAACATAATATAGAAATAATAACCATTAAAAAAAACAATAAAAATTTAAAAAAATGAAAGTTAATCCAATTTAATTCATTAATAAAATCAATTAAAGAAAATAGTATAAATAATTTAATTCAGTACCTAAATATCTCTTTAATTGTTTTGTAAAAGTGGCCAATTTTTTAATTTTTCTGATATTTTTCGGAAGATTGTTATATTTTATTATTCCGTCATATAAAAGCGATTTTTTTCCGAAATTACTTTTTAGTGGTATAGTTTGATAATTTATACAACGTCTGGTGTTATGATCATGTAATGTCTAATTCTCCTGAAGTGTTATGTTTGATTTTTTTTTCTTTTAAAATAATAGAGTGAATTAGAATACAAATTTTTAATTTATAAATGTTTTGAAGGTGTAAATACCCTTTCGGTCTATATAGATTAACAGTTGGTTCTAAATGTGATAATTTGTGTATACATTTAATAACTTTATTTTGCAATTTTTGTAATGGTTTTAAGTTTGATAAACAAGCAGATCCCCATACAGAAGCTAAGTATTCTAATTTTGAATATATTAATGAAAAATATATATTTTTTAAGTACGTATTTCAAAGGAATGAAATATCTAGCTCTGTACAAAACAGATACCAAAGGAGATATCGAGTTGATAATATACTGGATATGGCATTTCCAATTTAAATTTTCGTCTAAAACTATTTATAACCCTAAACATTTTGTCGTTTTCGAATATTGAATATTTTCATTATTAAATGTTAAGGGGTTGATGATGGAATTTATTTTATTTTTAGTTATAAACATAAAAGAAGATTTTGTAAAATTTAACGTAGATAAGTTTATTTGATTGAAGCCAAGAAATAAGTATTTTTAAATCATTATTAATATCAAAATTTCTGCAAGAGTTTTAGCAAAATAAATAATTGTTGTATCATCTGCAAATAGCTTTATATTGCCCTTTAAGTTCAATTTGGGAACGGAATACATTAATTCCGTTAACATAACATAGCAAAGGAAGGAATATTCCATGGAGTTCGTCGGAATTTTTTAAGAAGAATTAATTTATGCCTTGAAGAGAGAGAATTTATTGTTCTAGTAACTTATGTTTTTTAAAACCTCAAATTTAACTTTAACACCCTGTAACTTCGTTAATAATCAATTTTCAAAAAAATGTTATAGCAAGAGATAGCATTTATTTTCGGTCTAGAATTATCCACTAAATTTTTTGCTCATCATTTCCGGACACCCTGTATAAACTTTAATAAGCTGCGGCGCGCCATTGAGTTAGTCCCACCGAAGGGCGATGCAAATCGACAGGTTTTTACTTTGGAAGCCATTTATGTCTCTAGTTTAATTATAATTTCAAAAGACTTTAACTGCATTCCAACGGGTATAAGAAATTAAAGCGGCCTTTTTCAAGAACCCTACAAGATTTATTTCAATACTTTTTTCATATTTGCATAATACTGTGTGTAGAAGCAAAGCGAAGATTTCGTTTATTTTTCAATAACATTAAACGATAATGGACGAACGTCTGGCTAGATACATGGTTTTGTCCAATGATTTGGTACCCATAGAGGGCACAATGTCATTCATAAAGTGTTGACAACAACGTTTGTAGGAGGCGGTGACGAGCTGAGTGGGGCCGAGAGTAGTGATCACGGTGCATTTGCTTTAGAATGTGACCTTGCTACTACTATATAACCTAAAAATAACCCAACTTTCTATTTAGTCACCCATGAAAAGTAACTACAGAATTATTATTTGACACTTGCGACTCATCTTAATTAGTTTCCAAAAAAATATTACAAAATACAGCAATTTTGACACAAAACCGATAAACTGAAGAAAATTTCCAACCGCTGTCAAAGAAACACCAAACGGAAATGGGGATGTTCTATATATATCGATACATCGAAAAGATCGATATTTGCGAAGCATAATTTCTAAGCGATGCATCGAGGCCATTTGATTTATTGCCGATGCATCGATGTATTAGGACTTAATTTTATTCGGAAAATAATTATTTTAATGTTGCCTATCGATCTTGATTATACCTTTTACCTTTTGGTTTTAGTTAAGATGTGGGCTTAGAAGAATTAGATTTGTGATTCTAATTCTATATTAAAATTTTTTTTCGATGCATCGAAAACTTCGATGTTTTTCCGCGATACATTTTCTGTGAACATCCCTGAACGGAAATGAATGAAACAACGTCGTCATGGCTTCAGACCAATGTCATGGCGGACACATATTTTAAGGTAGTATAATTTAGATAGGACTTCCCATGGCCAGTCTGCCGATTGCACAATAAAGTATAAATGTATAAAGCACTATTTTTTTTATTTTCCTGGGGTTTGAACCAACGAGCAGATAAAATTCAAAACGGCTAACACCGACTTTTTAATTGGCTTGACAAGTATCAAATTCTATATTTAAAGTTGGCGTTCGAGTTGCGATGATTACTCGTTTCAAGACAGAATGAAAATGTTTACTAGGCAACGGTATATGTATAATAATAATATGAGTATAATTATTGCACTAATGGCCTCTAAATCTGAACAGTAAGCAACATGTGCTGGATAAATCACAGAAAAAGCAATAAGAAAGTAATTAGTTACATTACTAGCTAATTGTATTACTAACACTTCTGCCATTAATTGAATTGGAGTAGTTTCTGGGTCACTTTTCATTACGCTCTTCAGTTCGATCTATTAAGAGAAATGAAGAAAATTATGATTTAAACACAAAACTATTTCGTTTAATTGATACACTTGTTTTTGAGCGCATCGCGGCTATCCAACGTTCCGGAGCGAGTGCAGCGTTCGAACAGCTTGAAGAGCATTTGGTAAATAACCTCCCGCAATTTTATTGTTCTTATTGTTCTCTTCTTATGATACTTAATCTTTCTTTTACCAGACAAACTTTAATACGCAAGCGTGCAAGAGAGAAATAAACGCATACAACTACTGAAAGGAAATACAAAGAAAAAGAATCTGTTGGGCTAGAAGCCAAATAAAATTTCGATGAGATTCCGACTTAATAAACAGTAATATACCTATAGTTTAGTGGGATTAAAAACTGTTTTATGTTTAAAACCAATAGTCGTCCAAGTACCTATACCTATACTAAATTTTAATAATTTTTTTATTAGGTAACAAAAATTTTAATAGGTCAAAATTACTTTTTTGGGCGTGGCACCCAAAACCTTTTTCACCTGTGGCGCTTTTCGTATTTGCTTAGATTGCTACATGACCCCCCCCCCCAATTTAAAATAACCACGAGCAGCAACTGTATAGTTATGAAAAGTAATTTTTTAGCTTACTATCATAATCATAATGTCTTTTTTAAAATACGATAGTCCTCTATAGGTAAATAATTGGTCATGATTTAGAGGCAAGCCTCTGATCACTTTCCAAATCGGTAATGCTGAAAAATACTTCATTTTAGTGGAAGCCATATTTTTTGCCACGTAACTTAATCAACCTGTTGGACGAAGGCCAAATGCCTACTTTGCGTTATTGGTTTTGAGTGTTACTTATAGTCTTTAAATAATTTAAAAATTATACGGTCAAGTATACCGTGCGAGCAAAAATTATTTGCATCAAAGAGGGCCTTGCATCTAACGACGTAATGCTTAGCCGTAGAGCTTAATACCTGTTGGGTGTCAGTAAGTACCTGAATTAACAATCAATCAGTTATTTCGTCATCTTTGACAGTCGTTACAAGTAATTCGATTCATCGCTAATTTTTCCAATTTCATGAACAATTCACACAATGGGCTTTACGAAACAGCACAAAACATTTATGGTTGACGCGAATTTTCGAAACGGGGTTAGAGTAAATGGTGAGTGGCAATACAATCCGCATTTGTGACATGGACGATTTTCACGAACATTTTCCTAACGTTGCATTTATTGCTGGGGCTTTTTATCATTGCCTGAAAAGAACCGTGGCTGTGTTTAGGGAAACAGGTTCTATACAACACAAAAAAGGAGCAGGAAGAACATCTGTAAGAACAGAGGAACTTGTTGCAAAAGTTCGTGAAATAATGCAAAATACGCTAACAAATTGTATAAGACGCCTGTCCCAAGAAGTGAGAAGATCTTATGGAACATGCAGGACTATTCGTAAGAAGCAGCTTAATTCATTTTCTTATAAAGTGCAAGTATTCCAAGAAATACAAGCCGCAGATTTTGAAAGACGCAGGAATTACTCTCAATGGTTTACCCAAAATTTATTGCAAATAAATGATTTGTGAATTTATGCTTGGAGCATGGCGGTGGCCAATTTTAGCAATTTATGTAATTATTTTTCTTTTTCTTTCCGTATATTCTTACTTTGTTAATTTTGTAAACAACAAAAATAAATTTGTATTTGTCTACTTATTTTATTACTCATTAGTTTGGCATATCATGTCACAATATGAATTTGTCAAAATTTTAACCTAGAATTGGTTAGCTATATCGTCCCCATATCATTGTGATCTAAACCAAGCCCCACGTTTTTTAATCCAAGCCCTCTTTGATGCAAATAATTTTTGCTCGCACGGTGGTAAATTTCGGAAAGTAATGAGTTTTGTCGACCCAAATTTACCTTGCACATAAAATCTGTACTGTGTTTATTTACGACAAATGTACGCACACTCTCGCGAGTAAAATTTGAAGTAGTAGTTCACGAAATTAACGGGTGCCCAAGTACCTACTATCTAATATTGTCACAGCCATAAAAAAAATTACGATAAAATTTGAAATACCTACCTACGTCTGTTTGCAATGTTTGCTTTTCTAATCCAGACAATATAATACGAAAAAATATTTCTATTTTGAGATATAACTGTCTGTAACATTATTTTATTTATCAGTGGAATAATTCCAAGATTATTTATTTAGATCGTAACATAAATTACAATATCACGTACCGTGAAGGTGGCGCCCGTTTAACAAAAATAGAATGATTTGGCAGTTCCGCACCAAACTAGCCGCTAAAGCTTTTTGCTGTAATCAATCACGAGAGAAAAAAATGACATTTTATTAGATGTCGACGTTTTAGGGTCCCTATAGACCAGTGGCGGCTGGTAATAATTGAAACAGATAAGGCCAAACTAACAAATCAAAAAAAAAGTCTTAAAAAAAATACTTTTTGGAAAAAAAAAAATTTGGAACATTTCAAAGATGTTAGCAAAACCGAAAATTCTTGTTTCGGTTAATATTTTTTCGTAGCTTTATTCACACAGATGACGACAAATTAATTTTACATTATTTTCATTCCCGCTTTTCATTTTCTATTCTATAACATGCCGTGATCAGCAGATATTGATTTTGACGTTTCGGCTTTCGGGTACCATCATCAGGTATGTATTTTAAACAGTTCCGTAGACGTTGTGTGTCTAATATAATAATGCAATTCTACTTAAATTAAATATCAACGTTTCGACTCCAACAAGAACATCTTCAAACTTTATCATCGTTAACGGTGGGCGATCCATTTATCTAATATTAAATGGTGATTATGGGTGCTCGTGGAAACGGGTAACAAAAACTAAAGCTAACAAAAACTGGCAAACGTTTTCAGGAGCCCCCTCTCTATAACGAAAGAAAAATGATAATCCTTATTTTCATTACTATTAGGTGCAGATTTATGAATTTTTGAATTCGTTAATGGTGTAATAATTTAATTAGGGTTAAACCCACATTATGTTTTAAGTACCTACTATCAAAACAGCAAACAATTCGAATTTATTTTATAATCCTAGGTAGACTGGTAGACATAGCATAAGTAGTTATTAAGTCATTATACGTAACATTCCCGCAAACATGATGCAAAATCAAAATTTTAAAACACCACTTATAATGTTGCTTACCATGTATGGTAGTAACGGGGGTAGCAAAGATCGAGCCTCATAGAATCCGAAAGACAGAAAACTAACAGTAAAACACATGAACACTCAACAAGTCTGTACAAACATTATGTCACTAAGTACTATTATACAAGGTATCTATTATAAAAAGCGACCAGATCGTCGAGGTTTTTTTTCGTTTCGTTTATAATTTCGTCTATATTTAATGATTTAATAAACTCGTTTTCGATACTGATTAAGGATAAATCCGTCCCATGTGTTACGTAAATAGGTTTTAACTATTTTAAGTTTGAAAAAAGATCGTTCGTTCCGCTGATGTCACACTAACTGGTAAAGTTAGAAATAACATCACTGCACTAGATACATCTGGAAAATTTAAAGAAACACACTGATTTTTATTAATAAATGATCCGCAAGTTCATAAACTGTTTTTAATTTTGAAATAATATTTCCAAGTCCCTTTCTGAGGCTTAAATTTTGACTAGGAAAGTCAATGGACAAGTCTTTATGGTATATCATATGTATGTAAATTCCGCGCTTTCATGTATATTTCTTCTTCACTTAACGAAGTTAAATTCTTATGATATAAACAAATAGAAATGAAATCCCTATGAAAAGCAAAGCTGGCAGCAAGTTTTGAAGGGGCCATTAATGTGCCCCCCCCCCCCCCCCCCCCGCGGTGCGGGATCTGCCGGGGTGTTTGTTATGCCACTGCCTATTTTATTTTCTCATAATATGTAATATATGATTTTAAAAAAAATTCTTCTCGTAGGCATTTCGTACATTACCAGTATTTAACGTTATTCCTGTCATAAAATAATAACTCACACACTAAATAAGAAGTACATACTTTAAGCCTTAATTTGGGATGTTGTTTTTATCTTACGGTAATGAATACTATAATTAGTTACTAGGGTGAATTGGGGAAAATGCGTTTTTGGGGTAAATGCATTCTCCGACCAATATTTCTAAGCACTACGCTTTTTAATCAGTCTGGCAAGAGCACTTCAACGTTTTTGAGGTAACCTCGGTCGGTTCGCCGTAAACGAACCTTCAGCATTCGAGCGTCGACAGTAAATAGGTGTTAGATGAAGCGGCCGTATAGTTGCGCATTAGGTAAATTGGTGGCACGTGTGTAAATTTTCACAAAGTAATAAAATTAAAAAAAAATAATTGGAAAAAACCATATAGAGGTAAGTAACAGTTGCTATTATCATGGATTTTGACCAATGTTTAAGTAAACAATCTCTTTTTATACAGTTAGTCGCGGGGGCGCATTTACCCCGAGGTTTTCCTTGCTAGGGGTAAATACGTGTGCATTATAAGGGAAAGTGCGCCCCAGGGAACAAGAACAAACCAGACTGTTGATATTGAAACAGACATCTCTCTACACGACAGTACCAGCAGCAATATGGATTTTAGCGAAGACGAAAATAGCGATTCCGGCATCCGTAAACAGTTTTTGTCTTGTGAAATTTACCATGAAAAAACAAATTAAATAGGTACTTCGATGGGAAGGTTTTGAATAAAGTGGGAGCCGACGATTACGAAATTAAGTTCTTGCGATGTAAAAATAAAAGATTGGGACATAGTTTAGATGGCCAGATGTAGAAGAAATATGTGTTGTCCCTAAAGCTGACATTGAACGGAATTGAAAAAAGAGGCATTCTAACTATTCAAGTTGATTTTGGTGCCTATTATTTGTCTTAGCTAATAGGATTTGACATATTGCTTTAGAAATTAGTTTTTAAGTTTTTATTTCCTTTTCACAAAGAATAAATATTCTTTCTACTATATTTTTTGAGTTACCGTATGTTTCTGTAATGTTTATTGTTATTTTCTTAAAAAAAGATTTTAAATAAAATTTCAACAACATTTTTTATATTTTTTTAACACGGATATATATTTATTTCACAGATTTAAAAAAATACAGGATAAAATTTATATAGCATAATCGATAGCGCACATATTGACTAAGTGTGCATTTACCCCATTCATATATAAACATAAACACCTAATAAAATAGACCCGCGGTGGGCACTTACCCCGTATTCCAGGGTAAATGCGCCCCCTTGACAGCGAAAAAAAATATAGCTGTAAAATATTTTAAAAACTTATCAAAATTGGTTATATAAATACAATTGATTAGTCTTTAGCTCATATATCATACTCTAAAGCCAAAAAGTTCTCAACTTATTTCTAAGATAAGATATGATGTAGTTAAGTCAAATTAGCGTATTTTGGAGGTGCATTTGCCCCACTTCACCCTACATATTCTATAGGCCTACGTAAAATGTAGTTTACATATTTATTAACACTTATATTTAAAACCACATACCTACTGTACTATATAATTTAGTTCGATGACTTAAGTGAAAATTTTTACATATTTACATCATTATTTTTGTGATATCACGCTATTTTAGCGTGTTTCATTTTGTATAATATGCACAATTTTATTTTTGGCTTTCTAATTTAGCCCACCGTATCTTAAAATATCTATCATTTTGTTTCTCGTGGGCGCTAACATGTCCCCGATATTTCTTATATTTTATAATTAGGTACGTATTTACTACCGAAAATGTCAACGCAAATACTAAGCTAATAAGAAGCCGCTCTATAAATACAGGGTTCCCCATTTAAAACGAAACAGGCTAAATATCTGGTTCCACGTTAATTTAAAAAAAAAACGCTCGGACCCGTCGATTTTTATTTCGAGGGGGACATCTTTTGCGTATATTGTCAATCTTGTTACTTCAAGCCCCTAGGAGGGAAGGGGGGGGGGTAAGATCTAAATCTTAAATGGATACCCCTATTTTATATAATTTTTTTGGATGCTGCATAAAATTCTGTAATAATGCTTTTATTAAAAAATGTTCAGAATTTTATGCAGAATCCAAAAAAATTATATAAAATAGGGGTATCCATTTAAGATTTAGATCTTACCCCCCTCCCTCCTAGGGGCTTGAAGTAACAAGATTGACAATATACGCAAAAGATGTCCCCCTCGAAATAAAAATCGACGGGTCCGAGCGTTTTTTTTTTAAATTAACGTGGAACCAGATATTTAGCCTGTTTCGTTTTAAATGGGGAACCCTGTATAAACGTTGCTAATGGTGAATTATTGGTGATAAATTATTGAGCGAGAGCGATTGAGTATCAGTCTGTGTTTATAATATGTCATACCTACATATAGTGTGACAAGTAAAGTCCGCATCATATGGGATTTTTTTTTATTAATATCTTTATTCGAAATTTGACTTTGGCATCAAGTTCTGCTTCAATCGAGATGAAAATTAAGCAAAAAAATAGTAGTCACGTGATTCGTATTATCTGTCAAATTTAAATTTCTTCCAAAAAAGAATTCTAATATTTCTGAAAGTATCGAAAAAAGTTATTAAAAAAAAGTTTTTTTAAATGCAGTTCTAGCCCACATGGAAAATTTCAGTTGCATAAGATAATTTTAATTTTCTAACCACCACTAATAGTATATTAAAGTACACGTTTCATAAGAAGCGGTTTTAGCGCACGCGTCTATTATAAAAAACGAGCCACAAAGTGGCGAGTTTTTTATTGACGCGTGCGCTAAAACGCCTTATGAAACATGTGCTTTATACATTTTTTTCTATTTCACCTTTTATAATCAAGAAAAATACATTTTAAAAAGAAAATAAATCCTTCAAATTTTGTAAATTTTTATGTCTAAATTTTACGTTGGTACCTAATACTATTTTTTATCATAGTAGCCTCTGGACAACAAAAATTATTTTGCAAACTGTAATTTTTTGATTTATTGACCCATTTTCACCACGAGGTTCTAAAGTTATTTTAGCGATATGAGATTTGAAATTGGACGGAATACGTTGTGTGATCCTTGTACGTTCGGTACATATACAGAGCGTTCGGAAATTCGGGCGATTTTACTACTTTTTTTCGAATTTCAAAAGACGTGATTTTACGTCACGGCATTGCAATTTAGTATAGGGAAGATGGAAAATTCAAATAAAGTTGAAGTTAAAATCGACATTGGAAGGTTAGTAGATTGAATTTTGGATAGGATTTGGCAGAAAATGATAGCTTTAAGCATCTACAAAAGATTGATTTATAGATTTAAGTCAATGAAATAAAACATTTAATTAAATGTTACCAACATCAAATAAAGAAAAAACGCGTATCGAAATAGCTTCAGTACGATATGCAAATGCGTATCGTACTGAGCTTATTATGAACGTGAAATAAAAAAAATATATTTTCCACTTAATGAACACTTTACTGATGACAATGTGTTCTTTTTTGTCTTAATATTAAGGTGTATTACTTTCAGACACAAACTACGTTTTTAAAAATACTTGTTTTATGAAGTTACCTTATACAGGGTCAAAAACAAATAAACTTTGCATCACATGCGATCAAATTTTAATAGCCCAATTTTGATTTTGTAGAAAAACACACATTTAATATGCTTTAAAGAAAATGTATCTGAAATAAAGCATTGTCAAAACTAAGAAGTTTTATGTAGGTTGCGTTGAGTCTTATTTTGCAAAAGTGGTGCAATTTACAAGATATTATGGGTAAAAAATCAAAATTATCTTATGCAGCTAAAATTTTGCATGTGGGCTAGAAACTGCATTAAAAAAAACTTTTTTTAATAACTTTTTTCGATACTTTCAGAAATAACCCCACTTTTGAATTATTTTTAGGAAATAATTAAAATTTGACAGATAATGCGAATCACGTGACTAGTATTTTTTGCTTAATTTTCATCTCGATCGAAGCAGAACTTGATGCCAAAGTCAAATTTCGAATAAAGTTATTAATTTAAAAAATCCCATATGAGACAGCTTCGAAGTAAGAAAATCGGCAAATTCCTATTCGGCACCGTCCTCGTTAATATACAGGGTGGCAACTATTTAATTGTCCACTATTGGTATCGTGTTAACGGTAGTCAAAGTCGAATAAATTAGAAAAAATGTGCTCAAATTCTTGAACAAGAAATTGTGCTTGAAAATGTTTTACACGTAAGTGCCCACATTTTTTCCAAATTCTAAAAATCAATACAATTTATATACCAACTAATATTTGACTTGAGGTTACTTACGCGATAACATCAAAGATTGGTTATTTTGCTGGTTTTGTTTGTTTTTTATATTTGATTTTATAATAGTTTAGTTGACCTGTTCTCATTTGTAAGCCCGGACCTGTCTATTTTCTCATTCGTCAAATGATAATGTTGCAGTGCGCATGTCGAATCGTGTGTAGCTTTGTTTACATGCGCGATGCCATAAATTTGTCACTTTCGTGGTTATTAGGTTATTGTTTGCTTATCTAAAGGTAAATATCTATGGTTAACATTCAAAGTCAAACATGGGTAACTAGTAGCCGCAGAGATTGATGGTGATGGTGCCCAAATGTTAAATGTTTCTTTTAGAAACAGATATATCGTAAAACCCTAAGAGCAAAGGTTTCTACAATTTTTTTGAGGGTTTTCCTATTGTAGCCTTGGCATGCCGTTAACCAGGCGATCCGTTCAATCGATATAGATGTTATTGTGTCCCATATTTATAATGACCGTGGTAAAATATATAAATAACCACACGAATTGCTTCAAGTTACAAACCTGACCAAACATTAGCCTAATAAATATATAAGAACAAAATAATATAAATTATATCATGTTCATAAATTTTAATAACCTTGACGAATTAATACCTTACACCTTTTTGACCTTTTTGCACGTGAACGGTGAATGAACTTTCTATAAATAAAGGAGAGCCTATCTTTATCTACAAGTTCTTAAGTTCCCAAAATATATTTTAAGTCTAGGGATTAAATTTACTTGACGTAAAGGAATATCACCTTATTTAAAATAGCATCCACTCTTATCTTTTTCTCTGGTTTGGGTTAAAAGATCTTATATTATTTATACTACAGGGTGGCCCAAAACACATTGCTTTTGTTGATATAATTATTATTATGTATGTCTCTCACATAGACAATTTACCTTTAGATACGTACAGGTTATCTCCTGCGCTCCTGTTATCGGCCTGTCCAACTTTAGCGACATGCTCAAAATACACTCCAGAACCGTCTCGGCCGCCATTTTTGTTGTGGTGTTTTAGGGTTTCTCTGTGGATTCCTTGTAGTTTTCTTAGCTATTGTGGATTGTGGGTGATTAATATTTACGGATTTCTACTTTTTGTATAGTTTAGTGAACTATGTCTGATTGTGAGAAAATTAATTCTGTCAAAGTTGCTGATTGGTTAATTTTTTGGTTAAAATCTGTGCGCCCCTACATTAAGCTTTTAATAAATCCAGTATTCCACAGGTCAAATTCTCGGGCAAACACTTTTCAAATTCTTAAAAAAGAAATTTTGCATGAAAATGTTTTACACGTACACAAGTTTTTGCCAAATTGTAAAAATCAATACTAGTTATATACCAACTAATATTTAATTTGAGGTTAGGTACGCGATAACACCGTAGATTGGTTATTTTGCTGGTTTTGTTTGTTTTTATATTCGATTTTATAAGACGAGTTTAATTCACTTGTTCTTTTTCTCTCGCACTAAAAACACGACGACTAATCATTTTTAAACAAATTTTTAAAACAAAACCTTAAAAACAATTTTCTATCCTTAAAATCTGATAGGTTTGCTACTACTGAAAATGCCAGAAATCACTACCTTTTTTCCCAGCTTGATCAAAAATTGAGAAGAAATTCCAATTTTTTGGCAAGAATTTAAATTTTAAAGCCCGGACCTGTCTATTTTCGCATTTGTCAAACGATAATGTTGCAGTGAGCATGTCTAATAATGTCTAGCTTTGTTTACAAGCGCGAGGCCATAAATCTGCCACTTTCGTGAGTATTGTTTGCTTATCTAAAGGTAAATTATTGTCTATGGTCTCTCACCAAAGCAAAGCTATTCTCTTGTGTTGCAAATTTGGGACACACAGTAGGTATAATATGCCCAGACATAACTTGACCTAATAGAAATCTGAAACCGAACGTGATAAAAATAAATCAAGAAGTGGACCCATTCACTATTCAGATACACCATTTCCTATGTGAACCCTAAGTAGGTAGAATTTTTAACTCCATGACAATTAGCCCTTTGAAGACATGGGGGTGACGGTTTATTTTTTAGTGCCTGAATGGAAAATTCCTTGTTAAAATATTCTCATATTATGGATAATACAGTGTCCGCAAAAAAGTTCGCATCAAATGGGATTTTTTTTTATTATTAGGTATAGGTAAAAATTGAAAAAGCAGTTAGTTTTTGCTTACCTAAAAACCAAAAATGACGTATTCTGAAGCAGCTGCACGACTTGCGTTACCTGCCAAATTTGACATTTTTAATAAAATTTATTCAAAAATGCCCTTATTTATTAAAATATCGAAAAACTTTATTCGAGAAAGTTGTTTATTTAGACATTTTTAGCCTCTGTACGAAATTTTGACAGTCTAATACAATTTTTATTTTTTGCCCGATTCTTGAAAATTTTGATCAACCCTCGTAGATTAACTTTTATACATCGATGTAAAACCATTTGCCTTTACTTCATTTGTAATCTTAATGCAATTTTATGTAAAATTTTTGTTTCCAATTATTTATTTTGCTTTAAAAACTGAAATTGTTATTGATCATTTATGTAATGTTTGATGCAAAGTTTATCTAATTACATCAGTTTTGCCAAAACCGACGTTTCTCATTTTTCTTAAGTTAGTAAACAGATGTACAAAAAGAAAATATTAGGAAGCTTTCGTTGAAATTTTACTTAATTAATATTAAATTAAATTAATTATATTAAACTATATTTTTGTTGAATAAAATGTTTCGAGCGATTAATATTTATTCTTTTTGATCCAATATTAATTAAGTAAAATTTCAACGAAAGCTTCCTAATATTTTCTTTTCGTACATCTGTTTACTAACTTAAGAAAAATGAGAAACGTCGGTTTTGGCAAAACTGATGTAATTAGATAAACTTTGCATCAAACATTACATACTGATCAATAACAATTTCAGTTTTTGAAGCAAAATAAATAATTGGAAACAAAAATTTTACATAAAATTGCATTAAGATTACAAATGAAGTAAAGGCAAATGGTTTTACATCGATGTATAAAAGTTAATCCACGAGGGTTGATCAAAATTTTCAAGAACCTGGCAAAAAATAAAAATTGTATTAGACTATCAAAATTTCGTACAGAGACTAAAAATGCCTAAATAAACAACTTTCTCGAATAAAGTTTTTCGATATTTTGACAAATAAGGGCATTTTTGAACCTATTTTATTAAAAATGTCAAATTTGACAGGTAACGCAAGCCGTGCAGCCGCTTCAGCATACGTCATTTTTGGTTTTTAGGTAAGCAAAAACTAACTGCTTTTTCAATTTTTACCTATACCTAATAATTAAGAAGAATCCCATTTGATGCGGACTTTCTTGCGGACACTGTATATATTTATAAAATAAGATTATTTATGATTGAAATTTTCATAATAAAAGACAAAAAGATGTAAGACTATCGTCATATTTATATAGTGTGAGTTTGTAACTTTAAAATTTAATAAACCCAGTATAGTTTTTTTTTTTAAATGCTTGGGCACTGATGGTATTAACATTTTAAGTTGTGGTATTTTTACCTATAATCTCCCTAGCAGCAGAATTATTACCGATAATTTTTTTCAAGACCGAGAAAAAAATTATCGGGAATTAATTCTGCTGCGTGGGAGATTCGGTAAGAAAATTACGAACATTTCATAAATTGGAGTTTTTTCTTATTGTAATTTTTTTGCTAAAAAACAAACAAACAAAAACATATTTCCGGCGGCTTTAGTTAATTGTAACTAATTAGAGTTTTAGAAATGAAGTTCATTTTAGCCGTTAGTAACTCATTTTTATTACTAAAATGTGAGTAACATTAAATAGCAAATTTGTTATCTGAAATCCAATGTCTTTATAGTTTTAAATTCAAATAAAACTTAAAAAACATATTTCCGATGAGTTTAGTTAAATATGACGCACTATATTTTTACAATAGAAGTTGATTTTACTTGTTAGTAACTAAGGTTTATTACCAAAATTTCAGGAACATTAAAAACAATAATTCATTTTTTACCATAACATCTGAAATTACATGTCTACATAGTTTGAAATGAAACTTAAAAACACATATTTCCGATGAGTTTATTTACATTTTTGATGTGTCTCTTTTAGCCCCGGTGTTCGATATGTAAAGCAAATCGGTTAGTAAGTATCAATAAAAATTAGAAGTTAGCAACAAAATGTATTTTGATTTTATTTTGAGCGACTTTTGCCAATAGATATAAAACACTTCATTTTTGAGAGAAAAATTTTCTTTTTAATGTTTTTCGCATTTTAGTAATAAGAATGAGTTACTAACGGCTAAAATTAACTTTATTTCTAAAACTTTAATTAGTTACAATTAACTAAAGCCGCCGGAAATATGTTTTTGTAGCATTTTAGCAAAAAAATTACAATAAGAAAAAACTATAATTTATGAAATTTTCTTACCGAATCTCCCACGCAGCAGAATTAATTTCCGATAATTCTTCTGCTAGAAAGATTATAAGTGATAATCTAATTTAAAAAACAATAATGTAAAATTTTTCAAAACAAATAGTTTTTAGCATATTCATAACAGCACACTAATAGTTAGTTGGTTAGTAAATCAAAAATAAACCTAACCGAGTCACTTTAATTGTGAGACATTGATGCGCCAATGTCATTAAGTCACAATTAAAGTTGTCGCGTTGTTTACGTGTGGATTAAAATTTTTATTCAACCCGACATAAGTTAATAAAAAGAAAGGTCGTTGAAATCAGCATGAAGTAAAATGCAGAATGTATGTAGGCGTACTGACTGACAGACTCGTATGACTCCTATACATTATATTTTACAATTATTCTTAAGACTGGACCACTATTGTTGTGCTAATCAGTCTAAGGTTATTGCACAGAAATATGTTACCGGTATAATTATTCTTGTTCATGGGAAGTCCTTCGAGCCCTACCTTTCGTCGGATCCCAGCCTCATTGATGAGCCATGATATGACGAAACGCGTCTGGGGATGGATCTCACGAAATGAAATGAAAACTCTCTCTTTTCTTCTAATTAAAAATGGTATATTGTATAGTACGTTCAAAAAGAGTAAATGACACGATATAATCCGAAAAAAAATGTTTTGCCGAAATTACAAAATAACTAGGTAGAAAAAAACGTAAATTAAAAATGTATCGGTCTTTTGATAAGGTGTGTTCAAATAAGTTGTATAATAAGTGGTGGTGTTTGTGTTTGTGCCTTTAAAAACTATCTAAAATAATATTATAATTTTCAAAATTTCCCATTTATACAAATATTTTTTTTATGTTAGATTCTTTTTATACTACCGTGCGAGCAAAAATTATTTGCATCGAAGAGGGCCTGGATTAAAAAACGTAGGACTTGGTTTAGATCACAATGATATGGGGACGATATATCTAACCAAATCTAGATTCAAAATTTTGTCAAATTCATATTATGACATGATATGCCAAACTAATGAGTAATAAAATAAGTAAGCAAATACAAATTTATTTTTGTTGTTTACAAAATTAACAAAGTAAGAATATACAGAAAGAAAAAGAAAAATAATTACATAAATTGCTGAAATTGGCCACCGCCATGCTCCAAGCATCTCTGAAGAAATGTTAACAGATTCTTGGATAATCCTTTCTTGTAATTGTTCTAAATTTGATACTGGTGTTTTAAAAATAGTGTTCTTTAATCATCCAAAAAAAATGTCAGGTCCAATAAATTTTGGGTAAACCATTAAGAGTAATTCGTGCGTCTTTCAAAATCTGCGGCTTATATTTCTTGGAATACTTGCACTTTATAAGGAAATAAATTTAGCTGTTTCTTAAGAATAGTCCTGCATGTTCCATAAGATCTTCCCACTTCTTGGGACAGGCGTCTTATACAATTTGTTGGCGTATTTTTCATTATTTCACGAACGTTTGCAACAAGTTCTTCTGTTCTTACAGAATGTGGTCTTCCTGCTTCTTTTGTGTGTTGTATAGAACCTGTTTCCCTAAACACAGCCACGCTTATTTTCAGGCAATGATAAAAAATACCCAACAATAAAAGCAACGTTAGGAAAATGTTCGTGAAAATCGTCCATGCACAAACCCGGATTGTATTGCCATTCACCATTTACTCTATTCCCGTTTCGAAAATACGCTTCAACCATGAATGTTTTGTGCTGTTCCGTAAAGCCCATTGTCTGAATTGTTCAAGAAATTGGAAAAATTAGCGATGAATCAAATTACTTGTAACGACCGTCAAAGACGACGAAATAACTGATTGATTGTTAATTCAGGTAGTTACTGACACCCAACAGGTATTAAGCTCTACGACTAAGCCTTACGTCCTTAGATGCAAGGCCCTCTTCGATGCAAATAATTTTTGCTCGCACGGTATACTACTTAATTTAGTGCCAAGATAACTATACTGTTATCTTGGATTATCCGCCGTCGCCCGTCGACCAGACAGCAATTTAAAGCACGAGGTCTGCGGTATAATAAGCGACATATGTTATCGAATCTATTTTGCTTTACTTTTTATAGACAAACAAGGATAAGACAGGTAGTATAGACAATGCTTACAGTTGCTAAATTTGGTGATTTTACGAGAGGGCTGATTAGTTGGCTGTCGCGGTAAGAACCTAATTATACAGTGATTTAACCAATCATTGTTTTAAAAAGTTAGGGTATTTAGCCAATGGAAATTTGAATACTGGAATAGAAAAGAAACCGTGCGAGTCAACATAGACTTTCAGAGTGGTATTAGGATTAGGGTATTTTTTATGTTGTTGCCTTTTGAAGTTGGCAAATAGTATTGTTAATTCGCGTAACTTTTTTATATCTGAAAATTGGTATGTTGGTAGTTCTGTTTGGTAGTTTTATTGTACGTACTTCAATAATTATTAGAGTCCGTGAAAAGCTACTAAATAAAAAATAATAGAACTTTTTTAATAAATAGGTAGGTCATTTCCAGTTAGGTTTAGGTAAAATATACCTTATAAGCAATTGCGAAACATATATTATTAAGTCTAGTTTTATTACAGGGCATTGATTGAACTTTGACAAAAACATTGTGTAAAACCTACACAAAATCACAAACGCCTATGCAAAAATATTGATTTTATTAACATCCAAGGAAAGCTTCGTTATCGAGTTAGAGATTGTAGGGTCATCCAGTTTACTGAATGAATAATGTCGGATTTAAATAATCTCCTAATTATTAAAAACAATTTATTTAATACTATTTCTTACTGGTTCGATTTAAAAATTATCACGACCGTCATCTAAAGCTTCTAAAGATGTTTTTGCAATAGTTTATTTAATCTTATTATTGACGGAAAAATCCCAAACCCCATTAACTAAATTTACCGACCAGATAAACAATAATAGATATAAGCTACCGAGAGAATTAGTTAAGTTAAATACAACTTAGGTAAAAGTGAGTACCTACATTATTAAACATGCTAATTATGGATCTCATAACCAGATAAATAAACAATAAAATGAAATAAGTATTTACAGGATCCTTATTAAAAACAATTTTCATGACGTGCTGTCTAAATAGATAAAATTTTTAATATAAGAACCAATTTAAATTTCATAGAAGTAAAAAAATTAAAATTAAATATTTCAAAAACTAAATGTACCTATGGTTATGGGTAATAATTTAAATTGTAAAAATATAAATGTTGTAATTGATGGTGAAAAATTGGAATTAGTAAACAGTTTTAAATATTTAGAGATAATCATTGATTCAAAATTAAAAATTTTTAATTATTTTAAAAGTATTATATCGAAGATTGCCGGAAAAGTAGGTTGTTTTAAAAGAATCAGTTCTAATTTAAGTTTGTTTTCTAAAAAAAACTGTATTTAATACTATTATATTACCACATTTTCTTTATTGTTCTTACATTTTATATTGTGCTAGTGAGGAAATATTTGATAAATTACAAATTTTACAAAATAAGGCAACGTTACATATTTTAAATTGTGACAAATATACAAAAATTAATTTTACGTTAAAAAATTTATATTGGTTGAATGTCAGGAATTAAATTTTTTATTTAGTATGTAGGTACCTATCTTTATACATAAAATTAAAAATAATTTATTGCCTGATTTTTTAAAAAAATTTTGTTCTTTTAATTATGACCATCATAATTATAAAACAAGAACTAATCAAAATTTTTATGTGGATAGAGTCTCTAAAACATTAGCTTATAAATCTATTTTTTATAAAGGTTTGATAGAATATAATAATTTGGAAAATTCTATTAAATCTCAAAAATCATTAAAACTGTTTAACAAAACTTTAAAATTACATTTAATAAAAAAATAAAATGATACGTAATATTTGATACAATTTGCAAAATGTTTAACTTTTCTGTCTGTTTTTGTTAAAAGAAGGTTGCGTTTTAAAATTGAAAAATAAATCTATAAAAATGAGTTAAAAAAAATGTATTAAAAAATATTTAATTGTAGCTTGTTGCTAAATAAAACATGTTACTACTACTACTACTAGTAGAAGCTGTGAAACAGCATGATGATAATTTTTATTTAATTGCAAAAATAATATGACATACATCGTTGCATCAGTGGCGTAGCCAGGATTTTAGGGCGGGGGGGGGGGGGGGGGCGAAGTCCTTATGTGGCGCCTATATTTTTAAATACACATTTTGTCATATTGTTTTTTTTAATCCAGATTCAGTTAAACATTGACAGAAAAATAAGGCATGGTATTAAGCACCATTAAAGCCTTTTGTTAAATTTTTGGTGAGTGACAATAGATTTCAACATCGGGTAAAAAAATGCATTGTATGCTTTTTGTGATATATTATTATATTATATTACGTTTTTTTTCATTTAACATAGTTAAACTATTTTAATTTTAATAAAACAAAAATAAATCCTTTTATAATAAAAACAAGTACTAAACAATCAAAAATAAACACAAAATTAAAAATATTTTAATATTCTGACCTTACACAACTTCAATCAATAATTAAAAAAAATGTTTTTATATAACTACAAAGCTATTCGACGAGTCTTAAGGCTTTTGAAATCATCTAAAACATTAGAAAGATCTAAATTTTTGACATAATCACTAGCAAAGGGGCGACAAGCCAGGGGGCGGGGGGGGGGGTCAACCGCCCCCCTGACCCCCCTATGGCTACGCCACTGCGTTGCATCTTTACTTTTTCGGACATCGCGTAAAATAATTGAGAAAAGGTATTTTTTTATTAATTGCTTGAAGATAAGAGAAACTCGTAATGTCGCTCCATAATAGGTTGTCGTTCATGCCGGATGACCTATCAGCTTCTATTAAATAGTCATGATGTACTATTAATCACAAAAACTAGATAAATCACAAAAAGTCATAAATCTCTGAAAACATAACTAATTGAATGGTTTATACATGGTGGACTTTTTAACTGGAATAAATTCACTATTAAAAACCTCTTTATTTTCTGAAAAAATACAGAAATTGCTGTGTTTATTTTTAAATTGACAGACTTTTTTTTGTGTCTCATGAAATTTACCCCTCGTTTAGGGATAGAAACCGACCCCATTTAATTTTTTTCAAATGTTTATTGAGCTCGTTGGAAAGGGCATAAAAAAGGGAATACGACCCACCGTGTAGGCACTTTTGCATTTCGGTAATGTATAGACGCAATTTATTTTATTGTTAAAATTGTTGGAAATGTTGCCAATTTTTTTCTTGACAAACCCCTAATCCAAAGTAAAATTTATTCTTGACATTATGTACCATGGCGAACTTCGTGTAGAAGTCGTTGCCTCAGTTCCTCTAAATTTTCTGGTTTTGTTACGTAAACATTGGTTTTTAGGTGACCCCAAAGAAAATAATCTAGGGGGTTAAGGCACGGAGATCGTGGCGGCCATTAAATGGTACCACTTCGTCCTATCCAGCGTTTTAAAAAACTTCATTTAAATATTGTCGAACATTTATGGCGTTATGAGACGGAGCACCATCCTGCTGTAACCATATTCGATTATTATGAATATCTGCTTTTGCATGGCGAGTAAATGAACCAGTCCAAATCTATTAATTGGAGAACAGAGGTAATTTTGCCCTGTGCCAAAGTTTCAGAAGGTTGATTGAATTGCTGATATCTTTTTACCTATAGGCCATTTACTTTATCTTAGTTCAAACTTTTCGTTCAATTAGATTATTATTCCTAGTGTTATAAAATAGTTTATCTACAACCATTTAATAATAGGTGCATAATACTTCTGATAATAAGAGCATTATGCTATCCATAATACAACAAGTGTAATTATTATATTTCCCATATGAACTCACTTTTTTTCAGGCACTGTATAAATGGATGGTTTTAGATAGAGTATAGTATTTGCTCGAGTATTTGACTCGCGTCTAATGAACCATAATACACTCGGATGATTTACAACACTCGCCTTTGGCTCGTGCCGTAAACTTAATTCTCGTTTTATTATGGCCTACATTATACGCTCGTTAAATAATATACTATTAATTTACCACAGACTGATTTTTTATTTTTACAATTTAATCCATTTTTAAGGCTTTGGATTCTATTATTACCGTTGTACCGTTATTTCACATTTCTTTAACTCGAATTAAATAAATCTAATAAACAAGAACATTATTGTACATAATATACCGGGTGTCTCGGGAAAAATGCTCACCCCTATAAACTTTTTATTGATTAAATTACAGAAAAAAGCGTGACTCATGACGGGAGATTTTAAATTGTAATGTAGTTCATTTGTTTGTTAGCATTATGGCCTCATGGCTACCTATAGATACAAGCAAAGCCGTTTGCGCTGCTTGTTGCATTTTTGTCATGAATTTGTATTTTTAATGAATTATTCCTCCTTTTTTAACTTGACATAAGGGTGTCTCATATCAAATTGTTGGAAAAATAGTGCTCTATCTTTTTGCCCGAGCAAGCCAATTTGTTTCCGTTTGGAAAAATGGAGGTATCTGGAAAAAAGCCTTTTAAAAAAGTTTGTAAAAAAAAATTAAAGTGTCAAAAAGTGACATTTGGGGTGTCGTTGAATTTAAAATGGTGTCCTGAATCGATATATCCAAAAGTATACATAGTATTCCATTTAAAAATCTAAAATTGAAGTAATTTCCGGTTAAACCGGAAATAACCAAATGGCCTCCGTCATGTTATAAGATGCAAAATAATATCATTTTTTTCTGTAATTTAATCAATAAAAAGTTATAGGGGTGAGCGTTCCTCCTGAAACACCCGATATAATATTATGTCCTACCACACTGAGACCTAACTTGTCCAGATGACGTATTATATTTATTTAGAAACATTAAATCGCATAATATAATCGCGATATCCTTGTATAAGTACGCATTATAAGTTTATGACCTACCTCAAACGAACATTATTTTTAAACGGCAAGGAACACTTTGCAAGGCCGAGCAATGTTCTAAATTTTTTTTAACCTCACGTCGAAAGTTAATTTAAATTTGGCCTTTGGTGTTCTCGGTTCTTGTTTCGATCATTCTTAAGTCTCAAGGATCGATCAGTGTGGTATAGTTAGGTTAAATACATAAGTAATTTATAAAGGTCCCATCTCGCTGGAGCGATCGGTTCATTTTTTAAGAGAGTTAGGAGACTACTCGATATTTTGAACAGGGAACTTAAAATATTGTAGGACTGGCTTTGTCAAAATAAATTAAAACTGAACACATCAAAGACAAAATGTATGGTAATAGGTTCAAAAGTAAATTGTAGCTGAATCAGGATTAGCCCTTAACATAAATGAATCTCAACTAAAATTGGTTGGCTTTAATTATTGTTTTGGTATACCTAGGTTAACTTAAATTTAAATTATGAGTAGTATAATTATAAGTAGAAAATGTGTATTATTTACTTTCTAACGAGGCACACACATATCCTCGAATACATGCTGCCTCTCTTGCATTATTTAATTGTATAATATTTTTCATCATGAAATAAATAAATAAATAAATAAAATAAAAACAATGAAATAAATAAATAAAAATTTGATATTACCTTTGTGTCGGAAATAAAATATTTGGGAGTTTTTTTAGATCCTCAGCTTACTTTTGCTAATCAGGTGGATTATCTTTGTAAAAAATTAGGAAAAAAGATTGGATTCTTCGGTCGCATTTCAAATTATTTACCCAGTGGACCAGAACACTTGTTTATAACACAATTATTTTGCCCCATTTTAATTACTGTTGTTCCTTATTAATATCTTGTACTCAGGAAAATATAATAATATGTAGACTGCAGATTCAGCAAAATAAGATTATGCGAATTATTCTCAAATGCAGTAGGTGTACCCCAGTAAGAAGCATGTTACATAGCTTGAATTGGCTGTCTGTCTAACAGAGCATCAGAAGGGCGAATTTAGTTCTAATATACAGGGTGTCCCGAAATTAGCGTGCAATATTTCTAGGGCGTAAACTATATCCAAAAATATGACAAAAATGTAACGTATAACATACGTAAACATACCCCGAGAAATGCTCCTTTAGGGGGCTAGGGCCCCTCAAAGAGGGTCGGGAAGGAAGCCTTTTTTTATAATAGTATGGAAACCCTTAAAGATAATAACATGAAAATTGGTACGTGCCTTCCAACCGATAAGTTGTACATAACAGTAAGTTTAGAGTGAAAATATTTCTTCCAGTGGCGTCGCACGGAGTGGGGCTGAGTGTAAATATTATCCTATATTTTTTATTTCTAAGATTTTTTAATTTTAGGTACAATATTTTAAGAGCCTCGAGTTTTTTCTTTAAAAAAGTACCCCTTGTTTTATTTCGATAGGAGGCACCGTTTTCAAGTAAAATTAATTTTAAAATAAAACGTATTTTTCAAAAGAAAGGTTAGTCCATATGAGTTCAGGTAAATCCGAAAGTTAGCGTGCAATATTCCTAGGGCGTAAAGTACATCCAAAAATATTACAAAAATGTTCTATAAACATTCCCTCAGAAATGCTCCTTTAGGGGGCTAGAGCCCCTCAAAGAGGGTCGGGAAGGAAGCCTTTTTTTATAATAGTATGGAAACCCTTAAAGATAATTACATGAAAATTGGTACGTGCCTTACAACCGATAAGTTGTACATAACAGTTAGTTTATAGTGAAAATATTTCTTCCAGTGGCGTCGCACGGAGTGGGGCTGAGTGTAAATATTATCCTATATTTTTTATTTCTAGGATTTTTTAATTTTAAGTACAATATTTTAAGAACCTCGAGTTTTTTCTTTAAAAAAGTACCCCTTGTTTTATTTCGATAGGAGGCACCGTTTTCAAGTAAAATTAATTTTAAAATAAATCGTATTTTTCAAAAGAAAGGTTAGTCCATATGAGTTCAGGTAAATCCGAAAGTTAGCGTGCAATATTCCTAGGGCGTAAAGTACATCAAAAAATATTACAAAAATGTTTTATAAACATACCCTCAGAAATGCTCCTTTAGGGGACTAGAGCCTCTCAAAGGGGGGCAAATTTTTTTTTCGTAATAGCATGAAGTCTTTGAAATGATTTTCTATTAAATTTTGATGGACCGTAGCAAATCTTCTACGGCTAGGTATTCTTCTATGCGGAAATCGCCTCCTGTACTCTATTACAGCGGCAGTAGAACTACCATTACAAAATCCATACACAAAATGAATATCTGTGAGTTCTCTGTTGCCCCCTTTTGAGAGGCTCTAGTCCCCTAAAGGAGCATTTCTGAGGGTATGTTTATAGAACATTTTTGTAATATTTTTGGATGTACTTTACGCCCTAGGAATATTGCACGCTAACTTTCGGATTTACCTGAACTCATATGGACTAACCTTTCTATTGAAAAATACGTTTTATTTTAAAATTAATTTTACTTGAAAACGGTGCCTCCTATTGAAATAAAACAAGGGGTACTTTTTTAAAGAAAAAACTCGAGGTTCTTAAAATATTGTACTTAAAATTAAAAAATCCTAGAAATAAAAATATAGGATAATTTTTTCCCCAGCCCCACTCCGTGCGACGCCACTGGAAGAAATATTTTCATTCTAAACTAACTGTTATATACAGTTTATCGGTTGTAAGGCACGAACTAATTTTCATGCCATTATCTTTAAGGGTTTCCATACTATTATAAAAAAAGACTTCCTTCCGGACCATCTTTGAGGGGCTCTAGCCCCCTAAAGGAGCATTTCTCGGGGTATGTTTATAGGACATTTTTGTAATATTTTTAGATATAGTTTACGCCCTAGAAATATTGCACGCTAATTTCGGGACACCCTGTATAAAATAGAACATTTAAATAGTTACCAAGATATTTTGATGCTTTTCTTAAGAAAATATCAAATTTTCACGATTATAACATTCGCTCTGGGCACCACTACAACATTGAGACGGTTAAGACTACATCTTTACAAAACTCGTTGTTTTTTGAGGGAGTTCGCCTTTTTAATGACCTCCCGAAGAGTATTAAAAATGCAAATAGTTTGGGTGATATTTCATTATTTAAGGGACACATAATATACATATACGTAAGTTGGCGGCATATGGGAAACTTTTTTATTATTAATTTTAGAAAAAAAAGTTATTCTTCATAAAAAGTTCTGCATTTTGGACCAAAACCTAAAATGCAACTATCAAATATCGAAATTTTCCAGTCATATACGAGATTGTTATTAAAAAAAGTTGATCAGAACTAAAAACCACGCCTAAATATGCAATAACACGCATTAAATTAATTAAATTATTAAAAAATTAAATAATTAAGTAATAATAAATTAATAAAATAATTTTTCAACATAAATGCGTATAATTGCATATTTAGACGTGGTTTTTAGTTCTGATCAACTTTTTTTTATAACAATTTTGGATGATGTCAAAAATAAAGGTACTTTACTCTTGGGAAATATTCACATTCTTGGGAAAAATTCACATTTTTTGACAAACCTCGTATATGACTGAAAAATTTCGATAGGTTTTAGACCATGCAGAACTTTTTATAAAGAATAACTTTTTTTCGTAAATTTAATAATAAAAAAGTTTTCCATATGCTGCGAACTTAAGCAGACACGCTGTATATTTCGTCCCCAAATTCACGAAGTGGCGTATATGAGTTTGCCTCGGTTTTCAGGAAACGCGTTTAAAGTTTGGGGTGATCTATGAACTATCGTATTTTGTAACATAATTAAGTTATAGGTTTGAAATTTGGGATAGCTATTTAGGAGTTGGAACATTCCAAGAATCTTATAAAAAAAATAGTTTTTTTCTTATAGTATATTCAAAAAACAACATACGCCTTTTTGAGAGCTGAAACTTATTAACAATTTAACATATGCCTTAGAACATAGGCCCTTTTAAGAGCTTAAGGCTATTAACAACTTAACATAATATGCCTTAGATAAATAAATATACATAATATTACCACAATCTTATTTTTTTAAATTAACAGAAAATTATCAAATTAGCGATAGAATATTAATGGGGTAATTTTTTATAATATTCTTGATATTCTTCAACTCCTATTATGGGTGCATCAGATCCCTCACAGAGAGACCTTAAAGAATTATATTTTTTTTTCTGGCACTTTTTGTGGACCTCTATTTAGTTTGTACAGTTTGGCGTTTGAAAGTTCAAAATTTCGTAGAAATGTAATTGAGCTAAAGGTATCGCTGAAATGGCTTGTTTTTATGTATATTGTGTTCAACTTTTGTTTCTCTACCATTATACATAAAATTTTAGTCCAATTGATTTCTGTTGTATCCTCTGTTTTTCTTATAGACAATATAGGTAGATCCCGTGAAAGTATTTTAAAATCAAAAAAATCTGAAAAATTAATTTCAATGACGATGTATGGATGCTTTCGTCTGGCAAGCTTTATAACTGGGAGAATCTGGCTGGGAATAAATAGATTTCCCGCGACACTCATGGCTCTAGTAATCGCACTATGGGCTGAATCGCCCTTATTTTGGCCATGACACGTTTCAAACAAGTAATGGGTTATTTTCTTTACATTCTTACTATTATTTAAAAAAATACATAAACATAGCAGGCATAACACAATTCTTGTTCTGGCCAAAACATCCATCTGAAAAGAGGTCTACAAGCTCTGCTCCCTTTTTGTCACAGTCAGAGAGATAAAGAAATATGCAAGAGGCTATTTCTGAAGAACCCCTTTTACTTTTCGTCTCATCCCACGTGTAACAGTAGCAATCTTTTGTAGCCAAATCATAAGTATAGTAAAGTAAAGTTATAAAATTATAAAATTTGGCGGTATATTTTATTTTGAGGTTAAAACAGTAGGCGACTGAGATTACAAACCGGCGAATATCATGCAAATATCATGCATTCGCCCTATACTTCGCGCTTGGTTACAAAGGGGCGAATATCAAATTCGCCAGTTTGCGATAATTCAAAATAACCTGTTTGTAGATCTGCCCAAACAAAAAATAGCAATATCTATTTACCGATAATAATCACAGATTCGCCACTTTGATAACTCATTGGTCATTCCTTTCCCATTATATTGCGCATAAAATCCAAAAATCGATTTTTTTCATATACGCCACTTTGTGAATTTGGGGACGATTTGTTGAAAAAATAACAGAACTAAGGCTGCGTTTATATTTAGTATGGTATACTTTTTCGTGTCTTGCTGTAAAGCTCGTTAAAAAGGGCAGGAAAAAGAGAATACCACCCACTATTTACTTTTGCATTTCAGTAATCTAGAAAGCCAGAAAAAAACTGGCCATTTTAGCAACAATTATTGGTACTATTTTTTTTGTTTAATTGGCATTTGGTTAATTAGCCATGCAGCTAGTCCCAAAGTAAAAAAGAAAAAAATTATTATTCGAAACATATAAACAGGGATACACGCCAATGGGGTCCGTCAGGGCGACTTTATTTTAAGACACACAGGGAATGAAGACCCCAAAAAGGGGATTGAATATAATGAAAAACTAGGGCAGGTTTATTTTTTAAATAATTAAAGAGTTACAAGAATATTAAATATTTTTATATTTCCTAGTGATAAAAGGTACTTAGGTATAGGATATTAAAAGGGCACTCGACTTTACATTTTTGAATCAATTGCTTGTAGAGGTTATTAACTTCTTTTCATACTTTTTACACTCCAAGAATAGATGGTCTAAATCACATCTGACATTGCACAACAATTCGCACCTTTAAAATTAAAGTGACACAATCCAAAAAAATGGAGTTTTGGAGAAAACAGGAAAAACTGTAAAATATATTGGAGCCCTCTAACTCTTTTGTCTCCTAAGCCCAAGTAATAAATTAAATAAATGTTAAATTTCGGAAAACATTAGCTAAATGGTTTTACTAGAAGACAATTATTTAAATTTGATATCAAAACCTAACCTTATTAGTAAAAAAAATAAAAATAAAAACAAGTTAGGTCTTTTTACTGCCAAATTTCTTTTAGCAACGAACAAATTATTTGGACTTATGCCATTTTAAAATTAAAATTGTCGTTGTATTCAGCGAGTCATTTTAGAATATCATTTTAGAATAATGTTCTTTTTTTATTAAAGACCAAATACTTTCATAATCAAAATTAGCTCTTAGGCTTCTTCGCCTAACTGATGAGACCCGGAAGGTCGAAAGCATCCATACCTTCCGGGTCTCATAAGTTAGGCGAATAAGCCTAAGAGCTAATTTTGATTATGATTTTAATCTTGTTGGTTCAAGAAGTACTTAGTTCTCAAACGCAAAGAACAAAGTTTGTTCATTTTACCAAACACACAAAGGCTGTGCCAGTGTTCGGTATCTGCGGAGTTCTACAATTTCGAATGACTTTTGTCTTTTGTGCTATGCACTTTTGACTTGGTCTTTACTCAAACCAAATACTTTTTTGTAAAATGCTTGGACTCAAGTCAGTTTAGACTTAAAGCAGTGTCAATTTTCCGTCGCATGCAACAACATACTGAAATGATACTCTTTAGTATATTAAAAAGACGCGCGAATACCGTTAATATGAAAAAGGCGTAAATAGGTTCATCTATTTTAGGAGAAGCGATTTGGTATATTAGGTCAAGCGGCAGCTAATAGGGGGCGGTATTTAGTGTAATTTTATGATAAAACCTAGAAATATACAATTTTCGAGTTGTGTCACTTTACTTTTAAAGGAGCGAATTGGTACTACAATTTGGGTTTGGCCAGCGCAGACTGTTCAAAAAAAAAGGAAACATGTTATTGATAAGATTGTTTGTTTACTTCTTTACTTGATGCCGCATTTCAATGGTCACTTTATTTTTGGTTTAGAAGAAGTGAATAATTATCTGTTGGAGTAAGTTAATCCTCTAGATTATTTCCTTTGGTTCACCTAAAAACCAGAGTTTACGTAACAAAACCATAAAATTTTGAGGAATTTATATAGGCAACGACTTATACACGAAATTCGCGAAATAACCCCGGATAGGGTAGATAATGTCAAGAATGAATTTTACTTTAGATTAGGGGTTTGCCAAGAAAAAAAAGGGCAACAAATTTTTACAATAAAACAAATTGCGTCTACTTTACCAAAATGCAAAAGTAAATAATGGGTCGAATTCTCTTTTTTATGCCCTTTTCAACGAGCTACCACAATTCATACCTTTATATTTGAAAAAAAAGTTGGGGGCGGTTTGTACCCCAAAAAGAGGGGTAATTTTAATTTTAATAAAGACACGAAACAAGTATGCCAAACTAAAAATAAACGTGGCCTGTATTTTTTAGCAGATAAAGAAGTAATAGGTACTAAATTTATTCCAGTTAAAAATTCCACGCTGTATAATAATATTGATGAAACACCTAAGTACAACTAAGAAAAAATACTTGCAACCTTGCGATTTCTGTATAGCCAGTAAAACCGGTTTTCCGGATTCAAAGTTAAACTGGAAATTGGCATTTATAAAGAAAAAATTTTAAAAGTAAGATTTCATTATGCCATTCTCTTCATTTAAAATTTAACCACTGTCTGTCAAAATATGAGAATTTAACTTCGTTAGGTGAAGAAGAATAATTATACGTGAAAGCGCGGAATTTACAAACGATATACCATAACGATTTGCCCATTGACTTTCCTAGTCAAATTTTAATCATCAGAAAGGGACTTGGAGATAGTATTTCAAAATTAAAAACAGTGCATGAATTTGCGGATCATTTATTAATAAAAAAATCAGTGTGTTTCTTTAAATTTTCCAGATGTACATACCTATCTAGTGCAATGATGTTATTTCTTACTTTACCAGTTAGTGTGGCATCAGCGGAACGATTTTTTTCCAAACTTAAAATAGTTAAAACCTATTTACGTAATACCATGGGACAACAACGCCTTTCGTATTCATCCTTATTCAGTATCGAAAACGAGATTGTTAAAACATTAAATATCGATGAAATTATAAACGATTTTGCAAAAAAAAACTCTCGACGATCTGGTCGTTTTGTATAATACTTTGTTAAGTACTTAGTGACATAATGGTTGTGCAGACTTGTTAATTCATGTGTTTTACTATTTTCTGTCTTTTGGATCCTATGAGGCTCGATCACTACTAGCCCTGTTACTACCAAGCAACATTATAAGTGCTGTTTTAAAATTTTGATTTTGCATCATGTTTATGAATATTACGTAAAATGACTTAACAACTACCTATGTTATGTCTACCAGTCTATCTAGGATTATAAAATAAATTCGAATTGTTTGCTGTTTTAATAGTAGATATATACTTAACACATAATGGGGTTTAGCCCTAATTAAATTAGTACACGATTAACGAATTTAAAAATTCATAAACCTGAACCTAATAGTAATGAAAATAAAATTGTTATAATAATAATAAAATGAATTATCATTTTTCATTCGTTATAGAAAGGGGGCCCCTGAAAACGTTTGCGGGGTGGCCCCCTCAGTTTTTGTTACACCACTGCAAGCTCCACCACCAAAAGCTCCATTACGGCCCAATCCCCCTTATTATTTCCTCTATCGCTAACAACATCAGCATTGTACTATTTGCTTTATTTTCCTGATGACTGTTTCTACACTCGAAACATGTCGAATTATTATTAATTATTCTAGGTTCGCCTAGTTATTCTAATAAACTTGTGGAGAAAGACTTTGTGCTTTTCTTTTTTCTATACATTGAACTCTACTTTGAGTATGGACTACCTACTTCTTCAAAATTTTTTAACAAGGTTTGGTTGAAAATTTTAATATTATTAATGAGCAAAACGGTCGACATCTTAGTGTCGGTCGGTAAACAGGCACATTGACCCCATAACATGAATATAAAAAATAAATGGAACAACCCGAACAACCTAGAAAGAACGCCGAAAAGAGAATACGGAAAAATTCAAATCAACATCTATATTGAATCAAGATTTATGCCCTTGTTGTTAGTAGGAAAGTTTTGGTATTTTTGGCTGGTAACCAACGTTTTAATATACTTATGTTCTGAAATTATTTTCTAGCCAAAGAATAAATCTTATTTGTTGTTACTCTGTTAAAGGTTAAATTTTCTTATTTTTAGTTACATTTTAGGTGAAAATTATTAATTATTTTTATTTACTTTGAATTATGTCATGTCCGAAATAATTAGGTACACATAAGTCACACAACATTAAATTTTTTAACATTAGCATTTTTCAACGTTTAACTCATCATTTGATTATTGGCATTTTATTAATTTTCCTGCAGTTCTTATGTTGAGGAACATTCCAGTGCCATGTTATTAAATATTATATGTTATAATAATATGTGATAAAATGAGACTGAATAGTAACAGGGAGAACTTAGGGCACGATATGGACAAGTCCGATACAGTGAATACAGCTGGATTGTCAGATTTAACAAAATCATTTGTTTTATCAAGATTTCTTTAAATACATATACTATTATTTCTATCGCTTTGTGAGTTTACTTTACACGATTGGTATTATTTTACAAGTTAAAAATTTAAACAGCGTATGTTACAGGGGAAGGAGTATATTATTATGTACCTTACTGAGATAAATAAATGTGAATAAACTATTTATAATTATGGGAAAATATTTTTTAAATTAAATTTTATTCCAAACGTTTTCAAGCGGCTTAAATTAAATCCACAATGAAGCGCTTTTTTACAACAAATGTCTAAACTACAATAATTGTTAGAACTATTTACGATTAAAAGTGGCGCCATTTCGATTTTTGATAAATATTTTGTTACTTCTTCGTTTTATCTAAAAAATGGCCAAATACCTATTTTTGACCTCCAATTACCTACAGTTTTACGTTAAAATATTTTGACGACCAGTATTTGTCCGCTTTTTGGAGAAAACAAAAATAAACGAAATATTGATAAGACAATGAAATGGCGAATGCGCCCCTAGTGTTTGCCCTTAATATGTAATATAAAATTGTGTTTCCAAAGAAAATAATATTTCTTTATTTGTTCTTAATACTATAAATAAACTTAATAGTTTCTTGCAATAAATTTGATCTAAAATTACACCTGAAATTTTAATGCAAGCTTAATAATTTAGGACTAGGTATTATGCTTTAATAAAATTTGTCGCAAAAAGTGTTTCGTTTCACAACCAACCAGACCGACAAGTACACCTTTCACAATCAGTTTTACTGCATAGGATTTACTTACACTAATACTTACACCTTACTTTTTTCTAATAGGGTAGGGAAGCCTGGAGTAATAGGAACGGTCAAACATTTCATCCCGGGATTGAAAATTTTCTCCGGGATTGAATTCCCTACTCACAAGTTGGTTTGTTCCAGAGCAGTTATTTTTTCAGGGTAAAAAGAACAAACATGGATAAGTTCTTCTTACCCTGGATACGTCTAAATAAGAGACACTATAACCCAACAACTCGAAAGTTCTTATTACCCCAACCCGGGTTATAAGAACTAAGGTAGTTGGGTAATATCTAGTAATAAGAACTGGCATTTTTTGATAGAAAAAATAAGATTTAGTATTCGTCAATTTTTCCTTTTAGGCACAAAATGTACACTACTTACTAAGAATAGGTATTTAAAAGAAAGGCTATAGCATTAATATTTTTTTAATAATTTAAATTCAAAGTCAAACCATCGATTTCTTTAACCTTATTACGCAGGCTCCCCTACCTACCTACTTTTAGCTAAAAAAATTAATGAACAATTGATTTTAGTGATTGTCGAGACAACTAATATTTCGTAATTTCCTTAAGTGTCACATAAAATTTAATTATAGGTAGGTAGGTATATTTATTAAATTATTATTATTACCCACTTAACTACATTATTTACTTCTTACACTCCCATACAACAGTCCCTATTGTCTAAAGAACTCTAAGGCCCAAATTATTAATATCCTGTTCACGCAAACTGCAAGATAAATTTTAAGGATAACTACACCATTATTGGAACAATTGTTGTCATGGAAATTATTTGGCTGTCAGTACCTACTAACAGGGTGTTAATAATTTGGGCTACGCATCCTAAAACAACTGAATTAACTAAAAATATTACAATACCTTATATATATTTTTTGTAGTTTGAAATTCCTTCTTCGTTGTAGGTAAGTAGTTGTTTTTTTTTAACTTGATATTTTCACAGAACTTTTAATACATTTTTTTAGTCTGTAAATAATTCGATACTCTCACACACGCACTGTCGAAATTGAAAAATAAAAGTGTAAAATTTTTTAATATTTTTTTTTAGTTCCAGTTACATTGTACAGTTACTACACCAAGTTTAGTGTGTTGAGTGTATCTAAAGCGTCCGTAGACGAATACGAGGAACTTAAAACTGATGCCGGGTTCGACTGTGAACAGCAGCTAAAGCCGGCTCTCCCACTTATCATACCACGTGTAGTCTTATCTTTAAGTCGAAATGAAATATTCACTTAAGTGTCGAATGCTCTGCTCATCGAGTTAATCCTATCACGACCTCGACATCAAATATATAAATATTTGATAATTTTACCAATTTTGGGGAACAATATTGTTGTTACATCAAAATTCACCAATTGAAATATATCAGTTTTCTCCGTTTTACTATTATTCCTTATCTATGTCTTTCTTTATTATTGCGAAAGGGCCACTTAATTATGAAAATGGGTCAATTTTTTTATGGACCAACCCCAATATACAGTATGTCTCCGCAAGTTTGCACCATATGGAAAACTTTTTTATCATTCATTTTACGAAAAAAAGTTATTCTTCATAAAAAGCTCTGCATGGTCTAAAACCTAAAATCCAACCATCAAATATCGAAATTTTCCAGTCATATACGAGGTTTTGGGAATTTTTCCCAAGAGTAAAGTACCTTTCTTTTTGACATTATCAAAAATTGTTATTAAAAAAAGTTGATCAGAACTAAAACCACGTCTAAATATGCAATAGCACGCATGAAATTAATTAAATAAATTAATAAAATAATTTTTCAACATAAATGCGTATAATTGCATATTTAGACGTGGTTTTTAGTTCTTTTCAACTTTTTTTCATAACAATTTTTGATAATGTCAAAAATAAAGGTACTTTACTGTTGGGAAAAATTCACATTCTTGAGAAAAATTCACATTTTTTGACAAACCTCGTATATGACTGGAAAAATTCGATATTTGATGATTGAATTTTAGGTTTTAGACCATGCAGAGCTTTTTATGAAGAATAACTTTTTTTCGTAAAATGAATAATAAAAAAGTTTTCCAGATGGTGCAAACTTACGGAGACATTACAGTAAAGTTCGCATCATATTATGGGATTTTTTTTATTAATAGCTTTATTCGAAATTTGACTTCGGCATCAAATTCTGCTTCTATCGAGATGAAAATTAAGCAAAAAAAAAATAGTCACGTGATTCGCATTATCTGTCAAATTTTAATTTTTTCCAAAAAATAATTGAAAAGTGGGGTTATTTCTGAAAATATCGTAGAAAGTGTTTTAAAACTGGCTTTGGCAAAAAATTAAAAATAAGAAATTGATAGAAAAAAATGATCGGAAGCCTAAATTAAAACGTTATTGTCAAGTCAAATTTATCTAAGAACTCGCCGCTGGCACCCTGCTAAGGTCTGGCGTATTTTACGTTAAGAGGTTGGCTACAGAAACAGAACCGGACTAAGTTCTTTTACCTTCGCCTTCGCCATCTGTTAAATGTTGTAAGGGAGTCTTAATCCTTAGTACCGATATAGCATATACATATACTAATTTTATTAATGAAAAATTTTAATCGGCGTGCAGACAAAGTTTTTAAAATTGAAAAAACTTTTTCACCTCCGCCGGGATTCGAACCCAGAACCTCTCGATTACCAGTTGAACGCTCTAACCCAAGCGCAGTAGTATAATATGTCGTAGGCTAATTACAAATTTAGTCGTTTTATAAAACGCCTAGTCGTTTTATAAATGACTAGGTATATTGTAAAATGAAGAATAAATACTGAATTTTAACAATTCGACTGAATTTTTTAGGCGTTTCATAAAAGGCCGAACTGCTCTCATCAGGCTCATTGTAAACGGTTCTTCATTCTCGTTTGTTTTAAGATATGACTGATTATGATTAGTCGTTTTGTAAAAGACTGGAAAGTACTTAGGCATTTTATAAAACCCCAATTTATATTGGTTACAAAGAATGGGATGTCTTGCTGGTCAAAACCGTGCTGCAGAAGAAATGCTTCAAAATACCAATCAAAAGTTGAAACTTCTATTTCTGGGTCAGAATATGGCGGTTGAAATACCTGCGCATTCGATAGGGGACCACTAGACTCTCAAATATATTGGGAACTCGTAGAAATAAAAAATGGAGTAAACCAAATTGGTACTAAGCACGGTATTTTGAATCGATGGTTTTCAAGAGACGAAATCGTTGGCATTGAATATTTCGAACCAATTCAGGTTTTGGAAGGAAAAATGATTTCTTTGAGAGAAGCTTTAACAAAGTTTTCTAAATTTGGAGGGCAGGGATTCAAAAAATGTTCCTGCAAGGCAAGCAAAACGCAGTGCCACACAAATAAGTGTTTTTCTTTAAGGCTCACTTGAATTGCAATAGTAAAATGTCATTCAAGCGGACCGTGTTCAAATAAGTCAAATAATAATACTTTTAAATCATGTGTTAGATTACATTATGTAAATATATATATCTAAATTTACGTAGCGAATGTCGGAACATGTGTTGTAAGAGTTACCCATTAATTTCTTTTATGATGTTATGACAAAAATAAAGTGTCCAACTTACTATTTATTTGTTCGAAATATTATACGATCAAGCAACAATATAAATCGGTGTTTTATAAAATGCCTAAGTACTTTCCAGTCTTTTACAAAACTACTAGTTATAATCAGTCAAATCTTAGAACAAATGAGATTAAAGAACCGTTTACAATGAGCCATTCGGCGTTTTATGAAACGCCTAAAAAACTCAGTCGAATTGTAAAAATTCAGTATTTATTCTCCATTTTACAATATACCTAGTCATTTATAAAATGACTGGGCGTTTTATAAAACGACTGAATTTGTAATTAGCCTACAATATAAAACTAAGGGAAAAGAAGAAAACGACATTTATTTCTTTTAGTATTTATTATACAAGGAAAAAAGCTTTTTACCTTCGCCAACTTTTAAATTTTGTCAGATTTTTAAAATATTTTTTGAAGATGTACCGGGTAATTCAATAAGAAAGGCAGCCGGCTATATCTCGGAAACTACTAAACGTAGAAACTTGGGATAAAAAAAATTATGATTAAAGCGGTCACGAGAAAATTCTGGAAATAATTTTTAAGTTCCGCATTTTGCCGCAAGAGGGCGTAATTGAAAAGTAAATTTTAAAATTTTACATAACTCCGAAAATTCTACATTAAGGTATATGTGTGATAACGTCATTTTAAAGCTTGGACAATTATGCATCATTTTGGTTTTATGCTCATTGGCGTACCGACTTTAATAAGAGTGGGGGAAGCTGTTGAAAGTGTAAACATTTAAATCGCTGTAACTTCTAAACGACTTATCCGATTTTAGCAAACTAAATACTGTTTGAAAGAAAAATGTATGCACTTTCACCAATCGTATTTAGTTGTCCATAAAAGTTCTCAATAAAATTGCTAGAGGGCGCAATTTGTAATAATAATAGTTTTTTTGATTTTATCCCGAAAATTTAAATCGTACGGTATAATTATGATACCATAATCTAAAAGTAGATTAAATTTGCTAGAAAAAATATTAAAACCGCAGCTCGATATCTTTGTTCGTTTCAGAGTTATTGCCAAAACATTAATTTTTAATACAAATTGGGCCCTCTAGCAATTTTATTTGAAACTATTGTGTACAATTGGATAAGAAAATCAAAGGTACTTACCTTTCTTTTCCAAACAAGCTTAAATTGAGTGAAATCGGATAAGTCGTTTAGATGTTACAGCGATTTAAATGTTTACACCTTCAATAGCTTCCCCCACTCCTATTAAAGTCGGTACGCCAATGAGCATAAGACCAAAATGATGCATAATTGTCCAAGCTTTAAAATGGCGTTATCAAACATATACCTTAATGTGGAATTTTCGGAGTTATGTAAAATTTTAAAATTTACTTTTCAATTACGCCCTCTTGCGGCAAAATGCGGAACTTAAAAATTATTTCCAGAATTTTCTCGTGACCGCTTTAATCATAATTTTTTTTATCCGAAGTTTCTACGTTTAGTAGTTTCCGAGATATAGCCGGCTGCCTTTCTTATTGAATCACCGGTACGTAGCGTATCTACTAATTTTGTTATCTATAAAATAATATATTGACACACCAGGAAAAAATAAAACAACATTTATTTCTTTTAGTGTCTATTTATAAAAAGCAAAACATGGGAAAAAGTAATACATTTTTTGCGAGGTGTAACGGAAAGACCAAGCGCTAAAATCTTACCTTTTTCCTGTATAATAAACAACTTTTTTATCGCAGCTGCAAAATATTATCTAAACTAGGGTTTAGCTAAAATTGGAACTAAGTGATGTTACCTGTAAAGAGGAAAAAAAGTGAAATTTTTTTCAATCAGAGATAAATGTAGTTTTTTCTTAGAAATCATATATTTTATTAAAAAGAAAACAAGAAAAAAACACAGATGTAGTGGGCGTAGTGCGATTTTAAAATTAAATGTAATAAATTTTTCCTTTCGACAAATATTATTTTTCGTGTACCATATATCGCAACTAAAAAATGTAATTACAGCTTCTGGCCTAAAACAAACATGACAAAGTCCCATGGACAAATTGTCAACGTCTTTATTTATCAAAAATGCCGATTTTAAGTCAGTGGCGCAGCCAGAATTTTGTATTAGGGGGGGTTTCAAAAAAAATAACAGGATTTCAAAATTTTAAAAACTAAAATTAAACCAGGCTCGATAATTTTTGAAACCAAAAAAAATAATAGTAGGATGAAACCCATTAAAAAAGGAAGAGAATGTAACAAAAATGAAAGTAAAAATAATTTACGGGCGATTCGAGGTCGGGAAGTGGAAGGGGGTGAGTTTTTAAGGGTAGAAAACGATTTATCTCAATTTCCGGCAAAACTACAAGTCCTATGGAAAATTGTTAAATGGCAAAGTTGTAGGTAATAAAAATATTTACAACTTTTGTATTTACACTTTTTTCACATAACCTCAAATTTATGTGAAAAATTCAAATAAAACTTTGCCATTTAACGTTTTTCCATAGGACTTGTAGTTTTTCCGGAAATCGAGATAAATCGTTTTATACCCTTAAAAACTCACCCCCTTCCACTTCCCGACCTCGGATCGCCCGTAAATTATTTTTCCTTTCATTTTTGTTAAAATTCTCTTTCTTTTTCAATGGATTTCATCCTACTATTATTTTTTTTTAACTTTTTACCATTTTCAAAGGCTTCAGCCCTGGTCTAAACCGTAAAAAACTATCTTAGTCTGGGCGTCTGGGGGGGGTTTAACCCCTAAACCCCCCCCCCTCGCTGCGCCACTGTTTTAAGTGACCGAAACTGTAAACAGTGGCGTAACAAACACTCCCGCAGACCCCGCACCACGGGGGAACCGGCCAGCCGGGGGGCCCACATAGACGTCCCCTCCAAAATTTTCTGCCTGCTTTGCTTTTTATAGGTATTTGATTTCATAATTAATTTAATTTTTTTATATCCTGAGAATTGTGAAGAATAATTAAGTACCGTAAAGGGGCTACTTCGGATAGTGCGGGTACCTTCGGACATCGCGACATCAGGAATAAAATAATAAGTGGTGGAAAAACAGATAATGCAAGCGGGCTGTTTCTCTTCAGAAACGTGTCTTAACCAGCCCGGTGAGACAAAGATTGGCGGAATGGAAACATGTGACGAGTGTGACGTCACATGCCAGACAATTGTCAATAGAACCGCCCTACGTTTACCGTCCCCATCCTTGTCGTCTATCCTTGTCTAAGGTCCTCATCATTTATGAGTTAATATAACGCCTACGTCGTTACTTGTTTAAACTGAATTTGTTTACTAAGAAACGCGACCTTTCTTCGTTCGAGCTATACTTGTCTCTCTTTATATATTGCGAAGGTAACTTGATGCAGACAGAGACAGATCTATGCTACAAATTACCGGAGCCATTAAAATATTTTAAACGTTCAGTGTCTTCTTGGACTCGGCCACAAATAATGGAATCGCCCAGCCCAACCTCGCCTTTATAAAATAAAATGATAATGGCCGACAAAGTTTATGAGTTTGTTTAACTTATTAACTTGATCTTTTCTATTAATATTGTTCATGAACACAAGCCTGTTTATATTTCATTCTGCTAAAGGTAAGTTTGCTAACTTTGATTAATTATTTCTATGATTATACAAATCAAAACCATAACATAAACTGGATATTAACCAAAATGTGCCAACACTTGTTTGATTATTTAGGTTACCTTTTGTAGATTCTCTGCCTACTAAACTCAAGTGGAAATAATTTTATTTTAACCCACTCGGAAGTGTTTTTTCCATGATCTGATCATTGGCTTTTTTACATTGTGGTATTTTTGTTTTAGATCAGCTGTTCGTTATGTGAAAGAATGAATTTTGGAGACAAGATTTTGTCTTCACCTTAAGGTTAGCTATAAATAGTTTTTACCCAGGCCTTTCCGCTTTTCCAGGCTGACAATGGAAATATGTATTCTTATTCAAAATACCTACACATTGCTTAGAAAGCTTCAAGTAGAGAATAAATGAAAAACCAGTTAACGAGGAACTCGATCAGCAGATTACGAGAAATTATAAGACATACTCAAATGGTAATTATTGTGATTTTCATTTAATATTTTAATAAAATTATGTCATGTGCATTTTTGAGTTTTATTTTTTATTTTCATCGAGGCTAGACCAACAACAATATAGAGTATTTTATTTTAAAGTGATATTTAGTCGAAAAGGTTATTCAGAATGCTGCTATTTGATTTTTACTACATATAAAATCAACTAACGGGATTTTGAATAGTTTTTTTGGCTTAAATATTACTTTAAAATATTTCGCCAGAAAAAAATAACAAAACTATGGGCGTTTAAACGTCCCGCCTCGAGGTTCCAGCCAGACCCAATGGTGGCGCTCTTTTTGACAGTTTTGACATTTCCTTAATGACATTTTTGCTTCGACCAATTAACATGCTTGTTTGTCTTCTTCCTGGTGTAAGTATTCGTTGGTCTTAACAGTTGCCTTTGTACGTTCCGACAGTTAGCAGCGTTTAGAGGTAAGTGTCTCGTCTCCACGTGTTATTTTATTATGAAGCCATTTTTTGAACTTTTTCAAAAGTGGTAAAAGTAACTGGCGCACAGCCGAGACTAGTTATGATAGGGGATAACTTTATTTTACTTTTTAGTAGCCCTATATGTTGTTAACATTTTGAAAAAATTTGAAATTTATTGTTGCTATGTCTTTTTTTTTTTTAGAGAGGTGTAAGCAAAAAAACCCAAATTTGACGGGCAACTTCGGACATGGTTCGCATATACAGAAGGCAGTTGGGGAGTCGCCCCTATAGCAATGGCTGTAGGAGCGTTTCGACGAAAAGCAATGTCAGAGGCGCATCGAATTTTTATGGGATTTCCAAATCCACTATAAGTGATAAGATTCAAGAAAACCATGAAAAAAATCCTGGTCGTCCACCAGTTACTAAGCTCTGATGAAGGAGCAAGTTAGTAAGAAGAGAACGATTTATGTTTCATAATATGCCAAATATTCATCTAGAATAATAGGTTGCTTGTTTTCATTTGTTTTAAGAGTTCGTTTTTGTATTGTTTTTATCGTTTACATGTTTGTTATTATTTTTGTAAGAAAATATTTTGTATTTTTATAAAATAAATATCATATTATGTGATATGGTAAATATAAAAAGCTTTTTTTTTAATTATTTCTAGCTTTTATGCTGACTTGTTTTAGTACCTACCCAACTTATATATTTTTAAAATTTAAATTAGTGTCTGAAGTAATTATTAAGCCATGTTTACTTCAATATTTCTCGGTTTAAAGAAGGTGTCCGAAGTTGCCCCACCTTGTAGGGTACATTCGGACACTTTTCAACCAAAAAAATATATATGTTAGAACAAAAAAAATATTTTTTTTCTTTTAGGAAGTACTCTAGCAAGGATGTAGTATCCCACATAAAAAACATTAATTGCATCGCGAAAGTTTTTACCCTTAAAAAATGCAAAAAACTGTAAAATCTGGCCTAAGTAGCCCCGTTTTACGGTATACGTGAAAGCGCGGAGTTTACATCCGATATACCATAAAGACTTGTCCATTGACTTTCCTAGTCAAATTTTAAGCCTCAGAAAGGGACTTAGAGATAGTATTTCAAAATTGAAAACAGTGTATAAACTTGCGCATCATTTATTAATAAAAAATCAGTGTGTTCTTCAAATTATCCAGATGTATCTAGTGCAGTGATTTTATTTCTAACTTTACCAGTTAGTGTGGCATCAGCTAAATGATCTTTTTCCAAACTTAAAATAGTAAAAACCCATTTACGTAACACCACGGGACAACAACGTCTTTTGGATTTATTCTTAATCAGTATCGAATACGAGTGTATTAAAACATTAAATATCGACCAAATTATAAACGATTTTGTACAAAAAAAACTCTCGACGATCTAGTCGTTTTGTATAATACCTTGTATATTACTTAGTGACCAAGGGCGTCCGAAGGGGGGGGGGCAAGGGGGCGCGCTTGCCCCCCCCCCCCCCTGGCCCAAGTAGATTTGAGATATTTTATTTAACTGGGATATACCTATTTATTGAGATACAATTCAATTGACAAAATTGGTAAAACGAACTCTTGTTGCATAAAATGAAATGTGGAATTCAAAAATCTTCACTAAATAGCGAAGGAAAAATATTAGAATAGAATAAATAAAGCTTTATTTTAATTTACACAGCTAGTCATAATAGCAATATACAAATAGATATAGGTACTATTGGTCAGGCAATTGCAATAGCAATTTGTTTACCTCCAACTACATGTACAGTCAAAAGATCATTCAGTACTCTCAGAAGAGTAAAAACCTGGATTCGCTCGACTATGACTGAGCACCGATTGGACGGTTTATGTATGATGAGTGTTCATCGCAAATTTGTAAGAGAAAAAAAAATACATTTAATTGAAAAAATTATAGATGAATTTGCAAAAGATTCAAGAAAATTAACATTTCTTTTCTCCAATAAATCTGAATAACTTATAAGTTTTTTGTTATATTTGAACATTTTTAAATGTTTTGTTTAGCTATTTTTTGTTATTTAATATAAGTATTAGGTGTTTTGCTCTATTCTTTTATTGAAGGTTTGTTGAAGTACTAGAAACAAAAATAATTCCAATTATGATTTGCCCCCCCTTGGAAAAGTTCCTTCGGACGCCCTTGTTAGTGACATAATATTTCAGCAGACTTGTTGAGTGTTTATATGTTTTACTGTTTTCTGTCTTGTGGATTCTATGAGGCTCGATCACTGCTACCCTCGTCACTAACATGGTAAGCGACAGTATAAGTGGTGTTTTAAAATTTTGATTCTGCATCATGTTTGCTGGAATATTACGTATAATAACTTAATAACTATCTATGTTATGTCTACCAGTCTACCTAGGATTATAAAATAAATTCGAATTGTTTGGTGTTTTAATAGTACCTACTTAACACATTGTGGGTTTAACCCTAATTAAATTATTACACTATTAACGAATTCGAAAATTCATAAACCTGAACCTAATATAGTAATGAAAATAAGAATTATGATTTTCCATTCGTTATAGAGAGTGGGCCCCTGAAAACGTTTGAGGGGGGTACTCCGTTTTTGTTATGCCACTGTTTCATTTATATAAACATTTAAATTTATTGAAAAATAATTGTAGTTCGTTTCGGTATTTATAACATTTTACAATAATTTAAGGCCACGTGATGTTTGGTGTCTGCTAAAATAATTATCATTGTGTGAATATTTGCAAAAAAATAATTTTTCGTTCTGGCGATAATTTCTAGCTAACAGGTTTTTAAACTTGATCCTCGCAAGTTTGTATAAATATATTGTTTGAACGTGACATAAATTATTTACTTTCAAATATTGTATGCTGTTTACCTATAATAAAAGCAATAAGTTAGAGAGGCTATGCAAATAATAAACAATAATGTTAATATTATCTTTACAAATACAAAAATTCTATGCGAAAGTCGCCGGCCATATTGAAATATAATTTCGATATCGTAATCTGAATTCGATTAATTTTTAAAAAGTCGCGACATTTTACTTTCTAAATTTAAATACTTTGAAAGGGAGAGAAATAAGACACTTTAAGTCATCCTCCACTGGTATATTAAGATAAGTTTTATGTTTTAATAAAGGTAAATTCTCTACATATTTCGAATGTAGGGGAGACCGGGGGAATGCCCCGCACGGGGAAATACCGCGCAGGCCACTGTAGATAAAACTGCAACCGGGAATGCACAGGTGTATATCACGAATTGTTGCCGTAGCCATGTCAAGTACGCGCCTATAGTTTGGAATAATTACCGGCAGTCGTTAACCAACAGCGAACTTGTTTGTGCTAAATGGATTTTTGATCTATCTTTAGTGCAAATTAATCGGTTGATAATTATTAGTTACTGTGCATATTTAAAGAAGATATATTTTATTTTCACTTGCTAGGGCCTATAGAAGTGTTGTCCTAAGCTATCACCAATAAAATGTAAGTACTTTTCTTGAATTATATTTTTAGGTTGGAAAATATCTTCCGGGGAAATATCGCGCATAATAATGGGGGAATAGCGCGCTGCGCGGTATTGCCCCAACCCATGAAGATGACATTTGATTAATCTGCGGAGAGTTTGGAAGGGACAACGAGGTCTGGTATCGTTGCACTTTCTGCTCAAAGTGGGCATATGCCGCTTGTAGTAGAAAAGAAAAATGAAAAGTATACCTTTGTGACTACTGTTGCTAACAGTTTTTTTTTTTACCTAAGTATCTGTTGGAATGTGTTTTTTAGGTTAGTATACAATAATGTTTCTTTATTTCTTTGCTCACTATTATATTTTTTTATTATTTGGGTTACCTACATACCTGTATTTTATGTATAATAAAGTCTTAGTTAAACTGTATTGAAACACTTCACTGCGTGCCATTCCCCCAAATGCCCGGGTAATACCGCGCAGGCACTCATTTTTATTTTTTTGTGTTAATGGACACTACAAAAAGAAATGTTTGATTTCCAGTGTTGCAATAGTTCGTGTATTGTATTAACACTCCTTATACAAAAAATTACGTCAAAGATAAAAATATTTAATAATTTAGGAGTAATTCTGCTTAGGTGCGCGGCATTCCCCCGGTCTCCCCTACCCCAGAGAATTGGCAATAACCAAGTTATTAAGCTAACATAGCAGTAAGCTAAGTGTCAAATTAGTGACATCGCACCATAAGTGTGAGGAGAGAAGAGAATTTATTAAAATTGGAATGGTAGATGTTGTAAAAAGTTTTATAATCAGATAAGGAGTAACTTAGAAGTCACATTTTGGAGAACCAGTGACGTAAGTGTGAGGAGAGAAGAATATTTGAAATTGGAATAGGGTAGAGTGGGGCTAGTTGAGCCAGTTTTTGGTAATAACCTGATTGCTCCGCACTTGCTTAACATTTAGTACAAATATATCTATCAAATATTTCTTTGGGTATTTGCTGACCTAATTATATCAATAAATTATCAAAAATAATTTAGTTTCAGGGCAAGAATACACTTACTATAGTAGGGTTCTACTGGCTCAACTATCCCCACACTCGGGGCAAGTTGTGCCAATATATGGGGAAAGTTGTGCCAGTAGACTTACCATACGATATAGTCCAAACATAGTATTGGGAAATTAAAATAACATAAAAACAAAATCATATTCTTTATTAAGTAAATAAGAACGATTAACTATTACTCTAATCACTTTTACAATTTATACAAACATAATAAAAACTACCATTGTGTGGAGTGCATTTTGAATAAGTCCAGTTTTTGCAATAAGAACATTGTACCCACTCTTCACCCGGAATGCTATCTGAGAATTTTTCTAAACACACGAGACAGAAATATTCATCTTCTTCTGATTCTGAATCAGAAGTCACTACACGTAGATGTAGATGGCATATCAAATTCATGGATGCGTGGCTAGTTGAACCATTGCTCAACTGACCCCGTAAAGTTTGGCTCAACTAACCCCACCACGGATTTCAGATGTTCTTATTTAATATCAAAAATGTCGTATAAAGTTCATCTCTTAAACTAGGAAACCACGAGAGCAATTGTGTAATAATTAATAATTAGCTTACCTTTTGTCTGTATCCCCCAAAATGTCGATCTACGACCACAAATGCATTGAAAAACAATATTTTACTTTTGGCGCGAAATACCAAATAGAGCGACCGCTCTCTTGCAGCGAATGCTAAATACCGACTAAAATTTTAATGTACGGCTCCCAAGACGTACTGCATCCTGCGCAATGCTCGTTTTAATCCTACACTGCTCCACTCATGTAGTAGGCCCTGTGGCTCAAATAGCCCCGCGGCTCAACTAACCCCGCTCTACCCTACTTAGTTGAAGTCTTAAAGTTTTTTTAATTATAAATTGAGGAGTAGCTGGGAAGTCACATAATAGTGAATTAGCAACTTAAGTTTAAGGAGGGAAGAGTATTTAAGTATAGAAGATTATAAAAGTTTTTTCTGTTTTTTATATCTGAAAAGTAAAAAAAAATTTAAGGTTCGAATTTCATCAGAAAAGATAAATTTGTGTAACTTACGTCATGGAGGCCGCCTTGTTTATGAGTAATAATAATAGTAATTCAGAATTTTCGTTCTGGACATTGTTAAGTAGAATTAATGGTGGAGATCCACCATTTTACCTCGTCTTTCTTTGTACTGTTAGCTCCATTTCACCCTTTTAATAATTTCTTAAACTTTAATTCTACTTAACAATGTCCAGAACGAAGATTCTGAATTACTATTATTATTACTAATAAACAATGTCTCCATGACGTAAGTTACACAAATTTATCTTTTCTGATAAAATTCTAACCTTAAAATTTTTTTTACTTTTCAGATATACAAAACAGAAAAAACTTTTGTAATCTTCTATACTCTTCCCTCCTCAAACTTAAGGTGCTAATTCACTATTATGTGACTTTTCAGCTACTTATCATTTTATAATAATTTAAAAAATTTTACGACTTCAACTATTTCAATTTCAAATATTCTTCTCTCCTCACACTTACGTCACTGGTTCTCCAAAATGTGACTTCTCAGTTACCTACTCCACATCTGATTATAAAAACTTTTACAACATTTACCACTCCAATTTTAAATTCGCTTCTCTCCTCACACTTATGGTGCTATGTCACTAATTTGACACTTGCTTACTGCAGTGTTAGCTTAATAACTTGGTTTTTGCCAATTCTCTACGAATTACCTCTTGATACGCATTACGGTGAACGTTTTTCCAATTACTTTATTTGCCCTTTCCATCATCTTAGCTCCTTTTGGACTGTTTGCGCCTGTTTTATTTCTAATATTCCCTATTCTATTCTCCTGATGATGAATGTGCATTCGAAATATGTAGAGAATTTATCTTTATTAAAAGATAAAACTTATCTTAATATACCAGTGGAGGAAGACTTAAAGTGTCTTATTTCTTTCCCTTTTAAACAAACACTCCACTTAAAGTATGGACTATTTCTTCCAGTTAAATACTTTGACTTTGGTCACAATGCTCTCTCTGTTTTCTCTGGTTGCCCCGTAACATCGGGAGTTCCTCAAGGCTTAGTTTTGGGTCCCTTGCTCTTTTGCTTACCTACCGCTAATATTCTATAGAAATAGGGTACAATTTTTACATATCCAAGGGTAGGCTGAGAACACGCAGTTGTATATTTGGTTTGATCCGAGGAATATCTTTACTATTTATTACTGCCTGTGCCATCTTGAACGCGGACCTGGACATAATTAGATATTTTTCGATTTTTCCCTACGTCACAACTTAGTTCTTAGGCTAAGTGCAGTCAAGTCTTAGTGCAGTATCATTATATTCGAAAACAAAAGCGGAAATAATTCACTTAATGGATGAGTGGAAGTGTGCTTTTATTTTATAAAACAAAAACTTTTGTGCGTCTTTTTATTGATTTAATTTGTGATTCAATAATATTTATATTAAATCACAAATTAACACAATAAAAACTCGTTGAAAAGTTAATAATAAAATTCAAAAGTTCTAAAACTTTCGCGGCAATAAAGTGGCTCTTTATGGTAGTAGTACTATAAAGTACATTTTATAGTTGCCGTTCAATTTTCCGCCATTGCGCCACTGGTGGCCAGCAGGCACCTGGTACACTAACACCCCTCTCTCTCACTCTCTCTTCTTTCTCTCTCCATGTTGTGCGTTTTTTCAACACGGAGTTAACATTTCTAATCCTATAAATTTTCTTTGTCCAGCATTCTTGTTTTAGTAACCGCAGCAACGCGCAACGGTAAGAAGGTACCTGTCCCCTATTTTCTTACGATTTCTAGCTGTGGCAAATCGATTTTTAGTACTTAGCAGTTACTAGAAGTTTTCCTCAGTGTATGAACGTGAACATGATTCGACTGTATTCATTATTTATATCGTTTCTGTATTTTCATAAACTATCATTGTACTTGCTTCACATATCTATCCACAAATTATTATTATTGCCATTCATTAAATTTCCAAATAATCATTAAAAAATAAAAACCAATCGTTGACTAAAAAGCATTTATTGTAAATATTTTGATTGTCACAAATTATCATATCAAATTTTTACACAGGCAACTGAGGCAACCTTTGCAAACAATGATTGGCGATAACCTTTCCCCCTTAAAAAACTGTATCAGCATAGTTAATAGGGTTAGGATAACTATTTACAATGTGTCTCAGTAAAAAGTTACTTTTTTAAATAATATTTGTTTATTTGAGTTACTTTCTATAAATAATATTGAAAAATATCAGGAGGTTTCACACAACAAACTCGAAATTAGTGTTAGTATTTATTTAAAAAGTGCACGCGATAAAATGACGAATTTTGCCAATTTTCAATGAATTTTAAACAAAAAATATTGAGAACTTAATAGTTTTAAAAATATAACAACCAGCCTCAAAACGGTCGCGCCAAATTTAAATGTCTTGCATAAACATAAACCACTTCTATTCTTACACGTAAAAAATTTGAAAACTCGTCACATAGCCTTCTGATATTTAAGGAGGAGTAAGTGAAACAGAATACAGGCCTGTTCATTAAAAAAAAATAATAAAATTTTGACGTTTAATAAGTGGAGCAAAGATACAAACCAAAATACCGTGCGAGCAAAAATTATTTGCATCAAAGAGGGCTTGGATTAAAAAAAGTAGGGCTTGGTTTAGATCACAATGATATGGGGACGATATATCTAACCAAATCTAGGTTAACATTTTGTCAAATTCATATTATGACATGATATGCCAAACTAATGAGTCATAAAATTAGTAGACAAATACAAATTTATTTTTGTTGTTTACAAAATTAACAAAGTAAGAATATACAGAAAGAAAAAGAAAAATAATTACATAAATTGGCCACCGCCATGCTCCAAGCATAAATTCACACGTCTCTTCAAATTATCGAAAGTGTTGACCAGCATCTCTGGAGAAATGTTACCACATTCTTGGATAATCCTTTTTTGTAATAATTGTTCTAAATTTGCAACTGGTGTTTTAAAAATAGTGTTCTTTAAATGAGGAAAAACGAAGTAATCCATAATCGTTAAACAAGGTGATCTAGGTGGGAATTCAATGTCTGATCGAAAACTGATCAATCTGTCGTCAAAAAAATTGCTTAAGTAGTTAATAGTTCGGGCGGCTGTATGGGCGGTGGCACCGTCCTGTTGAAAATATCCAAAACGTAGTTCGTCGTCAAGTAATTGCTCCACAAATGGATTCAAAATATTGTCTCCATACCGCTGTGCTGTAACTGTGTCATGGAAAAAAATAGGACCAACAATTCTTCTTCGGAAAACAGCTAACCAGACACCAATTTTTTGAGGGTGCAATGTGGACCCTACAAAAAAATGAGGATTTTCACTACTCCATATGCGTGTATTCTGAGAGTTCACATAACCGGAGAGGTGGAACCAGGCTTCATCCGAAAAAAATGTCAGGTCTAATAAATCATTTATTTCCAATAAATTTTGGGTAAACCATTGAGAGTAATTCCTGCGTCTTTCAAAGTCTGCGGCTTGTATTTCTTGGAATACTTGCACTTTATAAGGAAATAAATTTAACTGCTTCTTAAGAATAGTCCTGCTTTAGATCTTTCCACTTCTTTGGACAGGCGTCTTATAAAATTTGTTGGCGTGCATTATTTCACGAACTATTGCAACAAGTTCTTCTGTTCTTACAGATGGTCTTCCTGCTCCTTTTTTATGTTGTATAGAACCTGTTTCCCTAAACACAGCCACGGTTCTTTTCAGGCAATGATAAAAATCCCCAGCAATAAAAGCAACGTTAGGAAAATGTTCGTGAAAATCATCCCTGCAAAAATCCGGATTGTATTGCCAATCACCATTTACTCTAACGCCGTTTCAAAAATACGCTTCAACCATGAATGTTTTGTGCTATTCCGTAAAGCCCATTGTGTGAATTGTTCAAGAAATTGGAAAAATTAGCGATGAATCAAATTACTTGTAACGACTGTCAAAGACGACGACAGAACTGATTAATTGTTAATTCAGGTAGTTATTGACACCCAAGGGCTAAGCATTACGTCCTTGGATGCAAGGACCTCTTTGATGCAAATAATTTTTGCTCGCACGGTATATAGGCGAGAAGCAAACCAAAATGGCAGTTGTATTGTGATATTTTTGGGACAGAAAAAAAATATTTTTATTTTTGCCAAGTCACGAATTTTTAAAAATAATTACGATCTTTTTATTTCAAGGTAACGAAAAGATAACTTGTACCTCTTCATGAGGAAATTTTTTTATCGATGTCTGTACTTTCTGGACTTTGAAGAAATGGGGATAAGGTGGCTCATATTCGAACAGACAATATATAATGTAACCCATCGAGTTTTAAAAATCTTTTGCATGGTTTTTACTCAGGGTTTCTTAAAAGGACTCTTTACCCATATTAACTATGTTTTTGCGAACATCCAAATTATTTCATAGCATAGCTACCAACTTTTCTGTAATTTAAATAAGTATCTATTTATTTGCTATTTTAAAAGTTAAAACATAAATATTTTGACTGGCATTTATAGTTGGACTTGCATCAACAGGAACGCAACAACAATATGGCATTTTCACTATAATACTTAAAAAATTAAGCCAGGAATTTGTTATTTAATAAAATGGACAAGGAAGATGCACTTATTATTTAATATGCATAATAGAAAATCCGTGCAAATGTGAAACAAACATCGAATAAATCCAGCTGATTTCGAAAGGTCACGCGCCACAGAATTCATGGAGCCAAGACGGGACAAACCGGCAGTGCTATAATAAAATGATAATATTTCAGTCACTTAAAAATGTACTGGGATTAGCGTTGATTGTATCTTCTCGATAACTTTCCTGATTTTGGCAATTATTTTCAACGTAGGGGAGAGTTGGATAAAATCGGGTATCCGTCCAAAAACTGACTATTACTTGTGCGATTTTAGGGTAGCAAACGTTTGTTGTAGATTGAAATATTCCCAAAATATTTTAGTTTGATATACGCAATGTCACTTTTTATAAATATTCCTAATTTTTTTTTTCTTTTATGAAAAAATTGCAAAATATCCTATTTTGTCCAACCGGTATGATAAAACCGGGTAGTAACTTAAATACCATGGAAAAGGACTAATAGGGAGAAAATAAAATATTTATTTAAAATATGTGAAAAAAAATCAAACATCTATGAACAGCAGTGGCAAAAAAACTTTATTTAGAACAGCATAGGCACTACAGGCTTTATAAGCCCATTTGTTGCAGGATCCACATTTTATCCAGCCTTCGTTCGACTTAGAGTTTGAAGATTGTTCGTGGCAATACAGAAACGCATCGTCATTATCACCTTCTTCCTCTGAAATATCAGAATCTGCAATCGGTAATTCTTCAATATTTCTTGCTTTTTTCACACGATCTTCTAAAAGTCTATTAAAGAACAGTAAAACTATAAGAGGATTTTTTATATCCCATCCTATGTTGTAATAATTCAATTATTGCATTTTGGATGCTTTTTTGATCCCATGACTGACAATTATTTTTTCTTTTATAATATTACATGTTGAAGTTAACTTAAAGCAAAAAAAAAAACGCTGCAATAACTAAAAAAAACAACAGGTCTGATAACATCGGGTACCCGGTTTTTTAACAACCTGGACTACCCGGTTTTGTAGAACTCGTCAACAAGACATTAAATATTATGTAAAATTTTTTGGTTAAGATATAACATTTAAATTTTTTTACCAAATTAGAGGTAATATACTTGGTTAGACGTAATAAATTTTAAAATGGTCATTAGTTATTCAGTAGAGGAAAGAAAACTATAAACTCACTCTAAAAATCGAGTTTGGTGCACCGAAAAACAGTTAAGATCTTACTGCTCCGGCTCATATCACTCAAATGATGTAGACATGAATACACGCGACTGTTGGCGATTTAAGAACACTAATTTTAGCATTATAGCCTACCCGGTTTTGTCCAACTCTCCCCTACATATATACCTTCATAAAATACTACAACTCCCTAGTTTTATAACTTTTATACAGCAATAAGACACATTTGGATTTAAATTAAACTGTTTGATTTCAAAATAATAAATTCAGCAGACGTTTAAACATTATTAAAGTAAAACCAAACCGATGTCAACGTGTTGTCTTAATTTGACAAGCCAAATAAACCTAACCCCAAATAATTTAGTTAAACTTCGTGTCGCTGACTTTAAGACGCCACCTGAGGTGGATCTCACCCTCGGAGACCCCCCCACCTGGATCGTCAAAGCGTTTTTAAGAACAGGCTACCAGTGCTGTCTTACTCACTTTTTTAAAATCAAGAAGGCTATAACTCGTCGTCTACCTCCAAAAGCATTATTTACAAAAATCTGAACTCATACTTTGGGATGGTTTTTGCAAATGATAACCCTTTAAATTTGGTCACCAGTGCAAACATATCGCAATTGAACTCATGGCTAATAAAATATAAGTAGATTAAAAAGAAGAGCTTATTACATTGTCAATAATAAAAAAAATTAAATCACGCCGCTTTTAAAAATAAATATTGCTCATGGAACAGAAGAGGGATAAGAACGACTAGATAACCTGGGTGCCACCGATAAACATTATCAACAAAAGGCCTTATAAGAGAAAACACTAAAACCGATAAGTGTTGAAAAATAGGCGTTAATTATGATGATTTGTTATGTTTAATATTAATTGGTAATTCCGAAACTAATAACTATATATTATGTTTGTGGGATGACAACACAAAAAATGTGCTGGATAATAAAAAGATTGCAAGTTTGTGTAATGCTAAAACAATATCGAAAGCATTACCTAGCTAGGTATAGTAAACTGGTTCTCAGTTTAGCAGTTCGGACACCAAAAATTTATGTACCCGGGCCCATTGTCAGAAAATTATTTTTTCTACTACCTTACTAGAAAACTTAATTTTCAACCCCTGAGCTAGAGAGGAAAATGCCTCTTTTCCTCCCGGGGAGGAAATTTTTTTTCCTCCCTCTCATTTTTTAAACATTTTTACATTAGCAAGAGTTTTTTTTACCTCGTCCAGCCCTATTTGATTTTGTAGGAAAAATATTTATGAAAGTCTTCACATTATCACCATATTTATTTTTTTAAATTAAACAACAGTAAGTATCTATAACAGATGAAAAAAATTAACGGCTTAAATTAATTGTACAATTTGTCAAATTATTAAAAGTTATCCTTCCGGAAAAGCCACTTTCCGCTGAAATATTCACTACTCCTTCTTGGTGGTTACTTATTGACGTGGTATGGCTGCTTGTAAGGTTGCTTTCCAATGAAGAAGTAGCTATCGGCTCATAGATATCAACGTGATCCTTGGAAGAACTTGGCGTTAAAGACAATTGTCGACCAGTAATGATTTGGCTTGCCACTTCCTTTTTTCTTGTTAATGATTCTGCGACATATCCCTCCGCAATCTTCCCAGACTCCCATCCATGCTGCTTAAGTGTCAACAAATCACCACCTGCATTGACGAGCAGCGTCGCCGAAGTTCTTCGGAAACAATGGCCTGTATAACTTTGAGGGTTTTTTAATTGTAAAAATGTTGCAATTTTAAATGGAATTTTGGCCATTGTATTTTTTCCAATCACATTCACAGATGATTTCCCTTTGCAGTAATTGATAAAAAATCTGGAGTGCGGTGTTCTGGGCTGTCTAGAATTCTTGTACTTTCTGTATAAATCCAAGGTGGACAATCCGTTTATTATATCATCGGAGAAAATAAATGTGCGTTTTTTCTTAGTTTTTGTAACTGGAAGGATTACTATTACCATATCGCCACGATCATCAAGGTCTTTAAGGTCCATTTTAACTAGTTCTTCGCATCTACAAGCCCCGCAAATGCCAAATAGTAAAGCGATCTGAAAAAAACAAACAAACAGAATCTATCAAAAAATGCATATTTTTGAATTTAACAAGCTTACCTTCATATCCTGGCTTACCCTCTATCTGGGGCCTCCACTAAAAATCTTGAGATTTCATCTCTTTCTAAAGTTAGAGATTTCTTGGACACATAACCGGTAGATTGCCGTTTGAGGAAGGCTACTAATTTTGGAAACTTGATGTCTATATTTTCCCTAACGTTTAGTACAGACCGCAACATACTATTTTTGCTCCATAATGTTGATGGTTTTAATTTTTTTGCTCGCTGCGAAAAATACACCAAGGTGGCATCTTCGGAAACTTTTTTTACTCCGCGCTCTTCCAACCATACTTTGAACAAACTGTATTCCTTTTCATATCGTTCTCTTGATTTTTCAGGAAGGAGATTAAGTGTCGCTATTCGTGCCTCTTCAGCGAGATCTTGCGGCAGGTCATCTTCGCTAGAACTCATTTTCAAAACGTAGAAACTTCTAATTAAGTAATGACAAACAATCTGACAGCTTACTATTATGTTTGTATTAATAAAAATATCATAGCAACAAAGCGTAGTAAACATAACGACGGCGACGCAACAACTACTTGATATTTTGTCATATAGCCCCATACCGGGTTAGTAAAAAGAGCCGAAACACGTAAAATGTATCAAACCGCTAAAAGTTTAATAGTTCAATTTCGCATGCAAAGAAACTTCCAGATACCCATTTTTGTAAGCACAACTTTAATAACTTTGAAGATATTTAAGAGTTCCAGTAATTTTTACTAACCCAGTATTATAGTCTGACAACTTTCTAGTAAGCTAGTAGAAAAAACTATATACATACCTCAGGGGGAAAATGTGTTTCCTCCCTTGGATAATTAATGCCCTCCGCTTCGCGTCGGGCATCAAACTATCCGCGGGAGGAAAAGCACTATTTTCCTCCCTTGGTATGCAAATAGCTATTTCCTACGACCACCTATGAAAATGAGAAAAAAAGGACGGTTAACTTGGCTTTATATCACACCCGTGTTGAAATATTTTTTTGCAATACGTGTGTTGAAAGAAAAACAGCTGATTGCTGACGAATTTGACAGAAAAACTATTAAAAAATAATAATCCTACTAGACTTTTGGAGCGAATTGGGGTGCTGGTAGGAGCAAAATATACTAGGTCATCACTGCAAATAATTTTTTTCGTTAATTTTGGGAACCATTAGGAATTTTTATGATAAAAATATAAAAGAAATGAAAATAGGTCAGGCAACCCACGAAACATGTCAACTGAGTTGAACCACAGAAACAAAGGGTTTAGATCTGAAATGGAATACCGATTTATAAGTTCGATTTTTTCAACTATCTTATCTACATCATACAATGTTTTAGAACAAGTAAATGGACCTTATGTAAGTAAATTTATTCTAATAATAATGTGAGCATTATTCAAAACCATGACCTTCTCGATTTTAAAGAAGCGAGTGAGACAGCCTCTACTAGCTTATTCATAAAGGCACTTTGACGGATCTAGGTAAGGGGGGGGGGGGGTCTCCGAGGGGTGAAATCCACCTCAGATGGAGTCGAGTTGAGGTTAGGTTTATATTGCTTGTCAAATCATGACAACACGTTGACATCGGTTTGTTTTAACTTCAATAATGTTTAAATGTCTGCTGAATTTATTATTTTGAAATAAAACTGTTTAATTTAAATCCAAATGTGTCTTATTGCTTTATAAAAGTTATAAACCAAGGGAGTTGTAGACTTTTATGAAATATTATGAAGATAGGTAGGTACGTTGAAAATAATTGCCAACATGAAACAGGAAAGTTATCGAGAAGATATATTCTGTCAAAATTAAAAACAGTGTTTTCTATCAATATTTTTATTAAGAAAGCATCAAATATTTTAAGGACACAGTGATATTTACTATATAAAATCTTATATTTTCAAGTGATCGAAATATTATTATTAAATAAATTTTATCATAGCACTGCCGTCCGTCCCGTCTCGTCTCTATGAATTCTGTGGCTCGTGGCCTTACGAAATCAGCTGGATTTATTCGATGTTGGTTTTGCATTTGCACGGATTTTCTTTTATGCGTAATAAATTATAAGTGCATCTTTCTTGTCTATTTTATTTCCCGGTTAAGTTTCAAATATTATAGTGAAGATGTCATAATATTGTTGTTGCGTTCCTGTAGATGCAACTCTAACTATATTTATATTTGTTCATTTCATGTCATTACAAAAAAGTTTGTTTACATACGTCATGGTATAAAATAAAACTTAAGGTAGATACACTAATACATTTAGAGTAAAATTATAGCAGAAATAATGAATCATAGAACTGACAACACATTATTACAATCACAATTAAAATTACATTCAACAGTTTAAAATTGCTGGCGTTCCTCCAAGTAAGCGTCGTAGCTATAATACGCTCTACCAACAAGAAAGTCGGTTACTCTTTTCTTAAAAGCTTTAATTTCCAGATCTCTGACCTCCTGCGGTATTTTGTTAAAGAACTTCACAGCTAAGAAGTCTGGGCCATTTTGGCATCTACATAGTCTGCGGTAAGGTGCCGAGAGATTTCCGCTGCCCCGCGTGTTCCTGCCGTGTATCTCACCATTGGTGGGATAATTATATTTATCTTTATTCCGGTAGATATGGAGTACGTTTTGCAGTATATATACGCATGGGAGGGTTAGAATGCGAGATTTAATAAATGACTCCCTACAGTCACAGGCCGGTCAAAATATTTCTGTTTTAACTTTCGAAAAAACAAGCAAATACTTAGAAATATAGAAATATATAGGTTTGCAAGCATGTTGAGACTACTGCCTTAAACATTTTTAGATCTTATTTAAGTTTTATTAACACAAAACAGTAATTTTTTTATACCTAATACCGAGGGTGTCTCACTAGTCAAAATTTTTACACCTACTGCCAAATTTGGCAGGACTTGTCAATTTTGCCCTTGTCCTGCCACGGTCCTGCTTGTCCTGCTTGTCCTGCCAGGGTACTGCTTGTCCTGCCAAAACCCAAAACTTTAGGGAAAACGCAAAAAAATATCAAAAACGAAAATAATTAAAAAAAAAAATCTTAACATAAAGAAAAATTATTTGTTTTTTGATTAGGAAGTATAATAATAAACCAAAGGTCTGAAAAAATTATTGCTTACTTACCTATGCAATACCACAGGCACTACGCGTCTTAATGGTCTGGCCCTTCTCAACATTCATGCTGCGATATCGGTATCTCCCGATGAGGTATTAAATGAACTTTCTAAAGCTAAGCGCTGCTTAAATATAAAAATGTAATTTGTTTTTAATTTTTGTAAGATATATTAATTAATAAAAATAAACATTTTTCAAATCCATATGTTTTATTTTCAAAACTGGTGCTTGCGAAATTGCGATTTGCAGACTTTTTCTTATTGGTTGGATTAACAAAAAACCAGAAACTTCTATTTGTTTAAATTTTGACAATATCTAAATATTAAAAAAAATTTGCCATTATTAGTAGGTTAAGGACAAATAAAAACCAATCCCTTAATTTAAAAGCAAGTTTAAAAATTGCCGACCGCATCCCTAACCCGCTAACACTGGCCATCAAGCTCTAGATAAGACGTTGTTTATTTGCAGTAATTATTCTCATACAGACCAGAACCCTTTAATACATGCACTTCCGTTTCACTTTCAATCAATAAACAAATGCAAACAAAAATATTTTTTGCTTCCCGCTATTTATCCCTACTCCTAAAGTTATTGGAGAAATCTGATTGGATCTAAAAGGTACTGCCTGTCCTGCTTCGATCCTGCCACAGTACTGCCAAGGTCCTGCCACAGTCCTGCCACAGTCCTGCTAGTTCCTGCCACAGTCCTGCCAGGTCCTTCTACAGTCCTGCCAGGTCCTTCGACAGTCCTGCCAGGTCCTGCCACAGTCCTGTCAGTCCTGCCACGGTCCTGCTAAGTCCTGCCTTAACATTTGTACACCTACTGCCACAGTGAGACACCCCTCGCCTAATACCTATTTCTATTTTACACATTTTTTAAAATTTGGATTAAATTTACCTAATTGATTGAGCCGATACTTGGTGGAAATCCATAATTATTATATGGGATACAGTAAAACAAAGTTGATCTTGTAAATTTCCACTATATTTACTGGAAAAATGACGTTTCGCTAACACTGTAGCTTCGTCAGATATGGTATACCTATAGATCTTTTACAAGAAATTTACAAGTTAAACTTTGTTTTACTGTATCCCATAATGGATTGAATTTGTTGTGATTTCTTGATTTTTACCCAAAATAAATTATTGCATAGTCGGTACTTACTCGCATATTGATATTAAACAATTTTGATGTTATTATTATGTAAGTGATAACTGTTTGACAAATTTAGAATCAGTATATTAGGATCATTGACCACATAATTAAAGACAAAAGTATAAACAAGGTCATATTCTTGTTGCCTTTATAATACAGGGTTTTTATTTCAAAACGCACCATGCATCCTAAATATTTGTTAATTTTGAGAGCAGTGGAATGAATATGCTTATACCTATTTGTTAAAATTTTGTCCTGCTTGTCCTGCCAGGGTACTGCTTGTCCTGCCAAAACCCAAAACTTTAGGGAAAACGCAAAAAAATATCAAAAACGAAAATAATTAAAAAAAAAAATCTTAACATAAAGAAAAATTATTTGTTTTTTGATTAGGAAGTATAATAATAAACCAAAGGTCTGAAAAAATTATTGCTTACTTACCTATGCAATACCACAGGCACTACGCGTCTTAATGGTCTGGCCCTTCTCAACATTCATGCTGCGATATCGGTATCTCCCGATGAGGTATTAAATGAACTTTCTAAAGCTAAGCGCTGCTTAAATATAAAAATGTAATTTGTTTTTAATTTTTGTAAGATATATTAATTAATAAAAATAAACATTTTTCAAATCCATATGTTTTATTTTCAAAACTGGTGCTTGCGAAATTGCGATTTGCAGACTTTTTCTTATTGGTTGGATTAACAAAAAACCAGAAACTTCTATTTGTTTAAATTTTGACAATATCTAAATATTAAAAAAAATTTGCCATTATTAGTAGGTTAAGGACAAATAAAAACCAATCCCTTAATTTAAAAGCAAGTTTAAAAATTGCCGACCGCATCCCTAACCCGCTAACACTGGCCATCAAGCTCTAGATAAGACGTTGTTTATTTGCAGTAATTATTCTCATACAGACCAGAACCCTTTAATACATGCACTTCCGTTTCACTTTCAATCAATAAACAAATGCAAACAAAAATATTTTTTGCTTCCCGCTATTTATCCCTACTCCTAAAGTTATTGGAGAAATCTGATTGGATCTAAAAGGTACTGCCTGTCCTGCTTCGATCCTGCCACAGTACTGCCAAGGTCCTGCCACAGTCCTGCCACAGTCCTGCTAGTTCCTGCCACAGTCCTGCCAGGTCCTTCTACAGTCCTGCCAGGTCCTTCGACAGTCCTGCCAGGTCCTGCCACAGTCCTGTCAGTCCTGCCACGGTCCTGCTAAGTCCTGCCTTAACATTTGTACACCTACTGCCACAGTGAGACACCCCTCGCCTAATACCTATTTCTATTTTACACATTTTTTAAAATTTGGATTAAATTTACCTAATTGATTGAGCCGATACTTGGTGGAAATCCATAATTATTATATGGGATACAGTAAAACAAAGTTGATCTTGTAAATTTCCACTATATTTACTGGAAAAATGACGTTTCGCTAACACTGTAGCTTCGTCAGATATGGTATACCTATAGATCTTTTACAAGAAATTTACAAGTTAAACTTTGTTTTACTGTATCCCATAATGGATTGAATTTGTTGTGATTTCTTGATTTTTACCCAAAATAAATTATTGCATAGTCGGTACTTACTCGCATATTGATATTAAACAATTTTGATGTTATTATTATGTAAGTGATAACTGTTTGACAAATTTAGAATCAGTATATTAGGATCATTGACCACATAATTAAAGACAAAAGTATAAACAAGGTCATATTCTTGTTGCCTTTATAATACAGGGTTTTTATTTCAAAACGCACCATGCATCCTAAATATTTGTTAATTTTGAGAGCAGTGGAATGAATATGCTTATACCTATTTGTTAAAATTTTCCTATTCACCTCCTCACTTTTAGCCAGGTGCGTCCCTAGCCTCACTGCTCGGGCGGGGGGGGGGGGGGGGGGGATGTGTAGGCATTGTAGGAGAAAATTGCGCCACAGGTAAAAATTTTTAAGACAACGCCAAGTAAATACTACTAACTAATATCAGTCAGTCGTTGGTCCAAAAAAAGTACCTCATGATTTTTTTTTGAAAAAAATTTTCGTAGGAATTTCACAGAGGGGCTGAACATAACTCAGGGGGGCAAACCCCTTTCTCCATCGTAGTTACGTCAGTGCCTCTAGCCAACTCTTCGATATGTCAAATGGCACCCCCTATTATCGATTGATTCATCATTACAGTGTTGCCAATCGGCGGACTTTTTTTAAGGCTATGGACTTTTGTCGGACTTTAAAACTATTTCGGACTTTTCGGACTTTTTGATACCTGACGAAAATATGCTAAATGCACAAATTTGGAAATAAAATCGGCAGGTAACTTATTGTTTATTTACCAAGTGTTGGGTTGTCTTATTACTTATTACTAGTTATTACATTATCTTTTTTATTATTGTTTTTTTTTAGTTATTAAAAAATTAAATGTTTATAGAGTTATCCGTCTTTTTCATTATACACGTAGGGAAAATGTTTGTGCGCCCATCTCTTAGTAATAAGTTGGAATAGTACAAATATGAAGTATCGCAAAGCAAACAGAGGTAGGTAGATTATGTTTCCCCCGTTCCATCGTATTGCATCTCGCTCATGGCACTCGCTGGTGGCATGCCGCGCCGCTTCGATTCTATTAATATCAAATAAATATCCATTCTTTCGTACGTTGCAGTACATCTCCATACAACAGCGAAACAGAACTAAAATTTAAAATTCAACCGAAGCAGGATCAAGCAAAACGCATCGAGCCAGCCAGCCAGCCAGCCAGCCAGCCAGCCAGCCAGCCAGCCAGCCAGCCAGCCAGCCAGGTCCGATGCGATGGAGTGGGGGAAACATAATCTACCTATTTCTGTTTACTTTGCGATACTTCATATTTGTACTATTCTAACTTATTACTAAGAGATGGGCGGACAAACATTTTCCCTACATGTATAATATACCCCCAACAGTAAAAAATAAATATCTCTTATGGCGAATGCGCCAGACGAAGCATTTTCATTTCGACGCGGACTAAATCGGACTTTTTTCGTGCCGCTGGGCGGACCTTTTCACCTAATGTCATTGGCAACACTGCATCATTATAAAGTAAATGAATATATCTCTATAAATAAATGGCTGGTGTCTTGACTGATTGACTGACTTACTTATATCAAGGCTCAGCCTAAACCCCTAATCCTAGAATCATGAAATTTCAAAGATGTATTCTTCATATTATGTAAACACCCTCTAAAAGGCGGGTTACCAGAATTCCATTCCGGGCGCGCTCTAGCAATAACGCCGCCCTGGACAAAACAAAAAATTGCCGCCTTTTTCCAGTGGCGGTTCGTGAATTGTTAACTTGGGGGTGCACTAAAAGTCCGTTGCAGGCGAAATGCGCCGCAGGCGAAAAATTTTTAAGACCACGCCCAAATTTGGTCAATAATTTTTAGTAAATATTTCAAAAATTTATGCTTGATGACCTACTTATTTTATTGAAAATGAAATAAGATAAAAAACTAAAAAGGGCCAATTTATTTTCCATTAGGTACTGGGTACATTGTTTAAAAGTAAAGTCCAATCTTTTGTTTTTATTTGCAGCAAACTTATCAATAACAATAAAGTCCCTAAATCTACACTTTGTGATCTGTGTCAAGTTAATTTCGGGTTTAGGTCTTCCCTCAATTTTCCTTTCAATTTTTTGCTCAATACTTAATGAGCTAAAATTGTTTTTCAAAAAATATTCCACATTCATAGTCGTTTTGGCATTAAAACTGATCATTTTTATTAAAACAAGTCTTTACTGCCCCAAAATAATAACAAAAATATCAAGGAAAACTCCAATAATAATGCCACGTCTGCAATCGCTTACAGTTTTGGTGTCATTCACTGGACCAAGACGGAACTCAATGACCTTAATATTTTCACTTACCTCGAAAAATGGGTGGCCGAGGTATTCCCGACCTAGTGGCAAGACATGCTAACCAACTTACCAATTTAAAGGAATACTTTTATATTAAAGCAATATCCAGTGAGATGCACCGTGCTTAGTGATGCCGCGAGACGAGACGAGACGAGAATTGGCCCATTCTCGTCTCGTCTCGTGAGGCGAGAATTTTTTCTTATCTCGTCTCGGCGAGAAACGCGTTTTTCTCGCTCGAGAGTGCCATTGTCTCGTCTCGTCTCGTCTCGTCTCGTTTTTTCTCGTGAGTAGGGAATCATAAAAAATATTTTTTTATACGAATCTTAAAGGGGGTAAACATTTAAAAGTATCTGGTCGTCTCGCAGAAGGGTTTAATATAAGTCGGTTTGTTAGTCATGTGACTTAGAAACTATTTTTCTTAGATCAACAAAATATTGCAAGCGGTCATAAGACATAATTCACGTAATGTAATAGGCTTGGCACCGAGGTATTTTCAGTCCAAAATATACGGGGTGGTAAAAGATACAGAATAGAGAACGATTTATAATAATAATAATTGATTCATAATGGAACTACCCTTCTTTTATTATTTATTTTTTGGCATAATTCGGGGCATAATTAACTGCAATAGTTTGGAAAATATTCGACTAAATAAAGGGATCAGCCCATAATGTCATCCGGGGAAAAACCTTAATTTTTTTATTACATTAATAGAAAGTGCAAGAGAAAGAACTTAAAGAAGTATTTCCGAAAATGATCTATTTGACATATCAAAATTTAAAAATTCACTTTATTTTTTGCTCCTTTTATCCAAAAAATACAAAAATATATTCCACACTCACTTAGTGGCATGCCCGGACTTGCTTCGAGCCGTTCGTGCAACTGCCACCTCGTGCGGAAAAGTATCATTTATCGCACTTAATAATTATTTTCAATAGCCAAATTTATGTCTGAGACTTGTGTAATAAAATGAGGCAAAATAAGGCATACACTTGAATCATTCGTACTGAATGTCACTTTACCTATTATATTAGACTTTTTATTTTTAATTTATTATTGAGACTATTAACTTAATGCTATTGTTTCAATAACACTAGTTTCATGGCCCTCCGTTGTCTTTATCTGTGATTTGAGAATAAAGTTTCGGTTCATATACAGGGTGTTATGAAAGTATTGTCAAATATTAAAACTGGTAAGAGAGATATGAAATGAAATTCACACTTTTATTAATGATTTTTGTGTGAGAAGTTTTTGGCGAATTTCGAATTTTTGATACAAAATTGTTATATTTAGTCAAAATCTATCGCCTTTCGCCTTGTGAATGAAATTTGACTGGGGTCCTTTTCGATATTGTGTTTTCAATCGAAAATGCTTTCTTTCAGATTTGGTTAATTATTTAAAAATGTCAACTAGTAACCGTAGACAGAAGAAAGAGGCTGGACAATTTGATTCTGCTCTCTTGAATATCTGTTTTAAGGTAAATGCCTTCACAATACGATAGAGTGAGAACGTTAAACACATTATTTTTCTGTCTATATATTAGGAGATATAGACTAGGGTCGATAATTTTTGAAACCAAAAAAAATAATAGTAGGATGAAACCCATTGGAAAAGGAAGAGAATATAACAAAAATTAAAGGAAAAATAAATTACGGGCGATCCGAGGTCGGGAAGGGGGGGGAGAGGGGGGGTTTTAAAGGTAGAAAATTATTTATCTCGATTTCCGGTAAAACTACAAGACCTGTGAAAAAACGTTAAATCGCAAAGTTGTAGGTAATAAAAAGATCTACAACTTTTGTATATACACTTTTTTCACATAACCTCAAAATTTATGTGAAAAATTCAAATAACCAAGTTTTTTATTTTTATCTTTTACAAAAAAAATTTTTTATCCACGAAATTTGGTGAAAACTTACCTTTTCATGTCCTAAACACACTGTAATTTTTTTGATTTAAAATATTCATTTTTTAACCTTATTTTGACTTAATATCGAAAAAACACCCTAATTTTCAATCGAAAATTCTCACGTCAAAATATCTGTTTTTTTAAAAAAGTCGGTGGGCTTTTTGTTCGTTGAAATCTCTACTTTTTGATTGTGTTAAAAAAATATACATTACTAAGGTAAATGTTCTCAAAAAAAATGCAAAGAAATGAAGAAAACTCGAATCAGAAATTTTTTTTTTAGATCAATATGTACAATTTTGAGCTATTTATTCAAATTTATACTTTTTTTTATCAATGTAACATGAAATCTTATGTTTTTCGAGTAATTAAAGTCTAAATTTTAATAAATAGCTCAAAATTGTACATGTTGACCTAAAAAAAAAAATTCGGATTCTAGTTTTTTTCGTTTCTTTGCATTTTTTGAGAACATTTACCTTAGTAATGTATATTTTTTTTAACACCATCAGAAAGTAGAGATTTTAACGAACAAAAAGCCTACCGAGTTTTTTAAAAAAGCAGATATTTTGACGTGAGAATTTTCGATTGAAAATTAGGGTGTTTTTTCGATATTAAGTCAAAATAAGGTTAAAAAATAAATATTTTAAATCAAAAAAATTACAGTGTGTTTAGGACATAAAAAGGTAAGTTTTCACCAAATTTCGTGGATAAAAAAAAAAATTTGTAAAAGATAAAAATAAAAAACAAAAAACTTGGTTATACTTGGTTATTTGTATTTTTCACATACATTTTGAGGTTATATGAAAAAAGTGTAAAAACAAAAGTTCTAGATCTTTTTATTATCTACAACTTTGCAATTTAACGTTTTTCCATAGGACTTGCCGTTTTACCGGAAATCGAGATAAATCGTTTTCTACCCTTAAAACCCCCCCTCCCCCCCTTCCCGACCTCGGATCGCCCGTAATTTATTTTTCCTTTTATTTTTGTTCTATTCTCTTCCTTTTCCAATGGGTTTCATCCCACTATTATTTTGTTTCACTTTTTACCATTTTCAAAGGCTTCAGCACTGGTCTAATACCTAAAATTCAGTGTTCAAACAAACGAGAAAATTCGAGAAAAAACGAGAAATTTTTGGACGAGAAACGGTCTTCTCTCATCTCGTCTCGTGACTTGTCTCGAGAAAAAATTTCACTCTCGTCGAGACGAGACGAGACGAGACGAGACGAGACGAGACGAGACGAGACGAGACGAGACGAGACGAGACGAGACGAGACGAGACGAGACGAGACGAGACGAGACGAGACGAGACGAGACGAGACGAGACGAGACGAGACGAGACGAGACGAGACGAGACGAGACGAGACGAGACGAGACGAGACGAGACGAGACGAGACGAGACGAGACGAGACGAGACGAGACGAGACGAGACGAGACGAGACGAGACGAGACGAGACGAGACGAGACGAGACGAGACGAGACGAGACGAGACGAGACGAGACGAGACGAGACGAGACGAGACGAGACGAGACGAGACGAGACGAGACGAGACGAGACGAGACGAGACGAGACGAGACGAGACGAGACGAGACGAGACGAGACGAGACGAGACGAGACGAGACGAGACGAGACGAGACGAGACGAGACGAGACGAGACGAGACGAGACGAGACGAGACGAGACGAGACGAGACGAGACGAGACGAGACGAGACGAGACGAGACGAGACGAGACGAGACGAGACGAGACGAGACGAGACGAGACACGAGAATTTCTAGTCTCGGCGGCATCACTAACCGTGCTGTGGTGAGAGCGGACAAAAAGGCTACACCCCTAAAGTTGTCAGAAACAGGTTACCACCCTACTGAAGAGACTTCTACTCCGGATCAACAATTAGAACAATGGAGAAGCAAACCACTCCACGGTAGATACTTAGCTGGAATAGAGAATGAACATATCGACGGGAATGCATCTACAACATATCTCAGAACTGGTAATTTGTTTTTGGAAACGGAAGGCTTTATCGCTGCTATCCAGGACCAAGTCATTGCGACAAAGGTTTATAGAAGAAATATCCTAAAAGAACAACAGGACAGTGTCAAATGCCGAATATGCAACCAGAAGGATGAAATGCTATACCACATAGTTGCTGGATGTTCAGTGCTTGCACCGAAAGCATACCTAGACAGGCATAATAGAGTCGGAAAAATTATCCACCAAAGTCTACGGAAAAAATACCTAGGTCTCACAGAACACACACCATATTATCAATACGAGCCGCCACCAGTATGTGAGAACGATGACATGCGACTCTACTGGAACAGAAAAATAATCACAGACCGAACAATAACAAACAACATTCCCGACCTAGTACTTACCTTCAAGGCTGAAAAGAAAACACTCATTATTGATTTTGCCGTTCCCCTTCCAACCAACATCGAGAAACCTTACTCTGAAAAGATAAATAAATACTTACCCTTGAGCGATGAGATACGCCAAATGTGGAACATGGAGACAGTGGCGATAGTACCGATAGTCATCGGCTCGACTGGTGAAATACCTAAAACAATTAAGAAGAGTTTAGGTCAACTTGGTTTAGATGTAGATTTATACTTACCCATGCAAAAGTATGTGTTGTTAGACACGTGCAGCATAGTCCGTAGGGTTTTAGGCGAAACTTAACTTTAAGTGGTTTAGAACCACACCAACGAGCAGGCCATCTTGTCACTGACCGATGTGCTCTAGCTCTAAACCCAGGGTAGAAACCTGTGAAAAAGAACAAATAATAATAATAATAATAATAATAATAATAATAATAATAATAATAATAATAATAATAATAATAATAATAATAATAATAAATATTAATAATAAAAAGGGATTTTTCCAAAGTCAACCCCTAAGGAGGTAAAAACGGGGGTTCAAATTTTTATAGGAATTTCTGAATATCTTAGAAACTAAAACTGGTGGAGGTATGAAAATTGGTACGTAAGTTAATTCCTTTTATTAGATAAGAATACACCTGTTTCGTCATTATTTTTTGTTAAATGCATTTAGGGGTTGAAAAAAGGGGTGTAGCCTATATAAAGAGATGTACTATAAGTCTCTATAATATTAAACTATATAACTAAAATCTGATATTAAGGTTAGGTACGTGTTTTGATCTTCTGGGAAATTTTGTCCCTGAGGTAGAAATGGAAGGGATTAAGATATAAAAATTGATAGACAAATAACCTATAAAATAAATGAGTACAAATGGCTTAATATGAGAAATAGATGTAATTTTCATCTGGGTAATTTTATTTATAAAGTTCGTACCATGGACAATACATCAAAAACCTAAAAATAAGTTCGTTTCCAGAGACATTTACAATAGAAATATCAGATACAATAACAGTTTTACCATACCCCAATATAAAACATCATTATTTCAAAGAAGTTTCACTTATCATGATATAAAATTTTATTACTCAATTCCAAACGAATTTAAGTTTTATAATATTAATAAGTTTAAGTTTAAGCTTCGTGCATATCTGTTCAATAAGCAATAATACATTAATTTATTATTTTACCACTTTTGCTGCCCGGGACCGCGCTTACGGGGACGGAATCATTTGCTATATTGTCGTTAATTTAGTTATACCATTAGTTAATAATACATTTCATATTTATCAGACCAATACATCCGCTGCTATGCATTACACTATTTTTTTTATGTTAATATATTTCGAGACGACTACATTCCCAGTTTAGTGGTTGAGTTAGAGTAACCCTGTTAGCTAGACTTTGCCACTCTGAGTTTGGTTAATTTCTTTTTTTTCAGCTATGTACATATTATTTTCTGTTAATAAAAGTCTTTATTATTATTATTAATTTTTTTGTTTATTAAAAGAACTAAAATTGCCATTGAAATTGTTGTCATTTTATTGTGTATAAGGGGCAATATCGGAGGCGTTTGGGAAGCTAGGGGCAGAACTAGAAAAACAAAACACAATGTCATTAACCATTAAAAATACAGTTTTTTTTTTTAATTTTCGTCAGGATTGAAATTAAATGAGCTGTCAAAATAAGGTAAAATTGCTATATTTTGTCTTCAGTTCGAGTTATTTTAACGTCTTTTGAGACCTTAACATTCTATTTTGACCAAAAAACCTGATAATAGGTGTATTTAATTTATATTTGAATTTTAAATTTTAAGTGGTATAGGCAATTTTCTTATCTGTGCCATGCACAAAGCCACATATGAAAATTGTATAAAAATAAGGTAAAATTTGCCTTTTTGCGTCGGTAATAATTTTAATGAGATTTAAGCGTCTCGTGCTTTGAAGTTGACCATTATTAAAAATTAAAAAAAAAACATTCTAGTGAGATACATATAACGAGACAATATAATGGATTAATTAAAAAGTCTTTTGTTGCTGTTCGATGTCATTTGATTTTAAAACAAAAGAAAATATTTTCTGTTATATTTTGACAATTTAATCGATATGTTTCCTAATCACCAGTAGCTCGTGAGTTGTAAACTTGGGGGTGCACAAGAAGATTTTTTTAGACCACGTCCAATTTGGTCAATAATTTATAGTAAATATTTAATTTAATCTATTTAATCTAAAAATATAAAAAACTCTTGTGATGTATAAATAAGAAAACAAACACATTTTTTATCATAATGGGTAGGAACCCATCGGCAAAAAAAAATAAAAATAGTACAATAAAGTATTTAAATAAGAAGTCCATACATCGGGTTTTAGGCGCAACAGTTTATTATCAAAATTCGGTATCTCATGCACAAAATCATTATTTATTGATATCATTGCCAAAGCATTTAGTCTTTCGTTTGTCATCGAATATCGGAGACTGGTTTTAAGCGGGTTTCATTGACATTGTCATAATTATTTTTAATAATTTCACAAAAGTGCTATTAAACCACCAAAATGATTAAATATAATGTAATACAAAGAAAATTTATAGGGTTACAAATGTTAACTCCTTGTTAAAAAATCGCAACATAGTGGAGAGAAAAAGAAGAGAGAGTGAGAGCGGTTTTATTGTGCCTGCTGGCACGAGTTTTTATTGCTTGGTTTATTATTGTATGTAGTGCGCACTTATTGACTAGCCTCCCCTGCCAATCACAGTTCGAAGGAATGTGATACAAAGAAATGCAATAAAAAAATCAAACATTTTAAAAAATTCAGTTACTTTTTATGTAGATACTAATATAAGATGCACCCGATTGTTTTAACGTGCAGTCGCTACTACATTACTGCTATTTATACTGAAACACTCTGTGTGTTTTTTGTTCAAATAAAAGCAAACCTGCCAACAATGCCGTATTCTGGGGGTGGGCTACGTAAGTTCTTCAGGCAAGAGCGTACTTAGTAATAACAATAAAAGCTATTTATTTGCTGCTTTTAACCAAGCAGCTGTTAGAATGGGTACCCCCAGGCGCGTAACTACAGGGGGGCCTAGGGGGCCGCCCCCCCCCAGACGTCGCTACGCCCCCTCCCCAGAAAAAAAGGCTGACTTTGTAAGCTCGCTACTCGCCTCGCAAATATAGCATCAATTTTTACATAACAAGGAACGTAGGTACATGCGCGGCGATCAGCCTCAAAGTTATTTGGCAATTTTACTCTTTGAACTTTGGGCATGTTTATTCAATGATGTACGAAATAATCTTGCCAAATATCACTCGACCATCATTTCTTTATTGGTTAAATTTTCCATTTTTCACGCAAACTTTTTTGGCAATACTCGTTGAACTTTGGGCTTGTTTATTCAAAAATTAAATCCATCGAGCTTCGCTCTCGGGATCTAATCAGAATAAACATGTCTCATTCAATTCGAAAAATTTCCAAAAAAAAGTTTTCGTGACAGCTGAAAAATCTAACCGATAAAAAACGAGGTCTTGTGATATTACTGTTCATTATTGACCAAATTTGTTAAAATGTGGGCGTGGTCCAAAAAAAGTTTCGCCTGCGGCGGGCTCTCCACCGGCCCGCATCTACACGAGCCGCCCCTGAAAGCCACAATAACAGGCCCACCCTAGGCCACCCCCAGGACAGAGGGCTAGTTACGCCACTGGGTACCCCCCCCCCACACCAGGGGGTCAGTCAAGTTTCCCCCCCGTCAATTGATTTTTGTAAAACAAACTACATAGTCATTTTGCACACATTTTGCACAATTTTGCACACCTAATACGAAATTTTGCACAAGCTCGTAGGAGAAACTAGAGCCCTTTTTTGAATGGGGGGCTAACTTGACGGTTCCCCCCCTTACTCAAGCAAGAAACTTTTAATTGCTGTTTTATTATACCCCTTATTTTGCACAATTGTGCACACTACATTTCAAATCTTGCACACCCTCCAGAAAAAAGTTACACCCCATTCGAGAAACAAAATTTCCCCCCCATACTCAACCAATCGGACCCATTTATAGCTCATTTGAAAGGTTGAATTTTGCACAATTTTGCACAAGACATTTCAAATTTTGCACACCCTCCAGAAAAAAGTTACACCCCATTCGAGAAACAAAATTTCCCCCCCATACTCAACCAATCGGACCCATTTATAGCTCATTTGAAAGGTTGAATTTTGCACAATTTTGCACAAGACATTTCAAATTTTGCACACCCTCCAGAAAAAAGTTACACCCCATTCGAGAAAAAATAGGGTTGGTGTCATATTTCGCTTAAAAGGTATAAACATTAAGGCTGTGAGCTTATAAACCCGATAAAGTAGGAATGTAAATTAAAATAAATAGATTTGTGTTTTGAACGAAATTCATTAACTAATAAACTATATAACTATAGTGCTTCATTTATGGCTGGGGTGGGTGGCATTTTTAATTACGAAGATCCTATTAACAACGCTCTATACCTATACGTAAAATATTAATCGTTAAAGACATATTTATGATATGGATATATTTGGTTTATGGAGAACTATAGGGTAGGGGGCCGATCGACAATGGCAGCATTTTCAAATTCTGTCCCGGTTTTTTGGTTAGTTCGCTATTGGCCGATAGATGGCTCTTGCGTCCGAAGTGGGCTGATGTTGTCTTCTTCTTCTTCGTTTTTAATATGGAAAACTAGATCCTCCATAGTTTTTAACTTTTACTTAAACCCTTTATTTTTCTGTGCTTTTACTTTTGACAATTGACATTTTATTTTTCGAAATATCAAATAATGTTTGAAGGCAAGACAAGACAAATACCGTTGTATTGTAATTAATTTCCATATTTATAATAAATAATGGTACAATTTATAAAAGTAGAGTTTGCTTTGTGTCGGGGTGTAAGACAGGATCTTTTTCAGAGAGAAAACGCTGCCAAATAAGTCTCTTTCTAGCTCCAAAGGTATAGCTAGAATGTTTAATACCCTGTATTTTAAAAACCAAGCATCGTTGGAACTTTATACAGGCCGAGTTTACTAATAAGTATACCAAAGTAAGTGTAAATTCATATAAAAGTCCTTATTTGTTCCTTAAAGAACTAATTTAAATAAAAATAGTTATTGCGTCCATAAGAAACCATTATTTGATAGCCCACTTCGAACACGCGCGCCATCTTACAGCGACTCGTAAAGCTGAATTACCGATGCTAATTTGGGACCGAATCCAATGCATTGCGATCGGCCTCCTACCTCAAGTCCTCCATAATTTGGTTACACTGGGCCTTGTAACATTCGAGACAACAAGGACCCATTGATTAAGTTGTTTTGGCTATAGTTCATTATATTCTAACAATTATCAAATAAACATACATAATATAACTTAGGATAAAGGTTTTAGTCTAGTTAGAGACTCCCAGAAGGGTGAACACGTTTGGTAGTAAGTTACTTATTCCTAAAGTTTTTTTTTTTTTTTTTTTACCTGGGATGGCCAAAAATACTCCAGTAAAAATATTTTGGCTGGAGATTCTCTCAGTGTGTGAAAATTTGTAATATAATACACAATTTTGTAAATAGTTGGTTTACTCATTGTGTGCGGAATATTATAATCTTTGTGCAATCCGACATAGATTAGTGCGACATGTTACGATCTTAATAGGGTTCATAATTTAAAATGCCACCCTAACCTTGAATGAAGCACTATAGATAGATATTGTTAATAAATTTCGTTTAACACACAAATCTATTTATTTTAATTTACATTCCTACTTTATCGGGTTTATAAGCTCACAGACCGTTTAAGCGAAATATGACACCAAACATATTTTTTCTCGAATGGGGTGTAACTTTTTTCTGGAGGGTGTGCAAAATTTGAAATGTCTTGTGCAAAATTGTGCAAAATTCAACTTTTCAAATGAGCTATAAATGGGTCCGATTGGTTGAGTATGGGGGGGAAATTTTGTTTCTCGAATGGGGTGTAACTTTTTTCTGGAGGGTGTGCAAAATTTGAAATGTAGTGTACAAAATTGTGCAAAATAAGGGGTATAATAAAACAGCAATTAAAAGTTTCTTGCTTGAGTAAGGGGGGGAACCGTCAAGTTAGCCCCCCATTCAAAAAAGGGCTCTAGTTTCTCCTACGAGCTTGTGCAAAATTTCGTATTAGGTGTGCAAAATTGTGCAAAATGTGTGCAAAATGACTATGTAGTTTGTTTTACAAAAATCAATTGACGGGGGGGAAACTTGACTGACCCCACACCAGGAGACATTTTCTTATTAAGTTTAGGTTTATTACCGTTTTACTCTAGAAAATTTTATAAATACAACCATTAAATTAGTTCTTGTACTTATTAAGAATATCAAAAATAATTAGAAAATTAATTGTATTGATATAAAAAAATTTTAATATAAAATACACGCAGTGTGCGATTTACGTCACAACACTATAGAAACTAATTGAATTTGATAACTGAATTAGACAACTCGTATTATTGTGTTAGTAAAGTTTTGGCCAATATTTAGGTTTGCGACAATGATTAATAACATGTAATTAGATCATTGACCTCATAGATAAGAAAAAAACAATATGCTTAACTTGATTAATATAGGGGAGACCAGGGAGACTTGAGACAAGGGAGGCATGAGACGTTGCATTTATTTCCTAAAATTAGCTAGGTAGCGCCATCTGTTGACTACTAGTTCATCTCCTTATTCGAATCTATTACTACCCTATTAGCAAAATTACATTAATCGTTGGTTAAACGTTTTTGTTGGACCACGTGTAAAATTGCTGGTAAAACTAAAGTTAAATTTGTCGCTATTGTTGCAGTTTTTCGTAAATAATAGTGCGAATTCGAGTTAATTCTTCCAGCATATTGACCACAGGTATGTTTTAAATTAAGCATGTAGTTATTAAGTGAATTAAATATTTAACAAAAATTTTAGGTTACATTATCTGGTCAAGCGTTACATTGGAAGGGACGAGACAATTGTTTTGGGGAGCCCTGAGACGTCTCAACCCTCCCTATTTTATATTTTCAAATTAAAAAAAAAAATGTTAAAAAGATAAAAATATAATTTAATAATATTTAATTTAAAACATTTAAAAAAAAAAAGTTGATAATATTGTTTTAGATATGCCCCATGATAGTTACAAAATTAAATTCTTGCGTCGTCAAGGAATTAATTGGAAATTTGTTTATCCACCTGTTGAAGAGTCTCTACATATGTTTTGAACGTAGAAACGTTCATCATCAGGAGACAGAAAATATATTTGGTGCTGATAGTTTTAGCAGAAGAGAATATGGTGTAGAACCTTAATGGAGCTTTTATGGAATTAAAAATTTGATGTGTAAAATAAACATAATATAAAGAAATTGATGATAGCTAAAACATACCTACTGAGTATGTGAGAATTCAGTAAATGGGGTCTAAACCAACCAAATGAACAGGGGAAGAAGAAAAAACCTTTATCATTATTTTTCTCGTTGATTAATAAATATGTTTTATAAGTTTACAACGTCTCAATGCTCCCCATTACCTGTCTCAACGCTCCCTTGTGTAGGGAGCGTCGAGACAAAATACACCATGTGTTTGAAATTAACTTAAAAAATTAAAATAATATTGCGGAGGCATAAAAAAATATAGAAAGAAGTTTACAAAAAAGGCTTACAATTCACTTGCACTATTTACTATCTTTAAATTACAAATAGTAAAAGTAAAAAGAAATAAAATGCATTTTTTGTCTCAAGCCTCCCAGGTCTCCCCTACTTTTATTGTATTTACAGTAGAGTGTAGAGTGGTCTCTATGATGTTTGTCAGTGGCGTAACAAAAACGGAGTGACCCCCCTCAAACGTTTTCAGGGGCCCACTCTCTATAACGAATGGAAAATAGTAATTCTTATTTTCATTACTATTAGGTTCAGGTTTATGAATTTTTAAATTCGTTAATCGTCTAATAATTTAATTAGTGTTAAACCCACATTATGTGTTCAGTACCTACCTACTATTAAAATAGCAAACAATTCGAATTTATTTTATAATCCTAGGTAGGTACCTATAGACGGGTAGACATAACATAGGTAGTTATTAAGTCATTATAAGATATAAAAATAATGTCCTGCAAATTTTTCTTAGTCACTTTTGTAATAAATATTTTTTTCCGCAAACTGTACGGTAAATTGTCTCCAAGATAGGGAAGACCGGGGCTGGTAATCACATAGGTTGATTGTCACAATGGTCACAACGGTAGGCTTGCCAGATATAAATTTGGAAAAAGGGGTACTTATCTACATGCAGGCAGGCGCGTATACAGCTCTTAGTTATGGGGGGGGGGGGTAATGAAGGGTGAAAAAAGCGGCGGCTTAAAAAAACAGCGTCGCAGGCGAAAATTTTTTGGGTGCCACGCCCTTTTTTCAATGTTTGTGCTTGATTTTTAATTAGGAAAATAAAATACCCAACACAGAATCCTCAAGAAAACCACAAAAACAGTGTAACAAACCATAAAAATTCGGAAATTTTCGGGAATTGTGCAAGCTCGCTCGACGCTCGATTTACACAGAAGATGATTGACGATTTGACGCGTGAATCCTAAATCGGCGTAGCTTCCATTCCAACGAATATGGGAGGAGGAATAATTTTGCTCTTGATAGAAATGTCCGAGCGGCCTAAAATGGGGTATTTTCTGTACCCCTTTTAGGTTTTTCCAAAAGGGGTACTTTAAAAAATATAATTACAAAAAGGGGTATTGTACCCCCGAAAGGGGTACTTCTGGCAAGCCTACACAACGGTCACAACGCTCACAACTCGACCAGCCCGACACCGGCAGTTCTCAAATGCAGTGTAAAATAGTCTCGTCAATTCAGATCAGTTATCAACTCAGTTAGAACCGTTCCCAAGACCTGGTGAGAAAAGATGAAGGTGCATAATATATTAAATTAACATAAATTTAATACGACTGAAAATTCAGAAAATTGCGTTTCTTAAATGTAACTTCTGTACAGGGTGATCGCGAATAATGTTACCCCCCTTTAACTTCTTTGTTTCGCAATTAAGAAAAAACTGTTAAATACAAAAGTTGTAGGATTTAATGTAAACTTCTTCCAAAATATATTTTCGTAGATGCAGGGTGTTGCATAAAAGCGTGATAGATAAAAATTATATTTTTTTAAATGGAATACCCTGTATATTGTTGCATAATTGGATTTTACGGACAATTCTAAACATAATTTATATATACCACTATATATCTAAATTGAACGGTTTTTGATTTATTGATGTTTGAAAATTACTATATATTATACAGTGACCGGCAGAAAGTGCGCAGCATATAGAAAAGTTTTTTATCTTTAAGTTTAGAAAATTAATTTTATTTTAGATAGGTTCTGCATGTTCTCAAACCAAAATAACACCTATTAAATCTGGTAAAAGTCTTATGGTATACGAGGTAGGATCAAAAATTTGAAATTCCGCTAAGAGTAAAGTACCTCCATCTTTCATTTTAGAATATTTTTTTACTAAGAATTGTTGTTTTAATTTCAAAGTTATACCCAAATTCCAAATTTCGCTTATTTTGGACAAAAAATGGATTTAATCGTGTTTTCTGAATGACCCTGTATAAAAAATAAATGGCAACCGAACAGTACGAAAATAAGATTTTCTGCAGACTTTGTTAGAGATAACCGTCGATCATAAGTCCAATTAGTTTGTTTTCATAATATTATGGCTTTTTAAAATAAAAACATAAAAATATTAAATATTTTTGCTGCGCACCGTATTTTATTTTCTGAGGGAATAAGTTAATTTCATCTATTTGATATTTTTTGATTTACATTGACTTAAAGCATCCCCTAAATAGTTTTTTATACATTGAAGTATGCATAGAAAGTTTCCTTTTGATTTATAAAGAAAAAAATTTAAATTAAAAATATATTTTGAACGGATTTTATTCGTCACGCAAAATAACGAAACTTTCTACGCATACTTCAATGTATAAAAACTATTTAGGAAGTCAATGTATATAAAAAAATATCAAGTAGATAAAATTAACTTGTTCCCTCGGAAAATAAAATACGGTGTGCAGCAAAAATATTTAATATTTTTATGTTTTTATTTTAAAAAGCCATAATATTATAAAAACAAACTAATCGGACTTACGATCGATGGTAATCTCTAACAAAGTCTGCAGAAAATCTAATTTTCGTACTGTTCGGTTGCCATTTATTTTTTATACAGGGTTATTCAGAAAACACGATTAAATCCATTTTTTTGTCCAAAATAAGCGAAATTTGGAATTTGGGTATAACATTGAAATTAAAACAATAATTCTTAGTAAACAAATATTCTATAATGAAAGATGGCAGTACTTTACTCTTAGCGGAATTTCAAATTTTTTATCCCACCTGTACACCATAAGACTTTTACCGGATTTAATGGGTGTTATTTTGGTTTGAGCACATGCAGAACCTATCTAAAATAAAATTAATTTTCTAAACTTAAAGATAAAAAACTTTCCCATGTGCTGCGCACTTTCTGCCGGTCACTGTATAAGAAAATAAGGTAATTCAAGTCAAGATGTATCGTTTCCATGGATAACAATGGTAACTTTATTCAGTTCAGTATCGTCATCCTGTTATCCATGGAAACGATACATCTTGACTTGAATGGCCTTATTTTCTTATATAATATATAGTAATATTCAATCGTCAATAAATCGAAAATTGTTCAATTTAGATATATAGTGGTATATATAAATTATGTTTAGAATCGTCCGTAGAATCCAATAATGCAACAATATACAGGGTATTCCATTTAAAAAAATATAACTTTGATCTGTCACGCTTTTATGCAACACCCTGTATCTACGAAAATATATTTTGCAAGAAGTTTACATTAAATCCTACAACTTTTGTATTTAACAGTTTTTTCCTAATTGCGAAACAAAGAAGTTAAAGGGGGGTAACATTATACGCGATCACCCTGTACAAAAGAGAGTTAATAGATCAGAAACAAAATTTATTCATTAAGCAATTCGGGAAAAAAGTTATTCGTTTTATTTAAACCTGAACTAGTTATCTGAGTCAAAATGTGTAATATATGGGCATTGTTTTTTTTATTTTAATATACAGGGTGGCCCTTTAGTGTGGCAAAGTACAATAGCTCCGTTACTATTTCAAATACATTAAAAATATTAATACAAAAGTTGAAGGGCAGTAAGTGACTTATAACGTAAAATTATTTTTAACTCTATAGGGTGGCTCAAAAAAGCGGAACAAGAAAAAATGTACTTTTTTCAAATGGAACACCCTATATATTTTTACATTTTAAAATTCCACATAAAATTACAATTATTTTTTATCAAATACATTATTAGTCTATACTTTATAGTTTCCGAGATATTGACTCTTGAAAAGTGACATTTTTGAACTTTGACAGCTTCTAACTTTCTAACACTACGTCTTAGAGCAAAACGGCTTACATGTCCCTATCTTCAATTTTTATTATCTTCCCAAAAAAATCAACTTCCAGTTAAACCGGACCAATTATATTTCCTGCTTTCGAGTAACATCCGGTTTAACCGGAAGTTGATTTTTTTGGGAAGATAATAAAAATTGAAGATAGGGACATGTAAGCCGTTTTGCTCTAAGACGTACTGTTAGAAAGTTAGAAGCTGTCAAAGTTCAAAAATGTCACTTTTCAAGAGTCAATATGTCGGAAACTATAAAGTATAGACTAATAATGTATTTAATAAAAAATAATTATAATTTTATCTAGAATTTAAAAATGAAAAAATATACAGGGTGTTCCATTTAAAAAAAGTACATTTTTTATTGTTCCGCTTTTTTGAGCCACCCTATAGAGTTAAAAATAATTTTACGTTATAAGTCACTTACTGCCCTTCAACTTTTGTATTAATATTTTTAATGTATTTGAAATAGTAACGGAGCTATTGTACTTTGCCACACTAAAAGGCCACCCTGTAGACGCTTCTGTTGGTATTTGAAATCCGCCTTGAAATTTGTTTAACATTTTTCAACTCTAGTGTTGAAATAATTTGTTTACAACGATGGTAATATACCTACAAAATTTTAAAAATAAATCTAATCTTGATAATATTTTATGGTCGTAGGAAAAATTGTGTAGGTACATTACTCGTGTGAAAGTGATTTTCTCAAACTCGGAGAATTTCTGCACTCGATATACGGTTCGTGCTAAATACCTCTTCGTTTTGAAAAGTGCCACTTTCAACACTTGATGTAATATACTATTTCCGCAATGTATTTTTAGATCATGATTTGCGGGTTTATACAGGGTGGTGATTTAATAACGGATAAATTCAATACAAATTAAATGGGGACGTCTTTGGAGAAACGCTTGAACCCGTCGATTTTGTTTTTAAATTGCGCATGTTTTGACATTAAATGTAGGTATACAGGGTGTACCACAAAAGTGTGGCAGAAATTTTTTTTTTCTTAAATGGAAACCCCTGTATGTTATTACATTTTCAGATTGTCCGTAAAAATCTAGCCATGTTTGATGCATAATGTCCTAAACATATCTTCAACTGTTCACGAAATATTGAAGTTCATTTCTCCAGAAACCGTAGAAAATGTACAGCAGGAATTCATTGATCGGCTGGGGTACTGCAGAGCTGTTAATGGCGGACACTTCGAACATTTGCTAAAGTAATTTTTGAGATTTTTAAAAATGTAATTTAGAAATCAATTTAATTAAGTGTTATTTTAATATTTGAACTTCAATATTTCGTGAACAGTTGAAGATATGTTTAGGACATTATGCATTAAACATGGCTAGATTTTTACGGACAATCTGAAAATGCAATAATATACAGGGGTTTCTATTTAAGAAAAAAATTTTCTGCCACACTTTTGTGGTACACCCTGTATACCTACATTTTATGTCAAAACATGTGCAATTTAAAAACAAAATCGACGGGTTCGAGCGTTTCTCCAAACACGTCCCCATTTAATTTGTATTGAATTTATCCGTTATTAAATCACCACCCTGTATACAGTGTGACCGGTCAAGTCTGCATCGCATGGGATTTTTTTTTATTAATTGCTTTATTCGAAATTTGACTTTGGCATCAAGTTCTGCTTCGATCGAGATAAAAAGTAAGCAAAAAAAATAGTAGTCACGTGATTCGCATTATCAGTCAAATTTTAATTTTTTCCAAAAAATAATTCAAAAGTGAGGTTACTTCTGAAAATATTGAAAAAAGTTATTGGAAAAAGTTTTTTTAAATGCAACTTCTAGCCCATATGCAAAATTTCAGCTGCATAAGATGATTTTGATTTTTTACCCACCACTAAAATTTATTTTCCATGTAATACTTAATGAACACTTTACTGATGACACTGTGTTCTTTTTTGTCCTAATATTACCTAAGGTGTATTACTTTCAAACTACGTTTTCAAAAATACTTATTTTATAAAGTTACCTTATACAGGATCAAAAACAAATAAACTTTGCATCACATGCGACCAAATTTTAATACCCCAACTTTGATTTTGTAGAAAAACACACATTTAATATGGCGCTACTTTAAATAAAATGTATCTGAAATAAAGTATTGTCAAAACTAAGAAGTTTTATGTAGGTTGCGTTGAGTCTTATTTTGCAAAAGTGGTACAATTTACAAAATATGGGTAAAAAATCAAAATGATCTTATGCAGCTAAAATTTTGCATGTGGGCTAGAAACTGCATTTAAAAAACTATTTCTAATAACTTTTTTCGATACTTTCAGAAATAACCCCACTTTTGAATTATTATGTGGAAAAATTTAAAATTTGACAGATCCTAATGCGAATCACGTGACTAATATTTTTTTGCTTAATTTTCATCTCGATCGAAGCAGAACTTGATGCCAAAGTCAAATTTCGAATAAAGTTAATAATTTTAAAAAATCCCATATGATGCGGACTTTACTGGTCACACTGTATAAGTCCTTTTCATAATACACTTTATATCTGATAGATGTAAAAGTTTAGCCGATATCCTTGAAGTAGGTAAGGATATTTTGTAAATTTTTTTTATATAAAAAAAACTAACAATTACATATTATACGGTGACTACGACAACAATGGACCTTTTTAACCTCTATTTTATGTTTTGTATTGCATATTTTATTTAAATTTTTTTGATGACCTATACTTGAACTTTCCATGCAAATATTCTATTCACTTAGTCATGCATGAGACTAGTGCACAATGTTAAAAAAAATATATTTTTCTTGCATATTTTTAATAGAAATATATGTTTTTAAAGGCAATTAAAAAACAAAATAACAGAAAATAACGTATTTTTAAACTTAATTTTGACATGTTAGTGACCCCGACTGTTTCAATAGCGCTGCTATTCGAATTAAAAATACTAATATATCGACATATTAAACAAAAACAAATTTTTTAATAATTTAAAATTTTAAGATTCTAGTGTAGGGTCAACTGACCGGTGAATGAACAGTTAAGCGTAGTATCAACTTTAAATTAAACTCAATGTTGTAATTTCGCATAAAATGGCGTAAAACGGATTATAACGATTCTATTCGTCATTTTTAAATTGAAAAGTAATACCTAGACAAAACAAATATAATAATAAATGTATAAAAATTGCTATTTTTGACGAACAATCAAAATACCTATTAAATGAACGATCGAAGTCAGTAAATAAACACGAATTGACCAGTTAATGAACGATGTATTGATTCTTCACTTAAGCCTTACAATAATTAAAATTTTAATATATAAGCCGGTACAGATAAGAATATAATATAAAAAATATATGCTGAATTTATATACTTATTAATAACAAATGTCCCATTCAACGCTATCGAGGTATTGGTGCAGCAATTTTTTTTTACAATTTTATCTGAGTGATACCAAATTTCATCAGCTGGTGACGGCCACTTCCACGTGTTATAGATTGTATCATGTAGAATTTTTAAAAGCCGTTATTAGGCCAGGAAAATGTAAACCCTCATAATTTACCAAAACATATTCATCTTTAGCCAATGGCACATTTACGTCGAAATTTGATTTGGTTTTATCTAAACTTATCGATGGCGAATTTTCAGGTTTTTTATTCTTAGTTCTTTCTTCGTCCAGTTCCTCGATTTTTGGATCTTTATCACCCTTCCTCTTTCCTGTTTTTTTCTCTTGTTTTTCGTATATGTTGTTCCTTTTTTTTTGAAGTTTTAATTCAAAAAGTGACAGGTTTTCATTCATACTTGAGGACTCGTCGATGTCAGGCCCTTTTATTTTACTCTGTCGCTTGATTTTATTTTTTCTTTCTTGTTGTTTCTTTCTTTTTCTTTCTCTTTCTAGCTTCCTTTTTTTAAGATCTTCTTGTCTTGTCTTATCCCTAATTCAGTGAATGAACAGGTACAATATCCAGTTAATAAACACTACAAAACCCTGTTCAATTACTGGCAGGCGTCTGTTTTTATTAGATTTAAGATATTTTATTAAACGTCCATATCATACCAAAGCTTAAGGGTAATTTTTAGTCAATTTCAGATAATCGAATAAAATGCCAGTAAATGAACAGTCGTTCATTCACTGGTATTTGAACTTTTTTTCCGCCAGTTATTAAACATAACCTAAACTATAATAAATGTTTTGCTTTTGGATTAATAGCGTTAGATTGTTCAAACACATTTTCCCGCATAAGCTAAATTTTTATAACTTTATAAACAATTAAATATCATCACTTATAGTAAGTCAAGCATCTACTTATCCTAAAGAAAATGGCGCCCAAAACACTAACCCTGCGAGACCACACTTTCAACAGCGATTCGCACCCGGCGGTTTACTCACTGGCGGCGTTTTAGCAACTGAATCGTGAACTGTACAATGTAAGTTAGATTAAAAAAGGATAGCAAACAAAGTTTAAGGGACGTATACCTTATTAGACCGAAAAGACTTTTCGTTGTTCATTGACTGGGTCACATTCATTCACTGGTCGGTTGACCCTAGATAAAGATAGAGGATAGAGAGTGGAGAAGAAGCGCTTCTTAAAGTCACATCCATTCCACAAAAAAAGTATTAAACATTAAGTTTAATTTTAAAATAACGGAATGTATAAATGTTTGAAAAATTACTCTTTTCATTCATAGGGTCTGGACAAATGAATCGAGGTTAATGAAACGCAATAGTAAAAGTGTTCTAATAACTATTTATTTAAAAACTATATAGAATTACTTATAATAAGATTGTCTATGCATTAATAACAACTGCCTAAAACAGTTAAACCAAATTTAATGCGTATAAACCGAACTGTTCACTGTTTATAGAAAAGTCATTCCAAAACCATACTGCTTTAAATAATTATGAAAAACTTAACTACTACTTGTGGTAACAAAAATACTTTAGCACAACAAGTCAAATAAACGCTTATTGCTCTTGACAAAACAAACGCACAAACTCTTTAAATGTTGATGTGATTTCACTAGAAATGTGATGTTGTAAAATCAAAATACAGGAACAAAAAACACTCTGCAACTTAAATGGGCTGACGTTGGCATAGATAATGGAAATTCATTACCTTATGTCCTTAGTTTTGGCATACATTAACTACACAACAAGTGCACAACACTTCGACTGCATACTGTATACAGCTTGACAACTGTCTGACAAAACCATTTCTAAGATGACATCTAATTGGGGATCCAAAAACTCTTCCTTTTGTTGAGATTGGACAACACGAACAAGTAGTATATATTGATTATAAATCCCAACTAAAAAGGGAAATATAAAAGATGCCGTTGTAGGCAAGGGGTACTGAAAACTGGGAGCGGAGTAAACGACTGAACGATTCTGTCAGTGTCAAAAAAAAACAACCTGCTGGTCATTTCTTTTTGTTGTACCTGATCATTGCCTAGCAATGGCACGGAAAATGATTCGACATTGTAGTTTAATGTACCGGGTGGCATGTTTGTTGTTTTAAATTACTTTTGTTGGGGTGTTTCCCCAACATACTCCCCAGCCATGAAGACTCTGTCTTCATTAAAACAAAAAAAACAAAATAGGTAATAATCGTAGATACAAGGAAAACCTAAACTAAAAGAAAAATACAATTTTAATTATGGATACTGAATTGTAAGTGATACTACTCAGAATTGTCACAATGGGGTAATAGACATAGTTTGGAAATAGGGCGAGTCATATGAAGTCGAAAATCTGGCAAATCAGCCATGAGTTGTTGAGCAGGTTGAGCTCGGAATCTAAAGCAAATTAAACATTTTTGAATAAGGCTTTTCGTTTCTCTGAGACCATTAAGGGGCCAAAATTTAAGTCGAAAGTTGGACAGTACTGTTTGAGCACCAGCATGTCCTAAACGTATATGTTCTTGTGACAACATCATTGAAACCACTGCATTGTGAGAAGGAAGTAGAATAGGGTGTTTCTGGTCGAAAGAAATGTTGGCATTTTCTAATCTACCGCCTACTCTTATTATTCGATTTGAATCCAAGAGGAGTTTGAGACCTAATAGATTTTTGTCAGTAATGGGAACTCCATTGACTAGTGCCACGCGTTCCTTCAAAAAATACTTTGCTTGTAAGATTTGAACAATCAATATCACTGAATTTTTTAATTCGGTAACAGATAAAGGGCCAATATATTTGTTGGTCGGATTCAAGGAATTATGGGTAAATCTTAAAATATAAGCAACAGTACCTTGCAAAGGACTGAAGGTAGAAAATCGGGAAAATAACTTATTCCAACAATCTTCGTTTATGTTTTGTGTCACAGTGGTAAAAACTACCTTGCGCTCTTCTGGTAAGTTATCTATTTGAATATCTTTATCGAATTTGGAAAATTCTAAATTATGATCATTAAGGAAATCTGGACCATGCCACCATAAGTTATTGTTTAGAATATTTTGAGGAAGCACCCCACTAGAGGGTAGATCAGCAGGATTATGAGCTGATTCAACATGTCGCCATTTGTGCTTAGAGGTGAGATTTTGTATTTCTGATACCCTGTTAGCTACAAAGGTATTCCATCGGGAAGAATGAGAATCAATCCAACATAATGATATCTGTGAATCTGTCCATAAATTAACAGAATCTGCGACAAATCTATCTTTGTAAATTTTCAGGAGTTTATGTACAAGTTGTGAGAGTAACAACATAGCACACAGCTCAAGTCTTGGAAGTGAAATCACTTTTAGAGGAGCTACTCGCGATTTGGACGATATTAGATGGCAAGTGATGTCACTATTTTGATACACAGTGCGAATATATACACAAGCTGCATATGCCTTTAAGCTCGAGTCTGAGAAACCATGAATTTCAGTTCTTTCAACTGATTGACCAGAAAATAGATATCTAGGAATTTTTAGGTTTGATAAAACATGAATGTTTTCAACAAATCCCATCCACTCTTTTATGAGCGCTTGATCAGTAATTAGTGTATCCCAATCCAACTTGGATAGCCAGAGTTTCTGCATAATTAGTTTTCCTATGACAATGACAGAGGTCAAGAGACCCAATGGATCATAGCATTGTGCTATAACGGAAAGAATTTTTCTTTTTGTGAATGGACCAGCAAGGGATACTGAAGGAACAGAAATGCACAAAACATCTTGAAGTGGTTTCCATTTTAAACCTAATATCTTATTTGGGTTGTCATCTAAATCCAAGTCTCGTTCAGAAATGTTTTCTTGGGAGATTTTTGACAGAAATTGTTTTGAATTTGAGCACCACTTGTGCAACGAAAATCCATGTGAATTTAGGACTGAATTTAACTGATAATAAAGAAAAGGTAAGTCTTCAATATTATCGACACCGGTGATAATATCGTCAACATAACATTGATTTTTTAGTGCTTGGGAAGCTAATGGAAATTGTGCTTGGGTTGTACGAGAGATTTCTAATAAAACCCGTGTAGCCAAAAATGGCGCACAATTCGTGCCATATGTTACAGTTTGTAACTCAATACATTGAAATGGCTGTTGAGGATTTTTTCTCCAAAGAATGTTTAAGAGAAATACTTGTGAGGGGTTAATTTGTATTTGTCTATACATCTTTTCAATGTCCGAAGTTAGAACATACTGAAAAGATCGAAATCGACAAAGGATATCATATAGATCAGGCTGGACCTGATAACCTTTAAGTATGACGTCATTAAGTGAAATCTTAGATGATGTCTTACAGGAGCCATCAAAGACTACCCGAAGTTTGGTGGTCGTGCTGCTTTCTTTTATTACAGCATGATGGGGCAAAAAATATTTGTTTAATGAATTTTCATTTTTTAATTCAAGGGGGACAAATATACCATGCTTTAGTGACAGGTATTCATTAATAAATTTTTCATATTGACAGAAGTAGGAGGGGTCCTTTTGAAATCTTTTTTCAAGGTGTTCAAAACGTTTTTTAGCTATGGCAAAAGAGTCACCTAGTTTTTCAAATTCAGTAGGTGTTTTTAATGGCAGATTTACTTGGAAAGAACCATTTTCCAAGATTTCTGTTGTGTCAATAAAAATGTTCTCTGCAAGTGTATCATCACTGTTCATATGAGGTGTTTCTGGGATTTGTTCCATGCACCAGAATTTTTCGATAAGATCACTTACTGAGTTTTGTTCAGATGTCTGAACAAACATGGAAACACCCATGTTGTTATCCTGCCTTGTTGAATACATCGAATCATTTTTATTCTGAGTACAAACTGGGACATTCCCTGCAATAAGCCATCCTAAATAAGTTCTTTGCAGAACAGGGAGGTTTTTCCCTAATTGATAAATTTCACTCATTAAGAGATCATAGTACAAATCCGCACCAATCAAAATGTCAATGTTAGATGGAGTTGCGAACGATGGATCACTTAGTTTGAAATTGCTAGGAATATTCAGTTTGGTTGTATCCAGGATGATTTGTGGAAGCTTGCATGTAATGTTTGGAAGAACAGCACATGATAACTTAAACTTCGTATGATCGAGGGTATTTGAATGGATATAGAGATCCACCATTTTGTGGGAAATTAAAGCACCTTGGGAAATGCCGCTAATATTCAACGACCTGTTGTAAGGTATGTAATCGAGTTTTTTAACAAAGTTTTCTGTAACAAATGAATTCTGACTGGCACTATCCAGTAGAACTTTTGCTTGGAGGGGTACACCATCAGATTTGTAAATTGTGACTTGCGCTGTGGCTAACAATACGTGTGTATTCTTCGTCGAAATGGCAGAAAGGTTTAAAGTATTTGAATGGAATGTCTGACTCTTCAAGTCAGACGAGCTATCGGGGCCTCTGTTTTGAGAAATCTGGTTACCGCTGTGGATTTGCAAGTTTGTAGAATTTTGACCAAGTGGCTTGTGAGAGTGGGGGTTATGAAGGAGCGTATGATGCTTCTGAGAACACACAAAACATTCTCTCGATGCACATTCATTTCTGGAATTACCGCTAGCTAAACAGTTAAAACAGAGTCTTTTTTGTTGAGCAAACTTTTGCTTGTCATTTAAATTTAAGTTCTTAAATTTTTCACATTTGTAGATTTTGTGTGAGTCTTTATTACAAAAAATACAATTACCAAATTTATTTTGATTGGTTCGGGACTGCTGACCACCACTTGTGTGTAGTGTGATTCCACGTGGAGGCTTTTCAGACCGTAATGAATTTGAGTCCATGGAGGATAAGTTTTCCAGAATGGTAGATCGTTTTTCCAAAAATTCGAGAAATTGTTTTAAATCAGGTAAGACATTTATATCGCGCTCTGTCTCAAAAGCCTTACGTGTTCCGAAATCCAACTTTTTCTCAAATAAGTAAATTAAAAGTAATTCCCAACGCTCAGAGTCGGAATAATTTAAATTCTGAAGCAAATCTAAATTTTTTCTTAAACTAGTTGCAAATTCACGTAAATGTGTAGCATTAGGTTTGACAACAGGGTTGACTTCGAGTAAAGATATGAAATGAGCATGAATCACGGACAGTTTATTCGCATATCTTTTTTTAAGCAGGTCAATAGCCACTGTGAAATTGTCATGTGTAGCAGGTAGACTTTCAATGATTTTTAGAGGTTCATCTCTCAAGAATGATCTTAAATACATAAACTTTTGAATATTAGTAAGTGAATTATTATCACTTATTAAAGCATCAAATAATTGCATGAAAGTAGCCCACTCAGTGACCTTGCCTGAAAAAGGGTTTATTCTAATTTCTGGTAGTTTAACCATTGATTGAAATGAAGCCTGTTGCCTAACTGAAATAGGGTTAGGAATATTGGCTGGCGGCTTTGACAACCTTTCCATTAAATCTCGCATTTTTCCTAACGTATCGCAAACATTTATTTCGAGATTATCGCGATCTTCAGTGTCTAAAGTTTCATCTTTTGGTATAAAATCAATACAATCTTGGATTTCATTGTATTTAACCAACGCGCTTTCTAAATTTTCGTACCTGACTTTGAAAACTCCACAATTTGATTCATTGTCCACATTTCCATCAAACCAATTTATTATTCGCGTGATGCTACCTTTGACACTGCTTCGCTTTGCCTTTAAAAGGTCGTAATTCATTTTGAAATATTTCTATCAAAGCAAAAACTAAAATTAATTCATATATAAAAACAACAAAAATGTCAAGTGATACCTAAATGCACTTCAGGAACAGATTTATGTGCAATAGCTCTGTACGCACTATACTGTGAGGTGCTACCTACAAATAGCTTACAAATGCATTCAGAAAAATGCGCAAAGATACCAAAAGGTATCTCACATAAACACCTTAATCTATTCAAAAAACCTCAATTCACGTGATTATCTTTTTACAGTATCAACTAATTAAAATATCCGGCTCGAAGGACCATTTTTATGGAGAAGAAGCGCTTCTTAAAGTCACATCCATTCCACAAAAAAAGTATTAAACATTAAGTTTAATTTTAAAATAACGGAATGTATAAATGTTTGAAAAATTACTCTTTTCATTCATAGGGTCTGGACAAATGAATCGAGGTTAATGAAACGCAATAGTAAAAGTGTACTAATAACTATTTATTTAAAAACTATATAGAATTACTTATAATAAGATTGTCTATGCATTAATAACAACTGCCTAAAACAGTTAAACCAAATTTAATGCGTATAAACCGAACTGTTCACTGTTTATAGAAAAGTCATTCCAAAACCATACTGCTTTAAATAATTATGAAAAACTTAACTACTACTTGTAGTAACAAAAATACTTTAGCACAACAAGTCAAATAAACGCTTATTGCTCTTGACAAAACAAACGCACAAACTCTTTAAATGTTGATGTGATTTCACTAGAAATGTGATGTTGTAAAATCAAAATACAGGAACAAAAAACACTCTGCAACTTAAATGGGCTGACGTTGGCATAGATAATGGAAATTCATTACCTTATGTCCTTAGTTTTGGCATACATTAACTACACAACAAGTGCACAACACTTCGACTGCATACTGTATACAGCTTGACAACTGTCTGACAAAACCATTTCTAAGATGACATCTAATTGGGGATCCAAAAACTCTTCCTTTTGTTGAGATTGGACAACACGAACAAGTAGTATATATTGATTATAAATCCCAACTAAAAAGGGAAATATAAAAGATGCCGTTGTAGGCAAGGGGTACTGAAAACTGGGAGCGGAGTAAACGACTGAACGATTCTGTCAGTGTCAAAAAAAACCAACCTGCTGGTCATTTCTTTTTGTTGTACCTGATCATTGCCTAGCAATGGCACGGAAAATGATTCGACATTGTAGTTTAATGTACCGGGTGGCATGTTTGTTGTTTTAAATTACTTTTGTTGGGGTGTTTCCCCAACAGAGAGGATACGATATATGTATAACTACATACTATTTTGATAGTGTCGAGTTGTCTCGGGGAATTGCTTCTAACCATTTTTTTTTCTATAAATCATATCTGGTCGGACATAAGGTAGATAAAGTTTCTTACATTGTTTTAAGGGATTATGGTCATTTGCTTTGCACCCTGGAACAATGCAAGTTTTATTTTTGACATAATTATTTTAAAATAATGCCGTTGTTAAGTAAATCGTTTGGAAGCATCCTACCCTATCTATCAAAAAAATTACCTTGTCGGACTTTCATTGTATTTATTTTGTTACTTAACACAACGTATCAGTTAGTTAGTATATTTAACAGTTTTCAAGTGAAAACTAAATTATAATTCTAAGGCTACTGTCTTAAATACTATCCATGTGCAATGAAGCTTGATGACTTCGCCTACGTGCTTATTGGAGTGTGAAGTTTAAGCTGTTGGTTTTGGACAAGAAGAGGCTGTCAGATATTGAGGATATCCATATTTGGTTTAGAGACGAAAGAGGAGAAACAAAAATACCTCTTTCCGTACAAGTTAAAAAAGGTCCGAAACTGCTCAAAGAGGTGAAACTACGAGATCAGGTACAGCGGAACATGGATGGACCAACCAACCAACATAATATACAGTGGTCAGAAGCCAAGGTCTTGGACACAGAACAGCACTGGAGAAAACGAAAATTCAAAGACGCAGCTTTCATGAATCAAAATACCCATATATTTAGTAAACCAAGTATAGATATCCACAATATCTGGAAGCCTCTTCTTGTCCAAAACCAACAGCTCAAACTTCACACTCCAATAAGCACGTAGGCGGAGTCATCAAGCTTCATTGCACATGGATAGTATTTAAGATAGTAGCCTTAGAATTATAATTTAGTTTTCACTTGAAAACGGTTAAAGATACTAACTGAAACGTTGTGTCAAGTAACAAAATAAATACAATGAAAGTCCGACAAGGTAATTTTTTGATAGATAGGGTAGGATGCTTCCAAACGATTTACTTAACGACGGCATTATTTTAAAATAATTATGTCAAAAATAAAACTTGCAGTGTTCCAGGGTGCAAAGCAAATGACCATAGTCCCTTAAAACAATGTAAGAAACTTTATCTACCTTAATAATATGTCCGACCAGATATGATTTATAGAAAAAAAAATGGTTAATTCCCCGAGACAACTCGACACCATCAAAATAGTATGTAGTTATACATATTATATCGTATCCTTTCTATCTCTATCTACACTCTCTATACATTTTGCTGAAATTGACATAATAGTATCCTTATTTGTGATGTGATCGTTTATAAAATGGTTCTCTGTATCATAACTTTCGACAAACATTGATGAACTGAATTGATTGAAAATCTGATAGCCACCTTGCGATATACCGTGCGAGCAAAAATTATTTGCATTAAAGAGGGCTTGGATTAAAAAACGTAGGGCTTGGTTTAGATCACAATGATATGGGGACGATATATCTAACCAAATCTAGGTTAAAATTTTGTCAAATTCATATTATGACGTGATATGCCAAACCAATGAGGAATAAAATAAGTAGGCAAATACAAATTTATTTTTGTTGTTTACAAAATTAACAAAGTAAGTACCTACCTACAGTGGCGTAGCGTGGTTGAAGGGGCGGAGGGGGCGAAAGCTTCAAAGGTAAGGTCGTAGATATTTTTTTTATGGGGAGGGGTAAAAAAAAATAGCGCCGCAGGCGAAATTTTTTTGGGTGCCACGCCCTTAAAATATAAAATACACAAGATCCTCAAGAAAATCACAAAAAAATTGATCAAGTATAAAAAAAGTGCTTCGTTTTCATGGCTCATTATGGGCCCTTGTTCAAAGGGTGCCTCACTGCTAATGTATAATTTCGTTTATTTAGTAAATTTTGGCCTGAGAAATAAAATTTTTGTTTCGTCATGTCTAAAATGGCCACATGAAAACAGAATATGAACACGGCAAGGGAAATTTTTAGTGATGGGATCACTCGAGTGAAAAATAACCGATCACTCGATTTTCTCAATAATTTGAATAATTCGATTATCTTCGGAAATAACTCGAGTGACGAAATGAGTGACGAACATATGGTTTTTATTTTTCAACGCGTCTCCAAAGTTGCTGCCCGCCTGTCAATCACTCACTGCGGCCAGAGCCATCTCGTAGCGAGCGGCTACACCGAGTGGTTTTCGGTTATTATTGGCGATATTATTCATATTAAATACTGCATTACGGGTTGCCTGCGTAAGATAATAAATATGATTTATTTAGATTTAAATACTGCATTACGGGTTGCCTGCGTAGGATAATAGGATTTATTATAGTGGTGAATATTCAGTATTCATAAATATCATGAGTTATGCAATATCGTGACATCTCAAGGTCAAGTAGTCAAGTGGTTAGTTAAATTAAATTGTAAGTTGTAAGATTTGGGAACCATGCCAAAAAATCCACAAATATCTCCGCCACATTTAATAATCCGCAAAAAATCAATCGATTAACAACACCGAGTCAGTTATTCCCAATACAAATGCTGTATATCAACATGAACGATGAACCGCCAATATTAATAATTAATATTAGAATTTGAGTGAAAAAAAATCGATTTTTTAAATCACTCGAATGCTCGGTAGTCGATTATTAAAATAAGTCGATTTTTCCCAACACTAGAAATTTTGTTAAAACTCTATAAAATATTTTAGGCATACTTATTATATAATAATATGAGTATATATTCATTCTCATTGGCGACAATAACACGCATAAAATTTAGTCTCTAGTAAATTAAAGATTTCAAGCAATTTTTAAAGCAAAATAACTGAAAGAATATAAATTATTGGTCGTGCCAAAATATTTTTATTATAAAGTAAATCAAATAGTGAAAATAAAATAGAATCTCAAAATAGGTAACAGAGTAAGAGGTTTATTTTATCTCCTTCTTTACTCTAAAAGTTATAAACTAATAATAACGCCAATTAAACCCCATAAAAATACTTTAAAAACAAAGAGAAAGAGAGCTTCACAAAATACCATATTTGCCAATACTATTCTTCTGATAATGGTCATCTTATAATATAAACAGAAACAAAGAACTAAAAAATAATTATAATAATAATAGTAACAAATAATGAGGATTTTGTTATATAATTATCATTTATATTCATAAACATAGTAAATTTCCTCTTGCTGCTATAGGTCAACAATATCATCAATTATCATGTGAAGTGAAATTGAACTGGGAACTACTGGGAGAGTGGGAAGGGGGCGCCGTTTGGGAAAGGCTTAAAGGGCGGGGGGGGGGGCGGTCGCCCCCCCTGGCCCCCTGCATGCTACGCCACTGCCTACCTATACAGAAAGGAAAAGAAAAATAATTATATAAATTGCTCTAATTGGCTACCGCCATTCTCCAAGCATAAATTCACCGGTCTCGAAAGTGTTGACCAGCATCTCTGGAGAAATGTTACCCCATTCTTGGATAATCCTTTCTTGTAATTGTTCTAAATTTGCAACTGGTGTTTTAAAAATAGTGTTCTTTAAATGAGGAAAAACGAAGTAATCCATAACCGTTAAACAATGTGATCTAGGTGAGAATTCAATGTCTGATCGAAAACTGATCAATCTGTCGTCGAAATAATTGCGTAAGTAGTTAATAGTTTCGGCGACTGTATGGGCGGTTGCATCGTCCTGTTGAAAATATTCTAAACGTAGTTCATCGTCAAGTAATTGCTCCACACCGCTGTGCTGTAACTGTGTCATGGAAAAAAATAGGACCAACAATTCTTCTTCGGAAAACAGCTAACCAGACACCAATTTTTTGAGGGTGCAATGTGGACTCTACAAAAAAATGGGAATTTTCACTACTCCACATGCGTGTATTCTGAGAATTCACATAGCCGGAGAGGTGGAACCAGGCTTCATCCGAAAAAAATGTCAGGTCTAATAAATCATTTCTTTCCAATAAATTTTGGGTAAACCATTGAGGGATTCCTGCGTCTTTCAAAATCTGCGGCTTGTATTTCTTGGAATACTTGCACTTTATAAGGAAATAAATTTAGCTGCTTCTCAAGAATAGTCCTGCATGTTCCCTAAGATCTTCCCAGTTCTTGGGACAGTCTTATACAATTTGTTGGCGTATTTTGCATTATTTCACGAACGTTTGCAACAAGTTCGTCTGTTCTTACAGATGATCTTCCTGCTCCTTTTTTGTGTTGTATAGAACCTGTTTCCCTAAACACAGCCACGGTTCTTTTCAGGCAATGAAAAAAATCCCCAGCAATAAAAGCAAAGTTAGGAAAATGTTCGTGAAAATCGTCCATGCACAAAACCGGATTGTATTCCCACTCGCCATTTACTCTAACCCCGTTTCGAAAATACGCTTCAACCATGAATGTTTTATGCTGTTCCGTAAAGCCCATTGTGTGAATTGTTCAAAAAATTGGAAAAATTAGCGATGAATCAAATTACTTGTAACGACTGTCAAAGATGACGGAATAACTGATTGATTGTTAATTCAGGTAGTAACTGACTCCCAACAGGTATTAAACTCTATGGCTAAGCATTACGTCCTTAGATGCAAGGCCCTCTTTGATGCAAATAATTTTTGCTCGCATCGTAGGTAATAAAGATAGCTTTTTTAAAGTGATACTAACGAAATTTTTTTAACGTTTATCGCAAAACCTAATCAAAATCTTAAGATTTTGATAGACTTCTCGTTCTTGCATATTTTTGTCTTGTCTCACGAGATTGTCGCAGTAAAATCTCTCGGCTGTACTCGTAGAAAACCGGGCCACTCTCGTCTCGCGAGACGAGACGAGAAAAGGCGGGACGAAAGTGAAACACTAATCATAACGCTGTTACATGGAAATCCGCGTTAGCTTTTTCCTATGTAAAGTGTAACTTTCCATTTTATGTTGTCGCTATTAAAGAAACGTCATGTCATGCAGCAAATGCCAGGTAACCAAAGTATGGACTACTGATGAAGTTGTATCGGTTAATCATTGAATTACTTGATTCTTTTTTAATAAATTACCCACAATAGGAAGGATTAAGGCATAGATGATTAACTGTAAGTTCCAAATATTGATTCAACTAACGGATGCTTGCATTGTCAGATGTAGGCTACTTGCAATCATAATTAATTATTATTAACTGTATAAAATAAATCATCATTACAATACAAAATAAGATACAACTTTCTAGTGTTAATTTGCCATTAATAATTATAACCGTAAGTATTGTCTAATGGACTCTAATGTATCTAAGAAGTGTAATGGAAAGCTGCCATAAAAGTATAAATTTTAGACATCAAAAGATGATAAGATGACACACAAAATAAAGAAACAAACGGATACCTTCAGATATACACCAGTCAGACTGGAAAATGTTAGGAAAAAATTGATATCCAAAATTTTATTTCTGGAAACTGTTTATGGGGTATGTATAAACGTAAAAAACCAAAAATAGACAACTGGATCGGTCATCCCTCCCCGTGGGGGGTCGAAAGGGGGTGAAAAATGGTGTTTCGTGATTTATCGTAAAAGGAGACGTCCTAGAAAAAAATGTTTCATACAAAACTTGTAGATCATGTAAAAATCTACTACTTTTGTAAATAGCACTTTTTCACATAACCTCAAATTTTTTTAGATAAGTGCGAAAAACCGGTTTTTGTGTTTTTTAATTTTCATTTGAAAACGTGTTAACTAATATTTATGAAATTTTAGGGAGAAATAGCTTTTCTTATGACAAATAAGGAAAAAAATTTTTGTTTTTGTTTCATGGGCTGTTTTGAAAATATTTGCTTTTTTTTTTTTCGTATTTTTTTCAAATAAAATTTGTCCTTCGAAAAATCAATTTAAAAACTTTTGGTTGTGCTCATTTTTTTCGTTTTTAGTTGCACTTTAACATGAAAAAAAAAATAAGTCAGGGTGCAAAAACATCCTTTAAAATGCACAAGTAGCCAAAAGTGAGTTTTACGAAAACGAATATTTCAGTATAAGTTCATAATTCGTTTAAAATTACGAACATTTTTTAAAATCAAGTACCTATTTGTATTCTATGCGAAAAAATACTAAAAAAATTATTAAGAACTTTAGGTTAATTAAAATTTAAATTAGCAAGAATTTTAAAATACGAATTTTTGTAATTGATCGAGAAAAGTATAATTGCGTAAGCGAGTCACAAAAAAAAATAATTTTAGGTAATTTTGAAGTACTCTGGTTCTTTTTAACTAATAAAAATAAACTTAAACTAGAAACAAATAACAAGTATATATTTTAACGAAATACTAACTATACTTGTAAAAAACTTTATTTTCAATTTTTCGAAAAAAAGTCATTCTTCATCATTTCTTTTGCTTATTAAATAAATATAATTCACGTAAGAACATTTCTATTTTTTTATACAGGGTGCACAAAAAATGTAAAAATGTAGATTTGCAAAATAAAAAAATTTTGATCCAACTTTTTTGAATGATCAAAATAAAAGAGATTGGAAAGAGAATTCGAAAAGCCGAATAAAGTTTTGAGATATGACCTGTGGTAACTACGATATTTTATATTAAAGTTAAATAAATTATTGATATTTTCCTTCAGATTGAAGTTTTAATTTAAAATATCGTAGTTACCACAGGTCATATCTCAAACCTTTATTTGGCTTTTTGAATTCTCTTTCCAATCTCTTTTATTTTGATCATTCAAAAAAGTTGGATCAAAAATTTTTAATTTTTCAAATCTACATTTTTACATTTTTTGTGCACCCTGTATAAAAAAATGGAAATTTTCTTACGTGAATTATATTTATTTAATAAGCAAAAGAAATGATGAAGAATGACTTTTTTTCGAAAAATTGAAAATAAAGTTTTTTACAAGTATAGTTAGGTCCATCCGTGGACACACTGTATAAATTATTAATTGAAAAAATTTCTTCATGTTAACATAAAGCATGGTAATGATGGTAACATTAAAAAAAAGTGGTATACAAAACCTGTTTGGTCTAGTAGTAGATACTTAACCTATAACTCACGAAAAACTCAAGAATTGCAAAATTATTACATTATTATATTTTAAATAAATATTTAATATAAGTACTAAATCAATCTACGTTTTTTTGGTACACTTTCATCATTTAAATTATATGATTCTGATTTAGAATTTATTTTTTCCGCTGAAACGTTTTCTTCAACTTCATTGCCGTCTTCATCCTCACTACTAATGTGAAAAATATCTTCAAATATTTGTTTTTCAGCATTTAAGCAAAGGGTTGATTCTTCGTTTGCAGCTAAAATATCTTCTACATCAATAAAGCCATCCAAATTTTTTCGCTCTTCAAAATTAGTACAATTACCAGCACTCTGACATTTTGCACATAAGTCAGTGCTTAGTACCACAGCCTTTTTCACAGCTACAAGTAATGTGTCCGGAATAACTGGATCGCCTGTGAAATGAGGTAACAGCACGTCTTTCTTATTAGCTGTTATTTTATTCCAGCCCCATTTAGTAGCAAGTAAAGTATTGTTTCCAAGCCACTTTTAAACCTGGAAATAGCATCTGTAAGAGTGTTGCGTAGCTGCCCCAACAGTTGGTGGTATTTTTTCTAATTTGAAACCTTTTCTAGTCGATAGTTTTTTATACTGGCTGAACCTCAATTCATTGGATTTTTCACATTTGTAAATTGATTTTATTAAAGTACAGCCGTTAGCAGAAATGATCGTGGGGTCTACATTTTCTTTATAAAAAGGTTCAACCAAAGTAGTCAAGTTTGGAGTTTTTAATAATGAATGAAAACTTGTTTTTTTTTTCCTTTGCCAGCAAATCCAGAGCTTGTATCGCAACCAGTGAAACAGTAAAGAAAGGCGACGATTGATCGTAAATTTTGGTGTTCAAAACTTTTTGAAGAGTAGACTGCATTTAAAATATAATAACGTAATCATTTTGCAATTCTTGGGTTTTTCGTGAGTTATAGGTTAAGTATCTACTAGACCAAACAGGTTTTGTATACCACTTTTTTTCAATGTTACCATGCTTTATGTTAACATGAAGACATTTTTTGAATTAATAATTTATATTTCGTTAAAATATATACTTGTTATTTGAATCTAGTTTAAGTTTATTTTTATTAGTTAAAAAGAACCAGAGTACTTCAAAATTACCTAAAATTATTTTTTTTGTGATTCGCTTACGCAATTATACTTTTCTCGATCAATTACAAAAATTCGTATTTTAAAATTCTTGCTAATTTAAATTTTAATTAACCTAAATTTCTTAATAATTTTTTTAGTATTTTTTCGCATAGAATACAAATAGGTACTTGATTTTAAAAAATGTTCGTAATTTTAAACGAATTATGAACTTATACTGAAATATTCGTTTTCGTAAAACTCACTTTTGGCTTCTTGTGCATTTTAAAGGATGTTTTTGCGCCCTGACTTATTTTTTTTTTTTCATGTTAAAGTGCAACTAAAAACGAAAAAAATGAGCACAACCAAAAGTTTTTAAATTGATTTTTCGAAGGACAAATTTTATTTGAAAAAAATACAAAAAAAAAAAAAAAGCAAATATCTTCAAAACAGCCCATGAAATAAAAACAAATTTTTTTTCCTTATTTGTCATAAGAAAAGCTATTTCTCCCTAAAATTTCATAAATATTAGTTGACACGTTTTCAAATAAAAATTAAAAAACACAAAAACCGGTTTTTCGCACTTATCTAAAAAAATTTGAGGTTATGTAAAAAAGTGCTTTTCACAAAAGTAGTAGATTTTTACATGATCTACAAGTTTTGTATAAAACATTTTTTTCTAGGACGTCTCCTTTTACGATAAATCACGAAACACCATTTTCACCACCTTTCGACCCCCCACGGGGAGGGATGACCGATCCAGTTGTCTATTTTTGGTTTTTTACGTTTATACTTACCCCATAAACAGTTTCCAGCAATAAAATTTTGGATATCAATTTTTTCCATTTTGCACTAAAATTTTGATAACTTGACTGGTGTAATAAAACATAACACTACATTAAAAATTAATGAAAGTTACCTACCAAACGGTTATAAAACTATAACAAATGTTGATGAAGCTGTTTTAAAAACGATAATTTATGGGGATCGTCTTAAATGCGAATTTTATAATAAAATAGATGGTCACAGTCACAGCTAACAAGATAACAAAAAGTTATTAATTAGTAAACCGTACCTTTTCATTTTCAAAATATACTATAATTTGTGTTAGTATAAACAGACCACATTAAAAATTATTTGAATTTTATGGAATTAGTCCATCTCACAGTGGAGTGAATATTTATTAAGGTAATAAAGCACTCAGTCTGCTCCACTAGTATATTCAAACTTAAATTACTTCGGACATGTTTCGAAAGCAAAGGCTTTCATCTTCAGCGAAATTTATATGTTATTAATTGGCAAAAAAGCTCGAAGCGAAAAGTCACATTTTTATTCCAATTCTTACGTTGGGCCCAAACTTGATAATATACTAATGGGTAGAAAATTAATTATATTGTAATTTGAAAAAATTAAGAATGTTTACAAGACAAACAACAATAAATGCGGTAAGTTAAGAAGGTTTCAAGTAAATAAAATGCATCTTGCGAGTAAAAGCGACGCATTCTCTGATTTGTTTTTTGGTCAATATTTCGTTTCTTCTTGGTTTTATCCAAAAATCAGCCAAATAGCTGTCTTTGGACTAGAATTACTTACACTTTTACTTTTAATATAGCTAATTCATAAATTAAGAAAAGCAGAAAAATAAATATTGGCAATCTTGACAAGATTTCAATTTTTGCTTTTATTAATTTCTCAATTAATTTTTTTTAACTTAAAACTGTAGCTAATTGCTACGAAAAGACCGCTTTTTGGAGAAAACGAAAACTAAACGAAATATTGATGAGAAAATGGAATGACCAATATACACTCTAGTGTTTACTCTTAGACGAATTGTCGTTGTCATATAATTTGATGTTGATTTTTCATGTAATTTCGTTACAAATTGAATAAATATGCTCAATATTTGATGGTACTTTTTAAAGTTTCCTGTTAAAGTTGTTAACTGTTACCAACAAAAAAATATTTAATATCAATTACTAATTTTTAGAAAATTTTACATATTAACTGCTTAACAATATACACTATAAAACTTTATTGTTAATAACTAAAGGGTGGATTATATGCACGAACTCAGCCAAAATATACGCATATATATGACTTGTTTGCCTTTAAAATATGCAGTTATTTACATTTTTTATACCAAATATGCACACTGGTACGCAATATTTCTAATTTATTATAGTAAAATAAGGTAAAGAAACACAGTGGGTTCTAAAAAATATATGTTTATTTTTTTTAAAATGCAAAAAAAAAACATAGAAAAATAAAACTAAACAATTTTTAACCTAAAATTGTATAAAAGGCATTTATTAGTAAATATTTTTCAAAATTTTCAACTAAAAAGGATTGTCTTCTATTAGTAAAAATATGTTTAAACAAAGATAAGCTTCTTTCAACATCTACTGATCTAATCGGACAATACTGCAACTTAGGTAGCAAAATTGCAAAATATAAGGCCAAGATACAAGTTCGTTGGATGGTTTACCCTCATAAATGCTTTTTACTGCATTTAAGTAAGTGTACAAGTTTTACAGAAGACTTTTTAAACTCTAACTCTGGGAAATTTTTAGTCCGCGAAGACGTTTTCGCCACCTTAGACATCAACACAAATTCAGTGGCGGCTCGTAATAAAGGGCTCTGGGGCGCCGCTAATTCAAACCAAACATAACCATATTCCAACGGGCAAGATATACAGATCTATTAAGCGCGGGCGGCCGATTATCCGTCCCGCTTCAACGCGACTACTCGGTCGGTTGCCATGACTACAGTGGTATGACGTCACCTACACATCGCACAACGAGCTGCACGGATGGGCTCCAAATTTTCCGCACAACAGCTTTTCGCGTTTCGTTTCGACGCCACGCGACCTGTCGATGCCGCTGATGTTTTTACTAAATTAGTTATGCCACTGCACAAATTTGAAATTACTAGTTTCACACTGAAAATACTGAAATCTTACGACAAACTAAAACAAAAGTATGTATTACAAATCGACATGAATACACTTTGTTAATAGGTAATAATAATGCATTAATAAGTGACAATAAACAACCCTTAACAAGATACCTGCAAACCCCGGAAACCCCCAATAAATACGTTGTATATAATCAAAATGTAAATATAATTATCATTATAATCTTCAGATTGGAAAATCCCTGAAATATGTACCGAACTGGACATTAAACCTTTAACGTTTTAAATTTTTTGATAAAGCCGAAAACATAAAAATATGCTCTTAAAATAATAATTTATGAAAAATATGCATTTTATAATAAAATTGAGAAAATATAAAAAAAATTTATATAAGTATGTATGCATTTTGCATACAGTGTCCGCAAGAAAGTTCGCATAAAATGGGATTTATTTTTATTTTTAGGTACCTATAGGTAAAAATTGAAAAAGCAGTTGGTTTTTGCTGGACAATTAACTTTGAAAATAGCTACCTTGTTTGGATACCAGCAGACCAGGACGAAAATGACAATGTCAAGAAAAAGAAATGAATTAAGATAATATGTCAACGAAAAGAGAAATAAAAAATTAATCTATCAAAAGTACTAAAGTTTAAATTTATTATTATTATACAGTCCATTATATCGATTGTAGCCATATTTTGGCCATTCGCGTCGGATGTGCTTGCGTGATTTGGTTGAATTTTGTTTGAACCTGTGAAGACGCCGTCATTCCGTAAGTCAAGAAAACCATTGCTGCTCAGCGAGATTTGATACAAGCCAGCTTATGGTCGGCACAGTAAGAGGACAAATGTGAAAATATCCTTTTAAATGATTCCTGTGTTCCGACAAAAGTGGTTTCGATTTTGTAAGTAGTAGTTTAAATTTGAAGATAAAATCGTTTAAAAAAAAAAAAAAAAATTGATTTCTCTATACTTTTGGATTTTTTTGACTCAGATTTTGAGTTACTTAAATATAGAGTTGATTTCAGAACTGATTTTGATTGATTTGATAATATTTTGAATGTGATTTATTCAAGATTATTGATAGATTAATGATTAATTAAAGGGGTACCTGGTCAGGTATTGTATGTGTTAATTATTAGTAGGTACTAGGTATTTATTGATGGAGTGCCATTTAATTTGATTTGATTTGATTTATATATGAGTGTTGTAGATTAGTACCTACAAGGTTTGATTTTTTGATTGTGTACAAGTGTACGCGTAATATTTTGCAGATTGTTTGACAATTAAAATCGATAGATTTTGATAAAATTATTTGATTTCAATTTACTTTTAATTGCAAAATGCCTCTAAAACCTGTTGAATTTAAACAATTGTACCGAAAACGAGCTATAATTGAACAACGTTTAAACACGTTTGTAAAATTCATAGAGTATATTAAAACTGCTATTGATCTAAGTGATGATATTATTTCTGAGTTAGAATTGAATGTTCAAAGGGCAGAGAATATTTTGGCAGAATTTGATGAAGTTCAAATGTTAATTGAGCTAAATTGTAATGATAATATTTTGCAAGAAGAGTATGCGCAACGAGAAAAAATTGAGAGTATTTTCTCCAGAAAAATGGCTGTTGCTAAAACAATTCTAAAACAAAGATCTAGGGATTCAGATAGTGTAGGATCCTCGGTAGGAGCGGTACCTTGTAGAAAAGGTTACAGCGGATTAGAAGGTGTAAAATTACCGCCGATTAAATTACCTATATTTGGTGGTGATTATTTAAAGTGGATTGAGTTTAAAGATACCTTTGATGCATTGATTCATGACAATAAAAGTCTTACAGATATTCAGAAGTATCACTATTTGCGTGCAAGTTTGACTAATGACGCTTTAAAGATTATTCAAAGCTTAGATTTTTCTGCGCAAAATTATAATAATGCATGGCAAACTTTATGCAATCGCTTTAGCAATTCACGTATGTTGGTAAATAATCATATGAAAGCTCTTTTCGATCTTGATAATTTAAGTAAAGAATCGGCAACCGGTTTACGAAATTTGATAGATAATGTTAAAAAACATTTGTGTGCTTTAAAAACACTTAAATTACCCACTGAAAGTTGGGATGCGATTGTAATTCATTTAATTTCAATTAAGTTAGATAAAACAAGCTCATTAGAGTGGGAAAAGGTAAAATGTGATAAGTCATTGCCTGATTTAAATGATTTTTTTGATTTTTTGGAAAAACGTGCTAATTTTTTAGAAACAATAGAACTCAATGGTTGGTCAAATAATAGTGGTATAAATCAAGCTAGGGATAATAAGGATAAGAAATATTCAAGATCGTTTTTAGTACATGATGAAATTAAAAAACGATGTAATTTGTGCAAACAAAATCATTTGATTTATACTTGTGAAAAATTCCTTAAAATGTCTGTAGCCCAACGCTGGGACACTATAAAGGGTTTAAAATTATGCTGTAATTGCTTATGCACAGGGCACTTCAGTTATAAATGCCAGAAAATGGGTTGTAAGATTTGTAAAGCAAAACACAGTGCATTGTTGCATGAAAATAAAGTAGGAGGTATGAACAATGTTAATGCTAATACCAATGAGTTGGCTACACGCTCAGATGAAAGAGTAAATATATTGCTTTCAAGCGAAAACCTTAATGATTCAAGTAATTCACAAAAACCATCTTTGGTCTTAGCAAATAACATTTATTTTGATAATGATTATGTTTTACTAAGTACAGCCAAGGTCAAGGTATACGATAAGACTGGAAAATCTTATATAGCGCGTGTACTTTTAGATTCAGGAAGTCAGTCCTGCTTTATCAGTGAAGAGTTTTTAAATATTCTTGATGTGGATACAAAGACTGCTGATATTTGTGTTACAGGTATAAATAATTCGTTATATTCTTTAAACAGAAAGTGTCAAGTCACAATTAGTTCGAGGTTTAATGATTTCTCTTCAGTAATTAATTGCTTGGTAGTGCCAAAAATAACAGATAATTTACCAGCCTATACTTTTGAAGTTTCAAATTTAAGAATTCCTAAAAATGTATTGTTAGCGGATGATTCATTTTATGTCAATGGAAAAATTGATATGCTTCTTGATGCAAGTTTATTGTGGAGTATTTTGTCAGAAGGTCAAATTGACCTAGGAAGAAATTCACTTTCTCTTCAAAATACCGTCTTGGGGTATATTGTTACGGGAAAATTATCATACCCAATAAAAAATAACGTGAAATGTAATTTTTCTGTACAGCCGTTACAACAATTTGACAATGACGAGTTACAAAAATTCTGGGCTGTGGAAGAGCCTAATGTCCCCATTCTGCATTCAAGCGAGGACACCTTTTGTGAAGAACATTATGAGAATTCTATGTCTAGGGCCCTTAATGGTCAATTTATTGTCAAAATTCCGTGGAGGGAAGATCCTTCTTCATTGGGTGATTCAAAGCCTCTCGCTATTAAAAGATTATTAAATCTTGAGGCAAGATTTAAAAGAAACCCGGACTTAAAAAAAAGTTATACTGCCTTCATTAACGAGTATAAAGATTTGGGACATATGTCTCTCAATTTTGATTTGAATTTGAACAAACCTTCTTATTTTTTGCCACATCATGGAATTATTCGAAACGAAAGTCTGACAACCAAGCTTCGTGTTGTATTTGATGGATCCGCACCTTCTAGCAATGGAAAATCCTTGAACAATATTCAATATCCAGGTCCAGCTATTCAGAATGATATTGTAAGTATTTTGCTTCGATTTCGGGAACATAAAGTGGTTGTAGTTTCTGACATTAGTAAAATGTACAGAATTGTACTAATGCATCATGATGATAGGGATATGCAACAAATTTTATGGAGAAATGATCCCTCAGAGTCTATTCAAACTTATCGATTAAATACAGTGACATATGGCACAGCTAGTGCACCATTTTTAGCTATGCGCTGTATTCAACAATTGTCCTTTGACAACAAGGAAAATTATCCTAAGGCAGCAGAGATTATATTAAGAGATTTTTATGTCGATGATTTGATTACTGGATTTCCTAATGAAACTGATGCTATTAAAACTTGTGACCAGATTGTTAAAATTTTGAATTCTGCTTGTTTTAATTTAAGAAAATGGGTTTCGAACAGTCAGGACATTTTAACTCATTTTAATGATAATTCTGACTCTCTTAAAGTTCTTACTTTGGGAGATAACGAATCAATTAAAACATTGGGAGTACAATGGTCCAATAAGTCTGATATTTTTAGTTTTCGAGTAAAGGACAGTAATGTGCCTTCAGTTGTTACAAAAAGATCAATGTTATCTGCAATTGCGAAGATTTATGATCCTTTAGGGTTAGTTAGCTGTTGTATAATCTTAGTAAAGATTATGATTCAGTTGCTTTGGTCGTTAAAATTGGATTGGGATTCAGAAATTCCGTCCGAATTGGGTGCTAAGTGGCGACAGTTTCAATCAAAACTTACCTCATTAAATGATTTAAAATTTCCAAGGTTTGTATTATGTGATAACCCTGTTGTGATAGAGCTTCATGGATTTAGTGATGCCTCCAAGCATGTATACTGTGCTACAGTCTATGTAAAATGTGTTGATTCAGAAGGTCACATTACAGTTAAATTGTTATGTGCAAAAACTAAGGTGGCCCCAGTTAAAATGTTAACGATTCCTAGATTAGAACTCTGTGGTAGTTTATTATTGGTTCAATTAATGAAAAAGATTTTAAATTCAGTTATCTTTTCGTTTGAATCTTACTATTGGTGCGATTCACAAATTGTATTGCATTGGTTAAATTCCAATCCAGCAAACCTTCAAGTTTTTGTAGGTAATCGTGTAGCAGAGATTCAAAGATCTTCGAATATTGATAATTGGAATTATGTTAATACAAAAGAAAATCCTGCTGATATTGGCAGTAGAGGAATTTTACCCGACCAGCTAAAACATTGTCAAACATGGTTTAATGGTCCATCATTTTTGTCAACAAATTTTAAAAAACCTAAATTTCTCGATTTGCCTCCTATTTCAGAGATTCCTGAAATTAAAAAAAATGCCAAGGTTTTTACTTCAGTGAAAAATGATTTATGTTCAATATTTAATAAGTTTTCAAGTTTAAACAAATTAGTAAGAGTTGTAGCATACTGTCGTCGATTTATTCATAATTTAAAATCTGGTGTTGAATTAAAAAACATCGGTCCTATCACAGCGACAGAATTTAATCTTGCAGAATTATTTATGGTAAAACTATCTCAGGAAGAAAGCTTTTTACAGGAATTAAGTTTATTAAAGGGTAATAAGTCTATTCCTTCATCAAATCGATTATTATCATTAACTCCATTTTTAGATGATAATGGTTTATTGAGGGTAGGAGGCCGTCTCAAAAAATCATCACTAAATTATGAGGGAAAACATCCTTTATTATTGGATAAGAAACATAATTTAAGTAAACTGATTTTAAGGCATGAGCATTTGCAATTGCAGCATGCTGGTCCACAGCTTCTATTAGCTAGTGTACGACAACGATTTTGGATCGTCTCCGGGATGTCATTAGCAAAAACGATTGTGAAAGGTTGTATGAAATGTTATCACTTTAAACCCAAACCAATGCAATCAATTATGGCAGACTTGCCAGAGTCTAGGGTTAAAATATCACCTCCGTTTCATATAACTGGGTTAGATTACGCAGGGCCATTTATTTTAAAAGATAGAAAGGGCCGTGGTTGTAAAACTTATAAGGCATACATATGCCTATTTATTTGCTTTTCGACAAAGGCAGTTCATTTAGAATTAATTAGTTCCTTAACTAGTGAGGCATTTTTAGCAGGTCTCAGACGGTTTGTCTCTAGACGAGGAAAACCAGCACACTTGTACTCAGATAATGGGTCAAATTTTGTAGGTGCAAAAAATGAATTAAAAGTATTATATGAATTTTTAAAGGATTCAAAGGATGAAATTGTCAGTGCTTGTGCAAGTCAAACTATTACATGGCATTTCATCCCTCCTAGTACTCCAAATTTTGGTGGGTTATGGGAAAGTAATATTAAGGGAGTAAAGTATCATTTGTATAGAGTGATCGGTGAAACGATTTTGATCTATGAAGAATTTATAACTCTGCTTATTCAGATCGAGGCCACTTTAAATTCACGTCCTTTATACGCCCTTTCATCCGATCCCAATGATTTCATTCCTTTGACCCCCTCGCATTTTTTGATTGGACGACCATTAAATACAGTTCCAGATCCATATTTTAAAGAAGGCACAAGAATTAACCAGTTATCAAGATTGCAATTAATCCAACAACTGTTACATGGTTTTTGGAAACAATGGTCAAAGCTATATTTGTGTCAGCTTCAACAACGGCGAAAATGGAAGACCAGTCAACTTATGGACATTAAAATTGGAATTTTAGTATTATTAAAAAAATGACAATTTACCACCTTGCAAGTGGTTATTAGGAAGAATAATCGCAATCCACCCAGGTGACGATAATGTGGTACGCGTCGTTACCGTAAAAACCGCTAATGGGACATTTAAACGCGGTATATCAAAAATCTGCCCGTTACCAATGGCAGAAAGTGTTTTTTAATCTTCAATTAAATGTGGATATTTGATTAGACTATATTTATCTATTGTAATAAGTTATCTTTTATTTGAACGTTTTGTTTATTTTTTGAAAACGTTCAAAGGCGGGGAGTGTGGACAATTAACTTTGAAAATAGCTACCTTGTTTGGATACCAGCAGACCAGGACGAAAATGACAATGTCAAGAAAAAGAAATGAATTAAGATAATATGTCAACGAAAAGAGAAATAAAAAATTAATCTATCAAAAGTACTAAAGTTTAAATTTATTATTATTATACAGTCCATTATATCGATTGTAGCCATTTGCTTACCTAAAAACCAAAAATGACGTATACTAAAGCAGCTGCACGACTTGAGTTACCTGTCAAATTTGACATTTTTAATAAAATAGGTTCAAAAATGCCCTTATTTATCAAAATATCAAAAAACCTTATTTGAGAAAGTTATTTATTTAGGCATTTTTAGCCTCTGTACGAAATTTTGACAGTCTAATACAATTTTTATTCTTTGCCAGGTTCTTGAAAATTTTGATCAACCCTCGTATATTAACTTTTATACATCCATGTAAAACCATTTGCCTTTACTTCATTTGTAATCTTAATGCAATTTTGTGAAAAATTTTTGTTTCCAATTATTTATTTTGCTTCAAAAACTGAAATTGTTATTGATCAGTATGTAATGTTTGATGCAAAGTTTATCTAATTACATCAGTTTTGCCAAAACCGACGTTTCTCATTTTTCTTAAGTTAGTAAACAGATGTACAAAAAGAAAATATTAGGAAGCTTTCGTTGAAATTTTGATCAAAAAGAATAATAATCGCTCGAAATATTTTATTTAACAAAAATAGAGTTTACAATGCATTAATAATTATTATTCTTTTTGATCCAATATTAATTAGGTAAAATTTCAACGAAAGCTTCCTAATATTTTCTTTTTGTACATCTGTTTACTAACTTAGGAAAAATGAGAAACGTCGGTTTTGGCAAAACTGATGTAATTAGATAAACTTTGCATCAAACATTACATACTGATCAATAACAATTTCAGTTTTTGAAGCAAAATAAATAATTGGAAACAAAAATTTTACACAAAATTGCATTAAGATTACAAATGAACTAAAGGCAAATGGTTTTACATCGATGTATAAAAGTTAATCTACGAAGGTTGATCAAAATTTTCAAGAACCTGGCAAAAAATAAAAATTGTATTAGACTATCAAAATTTCGTACAGAGGCTAAAAATACCTAAATGAACAACTTTCTCAAATAAAGTTTTTTGATATTTTGATAAATAAGGGCATTTTTGAACCTATTTTATTAAAAATGTCAAATTTAACAGGCAACGCAAGTCGTGCAGCTGCTTCAGTATACGTCATTTTTGGTTTTTAGGTAAGCAAAAACTAACTGCTTTTTCAATTTTTACCTATACCTAATAATAAAAAAAAATCCCATTTGATGCGGACTTTCTTGCGGACACACTGTATACAGGGTGTTTTTTAATTGAGTGCCGATACTTAAGGTTGTGAATCCTTGGGTGATTTTAAAAAGTAAAGATAATATTAACATATGTCCTAAAGCTCTTCATTTTTGAGCTACAGGATGTTAACATTTTTAAAAAAATATAATTTTTTTATCATAATTATTATATCACTCTTAGATATTTTTATGAAATTTTGTACACACCTTTTAATCATTAAGGAGCATTTTTTGACTTAAATTATTTTTAAAAATTTTTACCAGTGACGTCCGTACATTGTTTGAACTGAATATTTTTAAAGAAAAAAATGGTACGCCACTGATTTTTCTAAAAACAAAACTTATATTTAAAATCCTTATTTATTTTGGAGCAAATTTGGTCCATAGACTTACTTTCGTACCATGCATCCTTTTTGCATAAAAAAATAAAAACCAAAAAATGTTTAAAAATTTTATTTTAAAAATCGCAATTCATTTAGTAAAACGATAAATTCCAAATCTTAAATCTGAAGCGAAATGACAAGAAAAGAAAAACAAAATAAAGAACCCACATTAATTACAGTAGTTATTGGAAGTGTCCTTCACCCACACGTATGCAAGCATCTACTCTTCTTCGCATAGACTGACGCACATTTTCTAAGATTCCTGGGGTGTTTCTTATGGTTTCGCAGCATACTATTATACGATTTCGTAACTCTCGTCAAAATTTATGAAGCGTTACCCAGCCTACTAATGATTATTTCACTTGCTTTAAGGGCATTTAATATGCTTACCGTTTTTTTTTCTATTCAAACATTCAATATCATGCCGACGTGAAAGTCACTGGTGAAAGTAGAAAATAAAACCATGAAAAAAGTGTTTTCACTCATGGTGAGTGCCTACCAAATTTCAACAAAATATCGAAAGCAGTCTCAATGAACCGACAAAAAAAATTGTGTTTTTGTTTTTATTTTTTATGCAAAAAGGGTGCATTGTACGAAAGTAAGTTTAAGGACCAAATTTGCTCCAAAATAAATGAGGATTTTAAATATAAGTTTTGTTTTTAGAAAAATCAGTGGCGTACCATTTTTTTCTTTAAAAATATTCAGTACAAACCCCGTATGGACGTCACTGGTAAAAATTTTAAAAAATATTTTAAGTCAAAAAATGCTCCTTAATGATTAAAAGGTGTGTACACAATTTCATAAAAATATTTAAGAGTGATATAATAATTATGATAAAAAAGTTATATTTTTTTAAAAATGTTAACATCCTGTAGCTCAAAAATGAAAAGCTTTAGGACATATGTTAATATTAACTTTACTTCTTAAAATCACCCAAGGATTCACAACCTTAAGTATCGGCACTCAATTAAAAAACACCCTGTATACTCCGCCCTTTATTAATAACTGATTTTGAGTTACTTTAATTAGTTTTTGTTGGTACTAAATAATATAAAAATATTCTACGGTCTTAAGAATAACATTTTTTTTTCAATAAAAGTAGAACCAAAGTTTAACTACTGGGTCTTTTACGTTACATACCTTATTGAATTCAATATTTTAAAAAAATATTTTTTTTTACCTTTTTAAAGCATTTTAATAATATGCCAGTTTACGAACATGACCTAGACCTATAGGTCATATTATTATTATGATATTTTGTTCAAAACAATAATTAACTTGTTTTTATGCACCAATTTTATTTTATTGTTTATTGCCTAATTTCTTCAAGGTGTTGAAGTTCAAAAAACATTTCTTCTGCAATTATCTTAAGAAATTTCATAAAAGCCAAAAGCTAACTTAAGATAAATGTAACAATTATTATTTCACTGCATTTATCTATCTTAAATTACACTGATTCTTTAAAGAAAACAACATTACACAACCTTTCTATCCAGGCTCTGGCCCGTAACCTGAACGGGGTCGGTAGAAATTTTGTATAGATCAAGAATTTTATAAGAATTAAATTTTATTTGTTTTTTTTTTAATTTCAGACATTTTTTTTTGTTTTAGGCATTTTTTTTAGTTTTATGCAATTTTTAGGGGCATTTTTAAAAAATAAGGGTTAACTTTTTTTTACCTGGTTAAGTAACTACACATGTAAGTATAAACATACTTTTTTTGGAATAAGTTTATGTGAAAGTCCCATGATTGTAATTACTAGTGCAAATTACAGATATATTGTAGGGAGACCAAATTATTTATATCTTGTCCCAATCAGAAATCCAAAGAAATTTATGCTGACTGCCCTACATTTACCGCTTCGCCTGTGTTTAAAAACAAAGGCTATATTAATTATATTAGGTGCATTTGTGATGTGTAGCTATTAAGTAAAATATATTTATATAAAAAAATATTAATAATATATAAAATATATGTGTGGTTTAACGTTTCTACTAGTCAAATTATTTATAGTTGTCTAATGATATTAAATTATAATGTTTTATTTTAGAGAAATCACAACGGTAACGATGTACGGACGTTTTTACTACGAGTGACGCAGAATTTTTGATATTTATTCATTATCTAACGTTACAGTGTTGGTGAGCTATGTTTGTGACCAATTGTGTTTTCCAATTCAGTTTTAGTATTGTTTTGAAATAGAGCTATTTAGTGCTATTAAATTTTTATATACACAATGGTTCACCAGAACGTGGTGTGTAAGAGATACGACTATTCTAACTTAATATTTCGGCGGTAAGTAAGGTTATTTAGGTTATGTCTTTAGCTTAGAAGTAATGGTGTAAATATAGTTCTGTATTTTAAGTAAATGTTGCAAAACATATTTAGGGGTTAGAAGCAAAAGTGCCTAAGTGCAATTTTCGGTAAAAGTAACCTAAGTATAATATATTCTATGTGTTCGGCGCCATCTTTTTGGTAGTAGTAATAGTTATCTATATAATTAAACTGCATGTTTTATTTGGCGCAAAATCCCCTAAGCATCACTTAGGTCATTTTTTGACTCCAAACATGTAGGTACGAACAAATAAAAGTAAACATTCAGAAAGGTTGTTTTTAGTGGGCATTCAATCGTGCTCGTGCTATCTTGTTTTTGAAAGTTTAAGTGCTCTAAACTACTTATGCTATTTTAATGTTTATGGAATAAAGGTTTAAATCAAGTTGTTCATATTTTCTCAATTTACCTGTCAATAAACAATTTATTCTGTTTGGTATCACAACAACCTAAGTGAGTTTTTTTGGCACAAAATGTTGAAAATGAAAAAAAAATAATTGTTTTACATTATTTAACTCATTAAAATATTCTAATTGCATCCTTTGTAGTAAATACTAAATTTTAAATGCTCAGAACTTTTAATAGGTACCTACCTACCAAACTTTGGAGGCTTTTTTTCAAAATAAATATTTTTCTACTTAGGTCGTTTTGCTTCTAACCCCTTTATATGGATTCTTCTAGATCCTAAAAAATCATACTGTTAGGAATATACTGTTAGGATTACAGCATCCATATTTAACCATTTATTTGTGTTTATGTATTTTGTGCTCTATATTTCGGATAAAATATTTTTCTTAAACGTTTAGTTTTTTTTTAATTCGCTTCTAATATTCTAATATTTTCAATGTTTCCGAAATAATTTCCGGAAATATTTCCAAAAAATATATTTCCAGAAATTTTATACTACTATAGGTACCATACACACTACCTACTCAATAGAATATTTAAAGGTACCTGTATTGTTTTTAAAAATACATTTTTTTGGTGCTTTGTTATAGCATTTGTTTCTCTTATAATAAAATGTTATTTATCTCCTAAGTTTGTCCATGAAAAGAATACCAAAAATATAGATTTATCATTATAAAAAAATACTTTATCTATTTCATTACAGATCGTTTTCCTGGATTTTGCGTTTATCATTATACATTTAAGGTGTAGAATTTATTGAAATATTAAAATGCGTCAAGAAAGTCCGTCAAAAAATATTTTTTCAATATACTTTTTTTAAACCCTTTTTATTTCTTTAGGGATCGATTAAAAATAAAAAATACGTGTTTCCCAGTCCCAAGAATAATCTAACAAAAATACTTTTCCAATTACAGATTTTCAAAAAAAAAATATATTTCCAGAAATTTTATACTATAGGTACCATACACACTACCCAATAGAATATTTAAAGGTACCTGTATTCTTTTAAAAATACAATTTTTGGTGCTTTGTTTCAGCATTTGTTTCTCTTATAATAAAATGTTATTTATCTCCTAACTTTGTCCATGAAAAGAATACCAAAAATTTAGATTTATCATAAAAAAAAATACTTTATCAGTTCATTACAGATCGTTTTTCTGGATTTTGCGTTTATCATTATACATTTTAGGTGTAGAATTTATTGAAATATTAAAACGCGTCAAGAAAGTCCATCAAAAAATATTTTTTCCAATATAATTTTTTTAAACCCTTTTTATTGCTTTAGGGATCGATTAAAAATAAAAAAAATACGGGTTCCAGTCCCAAGAATAATCGAACAAAACTACTTTTCCAATTGCAGATTTCCAAAAAAAAAAAAAAATACTTTTTTGTATTATTTTTGTGCTGTAGAGTATTTCTGCTAAATGTCAAGAAAATATGACAAAATATAGTTTTTCAATATAACATTTAATACCTCCTTTACACCCTAAGTTTTAAGATTAATCTAATAAAAACAATTTTCCAATAGAAGCTTTTTTACCCCCTCTGCACCCCTTAAACTTTAGAGGCCGATTTTCAAAAATAAGATACGTGTTTCATTCTTTTTGTGTTGTGAGATTTCTGCTAAATGTCAAGAAAATATGAGAAAAAATATTGTTCCAATATAAACATTTATACCCCCTTTACACCCTAAGTTTTAAGATTAATCTAATAAAAATAATTTTCCAATAGAAGCTTTTTTACCCCCTATTCACCTCTTGAACTTTAGAGGCCGATTTTCAAAAATAAAAAATACGTGTTTCATTTTTTTTGTGTTGTTAGTATTTCTGCCAAATGTCAAGAAAATATGACAAAAAATATTGTTCCAATATAAACATTTATACCTCTTTTACACCTTATTCGGGACCGATTAAAAAAACACTTGTTTTATTTTTTATTAGAGTATTTTATGCTGAGTTTTAAGAAATCCGAACCAAAAATATGTTTTCCAATATAAACTTTTATACTTACGCAAATACTTTTATGTTTATTGGTTTTAAGCGAAGAATTTGTCTAAATTTTTTAAATTACCTATATCTTTTTTTCTAGAGGTTGCGTTGAAAACTTACCCTTTCCATTTCTACCCCCTGGGAGAAAAATTTTCCAAAACATTAAAATACGTACTTACTTATTTTAACAGAGTAAGCATAGTACCATTTTTTAGCAAAATAACTTAAAATTATAGACAGTTATAGATACCTCCTCCAAATAGGCTACACTCCTTTTTTCCTAAACTAAATTTGAAAAAATCACCAATTACGTGTATTATTATTTTATTAAAGGAACCTACAGTGACCGGCAGAAAGTGCGCAGCATATGGGAAACTTTTTTATCTTTAAGTTTAGAAAATTAATTTTATTCTAAATAGGTTCTGCATGTTCTCAAACCAAAATAACACCCATTAAATCCGGTAAAAGTCTTATGGTATACGAGGTAGGATCAAAAATTTGAAATTCCGCTAAGAGTAAAGTACCTCCATCTTTCATTTTAAAATATTTTTTTACTAAGAATTATTATTTTAATTTCAAAGTTATACCCAAATTCCAAATTTCGCTTATTTTGGACAAAAAAATGGATTTAATCGTGTTTTCTGAATAACCCTGTATAAAAAATAAATGGCAACCGAACAGTACGCAAATAAGATTTTCTGCAGACTTTGTTAGAGATTACCGTCGATCATAAGTCCGATTAGTTTGTTTTCATAATATTATGGCTTTTTAAAATAAAAACATAAAAATATTAAATATTTTTGCTGCACACCGTATTTTATTTTCTGAGAGAACAAGTTAATTTCATCTAACTGAAATTTTTTGATTTACATTGACTTAAAACATCTCCTAAATAGTTTTTTATACATTAAAGTATGCATAGAAAGTTTCCTTATTTTGCATGACGAATAAAATCCGTTCAAAATTTAAATTTTTTTCTTTATAAATCAAAAGGAAACTTTCTATGCATACTTCCATCTATAAAAAAACTATTTAGGAGATGCTTTAAGTCAATGTAAATCAAAAAATATCAGTTAGATGAAATTAACTTGTTCCCTCAGAAAATAAAATACGTTGTGCAGCAAAAATTTTTAATATTTTTATGTTTTATTTTAAAAAGCCATAATATTATGAAAACAAACTAATCGGACTTATGAACGACGGTAATCTCTAACAAAGTCTGCAGAAAATCTTATTTGCGTACTGTTCGGTTGCCATTTATTTTTTATACAGGGTTATTCAGAAAACACGATTAAATCCATTTTTTTGTTCAAAATAAGCGAAATTTGGAATTTGGGTATAACTTTGAAATTAAAACAATAATTCTTAGTAAAAAAATATTCTAAAATGAAAGATGGAGGTACTTTACTCTTAGCGGAATTTCAAATTTTTGATCCTACCTCGTATACCATAAGACTTTTACCGGATTTAATGAGTGTTATTTTGGTTTAAGAACATGCAGAACCTATCTAAAACAAAATTAATTTTCTAAACTTAAAAATAAAAGACTTTCCCATATGCTGCGCACTTTCTGCCGGTCACTGTATATACCAATTTTTTGACATCCACCAGTTTTGGTTTTTGAAATGCAGAAATTTCTATAAAAATTTCCACCCCCGTTTTTACCCCTTAGGAGTTGATTTTCGAAAAATTCCTTCTTGGTAAATGCATTCGTTATGAGGAGAAGACATCCTCGAAGTTTCATGATTCTACGATTGGGGGTTTAGGGCGTTTAGGCATGTTGATGCATCAGTCAGTTTACAATTTTATAAATAGATTATGTATTTATTTGCTCTCAGAGTAATTTCCCTTTTTTCCATATCACCAACATAATATAGGTACGTCACATCATGATCTGGTCGTGATCATGTTGCGACTGAAAAACGAACGTACATTCGTATGATGCAACATCTTTGCTGCAAAATTTTATCGTTTTCAGAGAAAGACGATGAAATAACAATTTTAAGTCAATTTTAGTAAAATTATGTTTAAATAATTATATAATATTATGTAATATGCATGATTTTTTTAGGTTATCAATTGGTTATTTATTTTTAACACACATCAGTTTCGGACAATATTATTTGTTTTTCTTAATTGTTAAAATTAAAGGAGCCCATTCACTGGGCGATTACAAAGCACCCAGTCGTCCGATCAAATTGTGATAATGTTTAGATCGAGAACTCCTTCTAAAGAAACTTGAGTTATATGGCATCAGGGGAAGTACCTTTAAGTGGTTTAAATCCTATTTAAGTCAAAGAACTCAAAGAGTTATTGTAAAAAAATATAATACCTGTGCTACATCAGAAATTTTGCAAAATACAATTGGCATACCTCAAGGAAGTATACTTGGACCTATCTTATTTATAATTTTTATAAATGATCTTGAGTTAGAAATAGATAATTCCAGCTTAACAGTATATGCCGATGACACGACCCTCTTAGACGAAGGCGAACAAATTGATCATATAGTAAATATTGCAACATTTTCTTGGCTAGCAAAAATTGCATGGTTTGAAAAAAATTAATTTTAAATAAACCAAAAAAGTACGGTACTATTTCGTACTAAGCTCTGCAGAAAATAAATACAGGAATCAATAAATATAGAAGAAAATCCACTTTCCTTTAAGAAAAATACAAAATTCCTTGGTATCTATATTGATGAATTTTCCGACTGATCATATCAAATCGTTTATATCAATGGTAAATTGAATGAAATACTGTCTATGTATCGTGTTTGTTTGAAGGTGGTAGACAATGAAGTAATACTTAACACAACGTTTCGGTTGGTTATTATCTCTAACCGTTTTCAAGTGTAAAATGGATACACTCTGATTCCCATTCACATTCTGATCTTGTTCGGTACCGAATCGGCCTAAGGATGGCTGCAAACATTCCGGGTGGGTACCCTGATCCGGTTATCGAATCAGGAATCAAGGCAACCGAAGGTCGAAACACCAAAGTTTAAGCGAGTGGAGCACAGACGCCCGATGTTATAATGCAGGGCAAACGTTAGATCATATACGGTTTTTGCGCGAATGCCCTGTAGTGCTGTTGTTAATTTTTAACGTTTAAATAATATAATCGAATTTATGCGGGCTTTTGTTCAGTCCGGGAATCTGATTCGGTAACTTGATCGGATACCGTGGGTCTGCGGCCTGCCTTAATCCCTCATCATTATTCCCTAAGGAAATAATATATAGCATTGTACTCCAAAAATCACAAGTATAATACTTATATTATACATATAGGTACTAGTCGTAGTCGTAGATAAATAATTGTAAATATTTGGTGTTACTTACTTGATATCTAACGATTTAAAAAAAAATTGTTTGTCATGTCAATAACATATTTTTTGGAAAATAATTTCTATAGCGTGTTATTTTATTGGGTATGGATTGATTATTCGTATAATATACTATATACAGTTGACGACAGATAATTTCGTACGCTAAACTGTGACACTGTAAATGCAACTTTTTTACCTTTATTACCTTTGTAAGGTGTTAATTGTTATCATATCTGTTAAAGTATTGTCATTGTCCTATTTGATTTAAAAATGCCTTATTTAAGTATTATTGAAAAAGCAATAATAACATGTTTATTAGAAATAGGGTGGTCTTATGGAAAAATAGCTGATCATTTTAGGGTACTTAGAGGTACTGTTCAAAGAATTGTAAAAAAATGACGATATCATCAAACACTTGAAAGGTCTGTTGGGTGTGGTTTAAATACCTAATAGAAAATCATCAAATGAAGAAGACCGATATTTGGTTGAGTATTTAAGGCAAAATTCATTTAAAACTGCGGTAGGGCAGACCGGGGCTAGTTGACTATAGGGGCAGGTAGACTAACCGCCATTATCTACTTAAAAATATAAGTGAGAGCACGCCACGTCACACGAGAGATGCAGAAAAGCCGTCGCGCTTTGTTGCTCTTTAGGCGACATCGCTATTGGACGTTTGTGCGGAGTAACACGTAATTTTCAATAATTAACTCATGTTATCATCATATTATCTTTCTTACATTTTTCATTCCTATGATTACAGTTTTTTATATATGAATAATTTCTCAGTGTCATGTGAGTCTTATTTAGTTATTAATGATAGTATAGGAAACAGATTTGTTCAGATCTATAATTGTGTTTAGGTTAGGGAGAATATTTTAAAACATAATAGCGTCTGGGGCTGGTTGACTAACTTTGCTTGGGGTTGGATGACTAGGTAGTAAACTTACCCCGTCCTTTAGGTTTATGTAATATTATAAAGGTTTATTGGTACAGAACAATGAGGACTTATACAAAAGAAAGACAGAGCGAGCAAATAAAACTAGAACAACAACGCAAGCAGACTTTAAAAAAAAACATAAAAAGGACAAAGGCTTCAAACAAACAGAGAACATTCAGAAGAATACAGGAAAGGGAAAGGAAAAAGCAAGAGCAGTTCAGGCTATACCACGGATTACTCTGATGATACTGACGATGACCCAATGTGCCTTGAATGCACTGAACATTATTCTGCAAGTGTTCCTGGGGAAGAATGGATTCAGTGCACTTCATGTAAAATGTGGGTACATTCATAGTGTGCCAAAGAAAATAAACTTTTCTACCATTGCAAAAATTGCACATCGGACGTTGATGACTATGTTAATTAAATATTTTCATTTCTAATGACTTCCAATTAGTTTTTTGTATGTTCACTAAAAATAAACAAACAAAAAAAAAATGTCTATGCCTACTATCTTAGTTTTTCCATATGATTGGTCTCAAGTCTACTTGCCCCATAATGTAAGTCAATCAACCCCGGTCATGGGGTTGGTTGACTTAAATGCAGGGTCATAGAAAACAATTTTTAAATAAATGAAATTTTTGTCGCAGGACTATTTTATGCATTTTATTACGTAATCTAATATATTTCTTACCTAAATTATTGTTTTTTGTAATTATATCTCTCGTAGTATTTAAATTAAAAATAGAATAGTTGAAAATTGGTCAACCAGCCCCGGTCTGCCCTATCCGCTATGCACATAACAGGATTCCCTGCTTCCTCTAGAACTGCGTAACGCCGAGTAAGACAATATGTTCCGAATTAAGAAATCGAGCAGCTGCATCCAAACCGTTTTTAAAAAATAGTGATAAGGAACAAAGAATTGGGTTTGCTATGCAATATTTACCAGAAAATGTTTTTTTGGCAAAATGTTATCTTTTCCGATGAGAAAACTATTCAGTCTACATAATATGATGAAAGGAGAAAGGAATCGAGTATATAGACCACCAAATTCCCGATATGATGAAAAATATACTCAAAAAACAACCAGTGGACGTTTCTTCGTTAATGTGTGGGCATGGATAAGTGTTTACGGTGCAGGTGTATGCTGAAATATTGGTGGAACACTAAACAGTAAAACATATCTTAAGTTTTTGGAAAATGTTTTTTCCCTTCCGCGATAGTTTTTGAAGGAAATAACTTTATATTTCAGCAGGATAACTGCCCTGTGCATACTGCAAGAAACATAGGAAACTGGTTAAAAAAAAAAAAAAACGTAACATGTCTGCCTTGGTGCTCAAGAAGTCCTGATTTAAATCCAATTGAAAATGTACAAAATAAATTTTAAACCGCAGAAGGAAATAGAGTTATTTGATAAAATAGAAGTAAATTTGGGAAGGGCTAACTCAGGATTACACCAGAAGTATTATTTTGTCAATGCCAAGAAGATTACGATTAGTATTAGAATCCAATGGCGCAGAAATTAAATATTAGTATTTTGTTTGTTAATAAATTTACCCTTTTGTAGTTTTCCTGGTATTATTTTATAATTTTCTTATTTCGCGGCTGTAATTTAAACACAAAAACATTTAGAAATAACCATTATTACTTATGGTAAAAAATCGCACATACAATAATTTACAGCTATGTATATATCTGGTGTTCTATCCAGCTATAAGCAGCAAGGTGAGAAACCCGTTTTACCCAATTTTGTTGTAAATTGAGTTATATATGGGTGGAGTGTACGAATTTATATGTCGTCAACTGTACCAGTCTGGCGAAATTCGGGACGGCCTTCATCAATTTTTTTTCCAACAAGAAAGTCAAGCTTTTTAATTTATTCCTTAAATTTTTATAATAAAACTTTTTAAGTGTTGCTGGGAAACCCTATATAACATTATATAAAATGTAAATAGTTATATTATTATTATTATTATTTTGGCACGACTAAAACAAATGAAGATAATGGTTTAATTTCAAAAGATTCATTTTGTACTATCAGGTCACTTCTACAAACATTGATTTAAAACAATAACAAAAACATTAAGATAACAAGGTATCCCCTTCTTTTTTTAGAATTTCATATAAATATTTTATTTCGTTATGTCTATTTTCCACGTGGATCACGTGACACAAAATGACACAACCCAATATGTAGGTAGCATACCCAACGAACATATTTCACATTACAAATTACGTATTTACGTAAAACATAGTCCATTTTTACTTCCAAATCGACTTTTTGGACGAAACGGCCAAAGAGACTAACTGTTTGGTCAAAAAAAGTGATTCGAACTTATTATTACGTCTTTAAAGTCGGAAAATATAGGAGGCAAATAGGCCCAAGAGATGGTCCAAAATATTAAATATTTACCTTGTAAATCGACTTGATAGTTAGGTCTAAAGAAAGTCAGTAATAAATGCCAAAGCAGGTTATTTTTTTCCTTAGATTGGGCCTTAAATCCCAACAATCTTTTATGCCCATAAATGAAGAATAAATTACTTCGTTTTGTCTTTAATATATCTTCAGGGTCAGGTTGCAATGTGAACATTTTCTAAGGTGATGTATACCCTATATTACTCTTACATTTTGTACTTAAAGCCCAGAAGGCTTTAAAGTATAAAATAGGTTATAGTAATGACTGAAATAATTTCTTTATTGCCAGTCCTCTTCTTTTGGAAATCATGACCTTTAGAAAAAATATTTTACTGACGCCATATTTTTTTAATATGGTGTATTATCTTAAATTAATTTGGTTAAATTATAAATATATCACAAAACCGAGCACATAAATGATTGCCGATCGCTACGAACCCCCACCAACGTCTTGTGAATTATAGGTTCTAACGGATACAATTCGTTTTTGGGGACGCTAGCATTGAGAAGATACAATTTATTTCTTAACAAAATTGCTGTATTAAAAGTAGTTCATTACATATTCAATAAGACTGTGCTGCTAATCTGATTACTACCAATAAAAACACTGTTCTAGCAAATTTGGAATTGATATAACACTAAATCGGGTTATCAATACAAACTATGTCTTATTAGCAAACCTGTTTATTAGATCATTTTCCTCAGTACCTATTATATGAGAATGGAATATTACACTTTTGGAATTTTGACATTAGAAATGTTAGATTATTGTGAAAATTTCATAAATTTATTTTAAACCAATTAGAAGACTCCTTTTTGTTTACGTTGCTTATAGCAACGGGATACTACCACGATAGTCTATAGCCTATTAACCTAGTGAAATTAATAAGTGATAATTTTTCTTAGGTATACTACTACGATTTAATTTTAATTCAAATGTCAAGTTATTTCGAAGTGACAGGTGAGACAAACCAGCAAGTAACAATCATTTTTTTAGTCGTACCCGTGATATTTATTGTTACAATAATATTGCGTAAAAAAGATTCGTTTTGGTAATGAATCAGTAAGTTCGATTGCTAAAGAAATTGAGCAGTTAGTAACTCAATGTCATTATTAAAATGTGAGAAACATTAAATAACAAATTTGTTATCTGAAATCCAATGTCTGTCTTTATAGTTTTAAATTCAAATATAACTTTAAAAAACATATTTCCAATGAGTTTAGTTTAATATGACGCACTGTATTTTTAGAATAGAAGTTGATTTTACTTGTGAGTAACTAAGGTTTATTACTAAAATTTCAGGAACACTAAAAGAAACTCCAATTTATGAAATTTTCTTACCGAATCTGTAACCGATAATTTTTTTTCCAGCAGCAAGTAATAATAAAAATAATTATAAAGTTATCTCTTCACATAATATTAGCACTAAAATAAAAAACTTTAAAAAAAACTTGAATATTAATATTGCTTTTAAAACTAACAATACTCTAGGACTCTAGGGAAACACATTAAAAATAATAAAAGTAAATTGAACAAAGGAAATAAATCTGGTGTTTACAAATTAAAATGTAATGATTGCTCTAAAGTTTATATTGGACCAACAGGCCGAAACTTCGAAAACGGATGAATAAACATCATGCTAGTTTTATAAAAACAAAACAGATTCTAATTATTCTAACCATCTGTTAGAAGCAAATCATACATTTAATCATAACTACGATATCTTGCACATTGAAAACAAAAGTACAAAATTAAATTTGCTTGAATCCTTAGAAATAAATAGGCTTAAAAATTCCAATACTCTTCTTAATGATCAATTGGATTTAAACGGATCACCTCTTTTGAATCTTTTAATTAGTCTGTAAACATTATTATTGGTTTTTCCAACAATTTTAAACAACCTGAAAATTACCTGCAATTTTATTGTTACACCTAAGCTATACCTTTTAAGATATTATACCATTTTTAAGTACTCCTTTGAAGAAGCAACCGTGTTGCGAAACATGCCGAGTTAAAATAAAAATCTGTGGAAAGTGTAAAATTATTATTTTTTTATTTTTTTACCATTTATTTACCACAATTGTTAATTTTTTTCTCGGTTTCACTCATGTTTTTGTTGATAAAAAATTTCCCTCGTCTTCGACTCGGGAAAATTTTCTATCGACAATACCATTCGTGACCTTAAATAAAACTATCGGTAATAATTCTGCTGCTAGGGAGATTATAAGTGAAAATATTGATAAAATATAAACATTTTTTACATTATTTAATGCGAGAATATGCATTTTGCAGGAAGTGCCATACGATGGAATGTCCTCTTAAACAGTGAGATGTCAAAATTATTTGTATTGCTTTGCTTGATCGTCGGTGTCGTTGGAACAAACCTAAAACTCGTCTAGACGACTAATTAGTCTTAACACGATAAAATTTAATTTACCCAAATAGACAGAAATCATTGAAACGATTAAGAAACACATTTTATACGCATTTTATTGAAAATTTTCCACGTTTCTGGATCAGTGGGTATCAATCCGGGCGTCAAAGACCTTTAACCTTAACAATCAATTTTAGACAAAATGAAAATTAATGGTTATCGATTTTTTGCGCTGAATAAGAATATACTTGTTTTTCATCAGCGATATACAGGGTTCTGCACCTTACCTCCCGTCTTTTATAGCTCACTTATTAATTAAGTTAGAATTTGGTATTTTGCAGACCTTACCTATATCTTGGGGCGCATTTCAGGAAAATATTTTTTTTCATACAGGGCGTTTCAAAAAAGTGTGACGTCATAAGGATGTATTTTTTTAGATTACACGCCATATATTTTCTTACTTATTTGGGGCCTCCTATAATTACCTACATATCCCTAAAATTGTATTAAAATCGATTCAGTATTATAGGCGAAAAAAAATAATAAAAAATATCAGTTTTGCACACCTGGTTTTAAAAATTAATAAAAAATAAAAATAATGCCCCGTTAATAAAATTATACAAAGATACTTATTAAATAAAGTCTAACAGTCTCGTTAATCAAGTTTGACTAATACGAATTAGCTCCAGAAAAACTCCAAGCGTGTAAGGTTGGGTGAACGCGCAGGCCACCGTATGGGGCCGTTACTGGCAATTAATCTATTGGACTATTGGTAAAGCGTTCCGTTAAATATTCCATATTATAGCGAGAATTATGGGAAGGGGCTCCACAGTGGCGTAGCCAGCCTTGCGGGGCGGGAGGAGCGAACATATTAAGGGGGCGCTTTATGATTTTTTAGAACCACTATTATTATTATTATTAAAAATATGGTGTTTGTTTTTCAAAATACATATAATAGAATACCAAATTATTTTCAATTTCAATAAATGTTACAGGGTGTAATTAAAGTATATTTTTATTTTGCATACGGGCACCAAGCGGCAAGGGGCGCCATGCAAGGGGGCGGGGAAGGGGGGGGGGCAGGCGCGCCTCCCCTGGCCCCCACCTGGCTACGCCACTGGGGCTCCATATTGCTGAAATCACATCTTAAATAATGTTCAATAATTTTAATAAAAAAAACTACAATAGACAACTCAAAACTTTCACTTTAAAGTAATTAGAAAAAAGTTAATTTGCACTTGCGATTATATTAACATAATCTGTCATTTAGTCAGTATTTATAATTTATTTAAACAAGTGCCTGATATAGCCTACTATTACAGTTGAGGATTAGCTTAGGTTACGGACACTAATAATAATATAGTTTTAAATAACATGAATTTGATGATGATTTTTTAATTGCGAAACGTGTTGTTAATACTAGATAATTGATACGTCGTTGAATTTGGAATTGGAATGGGGAGAAGAATTTAAAAATAATAAAATAAAATTTCCTACTTTTTAAAAAAACAAAGTTAATGGTGGTTAGGAGAAAACGAAACGTCGCGTCGATTTGAAAATCTAATTACACCTTCTTGTAAAGAAGAAAAATACCAATGAGAATAACTTTATTTTAATATACCGTGCGAGCAAAAATTATTTGCATCAAAGAGGGCTTGGATTAAAAAACGTAGGGCTTGGTTTAGATCACAATGATATGGGGACGATATATCTAACCAAATCTAGGTTAAAATGTCAAATTTATATTATGACATGATGTACCAAACTAATGAGTAATAAAATAAGTAAACAAATACAAATTTATTTTTGTTTTTTACAAAATTAACAAAGTAAGAATATACAGAAAGAAAAAGTAAAATAATTACATAAATTTCTGGAATTGGCCATTGATCTTCCCACTTCTTGGGACAGACGTCTTATACAATTTGTTGGCGTATTTTGCATTATTTCACGAACGTTTGCAACAAGTTCTTCTGTTCTTACATATGGTCTTGTTGCTCCTTTTTTGTGTTGTATTAGAACCTGTTTCCCTAAACACAGCCACGGTTCTTTTCAGGCAATGATAAAAATCCGGAGCAATAAAAGCAACATTAGGAAAATGTTCGTGAAAATCGTCCATGCACAAACCCGGATTGTATTGCCACTCACCATTTATTCTAACCCCGTTTCGAAAATACGCTTCAACCATGAATGTTTTGTGCTGTTCCGTAAAGCCCATTGTGTGAATTGTTCAAGAAATTGGAAAAATTAGCGATGAATCAAATTACTTGTAACGACTGTCAAAGATGACAGAATAACTGATTGATTGTTAATTCAGGTAGTTACTGACACCCAACCGGTATTAAGCTCTAGAGCTAAGCATTACGTCCTTAGATGCAAGGCCCTCTTTGATGCAAATAATTTTTGCTCGCACGGTATCTCTTCAAATAAAGTAAGAAAAAAATAAAAACGAAATGCGAAAATTCGGTTGTGCCCAAATATATTCGGAAGAATTCGAAAATTTAAAAATTTGAAAACACAGCTTTGCAAAATTTAATAGGGCGCAACTTTTTTCTAATTTTACCATCTCTGTATCTTCTACGATTTACAAGATCCCTGTAGAGTGCATTCTAACCCAGGACATCCGGTAGATCGTAATCGTAGCACGATTAAAAAAAGATCTATTGAACACGTCGATAATTTTAGCAATGTACCAGTGTCGTAACAAAAACGAACACCCCATCCCCCACGCGCATACGTTCCCGCTCTCTACAATAAAGACTAGAAAAATACAATGATTCTGAATCACATTTTTATTACCTATCATAAGGGTTAGGCCCGTTCCTGGGGTGTTTGGCGCCTACGTGCAGGTTTCTTTGGTGCGCCCTAGTTTAAAAATGGTCCTATTTTTAAAAATATATTTAGGGAAAAACTGGTAATGTTTTGAAATGTAAGAAAACTGATAAAAAATAATTAGAAAATTTTTTATTAAATTACCAAAATCACAAAAAAATTTGGTAAGTATATTCACAAGAAAATTAAAGGAGAATTAAATTAACGTAAATAAAATAAACAACAAAAACATAAAACAATAATACAGTGTCACCAGTAAAGTCCGCATCATATGGGATTTTTTTTTATTAATAGCTTTATTCAAAATTTGACTTTGGCATCAAGTTCTGCTTCGATCGAGATGAAAATTAACCAAAAAAATGGTGGTCACGTGATTCGCATTATCTGTCAAATTTAAATTTTTTCCAAAAAATAATTCAAAAATGGGGTTATTTCTGAAAATATCGAAAAAAGTTATTAGAAAAAGTTTTTTTAAATGCAGTTTCTAGCCCACATGCAAAATTTCAGCTGCATAAGATAATTTTGATTTTTTACCTATATTTTGCAAGTTTCACCACTTTTGCAAAATAAGACTCAACGCAACCTACATAAAACTTCTTAGTTTTGACAATGCTTTATTTCAGATACAATTTCTTTAAAGTAGCGCCATATTAAATGTGTGTTTTTCTACAAAATCAAAATTGGGCTATTAAAATTTGGTCGCAAGTGATGCAAAGTTTATTAAGTTTGTGTATGAAAGTAAAAAAATAAAAAATAAAGTAAAGGGGTTTTAAATTAAATCGTTGAAAATAGATAAACTTTACGTTAAGTTAAACTAAAATTTATTTTCCACTTAATGAAATAATGAACACTTTACTGATGACACTGTGTTCTTTTTTGTCTTAATATTAAGGTGTATTACTTTCAGACACAAACTACGTTTTCAAAAATACTTATTTTATGAAGTTACCTTATACAGGGTTAAAAACAAATAAACTTTGCATCACATGCGACCAAATTTTAATAGCCCAATTTTGATTTTGTAGAAAAATACACATTTAATATGGCGCTACTTTAAAGAAAATGTATCTGAAATAAAGCATTGTCAAAACTAAGAAGTTTTATGTAGGTTGCGTTGAGTATTATTTTGCAAAAGTGGTGCAATTTGCAAAATATAGGTAAAAATAAAAATTATCTTATGCAGCTGAAATTTTGCATGTGGGCTAGAAACTGCATTTAAAAAAACTTTCTTTAATAACTTTTTTCGATATTTTCAGAAATAACCCCACTTTTGAATTATTTTTTGGAAAAAATTAAAATTTGACAGATAATGCGAATCACGTGACTACTATTTTTTTGCTTAAATTTCATCTCGATCGAAGCAGAACTTGATGCCAAAATCAAATTTTGAATAAAGCTATTAATAAAAAAAATCCCATATGATGCGGACTTTACTGGGGACACTGTATACCTAGTACTTATATGGTAGGTACCTAACAGCAATATTTTAATGGTAAAAAAAGAAACGCTTCAAAAATGAAAAAAATACTATTTTTGTAATAAACAAAACAAAAAAGGAACGATATGCCTAAAACAAAACAAAAAAGGAACGATATACCTAAAATAATACACGTCTGGCTTTCACGGATGCAAGCTCGTTGATCATCTGATTATGATCAAGAGCCTCAGAAATCTCATTCTCGATCGAAATAATGGCCAAATCTGATAGGCGTTCTTGACTCATAGATGTCCTTAAATAATTCTTTATTAGTTTTAACTTAGAAAAACTTCTTTCACCTGAAGCTACTGAAATAGGTAATGTAAGGTATATATCCGTAAGACTATAAATACATTTGGAAAAAGATACTGTAGATTTTTTTTAGTTATATAATTTAAAATTTCTATGGGAAAGGATGAATCAGTAGTATTTTTAGGATAGGAGGAAAAATTTTATATGTTAAAATTTCATTATGTAAATCTAAGCCGTCAATGTCTTTAGATATTACTCTATCAATCTCAACTTGCAATACGGTATCTAAATTTACACATGATTCTTTAATTAAGTCAGATTCTAAATTTTCAAAATTACATAAGAACCCAAATAAATTTTAAAATTTGTTTATACCCTCAAACCGCCTTTGTAAAGACTGAATGGTTGTATCTAAAATTAGAAAATAAAAATTGATTCTAAATTTTTGCTTTGGATCTGCTACAGATTCATCCTTACTTTCATGTGAAAATTGTTGCTTAAATTTTCGTTGCCGTACTATTGGGAATACCTGCTCTACATCGTTTTTTGCTGCTTCTTCTTTAGCTTTATTGATGAGCAAATCAAAATTTTTGTCTGACCGTTTTTCGTTAAAATAAAGATTAAGATTTTCAATTTCTTTATGGCAATCATTTAAGTTTCTATTCGGACCTTGTAGTATTTTACTTACTATATTAATTTTTTCTAAAATATCATGCCAGATTAAAATCGAATATTTTTTGTGCTATTATTAAGGCAAACGTTTGGTAAAATTTATAGACATATTAAAATGATAAAATATATGAATTTTTTTTTTTAATTTTTAATGAAGAATACTAAATGACCGTCGATTTTGCGCCCCTAAAATTTTGCGCCTGCATGCGTGCATGCACGCCCTGCACGCTCGCCAGGAACGGCCCTGATAAGGGTTACACATTTTTTAACTACCCCATCGCGGCATAATTATTGATGGACTGGAACCTGAGATGGGCGGGTCCTTGAGCGATACGGGGGTGCTGTTTATGCCCGCCACTGCAATGTAACTATTTACTATAACCACTGGCGGATCCAGAAATAAATTTTTGGGGGCGGGCCCACCCAACAAAAATTAAAGAAATATATTTAGGTGCAAGGCAAGCGCAGATTTGGCTTTTTTCATTGGGGGAGGGGGGTAAACCATAGGTGTATATAAAGATATGGTTTATGGTATGAGAAACAATAACACAAAATTAACAACATAAAGTATATTGCTATAAATAAAAATAAACTGATTAACTCGGACAAACAAATTAGGTTTAATTACACCTAAAACTAAAGTAATCGAATAACCTATTTTACATTACTAACAGAAAATTCGTAAGTAGCGCGAGGACGGGCCGCGGGCAATGTACAGGAACGAACAAAATGGTAATAGTGCATTAGGGGAGACCAGGGAGGCTTGAGACAAGGGAGGCATGAGACGTTGCATTTATTTCCTAAAATTAGCTAGGTAGCGCCATCTGTTGACTACTAGTTCATCTCCTTATTCGAATCTATTACTACCCTATTAGCAAAATTACATTAATCGTTGGTTAAACGTTTTTGTTGGACCACGTGTAAAATTGCTGGTAAAACTAAAGTTAAATTTGTCGCTATTGTTGCAGTTTTTCGTAAATAAAAGTGCGAATTCAAGTTAATTCTTCCAGCATATTGACCACAGGTATGTTTTAAATTAAGCATGTAGTTATTAAGTGAATTAAATATTTAACAAAAATTTTAGGTTACATTATCTGGTCAAGCGTTACATTGGGAGGGACGAGACAATTGTTTTGGGGAGCCCTGAGACGTCTCAACCCTCCCTATTTTATATTTTCAAATTTTAAAAAAATGTTAAAAAGATGAAAATATAATTAATATTTAATTTAAAACATTCTTTAAATAAAAATTTAATAATATTGTTTTAGATATAATATGCCCCATGATAGTTACAAAATTAAATTCTTACGTCGTCAAGAAATTAATTGGAAATTTGTTTATCCACCTGTTGAAGAGTCTCTACATATGTTTCGAACGTAGAAACGTTCATCATCAGGAGACAGAAAATATATTTGGTGCTGATAGTTTTAGCAGAAGAGAATATGGTGTAGAACCTTAATGGAGCTTTTATGGAATTAAAAATTTGATGTGTAAAATAAACATAATATAAAGAAATTAATCATAGTTAAAACATACTGAGTATGTGAGAAGTCAGTAAATGGGGTCTAAACCAACCAAATAAACTGGGGAAGAAGAAAAAACCTTTATCTTTCAGCTGCATAAGATAATTTTGATTTTTTACCTATATTTTGCAAGTTTCACCACTTTTGCAAAATAAGACTCAACGCAACCTACATAAAACTTCTTAGTTTTGACAATGCTTTATTTCAGATACAATTTCTTTAAAGTAGCGCCATATTAAATGTGTGTTTTTCTACAAAATCAAAATTGGGCTATTAAAATTTGGTCGCAAGTGATGCAAAGTTTATTAAGTTTGTGTATGAAAGTAAAAAAATAAAAAATAAAGTAAAGGGGTTTTAAATTAAATCGTTGAAAATAGATAAACTTTACGTTAAGTTAAACTAAAATTTATTTTCCACTTAATGAAATAATGAACACTTTACTGATGACACTGTGTTCTTTTTTGTCTTAATATTAAGGTGTATTACTTTCAGACACAAACTACGTTTTCAAAAATACTTATTTTATGAAGTTACCTTATACAGGGTTAAAAACAAATAAACTTTGCATCACATGCGACCAAATTTTAATAGCCCAATTTTGATTTTGTAGAAAAATACACATTTAATATGGCGCTACTTTAAAGAAAATGTATCTGAAATAAAGCATTGTCAAAACTAAGAAGTTTTATGTAGGTTGCGTTGAGTATTATTTTGCAAAAGTGGTGCAATTTGCAAAATATAGGTAAAAATAAAAATTATCTTATGCAGCTGAAATTTTGCATGTGGGCTAGAAACTGCATTTAAAAAAACTTTCTTTAATAACTTTTTTCGATATTTTCAGAAATAACCCCACTTTTGAATTATTTTTTGGAAAAAATTAAAATTTGACAGATAATGCGAATCACGTGACTACTATTTTTTTGCTTAAATTTCATCTCGATCGAAGCAGAACTTGATGCCAAAATCAAATTTTGAATAAAGCTATTAATAAAAAAAATCCCATATGATGCGGACTTTACTGGGGACACTGTATACCTAGTACTTATATGGTAGGTACCTAACAGCAATATTTTAATGGTAAAAAAAGAAACGCTTCAAAAATGAAAAAAATACTATTTTTGTAATAAACAAAACAAAAAAGGAACGATATGCCTAAAACAAAACAAAAAAGGAACGATATACCTAAAATAATACACGTCTGGCTTTCACGGATGCAAGCTCGTTGATCATCTGATTATGATCAAGAGCCTCAGAAATCTCATTCTCGATCGAAATAATGGCCAAATCTGATAGGCGTTCTTGACTCATAGATGTCCTTAAATAATTCTTTATTAGTTTTAACTTAGAAAAACTTCTTTCACCTGAAGCTACTGAAATAGGTAATGTAAGGTATATATCCGTAAGACTATAAATACATTTGGAAAAAGATACTGTAGATTTTTTTTAGTTATATAATTTAAAATTTCTATGGGAAAGGATGAATCAGTAGTATTTTTAGGATAGGAGGAAAAATTTTATATGTTAAAATTTCATTATGTAAATCTAAGCCGTCAATGTCTTTAGATATTACTCTATCAATCTCAACTTGCAATACGGTATCTAAATTTACACATGATTCTTTAATTAAGTCAGATTCTAAATTTTCAAAATTACATAAGAACCCAAATAAATTTTAAAATTTGTTTATACCCTCAAACCGCCTTTGTAAAGACTGAATGGTTGTATCTAAAATTAGAAAATAAAAATTGATTCTAAATTTTTGCTTTGGATCTGCTACAGATTCATCCTTACTTTCATGTGAAAATTGTTGCTTAAATTTTCGTTGCCGTACTATTGGGAATACCTGCTCTACATCGTTTTTTGCTGCTTCTTCTTTAGCTTTATTGATGAGCAAATCAAAATTTTTGTCTGACCGTTTTTCGTTAAAATAAAGATTAAGATTTTCAATTTCTTTATGGCAATCATTTAAGTTTCTATTCGGACCTTGTAGTATTTTACTTACTATATTAATTTTTTCTAAAATATCATGCCAGATTAAAATCGAATATTTTTTGTGCTATTATTAAGGCAAACGTTTGGTAAAATTTATAGACATATTAAAATGATAAAATATATGAATTTTTTTTTTTAATTTTTAATGAAGAATACTAAATGACCGTCGATTTTGCGCCCCTAAAATTTTGCGCCTGCATGCGTGCATGCACGCCCTGCACGCTCGCCAGGAACGGCCCTGATAAGGGTTACACATTTTTTAACTACCCCATCGCGGCATAATTATTGATGGACTGGAACCTGAGATGGGCGGGTCCTTGAGCGATACGGGGGTGCTGTTTATGCCCGCCACTGCAATGTAACTATTTACTATAACCACTGGCGGATCCAGAAATAAATTTTTGGGGGCGGGCCCACCCAACAAAAATTAAAGAAATATATTTAGGTGCAAGGCAAGCGCAGATTTGGCTTTTTTCATTGGGGGAGGGGGGTAAACCATAGGTGTATATAAAGATATGGTTTATGGTATGAGAAACAATAACACAAAATTAACAACATAAAGTATATTGCTATAAATAAAAATAAACTGATTAACTCGGACAAACAAATTAGGTTTAATTACACCTAAAACTAAAGTAATCGAATAACCTATTTTACATTACTAACAGAAAATTCGTAAGTAGCGCGAGGACGGGCCGCGGGCAATGTACAGGAACGAACAAAATGGTAATAGTGCATTAGGGGAGACCAGGGAGGCTTGAGACAAGGGAGGCATGAGACGTTGCATTTATTTCCTAAAATTAGCTAGGTAGCGCCATCTGTTGACTACTAGTTCATCTCCTTATTCGAATCTATTACTACCCTATTAGCAAAATTACATTAATCGTTGGTTAAACGTTTTTGTTGGACCACGTGTAAAATTGCTGGTAAAACTAAAGTTAAATTTGTCGCTATTGTTGCAGTTTTTCGTAAATAAAAGTGCGAATTCAAGTTAATTCTTCCAGCATATTGACCACAGGTATGTTTTAAATTAAGCATGTAGTTATTAAGTGAATTAAATATTTAACAAAAATTTTAGGTTACATTATCTGGTCAAGCGGTACATTGGGAGGGACGAGACAATTGTTTTGGGGAGCCCTGAGACGTCTCAACCCTCCCTATTTTATATTTTCAAATTTTAAAAAAATGTTAAAAAGATGAAAATATAATTAATATTTAATTTAAAACATTCTTTAAATAAAAATTTAATAATATTGTTTTAGATATAATATGCCCCATGATAGTTACAAAATTAAATTCTTACGTCGTCAAGAAATTAATTGGAAATTTGTTTATCCACCTGTTGAAGAGTCTCTACATATGTTTCGAACGTAGAAACGTTCATCATCAGGAGACAGAAAATATATTTGGTGCTGATAGTTTTAGCAGAAGAGAATATGGTGTAGAACCTTAATGGAGCTTTTATGGAATTAAAAATTTGATGTGTAAAATAAACATAATATAAAGAAATTAATCATAGTTAAAACATACTGAGTATGTGAGAAGTCAGTAAATGGGGTCTAAACCAACCAAATAAACTGGGGAAGAAGAAAAAACCTTTATCTTTATTTTTTCTCGTTTATTAATAAATATGTTTCATAAGTTTACAACGTCTCAATGCTCCCCATTACCTGTCTCAACGCTCCCTTGTGTAGGGAGCGTCGAGACAAAATACACCATGTTTTTAAATTAACTTAAAAAATTAAAATAATATTGCGGAGCATAAAAAAATATAGAAAGTTTACAAAAAAGGCTTACAATTCACTTGCACTATTTACTATTTTTAAATTACAAACAGTAAAAGTAAAAAGAAATAAAATGCATTTTTTGTCTCAAGTCTCCCAGGTCTCCCCTACCCTTCATCAGAAGACAGTTTCGTAACTGAAGTCTTCTACGGTGTTTTTTGGAAAATTGGTCTAAAACTTTTTCTGGTGACACAATTTGATTTCTATAGATATAAAGTAAGGCAAGACCATTCAACCTAGTTGCGGCCATTGTTGACTGTAAATAAGATTTGAACAATCAACCCTTTAACGCCTGATTTTTTTTTCTTGTTCAATGTGATTGATATTTTATTATTATATTATTAAAGACACAAAAGTAACCAAAAAACACGTTTTGTATTTTTTTTTAAATCCAGGGTGGAGATAATATATGTGTTCATATGATCACGCTAGGCGTTAATAAGGTACAAACATAGTAGATATTTCAAATATTTATTAATATAATGTATTCATATAATATGGAAGTTTGTAAAACATATTATGCAAAGGCCTACGTCACATTTGCCGCATTGGGTTCGAACGGTTTTTTTGCATCCTGTACCAACACATCTACGTCTGTTACATGGCTCAACCAAGTGATGAAAACCATCCAGTCTAACTTCATTAGGTACTCTATTATCTAGATCCACTCTAAATCCTCGTGGGCGACCAGGACCTTGGGGATCCGTTTTATACTTTTGAAAAATAACTTGGACAATGCTTCTCCTAAAATCCAATTGTGACATTTTACTTCCAGATTTTTATTTTAACAGCCATGCGTTATGCACAGCGGCATCCAAAAGCCACGTAAATATCGGCCACCACCATTTCTTTCCCCTAATGGATCTTCTCCACTTTCTCGGTGTGTCTTTAGAACAATTTCTGCACCAGCTCGTAATTGTCTGCCTGACAAGTTATCAACAAGACCCCAGTCTTCGTCTCCAGAATCTTCATCTGTTAGAATATTTGCCTCCGGGGGTTCAATGAAAATTTCAGAGACATTCTGGTCATCTTCTTCAGCTATGGCCAACGCTTCCTCAATAGTTATATCACTGAAATAAAAATAATGAACATACAGCATTTAGAATATTATATTTTATTATGTATAAGTATAAAATCGATTCTGGACCTTTGAAGAATAGAAAAAACTAGGTGTGAACATCAAAAACTAATAAAATAACAAATTTATATTGTTAGCGTACACCGCCCGTATGAGCGCCTATAGCGTGTCCATATATATATGGACACAGGCATGTTTAGTATCTATTTATCAAAAATTAAAAATAATTAGCTTAGGTATTATCATGTTTTGATAATCCAGTATGTATTTTTATTACATTTAACATACAAATACTACCTGATGGTGTTTTATTGTAAACCTGTCATACTTACACAAATCTGATGTCCGGATATGCCATGTTCCGAACACAAAGTAATTATTCGTGATGTTTTAAAACTCACTTCGACTCAAATACATGCACTCTTATCGGTAGTACTATGCACACTAAAGGTCTGTAGACACACGATCAAACTTGAAGGACAAAAAGCACACAGTGTTTCCAGATATGACAAAAAAACTTACGCAATGTCCAGTGTGATCATATGATCACGCAAGGCGTTAAAGGGTTGGAAGAAAATAATCTTTTTGGTGTACAACTCGTTAGCGGGATTGTTGTTAATATTTTTATAATATTCGGAAAGTATGTGTATGTATCAGTTTTTATAATTGTGTCAATTATATTGGTAGGTTTTTCGCCTTTCTGTTCCCAATACAGCTTCCATAACTTTAACTCACCTTCTAACTTTGCCACAGAACAAAATATATCATCTTGATAAAATTTTATGACAGGCAAAAATGTTTCTTGGTTAAGTTTATCAAGGTACCTGTAGGAACAATGTTCCATAATTCCGCTACATTGGAGTGTTTTTCAGAAAATCTAAATTTTAATTCAGAAATTAAATAATCTAAAAATGGTAAAAAAATTGGAAATTAATATTGCTCTGTATTAGCGAATTCATAATTTGCACGATTTGTCTGTTTCTTAGTAGTTCTGGGCAACTTAACCCATTAGCGCCCAGCGTCCTATTTATAGATCACTTTACAAATCACGTCGTTCTGCCGTCTATGATGCATCAAACGAATACATACCCAGTTTTATTATCAGTTAGGACCACCTTATAATAACAAATCTTTGTGATTAGTTTATACAGACTTGTTGAATTGAGTAGTGCAGCTATTTATTTCTGCTATTTTTAGTTCTTGTGCGCCCCTAGCTATTTTGTGGTATATATCTTTGATTTGCTTGCAGGTAGGTAATTTTTTTTTTCTTATATAGTTGTAAAAATAACAAATAAAGACTACCATAAAGTAATATTGACAAAATTTTAAATACAGTTTTTTTATACTTGAGAAAAATTAGCGATCTATCAATAGATTACTGGGCTTTCCAGGTATAAAATTTTTAAATAGTTATAAAAATGTTCTAAAATATTTTTTTTTTTTAGAATTATTGCAACGGATAGAAATAAAAATGTTTTTAAAAACTTGGAAGATGCTGTTGGTTGACTATCTATGATCAGAACAAATTGACGAAGATATACTAGCGTTGCCTCCTGAAGTTGACGAACTCACGGATGAGGAAGTTATCAATGATGAAGATACTGGTACTCCTACGGTAAAGGATGTTGCTGGCTTTACAGAAGTACTTCCACATTACATTGTAGAAGATAGTGATGAAGAAGATAATCTACCGTTAGAACGTTTACTGGCGCATTTACAGAAAAAGCGCAAATTAGAAGAACCGGAAAAACTTATTGCAAATTGGACTAAAATGGACCCTACATACGATGCTTTTGCGCTTTTGCGGTCAAACCACTAGCATCAGCTCCACGATAGAATTAAGAACAAAAAGCTCGAGTTCCAGTTCCTCAGCCACGATTGATTCAAAACTATAATATATTTATGGGAGGAGTGGATCATCACGATTGGCTGTTGGAGAAGCACATTATTGCAATTCGGGGCAAGAAGTGGTACTGGTGTTTATTTACGAGAATAATAGATATGGTACCATATCTAAAACTAGGTCATGGAAGAAATGTTTCCAAAGGTCGACCATTCAGTTTTCCTTCAACCTCTAAAACACTTGTTTTAGATAATGTACGACTAGACGAAATAGGCCATTTTTTCAAAAAAAGAGAAAATCAAAGACGCTGCCAGTATCCATCTTGTAAAAGTCGGCCGCTTAAATTTTGCAACAAATATAATGACTATGTACTAAATTATGATTTTCGAATTTTCATAAAAAATTGTTTTTATCTAGAAATAAAATTCATTTAAAAATATATAAAATGATATTCTTTTTGCCCAGCGATCTATTTATAGATCAGCCCTTTTTTCAAAAACTACCAATCATTTAAACTTTTGAAGGTGTAATCTAAATTACGATTATCATTTGTAACTAAAAATTCATATTTCATAAAATTTTTCAAAAAAAAATTAATTTGGGCGTTAATGGGTTAATTTCGATATTTAACATTTGGGCTGTGGAACAAATTTTTTCAAAAATCAAGTGAAAATAATTATCACTATTAGATCTTATTTCTTCCAATGCTTTTAAGACTAAATTAGAAATTTCATATGCTTTGCTAATATCAAGTTGGACACTTTGTAGTTGAGTAGATAGAGGTATTAATAATTTAATACAATCACTGATGATAAAAAAAGATACCAAGAAATCATAGATGTTGTAGTGGCTGCTAAAAGGGTACTAGCTTTGGGGGATGATACACTATTGCCATTTTGTTCCGTATCATCTATAAGAAGTCGATTAAAGAGGTAACATTTCCAACAAGTCAATAATAGCTTCGTGTTTCTCCACCCATCTAGTTACACACAGTTTTTAAATTTTTTTTAAAGGATGGTAATGTTCTTTTGCTTCTTTGAGTTTGAAAATAAACTCGTTCATTTAAAGAGCAGAATCTCTTATAAAATTGGTGCATTCTTTAAGTTTTCCAATATCATTTCTTATTGCAGGAATACTGCATGTCTTACCTACATTTTTTTAACTATCATTTTTTTTAGGTCTTACATGGGGGGGCGGCCCCTTCGGCCCCCCCTAGATCCGTCAGTGACTATAACTGAATTTATTATATTCAGCACTGACATAGGTACTATTAGATACAAATTAGAACCTATTAAAAGTATATACCCCCATAACAAAAACCTCCTAGCATGTCACAAAACTTTTTTAGAAACAAATAAAAAGACACCGTTTTTTAAACACAAGACCTATGCATTATTGAAAAAAAATCGTTAACAAAATAAATGTTACTTTTCAAAGTTTTTTTCCTGTAACCTTTCATTCTACGGGTTTTGGGAAATTCGTATAAAACAGGTAATTTAACCCCTATGGGGTAGTTTACCAATGATAATAAAACCAAATTACAATTCTTTTGCAAGCGTTACGCAAAATTGACATGTATATAGGGGAGACCAGGACAAGAAGATCCTCTGGGGTCAAATGATCCCACGTATTTTTGTCGCCACTGTATGCACAAGAGCATCCGTAGACTTGACAACAGTGCCTTTCAAGTACGGCGGGTTTGTACAATAAATAACAACGAACAGTGTGCAAGTGCTTTGGCAGTGTAAAGCATTTTATAATTTTTGCCGACTTGATAATAGGTAAGCATTTCATATTATCCATGTTCCTTACTAAAAACAGTTAGGTATAAAAATATTCGATAGTAGAGTGTAGTGAACAAACTGGTCGATAGTTTTGCAAATTTTAGTACGTTTAAAAAAAGTTAGGTTAACTTTATTATGCCGCTTACAAATGGGGCAAAAGGATCCCGTTAACAATGGGGCAAAATGATCCCCTAAAACAATGGGGCAGAATGATTACAGGGATCATTTTACCCCACACGTGTTTCGAAAATAATATGCAATATGTATTGTCGGTAATTTTATTAAAATTAAAATTTTATTAATGTTTTCCGCATTCGGACAAGAATTATTTACCATAATTTTGTTTCAGATCGCAACAATGGTCAGAAAACGAACGAAGAGGCAGTAATGCCTCCCCGGGTAGAGGGGCAAAATGATTACTTTTAGGGTTTTGTTAGTTTTATATTTTTTTTCGGTTCATTTGGTTCTTTTCTTTAATAAAAATGCTTAGAAAACGGCTTATTAATTTTATATCCACAAATTTAGCTTTAGAAAAAAAAACAAAATTTCATTTAATTTGCATAGGGAATCATTTTGCCCCAAGTAGCGGGGCAAAATGATTACTTTGCATATGTCTACTTTACTGGCTGAAATTTTAAAATCAACTTAACCAAAAAATATAAAAATATAAACAACATATACAACTACATGCTTGCAAAAAGACAAACTCCTAACTCTCAGTAGATGGGACATCTAAGGCCAAAACTATTAGGGGGATCTTCTTGCCCCGGTCTCCCCTACCCCAGAAAAAAATTCGTTGCTGCATAAACGTTGCTATAAGTGCACACATATCAAGAAATCCACAGAAAAAACGTAAAACACAACAACAAAAATGGCGCCGAGCCGATCCTGGAATGTATTTTGAGGATGTCGCTAAATAAGGAAGACCTAATAAAAAGAGGATTGTGCGCATGTCTATACCTGTAGAGCGGCAAGGGATGTGACTGGCGAGCTGTGCGTACAACGCATTTATTTACCCATAAACCTCAACTTTTGTTTGCGCTCGATGTAAGCTGTACGGATCTAAAGGTAAATGTCTATAAGTATGCATAAAACAGAAAAATTTCAAAATAATTTGCTGTCTCGTTCTACGACTTTTTTAATAGTCATAATCAATCTGATGTTCTTTCAAACATTCAGGGTTTCTCTTTAGACATATTTTATTTTTACACGCCAAATCAATTATTTGCTTTGAAAGTAGCACGCGTTAAGATTTTATTTACACTAAAAGGTAATTGCAAAGTCAAAATGCAGTGTTAAAAGCAAACATTTGTTTCGTAATTTAAATTGAATAAATAGGCATTGAGCAGCAATAGGTACCTTTACCTATGCATCAAAAATTAAGTAAGATTCAACGTACCTGTTACTAAAATACAATATCAGGCAAGGGCGGATCCAGAAATTAATTCTGGGGGGGGTCAAACAGGGCGAAAAATTTTTGGGTGCCACGCCCTTTTTTGAATCGTGGTGCTTGGTTTTCAAGTGGGAAAAATAAAAAATACAAAACAAAATTACAAAAACAACCCGGTGCATTTAGGAGGGGGTTAATTTTTGTGATTTTACCTTCCAGAGAATTCGTTCTAAGTAAAAATTTCATAAAATTTTAATTTGTTGTCCAAAAAAATATGAATTACAAAATACATAATTATTGACCAAATTTGTTAAAATTTGGACGTATAGGTAAAAAAAATGTTAGGGCTTTTCGCCTACCCACACTGACAAGGGTGCCCCGAAAAGTTTTTGCTTGCTCAGGGGGGGGGGGTAATTGCCCCCATTGCCCCCCCCCCCCCATGTATCCGCGCCTGGCTCCAATTCAAACGATAACGGCAACAAGGATCGGTTCCAAGACGAACATGTGGATATTACTAATTTGATTGGTTACCACTTCGCGCGCTCCACAGTAGTTTTTACGTATGTTGAAATGTAAACCGCCCAGGGGGGGGGGGGGTCATGACCCCCCCCCCTGGATCCGCCCTTGATATCAGGAGGGTTTTTCCCTTTATTCCGTCACATGCAAAGTAGAGTAATCGCGTCCGTATAATTAAAAAATTAATCGACTTACCTAAAGGAAGATTAATTTGAATTATATGAACAATCTCCTCCGAAAAGATTACATAACAACCTGTAGTTTTCATCGCTCTGCGTTGTTCGTCCACAAAGTTTAAAGTATACTTTTTAGTTTTTCGCCCGGTATTAGGCCAACCTTTATCCCGCTGCGTGCGTCACCTTTCAGTTCATTTCGCCTTTAGCAGACTCAAATAGTTGCTGAAAATTGGGTAAGTATTGGGGGTATCCACCATCCACCCTTACTAATCTTAGTTGAGTGAGATTAATACAAACACTTTTTTTTTTTTTGTTTGGTGTTTTACATATTAGGGGTGGCGGGTATGTAATCTTTTCGGAGGAGATTGTTCATATAATTCAAATTAATCTTCCTTTAGGTAAGTCGATTAATTTTTTAATTATATTTCACAATCTCCTCCTCAAGATTACATAACAACCTGTAGATGTTTAAAGACTGCAACTATTTGTTGACTTCATATATATTTTACCGGAAAATATAGTAATTTTATGAAGAATATAATATAATATTATATACAATTTTTAGTAAGTTTGGCTATAGCCTTACGATAATCTGTAATAGAAACAAACAAAAATAATAACCAAAATTATTATAACAAATACTTTAGAATTAAGTACACAACAAAATAAACAAATAATTACGTATACCTATAACCAATTACTCCGCTTATAAATCCTGTTTCTAAAAACAGGTCTATTGTAAAAAGTTTTGGATGTTTGAGATTTTCTAGACCAACCTGCTGATTTTCTTATAGTCTCTATGTTGACACCCCGACAAAACGCCGCTGAAGTTGATTAAGGTCTAAAACTATATCCCTTATATAGACTTGTTTAATACCACTTATTTGAAACATCTTTAAGCCATCTACTTAAAGTCTGGGTTGTAGCAGCATGGTACTGTTAAAATAATTTAGTTTAAGCCATTGGTCTTGTCTTATATTTTGAGTGTTTTCAATATAAAAAAGAATAGTAGTAGCTACGCAAAGTTCCGGCCCGGGTTTGCTATGAAAAAGGTGAATTTTAATAGTGGTTGATACCTGTTTAATTTTCATGTTTTAATTCTTTCAGGAATTGGTATTACTATTTCGGGTGACGTAATGATATTGGTAATATTTATTTTTGAAAAGGCCTGAATTCTGTGACCCGTCGTTAGAGCCAGCAAAGCAATCCATTTTATAGACAGTTGGTATAAACTTAAATGTTCTAAGGGATACAGCGTTTCTAGGTATTGAAGTACCGGGTACGTATCCCACATCGATTCATATCTAGGAGTACTAGGCCTTTGATTATATAATCCTTTTAGAAAGCGTTTTCAATAGTCCTGTTTATCGTAAGTATTAAACTTAAAGCAGACTTACAAGAAATAATGGAAGCATACAAGTACCCATCTTTAAACATATTAATTAATACCTGATTAGAATTGTCAAATTATAGTCGTAAGGATTTACATTATTGCAAAAACAATATTCCCACCAACCTTTCAAATAAGAGGTACCTATATTGTCTTAGTATCTGACTAGTAATTGAGCTTAAAATTCTCTGGAAACTTTCTAAGAAGAAATGCTTGCCTGATACACTCTGCCACCAGGAATAGGTCTTTCCGGATTGGGTGTGGGTCTCTAAAGGGAGAAAAAAGCAAGTAAGGCTCTGGTTTTAAAATAATAGGTGTCTTTTAAGAATTTTTAATAATAGCGAGTACCAGGGTTGGGTCTTCCATAAGGGTACAATGATAATACCCTCAGCTTTGTCTTCAATTATCTTATGGATTACCGTGGCTATAACTGAAAAAAGGGGGAAAAGCATAAATGTATTCTTCATGCCAATTTCCAGTAAAGGCTCTCTCTCATACACTGAATTAGGATCTCTGTAACATGAAACATATTTCTTACATTTCATATTTAACATTGTTGCAAATAAGTCTATACTGGGTGTCCCTAATTCAGAGCATATTTTATTAAAATATATATTTGACAGCTCATTGACAGAGACCTTGATTCAGTGTCTGCTTCTATATTGTTTTTTGTGTTTATGTAGGATGCATAAATAATAAATTGACTTTTCTTCACACCATTCCTATATAATCTAAGCCGAACTGTGAAGAGTTTTACGTTTTTTACCACCCATTCTGATGATTCCAAAAACTATGGATTTTTGCTCTCGACAAAAACCACCCCAACCTGTAAGGGAGGCATCAGAAACAATATATATATTTTTTTTTTTTTTTTTTTTTTTATATATAACCCTACTAATGTTTTTGTTATATTCTGTAATCACCAATTAAAATCGGGTTGTAACATTTTGGAATTGTCATCTGAATATCAAAATTACCTCGGTTTTTTCTTAATTCCGAAGTTTTGACCATTTCCAAAATTTTTGTGTAGAGCCAACCGTGGGAGTGGGTACGTGCCGGGCAGGCTGCTACTAATTTTCCTAGAAAGGCAGCAAATTGTCCGATTCTATATATCTGTCTTTATTGGCCAGTTTTAGTAAAGCTTTATATTTTTTTTTTTTTTAGTAGTACAAAAAACAAAAATACCTTCATGTTCTAGCAGGTGTTATAGAACTCTTCCTAAAAATTAACGATAAAACCTAGTTTTTCCAATTTTGTAATAACCTTATAGGTATATCTGACACATTCATTGAATGTTCTACTAATGACAATAAAGTCATCTAAAAATACTAGGAGGGTGATACATTGTGCCCTAAAATATTGCAAAACTGGTTTTAATAGCTTAGCGAATGTTATTGGTGCCTTTACTTTTAGGTGTTAAGAAATAATAGAAATCATGTTAAGTTTTCTTGCAAACAGATATCAATCACACCCTTTTTTTTTTTTTTAAATGCTTTCAGATAAATTAACTTTTTCGGATTTAGAAATATTTCTAAAAGGAATATATTTTTGAAAGGGTCTTTGTGTAAATGGGATTTTATAACCTGACACCCAGTTGAATATTATTGGGTTTTTGGTAATAGTTTTCCATTCTGACAGAAAGTATTTTAATCTTCCTGCAATCTTGGCGTTTTCTACCTCTAACATTTCCTCTGGCGGCTGTTCTTGAACTTGTAATGTATTTTGTTTCTGGGACAATCCTTGGCACCCAGCTTTCCCTGCGGTTGCTTTTTGCTGGGGAATCCATCTTTCCCCCCTCGGTTTTGTGCCGTCCCCGGCTTATACCCCGCTTGAAGTTTAAATTATTTGGCTTTTGTCTTTGTCTTAGAAGTTCTGAACCGCTTTCTTAGAGTCTGGTTTGCTTTAATCCTATCACTGAGATTCTCTCCAAATAGATAGGTACTCCTGGGAGAGTCTTCAACTACCTTTTTTTTTTTTTTAAATTACTGTTTAGCAAAGGGCTAATAGACATTGAATGGTGCAAATCAGTCAATAACAGGCTCACGTTAATTGTGTTTGTAGGGTTGTACTGTCTTTGTCGCCATCCAATACCATTTGGTTCATCGGGTTACCGATAGCTGTTAGTACCGCACCTTAATTGTCCTGAACTTTGCCGAGAAAATTGTCTTGCTTACTCGCCGTTTCTGGAATACTACTTTCTATTTCCCCATTTAGTTTAGGTGCTCTTGGGCAATTCTTGCTAATTGGGTATTTTTCTAAGAGCACTTTCCGTGCATCCTTATCGAGACCTTCTTTGAGAATAACATCCCATCTGGCTACAATTTCGTCGTGAATAATTTTTTTTTCTTTATGACCTAAAAATGGGTCGTTGCCTAGCAAAGATCTAATATCATCCCCTATTTGGGGTTCGGCAGCCGGCGGCGGTGGGGTGCCGGCTCGAGTATGGTGGCCTGCTGGTTTCTCTGAGCCTAAATCATCAGAGTACGTCAGAGTATAGTTATAAAAACGCCTTATTTTTATATAAAAATATTATTGCCGACGTTATTTCCTCTGCGTAGAGAATAGCCCGTGTTTTGTTATTTTTTTTATCATTTTGGATCGAAGCAAAGACAGAGTTTTTACTGTCGGGCACTCGTGACTCATACTCCGTAACTGTAATAAAATAATTAATTTCCAATATGTAGGTATAATACTACACATAGTTTTTCACAAGAATATTATACATTTGTATGTATATCAGTGAAATTTTCATTTTCAGTTCCATATCTTGTACCATAAAGCCTATTATATGACACATGTGGTCAAATTAGCTTTACTTTTTAAAATCAAGTCATGTGACAGTAATTTCCAATATATAGGTATAATACTACACATAGTTTTTCACAAGAATATACATTTGTATATCAGTGAAATTTTCATTTTCAGTTCCATATTTTGTACCATATTATAGCCTATTATATAACACATGTGGTCAAATTAGCTTTACTTTTTAAAATCAAGTCATGTGACTGTAATTTCCAATATGTAGGTATAATACTACACAGTTTTTCACAAGAATATACATTTGTATATCAGTGAAATTTTCATTTTCAGTTCCATATCTTGTACCATATAGCCTAATATATGACACATGTGGTCAAATTAGCTTTACTTTTTAAAATCAAGTCATGTGACTGTAATTTCCAATATGTAGGTATAATACTACACATAGTTTTTCACAAGAATATACATTTGTATATCAGTGAAATTTTCATTTTCAGTTCCATATCTTGTACCATATTATAGCCTATTATATGACACATGTGGTCAAATTAGCATTACTTTTTAAGATCAAGTCATATGACTGATAGCTAATAGCTAGTAAGAACAATACATATGTACTGTCGTTTTATTTTTTAATATTATCCAATATGCAATTAAGTAGGTACTTGCTTGATTCCGACGATGTCGATGAATAAGTAGTAATTTCTCTTTTGAATTTCTTTAATTTTCGCAAAAGCAGCTCCTTTTTGCTTCTTTTTCTTCCTGCCATTCTATTAAAAACTTAAAATCCAAATTCGCTTAAACTGACGCACTATTCACTTTTCACTTGTTTCTCGAACAACACAAAGAAATGAACTGAAAGGTGACGCACGCAGCGGGATAAAGGTTGGCCTAATACCGGGCGAAAAACTAAAAAGTATACTTTAAACTTTGTGGACGAACAACGCAGAGCGATGAAAACTACAGGTTGTTATGTAATCTTGAGGAGGAGATTGTGAAATATAATTTATATCAACGAAAAATATTCTTGGCCAGCGGACTTTAAAGTGTGAAAAAACCTGCATTTTGCATTGAAGTAGGTACACAGAGATGCCAAAAACAATGGTTTCCATTGGGCCGAGTAGACATTGACAGCTGTTTCGTCCTTGTTAGGAACTCATCAGAATGCCACAATCCGAAGCAATTCCACTGATGACATTGCAGCGCATTTAAACCCTGCTTAATAAAATAGCAAGTAGTAAATAAGCCGCAAAGCAATCACGTTGGAATCAACAACACTGCAAAATACAGGTACAATGAAGTGTGGATGTGGATGGATTCAAAAACAAAATGGCGCAAACACACTCCAGTATAGGGTACGACATTTCGTACTCACTTGTTTGGCAACTATAGAAATAGATTGCACCAGAAGTATAATTTATCCAATGTCAGTGTGATGACATTCCAATCATTCCATACGGCGGTAAACGTCGGTCTCTTTGAGACTATTTACCGCCGTATGGAATGTCATCACACTGACTTTGGAATAACAATACCCACCAGGGTGCGTGCTATCCGTTACAACGCCGTGTCTAATAAAAAGTAGAGTAATCGCGTCACTATAATTTATATCAACGAAAAATATTCTTGGCTAGCGAAGTTTAAAGTGTGGAAAGACCTGCATTTTGCATTGCATATACCTAGGGATGCCAAAAACAGTGCATTCCCTGGGGCCGAGTGGACATTGACAGCTGTTTCGTCCTAGTTAGGAACTCATCAGAATGCCACAACCCGAAGCAACGTCACACTTTAAAGTCCGCTAGCCAAGAATATTTTTCGTTGATTTAAATAAAAATGTTGAAGAAGTAGTCCATACTCAAAGTGGAGTTAAATGATATAGAAAAAAGAAAAGCACAAAGTCTTTCTCCACAATTTTTATTAGAATAACTAGGTAAACCTAGAATAATTCATAATAATTCAAATCGACATGTTTCGAGTGTAGAAACACTCATCATCAGGAAAACAAAGTGAAGGGTACAATGCTGATGTTGTTAGCAATAGAGAAAATAATAGTGGGATTGAGCCGTAATGGAGCTTTTAATGGTGTACAAGAGGTGTAAAATTGAATAGTCAAAAGACCGCGACAATCAAGACTTCAGCATACCGAAAAGTCAAGGGTTAGTGCAAAGGTACTATCCTGGGCAAAAAAATGAGGAGAACAAAAGAAAAATTAGGGAGTTTTCACAGAAGTCTTTGTTTTCCTGAATATGAGTGTTTCTACACTCGAAACATGTCGATTTGAATTATTATGAATTATTCTAGGTTCACCTAGTAATTCTAATAAAAATTGTGGAGAAAGACTTTGTGCTTTTCTTTTTTCTATATTTAAATACAAATGTTTAGAGGAAATCATCTGTAAAGACACACGTCACAATTACAGGAGTTCCGATGGGCAGCACTAGTATACGTGTGCTATCGGTTTCAGGACCGAAAACAAATGAAACCAGAGAGTTTTTCCTTTCATTTCGTTAGATTCATCTTCAGACGCGTTTTGCCGTATCGTGACTCATCAGTAAGGATAGGATTCGAAATTTAATAGTCTAAATAGACAACAACCCTTTTGGGTTTTTTGATTTAGGGTGGAATTCTCAACGTCATTCAATCTATTGCCAACTTATTTCGCCTTGTTTTTTTTTAGTTTATTATTTTATTAACTAACATTTAAATAAAATCAATGTCGTCGGCACATTATTTCGGTAATATCTGACGTATTACAAAAATATAAATTTATTTTATTGCTAATTGTTGGTAAATTGTATAGTGAAAGAACAATAGCCTAATAATGTTGAAGAAAATCTTAACTACTTTTTCTCGCTATACAATTCTTCTATAATTTATGAAATTCCTTGATATTTATTTGTCAATTATTAACTACCTATACAATATGCAGTCGATATTGATTTTATTTAAATTTTGTGTAAAAGCTAGAAACAATAAATAAATCCACGCAAAATAGGTTATAGATTGGCAAGCATATTGATACTCCCACCTTAATCGCTACCAAAACTTTACAATAAAAATACTTAGGTAACTTTTGAAATTGGTCCCCATTTGATATAACATGTAAAGCTTAATACTTAATACTATTGTTTGCTAATCATTATTAGCATAATAAAATATTTACCTACCTTTCTGTAGAAGTTATGGTAATTTTTTCAACGGTATCATATGTCAAAATTTTTCTTTTAGTTTGTTTATTTATTTAGCATAGTTTAATAATGTAGTTTTCACACTTTGTTGGCTGAGATTTTTAATATTTAGTATTTACAATTAGAAATGTAAACAAGCAAAAATATGATTATTTAAATAGTACTTCTTTATAATCAAACATCGGTAGCTGGTAACGGTTATGTAAAAATGAAGAACGTATAGCAGGAAAAAAATATTTTAGAACACGATTTTATTAATGATGTTAATGTATCTACAATAACCGGCAAAAAGTTCGCAACAAAAATGTATTAACAAAGTACCGAAAAAACGTGTAGGTACTGGTGATCGGATCCGATAACCTAAAAATTTTTTTTCATACAGTACTTAGAAGATACCGTGCGAGTAAAAATTATTTCCATCAATGCAATGCTTGGATTAACAAACGTAGGGCCTGGTCTAGATCACAATCATATGGGGACGATATATCTAACCAAATCTAGGTTATAATTTATCCAAACTCAGTTTGATGACATTCCAATCATTTCATACGGCGGTAAACAGTCTCAAAGAGACCGACCGCACAACCAGGGTTGTCAGATATTTCTTCTTCAATTCTTTAAGTTTTTTTATTAAAGATGTTTCATTTATATCAGTATTCGATTGTTAGTCAGTAACTTTCTTTAAAAGCTAGTTTGCAAATATACTTTAAACCGAGGAATTTTGAGTGTGACAGAAAAAAATAACAAGCCATTCATTGTTATAATAATACATTCTTTAGTCCTTAAGAAACAATATAACTGAAATCAAGACAAAAAGTGTTTTTAGTGTTTAAAAACAACTAATTAACAAACCCTCGTTTCTCGTATACTTATACATAATATATTAACAAACCAGAAAATTTGGTAGAACTGGCAACCGTTCACAAATTATGCACGTTGTCAGGGGTGATAAGCGCCAGCTACCTGCAGCTGGTATAGCAGAAGCGGTCCACAGCCCGTTCAACGATCGATTCTGTCAGACAGAGATAGGCCAGTGACCGCGGATGGCGTGGAAGAGACGAAGATAAAATATACGTGATTTGAAACTTATGAACGAGCCGGGGAATGGTCCCAGAATGAGGTTCTGGTAAAAAAATTAAAGCATTTTCTGAGCAATGTCGTGCCGTGTCAGGTTTATTTTTCTGGTTTTAGTTTTGTGTATAGAATCTTTGAGTTACCTTATATTTATTATTTTAATATAATATTATTATATATACAGTGGGTTTATAAAGTGTAGTATGTACAAACACCTAATATTAAACAAACTTATAAGTGTGTATACTCATTTTAATTATTTGTTTGGGACGCATATGGTTAGGAGTTTCATACTGTTTTATGTCATTATAAATTGACCTAAGAAACACTATACAATAATTTTGTCAAATTCATAAACCTGATATGCCAAACTTGTAAGTAATAATATAAGTAGACAAATACAAATTTATTTTTGTTGTTTACAAAATTAACAAAGTAAGAATATACAGAAAGAAAAAGAAAAATAATTACATAAATTGCTGAAATTGGCCACCGCCATGCACCAAGCATAAATTCACACGTCTCTTCATATTTTCGAAACCAGCATCTCTGGAGAAATGTTACCACATTCTTGAATAATCCTTTCTTGTAATTGTTCTAAATTTGCAACTGGTGTTTTAAAAATAGTGTTCTTGAAATGAGGAAAAACGAAGTAATCCATGACCGTTAAACAAGGTGATCTAGGTGGGAATTCAATATTTGATCGAAAACTGATCAATCTGTCGTCGAAAAAATTGCGTAAGTATTAATAGTTTCGGCGGCTGTATGGGCGGTTGCACCGTCCTTTTGAAAATATCCAGAACGTAGTTCGTCGTCAAGTAATTGCTCCACAAATGGATTCAAAATATTGTCTCTATACCGCTGTGCTGTAACTGTGTCATGGAAAAAAATAGGACCAACAATTCTTCTTCGGGAAACAGCTAACCAGACACGAATTTTTTGAGGGTGCAATGTGGACTCTACAAAAAAAAAATGGGAATTTTCACTACTCCACATGCGTGTATTCTGAGAATTCACATACCGGAGAGGTGGAACCAGGCTTCATCCGAAAAACATGTCAGGTCTAATAAATCATTTATTTCCAATAAATTTTGGGTAAACCATTGAGAGTAATTCCTGAGTCTTTCAAAATCTGCGGCTTGTATTTCTTGGAATACTTGCACTTTATAAGGAAATAAATTTAGCTGCTTCTTAAGAATAGTCCTGCATGTTCCATAAGATCTTCCCACTTCTTGGGACAGGCGTCTTATACAATTTGTTGACGTATTTTGCATTATTTCACAAACGTTTGCAACAAGTTCTTCTGTTCTTACAGATGGTCTTCCTGCTCCTTTTTTGTGTTGTATAGAACCTGTTTCCCTAAACACAGCCACGGTTCTTTTTAGGCAATGATAAAAATCCCCAGCAATAAAAGCAACGTTAGGAAAATATTCGTGAAAATCGTCCATGCACAAACCCGTATCACCATTTACTCTAACCCCGTTTCGAAAATACGCTTCAACCATGAATGTTTTGTGCTGTTCCGTAAAGCCCATTTGTGTGAATTGTTCAAGAAATTGGAAAAATTAGCGATGAATCAAATTAAGTACTTATTGTAACGACTGATTGATTGTTAATTCAGGTAGTTACTGACACCCAACAGGTATTAAGCTCTACGGCTAAGCATTACGTCCTTAGATGCAAGGCCCTCTTTGATGCAAATAATTTTTGCTCGCACGGTACATGGCAACAGCGATCATCCGACAATCACAAACGTATTTTTTTTTCGATTTTGTCCTGTCAATTATAGAAACACTGCTACATTCATTTATTATTATGCAATTACCCGAGCCTTTATTATTTTTCATTGTGATTTAAGACAATATCCTTATTATGCTGCATTTAATTATTCGGTAGGTTTTTTTGTATATTTATATATTTTTTTGATTTTATATATTGGCCCTAAAGTCTGTTCATTGACCGTTGACCGTTACGTCATATTCTCGATATTTGCGGTACGTCGTAAATTAATTTAGTCAGTTTGACTTACTGGTGGCAAAGGTTAAGATTTTTCTTAGGCTTGATCTACATAATTACGGATGCATGTGAAAAAGTAAAATTTTTAATTATTATTTTTATACTGTTAATGAAGTCAGAAATACGTAGTTTATTTTAGGTAAAAGGTATCATGGGATAAAACATATTGTTTTTGAAAATCAGTATGAAATTTTTAATCAATTTAGATTTACTGAAAAATAAATAAAACTCATTTATAAAATTTAAAATCGAATCATATATTTTTTTGTCTAGTGCATTAGTCTATAAATTTTGTCTGATCTTATTTATAAAATCATAAAGAAGAAAATTTAATAAAAAATTACAACACAACAAAATACAGTCTTTAATAATTAAAATAAATCATCTCCGCAAGGATTATCATCAGATTCGTCCCAGTTAAGGGGAAGAGTATCTGAAGCATCGATAAATCTTTCCCATTCTCACACATCATTTATAATTTTATTAGTGTGTGTTACTGTATATGCGTCCGGGAAGCATATACAGTAACAGCACGCGGGCTAGAAAATCCGACTTTCCGAAGTCCTGGCTAGTAACGACACTCGCGCTAGCAGCAGTTACAGTAATAGCACGCGAGGTATAAAAAGGTATATCGGCAATCGGTTTGTTCGTTGTTAGCGGAGCATTTTTTTTAAATCGAATTAATTTCATAAAATATTAATTAAATTTTAAAAAAATGCTCTGCTAACCACTTGAGGAAGTCAGATTTTCTAGCCCGCGTGCTGTTACGCATTCTGCTGTCTAGCACACGTGCCATTACTGATTATGATTTCGGCGATCCGAGCTGAAACGAAGTTTCTAGCCCGCGTGCTGTTACTGTATATGCGTCCGGGAAGTACGTGCCTAGTCCGGGAAGTACGTACTTCCCTGACTAGGCCGGGAAGAATCACATCACTATTAGCAATTGCTTGAATTTTAATATAAATATTAATATAAATAAGAATTAGAATGAACACCTATCTTCTGTTCGAATTTCAATATTTAATACAAATAAGAATTAAAATGTTCGAAATTTTGTTCTACAAAGAAATATAATAAAGAAATGTGTCTCATTGATTTGTTATTCTACACGGTTGCCGAAAAAATAGTGTACGCAACACGTCCGAAAACAGTTTTTTCCGGACTTGTAACGTAAATTACTATTAAAATTCTACTCGTTTTTCGGTTGCTTTCTTAAAAAACGCCTGTTTGATACAGTACATTTACGCCTTTTAAATGTTATTTTTTTTAAACAGTCCGCTAATGAACCAGTGGAGATTTCAACACCATCAATGATTTTAAGGTTTAATTGTATTCAGCGAATGGTAACGTGTTCACCTGCTCCAGTGGCGCAGCGGGGGGGGGTTTAGGGGTTAAACCCCCCCCCCCCTCCCAGACGCCCAAACTAAGATGTTTTTTTTACGGTTTAGACCAGGGCTTAAGCCTTTGAAAATGGTAAAAAGTGAAAAAAAATAATAGTAGGATGAAACCCATTGGAAAAGAAAGAGAATATAACAAAAATGAAAGGAAAAATAATTTACGGGCGATCCGAGGTCGGGAAGTGGAAAGGGGTGAGTTTTTAAGGGTAGAAAACGATTTATCTCTCGATATCCGGCAAAACTACAAGTCCTATGGAAAAACGTTAAATGGCAAAGTTGTAGGTAATAAAAAGATCTACAACTTCTGTATTTACACTTTTTTCACATAACCTCAAAATTTATGTAAAATATTCAAATAATAACCAAGTTTTTGGTTTTTTATTTTTATTATTTACAAGAAAAATAAATTTGTTGAAAATTTACCTTTTTATGTCCCACAGACACTGTAATTTTTTTGATTTAAAATATTTATTTTTTCACCTTATTTTGACTTAATATCGAAAAAGCACCCTAATTTTCCATCGAAAATTCTCACGTCAAAATATCTGCTTTTTTAAAAAAGTCGGTGGGCTTTTTGTTCGTTGAAATCTCTACTTTCTGATGGTGTAAAAAAATATATATTACTATGGTAAATGTGATGAAATCTCCTTTAAATCCTACCTTTAATACTTATATTTAGAACAACTATTTTCGCATATTTTTTGCGATCTTTATGTTTTAAGGATTTGTAATTTTTTTGTTTATCAATGTAACATGGTATCTTACGTTTTTCGAGTAATTAAAGTATAAATTTTAATAAATAGCTCAAAATTGTACATAATAATTTAAAAAAAAAATCGGATTCGAGTTTTTTTCGTTTCCTTGCATTTTTTGAGAACATTTACCATAGTAATGTATATTTTCTTTACACCATCAGAAAGCAGAGATTTCAACGAACAAAAAGCCCACCGACTTTTTTAAAAAAGCAGATTTTTTGACGTGAGAATTTTCGATTGAAAATCAGGGTGTTTTTTCGATATTAAGTCAAAATAAGGTAAAAAATAAATATTTTAAATCAAAAAAATTACAGTGTGTTTGGGACATAAAAAGGTAAATTTTCAACAAATTTATTTTTCTTGTAAAAGATAAAAATAAAAAACCAAAAACTTGGTTATTTGAATTTTTCACATAAATTTTGAGGTTATGTGAAAAAAGTGTAAATACAAAAGTTGCAAATCATTTTATTACCTACAACTTTGCTATTTAACGTTTTTCCATAGGACTTGTAGTTTTGCCAGAAATCGAGATAAATCGTTTTCTACCCTTAAAAACTCACCCCCTTCCACTTCCCGACCTCGAATCGCCCGTAAATTATTTTTCCTTTCATTTTTGTTATATTCTCTTCCTTTTCCAATGGGTTTCATCCTACTATTATTTTTTTTGGTTTCAAAAATTATCGAGCCTGGTTTAATTTTAGTTTTTAAAATTTTGAAATCCTGTTATTTTTTTTGAAAACCCCCTCTAATACAAAGTTCTGGCTGCGCCACTGACCTGCTCTATACATCCCATACGCTCTCTTATGGTATGTTCATGAATTTCGTGAAGTTGTCGACCACGGAATGACAAAATAGCTTCATTATTGCGATTCTTAAAATCTACATCCTTCTCTATCCCCTTTGCCTTAATTTGTTGGATTGTTGAACACAAAACTCCTAAAGCATCAGAAACTCTCTAAAACAGATAGGTAGATATTTATAAAAAACATTACCATATATTTTTCATGTTTATTATTTGTTTTTTGTTTCCACAATTCCTGCTTTATTATATCTACTTACCTCGTAAACTGCTTTAAAATAAAATATTTTAAAACTAATGCTTGTTCTTTTTCACAATACCGTAACATTTGAAATAATGTTGATTGAAAATGTCACTGTCAACAATGACAATAAAACTTTTTTGGCTGGAAAAATTATACGACATTTACTATTGATGCAAATTTACTATCTCACCTAGTTCACGAATGTTACAAAGATAAGCACTTGCCGTGCCGTAACGGTCAGCGGTCATTGAACAGAATTTACTTGTTTCAATTATCACAATCCGCCACTGGTCCGTACCGTCAGAAATTAGCCATGAAGTCCTTGATTTTAATAATAAATTCAGGTGTAAATATAACTTCTAATTTTAAGGTGCTTTGATTTATTATCAGATTCATAAGTCCAGGTGTAGGGTAATTTGTAACTCAGTGCCTAAAATAAGCTCCACTAGACATTTCTTAAGGGTCCATTATTGCTCTTGGGTATCCCCAGCTGTAATATTACATATTGATTATTTACGACGTAATGTGCACATTAATAAATAAGTATATGAATGAGACGTGCAAAGACAAAAGGTAGAGCAAAATTCTTCTTCCCGAAAAATCTAAAAAAGTCTATGAAAAAAAGTTATGATCGGTACAATTGGCTTAACTTTTTTTCTCCGGGTTTTTGGAAATTCGTATAAAGCATCAGGTAATTTACCCCTATAGGGTACCTAGTTTATTAATGACGATAAATTCAAATGGTAGAATTTCAATCTTCGCCACGAAAAAAATTAAAATTCGTTTACAAACATTATAGCCGGAATTGACACGTACCCCAAAAAAAATTTCGTTGCTGCAAAAACATTGCACACAAACTTCACAGATACAATTTTTTGCTATTGTGGATTGTGGATTGTGGGTGTTTATTATTTGTAAATTTCTAGTTGTGTGTACTTCAGTTAATTATGTGTGCCTTTAGTGACTAATGACTAGTAAAAACTAGAAAAAAAATGATGATTATTATGCCCACTTAGATGTAAAATACCAGGTATTTCGTATTTTCAGTAAGTATGAAGTAGTGATAGTTGTTGCACAACCACCTCGAAAATAAGCCATGAAGTGACATCGGGCAACGCCGCATCAGCTGGGAGTTGCGGATCCACAAGCTATTATTATGACGCGCGGCAACGGGCGCGTTTTTTATTCTTTCTGATATTTTTTGTGTTTTTTTGGCTCTGTTGCCACTATATTGATATTGAAAAATGTACAAAAAAGTAATAAATAGTTTTGAATAACAAGAACAACTTACCTAATTATTAAATAATAGTAATATTGCGTTGAGAAGCTGGTTCTGTTTAACTACGAGTAGATTTATTTGATCGATCAAAAGTAATATTCTATTATACAAAAATTTTATTATTATCTTCTGCGTTTAAATTACAGGATTGACTATGACTATCATCTTCTGAAGTCAGTAAGCTTAAGGCTTTGTTTAAGAAAACTACGCTTGTCTTAAGAAGGTCACTTACTATCTGGGTAACTTCGTTACTTTCACAATGTATGAATTGGTACCGAGACAATAAGTTTTCAAGTTGAGACCACAAATAATGTCACTGGGACAAAATGCTTAGCACAAACTACAGAATACTATATGGGCGACCAATTAGCTCTTGGAATAGCTTTTAATCATAGAATTTTCAGATTTTCATCTTTTGGGAAGTGAAAAACTCATGATACTCTCTTCACATGTTTTTAAAACATTTTTAGAGTTAGAGTTACACCCAGGAATTCAGCAGGGGCTTGGCATGTTGATAAATAAACAAACTAAAAGAAAAAAAATAGTACTTACTTAAGTATCTAGGTATCTAGAGGTATCCTACCTAGTTACGAACCATCTCTACTAGTGATATTTTTAAACTAATTCACATATACATTGAAGTTAAATAAACACTTAATATTTAATAAATTAACTGTAGCCACAAAACAATAAAGATTGTCCCAAAGAGCTAATAACTAGAATACAAAAAACACAACTTTTAAATTAAAACAAATAAAATTCTGCCGCCATTATAAGACCCGTAAACAAGCCGCCAGGCCCGCCAGGCTGTTGGTTTTATCACCTTATTAATGCTATTACAACAAATCCGCACCAAAAATGTCCACTAATATTTTGTAGAGGTTCTTAGCAATCATGTCACTTAAATTTTCTATTACATATCAATCGAAAACCGGATAAAAATACAATTTAATACGAAAAACCGCAAAGTTAACACCCACGTCGCGCGTAAATTACATACTAAAGCATGGATAACCTCAAAAAAGTCACGTGACACATGGATCTTCAAGCAGTGTTGTCGATGTTTCTGTTTCACGGCTTCTTTCAAGGTGGTTGTGGTTGTTGTGTTATTTTATTTTATTATGATCAATTTAAATACATCTAACTAGGCCACCAGACCAACATGTTTAAGCCCCGACTTGTCTATTCGTTAAATGAAAATTTTGCAGTACGCATGCCTATTCCTATAGGGGAAGGTTGCCTATATTGAACCGCTACCTACATTGGACCACAGTACATTTCTCCAAAACTAAACAAGTACCATATCATCTGGCAACACTGTAATATACTTCCACCCAGAACCTTTGATCGGCAACAAACTCAACTAGTTGGCCGTTAGTGCTTGACGTGTACAGAGCAAAACGTAATTTACACAATTTTAATGTAATATTTTAAGGATTTTCCTAAGAATTTCCCTTAGAACCATAAAACTCTAAGCAAAATCATTTTTATGGAAGTTATCAAGTAAGTTTTTCTCTTTCTATTTCTCCTATTACCATGCCATATTTGTTTTTTCTTGTTTTTTTCCTGGGTGGTTTTGTAAAACACGTGGTAGTTGCTTAAATTGGACCACTGGGTGATTGCCAAAATTGAACCGGTCCAATTAAGGCAATTTTTCCAAATTGTGCAAAAATAATTTTTCTCTTTAAATAAGTTAATGTCATGAACTAACACCATTTCAATATTGCTAAAATATTTTTTCTTTGAGTTAAAAAATGAAACTATGACTGGCCCAATATAGGAAACTAATAGGTACTTTTTTTTGCAATAGGATGTCTTCTACCGAAATTTTGATTGTAAATTTGATGTTTTTTTGAAATATAAGTATAAAACTCCCTATACCAATAGTTTTATTTTTTATTTATTTATTTAACACCTAAGCTTCCGATTTAAATCATGTGGTCCAATTTTGGAACCCCCAGGTGCAATTTAGGCAACCGGTTTCCTATATTGAACCACTTGCAGATGTTTTTTTTTATAGCCTGGTATATCATAGATACTTTGAAATAAAATTCTGCAAAAAATCCTGCAGTTGTACAACATACTAAAGTATACTAAGGTATAACTTCAAGATCGATTTTGCGTTATTATCAGGATCTATGATAAGAAATCTGGAAATTGGTCCAATATGGGCAACCTTCCCCTATGGTTTTGTTAACATGAAGGCCATAAATTTGCCACTTTCGTGATTATTATTTGCTTGTCTAAAGGTAAATGTATATAATGGTGTTTTTAAAACAGAAATAATTTTCAGTAAATATTTTTAAGAGCTAGATAGAAGCTCTGAGGAAAATTTTATTCAAATAAGCTCCACGATTCATTTTAATATTTTGTTTGTATAAAATTCATTCCAAACCAAAAAATCCCAAATTTGCCGTTTAATTGTTAAATCGCCAAAGCCGGGTTTACATCTTACACGTGCACCTGACAAGCAAATATAACATTTCTGTGAACCTTCGATATTTCAATCAGTATACATTTAAATAAAGTAAAAATATCTAAGCCTAAGCGTACAGGCGAATGGAATGTCAGTTAGATCCACACCTGAGATTTCTATCTATTTTCTTTACCTTTCCGGACTATAATTAAGAAAGCGCCTAGAGAGTAGTCTGTTTCTATTTATGAACCATTAACGTTTAAAATGTTGTGAGTATATTTATGTTTGGGAGGATCGTTTGCCAATTTTAGAACTAAAGGTGTTTGGTGCCCTCAAGGAAAATGAATGTTTATAATGTAAGAATCACAAATAAGTAGAGGTAGTGGATGCAGGCAGGGGCGCCGGAACTTCGGAATTGCTCTGGGGGCTTGGAGCCCGGATCTCAACTAGGGTTGCCAGATAATTGTTGAAAAAAAAAACGGACAAAAGGATTTGCGCCGAAGGCGCAGTTCTTCCAGCGCCGAAGGCGCTCTTTTGCCACGCCCTTTTTTGGCTAAAATAACCGTACAGCGTGATGCGCAGATGTGACATCACGGCTGCCAATGTGTAGAAAATATAGATCGAGCGGATAATTAAAAATAGCCGTGTTTTTGAAAAAAATATTTTACAGTTCAAATTAACATTGTCAGTAGTTTCAGTTACACATACGGCTTACAAAATAAATTTTTTTGAAAGTTAGTCTAATTAACATACATGGTCTGTATAGTTAATTGCCCTTTATATTTCACATCTTTCTCCTTGATTTAGCGCTAGCGAAGGATTCAATTATGTCATCGATGTTCAAAGCCTTAGCTTTTCGTTTTTCAATAGATGTCCCACCAAGCAAAATGTTGTTGCAGCAACGTTGTAGTAACTTTTCAAAGAGAGCTGCAATGTTGCTCTTTTTCTTGCGGCGTGAGGTTGGGGACATCCCTGCAAGCCTTAATCGGCCGTTCAGGAACGTTTCAGTTGCAATATTGACAAATATATCGCTTCGGCAACATTCTAGCGATATTGATATTTAAATTACAGCAACGTTTCACGCAATTAATTGCAGCAACCTTGGCACAAAAACATTACAGCAACCTTGGCACAAAAACATTACAGCAACCTAATTTTTTGAAATTCTATAGTAACATTACACTAGAAATATGACGGCGATTGAAAAATATCTAGGTTGTTGCAATAGTTGCATGCCAGGTTCCAGCAACATTATAAAACACATGTTAACTTTGCTTGGACAATGTTTCTTAAAATATAACATTTAAAACACAAACAAAACAAGATAAAATACAGCTATATAAAAGAGAAACACAACTAAATGGTAATAAACATTTTCTTCCCCTATTTAAAAAATTTGATCCATTAACCAATTTTTGTTTTAAAGAAATATTCTCAATCAAGTATAGGAGCGGATTTAGGCTCGATTTAGTACAGAGTATAAGGTATGTTTGCAGGACTTGTTACTAGCCATTTTAAGCGTGTTTGGCAGGCCCTTTTCTGGGCCTCTATAGAAATAAGAGTTCAGTTTATTCATTAATGATTCGTTTATTCATTATTCATGTTATAAAAAAAAACAAATGTATTTATTTTGCTATATATAATATTATTATAGGTATAACATATATTCGGGGTGATTCACGGTGGATGGTACGTTAGACGTTTATGGAAAACAGGCGATACGTTTTATTTGAAAATTTGGTCGTCCAAATAAACGACCATGGTATATCGTTCTAAAATATTTTCAGCATTGCGGCGTTGCCGCTTCTGCCCAAAACAGGTGGCAACATCGGTATTGTAAATGAAACCCCCCATATATTTTTAAATTTTTAGATTCTACGTAAAATTCAAATAATTTTTTTAATACAATATTCATTGTTATACGTTACGTTATATATATACTTAATAGTTTTCGAGATATTGGCTCTTGAAAAATGACAATTTTAACCTTTAACAGCTTCTAGCATTCTAACTGTATGTCTTAGAGCAAAACGGCTGGTGTTCCTTCCTTCAATTTTTATTATCTTCCCAAAAAATCAACCAAATCAATCAATCAAAATAATTAATTTCCTGCTTTCGAGTTCCATCCTGTTTAACCGAAAGTTGACAATTTTGGGAACATAATAAAATCAAGGACATCAGGAACATGTGAGCCGTTTTGCTCTAAGAGACATATATATTTAGAATGCTAGAAGCTGTCAAAGTTGAAACATGCCATTTTTCAAGAGTCAATATCTCGAAAACTATTAAGTATAGACTAGTAAGGAATATATTAAAAAATAATTTGAATGTTACGTAGAATCTAAAAATATAAAAATATATAGGCTGTTTTATTTAAAATAACGATGTTGCCACCTGTTTTGGGCAGAAGCGGCAACGCCGCAATGCTGAAAATATTTTAGAACGATAGACCATGGTCGTTTATCTAGACACACAAATTTTCAAATAAAACGTATCTCCCGTTCTCCGATTCATGTGAATTACCCTGTATATATATTAAGTATACACTTTTCTTATATTTAATTCCTTCAAAGTTTGGTTTCCTTAACCCCTAATCTGTTTTAATTACTTCGTTCAAAACGTGTCTTAGCATGCTGAAACCAGTTTTTGTAAAAATTTTCAAAATCTTGATCTGTAAGTTCTTTAAAATTAGTTCGGACAGCATCTAAAATAAAAAAAAATGACAATCACTAATAGATACAGTGATTAAATTATTACCGGAAATTTTTCTGAAGACTTGAATATTCATGATCGAGGAAAAATTTACCGTTTATTAATTTAAGCACGAGGGTTTTCGGTTAGAAAATTTTAAACTCATTTATTAAAGAACCTACGTACAAATTAATTTTTTTATTAGAAATGACATATATTCTAGAAATGTCTTTGAAATGGCGTTTCAGGAAAATTTTCATTTATTAATTTTACCACAAACGTCAAAAATTTCCGGTTATTCTGTGGGTTTTAATGGTAACCGAAGAAAAATCAAGCTTCTGATTGGTTGTAATTAAGAGTGTAAAATTTTCATTAAAATTTTTAATTTGATTAAATACGAATCTGATGTATTTAATATAATATAGTATTGCCAAAGAAAAATTAAAATCTACCTGTTATAAGTGAAGTGAGTTTTAAAGTTGTTTTTTTGAAGAAGTAGTCCATACTTACTTAAAGTTTTTGTTTTGTAGTTCCCCTTGGCACCAGTCCAACTTAAAAACTGCCCCACATAATTGGTGAAGACCTTTTCCAAACATCTGTACACTGCATCTTTCAAATTTCTTCCTCCAGTTAGTCTCAAAAAATGTATCTAAAATTTCAAAACACTGCTATTCTCACTTATGATTTGTGTGCAATTTCTCATAATAATTTTCTTTTTAAAAATAGCAAAAAATGGACAAAGGTCCCCAACTATAGGGTATCGGAATTGGCTTGTGACATACATTCTCATTCTACTGATTTGGAACCCGTAACTATATAAAATTTACTCGTGTATAGGTTATACGAATGAAAAATTTCTGTGTAGGTTTCGCAAACACATTTTTTACTAGTAACCTATTGCTAGTACTAGATGCCTACAAATTCAACTTCAATTAACTTTAGGGAGTACACTATCTTAAGTTGTCTATTGAATTAACTTGCAAAAATTGTGTCTGCAAGCCTATCCAGTGAAAACTTTGGAATATCTGCCGTTATAATACCGTATGCATGCGCTTTTTGCTTTAATTTTGGTAATTTTTTTGGAAGGGGTTCTTTCAGTTTAGTCTCCAGTGACGTGTAGTACCACACACAAGACACACCAATACAAATTAAATAATAAAATACCTAGGTTATGTTTTGTGTTTAACAGCACGACCTCCATTTCCAAAAATTACCTACCTAACAGAGAACAACTTGTTCTCTGCTAAAAAGTACCTAAGCATGCATAAACTTTTATTAAATTTAATGTAACCTACCTTATTTCTTAATAAAACACTGTCCTTCACTCTTTAAAAGAAATGCCAAGCCAAAATAAAAATGGCCGATCCGATCTGATTCTGAGACCGAAAACATAACCCCCCCGACCGACGCGTGGCGTACCTATTTGAAGCAATGATTGGGCAGCACAATTGCAATTATAAAAAGACATTCATAAACCAACATTGCTGCTAAGTTGCTATGTAATTTGCCTGAAACTTTCTAAACTGAAGATTGCTAAAATATTGCACGTTACAGGTTGCCCTTGAAACATTTCTCTAAATTTATATATCGAACATAGCATAGAGAATCCGAAAGCTAAGTTGTAACAATATTTAATATGAAAGGTTTCAAAAGTCAACGTTGCGGGAATTAACTAAATAGAAAAGTTGTTTTAGAGAGTTCCACGGTGTTTACCTACAAGCTTTCAAATACAATATTGCTCTTGCAAGAATTTTGAAGGAAGATTGCAATGTTGCGAATGCGAGTGCGAGGTTTTTTGCTTGGTGGGGTTATACTAAGACTGGAAAAGCGATGTTGACTTATTGAGCTTCGCAAATGGTTTTGAATAATCTTCAACTTAGAAAATGAACGTTCTGCTTGTGCAACTGACACCGGCAGAGTTAAAAACAACATACAGGCTGTACAAACTTCTGAAAAATTTGGTGCTAGCAGATAATTGTCCACTATAAAGAATTTTGCAAAATCCTGAACAGTTTTTAATTCAATTAGCTTATTGTCAAATGATAACTTCAGTTGCACAATTTGGCTCGAAAGGTCAACTGACAAATCATCATTATATTTTTCTACAAAGTTTAAAGTGAACTGTTCAAGTTCACTTTCCGACAGGTACCGTAAAACGGGGTTACTTTGGCACCCGGGGTAACTTTGGCATATACGTCATTATGCTGCCTTTTTTTTCTGTTTTTTTGTTTGATTCTTTTTGTAAATTTAATTATGAGATTCTCATTGTTACAGATATAACGCACTAAAAAGATGCCACGTCATTACAGAAAAAAGTTAGGAGGGCGTTCATACGCCAATTATACTACACAATATAATATGTTTGTGTTTATGCTCATTTTAAGAGCTCAGTTTAATATTATATAAATAAAAAGTTCAAACTATTCATTGTTTTTGATGAAAAAATGCGTCTAGAAGGTTAAAAAAATATGTGGTAAAAACTAAATCCGATTTTTAGTCCTTTAGGTGCCAATGAAGACACTAACCCAGTCTACTTTAATGTTTTACGCCAAATTAATATAGCCTGCCAAAGTAACCCCAAACACCTGCTTACTTTGGCAACCCAAGAAAAAAAAATTTTCTCGGTTATCTTTTGATATTTTTAACTAAATTTTGGAACACTTATAGCCTTAAAGACGTTTGTTACGATGGCAACTTTAGTTGGTAAACACGAGCGACTGTTTTATAGTTATTTGCCAAAATATTCCAAAATCTGCCAAAGTACGCCGTCTTACGGTACCGAATATTTTGAGGAAAAATCGGTGTAAAAAGTCTTGCAATGTCATGTAAACTCTTAAATCGACTCCCAACTGGCGGATATCCAATGTTCCATAAAATATTTGCGTTTTGAAATAGGATTTTGCATCTGATAATCTTTCACCAGAACTTAATTCGTCAGCAAGTTTGGCAATTTCTACGCCTACGTCTATTTATGACCAAAGTTACTGCCAGGGAAAGGGACCCCGACCGCGTGTCTGGCTTCGTAATGCTTCTGTCGCCAATCAGGGAAAGGGCCCACGGCAAGAAATCACCTGAGGCAAGCGCAGTTATAGGTTGCAGCATAATTTTAAATAGTTCCATCCAGGTTCTTTCATTTTTCCTACTTTTTTTGTATAGGTAAAGCATTCAACCGGGAAAGAATTATTTTGCGGAAACCGCCCATCATCTTTCTTCAACAGCTAACAGATCGCGATTTCAATTTTTGCGGAGTATACCTACATTTTACAAATAAATGTGGGTAGTAAATATATAGGTAGGTAACCAAAATGTTTCCTTTTTTTTGTATTTTCTTGATTACAATTAGGTTTTGTAAGACATTATTTTAAGAACCGTACCAATATATTTTTCGACTTTAAAATTGCTTTTGGATGGGCCCCAAGAGCCTCTGGGCCCGGGGGCCATGGCCCCTTCTACCCCCCTGTAGTTACGCCACTGATTATGAGATTACCGTTGGCAGCAGTTAAGTTTTCAAAATATCTCCAAAACGCACCATGTTATTGAAATTTTATAAGAGAAAAAAAATAATCAAAAACAAATTATTACCTGAAAAAATATAGTCACTGATGCACGTACTAAAAATAGGGAAGTCAGCGGGTATTGGACGCCAGTGGCGCCGGAAGAGAGGGGGGGGGGCAAGTCAAGATAAATAAGGTAAATTCAAACATAAAATCACCGTAGCAGGCACGTAGCCAGGATTTCCTCTCGGGGGGTGCTCACTGAGATCGCGCCGAAGGCGCAAAAAAGAAAGCGCTGCAGGCGAAATTTTTTTGGGTGCCACGCCCTTTTTTGAATCATGGTGCTTGGGTCTCGTGCCTCTGGGGGGAGGGCAATTGTCCCCCCCGCTATACCCGCACCTACATTAAAAAAAAATCTGATTTTTTTCGTATTGCTTTTATATTGTATTAAAATTTTAAACAAATATGTATTTTTATTATTATATAGGTACTATATCTACTAGGTATACATGACAAACTGCCACGAAGAAAATTTAATAGTGTAGGAAATGTTTAGTGTGTCCTATATTATTGTCGAAATCAGAGCTCCAATAATATAATATGGATATTACGCATAAAATTCATTTTTTTTTTGTAAGTTTTATAAGTATGTTCTCGAGTTTCGGGGGGGGGGGGGGGGGTACCCGGGCCCCTGGGCTCCTCCCCTAGCTACGTGCCTGCGTAGTATAAATTTTAGCTATTGGATGTTAAAGTCGATTTACTCAGTAAACCTGCAAGATGGCCGACATGTCATATGACAAAAGTCATTGAAAATGCAAAAATTTATTTTATTTAGCTGGAATATGACTTTTGTCATATGACATGTCGGTTATCTTGCAGGTTTACTGAGTGAATCGACTCTATTAAAATTTTAGTATCAGTCTATCAGTTGTGTTATATGATTTTTTTTAATCAGTATAGAATTTTGTTTAAATAAATCAAAATAGGATATGATATTTAATTTCTAGGGGGGGGGGGGGGGGGGGGGGCAAGTGCCCTGCTTTGCCCCCCCCCTTCCGGCGCCCTTGAATTTGGACCCCTTATTTTAAATATTTAACAATTGTTTTTTTTTGTTTTTCTTAAAACATGTAACTCTTTATGTTGAAGCAATGTACCAAATTTGAATTTTATATGTTCGAATATTCGAATTATTCAAAAAAATTAGTTTTTAATTATTTCAAACTTTGACGACCTGTATATCAAAAATGAGGGTCAAAAATGAAAAATGGCAATATAAAAGTCACATTATTTTGGCTCAAGAAATATACAGGGTGTTCCGATGATCATGTTACAAAATTCTAGGGTAGATAAAACACACGAAAATAAGAAAAAAAGTTCATGTGAACATGGGTCCGGAAACGCTTCTTCAGGGAGCTAGGGCCCTTCGAAGATGACCTTCAAAAACTACTTTTCGTTTTATAGCTTCGGTACTACTGCAGCTATCGCAACCAATTTTGGGACATGAAATCTAGTTCGTAGGTTCATCAATTTGAGCCTTCCGGATTTTGTCACCTTTAACCAGGGGCGTACATATTTCAACGTAATAATTGGTTTAAGACCAATAATTTATTATTGATTGGATTTAGCCATTTTCGGAGGAAACTGTGACAGATAGCGATTTTTACTAAGAGTACCTTTTTTATGTAAAAGGCATTGGAGAATCATAATCAGATATAAAAATGGTAAGAAATTAAAGCCTAAGAGGAGTAGGGTCAAATTTACTCAAATACCCCCTTGGTTTGTACGCCCCTGGTTAAAGGTGACAAAATCCGGAAGGCTCAAATTGATGAACCTACGAACTAGATTTCATGTCCCAAAATTGGTTGCGATAGCTGCAGTAGTACCGAAGCTATAAAACGAAAAGTAGTTTTTGAAGGTCATCTTCGAAGGGCCCTAGCTCCCTGAAGAAGCGTTTCCGGACCCATGTTCACATGAACTTTTTTTCTTATTTTCGTGTGTTTTATCTACCCTAGAATTTTGTAACATGATCATCGGAACACCCTGTATAGTTAACGGATTGAACACCTTTTTCCGGACACCCTGTATATTCAGTGGCATAACTATACACCCCCGCTAGCCCTGCTGAAAATGCCTCATAAATTATTATTATTATACAAAACCCTATAAGAACGATGATTGATTGCCAGATATGCCTATAAAATTTCGATGAGTCTTAACAAAGGTTGTGTTGTACTCGGTTGTAGGTAGGTAATTAAGTAATTTAAAAGATTTTATAGTGTATACAATGTGAGTTGTAAATCCTTTGCATTTTTTTTTTTGGAAAAATGCTTGGACACAGTTATTAACATTTTACGTTCTGATCTTTTTCATAAAAAAAAATATTGATACAGTGTGCCCCAAATTAAAAATATGACGTTATCGATTATTTTTTACATGGCAACTCTAGTTTTTTATTGACTATTTAACTAGAGTGTTTTACACTGGCAAAATGTCATAGCAACGGCCGGTCTTCTACTGGCAAAATTACTACCTGCACCTACCTGGACAAAATTCACATGTGATTTTTGCCGCGGCAAAATTTTGTCTCTTTTCTAGTTAAATAGTCATGTCGAATACCACTCGAGAAAAAATTGTGTAAGCAAAATTGTTCTCAAGGATTTATTTAAGTTTGTTGCTTTTAAGCAATTTCGCTCATGACATTTTGGACAAAATAACTCGCCTGACGGCTCGTGATTTTGTCAAAAATGTCATTCGCGAAATTGCCAAGCAACAAACTTTCATACCTTTCGAAAATTTTGCCGACAAAATTTTATCTCTTGTGATATTATATATGATTATTTTTAAAGTGCATATTAAATTATACGTAAGAACCAACTTTCAAATTTTTATTCTTTGTAATTTATCAGTGGCGGCTCGTGGGGTAGAGCCACAGTGCCATGGCACTACCTGCCCTCCTATCTAGCGTCCTGCCCTTTACAAATTACCAAAACCTATTAAAATTAATTTTCTCGTTTTTAAAGCAATTAACAAAATAATTTAAAAATGGAACACAGTCGGGTGCAAATTTCCATCTAAAAGGAAGCGATTATGCGTAAGACGGTAACGTAGCTTCCGCGCCAAGCGCGACGAGGCACACTGGAGGTGACGAAACGCCATCACCTCAATAAAAAACGTTGAAAAATGACCTTGAATGCAAGCATGCAAAAATCCCGGCGGGTAGCCAGGCTCTCTTCGTTTGACCGTTTGATGTTAGACGTTTCAAACAGCAAACAGCTGATGTTCGCGTCGCGTCTCGATTTGTTTTGGTTCGGCCGGCTGATGTAATGTAGGGTTAACGAACTTTTTATTTTAGAAATACATAAGTATTATAATGAATACTATTAGATTTTTAAAGGAAACTCCATTTTCTACCATTTCTTTAGAACAGAAATTGGAAATTAAGGAATTAGGACGACCGTTACCAGATTTAAATATTGAAAAAACTCAGGGCGGACAGAAAGTGCGTTTGCGTAAATTTAATAGAAATATTTATGGAAAAAATACTTGGGTGTGCGGTTGTGATGAATCTAATAGACTATTTTGTTTTATATGTGTTTTATTTGGTGGGAAGCAAACTTGGTCCCAAAAAGGTACAGATGATTTGGTCCATTTCTGGGACAAAATGAAGACACATGAAAAATCGAAGGTACATTTAAACAATATATTTAATTTCAGTATGCTTTGTAAAATTAACATTAAAACTCAATATAATTCTGCATATCACAATGAAATAATGAAGAAAAACGAACAAATTGATAAAAACAGATACATATTAAACCAAATTATAAACTGCGTTCGGTTTTGTGGTGCATTTGAGTTGGCTTTGAGAGGTCATGACGAAAAAGAGACGTCGGAAAATAGGGGCATATTTCGTGAATTAATAAATTTCAGCTCAGAATTAGACAAAACTCTTAAAGATCATATTGAAAAATCGAAAGTATTTAAAGGAACATCAAAACCCCTACAAAATGAACTTCTGGACCGTATGTTAGATGTGTATCATGATGAAGTCATAAAAGAAATAAAGGACTCTCCGTTTATCGCTGTTATCGCAGATGAAACCACTGACATTGCTTGTGTGTTTCAACTTGTTATCGTGTTTAGGTATATTCAAGATATGATTGTAAATTCATAAATTAAATTAGGTGCCTTTTTGCTTATTTTTCCTACTTTAAAAGCAAGAACTATTAACAAAAAAGGGCGTGGCATCCAAAATTTTTTTGCCTGCGGCGCTAAGGGTTTACCTGGCCCTACTTCACTAAAATGGCACGAGCCGCCACTGTAATTTATAAGATATTAAAAAAACAAAAATTAATTTAACTAAAAAAAAACTTCTATCCATCTTAAAATACTTTTTCAAAATATGGTCCATTTACTATTTAGCAATATCTTAAACGCGAGTAAAACTCGTTTCGAACATTTCTAATTACGTCGGGAGAAAATACCCAACACTCCGTATAATTTGTGCTTTCAACTTCTCAACATTTGCCGGTTTGGTCTTAGAAACTTTGCTTAAATACCCCCATAAAAACTATTCCAAAGGAGTGCGGTCTGGAGACCTAGGTGGCCATTCAAAGGGTCCCCTTCTACCAATCCATCTGCCTGGAAATACTGCATCCAGATATGGACGAACATGCGGAACATGTCTTGCAAAATGGTGAGGCGTACCATCTTGTTGAAATCAGATGTTTCCTTTTTCTATTCGGGACATCAAATTCGACAGGATCAGGAAACAATATAGCCAAATTCGGAACTAGTTCTTCTTCCAAGAATTACAAATATCTCACCCCAATAAAATTGTCTTCAGACAAAAATTGGTCCTATATAACTCGATCACCAACAAACCTGCCCAAACATTGACTTTTTCTGGGTGTTGAGTGTGGCTTTTCGTCTGCCCAATAACGGATTTTGTCGGTTTACCTTACCATTAAACATAAACGTTGATTCGTTAGAAAATATAAAGTTTTCGGTGTTTGTCCTCTCTCCTCCTTCCTCTCTAGTCGATTTAGCTTTAGCTCGCAGAAGTGAAGTCTCCTATCAGGATCATATTCTTCTCTCAATTACTGGAGGATTATTATCTCGTAAGGATAAAATTTTTGCACATTATTAATCGTTAAAATTTGTTAGATTTTATGAGGTTTTCCGTCAGGTAAGCGAGGGGGTGGGGGGTTGGGAGGTGGGGGCTTGCGGATACAAAAAACGGTGGCGTTTTCTGCGTTCGCTTGCAGGGTGGAATTTTTAACTGGAATGAATTCAGTATTAAGAAGCCGTTTTATTTGCTGAAAAAAATACAGAATTACGGCTGCGTTTATTTTTAGTTTTTGCTTGTCTTCATGAAGTTTGCCCTTCTTTTTAGGGTGGAAACCGCCCCCCACCTTTTTTTATGTTAAGGTATATATTGTGTTCGAGAGGGAATACGACCCTGACCTATACACAGTCACCGTTCATCCTCTATTAGGATCTTCCGATCACAAACTTATTTCAACTCTAAGCGAGCTGCCAATTTGTTCTGAACAACCTCCTAAACCTCGTAAAATTTGGCACTACACATAAGCTAGTTGGGAAGACCTAAGGGACCATTTTCGCACTTTTCCTTGGCTGGAAGTATGCTTCTCTTCAGATTATCCATCCGCTTGTGCTCAAGAGGTCTCCGATGTCATTCTTACTGGCATGAAAGCCTTTATTCCTTTCTCCAAGAAGCGCCCTTCTAATGGCAAGCCATGGTTTAGCAAGAACTGCGAGCGTGCTGTCAGATCTAAAAATCTTTGTTACCTCTCGAAACCAGTGTAAGCAAACGATAGATCAAAACAAAGAGGCTCATAACATGAGGATCAAAAATAAACTTCTCGCCAGTCCTAACGGATCTAGGTCCTTTTGGTCAGTCGCTAAGGCCGTCAGTAAAAATTTTACCAAATCAAATATTCCACCGCTAACATGTTCTGACGGCACAATGGCAACCACGGCTGAAGATAAAGCGAACTTACTTGCAGAACTATTTGCTTCACACTCCACGGTGGACTTTCAGGAAAAAACACCCCCGAACATTCCAGCAGTTCGATCGGAAATGACTGATATCGTATTCCGTCAGCGTCCTGTCAAACGAATTCTGAAGGGGCTCGATGCCAAAAAAGCTTCTGGTCCAGATGAAATTTCTATTATAGTGCTCAAGAAATGCGCCGATGAACTCACACCAGTATTTTGTAGACTTTTTAACCTATCCTACAAAAAAGGAATATTTCCATCTTGCTGGAAAAGGCGCGAGTCCAGTCTATACCAAAGAAAGGCAAGAAAACCCTACCAAACAACTATCGATCAGTCGCATTGCTTTCAGTTATATCAAAGGTGATGGAGAAAGCTATTAACCAACAACTTCTAAAATACCTAGAAGGCCTTAAAATTATCAGCGACCATCAGTATGGTTTTCGTAAGTCCAAATCAACAGGAGACCTTCTAGCCTATGTCACTTATCTTTGGAGCAACGCAATCGAACATCATGGGGAGTCCCGGGCTATTGCACTGGACATCTCTAAAGCCTTTGACCGTGTCTGGCACGAGGGTCTCCTAAGTAAACTGCGTTCTTATGGTATGCCCGGTCGATTTTGTTCATGGTTGTCTAGCTTCCTCAAGGACCGTTCTCTGCAAGTGGCGATTGACGGGTTTCTCTCAGACACCTTCACCATCAATGCTGGTGTTCCTCAAGGGTCCATATATTATCCCCCACTCTCTTCTTACTGTACATTAACGACCTTCTAGCGAAAACAGAAAATCCAATATATAGCTTTGCTGACGACAGCACACTTATCTCATCTTTTACTTTGAAATCTCAAACATCGGCTGCTGACGCACATCTTCGCAGACAACATGAGGTATCACACCTCAATAAAGACCTGGAAGAAATTTTGTCTTGTGGTGACAGTAATCAAGTCGAATTTAACGCTCAAAAAACCCAGGCAGCAGTTTTCTCTAAAAAGGTTAACATTGCAGAATCCGATATCGTTATGGCAGGACACGCAATTTCACTGACTTTGTCTATTAATTTGCTGGGTGTCAACCTGGGAGGAAATATGTCTTGGCATAATCACGTTGTGGCAATCGCCAGGGCAGCACCTCAACAACTTTTGACACTCTATAAAGCCCAGATTCAACCATTACTGGAATACTGCTCTCATATTTGTAGTTCTGCACCGAAGCATACACTTCGGTTGTTGGATTCCATCCAAAGGAGAGCCGTTCGTCTAATCGGCGACCATCACGAGCTGACTAAGAACCTCAACAGCTTAGAACATCGAAGACAGGTTGGTGATTTGACTCTCTTCTACAGATATTTCCATGGCAAGTGTTCGACAGATATTGCCCGCTCGATTCCACCTAGAGTAATGCATAGCAGAAACACACGACGAACCACTGCCGCCCATCCCTATGTGGTTCAACTTAGTACACCCCGAACATCATTGTTTCAGAACTCGTTCATTTGGAGGACGTCATCTTTGTGGAACGGCCTTTCTGAGACCGTGCATGTTTCCAACCGAATATAACCTCCAACGATTCAAGAAAAACGTGAATCGCTTTCTTCGCACACGCACCTGTTACGGTAATAACAAGATACAGAAACAGTATTGTTACCTATAACACCTGTAAGAGAAACCATGAGGACGAGAGATGTCAAGAAGAGAGATGACAGCAGCAACAACGAAATAAGACAACATTTTTAATTATATTATAAATTTTCATTTTTAAATTAAAGCCTACCCAAAAATAATAATTGAAGATTATTGATTAATACAGTCCGCTATATCGAGGAGGTGGGACAACACCAGAACATAAATTTGTTCCCACGAACCGGATCAAAAACAAGAAAAGCAAACTCAAGATAAGTAACAGAAGTCCATGTATCCTTTCCCTTCCTTTTATCCTTGTAGTTTTGATTTGCATTTAATGTAGAGTTAGTTGTGTTGTGTATTTTCGGGATTTCGAAAATATTATACCGCAGGTTACAATTTTCAATTAGCGGATGATATTTTCACGATTATTTGTGATTAATTTGATTATGTTGCTGTCTTAAGATTATTTTCGATTAATGTAACGATTATAGATTGATTTCGATTTAACTGGAGTTACAAGATTCCAGGTGGTTTAATTTGATTAACAGGTTTAAAGTGCCTACTACGATTTTGATTATTTTCTTGATTTTTAGATTCCTAAAATTGATATTTTGGGATATTGATTTATGATTTTACCAATACAATGGTATACTAGATATTTCACAAATTAACATACAAGAGTTGTATGGTTAGTACAAGATTTCCCGAGTAAGTTTTAGATTATAATACGATTTTGATTATCGCGATTTTGAGTGTCCAATGAAATTGGATTACGTACAAGTGTATTTCATTATTTTGATTAAATTGATTACATATTATCAAATGTACTTAAGTGATTAGTTCGATTTTGATTACACACGATTAATTTGATTTTCCTTTAATAGTACAATATGGAGGATTTAAATTTGTTGATAAGAAAACGAGGTACAGTAAAATTCAAACTGACAAATTTTGGAAAATATGTTGAACCTTTTCGTAATGCTTTTTTAAATAATGAAGAATTAAATGCAAAAGAAATTATCGAACTTCAATTTAAAGTCAATAAATTGGAGCTACTTTATGATGAATTTGAGTCTGTTCAGTCAGAAATAGAAATGATATGTGCTCTAAGTGATCTTGAAAAGCAATACGAGGAGAGAAGCAAATTTTATGATTGCCATATAGATATCGTGGCAAAGGCCAAAGAAATATTGGATAAATATGATAATAATGAAGGTTCCGTGAATAAATCTGTAAGATGCCCTCAAGCTAATGTTTCAAACAGTGATAATTTAAATTTAGTTAAATTGCCTCCGATAAAATGTCCAACATTCAATTGTGAGTTTAACAAATGGCTAGAGTTTAAAGACACATTTGAAGCTTTATTTCATAGCAACTCAACTTTATCAGAGATTCAAAAATATCACTATTTGAGGTCATGTTTGGGGGAGGAAGCTCTTAAAATTATTCATAGTTTAGAGTTTGCAGCGCATAGTTATAATGATGCTTGGGCATTACTCTGCGATAGGTTTGATAACACTCGATTATTGGTTAATAATCATATTAAAGCTTTATTTGAAGTTGAGAGCTTAACTAAAGAGTCATCTTCAGGATTGCGCAACTTAATCGATGTAGTAAATAAACATCTCAGGGCACTGAAAACGCTAAAGCTTCCAACGGAACACTGGGATGCTTTAATTACGTATATGATATCATTGAAATTAGACAAAGCTACAACGCGAGAATGGGAGCAGTCAAAAAATGATAAAACGTTGCCAAATTTAAATGATTTCTTTAAGTTTTTAAAAAATAGAGCCGATTTTCTTGAAACTCTAGAATTGAATAATAATCAGAAATTAAGAGATACGCGATTACCCGATAATAGAAATACAAGGCGTCATAATTTTTTGATTAACGGTCCTAGTGAAAGGTCCGAACAAAAATGCAATTTTTGTAAGAAAGCTCACTTAATATATAAATGTCCAGAATTTTTAAAAATGACTATAACCGAAAGGTGGGATATTGTAAAAAAGATGCGATTATGTTCAAATTGTTTATGCTTTGGGCACTATAGTTTTAAATGTAAATCAGGTCAGTGTAGATTTTGCAATAACAAGCACAGCTCCCTATTACATAACAATAATAACACAGGGGATAATCGAAGAAATCAGAGTAATGAAGTACAAGATTCTCAAAATCATGAAAATGCGTTTAATGGTTCCTCGATTATCAGCGCTACAACTTCAAATAACGATTATGTTCTGCTATCCACAGCAATTGTGGAAGTAAGAGATATAAAAGGAAAATATCACAAAGCTCAAGCTCTCTTAGATTCAGGCAGTCAGTGTTCATTTGTTTCTGAACATTTCAAAAACAAGTTAAATTTGAAAGTGGATAGTATCAATATTGCAATCTCTGGGATTAATAGTGTTAGCTCAAACGTAAACTCTAAATGTAATTTATTGATTAAATCAACGGTTAATAGTTATCAAACAAATCTAGCATGTTTAGTAGTACCAAAAATAACAGATAATTTACCTCCATGTAGGTTTAACATTTCAGATTTGTGCATTCCAAAAAACATAAAATTAGCTAACCCATCTTTCAATGTTTCTCGGCCAGTTGATATTTTAATAGGCGCAGATTTATTTTGGAGCATTCTTGGAAAAGAAAACATCATGTTAGGTAAAGGCAAACCTATTCTGATTGATACCGTTTTTGGGTATGTGGTAACAGGTTTAATGAGTACTTCTATAGAGAAACAAGTTCATTGCAATTTTACTTTGAATGATGACCTGCAGAGGTTTTGGTTAATAGAAGAAATTCCAACTGAGGCAAATCCTTTAACTAAAGAGGAACAGATTTGTGAAGATTATTTTAATGAAACAGTTTCACGCGATTATTCAGGAAAATTTGTGGTTCGATTTCCGTTAAAAGAGAGTCCTCTAGAGTTAGGCGATTCACGAGATTTGGCAATTAAAAGATTAATTCTTCAAGAAAATAGATTAAAAAAGGATGAAGTGTTGAAAAATAAGTATTTTGATTTTATGATTGAGTATATCGAACTAGAGCATATGAGGCGATTGACAAACAGCGATTCGATTAAAATGTTTAGATGTTTTTTACCTCATTTTGCTGTTGTGCGTAATGATAGTTTGACTACAAGTGTTCGAATAGTATTTGATGCTTCGGTTAAAACAAAATCAGGGAAATCTCTTAATGATATACAGTATTCAGGGCCAGCGATACAAAATGATATATTTGGGATTATGTTACGTTTTAGAGAGCATAGATTTGTTGTAATCGCTGATATAGCAAAAATGTACCGCCAGATTCTTATTCATCCTGATGAGAGATATTTACAGAATATAGTATGGAGAAATGATTCGAATGATGATATATCGGTTTATGAGTTACAAACAGTGACGTATGGCACAACTAGTGCGCCATACTTGGCTATTAAATGTATTAAAAAATTAGCTTTTGATAATATAAGTACATATCCTGTTGCATGTAAGTTGATTGATCGTGATATGTACGTTGATGATTTGATAACTGGGTTTAATGATGAAAAAACAGGTATAGTCCTTTGCAATGAAATTTCAAAAATATTAAAGTCAGCTTCTTTTCCTCTTAGAAAATGGGCATCTAACAGTGATAAAATTTTACAAGGTTTAGAAGATACTTCTGATGCCTTCAGCATACTTGAACTAGGTGAGAATGATAAAGTGAAAACGCTGGGACTTCAGTGGCTTAGTCATTCTGATTTGTTATCTTACAAGGTTCTAACTGATTCGGAAAAGTATCCTATTACAAAAAGAAAATTACTTAGTAATATTGCTAAAATTTATGATCCACTAGGGCTAATCAGTCCCTGTATAATTATTGTCAAAATTTTAATACAAAAATTGTGGTCATTGAAATTAGAGTGGGATGATATAGTACCTTCGGATTTAGGAAAGAAGTGGGAATATTTTCATTCGAGATTAGTTATACTTAACGAATTAAAAGTTTCTAGATCTGTTATGTGTGATAATCCAATTAATATTGAACTGCATGGATTCAGCGATGCAAGTTTAGAAGCGTATAGTGGTGCAGTTTATATAAGAACTTCTGATTCTTGTGGAAATATTTCTGTTAGATTACTTTGTTCAAAAACAAAAGTCGCACCAGTCAAGGCATTAACCATTCCAAGGTTAGAGCTATGTGGTGCTTTTTCACTTGCTCGGTTAGTAAAACAAGTTTCTGATTCTCTTACATGTAAATTTGAAACATATTATTGGTGTGACTCTCAGATTGTCTTGTGTTGGCTTAACACAGACGCAAACAAACTTCAAGTTTTTGTTAGTAATAGAGTGGCTGAAATTCAACAGTTAAGTGATATATCAAAATGGAGTTACGTTAATACTAAACACAATCCAGCTGACATTGCTTCTCGAGGAATGTATCCTGACGATTTATACAAAAGTGATTTCTGGTGGAACGGCCCTTTGTTTCTTTACGAACAAGCCAATTGGCCACGAGAATATCAGTTTAGTAAGACTAGTGATATACCGGAGATACGTAGACAGTGCAACGTATTTGTCACTACTATGATTCAAATTTTAGATTTTGATAGATTTTCTTCGTTGGAAAAACTTCAGCGAACTTTTGCCTACTGCTTAAGATTTATTTTAAATTCAAAAAATATTAAAAATAAAAATACCGGGCCAATTACCGTTCTCGAAATTGATAATAGTATGCAACATTTACTTAAATTAGCACAAAGCGAAAGTTTCGCTACTGAAATATCGTCCCTTCAAGGTGATAGACAATTAAGTAAAAATAACAGATTGCTCTCTTTAACTCCGTTTTTAGATTCAGATGGTTTATTGCGAGTTGGGGGGAGATTAAAAAATGCTTCTTTATCTTTTGATGAAAAACATCCTATTTTATTGGACGGTAAACATAAAATAACAAAATTGATCTTTCGATCTGAACATAAGAGACTACATCATGCAGGACCCCAGTTATTATTGTTTTCTGTGCGTCAAAAGTATTGGGCTACGTCTGGCATGAATGTAGCAAAGATGATTGTGCGAAATTGTATTCGATGTTTTCGTACTAAACCAAAACCAATTAACGCAATTATGGGTGATTTACCAAAACATAGAGTTGAGGTTGCTAGACCTTTTTCGATTGTTGGAGTTGATTACGCGGGTCCAGTGATTTTACGCGATAGAAAAGGTCGTCCATACAAGACATATAAAGCATATATTTGTATGTTTATATGCTTTGTAACAAAATGTATTCATATCGAACTAGTCACTGATTTAACCTGCGAAGCATTTATTACTGCATTTAGGAGATTTGCTGCTCGGCGTGGCACTCCTGCACATTTGTACTCTGACAACGGATCCAATTTTATTGCAGCTCAAAAAGAGTTAAAAACTTTGTATGATTTTTTGGAAAATTCTAAAGATGAATTCGTCAAATCTTGTGCTAAACTAAGAATAGTTTGGCATTTTATACCTCCGAATAGTCCAAATTTTGGTGGGTTGTGGGAATCTAATATTAAGGCAATAAAATATCATTTATATAGAGTCATTGGTCAAAGTGTATTAACGTATGAAGAATACTCTACATTACTTGTTCAAATTGAGGCTACGTTAAACTCCCGACCTCTCTATCCCATGTCCTCTGATCCCAATGACTTTGCACCTCTGACTCCTGCTCACCTAATAATTGGCCACCCATTGACAATGCCTCCTGATCCTCTGTTTAAAGATGTCCAGATCAACCGATTGTCTAGGTTCCAATTATTGCAACAATTACAACAAAGTTTTTGGAAGAAATGGTCGTGTTTTTACCTGTCTGAGCTTCAGAAAAGGCACAAATGGAAAGTAGGCAACTCCAATGTTGAAGTAGGTCAATTGGTGGTAATGAAAAATGACAACCTTCCTCCATGCAAATGGATTCTCGGAAGAATAACTCAAGTACATCCTGGGCAAGATGGCCAAGTGCGTGTAGTGACGATTAAAACTATAAGTGGTACCTACAAGCGCGCTATTTCAAAAATATGTCCCCTTCCATTAAATGACAATGAGTGTTTTTAGGTCAAAAACTAATTTATGTTTTGAACTGATGGTTCAAAAGGGGGGAGTATGTTACGGTAATAACAAGATACAGAAACAGTATTGTTACCTATAACACCTGTAAGAGAAACCATGAGGACGAGAGATGTCAAGAAGAGAGATGACAGCAGCAACAACGAAATAAGACAACATTTTTAATTATATTATAAATTTTCATTTTTAAATTAAAGCCTACCCAAAAATAATAATTGAAGATTATTGATTAATACAGTCCGCTATATCGAGGAGGTGGGACAACACCAGAACAGCACCGCTCCCAGAGCGCCTTAAAGGATTTTTCCTATAGTGCTTGTGCTCGATCATAAAAAAAAACTATTTACTTTTGCATTTCGGTAATCTAGAAAGCCAGAAAAAAAAACTGGCCATTTTAGCAGCAATTGATAAGTACTAAGTACAATTTGGGTTTTGCCAGCGGAGACTGTTTAAAAAAAAGGAAACATGTTATTAATAAGGTTGTTTATTTACTTGATGCCGCATTCCAATGATCACTGATCACTTTATTTTCGGTTTAGAAGAAGTGAATACTTATTTGTTTTAGTATTTTGTCCTGGTTAAACCGTTACTTTATAGTTAGCTATACTAAAATGAGTTACTTAACTGAACCACACAAAATGGAAATTTTATTGATAAATTGGCATAGACATATTATAATATGTGTAAAATAACATAGACGATTTATAGGAGTTTGAGCTAAATAAGGGCATGGCATTACTTATTGATCCAATATCTAAACGTTAAGTCCTGTTAAGAAATGAATTTATAATAATTAAAGATAGGATCTGCCAATCCCTAACTGAAAGATAGCTACTATAGAGCTGCGAAAATAAAGAAAGGCTTGGCCGCGCCGGAGAACCTCTCCTCATAAATCATATCCCCGCTATATAAATCTAGTAATAATACAGTGTGTCCTGGGCAGTTCTTACTAAATAAAAATACTTATATTGTCGAGAAAGCTCCTCTCTTCACAAAAAGTTTCGTATGGGGAAAACCTATAACCTGGCAAATCGACTTGATCTAGATCAGGGCTGTCCAAGTGTCCAACCTCATGTGGCCCAAGGTCCATTATAAATAAAATTATGAGGGCACGAAGGAAACAGTAAAATGCTTAATATGCTGTATAAATAATACACTATAATATCTCTATACTAATCGGGTTTTGGTTTTTATAGGTTGCCATCCACTAATTTGAATTGGCAGCACCTGAGGCGTGTTCGATTGGCACAAAGATTTGAATCGATCTGATTTCAAAAATCAATTCAGTGATCCAAGGTGAAACACGGATTTTTATGTCAGTTGTTCGTTTGGGTTTCGATTTTGACTTAACCTGATTTCATGTTTAAAAATTAGTCGAGAGTACCGTACTATTTTATAAATTGGGGGACTAAAGTAAAACATATTTTTCAATTTTAGGAATATCCATATTTTTATTTCTCATAAACTTTAGAATAGTACTCATGTTAAGTATTTTATTTAATATTCTCGAATGATATGACGCATTGTCCATAACAATTTTATTACCGAATTCGGAGGAATGTTAGGTAAAAGCTGTTCAGCAAACCATTTTTCAAACAAATCCGCGGTCATATCTACATGATAATCGGCGAAAAATTGAGTGATATTTTTTGCCGACAAGAGCAACGCGTTAGACACAACGCCATCATTACCTCCGGCATGAAGAATAATAACACGTTTTCCCCTCGAACACGGTGTATTTAAAGTACAATGTTTTGAACTGTCTACCCAACCATACTTCACTACATCATGCGTATCAAACCATGTTTCGTCTAAATAAATTATATTTTTATCTGGTTCTCAGTACTCTTTTATTTAGCGCAAATACTCTTGTCGTAGTTCCACAATACGCCGAGATTCCATTATAACCATTCGATTGTCTAATTTTTTATATTTAAATCCACAACTCAATAAAAATATACCAAGTAAAAAAAAAACGTTACGCACAGTAAACAAAAATTAAATACGTAAATATGTTAAACCACCTACTCCACTGTCCAAAATTATTAAATAACTAAGGCGACAGTGATGATGGCTTAATTATCTTTTAGCAGGTAGATAGAAATATCTTCATTCGCTAGAAATCTTCCGCCTTTCTTGTCTAGGACATATAAATTTGCAATTACGTTTGTCTTAGTATTATTCACAGACTGTCCGAGACAGCGGGATTGACGCTCGTCTCCATGGCAACGTGCATAAATTATGTGCGCTTGCCGGTTCTTCCAAATTTTCGGGTTTGTAAATACAATAATATATAAGTATAGGTGAAACAAGGGTTTGTTAATTAGTTGTTTTTTAACACTGAAAACACTTTTTATTTTGATTTCAGTAATAATGTTTTTTAAGGACCAAAGAATGTAATGAATGGCTTGTTCTTTTTTTCTGTCACACTCAAAACTCCTCGGTTTAAAGTATATTTGCAAACTAGCTTTCAAAGGCTGACTAACAATTAAATACTGATATAAAAGGAACATTTTTAATAAAAAAAACAAAGAATTGAAGAAGAAATATCTGATAACCCTGGTTGTGAGGTCGGTCTCTTTGAAGCCCGTTAGTAGCTTTTTATGTTATCAAACTCAGATTGGATTAATTATACATTGAGCCACGTATTTTATTATTAGCATTTAAAAAAAATAAGAAATGCTTTTTACTGTTTTAAACAAACTTTCACAATATTAATACGTACCTATATTATACTATACCTATAGTTAGTCTGATTTGCAGATAAGTTAAATATTTTTATTTAAATACAATCGGCTGAATAAATATGAAATTTAATCTTTGTCTTTCAGTTCAACCCAAAGGGAAATAATGTTAACACGCGATGCAAATAATACATACCTACATCTCTTATTAATTTCCCATTTTGTACATGATGTCTCAAAAAGAGAAGATTATTTTAGATTATTTTTTTTTAATTATGGAAAATATCAGAGAACTTATTGTGACGTAAAAAAATTCACTTCGCCTTACAACATAGTTTTTACCATGATACTAATTATTACTCTGGTACCTATAAATCATACAACGTCATTCATAAACACTATTAAAATCTGTTGATAACATCGCTTGTCGGAGAATAGAGGTGAGGAGCTAGGTGGGGCAGGTAGTGGGGATTACGCCGGAGTTACCTTTGAATGTGACCTTGCAACTATAGAAGAAACCTAACCCACAAATAACCCAATTTTTATTTACTCCCATGTAAAGTAATAATTGCAGAATTAATATTTTCCGAATTCTCGCATACTTACTTATAGGTACGTGCAACTCATCTTAATTAGCCTTTACAAAATATTACAAAACACTTAAAACACAGTAAATTTAAATCGCTGTCAAAAAACACCAAACGGAAATAAGGATGTTCGAAATACATCGATGCATCGAAAACATATCGATATTTTTGATGCGACGTATCGTTTTTAAGCGATGCATGGAGGCCAATTGATATTATAGTCGATGCATCGATGTATTAGGCCTTAATTTTATTCGTATATATAAATTAATTATTCTGCCGTTGCCTCTCAATCTTGATTATACATTTAGGTACCTTTGGTTTCAGTTAAGATGTGAGCTTAGAATAATCAGATTTGTGATTTGTTTTGTAGTTCTAATTCTATTAAAATATTTTTTCCGATGCATCATATAGCCCAGTCCGCAGAAGCACGTCAAGATGACGTCAATATCTGGTGACTACTAGTCAATAGACGTCAGTCGACCAAAAATCGACGACATTTTGACGTTAGTTAATTGTCGAATTTCTGACGTCATTTAATTCACGTCATATTGTCGACTTTACTTGGTGATATCTGGTATAATATATTTTTCATTATTTCTACCCAAAAAACTATAATAACTTACATGACAAACCCGAACAAACCTTTTTTTTTTGTGGGTGCCGCAAAAAATAGAATAATCGCCTCATAATCGTGCATTGGCAGCGCGCGCAGTCCCTCCTGCCATATGCAACGAGAGTGAACAGGGTTGCCAGTTTATTAGGAACTCCCTAAACGCCTATCCACGCCATGACGTCATGTTTAATAGTTTTACTTTTATTGATAAATATTCAGTCGGTGGGTAAAAGCAAAAACAATTATAACTTTACACTGTGCTGACTATATTATTAATGTATATAGTGGAAACTGAAAATGCCATTTTATGTTTGCCAGGAATACAGAAAAGTTTTGCCAATAATTTTGTATTAACCTGTTGGCAACCTTGCAGACGAACGTCGGCTCCCTGCTCGAGCACGGGCGGTTAGCTTCCGCCATTTTTTCACTGTCATTTCAAGTAGGTATTTATTATTTCATAGTGTTGTGTTTGTACGTTTATTAGTGTTGGTGTTTGTTGTTTACATACTTCAACCAACGAAACCAAAGCAAAGGTAAGTACTGTTGTTGGTGTTCGTTGTTAAATAGCAAGGTCTCTATAAATAGTACCTACTATTTGCAGGTTATTGCTGCTACATGACAGGATTTATTGATTTCTAGGATTATTTTACTTAGGTTAGCGAAGTTTTAAAGACGAAATCTCTAATTTTTAGTCTATTTTGTGCCTAACTTTCTAGTAAAATGTATCTTTTGTCCTATCGCCATGCTGGATTTAATTTTATATTCATTTTATTTGCCAATATAAAGGTAACGCACTTATTTAGGACAATTTTATGCCGGGTTTATGCAAAAATTTCTTGACTTTAACTTTAGAAATAACGACTTATTTTGCCGTAAAAAGTGTTTGAATTAAGTTATTTCATATAAGAGAACATACAAAAAACCTTTCCATAACTATAATTTTATATAAATAAATAAAAATATACACTTTTTTAACTTTTGTGAAATTTATTGTTAATTTTTGTTACAGGTGCGGTACAGATTAAACCCCTGCCGCTACTCAAAGTGATATTGAACATGGAATAAAAATTTGGCAAAAATACGCGAAGCAGCGAATGCAGAAGACGCCTGTTGCTCCTGTCGAACGTGATAATTATTACAGTGGTGGTGGTGACATGGTTTAGTAGTATGTACCTACTTACCCATAATAAATGCTTACACAATGTATTAAGTAGTTTTAGTTTAAATTGGATTACTGGTGAATACAAAATATAAGACGTGAATTTCACGTCATAAAATGACGCGAAAGTCACGTCAAGAAATGGCGCGAAAGTCACGTCATTTCAAGACGTAAAAATGACGTCAGATATTGACGTCATCGGTCTGTGACATTAGGAGGTCATTTTCACGTCATATTGTCGTCATATAGTCACGTCATATATGGTCATAAGTCACCAGAATATGACGTCATTTTGACGTGCTCCTGCGGACTGGGAGGTATATGTGCTGTATAGGCTGTAGACATCACTAAACGGAAATGAATGAAACAACGTCATCATTGCCTCATCTTTGGGGACGGATCTCTTAACTGCGTTGCCAAACTGCATACTTTTTATAAGATTGTAGACAAAAATTTAAATTTCCCACATCATAATAATACTTTTAACAGCGTAAGTTTGGCAAACAATGTGGAGTGGTGCAATTCGGATCTTGATTTACTTCAGAATGGAATACAATTTTGGCAATAGGTTCATTTGTTATTGTTTTATCTATAGGTACCAGATCATTGGATAAACCCACTTGGCGATCCAACTTCGTACGACGCGTTGCGCATGACGTCACTGGGAGACGAAAATGCCGGTGGTGGGATAAAAAAGCATTGTTTTAGAGCGGTTTTTATTAATGTAGGTATAGTACATTTTCTTATTATTTAACAAAATATTGATAGGTACCTATATTAAATTTTCTTTAGGACCCCTACTACGATCCATTGAAAAGAAAATATGAAGGTGTAATATATTAAGTAGGTACGACTCAAACTTCAGAAAATTGCGTTTCTTAAATGTTAATTCTGTAAAAAAAGGTTTTATCTGGATTTGGGTTTGTGAATGTATCAGCGCATTGAGTGAACCCCTTCCAGAGGAAGATTTTAGGTACGCTATACTGGCTAGGATGCGTTAAAGCTACCGAAATTATTATTGGTATATGGCCGTATGAATACATTTAAAACTCAAAGGTCGAGTTTGTCCAAACGCCTGCGACTCGGGCTTATGTAGGACGCTTTTACTATAACAAAAAACAATTACAAACATTACTGAAGTGGGTGGAGGAGCCATATAAAACAATTTGCTCCTTATTGTAACGAATAAAGTCCTTAATTTAAAAAAAATGTTTTGATTGTATAATTTCTATTTCAGAAACAATTATTCCACTTCTAATTAATTTTTTTAAGGGTTTATGATAAAAATTAGTCACTGTTGTTAGGAGGATAAGATGGGTGATATGAGGCAATGTCCTAAATGCGGCAAATGGTATCATGAGAGGAGTGTGTCGGTTTGACAGCGGATGATACAGATGATTTTGAGTGTCCTGATGGCTGTTAAACAAAAAAATTTGTTCTAGTTTTTAAGACTTTAAGCATAATTAATGCATATATTATTATTTATCTCAATTACCAAATGAATTTGGTTATGATGCAAAGGCCTAAGATCTAAACAGTATGTTTAGATCTTAGGCCTTGTGTTCCTACTATAGTAAAATAAGGCCTACTCTGACAATGTTTTAAAAATTGTTTAATTTTGTTGCTGTTTACGGCAGTAGTTGCCATTTTTCATTTATAATTTATAGTAAATAACTGTCCTGTAGGATAAATTAACATTAAAATTTGTTGATTCGGATACATAGTTTTTTTCAAATCTCAAATCTCCCTTAGCTATAGGCCTTATTACCCGCACCTACCTTAGTTTTTATTTAAATTTATTGCAAATAAATATGTAGGTACACTTCACGTCGAAAAATTATAGTAAATATAGTTAAAAAAACATCATCTGGCGGTAAAACGTGTTTTCTTGTTTTCCCGAAAAACTATAAAATGTGATTGGGTTGTTTCTGAAATAACCTATTCACACGTACAGTGGCGTATCAATAACCCTCGCAGATCCCGCACCGCGTCATAATTAATTTTATTTTTCTATATCCTGAGAATTTAACTTCGTTACGTGAAGCAGAAATATACGTGAAAGCGCGGAATTTACAAACGATATACCATAAAGACTTGTCCATTGACTTTCCTAGTCAAATATAAGCCTCAGAAAGGGACTTGGAGATAGTAATTCAAAATTAAAAACAGTCTATGAACTTGCGGATCATTTATTAATAAAAAAATCAGTGTGTTCTTCAAATTTTCCTGATGTATCTAGTGCAGTGATATTATTTCTAACTTTACCAGTTGGAGTGGCATCAGCGGAGTAAAAACCCATTTACGTAACACCATGGGACAACAACGACTTTCGGATTTATCCTTAATCAGTATATCGAACACGAGTTTGCTTAAAACATTAAATATCGACGAAATTATAAACGATTTTGCAAAAAAAAACTCTTGACGATCTGTTCGTTTTGTATAATACCTTGTATAGTAGGTACTTAGTGACATAATGTCAGTGGCGGCTCGTGACTAGCGAGTCAGGGGGGGCGCTGGCTCTAAATAAAAAAAATTAAAATGTCTATTATTTTCGAAAGTACGTGTGTCTGTTTTTTCTAACTTTCTCGTTGTGAATTTTAATTTCATCAGCATAATTAAGCACTAGGTACTTAAACAAGTTAAAATATTAGTTTGTCCGAACATCTCAAAACTTACCACATTATGACGATGTTTTGCACTATTTTCATGTTTGTTTATTTTCTCTGAAAGATGTTTTAAGTCCTGCACCCCATTTATAGTCCAATTATCATCCCCGTCAAAAAGAAGACACACGAAACAAAAAAAAAATTGTGTGTGCTTAAGACCACACGACAGAAGTGAAAACTTCAACAAGGTGAAATTAATAATATCAAATACAATTGTAATTTTACTGCATACGAAAAAAGATATTTCCTAAAATTGAACAACCCTTGAAAAAAATGCCAGAACATACCTGAGACGCAACAACTGTCTATCTTGTGATCTTAAACACACAAACAACGCACACTGTTTCCACGTCGATACTGAATGCGACTGATGCGGCATGCTCTTTCATATAACGTTTATTGTCGAATTCGAGCGTAACACAGCCGAGCGTAACGCGTGGCGGTTCAGGTAACGCGTGACGGCTTAGTTTAATTCAGTGCCCACAAAAGTGCTAAACGCGCCTATAAAGAACTTTTCACTTCAAAAATGTTTGCCCTCACAACCGCATATTATACAGGATTTTTGAAGTGAAAACTTCTTTAGGCGCTTTAGCACTTTTTGTGGGCACTAAATTAAACTAAGCCGTCACGCGTGTCTGTCACGCGTAACGCTCGGTCGGCTGTGTTACGCTCGAATTCGACTCCTATATTCAATCCGAACTGACCCGAATGAACGTTATATGAAAGAGCATGCCGTAGCAGTCGCATTCGGCATTCACTATCGACGTGGAAACAGTGTGCGTTGTTTGTGTGTTTAAGATCACAAGATAGACATTTGTTGCGTCTCAGGTATGTTCTGGCATTTTTTTCAAGGGTTGTTCAATTTTAGAAAATATATTTATTCGATATTATTAATTTCACCTTGTTGAAGTTTTCACTTCTGTCGTTTGGTCTTAAGCACACACAATTTTTTTATTATATATTTCTTTGTCAAACTTACGCGTAAACTGTGCCTTACTTTTACATTTTGATTGCACTTCTTGTACTATATATGTTCAATAGTGGCCGCCCTGCATTTTTTAAATCAAGTTTTTTACTTAAGCTCAGAGAACTAAATACAATAAGCTTCTGTAAACCACTGACCTTCATATTACACGAAATTTTCCAACTTTATAACGTAACTAATAAATCAAATCGAAACAAATAAACAATTTAAAACATCAACGGCATCGACAGGTCGTCTCATTAGAGTATAGGTACCTATATCGATTATTCTACAGTCCCGTCCGTGGCATCGCGATTCGCGAACACATGTTGGGGCGCGGAAAATTGGAGCTCATCCGTGGCCGCTCGTTGTGCGATGTCTAGGTGACGTCACGCCTCCGTCGTCATGACAACCCATCGAGACGTCGCATTGGATCGGGACGGATAATCGGTCGCCCGCGCTTAGTATAACGTTGAGAGCGCGCAACTCGCTTGTCTATGAGTATAACCTGCCCGTTGGAATAAGGCTATGTTTGGTTTGAATAATTATGCCCGCGCTTAGTATAACCTACCCGCTGGAATATGTTTGGTTTGAATTATTTTAATGGATTGCTTACATACATTGCTTTGTTGGTTTTTTAAGTAAAGTATTTTTGGATTCTGTTTGAAATAATTGCAGGGAGGGCGGCGCCCCAGAGCCCTTCCTTAACGAGCCGCCACTGCATAATGTTTGTGCAGACTTGTTGAGTGTTCATGTGTTTTCTGTGTTTTGGATTCTATATGAGGCTCGATCACTGCTACCCCCGTTGCGTCGTTACTATAGGTACATGGTAAGCAACATTATAAATGGTGTTTTAAAATTTTGATTTTGCGTCATGTTTGCTGGAATATTACGTATAATGACTAAATAACTACCTACGTTATGTTTACCAGTCTATACCTAGGATTAATATAAATTAAATTCGAATAGTTTGCTGTTTTAATAGTAGGTACTTAACACATAATGTGGGTTTAAGCCTGATTAAATTATTACACGATTAACGAATTCAAAAATTCATAAACCCGAACCTAATAATAATTAAAGTAAGAGGGGCCCCCAGTTACGCCACTGATTGTATGCTTTTTGTGACATACCCATATTTATTATATTAAGGTTTTTAATTAGATAACAAAGTTCTTAATTTAAATTATTTACCTACGAGTTTGATGAACAATGACGAACGAAAGACGACAGAATAAGTATTAAAAAATTAATTTTTAACCGGTATTTACAGACCTTGTGATTTTTGGTAGTCTGAGGAAAGGAGCGCCAGGCCCAGAGGGGTGGGGGGGGGGGGGGGGAATTCGCTTCTTTGTGGCTAAGCCACTGGATCTCAGCGAAGCTATAAAACTCTTTCAATTAAAAAAAAAACTCGTATAATTAAACGAGTATATACGAGTCAAAATATTAATTTTCGTTATATTAATTTGACATTTTTGTAGAAATTTCCGTTCTTCGTAAATGGACGAAACTAAACCAATGGGTTTAGTTTTCCACCAATTCCAAAATTTTATAATCTTGCAAAAACAATTCGCGACTGTACTTTCTATGGCTGATGTCCGACGTTGAGACTTGAGACACCCTTTATAGCAATAAATAACACTGGTCAATTGACAATCCTATGATATATTATGTAGTCTGTTACAGTTGTTAAACAAATAAAGAGGTTTCTTATTTTTAATCAATGCAAATAAGAAATTATCTTCCCAAAGCAATTGCTGTAATTTATGTGTGCCTAGAGGGCTACGAGATATAATTGGAGCACTATTTTACACATTTCAAGCAATGGAATAGGTGTGATAGTGGGCGAAAATGCTTGCAGAGGTCTTGCAAAAAATCATTCGACAGCAGAGCTGTTATAAAAATAGGACCATTTTTTACCAGAGCCGTATTCGATTGGGAAAGTGATTTGGATCGATCTGATCTTAAAAATCAGTTGTGATCCAAGGATTTTTAAGTCAGTTGTTCGTTGGGTTTCGATTTTGATTTAATCTCATTTCATGTTCAAAAATGAATCAGAGTATAGCGTAGTAGTATTTTTTAAAGCAGGGGACTAAAGTAAAACAACTTTAACATATTTTATTTTCACTCTTCATTTACGTAGGTACAAGAAAGATTATTTGCCTAGATGGGTTCAAAAAGACGTAATTCATCTACTTCTACTTCATAGTTAATTTTCTTGAAAAAAGACATACCTAATCAAAGAATACCAATAAATACCCAACGAAAATCTAAACAGGGACAGACCCGAACAAACCCAATAAACGAGCTTTCGAAAAATTGATGGAAACGTTTGACAGAACAGGAAGTGTGGTATATAATAAAAATAATATAAGAAAAACTGTTGGTACGGAAGAAAATGAGCTAAATGTTTTATTGACTTTAACTGAATATCCCCGTATTGGTCAACGACCTCTTGACACAACAAACTGATATTGCGAGATCATCCGTACAAAGGATAATTAATATGGGCCCATAAAATGCACATGGTATGGTGCAGTTGTTGCAAGAACTTCATGATGATGATTTTAATAAAAGAGTAGTTTTTTGTGAGTGAGTTCGAAATAAAATGAGAAAACAATGGAATTTTTCTAATGATGTGCTTTTTTGCGACGAAGCAACTTTTCACAAAAAAGGAAATGTAAATAGACATAATTTTCACTATTATGCGACTACTAATCCCCATTTGGTTAGATTGCACTCTCAAAATAGGTGGTCCTTAAATGTTTGGGAAGGGGTGGTAGGGGACTATGTAATTGGACCACATTTTTTAGAAGGTAGAGTGACAGGTGACGTATATTTAGACTTTTTACAAAATTATTTGCCACAATTAATTGCCCATGTTCCACATGCCATTAGGGAACGGATGTGGTTTCTTCACGATGGAGCACCCGTTCGCTCTACGAGGCCAATTAATGATCATTTGAATGAGACTTACGGTGAACGATGGATATGGATAGGAAGACGCGGACCAGTTTTATGGCCACCCAGGTCACCAGATATCTAATGAAAATGGATCTTAGTATTTGGGGGTAGGTACCTACGTGAAAGATACAGTTTATAAAATTTCTTCTTCAACAGTAGATGATATGAAAAACAGAAATAGAAACTGTTTCAAAATATTAGTCGAAATGTGTAGAACCTTAAATGAATTATTTCATAGATGTATTGAAATGTGTTTAGAAGTAAATGGAGGCCACTTTGAACATTTGTACATACATAGATAATTATAATTAAAGATGAAATATAGTTCTGGTTTTGCTTTAAAGCTTATTCAAAGTATGTATTGTTTTTTGGATTAATTTAAGTTATAAATAAATACAGAACTATTGTTAATAATTTAATTTCATCTGACATTAAATGTTTCAATTACTTATATTTTGTTTTGTTTTGCTGGTCATGGCTAACGAGAAAATTTAAAATCATAGGTTTCTTACCAAATTTTAAATAAAAATCGAAATGTTGGCAAAACTACTAAATATAGGTATAGGGATGACTTAACAAGAATAAAGGAGACTTATCATATCTATAGGACAAGCCTAAAAAATATAGTGTGTTTCATTTGATTAAATTAACAGAGTTATTGAATTTTTAAATTCTTTATATTTGGATGTCAACAGAAAACGCTCTGTACAAAACTTTGATTACTATGTTTTGAAACAGTTTTTCTATCACTATACTTAAAGAGTTTATTATGAGAAATTTTTGATTTTAGATTTTCTAATTGAGAAATTTAGATAATTTTATACTCATGTTTTTTCCAAATCTTAGGAATTTTCCATTTTTCTTGGCAACGTTGCAAAAAAATGGAAAAATATATAAGTAGGGTGTTCCATTTAAAAAAATATATATTTTTGTTGTCCTACTTTTCTGAACCACCCTGTATAAATAAAAATAATTTTAAAACATGTATTTGTTTATACCTTGCAACTTTTGTAAAAACCATTTTTTTTTTGGTAGAGGTGATATATTACTTTGTCACAAAAAATGGGCCACCCTGTATATATCAATAGTAATCAAATCAGTAAATATGTAAATACTAAATAAAAAGTAATTAAAAACAAAGTTTTCGGGCATTTTTTTTTAAAACTTTTCGGCAATGTCTTTATAGTATCCAAACTTCATGTTAAATAGATAACATGGCTACGAAAGTCTATCTTGCATCATCGAGGATCGATGTCTCTAAGGGCTCGATTCATTTTCTCACAATTGTTATTAAGTTTGTCATCGTTCCTAATTATGGTTATTCTATATACAGGGTGTTCATTTGAAAACTTCCCACCTCGATTTTCCTGCTTTAAATTGAAAATGTGGAAAATCGCTCGGACCCGTCGATTTTTATTTCGAGGGGGGCATCTTTTGCGTATATTGTTAATCTTGTTACTTCAAGCCCCTAGGTGGGAGGGGGGGTAAGATCTAAATCTTAAATGGATACCCCTATTTTATATAATTTTTTTGGATTCTGCATAAAATTCTGAACATTTTTTGATAAAAGCATTATTATTAACAGTTTCCGAGATATTTACTCTTGAAAAATGACATTTTTGAACTTTGACAGCGTCTAGCTTTCTAACTGTACGTCTTAGAGCAAACGGCTTACATGTGCCTATCTTAGATTTTTATTATCTTTCCAATAGTGTCAACTTCCTGTCAAACCGGAAGTACTATATTTCTTACATCCGATTTAACCCAAAGTTCATACTATTGGAAAGATAATAAAAATCGAAGATAGGGACATATAAGCCGTTTTACTCTAAGACGTACAGTTAGAAAGCTAGACGCTGTCAAAGTTCAAAAATGTAATTTTTCAAGAGTAAATATCTTGGAAACTGTTAAGTATATATCAATAATGTTTTTATTGAAAAATGTTCAGAATTTTATGCAGAATCCAAAAAAATTATATAAAATACTGGTATCCATTTAAGATTTAGATCTTACCCCCCTCCCTCCTAGGGGCTTGAAGTAACAAGATTGACAATATACGCAAAAGATGTCCCCCTCGAAATAAAAATCGACGGGTCCGAGCGATTTTCCACATTTTCAATTTAAAGTAGGAAAATCGAGGTGGGAAGTTTCCAAATGAACACCCTGTATATAAAAATGAATGTTTGTATGTATGGCCCGTATGCGTTCCTATACCATTTGGCACTTGGGGGGGTAAAGGGGTATATGTCCTAAATCGACAATTTTGGGAAATTGAGTTTAAAGTTTTAATACTCGCGTTTGGATAATGGTTTTTTTTTTAAACTCAATTTTTTTATTAAAATAGACATTTTTTGATCCTTAATACATTGTATATAGCAGTAATTAAAATAAAATAACTATTATGAAAAAAAATATTACTTATACCCATTTACACATGAAAAATTCTAAAAAACTTACATATACCTCTTTACACCAATTAAATAAAATTTTGCTATTGTACTTTCTTCAAAACTGTATTAACTATGAAAAGAAACAAATGGTAAAATTCAATTCGTTCGTAGGCTTTAACAAATCTTAATCCCCTTTTCACAAAAAAATATATATTTTCTATAGTTATATCCTTTTCCACAATCAAAAATGGCACATATTTAAGGTCTAAATGATTTATATCTCTTTTCCCAGGGGTAGATAATGAATGTATAAGTATTGTGGGCGACTTATCTCAATTTTGAAAATTTTCGACTTATATCCCTTTACCCCCCCCCCCCCCCCCCCCCCCCCAAGTACCATTTATCTGATTACGATGAAAATTTGGTAAGTTGTGTGCAGGATTTATTTTAGTAAGTAGCGTAGCAACGCGCGCGGGGTATAGCTAGTATTACATAAAAATATGTGTTGTTGAAGTCTTTTAGTTGCCGTTATGCCCAGCATTCATAGTCTTAAAGCCAAAATGTACTTTAAATGACAATTCAGGAGATCATATAGGTTCATCAGTTCCTTCATAGTCAAAATGCCTTTTTTTCTTCTAATTCATTGAGTAAGTAAGCTGGGGAATGCTTCTTCAATGCTAGCTCTTGTAGTTATCACGCTCGTTGCGATATATTCATCAGAACTTGGTTAAAAAATAATTATTGTCAGAAATTTTAGTTACTGAATCATTATTATTATATTAATTTTTCGTTGTTTAGGAAAAAACATATCATCAGTGGGGTCTGCTTTGGCCTCCCGTTTTGCTCACATATGGTAGCGGCGGTCCTGGCAGAGAACGAATTGTAATCGCGAAAAAAAATTAGCAGTACCTAGTAGACGTTTTAGGATTACGAAAACATGTTTATCATTTCCATTGGTCAATCTTGTCTATTAGCTTGAAACCTTAAAAACTGCTCGAGGGAAATGACGAAATTGCGTATATGGATTAGTTGGCAAAGCAAAGTTGTTGTAGAAAAACACAAAGAATACTTAATACTAAAGTTGAAGGATGATAATGGTCTAAGTATAACGTAAAATTATTTTATTTTTTCTTGCTTTATGCAGGAGGGCCAAAATAAAAATTTAATAAAAAAGTTCATTCAGCCCATCCAAAACGTTGTTTTCCTGATTTGATCAGGCATCTATAAGAAGAAATAGTTCAGCTACAGATAATGGTTTATAAATATTTAGGGGTCTTTTATATTAAATATGCAATATCATTTTTTACTCGGTCAAAGTGATAGGATCTTTGACGGTAATCAAGAGTCAAGACATAGACAAACGAGTGAGAAAGGATACAAATTTGTATAGAAAGCAAATTTTATTAACAAAAAATAAGACACATGTTCAAAAAAAAAATAATATCAGAAAAGACTTTCTCCAATTATAAGAAAAATGTTATACTACAAAAACATCACACAATAAATATCTTTTTATAATTGCAGAAACTCAATCATATGTATCTTAAACATACATTTTGGTATATTTTAGTAAAAGTGTAGAATTTTGTTTAACGATGCAATTTTATATTAAAACCAAACATTTGATTTTATTATTGGTTTAAAATGTACATATTATAATAGTGAAGCTGTAAGAAACGCTATAGATAACAAACCAATAATCAAGTAAAATAGTTACTCAATTTTTGTCTTGCGGATACATTTAAAAAATAGTTTCTTATAAACAGCGGAGGACACAAACAATAAATTAACAATTTACCTATAAAGTTTCAAGGGGACTGTTTACAATCTTACCACGTTCTTCCTTAACCAAGAAAAATATTTATGTTACAAATAGTACACTCAGTCAATATACTGTGCCAACCAGCGAAAACCTTCTCCATAACCTTGTCGTTTTAAAATGGAGCACATAAAAAGTTCTAAGGGACGTCCAGGAAGGTCTGTCCTTGGTACTTTGCCCTAAAACATTAATAGCATGTGTTAACAAATTTATGAAATAGATAAATAATAAAAAATCTTGTAAGGTTTTGTTTTCCTGGTGTAACCCTCCCGCTTCGATTCAATTAATATTAAATAAATATTCATTCTCTCATACATTTCGTACGAAATGCTACTTATTTTACAACAGATTATATATCTTTCTTTGCTGCAGCAGTGTTCTGTGACTTGTCAAAGGGATTTAACTCTATCTATATCAGAATAATGCTGTGGAAACTGGAATAATGGGGAGATCTTTTAAAGTGGTTTAGTTCGTACTAAATGGCACGGTTTTAGAGGATAAATTTCAATAACCGGAATTCTGGGCAATTGGAAATTCCATCTGGAGCACCACAGGGATCTGTCCTAGACCCTTATTTGCTTTTTTAAATTTATCTTAACGATCTGACAAGTGTTATAAGGGGTGTATATACGCTCTTTACTGATGACCCTACCATACTTTGAACAGGTAAAAGTGTGGAGGAGCTTCAAGCCTATATTCATAATGTTCTTGCTAAGGTGAAGGAATGGACTGATGCTAATTTTTCGTACCAGTTTCAAAAACAAATATAATTACTTCTAAATGAGGGATAATCAGGTAGTGAGTAAAAAGTGTAAATACATTTTTAGGTTAAAGTTTAAAGCACCTACTTAACCAAGAACCTGGCATCTAATTGATTTGCAATTAGGGTAATGGCAAATTGCTTAGACTTAAAAAGACGATATGCTTACTATTCACTATTAGAATCTAATCTTACATATTATGGCATATCATTTTGGGGAATTTGCTCTCAGTATCTATTTGATAAGTTATTTATTCTACAAAAAAGAGCCATAAAATATAGTGTTAAAAGTGTCCCACATCGACAATAGATGGAGCTTAGCGCTTCATATTCTCGACGGTGTCCCCGTATACTGGTTCAAATAGAACTTTTGAGTTTTTGTGATTTTTACTATTAATAGGATATGGGCATATTTGATTTTACCCTTTTAAATTAGACGATTGTATCACTCCGTTTCTACCAGAAGTTAGTCAACTTTAGTATTTAGTGCTGGGAAGTTTAGTTCACTTTGCCGATTTCAATCTTTCGTTCTCGTTCAATAAAGTGAATAGTTCAAAAGACTAGTTCGTTTAGTTCATTTAGTTCACTGATTTATACTGGCATATCGCCGCATGCATCGGTCGGTCAGGTGATAAAACCTATAATCTCGGTCGTCTCGCTCTCGCTTGCGTAGTACATTCCGTTTAGACTTTAGTTCGCCTTGTTTTAATCTTTCAGTAATTACTGATTGAATCTTTTAGTTCAGTTGGCAGATTCGATCTTTTGAACTAGTTCGTTCGCGAACTACACAACTCTATTAGTATTCCAAAAAGAACACAGTAAAAATTGTGTATATTAAAGCTATATTTGAAAATCTTACCTTTCCTGTCGTTTGTCCGTATAAACCGAAAAAGTTTCTAAGTTCATCTTCTGAAGCTGCACCGGGCAAATCAATTTTGTTTCCCAAAATTAATACAGGGCAATTTGCTAGACTTTCGTCTGTCAACAAAGAGTCTAGCTCTTTCATGCCTTCGACGAACCTAGAACGGTCGTTGGCGTCTACCAAAAAGACTATGGCATCTACGGCGGGAAAGTAGTCTTTCCATACCCTCCTAGCTGTAATGATATGAAGTTAATCTCTAAAAGATCCTGTAAACTAACGCTGCCGAGATGGCGGGTACGGTCAATACAAATCAAATGTTATTAAACGGCTTTAATTTGTTTTGTATAATAATATACACTTAAGTGAAAATTTACAAAGGCTATATTTTCTGCACTAAAGAAGATATCAAAAAACCAAAAATACCATTTTTACCAAAACGCAGCGGTATAAAAATAAGGTATTTGGTGGACCACCATTACCCACTCCTGAAGCACCTACAACCACTTTAAATTCTTTAATGGCACTACCCCACTTCTGACACCTCCCTGGAAGGAAAGCTTATCAAAAATGCTTTTCAGCGATATCAAAACTAATGAGATTTAATTACGAAATGCAATATGTTGAGGAAATATTTTAAAACTGGCTTTTGCAAAATTTGGCAGGAAAAATTAGAAAATAAACGTAAATGATAAAAAATGATCTCAAGCCTAAATTAAAACGCTATTGTGGTGCTAAAACTCTATTCTTTTTTACTATTCTATTAAGTGCTCAAAATAATCTCCGAAAATGATTTCCATTTTGTTCTAAACAGAAATAAAGTAAAAAAAAATTCCTCCGTAACTTCCGACAAATGTCTCTTAGAATACTTCGACAAGCAGCAATTAACCTCTGACGCAATTCTTCCAGAGAAGCCGGCTCGGTTTTGTAAACTAGTGATTTAATGTAACCCCATAAAAAGAAGTCCATAGGGGTAAGATCATGTGATCTTAACGGCCACTCAATTGTATCTCCTCTGCCAATCAACCAAAAGGATTGGATAACTTTGGTCCAACCACTCTCTCGCCACAGCAGCAGCACAGTCTGGAGTGCACACTCTTGCTGGAAGTGTAGAAGTGCTTCTTTCAATTTAGATTGCCTTGTAAGTGTGTGTAATTTTTAAGTCATGAACAATCGAGGGGTATATTTAGTTTGGTTGAGCATTTCAGCATAAACTTGGCCGATTTTCTTCAACAAAAAAGGACCAAACAATGATTTTTTTGGAATATTGAGTGTGCCTCTGACTGACTCATCACTGAAGCAAATGTTCGGGTGTTGCCGTGTGTTAATGAAAAACGCTGCTGTTGATCTGCCCGCTTTCATTAACCCACCTTTCTGGATCAGCGGTGCCTACATAGCACTTGACAGACTTTGTGTACAGGATTTTTAAGTGGACTGTATAATAACGAAAGGGAAACGACTGTTTTGTAATAAATTCTTATAATGATAGAAACGCACCTTACAGCCGTATTAAAGGTCTGGGGGAGAAAACTAACTAATAAAACTATCGTACCCGAAAAAACGTAAATGTCTTAATTTTTGGTTTCTACCTGACTCACTGTCATTTTTTTGTTGTCACGGCGATGGTCCTTTTTTACTATTGTTGACACTGGTTGTCGCAATTGTCACTTTAAGGCCGCGTGAATTTTAATTTGTTAATAAAATGAAAACGCCTTAACATACTCCCCCGCCTTGAAAGATCACTTTCAACAAATATGGTTAACACGAAGGTAACCTAACCTAATCTTAACCTATTTACATGGGCCCAAGGCCTTTAGCATGCAATCTTAGAGTTAGCCTAGCACTTTAGGTTTTCGAGTCTATTGGTAAGGGTGCTAAATTCGCAACAGCGCGTTTAATCAATCCAGATGCGGTTTTTATGGTAACTACACGCACATTACCATCGGGACCCGGGTGCACTGCATTGACACGTCCGATTCGCCACTTAAATGGGGGTAAGTCATCATCGCGAATTAACACCATTTCACCCACGCACAAATTTTGCTGATTTATTTTCCATTTTAGTCTTTGTTGGAGCTGGGTGACATATTCGTTAGACCATCTTTTCCAAAACTGTTGTTTTAATCTTTCTAAATGTTCATAATGAGACAGTCTGTTCATTGGGGTGGTGTCAAGATCAGGATATGGGAGACATTGGGAGACACGACTAATTAAAAAATGGGATGGGGTCAGGACACCTAGATCATTTGGATCTGTTGAGAGAGGCGTTAAGGGCCTAGAATTTAAAATATTTTCGATCTGAGTTATTACGGTGTAAAAGCTTTCAAAAGTTAAAGAACCATTTGAGGAATTCAGAAGTCTTTTTAAATGATATTTTGCGGATTTTATTCCCGCTTCCCAAATGCCTCCTTGATGAGGAGAATATGCGGGAATAAAGTGCCATTTTATATCAAGTACATTGCCAAGCTGCTCTGTAAAATTGATTTTGTTAGTATTTAAGAAATGTCCCAAATCTTTAAGTTGATTATTTGCCCCTACAAAGTTACTGCCGTTATCCGAGTATACGTCAGATGGCTTGCCTCTTCTAGCTATGAATCGTTGAAAGGCTTCCAAAAATGCAGAGGTACTTAAATCAGTCACTAATTCTAAATGGACCGCTTTAACTGTTAAACAAATGAAAAGACATAAATAACATTTTAACGTTTTACTGCCGCGTCCTTTACGGTCCTTATACTGAAATGGACCAGCATAGTCTACTCCAACATTGGAGAACGGTGGCCTTGGAGAAACCCTAGGTTCAGGCAAGTCACCCATCCTGGGATTAAGTAACTTTGGTTTAAATCGAAAACATACTATGCATTCTTTAACGATACGTTTCGCTAGGTTTTTCCCGGACATTGGCCAAAAAGTTTCTCGAATACTTGATAACAATAATTGAGGACCGCAATGGAATAATTTGACATGTTCAAATCTAAAAATGAGGTAAGTTAAATGGTGCTTTGGCGAAAGTAATGCTGGATGTTTTTTCTCAAAAGAAAAATTAGAATTTTTGAGACGACCACCTACTCTAATGATACCGTCTTTTAAGAATGGAGTTAGACTGAGAATGTTGCTTTTATTGCTTACAAACCCATTCTTGGTGAGCTCGCAAATATCTTTAGAAAATGACTCTTGTTGAGCCACCGTAACTAATTTGTTAACAGCATTTCGTAGCTCTTCAATGGTAATTGGACCTAAGTTTCTTTTTTCTTTAGAAGTTTTGCAATTCCTGACAAAACGCAAAATGTATGCCATAACACGCCTAATTCGTGTAAATGATGAAAAATTGCTAAAGGGAAACAATTCATTATGTTGTACTTCAGTAAAACAGTGAATATTTTTTCTCATTTCTAGAGGTTCAGTACTTAAAACTGAATTATTTCTACTAATATCCTTAGGCCAAAGATAGGATGATTTTTTCAACCAGTTTGGTCCATTGAACCAAATATCTGAATTTAAAAGAATACTTGGCGACACTCCCCGTGAAAGTAAGTCTGCAGGGTTTTGATCTGTTGGGATATACCTCCAAGCGTCAGGTGATGTAAGATTTTGAATTTCAGATATTCGATTTGCCACAAATACTTGAAACAGATGTGGTGAGGAACGAATCCATGCAAGAACTATGGTTGAGTCACACCAAAAGAAAGTATTAGTAAATTTTAAAGTCAACGAAGAAATTACTTTTGTAAATAATTGAGACAGCAGGAGAGCTGCACATAATTCCAACCTAGGTATACTAATAGACTTTAAAGGCGCAACTCGAGTTTTAGAAATTAATAGTTGAACACACACATTTTGAAAAGCGTCAACGGTACGTATATAAATACAAGCTCCGTATGCGTTCTGTGAAGCGTCCGAAAATCCATGCAATTCGATCGTAACTGGATCGTTGCATGCAATGTGTCTGGGTATAGACAATGAATTAAGCTGCGAAAGCTCGGACATAAAGGATTTCCACTTGTTAGCAAGATCAGTGGGAACTTCATCGTCCCAGGAGAGTTTTAATAGCCATAGTTGCTGTAACAAGATTTTTGATCTGACTATTACAGGGCTTATTAACCCAAGAGGATCAAAAATTTTTGCAGTCTCAGATAAAATAACTCGTTTTGATACGTTTTTTACGGAATCTAAACCATTAATGTGAAATGAAAGAGTATCATTAGTACTAGACCAGAGCATACCAAGAGTTTTACATTCATCTGATGGACCAAAGTAATATGTGTCTGTTGAAGATCTGAAGTTTTTAATGCCATTAAGAATCTCTGGACAATTGGATCGCCATTTCCTTAATTCAAATCCAGCAGATGCCAGGATAATATTTATTTGATCACATAAAGTAATACCTTCTTCAACTGAACTGGCTCCGGACAGTAAGTCGTCAACATAGAAATCACGCCTAATAACTTCCGATGCTTGAGGATGTGAAACTTGCTCATCGAGTGAAAGTTGATAAAGACACCTTGTTGCCAGAAATGGAGCACTGGCTGTGCCGTATACTACAGTATTAAGAGAAAAAGTTTTAAGTTCCTGTTCTGGACTAGAACGCCATAAAATTAGCTGAAGAGGTTTAAAAGTATCTTCAACTAAAATCTGCCTGTACATCTTGCAGATGTCTGCAGATATAACAAACGAATGTTGTCTAAACCGGATTAAAATGGACAAAAGGTCGTCCTGCACTGTTGGACCCACCATTTGCAGAGAATTATAAGAAACCCCGGATGATGAAGGACATGAACTATTGAAGACAACCCTCAATTTAGTGGTAACACTGTCTTCACGTAGGACCCCGTGATGAGGTGAAAAGAAAGTAATTTCGTTATCTGAAGGAATATATGGTGACATATGATGTAACTCGTCATATTCCGCCATAAAATTTATATACATTTCCTTGAGTTTTGGATTTGAAGAAAATCTCTTTTCTAATGAGAAAAACTGTTTTGTTGCAGACTGCTTGGAATTTCCTAACTTTAACGCTGGCTCTTTTAATGGTACTGAAACTACAAATCTACCACTATCGTTTCGCCTAAACGTTTGTTGATAATGTAATTCAGCTTGTTCTTCTTCATCTGACCAAGGAGATTTGGTTGAAACTTCCTCAATTTCCCAAAACTTTGACAGCTGTTCCTGCACTTCAAGATTTTTTGTAAAGCAACAAGATGTAGCACTTAAATTGACACTTGAATTATTTTTTCCTAGAGGACCAGAAATATACCATCCAAGTTTACTTTTTTGTAAGACTGGTTTATTAATGCCTAGCTGTTTTGTGCCCTTGCACAAAAGTTTCCAAAAGGTACCTGCACCAATTATAATGTCAATTTTGTCTCTTTTATAAAACTGAGGATCAGCTAGTTTAATGTATGATGGTATATCAAGACTCTTTGGATCTAAAGAAACACTAGGAATGTTGTCAGTTATTTTAGGAAGTATTAAACAATGCAAATTTTCCCTAAAATTAGAATGAATAGACTTTAAATATACATTACATGACTTTGACACATGAGCTTGTGTCTGATTGATGCCACTGACTGAGATATCAACCTTCTCTTGAGGTAAATTAAGGTTATTTACCACAGCTTCTGATATAAAATTGGACATAGACCCACTGTCTAAAAGCGCCCTATAGACGTAAGTACGTCCCTGAATATCTGACACTTCGACAAGTGCAGTTGCAAGCAACACTTGATCTTGACACGAAACGTTACACGAAGTAGTACTTTCCTGATTTTGATTTATTTGAGTTGACATAGAGTCTCTAACAGAACCTTGATCTTGAACTTGATCAGACGGCAATATGTTAGACACACTAACATGATTTTTATCAGAAGGATTTGGGTGCAATAAAGAATTATGTTTTTTACTACATAGCCTGCAAGGCCCATACCGACAATGATTCAAATCATGACCTTTTTGCAAACAGTTTGAACACAGCTTTAACGATTGGATTTTATTCTGTCTATCCATTACGGATAACTTCAAAAATTCTCGACATTTATATATGGGATGCGGCTTTTTACAGTAAAAGCAAGAAAAGTTATTTTGTTTTAAATTTGATGATTCACCTTTTGATTCATGGCTAGTTGAAAAACATTTAGCTTTGTTTTTACTTCCAAAATCAAAATGATTTTCTTTCAGTTTTTCTGGTTTATGTTTGTGCATGTTCACCTTCTCCAAAAAGTCTGCACGTGCAGTTAAAAAGCCCTTTAATTCCGAAATGGTGGGTAAATCCGCACTTGGTTCATATTTTTCCCATTCACGTATTGTTTCTATATCAAATTTACTTGTAACAAGAAAAATTATTAATGGATCCCATGAATTAGTTTCAATACCTACAGTTTCTAATGACCTTAGATTTTTTGATAAAGTATCAACTAAATTGCGATGAGCCGCAGGAGAAAACGATTTTAATTCCGGCACGTTAAATAATGATTTAATGTTATTGTGTATCATTAGCCGTTTATTGTCAAATCTTTCACAAAGAATTTTCCACGCTAACTCATAGTTACTTCCCATAATTTCAATATGCTGTATGCACTGAGCTGCAGGTCCCTCCAAAGAAGCGCGCAAATAATGAAATTTCTGTATTGAGTCAAGAGAACCTACATTATGAACCAATGACACAAATAACTCCTTAAATTCAAGCCATTTGTCGTAACTACCGAAAAACTTAGGTAATTCAATAGTTGGAAGCTTTGTATTTACCGATCTTGTCGAACTAGAAGGCAAAGGATATTATGACTTTGACCTTGAGATGGATTTGAAAAAGAGAATATATAATGCTTAGCATCAGATATTGTTTCATAATACAAGTTTTCAAATGAATGTTCATCTTGTTCTTTAAACTGTTCAAATTCTATACCTTCGAGTTCAAACTGAACGTCATTATACTCTGACAGTAAATGGCTCTCTAAATCTTTTAAGCGAGTGTCTAATTCGACCAACTTTGAACTACTAGGTTTTGAGGATTTTAATATATTTAAAAATTGCCCAAAACGCAATAATTTTGATTTAAAAACGTCTCTCTTACGAACTAAGCCCGCTATTTTTGCATTTAACTCTGTACTTGATTCGGCATGTTTAGCTAAAAGTAAAGAATCTTCTAGGCCTTGCCTAGTTTTCGAACCTTTCTTAGGCATTTTGACGGCTTTAAGCAAAATAAACCGTATTTAGTAAATGCAATAAAGTAAATTAATATATAAAAATATCATGCACTTAAAAACAATATTTAGAACGTCTAAATATTGACCAAATATCCAAATAATCAAGGCTACAAAAGGAAAGGACAAAGGGATGTGACCTTGACTATCCAATGACAAGAAATGCTTCTTCTGCTTCAACACGACATCTTTCCTGGTCGACTACTTAATGCATCCAAAGCTAGACACCTGGACTAAATAATCTATAAGCATGATCTGGACGCCTGAATACAATCTCTGAACTGAGATTTGGGACCTGGGGCACCTTCTGATCTAAAGATTACTTTCATCTGATACTCCAATCTTAATGAGCAATGCTTAGCAACTAATTTACCTTGAGTGGCTCCTAGTTTTTTGTAAAAATTAGCATGAGTGTAACCTGGAGGACTATTTCTCAAAAGCCGTCTTCGTGCACTTCTTGAAGACAATGTTCTTCTGGTCCATATAACTTAAAGTCCCATGCTATACTGTAACGGTCGTTAAGCACTAGACAGTTTACGACACACACAGCGAACGTTTATAATATCGATTTTTAGTCTATTTCTCCCCCAACATGTTATTTGGCACTGCCATAAAATGATCGCGGCGCGAAGTACCAAGCTATGTTAATGAAAAACGCTGCTGTTGATCTGCCCGCTTTCATTAACCCACCTTTCTGGATCAGCGGTGCCTACATAGCACTTGACAGACTTTGTGTACAGGATTTTTAAGTGGACTGTATAATAACGAAAGGGAAACGACTGTTTTGTAATAAATTCTTATAATGATAGAAACGCACCTTACAGCCGTATTAAAGGTCTGGGGGAGAAAACTAACTAATAAAACTATCGTACCTGAAAAAACGTAAATGTCTTAATTTTTGGTTTCTACCTGACTCACTGTCATTTTTTTGTTGTCACGGCGATGGTCCTTTTTTACTATTGTTGACACTGGTTGTCGCAATTGTCACTTTAAGGCCGCGTGAATTTTAATTTGTTAATAAAATGAAAACGCCTTAACACCGTGATTCTCCCCATCATGGCTTCACAAATCTGAATCCTTTTGTCCGGATCCTCGTCGCCAAGTTGTTGCAAAATTTTCATTTTATAAGGTTGAAATTATGCATTTTCAGTACCTACTTTCCTAACAGAATCTTTGGGTACACCTATGTTGCTAAATGATGCATTGACACCGTTCGATTTGTAGAAACTTGCCCAATAACCTTAATCCACATATTATATTCATCCAAAACTCCAATTTATTATAATTTTTTTTCCAACAGATCCAGTTTCTTTAAATTTTGAAACCAAATCTCTTATGTAAATGTGGCCGACTTTTTTGTCAGGATCCCTTTCATTAAAAGTAATGACAGTTCTCAAACAGCCTATATACTGAGCACCATAAAGAAAAATCATTTCCACTCTTTCTGCCGTCGAATTAAATTTTATTAAATACGAAGAAAATCAAATCAAAATACACTTTATTGCTTTATTGTTATAAGAAGTACAAACATCTTGTTAACAAAGCTTTGGACAGTGTTAAAACTGTTATAGAAATTACAATGTTTACTATATAAAGTAAGAAAAAGTAATCCAATAAATAGATAATCACACCTTATGAGACAATGTAAAATAGTCATGGTCAAAAATTTACATACAAATCAATCCAAGACGAAGACAAGGTCAATCTTACAAAAAATCTGGCAAGAATATAAACTAATCAATGCCTTTTTAGTCTTTGCTTAAAAATCCTGTCATAAATCACCTGCCGATAAGCCAGTGGTATGTGGTTATAAATTTTGATGCTCTCAAATATCAAGGAATTTTTGGTGACAGTTGTTTTTGGTATAGGAAGAGGAATATCATTCACAGTACGCATGTTATAAGGAGCTGTTAATAGCATAATTTTCATATTTTTTATGGATAAGGCAGGCCATTTCCAAGATTGTAAATATAATATAAAATATAATCACAAATGAGTAGCAAGCAAGTACATTAAATTTTAAATGATTTCACAGATGCAAATTTTATTGGAGATTTTACAAAAAAAACACAAGTGTGTGCGTAATTGCCAAAAAAAAGAGTTAGCTTGGAATATTTTTTCATCATTTACGTTTATTTTCTAATTTTTCTTGTCAAATTTTATAAAAGTCAGTTGTAAAACTTTTCTTAAAAAGTTGTACACGGTGATCATTTATAATGTCCCCCCTCTTAACTTTTTTGTTTTTTGCATTAGATAAAAATTTCAAATATAAAAGTTGTACAAAATCATGTAAGCTATTTGCAGAATAATATAAATATATACAGGGTATTGCAGAAATGAGTCATAGGTTAAAAAAAATTTTTTAAATGGTACACCCTATATATTTTTAGCTTTTTAGAATCTCCTAAAACTTCTAAATATTTTTCTTATAACATGTCCTATACCTAAATATAATAGTTTTCGAAATAATCGCATTTTACCTAAGCGGCTACATTCAAATATAAATATTCTAGATTTCAGTAAAGTTCTTAGGTGGCCGTGAATTAGGCGGTCGCGGAGAAACCAAAACTATGTTTATTAGTGACAGTTACTGACATATTAAGTAAATATAACATTTTTTTTGATAAAGATGCTTATTCAGAAAGGGAAAAACAAGTAATTTTGCAAACATTTATTAAAGCAAACAATAGCGTTAAATTGGCTCAACGGAAACTGCGTAGATTTAATCCCCGGATGCACGTTCCAGACAAAAAAACATTCCATCGAATCTATGAAAAGTTTCATTAAACATCTAGCCTAGCGAGAAAAAAGAGAACAATGAATGAAAATAGACGAAATTAGTGATTTAAATATACTACTAAAAGTTGAACAAACTCCAAACATTTCTTTAAGAACAGCATCGAAATGTTTAAAGGAAGATCTTGATGATTTAAAAAATACCTCTTATGGAAGGGTTCAAAACACTCTTAAAAAATATGGATATAAAGCTTTCAAAATTAGGCCTGTAACAAAATTAACGCAGAGACAGCGAGAAAAAAGGGTTGAATTTTGCCAAACTATGATGGAAAAAATTAATGTAAATCCCAGTTATTTCGAAAATGTATTTTGGACCGACGAGTCATCATTTTCAACTAGTGGCATGATAAACAGAAAAAATAGCAGACAATGGGCCACAGTAAATCCCCACTGCTACAGGGAATTTAAATTTCAAGGACGTCAAACTATTAATGTGCGTAAATTGTGTGCTATTTTAAACAACAAAATAATAGGTCCCCATTTTTTTAACGGTACTTTAAATGGAGAAGGTTATTTGAATTTTCTCCAACACGAGCTAGAGGACTATTTTGATGTGCTTCCGTTGGAACAAGAGCGAAATATCGTCTTCCAACAAGATGGCGCTCCACCTTACAGTGTAGTAGCTGTTACAAATTACCTTAATCAAAGGTTCAATGAATGGATTGGATGGAATGTACCAATACAATGGCCACCTAACAGCCCTAACTTGACGCCGATGGATGCATTTTTATGGGGAACACTAAAGGATCGAGTGAATGCAAATATCATTGAAAGCACTGAACATTTAAAAGAACTTATTAGAGCAGAAATTTGAATTCTGAATGAAGATTATTCTCAATCTATCACCGCCGCATTACGAAGGTTACGAAAAACGTATATCAAATGTATTCAAGAAAACGGTGGCCCAGTTGAGCAATTTGATTTGTAATTACCAAAAGTTCTTCTTTATTGTTAAGACATTAAATTTAAAAATTATTTTCAATTTTGTAGTTCATATTTCATATACTTTTAGTAGTATATTTAAATCACTATTTTCGTCTCTTTTCATTGTTCTCTTTTTTCTCGCTAGGCTAGATGTTTGTTGAAAATTTTCATAGATTTGATGGAATGTTTTTTTGTCTGAAACGTGGACCCGGCGAATAATTCTATGCAGTTCCCGTTCAGCCAATTTACCGCTATTGTTTGCTTTAATAAATGTTTGCAAAATTACTTGTTCTTCCCTTTCTGAATAAGGCATCTTTATCAAAAAAAAAAAATGTTATATTTATTTAATATGTCAGTAACTGTCACTAATAAGCATAGTTTTTGTTTCTCCGCGACCGCCTAATTCACGGCAACCTAAAAACTTTACTGAAATCTAGAATTTATATTTGAATGTAGCCGCTTAGGTAAAATGCGATTATTTCGAAAACTATTATATTTAGGTATAGGACATATTATAAGAAAAATATTCAGAAGTTTTAAGAGATTCTAAAAAGCTAAAAATACATAGGGTGTACCATTTAAAAAAAAAATTAACCTGTGACTCATTTCTGCAATACCCTGTATATATTTATATTATTCTGCAAATAGCTTACATGATTCTGTACAACTTTTATATTTGACATTTTTATCTAATGCAAAAAACAAAAAAGTTAAGAGGGGGGACATTATAAATGATCACCGTGTACATAAATTTGATTAGTTTTGGTTTGGAAAAGCACGTTTAATAAGCTTTCCAGATAGGTGTCACAAGTGGAGTAGTGCCATTTAAGATTTTAAAGTGGATGAGGGTAGTGCTTCAGCAAAATACCTCATTTGTATTCTCCCGCGTTTTTGTAAAAATTATATTTTTGGCGTTTTGATATCTTCTTTAGTGTAGAAAATATAGCCATTGTAAGTTCTGAAAAAGTCACGGTGTATACATAGGCTGTGACCGCTACCGCCACCGCGGTCCTGTCCTGTATACTGATGCCAATTGCAAAATGTAAAACTACCACTAGAAAACATTGGAAAAGAAATACGATTTTTAAGAGGATTAAGAAATACATAAAATAACCTATTTACCTTGTGTGTGTCCACCTAAATCAAAAGTTGTAAACCTCATGTTACCAATTGACAATTCTTCAGATGCTGAAATAAAAAAAAAGTTTTTAGTATGTTGTAGCCACATATATTATGTAACCAATATATTGCTAATGGTATGCAACCAGGCTATCGAAAAGTGAGGTCACTATTCGGCTCGTTACAGGGATAGGAAGCATGCGCAATATGTAGTATAAACAACAAATGTACCTAAACTACCTTTGCAATCCTATGTAATAAACTAGTGTTTCAAAAATTTAGCACCAAAACATAGTTAAATACATTTTAAGCCTGCCCTGTTCAGTGCTTAAATGATCCACTAAATTATGTAAACAGCGAAAACTTTGTAACCCGTTTTAGTGCTTCATCTGGTAAGGTCTAAATTTTTGTAGTGTAAACTCCACTTTGCATTTCTATTATCTACTAGTTTAACAAGGTACATATGATTTTTTTAAATCCTGCAATTTAAGATAATATAACTTTTTAACAACGTCTGTATAATATAACGTAGCTTTCTTGGTGGCATTATTATTTTTAGACTAAGCAAAACGTTTTATGAAATACTTAAAATTAAAAATAAAGAAGTTTCTTATATGTTAACTAAATCTGGGCAGATACTGTCTGTTACATCATATTTATATTATAGTCTAGACAAGACGAATACTATCTGAACACTTGTTTTAAAAGTTCTATTTTATTGACATGGTATTAAATTTTTTATTGACTTTGTTGTGTATCGATTTTGAATATGTTCAACTTTAGATACATTTTTTACCTCTTGTTCAGTTTTGTTTTTACTTTGTTCACCTATTGTATCCGAGATCTGAGTCACTATTTACATTTCTTTAAATTGTAGTTATGTAATGAATATAACGCCATACCTATCAATATAAGTTTAGTATTAGGCTCCTTTTATACTGGGATTCTAAATGCGAGATTCAGTATCTGGGATTCAGAATCTCACGTGAACTCTAACGAGATTCGGAATGCATACTTTTCTAATCTTGCGCGGTTTCGGCAATTTTGTGGAGAGGCGATTAATTCCAGGGCCGCACGCTTCTGTTCATTGTTAAAATGAATGCAGTAGAAGAAGCGCTGTTGCTATATTATTATCAGATCGTGTGTAAAAAAAAAGAAAAAACTTAGGAAATGTAGAATGTGGGTTCATCCAATAATCAACGAACGTAATACAGCAAGAGGATACGTTTTACTGTATAAAAATTTAAGAGAACACTCTGATAAATTTTTTAACTGTTTCAGAATGTCAATTCGGTCTTTTGACGAGCTACAAAATATCTTAAAAGACAAAATATTTTTAGCCACTTCCACCCAGTGTGCCTGTTTTATTGTTTTATTCAAATACTCTTCTGCCGAAGTATCCCATAAGCTTGGACATGCCTGTATTGACTATATTTTATGAACTTGTCAGTGTCGAAAAGAGTTTTTAAAACATCCATATTGAATTATTTATTCGTAAACCTAACAGAAACGACCCTTAATACGGAGCTGGCAAGAGGCTACTGAACGAAAATCGCAGTGAAAATGTTTACATATATAAACCAATGCTAGACCTGTCGCCGATTCGAATCCCGGAGCCGGGCGGCTGAAATTAGTGCTATTCCGAAATTTAGAATCGCGATTCTGTTTCCGAGAAGACGCCCGTCTAAACGCTTTGCTTAATCGCTACGTTAAATAATTTATTTATTTATTTATTTCGTACAATACAGGCTTTGAATACCCAACTAGTACAATAAAAACTTATTCTAATAATATACAACATACAACCTACGTATTAGGGCCTATTACAATTAAAATTACACTAAATAGAAGGGAGAAAAAGAAAAAAACAATAAAAAAAAAAAGAAAGAACATACGGCCATTCAAAGTGAGATTACAATAATAATTTAAGTTTCTTCTTAAATGTCGTTGGAGTACAGTTAAAATTAAAGTTTATCGGAATATAGGTGTTAAAAAGATGCATTATGCGATTGGTAATGTTATTTCTGCCGACGTCGGTTCGACTTCTGTTGGTTAAGAACATGTCGTGTGAACGTGTATCACGTGATGGTACTCGAAAGTTTATAAGAGCGAGTAGCTCAGAGCAATTTATGAGATTAGTAATTATTTTGAACCCGAATACAAGTGTAAGAAAGATTCTGCGTCTTTCCAAGCTATCGATGTTGATGAGTTGTAAACGCTCGTGATGGGAAAAGTGGCTTTTGTTTATTCTCATTTTGTATAGTATAAAGTTGGCAAATTTTATTTGAACTCGTTCAATACGCTTAATATGAGTTTGGTAATATGGCGACCAGATTACGCAGCAATATTCAAGATGACTACGCACCAGTGAGAAGTATAGAGATTTCAGAACCTCAGAGTTGGAAAATTCCCAGCACCGGCGCATTATGAAGCCTGCCATTTTGAAAGCCTTAGCCGAAATATAGTTTATGTGTTCATTGAATCGTAGTTCGGAATCGAATATTACACCCAGGTCATTGATTAAGTTAACTCTGGGTAGGGGGGTGCCTGAGATCAGGTAGGAATGTAGAATTGGAGATTTTTTACGTGAGAAAGTTATTATTTTGCATTTAGAGATGTTTAGTTCCATCCTGTGAATCCGAGATTCAGAATTCCAGTATAAAAGGAGCCTAAGGGTACAAACATGCTAGAGCGTCGCTCGAAGCGACGCTTCAAGATTTACGTGAACATAGTGGGGCATCTGCAAACAAGTGGTCACAAAGATGTATTCGGACAGCGAGGATGAAATCATTTTTAATAATCCTGCATTACGTTTACTGCAAATAATTTTAGAGAATTTTCCGTGCATACGATAAACAAAAACAGAAAAAAAAATGGTCAATATTGTAACCTTTTCTTTACATTAAAAAAACATTCCGAGCGATTTTTCGAATATCTCCGAATGGAGATTAATACATTTAACTATGTACTAAAAAAGGTTTATCCCCACTTGACGAAAAATTGGAGTAATTATGTGCACCAGCCAATAGGTCCAGCCTGCCCATAATTTATCCAGAACATATCTGTTGCGATGATCTGGGTGAGATTGGTTCCAGATAGGCCTTCTGTTATAAACAGAATTAATAATTTGCTCGGTATCCATTAAAAATTAACTCTACACGGTATCTAAACCCACAAAAAATATCAACTCAAGCCTGGACTGACGCGCTTCAAAAGCGCCAAAGAAATCCCGAAGATAAATCGTGACGTGTCGCTCGAAATGGCGCGCGCGATATCGCGTCGCGTACTTCTTTACTATGTGCTATTAGATTTCAATTACATTGCATATTTCGAGATTGACGCGAGAAGCGACGCTCTAGCATGTTTGTACCCTAAGTTGTAGTAAGCTTTGTCAATAAGATACTTCTTGGACAATAAAGAACATTAAAAAGGTAAGTAATTATAAATTAATGTGGGTAACTATAATTGTGAGACAAAATAGTTTATTCTTTAGGGTACAAACAGGACATTCCATAAACGAATCACCAGCAGCAGAAGTTTGTCAAAACTCTTTTGGCAAAAATAATGGTAAGTTGCTAACGCTACTGCAAGTAGTCACAATAAATAAATAAAATAGTTTTCATTAGTTTTTGATCGCCAACCTTAGGTAAAATTATCTGCATTAAAAAGTTCATGGATATTTTTGACCTACCCATTCGTTACTCTATATTTCTATATAATGGAAGTGGTGGGGTTATTGCATCTTTATGCTAAAATCGGCATACGTATAATAAGTTTAGCTTAACCAATTTCAACTAGCTTGGTGGGTTTTAAAGATGACTTTGTAAATATTATTTACTTTTAACAAATACATTATTTATTTGGAGGTTTTAAATGAATCTATAGGTATACCGTTTTGTTACCTTCTTAAAAATATGTTTGAAAAAGGAGTAATGTTGCAAACTGGCAGTCATTTTCTAAGTCACAAGTTAATAAACGGTTTCTGAGATATCGCAGGCGGCCACTCTTAGTTGACCACACAGAACAAAATATAAAAAAAACGCAGTTTTTGACCTTGGAGGTTTTACTTATCGACCCCCTGGTACTTTGGATCACATTTGATTCATGATTTTAATACTACAATACTTAAAATATATCAAAAGTGATTCTTATTCTCCTCTTTTCCACTTAATTAGTCAAAACATTGATCAAAGCTAATTAATATCAAATTGGTAAATAAGTGTTGAAATTACCACTAGAAGTTGTTTTTTTTGTTGTTAAGATTATATTAGGTACAATAACTATAGATTAAGACAAAGGTTTCTTACTAGGATGAAGTGTTGGAAGATGCTGAGCGAGCCTGTCATCCTTAAGCATGTGCAAAAGTGTTGTTTTTCCCGCATTGTCCAAGCCTAGAAAGAGGAGCTTGCCAGATTTCTTCCACAAACCTGCACAAACATGCAAAAGTGTTAGTAAAACAAACAAAGTAACACTTACCATCTAAAGTTTCATGTGAAATTTCTGTGTTTGTAGAATACGGTATAAAATCAATTTCCCTTTCCTCTATTAACTGTTGTATTAAAGTTGCTTTGCCAGAACCCGAGAGTCCAAGAAAAACATATCTGCCTTTGGTTTTCAATAAACCTAGTGAAGCAGACATTTTATTAGTTGGTAATGAGGTGTTATTTATTTTATAATTACAGAGAAAGAAGATTATTTGTTCAAAATTTAAATACTTTTATGAGAAAGTGAATACAACAAAAAACAATGAGTTCCAGATTTTCACGTTTTATTCAGGTAGAAACATAGACAGCTGTTTCAATATCTCAGTCATTTCTAAAAATCAAATTTGTAAAAATAAAACCATATATTTTTCAAGGTGTAGAATAGAAATAATCTAAGAATAACAAAGCTATGTCACTGTTTCAGTGTTCTGGGTTCCACCTGCTTCAAATGAGTAAGATAGGGTACTATATTAATATTATTTATGGTAATTTCTGCATCATCCGAAATCCCATAACATTTAACAGTAGCTTCGTCGTTAGGGGTGTGGAAGAAAAAAATTACCTATTTTTCTTTCAATTTTTCGTTTTGTTTGATTAATATTCAAAAATTTTGGAATTAGAATAAAATTGTATTAATTAACATTAACATGTAGGCCTTTTTATTAATAATAATTTAAAGTACTATTACATTCAGAGAAATGTTGTGTTTCCAATTACCTACTAAGGTTTGGAATAAGCTCCCAGCAGACTGTCATGCTCTGCCCAAAAACTGTAACAACAGCTACAGAGACTGCATCTAACTTGGACATATTATTTAACTGAAGAGTTCTTAGATGATGCCATTGTTGAACTGTGATTAATGATGATGTAATACTGTGATATTTATTTCTATATACATTTATATGTTTGTATCGATTATTTTTTGATTATTTTATACTAACTCTTAAGAAATTCCTTAATTGGAATTTTTTGAACAAATAAATATTTTGTATTGTATTGTATTACAACTAAGAAGCATAATTTTAGGGAACGTGATTTGAAGTAATTGTTTTAGTGCAGTTAATAATATTTTACACCAAAGATGGTATAAGTATTGACAAATTTTTAATTTGGCAAAAACCAGTAGATATTTGTTGTTTTATATTCAATTATATTCCAATATTTTTTCTTCTAAATGGGCCCTTAGAACACAATTCTGTGTTTTTCTTTATTTCATTATGCAGATGCAGATATTCAAGATGATTAAATATGGTTTCAGCAGGACGGTACAGAGCCACATCACACTCAAAATGACAATATTTTAGGTAAGTATTTCCTAACCGGTGGATAGGATGAAGAGGTACAATTGAGTGATCTGGCAGATCTTAACCTTTGATTATTTTCTTTGGGTCACCTTAAAAGTAAAGTTCACAATGACATGACAAAACTAGATTTTTTTTATTGACAATAACAGTAGGTAGGTACTCTACAGAATCATAAAGAAACATTATACCAACTTTACTTGGTTTGATCCCCAAAATTGGAAATTGTTATAAAAAGTGGTCTATTTAAAAAAGTTATAGTTATATTGGTCACCCAACTTTTTTGGGCTACCCTGTAAAATTGAAACTAATTTCACAGTATAGGCCATTTGCTATCCTTCAACTTTTGTATTAACTTTTTTATGTAGGTAAGTATTTCTAATAACAACTTAGTCATTGTGTTTTGCTGCATTAAGGCCGAGACACAATTAAACAATAGGTGATAGGAAGCAATAAGCAACAGAAATAATATTATCTAGAAACAAATCAATCGCAAAGTTTTAATTAACAAGCAACATATTATATTTTTATTTCTTATTACCTACCTTTTCTTATTGGCCTTATTGCATATTATTGCTTTTAATTGTGTATTGGCCTATATTGGCATTGGCACTTAATAACTACCCTGTATAAGGAAGTAAACGGGTTTGTTGAAAATACCTATTTAAAGTAGTATGGCTGCTTTATACCTCCCATTTAACATTTAATTTAATTTAAGATTTAAGCTAAACTAAGAATTTAAAAGTTGAAAGTTAATTTTCTTATGCATGCGTTTATACCTCTCATTTAAACTAATTTATCATTTAATTTAATTTAAGAGTTGACCAACTTTCAACTTAAGGTAAAAGATCGTGTCAGATCGTGCTAAATCGCGTTAAATCGTTCTCCACAACTGTCCGTGATTGGCCTGGAAGAAAGATGAATATTTTGTTCGGTGACAATAACCTAAAATTATCGTGGAATTTTTATTTTTATCAACAAATAAAGTGCTTTTTCTCTATTTATTTTGACTGATCTAAATTCTTGTGATTTGTAATGGAAGACTACGATTTGTTTTTTACTACTTGCGTTAAATTGTTGTAACAACAGCTGGAAAAATCTTCTTTTTTTTGCACTTCATTTAATTTAATTTAGTGGCACGTTTTCGAGGTATAAATCAACAAAATTATTTCTTAGCTTAGTTTAAATGATAAATTAAATCTTAAATTAACTTAAATCTTAAATGAGAGGTATAAAGCAAGCATTAAGCTATGTGCACAATATGTTAATTGTATTTAAATTGTGAATGACACAAAATACTACCTATATGATTTTCGAGGTCATTTTGACCAGGTAAGGTACCATACTTAGATAGAGAAAGCCATTTATACTGAACTATGGTTCAGACAATAAAATATTTAAAATAATTATTAAAATTCATTTATATTTACCTAAATATCCCAAGACACCAGTGAACCAGTCCCAAATAAACATATTTGTCTAAAAACAGAAACAAAATGAATATTTGGTAAAATTATCGGACACGACGATACTGCATATAATCAAAATAATGATTTGTAATTTTTTTGGAACATGAATATCAAAAATTGGAACAACGCATTAATAATTACAATAATCTGTGTATTTTACTTAAAGATTCTACTTGACAATGAAAAACGTCACTTCATCACAACATATTATTTAACTAATATCTACCTACATTATAAATTAAAAATATAAAATTGCTATTGGAAACTTACATTAAATTAGATTTCAGAAAACCTATTAATTAACTAAAATAATGTTTCTTTACTTGTTTTATAAAATTTAACATAAAATTGCAAAAATAGCCAACGCGGTTGACAGTTAAAAAGGTGATGTCATACGCATTGCAGCCAACTACAGAATCTCATATAAAGGCACAGAAAAAATAAAGGTTTCAAGCCTAAATAAAAACATAGGTATATTCCATTTGCTTGTTTTAAACAGCAAAGCATAAAACTCTTTGCTTAGCTAAGTTGTTAAAGGAACGCTTCGAGAACAACTTCGGATAGTTCGTGGGGGAAATAGTCTGGATCCACATACATCCATTCCCTAAAATTTCATTGGTTCATATTAATCATGTGGTACACAACGGATGCGTATCACGGTCACGGATGTATATGGATCCAGCTTAGAGTGGGCATACTTACCCGTGGCAAGGGGGGAGGAAAAAATCTTTGCTTTGCTATTTAAAAGTAACGTAAAAGGAACTCGTCTAATATCTTTTAGCTATGTTTTGTGTTCCGTTTTCTCTGTGGAATTCTTATACTTTTCTTTTGCTTCTTTTAAACAGCATAGCAATGAAACAAAGTAAAAATCTTTGCTTAAAACTAAGTTGTTAAAGGAACGCTTCGCGAACGTTTTTACAATTGCATAAGAAATATAGAGGGGCATAGTTAATCGCGGCAAGGGAGGAGGAAAAAGTCTTTGTTGTGTTTGGCTTTCCTATTTAAAAGAATCGGGGCTCTCTCTCTCTCTCTCTCTTCCTTCAAATATGGCCTAAGCTGCAGAAGCTATTCTGGCCAGGTACCGTTGTCTTTGTTGGCTCCTTTTGGTCTCTTGTAGCTTCTCCTAGTTAAAGGTTACAGGGGGTCATCGGGCTATACTTTAATTTATATATGCATGGTAAATACAATAGTATGAGGAAAATGAATGCAACAGCATGAATGAGATTAAGCAGAATGTTGGGTTAGGAATGTTTTCTTGGAATGATTATGTATCTAATGTTTGGGAAAGTGTCATGCTCAAAGCTTAAGGTTACTATCTCTAAGGAAGGCAAAAATGGTGGTAACAGTTTTGAGGGTTGCGAAACAAAGAATGTCATGCATTGAGTATATGGAAATGCCCTATATTGGCCTCTATAAGTCTCGAGTGGAATTGGTCTATGTTATGCTGGTTGTTTGCGTATGCAAAAAGCAGGTGATGTAGGGTACCTATCTCCCCACATGAACAGATATATTGTCTTGCGATATGCCTATTCGCTGCTGGTGGACTGGGGTTAGGCAGTGTCCTGAACGTAATCGGTTCATCGTTGTGATTTTTCCTCTTGTTAGTCCAGTGATTTTTTTGAACCATGGTTTCCTTGTCGGAGTTTGCAGTGAGAGTACGTACTTTCTGGCCTTCCTTCTTCCCATGTTTGCAAAGCGTTGGTTCCACTTTTCTTGTATGTATTTTCTGAATTTAGGGGAGAAAGCTACAAGATCTGCCTTCGGCTGTTCCTCTCTAGGGGAAGCTTCCTTCCAAGGTTGGCCAGTCTATCTGCCTGTTCGTTACCATATATGCCTGTGTGGCTAGGAATCCAAGCTAGCTGTAAGTTTGGGTTTTTGATCAGTTTTTTCCCTCGCTCTTAAAACCATTTTTTGCGTTATTTGCTGCTACGCCCTTTCTACAGCCATGTGATTGCCAGGTAAATTGCTTGTATTTCCGCCATGCATATTGTGAAATAGTAAATAGTCCTGTAGCCTTATGCTCCACTGCAGCTGAGGCAGTGAGCAAACCCCTGCTCCCACCGTTCCGTTGTCGTGAACCGATCCATCTGTGTAAACAAACCTGTATCCCTCTCCCCATTTTTCTCGTGCTTTAGTCAAGAATTTGTCTCTATTATAGTCTTCCTTACCCAGGAGCATATGTTGAAATTGTAGGTCGTACAGTTGTATGTTAGTAGAGTGTAGAAAGCATGGTCTCTTTGAATAGACTTTGGTGTTGTTCCATTGTGTCGAAACAATGTTAAATGCCTCAACCAGAGAAGGAGGTCCTTTCCATTTTTCTATGTTCAGCTTGTATTCTGTATATAGTGTAGTTATTGTCTTTATTATTGGGTTCTCATACGACATAAGTTTGGACACCACTCTCGTTGCAAGAAGTTCTCTTCTTAGGTGCATTGGAAGCTCTGAGCTCTCCGCATAAACGTCATAAAGAAAGATGGACTAATAATGCATATGGCCGTCTTGCGAGAAATTGACTCCCCTATGCGTCTGAAGAAACTGTGACAGAAGTGGTTGGCAACATTGAATTCCCTAGGGTTTTGGGAGTGTTTGCAACAGTGAACTTCCGTCAATGTCAAGTCAACGGTTCTTAAAAAGACTGCCATTGGTGCTTTAGGGTGACATTACAGAAGCTTTGCATCTGACACGTGCAGCTGCAAGTAGCAGTTTGCAGATCCTAATGACAGAAGTGGGATTCCAGAAAACGATTATCATACTTTGCGTCTGCAAGTCGTCTGCAAATTTGCAGATGGTTGGAAGGTGCTGCAAACTTGCAGAATGTATAAAATTTATTAAAAACTAACCTATGTTTTGGGGATTTGACGGATGGTAGTAATTTCATATTTTTTTGCAATAATTTTTATATAAAAAAGAGAAGGGAACATTAATTAATTATTGCCATGGATTTGGGCTATTTGCTCGTGTAAGGAAATCTCTACAAACCCTCAAAAGTAATAAGAATTATAATACCTTGTGTTATGTTACATAAATATTTAACTATAACTTCCCTATGAATTATGAAGAAAATGATATTCAGAATTTTGATTATTTGAAAGCAGAACAATTTGAAGAGAATCTTCTCAACAGACCCTTTACCCTTTTCTTTTCGGATCAAAAAACTTAAATTAAAATGTGAGGTGAGGTTTAGAACTTCACATATTTGTGAGTCAATATTAATCAACCAGTAGTAGTAAAACGGATTAACTACGGTAAAAATGGCGGATTTGCAAATGGTTTTTGGAATGTCAAGTTTCTGCAAATTATTTTGCGTCTGCAAGTCCGCCATATTTGCAGATCTGTAAAGTTGCAGGTTTGCATTTTCTGTAATCTCACCCTTATTTTGCCGATGTGCTCACAGTGTTCCCAACGTACTTTAATTTTGGAACGATTTCACCGGCAACAGAAAATATATCTTAGACGAGGACCTCGTCTAAGGAAAATATATTGCAAATTTGAAAACATAGGGTTTGCTAGGCGCCAGTTATAACACAGGAATAAACAATTTCAACTACAAAAAACTTTGATTTGGTAAAAAGCCAAGCGAAAAGTTGTTGCAAATTGAAGCAAAACTGAAAAAATTCAATGTTGCCAAACCCATTGGTCACAGTCAGAAACGATCGCTATAAGGGGTCAAAAAGTTATCTAGTAATTATTCGTCCATCTTTCTTTATGACGTTCGTGGCTCTCCGCTAACAAAATATTGGTCGGTGTGGATTTCATCATCCCCGTGCTGCCAGAATCTGGGCTAATTTCTTTTTAAAAATTCCTTGTCATTAGCCGAGTTCCTTTTAGTTGCTTTTAAATAGGATAGAAAAGCCGATCCATTTGAAAAATTTTCTCACCTCAGTCATGATTTTTTTCTCCCAACTTGCCGCGGTTAAGTATGCCCCTCTATAATTCTTATGTTGTTCGTGAAGCGTGTTTAAAAGAAACAAATCGAAAATACCTATGGTCATTTGTACCTGCCTTAAGCATTGTTGATAATGATCTGTTTGCCAGAAATCTTTTTGTAGAAACAATAACACATCTAATTTTGAAGAAGTAGTCCATACTCAAAGTGGAGTTAAATGATACAGAAAAAGGAAAGCACGAAGAGAAAGACTTCGTGCTTTTCTTTTTCTGAATAACACCTCTGTTAATGTTAATCAAATGCTTTGCCACAACAGACTTCTTTCGATGATAATTCTATGTTTGCCACACTTATATAGATATTATGCAACAGCTTTCCGAATTGTTAGTAAAGTTTCTTTGGCAGTAGCAAGCAAGAGTATTCTTAATTTGTTATGATTCCTACAGGCTATAAGCTTTTTCAAGATTGAATCTTTTCCTCGAATAATTGGACTTGTGGATGGAACTCACACATTCACCAGGTAAACCACGGACGTCTATTCTCCAATTTAAGAGAAGTGAACGCTCTCTCGCGAGAAGGGACAGGACAATTCACATCATGCTCACATTGTCATGGAAATGAATAGTCATTTTAAGTTTCAAGAATACAGTTTAATCATTCTTAAGAGAAAAACTAATCACTTTTCTTGAAATTATCATTTGCCTATTTCGAGAATAGACGTCCTGAGGTAAACCAAATGACTACAAGATTAGTTGTAGGTACCATGCACCACTACCGCCTCGTAGTTTTCTACAAAGTTCTTCTGCTGACATATTCTTAGAAGCAACAATGACTAATAAAATAATTTTGTAGGTGGTGAGAATAATGAGAATACCGAAGTGTACAGGAACAGAAAAGGATATATACTTTCAATCAATAAATATACAGATTATTCTATGTTCTATGTTCTATTTAAGAATTCTGGATCTGGTTGCTATTGGTGGCCAGGCTCTGTGCACGGTTCAACAGTTTTTTTTATAATAATAGTCTGAAAGCTCAGTTTCCACGCTTGGTTTGTTCTTGTGGATATATTATTTACTTTTTTACATTCTAATATCTACGCCTTGTATTTTTCAATAATATTGACAATCAATATTTTTTCTTATTGCTAAAATTTGTTGACCTCACTCTTTTTTTAGTTCAGTAAAATCCCTGCCCTCAGTGTCCTCCAACATTCTTATAAATTTGTATTTATAGATAAAACAATAAACAAATATTAACCAAAAAGTAAAAAAAAATAGGTGCAATGCAACGTGTAAAGTAGTTATTTTTTTTTTAAGAATGGGAATTTATGAATAAAAAGTCACTTTACGCCCGAATGGCATCTAAAGTAAAATACTTTATGAGCCTGCACCTCCATGGCCATGCAACCATTTAAATTAAAAATGCATGTATGCCAGTAATCAGGGACCCGGACCGAAACCCTTAACTGCGAAAAACCGGATCGGAACAGATATTATTTTTGGACCGGAATCGGAACCGAACACATATTTTACTAGCAAAACAATTTTAGGTGCAAAACCGGAACCTCTAAAAATTATAACGGTTTTTTGGGTTTTTTTCGGTTTTCAGGGTGATACTTGGCCTTGGCTGGATATTGTTTAATTTTGAGTTTTTCCGTGATTTCTGTTCTGTGGGGAACACCAACCTTAACCTTATTTTTTTTTGTTATCTGTGATTAGTGTCTTTGACAATAATTTTTACCGTTGGTTTACTTGTTTTTTTTTGATTTTCTACGAACTTACTTCTTCAAGCCACTTCAAGTACTAGGAATACAACATACAACTATACAATACATATACAACAGGTATTTATTTATTTGCCTTTGATTTTTCGGAACCGAATCGGAATCGAAATTTCCTAATTTGTATGGAACTGGATCGGAACCCCTAAAAATTGATAAGAACCGAATCGAAATAATTATTTCGGGACCGGAACTGTAACGGAACCCAAATTATTTATTTCATCTGGAATCGAAACCGGAACGGAACCGTTATTTCATTTCGGTCCGGGTCCCTGCCAGTAATTATTCAATTTACTTTACGCACTAGTGTGTATATCAGCGAGAAACCTTAAATTTTATACACTTTTTATTGTGTGTAAAGTTAGTATTTTATGCATGTTAGTAGAAAACAAAGAAAATTTATAGGGTTTGTTCGAAGGTTAGGTTAACGGTTTTCGGCGGTACGCAAACTGTCAAATAAAAAAGTGGTGAAGCTATTCGGCAACATCGGTGCACTCTGGATTAATTAGCTCATCGTCATCAAGATCTTACCTATGAGACGCCCTCCCACGATTCGTCAAAGTGCCGTTGCGAGTGCAATCCGGAACAGAACACAAGTGTCGACTTATCACTCCTCTGTGATAGACCGAATAGGATTTGGTTGGTTATGTTTTTATTTACTTTTTTTGACATGAAAATTTAAATTTACTCAAATACAAACAAAAAGTATCAGAATTACAGAATTAAAGGTAAAAATCGGGTAAGTGTTCTATGAAATTGAAATATTACAATTTTTGAAGAATTATAAATTTACCAATGAAAATATTAAATTTTCTATATAAACGTGTAACACGGTAATGATAGTAGAATGTTAAATAATTACTGTTTAGAAATACGACATATTATCTACAGCTGAAGCAGACTATCATAAGGTCCTTTGTAAATATTTTATAATTCAAATATTTGATGACTATAAACTACTGTAGTACTGTACTGAAAAGTGCTACATTTCTGATTACAATTTATTTTTTCTTACAAAGGTCTAATCAAGTTAAAATCTTAATTATTTCTTCATTTTGTATTTTTTTTTTGGATAATTTTACCTAACTGAAGGCAAATTAGTATTTTGTCACGATCTTTTATTATAATAGCTGTCAATGTTTATTGTTTGGTGAGTTAATTAGATTCAAACTTAAAAAAAATATTGATTAAAATATGTACCTATATTACTTTTGTTTGCTGATTGCTGCATGCCTATTATTAGTTTTTATGTCTAAAGAGGGGCGAAATGTACACACTATAAATTTAAAATTGACAACTAATAACGTGTACCTCAATAATCTCATTAAATTTACTGTAGAAGTATTTATGACAAAATATTGTATGCTTTTTATAACCTATATTATTAGATATGTAAGTGTAGGTATACCTATTTTAGTTAAGAGCTAGGACTAGTAATGCATTACTACTATTTTATTTTTGAATCAATATTTCCTTTCGTTTTGCAGGCGAAGACCCATCTTCATGTAGCAATTACCTACAGTTTCAGGTTTAAATTTTTTTTAATGCTAAATAAATTAATGCAGGCAAAAGACGAAATTTTGACAAATTTACCCATTTTTCTTTTTCTGGTTTTATTACTTCATAAATCCAACCTTTTTAAACTTTAAACTATTGGTAATTACTATGCTAAAAATATGGGTATTCGCCCGATTTGGAGATAAAACTAAAAGGCAACAAAACACTGACCAGAAACGAAATCGTGAACTAGTCCTAACTGTTAATATGAAAAGGTATGGTTTTTACGAGTCCCTTTATTCTGAGGTTATTAATTATTATTACCCAATACAAAAAACGTGTAATAATTTAGTATTTTGTAATTTAGGAGTTAAGCATAGATACCTAGGTAAATAGCCTACATTATATAAGTAGGTAGGTAGAGAGAGATAGGTATCTGGTATATAATATAGGATATGTTGAGGTGATTTCATCTACCGATTTATTAAAGCAAGAAACTAACAGACATTACAACCTCTGTGTTATAAGACAGCAGAGTCAATAATAATATACTATTTTGGGTTATTATGATTGAACATCGGTATTTGTAATTTCTTGTGTCTTTTCCAAACCTCGATCCTAGCCATTTTTATTTATAACAACACTTTTTGTCAGGACCTTTTACTACTATATTATTGTTAAAGAAAATAATAATTAGGTAATATCAATTTAAAATATTTTATTAAACAAAAAATTATTAGATATTCTTGACTTAACTCAAGTTTATTATTATTTGACAATGCTTATTTTATAATGTTTTCTAAAAACATCCTAAAACTTTTAAAAATATATGACTGACAAAATAACAATCAAAATAGTATATAGGGTCATTTTGATTCACAAATAATGGTAAAAATCCTGATTAATGTAGGTAGATACCAGGTAATTTATAAGAACTGTAAGTTTGTAAGAAACGATTTTATTTTAAATTTACATTTAAAAACTATTATTTGATTAGCGTACTTAATCAAAATTATTTAGGTATTAATTGATTTCAGTTAAATCCTTGTTGAATTGGATCAGAAAATTAGTGCCCAGATGTCCCACAAGAAAATAAATCGCAGTATAATAAATTTTTCAATATTTACCAGACATGTAGATGTAAAAGATACTAACACAGATATAGATAGAACAAATGTAGCTTTGTCTGCTAAGTCTTCTTTGAAAAGTAGAAACCGAACATATGAGGGTAGCATTATAAACCAGGAACAGAAATCACCACCACCTTATTCATATTCTACCACTGGTAGCGATTTAGAAGGTATTTATTTTATTTTATTACTAACTTAGTGTCTTTATATAAAACATAGTTTGGGAACACCTCGGGGAACACATTTCCATAATAAATTATTTCCAAGTTGAACTGAAATGGAGGACAACATGGTGCTGTCGGATAATACTTAAATAACTTAATTTTTTTAAAATTTATTTATAAGTACTTTATTGATTACTCAAGGGGCCATCGACTGAAGTCCTTCAGCTAATGTATCGTATCCAATAAGTATTTGAGTTAAACTAACAAACACGAGAACAAACATTACTTGTAGTAAAAAAAAGCAAATATGCAAATAAACAATTTTAAAATTCCAAAACATTGGATTTTGGAGAAATCCAAACTAGATACTATTGAGCCATTCCCGTAGTGTGGACTCTGTGTGACGGACTCGTGGGGGAGCATTCCTGTCCCTCTCTCGGCATAATTAATTAAGGGTCCTTGTAATGGGGACTAAATGGTCTTATTGAGAATCGTTTTGTGAGTGCTCAGCACCGTTCTTGTATAGGCTGTATACTGGTTCTTGAGTAGAGATACTTATTTGATGGGTTTATTGGATTGTTTGGATGTCTAATTTTAGTAAGTGTCCTTAGTGTTGTTGTTTCTACAGTACTTGGGTTTTTCCATGCTAGTCTCTGTGCATTCGTGAGTAAGGGGTCTCCATATTCTATAACTGGTCGGCAGATGGACTTGCTAATTTTAACCTCTGTTTCTATGGATACTTCTTGATTTTTATACGTTAGACTTCTAAAATGTTTTGCTCTAGATATTATCGTTTTGTTCTCTAATTTTGTATGACTATTGAAGTTTAGTTTGGTATCTATTGAAATCCCCAAGTCTTTTGCTATTGCAGATGAAAGAATGGTTGTGGGTTCTACTTGGAGCTTTGATGTTGACTGTGAAATTACATGATTAAATAGTAACAGTTGAGATTTTGTTGGATTGACTTGCAGTCTCCATGCTTTAAACCTTGCTACACTTGCTTGTACTTCATTTTGGACGTTTTCTAATGTTGGGAATAACCGAGGGAATAACCGACTACCGAGAATTCAAGTGATTTTAAAAAGCGGATGATAACCGGTTTTTCACTCGAAATCTATACCTACTCATATTAATATTGGCGGTTCATCTATTCTACAGCATGACGCTGCCCAGAAATTTTTTTTACTTCTTAAAAAAAAGGTCAGCAGTTCCAAGTTCCATAATTATTGAGTGCAACGCAATATCTACGAAAGGCAGGCGGAGACGTTTTAAATTAAAAACCGAATTTCGCGATTCGAGTTAATTGAAAAAAAAAAAACGGTTATTAAAAAACCGGATAGTAGGTTTTTCACTCAAGTTATCCCAACACTATTAAAAACAACCGGTTTTCATTTGACCACTAATCTAATTAAAGTTAGCGGTTCATCTACATTTGTCTGGTAAGGACTTCCCAAAAGATTCTTCCGGGCCAGAAATTTTGACTTCTAAAAAAAAAAAGTTTATTGAGTGAATAAAAAACCGGATTTTCATATTTCTTCCATGTGCTATGATTGCAGTGTCGTCAGCAAATTTTAAGAGATATGTTTGTGGATTTGGAGTATGTGGGAAGTCATTACAAAAGAGGTATCCTTTAGGCAGACCTTGTTCTAGGGTAAATTCTTCTGAAATGTTATATGGTTGATTCAGACAGCTAGTTTTCGGTCTTCCGAGGAATCTTTTAAAAGCCATACAAGGCTATTAGGGACTTGAAGCGAATGTAGTTTAAAAAGAAGCCCTTTGTACCAGACGCTATCGAATGCCTTTTTTCTTTTTAATATGCTGCAGTAAAAAAAATTAAAAACCCATTAATATAGGATACCTACTTGTAATAGACAGTAAAAAAAATATGATGTGTTAGTTTACAGTTTAGGTTCTGATGTTTGACTTTATATACCAAAGTTAGAATAAGGCTGCCAACTTTTAAAATGACAAATACGGGACAACAGGACAATATTCGCTTTTTCACCATTACAGTAGACTCCCGATTATCCGAAATAATGTGGACTGGACCGATTTCGGATAATGCGAGGATTGAGGAAAATCATTAACTATAGGAAAAGTAACTATATCTATGTACTTTTATAGATGTACATACATAATAAATTATAATACTTATGTATGTACATTAGTATGTATTCATATTCATAAATTCAAGATATAGCGGTAATTGGTACTTGTTTTAATTTTAAAGTCTGTCGATTTTTGGCCGCAACAACAAAACCAACAAAACATTTCTTAGGAATTTCGAATAATGTGGGGGATAGCAAGAATCATTTCGGATAATCCGGTTCATGGGTCGTTTCGGATAATGCGGAGTTCGCATAATCGAGTTTCGGGTAATCGGGATTCTACTGTACATGTAAACTTGTATAGGGTTAGGGTTTTCAACCCCCTTGGGCCATCAAATTATCCTTTAATTTAATTGAATAGAACAACAAAAGTAAAATTTATTTAAAGAAAATGAATTTAAATACAAAAAATGTAAACAAGTTATTAAACAAATTATATTCTATTTATTTTTAAAATCATATTTTTCAACTCCATGAAATTAGGGTTGGGCGAGATCCATCGATATTTTTAATGTCGATAACTGCTGCATACCTATATGATGCTTTGCAAAATAATATGTTCATTCCGGGACAGATTTAACAAATGCGTGACGATTTTAGGTAAAATTTTAGAAGTGGGACAATTCTAATACTGGACTGTCTCGCGACGATTAGCAGCCTTAAGTTAGAACCAAGGAAAATCAGTTGATCAGAAAATATAAAAAAAAATGTATAATTTGTGAAGAAAATGTTAAAATGTTAATAATTGACATAAAATTTGACAAAATTTCGGTTTTTTAACTTAAAATTGTAGGTAATTGCTACCCAAAGACGGGTATTTGGCCGCCTTTTAGAGAAAAATAAACGAAATATTGATGAGAAAATGAAATGGCGAATTCGCCACTAACGTTTGCTCTTAATATTAAAACAATGAATACTTTTCAGGAATATTAGATCTTAGCACTAAATTAAGTGGCCTTAGTTCAAGTAGCTCCTTAAGCTGGAGTGAAGATTATGAGCTTGAAATTACCAGAAAAGTACAGCTAGAATTAGAAAAACTTGATAAAGCCTTTCAGGGTATTGGGGATGTCCCCCCACCTCATGATAAGGATGAAATAGATGAATGGAAGCATTTTTTTCCAAATTTATGGTAAGTTTCACTATTTCGCAATAATTTTGTGCATTGTTTTGGATTATTCAGGTTTGTTTTTACTATTTTAGTTTAACCTTTTGAATCACCCATTAAAAAAATAATTAAACAAAATACGCTTCCTGATAAAAGCAGATGAAAATCTAAAACCAATGTCCCCTAACTAGACTAATAAACATTGTTATCGCAGATGAAAGTTTTCCTGATATTCTAAAAACTGCGAAAGTTATCCCAATATTTAAACAAAAAGCTCGATTGATGACTGTACAAACTATAGCCCGACATTATTACTACTGTTACTGTCCAAGTTAATTGAATAGGCTTTAAAAACTCAAATAAATAGTCACATTAAAAACAATAACCTCTTTTTTCAAAAACAATTCGGCTTTAGAAAAAAAAATCAACAACCCTTATAATAAACTGCCTAGTCAACTATATACAGGATAGTATTGAAAATGGGCTAGATATATCTGTCTCTTCTCTAGACTTGATCAAGGCATTTGACTGTGTAAAACACAATATCCTTTTCCAAACACTCTCATACTACAATTTCAGTAATAAAACGATAAGCCTCCTGAAGTCTTACTTGTCTGATTGCTTTCAATATGCATACTACAAACAGGAAACCTCCAGTTTTAAGAGGACATAATGCTGAGTCCCGCAGGGGTCACTACTGGGCCCTGTACTATTTTTCATTTTTATAAACGACCTTCACAATTTTCAGGGTCTAGTTGAACTAATACTATTTACCGATGATACCACCTGGGTAAATAGCTATCATCCCTCCCAATTGTTACATTTGTTATAAATATACTGGATAACATTCAGGAATGGGTTTTAGCCAATAAAGTTTGCCTTAGCGTGACAAAAACCCAAAATATAAATTTTTCTCTACTCCTTACTCCCTACTCTCAAAAGGTCCTTTCGTTTCGACCCTCATAATGCTGCAGTGCTTTGTGTCCAAAACAAGAACCGTGCGAGGAAAACATTATTTGCATCAAAGAGGGCCTTGGGTGTCAGTAACTACCTGAATTAACAATCAATCAGTTATTTCGTCATCTTTGACAGTCGCTGCAAGTAATTTGATTCATCGCTAATTTTTCCAATTTCTTGAACAATTCACACAATGGGCTTTACGGAACAGCACAAAACATTCATGGTTGAAGCGTATTTTCGAAACTGGGTTAGAGTAAATGGTGAGTGGCAACACAATCCGGGTTTGTGCATGGACGATTTTCACGAACATTTTCCTAACGTTTGCTTTTATTGCTGGGGATTTTTATCATTGCCTGAAAAGAACCGTGACTGTGTTTAGGTAAACAGGTTCTATACAATACAAAAAAGGAGCAGGAAGACCATCTGTAAGAATAGAAGAACTTTTTGCAAACGTTCGTGAAATAATGCAAAATGCGCCAACAAACTGTATAAGACGCCTGTCCCAAGAAGTGGGAAGATCTTATGGAACATGCAGGACTATTCTTAAGAAGCAGCTAAATTTATTTCCTTATAACAAGTATTCCAAGAAATACAAGCCGCAGATTTTGAAAGACTCTCAATGGTTTACCCAAAATTTATTGGAAAGAAATGATTTATTAGACCTGACATTTTTTTCGGATAAGGCCTGGTTCCACCTCTCCGGCTATGTTAATTCTCAGAATACACGCATGTGGAGTAGTGAAAATCCCCATTTTTTTTGTAGAGTCCACATTGCACCCTCAAAAAATTGGTGTCTGGTTAGCTGTTTCCCGTGTGAATTTATGCTTGGAGCATAGCGGTGGCCAATTTCAGCAATTTATGTAATTGTTTTTTTTTCTTTCTGTAAATTTTTACTTTGTTAATTTTGTAAACAAAAAAAATAAATTTGTATTTGTCTAGGTACTTATTTTATTACTCATTAGTTTGGCATATCATGTCATAATATGAATTTAACAAAATTTTAACCTAGATTTGGTAAGATATATCGTCCCCATATCATTGTGATCTAAACCAAGTCCTACGTTTTTTAATCCAAGCCCTCTTTGATGCAAATTTTTTTGCTCGCACGGTATTTAAACTAATATGGCGTTCTAAGTATAAAAACTAAGTTATAAGAACATTGATGAGTTGACACATGCTTCTGCCATCAGTGTGAGTTTATACCACTGAACAACCCCTAAAATGTATAACTAAATCGATCCGCTGTTTTTTTAAATAGCACTCATTCAATAAAAGCAGTCACACAATTTTTGCAGCGAATTTACAAATTCAATCATTTCAAATATTCAACCATTGGAAACGCTAAGTTTTCTTTTTTAATTTTAGTTTATTAGCTGAGAAAACTCCAACCAATTCTACAGAAAATTCAGAGGCCAGTTCCGAATCTGATGATGACACTTGGACTGTTGCTAATCAAGCATCTCACAATAATACTAGTAATAGAAGCAATAGCGTTTATTCACGGGCCAAAAATGTCTTCGTCAGTAAACGACGGACAGAAGAACAAGCACAGAACTTTTTAAATGCAAGCAAAAGTTACCACACACTACCGCACAAACCTAGAAGTTTAGAGATAGAAAAGTATCTTAAAATTTCTTCTTTTAGAAATCCAGACATGTTACCAAAAAAGCAAAACTCTCAACCGTTACTTATTAGGCAGTCTTCCAGAGAACTGTCAGGAAATGCATCACCAGACTATACATCTCTTCCTTTTATTACTGCCACGTCTTTAAAAACACAAATTCGTAAACCTCCCAGGAAAAATTGTAAACTCTTAACACTGCCGCCCATAGACAACAATTTTCGTTCGATATCAGCTACGCCTAGACAGGCATCAAGTAAGAGTATGTTTGTCTCACTGAATTTCAAAAAGGACCCGAGTGCCAAGGGTGATCAAATCAGTTTAAAAAGCGACTTGATGAAGTTATTCGACCTTATTCCCCTTAGTAACAGGTGATATAAAGACATGCATACTGTGATTAAAATGTGGGGTATCTTGTAAAAAGGTATGTACAAAATATAATTAAATTATTTTTGTTTATTGGTGTTTTACTATTTATTGTTTGATCTTACAGCAAAACTGCGTGATTGGCATATGGCCATTTCTATAGATTGAGGACAATTTTGATGTATGACTTATTTAAAATGAAAACAAACAAAAAGGTATTTAAGTTCATGAATATGGTTAGTCACATCCTAATTGTTGTGACTTGTTAAGAAGTCGTTTTTGTTTCTTGACGTCTAGTAATTGTATCATTTTGTCCAGGGCATTGACGACTTGATGTATCGCATCACTAAAACGTTCTCACTTTTCTCTCGTTTTAACATCTATAGATTTAGCAAAAGCCTTTGATACAGTTAGCCATAATTTACTGTTAAAAAAGTTTGAAAATATTGGATTCAGAGGAAAGCAATTAGAATTAATTAAAAATTATCTGAAAAATAGACCAACTATTTATGTTCAAATAGATAACGAATGAAGCTATCCAAAAGTATTTAAGTATGGTGTTCCTCAAGGAACAATTTTAGGACCATTATTTTTTAATATTTATATTAACGTTATTTAGTATAAATTGCGATGGACAAATTCATAGTTTTGCAGATGATACTACAATTTTTTATAAATAATAAAATTAAAAAAGATTTTAAAATTAAAAAAATTGGTTTGATAACCATTATTTGTTAACAATTGATTTTAATAAAACAAATTATATTCCTTTTACTTTAAACCTAAATAACCTACCACGAAATATGAATAGTATTCAAATAAATGAAGACATTCAAATTTTTAAAGTTAATAAAATAAAATATTTAGGAATTATTTTTGACAGTTAATTAAATTGGAATTTTCACTTAGAATACTTAATTAAAAAATTAAGAAGTTTACTACCGATTTTTAAAAACATTAAAAAGTTTTTAATGTAAGACATGAAAATATTATATTACGCGTTAAAACTCATTTAAATTACGGAATTTTAGGTTGGGGAGGAATAAATAGAACTTCAGTTAAAAAATTAGAAATATTACAAAAAAGGTTTGTACAAATTGTATTCAATAAAGATTATCTTTATCCTTCAAAAGTATTATATTCAGAAACAAAAAAGTTGAACATAAGACAAATTTACATTTATAACATCTTAATATATATATTTAAAAATAAAACCTTATACAATTTAAAAACCATAATCATGATACACGTCATAAAAATGAAATAACCATAAAACCTAAAATACATAAGTGACAAAAAATTTCCAAATATTTATGTTTTTATTTAAACGATTATTATTTACCAAGAAAAATTAAAAAATTGATTTCATTAAAAAAATTAAAGTCAAAATAAAAATATGGATATTAAAAACAGACAGTTTAAAAATATTTTTAGAAATGCTTTAATTAATTAATATTGTTCTGAATAATTTATATAAGTAATATTTTTTTACTTAAAAATTATAAATTAATAATTTTATTATAGGTAATATATTTCTTCAAAAAAAAAACTGCATTTATACTATAAATTAATATTTTTATTTTTAAACTTGATTTTTAATGCATATTTGTGATTTATGATTTTACATATTAAAAGAAAAAATAAGATTTATCCCTAACAAGCTCAGCTTCAGGGGATTGAAGAATAAGTTTATAGAAGACATAAACATAAACCTATTTATTAGTTTTTAAATAAACTTATTATTATTAACTTGCTCATGTGCAGCTGCATCACTCTCTATTTTTATTCAGCGTAAACACTGCAACTCAGTTTTTTGTTTTTCTTTTTCTGACGTTTCCTTTTTATTCGCAATTGTTTTAACTAACAAAGAAACTAAAAAAATTATTTATTTTTAATCAATATAGTGCTTTAAGCAATCTTTAGCATTAACTTCAACGATCTTTATCAACTCTGAAGCCATCGTTGGGACTCTGAGTTGATTATTTGTCAGAGTTAGTAATAAAGGAAAGAATATACCTAATAAAATTAAATTCAAGATAATGGTACGTCAAGCTCCTGACACGCAAAGCGTTATCTGGGAAGGTGTAAAATGTAATAAGAACTTACAGTTTAAAGAAGAACTCTGTGTTGATGCTATAACAGCATACACTTGCCCTTAAAGTCAAACACAATTTAAAAAATAAGCAATATACAAAAAGAAATAATTAATATAATAAATAAAATGTGTAATGTTGCTTGTTACTTAAAACTTAAACATGTAATGTTGCTTGTTACTTAAAACTTAACTGTGTCGTGATTGATTTGTTTCTATGAATCAAATCTTATTTCTGTTACTTATTGCCTCATGCTGTATGTTTGTTTGTAACCGACTTCTTTGAACCCGATTTTGACCCACTTTAAACGGTCAGATTAAATTTAAATTTTGTAGACTTATCCAAGAACCGCTGACAATACAATAATTTAATACGTTTATCTCATTATCCTGATCAGGATCGCAGGAATTAAATCATTTCCTTACAGATCCTCTGTATGAGAGTGAGAGAGATATAGCTCACCGTATGCGCATGCGTACTATCTACCTACTTTCCGGCTCGAGCACTCGGCTTAATAGTGTTGGTACATACTTTCGCTATCAGCTGGTCCGTTGGCCGAGCGGGTTTGTGGATCCAATGCTTTGAATCTAGCCATTTAAAAAAAAATTGATCCACTGCTTTAAATCTAGCCATTTCAAAAAGTCATTGTTAAATTAGTGACAGTATTCCGTCTCTACTCCGGACCTCTCTATGACGATCTCTACTCAAAAAAATTTTTTTTTCTTAACAATAACTCAAACTAAAAAATTAAAAATAAATATAGTTTAAAAATACTAAAAAACACGCTTTAATAATTAATAAAACCAAAAAGCATGAAAATAGTTTAAAATAATTCTTGAAATTCTTAATATAGGCAGAAAATAATTATGAACGATAAACATTAGTATTATTGTGAAAAAGCGTGGGGCGCTTTGTGCCTTGTGCTATATTTTTCATATATCGAGCACCCCACGCTTTTTTTTACAATAATACTAATGTTTATCGTTCATTATTATTTTCTGCCTATATTAAGAATTTCAAGAATTATTTTAAATTATATTTATTTTATTGTGTCTCGGCCTTTAGACACAAATTTTCTTCTTAGAACACCGCAAGGCAACGCACATCCTTCCTTATTGCTATCTGGAAATTAGCTGAGGGAATGCTTGCTCTCCGACACAAAAACAAAAATGGGGGAATTATGTGCGTCACAAAATCGTCGAATTTTATTGACTTCGGAGTTGACGCGAAAGTGCTGTTACAGACTTTAAGAATATATTAGCAGAGTTCCTATAAGCTTCGTTTAAATAGCAAAGCAAAGCAAACGGCTAAGTTAGGCGTTCCTTTTAAAATTTTAACTTAGCACAACTTAGCTAAGCAAAGTTTTTTACTTTGCTTTGCTGTTAAAAAGAAACAAATGGAAAGAACCTATTTTTATTTACTTATATTTTTTGTACCGTGCGATCAAAAATTATTTGCATCAAAGAGGGCCTTCATCTAAGAACGTAATGCTTAGCCGTAGAGCTCAATACCTGTTGGGTGTCAGTGACTACCTGAATTAACAATCAATCAGTTATTCCGTCATCTTTGACAGTCGTTACAAGTAATTTAATTTGATTCATCGCTAATTTTCCAATTTCTTGGACAATTCACACAATGGGCTTTACGGAACAGCACAAAACATTTATGGTTGAAGCGTATTTTCGAAACGGGGTTAGAGTAAATAGTGAGTGGCAATACAATTCGGGTTTGTGCTTGGACGATTTTCACGAACATTTTCCTAACGTTTCTTTTATTGCTGGGGATTTTTATTATTGCCTGAAAAGAACCGTGGCGGTATTTAGGGAAACAGGTTCTATACAACACAAAAAAGGAGCATGAAGACCATCTGTAAGAACAGAAGAACTTGTTGCAAAGTTCGTGAAATAATGCAAAATGCGCCAACAAATTGTATAAGACGCCTGTCCCAAGAAGTGGGAAGATCTTATGGAACATGCAGGACTATTCTTAAGAAGCAGCTAAATTTATTTCCTTATAAAGTGCAAGTATTCCAAGAAATATAAGCCGCAGATTTTGAAAGACGCAGGAATTATTCTCAATGGTTTACCCAAAATTTATTAGAAAGAAATGATTTTTAAATTATTTTTCTTTTTCTTTCTGTATATTCTTACTTTGTTAATTTTATAAACAACAAAAATAAATTTGTCTACTTATTTTATTACTCATTATTTTGGGATATCATGTTATAATATGAATTTGACAAAATCTTAACCTAGATTTGGTTGGATATATCGTCCCCATGTCAAACCAAGCCCTACATTTTTTAATCCAAGCCCTCTTTGATGCAAATAATTTTTGCTCGCACGGTAAATCACAGTCACTATAAATAAATATCAACTTTTTAATTGTTTGTGTCCATGGAAAAATGTGATTTACTAGTTAGGGTTTTTGATCTGTATACAAATAAACTGGTAACAAGATAGCTGGTTACAGCCTCGGAGTTGATATTTTGCCTAAAAAAACCATAGAAATATGGTTAAACCTAAAATTAATTATTTTAAAAATTAGTGCGCTTAGTAGATTAGATCTATAACTTTTTCAAATTAACTAATTTTAATGAAACTTGCATTTGGCTTACACACAAATAGCCAGTTTCACAAATTGTCCCCAATCTGTGGAAATAAGAGCCATATCTATTTATATTCTTTAAAGTGGTTTGGCTAGTTATGTTAAATGTAAAAATGTAAAAATTCTAACATTGTAGGTGTAGTAAAAACTTTATAAATATTACGAAAAAAAGCATTCCTATTTTTTAATTATTGGAATGTAGTTAGACGATAGACATTTACCTTAGGTAAATATCTATGAGTTAGACACGCATAACGGCTCCGGTAAAATGGAATTTTCTAAGAACTTCCTTAATGAGTTTCTAGTGCTAAATACTGTTTACCCATTACCGACCTTTATCCGCTTTTTATGTTTACATTTTTTATGCAACTAATTATTCTTTATTTCATGGACATATACTATAATCAAATATAATAACATTCGAAATTGAGGTAACTTATACAAGGTAGTCAAGAAGTAAAAAATAAAAATTAATGCTAAATGTAACTACCTTAATGTTTTATTTTAGAGCAAAATTTGATCATAAAGTGGTAGTTAGATTTAAAAAATTAGGTATTCATGGCCTCCCATTTACAGAAATGTTTTTTAATTTTCATATTTAAACAAGAAACTTATTGAAAAGCAATAAAAATTACATTTAACTTTGTAATGTGGATCTGTGTAAATACGAGTATTAAAAAGCTTTTGTGCGAATAGGAGAGGCCATGAATAATATTTACCGTTAATATATAACCACCACTTTTTAATCAAATCTTGCTTCCAAATAAAACTTAAAGAATAGGTACCGTAAAACGGGGTGAATGTAGCCCCCAGGTGTGAATATGGCCGAAAATATAAAAAAACTTTAACAATTCATATCTTAAAAGTACCAGATTTTGAATGAACAAAACAACAAATAATGGATAATATACACCTAAAATATAAAAAAAAATATATGCAGCCATCAAATGTTTAACTTTTTTGTATTTGGCTGACCTGAAAAAAAAAATCACAAAAAATTGCCGAAAAATATATCTTAATAACTTTGTTTGTCACGGTGCGATTTTATTTAATATAAATCATTACCTTGTTTTTTTTTTAGGGCATTATTATGTTTTACAACTAATGTTTTTCCAATTATTTAAAATTCCTTTTGCTTTCCGAGATAATGGGCGGCCATATTAACCCCTTACATTTTTTGCGTTTTTGGGGGTGACTTTGGCCACATGTCGGATGTTAAAGTAGGAGCACTCCTGGCAAAAGAATTGAAAACAGACATGTAACCGATCCAGGGGAAGGGAGCAGGAAGACGACAGAAAAAAAAATAGATAGAATTTTGCCTAATAAGAGAATATAGGGTGACTGGTAAGTAGACGTATTCCTTTGGGGAGGTGTTTGTAGAGCCTATTTGCAATTGAATTAACCATACTACCCTCTATGCAAAACCCACTGGATTTTGAGATATTTTCATGTTTATGTTTTTTCGAAATTCTCGTACTATGACTACTAAGAATTTGAAATTAAAGAAAAAAATTATCATTTTTGTAAATGTTCCAATTTTACGTGTTAGCTGACACACTAGTGCAGGTTATAAGGCAAAACGTATGGCAAAGAAGTAAAAGAAATAAAAATACAGGGGCAAAAACTAAAACTTACGAGAATTTCGAAAAAACATAAACACGAAAATATCTCAAAATCCAGTGGGTTTTGAATAGAGGGTAGTATGGTTAATTCAATTGCAAATAGGCTCTACAAACACCTCCCCAAAGGAATACGTCTACTTACCAGTCACCCTGTATATAATAACAGTTTTAGGTTAGGCAAAGCTTCACAGCCACTAACAGATAACGAAAGTGATGATGACTCATCACTAGATTATACATCTTTGTCAGAGGGCGACGACTGGATGGTACCTCTGTGATCAGACAGTGAACCAGAGCTTGATCAGCAATCTGACGATGTTAATGTTAAATATGAAACAAAATATTTTTCTGGAGATTCTAAAAAAAAAATAGAATGAGTTCCTTTGTCAAAACGATCGAGCCCTGTGGTGTGCGCTCGTGGAAGTGGCCAGAGAAGGATGATATTCTTTGGTATAAATCAATAGACATTATGGAGGGTGAACAAAAAAAAACGTCCGAAACGTCGGCAAATAAAAAATTTGGGTTTCATTTGCTCCCTAAGATCCTTAAACCCATAAAAACCACCTACAAAAATCAGTTTTTAATGTCCAACATGTATTTGTTAAATAAATTAATAATATAAACACGTTTTTTTGGTTTAATTTTTAATAGAGTATATCGTAAATATATTTTTTATATTATAAGGCCATAGTCACCCATTAGAAGTAGTGCAAAATGAGCGTAATCAAATTTAAATAGGTGGCCATACTGACCTCAAAGTAAGGGGTGAATGTGGCCACCCTATTTTTTTTTAAAAAAAAGGGTGAACAAATTTTTTTGGGTCTTCAAGAGGCGAAAAATCCAAAAAAACACCTACCCATCCTATATAAAAGTCATATATTGAATGGCTGCCTAATAATATAGAAATTTTACAAGTGTTTGAAAATGAAAAGTGGATTATAGTCACCCCGTTTTACGGTACCTAAGTATATACATTTAGGATTAATTTTATTTTTTCACTTTTTGACTACCCTGTATAAGCTACCTCAAAATCGAATAGTTAAGTATTATTTTCTCAGGAAGCAGAACTTTTTATAAATACTTTTTCCGTAAAATTAATAATAAAAAAAAACAAATTCCATATGCTGCCAACTTAAGCAGACACACTGTATCTTCAAAGAATACACGGAAATATTGGTTGAGCTAGAAGCTGATTCGATAAAAAATAAAGAAAAACCTCTATAGGTACTTATTTTCAACCGTTTACAAAATATTAACTTTTTTTAACGAGTGGGTTAAGATAGGACGATCTGGGTGGCCGCTCTATTGACCCCCGTCTACCTATCCATCCGTCACGGAAACATTGGTATTTAAGTACTCCCTTACATGAGCAGCCTAAAGCGGGGGAGCACCATCTTATTGAAACCATAAGGTTAAGCTTTGAAAATCAGGATCATTATCATCTGGAAATAGAGTGGCAAGGGCGGGAACTAGATTATTTCGAAGAGCATTTAGATATCTTTCTCCAGTGAGGTTCTCATCAAGGAAAAATGGTCCGATTACCCTGTTTTTAACAATGCCCGCCCAGACATTAATTTTTTCTTAAACTTTCAACCCGTGTCGATGAACACTGTAAAGAAATAGATAAATTCCGAAACACTGATTTCTCTAACCACAACTTCAAATCTAGTTTTGCTTCTCATATTCTCTGCAAAAACCACTCTTTTGACCCCTTAAATAACACTAAACTCCTTCATTCCTGTAACAAAGGCGGTAAACTTAACCTTCTTGCTTCTTGAAATGATAGAAATCCATAAAGCCACGTATATACAGACCAAGTTCCAATGCAAACCAACGCCAACTCAACCGAATGCGTTCGTTGGCGTTGGGATTGGAAAAGATTGGGATTGATTGAATAACAACAGATTGCTGTCGTCCACACCGAATTTAGTTTTGAATTGGAGGTCGTTGGCTACGGTTCGGTTTTCTGCTCGGCCAATGTGAATTGTATTAATAATGTCATCAAGTAGTGATGATGATTTAATATGTGTAAGTGCCGGATTTTTAGTTGTGAATTCTTTACTTAAAAAAAAGAAACGTAGAAGACGCTGGTGGATGACAACACCATTTAAAAGTAGAAGTACCTATAATAATTCGCACTCAAGTTCTCTTGCAATATCCTGCCAAATGTCAATATATTTTTGTGTAGTTTATACTTTATATTGGTAGGATCCCATAATATAGGATTATTTCGATATAGTCTTATTAATTTAAGGCTCAAATCTTCGTCCCATTCCATATTTAAAAATTTTAAAAATCTCACTTGCTAGGTACGATGCCTTCGAATGTTTACCAATGACTAAAAAGGTTAAAATCTCGTCCACATCAAATCAAACATTCCTTTGCTGTACCGACAAGCGGTCGAACCCAGGCCAACGCCAACGATCGCCTTGGAAAGCGTTGGAATGCATTAGAGCGCGTTCGCCGCTGCTGTACACACCGAATCCAACGCATCCAAACGTCTGTCCACATGTGCCTTGGAATGCGTTGAAACTCCGGTCTCTACGCGGCTTTAGGCTCTTCTTAATAAAAAGATCGACTGTGTTAACGATCAAGTCATCTTCTCCTGCCTTCCCCATCTTGAATCCCTTAAGTTTTTCCTTTAATTACTCCACTTTTAACCCTTACTCATTCTCCATCTACCATGACCACCATAAAGTTTTTAATTTTCACTAACGCACGAACTTCTCTAATAATAACCGTTACCTTCAACAATCAGTTTGTTATTTGTTTACGGGTAGAAAAAGAAAATTAATTCCTTTTGAATTTTTATTACCACTTTTTAATCTGTATTCGTCTAAGCACTCCGTCCTCCCTGTCCTCGTCTCATTCATGGTTTTTAGTTTTTAATTTTTAAAAATCTTTTACATTCCTAGTATGAGTGGCACTTGGGGTAAGTACGTCAATCTAAACTTGTCCTTCCTCTTTCTATTTGTCCTAACTTTATTTTAGCCCTCGGTGCTGATAATGGTACTCTCTAGTACCGAAACATATACACCACATTAATTTGACTTTTTTAATATATTTGTGGAGACGACCGTGGGTTTTTTTCCTATATCTCTACAGCTTTACTTAATTTTTTCATTATAGTGAGTGTGATTGTCTATAAACCAGTGAGGATTTTTGTATGTCCAATATCTGTAGTTTTGTCTATTAACCTGACCATTTAAAGAGAACGTAGCTTCATTTGAGAAACAAATTCTTTAGACAATTGGATTATCTGTTAACTCAAACATTATTTCACAAAATTGCTCTCGCCTATCAGGATTATCGTCCAATAACTATTGAACGATACTGGTTTGTAGGGATGAAATTTCTCTTTTAAAAAGAAATTAGATACGGTGATTTGATGAGTATCGTAGTCCCGCCCAAGTTGTGTGCAGGAGCTATGAGAAGTTTCTGTAATGATAATATGTTTATTTTTTCTCTTCGGGTATACTAGGACTAAACATTTTTAACACTATCTTCAACAGTACGAAAAGTTCTCTTAATCGCTACCATAGACACTGTTGATTGGCGAATTGATGGGTGTTTTAGGTACTTTCCATTGAACATATTACGGACTTCTACTTTTATCTCCACAACCAAACATATTCAAAATTTCTATGTATTTACTTTCAGCGAGACGCATTTTGGATGTAATATCAGCAGAGCAAAATTCAAATTGGATTAACATTGCTTCTTTCCATTGCAAAGTAAATATCTTTGCTGAGCTCAGTTGTTAAAAGAACGCTTCGCGAACAAATTCGTATAATCGCATGAGAAATATAGAGGGGCATACTTAACCGCGGCAAGGGGGAAGGAAAAAATCTTTGTTGTGCTTGCTTTGCTATCGTGCGAGCAAAAATTATTTGCATCAAAGAGGGCTTGGATTAAAAAACGTAGGGCTTGGTTTAGATCACAACGATATGGGGACGATATATATCTAACCAAATCTAGGTTAAAATTTTGTCAAATTCATATTATGACATGATCTGCCAAACTAATGAGTAATAAAATAAGTTGACAAATAAAAATTTATTTTTGTTGTTTACAAAACTATAATACTTCTTGCACTTTATAAGGAAATACATTTAGCTGCTTCTTAAGAATAGTCCTGCATGTTCCATAAGATCTTTCCACTTCTTGGGACAGGCGTCTTATACAATTTGTTGGCGTATTTTGCATTATTTCACGAACGTTTGCAACAAGTTCTTCTGTTCTTACAGATGGTCTTCCTGCTCCTTTTTTGTGTTGTATAGAATCTGTTTCCCTAAACACAGCCACGGTTCTTTTCAGGTCACCATTTACTCTAACCCCGTTTCGAAAATACGCTTCAACCATGAATGTTGTGTGCTGTTCCGTAAAGCCCATTGTGTGAATTGTTGAAGAAATTGGGAAAATTAACGATAAATCAAATTACTTGTAACGTCTGTCAAAGATGACGGAATAACTGATTGATTGTTAATTCAGGTAGTTACTGACACCCAACAGGTATTAAGCTCTACGGCTAAGCAAGGGGCAGGTTCGGTTGGCACATATCCATCTAATGGTGTTGTTTTTATTCGTTGATTTTAAATTAAATCTATAGCCGGAATAAAGAATAACTTGCTTTCCTCGCTTTGACGTCACAACTTGAAGGTCCATATTGCATAAGTCGCAGTACGTTAAAGAATATTTTTTTGAATATGCTCAGAACAATTTATAGTAAATTTTACCTACCTACCTTTGCATTATAATCCGTAATCCACAAAAATATTTATATTGTTATATTTGTATTGTAATACCAACCATAAATTAATTAAGATTTACAGCACTGGTGATGATCCTAGGTAATAAAATGCCATTAATACATTAGCACACGAAACAGGAAAAGGTTAGCAATTGTCGTAGCTCAACGCCCGAAACAGGCCATTTTCAGGTATAATTTTTGGAGCGCACGAAACGGGACGCCCGAAAGAGGAAAATACCGCTAAGCATTACGTCCTTAGATGCAAGGCCCTTTTTGATGCAAATAATTTTTGCTCGCACGGTATTTAAAAGTACCTAACGTAAAAGGAACTCGGCTATCCACTGGCATTTTTGACGTAGCAAACTTAGCAAATTGTCATTGTCAATGCCTTAAGATTGTGACTTGAGACCAAAACATATCAATAGTGCTGCATATCTCGCGCAAATGAACATCTATTCTTGTCGTGAAACATCAGTAGGTACTTACGTAGTTTCGTCAACAAGGATTAAAAAAAATATCGCAGAATTCAATCCTTGCACAATTTTTTTCTGGACTATTTCTCCACAAATTGCCATAAGTTCATTTTGTATGGTCGGGCTTAGGTATAGGTAGCGTTCGACGTTATATTTTTCGTGTGCTTTATTAGATTTGAGTATCCACATCTGCTTCTCATCCGTAAGAAAGCACGAAAGTTCCCATCATTGGTTTCTGGCTCAGGATCATGGATTTTTATTGGACCTGAGTCGCACGTATGTACCTCTTACGAGTCAATTCCTGAGGTCCACATAATTTAATTATTGTTTCAATAATCGGAATAAGCCTTTGCCGGTTTTCAGCTATTTGCGCTAAGTAGTATCTGCTACCAATCTGACTCATTATATGGTTGAGATTTATTACACACTTTCAGAAGATTTGTGGTACTGGCTTTCACTGTGATGTTTTTTTTTTAAACATTATTTTAAGTTTAACATCATGTACAGCATCTTTTCATTTAGTGAGCGGCACAGTATTTGCATAAATAGGGTGTCTACTTACTAAAAGAAATATAGTTTTTTTCATTTCGCGGGGGGGATCAATCTCCCATCACCCCCTGGCTACGGCCTTGGTTGTACCCACAGACATGTAAGGAGACCAAATTGTTTACATTTTGTCTTGATCAGAAATCGTTTTTAACAGAAATCAATGATTTCAAATTTCTGCTGATTGCTCTAGATCTAGCGACTATGTTAGAAAACGAATTAACTTAATTATATTAGATGCGTTTGTGATGTGTACCTATATTAAGTAAAAATAATATACTAAATATATGTGTTTTAAAAATTTTCCTCTAGTTAAATGATAGCAAATTATAATGCGTTAGATAAATCACAACAAAACGTTGTACGGGCGTTTGTGCTACGAATGACACAGAATTTTTGATATTTATGTTATGTTGGTTTGATGTTATGTTGGTGACCTGTGTTTGTGATCGATTGCGTTTTTCGATAAATTTTTCGAAAAAGAACTATTTCGTGATATTTATTATCGTTTACAATGGTTCGCCAGTGCGTGGTGTATAATAAGAGACCCGCCTGTTCGAACCCTGGATTAATATTTCGGCGGTAAGTGAGGTTATTCAGGTTGGGTATGTTTTTTTAAACTTAAAAGCAATGGTGTAGGTAGATAGTTCTGTATTTTAAGTAAATGTTGCCAAATACATAGATTGTTTTTGATCCTTAAAAAACACATACCAATGTGGATAACAGCGAGATTTTACAACTTACAGTGTTGCCATTTTTTGAAGCCTTTTAACTTTTCTGAAACTTTGGAAGTATGTCTGATCATAAACAATTGTCTCTTTATATTACATGTATGATGTATGTGGTTGTACCAGACACCGTCGAAAGCTCTGCGTATGTCCAGCGCTAGGGGCATTGTGTACTGTTTGTTCCTTGTCTCATATTCGTCAATGCCTCTAGGAAAAAGCATTTAAAAATAAAACAAAGTTTTAAAATTATTATAACTTTATAAAATTCAATCAACAGTAACGCTACAAAATGTTTAAGTGAATTTAGAATATCTTTATGCCAAGACACTCATGTGAGGAGTTGCAAAAATAGGAAACATGGAGTATTATAAAATAAGGTGGAATTTAATTTTAAATAACTAATTCTATATTTCCAAAGGGTATGTGTAAAAAACATGTAATGGTTGTCACAACAAACATAGATGGATTAAATATTTTTCTATTGCTACCTTACGGAAACATAAATAAATTTTAATAAAATATTTTAGCATAATATATAAAAAGAATTATTTTGGTGTAGATATAACAAACTTTTTTCACAGTCAATATTGCTAAGAAATAATATCTATTTTTATATACAATAAAAACCTAACAAACATCTTAATATTTTATTTTATTTACAATATCACAATTTATTGGTTAAATTAATGATTTTTAGCTTTACATATCTTACAATTCCTCAGAATATAAGTCTAACATACAGGGTATCTTATGGTTATCACTCATTCGGAAAAAAAAAATTGGCAGTGCACATTATTTCACTGTGCAACAGAGACTTTAGACCTTACCCTGAATTGAATTTGATATTAGTAGTAAGTATATAGGAGAAGCGCTGAACACACCCCAACGAATATTGATGTTTTCTCAGTTTATTTAAAGTTACAGCCAACTGCAGTGGCGGCTTGTCAATAACGGCTGCAGAGCAAAGCACTGACTCTAATTTCAAAAATAACAATATTTATTAATTTCTCAAATTATCGATATATCCCCGGCAGATTATTTAAGTAATGTCATTAACCCATGGACAATTTACCTTTGGATACATACAGATCTCCTGCGCAAACAAAAGTTACGTTTTATGGTTGAAAAAATACGTCCGAGCGCATGACTCGCCGGTCAGCTGCCTTCCCTCTGGGTACCTTCGGGCATGCGTACAAACCTCGTGTTATCGGCCTGTCCTACTTTAGCGACATGCTCAAAATACACTCCAGAACCGGCTCGGCCGCCATTTTTGTTGTTGTGCTCAGGTTTCTCTGTGGATTCCTTGTAGTTTTCTTAGCTATTGTGGATTGTGGGTGTTAAATATTTACGGATTCCTAGTTTTTGTGTAGTTTAGTGAATTGTGTCTGATTGTGAGAAAATTAATTCTTTCAAAGTTGCTGGTTGGTTAACTTTTTGGTTTAAATCTGTACACCCCGACATTAAGCTTTTAATAAAGCCAGTATTCCACGGGTCAAGTTCTCGGGCAAACACTTTTCAAATTCTTGAACAAGAAATTTTCCTTGAAAATGATTTACACGTATCCAAATTGTAAAAATCAATACAAGTTATATACCAACTAATATTTGACTTGAGGTTAAGCACACGATAACACCGTAGATTAGTTATTTTGCTTGTTTGTTTTTATATTCGATTTTATAAGACTAGTTTAATTCACTTGTTCTTGTTCTCTTCCTTTTCGAACTAAAAACACGACGACGAATCATTTTTAAACAAATTTTAAAAACAAAACCTTAAAAACAATTTTCTATCCTTAAAATCTGGATAGGTTTGCTACTACTAAAAATGCCAGAAATCACTACCTTTTTTCCCAACCTAATTGAGAAGAAAGTTCAATTTTTTTTGGCAAGAACTTAAATTTTAAAACCCGGACCAGTCTATTTTCCCATTCGTCAAACGACAATGTTTCAGGTCGCATGTCTAATAGTGTCTAGCTTTGTTTACATGCGCGAGGCTATAAATCTTCCACTTTCGTGATTATTGTTTGCTTATCTAAAGGTAAATTAAAATTGTCTATGCATTAACCATGTCCGCCATTGCATTTATTACTTTTCTTTATAAAATATCTACTTCTGGCATGCAATTCCTTAATTAAATAAAATAATTTGCTTGGGTTTTCAAAGATACTCTGAATATTTCCCTCATATGTTAAAGTTCCCATAAGAGAAATGCAATTTTCGCAAAATTACAGCGAAAACAGCACTGCCAGAAATCGAAAATTGCATCGCAAGTTTATATTGTTGACAAAACGTCAAAGCGGGATTTTATTGTTAACAAACGTCAAAAAATGTAATATTCTGACAATTAACGTCATCTTATTTATTATTATACGAGCAACCGCCGTATCAAAACTTGCCAAAAAAGGTGTTGGAGAACAACAGTTAATTAAACGAAGTGGACACTCAAATACCAAGTCACTGACGCCTTACATTCAGATGGATAAGAACCACCATATGCTTTTGATTGAAAAAATGCGGGACAATGACCCACCGTCAAGCTCAAGAGAGTCCCCCGCCGAAATAAGCTCTCGCTCGTTGAGTGCATCAACCACCATGTCTACGAATTCAAAGCAAAATATTGTTAATTACAATAATTGTACTTTTCATTGCAATTCTTGTAATTTTTAAGCATTTTAATTTTATTGTTAGTATTTTCTGTTATATAAAATATTTAAATTTACTTGTTTCGAGTTCTTAATTAATTTGGGAAATATTCAAATAAATTACACTCGTGCATAAAAATAACCAGATAATTTTTTTATTCAATGTGTTTTTTTTACAAATTGCAATTGTTTGTTTTCATATTTTACGAAAATGCCCTCCTCCTGCGGAGTCGGGCTTTTTCGCGAGAATATGAAAACAAACTCTTGCAATTATAAAAAAACACATTTCATTCAAAAATTATCGGTAATTTTGATGCACTTGTGCACTTACCCGCGAAAACCACCGTGTTTCATCAGTCGCACACATTTTCAGAGAACCGGTTTAAGCTAAAAAATTGCAAGTGGCGTACGTATTAGACGCTGCGCCGGCGCCGATGCGGCGTGTGCGTTTGTCATTTAAAAACTCGAGGCGTTCTGAGATTTAAGGAGTGAGTGAAACAGAATACAGGCATGTTTATAAAAAACACGTGAATAATTAAGGTGGGATTAACGACGCCATTTTCTATCGTCCATTCGATTTGCCTAACTATTGACGACTCGCATGCGTACTGCTGCAGTGCTGTGTTGAGTAGTTATTTTTATGCTTTTGGTATACGAAGAAGAAAGACGGATATATTCTGAAGCTGGTAGAGCAAGGCAGATGTTAGTCCAGCCGGTCATAGTTTTGTTTACTCTTGTCTTTTCTGCAATTACGGAACCTTTCCTGTTAAAACAAACACATATTCTCTAGAATTCTTAGGATATATGACATCTAGATAGACTAGAAAATATCGTGTTACCAGTAAAAATTGTTGGTTTTACTTCAGTTCTGAAAATCGACGTGTTAACTTACTTTCAAGGATTTTAAGGTAAATTGTGGCCATTTTAGTGGTTTTGAAAAACTGCTTTTTAAAAGTTTCTGTGCATTTATTTAAAAAAAAAACACCAGCATACTATTCGTTAATGCCTCCCTGAACAGCCCTTCCAAAGGTACTATTTTTTTAAAACTATTGCAAGGTTCCGAAAGTAGCCCCTACATTCAAGCCATTTATAGGTCTTTTATACATAATTGACCTTGAATGTTTAACTCCAGACAGTTTTCGACCACAGGCATTTTACACTCATAAACAATACCTAGGTACTTATATGAAGCAATTGTAAAGCCGAGAAGCACACCAAAATAGTAGTTGATTTTTGATATTTTGACGTCTTGTCATGATTTAATCATTTAACAAGCAAAACTAACCTTAAATTACTTAGATAAACCCCGTGCCGCCGAGATGGAGGTCACCATTTGACCGGTTTGAGTCCTAGAAAACCCTCCCACCTGGATCCGTCATAGTCCCGAAATAGCGTGGCTAGGAAATACTAGGAATGCTGTCTTAATTCTTCCTTTAAAATCCAACAGGTTATGTAAAAACTGATTCATAAGTGCCGACTCGGCACCAACCGCTGTGTAGGTATGTCATCGCCCTTATTCGTCTTATAATTACCGTTTTGTTTTTAAATTGAAAGATATTAATATTGCATAAAATTTATAAACACTTTTATCATTTATTAAAAATACCCCTTCAGTACAAAGAGCCCTTTATTTATCACTATAAATGGTTAAATTCATGGCATTAAACACTGATACAGTATTCCTTCCTTACTAAAAAAATCATTAATTTGTATCTTTAATATTCTAGTAGTAGAAGGCTGTGACCTACGACGCAAATTCCGCTTGTTTTTTTTAAAGAACACGCCTGTTTTGTGTTTCACTCACTTCTACCCTGCCATAAATCCCCGCCTTGCGAAAACAAACGAATGTCCAATATTGTTTCTGTTGATTTGTGTTGATCCTGGTTATATGAGACCATCACACAACCTGTGACCACCTTCCTTAAGTTTTCTGGTATAAATACATAAAATTTTGATAAAAAGAAAGAGGCTGCTCAGGACTGGATTACCCCATAGGCTTAGTAGGCATATATAGGGGCCCCCTTGAAACTCTTTAAATCAATGAAAAAAAGTAAAATAGAAGACAAACTGAGAACGGCCTGGGATATTTATTATAGTATATTATAGTACCGTAGTTGACCACGATGTAATAATAACAAAAATAGTAATTATTGTCATTATTTATAATAAATGTTGCACTCCTTTTATAGATCAAGTTAGATATTCTTTGATTTTTGATGTACTTTTATTTTAAAGTAAAGATGTATTTTTTTAAATAAAGATTATACACCTTTAAAAAGTGCCTAGCTGTTTTTGTTTCAAATTTTACTTTATCAAAATAATGTTCACCATAAAATATGCTGAATGTTCTGAATTTGAAGTAAATTTTAGCCTAGGGCCTGTTGTACCGCTAATCCGGCCCTGAGTCCGCTGCTTTTACTACAAAAAAAAAAACAGTGTGTCCCCGGATGGAGTTGACAAGAGGAAAAATATCTTTATGAACATTGAAAATGAAAACCTGAGAGTGTTGACCTATTTATTTATTTTATTTCTAATTTGGAGAAATATGTGCAGATTGGAGGAGGATATGTAGAATTATAACTTTTTCCACAATTATTGTAGGTACCTTTTTAATGTTCATAAATTCTATTGTAAAAAAATAAAAACAAAAATTAGAAATTAGAATTTAGATTTCTAATTTTGTATTTAGGCTTTATTTTGTATTTAGGCTTTAATTTGGATTATAAACAACTTTGTTTCAAAAACATTTTGTCTAATAGTAAATAATCGTACTTCTCTCTTAAAGCATTTTCATGTTTTCTTAATTTATCGACATCTGATCTAAAATTTTTATATGGTAAATTAATTTTCTCGACAAGCAAAATTTTTTATAAAGAATAACTTTTCGTCGTAAAATCAATAATAAAGATATTTTTCCTCTTGTCAACTCCATCCGGGGACACACTGTATAATAAGTGTTCGTCTCATGGGCCTTCCAAAGGTGCTAATCAAAAGACATCCTGTATTTATATAGCATATAAAATATTTAACGTATAAAATTTCTTCAGAATTTTAAAAACTTAACAGAAACCGTTTTACGTTAAAGCTTTTCTAACAGCTTAATTCAGTGCGCACCTAACAATGAACCTTTTTTTTAACAATAGATATATTAACTTTAATATTTATTCTTTCTTCTTTCACAAACTCATCCCCACAAAATAATAAATTTTGCTCTTAAAAAAATAATGTTTGCATAACCCAGAAATAAAACACGCTTTACTATAAAAATAGATCCAAAAATAAATCCGTGTACGTAAAGATGCGTCCTCATTGTGCCATGGAGTCGGTCCGGCGCTTTGTATGCAAAGTGTTGGCCAAAAATAATTTAAATATGGGAGATTTTGAATCCGGAAGTGTCCCTTCGGATGTTTACAATAAATAAATGCAATCCGTTTTTCTAAGTAATAATAACAAATAAATAGTTTGCACCGACTTTTTTTTCGTTTTTGTATCTTAACATTTGGATATTATTATGAATTCATAATGGCACTGAGTGCTATTATGAAGGTCACAATGACATCTAAATGATAATGCTAAATACGTCATAATGGCACTTTTGTAGATTAAATTTAATAATAATGATCAATCATATCTTGCTAATTTACTTCATTATAGAAGATTCGTGTTATTTTTGGGTTTTAAATTAAAATTATTTATGACTCGATCGAATTTTTCAAACATTGTTTTTTGCCTTTATTACCAATGCAATGCATCATTAATTTAATGCTGCTAGATTTAAGAGGACCATGTGGTCCGTATCTAGTTAGTAAAAATGCAAAACTACCCTTAAAACCAAAAAAATGTAACAATTGTTTTCCATACGGATGACTTTATCTTTTCCAATCTTCTATCTTCTTTTCTAGGAAGTGATCAGAAAACGCATTTAGGTTTGTCTGAATCCGAGGTACATTATGTACATACACTATTTTTTTTCTATAAAAAATATGAAAATCGAAATATCTCGCATTGCTTTTTTTCAAAGTTTTTCATTAGTACAGATTTTATAGATTTAAAGCTTGTAATCAATAAATTTTACATTGCTAGAAATGGCACAAAAATAATACATTTTCTGATCGCCTTAAATTTAAATATTCCTACTTAAAATTATTGTATCTACAACATTTACATTCCTATACAAAAGCTATTACATATAATTTCGTATCTACATAAACATGGCACCAGTAGCAAATTTACAAAAATTTCTAGCTTCTTTATCTATTTTTATTTTCAATAACTTGATTAAAAGAATAATCACATGATGGGTCAAATTAAAATATTCTTTATTTTAAAATACCTTTTTTTTATTTTTCGAGCAAAAGGTTTAAGATAGTAGTAATGACATGTTTTTAAATGAAAATGTTGTTGGATTATGAAAAATTGGGTTTTAGCAAAATAATTTTTGTATTCGTTATAAAAAAAATTTTCAGAGAAATATTTTTTTTTTTTTTTATACGTATTTAAATACGTATGCATGCTTTATACTTTACGAAAGTAGTATACCAGTGCCCTTTAATTATGTTTTATATTATTCGAAAATGAATTTTAAGCAATATTTTCTCCAATTAACCATTTTTTTTTATAATTTAACGATTCATTAAGCCCAATATTTAGTAAGAACTGTTAGAAAATAACAACATATTAAAACTGAACAGTGCTACTTTAATCAGACCCAAAATGTGTATTAATTATTTTATAACATAATAAGTAGGGTCCGGATATCAGGTAGTAACGGAACCTTAAACTAGAGTCGGCATAAGGACTTATTGGAAAATAATATTTATCATTATTAAAGAAACAAAAATTTTACAGACAATTAGTATTTACCACAAAGTAGTTACATACATTCTCGGTTAGTCGGTTGCCCCTAGTTCGGTGTCAATATAAAAAAGCGATATCTCAAAAACGCTAAGGCTCAGGAAGCAACAATCATTAACTAAACAGGCAACTTTTACTGTGACAGTAATAACCTTGACAAGCATAATTTTCTCACAATCAAAATGGATCGGTCAGATATTTGTAGTAATGGTGTGTACAAGTTGGTACATATGGGAGGGTGTTTGTGCAAGAGTGTTATGGTGTGTACAATTTTGTACAAGTTCGTACAAACTCGTACACACCCTTACAAACTTGTACACCACACCCTTACACACTAGTACAAACATGTACAAAAGGTAGCAGAGCCCCTTTGATTGTGAGTAAATTATATTTGTTGATGTCATTTCTGCCACAGTCAAACTTGCCTGGTTACATAATTATGGTTAAAAACTAGTGTCCGACCGAAACCAGATTTTCAGCCGAAACCCCTTTCTTCTGCCTTGGTCTCAGTTTCGGCCGTAACCGAAACTTATTTAGGTATACATGTTAAAAATTTTATTGTAAAAAAAAAGGTCGACAGAGTCGACTCAAAGTTAGCCGAACGGTGCGCGACAATTCACGAACACTGAGTTTCGGCACGGCCGAAGGTTCGGCCTATTTTTGCCGAAACCGAAACCGTCACCGAAACTAGATTTTTTGGCCGAAACTGAATCTTCGGTCGGTCTGTATTAAAAACCTTTGTGAAATCCAACATAATTGTCTGCAAAATTTCAGCTTCCTAGGCGTTTTAGAGATATCGCTTTTTAAATTGACATTAAATAAAGGGGCAGCTTCCCGTGGGAAAAAGGGGCGGCCGTCAATGTATGTATACACTTTGTGGCATATACTATATAATTTTTTGGAAATTTTTTTTTATTAAATTATATTTTCCAATGATTTCTCATATAACGACTCTGATGGTTTACGGTCCCCCGTTCACTACCTGATATCCGGACTCTAATAATTAGTCAAAGTAAGATGCTATCTTTAAAAAATCAAATTCCAGCTGTGCTTTTTTATTTTCTCATATAAGTATTGGGATAAAAATCCCCATAAATGCATTTCACTTGATTAGAAGATTTTATTCGTTGCATTCACTGTCGAATTAGTGTGGATTTTGACCTTGAATAATCTTTGAACACACCCTAATAAAAGGCGTATTCGATTGGCATAGTGATTTGGATCGATCTGATCTTAAAAATCAGTTTAGATCACTTTGACCGTGCGATCATTTGCCAATAGAACAGAGGTCAAATCAGTTAGATCGATCCGGACCCGAATACGGTTAAAGATGTCGAACTAAAACGTACCTTCAATGCCTATTTAGTACGTTTAAATATAGCTGAGTTTTAATTTTTCAGAGACAGAAACCTCTGTATAGGTTCTTTGGCTAATATTATGTTTGTACAATTTTGTTAGTTTCTTGGATATATATACCTACACAACCTGAATAATAAAATAATAGTTTAAAAGGCGTTTATATAAAACAAGTCTTATTTATCCGTGTTGTGTATATATACAACAATATCTAAATACCCTAGGTAAAATTTAATTCTTGTTAGACTGTGTTAGTGTAGCGCCTTCAGCATTTTTAGTACCTGTGTTAGTAACCCCACAAAAAATGAATGGTAGTAATTTAAGGTTAAAAGTGAAAACTACACACGACTACATATCAGTCCGTTGGATTTCCGTAGTGCCGTTTTAGAAGTGACATTTCAATAGCGTGACTAAAATATATGAACTCAGTAAGCAAAGAAAATCAAATGGACTACTGAGTCAAGATATCTTGGACATACATTTCAAGTGAATTAATTTCAAAACATTTTTGTTTGCATGCCTACAAGATTGAATTTCCATAAATTTCCTAATTACTCTTCCAGCATTCTTCGCCCTTTATTAATAGGGGACTAAACTAATTCAGTCGCTGCTGTTTCTTATTTTTTTAAACTATAGTTGTCAAGATAGGGTATTTCTCAAAAGACGTTCACCCTATAACATTTTTATATTTATAGATATTAAAATGAAATTTTGAGATTATACATAAGAGATGAGTCTACATTTATTAGCATAATTTTCAATTTGTTGGCACTTCCTGTTCGTCCGTAAGTGACCTTGACTTTGACATTTTAAATGTCTGTATATTTTCACTTATTTGGGTTCAGCATAACATTATGAGTGAAATGACACCTCACTTGTAATTTTTTCACGTGTTATAAAATGTTTATGTTTATTTTTTATTTTCAATCTAGAGTGCTACAAATTAATTAAATCTGTTAATTTATAGTCAAGTAGTATATGAAAATTAAAATTATTTTAAATTTTAATTGACTTTCTAAGTTTCACAAGCGTTTAAAAAATGAAATTTTGTTTTCTTGACGTTTACTCCATTTTTCCAAATAGAACGCTGGTATAGTTCACTAGGATATTGAAAACGAGCATTTTTTTTCCAACAATTTTATACTATACACTCCTATGCTATTTTAAAATTGACACTGAAAAATTTGCCTTAAATCCCAATCGCAAATTTAAAAGCATTATTGCCGCCCTCTCTTTTCTAAATAAATATAAAGGCGGCTTTGAAAAACAATGAAATGGTTTTGAAAAGCAATATAGCTTTAATTTAAAGTTGTAATGTCATTAGTTTATAAAACATATAATACATACAATCTTGCGGCTTTAGAAGAATTTTTCTGGTCACTACAAAAATCAGGAACATATTTTATCAATTTGTTCATTTCTAGTAGAACTAACCATTTTACCTGATTTACAATGTAAGTTTAATAAACGAATGATATTACAATTTTAATTTAAAACCATGGTTTTCAAAACCATTACATTGTTTTTCAAAGCAGCCTTTATATTTCTTTAGAAAAGACAGCGCGGCAATAACGCATAACGCTTTTAAATTTGCGCAAGGCAAATTTTTTCGTGTAAATTTTAAAATAGCATAGGAGTGTATGGTATCAAATTGTTGAAAAAAAAAGCTCGTTTTAAAGATCATAGTGAACTACCATCGTTCCATTTGGAAAAATGGAACGAAGAAACCAAAATTTCATTTTTGAAACGCTTGTGAAACTTGGAAAGTCAATTATAAAGACATAATTTTAATTTTCGTATAGGTACTACTTGACTATAAATTAACAGATTTAATAAATTTGTAGCACTCTAGATTGAAAATAAAAAATAAACATAAAAATGTTATAACACGTCAAAAAATGACAAGTGAGGTGCCATTTTACTAAGAATGTTATGCTGAATCCCAATAAGTAAAAATATACAAGATGTCCCATTTAAAATACCAAAGACAAGGTCACTTCCGGTCAAACCGGAAGTGCTAACAAATTGAAAATGATGCCAATAAATGCAGACTCGTCTCTTATGCATAATATCAAAATTTCATTTTAATGTATATACCTAAATGTAAAAAAGTTATAGGGGTGAACGTCTTTTGAGAAACACCCGGTATACAATTATTTTCGTGCATACATTAGTTCTTTTATTTTGTGGCATTGTTGGGACACCCTATGTGTGTAGGTATAGGCCGCTATAGGCGCTACGGAAGTACAAGGACACTATTGCAATTTTTATTCTGCATCAAAAAGAAGACCCATACGGCAAACAGTATCATGGTAAGCGACAAAAACAGTACATAGCTGTGAGTGTGAGGCTGAGTAGTATTCACCAAGGTCTTATGGAGCATCTTTATCTTTAACTGCTCCAAATTAGTTACTTAGTTACTTTCTGATGCTTAATAAAAACGATATACATAGGAACAGGTTTGGAAACCGATCCTTTACATGTCAGTGGCAAGAAGTGAATAAATAATAAATTAATTACAGACAACAAATTGTTGTTGTTATCGGATTTCGTGCAACCTTTTTGGCTGGAGCGAGAGTGCTCGTCTTGCTGCTACATGCAAGCGACCTTTGCCGCTACATATAAACAGCAATGTTGATGTTCTCGTTCCCCCTTTATTGTTGAGAACGTAATATTTATTTACTTTATTAACTTGTACACATGTAGAATCGTTGTCCAAACCTATATTTAAATAATGCAATCTTAATAGGGTTGTTACGTGATAATAGGATTTGTTAAAAAAAATTAACATTTCTGACTTATATAACATCCGAGAGGTTTTAGAAATTAAAGTGGTAATAAAGTTAGCGGTGCATTTTTACTAAAGGGTTAGTATTGATTTATGTGGACTTCTAACTTATTAAGTATTAGTAAGAATGAGGTTAATAACCATGCTGAAATTAATCTGAAAGTTTATTAATGTAAGAACACCAAACGTTACACTTTATTTGTCAGTTTGTTACACATACGACATATCTGTTCAATCGGTGTAGGTGAAAACCTTGTACCCTATAGGACGCCTCTACAGGTAAAAAATTAACTTTAGTAATATTGATGATACAAAAATTACCATGCATGTTACCGCATGTATGATATTGAGGCTCCGATGTCATGTGAAGGTTAAAATTTATATTCATAGCCATAAAAACACTATAAAAAGGTTCCAATTGTTTCTACGGTTACTTACTCACCACGCAACGTCACAGCCTTTAAATATTATATCTTGTTAATATTTGTATCATTGCTATAATATTAGGTAATCCCAACCTCGTGACTTAAGGTGGGAGTATCAACATGCTTGCCAACCTATAACCTATTTCGCGTAGATTTATTTATTTTTTCTAAATTTTACACAAAATTTAAATAAAATCAATATCGTCTTCATATTCTATAGGTAACAATTACCATGTTAAATAAATATCAAGGAATTTCAAAAGTTATTTAAGGAGAATTGTATATCGAAAAATATCGGTTAAGATTTTTTTTTAACATTATTATGTCATTGTTCTTTCACTATACAATTCTCCCAAAATAAGCATTGAAATAAATTGATATTTTTGTAATATATCAGATATTATCTAAATAATGTGCAGACGATATTGATTTTATTTCAATCTTAGTCAATAAAATAATAAACTAAGAAAAACAAGGCGAAATAGGTTATAGGTTGGCAATAAATTGAATGACGTTGATAATTCCACCTTAATGGCGGCTGAGTGCAAAAAGCATTGCGCCACCCTTGTTAAATACGACAATCAGGTAATTTTTGTAGTCACATGTACCAATTACAAAGCAGTATTTGCCCTCGGCTGTCATTAATGAAACATCTTTGGATTGCTTAATTGTTGCATAGGTTATGTACAAGTGACAATAATATTACCAACCCTAAATTTAAGTTTATAGAAAGCTTTATATGCATTACAAGGTAAATTGTTGTAAATTAACTTATATGTCTATTGAACAGGCCCAGCAGTACCATATGCGGCCAAAAAATACTGGGACAAAGAAATATTTTCGACTAATATATTAATAATATATTGCCAGTAAGATTTACATGGTAAATATTGACGTCATGAATGGTTCAAATAAATTTCAGAAAAATTAGGTTAAACTTAGTTTAAATTACAAACAATAAAGAAACATAAATGTTTATATATCACTTATCAATTGAGTTCAAGCTATCACACAGCATACATTTAATAGGGCTCCAAGCTCACAAACTCCATCATTCATAACTCTAGAGATTTAAACCGTTCCTGTGTTAGTAATTATATAGTGTGTCGAGTAGAAGAGGAAAAAGGAAGAATTGGTCACCCAAAAAGCTTACTAGTCTACCCTTAAACGTGCATAAACCCTGTGCGGACTTAACTCCCTCAGGCAACCCAACAACCTGAGAGCAAAAATACAAGGAACTCTTCCTATAAAGACTCAATTTATGTCCTGGCAAACAGATATTCGAAACACTGCTTCTCGTCTTGTAGAAATGCGCTTTCACAATAGTTTGAAATCTTTTTGGGTTCTGACGAACAAATATTGCTGCTTTAAATCATAGATTATTTAATTAATATACTCTGCGGTGGCTAAATGAGCTACGCTCAAGGCCAAAAAAAAAAAAAAAAAAAAAAAAAAAAAAAAAAAAAAAAATAAATCATAGATCGAATAGATGGTATCGTTAAAATTTTATTGGACTTGTATTTAGGTTAGTTTCGATTTGTTGTTATCAACTCCTCAAACAATATATTATCATCAACGTTTGCTGAATTTGCTAAATAAAAAAAACGATAACGCCAGCCGACGGAGGATGAAGATACCGAACTTGTCAACTTTCTAAGAGAACCTCCTTGCACGAATAGAGTAAACCAATTTCTTCGTCTTCTCCAGAACAACAGGACGTCGACTAGGAGCGTCAGATGTAAACAATCGATGTACAACCAAAAATATATTTTTTACTGTTAAAAACAAGCAGTAAAGAGTAGAACTTTGTTTTGAATATCTTAAGCGGAATAATTTATGGGAAAGAGTGATATTTTTTGACAAATAAATATTTCAATCGTACAACAACGCAAAATTTCAACCCATAAAACATCATGCAACGTTTTTCGACTAATATTTGGAGCTTGACTAGTGCTAGGGGCCCAGGAGTTTTGTAAATTGTTCAGGGAAGACGACGACGACTGCTGTTTATCACGATATTCTTCGTCGAATCCCCCGATTCCATCGATTGGAGTGGTATATGGAGAGGATTCAATCTTCCATCAAGACAATGCACCAATTCACACGGCAAGAATTGTTCAACTTATCCGAGAAAACAATGTTTACGTCTTTTTGTGAGTTGCAAGACTCCATGCCTCAATCCTATATTGAGATTGTTTGGGGGATAAATGATACAGGCATGATTTTAGACCGAGAAGCAAAGAACTCCGACGGAAGATTCATTGAAATAACTCCAGAATTTACAAGAAATTTGGTGTCGCCGCGTCGTCTACAATTATAACGAATGGTGTAATGACGAACTAACGAATTATTTATTGGTCTTTTATTTATTTTCCCCAAATAATGTTTAAATAATGTTAGACACGAGTCAATGGCTTTATTTTACTAATGATCTATAGATATTTAAATGTGCATGTAATTTACACACGTGAATAAACCAGAAAATCTTTTCAAAAACGGAATGCTGCAGATTATTTTAAAAACTTTCATCTTTACCTTGAATATACTAATGCATAGCAAGATGGAATCATAGATACAACTAACCTTGTCGAGAGTTTTTTTTTATAATTCTTAGTACCTATAGGATCAACATATTATGATTCTTGTTTTGTACTAGTGCTTTTGGTCGTAATAGTACAGGGTTTACCCTAACAAACTGACAAATAAGTTATTTAATTAATATATTTAAATTATTACATACCTATTTAGATTTCCTGTTGCAATGTGATGGTTATTGGATGTTATATCCTGAGCTTTATTGACTGATATCTAAAGGTAGATTTTACTTTTTATGCGAGATTAATTAAAAAAACAAACTAGAGATGTGCAAAAACTAGTGTATATTTTCAGTTATTTTCAGCTGTGAAGATAGTTATTAATATACAATTTATTTGGTTTATTAAAAATATATTTTATTGCTAATATACCGATTTCTAATTTATACAGTTTTTAGAGGTCCACAAAAATTAGCACCGCTGAATAACTGAAGTGAAAATAGTTTTTAAGGGATTAATATTCATAACCTAAAATAAGGAAAAATCTAACATAATTGGAATGGTGGGTACGTTTTCTATTGGACCACGTATTTTTTAAATATAGGAGTATGGTCCGTCTGTGAGGGCGCTACACAGCAACAGTCAAGAGTTCTCGTCTTTATTTGTTCCACCTCCCCCTGTTCCGCTGCCTTGACCCGTGCCTGTCCGTCCACCTCTGACTTGTTTGTATTCTAAACCTGGGTCGAACTGCATTAACACAAATACCTGAAAATATATCATACAGTATGTTAATAGTCACCCACAAAGTCCGAGAATAAACGTTATTTTAACGCAAATTGCGTTAGAATTACATTAAAATAACGTTTACGTAAGGAAAATAACATCATTCTAATAAAAGTTAGTAAATATTATGCTGTGTGCATATTTCTTTGCGTTTATTTTTAAAATAAAAAAGTTGTTCAGTTTCTGTAGCATTTTTCGGCAAATTATTTTTTCAAAACATAATTTATATTTAATTTTAGACACATTCACTTTTAGACTCTGCTGAGGTAGCTAAAATAGTTTCAAACCAAAAAGAAACTGATATTTTCATTCAGGAATCGTTGTGTATGACAATCTAGTGATCGAAAAAAGAAAATAAATTCCCTGCTTAATTATACACAAAAATTAAAACTACTTAATAAAGGCATTGCAAAAACAATACTTACAAATTGTTTTTCTTCAAGTTAACAAGAAATCTTTTTTAAAAATGGTGTTTAACGGAAGTTGAATTGAGCTAAGTACCCTCATTTGTTTAGGTTTACGAGCTGGTTATATCTCGGAAATTTTTGTTTAGTAAGTACCGATTACTCATCAAAAAACATTGTTAGACATTTCATTTGTGGCTTGTTTATTTCAGCATGACAGCAATTAATTTAAAAAAAATGTGATTGCATTACTCTTCCGAAAGACGGCGCACCTCTTAAACCAAATTCCAAATTTAACATCGACGTTGCCGGCACTGGGGATCGAACCCGGGACCTCGATCTGTGAGGCCGCTGCACTGACCACTAGACCACAACGCCGATCATTACCACCTAAATAGTATATTATATGCATGTATGTATATTATAGCTATATGGGATCAAATATTATTCTGTATATCCAATTAAATCGTTTCAATTTTTTACATATAGGTACTATAGTTTCTGAGCTATCGGTGACTTTCCGTGGACACCCTGACCCTGTACTTATACAATATAGTATAGACGAAGTGAACCATTGTTAAAATGACCGGGGATCCCCTAAAAGTAAAAGTTCTACAGACTTTATCTGCAGACGCGTGTCATTGTCTGTTGCAATTATTATTATTTTGTTTTGCCAAAACTCAATTCGACTGCTTGAATATGAAGGATTTTGCGAAAAACCGTAAATAAGTTTAAAACTATTCTGGTAAGTTATAGGGAATTGGAAATTTTCTCGCCTATCCATTGAATTAATCTGCAATGCAGTGTCGTATTTAAGAAAATGACCGATTTAAATTTTTTAAGAAAGATCAAAAATTGTTACCGTTGTATTCCGACAATTCATTATCGAGCACAATGATATCTAATCCCAGAACCGAAATTTCGAGTTTCCATCTTTTATCTTTGAAAAGATATTCAATTTTAGGCTTTTAGGCAATTGAAGGTTAAAATTTGAGAAAAACTAGTTTTTTTTGCAGAAACGGGTTAGTTATGGAAAGTTATTGGAAATGAAAACAGAAACACAGTTTGTAGATAATAGACGCTATTTAATTTCTAGTCTTGTTGACATTTTTGAATATGAAAAGTTTCCTTGTGAAATATTTTTCAATTAGCCAATCCAAACCACGTGACTTTTAATGGCTGCTATGGGCAAAAAACATTGTGCCACCTTAGAAACACCACCAGCAATGCGATTTTTATAACCACATAATGTACCAATTACAAAGCAGTATTTTACCCACAGCCGCCATTATTAACATGGATTGCCTAATTTATAATGAACATTCCTGTTTTATTAAAAACTTGAGTCAAGGCTCAAAACCAATAACATGTTAAAGAAACGGTGAATAAGAATGCTAAAATCGTGTGTAACTTAACCTCATTAGATAGAAAATTTTGAATTATTCACCTATAGGTGATCATTTATTATTGTTATTTCACTAGGTCCGTTGGCGATTTCTCATAGTATTCGAAAAATAATGTTTTTCCCTGTAATAGTATCAATAGAAACAAAAAAAAACTATGTTGTCAATATGAATTGTCTTTATCACAACGTAGGTACAGTCGCCACAGTGGATCTTTTCCCGTGCGTCATCAATCAACGACCAGGACTCAACGTGGTTAATAACTCTGCATCCTTATTTATTACAGTAACAAGTTTGAATAAAAGCATAAAAGAACGTCTCCAAGATTCCGCAATAATATAACGTGCTAGACAAGAATAAAACTATAAACGTCAATTAATTACTTTTTTTATTTGTTTAGTTGACTACCGTTGTATTTTAGAACGTCATTGCCAACCTTGTTTTGATCTGCCAATCTAATTCGTATTTTGTAAATTTGTGTGCCTTAAAACTGTTTCTTTTTCTAAAAATAGTCCTTTTTAGAGCTAATTATACCCACCATCTGTTTTCGGTAAGTACTTATTCATGGATTTTTATAATAATTTATTTATTTTAAATATTCTAACCGTAAAAGTTCTTTGAAAAGTTTACGGCAGTGGCTAAATTCCCTTAAATGAAAGGATGTTAAAAATTTGACTTTTGTGATTTTTAATAGTCAATAAAACACCAAACTTTTCTAGATTTTAAGCTTTAAAAATAGTATTAAATGTATTAACATTTGTTTGTCAATTTCTTTTAGATAACAGAGAATGCCGGGCAAAACTCTCAAGATACAAGCCCGACAATTTGTGCTCAATCTCTGTGAGTACTTTGAATTTGAGAAAGCAAATGGGCAACCTTTAGAGCATATTTCATCTGTTCAGGAATTTGGATTTAAAAACAAATGCTACATTCCATTCTACTACTATACTTATCCAAATCGGCAACCAGCACATCTCACCAATCTACAGAATATTTATCCGAAATACATATTAATAAAACATTTTTATAAATTATTTTGTGCATTTTTTGTGTATTAGGTTATTTCCCAAAACATATTTAAAAGTACAGATTGTTACAGAAACATATTTAAATATATTAAATTATAATAAGAGAAGGATTCTCTATAGGTATATCCAAAAAAATAGTGAAAAAAATGTGTATAAACATGGATCCGCAAACGATTCGTTTCCGAGATACAGCTGTTAAATATAATTCCCCTATAAAATAGAATGTTAGTTTAAGATTTCCATGAATGTATTGAAATTCATTTTTAGCTGGGAATTAATGGGTTAGACTGCGTTAGAGTACGAATAAACCCCGAGAGAAACTCGGAATTATAAATAATTTTTCGGGATATTATGTAGGTACGTCAAACGGTAGGCAGGCACGTCCATTTTATGAACTTAGACTTAGTTTTGACTTTTTTCGTCTCGTAATTTTGATTTGATTCATACGATTTTGATAACGTGAAAGTGATGACGCACGGAAAAAGATCCACTGTGGCGACTTTACCTACCTTAAGATAAGCAAACAATAATCACGAAAGTATTAAAGTACTCCAGTCTATTTATTTCCAAGGTAGAGCGATGTAAACATTAATCCTATATATCAGTCGGGCGATCAGGTCGAGCATCGCCCAGCTAATAGTATTATTCCTATTGGCCGATCGTACTTTTTAAGTTTTTAAAATCGTTAATTGTTAATTCCATACTATTTTTAAAAAAAAATTATGAAAAACTTACTTCGCCATTTTATGTAGTAATAAAAAATTCTTACCTGATCCGTCGGCAGCAATTGAAAATCATCCGGAGGATTTGTTATGACATATCTTTTACTGCTTGCGTCACACGACGAACTGGTATCCCTAAATCGGTACAAGCCGATACAGAGCATGCCGAACTGCTTCAGTGCTGCGACGAAAAGATCGCCATATTTCCCTGTTTCACCGAATTGAGCTAAAGGGCCGTCGTAGAGTGATATTTGACCCACGCGACATCTATCTCTGTTGGATAAACTTTCTGGAGTGCTAAAAAAGGAGGAAACATGTTAGCGCCAATTTCCTGCTATATTTTAAGTTAGTGTGTTACTCGTTTAGTGCGCAAAAAATAGGTTAAAATATTATGATGGTTCTGTGCGAAACCTCTTTTCGGTTAAAGGAAACGGTTTAAATAATACATTGAATGCAAAGGTTTAAAGACGACTCTACACACGAACTAGACAATTTGGTGGATTGAGCCGAAGGTGAGGTCGATAGGTGATGATAGATATAGAGTTCTACGCCAATTTGCGCAGGTCTCTTCTACGCATGCGCCAGCAGTGCGCCGATTCAAAGTTGTTCATTAGTCGTTCAAAGCTGTTCAGTAGCTGTTCATTAGCTGTTCAATGCTGTTTATTAGTCGTTTATAGCCGTTCTAGAACGGCTATAATTAACGGGTTTGAATAGCAAATAAACAGCTTTGAACTACTAATGAACAGCTTTAAACCTGCGCACTGCTGGCGCATGCGTAGAAGGGCCTGCGCAAATTGGCGCAGAACTCTCCATCTATCACTACTGAGGTCCAGAAGTGAAGCGAGTTGTGCAAAGATGTTTGTCGTGTTATTTACTATTTTTTTTACAACTGCATAATTTTATATACTTTTCAAAAACTGAATTGAGTGAATTACTTACTTGAAAGCTTAAAAAAATGAATCTTGATACTGACAATACAAACGAAAGAACATTAGTTGCTGTGGACCGTAGTGTATACCGTTTGGGCCAACTCGAACTTACACTGGCATTTTATGTGGGTAAGAGAAGACTTTAGATGCCCGCAAAACTGTACAACAGATCAATGGGTGAAAAAATTCGTTTGTACGCACAGCTCGCCAGCTACTTGCACTGCAGATATGGGCATGCGCACAACCCTCTTGCAATTAGGTTTTCCTTGTTTAGCGACATCCTCAAAATGCACTCTAATACCGGCTTGGCGCCACTTTTGTTGTTGTGTTTTACGTTTTCTCTGTGGATTTCTTGATATGTGTGAAGTTAGCAACGTTTTGCAGCAAAAAAAAAATTTTTTGGGGTTTGTGTCAATTCCGCCTGTAGCGTCTGTAAACGAATTTAAAGTGTTTAGTAGATAAGAGTGAAATTTTACCATTTGCAATTCCACTGACTTCATCTATTAATTGGCTGGGTGTCAACCTGGGAGGAAATATGTCTTGGCATAATCACGTTGTGGCAATCGCCAAGAAAGCTTCTCAGAAGCTCGGTATACTTTTCCGTACCAAAAAGTTGTATACACCTCAACAACTTTTGACACTCTATAAAGCCCAGATTCGACCATCACTGGAATACTGCTCTTATATCTGGAGTTCTGCACCGAAGCATACCCTTCGGTTGTTGGATTCCATCCAAAGAAGAGCCGTTCGTCTAATCGGCGACCACGAGCTGACTAAGAACCTCGACAGCTTAGAACATCGAAGACAGGTTGGTGATTTGACTCTCTTCTACAGATATTTCCATGGCAAGTGTTCGACAGATATTGCCCGCTCGATTCCACCTAGAGTAATGCATAGCAGAAACACACGACGAACCACTGCCGCCCATCCCTATGTGGTTCAACTTAGTACACCCCGAACATCATTGTTTCAGAACTCTTTCATTTGGAGGACGTCATCTTTGTGGAACGGCCTTTCTGAGACCGTGTTTCCAACCGAATATAACCTCCAACGATTCAAGAAAAACGTGAATCGCTTTCTTCGCACACGCACCACTCCCAGAGCGCCTTAAAGGATTTTTCCTATAGTGCTTGTGCTCGATCATAAAAAAAATTTGGAATTATCATCATTAGTAAACTACCGCATAGGGGTTAAATTATCTGCTATATACGAATTTCCCAAACCCCGGAGGAAAAAAGTAACAGGATAATTACTTCGAAAAGTAGCGTTTGTTAACGAATTTTTTTTTGGGGCATTATAAAATCATACAACGGTTTATATTTCAATCTGAGTGTCCCAGTCACTAAAAGCACAAACACAATTCACTAAACTACACAAAAACTAGAAATCAGTAAATATTAAACACCCTTAATCGACAATAGCAAAGAAAAGAACAAGGAATCCACAGAGAAACCTTAAAACAGAACAACAAAAATGGCGCCGAGCCGTTTCTAGGGTGGTTTTTTCAGCATGTCGCTAAAGAAGGACAGGCCGATAACAAGAGGTTTGTGCGCATGCCCAATTCTGCTGGGAGGGAAGGCATCTGACCGGCGAGCTGTGCGCTCGGATATATTTTTTCACCCATAAAACTTAACTTTTGTATGCGCAGGAGATACGCTGTACGTATCTAAAGGTAATTGTCTATGGTAAATCCCCACCTTGTTTTTGGGTAGTTTATTTTGTTCTTAAAAGAATTAAAAAAATTTGAAAAGATAGAATACATCGAAGGATTAACAGTCGAAAAACAATTTTTTTAATGAATTAAAACTCCTAAAAATACGAACGAACTACGTTACCAAGTGCAAAAAGTGATTTGTTGTCAAAGTTTAAATAACATTTCTAGTCGGTCCCTTTTTTAAGGTGAAACGAAGGCGCCAGAATAAAAAAAAATACTTATCTCTAGAAAATATGTTTTGACATCGCCGGAAACAAAAAGTAACCCTTATATTAAACATTGCGTCCATTAAGTCCGCCTTTACCCCACCTCCCACTGGCTAAATCCGAAATGTTTTAAGATATATTATTAAAATTCAGTACGTAAAAATTGGTAAATGTAAAAATATCTACTGTTGAACAAAACAATTGTTGCTTTACACAAATTTCGGAGCGAAGCGAGGTTGAATTAATAATATAACAATTAATTTTTTCACACCACAGTATTATAATTTCTAATAATGCTTATAAACAAATCAACAAAAACAAGCAAATTACCTGTATCCCCCTCTTAGACCTGCTCCTTCTGCAAGAATCAGTTCCAATTCAGGCGTTGCTCCCCCGGTAATTAGTGAACGAATTAGTGTTAAGGCATTTTGGTTGAAGTATGTCTGAAATATGTAAAATTATTTATTTGTTAAAAGAATTAAACAAAATGATATAATGTTACGCTGAAAACGTAAGTGTTGAGTTGAAGATGATTAAATGAGTTTGTTACCCAGAATTAAACAAAAAGTATCAATGGAAATATGTACCCTATGAAGTGGTGTACAAGTTTAGGATTTTTTAAATTATCGAATAAAAATAGTGAGGTTCAGCTGACCCATAAAAGAGGGAACCGGAACATGATCCCTATTGTATGTTATTAACTAAATTAAGAAGATCATAGATAAATAAATTGTTCACGACGAATAAAATAAGAATCATGTTTTTATATGTATGTAATGGACTAAATTAGAAGTAAATATGAATCATGGAAAAATTATTAATTTACGAGAAATAAAATGAGAATCATGTTTTCATATGTATTGAACGAAATAACATGTAAAGGTAAATCATAAGAAATTAAATTTTACACGAAGGGTGAAATTATGATCATATTTTCATATGTAGTGAACTAAATTAGAAGTAATAGTTAACAATAGTTAATCATAGAAAAATAAATTGTGTGCTAGCAGTATCGTTAATTAGGATGTCACCGTGGTTCCGGTTCCTTTGAAAAAATGCAGGGCTACGAGGGAAATTAACTTAATTTTATTAATTAATTAAGTTTTTGGCTTATTAATCGCCTAGAATTTTCTCTCCAATTTAGAAAAAAACAACTATATTATTACAGATTTAGTTATTTCCTTCACTTACCGTAGACATTAGAGAATCTAATACACTAACTGCAAAGGCGGTACCACAGGCAAATGGTTGCGTTAAGTATAGTTCTGTATCTGGATCATCGTCGTCGTCTTGATCCAAAAACTGTACGTTGCTATCGTTTACTAGTTCTAAAAAAAATAAACATGTCCTTTTTATGAAACTGTGATAAGCCCAAAGTCAAATAATATGTTCTATTGTTTAAATACCTATGATTGGTAAAACAGTCGCTATTTACCGTCTAGAACAATTGACAATATAACAGCAAAGAGTAATAATCGTTGTTACTTCAATACGTCAATAATATACGAAACAAACGAAGATTTCCTGATAGGTATTATGAATTTTAAGCTTAATTTAAACTTAATTATAGTGAGTTTTTCACTTAAACAACATTTAAAAATATTTTTTGCAATTCATTTTCATATCGGAATGGGTGGTTTAAAAATAATAAGTAATTTCCATAATACCCTATGTGTCGTGGGTCAGAAACCCACCTAAATTTAAATATTGAATATTTTATTTTATAAAATCAAAACCAAATAGATTTCATTTCATTTAGATACGAAGAGCAATTTCTTTATTAAAAAGAGACAAGAAAATTAAAGAAAGAAACAATAATGTCCACATCCTGCTAATTCTTAATTTTATTCTCGGTTCTAAATTGAATTATCTTATTTGGCTATACAGGAAGCGAGAATTAATAAAATTCGTAGAATCATATTTGTATAAGAGCGTGTAATTACACCAAAGCCATTTACTTTGTTATTTTAAGTTTTTTAATTGCTATTTTGAACCGGGAGTTTAAGTTCATCAGTAAACGGTTGTTATAGCAACGACAGCAAAGAGGCGGTCCTGCGTGTTACATTCGTTTGTTCAACCAATTACAAGCAGGTACGAATTAAGTAGAATTAAGTAGACGCCCTCGCGAAGGGGGTCCTAGATATTTTTCCGGCTATAAAACTAGCCGGGAGCTACCGTCGAAATCAGAATCCAATTCATTAAAAAGTAATTCTTGAAATAAGTAACTACTCCGATGTAGTCAGCCAGTGCTCTTTTAATTCTACAAATAACTGTTATTTTCTTAAGGGCCAAAATACCGGAATTGAACAAAAATAATTCTTTGTCAGTAAAAGTATTCTCCAACAATTAAAAGAACACCATATTAAAATAAAACCGAAGGGTGCAAGCTTGTATAAATGAACTCGTGCACCGTCAAGTCAAAAACCCTGTGTTTACATAAGTGTCGTAATATGTTAGGCGGAATGGGCGCCAAAATAGTGTTGATTTTGTTTGGACTATTATGTAAGTTTAATGACAATTAGAAACTTTGATTTTCTTGAACTCAGTGCTATAGATAAAATTAACCAATTTTATGTATTTTACTAACATAGTCATATGTACGACGTAAATATAATGTTGAATTGAATTAATTTAATATTACTGATATTGAAAATATGCACGCAGTAGGTACAGTTAGTTTCCCCTAATTTACGAATTATGAATATTAATATTAAAAGGGTATGCAGTACTTTTAGTAAAAGGAAAATTTAAAGGAATAGGTGTTTTCAGCTAACTCTGAAACCGGCAGAATATTATAAAATAAAGATTGTTTCAAATTGAACGTTTAATTAGCTAAGGACAATTATTCTGAAAATTTATTAGAAAATATCCTGCAGGAATTGTGCATAGTACAGAAAATGTTATTTGTGTTTATCCTGCAGGGATAAGTAGTATACGTAGTACAAATAACATATTTGATTATGGATATCCCACAGGGAGAGAACAATAATTAAATTATTTGAAGTAAATAAAAATAGGGGAGAACTCTGTAAGTCTGTAAATACTTAGTGCATGTTGTATTTGAATAGTTGATGCATTTGATTAACTGCTGTATTTTATATTAACCGTATAACTTTGGTATGAATCAATGAAATTGTATCGTATAATATTTTGTATTAACTATTTTACAGCAAGTGAAATAAATGTGCGAATTATCAGTGGGTTATTATTTTCATCGAACAGTTAATAAAATAATTTAGTAAACTTTTGTGTAGGTTTCCCGAAAACTATTAATTAAAATAAAAAGAATAACAAAAATAACCCTAATATAATAAAAATATCTCGTACGTTAATCCATTAAAGCTCCATTTCAAACAGCATCTTAGTATTATAAAAACTTTAATTATTTTAATAATTAATAACATTATAATAAAGTGGGTGGGCGGTACATATGTACTGACAACAGTGGCTCAATTTTGTAACTAATTTTACAATGCTTGAAGAACAATTAACAACAGTAAAACCTGCATATACACATTTTCTCATTTCGTTTTTTCAAAATGCGATTCAGTTGTTAAGAGTTAATTGTCTTTCGAAAATTAAAATCAGTAATAGTTACCTGTAATCATTGGAACATTAGCTCCATAAACAGATCCTCGCCGTTGTAGTATAATTGGGCTTCCAACTGGAGTTCCGTTTTCAGTGTTTTCATTATTTTGACTCAGAACCCCTATCGTGTCGTCGAACGTCATTGCCTTAATGTTAAGAGAAGCCAAGATGGCCTCTTTGTCAGCTAACGTAGGATCGTCGTTGCTTGGCACTTTGGCTGATAGAATGCAGCACATATCACATAGGTTTACGTTCACAGCACGAAGATCAGCTCTACTTAAGGGAGAACCCTAAAAATGGTAATTTTTTTTTAAACTGCTGATATTTCAAGAACGATACGTTCATCAGATGAGGGGTATAGATTTAAAGTGTACAATCTCCATGTTTCCTAAATTATCAGTAGGTAGACGAAAAAACTTATAATTCTATAAATACAAACAATTAATAGTTTTTCTTTTTTATTGTAGGTATTTATTGCACATGTTAGACTAAAAAAACAATTTTTTTCCTTAACATTTTTAAAAAATATCAAAGTTATTTGGAAAAAGGAGATGAAGATTGTACGTTTTGGAAATAACAATTGGACTTTGTCCATTTTGAAACTAGCAAATATATGGAGTGTGCTCACTTTGAAAATAATTTAACTAATTTAAGGATAATTTTTCACAAAATTTTGAATCTTAAAAACAATACATTAAAATACAAAAAAAAATAGTAAACAACAAATAACCACTGTTTAATGCTTCACGCATCACATGCAACTAAGTTAAAAAAGTAAACTCGGAATGGATTTGGCGCGAATTATTATCAACAAGTCTGTGCAGGATTTTGCACTCTTTGAAATAATTCGAAACTAACAGCAAAACAACCAATCGGAGATTGTATACTTTGATTTTTAAAATTAAACAGGAGATTGTACGGTTCGGTTCGAAACTTAAATGTCAATGGGGCTTGTACATTTTGAATTTAATTCCAATTTTCTGCCATCAAAATCTGTTGGAGCTTGCCCGTTTTGACAAGAAATTATGAGTTATTTCGATTCAAGGCTACAATTACTATGTAAAACGACATCTATTTTTAATGAGACATGGAGATTGTACACTTTGAATCTATACTCCTCAGATTATGATTAACTTTTTAGTTATGTGTATCAGTGCCGGCTTTCGAAAACGCCTCACTTCTTCAAAATTAATTGTTGTTAAATTTATCTTTAAATACCAATTATTTGTTGATACACATTTAGAGACTTTTTACTTTGAATTTTAAGTAACAATAAATGCGCAACCGGCAACATTGTTTTTATTTGCGAAATGTACCCGAATACTAGAGGGGCCTCTGATGAAGATAGAATGTAAGTAGTACCTGCATGAGTGCAAGTATAAATTAGACACCTTGCAACACGTCACGTGACTTGAGCAAGATGGATATATATTGCTCTCTTTGTTCGTTTCATGATGGTAACGAAGTTTCCGGCGTTGTATGCATGTTGCATTCCATTGATTAGTTGATAACATTTTTATGTAAGCATTTTTTCAAATTTTTATGTCTTTGTAAGCTGAATGTTCAGTAACCATTTTAGTCTTTTATATGCATTAACTTTGACAACAGTCATTAGATCAAAAACTAGAATGATTATACAAGCCAATATCACAGGCAATTCACAAAAATAGTTGAAATTGTCATTTTGTAGGTTATGTTAAGTTAAAATTGTAATTACTTTTTCTATTGTTATTAGCATATTATTATTGTAGAACACACTGTCCCGCATAAACCTGTCCCAAAACCAGTTTGGTAGGAGGTCTATAACAAAGAGATGAGACTCCGTAAGATTTTTTATTTCCTTCTTATCTTGAAATTGTTTTTTGCCAGTTTATGTAAATACCTATTTACTTAAGTGTTTTTTTTTATTGTTTCTTCGTGAATAAGTTGATTTACGTGTTTATAATAAATATATATTTGTATTTAAATGTTGACTTTATTGTTTTCCTAGTAAGTCAATATTTACATTAGTAATTATTTAATTTGTAACTACTTTTATTATATTTGTTAATTTTATTCTATAAAATAATTAAAACAAACCCTAAGTAATTTTTCATTTTATTGATTATATTTAGGGATTTAAAATACTATTTTAAAAATAACCAAGTAATTAAAAAAAAAAAGGATTTGAACGTGCCGCCAATTTGTACCGTGGCGCCATAGCGGTAGAGTGCCGAACTAATCCATGTCATTCCTTGTTTCGCTGGTTTTCTACGCACTTTGCATTTCTTTTTGGTAAGTAGCTTATTATTTAGAAGAATGAACAGTGCTTAGTATTTTGTATGCACGTGTACCCGATCAATATCGTCTCGCCAGGCCCGTTTTTTTTGTGAGGACTGTGTTCATTTCAGCTGGATTTGTTCCATAAAGGCTTAGCAGAGAAGCTGGCAAGTTGTCATCCCATAGGATCATTCAAAAAAATACTAAGTAAAGTATTTTTCACAATAAATGGTTGACTCCGTTTAACGACCTGGGACGTTTTGCAAGAGCTCGGCCATAAAAATGCAAATAAACTGTCGGTCAGGGTCGGATTATAATTTGTAATTATACCAGGTAATATTTAACTATCTGATTTGATATGAATTATTTATTTAGGATATTTCACGTCATCACATCTAAAACGTCCTACCCTGTAGTGTGTTTGCTTGTTGATTGTGTGTGATGGGATTAAACCGGTAGTTTTATGGCAGTCAATAAGTCAATACCATTTAGGGTGAAAAATACTTTACCTAGTCATTATCCTAGGTAGTTTGTTCGTTTATAGGAGATCAATTTTATTTATAAATACTATCAAGAAGAACCGAAGGTACTGTCTGATTATGATACTTACATTTAGAACAGAAATTTTAGGTAAGTTCTGCAGCATCTTCCACTCTCTTCTAATGTAGTCTACAGATCCGACTATGACGACATGTTTTAATTCGTGATAGTGGAAATTACTTGCCCTTAAGGGCATAACTAAATTTCTAAGTCCTATTAAGGGCGAATCTGGATCGGCAAAAAGGCAAACTACTACGTGGCCGTTTAACACGGTCATAGCGGCTTGATTCCGATCCTAAAGAAAAAATCATTTATTAACTCACTATCGTATAATATCACACGCGTAGATTTATGATTCTGATTTCATAGAAATAAAGTTAGGAAAGCTTTTTCTCTAAAAAAATATGTCAATAATTTTGCATTTACATAATTTTACCCACAATCAAACATTGTTGTAGCAAAATCCATTTTAACAACTTATATTCTTCTGTTTTGAAGGGCGATAATATAGAGTAGCTTGTAAAGGAAGTATTAAAAATACAGTCGTCTATCATAGTGTAAATTTCGCAAGAACACGATACTTACCAGAATACATTCTTCCAGATTTCTAGCTGGGCCCCAGTGAAACATACCCGTGCTATCGTATTTCATTTCAGTCTTTTCAAAGTCAAAATCTTTCGCCTGGTCATCAGCCAGACCTACCGGTAACGCTACCCCATTATTATTTTGATTTGCGCCACCACTACTTCTACTGGTAGGCCTAAAAGTATTTTCAATCAAACAAAGTTTTTTTTTTCTGCCCTGAGTCATGTATTGTGGACATTTAAATAAAATGCTGAAATGTTTACAGTTACTATAGTCGATCGTTTTGCGTTTTTTACTTATATTTGATTAATATGATTCATCCAGAACATATTAAATCTTTCCAAGGGTGGAATTGCGAGGGGGGAAAATTGTCCGTAGTTAGTGCATAGACGCTAAATTAAAATAAATGAATAATAAAATAAGTTTTTTTATAATCCAATAAGTACATAGTTACGTTATACTCTAAGAGCCCATCGTAAGGATACGCTTATTAATTTATTTATTAGATACTTTTTCCAATGTCATAAAACGACTCGTGAAATGTGGCCGGTGTAAAACGAATTTCTATCTTCCTCAAGATAAAATGGTCAGGGATTTTGATTTGGGAACAATTGTCTTACATTTATTAAAGCTTCACAGAATTACAAACATAGTTAAATATGAGGTAGCAAATATGAAAATAGAGAGGGTAAAAATTAAACAACAGTTCAACTAAAACAAGGAAATTTATAGAATACCCTCATAATAAGGAATATTGATACAAAAATTGTATAAACCGCTAGTTGGTTAAACTTAATTAGTTTTTTCATCCAGAGTATATTCAAATCGAATGCAGTTTAGCCGCCCATTCTGTCCCTCTTGTCCCGATTTTTAGGAGTGATAAGTCAGTATTTATTTCGTAAAAATTTTATCTGCCATGTTTTACTCCACCCATAACAAAACCACAAGAATTATTTTCCAATAACCTTCACCAGTAAATTATTTTCTGTAATACTTCGACCAGAGGAAATGGGGCACTTTAAAACACCACTCGTTGGAGAAGCACAATTTTTCTAACATTTTTTCTTACCTTTTCATAAAGCCTTTTTTTGCCCAACATTAGTCATTCAAAATTTAATTTTTTTTAAGTATTATAGTTTAAGAAATTTTTTCTACGATCGTTCAAAAAATGTCATTTTGTGTATGAATTTCTAATGACAAAAGTAGGTCTTTATTGCATACTATGCAATAAAGTAAATTACCTAGGAAACGAACAATCTGTTTATAGTATGTGTATTGTGTGTTGCACACCGTCGATACCCTATCGAAATAGAATTCACGTTGACAGGGCGATATAATTTTATTATGTTGAAGTAAAAGGTATCTATGATCGATTGTCAAATTTAAATTACAACTTTTGCACACAAAGGAGAGGTAATACAGAGCGATTTAAACTTTTTTGTTAAATAAAAAAACGATCGTAGAAAAAATAGTGTATGTAACATGTGCCAAAAGTGTGTTTATTGCACATGACTACGTCTCGGTGAATAACTTCTATGCCGTGTGCAATAAACATACACTTTTTGCACTAGTTGCATAAATAACTATTACAGACTGAGCGTATAAACAATAAGCTTCGGAATGGATATAGCAGTGGCAGTGGCGTGCTCCCTGTAAAACACAAAGTACTAATAATTATGATTAAATTAGTATAATTATTAAAGATCGGAACATGACTCAGAGCTTAAAAGTTATTAAAAAAAACTACATTATCTATTCCTAGCATATACGAGTACTATTGCCTGTTTGCACATGTTTTACATAACTAGACTAACGACTTTTGACAAAAATGGTAACCTTGCATTTACATGCACACATATTGGAAAATTTAAGACACTCATTCTATTCAAAAATGATGACAATGTTCTTGACATGCCTGCCTTGTGGCCAAGATATGAAAAAATTGGATAGTCTGAAAAATGTGGCTGACCTATCAGCAGGTAGCAAAGAGTTAAAAACAGAAGCATACACAGCCAAAAAGCAAACTACTAACATAAAAGTTACAACCGATAAATAAAAAAAATAGTTTAGTTTCCCGTTGTATTGATTGTGAAAACTATAACGAGGATTTAAATTTTTAGAAACATTCTAAAAGCTAGAGGATTAAGGAATATAAAAATAAGGTATAAATGTTTATGGAAAGAAAATTAACACTTCTTATATTCAGTCTAACCACGCGATTTTGTAACAGCGGTTTTCATTAGCCGTCCTTTGTAATCTATTAAATTATGATAGTTAGGTATATTCAATGCTATATGCAGAGAATTGTAGACGGTCCTAAAAAAAACATTTTTACAGCTAATATTAAATTAAAAAAAAAAAATAAACAGTGTTATAATCAAGAAGCGAATCAGCCTTTTATATAGAATACCGCCCACGTAATCAAGGATCGCTCCGATCTGGTAAATCAATTTTTTTGAAATGCATTTTTTTTTTAGAAAAAAGATATACAGGGTCGATCAGAAAAATGGCACGTGTGTCAACTTTAATTATTTTAATGAAACATTGTATGCATCATGTATACCTATATGTACGCATTTTTAACCATTTACGAAATATTAACTTTTAAAGAAATAAATAAAGTTTAAAAAACTAAAAAACACGCTTTAATAATTTAATCAAACTAAAAAGCGGAAAATAATATAGTTTAAAATAATTCTTGTTAATATAGGCAGAAAATAATAAGGAACGATAAACATTAGTGTTATTGTGAAAGAAAAAGTTCGGAGGTGCTCGATATACGAAAAATATAGAACCACGCTTTTTTCACAATAATACTAATGTTTATCGTTCATTATTATTTTCTGCCTATATTAACAAGAATTATTTTAAACTATATTTATTTTCCGCTTTTTAGTTCGATTAATTATTAAAGCGTGTTTTTTAGTTTTTTAAAACTATATTTATTTTTAATTTTTTAGTTTGAGTTATTGTTAAAAAAAAATATTTTTGAGTAGAGATAGTCATACAGAGGTCCGGAGTAGAGATGGAATACTGTCAATAATTTAACAATGACTTTTTGAAATGGCTAGATTTAAAGCATTGGATCCATTTTTTTTTAAATGGCTAGATTCAAAGCATTGGATCCGAACAAACCCGATTTTGACCCCCTTTAAACGGTGTAGACTTATCAAAAACCGCTGACAATACAATAATTTGATAAGTTTATCTCATTATCCTGATCAGGATCGCCGGAATTAAATCATTTCTTTACAGATCGTCTGTATAAGAGTGGGAGAGAGATGGAGCTCACCGTATGCGCATGCGTACTATCTACCTACTTTCCGGCTCGAGCACTCGGCTTAATAGTGTTGGTACATTCTTTCGCTATCAGTTGGTCCGTTGGCCGAGCGGGTCTGTTCGGGTTTGTATCAAATTATTGTATTGTCAGCGGGTCTTGATAAGTCCACAAAATTTAAATTAAATCTGACCGTTTAAAGTGGATCAAACCGGGTTCAAAGAAGTCGGTTACAAAGAAACAAACATACAGGTGAAGCTAATAAAAGCGTTTTAAAATAGACTGACGATAAAGTATAAAGAATTTTTTTTTATAAGATGTTAAAAATGTCCTCCACCAACTGTTCTGCCTTAGATCAATCGATCTAAAAAGTCCTGTTATACATTTAGTACTACTTGTAGAGAAATTTCTCAAATTACTTGTCGTACGGATTCCTTAAGCTATGGAGTTGGGTTCAGATTTATAAACTAAATTTTTGACGTAGCTTCACACAAAAGTCCAGCGGGTTAAGATCGGGTCATCTAGGTGACCACTCTATTAACCCCCGTCTACCGATGCAACGCCCCGGAAAAATGATATTTAAGTATTCCCTGAGATGAGCAGCATAATGCGGGGAGCACCATCCTGTTGAATCCATAAGGTTAAACCTGGTAAATCAGGATCATTATCATGTGAAAATAGAGTGGCAATAAAAAGCTGGAAGCTAGATCATTTCGTAGGAAATTTTCGAGTGAGGCTCTCATCAAAGAAAATGGTCCTATTACCTTATTTTCAACAAAGCCCTCCCAGATATTAACCTTTTCATTATAATGGGTGTGATTTTCTATAAACCAGTGAGGATTTTCTTGTGTCCATCTGTAGTTTTGGCCATTTAAAGAAAACGTAGCTTCTTCTGGAAAACAAATTCTTTGGACAATTCGTGTGTGATTATCTGTTAGGTCATTCGTTATTTCTCAAAATGCTATCGCCTATCAGGATCATCGTCCGATAGTTCTTGTACAATTACTGGTTTGTAGGGATGAAAGTTCCCTTTTTTTTAAATTTAGAAACGATGGTGTGGTGAGTATCGTAGTCACGCCCAAGTAGTTGTTTGCTTGAGCTATGAGTCTTCCTGAGTGATAAATGTTTATTTTTTTCTCGTCAGGTATACCAGGACATTGCTGCACTAAACACTGTCGGTTGGCTAATCACGGCATATCACGGACTTTCCTATGACTTCTACTTTTATCACCACAACCCAACATCATCAATTTCTATGCGTTCATCTTCAGTGAGGCGCATTTTGGATGTAATATCAGTAGAACAAAATTCAAATTTGATTAAGATTCACTGACATTCTTTGACGTCTCAAATTTAAATAGTAAATTGTCATTGTCAATGCCCTAAAGATTGAGACTTAGTTTAGAATGTTGCAAGTGTTGTATACCAGTATTAAAGTGTTAACTGAACAGAACTATTGACGTCGCCCAATACTGGGCACAGAGATTGTGCTTTGTTGATTTGGATACGAAAAAGTAAAGTAAGTAAGTAAAGTGTTAACATTTCGTAAACGATTAAAGATAGGTATAGATCTATGTCTACAGTCACTTGGGGGGTAAAGGGGTATATGTCCTAAATCGACAATTTTGAGAAATTGAGTTTAAAGTTTTAATACTCGCGTTTGGATAACGGTTTTTTTTTTATCTCAATTTTTTTTATTAAAATAGGCATTTTTTGATCTTTAATACATTGTATATAGTAGGAATTGAAATAAAATAACTATTATGAAAAAAAATATTACTTACTACCTCTATATTGAACATACTTAAGGTTAGCACGTGTTTATAAATCGCAGTTTAGTAGTGGCAGCCGATAATCACCACAGTGCTATTTAAAAACTTTTTTAGTGAGTATTAAAACCATATTTATCTCACTCATCCTTGAAAATTATAATTTTATTTATTTTAAAGGGTTTTTAGGGATCTATGTTATGTTTATTTTAAACAATATTTTTAAATTAGGATCTGTGTAAAGAAATGATTTTGTTGATTTTTTGGAATGCTGTAATGTTAGTAATTTGGAATACTCCAAATTGCATTCAGTTTTGTACACAAAGATTGATTCTTTCTACTACTTCGTCTTTAAAGTGTTCGCTCCAAGAGGACCTAGGTCCATCTACTTCGTCTTCAAAATGTCCGCTTCAAGACAAATCCGAAGAAAGAAATTTAAAATTTATAACATCTTTTGACACTGAACCAAAAATTCCACAGAAACGAACAGTATCTAATATTGGGCGAAAAGCATCTAAATCTATATTATATCGAGTTCTCCATATAAGCATGAACTAGAGGAGGCAGAAAAAAATGAAAATAAGAAAGTGGAGAAAGTAAAACTAAATTTAAGCAAAGTAGAAAATACAGAAAAAAATAAAACAAAGAAAGTACAAAACAAAAAAGAAAAGTTTAAGAAATTTAGGAAGAAAGATTCAGATACTGACACAAGTGCAAGCTATCGATCTGCCTCCTCGGATGAAGAACCGACAAGGCCCACTGAGGAGGATGCAGAGTGTTTCTTATGTAATGGCAAGTTTAGCGACGATGTTAGGGGAGAAAAATGGGTCATGTGTATCATGTGTGATTATTAGGTGCATAGTGAATGTGCGGGTTACGAAGCTGGAACATACATTTGTGACTATTGCAAGTAGACTTCTATTTTTAAGTTCTTTATTCGTTTTGGAAGGTGAATCTCTAAGCTACGGCTTCTGCAAATTTCATGCATGTAATTTGGAATACACTATCCCAAATTACCTTCAGGTTATCTTTTAAGGTCAAACTATTCATTTTTAAGTTAAGTCCAAATATCTCTTTTTGTGTTTCTCAGAATTTTATAACAGGTTAATGTTTGGAAATAAATATTTTTCTTAAATCATTTTACATATTTTTATCCCTGTTGATAAAGGATTTTTTTATAAATGGTATGCCAAATTACCTTCCTTTCCTCTATCATTTTTATGATTCACACCGTTTCTAAAATAATGCATTTCAAAAAAATGTATTTGACGGGTCCGAGCGATTCTTGATTAGGTGGACGGTATTCTACATAAAAGGTTGATCCGTTTTTTTATCATTACCCGATATAAGAATAATAAATTCGAATTTGATTAAATTTAAGAAGCTACCGAGTTAGAGGTAAGTACATCTTATCTAATTAACAATTCCTTTTTTGCCTTCTCCTTATTGCGTGTCTACAAATCCTATTAATAGAGAGGCGGTATTCTATTTAAAAGACTGATAGGTTTCTTTATCATATACATTAATTATTCTTCGCATCTACGTTCTTCTATGATTTGGTAGGTTTCATATTTCCGTGATTCACGCACTGTGTTAAAAGTAAACAATTTTTTGTCGTCTTGGCTAATCCTCTGACCCTGGGACCGGGTATCGAACAGTTCATTTTTAAGTGCTTCACGTGCAGTGTCTAAAATCGTTGCAAAGTAAAAATGCCAAAATATCGAAAAAGAAAAGCGATAAAAAGAGTTGTTATGTATGAAAAAGAAATTTGCAAGACTTGAAAGGGAAATAACGGATATGAATTCAACATCTTCCGCTTCGGATAGTTCGCAGGGTAAGTTTTATTTTAAAACCTTATAATAATTTAGGGGGCAGCCTTTATTTAGTCCATTCTGCCGAAACTAAGTATCAGAATGTTTGCTTTTATTATTATATACAGGGTGTAGTTTGTTTTGACTACGAGGCCCGCAGACACTTGTTTGCTATCAATTAAAGCAGAATTTTGTTGTTTTGCTTTAACCGAAAACATTCTTGTACACAATTATTATATAAAGGGTATAGTTGTTTTGACTACAATGCCCGCAAACACACACTTGTTTGCTATCAAATAGAACAGAATTTTGTTGTTTTGCTTTAACCGAAAACATTCTTGTATACAATTATTATATAAAGGGTGTAGTTGTTTTGACTACAATGCCCGCAAACACTTGTTTGCTATCAAATAGAACAGAATTTTGTTGTTTTGCTTTAACCGAAAACATTCTTGTATACAATTATTATATAAAGGGTGTAGTTGTTTTGACTACAGTGCCCGCAAACACTTGTTTGCTATCAAATAGAACAGAATTTTGTTGTTTTGCTTTAACCGAAAACATTCTTGTATACAATTATTATATAAAGGGTTTAGTTGTTTTGACTACAGTGCCCGCAAACACTTGTTTGCTATCAAATAGAACAGAATTTTGTTGTTTTGCTTTAACCGAAAACATTCTTGTATACAATTATTATATAAAGGGTGTAGTTGTTTTGACTACAATGCCCGCAAACACTTGTTTGCTATCATATAGAACAGAACTTTGTTGTTTTGCTTTAACCGAAAATATTCTTGCATACTATTATTATATACAGGGTGTAGTTGTTTTGACTACAATGCCCGCAAACACTTGTTTGCTATCAAATAAAACAAATATTTTGTTGTTTTTGCTTTAACCAAAAACATTCTTTCATACTATTATTATATACAGGGTGTAGTTGTTTTGACTACAATGCCCGCAAACACTTGTTTGCCATCAAATATAAAACAAATATTTTGTTGTTTTGCTTTAACCAAAAACATTCTCGCATACAATTATTATATACAGGGTGTAGTTGTTTTGACTACAATGCCCGCAAACACTTGTTTGCTATCAAATAAAACAAATATTTTGTTGTTTTTGCTTTAACCAAAAACATTCTTGCATACTATTATTATATACAGGGTGTAGTTGTTTTGACTACAATGCCCGCAAACACTTGTTTGCCATCAAATATAAAACAAATATTTTGTTGTTTTGCTTTAACCGAAAACATTTTTGCATACTATTGTTATAAACAGGGTGTGGTTGTTTTGACTACAATGCTCGCAAACACTTGTTTGCTATCAAATAAAACAGAATTTTGTTGTTTTGTTTAACCGAAAACATTCTTGTATACAATTATTATATACAGGGTGTAGTTGTTTTGACTACAATGCCCGCAAAACACTTGTTTGCTATCAAATAAAACATAATTTTTTTGTTTTGCTTTACCCAAAAAACATTCTCGCATACAATTATTATATACAGGGTGTAGTTGTTTGACTACGATGCCCGCAAACTCTTGTTTGCAATCAAATAAAACAAAAATTTTGTTGTTTTCCTTAAATAGAAACATTTTTGCATGGTGTTATTATATACCTACATGGTGTTTTTTGTTCACAATATTATTTAAGCATAATTATTTTAGAGTCTTACCATAGCTCTAGTCTCTAGTAGAGACTCTCATTCTAGAGAAGATTAGGAAATAGGCCAATGCAATACACTTTTAGAACCTGATGCCTTATCCAGTACATTAGCGATACCTCAACAAGAAGAGGTTAATAGTAAAAAGATTGTTGAGCTTTTGGGAGAAAACCCCAGTAATCAGAATAAAAAAAGAACAGATTTACATGAAGAGTTAGTAGTATGATGGTCAAACTACCTAACTCAAAGTATCCCAGGCGAAACCTGAAAGGAATTATTAATTAAATATCCTATACCAGAAAACTGTGCCTCCCTCGAAGCTCCAAAAATGAACGGGGAAATAAAATCCATTTTAACAGTCCAAGCCACAAAAAATGATACATTTTTCTCCAATCTCCAAGCACAACTCGAAGCGGGCTTGACAATTATTGGCTCAGTTTTAACTGAAAAATTATCTAATAGCTTGGGAAATATTGAAGATGAATTAGTGCAGAACTTATCAGATGCATCCCTTCTTTTTGCCAGCGTTCACCACGCAGTATCAATAAAAAGGAAATGTAAGGTAATCCCTCTATTAACCAGGACAGCAGAGCTACTACCCAAAAAAGCACTATAGATGCCTATCTATTCGGCTCAAGTTTTATGGAAAAGATTAATACTTGCCAAGCAATAAAAAAAAAAGCTAGCGAAAATATAAAGAACAAACTCTTCAAAATGACATACAAGCAATCAACCCCAGGAACATCAAGTGGCCATAATTTAAACTTCAAGCGCCATGTGTTCAACACCAAGATGAAAGGGGTGATGGGGACAAAGGGCCACGGGAACAGCAAAGTCGAGAAGAGGGGGATATCAGAGAAGAACCACTCGCGTTACCGTCAACATCAGTCCAGGGCGCCGTACTACTAGAAGTAGAGGTACAACAAAAAATCGCTTGCGGATAAGAACATTTTTACAAAAGCTGGCTTACAATAATTGTCCATAGTTGAGAAGTTCTAAAATGGATTAAAGGTATAAAAATCCCTTTTCTTACCCGACCCATGCAGAATATAATTTCTTTAAAAAACAAATCGAATTCCGATATCAGATGTTATGAAAAAGAAATTTCGAACCTCCTTGAAAAGGAGCAATTGAAAAATGTAAAAACATTAAAAAGTTTTTATCTTATTTTCTTTAAAAAAAAAAAACCAATGGTAAAAACCGCTTCATTTTGAATCTAAAAAAGCTAAATTGTTTTTTACCTACAAATCATTTAAACTTGATGATTATGGAACAGCGATAAAACTGATATCAAAAGATTGTTACTTAGCAAACATCGATTTGCAAGATGCTTATTTTTTATTATCAATTCATAAAAACCATAGAAAATAATTAAGATTTAAATTTAATAATCAATTATTTCAATTTAATTGCTTGCCATTTGGTATAAACATAGCGCCTTACGTTTTTACTAAGTTAATGAAGGAAGTCGCCAGACACCTTCGAATTTTGGGCTGTAAGGTATTACTATATCTAGATGATATTTTAATTAGTGGGGAATGTTACGAACAATGATATAAAAGCCTAAACATTTCAGTCAATCTTTTAAAATCACTAGGGAAAAACACCCACTCCACAAGACACTTTCCCTGGTGGCAGGAAAATTATCAGGGATTCGTTCGACAAACGAGGCATAGCCGAGTCTGTTGTTGTTATTCCTATGATGATAAGTTCCATCGGAGAAAAACAATAAAACAATATTCAAACGGTTATCGAAAGTGGTGGGATTACTGTTTAAAATATAAAATTAGTCCATATACTTATGATATAAATGTAGTATAAAAATTCTTATTAAGCTGCTTTAATGAAGGACTTTCTTATTCCTCCATTAATACATATCGATCATCCCTAGCGCTAATATTAAATTTTACTCCACAAGATAGAAATACCATAAAACGGTTTTTAAAAGGTGTGTATAACAAAAGGCCCTCTATCTATACCAAGATACTCAGCAACTTGGGATCCTAACCCAGTATTACTCTATTTGGAAAAAATCCATCCATTACAGGATTTCGCTATAAAAGATATAACCTTAAAACTTGTCACCTTACTTACTTTGACGTCTGCTAGTAGGGTACAAACAATATTAAAGATATCCCTAAAACATATAATGTATAAAAAGGAAAAAATTAAATAAAAATTTCAGACCAAATTAAAACATCGGGCCCGAAAAAGGCCCAAAGGCCCAACCCTTTTTGGTATTTCCATATTTTTCTGAAAAACTGGAGTTATGCGTGGCAAAACTCTCGAGTACTATCTGTCTATCACAAAACCGTTTAGGGAAAATGAATTTTGATATTTTGACACACAAAAGCCACATCATCCTGCTTATACACAAAGTATAAGTAGGTGGATAAAAGAAGTTCTTCAAAAAAGTGGAATAGACACAAGTATTTTTACCAGTCATAGTGTCAGACTTGTTAGTACTTCTGCGGCCTATAGAGCGAGATTAAATATAGATTAATCAAAAATACTGCTTGATGGTCGAAAAGTTCATCAGTTTTTGCACTTTTCTATAATCGACCTTTAGTATCCAATAAACAGGATTTTGCAAATTCTATCATTAGAGGAAGTTCAGGTAATACTACCTTAAAATAATAAAAAAAAAAAAAAAAAAAAAAATTATTTGCTTATTGTGTTATTTTATCATCTATGTTGTATTAAAAGGTGTAATTTCCGATTTATTATTATACACTGCATTTAATCGCCCTAGTTGTATCTTTAAACATCTACCAAATCATAGAAGAACGTAGATGCGAAGAATAATTGAAAGATTGTTCGACTTACCTGTAAGGAAGATCAATCTCAATTATTCGAGCATCGTAGTTCTTCTATGATAGAGCCCTCCCTCCACGATATACCCAGTACTTAGGACGATTAGTTCAGCCACAAATGAACTGTTCGATACCCGGTCCCAGGGTCAGAGGATTAGCCAAGACGACAAAAAATTGTTTACTTTTAACACAGTGCGTGAATCACGGAAATATGAAACCTACCAAATCATAGAAGAACTACGATGCTCGAATAATTGAGATTGATCTTCCTTACAGGTAAGTCGAACAATCTTTCAAATATTCTATATTGGGGACTTGAAAAAGGGAAATAATACAAAAAGTGAGACTTTCCACAACAGCGGTGCATGGTGCAAAATCGTATAAAGAAGTGCAAGTTTTTTAAATTATTGAAAAGTTTAAATCATGCTGTAATAAAAAAAAAACTGTATTTTGAAGAAAAAACAAGAATTTCGATAAAAATAAAATATATAATCTAATCATTAAATATTGGAATATATGCGTGCTTTATATGCCGTTAACTATATAACAATATATTTAAATGAACACATAGTAACAAATAGAAAGTAAATGCTAAAAAGCACAAATAACTACCGGGTTAACATTTAAATATACGCTTTAAGACACCTGTACACATTTTATATAAAAACATATTTATCCACATATAAGTTATTTATTATTTATTAACTAGAAAGGATTTTTTGGAACAATGCATCTAACGTATTTTTGGTAGCTTGGCATTCATAGTTCTTTGATTGAGACACTTTGTTCGCTCATAGATCTTTCGTTAATATAGGTTTTCTGCTCTTCCATAACCTAATTACATTAGGTTTTATTTATTTGGGTTTAAAAAAACAAATGCGCATGGTAATTTTCCTTTATATTCGATGGTCGCATAACTATAATCTTTTATGGACATATTCACAAATTTTACAGGAGTGCGTTTAAAAGTTTTCATGAAAAATATTCTTGCCATGTTTACCGAACCCCCAAGAAAATTTTGTAATGGTTTGCAACTAACTGACAGGCTGAGAAAACATTTGAAAAGATAAGATGGAAAATTATCTTCGTGTTGCTTTGTCCCTTGGGGCTCCCTACGAGCTAACTGTTTCAAACTAAAACTATATTTTGTTCTGAATAAGTCGTACACAGTACAAATACATAAAATGCTGCGGCTATACTATCAACGATGGGGGTATAGTATACACTCCACTCTTCACTTTACTTGCATGGACATTATCTTCAATAGTATTTTGTATGGTACGAGTATGTTGCAAAAGGCTGATCTTGTCGGACTTTTATTGGCCTTTTTTTTTAGCACAACGTTAAGTACCTAAGCAGTAGTCATCGTTTAACGAGCAAGCGACACACGTGATTGAAATTCTCCATCTTTATTTAGGCACATTATAATGTTTATGAAATTATACTTTGCTTTGATTTTTTTTCTACATCATTTTCATTTGATTCAGACGATTTTGATGACTCACGGGTAAAGATCCACCGGAACTACTATAGATATATATATATATCCCCAGCCGTTTCCAAATGTAAACCACTTTTACACATCATCCTTTTGATCATATCCATCATTCTTGGCTATTTGTTAAAATAGTAATCTAACTAGCTACTTTTTTGCTCGCCGTACGCGATTGATTCAGTAGAACAAAGAAAAAGGAATTCACAATCATTATTTGAGAATTAGTCTACACCGAAAAACTGATAATCGAAGAAGCTACCGGTTGTGTCGGTTGGTTGGTTAAAGGCGGAGGTCGAGTATGTGGCTCAAGATTCACACACTACAGCCTTCTGGCTTATTGTGCACCACAGTCTTGTTGGCTGCCTGTTTTGATATCCCAAGGACGGGTTCACGACCCCTGAAATTTTTGAGCTGATCCGGCTCTCGCCGATTGGGTAGATTTACTACAGTATTTGAAAGGAAAAATCTACATCTGCTTAGACAGCCAAGTTGCCCTCAAATCCCTCTGTAGATCTAGTGACCTTCGAACTAACTGTGTTTATGCTCAGGGCAAGGCTATCCGCTAAGAAAGAGGTAAAGCTAAACTGCGTACCTGAGCACAAGGGGTGTATAGCAACGAGAGAGTGAATACACTTGCTATATAGACTCGGACCTCCGACCTGAGACAATGTTCCAAAGGGGGACACCTGCAATAGGAATTTCAAAACAACAGGTTGTACTCAAAGGTGGACCTTGCAATGTTTTGTGGAATAGTGACCAAGAATGCAGACAGGGTAAGGAGTTTATAACGGGACTAGACCAATCCAGATTGGAGTAGCTCCTAATTAGTTCCAAATCCACTAGTAGGGATTCTGATAGGACATTGCAGGCTGAAAAAGTATATGACACTAAAAATTGGTGTTTAGAAAGACCCGATTTGTCCTGGGTGATAGAAAAAAAAATACACCGCTACACGTTCTGGGTACTTGTGAAACACTGAAAGGATTAAAGCTTATTCTATATATTTTCAGTAAATGATATACATTTCGCCTTTCTTTGCCAAACTATATACGAGGGGTTAAGAAGTTACCTATTTTTCCAATTAAAGGAATGATTTTATTAGCGTATATTCATATGGGAACAACAACAGAAACTAAAATTAACTAGACAAGCTGCAACAATAATAAACAGTGTTAGTATTGGCTAAAGCGTACATGAGTTTTTTGACTTCATAGGCAAGATGATAGCCGGCGTAAGTCGTAGTTTCTTGGTCCGGCGGTCTGAAAACAGCACACTGCTGATAGCACACCACATCTTGTATGTTAGCCAAATTAAGTATAATACAATCCAGTCAAATTTTTATTCACTTTTTACAAAGAATCAAAGAAATATACCCACCTATCGATTTAAAAATATTCGAGGATTATGAAAATGTCCCGGGTTTCGACGACAACATTTAAAGTTTGAAAAAATGTACAGTGTGAGTTTTTAACTAACTAATAAATTCAGTAAATCCAGTACAGTTTTTTTTGGAAAAATGCTCGGGCACGGGTATTAACATTTTAATATTGTAGTTTTTTTTATAAAAAAAATATTAATACAGTGTGTCCCAACTTAGAGATATGACGATATTTATATTTTTTTTTAAATTGCAACAACAGTTTTTTATTAACTATTTTTAAAGTTCATATTAAATTATACAGAAGTTCCAAATTTTCGATCGCGCTCAAAAATAATAAGCTTCTGTAGCTCACGGTCGTCTACACGTCGAAAAAGTTTAAATCGATAAAAATAATTTTTGCGACCTGTATCGAATTTCAACGAGAATCCGAGATTTTTCGACTTTGACGTTTATTAATTTTTTTCCGGTACATTCGGGTTTCAAAAAACTAGGGTTGCCATTTAAAAAAATTATTTATATCGTTATATCTCTAATTGGGGACAAACTATCCATATTTTTTTTTTTATAAAAAATACCACAACTTAAATACCCGTGTCCTATGATACAAAGAAAACAAGATATGCAAGATCGCAGTTACAATTTCGTCTGCCTGGCGCATGACGTCACGTGGCGTGAAGAATTTGAATTAGAACTGAATTTATCATCGCCCAGCCTACACCCATAACCCTAGAATCATGAAATTTCGTGGCTGTCTTCTCCTTATAACATAGGCATCCATTAAGAAGGGATTTTTCAAAAATCAACCTAAAGGTGTTAAAACGGTGGTTGAAATTTTTACGAGAATTACTGTATCCCAGAAACTACAACTGGTGGAGGTTTAAAATTTGGTATATAAATTCCGTTAATAAAATAATACAATACGTGTTTTGCCATTTTTCCAAAATCCACCTAGTGGTTGGAAAAAGGGGTGTAGTCTATTTTGAGAGGGGTACGTATAACTTTCTACGATTATACGCTATATTGCTGAAAACTGGTACTATGCGTACTCTGTTAAAATAAGCAACTACGTGTTTTGAAAAAATTTGCCCCTAGGGGTAGAAATGGAGGGTGTAATTAGCCAATAAAAATTTTTATATACCTTTTCCACCCCCTAGGGGCAATATTTTCCAAAACATGAAAACACGTACTTGCTTATTTTAACAGAGTAAGGATAGTACCAATTTTCAGCAATATAGCTTAAAACAACAGAAAGTTATAGGTACCTACCCCTCCAAAATATACTACACCTCTTTTTTCAACCCCTAGGGGGATTTTGAAAAAATAACGAAACACGTATATTATTATTTTATTAAAGGAACTTATATACAAATTTTTAAACCTCAAAACTCGAAATTTCACGATCCTAGGATTTTTCGTTACGGAATTTATTCCAGTTAAAAAGTACCTATATTGAAAATTTCCTGAATTTATTTCAAGTTACAAACTCACACTGTATAGGTACCTATTATGTTATTGCAGGTTATCGATTTTTGTAACTCCCCTAATTAGTTTATTGTTAAATATCTCAAAACTGGATAGGTTATCAAAAATTTTTTTGAGCTTGCTAATTATAAAAGTTTGTTTTTAGAAAACTCCATTCCTTAAATCTATCAGGGAAAAGCGTAAAAATTTGACTGGTTTGCTAAATGTAAGTAATATGGTTTCAAGTGTTATTTTCAATTTCCTAAACTCTAAAATAATAAATGACTCGGTATTAAAAGTTTATAAATTTACCACATTTAAACATACTCTTTTAAAATATGGATAAGATAGAAATTACTGTATGTGTACCTTATCTAATTGAAGCTATAAGTTTAGCAAACTATGTTATTTTATACGAACCCTTTACAAAAAAAAATTAAATTGGTGAAATTTAAAATTAAACCTAATTATTTTGTAAACTTTAATACTATTAATAAGGGCTACGTCGGCTTATTGCATGTTATGCTCTTATAATAAATATTTCCAAAAATTAAAGGAAAATTATTTGTATACAAAATAGCACAAGTTTATTTGAAACGTATCTATTCATTGAAAAGTAACAAATGTTTTTTACGAAACATCTATACATTAAAAACAATTATTTTTAACATTAGGTTGTACTATACCGGATGGTGAATCGCCATAGTGGCCATGGGAAATCCCATGGCAATTTTACAACCCTCAAATGTTGGCTCCGATATTAATTTTACATCAAAATTCTATTACCATTTTTTGAGAGTCCTTGTATGTTAGGATTTGTGATAAACTTTAAAAAGAATCCCGTTTTCTCCTCAAAAAATTGTCAGTTTCGTTAAAAAGTTCCACGGCTCTCTGAACACTGGATCTTGTACATCTTAAAACTGTAGCAGTATAATACTGCGACCTTTCATCATTTACTAAAGCTACTGCTCTTATAAGACATATAAATTTGCAACTACCTTTGTCTAGACCGGCCGTTGGCGCCCGTACCGGCGCTTGTCTCCCATGGCAACGCGAACAAATTATATGCTGTTGCCAATTCTTCCAAATTTTCGGATTTGTAAATGCAATATGTAAGTATAGGTGAAACAAGGGTTTGTTAATTAGTTGTTTTTAAACACTAAAAACACTTTTTGTCCTGATTTCAGTTATATTGTTTCTTAAGGACTAAAGAATGTATTATTATAACAATGAATGGCTTGTTATTTTTTTCTGTCACACTCAAAACTCCTCGGTTTAAAGTATATTTGCAAATTAGCTTTTAAAGAAAGCTACTGACTAATAATTGAATACTGATATAAATGAAACATTTTTAATAAAAAAAACTTAAAGAATTGAAGAAGAAATATCTGACATCCTTGTTCTTCTTTGCAACCGTTTACCGCCGTTTTAATGTCCTCAAACTGAGTTTGGAAAAAGTTTATAACTCAAAAATTCTATACACAAAACTAAAATCAGAAAAATAAACCTGACACGGCACGACGACACTGATCAGAAAATGCTTTAATTTTTTTACCAGAACTCCATTCTCCGATCTAGTCACCGGCCAGTCCATAATTCATAACAACGTATATTTTATCTCCGTCTCTTCCACGCCATCCGCGCTCACTGGCCTATCTCTGTCTGACAAGAATCGATCGTTGAACGGGTCGGAGACTGCTTCTGCTACCAGTACCGATCAATATATATTTTGATATTTTATTTCAATTCGTCATGCGGTATTTTGTGGTATTTTGAGCGGACCACATAATGTCACGCCGTTTTAATGTCATCACACTGACTTTGGATAAATTTATAACATTTGGCAATATTATAATCAGTATCAGAACCGTATTTATTTTTTAAGAAATTTAGGATGAGTCTTTTCTTAATAACTTTTGATTGGCTTATTAAAGAACAATAAAATTTGGTGTACGATTCCATTATACCAGGACCTTCAAAAAAGTCTAATACAATTTTGAAATAAAATTAATAGGGGAGCAAAAGAACCCCGCACTTCTCTTATGGAAAATCGCCCTCGGTTAAATTTTCTTAATTTTTAGTATGTTGTAGAGAATGCCATTCTGAGCAAAAGTGTTCATGGCCACAACACTATCTGCCGACCAGTTTTTGAGGTACAGGGTGTCTAAGTTGCAAAATATGAATTCTCAATACATTATATTTTCGTGGTTTATAATATTAATTTCTTTTCTTTTTCTAAATTTTTGTTGGCCCTGTCGTAGATAGGATAGAATACTATAAAAATAGTTTAAATTTTTTTATTATATACCGGGTGAGTGACGAAAATTACTTAATAATTTTTGTTAAATCATTGTATTTTCGGCATTAAATTAAATGTTAACAAAGTAATACTGTAGATGACATTAGCTTGGAGAAAGCTATCAGAATTTATATTATTTATATTTATACAGGGTAACTCAAAAAAGTTAATATTTTTTTTATTAGTTTTGAAAGAAAATTTGTAGATATTTCTTTATGTACTACTTGTCGCTTATCGTATGCTTCCAAATATATATAATTATGAAGGTTATACAGGCTGTTTTCGATGATAGGCGATAGAAAAATAACATAAAAATGCATGTAGTTATAAATCACCCGGTATATTAAAAATGGATTGGTTAAATTTCATTATTTTTTAATATGTTTTGCTTGAAGTATCTTACTTACATGTTTCCCATTGATTTCCCTTTTCCTATGACCAGTTCTGGAGATATACAGCGTCGAACAGACTCAAAACTCAAAAAATAGGCAAATAAAATAACATTTTTTTTTAATTTCAATAAAATTTGTTATGTTAGCTAATTTTATGGTTAAAAATAAATATATTTAATGCTATACAGGGTGTTTCGAATAATTAGGGTATTCTAACACTGTATTGCAAATAAGAAATATAATATGTAAAAACTATGAACAATTTATTATATGATAAACTTATTCAAATTATTTTATCCAAAAATAATAAGTAGGCCCCTCATTATTCAAAACACCCTGTATAGCATTAAATATATTATTTTTAACAATAAAATGAACTTACATAACAAATTTTATTGAAATAAAAAAAAAATTATATTATTTGCTTATTTTTTGAGTTTTGAGTCTGTTCGACACTGTACATCTTCAGAACTGGTCATACGAAAAGGGAAATCAATAGCAAACATGTCACTTCAAGCAAAACACATTAAAAAATAACGAAATTTAACCGATCCATTTTTAATATACCGGGTGATTTATAACTACATGCATTTTTATGTTATTTTTCTATCGCCTATCATCGGAAACACCCTGTATAACCTTGATAATTATATATATTTGGAAGCATACGATAAGCTACAAGTAGTACATAAAGAAATATCTACAAAATTTCTTTCAAAACTAATAAAAAAAATATTAACTCTTTTGAGTTACCCTGTATAAATTTAAATAATATAAATACTGATAGCTTCCTCCAAGGTAATGTCATCTGCAGTATTACTTTGTTAACATTTAATTTAATGCCGAAAATACAATGATTTAACAGAAAATATTTAAAAAATTTCGTCACTCACCCGGTACATAATAAAATTTTTTAAACTATTTTTATAGTATTCTATCCTATCTACGAGAGGGCCAACAAAAATTTAGAAAAAGAAAACGAATTAATATTATAAACTACGAAAATATAATGTATTGAGAATTTATATTTTGCAACTTGGACACCCTGTATCTCGAAAACTGGTCGGCAGATATTGTTGTGGCCATGAACACTTTTGATCAGAATGGCATGCTCTACAACATACTAAAAATTTAGAAAATTTAACCGAGGGCCATTTTCCATAAGAGAAGTGCGGGGTTCTTTGTCCAGTCTGGCGGTTCTTGTATAATTTTTTTTTTTTAATTTTATATGAATTCACTGTGTGCAAATGGAGATAATGAACACAATAGAATTAGCTTAGGGAGTTGTGGCTCAAAAATAGCTCGATACTTCGGTTTTTGAGTAAAAGCAAATCCTTTCTGCAGTGGATAGAGCATGTCAATATTAGTAGATTTTTGAACAGACCCACTTCGAAAAGTTATGCTGGCTCCCCGCACGCCCCCCTCAGGTTGGGGATTGGACTGTTATAGTATTTATTTTTTTTCTCGAGAACCATAAAAGATAGAAAAGTGAGGTTAGTGCCATTCGATAAAGCATAAAATTCTACAAGTAAGCTGTAATTTTTGTTTGCTTTCGTGTGCTACCTAAGTTACTACAACAAAAAGAAGTGGAGGGGGGATATTTATATTGGCACATTTTTAGCTATATCATAATAACCGTTAATTTAACAAAAAATTTACAAGAGACAAAAAATGAAGGCTTTAGTTTCGCCTATCGATTGGTATATCATTTAGTTATGTTTTCTTTTGCAATATGGATCCAGAGGCGTACATAGTAATCGTAAATGCATTATAATAGAAAGTTTTTAGTATATGTTTCTCCATAATTTGAGAAATCACTTATGATGATGATTGACGATATTGATTTTACGATATAAGTGTTCACCATACCTCCTCCTCCTTACTTGGGTAGGGGTAAACATCGTTTAATAACAATAAAAAATACTCAGTAGCGTAGATATTTAGAGTAATAAAAGGATATTAATTCAACGATTTTATATTTTAAATTTACAAAAAATGTTAACACAGTGAGGTAGGGATCTAATTACAACATTCCACACACAAACACAGCCTAGTGCATTTTAAATTTTTGAAAAGCACTTGCATTTTGGGCCACAAATTTTACATTTGCATAATAATAAAATATCAGATGATATTTTGTCACAAGCTTCTGGTTGAAGTATATGTGCACAAGAGCTGCCCCTACTGAATAAATTAACATCTGATTTCAGTTCATTTTGTTTAGAGGTGGTTTTTTGCTTAGTGGTTTTATTTTGAAACGGAATATTGTTTTTTTTTTTATTGGATCCATAATAGACTTTTTTGGATTCTGGTCAAATCTTTCATTAAAAAAGTCATAGACGGGGCAGCTCTTGTGCACATATACTTCAACCAAAAGCTTGTTTAAATTTTACCCAATATCTATCAAATGTTATAAAATCTTATTTGTTAAGTATTTTAAAATTTGTACAAAGAGTAGATATAATATGGGATACTTATTTTAAGAATAGTTTAAAGAAACAAACAAGGGAAAATAGGGGAAAAGGAAATAGGAAGCTAGTACGGGACACTACAGCAACTCCAAGATACTGATGTATCAGCAATTGCAATTTATTACCGGTATCAAAATCAAGATGTGTGAATTGTGTTTGGCACTGGTAAAAACTTAAGATATATTTCCTGTATGGATGTTGGACAAGAAATGAAAAAGAAATGTCTGGCTCTCCTTTTTTTTCACTCATTAACCGGCTGTGGCACTACTTCTTCCTTTTTTGGAAGAGAAAAGAAAAAGTGCTGGGAAGCTGGGGAATGTTTTTCGGAGGTTACAGCTACTTTTATTGATTTTGTGCAGCATCCAAAAGAACCCACACCTGAACAACTATGTACCATTTCAAAATTTGTTATAATAATTTACAACAAATATACTGAAACTAATGATATTAACGTTTGTCGAATGCAACTCTTTGCTAGAAAAAATCAAACTGTCGAGAATTTACCTCCAACAATGAATGCTTTGACCAGTGGTTAAACTTCCATGCCCATCGAAATGGGGATGGACTTTACAAAACAACAAATGGACGCCACTGTGGACCACTAAGGAAAATGACAAAATATCATCTGATATTTTATTATTATGCAAATGTAAAATTTGTGGCCCAAAATGCAAGTGCTTTTCAAAAATTTAAAATGCACTAGGCTGTGTTTGTGTGTGGAATGTTGTAATTAGATCCCTACCTCACTGTGTTAACATTTTTTGTAAATTTAAAATATAAAAATCGTTGAATTAATATCCTTTTATTACTCTAAATATCTACGCTACTGAGTATTTTTTATTGTTATTAAACGATGTTTACCCCTACCCAAGTAAGGAGGAGGAGGTATGGTGAACACTTATATCGTAAAATCAATATCGTCAATCATCGTCATAAGTGATTTCTCAAATTATGGAGAAACATATACTAAAAACTTTCTATTATAATGCATTTACGATTACTATGTACGCCTCTGGATCCATATTGCAAAAGAAAACATAACTAAATGATATACCAATCGATAGGCGAAACTAAAGCCTTCATTTTTTGTCTCTTGTAAATTTTTTGTTAAATTAACGGTTATTATGATATAGCTAAAAATGTGCCAATATAAATATCCCCCCTCCACTTCTTTTTGTTGTAGTAACTTAGGTAGCACACCAAAACAAACAAAAATTACAGCTTACTTGTAGAATTTTATGCTTTATCGAAAGGCACTAACCTCACTTTTCTATCTTTTATGGTTCTCGAGAAAAAAAATAAATACTATACCAGTCCAATCCCCAACCTAAGGGGGGCGTGCGGGGAGCCAGCATAACTTTTCGAGGTGGGTCTGTTCAAAAATCTACTAATATTGACATGCCCTATCCACTGCAGAAAGGATTTGCTTTTACTCAAAAACCGAAGTATCGAACCCTCAAGTCACTATACTAAATACATAATTTTAAATCGTAACTAAAACGAATATATAAATTTTTAAAATGTGTTTATTTTTGTTTTTAGGGTTCGGTAAAAATCTCAATAGAAGTCACTTCCTATCTTATATCCATTTTCACTTGCGTTGCAAATGTGATTTTTAACAATATTTCAATCTAATCGATTTTTTAATCAGTGATTAATAATATGTTATATCGGAAAACTATTTACTTTTGCATTTCGGCAATCTAGAAAACCAGAAAAAAAAACTGTTTATTTTAGCAACAATTGATACTACAATTTGGGTTTTGCAAACTGTTTTAAAAAAAATGAACATGTTATTGATAAGCAAGGGCGTCCGAAGGAACTTTTCCAAGGGGGGGCAAATCATAATTGGAATTATTTTTGTTTCTAGCACTTCAACAAACCTTCAATAAAAGAATAGAGCAAAACACCTAATACTTATATTAAATAACAAAAAATAGCTAAACAAAATATTTAAAAATGTTCAAATATAACAAAAAAAAATACAACAAAAAACTTATAAGTTAATCAGATTAATTGGAGAAAAGAAATGTTAATTTTCTTGAATCTTTTGCAAATTCATCAATAATTTTTTCAATTAAATGTGTTTTTTTTCCTTTTACAAATTTGCGATGAACACTCATCATACATAAGCCGTCCAATCGGTGCTCTGTCATAGTCGAGCGAATCCAGGTTTTTACTCTTCTGAGAGTACTGAATGATCTTTCGACTGTACATGTAGTTGGAGGTAAACAAATTGCAATAAACAAAGAATATTTTTGAATTCCACATTTCATTTTATGCAACAAGAGTTTGTTTTACCAATTTTGTCAATTGAATTGTATCTCAATAAATATGTATATCCCAGTTAAATAAAATATCTCAAATCTACTTGGGCCATAGGGGGGGCAAGTGCAGCCCCTTGCCCCCCCTTCGGACACCCTTGTTGATAAGGTTGTTTGTTTACTTGATGCCGCATTTCAATGGTCACTTTATTTTTGGTTTAGTAGAAGTGAAAGTAAAAGAAAATCTAGAGGAACTTAGGCAACGAGTTATTCCTACACGAAATTCGCCAAATAATCCAAGAAAAAATAGGCAACATTTCCAACAATTTTTACAATAAAACAAATTGCGTCTACATTACCGAACTGCAAAAGTAAATAATGGGTCGTATGCCTTTTTTACATTACATTTGAAAAAAAAGTTTTGGCCATTTTTACCCCAAAAAGAGAAGTAAATAGACACGAAAATAGTATGCCAAACTAAAAATAAAATAAAGAGGTTTCCTAATACTGAATTTATTCCAGTTAAAAATGCCACCCTGTATAATGGTTGTGTTGTATATCTATAAAAATAGTCCTTTACTATTGTTACCATGGATAATATTTATATTCAAAAACTTTCAATGGAGATACTTAGAAAAATATATATCACAAAGAGTATTTTTTCTCACACATGTACTAATTTTCAACTTTATACACTTCTTTTTTTATAACTTAATATGTGTTCAATTTGATAATTTACTCTTTATTGTTATGACATACATTTTTGTAGAATGTATGTTCGAAACCTTTAAAAAAATTTAAAAAATTGGTAGAGAGAAGAGTTTTTAACAGTTTTTGTTTTTAAAGGCAACACAAATAAAGGACTTTATTTTACTTATAACTCCTGATATACTATACAGTGTTTTTTTACGGCTACGGTGTTTTGCATGGTACATTTTTATACCACATTATGCCCTGTTTTATTAGAAATATAAACCTCACCTAGTTTAAGATTTAATTAGCAATATTCAATATTGTTTGCACCGATATAGCTTAGCAAATTATTAAAAAATAGTATAAAACATAGTATAAAACAAAGTCGCTGTCGTGTCTGTCACCAGCTATATGTGCTTAAATCTTTAAAACTACGCAACGGATTTTGAAGCGGTTTTTTTAGTAGATAGAGTGATTTAAGATGAAGGTTTTTATGTATAATACATGCATAATATTGTAGAGAAACATTGATAAATTTAGAGGTTTGTTCGGGTTTGCATTTATAAATCTTGACGTGATGGTGAATTCGCCTTATTATTATCTCAGAGGCGTATAATGCCTGGCATTGCAACGCAGGCCGGGTACACGCTAGTTTTATAATAAAACTAAGTGTTTTGTATCCTTGCACCCAGTTATTTAGATATAATTGACCTTTAGTGCTGTTTATGTTATAATTAATATATGTACTAGAAAGTACCATCATCAGCACCAAAGGGCCTAAGTGCCACTACCATGAAAAGGACACGAACATTCTGTGTATACTCGGACGAAAACAAAGCTAAAAAATTAAAACTCTGTAATAAAATAAGTACCCCTTTCTTTTTCTTTCGGTACATAGTAATTTTGTTTACTGTACCGAAAAAAAAAGAAAGGGAAATCCCTTTCGGGTACTTATTTTAGTACCGAGTTTTAATTTTTTAACTTTGTTTTCGTACGAGTATACAGAATGTTCTTGTCATTTTCATGGTTTTAATATATACTTTTTTACATTCCCTCGTGTAATGGCACTTGGGCCCTTCGGTGCTGATGATGGTACTTTCTAGTATCGAAACATGTACACCCCCCAATTAAATTGACTTTTAATATATTTGTGGAGACGACTGTGACTTTTTTTCCCCATATTTAAAATTTAAGTTCTTGGTAAGAAATTGTAAAAGTTGACCTTTCATTTATTTTTACGTGTAAGCAGCTAAAATTAGCCCCAAGTTCTTGCCACAGTTCATTGTCAAGAGACTGGAACTTGTTATAATTCAACAATGTATATTTTTTGCCGGCGTTCCTTGGGCAGCTCAGAATCGCTGACGCGGACTTTAGGTACGTCATTAAATATTTTTTTGATTTATTTTTACTAGTTGTCAGCATAGACAATTTACCTTTAGATAAGCAAACAATAATCACGAAAGTGACAGATTTATGGCCTCGCGCATGTAAACAAAGCTAGACACTATTAGACATGCGCACTGCAACATTGTCCGGGCTTTAAAATTTAAATTCTTGCCAAAAAATTGGACTTTCTTCTCAATTTTTGATCAAGTTGGGAAAAAAGGTAGCGATTTCTGGCATTTTTAGTAGCAAACCTATCAGATTTTAAGGATAAAAAATTGTTTTTAAGGTTTTGTTTTTAAAATTTTTTTAAAAATGATTCGTCATCGTGTTTTTAGTTCGCCCAGGAAGAGAACAAGAACAAGTGAATTAAATTAGTCTTATAAAATCGAATATAAAAACAAACAAAACCAGCAAAATAACCAATCTACGGTGTTATTGCTTGCCTAACCTCAAGTTAAATATTAGTTGGTACCTATATAACTTGTATTGATTTTTACAATTTGGCAAAAACTTGGGTACGTGTAAAACATTTTCAATTCTAGATCAAGAATTTGAAAAGTGTTTGCCCGAGAACTTGACCCGTGGAATACTGGCTTTATTAAAAGCTTAATGTCGGGGTGAACAGATTTTAACCAAAAAATTAACCAACCAGCAACTTTGACAGAATTAATTTTCTCACAAACAGACACACAATTTACTAAACTACACAAAAACTAGAAATCCGTAAATATTAAACACCCACAATCCACGATAGCTAAGAAAACTACAAGGAATCCACAGAGAAACCTTAAAACACAACAACAAAAATGGCGGCCGAGCCGGTTCTGGGAGGGTATTTTGAGCATGTCGGTAAAGTAGGACAGGCCGAAAACACGAGGTTTGTGCGCATGCACGGCACGGAGGTGTCCAGAGGGAAGGCAGCTGACCGACGAGTCATGCGCTCGGACGTATTTTTTCACCCATAAAACGTAACTCTTGCTTGCGCAGGAGATAAGCTGTACGTATCTTAAGGTAAATAATTGTCTATGCTTGTCAGTAAAATTGATTCATACCTAAATACCTTCATGATAATATACTATACAATATAGTTGGATAGACAAAAATATGTTTTATCCTAATCTTTAAATAGTTTGCGTATAGCTTTATCGATACAAATAATTTTGATGTAAATTTCTTTTGGCCCACTCCTATGAAGTGTAAGTAATACGCGATAGAAATATTTATTTAAATATGGTAAATATTTTAGTCTTTTCTGAAAAATAAATAATTTAGTTAGGTGCTAAACAATCTACTAAAATATAACAGGGTATGAAATTTCTTATATATTAAAAAAAGAAGAAAATTTGAAAGTTGCAGTGTAAAACTGTTTTTTGAAAGCATGTCTGTAATAAAAATAGATTTTGTTTTTAATAACAGCATAATAATACTTAAGCCGTTTACTGAAATGCTGTGAAAGTCAAACTAAAAATTTTCTAAAATTGAAAAAAAAATTGCCAAAGCTTTTAATAGGTAATTAAATATATATTTTTTGTGATAGTAACACTTTGTGCAATAAGTTTAGAAATAAACCTAAAAACTTCATACTCTATTGTGTAAATTTTAAGTTTACGTTGGTTCTTAAGTTTTTACTATACATATTATTACCTATGTATAAGCAATTACCTTTTGTCGAGTAACTTACCGAGAATTGTAATTGGGAGATGTTAAATTTTCTGTAGCATTTCGTGTGATGTTCGGTTTAACTTTGTTGACTTGTTTAATGGAGTTCACCATGTTAACTGTGGGTAAGGTGCTGTTTCTATGATTTTGATTTCTTTGTGCCACTGAAAAAAATATTAAATGTAAATATTTCAAAATTTCAGATAATTTTTTTCCCAAAAATTTTGCACCAATAATAAAGTCAAACCCTTTAAGTATTAAATGCTTTATTTTGAATCACTAATGGCTACTAACTATTACTTTAATGAAGCCTTTATTCATTTTTTAGCTAAATGATTCCCATTAAACCTAACAGAACCCAACCAAACTTATAGAATGGAGTGTAAAAGACTAAACATATACGTGTGTGATAGGTAGACATACACGTATGGACTGCACATAGTTACTCAGACTCTTTTTTCATTATCATCAGGTCGCCTGATCAGATATTTACGAATATTTTATTTAATAATTTTTCTTTAAACTATTTTCATTTTTGTATGATAGTGGTGCCTGATAACATGCAGTCTTTATTTTTTTTTCTGTTTTTATTTTTAAAGGAAATATTGCTGTAAAAGATACGATCAAATTGAACTGGTGCACAGCCACATACAATTCATTGGGCATGTACAATTCCAGACTGCACAGTCGTGCACACTGCACAGTTACTCAGAATCGTTTTTTCATTACCATCAGGCCGACCAAACAGTTCGCCAAATATGCGCAGTTTTCTACTTCACACGTTTCGATATACCGAAGGCGTGTCACACACACTTACCAAACTGAAATTAATAAGTTCAACTACAGAGTATAAAATAAATTACAGTTATTGTAATATATATTCTGCCTTGCAAATCTCAGAAGTTAGGAGTATATTTTATTTTCCAAGAACACAATATTTTCACTGGACTTACTACTTTGATTGGATAAGTTTTTGGTTTTGTCCAATCGCAGTCGCCTTTATAACTAAGAGTCCCGATATCAGATAGTGAAAGGACCTTTAAACCAGGATCGGTGTAAGGACTCATTGAAAAATATTTTTTATTATTATTAGAGACTAATGTTTTATGGGTGATTATAGTATTTACCACAAAGTGCATACATACATTGGCAACCGCACCTTTTTCGGGGAAGCTGCCCCCGACTTAATGTCAAAAATAAAAAGCGATATCTCACGGTAAGGTCCAGGAAGATGAAATTTTCCAAACGCTTATGTTGGATTGCACAAAGGTATTTATAATAATTAACTAACCAGATAACATTGATTGTTATAGTAATGACATTATAGTTATTAATGATACTAGTTCGATATGAACACTATATTGAAACGTGTGCAACGTTAAACCACGAGGACGGCCAAGTGGTTTAATTGCACAAGTTTCATTAACAAAGTTCATATCGAACGTGTATCATTCAAAATTTAAACTACGACAGTGCAAATAGATTTTATTCGTCAATTTCATTGATATCAGAGAACGTTTTCGTAATTTAAAAAATTTTCAGATGTCCATATTAGTCGATATCATGGTAACCGCATTTTTGATTGTTTCAATTTCGATTTGACAACGTCATTATTGCCGTCAAATTTTCTATTGTATGCAAAGTGTTGGCCAAAAATAATTCAAATATGGGAGATTCTGAATCCGAAAGTGTCCCTTCGGATGTTTACAATAAATAAATGCAATCCGTTTTTCTAAGTAATAATAACAAATAAATAGTTTGCACCGACTTTCTTTTTGTTTTTGTATCTTAACATTTGGATGTTATTATGAATTCATAATGACAATGAGTGCTATTATGAAGGTGTGTATATGATAATGCTAAATACGTCGTAGATTAACAAATATAATATACTCTTAGTCAAAGTGGCGCGGTTAGCTTTGTACAAGTTTATACAACGTTGTAACAATGTATATATGTCGTAGGCTGATAGTGAAATCCGTCATTTTATGAAAAGCCTAGTCACTTCATGAAGCGTCGGCAGATTGTGTAAAAACATGAAACCGCGCGATCTGCCGCGTCACTTCATGAAGAGACCTTGACGTTTCGGCGTATTATGTATAACACAATCTGCCTAATTTTAAATATCGTCACTTCATGTAGTACCTAACGATGTCATGTCAGTCGGCAGATTGTGTAATTCCGTCTAAAAGGTATATTGGCAACTGGTTTGTTCGTTGTTCCCCAGAGCATTTTTTTTTTAATTAAATTTTTTCAACTAATATTATTTTATAAAAATAAAAAAAATGCTCTGACAAACCCGAACAAACCAGTTGCCAATATACCTTTTAGACGGAATTACACAATACGCCTTGTTTTTCTGGCATTTTATGAAGTGACGATATTTAAAATTAGACATATTGTGTTATACATAATACGCCGAAACGTCAAGGTCTCTTCATGAAGTGACGCGGCAGATCGTGCAATTTCATGTTTTTACACAATCTGCCGACGCTTCATGAAGTGACTAGGCTTTTCGTCAAATGACGGATTTCACTATCAGCCTACGACATATACAAGTTTTTATAAGTTAGAAAAAATCCCGAAAAGGCTTGTACAAACGTGTTCAGGTGCCTGGTTACTGGTTAGTTAATTATTATTAAAAATATTTGTGCAGTCTTACATAATTAAGTTTCAGCTTACCTTTTTACGATATCGCTTTTTAACAAGGACATCACATTTAATGTGTGTATGGTATGCTATTTGTGATAAGTACAAATAATTATTGCCTGTAAAATTGTCTAATATTAATAAATAATATTTTCCAATATCCTGATCTCCGGACCCTATTTATTACAGTCGAATTATTTTGTTCTCGGAAAATTTAATGCACTGAACCATTTTCTGGATTTGTAAGTCAGTATTACGGAAAATTAGTGCAGGAAAATTGAAATATCTATCTACTACAAAAAGTAATCTAGGGATCACTTTTAGCTTACAAGTATAAGTAATTAAGGAGGTGGATATTAAACCTTACAGTGAAGAAACAGGTTGTATTAATTAACAGATAACAAGGTTAGGACACCCTTTTGTACATAAGATGCATGGTCTAGTGTTATGTTAATGAATTTTAATTGGAATATCTAACTAATAGACAAAACATAACTATCTATACATTAAAGGAAGTATTTACTGCAAAAAACTTACTAAGCAGATCGTCATGACGATTCATGTCACCTGAAAATAGAAAATTGTTTATAAGTATAAGATTTAAATAAACTTTTTCAAGAAGATATCTCTAATCCAAAATACATAATATGTATATTTATTATTTGGTCACTATCTACATTAAAACATTTGAATAAACTACAGTACTATAATAAAACTAGTGGCTATACTAGAAAGAAGCCTACAAATATTTTAAAATTCAAATAAAAGAAAAATAAACACAAAATCCTAATCCTATTTTTTAACTAAAAAACAATGTTGTTTTTTAACTTTACGCACCTAATCGGATTTTGGGATAGAGTAAATGCTGATATTTTAAAACTCTAACATATTAGGACCCTGAAAGTTTGTGATTATGATGAGTTTAAAAAAAATTTGTAGATCAAAAATTTATACCTATCACTACATCTAAGCTATTAAAAATCGTTATAATTTAATGTCCCAGTAGAACTCCCACAAAAATAAGAACATACAACGGGCTTATCGTATTTATATTAGCATTTTTTTAGCAATATAATATACAGTGTTTCCCCGGATGGAGTTGACAAGAGGAAAAAGATCTTTATTATTGATTTTACGACGAAAAGTTATTCTTTATAAAAAATTCTGCTTGTCGAGAAAATGAATTTACCATATAAAAATTTTAGATCAGATGTGTTGATAAATTAAGAAAACATGAAATGCTTTAAGAGGGAAGTACCATTATTTATTATTTTAGATAAAATGTTTATGAAACAAAGTTTTTTATAATCCAAAATAAAGCCTAAATACAAAATTTTAAAATCTGAATTCTAATTTTTGTTTTTATTTTTTACAATAGAATTTATGAACATTTAACATGAAAACCTGAGAGTGCTGACCTATTTATTTAATTTATTTCTAATTCGGAGAAATGTGTGCAGGTTGAAGGAGAATAATAATATGCAGAATAATAACCTTTTCCACAATTGTGCATTTTGAATGTTCATAAATTCTATTGTAAAAAATAAAAAACAAATTATAATTATTCATATTTCAAATATTGTATTTAAGCTTTACTTTGGATTATAAACAACTTTGTTTCATAAATATTTTGTCTAAAATAATAAAGCATTTTCATGTTTTCTTAATCTATCTAAATTTTTTATATCGTACTTTCATTTTCTCGACAAGCAGAATATTTTATAAAAAATAACTTTTCGTCGTAAAATCAATAATAAAGATCTTTTTCCTCTTGACAACTTCATCCGGGGACACATTGTATAATATAAATAAGTTTGTTAAATTTTTAAATATTTTTATTTATGTGGGTTTCCTTATTAGGTATATGGAAAAACTAGGCAAGGAATTGATGATATTTGCAGAGTTTCTCAAGAAGCAGTTTGAATTTTATGAATAAATAAAATAAAATAAATAAATTTAAAAAATAATGATTCGATGAGGGATACATGATTTACGCCAAATAAATGTAATTGTATTTTTTTATGTAGAATTAAAACATGTTTATATTTACACTCAGTAATATTGTTCACGAATGCCGATATGAATCTGTAGTCAAATATGACAAGTAGAACAAAAATAACAACTATAAAAAGAGTCCCCATAATTTAATATCTACCAAAAACTTGGAACAATTCTTCAATTATCACATCTTTAACATAAAAGAATATTGTAAACAATGTACTTTATTTTTTTAAAACTTATATTATTTAAAAAAAATTTTGAAGTTAAAGTTATGGAAAAAATATCAACTGCTTTTATCTAGTTTTTTGTGTATTGCGGTTGAATAAAATTGAGACGGTGGATAGATAGTCTTTGAAAACACGCTAATCAAATCTTTAACCCTAAATATCTACTCCAATAAAAATATTTTATACCTAGTTCATGCATGCGTATTAATAGAAATTCACGTTACTTGATTCTATTAAGGTGTAAAAAAGTAACTAAGTAAACAGTTTTTAGAATTTAACGTATGCAATCAACTTGTAGTTATAGATAAATAAATTTAAATAAACTTTACGTTAGGCCAAAATACTGCTTCCGATTTTTTTTAAATTAAAAACATTTTTGAAAAATCATAAAAACTCCTAATGGTTCCTAGAATTAACGAAAAAAGTAGAGTAATTTACCCTCACCCAGCACCCCTATTTGCTCCAAGCATCCCGTAAGTTGGTTATTTTTTAAATAGTTTTGCTGTCAAATTCGTCAGCCATCGGCTGTCTTTCCTTTCAACACAAGTATTGAAAAAATATTTTAACATGCGTGTTGCACTTTCTAGCGCTAGTGCTTTTTTTCGCATTTTCATAGCTGCTTGTCGGAAAAATACCTATAATCGGACTTTTAGATGCAGAAGGATGATGCCGTGTTGCCAAGTTAATGAATAGGTGCAGTTTCAAAGACGCCGATCAACCATGATTCTATAACTATATATCAGAGATATCGTAAAGATGATTATAAATTTGTTTATTCAGATTTAAATGCTATAGGTACAACGTTAGTCTGAAGCTTTTTCTAGTGATTTTTGTTTTGAAACTATGGGCCATAAAAACATTGTTCAGTAATTTTCGATCCCTTATGCAATGGTTAAATAGAAAGTAATAACATGTATCGTCCACCAATAAAACAGATTTCTTACTAAAATTCCTTTTGAAGCGTTTTGTTTATTGGCCTAATATTACTGAGCATAAAAATAAACGTTATTATACAGGTATCGAAATGTGTTGCCCGCTCAAATCCTAGTAAAAAAATAACTTAAATAACTTAGAAAATATTCATGATACAAAGAAAACAAGATATTATTTATTTGCTCATGTGAGAATTTGAATGTGAACTGGACCATCAACTAAACCCCCAATCCTAGAATCATAAAATTTTGAGGATATCTTCTCCCTATAACGTAGGCACCACTAAGAAGGGAGTTTTCGAAAATCAACCCCTAAGGGGGTTAAAACGGAAGTTGACATTTTTAGGAATTTCTATATTAGAAACCACAACTGGTGGAGGTTTAAAAATCTTATATAGGGGAAGGTCGCCTTTGATGGCATACCTCCCATGATGGAATACCACAGGTATCTTTGGAATAAACCGGTTTTGCGTCATATCCCGCACAGTTAGACTGGCGCGCGTATTGCCCGTTCAGTTGTGAGTCGAATTTCAGTCGTGACGGAAGTTTTTATGTAAAGTTATTTAATAGAACAGAAATTGTTAAGTGCAGAAGTAATATTAGCCAGTTTTCAAATCACAAATTTATTATGTTAGGTGCATTAAATTAGAATGAACTGATTTTTTTCTGATAACTATACGATGGGTAAAGATGTTACTTTGCTGATTATTTTAAATCTAAGTTGTGGTTTTAATTTTTTATAATTTATTTACTAGAAGTATGACATATTCTTAAGATGGAATATCCATTGGTTTCCTATGATGGCATACCTATAAATACATATAAATAGGTATGCCATCATCGGCGTCACATTCAAAACGGCGCTACTTTTACTTTTCTTTTAGATATGTTATTACCCTTATGCTTTATAAAGTTTTTTAATATGTCTTTAGATTGTACATTCCTGATAATTTTTCATTATCTTTTTCAAAAGTTTTAAACATGTTCCCTAGAATGTAATATATTATTTTAAGTTTTTTTAAACAGTTTTATGTGCTTGAATTTTTTAACAATAAAAATGTGCAAATTATATCAAAAGTATTCCTTTTACATATTATATGCGTCCTTTAGATTTTTGCATTTTACTGGAGTATGCCATCATAGGCAATGCAGTTGCCTATGATGGCATACTTGGTGATTTTTCTTTTCTATTTTTTTACCAAAAAAATGGTTTTTGTATATTTTTAAAGTTTTATAATGAATATTTAAGTAGTAACAAATATTCTAACATGGTTAAATGGGTTAAAACCTTTGAATTAAAAAATATATTAGGTGGTTAAAAAAAGGTGCCATCATAGGCGACCTTCCCCTACGTTTCTATATTAAAATAATAATATACGTGTTTCGTCATTTTTCCAAAATCCACCCAGGGGTTGAAATAGGGGTGTAGTGTAGTTAGGAGTTGATTTTCGAAAAATCTCTTTTTAGTGGATACCTACGTTATAGGGAAAAGACATCCTCGAAATTTCATGATTCTAGGATTATGGGTGTAGGCTGGGCTGGGCGATGATGAATCCAGTTCTAATTCAAATTCTTCGCGCCACGTGACGTCATGCGCCAGGCCGACGAAATTGTGGGATCTAGCATAATATCTTGTTTTCTTTATATCATAGAAAATATTAAGTATCGTAAAGCCAACAGAATAGGTAGATTGCGTTAAATTATGTTTCCCCCCACTTTATCGTATGGCATGTCGATAAATTAATTTTAAATTTTATTAGTGCTATTTTCTACAAGCGTCTAGAGTCTGGCTCTGGACTTTTCAACCGCCCAATCAACGTTCGCAATAAAGCGCGCGAAACTTAAAAATAAACGTGTTAGAATGCGCACATGAATCATTGCATTATTTCCTATTAAATTGAGGCGAAAAAATTAATGAAATAAAATAATAAACTAAACGAATTACCCTGCTTTTTGCAGACGAAAAATAGTGAATATGGAAATATTTCCTAATGCGGAGGTTTTTTGAAGAGGACAGTTTAGAATGGAAAAAATTGTATATTTTTGAGAACGGTTTAGACTAGTGATATTACAACCTTCCCGAGTATAACTATTCTGTTTAACCCAACCTACTACTTACCTATACAGGGTGATTTACGTTGAGTGGCCTATTAGAAGTTCTCGGAAACAAGTAAAGTTATATTTCTAAAAATTTGGTAGCAGGCATGATTGGCTTTGAACTTTTAAAATATTATATTTTGACGTTTGTATCACTTCCGGTTATACCGGAAGTTATGGCCAACTTTGGTATTTCAAATGGAATAGCATGTATATTTTAGCATTTTTGGATACCTTATTGAAACCTAAGTAACTTTTATTAACAATGATCTATACCTATCTCTAACCGTTTTTGAGATATGAATTATAAAATGCATTTTTTATGTAAAAACCTTACCGAGAAGAAAGTTCAGTAATTTTAAAATTATTAAAGCTAAACATTTAAAATTTTTTAGGCTTTTAACTAAAACATAGATCTTTAGACTGCATTACTTAAGTTTCATGTTTTGCATACAGGGGTTTTTTAAAAGTGTGCCAACATGGCCATTTAGATAAATGTGCATAAGTCAATTTTTGCAAATGGAACACCATATTTTTTATTTTAGTAACTTGTAGAGAATCAAATTTCCCATCTTAATGTTTAATATGTCACTGTCAATATTTTTAGTCGTTTTAGAATTATGAGCAATTTAAAAAAAATATCTTAAAATATGAGTTTGTGTTAAGTTCATATAGGTAAGATATTATTTTTGTAAAGAAGGCTTTGACTCCGATATTTGTTTGACTTTGAGCCTTATATACCTACTAATAATATATAATATATTAACAAAATGCTGCCATTAAAGCATATTTTGTCAAATTAGTAAGAAAGCTCAAAGTCAACCAAAAATCGGAGTCAAAGTATTCTTTACAAAAATAATATCTTATGAACTTAATACAAACACATATTTTAAGATATTTTTTTAAATTGCTCATAATTCCAAAATGACTAAAAATATTGATACTGACATATTAAACATTTAGATGGGAAATTTGATTCTCTACAAGTTACTAAAATAAAAAATATGGTGTTCCATTTGCAAAAATTGACTTAGCACACTTTTAAAAACACCCTGTATGCAAAACATGAAACTTAAGTAATGTAGTCCAAAGCTCTATGTTTTAGTTAAAAGCCTACAAAATTTTAAATGTTTAGCTTTATTAATTTTAAAATTACTGAACTTTGTTCTCGGTAAAGTTTTTACATAAAAAATGCATTTTATAATTCATATTTTAAAAACGGTTAAAGATAGGTATAGATCATTGTTAATAAAAGTTACCTAGGTTTCAATAAGGTATCCAAAAATGCTAAAATATATAGGGTATTCCATTTGAAATACCAAAGTTGGCCATAACTTCCGGTATAACCGGAAGTGATACAAACGTCAAAATATAATATTTTAAAATTTCAAAGCCAATCATACCTGCTACCAAATTTCCGATTTCCGAGATCTTCTAATAGGCCACTCAACGTGAATCACCCTGTATACGTTAATAATATAATACTTACTACTTTTACAGGTTTTGATTTTTTTTTTGTAATGAGAAATACAAAATAATTAATAAAACAAAAAAATGAACACATGACAGTTTTCGGTTTCTTTTAAAATATTTTTATTAAACAATTCTCGTTACGCAACAACATTAAAACTGTTCTGGGGTTATTTTCAAATTATGACATATACTTGTTAAATGGTCAAGAAGTCTTGTATTTATTCTGTAATGTTGATATTTGTAATTTGTAGTACTTATGCACACTTGTAAATCTGATTATTCCAAACGTATATAATATTATGTTGCTTCCTTTCGTGCCTTGCTTGAAAGACACTGTTTATTGTTAAATTGTTTATTATATTCACAACACTTTGTGTGATGAACTTTTGAGAATTTTAAAAAGGAGAGTGTTTCTGGCATAAGTGACGTTTCAAAGAAACGTTCATACCGATATTAATAAATAGCATTTTATTTTCCTAATTTACAACAACCTTTACATCGCTTAACCTTAAAATTACTTTCTCTAAGACGGCGGCCTATGATTGGCCGGTTGAAAAGTCCATAATCAGACTCTAGCAAGACGCTTGTCTATTTACTTACTATGTTGGACACAGACAAACCTGACAAACTAATAAACACATAAAAAGTACGTGCTCAAACGGCCTGTTTTTATTTTTAGTTTGTTTATTAGTACATTTTTTTTGCGTCTGAATGAACTAAGTTATATTCTGTTGTAAAATAAGAAATACGGAACGTAATGAATATTTCTTTAATAAAGGGATAGAAATAATACACTTTAAGTCTTCCTCCACTGGTATATTAAAATAAGTTTTAATTAAGGGTAAATTCTCTACATGTTTCGACTGTATAAACAGTCATCATCAGAAGAAAAGAATAAGGAAAATGAGAAATAACAGGTGCAAACAATCCAAACGGAGCTAAGATATTACTGCTATATTAGCTTAATATCTTGTTTTTTACCAATTCTTCACGAATTACCTCTTGCTAGGTTTACTCTATTTGTCCTTTCCATCATCTTTTAGCTCCGTTTGGACTGTTTGCACCTGTTATTTCTTATTTTCCTTATTCTCTTCTCCTGATGATGATGTTTATACAGTCGAAACATTTTACCCTTAATTAAAACTTATCTTAATGTACCAGTGGAGAAGGAGAAAGACTTAAAATGTTTTATTTCTTTCCCTTTAAACATACACTTCACTTAAAGCATGGACTATTTCTTCAGATTTCTTTAATAGTAATTAAATCGAAGCCGAAGGCGTGACGCCAGGAGCATAATTAGCATGATGATGCGATGGAGTGGGGGAAACATGATTTCCCTATTTCGGTTTGCTTTGCGATAATTAATATTTTTATTTTGCTAACTTATTACTATAGGGTATGGACAGACAACGCATTTCCATACTTGTATTTCTGTGCAATCGAAATAGAACACTGTCATACGGTGTGTGTGATTTAAAAAGGAATTTTGAAAGTACCTCTAACATGAACCTTCTTGGGCAACTCTGGTGGTGTGAAAGTAGGAGGAGGGTGATGGTCATCTGTAAACCATAAACCAGTCTCGCATTCAACTATATGATTACCTAACTAATAGTTACCAACATGACTAAACTAAGTAATATTACTTAGGGCGTAATTTGTTTATTTTTTTGCATAATGCCTTTTTTTAATAGATCGATTCCAAGATAGTTAGTAGACCCAGATAGACTGAAAAATTGCTATTTATTGGAAAGTATTGCAACTGATTTAAAAAAATAATAAAACGATTCCTTGAATAAATTTCAAGTAAATTTAAAGCACAATAAAATAGCCGCTATAAAAATATATTACTGACTTTGCAATTAAATAAATACCGTGTGGTATATCGGCATACGGATCTGATACATACCACAATGAAGCCAGGAGTAATAATAATTATGATAAAGTCAAATGTTACTAGACGTTTTTTTTTAATTACTTTCAACATATTCAACAAAAAAACACAATGATTACGTGGTACTACCACAACCACCTTGAAAGAAGCCGTGAAACAGAAACATCGACAACAATGCTTGATCTATGTGCCTTTTTTGAGGTCAGCCATGTTTTAGTATATATTTTACGCGTGAAGTAGGTGTAACTTTGCAGTTGTTCGTATTAATTTGTATTTTTATCCGGTTTTCGATTGATATCTAATAGAAAATTTAAGTGACATAATTGCTAAGAACCTCTACAAAATATTAGTAAACATTTTTGGTGCGCGTTTGCTGTAATAGCAGTCATAAAGTGAAAAATCCAACAGCATGGCCGGCCCAAGGCGGTTTGTTTACGGGTCTTATAATGGCGGCAGAATTTTATTTGTTTTACTTTAAAAGTTGTGCTTTTTGTATTCTAGTTAGCTCTTTGAGATAAACTTTATTGTTTTGGGGCTACAGTTAATTTATTAAATATTGAAGTGTTTATTTAGCTTGAAGATATATGTGAATTAGTTTAAAAATATCACTAGTAGAGATAGTTCGTAAGTAGGTAGGATACCACTAGATTCCTAGGTACTTAGTACTGAACGTTGTTCGTAATTTTGAGAGTAGAGGTACCGTAATTAATAAATGCAAATGCTTAGAGCAAAATACTGATGTATTCGATGGTAGAGCACAACAAAATAATGCAGATTTAGAACTTTTACTACATGTATAATGGAATTAGCACCATGCTTCTTAGCAAAGACTGTAGGAAATCATCTATTAGCACTACTGCTCCAATTACATAAGTACAAATATATCATGTTTAGAAATATCAAAAACATCAGAATTTGAGGAAAGGTGGTGAAAAACGAAGATCAAACTTTTGTTTGATGAAACCAATGAATGAACCAAATGTTCCAAATTGAAGATATTGGAGTACAAACAAGAACTCAAATACCCTCCAAAGGTAAATGTTTGGTCGGGCATATTAGGACATAGGATTATTGGACCTTTTTTCGGAACAAAATTTGAGGAAAGAAATTTTTTTGGAACTCTTACAAAATCAAATTGGACTTAGTCGCTCCAGAGAAAGATATTTGGTTTCAAATAGACGGTTGTCCTGAGCACAATGTACGTCATAAGAGGTATTTTTAGTACACACAAGTTTTATTTAGCAAAAAAAGATACAATTATTAATTACATATTTTTTAATACATTTTTTAACAACATTTTTATAGGTTTATTTTTAATTTTAAAACGGAACCGTCTTTTAACAAAAACAGACAGAAAAGTTAAACATTTTGCAAATTGTATCAAATATTACGTATCATTTTGCTTTTTAAATAATTGTAATGTTAAAGTTTTTTTAAATAGTTTTAATGATATTTGACATTTAATAGAACTTTACAAATTATTATATTCTATTAAACCTTTATGAAAAATAGACTTATAAGCTAATGTTTTAGACACTCTATCCACAAATTTTTTTTTATTAGTTCTTGTTTTATAATTATGATGGTCATGATTAAAAGAACAAAATTTTTTTAAACAATCAGGCCAGAAATTATTTTTAATTTTATGTATAAAGATACATACTAAATAAAAAATTAAATTTCTGACATTTAACCAATCTAAATTTTTTAACATAAAATTTATTTTTGTATATTCGTCACAATTTAAAATAATCCGCATTGCCTTATTTTGTAAAATTTGTAATTTGTCAAATATTTCCTCACTAGCACAATATAAAATGTAAGAACAATAAAGAAAATGTGGTAATATATTAGTATTTAATACAGTTTTTTTAGAAAACAAACTTAAATTAGAACTGATTCTTTTAAAATAACCTACTTTTCCGGCAATCTTCGATATAATACTTTTAAAATAATTTAAAAAATTTAATTTTGAAACAAGTATCCCAAAATATTTAAAACTTTTTACTAATTCCAATTTTTCACCATCAATTACAACATTTATATTTTGACTATTTAAATTATTACCGATACCCATACATTTAGTTCTTAAAATAATTAATTTTAATTTATTTACTTTTAGCCAATTAAATAATATATTTATCTCAGAATTTAGAGTGTTTAGACCATCAAAAATATTTAAAACATTAATGTATATTAAGGTGTCATCAGCAAACATTGGTAACTTACACATTTTTAAAACTAAACACATCGTTGATGTATAAAATAAATAATATTGGACCTAGTATACTTCCTTGAGGAACTCCTATATTATTTATTTTTTTATTTTAATATGTTTTTGATATTTTTGTTTTCTGACACCTGTTACTTAAATAATTTTTAAACCATTCATAAACGTTTCCGCGAATACCATACTGATTACTCAATAATCTAGCCCTGTCGATTGTTTCGAATTTTTTTTTTCAATTTTTCAATTTTGTTTTTTTTAAACTGTTTCTTTTCGACTTGTCTTTAAATGTTGAAATAAATAATGTTCTCATTATTTCCTTTTAAGTAATTGCGTTTATTAAGGTAGTACAATCATTATTTTTTTTTTATTGTAAAACATATCAAAATTAAAACGTCTAGTAACATTTGACATTATCATGATCATTACTGGTGGCTTCATTGAGGTATGTATCTGATCCGTATTTAATTTTTGAGAGATTTACGAAGAGTTTTGTCTAAAAGATGAATAGTTTTATACATAAAATATGGGATAAACTCACTTAAAATTTATTTATATATTAGAAACGTTTTATGAAAAGAAACGGTACACATAATTGCTAAATTTCTTATACGCCCAAGGTAACATTTATCTATTTCTATACCTACACTACAACTAAATACAATATTTCATTTAAGTAGACCCTTTTTCTATTAGTATGTACTGTAATATTGTATTTACTACTTCCCTACTTAAATAATTTAAAAAATATGTAATAATGCTGACATGTTCCGAGTGAACAACATACATGCAAAACAAGCAGCCATTTTACATACAAACACCAATTTTGTGCAGAACGATGCAAAGCATGCATCAGACATGCTTTATTATTATTGTTGTGTATTTAAAAGCTTTACGTAGGGCAAAAAGACAACAGCAAAGAAATGTAAAACAAAAGCGTTTTACAGGATGGCTCCTTGATTTCCTCTTGTACTTACTTAAATTTTAATAAGGTATATTACATGAATTTATTGCGTCACATGCGGTCTCCTTTTTGTCGTAGGTAAAGTTTAAATACAAGATAAAAATAAGGCATCTTGTTACTAGTCCAACATAATTTTGCAAAGCCAACCGTTTAATAGTGGCACAAAGCATTATTTTAAATTATATAATAATATTATAATTATATATTAGTTAATTCACCAACTTTTTCCAATAATTGTTATTTATTGTACTACCAAGTTATGGGTTTCCGTACCTCACACCGACTTAATTGCATTCAAAAATTTTTAATTTACCGTTTAAAATTCTACAAGCTTTTTTTTGCGCATGTAGATTGGCCAACTATTTAGCTAAAAAATAATATTGGACCTTATTTATATTAAACATTCAACAGGCATAGAAAAAGAAAGAGATACATTGGTGCCAGAAGTGTAAGAGAGAATCGAATTTAATGCATGCAAAAATATAACTAAAAAAATAAGGTTCCTTATGATGTATCAGTCTGACATTTTTACTAATCGTGTAAAATAAGGTGGTGCAATTCGTACATAACAGACAAAATACACCTTATTAACCAAAATTGATCGTTCAATTATTTGAGAATACTTAAAATTATTTTAATTACAAGCCAATTTATATAAAGTTTATTTATTCTTCGGAAAAGCGATGAAATAAGAGTCACAAAAATATTAAAACCAGAAAGAAAAATAAAACTAAAAGAAGCAGATATTAACCCTTTAAAAATTGGTAGAGTTCCGAGCAGAAATATCGTTTGGTCATTTGGGTATATTATTATTAAGGTTTATTACAGGGAAAATTATATTTTTCAACAAAAATATTTTTATAATTAATTATTTGCCACAGGCTTGAAAGTTTTGTATACGTTTTTGTATTAATAGACGAATTATATAATAAATTTTTTTAATACTATGTTTACATACAAATTAAATACCATAAAATGCTATAGTACACTATTATTCTATAATACAGGAATCATTGCATTTTTACTGAAATAATATTTTATATTAAAAAAAAACTTTAATTATTACACTTTGATCAATAATTTTGTATATAAAATCCCCAGAGAAATATTATTATTGTTTATAAGACTAGCTTAATACTTTATTGGACTGGTGCAGTCTTTAAATGGTATATTATAACATGTATTTTCAAGTCTATGTCAATGTCTATTTAAATGAGCTGCGTGCATATTCTTCTGATGCTACGTCAGAACGCGTCAGACGGCTTAGCGTCAGATAAAGGTGCAAACAATTCATTTAAGTGCATGATAAAAAAGCTGTATGATTTGTCTAGCATCCCATTTCAACACAACGCGTCAGAACAATGCATGGGAAATACTTTAAGAGTATTGGTCAACCCAGACTCAAACTTTTTTTATTTTTATTTATTGACCGATGTAATCGATATACCTACGTCAACTGCTACTACTAATGCCCGGTTTTATCGGCTCAAGAATAACAGCCATTTTAAAAGCTGGGATAGATGGCAGCTCTGCCCTTCTGTTAGAGTCGGGTTAGCTCAAGATTACCGAAAAATGATTGGAAGGTCCTGTTTTTAAGCTAAGCTATAGTTTGTTGTTATTATAAAATAATAATAATTATTAAAAACTCGATATTCGTGAGGCAAGGCTAACTCAAGTAAGTATATAAAATTGAGCATTAAACAGAACCAAACTTAGGGAGAATGCTGCTTTGCTGGCTGCCTTGCTTGACGGACACTCTATTTGAACAAAAAAAACGAACTGTGCCTGTTTTACAGTATAGGTAGCAGTAGCGTGCTAGCCCACAGATTGCAGGTTTAAACTTGATGGCATATCGCTAAACGGCACCCGAGGGTAACTTTATTATTAGTACCTACCCAAAAATTAACTATATTTTTCTTTAATTTTTTTAATTTTGTATCACACTGCTGCGGACTGTGATTAGGAAATATTATGGAGAACTAGAGGGTAGGAGGCCGATCGACAATGGCAGCATTTTCAATTTCTGTCCCGGTTTTTTGGTTAGTTCGCTATGGGCCGATAGATGGCTCTCGCGTCCGAAGTGGGCTGATGTTGTCTTCTTCTTCTTCGTTTTTAATATGGAAAACTAGATCCTCCATCGTTTTTAACTTTTACTTAAACCCTTCATTTTTCTGTGGTTTAACTTTTGACAATTGACATTTTATTTTTCGAAATAACAAATAGTGTTTGAAGGCCAGACAAGACAAATAACGTTGTATTGTAATTAATTTCCATATTTATAATGAATAATGGTACAATTTATAAAAGTAGAGTTTGCTTTGTGTCGGGGTGTAAGACAGGATCTTCTTCAAAGAGGAAACGAAGCCAAATAAGTCTCTTTTTAGCTCCAAAGGTAAGCTCACTTTAAAAAAAACCTCTGTAGCTAGAATGTTTAATACCCTGTATTTTAAAAACCAAGCATCGTTGGAACTTTATACAGGCCGAGTTTACTAATAAGTATAACAAAGTAAGTGTAAATTCATATAAAAGTCCTTATTTGTTCCTTAAATAGCTAATTTAAATAAAAATAGTTATCGCGTCCATAAGAAACCATTTATTTGATAGCCCACTTCGAACACGAGCGCCATCTTATGGCAACTCGTAAAGCTGAATTACCGATTCTAATTTGTGACCGAATCCAATGCATTGCGATCGGCCTCCTACCTCAAGTCCTCCATAGGAAATATATCGCTCAAATTGTCAAAATAACAGCTGTCAAAATGTAACCGAATTTCTGCCTGTCGCAAGGAATCTTAGGCGGAATTCACACCAAAGCAATTGGCAACAAGCACTGAGCAACAAGCAACAAGCGATAGGCAATATCGCATCGCGTTTGTATTCACATTGACTCGATAAAATATTTAGTAGACATCCAAAATGTCGGTGTGTAATGTAGTGATTGCGTTTTATATATTACGAAAAATACGAAGTAAGGTCAAGAAAAGGGAACGTCGGTATTGGGTGCGACCTTTTCATTTGCAAAATATAGTTCATTCAGTGAGTGGTTGCTAAAGAAATGAATTTAGATCCTGAGATATTTAAAAGTTTCTACAGGATGAATAAAGACAGTTACTAAATTTTACTAAGACTTGTTTCTCCAATAATCTGCAAGAAGGAGTCGTTTCTTGCATAATCATACAAGCAGGGATAGTTCTCAATATTTTGCACAAACAAAATATTCTGTTTTTCTTCGGACATTTCGAAGCGATCCGCAACTAGCAACACAACCCAAATATTGCTGGCGATACAGATGGCCGTTTATCAGGCAATATTTTGTAAGGCGATATTACTATCGTTTCAGTGTAAACAAGTTGCAATCAATACAAAGCGTTTATAAGCAGAGCGGTATAGGCAACTCAGATCGCGCATCGCTTATTGCTTATTGTCAATTGCTTTGGTGTGAATTCCGCCTTAGAGTTGCTGCAAGTTGCTCCTGTGGTGTAATAGTTTGTCTTAACTGCGTGTCTTGTTTGATGATAAGAGGGGGTTACTAATTTTAAAAGAGCACAATAGATTTCGTAATACATTCGTAAATAAATAACCCAATCCTTCGGTTCCAGTTTCAGTCCTTTTAATAGGTTAAGATTAGAAAACGGATGGTTGCTTTTCAACAGCTATCCCCTAATCCACTTTGCCTTTTTCCTTGTTATTTTTATGCCGCCGCCACTGCACAAAAACAAATTATTTTCATAATTACAGTCTACCCTAGGAGTCTGTGGCTACGACGCCTGAGGAGACGGGGTGATAAGAGGCGTACACAAGTGAATTATCAGCAATCAATAGACGCAGTTATTTTTACAAGTTGAACGACATGTTTCCTAATCAGTAATCACAATCACAGTGTGATACAAAAAAATTACAATAAAAAAAAATTCATTTAATATTTAATCTGATATTAGAGGCACCCTCGCGTGCCGATTAGCGACATGCCACCTAGTTTAAACCTGCAGTCTGTGGGCTACTTAAAATATGTTGAATAAAAACTATTGTTGATTAAGTACGCGATATTTTTTTAAATAACAGTTTTAAAAAATTCTACCCACTATAACTATTCTTTGCCCTACACGTCAGCTGTCGTCTCGGTCAAAAGGCAGTATTTATTATTAAACAGGTGTGTATAAGGTATCCAGCGTAAATCCCAAAGCAAATCATTGATGACAAAAATCACCGATATCATATAAATATTCTTTATTAACGCTTACCTTCGTGCAAATTTAAATTTGGCGTAAATGTTGTAGTCTTGTTTTTCAAATTGAAAAGTAAAAAAAAATCTAAAATTCATAATTTTTTCATTGATCCTTGTGATATTTACTTTTTAGACTTTTACAACTTTTGTTACTTATACTTTTGCATACATCTTTAATTTTAACTTCTCATTGTGTTTAAAGAAATGGTCCATGGTTAAAGTGGAGTTGCAAGTATATACAAAAACAAAACTAAAAGTCTTCCTCCACTCAATCTTAGCTGAAGAGAAAATGTTAGAAGGTTAGAACTTTAATGGAGCATAAAAAAAGTGTGTTGGTATATCAAATGAATAGTGAAAAAAAAAATTGGAATAAGTTTATATCGTACTGAGTACGTAGAAAAATATATGTAGTAAAATAATTAAAACATAATTGTCCAAGCGTGCTTATAATACTTTGATAGACAAACTAGCAACAATGTTTTGGTGCAACACATGTAGATGACGTGCATTTGGATTTACGCTAGCTACCCTTTACAAGGCGACTTTTGAAAACTTAAATGGCTATATTTTCTACAGGATAGAAGATATCAAAAAATTAAAAATACCATTTCTACAAAAACCCGGGGAAATAAAAATGAGATGTTTCGCGGACCACCTTTACGCACCTATGAAGCTCTACCATCATCCACTTTCTAAATCCTAAATTCTTAATGGCACTACCCACTTGTCACACCTCTCTGGAAAACTTATCAAAAATGTTTTTCAGCGATGCTAAAATTAATGAAATTTTTAGAGAAATTTTTTGAAAATGTTTTAAAAATCGCTTTGGCAAAATTTGCCAATCACGCAAATACTTACTTGTTTTTTGCTTATTTTTTAAACTATTTTATTAAGCGCTCAAAATGATTTTGTTTAAACACAAATTAAGTCGTTTTTCAAGGTCCTCCTTTACTTTCCGAAAAATGTCTCTCGTAATATTTCGACAAGAATCCATTATACTCTGACGCAATCCTTCCAGAGAAGCCGGCTAGGTTTTGTAAACTATAGTGATTTAATGTAACCTCAAGACAAGAAGTCTATAGGGATAAGATTAGGCTCAGGCCACCACTCAATTGTGCTTGTGCCAATCCACTGGTTTGGATAACTTTAGTCCAACCACTCTCTCGCCACTTAAGAAAACACCTTCAACGAATGGGAGTCTATAACGGACCCATTGAATGTAGACTTTGCGGTAAAGAGGACGAAACCGCCTCCCATATTATATACAGCTGCGAAGCGCTAAACCGTAAAAGATTCAAAATCTTCGGAAACATTCGACGTGGTGAGAACCTTCCGCGCGACAAACTTGGAAGAAAACTACTTGACCTCGTAGAAGGAACAAACCTTTTCTAACATGACTGGGGCACACAATAAGCCAGTAGGCTGCAGTGTAAGAAGCTTGGGCCACACGTCGAACCCGACCCCCGCCTTTAACCAACCAACTTTCTCGCCACAGCAGCATAGTGAGGTCACTGATGTCTAGCTGGAAGTGTAAAAGTTCTTCGTTCAAATTAAGATTGCCTTGTAAGTTGTTAGTCTCTTCGGTTTTCAAGTATTCCCACCCAAGCATTGATTCTTTGGAGGAATTAAGTGTCCTTCTGTAAAAAGTTGTGGATTAACGTCACTCCAGCAGCGACATTTATGTTTATTTACATGGCCATTTAGGAAAAAAGAAGGCTCTGTAAATTTACGTGTTGCCGCAATTCTCTCTGTCATGGTTTTACAAAATTTAATTCTTCTGTCTGGATTATCAACGCCATGTTGTACCAGCATTTGCATTAGCACCACAAAACAACTTAACAAAAATATTTTCAATTCTTTGGAAATGTGAAAAAACGGCTGTACCCCACAACCGGGTAACAACGGCCACATATATGGGGCACACTGGCCTCTTAATGAAAAACAACAAAAACAACGTCTGATAAGCAGCACATTATATCTGATAAGATCGATAACAAACCTATAAATTTGAAGAAATAGTCCATACTTTAAGTGGAGTGTATGTTTAAAAGGGACAGAAATAAGGCACTTTAAGTCTTCGTCCACTGGTATATTAAAATAAGTTCTAAGTTTTACTGAATGGTCAGTTCTCTACATGTTTCGAATATATATACATTCATCATCAGGAGAATAGAATAAGGAATATAAGAAATACAATGCAAAAAAGGTGCGAACAGTCCAAACGGAGCTACAGGATGATGGAAAGAACAAGTAAAGTATTTGGAGAAACGTCCAAAGTAATGATAGACTTAATGAGAGGCCATGCGTAAAGTATTGGTAGAAACTAAGTTATAAAGTTATCATAGCAGTAAGCTATGTGTCATATTAGTGAGACAGCACCATAAGTGTGAGGAGAGAAGAATACTTAAAATTGGAATGGTAGATGTTGTGAAAAGTTTTATGAGGAGTAACTGAAAAGTCACATATTAGTGAACCAGTAACGTAAGTGTGCGGAGAGAAAAATATTTAAAATTGGAATAGTATAGAAGTTGTGTAAAGAGTTTTTATTATAAAATGAAGAGTAACTGAAAAGTCACATATTAGTGAACCAGCAACGTAAGTGTGAGGAGGGAAGAGTATTTAAAATTGGCATAGACGATGACTTAACGGTTTTTTATATCTGAAAAGTAAAACATTTTTTTCAAGGTTAGAATTTTATCAGAAAAATAAATTTGTGTAAAATTACGTCATATAGACATACTTGTTTATGAGTAGTAGTAATAATAGTTCAGAATTTTTCACCTCTGTTAAATTTTTAAACTTTAATTTTAATTAACAATGTCTAAAACAACGAGACGCCATTTCAGAATTAAATTAAATTCGAAGAAATACGGACAGAAAATTTGGCAAAAGCCACTTTTAAGACGTTTTCTCAAGATTTTGCTAACATTTCGTATTAGGTACTTAGATCTCATCAATTTTTGTATCGCTGCAAAGGATTTTTGATCAGTTTTCCAGATACGTGTGACAAGTGAGTTATTGTCATTTAAGATATTAAAGTGGATGGGGATAGTGCTTCTGGGGACGGTCAGGGTGGTCCGCAACAAAATATCTAATTTTTATTTCTTCGCATTTTTGTAGAAATGTTATTTTTGGTTTTTGATATCTACTTCAGTGTAGAAAATATGGCCATTGTAAGTTATTATAAATTATGTATGTTTAATATTTATTTTTCTTTTTATGTAATCCTAATCAGGGAATAGGTAACCTATACTCGACAAGAACATGATTTTATTATTATTATTGGGAAGGTACCTATACTCGCATTGAAATAATTGTTGGTTAAGTGATTAAAGCATGAAGAAAAATGTATATTATTATTTTTTTAACGTTTCCTGAATTGTAATCTGTGTGCTAGATACAAATTATTAACCACAGACAGGTAATACCTATACCCCATTGTTTACATTGTGTCCCAATCAGAATGATGAAAAGTTTCTGCTGATTGCCATAGATCTATCACCTGTGTTTGCAAACGAAGTTTATAATAATTATATTAGATGCATTTGTCATATGTACGGTCATTGGCTATATTTTGAAAACCCCCTTAACTTTTTTAATATTAAAGATAGAAATTTAATTTCGTTACCTACAATTTGGCATTAAAAATGTTAAGGGGGTAGTCAAAATATAGCCAATTATCTTGTACATACCTATTAAGTAAACATATTATAGTAAATATATGTGTAGAAAAAAGAAAAGCACAAAGTCTTTCTCCACAAGTTTATTAGAATAGCTAGGCGAACCTAGAATAATTCAAAATAATTCGACATGTTTTGAGTGCAGAAACACTCACCATCAGGAAAACAAAGTAAATAGTACAATGCTGATGTTGTTAGCAATAGAGAAAATAATAAGTGGGATTGAGCCGTAATGGAGCTTTCAATGGTGTACACGAGGTGTAAAAAATTAATAGTCAGAAGACCGACAAGACTTCAGCATATTGGAAAGTCAAGGGCTAGTGCAAAGGCCCTGTCTTGGGCAGAAAAATGAAGAGAGCAAAAGAAAAATTAGAGAGTTTTAACAGACTTTGTGAAAATCATTTAGGTATAAGTAGTGAAAAATCTTAAGTTTCATTAAACTTTGTCGGAGCCATGTAAAAGTGGTGAAATGAGAGGGAAAGAAAAAAAAATTGGTTTTCGTAAAAGTCAAAGCATCATTTAGCTTGAAGTAAAATGCTGTTGGGGTACCAGCGGTACCAGGCTTGTTACGGCCCAGTTACCCCGGCAGGAGTCAAAACATACACATTGTGTACAAAATTAATAGATTTAAAAGATTTTTAAAAATTTATTATTTTTACAGCGTACAGTGTTGCTATTTTTGAAGCCATCTCCTTCTAACTTATATGAAACTTTAATAGCATGTCTGATTGTAAAAAAATCGTTTTTTATGAATGAAATGTTTGGTCTTCTTATATGATATTACATGTTTGTGGTGTTAGTCAAGTTTATCAAAGTGCTTTTATTTATAACTAAGTTGATTTGACAATTCTGAATTTAAAATAATGTAAAAGTAGGTCAAGCATTGCTTGAAATCATGTAATAACTGAAATCTCAAAATATAAAATCAAAAACATAAAATTATTTATGTTATAAACATTGACGTAGCGGGGGGGAGGGTTAACGGTACAGGTGCTGGCCTGTTTTACCTTCGCGGGTTACGGAACCTCTTCTCTTTGAGGAGCTTAAGCTCCCCCCCCCCACCCCGGTAAAAATAGGCTAGCTACGCCTATGGTTCTAAAAACACAACTGGCTTACCACAATGTATAAGTTTGATAATGAACACAATTTTAAACTCATCTTAGTAAAATTCAAAGGTTGAAATTGTATTGTCAACTTATTTAGTTCAGTGAAGCGTACTAATTTATTTACAGATAGTTTACAAAAACATACAAGATTTCGCAGTTATGAGACAATTCAAATACCTTATTCAAACCTTTGTATTTCATAAAAACAGCACTAGTTCACACTGTCAGGTGCGTACGTAGGATTTCCATTCGTGGGGAGGAAGTTAAAACAATTATTACAGTAAAACATTGGGCTTTAATATCTAAAACATAAACTTATTTTCTGAATTTTTCTGAAACTTAATTTTTTTGCCTGTTTTATTTAAGTTCGTGAGGTTTCGCCTAAGAACCCCTATGCGTACGCATCTGCAGACCGTGTACTCTTAATTATTATTAAAAACCACTTAGAGTGTCGACGGTGCTTAAAACACAAACATGAAAATCTCATTGATTCTAAAATAGCAAGCGGGCAAACTTGAAATCATTTGTAGATAGCAACAGAAATGCGGGCCAGGACATGTTATAGGGCAGTACAACCTAGGAGACCTTCTGCAAGTTCAAATTAATTCCAACTTAATTTCCAAAGTTTTGATCTCTGACCTTGAAGGTATTCTAAACCAAAAAGTCATGTTGCGAACACATGATAAAAATCTTTAGGAATACGTTCTGATAATATATACTAGCGGAAATAAAGTTACGCCAAAATTTTAAAAATTAAAAAATTAGGACACGAAAAGTATCCCGCTTCTGAATTATCATAAGAATATACATTTTTCTTCACTTATTAAATACAAACTTAGTAAACGGCATGCTAGGATTGGGTGATGGATAGGGAGTCATAATTAGGTCTTAAATTGAAATTGTGATTACAAATTCTTAACTTACTTTGGAGAGCGCTGTCCAGTTCACCTGTAATGTGATTGGAACAGGGAAAGTTGTAAGATTTGTAAATGAGTGATAGGGCGCGAATAGTAACGAGTATATTAACGATATAATAAAACTTTAATTAGTTAGCCTTGTACTGTAAAATAAATCAATATTATTCAAGATTTTTTTAATTGTACTTTTGCCACTCTAGTATTTATGGGTATTTTTAGCATTAAGTAATAATTCTTGAATCCTTAACATTACAAATCAAAAAATTAGTGCAGCTGTATCTAAATTTTGGAATACTTTATGGTATAATACAGTATATAGACATCCCAATTAAAATAACGAAAAGGGTTAACAGTTTAAAGCTACATTACTTTCCTCAAGCACGTAACATTTGTTCGAAATCTGCAATATAATTATCTCATATTTATCAATGCTCTTGGGATATTATAGATGATAATACAAACAATAAAAAATTTAATTTTCGATAATTATTGGAATGACGTTATTGTAAAGCGTGTAATTATTTACTTTACAGTATTTTGTAGAATCGATATGCCAATACAACAGAATATCTATTATACAAACTGAATATTTGAATGTAAAAAGTAACAATAAATAAAAGTTTGGATTTTACACAATAATCATTAATTTATATTAATAGTACAAGATAAATAAGAGGAACCAACAAGTTTGGATTGACTATTGACTAGCCAAACTTTAATAATAATGAAAGGATATGAACCAATTAACTTCAGCTAAGTAAACTAAAATATTAAAATGTCTAATATCCACTTTGGAAAGAATTAATAAAAAAATAAACCCGGAGACAACAATAAGTACAAGATGAACATCTATTAAGGCCAAAACACAATTAAAAAATAAGCATTAGGCGATAAGCAATAAGAAAAAGAAATAAGATTTGATACGAAGAAACAAATCAATCGCGACACAATTAGGTTTTTTAAGTAACAAGCAACAAAAAACAAAATTTAAATATAGGGAAAAAACCCACAATCGTCTCCACAAATTTATTAAAAAAGGTCAGATTAATATGGTATACATGTTTCGGTACTAGAGAGTACCATCATCAGCACCGAAGGGCCCAAGTGCCACTAATACCAGGAATGTAAAAGATTCTTAAAAATTAAAAACTAAAACCATGAATTAGACGAGGACATTTTGAGTGCTTAGACGAATACAGATTAAAAAGTGGTAGTAAAATAAAATTCGAAAGGAATTAATATTCTTCTACCCGTACATTTTTTTGTTTACAATCTAATCTAAAATTTTTATATCGTAAATTAATTTTCTCGACAAGCAGAATTTTTTATAAAGAATAACTTTTCGTCGTAAAATCAATAATAAAGATCTTTTCCCTCTTGTCAACTCCATCCGGGGACACACTGTATGTTCCCTGAAACGCAAACATGTGAAAGTAAAATTTGTTGGTTCCTCTTTATTTTATGTCCCTTTAAATAAACTTAACGCGAAATTCGATAATGATAGAGTTAGAAAAGTATTTTAAATTGATATGATGGTATGAAATTTACTGAAAGATGCACCAATTGAATAATTTGCAAGAATTCCTTTTACAACTATAATTTAAATTGTTCATTATCTCGAAAATTTAAATCCATCTAGTAATACGAAATATTCTCTTCTAGGATTGGAATGTAGAAGTACAATTAACGGGGTTTCTGCAAAAGTAAGTAGATTAAGTTAATCTATGAGAAACTAAGAAAAATAAAAGTTCCTATTTGTATTGTTTTATTTACATCATAATATGCGATTCATTGAATCATTACCTTAAGGAGCCCATTCAATGGGTGACTACCAAGCAACCAACGTGGCAATTCGGTTGCTCAGGAACTGCCTGTTCATTAGCCGACTTTCCAAGCAATTTGGTTGTCAGAACCAAGTCATCTATGCAATCAGTTTTTATGTTAAAATTAGACAACGCACTCGTGTAGTAATCGTTTCTATTTATTAAAGATGGCTTCATGGGCTCTTTAGTTCAATCGCATTATTTTTTTTTCAACCGTCCATTTGGTAAATTAAATGATCGCTCGGCAACCAAAATATCGCTTTCAATTTGATCCCCTAACCATTAATAATTCAATCACAAGCGAGTAGATTGTCAATCTGGTTGCCCGATAATCGTATAGTGAATGGGCCCCTTTAGACTTTAAAGCAAATACCAACTAATCTTACAAGGATGCCGACCGAGCTGGACGTAATCGATTTTAAAAAAATTAGGTATACAAGTAGAACATCAAAATCAAAACAGGTTTTTTTTTAGCGGCTGATATTTAGATTTGGTGTCCTAAATAACTCAAAGCAAATTGTTTTATATAATTAACAAATTGCAATAAAAATGTATCTAGATTTGTTTTGCGAATGCCACCGCATCGACAGGAACCGCGCCGAAACCGCTATGTATGTCTTGTCACTTCTGCAGCAGCATCGGCTGCCACCTCGGCAGAAAGCGCTACAAAAACGACGTGTGTGTCATCGCCCTAAGGACAGTGGCGGCTCTTATATAGGAGCACTTGAGCACGTTCCTCCCTAAGATTTCAGCCCCACATCGACTAATATTCACTATTCATTATATATTAAGTTTACTGTACAATGTCTGTTACAAAGCAATTATTCTAACATGATTTTATAAGCTCTCTAACCAATTATCGTTTTGCTAACTAAATATTTTTTAGCAGGTCTCTAATCCCGAACTCGAATGCTTTTCGCAGGAAAAATGTGCCCGTGGCTATCGCTACTTGATATGAACTCGTTCGCTTCCCATAATAAAGGCACCTTGTCGTCTCTATCTCTTATTAGCGCACGGCTATAAATGGGCTTTCATTCCTCTCAAATCGGCACGCTTTTTCTGTGCCGCCGGGCCAGCGCCTTGTTTTCGGATGGTTTTTGAGACAGAAAATGTCATTGGGTTGCGATCGTTTTATATGTTTTGCTGATCCGTGTAGTAGAGTTGTTGGTAGAGCGGCATAGTTTGTGTAATGTGTATGTTATATTCTGCATTAATTTGATAATTTAACCAGTCGTTTAAATTCGCGGAAATTTTTAGCGGGTATTTTGACAATTTTTCTTGTTTATTGAGGGTTAATATGGTTTGATTGAATGTATGAATTTATTATTTGCAGTTTTCCTTTATATTTTTGTTATTATTTTGGGGTAGTAAAGACTTATTTTAATAAAAATGAATAGTTTTATTGCCAAAACGACTATAAATGTGGAATATTTGAGAAACAATTTTAGCTCATTAAGTATTGAGCAAAAAATTGAAATTAAAATTGAGGGAAGACCTAAACTCGAAATTAACTTGACACCGACCACAAAGTGTAAATCTAGGGACTTTATTGTTTTTATTGTTATTTATAAGTTTGCTGCAAATAAAAACAGAAGAGTGAACTTTACTTTTAAACAATGTACCCACTAATAAAAAATAAATTGGCCTTTTTTATTTTTTTTTATCTTTTTTCATTTTCAATAAAATACCTAAGTAGGTAATCATAAATTTTTAAAATGTTTATTAAAAATTATTGAGCAAATTTGGGCGTGGTCTTAAAAATTTTTGTTAACTGTCATCAAAAAGAATTGCAGATAGAATTGAAAAAAATCCAAAAAAACAAAAACTGTTGTTTCTGACGCACCTTGTATACTAAGCAAATCTAATAGTTGAAATTGTAGTTTCAACACTAGCAAAGTTCATTTAATAAATCAAGGAATTGAAAAAAAAAGATCCAAAAAATTTAAAATGTTGTTTGTGACGAACCCTGTGTAATAATCGCAAATCTGATATTCGAAATTGTAGTTTTAGCACCAGCAGCTATGCCAACTAATAAAAAAAGGTTTTCCTCTTCCAAACTCTATCCGTGGACACACTGTATATTTATTGTGGTTTATCTCTTATATTAACGTATTTTATGAGACCAGCCTTGCCAAATAAAATTTCTTCGGCACAGCGCAACACCAGGAAATTTCGCGGCGCCAGAGAGTTACTGCATCGTTTTTCAATTTTAAATTATTCACAAACGAATTAATCGTATGCAGACAAAGTAATAATTATGAGTGTTAATGTAAATAAATAGCTTGTGTACCTACCGGTAGGTAGAGCGACACTGTGGTCCTTTTGTACGAGCCGCCACTGCCACAAATATAGTCTTAACTACGCATTTCACTTATCTTATTCCGATTCTCTTTCCTGAGCTAAATTGTATTTTTTTAGGAAATTTCCCTGTTTTTGATGTTCTGCGTAGGTATCAGTAAATCAATGGCATATTATATTTGCACTTTATACCTTAAATTAAAATAAAAACCTCATCGGAGAGCATATGCGGCCAAACACATTGAACTTTTCTTAAAATTTAATATATGAATTGAAAATAGGATTCCTTTATGATGATAAATAAATTTATATAATGAAAGTTTATTAAAATCGGCGACTCCCACCTCTGTCGGTTTTCTTGTCAGCATTATATGTCCCCGTTAGTTATTTTATGCAGAAAAGCATTCCAATAATAAAATAAATTACACCATAAATTGTAAAAGGAATCCTTTGTAATGAATTACTGACAAACACCGTTATCTCAGACACGAACTATGCTACCTAATTATAATCAATCAATAAGATTTTCATACACAAACGAAATTTAAGTCACGATCTACACACCACTAATTGTTAATTTAACACACTGAATCTAACACATTTATAATGTAAATTAAAAGTATTTGGAGAGTTTGAGTGTTTACGAAGGTCCAAAATATAGGGAAAAATGGTTCTCTCAGCTTTAACAGTATTTTTCAAAAAGTACATCTGGAAAAGCTGTTTATTAAATAAATAAAGTTCGCATAATGATTATATCCAGTGTGTCTGCTAAAAAAATAGTATTTAAACATTTGATTTTGAGGTAGCTAATACAGGGTAGCCAAAAATTAAAATAAATCGTAAATGTAACTAGCTTTGAGTTTTATTTTAAAGCAAGATTTCATTCTAAAGTGGTACTTAAATAAATTTAAAAAAATATTATCAATATGTCCTCCTATTTACAGGGCAGTATTTTAATACTCGTAGTTACACAATAAATTTATTTATTTATATAATTTTTATTACTTATAATTTCCAGTATAAATAAAGTATTAAAAAACTTTTCTGTAAGCTGTAGGTCATAAATCATTTGTTAATCTAACTACCACTCAATAATAAAATCTTGCTTTGAAATAAAACTTAGTAAAATTTTTGATTACCCTGTATACTGTACCTATAAGCTACCTCGAAATCGAATGTTTTAATATTATTTTTTCAAGAAGCACAACTTTTATAAAGAATATTTTTTTTTATTAATACCCTATTTCGCTTATTTAAAGTACGCCTCAGCGTGTTTAAATCCCACTTTCAAAAACGCGCGTGTTTTAAAGTTACCATGGCAACATCAACAACCCATAAAACGTGAAGTCTAAATATGTCAACTTTTTAATTATTGATTTGACAGAATTACCTTTTAACGTCAAATAAAATTATATTTTAAGCAATGCACAACCAATGTCAATGGTGACAACAATGAATCTTATGTGACAGATAGGTAGTTATTTTTTGTTCTTCTCATTTTCATGACAACGACAGGTATATCACATTACGAATTCAACCATTTACTTACTTACTAAGTTATTATTTCCATTTTTTGTAATATAAATACCAATAAGTGTACCAATAAAAAAAATAATGTAAGGTATTCGTGGATAACTGGTCTTTAAAACACTTGCTCTATTTCAAGCACTCTGGCTGCGCCGTCGTGCTTGCAAAATCGCATGTGTTTTAAAGACCTTAATATCCACTTATACTTTAATATACTATTTTTTTTGCGTACCGGCAACAGTACAATTTATTTTGGGTTAATATAGCCTTTTTACTTGGTACATGGTATCCAAACTTATATATTATTAAAATATATTAATTAAATATTACATTGTAAGTAATTTATTTTTATTATTATGAATCGTTAATTAAAGTTTCACTTAAAGAACTAATCTATAACTACCTTTTTTATTTATTGTTTAAATGCGTTGTGAAAATTAAGAATTTAATATAAAAAAATACTATCTTTATTACCCCTTATTTATCCTTAGTTATCCTAACCTAATATTTTAAACCAAAGTTTATCGTCAAAGTATTTGTAATCTTCAGTAGAAATGTATCGTAAATATTATTATAGGATCAGCAAATATAGAAAAAAATGTTTTTAAAATTAATAACAATTTAAATGTTGTTCTTCTATGCTACTTTTTAATGCTTTCAGTTTTCTGGTAAATATTAGCTTGTTTATTTAAACATTAAAACAACTTACTCCTATGCGCGCATCATTTTTTTTTATCTTTAAGTAGAGAAAGTAGAACCATTTTTCAATAATTTTGGATGCACTGTATTATTTTTTGGAAAGTATAAAATAATTACCACAGAAGAATGTATTTATAAAAAAGTGCTTTAGACAAAAACAGATTTAGGCACAAATCACAATAAAAAATAATAGGATAAATAAAATGATTGAAAAAGCATTTTTCTAAATCGTGAAAAATCTTGTGAAAAATGGGAATCATAATGTCAAAAATTGCGATATTATTAAACAAATGTGAGTCATACGCATTCTAGTATTGAAAATTTTGTTCACAATGTGCGAGTGCAGTGATTAAGAGATTAATGTTAATAGGTTGTGAACGTAGATTAAGCACCCTTTTAAAAAGTGGTAAATGGATAAAAAGTATCTGTTACCATTTTTACGCATTGATCACAAAACGGGAAATATGCACTTTCCACACTAGCTTTACTAACAATTATTGTGAGTTGTAGCAGTTTTAATTTAAAGTGTCTTTTGTATATTTGCAGGTATTTTCTAGTATGTATTTAAAAATTATTATTTATTTAACAGACACTTGGCTTTTTGTGTTTACGCGCCAACTTTTTTAAATTTAGTAGTATGCCTTTCTAAAGCATAAACTCTATAATATACAAACTTGCTACTGTACTGAGTCTGATTCACATTTTTCGCAAAAAATATATTTCATTATTGTGCTTTTTCAACCGTCATAAACTAAATTTGTATATACACAATTTTACACACATTGAGTGGTGTAGAGTGAAAAATACTTGTATTTTTATATACTTGTATATTAATACAATTTCGGTGTATTGTTGTGAAGTATTATAGTGGTTGATTTTCTAAAAGAAATATACTGCACTTTTTTAAATATCGTAAGGCGGTATACTAATTTTATGAAAATACGAATAAAAGGTAAAAAATACGTACTTGCTCGGCCAACCAATTGGATGGCTCGGACGCCTTTCCTAAATGTCGCCACTGTAGACAACGAACCAGAGAGAAATTATTTGTTAATTAAACAATTGGTTAGGATATAATGTGTTAATGCAATGAGAGGTAAGGAGGGGTAACACATACATATAAATAATAAAAAATTATAAAAGTTTTCGAATCTATGGTGGAATAATTAGCTATTTAGAGGGTTTGGACTTTTTGTTAAAACGATGCAGCACAATTAGACCAGAGTCGATAATTTTTGAAACCAAAAAAAAATAATAGTAGGATGAAGAGAATATATCAAAAATGAAAGGAAAAATAATTTACGGGCGATCCGAGGTCGGGAAGTGGAAGGGGGTGAGTTTTTAAGGGTAGAAAACGATTTATCTCGATATCCGGCAAAACTACAAGTCCTATGGAAAAACGTTAAATAACAAAGTTGTAGGTAATAAAAAGATTTACAACTTTTGTATTTACACTTTTTTCACATAACCTCAAAATTTATGTGAAAAATTCAAATAACCAAGTTTTTGGTTTTTTATTTTTATCTTTTACAAAAAAATTTTTTCATACACGAAATTTGGTGAAAGCTTTCCTTTTTATGTCCCAAACACACTGTAATTTTTTTGATTTAAAATATTTATTTTTTAACCTTATTTTGACTTAATATCGAAAAAGCAACCTAATTTTCAATCGAAAATTCTCATGTCAAAATATCTGCTTTTTTAAAAAAGTCGGTGGGCTTTTTTTTCGTTGAAATCTCTACTTTTAGATGGTGTAAAAAAAATATACATTACTATGGTAAATGTTCTCAAAAAATGCAAAAAAACTCGAATCGGAATTCTTTTTTTTTTAATCATTATGTACAATTTTGAGCTATTTATTAAAATTTATACTTTAATTACTCGAAAAACGTAAGATTCCATGTTACATTGATAAGCAAAAAAATTACAAGTCCATAAAACATAAAGATCGCAAAAAACATGCGTAAATAGTTGATCAAAATGTAATTAAAGGTAGGATTTAAAGGGGAATTGAATTGAATTGAGAACATTTACCATAGTAATGTATATATTTTTTTACACCATCAAAAAGTAGAGATTTTAAAAGCAGATATTTTAACGTGAGAATTTTCGATTGAAAATTAGGTTGCTTTTTCGATATTAAGTCAAAATAAGGTTAAAAAATAAATATTTCAAATCAAAAAAATTACAGTGTGTTTGCGACATAAAAAGGAAAGTTTTCACCAAATTTCGTGTATAAAAAATTTTTTTTGTAAAAGATAAAAATAAAAAACCAAAAACTTGGTTTTTTGAATTTTTCACATAAATTTTGAGGTTATGTGAAAAAAGTGCAAATACAAAAGTTATAAATCTTTTTATTACCTACAACTTTGCTATTTGTTATTTTTCCATAGGACTTGTAGTTTTGCCGGAAATCGAGATAAATCGTTTTGTACCCTTAAAAACTCACCCCTTTCCACTTCCCGACCTCGTATCGCCCGTAAATTATTTTTCCTTTCATTTTTGTTATATTCTCTTCGTTTTCCAATGGGTTTCATCCTACTATTATTTTTTTTCACTTTTTACAATTTTCAAAGGCTTCAGCCCTGGTCTAAATAAGGTCCCTGAACTTGGATTTTTATGCTGGAAATAGCAGTATTTGTAGCTAAGAATAATCATCTACCTGGTATTTTTTAATAAATTGTTCTACATTATTTCTCCGATTAAGTTTAAATATTAACTATTTATAATACTTACTTATAGGGCATTACGACGTCAATAGCAAAATTTAGCAGTTACTAATTTTATCTAATAATCTGGCAAGCAATTTTAGGCGGTGCCTTCAGTGAATTTTATATTGGCCAATATTTAGCTATCTTTTCCAGATAAATCTGCTTTTTTAAATGTTAAGGCTATATTTTAGCTTCACCTAATCTCATTAAATTACTAAGAAGAGGTATAATGACATTGTCTTCTGTGAGACTGCTTCCACTATTTTTAGAAAAATTACTTAGAGGCATCGGCTACGTTTTATCACGTTGACAGATTAGTCATAATAACAGGGTATACAGTGTCACCAGTAAAGTCTGCATCATATCGAATTTTTTTTATTAATAGCTTTATTCGAAATTTGACTTTGGCGTCAAGTTCTGCTTCGATCGAGATAAAGTTAAACAAAAAAATAGTAGTCACGTGATTCGCATTATCTGTAAAATTTTAACTTTTTCCAAAAAATAATTCAAAAGTGGGGTTATTTTTGAAAATATCGAAAAAAGTTATTGAAAAAAGTTTTTTTTAATGCATTTTCTAGCCCACATGCAAAATTTCAGCTGCATAAGATAATTTTGATTTTTTATCTATATTTTGTAATTTGCTCCACTTTTGCAAAATGAGACTTAACGCAACCTAAATAAAACTTCTTAGTTTTGACAATGCTTTATTTTAGATACATTTTCTATAAGTAGCGCCATATTAAATGTGTGTTTTTCTACAAAATCAAAATTGGGGTATTAAAATTTGGTCGCATGAGATGCAAAGTTTATTTGTTTTTGACCCTGCATACGGTAACTTCATAAAATAAGTATTTTTGAAAACGTAGTTTGTGTCTGAAAGTAATACACGTTATGGTTATTATGACATAGCTTAATAATAAATTATAATATAGGGGTTTTAAATTAAATCGTTGAAAATAGATAAACTTTACGTTGTTAAACTAAAGTTTATTTTCTACTTAAAAAACACTTTACTGAAGACACTGTGTTCTTTTTTGTCTTAATATTAAGGTGTATTACTTTTAGACACAAACTACGTTTTCAAAAATACTTATTTTATGAAGTTACCTTATACAGAGTCAAAAACAAATAAACTTTGCATCACATGCAACCAAATTTTAATACCACAATTTTGATTTTGTAGAAAAACACACATTTAATATGGCGCTACTTTAAAGAAAATGTATCTAAAAATAAAGCATTGTCAAAACTAAGAAGTTTTATTTAGGTTGCGCTGAGTCTTATTTTGCAAAAGTGGAGCAAATTACAAAATATAGGTAGAAAATCAAAATTATCTTATGCAGCTGAAATTCTGCACGTGGGCTAAAAACTGCATTTGAAAAAACCTTTTCAAATAACTTTTTTCGATATTTTCAGAAATAACCCCACTTTTGAATTATTTTTTGGAAAAAATTAAAATTTGACTGATAATGCGAATCACCTGACTACTATTTTTTTGCTTAATTTTCATCTCGATCGAAGCAGAACTTGATGCCAAAGTCAAATTTTAAATGCTATTAATAAAAAAAAATCCCATATGATGCGGACTACTGGTGACACTGTATTATAAAGAATAATTGCACCGATCCTCTTAAGTGTTAATTAAAGATAATTAAACAGCTGTATTAATTGCGTTTAAACAAATTATGGTTAATAGTAGCACTTTCGCGTTATTATTTTTACGTTCAAAAATAGCTTTTAATTCTTAATTTCATAACATCTAAAGTTTCAAAAGCAAATTTATTTAAAAAAAAAGGATTTTTTTTTAGTGAAAATGGAATAGAGTTAGTATTCTAAAGGTGTTGGTATTCTTGTTAAAAAAATTATTATCGCAACAATAACAAATAAAAAAATAGTACACCGATAAAAAGCACCAAGCTAGGTATTTAACGTTGGCCTACCATCAAGGTATCTTTGGTAGTTAAGGCCTTGTTTGACCATACCCGTTTGCATCATGATCATTCCGACATCTGTAAAAAATTCAAAAACCAAAAAAATCTATCTCCAAGGAGAAGATAAACGGACAAAAATAATTAAAACAAAAAATACAAAAACTGTTCATGTTTAGGGTTCGTTCATATAGTTGATAAAAATATTTTTAGCGTCTAGAACATAATAAAAATAGGTTTATTTTGTTGGTTTTATTACCAATGTTGTACCTACTTCATAGTTTATTATATCGTAAGTCAAAGTTAGAAAACCTACTTTTAAATATTTTAAACTCTCAATAATACTTTGGGTCTTTTTTTATATGTATATAGTTGCATATAAAAATATTTAATCGCTAAAAAAATAATGAAAGGCCGAAATTTTAAAATAATATTATTATAGAAAAAAAAGAAAATAAATTAGGAAAAAAGAATTTGTCAAAGTAATGGTTAATTCTTCTTACTTCTGGAAATAATTCAGAAAACTTTATACATCACAGCGACATAGTTTGTGACAAGAACTAACATACATACCACCTTCTTGTCTCGTTTATATTTTTATACAGGCTGAATAGAATCCGAGTAGACCAAGTTGATTTCCACAAAGTTGGGAGATAGAAGGACAGTTATAAATAGGACAACGTTGTTAAGTTGAATGAAAGAATGTATTTTAAATATTTATTAATTAGAAAAAACAGATTTTTGTTATCTACTTGAGTTTTATACCACATTTTCGTGGGTTTTTGGCTTGACAAAAATATTACACCAAATTTTATTATTTTTTAATAAGCAAATTAAAAGTTATTTAGGAAAAAGTCTTGGTAAAATTTTAAAAAATTAAATAGGACTTTCATACTTACATACCTCAATAAAACCATCAGTATAATTATGTGAAATGTTACTGCACATTTTCTATTTAAATAGTTTCAACTTCTTTAACGGCATTCAAGAAAAAATAACCCTGATTTAAGTGGTGGTTCTCGGAGAGTATCCGAAACGTTTCCTGGCAGACCCATTCCAATTAAAACAACTTTCCTGAATATTGTTCGTAATTTTGAGAGTAAATTCACTGTAAATAAGAAATGTAGCTTATTAGAGGATACAATGATGTACTCGATAGTAGAGTACAAGAAAATAATGCAGATTTAGAAATTTTACCCCAGTAGAAATTGTAGGAAAACAACTTTCCGAAGTACTGCGGAAACAACATAAGTATGACTATCAAAAACATTAGGAATTGAGGGAAGGTGATAAAACACGAATAGCAACCTTTTTTTTGCTATAGAAGTTATGGAACGCATAAATAACGAACAATAATTCTCTTGCAATCTTTGTTTTACTGACGAATGCACCTTCACAATAAACAATCAACCGAGTTGAAGAAATAGTCCATGCTTTAAGTGGAGTGTATATTTGAAAGGAGAGAAATAAGACACTTCTTGAAGTCTTTCTCCATTGCTATATTAAAATACCATACCATATTATAAATATTTTAATATACCAGTGGAGGACGACATAAAGTGTTTTATTTCTCTCCTTTCAATCAACCAAGTGTTCCAAATTGCACATATTGAAATGTAATACAGAAAATCAACACATATTTACCAGCTAATAGTTTCTGCAGAAGTTGCAGAGATGAAGAAGAGGAGAAAAGTATTCAGCATTTCTTGTGTGAATGCCCCGGCCTCGCGAGAAGAAGATTCAATGCCCTGGGCGAAGCATTCTTTAATGATCTGGAGGAAGTGAGCAGCCTGCAACTGGGACGACTCCCTAAGTTTATTAACAGCAGTGGCTGGTTTGAATGAGCTGTCAAGATTCTTCTACGGTCTACGTCGCGTTAACCATCAGGAAGCTGTGCGGATAGAATCCTCGGGACATGTGTGGTACCACAACGGTCCTTATAGGAATATGTGTGACTGTCTTCTGCCACTCTAACCTAACCTAACCTAACCTAGGTATTACTGGTGGTTTTATTGATGTACGTATCACAGCTGTGTTTAATTTGTAATAAAGTTATATTTAATTTTTAAGAATTTTACCACGAGTTTTTTCTAAATAAATTTAAATTGGCTTATTAGAAAACAATAAAATTTGGTAGGTGAGTCCATTATACTAGGATCTTCAAAAAAGTCACATACAATTTTGATGTAAACTTAATAGGAAAGCCAATATTTAAGAGTAGCAATATTTACATGGGATTTCCCATTTTTATTTGAAACCCCACAATTATTTTTGTGTAGGTAACTAAAATTTAGAAAAATTTAAACTCTTTAACGGTACAATAAAAAGTGTTCGGTGACCGATAAAAATAATTAAATTTATTAAACGTTTTTGCAATTATGTTGCCGGACACTAAAAAATGCATTCGGCCTTTCTGTAAGAATGTGTCAGGCTAACGTGGGTAAACTGGCCATTAAAAAAAAGCACCGGTCTTAAGCTATCTTATACATTGAACTTTAAAATTATTTATTGATATTAAGAACAAACACTAGTGACGCATTCGCCATTTCGCTTTTTGATCAATATTTCGTTACTTCTTCATTTTATTTAAAAATCGACCAAATACCCATCTTGGAAGCACAATTGCCTACTGTTTTACATTTTACAAAATTTTTGTTTTTTGTTTTTATGAAACTTACCTTAAGACTGTAGATAATTGTTACCCAAAGACGAGTATTTGGCACCTTTTTGGAGAAAACGATAAATAAACGAAATATTGACAAAAAAATTAAATGACGAATATCTTACTAGTAAACTATGTAAAATGAAACGAAAAGTATACTTTGTTATTTGTCACTAATTTTTATTTAAAATTTTTTGCGTTACGGCCGTTTCGTAGTACAACTACATCTTCAAGACGCTAATCTAAGCTTAACAAACCACGGGTATATATAGGTTAACAGAGTCATAAAATTATTGGATCTACCTAAAGTATAATATTGTTTGGTGTACAATGATATTTTACAACATTTCTAATTATGAGGGACAGGCTGGCTAATGTTTATAAATCTAAATGGTAAACATGCCAGATGAAAATTATAATAATGGGGAATTTCCGAAATCTAATGATGTATTTAAAAGCTTGACATTATGGTCTTTTTATGTTTGTAAATTTCGATGTTTTCTAATATATCTAATTTATGACCTTTTTGTTCTGTATATAATATTTGTATATCGGGAAAAACGTGGTTTGTGTCTAAAATATGATTCGAAAAAAATAGATGTTCTTTTCTTTAGTCTAAAACACGCATTATGTTCTTTAAATCTAGTTTCAAAGTTTCGTCCCGTTTGTCCTATATAACAGCTATTGCATTCATTGCATTTTAGTAAATAAACAACAAAAGAACATAATGCATGTTTTAGACTAAAGAAAAGAACATCAAATTTTGCGAATCATTTTTTAGACACAAACCACGTTTTTCCCGATATTAACAACTTACAAATATTAAATACCGAACAAAATGGTCATAAATTAGATATACCTAAGTAGTAGAAAACATCGAAATTTACAAACATTAAAAATACCATAATGTCAAGCTTTTAAATACACAATTAAAATTAGGAAATTCCCCACTTTTAAAATTATTATAATTTTCATCTGGCATGTTTACCATTTAGATTTATAAACATTAGCCAGCCTCTCGCTTATAATTAGAAATGTTGTAAAATACCATTGTGTATCAAACAATATTATACTTTAGGTTGATCCAATAATTTTATGACTCTGTTAACCTATACAGGGTGTTACTTAATGATGTGGCGTAATTTCAAGGGACTATTCCTGAACCAAATTCAAATAGAAAAGTTCATATAAACATGTGTCCTGAAGAGTCTGGTTTTCAAGATACAGGGTGTCAAAGTTTAAAAAAAAAACTGGTTTTTTATTAATATCTAAATGATTATTTTACCGATTTTGTTGAAATCTGGCATGGTTATTCATTGTAATAAGACGCTAAGTTGGCACTAACTAAAAGAAAATTATAAGTTTCAGTGGCGTCTCGGGAGGCAGTGTCACGAATAATATTGACAAAAAAAATGTACGCTACTGAGTTTTTTGAAAAATTTAAATTTTTTTCAGATTGAGCATCTACAAATACAACGTTTTTGTCTCTTTATACTTTTCGTATATTGCTTCATTTTCGAGGAAAAAAATAAAAACGACTTCATTGCTTGTCGGAAAATTGTTAAAATAAAATCAAGATAACTTTGATCGTTAAGTATATTTATTTCTAAGCCATTTTTTAAAATCTAACAAACGAAAAGTAATGACTAGTTACAAAGAATGTTGGAAATGATTTTAAAAAATGGCTTAGAAACAAATATACTGAACGATCAAAGTTAACTTGATTTTATTTTAACAATTTTTCGACATACAATGAAGTAGTTTTTATTTTTTTCCTCGAAAAGGAAGTAATAGACGAAACGATATTGAGAGACGAAAAAGTTGTATTTGTAGATGCTCAATCTGAAAAAAATTTAAATTTTTCAAAAAACTCAGTAGCGTACATTTTTTTGTCAATATTATTCGTGACACTGCCCCCCGAGACGCCACTGGAACTTATAATTTTCTTTTAGTTAGTGCCAACTTAGAGTCTTATTACAATGAATAACCCTGCCAGATTTCAACAAAATCGGTAAAAGGATCATTTAGATATTAATAAAAAACCATTTTTTTTTTAAACTTGATCTTGAAAACCAGACTCTTCAGGACACATGTTTATATGAACTTTTCTATTTGAATTTGGTTCAGGAATACTCCCTTGAAATTACGCCACATCATTAAGTAACACCCTGTATATACCCGTAGTTTGTTAAGTTTAGATTAGCGTCTTGAAGAGGTAGTTGTACTACGAAACGGCCGTAACGCCAAAATTTTTAAATAAAAATGAGTGACAAATAACAAAGTATACTTTTCGTTTCATTTTACATAGTTCAAACGCATTGTCACAAAGTAATGGACGAGCCAATCAATATTACTAGTAAGGGTTTGCTTTTAATATATTTTACTTATTAATAGTACAACGTCCAAGATAATTGGTAAGCGATACATTTTCAAATTGAATGTCACCCACATTACATAAAATTACCCACCATAATGTTTTTTCTAATTTCAATAGAAACTTGCCGAGAATCGAATTATCCTTGTATCACCTATACCATTTGGAAATTTCCCGGTTATTAAATTCAAAACAGCCTATAGTGAGAAAATGTACCCTCACATTATTCGTATTAGTTTGTGGTAACTTTTATGCCAAAGAATTAAAACATTGATGAATATGAAAGAGTTTTTTTGCCGCCTTTACCATTTTGATTTTAATTACAATTCTTTTTTAAATTCTTCATAAAAGTTGTTGGCTGCTGTAAGATGATAAATATAATTTATATTTCACGTTAAGCAAGGAAGTAAACTTATTTTGTACGGCATTGCGCTAAGAGTAAAGTAGGTGTTTTATTTTTCAAAGAGCAAAGCCAAATTTTACAAAGAACCCCGCACTTCTCTTATGGAAATCTAGCCCTCGGTTAAATTTCCTACATTTTTAGTATGTTGTAGATAATGTCACTCTGATTAAAAGTATTCATGGCCACAACAAAATCTATCGACCAGTCTTTGAGATACAGGGTGTCCAAATTGGAAAATATGAGTTTTCAATACATTATATTTATTTTCGTAGTTTATAATATTAATTTGTTTTATTTTCTAGATTTTTGTTGGCCCTGTCGTAGATAGGACTATTAAAATTTTTTATTATGTACCGGGCGAGTGACGAAAATTATTTAATATTTTTTTGTTAAATCATTGTATTTTCGGCATTAAATTAAATGTTAACAAGGTAAAAGTGTCTTGTCGCTTATCGTATGCTTTCAAATATATATAATTATCAAGGTTATACAGGGTGTTTCCGATGATAAGCGATAGAAAAATAACATTAAAATGCATGTATTTATAAATCACCCGGTTTTTAATAAAATTTTACTTTATTTTTAGTAAATAAGGTCCTTTACTTTTGGCACAATTTCGAGAAAATTATATTTGCTTCCTCACTGTATGTATATGAAGAGAACATCAACCGGAAGAAGAAACTTTCCAACGAAAAACCAGTACCTTATCAATAGGTTTCCCATATATTTTAGTCATACTGTATTAAGTGAAACATCGAATTAAAAAATATATAAATCAGCTTCCCTCTGAAACAAACTATAGTAATATTTAAAGAAATAGTGAAGAATTTATTCGATGTAACAAGCCAACCTAATTAAAAACTACAGAGAGCTTTTACCATAATATAGGTATTATACTGGGTGTTCAGGTAAGGTGAGCGAGGTACGATATTATGGAAGCCTTAGGTCTTCGAGGAAAAAAATATTGATTTATTTAAGTTTCCGCAATGGAAATTAAACCCCGGTAAGGAGCGCAATTGCTATTATACAGAGCGTCCGGAAAAAGGAGGTCAATCCGTTAACCACATATTTCTTGAGCAAAATTAATATGACTTTATAACGTAATTTTTCATTGGTTGCTTACAATAGCAGCACTTTAATAATAAGCATTTTCTTGTTATTGGATATTTTTACTAAATAGCTGGTAAATAATGGCAAAATAATCTTTTTCCACACTAGTGCGGAAACTTTTTTCGGCACGATTATGTCAAAAAACCGTGCGGAAAATTGGTTTTTCCGCACTAGTGCGGAAAATTTTTTCGGCACGATTATGTCAAAATCAATAATATATCAATTACTTATAACTTGTAGTTATTACTTTTTTCTCAGAATTAGTTACTGTTACATATTATGTGATTGTTATAGTTAATTAAAAATTATTAAATTTTTTTGAAATATGTGTTACTTATTTCCGCAAGTCTGTAGAAAAACTATTGTACCTGACACGTGCGGAAAATGTTTTCCCTGCACTCGGCTGCTTAACCGAACTTCGCGTCGTTCGGTAAACGGCAGACTCGTGCGGAAAAGTTCATTTTCCGCACTTGTTAGGTAAATAGCTATTACATTCTTTTCGTTTAACGATAAGAAATAAGACATTTTTATAGGGTAAAAACTTAAATTAAAAATCTCAAAGGCAATCAAACTAACTTTGTAAATGTTTAAATAGATACAGCAACTTTAAAAATATTTTTTTACAATTTAAAAAAGTCTCATATAATGGTTTTTTTTTTAAATCCTTCGTATTAAATGCGGGACCGTATTATTTGCGAAAATTTGAATTTTCAGTAATATCATAACAATTGCGCCCCCTAGAAGTCATTTTAGAAAACTTACTTAATAATTTTTTCTCAGACATAAGTTTTATAGCTTCTATAATATAGTACCTCGCCGGCTTATTACCTTAAAACGTTTTAGGTGTGCCTAATTTTACTAAATATACACAAATGGGTTTAAATAGTTCATAACTATGTTTTGGGTGAACACTGAACAATATGTGTTCATCAATTTTATATTGATATAAGCACTATTCGAATCTATTTACTTTTAGTAATTTTTAAAAACTTTTATATAGTTGTACGCATCAGTTTTAATTCCTGGCATAATTTTAACGTAAATGGCCATTTTTTTGTTCCTTTTTATACAACAAATAATTTAAGAAATTTTTTAAAATATTAGAAAGATATAACTTAAGTGACCGAAAAAAATTTCAAATGAAAAATGTAACCTAGCCATGCATTTAATGTGCAAAAGGGTACAGAATGTGTGTCAATATACATTCCGTTACACAGGCAAAATGTTTCAGCGATATCGCAGCCTAGAAAGATAATTAAAAAAATGTAGATTCATTAAAATGTCAGGATAAAAATTGTGCAATTTGTGAAAAATCTACAATATATCTGAGATAAAAATTAACAGATTAATGGTAAAAATAACTACACAAAGTTTTATTAAGGCAGGACTAAAAAAGTGAATAGAAGTATAAACATGTGTTATTTAAATGCATAAGGTAACAGTAAATTTCAATGTAGCAAAATATCCCCAAATAAAATATAAGCAATAATTATACTAATTTTTAGGACTGTATAACAATAAAATTTATTTTAGTTTTGAAATTAACTGTGGATAATAAATAGTGTACTATATAGTAAAACGGTGGGGAATATCATATTAATAGTTTTAATGATTATTAGCAATTTATATGCCCTCAAGGCGTAAAAATTAAGTTTTGACGATATTTCTGTTCTAAAATAGAAACCCATCTTTGGAGATAAGAAAACATTTCTTTCCAAACCCCTAGGAAACATTGTGGGACTGTCCGAATTTTTCTATGGGTTTTGGAAAAAAGGTTTTGCTTATTTCCAAAGTTGGACAATTAATGGCCGCCAAGATTAATAGAGGTCGATTTAAAATGTTTTTATTTTAGAACAGAACTACCAATTAAAAATTGTTATGCCCCGATGGCGTATGCAGTTCATAACAAAAATTATAAGTAGAAAAAAGAAAAACACAAAGTCATTCTCCACAATTTTTTATTCGAATAACTAGGCGAACCTAGAATGATTCATAATAAATTGAATCGACATGTTTCGAGTGTAGAAACACTCATCATCAGGAAAACGTAACGAACAAACGATGTTGTTAGCAGTAGAGAAAATAAAAAGTGAGACTAAGCCGTAATGGAGCTTCGTACATACGAGGAGTGAAAAAATTTGAATAGTCAAAAGACAGAAAAGATTTCAGCACACTGAAAAGTCAAGGACCAGTGCCAAGCTACTGTCTTGGGTGGGAAATGAAGAGAAAAAAGAAAAATTATGGAGTTTTAAAAAGATTTTGTAAAAATAATTTTTAAGTGTAAGTAATGAAAAATCTTGATCAACTATGTCGGAGACATGTGAAAGTGGTAAAATAAGAGGGAAAGAAAAAAGAAAAAATTGTTTTTCGTAAAAGTCATGTAGATGCTTTTATTTAGCTTGAAATAAGATACTGTTGGGGTACCAGGCTTGTTACGGCCTAGTTACCCCAGCAGAACTTATAACTTACACATTGTGTGCAAAAATAAGTTTTAAGAAATTTAAAAAGAATAAAAAAAAAGGTTTTGTTTTACTAGAACATCTTTTAAAGAAGTTCCATTGCAACCAGCACGTGTCAGACGGGAAAATTTACACAATGTGTAAGTTTTAACTCCTGCTGGGGTAACTGGGCCGTAACAAGCCTGGTACTCCAACAGTTTTTTATTTTAGGCTAAATGAAAGCATCTACATGACTTTTACGAAAAACAATTTTTTCTTTCCCTCTTATTTTACCACTTTCGCATGTCTCCGACATAGTTGAATTAAACTAAAGATTTTTCATTACCTACTTACACTTAAAAATGATTTTTACCGTCTTTTTAAAACTCCCTAATTTTTCTTTTTATTTTCCATCCGAGACAGTGGCTTGGCACTGGTCCTTGACTTTTCAGTGTGCTAAAATCGTTTCTGTCTTTTGACTATTCAAATTTTTTCACTCCTCGTATGTACCATCATTGAAAGCTCCATTACGGCTTAGTCTCACCTTTTATTTTCTCTACTGCTAACAACATCAGCATTGTAGGTACCATTTACTTCGTTTTCCTGATCATGAGTGTTTCTACACTCGAAACATGTCGATTAAATTTATTATGAATCATTCTAGGTTCGCCTAGTTATTCGAATAAAAAATTGTGGAGAAAGACTTTGTGCTTTTCTTTTTTCTATATCATTTAACTTCACTTTGAGTATGGACTACTTCTTCAAAAAAATTATATGGTTTTATGACTGCAGATAAAAAAAAAACATTTTTTTGGTCGAAGTTCTCACCGAAAAAGACCTATGTTTTATTGCACAAAGGTTTAACTAACCAGGTAAGTAGGGATAGATAGGGGTTTATGCAACACGCCACGTCACAGCGCACAAAACCAACCATAAACAAGACAGTTAAAAAACAGCTAAATAAAGCTAAGGACAGCTCCAAAACAGCTTAAAAACCCCTGAAACGGCTCCAAAGAACAACAGTTTTTGTAGCTGTTTTTTTTTTTATCTGTTTTTAGCTGTTTTTTGCTTTTTTAGCTCTGTATTAACTGTCCTGTTTATCGTTGATTGTTTCCTGGTTCAGAAACCTCTATCTGTCCCTACTTAGGGAACATTGCCCGTAATATAATTAAAATCAAAAATTTAAATCAAATTGGAAAATTGCAATATCTTAAATATTGCCCTTTCTAGACAGTAAAATAAATAATCACAAATATTATTTTAATAAAAAGTAAGCACTTAAACTATTACACAGGCAATATTGGGTCATATTTAAAGTTAGGTGATTTCAAAACTATTTTTGTTATTTAAGATATTATAATATTTTATTATATTATATTATATAAGATATAATACTTAATTATTTTATAAGATCTATTGATTTTATTGAGGCCATTATACAGGTTGCAAACAAATGAATGTATTTTTAACCAAATTTCAATCGTTGACTACTTCTTTAAAATAATTATTAATAATATTTTTTATGCTGTTATGTCTAGGAACCAGAACCTTTAAAATTACTTTATACCTACAAAGGTTCGCGTAAATTAAGGTTTTTTAGTGTCTGGTCGAGTACATAGGGTTAGTTGAAATAACCGGAACGGCTAATTTTCTTCAAAACTACCAAGGCTAAATCAATGAATTTTGGTACAGGTGGATAACTTAAAAAATTGAATGGAAAATTGACAATTGCGACGTTGCCAGATTTTTAGTTTTTTCTGTAACTCAAGGAATGTTTTTTTTTCAAATGTAACACTACTCTTTTTTTTATTGAATTCGATTCCTCCCATCAACATTATCATTTCCTGATAGTATCAAATTTTTATTTCAAATAGTTCTATGGAAAAAAGTTAATTAGTTACAACTCTAACTAAAAAAATCCAATCTATTTCCATTTAAAACCGTTTCAAATAATGTGAAAAGGAAGGTTGGTAAACATAATGTACCTAATAGTATCGATAACGATAATAACAACAAACAACTACTCACAATAACATAGCTAGTAAAAATTACCTACATAATATTATCGCTTTATAATCAAATTAATGTAGTGTATATAATATGTAAGTATTTTTTGCTAGCTATGTTATTGTTAGTATAGTATAGTTGTTTGTTGTTATTATCGTTAGCGATACTATTAGGTACATTATGTCTACCAACCTTCCTTTTCACATTATTTGAAACGTTTTTAAATGGAAATGGACTGGAGTTTTTTAGAGTTGAGTTGTAACTCATTAACTTTTTTTCCATAGAACTATTTGAGATAAAAATTTGATACTATCAGGAAATGATAATGTTGATGGGACGAGTCGAAAGTAATAAAAAAAAGAGTAGTGTTACGTTTGAAAAAAAAAACATTCCTTGAGTTACAGAAAAAACTACAAATCTGGCAACGTCGCAACGCAATTGTCAATTTTCAATTCAATTTTTGAAGTTATCGACCTGTACCAAAATTCGTTGTTTTAGCCTTTAGTAGTTTTGAAGAAAATTAGCCGTTCCGGTTATTTCAACTAACCCTGTATAACTAAAAATAATACAGACACTCAAAAAACCTCATTATAAGTTATTACTGCAAATATCGAATACTGAAAAATATCGATGATGCAAACATAAAAATAGATCTTAATGATCGGAGGTTGTGAGTGAGTTCCCTCCACTTCCCCAGTTTAAAATCGCAGGATATAAGTTATATGGCCGTAATTGGTGAGAGAATTTCAGAGTTTCCTTGGGGCTAAGGTTCTGGTTCCTAGACATAACAGCATAAAAAATATTATTAATAATTATTTTAAAGAAGTAGTCAACGATTGAAATTTGGTTAAAAATACATTCATTTGTTTGCAACCTGTATAATGGCCTCAATAAAATCAATAGATCTTATAAAATAATTAATTATTATGCGATTTTCCAAAAATATAAAACTGGTACTGGTACTGAAATGTTGTAAAATAACCTATTTTCTCGAAATATTTTAATTAGAGATGCAAGTTAAACAACATTTTTAAGAGGATAAATTATATCCAATGCAGATATTTAAAAGATAGTCAGAAAAAATATGAATAGCTTTCCTTCGGATAATATAATTCTTTAAAATTTAAATAAAAAATCATCCTTTTGCCCCCTATACCATAGCTCCACCATAATAAAAATTCCTATACGGTAGTCAATAAAATACTGTTTTTTTTTTAAATCCCCTTATTTCCACAACGCCTTAAAAAGTTTTGAAACTGAGGGTTTAAATATGACCACTATTTTCTTTCTAACCCGTCACCCGTTGCCTAGTATATCGGCCTAATAAAACTAAATTTAAACAATCCTAAAAACTTGTTAATTTAAACATGAAAAATATAAATAATTTCTTCTATTTTATTTGGGGTATATCTTCTAATTAAGGGTATAATAAATCGGTAACAATAAACAAAATGGAGCTGATCCACAGGCAAGATCTAGACCGATCTAGAGTCAATATATAGATCATCAATTACCTAGATCATGGGACCAGTTACGCTGATGTGCCACTAAAATTCATCAGAAATGTAATTTTAAATCGAGTTAAAAAGTTGACGTTTAAAGCTAAAAATGATTTACAAGAGTACAAACAGTTTACGAGTAAATAGTTATTATTTGTGCATAACGTCGACAAGAATATAAAAGATTGAGTCTCGATTCTCGCTGAAGCGCTCTCGAACATTCGAGTGGCCATTCGCGCGCTTATAAGAAGGTTGAGTCGAGCGGGACTGGAGGAGATGATGAGCTTAATGAATAAAAATTAAGCAATTACTTTTTAGTAAAAGCAATTGCTTGACTAGCCAATGCTATAAGTAAAAGTAATTGCTAGATCTGGATATGAATAAAATTTTTAAGCAATCGTTGTTTTTCTTACACCTCTGTAGCAAATGCTTATTCAACAGAAGTTCTGACGTGGCTTATCCACTTATTCAGATTATAGATTTCATGTTCAGTTTGGTGCCTTATTTGCAGAAGAGTTGACGTAAAAACAACAACGTTGGTATATTTATTTAGTACAATAGTAATCTGTTACCTTTTTGTGGAAAATAGGAAACTTATGTTTGTGATATGGCAGATTTCAGTGAAAATAAGAAAAGTAATAGTAGTGATGAAGAAACTAAAGACAAGCAATTGATATTCGTTCACAAATTGAAGGAACATAAATAAATCTCTCTGACCACAACCGTTTAGCTTCCACAACAGCTTCAGCACTTAGGTAGGAAATTTAATAAAAATATTGGCCTTCTCTAAAACTGCATCGATTACAAAGTGTATGTCTTACAGACAGTAGTTTAGTGAACACCGGGTTCTTCACCTACAGAATTTTGAAAGCCCGGATCCGACAATTTCCGCAGAAAGACTTTAATTTTATTTAAAGGCGACAGTGCACCCCCTCGCCTTTTACCAGTATCAGAAAAAATAATTTGCCAACCACTCCACATTTTCGCAGTCAAATCGATATAACTTTTTGAAATCATCATATCTGCAATTTTTACTTACACTGTAGATTTTTCTTTTACGGACGTTCATATATTCAGCCATAATTGAAGGCACAAATTAAGAGAAACGCACGTGTATGCCGCGGAGAACTAAAGTGGACTGCTGCCAAGCAAATGATGTAGTGGTCGACCTACCTTAAAAAGTTGAAAGCGATAGCTGTAGCTATCTATCTAGAAAAAGCGATTTCTTAATTTATTCATCACATTTTAAGCAAACGATAGCAATTGCTTCTATTTTTTAAGAAAAAGCATTGACTAGAAGCAATTCCTGCACTTTTAAGCAATCGCGGGGCGCAAAAGCAATTACTTTAGTTTTTATCCATTGGCTTTCAAGAAATTACTTCGATTTTATAAGAAAAAGCAATCGCTACATTTTTATTCATTAGGCTCAATAGTGTGGAATAGGCTCGTGGTCGTAGACACAAAAACGTTGAATACGGTTCGCGAAGTTTATTAATACGGTGTGGGTTTATTGGTTTATAATTGTAGATATTTCAGTTTTTACTCAGCCACTTACTATTTCTGGTGAGAACGTAAGCAGAGAAGCCCTTCAACTGGATGCCTGATTTGCAGTCAGATCATTATTACCAGGGATTGGACTTTTGTAAGTTACTTCCAGGAGAACGTTACCCCAACTTGTGATTCTTATTAGGCCTTATAATGGGCTCAGTGCTGGGAAGCACGTATCTTCGCAAAAGCAGCTTTTTAAACATGATATTTATAAAGGAAAAAGCCGAGGGCAAAACATAGATGTTTCCTGCCTGATAAGTTACTTACTTGCTTGCTTGCATTGTATGTCAACAATAAAAATATTAATAAAATAAAATACAGTGTGTCCACGGATAGAGTTTGAAAGAGGAAAAACTTTTTTATTAGTAAGTATAGAAGAAAATGTCATTCTTTATAAAAAATTTGCTTGTGCTAAAGCTACAATTTCGAATATCAGATTTGCGATTACTATACAGGGTTCGTCAAAAACAACATTTTCACTTTTTAGGATTTTTTTTTCAATTCTAATTTTTAATTCCTTGATTTGTTAAATTAATTTTGCTAGTGCTGAAACTACAATTTCATATATCACATTTGCGATTACTATACAGGGTTGTTCAGAAACAACATTTTTAGTTTCTTGGATTTCGTTTAAAAAAAATGTACGTAAAAACAAATTATTGTTGCTGTCTTACTTCGAATATGATTTTATATCTGGCCTAGCAATTTTGTTGTAAGAAATCATTTTTATTTGCCTACATTTGAAGTATTTTTATTATTACATGTCATATTTCTTCAATTCATTCAATAATAAATTATAAAACATTTATTCAAACGTGGTACCACCGAGTTAGTGCATAGTTCAACTTGACATCTAAATTCTCGATAACAGTTCCTAACTTGCTGTATTGGGATATTTGCAATAACTACTCTTAGTTTTTCTTTCAAGAGATCTAAGTTATTATTAAGATTGGTTTTAGACACTTGTAGCTTCAGATAACCTCATAAATATAAGTCGATAATTGTGAGATCGGGACTCCTACGTGCCAACTGATTTGGACCTTAAAATAATGATTTAGCCAATCATCTAAAGGAATTGAAAAAAAATTCAAAAAATAAAACCTGTTGTTTTTGACGAACCCTGTATAGTAATCGCAAATCTAATAGTTAAAATTGTAGTTTCAACACTAGCAAAATTCATTTAATAAATCAAGGAGTTGAAAAAAAAAAGATACAAAAAAACTAAAAATGTTGTTTGTGACGAACCATGCATAGTAATCGCAAATCTGATATTCGAAATTGTAGTTTTAGCACAAGCAAATGTTTTTAAAAAGAATGACTTTTTCTTCTATACCTGCAAATAAAAAAGTTATTTCTCTTCCAAACTCTATCCGTGGACATACTGTAGATACACTGATTAGTGAAAAAGCATCTCCAATCTTCCCACTAATTTTTTTTGTATATTTGTTATTTTTTTAAATAAATAAACTCAATTATACAAACAAACCAGTTTTTTTGTAGCTACTACTAATCACTGAAAAAGTTGTTAATAAATTAAAGTTTTTATTGCCGCCATCGAAACCGCAATTTTATTTACAACGGCCCTTGGGTCACTTGAAACTTGAAGTTGGATAGCCCTGCTATAAAGCAAGATAAACGTATGACAACCCGATAGATAATCCTTTTTTTCTATAAAGATACATAATTTATGCCGGAATAAATATAAAATCAGGATTTTTGCACTTACCCCACAGTAACGTCAAGTTTTGGATCGTTTCATGAAAATGAGTTTCCTTCGAGACTTATAAAATAAATATTGGTAAGATGGATGACTTTAATTCTGAATTTATTTTCGCCTTGGAACTTTTTTTGTTTTGGGAACAGAATGACGGGGCCAATTTCAATGTATTTTTTTAAAATTATTTGTGGGACCATTTCACATTATACGCCCAGCTTTCAATAACTTCTATCTTCTATCACTTGGGCTATTGGCGACTCAATTTTTTTTACATATTATGCATGGAATATTTTTAAATTTTAATGAAATGAATCTGTGAAATTTTACACCTAACTCTAAACTACACTCCCGTGAAAGAAAACGGGCATCATAAAATTTGGATTAAGTTTAGGCCTTTATAACTTTTTTATTTTTACTCCGATTTAAGTGATTTTTTAGAGAGCTATAGATACATTTATTAGTTTTAACATGCCTATACAAATTTTAAGAGAAATTGGTTTTGGGACATATTATACATGGATTATCGAAAAGTTGTTTTTTTGCCTAGTGTCAAAACACCCTGTGAAATAATAAAGAAGCAAAATTACTTCAAAATATTAGTTTCTATTAAGCCGCAAATATTCTTTATATTTTGGTTCTTGGTTCATGTCAATAAGTGCATTTGATCTCACCCAAATGCAAAATAATAATGATGATGTCAATAATTTAGGAAACGCAAAACTAAAGCTATTGATGACCGATTTCTTATGCTTAAAACTCTTCGGAATCGTCGTTTGACGTCAGTCAGGTGAAAAAACCAACTTCGAGAGGTTCGAGTTAAAAATATCAGTTCTTGGACAGTTCGTCGAAAATTACACGAAGGTAATTTAAACTCACGCGGACCAGCAACTGGACCAAAATTACTACCGCATCATAAGAGTCAAGAAAGGAGGAATATTACCCAGGATGATATTCGCGGGCTAATTGATGGCATGAACCGACGTGTACTGGCAGTAGCAAGGGCTAGAGGAGGCAATAGAAATAATAGAGATGTGTTTAAGTGAAAAAGTTGTTGTTGGTACCTGTTATTTTTTAAATATTAGGTACACGCACCTTTTTCCGTAAATTTATTTGTTTATTAAATCTCGATTATTATAATAACATTTGTTTTCTTGCAATTTAATAGTCTATTTTATTTTGAACTAGCGTGTACCCGGCCTGCGTTGCAATATACGCCTCTGAGATAATAATAAGGCGAGTTCACCATCACGTCAAGATTTATAAATACAAACCCGAACAAACCTCTAAATTTATCAGTGTTTCTCTACAATATTATGCATGTATTATACATAAAAACCTTCCTCTTGAATCACTCTATCTATTAAAAAAAAACCGCTTCAAAATCCGTTGCGTAGTTTTAAAGATTTAACCACATATAGCTGGGGACAGACGCGACAGCGACTTTGCTTTATACTATGTTAAGATGCAATGGCAATGAGAAAATTATGGAAAAATTTAAATTATTGACATCATCAAGATCATTGTGCATTTGGGTGAGAACAACATTGAACATTGACATGAACCAAAAACTAAAATGCAAAGAATATTTGCGGCCCAATGAAAACTGATGATTTGATGTAATTTTGCTTCCTAATTATTCCACAGGGTGTTTTGACACTAAAAAAAAACAACTTTTCGATTATCCTTGTATAATGTGTCAAAAAACCAATTTCTCTTAAAATTTGTATAATCATGTTAAAACTAATAAATGTATCTATAGCTCTCTAAAAAAATCACTTAAATCGTTGTAAAAATAAAAAAGTTATAAATCCCTAAACTTAATCCAAATTTTATGATGCCCGTTTTTTTTTGCACAGGAGTGTATTTCGTATATTTCCTATAATAATTGATGTTTTATCTAAAAACAATCCTGAAACAATAAAATGCGAAATAACAATAATAAATTGATGTTATTTCTCAATAATTTTTACATAATCATGTCGTATAAAATCTATAGATATTTATTTTGGAACAGAGTTTAGTGGTCAACATTCGGAGTTGACAGATCTAGTTGCGAGAACGATAAAACAACTTGATAATTCTAGGTAGCTTCATATCATTTTTATAAAAAAAAGTTGTGAAAGAAAAAAGTTCGACGAAGTAGTTTGCTTTTGGTTGTCTTATTTATTAAAGTTACCACATAAAATTACTTGCCATTTGTCGCTATATTGGTATACAATATATCCTGGTAGAAGTTAATGTAATCTTAAACCAATCAAGTGTAAAAAAGAAAATCCTAGATGTTCCCAAAAATGTCCATTAGTGAGTAAGGGCATGCACCCAGTTAAAAAAGCAGTTAACGAAGTGTCAGAAGTGACGTAGAATTAACAAAAAACTCGGCATCAAATGAGATTTTTTAATTTGTTAGTTTAAGAAATTATTAAATTATTTCATATTGGCAATAGTCATAGCTCATCCGAAAATAGAAAGTAGCTCATGGAAACACGTTACATTTTTATAAAAATCTTAGGTTAAGTATTTTGGAATATTTTCCACAATAAGCTTTTTTTAAATTGGGCTTTGTACTTTTAGGTATGTGTATAATTTTTCTGTAATTTTTAGGCTTTTCTAATAAATATTACGAATTATCCATAATGTAAAAGAAAACATTTTTTTTTGTACAAATAATTATCTTATAAGATTGCTATAAGTGTATGGTGTTTTTAGAATGCCCGAAAACTTGACTACATCAGTTGTTAGTTGTTGTCACATTCATACGTTGCTGTAAGCTTCTTATGACGGTGTATATGTCGTTATAAAATTGGTCATTATTATTAAAGTCAAAAATATCCTTTTTATTTTCTTATTTATATACCTAATGAAAGCAAAAAAAACCTTAATATTTATATACAGGGGCTAAAACCAATTAGAAAATAATTCAATAAAGTTTGTGTACATACTTAAAATACCCTGTATAACGAACAAACCCGTAGCAGAAAATAATTTTATTTGTTTTGAGTGAGGTTCAATTATTAATGAAATATATTAAAAATTGAAAAAAATAATGGTATACCTAATTCCCAAAACTTGCAGGCTAATACAAAATTTCAAAACACTTATTCCAAAACCATTTTTGCAACTTTCTGCAAAAAAACATATTTCTAAATGTCAATTAAAGCAAGTTAAGTTGTTATGTTTAAATGCATTATTTTTTATTCTTGGATCAACACCAACTATTGCAAATAAAAAATACCATTTGATGCTGTTTTTTCGCTGACGCTGTATAAATATACTTAATAATCAAAGTTTTAAAGGGGCCTACAGAGATTGTCAGCAATCTCGGGAGCTATAAGATAGAAAGACGGTGGAGAAAAGTTTTAAGCAATTATGTTAGCAGTTTATTGAAGCTTGCGGATCGATTCTGGTTCTATTGGTTTTTGAAATATTTTGAATAAACCTAAAATGTTGCAGTTTCTTAGATCGGTTGTAACTATGTTATTTCCCAATATTTTTGAAATCTGTAAACACATTTTCGTAGCAACTTTTTACATAGAAGATGCTAACTTGGTAATATTTTAGTTACGACGTTTTGGTTTCCTGGAACCAAATTTCTTTTCTCCCCAATATTGGCTTTTTTATTAATGGAAAAGTACTTAATTTTTCCTATAATATGATATTAAACACTATTATAAATTTAAAATTTATAACCTCAAAATAATAAAACATTTTTAGGGAAAATTCGAACATATTTGACAACACTGACATATCGGATGATCCTTTTACTTAAGAATAAAGTTAACTTAATAACAATATCTATTTATAGTATTCTTAATTAAGGTGAAAACGTTATATTTAATAACAAATTAATTCTAAGGTTCAAAATGTCGACCATTTTTTTCAATACATCGCTGACATTTTTTTTTCCGACAGATCTGAATACATGGATGAATGTTTAATGTTAATATGAATAAAAATATCCCGAGTTCGTTGCTCAAGAATTTGGCGGGTTTCGGGGAGAATAAATTCGTATACCTCATTTTTGGCAAATCCCCATAAATAAAAGTCTAATGGGGTAAGATCCGGGGACCTAGCAGGCCAGCGCACGGTGCCTACCGGTAGATACTACTTTATCACCGAAAATCTCCGCTAAAAATGTTGGTACTTGTCTAGAATTAGGCGCGGGGCAACCATCTTATTGCAATCAGACGTTATTAAATAGTTATAACAGTTTTACCTTTATTAAGAATAGTAGAAACATACAGTGTGTCCAAGAAAGTATGCAACATATGGGAAAGTTTTTTATCACCGATTTCTCAGAAAATTTTATTCCTTAGAAAAATTGGTGCATGCCTTAAGACTATAAATGCATATTTCAAATTTCACCTGCGTCTAATAGTAAGGGAGTAAATGCCATTTTTTCGAAATTGCCTTAGGAGTAAAATACCTACCTTAATTATTAGAAATTCAGCAAAATTTTATATGAAAATGTTCTTGCAAATTAGTAAGTTAGTCCAAATACGAAATTTGAGTTAGGTGTCACAATTTTTAATTTTTTTTGGTTAATCTCTATTTTCCCCTAAACGGTACACCTCTGGTCGATTTTTTGTTTACGCAATTTTAATATATTTATTAAATAACTTAAACGTGTGTTTATAATAAAAATGGATTAAGTAGTTGCAAACCTTTTAAAACCTTTCAATGTTACAAGTTGGTTCAGATATTGGCGTGTTGCACGCCTACTTAAACACATTTTAGCCAACTTATGTTCTAAACAAAATTATGATAGAACCCAACTTTATTCATATTACTGGAAATAATTAATAATTTATTTGTCATTTTCACCCAGTACGTTGAAATCCAAAAACCCATTTTAAAGAAATAAATATAAAAAAAATTAAAAATTGACACACCTAACCAAATTTCGTATTTGGACTAAGTTAATAATTTGCAAAACATTTCCATATAAAATTTTGCTGGGCAATCAATCGATATATCGATATTTTTATCGATTATCGATATTTATCCGATATTATCGATGTTCAAATTCAAAATTCAAATTCAAAAATTTCTATATTTCAGATTTAGTCTCCACAGGTACATATTTACATAGGTATAATAAAAACATGAAATAAAATGGCGTCATCTCTATTACTAAAGAATACGATCGATATTTATCGATATATATTATATTAATTTTTTCCCTTGAAAAAAGTAGGCAACAATTTGAAATTATGATAACGCCTACCAAAAACTAGTCACTAGGGCTGAGTAAAAATTCGATATATCGATATATCAAATAACGATATTTAATAATAAATTACGATATTTAAAAGTAAATATCGATATATCGATATTTATCGATATTTTTTTAAATATCGATATTCGATATTGGAATTTCAATATCGCCCAGCCCTAGTGTTTAGGATCATATTATAGGAAAAAATTAAGTACTTTTCGATAAATAAAAAATCCAATATGGCGGTCATAAAAAAAAAGTAAATTGGTGATGGTTCCAGGAAACTAAAACGTTGTAACTAAAATATTATCAAGTAGGCATCCTCTATGTAAAAAATTGGGAAATAACATAGTTATAACCGATCTAAGGAAATGCAACATTTTAGGTTTATTCAAAATATTTAAAAAACCAATAGAACCAGAATCGATCAGCAAGCACCAATAAACGTCAAACATAATTTACTAAAACTTTTCCAATTTAAAGTATTTCCATCTCATATAGTTTCCGAGATCGCAATGCTGTCCTGTCAGCAATCATTTCGGACACCCTGTATTGATTGGTCTCTATTCCTAACAAAACAATTATAGATAAAATATTAAACTTTCGTTTGTACTCTTGTAAACAGAAAAGAAAACACATACATACGAGTACCTATATAAAATGTAAAATGATACAGAGAACAGTAAAGAAAGTAGAGCAGTATAATAGTGGGATATCTGAAAGATAAGAGTAATATGTACAAAATGTATGTGTGTAATTGAATATGAAAATGTGATAAAAATTGTTTTGAAAAATATTTGAATGTTATAATTATATTAACAAGGTTTGACGTGTTGCGAGAGTAGTTAAATGGAAAACATAAGAAAAATATACTTACAATTTTTACATTTACACTTCTTTATAAGCGTTTCGTCTTTTATCTCGTCGTGGCATGCTTTGCAGTAGAACCAGGCCCTAAAAAACATGTTAACTTTAGGCAAAAAAACAACAAGTTTCTGAATTTCTCCTTTTTTAGGTACATATCTAACTATAACCTACAAATGTTAAAGGAACACGTGTCATTAGGGATGCACAAAATTCGAAATCAATCGATACATCGCAAATCGATATATCGAATTTTGACCCATCGATGTAGCAAAAACATCGATATTAATCCATCGATATTGAAAAAATATTGACCGATATATACGATAAATAAAGTGTTTCCTTATTATTTTCCAAATCTTGGTTAATATAAAAGTGTGCTTTTATTCCATAAAACAAAAACTTTTGTGCGTCATTTTATTTATTTAATTTGTGATTCAGTAATATTTATATTGAATCACCAATTAACTCAATAAAAAATCGTTCAAAAGTTAATAATAAAATTCAAAAGTTCTAAAACCGCCGCGCCGTTCAAATTTCCCGCCATTGCGCCACTGGTGGCCGGCGGGCACACTAACTCTCTCACTCGCTGTTCTTTCTCTCTCCATTGTGTTGCGATTTTTTAACATAGAGTTAATATTTCTAACCCTATAAATTTTCTTGGTATGTCTTGAGACTTCATAAAGTCCTACACAGATGAATTTTACTTTAAATTCTAAAAAATGTTCGGGTCCGTTACATTAGCCCCCCCCGGTGCACATAACTGCGTAAAATTTTAGCACCCTATAGACCATACCTAGCACTACCTAGCACCCAAATTATAGAGCTAGCACCATAGTCGTTACGGAGTTATTAAGCACTTTTACCGGGGGGGGCTAATGTAACGCTAGCCCCCCCCCCCCGGTGCCCATAACTGCGTAAAATTTTAGCACCATATAGACCATACCTAGCACTACCTAGCACCCAAATTATAGAGCTAGCACCATAGCCGTTACGAAGTTATTAAGCATTTTTACCGGGGGGGGCTAATGTAACGTTAGCCCCCCGGTGCCCATAACTGCGTAAAATTTTAGCACCATATAGACTATACCTAGCACTACCTAGCACCCAAATTATAGAGCTAGCACCATAGTCGTTACGGAGTTATTTACCTAATTTAAGAATGGCATCGATAACGTTGCCGCTAAGCGATTTGAGAATGAATTGGAAGACTTTCAGATAGCATAAGCTGCGTGCGCATCCGGAATATCGCCAACGTACCAAATGCGACGTTGTCACGTTGAGTAGGGTAGAAAATAATAGTTTTTTTGCCATAAGGATGACAGTAAATACTTTTAAAATAACTTCTTGTATAGTAAACGGCACGAATTTTCTCGTTTTAAAACAGATGACAGCAGTTATTTGTCATCGATCAGCGGACATATGGAAATCAAAACTTTCCAAATTATAGTGAGCCGTAATTAGCCTGTCACGTTCGGAATTGTGTTTTTGCTGCTTTATATTACTTTTTAAAAATGTTTAGTGGTTTTAGCGGATTTTATTTTGAGTTTAATCGACGTTTATTAACTTTTGTGTTTACGGTAAAGCCCATGTAAGTACAATTCACCAAACAAAAAATTTGTAGGCTATAATTTTATTATTCTTTTCTCAGACCTTAAATCATGATGGACCTGTGCTTGTAAATCAACAATGGAATATACAATATGTACTCTTCTCGTTAGTTTTAATAATAGTACTAAAATCTATTTGTTCCTATGTTTTATCTAACAATATTAATAGTATAACATTTTTACAGATTTAATATAAAAAAAAATTGCTGTCTATTAAGTTAGGCCTTCATTTCTGTTTTGATTGGGCAAAAGTGCTGGACAAGCTAATAAGATGTTTTTACACAAAGTATGTTTTTTTTTATTAGGTGCATAGCTCTTTATAAGCATGCCAAATTTTATCTTTTTAACCATTATAGTGTTGGATCTAATATTTCCATATGACAGACGGGCGATTTGTTGAGAATGAAGTTTTAAGGATACCTAATATGGAATGCTAAAAGTAAGCAAATGTGTTCCTGGTACCAGCTAGTACCTGTAACATAAATATAATAACTGTAATTTAGATAACCAGAGAAATTTTTTCTTATATTAATTTAATATTATGTCCTGTGATCAAAAAATAAAAAGGTGAATGCGCCACTAACTTTTTCTAGCATAAAAGTGTTAATGAAGTACCAACTTGTATTTTATATTTTCGTATAAATAAAAACAAAGAAGTAAGGTTTGTGTGTTTTATTTATTGGTAGTTTTTAACTCTGTTTTGAGACTTTATCGTCTAACCATAAAAACGTATGTTTATTATTAGGTTCTTTTAAAATATTATACTATTTACAAAATAAAATTTTTAAAATATATACAAAATTTTCAAGTCTGATTCTGGAATTCATACCAACCTATCAAAATTAAATAGACCAAATTTGACAGAGTGTCACGTGACTTTGCCTCCATCTTGCGAGACTATTTAAAATATCTACTATAATAACCAACTGGTTAAAAAAAGGTGTTGTATATGTTTACTGTTTTATAGATAAAAATAATAATTTTCATATAATTTAGTGCAGGTCGGCAACATCGCGGTGAGATCACAGCCATATTACTACTACAGTGCATAAATTCTTGTACTGTAAATATAAAAGTGTTTTTATGACCAACTGTAAAAAGCTTTTTCTCTGGTAATTGGTCTGAGGCGGCAACGTTGTTGATGTCATTTTTAAATTAGGTTAATAACTCCGTAACGACTATGGTGCTAGCTCTATAATTTGGGTGCTAGGTAGTGCTAGGTATGTTCTATATGGTGCTAAAATTTTACGCAGTTATGGGCACCGGGGGGGGGGCTAGCGTTACATTAGCCCCCCCCCCGGAAAAAGTGCCTAATAACTCAGTAACGACTATGGTGCTAGCTCTATAGATTGGGTGCTAGGTAGTGCTAGGTATGGTCTATATGGTGCTAAAATTTTACGCAGTTATGGGCACCGGGGGGGGCTAGCGTTACATTAGCCCCCCCCGGTAAAAGTGCTTAATAGCTCCGTAACGACTATGGTGCTAGCTCTATAATTTGGGTGCTAGGTAGTGCTAGGTATGGTCTATATGGTGCTAAAATTTTACGCAGTTATGGGCACCGGGGGGGGGGCTAATGTAACGGACCCAAAATGTTCCGATTCCACTCGCTGTGCTGTATTTTTAAAACTATGAATCAAAAATATAGAGATTCGCACGCTCTACGTTTCTTATAATGACCTTCATCAATGTATCTTGTACCGATAATAGTTTATTCATAATAGAACTCATGGCGTCGAGTTCTGCCTAATTTACATGGTCCATTATTTACGCAAAGTAGCAGGTCAATGACGTGTTGGTAGATTTTGTTTTTAAGCTCCAATATTTAACTTAAAATCGATCATTTTTATTTTATTATAGTTACTTGAAACTTTATTACAATACATTCTGGGTTGAAAGTTATATTTTTACCTCTTGACTTCATCAGCTGATTGAGCTATAAAAAAACCTTGCGTGTTTGCGACGATCTTCGCCCCCCGGGGATTGATTGATATTTTCGTGTCCGCTCCCTCCACGCCCTTTACTTCGATGGCAAGAAGCAGCAACTTTAATTTCGTGAAGCACAACCTGTTAAAAAAAATAATTAGAGTTGCAAATGCAAAAACTTGGTAAGAATTCTGAATATTTTAACTAAATAATTTGTAAATATCTAATACTCCTAACTAAAATTATATACAGATTATTTCCTTTAATTCTGACTAAGGAAACGCTTTAATACCCATTCCATGCGTTATTTCTGCTACTCTTAAAGGACAGTTCGCATCTTAGACTGGATTATGCCATGCGTTTTAGCCAGCGGGTTGACCTGTTGATAACAGAGAAAGGAAAGACAAAAATGCAGATTACTTTAGCCAAAATTGAAGAAAATTACCTGTATACCACAATATTAAGGACAGAAACCAAGGGGCTTATGTAGAATTTTTTACAGTTGTCATTATAGCAAATAAATTTAATTCCCCAATTAAGCTATCTTTCGAAACATGTTTAATATTTTAATCAATTTTAAAGGTTCATCTGGATCTATCTTGGCCCCGTTTATACAATTTGAATAGTTTTCTAATAGGGTCATAATCACAGCCCCTCATTTAATAAAATATTAATCTGAAGATATTGAGCTCCGAGCACCCAAAACCACTAAAGGGACCACAGCGGCTTTAAAAAGGTGATAATTCCGTCAATGTTATCACATGTTGTATATCCATTGGCGTTGATGGCAATGTCCTTATAAATATTAAATTCATCGCCTGTGTAACTCTAGAACTAGTATGAATCTACAGCTTATATTAGTGCCAAATTAATGATTAGCATCAAAAGCTTCGCCAATATTTTCTTTACAGAATGTGAAGTTTTTTAATTTTATTAATGCTGTTTTTTATTTCCTTTATGAAAACTTTAATATAATCCTGTCCGATGTATGTCAAGATCATGTCAGTACATGATTTGATAACATAACATTAATTCTATTTTGTTTTCTTTGCTCGGTAAAAAATATAAATATTATGTTAGGGGTTATGTTCTTCTTGAACCCCTTGACTTCTGCAACCATCTTTCGCACAAACTATCTAAGCCTATATTTTTGTAAAAAAATATAATGTTACATGGATTTAGGTTTCTGAAATATTTTCAGAAATATGGGTTTCGAAATGTTTATGAAACGCATAATTATTAAATTATTATTACCAACAATAATAAACAAAGTGGTTTAAAATAAGGTATTTTATTCTTTGTTAAAAAATTTGTTTGCAAAATATCCTTTACAAAAAACAAATTAAAAAAAAAGTTTAAAGCAAAATTTTGAATATATTTCAACCAGATTCTGCTCCTTAAATTTTTCTGAATTAGCTCTTAAATGTAATTATTGCTTAATTACAGGAGGATATTATATAGGCATGGAAATGCTATATTTGCCCATATCCTAGCAATAAGTTAGAAACGTAAGAAAAAAAATATATTTATGGTATATTAATTGAATCGAAGCAACGAGATGCGAAACGCAGTCGAGAAAAAACATAATCTACCTATTTCTGTTTGTTTTGTGTTTTATTTCTACTCTTCTAACTTATTACTATGGTATGGGTGGACAACGCATTCCCATACCTGTATACATTGTCACCGGTAGAGTCCGCATCGTATGGGATTTTTTTTTTTATTAATAAATCTAAGAAAATTTCGACATTGTGGACGCTTTTTGCTTTAAAAGTAATCCCAAATGTATAAATTAAAAAAAAAAGAAAAAACGCTTTTCCTGTCGAAATTGATGTATTTTTTAAAAATTGGGAAACGAAGGTTATTTCCCAAAATTTTGATAAATGGTTAACCAAAAAGTTGAATATTTTTTAATTTTATTTCTACGTGCCAAATATGAAAAAAATGTCTCTTTTACTCGGTTACGATTTTACATCTTAACTGAACCAATTACATAGATCAGTAGTGTCCGACCGAAACAAGATTTTAAGCCGAAACCGAAACCGAATCTTCGGCCTTGGTCTTAGTTTCGGCCGAAACCGAAACTTATTTATACATGTTAAAAATTCTAATGTATACTGAAATCTAACGTATTTTTTACACATATACGGACAGTGAACTCGTGTTAAATGAAATAAAACACAATAATTGAAATATGTAACAAAGATATCTATTTATATAGACAACACTACCTACGAACTCACCTAAAGTAAGCCGAACGGGGCGCGACAATTCACGAACCCTAAGTTTCGGCGTACCCGAAGTTTCCGCCGATTTTTGGACAAAACCGAAACTGTCACCGAAACTAGATTTTTTGGCCGAAACTAGCCGAAACCGAATCTTCGGTCGGTCTCTATCTATACTAGATCAGCTTCGCATCGTTATTTGACATATTTTCATTGGCTCATTTATGATTTTTTCGGAAAAATGGAAATTCTAATTATTATTGTAGAAAACACCCATTGTAAACAAAAATATCATATCTCATTTTTAAATGATTTTATTGAGGTTTTATGTTCATGCGAATTTTTTCATATCTACAACATAAATATAAAATAGAAAAATATGCAATTTTTTTATTTGCCATTTTTTAAAATTTGGAAAATCGACCTAACTTCTTCCAATTTTTTAAAATATGTCAATTTTAAAACTTATATCCATGGCAATTTGCATTATTTTTAAAACAAAAGCTATTTACGATGTCGAAATTTAAAAAAATTCTTGTAGACCCACTTTTTTAATAATAATCACCTGGTTACTTGCAAACTCACCTTTGTAATAGATGTTGCTTTATTTCATATAATTTCTTATACCTACAGTGTGTGGTGTATAAAGTCTGGAAACGGCTTAATAACATCACAATTTACTGGCCGATTTAAACCAAATTTGGTACAGTTGTGTAAGAGGATCTAACGCACCGAATGACGATATTGGCGTTGTTGCCAGCTTTTTAGTTTGTCTGGAATTCGAACGAATTTTATATTTTTAAATATAACACCCAGTATATTTTTACATTTTTAAATTCCACAAAAAATTATAATTATTTTTTATAAAATGTATTATTAGTCTATACTTCATAGTTTCCGAGATATTGACTCTCGAAAAGTGACATTTTTGAACTTTGACAGCTTATAACTTTCTAACAGTACGTCTTAGAGCAAAACGGCTTACATGTCCCTATCTTCAATTTTTATTATCTTCCCAAAAAAATCAACCTCCGGTTAAACCGGATGTAACTCGAAAGCAGGAAATATAGTTGTTCCGATTTAACTGGAAGTTAATTTTTTTGGGAAGATAATAAAAATTTAAGATAGACATGTAAGCCGTTTTGCTCTAAGACGTACTGTTAGAAAGTTATAAGCTGTCAAAGTTCAAAAATGTCACTTTTCGAGAGTCAATATCTCGGAAACTATGAAGTATAGACTAATAATGCATTTAATAAAAAATTATTATAATTTTATGTGGAATCTAAAAATGTAAAAATATACTGGGTGTTATATTTAAAAATATAAAATTCGTTCGAATTCCAGACAAACTAAAAAGCTGGCAACAACGCCAATATCGTCATTCGGTGCGTTAGATCCTCTTACACAACTGTACCAAATTTGGTTTAAATCGGCTAGTAAATTGTAATGTTATTAAGCCGTTTCCAGACTTTATACACACACTGTATAATTCATTACAATGTTGAATGTGCAGTATTGTAGTCGCAAAATATAAAAACTATAGGATATACAAAAACTAGCAAAATTACAAAAAGCCACAAACATGCATAATGAATAACAAACATTAAATAAAACCAATGCGTTGCCAATAAGCACGGCAATCTAATAAATTATAGATGGGATAATTTAGACTAAATTATATTTTTTTTATATTTGAAATAAGTTATGGACGATCCCTCTCCCCACTTTACTTTTAACATATTATAATCCTCACGTAATAAGTAATTTTTACAGCCCACGCCAAAACAATTTTTTTCATTACCAATTGAACATGTATTTTAATTTCATGATTTTAAAGTTACTCCCTCATTAGCATTGGCTACTAGAAAGAGCTGGACACTTGTAGTCGATTTAATATTATTCATATTATGTCACTTCTACACATCGATTTTTTAATTCCATAAAAGCTCCATTAAGGTTCTACACCATTTTCTCTTCTGCTAAAACCATCAGCATTAAATACATTTTCTGTCCCCCGATGATGAACGTTTCTACGTTCGAAACATGTAGAGACCCCAAAAGAATTTTTATTCTATTAAATTTTGTGGAGGAAGACCTTTAGTTTTTTTTTCTTTCCCATTCTTTCAACTTCCCTTTAAGCATGGACTATTTCTTCAAATTAAAGAGTGATAAGTTTAGTTATAAAATTTTTTATACCTTTACCAAAGAAAATTGAAAATACTTTTAACAAATCTATTGCAATATTACGAAATGATGGAATTAAAATATATAACGTCATTACGAGTAGAAGTACAAAGCCCAATTTTAGGAAAAATATAATAATAAAATAACTGTCAATGCTATTAGCAACGGAAGTTGCAACGTTACAAGTCCGGAAAATACTGTTTTTTTGGACGAGTCAACAAAATTCTAGGACGAGCCGTAGGCGAGTCCTGGAAGTCTGCGAGTCCAAAAAAATTGTTTTTGGACGTGTTGCGTACACTATTTTTTCGGCAACCGTGTAGAATAACAAATCAATGAGACACATTTCCTTATTACATTTCTTTGTAGAACAAAATTTCGAACATTTTAATTATTATTTGTATTAAATATTGAAATTCGAAAAGAAGATAGGTACTAACAGAAACATTCTAATTCTTATTTATATTAATATTTATATTAAAATTCGAGCAATTGCTAATATTGATGTGATTCTTCCCGGACTAGGCACGTACTTCCCGGACTAGACCGGAGAAATGCTACTTTCTCAAAGGAAAAGCGTCCAGGAAGTGGGTACTTCCCGGACGGTTGCCGAAAAAAGTATTTTTTCTTTTGCTGCCACTAGCAACCGCCTTGTGACAAAAAAGCAGAACATTAACGTCAAAAAATTGGTAGAAAAAGTCAGGTTTATTGACGCTTGAAGAAAAATTAAATTTTAAAGGAATTAGTAGGTACAGGGTCTTCCAACGAGGACTGAACAGGGGCTCATTTTTGAGCTTCCTTGTATTTAAAGAAAAATCCAAAATAGCCAATCGATGTACTATTTCCTGCAGAATTCAAAAATGAAACCAAAAATGTATTTAAACCAGAAACAAAAGAGTTACGATATGGATAAGGTGTTTTTTAAATGGAACATAGCTTTTTTTATACGATTTTTGGAACGAGTGATTTTTTTTTTGTCCGTTCTGATTAAAATATTTAATATTGTGACAGCTATTTTTATTAAATTTCAATGTTTTATCCAGTATAATTTAACTTTAACCTGTTTGAAACATACACTAGGTAATAAAGGTATAATCACCTTTGAATCCTACAAAGTAATTTCGGCAATATTATAGTAAATTTGTCAAATTTTTTGACTTTGAACGATTCAAAGGTGATTATAATAATAATAATAATAATAATAATAATAATAATAATAATAATAATAATAATAATAATAATAATATATATTTCTAAAGACATTTTTTACAATGTATAGAATTCGTCATGTACCTAATTTAAATTTTTAATTTGTGAGTTACTGTACAATACATCCAACAAAAAAGAAAAAAACAAACAAACAAAAATAAGTAGCAGTACAAACAAAAGTCAATCATTAAAAAAAAACTATTAAAAAAACTATAATTAAAAAAACTCATCCAAACTATAAATAGACTTATTGACTAAAACTTTCTTTAGGTCCTTCTTAAAACACACTATATTATCAGAGTTTTTTAAATCCGGAGGCAAAGTGTTAAATAATTTAGGCCCCAGAACGCTTGGAGAGTCCCTGGTAATGTTGAGATTACAATGTGGTATACAAAAGTTTGACTTATATCTCGTGTCAAAAGTATGAACCATAAAATCTTTCTTAAACTTAGCTTTGTTTAAAAATACGTAAACGCACATTTCAAAAATAAAAACCGATGTAACAGTTAATATATTATATGCCCTAAACAGGTCTCTATAGGAATATGTAGAAGGAACATTACTAATTATTCTTAAAATTTTCTTTTGACACAAAAGAATATCGGAAACCATAGGTGACCTACCCCAGAAACAGACACCATAGGAAATCCTGCTACCCACCTGCGCATGATAAAGTGTCAAGAGCTGCTGAGTAGTTAATACAGGGTGTAGCATTTTAAACTGGTAAGAAATGGAGTTTATTTATTATTATTTATACCTTTATTACCTAGTGTATGTTTCAAACAGATTAAAGTTAAATTATACTGGATAAAACATTAAAATTTAATAAAAATAGCTGTCACAATATTAAATATTTTAATCAGAACCGACAAAAAAAAATCACTCGTTCCAAAAATCGTATAAAAAAAGCTATGTTCCATTTAAAAAACACCTTATCCATAGCGTTACTCTTTTGTTTCTGGTTCAAATAAATTTTTGGTTTCATTTTTGAATTCTGCAGGAAAAAGTACATCGATTGGCTATTTTGGATTTTTCTTTAAATACAAGGAAGCTCAAAAATGAGCCCCTGTTCAGTCCTCGTTGGAAGACCGCCTGTACCTCTAAAATGAAAAATACTTCTACCGACAAAGTAATTGATAGTGTTGGTAGGGTACGTGTCACTGTCAGTGTTAATAAAATGTACCTATTTATTTGTTTCCAGCAATTATTAAATTTAAAAGAGAAATAATAAACTATGGTTAAAACACAACTATTCTAGATATTAGCAGGCAGCAAGATGTCTAAGGAACTACATTTATGTTAGTATAATACATTTCACAACAATGTGTTAATTGTTAGTAGAGGCTAGATTTCTAATTGGTATAATTAATATTAATTTACTTTTTTGTAAAACTAAGGATTCAAAATAAAACGATGGTTATATAACTGCAGTTTTAAATTTAACTATCATACAATATATAGTTATGTGATATGCGTATGCTTATAACACAGAGCAGAGAACCAATAATTTAATTATACACTTTATTCACATTATAGTTATGGAAACAGCTAAATTTTTAAACTAAAATATCCACAATAAATGAAAATAACTATTATCGTTGACATAAATCATAAATAGTTAATCAATATTTAATAACGCTTTTAGCTAGGCTACAACTAAGAAATTGAAATTTGTTCCTGGATCAACACACATGAATAAATGATAAGGACTGACATTTTTTGAGTTGAAACTTCATCTTTTTAGGTTTAACCCTGCTTGGGTGAAAACTAATTTGTGTAATAATTTTAGTTTCGAATCATCGCAAATCGCACTAGGGCGGGAAAGTAAAATTATGCAAATTTTGACCTTATTAGATCGTTTTTTACGTCGGAAGTAATAACTATTGTTAAATAGGTAAATAACTATTTACGAAATTCGAAATAGTCCATCTAATAAAATCTACCTCTTTTCTAGCATTTTGATGTAGGTATTTTAAATTTTTTGAAAATATAAAATAATGAAGATATTTTTATAAAACCCTGTACATTTCTTTAAAGTCATGTCTATGGAGAACTAGAGGGTAGAAGGCCGTTCGCAATGCATTGGATTCGGTCCCCAATTTGCATCGGTAAAAATAAATGGTTTCTTATGGACGCGATAACTATTTTTATTTAAATTAGTTTTTTAAGGAACAAATAAGGACTTTTATATGAATTTACACTTACTTTGTTATACTGATTAGTAAACTCGGCCTGTAGAACGTTCCTACGATGCTTGGTTTTTAAAATACAGGGTATTAAACATTCTAGCTATAGAGGGTTTTTTTAAAGTGAGCAACTAAACAACCATTGAAGCTAGAAATATACTTATTTGGCCGCATTTCCTCTCTGAAGAAGATCCTGTCTTACACCCCGACACAAAGAAACTCTACTTTTATAAATTTTACCATTATTCATTATAAATAATATGGAAATCAATTACAATACAACGATATTTTTCTTGTCTTGTCTTCAAACCTTCAAACGTTATTTTTTATTTCGAAAAATAAAATGTCAATTGTCAAAAGTAAAAGTCCAATACGAAGAAGAAGACGATACCAGCCCACTTGCGAAACGAGAGCATCTATCGGCCAACTAGCGAACTAACCAAAAAACCGGGACAGAAATTGAAAATGCTGCCATTGTCGATCGGCCTCCTACCCTCTAGTTCTCCATAGTCATGTCATAAAACAACTATTACACCAACCTGGACGGGTGGTTTGATATAATTTACTATGATTACCATGTCATTGTTACTAAAACGTCAAAGTTGTTTAAAAAGCGTCTTCGATGTGACTGTAGGTATAGTATTTTTCTAAATTAAACCGAATCAAAGAAATATTTACAGAATGCAACAAATTGTGTTTAATATTAACATTCATAATAATTAGTAGCTTTTTAGTTAAAATTTTATATGTTATAATATGTTGAAATAAACAAAAGGCCTCGCAGTAGAAATAACCATCGTTTTTTTTTACCTTTGTTTTTTTTTTATGTAAATTTATAGTAATTACAATAAAATTGCACGTTTTCTTGCATTGCTTGCATAAGTCAGTATTTTCTTTTAAATTGTTTGAAGCACACTTCTAGTTTTTTTATCAAGTTGTATAAGATCAAAAAATCTATCCTGAAAGTATCCGTGGAATCGATCAAATCATTACTCTTTAAAGGTAACTTAGGTAACGGAAAATACAACTGCCAAGTTCTAAACATTTTTAGACATTCGGGTGCGATTCCACGGCCTACTTTGTGGACTTTTTATTTTATTTTACGATATACTATACGTTTAAGCTACGATAAAAATGGTAAAGACTTTTTGTACATAGAATTAAATTTCCTATAGGTTTATTAATAATATATAAGTAAAAAAAGTGGAGTAGATTTTTCCAAAAGCCGTGTTGTACAAATTATTCCGCAAAATGTAGACTATCCAATAAAATACCACACAATCTTGTTTGACATTTTAATGTGTAGTTAGCAGATTGCATAATTATTTGCAAAATTTACTTCTAAATGCTTTATTTAACAAAAATGGTCCTGAAAATAGAGTTGTAGAAAATATAATGCTCTACCAAAAAATAATTACTGTTACTATCTAGGCATCAATAACTTTCGAGGTAGGTATTTAAAACTAAAATTTTTGCAAAGTTGGCGACTGTCGCAGTAAATTTAAGACCTATAGCTTACTCCGGAAACAAGTTTCAAACAATTTAAATGGAAATTCACTTGAACTAAACAATGCATTACGAATCAATATTCGTGCACAATTTTCTTGTAGTAAAGTGTTTTTTGGATATTGTGAACGATTGTGTTATGTGATTGGTAGCCTTACTCGCTGGCCTGGGTGAACGACATGCCCGTGAATGAGGAGGACAAAGTCTCAGTGTACATCTCGCAACCCGTTCCTTGAAGGTAATCGTTCTGCCATACTTGAGTATCGGGAGACTGAAAAAACCATCTTGTCTCCAATTTTGTGTTTTAAACCATTTATTTTTTTTTGCAGCAGGAGTCAAAACATGTTTAAAAAGTGGCTTTAATCCAAGTTTAACTTGGTAATATAGAAAATATATTTTTTTCATATTATTTTTAAGCTATTAAAAAAACAAAAATTAATTTAATTCAAAAATGGAAAAACCTTCTTCATCAATAAGTGCTCAAAATGTTGTCAATTCACTATTTGGCAATACCCTAAGCGCAAGTAAAACTCGTTTTAAACATTTCTTATTCGTGCTTTTAACTCCTCAACATTTGACAAGCAATAAAAATTTGACATTTGGTACTAATGTATTACTTATCATGTATGCACTTTAAAAATAGTTAAAAAAATCTTGAGACGCCGCCTGTGGTGGATCTCACTGGATCCGTCAAAGTGCCTTTATATAGAGACTAAAATGCTGTTTCACACACTTCTTTAAAACCGAGAAGGCTATGATTCCAAGTTATAAACTCACACTGTGTAAAATTTATAGAGGGTGTCCCAAAAGTAATGGGACACAGAGGAACAGCAGACTCCTTAAGTCGAAATAATGCGATTTATTTAAACTTTCCTGATCCCACCAAAATTGATAACAACGAAGATATAGGTAGGGTGTCAAAGTTTTAATTTTGTTTTCGTTTTTTGGCGATTATTTCTTAACGAAACGACATAGCAGCACAAAATTAAGGATTTTGGGGTTTTTTGAGGTAAGTAATTCAAAATTATCCGTAGTTTAGGTGTAACCAGTAAAGGACGCTGCCTACGGCATGGCCCACTCTTTTTAGCTGGCATAACTTTGTTTAGACTTCTTATATCGATCCGACTAATAAAAAAATAAGTTACTTTACTTCTTTTACTTTAAAAAAGTATAACTTATTAAAGTCTAGGAGCAACCATTTTCGAGATAATCGCATTTTATATGTCCAATGCAACTAAGTACGTGGTCTAAAAACAACGGAAAATCGAGCAACAGTGAATTTCTAACTTAAAATTATTATTGTAAATCAGCTATATTTGCTAAGCGTCAAAGTTAATGTAGATACTTGGTTGACTATTTTTTTTTTAATAAAAACGCTTTTTCGTATACAGAATTACTAATTTTATTCTAATTAAAAATTTTATTAACTTTGACAGATAATACTTTGTGCAACATGTTGTTGCCTTAGAAACGTCGTTGTTTTTAATCAAGGCCAGCTATGATAAATAATACTAATACGAATACACAATTATTTTAAATATTTTAGCATTCTTGCATTAAAAATATCGAATGCGATTATCTCGAAAATGGTTGCTCCTAGCGACTTCAATGGGTTATGCGTTTTTGATGTAAAGAAGTAAAGTAACTTACTTTTTTAATAGTCGGATCGATATAAGAAGGCCAAACAAAGTTATGCCAGCTAAAATAGTGGGCCATGCCGTAGGCAGCGCTCTCTACTGGTTACACAAAAACTATAAATAATTTTGATTTCCTCACCTCAAAAAACCTTAAAACCCTTAATTTTGTGCTGCTATATCGTTTCGTTAAGAAATAATCACAAAAAAACGAAAACAAAATTAAAACTTTGACACCCTATATCTTGGTTGTTATTAATTTTGTGATAAGGCAAGTTTAAATAAATCGCATTATTTCGCCTTAAGGAGTCTGCTGTTGCCCTATGTCCCATTACTTTTGGGACACCCTGTATAAGAAATCATGCTTCCCATAAAAACGATTAACCCAATAAAGTTTTTGGTCTGGCTAAATGTTTTTTTAAAAATATTATAAACAAAATTCAAACAATTATTTCTTTAATTGTTACGTTCAAATTAAAACGAACTAAATAATTTTAAACACGTTCTGACTGCTGCCGTGCTAATAAAAATAATATAAACTAAAAACAATAGACAACTCTGTCGTGAGTTATCATATATTTGTACCTATCTCATCATGACGATGTTTTGTTAATCTACGAGTTTTTGCGAAATACCAATTTTGGAACATGGATTTTTATAACCAATAAATGTAACTACAAAAAATAAAAAACATCAACAGCAGATGTACCACAAAAGCTTGCTAAAAATAATCATAATCATAACCGATGGTAATAAGCACCTTTGAGCTTGGACAAAACACAATGTCAATGTTTTTCGTGTTTGTTGATTATTTTTAACGAAAATTATCGACAGTACAGTAGTTGACTTTAAATGTGTTTGAACTATTTACAAATAAACTACAATTTATTTGTGATGTTAGTATGGACAAGAGCACAGGATTTGACTGAATATTACAGTTTACGATTCTTAAAAAGATACTTTTCATTATGTTAATTGCTTCAATTTTGGAAAGCAAGTGGTATCCAATGGAATTTTTTTTTATAATCGAACAAAGTTCCTGAAATAAATGTAGCACTCCTAAGTTAAACGTTCGAACGGAAATAATAGATAGGTTACAAATTATGAGCTATACAGGATGTCCTAAAAGGTACGGCAAGAACTTTATATAAAATAGATGTTTTTTCTAAATCTTTTCGAAACCTTTCTAGATACAATTTTAAAATTTAGATATTTTGGTAAACTTTGTACGCTGAATAGAACTGTAGTCTTAAAAATGTGGATATTTAATAAATGTGCCAGGAATAGGGGATAGTGGGGTATATGAAGTTCTTACTTTATTTTTAACCAATCTATTCAATCCCAAATTATTGACCATATTTTTAGGACACCCTGTATAACTAGATATACAAGGTTAGGCTAGCGCAACATAGGAAATCGCATGTGGTCACATATTAGCTTCCGTGCTTATTTTTATCTTCTTGGAAAAATAAAAATTATCCCTTACAGTCCTTATCAACTTGATACAAAATTGACAGTATCATAACAGTGCAATATATCAAAAAAATTACCTTGTCGGAATTCCATTGTCTTTATTTTGTTAATTAACACAACGTTCCAATGTAAACTAAATTATAATTCTAAGGCTACTTTCTTAAATACTCTCCATGTGCAACAGTGGCGTGCGGTGAAATTTGGGAGAAGGGAAGCAATTTTTAAAAACTTACCTATTTCATTATAATATATTCATATTGTTGAAAAAATCTATCCGCATTAAAATGTCGTGTACAAGCCTTCATTTTGGTCGTCAGGTTTTTCATTGTAGGCTTAGCCCTACCATTGTTTATTATATTTACTTTTTCAATAAAAGTTTGTGACGAAATTTTTTTTTTCAGCAAAAAACACACAACACAAATACACAACTTTACAGTTTTAACCGCGGAAACACGATTTTCCTCGGTCCCGACCCCTCGAAATCGGCTGATGTTGATGTAGACGACGCCATCCTAAACTAAATAGTAGACCGTTAAACAAACCACCCAATAAAACCATAAACTTCTCACAAATAAATATAATAAAAACAAAACCAATACTCAGCCGTAACTACTGCTTATTTAGTAACAAAACTATGCTGAATTCCATGAACTCATCAATTAATTGATCACACATTACTAGTTCAAATAACTTTGAGAAACCCGGAAGCAGGCTAATGGGCCTATAATTGTCCAGCTTTTCTGCATCTCCTTTATTCTTGAATAATGGTTTAATCACAGCTAATTTTAATTGGTCAGGGAAAATGCCCTCCCGTAGTGAATTATTAATTATGTAACAAAGGACATCAATGATTGCTGGAATACTTATTTTTATTAGACTAGTAGGAACTTCGTCATCTCCGCTACTGTGCTTACTTTTTATTTTTTGACTCAACCTTAGTATTTCCTTTGGTGTTACAAATTTTATCTTTAAAGAGTTTTGATTTTTTTGAATATTGCAGTTCCATTCTGTTGAAGGTAACTTGTTTATAAGATTTGGAACAATGTTTAGTAAAAACTTATTATAATCGTTTGCATTATCCTCTGCATTTCCAGAAACCATTGTGTCCTCTTTCTCAGAATTTCCTATGATTTCGTTATAGATAGACCACATGCATTTATTTTTGTTATCCGAAGTTCTTATCCTATTTGCGTAATTTTCGGACCTACTTTTAATTAACATACCGTCATACTCTTTCTTAACGGCTATACCGGGTGTCCACGGAAGGTGGCTCGCCCCTCTAACTTTTTTGGTTTTCAAGATAATGAAATAAAATTCGGGGGATTTGTATACGACATAAAACTGCATTTTTTGACAAGTGACTCAACATTATGGAACTTCCGGTTTAACCGGAAGTGAAATAAACTTTCGATATTTAAATGGGACACCTGGTATACTTTTACTTTTTTTGACTCCATTTGACATTTTAAATACAACGATGTGTCACTTGTCACTTTTTGTCACCAAGAAAATATTTTTTTTCCAAATTTATTGTTTTATCTAGAGGGCTATGAATACCTTAAAATCACTTATTTCAGTTCTTTAATCTTGGGAAAAATACAATTTTACTATTTTTGGTCCAATCTATGTGTTATGTAAAATTTAATTTTTAAAGTTGTATAACTAATTTCTTTTAAATGGCAACATGGTGGCTCGTCAGATTAAGAAAAAAGAGGATTTTATAACGATTATTTTGATACCATACACTATTAGGTTTTAGAAAAGCTGCCATTAAAAAACTTTAAAAAGTTAACTTAGAACATTCCTAAAATGAAGCATCTTTTGAGAATAAATTTAGATTTAAATGCATCAAGTAGCCTGTGACCAGCAAAACTGATAAAACAAAATCATGCCTTGAAGAAAATTGAAATGCCAACAACTTCTGCCAAAGTAAATTAGTTTCTAATATGTTGTTTAAAAAACATGGAAAGTAATAGTTTTACAAGGAGTGAAAAAGTTGATATGTTATTAGTGTTTGGAGAATGTAGAAATAATTTAACAGATGCTGCACGACTTTACGCACAAAGATATTTTAATCGGCGTCATCTAACCCGGCACTACTAGGTACCCAAAACTGCTGGTACTCCTTGTAAAACTATTATTTTCCATGTTTTTTATACAACAAACTAGAAACTAATTTACTTTGGCAGAAGCTGTTGACATTTCAATTTTCTTCAAGGCATGATTTTGTTTCATCAGTTTTGCTGGTCACAGGCTACTTGATGCATTTAAATCTAAATATATTCTCAAAAGATGCTATGCTAAGTTATAAGTTAAGTTATAAGTTAACTTTTTAAGGTTTTTTAATGGCAGCTTTTCTAAAACCTAATAGTGTATGGTATCAAAATAATCGTAATAAAATCCTCTTTTTTCTTAACCCGACGAGCCACCATGTTGCCATTTAAAAGAAATAAGTTATACAACTTTAAAAATAAAATTTTACATAACACATAGCATTGGACCAAAAATAGTAAAATTGTATTTTTCCCAAGATTAAAGTGTTAAAATAAAACACGTTGGTTGAATTTTTAACGCAGACTAAATCTTTATTTCGGTATGAATAAAGCCATAAGCAGAAACTGCTAACATAAACAATATCGAGCTTTGATAAGCAACAGTTGTATGACAAATACAGTTTAATATTATTGGGCTATTTTTAACATAAAGAACTGAAATAAGTGATTTTAATGTATTCATAGCCCTCTAGATAAAACAATAAATTTGAAAAAAAAACTATTTTCTTGGTGACAAAAAGTGACAAGTGACACATCGTTGTATTTAGCATGTCATATGGAGTCAAAAAAAGTAAAAATATACAAGGTGTCCCATTTAAAAATCGAAAGTTTATGTCACTTCCGGTTAGACCGGAAGTTCTACAATGTTGAGTCACCTGTCAAAAAATGCAGTATTATTTCGTATACAAATCCCCCAAATTTTATTCCATTATCTTGAAAAACAAAAAAGTTAGAGGGGCGAACCACTTTCCGTGGACACCCGGTATACATTTTCTTATAATCAGTACTTAAATCTTTCAGTTGTAGAAGAATATCCAATTTATTTTTTATTTCCCTAATATTATTGTCATTTTTATATAAACGGTTTTTCTTGTTTTTTTTATTAACTAATTTTTTCTGAAAACATTCATTAAATAAATTTACAAAATCGTTCATAAAAATTGACCATTGTTGATTTACATCGGATCGATCCGCTTTATATACGTTTAACCAATCTTGTTGTTTTAGTTTATTGACAAACATTTCTTTGTCATTTTCGGGAAAGAATCTTTTAAAATATGGTTTGAAAGTCTTATTTTTTTTACATTCAAAGACAACCTTCTGGGCGGTGTGATCAGTAAGCAAAGCGATGTAAGTATTACATCGTTACATACACAAGTTTAAAGTTTATTACATTGTCGGGATAGGCGGCCGTGCGGCATATTTGTATATAGCACCCAGGATCGCCAATAGACCCTCGCTCGAACACCTCTGGTAAATAGCAGACGATATGACAAATTGATTGGGTAACTAACACCCGTAATCGCAAATTTGGTCGATATTGAACAGACAATTATAAATTTAAATTATTTATAAGGTACAATTTAATAGGAAATATAAAATAGAATGAAAATCATATAAAAACCCGAACAAACCCGAACAAACCCATCCCCATTTGTCGTCCGATTTGTCATATAGTCCGCCATTCACCAGACACGCTCGGGCGAAAGCCGATTGGCGATCCTGGGTGTTATTTACAAATATGCGGCCGGCACACAGGTCGCGGCTGTACATGTGTGCGTAGATCTTCTCCGATGAGAGGGGGAGAGAGACAAGAGGTATACAGGCTAAGGCCAACTTTTTTAGAGGCTTGCCGAAGTATAATAATTGTTTTATTTATTTAGGATAAAATGAATTTATTAGGATAAAATAAAGATGACGTTTTGGTTTTAGGGGAAGCAATGCTTCCCTTGCTTCCATGGACCGCACGCCCCTGATGTGCAATGAAGCATGCTGACTCCGCCTGTACGTGCTTATTGGAGTGTGAAGTTTGAGCTGTTGGTTTTGGACAAGAAGAGGCTTCCAGAAATTGGGAGTATATATAGGTACTTGGTTTACTAAATATATGGGTATTTTCATTTATAAAAGCTGCTTCTTTGAATTTTCGTTTTCTTCAATCCTGTTCCGTGTCCAAAAGCTTTCTTACAAGACCTTATGTTAAGGGGATTTCTGAAAAGATTAGAAGGATAACCAAAAACTATAATATCAACACAGCCTTCAAATCCGGAAATACGTTTAGAAGCTTTCTTACAAAAGTAAAACCCCCCAGTAATTGCTAGTTGCGCAAGTTAGAGTGGTATGGTGTTCGCGGTGTGACTAATAATTTTATTAAATCTTATTTGTGAAATAGGAAGATGACGGTTTGTGTCAGCTCGGATCAACAAACAGTATTCTCAGAGGTTATTACAGTTAAAAAGGGCGTACCACAGGGTTCTATATTGGGGCCCATTTTATTTTTGATATTTGCTAATGATCTCAACAAGAAAATTGACATTTCATCTCTGTATCAGTTCGCTGATGATACGTCATGCATAGTGTCCTGTGCGAGCAAGATTTTACTATCAACAAAATCTACTGAGATTGCGGCAAGTGTATTAGAATGGTCTTCAGCCAATAATCTTATTTTAAATACCAAAAAAACCTGTTTAATTGTTTTTCGAGGAAATAATTCTAATGAATCTTTATACGTCCCTATTGAAGGAAAAAGTATAGGGCAGGCACAATCTGTCAAGTTTCTAGGAGTCACTTTGGATGAGAGACTTCAGTGGACACAACAGGTCAACGTCGTTGTAAGTAAAATCAGCAAGGCAGCATACGCTGTTCGTTTTTTGCATCACCAGGTTAGTTTGAATGTTGTAAGAATTTTTTATATGTCCGGTGTGCAATCTGTGATTGCATATAGTATCATGTTTTGGTACCGTGCTTCGGTTGCAAATGCACATAGAGTTTTTGTGATGCAAAAGAGAATAGTAAGAATTATGTTGGGGATGCATTATCGGGATTCTTGTAGAGGTAAATTTAAACAGCTAAACATCATGACTGTGCCATCTCTCTTTATATATAGCTGTGCTGTATTTGTCAAGTCAAATCCTGGTGTTTTTGTTCGAAATAGAGATGTTTATGATAACATTCAAACTAGGGGTAGAAATGACTTGCTAACACCGGCTCACCGAACATCTCTGTTTCATAAGGGTCCTCTCATGAGTTGCATTAAGGTATATAACTCTTTACCTGATAATCTTAGGGCCATCAGGGGCAGTGAATTGTTTAAGCGTCACTTAAAGACCTTCTTAATTGACAAAGAATTTTACACGCTTAATGATTTTCTTCTTCTGAACACATAATTAGTGAAGTGTCAGTTTGCTGCTCCGGTTTCTGTTTTTGAACTGTTACTTTTATTGTTTATTTTGTCTTAAAGTTTTTATTTTTTGTCTTGATTGTCTTATTGACTTTTTGTGTATGTGTAGGTATATATTATATATAATAGGGTATTCTTCAGTTTGAATATAATTGTTGTTTGACTATGTACTGTGAGATTGTTAGTTATCTTAGTAATTTTTTCCACTGACGTTGTCAATGTTCACTCGTGAATGATTTATTATGACAATAAAGATATTATTATTATTATTATTATTATTATTATTATTATTATTATTATTATTATTATTATTATTATTATTATTATTATTATTATTATTATTAATGAAAACACAAAAAATTGTATCTAAGAAATCCCATTGCGAGTCAGGTATAACGGAACATGTATGGACCAACCAACATAAAATACAGTGGTCAGAAGCCAAGGGTTTGGACATGAAACAGCACTGGAGAAAACGAAAGTTCAAAGAAGCAGCTTTCATGAATCGAAATACCCATGATGCAAAGAAAGAAGAGATATGACATTGCGCATGTGGGCGGAGCCAAATCGACAGCCGCTTACGTCATGTGGTGATAATTTTCTGGCGGGCTTCGTATAACCTACGTTTGGTTTTATGTACTATTGTTATTATTTGTTATACACAAAGAGGTTTTTAGTGTTTTTTTGGATTATTATTGTTGATTGTTAGTGACAATTAGTTGTTAATATGCGTTGTGCAGTGGCGTTATGCATAAGTGACAATATGACAGCTTTTATTTGTTATAATTATCTGCAAAAGGATACTTATACATATTTATGATACAAATCAATGTAAAATATTTCAAATTTTAGCTTAAAAAAATTGTTCTCTTTCTCGTAGGTGAGATAAAAAAAGTTTAATTTGACGAAATTGGTTTAAAATAATAAACTTTTATATATGTGTGCCTTATTTTTTAATAATTGTTAATGTACCTCTTATTACTATTATGATAATTACCAGTCCTAGTATATTTTTTTAAATGTCTGAATGAGTTTTTTACATCCTTATCCTTGGTCAAACTATAGTCAAATGCAGTGGCGGACTGGAGCGGGTGGCCATCGCCACCGAAGCCAGAAGGCCTTTTTGGTGGCCAATTGGTCCAAACATTGAAACAACAATTTTTCAAAAAATGTTCTTAATGAGGGTTGCGGCCATAGAGGCCCTGTAGCCACCGGGGCTAAATGATTCCAGTCCGCCCCTGGTCAAATGTTAACAATATAAATTTATAAACAGACAACTCCAAAAATATTATCGTTACCTATTGCATAAAAAAACTTAATAAGCAAATTAATTGATTTTGGTCATTTAAGGCTCTGTTCTAATAATGTTTAAGACTGCACATTTGTACCTATTTTTTTTTCTAACAATTTATTGCTTAAGGTGGAAGGACCAAAAAATATAGGTTATTTTTTTATGATTTTGTAAAAATAAATAAGTTATTGTAATCATTTAAAAGATAAAATGTATGTCACCATAAGCAGAAAATTATTTTTATTGATACCAAATATATGCTAATTTTTAACATTTAACCCAAGAACATCATGAAATACGTTCTGATTTATGAACCTCTATCCTTAAAGTACTTAAAATAATATGTACTTAAATCTTCTAAATCAAAAATTGCAAAATATGCAGTAAAATTTCTATTTTTAACGGCTAATCCTATGTAATTTTAAATCTCGTTAGCACCACATGACGTCATTGCGCGGACCGGACCGAATTGGGAATACGATCGATCATATCTTTCTTTCTTTGTATCATGCGAAATACCCATATATTAAGTAAACCAAGTATATTATCCACAATATCTGGAAGCCTCTTCTTGTCCAAAACCAACAGCCAAACTTCACACTCCAATAAGTACGTAGGCGGAGTCATCAAGCTTCATTGCACATGAATAGTATTTAAGACAGTACAGGCGCGTATTTAGGGGGGGAGTAATGGGGGTAGGTATCCCCCCTCCATAAGCCATTTTTTTTGCTTAAAACTTTTTAAAATAATTGGACAGGTGGAAATTAAGAACCATAAATTTTGATTGATTTTCTTGTAAAAAAAAAACGGTAGGTATCATTAAAAAAAAAAGTCATAACCCGCCATCAGAATCATTACACCCCCTCCCCCCTAAAGATCAACTCCAGATAGGGACTTAATAGATACAATTTTTTGTATTTTTATTACGGGGGGAGGGAGGGGGGGGTTTGACTTTTGTAAGAAAGCTTCTAAGCATATTTCCTGATTTGAAGGCTGTTTTGATATTATAGTTTTTGGTTATTCTTCTTATCTTTTCAGAAATTCCCTTAACATAAGGCATTGTAAGAAATGCTTGCAATGCAAGCTTCATTGCACATGGATAGTATTTAAGACAGTAAGTAGCCCTAGAATTATAATTTAGTTTACACTTGAAAACGGTTAGAGATACTAATTAACCGAAACGTTGTATTTAGTAACAAAATAAAGACAATGGAAGTTCGATAAGGTAATTTTTTTGATATCACTTCATTGTCTACCACCTTCAAACCAACAGTGCAATATATATTGCGAGACTTGTATTAAATGTATTTGTTTATGTTTTAAGGAAAGGCAACATAAAAATTTTAATTTCACTTGTGCAGGGCCGTCAATGCCGCAATGAACGCTAGAAAAAAATCCTGTGGCCTTCAAAATATGCATTAATATCCTCTTTCATGTATGATAAAGTATAATAAAAGAGCCATAAACCCACTTTCTATGTTTAAATATTTTACTTATAAGACAGCAGTAAACTGTAATATTATTTCGTCTTGGGCATAATTATCTATGTATAGGACAAACAACAAAAACGACGGGTTCAGCATGAACGCACAGTATAAAATAATTAAGGGTGCAAAGTCTCAGCTCTTTCGATGACAGAGCCATGGTTAGACTTACTCTGCCGCGCGTGCGAACGGTATGCCGATAAACGACGGGCTAAGTGTCTCTGTGTACATTTCCATGCCAGTGCCACGCAAGTAATCATTGGTCCATACTTGCATTCCCGGCGACTGGAACCAATCATTTTAGTTTTGAAATTTAATTTAATGTTATTAAGGGAAAATATCTTATAGGTAGGTGGTTGAAGAAATAATTAAAATAGTATTTCATTAATCGCAGAGTTGGTTATAAAAAAGATCAGTTATTCTTTGACTACCTAAGGCCTCTTTCACACTATTAGGTTTTAAACCGGACAGAATACTGATGTAAAAATAAAAATATCCGGACCCGATCGGGTTTTCATCAGGTCCGGTATTGCCCTTATTATTAAATTTTAATCCACGTTTCGATGATGGATAGTAATGTTGTTATAGCTTTGTGGTATTTGTATAGAAAGCGTAAAAAGCAAAGAAATGGTAAAAGGGGACTTTGGGTACACCCTCTACTTCAAACACGTGACGAGATTGGTGCATTTCAAATTTTGTAGGAGGAATTAAGAAGTGACGAAAAAATTTTTTTAATTACTTTAGAATGTCTGTTTCGTCTTTTGAAGAACTACATACTAAATTACAGCCAGTTTTACAGCTTCAAAATACAAAAATGAGGAATTGCATCAGTCCAAAAGAAATGCTTAGCTTAACTATTGGGTAAGCGTTCGCACCTTCCTCGCCAGAGTTAAAACAAATAATAAACTATCACAGACTAAACCTGAAGACCATAACCGGACAAGTGTGAACGCACACATAAGCTGCAATACCCCACCACAGTGTTGCCAGATTTTTGGGACGAACAAATGGTATAAACTAATAAATTTCATGGTATTTTTCAAGAAATAATGGTACCTACTCTACAAAACATAGTAAAAAACCTATGGACGAAATCGATTCAGTAAATATTTCCTTATGTCATCTACCAGAGTGCCAAAAAAAAAGGTCGAGGGAGTAGAGTAAGTTAAAGAAAAAACCAGATCAATATATAAGATGAGATCGATTCGCCATTTTCAATTTGAAAAATCTTGTTAACAGAATGTAAAAAAATTGATTCGCCGAAAAGAATAAAAGGATCCAAATAATGGTATTTTTGTTACTTTTAAAGGTACGGGTATCTACATAATGAGGAAATAATGGTATAAATACCATACCACGACCACGGCGTCAGGGAACCGGATGCTCCAGTCGACCCATCCGGCTGCAACCGGTCGCCGAACCTCAACCTGATAGTGTGAAGAGATATATTCAAACAAATGGTTTATTACTTGTCCGGTTTGCTTCAGGTTTGAAACCGGACCGGCAAAACCTGATAGTGTGAAAGAGGACTTACCGTTTTTAAGAATATTTACACACACTTAAATAAAAAGAAGAAAAGTTACTTTTATAAAAAAAAAAGATCATTTGAAACTTAAGTATAGGTACATCAGTAGTACAGGGTGTCTCAAGGTGACAGTCCATTAGAATATTTTGGAAAGTGGTGCGATTTGAATTCTGAAAATTTAGATAATGAGGTTTTCGGAGACGCTCTTTTGAAATGAGACATCAGTGACTATATTAGGCGACTTTCGGTTTAACCGGAAAATGTCTCAAGGTTGCCTATTTCAAATGGAGCATCCTGTATAATATATTTTTTTGTGTTAATTTCTTTATTTCCGAAAACTTTTATTAAAAGTTTTGTATTTTACTCTATCCGTTTCTGAGAAAAAAATTGTGCTTCTTAAATTTTGACCTTTAGCAGTCGAATAAAATTAGATATCTTTTCAAAGATAATTAATATTCAATTTTAGCCTCTTGAAGGTCAAGATTTGCAAGAAACAATTTTTTTTCTCAGAAACTGATGGAGTAGGATACAAAAACGTTTAATAAAAGTTATTATAAATGAAGAAAGGAACCCAATTAAAATGTATTATACATGGTGCTCCTTTTAAAATAAGCAAGCTTGAGACAACTTCCGGTTAAACCGGAAATAGCATATGGTCGCTGTTATTTTATTTGAAGAGAGTTTGAGAATTTGCAGGATTCAAATCGAATTACTTTCCGAAATATTCTAATCGATGATCAGTGTACGAAACCCTGTATAGACTTAAAAAGGAGTAAGTTGTATAGTTCGCAATAGGGAAAAGTCAAGTATTTTGTTACATAAATTCTAGCTTTATGAAAAATACTCTACAAGCTGTTTTTACACGAGAGCTTAAGCTTATTTTTTTTTATAGTGTATTGGAATAAAAAATCAAATACCTACGTCAATAAACATGTTTGTATTTTTCTTTTATTTTAAAGTATTATTTATCTTATAAAATAATATCTTTATATTTTAAATATTCCTGAATCATTTAACTATTTATCCAACCATGACTTCTTGAAATTAAAAACTAATTAAGGCCTTAATAATAATTCTGCTGTTGATCTGTTTAAAATAAAACACTACTATAAATACCTATACCGAAACAAACCTTATGCCGGGTTGCAGAAAAATTTGATTGAGAAATTGGCTTTCTGACAACATAATTCTCGCAAACGTTACAATAAAAGTTGTCCAGTATAATTAAAAAGTAGGTAACGGGCCAGGATTGCGGTAAAACGTTTCTGCTATAGGTATGTTGTATACATAAAGATACAGGGTACTACAAAATCGTCTGCGTACATGGATATCTCGAAAATGGTAAGAGATACGATGAGAGTGAAAGTGGGGAGAAGTTGCGTCTGCAAAGGTGGTGAAAGAAAATTGTAAGTATTCCATATATCTTTGGAAAAATACTAAATTTTCAGTTTTGGTTTTTAACGGTTTTAAAGTTTAATTTTTTACTTGGGAAAAAAACAAAAAACACTTTTTCATAGCTGCTTTTTATATTCTACAAGATGGCGTTATTAGTCTGAAAATTCGACGTTTCGTTCTTCAAATGTCACCGACCAGTAAAATTCTTTAATTACGGGCCTGAAATTTTAAATATGGGTTATATACAGTGTCACCAGTAAAGTCCGCATCATATGGGATTTTTTTTTTATTAATAGCTTTATTCAAAATTTGACTTTGGCATCAAGTTCTGCTTCGATCTAGATGAAAATTAAGCAAAAAAATAGTAGTCACGTGATTCGCATTATCTGCCAAATTTTAATTTTTTCCAAAAAATAATTCAAAAGTGGGCTTATTTCTAAAAATATCAAAAAAAGTTATTAAAAAAAGTTTTTTTAATGCATTTTCTAGCCCACATGCAAAATTTCAGCTGTATAAGATAATTTTGATTTTTACCCATATTTTGTAAATTACACCGCTTTGGCAAAATAAGACTCAACGCAACCTACATAAAAGTTCTTAGTTTTGACAATGCTTTATTTCAGATACATTTTCTTCAACGTAGCGCCATATTAAATGTGTGTTTTTCTACAAAATCAAAATTGGGCTATTAAAATTTGGTCGAATGTGATGCAAAGTTTATTTGTTTTTGACCCTGTATAAGGTAACTTCATAAAATAAGTATTTTTGAAAACCTAGTTTGTGTCTGAAAGTAAAAAAATAAAAAATAAAATAAAGGGGTTATAAATTAAATCATTGAAAATAGATAAACTTTACGTTAAGTTAAACTAAAATTTATTTTCCACTTACTGAACACTTTACTGATGACACTGTGTTATTTTCGTCTTAATATTAAGGTGTATTACTTTCAGACACAAACTACGTTTTCAAAAATGCTTATTTTATAAAGTTACCTTATACAAGGTAAAAACAAATAAACTTTGCATCACATGCGACCAAATTTTAATAGCCCAATTTTGATTTTGTAGAAAAACACACATTTAATATGGCGCTACTTTAAAGAAAATGTATCTGAAATAAAGCATTGTCAAAACTAAGAAGTTTTATGTAGGTTGCGTTAAGTCTTATTTTGCAAAAGTGGCGCAATTGACAAAATATAGGTAAAAAATCAAAATTATCTTATGAAGCTGAAATTTTTCATGTGGGCTAGAAACTGCATTTAAAAAAACTTTTTCCAATAACTTTTTCGATATTTTCAGGAACAACCCCACTTTTGAATTATTTTTTGGAAAAAATTAAAATTTGACAGATAATGCGAATCACGTGACTACTATTTTTTTGCTTAATTTTCATCTCGATCGAAGCAGAACTTGATGCCAAAGTCAAATTTTGAATAAAGCTATTAATTAAAAAAAATCCCATATGATGCGGACTTTACTGGTGACACTGTATATGGCGTTCGTAGCAAATCCGTAGCGGTGACTTCAAGCCAATTATATTTTATTATTTGTATCACCTGATAACGAACGCCAACGTCAACGACCAACGCTGACGCCAACGAGTATTTATTATTCCAGCTTTAAGTAAGGTGTACATTTTAAGCGAGAGAAATGAGGCACTTTAAGTCTTCCTTCACTGGAATATTTAAATAAAGAGGTTTAACTGATGATAAATTCTCTACATGTTTCAAATGTATGAAAATTCACCTTAAGGAGAATAAAGAAAATTATATAACCAGCATATTACAATCATAACGGAGCTCCAAGATGAAAGTAAGAAACTTGGTAACGAATCAACTGATTTGAAGAACCTTCAAACTACCAAAAATAATAATACAGTGTTGGCCTTTTTTAAAGTCATCTCCTTCTAAATTATCTGAAATTTTAGAAGTATGTCTGATTGTAAATAAATAGTTTTTTATGAATGAAATATTTGGTCTCCTGATATATAACATGTCTGTAATTTAAACCATAGGTTTTAAGTATCTGTAATGTAATTTTAATATTTAACTGCGAAACGTCGAGTTTCGACACTGTTAACGTCATCTTGTAGAACATAAAAATCGGTTCTAAAAAGTGTTTTTCCCAAGTCAAAAAAATTTAGGCGCAAAAATTAAAAACATAAATTGAGTTTTTTTTTCGTTGTTTCTGGATATCTCTGAATTATTAACTCCCAAAATACATATAACTTCCCTCATGTTAACCATTTTGCTATCTCTTATCGTTCTTGAGATCCACGTGTACGCACACCAATTTGTAGCATCCTGTATAGAAGGTATTCATAACCCAGGTTGAAATATTTTTATTAAGAAGATTGGTGCAATTTTTCTTCTATGAATTTAAATTGTGCGTGCTTTTATATTCTCGAATTTGGAAACTAAAAATGTTTTATATAAAACCTTAGTTAATTCGGGTTTGTAAAATTAAAAAATATGCAAGTTTCCAGAAATCTTCCAAGTTATTAATTTTATGAAATCATTTTTAAAATTTTTTTTTCAAAATTTGATTTCTATCGAAATGTTAAGTTGTATTTTGTGACATATTTTTTACAATCAGCTTTTTTCAAAATATTGGACTTTATACAGTGTGTCAAGAAAGTACCTATGCAACATATGGAAAAGTTTTTATCACCGATTTCTTAGAAAATTTTATTCTTTATAAAAGTTGGTGCATGCCTTAAAACTATAAATGCATATTTCATATTTCATCTGCGGCTAATAGTAAGCAGTAATAGCAGAGTAAATGCCATTTTTTCAAAATAGCCTTAAGAGTTAAGTACCTAGCTAAATTATTAGAAATACAGCAAAATTTTTATTTATATTTTTATATATTATTATTATTATTATTATTATTATTATTTTTATTATTATTATTATTATTATTATTATTATTATTATTATTATTATTATTATTATTATTATAATTATTATTATTATTATTATTATTATTATTTTAATTTGTAAAAACATTTTCATATAAAATTTTGCTGTATTTCTAATAATTAAGGTAGGTACTTTACTCTTAAGGCAATTTCGAAAAAATGGCATTTGCTCCCCTACTATTAGCCGCAGGTGAAATATGAAATATGCATTTATAGTTTTAAGGAATGCACCAACTTTTATAAAGAATAAAATTTTCTGAGAAATCGGTGATAAAAAACTTTTCCATAATGTTGCATACTTTTTTAGACACACTGTATATGATGTAAAATTAAATTAAACATTATTCATTTACAATATTGACAAACTTTGTCTGTGTCATAAAATTCCATTGGCAGTAATGATTTTCTCACATCGTTTAAGTGACCCAGTTAGTCTAATTCTTGATGTGAGACAACTTTGATTGTGTTTTTAAACCATTTCTGCCCATGGTATTGATGTCAAAAGGGACTTTTGTTTTATTACCATTCTTGAAATCGTTTGTATTAAGGTGGTGAGGTCACAAACTTTTTACTATGTAGCGTACATTTCCATTATATCCTTACTATCAAATGTAAATATTGCTGTTTTTCTTTGGTTTAAAGTTGTCTAGTAAGTTAATTATTGTTTAAAATCTTTCTGCAACCAAACATAAGTATTTTGAAAAACGACAACTACTACACATTATCCAAACTTCCGTCTATAAATTTAATTTACAATAATATAAAATACATTAAATGTAATGAAATAATCACCAACTCATACTTACAGTTTTAAACGATCGCATGGCAAACAAATTTGCCATCATAGTTGAAAATCCCGGTGCCAGACAAGACTGCGCTATAAAACCTAATTTTAATTCAGCGAGACATATGACATCATCGCCTTGCTTCCAGTCCCACGATGGAATGTTTAGTAGATAAGCCTAAAATTTGATTAATTCATATATTAATTATATTTTATACAGGGTGTTTCAGAATAAGATGGTGATCCTTAACGGTGTAAATCCTTAGGTGATTTTAAGAAGAAAAGTTTAAATTAATATATATCCTTAACCTATCAACTTTCGAACTACAGGGCTAAACTAAAGTTTTAAGAAAAAAATCGTTTTTCTATTATAACTTTAAAACCTTTCCAGCTATTTTTATGAATTTTTCACACATGCCCTCTAAGCATCAATAGCCATTTTTTGGTGTAGAAAATTTAAAAAAAATGTTAACCAGTGGCGTCCTGAAAGGGTTTGGACTAGACATTTTGTAAAACTATTATGTACGCCACTGCTTTTTCTTAAGATAAAAATTATTTTTAAAATACTCATTCATTTTAGGCCAAATTTAATATCTTGCCTTTTTATCGTCCGACAAACAGTTTCCGACAAAAAAAATTAAAAGCATTAAATGCGCATTCGCTATGTGCCTATGGTTTCTGACAAGTAGGCTATGAACTTTGTTAAGGAAACAATGACAATAACGAAATATTTAATGCCAAATAGTTTTGACAGCTATTTATTTATGTACACGGTTTTCCACTTAACTTAAATTTTAAAAACGTAATACATTTTAAACGTATAAGTATCATGGTAAATTTTACAAATGTCGAGTTTGCGGATATGCATTACCTGTACGGGCTTGCTGACGGCAATGCATTCGAAGCCAGACGATTATACCAAGAGCGTTATCCAAATAGAATAGTTTCAGATGCACGAACGATTTCAGGAACTCACAGAAAGTTATGTGAAACGGGATCTTTTGAAACAAAAAACTACTTAAAAGGAGCACACCAAACTACACGAACACCGGAGACGGAAGAAGCTGTTTTAAATTTAGTGGATCAAAACCCTAATATAACTACCAGAAAAATTGGGAATATTTTAAATATTACTCATGTCCTAGTCTGGAGAATTCTTCAAAGTTATTTGTTATATCCGTACCATATTCAACGGGTCCAGGCCCTACTTCCTAGGGATTTTCCATTACGCATCAATTTCTGCCAATGGTTTATTCAAATGGTTACCGAAAATCCCCAATTTGATGCCAGAATTTTGTTCACGGACGAAGCTAATTTTTCCAGGAACGCCATACAAAATTTTCACAACAATCACTTCTGGGCAGAAGAAAACCCACATGCCATTACGGAATCCCACCACCAAGAGCAATTTTCTGTAAATGTTTGGGCTGGAATTATTGGTGATTATTTAATTGGGCCTTATTTTTTACCAGCAAGATTGAACGGAATCAATTATCGCCAATTTCTAGAACACATTTTACCAATTTTGCTAGAAGACGTCCCTATTTTTACACGACATCGTATGTGGTTTATGCACGATGGTGCACCTGCACATTTCAGTCTCTTAGCACGAGAGTTTTTAAATCAACATTTTAGTAATCGATGGATAGGGCGCAGAGGAACACAATCATGGCCACCTAGATCCCCTGATCTAAACAGTCTAGATTTTTTCCTGTGGGGACATCTGAAAACGTTGGTTTACAGCATCCCAATAAATACTGAAGAGGAGTTGAGAAACCGCATAATAGTTTATTTTGACACTATCCGGAATACTCCAGGAATTTTTTAAAGGGTACGAGACTTAAGGATGAGAAGAGCTAAAGCATGCAATATTGCAGGTGGTGGCCACTTTCAACAGCTAATCTAAATTATTTTCGTTTTTGTTCACACGTTATTTCATGTTAGTTGTTTTAATTTATTGTTAAAAAATAAACCATATAGGCACATAGCGAATGCGCATTTAATGCTTTTTATTTTTTTTGTCGGAAACTGTTTGTCGGACGATAAAAAGGCAAGATATTAAATTTGGCCTAAAATGAATGAGTATTTTAAAAATAATATGGCGTACATAATATTTTTCCAAAATGTCTAGTCCAAACCCTTTCAGGACGCCACTGGTTAAAAAAATTAAAAAATTATCTACACCAAAAAATGAGTATTGATGCTTAGAGGGCATGTGTGAAAAATTCATAAAAATAGCTAGAAAGTTTTTAAAGCTATGATAGAAAAACGATTTTTTTCTTAAAACTTTAACGCTCTGTAGTTCGAGTTGTTAGGTTAAGGATATATAATTATTTGAACTTTTCTTCTTAAAATCACCTAAGGATTCACACCGTTAAGGATCCGCATCTTATTCTGAAACACCCTGTATATTACAGGCCTGTTTTTTATTTTTTTTTTAACCAATATAGCCATCTTGTTTATGGTTTATTCTAGAATCTAAAATGGCCTTTTAAAAAGCGAATTGAATTACAAAGGAACTCTGGCGTAAAGTTGTTGCTTTTTCAACGGAACACCCTGTATATTTTTTATTTTTATAAAAGGTCTTTCTTTCCTGAATTCACAATAGTTTGTCTATACTAGCTCAAACCATGTAAATAATAATAAAAATAATAATATGGCAAAATTTATAGTTTTTATTTGTATGTATGTATGTGTAGGTACCTAAACTAGGAACTGCCGTTTATAAAAACTATAGACTTTGACAATGTAATGTGTATGGAGGACCTGAGGTAGGAGGCCGAACACAATGCATTGGATTCGGTCCCAAATTAGCATAGGTAATTCAGCTTTACGAGTTGCCATAAGATGGCGCTCGTGTTCGAAGTGGGCTATCAAATAAATGGTTTCTTATGGACGCGATAACTATTTTTATTTAAATTAGTTCTTTAAGGAACAAATAAGGACTTTTATATGAATTTACACTTACTTTGTTATACTTATTAGTAAACTCGGCCTGTATAAAGTTCCAACGATGCTTTGTTTTTAAAATACAGGAACATTCTAGCTAGAGGGTTTTACCTTTGGAGCTAGAAAGATACTTATTTGGCTGCGTTTCATCTCTGAAGAAGATCCTGTCTTACACCCCGACAAGAAGCAAACTCTACTTTTATAAATTGTACCATTGTTCATTATAAATATGGAAATCAATAATTACAATATAACGTTATTTGTCTTGTCTTGCCTTCAAACGTTATTTGTTATTTCGAAAAATAAAATGTCAATTGTCAAAAGTAAAAGTTAAAAACTATGGAGGATCTAGTTTCCCATATTAAAAACGAAGAAGAAGAAGAAGAATAAGAGAACATCAGCCCACTTCGGACGCGAGAGCCATCTATCGGCCAATAGCGAACTAACCAAAAAACCGGGACAGAATTTGAAAATTCTGCCATTGTCGATCGGCCTCCTACCCTATAGTTCTCCATAGTAATGTGGTATGTCATTTTTTAGGGTCAAGACTAACTTTTTTTTTAATGTTAATATGGTATAAGGACAGTTGACGACCGATAATTTCGTACACTAAATAATTGTGACACTGTAAATGCAACTTTTTTACCTTTATTACTTTTGTGACGTGTTAATTGTTATCATGATATCTGTCAAAATATTGTCATTATCTTATTTGATTTAAAAATGCCTCATTTAAGGTGGAATTATCAACGTCATTCAATTTATTGCCAACCTATAACCTATTTCGCCTTGTTTTTCTTAGTTTATTATTTTATTGACTAAGATTTAAATAAAATTAATATCGTCGGCACATTATTTAGATAATATCTGATATATTACAAAAATATCAATTTATTTCATTGCTTATTTTGGGAGAATTGTATAGTGAAAGAACAGTGACATAATAATGTTAAAAAAAATCTTAACCGATATTTTTCGAAATACAATTCTCCTTAAATAACTTATGAAATTCCTTGATATTTATTTAACATGTTAATTATTACCTATAGAATATGAAGACGATATTGATTTTATTTAAATTTTGTGTAAAAGTTAGAAAAAAAAATCTACGCGAAATAGGTTATAGGTTGGCAAGCATGTTGATTGATACTCCCACCCTAAGTATTATTAAAAAAGCAAGAATAATATGTTAAGTAGAAATAGGGTGGTCTTATGGAAAAATAGCTGATCATTGTAGAGTACCTAGAAGTACTGTTCAAGGAATTGTATAAAAATGGCGCTATCATTAAACAATTGTAATGGTCTGTTGGGTCTGGTCTAAATAATAGAAAATCATCAAATGAAGAAGACCGAAATTTGGTGGAGTATTTAAGGCAAAATCCATTTGAAACTGCAGTATCCGCTATGCACATAACTGGACCTGCGCAACGCCGAGTAAGACAACGTTCCGAATTAAGAAATCGAGCAGCTGCATCCAACCCGTTTTTAAAAAATAGTGGTAGGGAACAAAGAATTGGGTTTGCTATGCAATATTTACCAGAAAATGATTTTCTTTTGGCTAAATGTTATCTTTCCCGATAAGAAAACTTTTCAGTCTACATATAATGGAAGGATTCGAGTACCTATATAGACCACTAAATTCCCGATATGATAAGAAGTATACTCAAAAAAAGCAAATCAGTGGACCTTTCTCCGGTAATGTGTGGGCATGGACATGTGTTTACGGTGCAGGTGTAAGCTGGAATATTTGTGTAACACTAAACAGTAACATTTTATATCTTCAGATTTTGGAAAATGTTTTTCTTCCTTCTGTTGCGATAGTTTTTGAAAGAAATAACTTTATATTTCAGCAGGATAACTACTGCCCTGTGCATACTGCAAGAAATATAGGAAACTGGTTTAGACAAAATAACGTAACATGTCTGCCTTGGCGCTCAAGAAGTCCTGATTTAAATCCAAATTGGGGATGGATGGTAAAAAAATGTACAAAATAAATTTTGAACCACAGAATGATATAGAGTTATTTGATAAAATAGAAGAAATTTGGGAAGGACTAACTCTGGATTACACCAGAAGTATTATTTTGTCAATGCCACGAAGATTACGATTAGTGTTAGAATCCAATGGCGCAGCAATTAAATATTAGTATTCTGTTTGTTGTTTGTTAATAAATTTACCCTTTTTGGCTTTATACTTTTGTAGGTTTCGTGGTATTATTTTATAATTTTCTTATTTCGCGGCTGTAAATTAAACACAAAAATATATAGAAATAACCACTATTGGTGAATGGTAAGAAATCGTACATATAATAATTTACAGCTATGTATATACCTGGTGTTCTATCCAGCTATAAGCATCAAGGCGAGAAACCCGTGTTACCCAATTTTGTTGTAATTGAGTTATGTATGGGTGGAGTGTATGAATTTATATGTCGTCAACTGTACCTTAATGGGGATAAAAATGGAAAAAGTTATATGACCGAAGCTGGTTGGGAAAATATCTCCGTAGCGCAATTAGTAGAGTGTTCGACTGGTATTCGAGAGGTTCTGGGTTCAATTCCCAGCGGAACCATAAAACTTTTTTTAATTTAAAAAAAATTGTCTGCACGCCGCTGAACATTTTTCAGTTATATATTTAATAGACATTAAAAAAACATTAAAAATACTTATATTATATTGGAAATATTATTTCATACTTGTTAGAACATTTTTAAAGTTTATTTTTTTGAAAATTTTTCCTATAAATAATCAATTGACTAGCGATTTAAATAACTGTACTTAAAATTATATTACATTATTTGAGACTTTTTAAACTTACCTTATTGTGATACTGCATTAATTGAATAATAACCCTAATATCATCGCTATAATTCTTAATAGATATAACCCTCATAATATTCGCGGCATCTTCAGCGTCGGGATCCTGACAGTATTTGTTGGCTAGTACTAGACACGCATCAGCTTCGTGTACCTAAAAATAATCGTTCTCGAGTTTTTGCAAAAAAGTGATAATACAGACGAAATCGAGGTTGAACTAAAAAAAGTGTTGACTAATTATTAACTTTTAAAAAAATGTTGCACGAACATTAGTTTCCAAAAATAAAAAAATACCTTAAGGGCACCGGTGGTTATGCCTGTTATGCTGTTATTAACTTGCGATAGGGTATTATTTATATACACGATATGTTTCATACCACATTTACGGCATGTGATCTTAAATAATGTAAAACACACACATGCCATCACTAAACCGCCGTCTGCGTGTATTGCCTCGGCGCAGCGTCTAAGGACGATGACACACACACAGTGGATTGCGCCGACTCGGCAGACGACGCGGCGCCAGCTAGGCGCATATGTATGCGGTTTTAAATGATGTAAAACACATACCAGCAGTGGGTCGCGTCGCACGTTTTAAAACCGCCTCAGCCCAGCATCTAAAGGAGTACACGCATTGAATCAACTCGGACCGGTCGACTCGGAAAAGAGCAGTCGGAATATCAACGCGTATTGAATCGACTCGGACCGATCAACTCGGACCGGTCGACTCGGAAAAGAGCTGTCGGAATGACAACGTCAGCTGCGAATTGAATTCGCTTTGCCGGCAGTCGTCCACTAGTAGTCGAGTATAGAGGAGCAGGAGAAGATAAAAATTACAGATTCTTCAGATTCAGATAGTTTATGTAAAATTCATATCGACCTACTATGGCGTAATTTTCAGTACATAATTTATTAACGTAATATTAAATGTAGGGTGTGGAATTTCAATAAGAAAATGTATAAAAAAGCATTAGGTAAAAATAATTTAATTATATAAAATTATTTTTAAAATTCCATTACCTTTTATGTTATATTTCGTGAGATTTTTAAAAAGCAATGTTATATTCAATAAACATTTAAGCGTTTTTATTATTATCTCTTAAAATTTTATTTAAAATAACATTTATCTTTATGTAATATTTCGTTAACTTAACTATGAAAAATACTAGGGTTTGTAGTGACATTAAGTAGTAGATGTAAAAATAATTAAAGGAAATATTTTTATGGTGTGTTAGCATGAAAAATCCTTTATTATTTATAATTTTCATAAAAATAAATTAAATTTTTTTGTAAGCTGTAAATTTAAATTGTATGTCTTAATTTTCCATAACTTTCCTAAAATTTACTTATATTAAGTTGTTTATTCATCACTGTTAAAAATATCTTCTTTTATTGTAAAATTAAAATAAAATTTAATATTACAAAAACATTAATGTATCCTTATCTACCACATGAAAGTATGTGTAAAATTTATATTTTTATATTTTTTAAGGAACTATCATGTAAAATTCAACCCACTTTTTACAATGTGCAATAAAAAAGTTACACTCAAGTTTGTTTTACTAAAACTAAGGCTCGAGAATTTCGATATCAAGATAAATTAATATGTTGACATTTAAACTTTTTTTTAAGGTCACGGCGGCATCGATCAAATAGCACAATTATAACGTTTCTCTTTATTGATGTTTTTCCGCTACACTAAATTTCATACAAAAATCGTAGTTCGCCGTCAGAGCATTCGGCAGTTTTTGCCCCTGTAAGCAATTCCGGGTCGAGTCGACCGATCCGAGTCGACCGGTCCGACTCAGTGCGCGGGGTCTAATTTAATTACATGAATATCAAAAATTTCTTTTCCGAGTCGACCGGTCCGAGTCGATTCAATGCGTGTACTCCTTAATACACCCGCCTCGAGTTGTTTCTTGCTTGAAGCGGTTCTGGAATACCAGGAATTCTATGCAATTGGTCAAAGACGGCGATTTTCAGAGCATCTTTGAAACCCAGCACAGCATATATAGGTATAGTAAACGGCACGAATTCTCTCGTTTTAAAGCAGATGACATCAGAAATTTGTCATCGATCAGCTGATATTAGGACATAATAATATCCCCAGATTAGTAGTGGACCGTAATGAGCCCAAACACCGAGTTATGAATTGCGTTTTTGTGCTTTTGTTACATTTAATTACGTTTGCAAAATATTTTGTGGTTATGGTGCCTTTTATTTTTACTTTAATTGAATTTTAATTATTTTTGTGTGGTCGGTAAGTACTTAAAATTATTATTTGACCAAAAATTTACAGGTTAAAATTTTTTAATTCTTTTTTATTAGGGATCATAATTATTATTGTGTGCGTTGCTCGTTAGTTGATTTCATCGATAAGTTTCATTTCATCTGAACGCCGTTTTAGTCGAAAAGTTAGTTTTGTGAATTTTTTCTTCTTTAATAATGTTTGTTCGTAAAGGTTAGGTTTTTAATGTATAATTTTTGCATTTTGCATTATCTAGGTATATTATTAGATATTACTATTATTATTGTTTGTATGGCAATAAAATAAAGTTTTTAACATTAAGTTAACCTACATACAAATTAGAAATGTAACCGTATCAATAAATTGTAATTTAACGAAAACCAACAAAACCACTTTTGGGTCTACGTACCTTACGTAAGTGATATGAGGATTACCTTGACGGTAAATATAATATCTGACTGAATTCAATTAATTTATGTTGAATTGTAGGTATTGTTTACAGGTATAATCTGAACAAATAAAATAAAAAAAAAATCTGTTTTGAAATATGAGTGACAGAGTCCTATTTAAAGTTGCGTTTCAGTTAATTTAGTATTTTCAAGGTTTGGATAATTATAATATTATATAGTTTTCAAATCTATTTTGACACTATCTTTAAACCATATAAAAACTCATGTCTATTTTACCTACCTACCTTAAATTATAATATTTATAAAACAAAACTTTTAAAAGAAATTATCATTATTATTTGGCAATATTAAAGAGGTAGAACAGATGAGACTATTACATCAATTGGTTTAGAAGGTATCACATCTATAATTTTCAAGTCCAGTCCTGGAATTCATGCCAACTTATAAAAATTTAATAAACCAAAATTGGCAGAGTGTTACGTGACTTTGTCTCCATCTAGCGAGAGTATTCAAAATGTTTACTATACGCAACTATATATTCTGTGCCCAAAGCGGATTTATTTAACGAATGCAGTAAAGTAGATCTATTATCTATTGATTTTCAACTGGCAGGAAATAAAAACAAATACACCTGGACTCTTGACCTGAACAGGGTTGCATTTAAACCCGCATAATACTTTTACGGCTGCACTATTTTAAAGATAATCTGCTTTTAATTTAATGCACATAAATAACAATAATAATTACAGATTTAGTTGGTATAATGCGACCCATTTAGTTTTTATACGCCCCATAAAATATTACCTAAATATTTAAACAACGCTGGTTAGTGATTATACATTAGTATACAAAGGGATTTTGAACAAACTCACGACGACAAGCGTAAAGGCTATATGAGGGTAAAAGCGGTAGTAGTGATCTTTATAGACTGAATTTATTCTATTTCACTTATTTAATTGTTCGCCAAAGGTAGACTTACAAAACCCGGCACCACTCATGCGTATACGAATGCTCGGCAAATCTGGTATTAAATAACCGTGTTTGAATATTCGCTTTGGAGACCATCCACATCGCCGCGCCGTCTCGGCAGAAACCGTTATTAAAATGTTTTTTTTTCTACAAAAACAACAATTTTGTATACAAGGAGCTACCTTATAGCATTTTTTTTAATAAATATAAGAGCATAACAGGCTTAAATATAATACATAATAATAATAATATAGAAAAGTAGCCGGTATCATTTTAACTGGGATCTTGGAAGCTTCAGCTTATTATGTAAAATATTTTTGTCGGCCAATACAATATTAATGTAAGGGTATGATACAACAACATTTTTTTGGACTGTATATAAATAATTTAATACGTTAAAACAAGCATTGGCGGTACAAGGTGGGGGCGTCCCTTATGAGCCTTTTTCTTAAGCGGTCTGGAGAATACCCAATCACATTGGTTTATTAGTATATTTAGCAAATAATCTTACATGAAGCTCTGTTGTACCGTTTTTGATTTTGCGGCTTGTCTTTAGATCCGCCCCTGCATACAAAAAGATCGTCACCGACGGCGTTAATGATATAAAACGAAAATACGTGGATTTTATTAGCGGCTTTAATTAAAATTATTAAATGTACGAATTGAAATACATGTAAAAATACCTGTAAAGGTATTTTAAAAGATTAACGATCGTATAATGCAGGCGAGGATGATTACAACGCGAGCCGCTTGCGGCGAGTATTATATACAGGGTGGAATTTTGAACTGAAATAAATTAGGTATTAGGAAGCCTCTAAAGCCTTGCTGAAAAAATATAGAACTACAGCTGCGTTTATTTTTAGTTTTACACCACACTTTCTTCGTGACTTCATAAAATTTCCCCTCTTTTGGGGGGTTTTGCATTTCGGTAATATAGATGCCATTTATTTTATTGTTTAAATTAGTTGGAAATTTTGCCAAATTTTTTTTTTGACAAACTCCTAATCTAAAGTTAAACTTATTCTTGACATTATGTACCATATCCGGGGTTATTTGACGAATTTCGTGTATAAGTCGGTACCGTCAAATGGGGTGAAATTGTTAGCTTTTTTGATTAATATGTAAATTACAAGAAAAGTACACCTAGTTTTGCGCCAAAAAAAATATAATATATTTGCACTATGCCGAATGAAGAACTCCAGGCTTAAAACAAACTTCAAAAATTGTTTTTTTTTGCTAGAAAATAAATAATAACCTCATTATCAAAGTTATGCTCAAATTGGGGTGACTTTGATAGGCACTGTTTTTTTGCATTATGTTATATGTCAACTAATAGTTTTCAACCAAGCATATTTGGCGCCGAATTTTACATGAAATGAGGTTAAGTAGAAACAACCTCATCGTTAATAACTGATTTTTTTAATAAAATTGCTAAAAACTGATGAAATAACTTATAATTTTAGACAGTGTCAATTTAACGCTAATTTGCAGTATTATTATAGAATATTTACAAAAATATTATAACAAACACTTACCGGCATGCTAACAGGACACAACGATGGCGAAACTTTACTCTTTCGACTGAGCATGGCGCGGATGTCCGCGTATTATAATTGCGGGATATTTAAATTTATTTAACAAAATATTACCTGTTATCAAAGTCTCCCCATAAAATCAATTTCACCCCATTGGACGGTACCTAAGTTTCTCTAAATTTTCTAGTTTTGTTATGTAAATTTTGGGTTTTAGGTGACTCCAAAGGAAATAATCTAAAGGATTAAGGCACAACATATTTACTTTAAACCAAAAGTAAAGTGTCCATTGGGGAGCGGCATCAAGTAAAGAAACAACCTTATCAATAACATGTTTCCTTTTTTTAAACAGTCTGTTCTGACAAAACCAAAATTGTAGTATCAATTGTTGCTAAAAAGGCCATTTTTTTCTGCCTTTCTAGATTACCGAAATGCACAAGTAAATAGTGGGTCGTATTCCCTTTTTATGCCCTTTCCAATGAGCTATCACAATACGGCGGTCTCTACACCCAAAAAGAGGGGGGAATTTCATGAAGACATGTGAAAAAGTGCCTATGCCAAACTAAAAATAAACGCAGCCGCGTCTTTATTTTTTCAGTAAGGCTTCAGAGGCTGTACTATGCTTTTACTGGTTATAAATAAAATATAAAAACTTCCAAGAACCCAAAAAAAAATTGGTTTTTGTAAGCATGTTGTTTCACATACTACCTACTATGTAAGCGCCTTTAATCATGAACTTTTAATGACTCTTAACCTTGAAAATCGAAGGATTTTCCTTAAATTTTTTTTACATACATTTTTTTGTTGTCTATATAGTATTGTCATTAAGAAAGCTAGGCGTTCCAACATTGACACATCCTATATATTTTCAGGTTTTCGGGTTTGTTCATCTATTCCTACAAGCATTTGTTATGTCCTGTATCTACACTAAACGAGTGGGCTAAACGCCGGTTTAAGGAGCAATGGCGGATGATTCAAGGGTGTAGACAAGCTAAGGACTTTATAGCTTGGCCGAGCAAGGCTAAGCTAAAATGGATTTTAAACAAAAGACGATGTGTCCTAAACCCCTTAAGTGGGATACTGACAGGACAGTGTAAGCTAAGGAAGCACCTAGCACTGATTGTCGTCGAAGAGGACCCAATCAGGATGACTGGAGAAGAAAGAGACCCCGCTGCATTTTCTGGGGCACCTGTGAGGCCCTGGAAAGACACAGGCATCAGGTGCTGGGATCGGCGGCTCTCCAAAAAGAAGAAATCACGGCCCTGGCCTGCAGCGACATACTTGACTTCATAAAGAGGTCGGGACGCTTTGGCGGGGGCCAAGGTGGTTAGAGTGACTGGAGGAAGACTCTGGGGTTGGCAAAAAGGATCGCCGTTGATCTACTTGCCAGGTTTTGGAACCTCCCCTCAATTACTACTACTACTACTACTACAACTACTACTATGTCCTGAATATCTCTTTATTTTTTTCCGAAATGTTAAGTCTTTCAAAAAAAAAACAGTTATAAGCTTGATTGCAAAAGCAAACAACATACTATAGATAAAAATTCTAGATGTTTTTGATAAACCTAACATGTTCTCTATCCACCAGTTAAAGTCAAATTAATTATAAGATTAACAAGATACACAATAAGATTCATCCAAAAAATTTGGTTTTTTGGTAAACCTACTTTTCCTTTAAAGGGTTAGGTTAACCGTCAAAATTAGAGATACCTACTATAGATTTGTAAAAATCGTCATTGGCCCGAAGAAAATTATATACGGTATAATCAAAAGGTTAACGTCAGGAAAGGAATTGTAGGTACCATTTTTTGTTTCTGTACTGCCCTAGACATTGGAATTCTCTGTAGCTTTTATATGGAAGCACCTTGTGGCTAATCCCTTACGACAGATTACAGAAAATTGCAGAGCAAGTAACACTCAACATTGTACTCTAGATGTTAATATAAAACAGTTCGCGTGAGTTCAATGAACTTTGATGTAGAACTTGAAATTAATGCCTAGTTCACAAAACACCCGTAACAGTTTTCTGTAAATCAAGAGTGATTTTGGAGCCAAAGCGATATCGGCAACCTTACCATACATGTTACATGAAAAATGTCTATAGATACCTAATTGACTGTAAAATTCTAAAATGTAAAGATATATTGGAAGATTTACTGAAAAAATCAATGTTGGGACGAATAACAGTTTTCTGATTCAATGTATAATTTTTTTAATTAAAAAAAAAGACGGGTCTGAGCGATTTTTGGAAAAATGGACGGTATTCCGCGGAAGGATGATCATTATCATAAAGCTGTTTGCCCGTATTTTTTTCTGTTTAAAAAAACATAAATTTAAAGTTTAGTTTTAAAATAATATGGAACAAAAAAATTAGGATATTATCTGTGAAAATATGGAAATGTCAGCTAAAGGTCATTTAAAAGTCATGGATGCTTTACCGAAAATAATTTCTTCCTTTTTTAAGTCAAAGTTTACTAAAATGCTTGCCCTACAATATCTAAAAACTAAATGGTATCCTCCTAATAAACCTAATTAATTGAAATCGAATATAACAAGTTAACAAAAAGTTAAATGGTTTTATGGCATGCTAAAAACTCTAACATTCGCCTAAAAGGTAATTCTAAAACAGTTTTAAACACACGTGGAGATAGTAAAGGTCGGAATATGTGCGTTTAAAGTGTTTCTTAACAACAGTTCTAGTGAACTATTCTATTAGCATGCAAGCATACTTTAACTTATTAAGGATCGGCATTTTCATGGTTTATTTATAGGCGGAGAGGCAACCATCAAGAAACTGGACTTCTAAAAGGATGAAACGAGAGTTTTCATGCACCTGCCGTCCGTGCAGGTTGCAGCTCTATAAGTTTCACTCTTATAGAAACGAGCATAGTTTTTTGACAGTCGCCGCTGGGCCTATCAGTTTAACAATTAGTTAAAATTATCATAATTTTAAATGTAGTTATATTATCATCACTCAATTCCAGTTCATATAAGTACATAATATTCAAAACCGTAATAATTTTAACATCGTTAAATTAGTTAACCGGACATGAATGTACAGACCCTCGGAGAATAAAAAGGCTAGTCAAAATAACTTCGCTTGATGCTGAGGCGCCAACTTACCGAAACTTGGCCCTTGTCCTTTTGCTATTTTTTAACTAGTTTTTTAACCGTTTTAAAAATTTATAACTTAGAATGTCCAAATAATATATTTATGTCCACTAAATTTATACAATGCACGTTTTACATGGGGCAAATATACCATACAGAAAATCAGTAATGCACCACCCTTCATCGAATTAAATCGTTTTATCCATGTTTTAAACAATTTTTTTTGTGTTGGGGAACATGATTCTTCTTTCTTATGTTATGGCATATGAAAACAAAACCACCAAAAGTAGGTATTAGCTTTATTCGCGGTAAGGATTGTAAGTCAATTCATTTAGAACAAGCACTAAATTATTTAGAATTGTCACAGTACGCATGCCTAATAACTAACCGCTTCGGAATTTGTTTTTACCGCGAACAATTTCGGAATAATCACTAAAAATCAAATTCGATTTCTTATCATTTATTTAAAATATTTCTGACAAATTTGTCTTAAACCAAGTCCATGATATATATACCTCTGAAACCATTGTTTAGGTTTCTTTAACAAAATTACATTCACAAGCTTTAAGAATATCACAAAATATTGATGTGCAAAATAATATTGCTGTGCAACATCTCCAACCTTAGGCCACGGCATATATAACAATTTAGGCTTTAAATAACAATGTTCAAGAAATTTGAAACAGTTTAGTGATCCATCCGTTAGTTATTGATACATTAATTTTATTATTTTCCTACGACCACCGATGAAAATGACGAAAAAAAGCCAACAACTCCTATAAACAAGGACAAAGCACTCTAAAGAAATTTGGTAGTAACGTCACGCTCCGATGTCTTATTACGTTTTAGCATCATTTGCCTATTTTATCTAGTTGGCTGTGCTCCCCTTGCATCGACAAGTGGCATTGTCAGATCATCCATAATTTCTGATGTACTTGGAAATAGGTTTTCTTATGTAATGTCTTACTTAGTTATTATCACGGGCCTAATATAATGTTACAGATTTAGGTATTTAATTGGGAATATTTGGTTAAATAAAAAAAATAACTAGTGAACGTGCAGTAGGCGTAGGACATGAGAAACGCTCGACTCGATCTGGCAACGTAGCAACACCGGTGAGTTATTTTGTTTGGTTAATAATTGCGTCCACAATCACGCCGGTGTGTTTTAATTTCTGTGTATTTAGTGAAAAATAAAGTGTTTTCCGGTTAAAATAGTATTTTAAATAGTTTTAAAATGCCGTATCGATGTTGTGTAGTTGGTTGTAAGGGTCATTACCCAAACGGTACGACTAGTGCAAGTGTTCCACTTTCCCAAAAGTGAGGAAAGCCGCAAAAAATGTCGGTGCAGTTCATCGTGAAATTTGTATTCCCGGTGAAAGTATATTTTACTGTCATTTTGTAGGAGTGGATTTTATTTGGTAGATTTTCCAACAAGACACCAAAACTGGTGAGATGCAATAAAGAATTTAATGTTGAAGATACTTTTAATCCTATAACTAATTTAGGCAGAGATGCTATCTGCAATATTCTAGAGATCATGTAGTTGAAACAGTTATGGTTTCATATCGATATTTTATTTCAGGAAATACTTTATAATCAGGGAAATAAATTCTTAAACATTTTTTCTCAAAAGTCATTTAACTAATTTCGAATTTAAATAAGTATATCTTAAAACAGAATTTTTAAAATTTACTTTAATGGCTGCAATACATACTCAGTACAAACAACAATTATTGATATTAAAATATATTGCAGCAAAAAAAATAACCGATTTGGTAAAAGGTCATAAAAGGAAATTAAATACCTACACACACAAAATAAAATTGAAACTCGAATAAGGCTTATCTACTAGATAAATATTAAGTACTTTTAACTCAAAAGTAGGTAGGTAACTAATCCAATGCAGTGAATTTTTTTCAGTAGTTAGGTACCTAAATACTTGTAAATCCTCGAGTACCTAAATTTTTTTTTTAAATATTGAAAAACCTATTATTAAACTCTGATTCCCATGTATCAGATCTTCCGATTACCATTTCGTATTCATAATATATACTATAACTTGTGTTAGTATAAACAGGCCAAGTTTAAAAATTATTTTCTCCAAAAGAAAGGCCAAATTACAAATCTGTTACAAGACCAGCAATGTTTGAACCTTTAGCTTTCAAGTGATACCAAATTTATATCTGTTTAATTAACTTTTAATGGTAATATTTAATGACAGCTGAACGCCTGAACTATTTTTTTTAATCGTTAGTAGTATAGAAAGTCAAATGTACAAAAATTACATTATTATTTCTAAATAAGCAAATATGTCTTGAAATAAATTTGATAGATTTAGCAGGTTTCAAGTAAATGGTGAAGCTGACGTCACAAATAAGTGTGTCCTTATTTATAGGAGTTGTTGAAAAAGCCCGTTTAACTTGACCAGAAAAATTATTTAAAAAATAATAAACTTACGGGACGCTTGGAGCGAATTGGGGTGCTAGGTGGGGTAAAGTACACTAGGGCATTACTCCAAAATAAAACTCTTTATGTTAATTCTGGAACTATTAGGTGTTTTAATTATAAAAAAGGAAAATAGGGCAGGCAACCCGCTAAACATGTCCACTGAGTAGAACCACAGAGAAGAAAAGGGTTTCGATAGCCAATATAATGTTATCTTTAAATACCAAGACTACTAGAAATTTCATGCAAATTTATTATTTAACTTTGGTAATATTTAAAAAAAATGTTTTTTGGACATTTTAAATTATAATGTTATATTTAACACACATTGAACGTGTCTGTATATAAATTGTTGAGCAGTATTGCTCATTTATTTTTAGTAATATTTAAATGTAATAATTTTAATTTTTGGTGTTATCGATGTTAGTTTTATAATGTGAAATTAGTGGAATTAGTGGAATTGCTTTGTTTATAGTCTATTTTTTTAAACATATTAATAATTTTTTCAACACATTTGTTATTTCTTTTAGATCAAGAAAAAGTACCTACATATGTAAAAGTCCCTAAAACCATATTTAAAATTCTAGGTCGTATTTAAAAAAAAAACGCGTTCTAAGCAAATCCGTAGCGGTGACTTCAAGCCAATAATATTCTATTATTTGTATCACCTGATAGTTGGTACTTGTCAAAATTATTGTGAAAACCTCAAACCAAACCAACACCAACCACAAGTTTATAAATGCTGATTACGAACGTGAACGACGATCGCTATCCCGAACGTTAGCGCCAACGCCAACGCTAGTTTATAATCTCAGCTTAAGTGTCGATATGTCAAAATCCTTTAAGTTTTCTGCCAATGTCATTGATGTAAGTTGTATTTTTTATTAAAATAAAATTGATACAGTGTGTCCTAAATTAGAGATATGACGATATCGATAATTTTTTTAAAGGGCAATTTTTATTGAATATTTTAAAAGTTATAAATAAGTATCAAATTTCAAATTTTTATTTCTTGTTAAATGTTGGGGAGTTGAAAGCACGAATAATGCAAGAGCGTAGGTTAATTTCTTCCGAAGTAATTAGAAAAAATGTTCAAAACGAGTTTTACTTGCGTTCAAGATATTGCCAAATAGTGAATGGACAACATTTTGAGCATTTATTGCCAAAAATGATTAAAGATGAATATGATAGAAGGTTTTTTATTTTTAAATTAAACTAATTTTTGTTTAATTGAAAAGAGTTTTGTCTGTTTCCTTCTGCCAAACCCATCCCCAGACGCGTTTCGCCGTTATTACGGCTCATCAGTGAGGCTCAGTTTGGCAGAAGGAAACAGGGCTCAAAGACAAATCACTTGTCAGGATCGATTATCGACGGGAATTATAGAACCCGGTGCGACATCTTGCGTCCCAGTACGGTACCTTAGAAAAGGTCAGTCGTAAAGGGCTTATTCTGTAAAAACAGAAAATTTTGCAAGAGCGCTCTCAAAACCGGTAAAGTGCCGGACCACAGATATTAATTGAAAAGAGTTTTGTCTGTTTCCTTCTGCCAAACCCATCCCCAGACGCGTTTCGCCGTTATTACGGCTCATCAGTGAGGCTCAGTTTGGCAGAAGGAAACAGGGCTCAAAGACAAATCACTTGTCAGGATCGATTATCGACGGGAATTATAGAACCCGGTGCGACATCTTGCGTCCCAGTACGGTACCTTAGAAAAGGTCAGTCGTAAAGGGCTTATTCTGTAAAAACAGAAAATTTTGCAAGAGCGCTCTCAAAACCGGTAAAGTGCCGGACCACAGATATTAATTGAAAAGAGTTTTGTCTGTTTCCTTCTGCCAAACCCATCCCCAGACGCGTTTCGCCGTTATTACGGCTCATCAGTGAGGCTCAGTTTGGCAGAAGGAAACAGGGCTCAAAGACAAATCACTTGTCAGGATCGATTATCGACGGGAATTATAGAACCCGGTGCGACATCTTGCGTCCCAGTACGGTACCTTAGAAAAGGTCAGTCGTAAAGGGCTTATTCTGTAAAAACAGAAAATTTTGCAAGAGCGCTCTCAAAACCGGTAAAGTGCCGGACCACAGATATTAATTGAAAAGAGTTTTGTCTGTTTCCTTCTGCCAAACCCATCCCCAGACGCGTTTCGCCGTTATTACGGCTCATCAGTGAGGCTCAGTTTGGCAGAAGGAAACAGGGCTCAAAGACAAATCACTTGTCAGGATCGATTATCGACGGGAATTATAGAACCCGGTGCGACGACGGAAACAGACAAAACTCTTTTCAATTAATATCTGTGGTCCGGCACTTTACCGGTTTTGAGAGCGCTCTTGCAAAATTTTCTGTTTTTACAGAATAAGCCCTTTACGACTGACCTTTTCTAAGGTACCGTACTGGGACGCAAGATGTCGCACCGGGTTCTATAATTCCCATCGATAATTTTTGTTTGTTTAATATGTTATAAAATGACAAGGAATGAAAGTTGGTCATTAAAAAAAAAATGATAGATACTGTCATATCTCTAATTTGGGGCACACTGTATAAATACTTTCCGTTCTTGTAAATTACGTGAAAGCCTAGGAAAACTAACACCACTTTTTGTTTTTGACTTATAAATTAGAATCTAACAACAAAATATAACGTCTGCTGATGACCTTAGCATTGTAGCTATAATATTTTTGACACAACACCAAATAGGAATAAAACACCATACTGTTATGTTATTAAATTTGTAAAAATATGATTTGAAAAATAGACTATACAACAAGTACAGGTGTGATGTCACTGTGAACTTACCTTGACTCTTTGTAAGTCTATTGGATTCATAATGGTACCTTGGAAGAATTCTACGGTCGTAAAGTGCCTCTTGAAGAGGCCCTCCAGTTCAAGATCGGGCGGCTTCCTATACATTCCCAAAGATACAAAAATAAAATATCGAAACATAAAATAGGCGTTCTTTTGGACCAAAAAAGTCTAATAACTTGGAATTCCTGAGATATACCATGCAGCAACTACGTAATATTCTGTAACAGTCAAGAACCTTTAAGCTTAAAAATGACCTCCAGTTTGTACCGTTCTTAAAACTTTGTTCATGGTTTTTATGTCGTACAAATTAAATTATTTTTTATTCAGGTTGTCCGTACATATTCTAGTATTAGGTTAGAAGATTAAAATAATTCAGTATCGCACAGCAAACAAAAATAGGTAGATTATGTTTACCCCACTCCATAGTATCGCACCATAGGGCTCATCGTATATTATGTGGACCTCGACGTGATAAAACAATATAATATATAAAAGTATTTATACTAAAAACGGTTGAATTAGACTAGAAATACTTTAAGAATAACACCTCTACGTCACCGTCCATCTACTTAAACCCAGTGCCGTAGTGTACAATATTAATGTTACTTATTTATTTGTAGGTTAAACTATATCGCAAACTAAATCACCTCCAACTAAACCGCCACGCTGTTATAAATGACTAAAAAGTAAAATCCAGGATAGAACCAGACTACATAACAATTTAAAGCTTTCTGCTTATTTATATGACCAGATGATCAGTGAATAAACATTATCAATGTCGATAAGTTTTAATTTATTATTTAAGTCGGTAGCACTTTTTGTTGCTAATTTTTTTAAATTATATAAAATAAGAAATAATACTGTATTGGTTTGGGAGTAAAGAGTTAAACAAAATTAATGAAGAACAAATAATGATAAAAAACAATAAGTAAAGGTACCCAGGCGGCATTTAAAGCAGATAAAATCTACAAATGATTGGATATTTGACAAATTATGAAGAAGAAAACGGCAACTAACGGAAAAATATATGTACAGGGTGGCCCTTTAGTGTGGCAAAGTACAATAGCTCCGTTACTATTTCAAATACATTAAAAATATTAATACAAAAGTTGAAGGGCAGTAAGTGACTTATAACGTCAAATTATTTTTAACTCTATAGGGTGGCTCAAAAAAGTGGAACAATAAAAAATGTACTTTTTTCAAATGGAACACCCTATATATTTTTTCATATTTAAATTACACATAAAATTATAATTATTTTTTATTAAATACATTATTAGTATATACTTTATAGTTTCCGAGATATTGACTCTTGAAAAGTGACATTTTTGAACTTTGACAGCTTATAACTTTCTAACAGTACGTCTTAGAGCAAAACGGCTTACATGTCCCTATCTTCAATTTTTATTAACTTCCCAAAAAAATCAACTTCCAGTTAAACCGGAACAACTATATTTCCTGCTTTCGAGTAACATCCGGTTTAACAGGAAGTTGATTTTTTTGGGAAGATAATAAAAATTGAAGATAGGGACATGTAAGCCGTTTTCCTCTAAGACGTACTGTTAGAAAGTTATAAGCTGTCAAAGTTCAAAAATGTCACTTTTCGAGAGTCAATATCTCGGAAACTATAAAGTATATACTAATAATGTATTTAATAAAAAATAATTATAATTTTATGTGTAATTTAAATATGAAAAAATATATAGGGTGTTCCATTTGAAAAAAGTACATTTTTTATTGTTCCACTTTTTTGAGCCACCCTAGAGAGTTAAAAATAATTTGACGTTATAAGTCACTTACTGCCCTTCAACTTTTATATTAATATTTTTAATGTATTTGAAATAGTAACGGAGCTATTGTACTTTGCCACACTAAAGGGCCACCCTGTATGTGTCATAAATTTGGAAAAGGCATTTGACGGTGTAAAAAGGGAAGAGATTTGGAACATTTTAAGTCATAACGCTATTAACGGAAATGTGACAAAGATAACGAAAAATGTCTACGGAGACACAAATAGTAGGAAGAAAAAGAAGCTGAGCGCGATTTTATTTATTACAATAATAACGAAGGAGTACCTACCTACATCTAGGATATAAAAAACTAAAAGCTGTACAAATAAGTAAACTGTTATATTATGTCCATGACCTACTACAATCATTTGTAAGCAATAATTGGAAATTGGACAAAAATTATGAAAATATTTGATCTAAAGAAGAAATTATAAAAATAACAGAATTAAAAAGATAAATGAGTTATTCAAATCATTCCTCAAAATATTATTTAAAGCACAGAATATATCGTCGCTATACATTCTATGGTTAAAGGTACAAATTATGACAACAAAAGTCAGTATATTATATGAATAAGCCTAGTCCCTACGCTTACATACAGGGTGGCCCTTTAGTGTGGCAAAGTACAATAGCTCCGTTACTATTTCAAATACATTAAAAATATTAATACAAAAGTTGAAGGGCAGTAAGTGACTTATAACGTAAAATTATTTTTAACTCTATAGGGTGGCTCAAAAAAGCGGAACAATAAAAAATGTACTTTTTTCAAATGGAACACCCTGTATATTTTTTCATTTTTAAATTCCACATAAAATTATAATTATTTTTTATTAAATACATTATTAGTCTATACTTTATAGTTTCCGAGATATTGACTCTTGAAAAGTGACATATTTGAACTTTGACAGCTTATAACTTTCTAACAGTACGTCTTAGAGCAAAACGGCTTACATGTCCCTATCTTTAATTTTTATTATCTTCCCAAAAAAATCAACTTCCGGTTAAACCGGATGTTACTCGAAAGCAGGAAATATAGTTGTTCCGGTTTAACTGGAAGTTGATTTTTTTGGGAAGATAATAAAAATTGAAGATAGGGACATGTAAGCCGTTTTGCTCTAAGACGTACTGTTAGAAAGTTAGAAGCTGTCAAAGTTCAAAAATGTCACTTTTCAAGAGTCAATATCTCGGAAACTATAAAGTATAGACTAATAATGTATTTAATAAAAAATAATTATAATTCTATGTAGAATTTAAAAATGAAAAAACATACAGGGTGTTCCATTTGAAAAAAGTACATTTTTTCTTGTTCCGCTTTTTTGAGCCACCCTATAGAGTTAAAAATAATTTTACGTTATAAGTCACTTACGGCCCTTCAACTTTTGTATTAATATTTTTAATGTATTTGAAATAGTAACGGAGCTATTGTACTTTGCCACACTAAAGGGCCACCCTGTATAATGGTTGCGAATCATATGTTCACATGAAAGATATTAACGATAGTAAACTATCGGCGTGCCATATTAAAGTGTTGCGAAAACTAGCGGGAGTAACAAAGCTAGATAGAAATAAAAATGAAAAAATTTTAAAAAGGGTAAAAATTAAAAGTTTATTCACAAGATAAAACCAAATAACTACAATGCCGATGGTTCGGTCATCCAGTGAGGATGAATAACGATAAAACAGTTAAGAATATATGGAAAACTGATACGGGAGTAAAACGCAGAAGAGACAGACCGAAAAAAAATGCAATCAGGGTATTTCAGATATACTAACAACGGGAGAGGGCAAAAACAAAAGGAAGAGACAGGAAAGAGTGAAGAAAGAAATACCATTACCTCTATGCACCGCCACCTGATGATAGACAAGGTCAGCGATAAGTAAGTAGCAGTTTTAGTATACCTTCTACTTTGCACTACATAAACCCTACTAAATTTTATTAAAATACACTTGCGTTAAAAAAAATTTACTCCAAAAACTTTTTGAAAAGAAACCTAAAGTCTACGCAACACAAATTGTTGTTTACTTGGGGGGTATACTTTAAGTTTATTTTGGGGAAGTTTGGACACTGAGCATTAGACCGAGTTTCTTTGTGTAACTCCTTGTTCCTCAAACCATAAACGCTGTTTATAACAACAAGCACTTTAACAACAATATGTAAATCTTGTTAAAAAGATTGTTAGTTTGGAAATAACAAATTAAGAATGTCCTGGGTGTCTACATAAAGACTAAATGATGACTTAAATGATATTAAGAACCTTGAAAAAAATATTTTTATCATATTTTTGGGTTTGGACCCTAGAAGCTGTGCAATATTTAATACTGAAACTCTATCAAATTTAATCCATATAAGAACTATAAAAATTACGTTGAACCTTTATTAGAAGTACTTTTTTTACTTAAAGGTCCTTAACAATTAACTTAAAAACAAAAACGAGGCATTGTGCAATTTAAATAAGAAAAGCATATTGATCCCCGCCGGTACCTTGACTCTTTCAAGGTCAACCGCGTTCATCATGGTACCCTGAAAAAACTCCACTGTAGTGTAGTGCCGTTTAAGTAATCCCTCCAATTCCAAGTCAGGTTCTTTTCTAAAAAGTACAGGTGACAAAAGGTTACATTAACACTTTTAATTTACAAACTTTATACTTTAGACAAACCATGTTGTATCCTTTCGGCAGCATTTTTTATCCTCGTCATAAATAATATTTTATATTCGTTTGTAAAATGTAAACAAAGTTTTTAAAATTAGTATTTCTCTGTTTTTTTGTCCTAAATTTGAATTGGAATTCGAACCTTAGTAAACGGGTTCCCTTAGGAAATAACTATTAAAATATGCTTCACATAGTTATTGCATATAAAGTACATCTCAAAGTATATCGTCTTATTGGCTTTTGCTACCTAGCATTTATTTAAATAAAACATCATTGTTGTATAACCGAAAGGTCTACAGGGTGACATATTTATAATATTAATAATGTCACTTGTTTACCATTATCTTGCATAGAAATGTTGTCGTTGTTATCAAGAGCAGGTAGGTCCACCCCGTATTCAATAAGGTTATGCCGTTTGCAATTGTTATTTAGGTTAGGCACCCTTATTAATTGAGCCCGGGGCCAGGCCTGGTGCAATTAGGATGTATAATCAGTCTTAAGAAAGCTTCAAACAAAATAGTTTATTGAAAGGGCTAATATTTTCTGACGAAAAAACATTCCAATTGTGTGATAACGGTAAAATTCGTGTATATAGACCGAGAAGATATGACATAAGATATACCCCTAAAACAAATCGAAATGGATATTTTTTGATTCATATTTGCGACTGGATTAGTGCTAGAGGGCCAGGAGTTTTGCAAATTGTTCAGGAAATACTAACGGCTGCTGTTTGTCCAGATATTCTTTTCGAAGTCATGATTCCATTGGTTGGAATGATATATGGAGAGGATTACATTTTCTAGCACGACAATGCATCAATCCACACGGCAAGAATTGTTCAAGTATTGTATATGTAAAGTTTCCTCAATGAAGTTTAAATATTATATAATATATTATTTGACAAGAGACAATGGCTTTACTTTATGATCTATAATAAAGAATACATGTAACACGTAAAAACTAAAAAGCTTCACAAAAATTGAATGCTGCAGAACATTTTCAAAACGTACATCTTAATCAGACTCATATACTAACTAATGGTAAGGTGGAATCATAGATATCGCATACTTTTTCGAAAGGTGTTCATAATAATCTAGGAGCAACAGGATTCTGATATTTTTCTTGTACCAGAATTTTCATGCCACATTGATACGTCGCTATTTTACAACCAAACGCCACACAAGATAAATTTCTTTAAAATTTTGTAAGTGTAGGGAAGACCAGGGAGGCTTGAGACAAGAAAGGAATGAGACGTTGCATTTATTTCCTAAAATTAGCTAGGTAGCGCCATCTGTTGACTAACAGTTCATTTCTTTATTCGAATCTATTACTACCCTATTAGCAAAATTACATTAATCGTTGGTTAAACGTTTTTGTTGGACCACGTATAATATTGCTGGTAAAACTAAAGTTAAGTTTGTCGCTATTGTTGCAGTTTTTCGTAAATAAAAGTGCGAATTCGAGTTAATTCTTCCAGCATATTGACCACAGCTATGTTTTAAATTAAGCATGTAGTTATTAAGTGAATTAAATATTTAACAAAAATTTTAGGTTACTTTATCTGGTCAAGCGTAACATTGTGATGGATGAGAGATGAGACAATTGTTTTAGAGCGCCCTGAGACGTCTCAACCCCTATTTTATATTTTCAAATAAAAAGAATGTTAAAAAGATGAAAATATAATTTAATAATATTGTTTTATATATAATATGCCCCATTTCTGGATTAAAAAGTCAAAGAGAATAGTTCCTCCACCTGATGTTATGCAAACAACAGTTGAGGAAGTTCTTAGAGGATCAAAATTACGTGAAACCGCAAGGAAATATGATATAGACAAGCAGACGCTCCACAGATATAAAATAAAGACTTTGAATACCCCTGCAGATAACATTTCTTATTCGCCTGATTTTAAAACTGCATTAGTGTTTACCCTTGAAGAGGAAGCCCTTCTATCGAATTATCTAATCCATGCTTCGTAAATGCATCATGGTCTAACACTCACATATGCACGTCAACTGGCCTTCCAATTTGCTAAAGCGAATCATAAACAATATTCTAAAAAGATTTTTGTTACTCCAGAAATTTTGCGACCCCTTCCGAAGGCAGGTGCACGAAAGCAGCACATAAGGCGAAAACGTGGATCTTCAAGAAATCTTCCGACCCGCCAGAAAAAGACGCTATAGAGGCTGAAGCAATTGCTAGAAAGATAAGGAAAGTTGTTCCTTTAACTTTAAAGCATGGCGGCCTTTTATCGCAAAAAAGAGTAAATCGGTAAAGAAACCTGTATCTCCATCTCACTTTACGTCAAGTGATGAAGACGAATCTGCCCTGTCTGGTGGAAGCAGCGAAGATGTTTCAGATGTTGAAAGCTACGAACGAGAACTAATTGAAATGAATGCTCTTGAGGACATCAAGGCCCTCCAAGCGGGCGACTTTGTATTGGTTAGGTTTGCCACAAAGTCTTCAATTATGCATTATGTGGGCTATGTAGTAACAAAGGAACATGATAGTTACGAAATTAATTTCTTGCGTCGTCAAGGAATTAATTGGAAATTTGTTTATTCACCTCTTGAAGATATAACTACAGTTTAAGAACAAGACATTATTTTGAAATTACTGTTTCCAAAAAGTGTAGGTGGAACAGAGAGAATGAAATCCACTTTAACATTCGGTTTGGACTTTCGTTATTATAAAGTTATCATCAGTTTACAAGGTCTCAATGCTCCCCATTACCTGTCTCAACGCTCCCTTGTGTAGGGAGCGTTGAGACAAAATACACCATGTTTTTGAAATCAACTTAAAAAATTAAAATAATATTGCGGAGGCATAAAAAATATATAAAGTTTACAAAAAAGGCTTACAATTCACTTGCAATATTTACTATCTTTAAATTACAAATTATAAAAGTAAAAAGAAATAAAATGCATTTTTTGTCTCAAGCCTCCCAGGTCTCCCCTACTCTTTTTAGTAACGTACTTTAGCGTGCTGGTACTATCACGTTTTTAATTACCACTTTCCTTAAGACTTAAAATAATGATTAAATTTTCAGCATTGGGATAGACATAAATAATGGACCCTAATCTCGTGGGAAATAAAAATTTGATATTGAACAGCAGCAGTTTATAGGATATGTAAATTGAGAAACGTTGAACAACTGTTCGTGATTTATTTTAGTGGAAAATGAAATTTAATCATTCTTTAAAGATGTATTTTTATGTCGCTCTGCTGTTGCTGCCAATTTTTGGAACTAATACGAAATTTTTTTAAATATTTTATAATAGCATAAAATTAAAACAAATTTTTTATACCTGTGAAGAAATACCACCTCCACGTCGACATCTTCTCTATCTTCATGAAGAAAGTCCTTTAAAAAATGTGACACCGACTCGTAAGTAATGTGTCCACACACTACTATGTGCCTATATATAAAAAAAATAATTATTAAATGCTCTTATAGTAGCCTTATTTACTTTCTAGCAATTAGTATATTTTTTAAATTGATATGCGTTTTTAGTTAAAATTAGAAAACACATGCAACTAGAAAAATAATTAAATCTCATTAAAAAAAAACGTTTTTGTGCAATAATAAAAATATACAATAACTGGTAAACTGAATTATTCTATGTCAGTAATAAATTGTATCTGTACATCTAAAAGTGTAACCTAACCACAGCCTGGCCACGCACATTATAAAATCCAATAAGAAAATTAATTTAAACCTATCTTTTTATTTTATAACGCCACATCATGTCATGTTCATGCAAACCACTAACTAACACAGAGACAACGATATATTACTACTGGATTAGCACAAAGGATGATCTGCTTCAATTAGAAAATAATGTATACTAAAAATTTTAACTTTCACTTCTTCCGTGTTTTTACTTTTAAAACAGTTATTTTTGATGAATATTTTTTATGAACATCTACCTAAGTACGAAAACATATTTATGTAACAAGAGAACCAAATTAAAAACACACTTACACAAAAATACAAAAACAGTAACAATTAAGGAAGACAAAAAGCGTGCAGGAAATATAGCTTTTGAGCACTTAGACCTTCTACGACATCAGCACACATCGAGAAACAGTAATTACTAGTTTTAAATAAAAACGGGAAAAGATAAACTAAAATATAATAACTTTTCCCATTTTTTTTTAAACGGACTTAGCAGTGGTTTATTTTTTACAAGTGATTTTTCTGGCGCAATAAAGAACCAATTATGAGACGCTACTAAAACTAGCGTCTTGTCGTGGCAAAAGTAGCACACATACAAGCTATATACTTCATTGCCCGTTGTCTATTAGCCTAATCTCATAAAAGGATCTTCCTTGAACCATTAAAATTACTTTGATTCTAGAATATAGAGATAGATAAATAATTTTAAGGTATTACTTCCCAAAAGAATGATATTATCGAACCTCCATTGCCATTATTTTTTTAAACACAATGTTTCGGTTAATTAGCGTCTCTAACCGTAAGTGGATTTGTAAGTTTTTGTTTTATGGAAGTTCGACGGAATCATTCTTTTGAAAATACGACATAGTCTACCGCCTTTAAAATTGTTATTTATGGGCAGCAAATTAAGCACTGCTTAGTCGCTTCTGTAAGATAAAATTAACCACATATATAGACTATCGTATAACGCATTGGTATACGTATGTTGGTTCTAACCATTTCTAAGGACCGTAAACGAAATAGGTCCGAATGCAAAACAAATTCTAGAATTTCTCACCTTCGGCCACGTTCATTCTTCAGGGTGCCGCCATATTTTGGTCTAGTCCCGATCAAGTCAATGATTTCTGGGATACAACTGGCGAAAATCGCCTATAGCCAGACAAATAAACATTTTTGCATAATTTTTGGCATTTTACAAAAGGCATACTTGTAGCTTCTTGCAATAAATTGTTTTCATAAAATCGTTACGAATCTTGATGTAATTGACTAGGTATCTTTAGGATACCTACCAAAACTTAATTAACAGATGTATCCTTTGCTACATTACACGACGCGTTTATTAAAAAAATGACAGAATTTAAAATAACTTAGTTACAATGGGTAAGAAAATTCTCCGAAAAACCATAAATATAATTATTATTGCAAGAAGTAAACAGCAGTTATGGATAAAATAAAAATAAGACGTAACCACATAATTCCTTAAAATCTTTGTTGTATAAGCGATATTTTTCGGATGTTGGAAGAATAGGACCATAACTAGGACTGAGGATGACGGTACAAATAAAAATTAAATAACGAAACATAGGACCAGTAATTGGGGAGCCTTGGAGGTTAATGCATTATAATTTTTTAAATATTTTACCATAAACTAAAAGCCAAAATATTTCTTCATATGTGAAACACCTTTAACACCAATTTTTGTCTGCTAAAAGAATTTAAATATATTGTGCGACCACGCTATATTTAATATTTTTAATAGTATCTGCAATAATTGTTACTATTATAGCATAATCGTTATTAGAATTGATTAAAAATAAAATTTAAATATGAAAATGAGACGGCAATTAACTTACTTAAGTCTGCTAAACATTTTTTTTTTTAATTCTTAGCATTGGTTCCATAAGAGAAAGTTTAGTTTCTAAAGGAATCCACAGACTGCAGCTTTGCTGGCCGCTTTGTTCGACAAAAATACCGCACAGTGCATATTTTACAGTATAGGTAGCAGTACCGCAGTAGCGCTCAGACTGCAGATTTAAACTAGATGGCACATTGCTAATAAATAAACCAATCTCTTGATTTCAGTTTTAGCTCTTTTAATATGTTAATGTAATAAAATTAGTTTCTCTTCAAAAGCTATTCCTCCTCCACTTTGTTCTTTTCTTTGTGGTTTTTATGAGGCTTATACATCGCCACTGCACACAAATACGTTATCTTTAACACAGGCAACTGTTATTTTGACTATTCGAGCCATATGTTTAATAATTACAGTCAGCAGGAGAGTGATATAAAGAAAGACAATAATAATTTTTTTTAATCAGTTAATATTTAGGTAGATACTTACTAGAATTAGAGGCACTCTCGGGTGCCGATAAGCGATATGCAACGTGAAACCAGCAGCCTGTGAGCTATTACGCTACTGCTGCCTATACGTAAAAGACTATGAATTTTCGTCGAGTACAGCAGCCAGCAAAGCTACAGTCTCTGTGGGCTACTTAGGTTACTTTAATTTGTTATTAAAGAAATTTCGAAAATATCGAATATTTTCTTTTTTCATGGTTAGTATACTGTACCGTGCAAATGTTACCATTAATAATGTGAAACCAATTTGAACAGGTCATAACGGGTTAGAAAAAGCATCGAGTCCAATGCAACTCATGGAGCCGTATAGTAATGACCGGGATCAAAGAACCTAAATTAATGACTATGTGCATTTACAGGAATTTAATGCTTCTATTTCATATCCCAAATATAATTTTAATTTAATAATTCTCTTAGGTTACTTGACTTCCTCTAAACATACATGATGTGAAAAGGTTATATCTTACGTTTTATTGCCTTTAGGATATCTTTCGTAGTACTTTTAGGCGATTTTGAAATTTATTGTTAAGACCTTTTTTGATAAGTAGCAATTTTGTCGTTATCTGCTTTTCTCGTAATTAAATTTAGACCCGTGCGTGGCTCAGTAAGGCTGTGCAGGCATTAAAGTGCTTCTAATCACTACCTACTTGGTCTAGCTATAAGATCTAGAAGGCAGTCGATGCTTAGTGGTCCAAACCTTAAATTTCTTTAATACTATCCTTTTAAAAATCATAAATTGGGATAAATAAAAAGTAGCTAAACTAATAAATATCTGGATCACCCATTCTGTATGCTATTGTGCCATGAATTAAATATTCTGTATCGAAAAAGCATACAAAATGAAAAAGAATGTAAATTTCGACAGCTAGCCTAGCACAGCATGCCAAAATATTCGAACCTAAAGTAAAGGTAAATGCCAACTTGTCAAAAATATTACTCCTGTGATTTAACCACTCATAATGAGGTAATATTTTTGTTTCGTTCCAATTAATTACTTTTATCTAAAAACTAGGCACTCTACTGTAATAAAGCATGCCATTAACTAGGCTATTGCGAATTTACAATGTTAAAATTAATTTAAAGCAGTTAATAATAAAAGTGCCTAGAATATTTAAGCTCAACTTATGGAAATATTGAAAAATATAGAAAAAATGATGACGTTTATTATATTATATTATCAGGTACTTTTATACAGGGTGAATCGGGAGGGACGTACTAAACTCAAAAAGGGTATTTTCCCCATAAAGATAATGTAAAAGACTTATATGTTCTTAACCGATTTTAATTCATTTTCAAGTAAAATTCTTACTATGGCCGGAATTAAAAAAATGACATAAGTGCAAGCAATTACGCGCCCTTCGCAGACAATTTATGTTTAAATGTCAACGGCAGTAGGTTAAAGTAGCCGACAGACTGTGGCTTTGTCGGCTGCTTTGCTCGACGAACAGTCTTGTCGATAAAAAACGATGCGCAGTGTTGTAGTGTAGGTAGCAGTAGCATTTAAGCCCACAGATTGCAGGTCTAAAGTGGGTAGCATTCTGATTGGCAGCCGAGGGTGCCTCTAATACTAGTAAATACCTAAAAATTAACTGATTTTTTTTAAATTTTGATTTTTTTATTATTTTTGTTTGTATCAGACACGCACGGACTGTGTTTGGGAAACATATCGCTCAAATATTTGTATGCAGTTGTTGCGGCATAAGTCATAAAAACAATACAGAAAAGTACAAAGTAGGCGAAGGAATAGCTTTTGGAAAGAAATCAGTTTTCTCAAATTAACCTATTCAAAGAGCTGAAACTGGATCCGGGATATTGGTTCAATTATTTGCAAATGGATTTCGAAACCTATTGTACTCTTTTAAAATTAGTATCATCAGACAAGAGACTTAGTTAATGCAATCTTTAACACCACGTGAGCGACTGGCAGCAAAAGTTACTAAGATTTAAAAATTTTGATTATACTTTGAGAGCTGTTATTGCGACAATTTCAGCAATATATCACAGTCCGTAGAAGTGTGATACAAAGAAATAAAAGTAAAACAAAAATTTTAAAAAAAATTGTTGAATCTTTAGGTAGGTAGTTATATTAGATAGAAGAAAATGTATCCTTTAATTTGTGAAATTTAGTTTATTTGGAATTATCTTGAAAATAAGTTAAAATTGGATAAGAACATATGTGTTTTTATTTTATGTTTACGAGTACAATTAATATACTCTTAGTGTTGGGTCTACCCCTCCAGACTATTCCTGTGTAATTTAAGTAAGGTAGAGTCGCAGCAACAAAATCCACCTGTTTTTTTTTCAATTTAATATCATGTGCAGCGTTATTAACATTAGATAATTTTAGCGTTTGAATCAATAATCATTTATTTTTTTAAAGATGTATTGTAAATCACTATCAGAAGAACCTATCCATAAACTTTATGAAATCGCTAAACAACAAAGAAAGCTATGATGTTACAAATAATAAAATAATTAAAAAAGTCCAATGACATTACAAATGTCACTATTGCATTGGGATTTCGTAAACGGTAAGAGGTACATCAAAAGTAAAATTAAGTTAAAGAAAATAAAAAGATGAAATAAGAATGCAAAATAAGTTTTGTACCATCTCTGTTAATAAACCCACAAAAAAAGACATATAAAGAAAACATTTTTTACAATATTTTCGGAACTACCTACTTGAAATTTTCCAAATTTGTCGACATCATGTGAGTCTACTCCTACTCCCAATTGCGCACTTTACCCTTTGCTGCTTCTCTTACTGTTAACGAGATCCTAATGATAAGCGTCGAATTTGTAATACCCTATACATATTATATTACGTTAAAGAAATTCAAGATAAAAGGGAAAGGTTTACAGTATTATGGGATACAGTAAAACAAAGTTGAACTTGTAAATTTCCACTATATTAACTAGAAAAATGACATGTTTCGCTAACACTGTAGCTTCGTCAGATGACGATGATTTAAAAAAGGTGAAAATTAAAAACTGGGGTGCAATAAAATTAAATTATTGAAGACGTAAATAAAAAGAGTGGAAGGGTTACAATAGCGAAAAAATCAAACAAAGGGTTTAAAAATTAAATTAAATTATTAATTAAATATGGGTAATTTATAAAATCTTAAGTATACTTAACCCATATTGTACCTAATTTAATTTAATTCTGTTGACCATATACTTTAGATTTTATAAATTACCCATATTGTACCTTATTTTATTTTATTTTTAAACCCTCTGTTGGATTTTCCCGCTATTGTAACCCTTCCACTGTTTTATTTACATATTCAATAATTTAATTTTATTGCACCCCAGTTTTTAATTTTCACCTTTATTAAATCATTGTCATCTGACGAAGCTACAGTGTTAGCGAAACATGTCATTTTTCTAGTTAATATAGTGGAAATTTACAAGTTCAACTTTGTTTTAATGTATCCCATAATACTATAATTATAGTACGGCTAGTATCGGCTGAATCAATTAATTTGGAAAGGTTTACCTTGTAAAAAAGTTCTTTAATGATCATTATTAGGTATACAATTTGTTAACTGGAACTAAAACATAAAAAGAAAGATTGTATCCCTTTTTTATTGTCTACAAGATAACTATCTTCAGTCAAGATGCTTTTAGTTTTTTGGTGTAACTTTAGAATTAATTAAATATTCACTGCTGTGATAAAATTATTTAATATACAGCGTGTCCTAAAGGATAGGGTCAATAATTTGGGATTGAGTAGATTAGTTAAAAATAAGGTGAGAACTTCATATAAAATTGTATCTTATGTCCACTTACTACGAAACTTTAGCCCCCGAAAAGAGCTACTCTGAAGATGTTTTTTTTATATTTTTGAGACCTTCGTTGATACAAATTTTAAATCTAGAAATTTTGGTAATTTTTCTACGCTGAATGGAAGTGTGGTATTAAAAAATGTTGTTATTTAAGAAATGTGACCAGAAATAGTGGATGATGCGGTAAAAATAGACATAATTTTTTATTACGCTAACATTTATACTTTTTTATGTCGAATTAGAAAAACCTGATATATTTTACGAAAAAAAGGTTTATACTATTGGTAAGACATGATGAGAACGTTTTCTGGATAAATTGATTTAAAAATCACTTTCCATCCGAAACACGATAGGATACGTAGCATACGGGTTATTGATATTTTACTTAATACCATTTTATTTAACGTTGAATCGTTTTAAGGTTTTTAAATTGTTTGTTATATTGAATAAATTAAATTAAATTAAAGATTTATTAATAGGTACCAGTAAATAACATTAAATCGCGATTTCTTTAAATGCATGGTAATTTTTAAATAAATATATCTAGAAAACGGCACATCCAATCATGCTTTACGAATAGGACCCTTTTTTTGGAAAATATGTCAGATTTTTCTAACTTGACTTAAAAAAGTATAAATGTTAGCGTAAAAAAAAAAGTTATGTCTATTTTAACTCTCAATATCCCATATTTTGACCACATTTATTAAATATCGACATTTTTAAGACCTCGTTCTATTCAGCGTACTCGATTTACTAAAATATCTAATTTAAATTTGTATTACAGAGGTTTCGAAAATATTTAGAAAAAATCATCTCCAGAGTACCCCCTTTAGGGGGCTGTAGCTTCGTAATAAATGGACATATGACACAATTTTATATGAAGTTCTTACTTTATTTTTAACCAATCTACTTAATCCCGAATTATTGACCATACCTATTAGGATACCCTGTAATTTAAAGCGAGATAGGAGTTATAGGATCAATTTAACAGTTCAATCCAAAAAAGGAAATGTATTTGTTTCAATATTAGTATTATGGTAACAAACCCGAACAAACCCTTTTTCAGTAAATTAACTATAGTTTATTTCCCGAAAACTAGGAATATTACAACTCGCCGGTCTTCCTTGTCTAATTTTGCTTTTATGCGGTTAGGTCGTTCATGATCTTGGTGCAATATTTCTGTATGTATCAGATTTATTTACCGAATGGCCCACTCTCAACGCAGGACAAACTAATAAGCTTTTTAATATTTTTCAAAAACATACTTATACAGTGTGTTTCAAGTTCGATGCATTAGCATTCCTATCTCTGTAATTACAGAACCCTAATTTCAAGATATTATGTTGTTATGATTATGGCTGCGTAGAAGACACAATGATTATTGGTAATTTATTGCCTATACAAATACCGTGTCGAAACGTCAGTTCCTTCTTATGGAACTCATTTTTATATTATATTTTCCATATCTCCAATTAAACAATGACGCGCGACGTAATGCGGCAAGACGCTGACTCTAGTGGCATCGGTGCATGCGGAGATAATATTTATTGCGGATGATAATTTCGGGCGTCGACTGCTTTCTGGCGCAAAATTTCAAATCCCGACAAGAAAAACTTATATATTTTTTCACTTATTTGCATTTCATTTAACAGAGAAACTTTGTTATTTAGACTAAAATAAATAAGCTTTTTTTGTGATTATTAGACTAAAAAGTTATTAATGGTAAAATATTCAGTTTTTTTTTAAATAGCAGAATAGTGACATAAGATACAGCTTTTACTCATAAAGAGATGCTTCATATGAAACTAAAAATCAGATTTCTATCGTCAGTAGTTTTCGAGATATCTAAAAAACTTTATTTTTACCTTCAGGGGGTGCAGAAGACTTGGCCCCGAACTCCGAAAGGTCTAACATTGGTTAACATACAGGGTGTTTGGGGAGAAAAGGGCAATATTTTGGGAATGTGTTCAGAGGGTAAAAATAAGAGAAATAAACACATATGTTTTAGTTCGATTCTCAACCATTTCTGAAATAATCGGTTCTGATTTTTTTTTTATATTGAAATAATGAAGGAGGCTTTAGTTTTACATTCGATACATTTTAATTGATAGTTTTGACATGCATAGTAGTTGGCAGTTAGCTTCATATTGAGTGTATCGACTTGAACCAAGATTTGCATACTTACAATGCCCCACACATCAGTATGCCGACATGATATTCGTGTTAATATGGTTACTGTAACGGTAGTGCGATGCGCGCAGTTAATGAATATTGACGTCGTTTTCCAAATCGAAGAGTTCCTAATAGAAGAGTTTTTCAAAAAGTATTTGCAAATGCTCAGGAAACTGGAATATTTCCAAGCGTGAGAATGGTTTCTGAAAGAGTGCAGAGTCTACATGTGGAAAATGTTCTGGATATAGTCGCAGCGAACTCAGGTATAAGTACGAGACAGGTTGCAAATAAACTTCATATACCATCACATCTAGCCGTATGGGAGTCACTTAGAAAAAACGGTTTAAAACCTTTTCACGTTCAACCCGTTGAACATCTTCTAGATGGTGATCCTGCTTCAAGGGTACAATTTTGTGAATGGATCCATCAGAATCGAAATCTGCACAAATACATTTTATTAAGCGATGAAGCTCAGTTCACTCGTGATGGAATTAATAACTGCATGAACATCGGTGGTCAACTCTCAACATCGATTCAGTATTAATGTCTGGCGTGGAATGCTCAACGAAGTTGTTTAGTCCATTGGAAATGGATGGGCGTCTTACTGGAGAAGGATATTTATGGTTTTTGAAAGACTATTTGGTACACGTTCCGTAAAATGTTCGACAACGAATGTACTTCCAACATGATGGATCCCCACCTCATTTTATCCCCCGTGTGCGAAATTTTTTGAATTATCGTTTTCCTAATCGCTGAATTGGCAGAAGTGGTCTGCAAGTTTGGCCACCGAGGTCACTAAAACCCGCTTGATTATTGCCTTTGGGGATGGATGAAATCGCTAGAATATAAAACACGAGCGGAAAAAGAGAGAAGCACTCCGCGATCGAATTTTCAATGCTGCAGCTTTTATAAAAAACAATCCCCACTCAATCCAACGTGCTACCTGAGCTATTAAAAAAGTGCCGAAAAATGTATTGAAGTTTGTGAAGGGGGTTTTGAAAATATTCTTTAAGTTAGTTTGTACTGCAGTACCTGCAATTATTCGCTTTTAAAATAAAAATTAACTTACAAAAACTTTAGAACCTATTATTTCAGAAATGGTTGAGAATCGAACAAAAACATATGAGTTTATTTCTCTTATTTTCACCCTCTGAACACATTTCCAAAATATAGCCATTTTCTTCCCAAATATTCTGTATATAAAAATATGTATTTGATTAAAAAAATTATGTCGCCAACTAGGGTTTATTAAATTTTATTTTGATCAAATTATTCAACATTAAAATATGAAACTATGCCTCCATTTAACAAACTCTCTATATCTTATAGTCACTGGGATAGCAATGCTAACGCATCGAATGTGTACCTTACACACTGTATTATTAAAAATATTTAAAATAGAAGCATAACAGGTATTAAATCTGCCAACAATGTAAAAACGTAGCCAATGCTTATAACGCTAAAAAGGTTGCAATATGTTTGTATAAACTTAAATGTTGTTGTTAATGTTGCAACATTAAAACTTAAAACAATAAAGTAGAGCTTAAATATTAAAAATTTGATTAATAGCGAAAACTACAGAATGTCATTAAAACTCAATTAAAATCATTAGAGCTTCATTCCAGTTAATAGAGAATTTTAATTATAGAATACGACCATAGAGACGATAATATTGGTGTTAATTTTTTGTTCATTTGCTCGATTTGTGTCACAGAAAGTCGATGTACCCGAACAATTATTATAATTTGGTCAGTATAGTACCTTATTCGCTGAAAATATATTTTAATTAAACCATTATTAAAGAATTAATTAATACTTTTTACATATTTTTAATATAAATTACTTATTTATTTTAGACCAGGGCTGAATGAAGCCTTTAAAAATGGTAAAAAGTGAGAAAAAATAACAGTAGGATGAAGCCCATTGGAAAAGGAAGAGAATATAACAAAAATGAGAGGAAAAATAATTTACGGGCGATCCGAGGTCGGGAAGTGGAAAGGGGTGAGTTTTTAAGGATAGAAAACGATTTATCTCGATTTCCGGCAAAACTACAAGTCCTATGGAAAAACGTTAGATGGCAAAGTAGTAGGTAATAAAAAGATCTACAACTTTTGTATTTACACTTTTTTTACATAACCTCAAAATTTATGTGAAAAATTCAAATAACAAAGCTTTTAATTTTTTTTTTTAACTTTTACAAAAATATTTTTTTTTCACGAAATTTGGCAAAACCTTACCTTTTTATGTCCCAAATACACTGTAATTTTTTTGACTTAAAATATTTATTTTTCACCTTATTTTGACTTAATATCAAAAAAGCACCCTAATTTTCAATCGAAAATTCTCACGTCAAAATATCTGCTTTTTTAAAAAAGTCGGTGGGCTTTTTTCTCGTTGAAATCTCTACTTTCTGATGGTGTAAAAAAATACATTTCTATGGTAAATGTGATGAAATCCCCTTTAAATCCTACCTTTTATTATATTTTCGCATGTTTTTTGCGATCTTTATGTTTTTATGGATTTGTAATTTTTTTGTTTATCAATGTAACATGGAATCTTACGTTTTTCGAGTAATTAAAGTATAAATTTTAATAAATAGCTCAAAATTGTACATAATGATTAAAAAAAAATAATTTCGGATTCGATTTTTTTTTCGTTTCTTTGCATTTTTTGAGAACATTTACCATAGTAATGTATATTTTTTTACACCATCAGAAAGAAGAGATTTCAACGAACAAAATGCCCACCGACTTTTTTAAAACAGCAGATATTTTGACGTGAGAATTTTCGATTGAAAATTAGTGTGCTTTTTCGATATTAAGTCAAAATAAGGTGAAAAACTGAATATTTTAAGTCAAAAAAATTACAGTGTGTTTGGGACATAAAAAGGTAAGTTTTCACCAAATTTCGTGAAAAAAAAATATTTTTGTAAAAGATAAAAATAAAAAACCAAAAACTTGGTTATTTGAATTTTTCACAAAAATTTTGAGGTTATGTGAAAAAAGTGTAAATTCAAAAGTTGTAGATCTTTTTATTACCTACAACTTTGCCGTTTTTCCATAGAACTTGTAGTTTTGCCGGAAATCGAGATAAATCGTTTTCTACCCTTAAAAACTTACCCACATCCCGACCTCGGATCGCTCGTAAATTATTCTTCCTTTCATTTTTGTTATATTCTCTTCCTCTTCCAATGGGTTTCATCTTACTATTATTTTTTTTGGTTTCAAAAATTATCGATTCTGGTCTATTCTGATAAAGCAATGATAAAAAAATTTCTTTTGTAAAAAATAGCTATGACCACGTTGGTAGTTTTAAAAAACTATTCAAATTAATCGTGTTAATATGTAACTACTTTAAAATAAATCGCTTGGATAATCTGCAACATGTCTAGTCAAAATTTAAAAAAATTCCTTCGGTCCAGTAAATAAAAACTTATTACGGGTTTAATAACGCAGAGTAGCAAATTAATTTATTATACAATGTTCCATCTTATTTTTTTACCGATTTTAGGTGTATCCTATAATTAAAATCCTCATTATACTACTGTGCCAGGCCTGGTCTGTGACTGCTTTGAATACCTGCGCCTGATATCTTTGCTGTATTTTCCACCATATTTCGATCTATTGGCCGCTAACTCTGTGATCTCCGGAATCCAGCTGGCAAATACAGCCTACCAGAGAACCCACATTATCCCCAATCAGGCTCCCCAATTTTACTAATATATTTTTGCTACTCTAGTTGTTAGTTATTTATTAGTTTTAAATTTTAGTATTTAAATGTGTGTTTTGTCCTGTTGCATAAATATAATTTATAAATAAAATACTAAAATATATAATGTTTAGTAGGTAATCAATTATTGAGCCCTTTCCCACGTCCGACAGCTGCATAGACTGCTGAGGGAGCCACGCGAATTCCGACCATATTATATATGTAATCAGTATATTGCCAACAGTATGCAATCATGCTTTTAAGAAATTATGCCAGTATGTAAACCGTTTCAGAGTTGCGTATTTTCAAAACCTACTTAAGCACGGCACCGACACGACCACCGAGCGCTCTATTGCTTATTTTAAAATATAATTGAGCGCAACACTTACTTTCAAAACATACGCGGTTACAGCACACTTCATAAGGAACAACATACCTGCTAAAATATACATATGCACAACGCTGTCTTTTAAAACATACGTGGTTACAGCGCACTCCAAATGATTGCACTAATACAGTGCTGTTTTTAGCCAACCCAAAATACATGACATTTATTAGCGGCGGACGGAAAAAAGAAAAATCATTGCGCCACGCATTAAATACCATCAGAAATATCATTCTTGTCTTCAAAATTTATCAACAAACTCGTCCAATTCACCTTCTAGTGCAGACTCCATATTATTTTTTAACAACGTTTACTACCATCAAGAATCGAACCAGCAACCTTGTATTTCAAAATCGCGCCTTACCGTTCGACCTAATCGTCCTTGCTAAAATCTGCAGTAAATATACTTTGGTAACGTAGACTCCAAGACAACAGGCACCGCTGTTCTCATTGGGCTATCTTTGGCCTCTCGTATTTTGATGGGTGTGACTGGCGTTGTGCTTAAGTAGGTTTTGTAAAAAACAACCGGGTTTAGCAGCGTGCGTAATATGTAGTATTAACAAATCAGCTGTTGTTTTGATGCGAACAGAACCGGTCGCTCAATATTTTCATTTCATCTTACCCACTTTAGTATTTTTGCGTTACTTTTAAATTTTGTGTTGTATAGTTTTAGTTTTATCGCAAAAAAACTATTTAGATCTCTATATAAAATACGGCGATCGATATAGTGCCTTTTAATTTGCAACTCTCTGGTCTGGTATTATACAGGTACATAAACTATATTTACCTACGAGTAGTACCATTCACCATGGTTGAGTATGTATGGTGTTGTTTTATACGAATCGTGGCGTGAGTACAGAGTTGTCTTCTATTGCTTCTTTGGCTTCATTTTGGAAGGGTTTTATCGAAACTGGTTTAATTGAATATGTAAACACCTACTTTGGCAGTGCGAGCGATGACAACTTGGAAAAGGTTTGCTTGCGGCTATTGGTACGTTATGTGTAAATTTGGTGGTTGTTAGAAGGATGAGTGTTTGAAAATGATTATTTTGAAAGGTTACCGTTCCGTTGAGCAGTTAGATGTTCAATTGATTACATATTTTTTCACCTGTTCAAATGATCATATAGGTAATAATATATATAAATATATTACTAAGTTAAATTTTAAGCCGACCCTGTTCAATGTTTACATGATCCAGAAAATATTGTGAACTGCGCAAACTCTGTATCCCGGTTTAGTCCTCCAGCTGACCACAAGTCTTAACGTAACTTGGCATTAGTAATATACTGGTTACATAATACATGTGATTCCGATTAACGATATATGCAATATTTAAGTGACATCATTGTATGTTTTAGAAAAAGTATTTAAGAAACTACATTTCTTTTGCGTGATTACGTGTAAAGAATTATATTTATGCTGTGTGTAATTTAAAAATATAATGTATGTGGATGTGTATAAGGAATTTTTGATGTAAGTGATATGGGAAATGAAGGAAACAAAATGGGCTTACAAAACGAAAGTAAAAAATGTATCTAAAATATTATCAAAAGTGCTGTTATTATTCTACTCTAAGGAATAATTAAAAACTACATTTTACGTTTCTAAAATTCCAATGTTAGTGCAACGCCAATATACAGTGCTAATTTTTATAGTGTTTTACTTTTACTGTATCTTCAAATTTTTGTTGTTACTACCTGATATTTTTATGTTAATATAAAACAATATTTAAGTACAAGATTTGTTATCTCTTAAAGAAATTTGATTAAAACGAAAAATAGATAATTTTTTTAAATATGCATATTATAAGAGAAAAATACCAAACCAACGTTTGTTTTAAACCCTTATTAACTGGTTATAGATTAAAGACAATATTTTTTTTTGTGAGTTGAACTAAAAAGGGTTCAAACATTTCCAGTGACAAAATTATTTATTATTCTGAGGTCGGATTGTAAGCAGAAGAGTTTAATCAATAAAGTACTAACCAACAACTTTGACTGTGACGTAATGATATTGGCAAAAACGATTTTCTCAAAATCAAAGTAACCCGATTAAAATTATTCTTGCTTTACTAATCACACAACTTTGATTAGGAGTAATGCCAATGTCATTTATGTCACAGTCAAAGTTGCTTGGTTAGTCAATTGTTGTTTAAAAATCTTTGTGCAATCCAACATTAAACTTTTAGTAAAATATTGCTTTAATTTTTTTATTGTAAGTATATTAAATTAAATTTATTATTGAAAGCACCCTTTTATTTAATAAATAATACCAGAACTTAATCTTCCGTTCGTAATTCCCAACATTTAAATGGTTACTTAGAATAATCAAATACATCTGTCAGTGGTATTTTAGAAATCTTGAAATTATTGTTGAGAAATTGTTGAATATTAAATTTATAAATCGTAATTTATAACACAGATTTGCGAAAATAAAAATAATATAATCGAATTCCTTTTTCTTTATATATGTGCTGATGAAAATTGCTTCCTTTTCTGATTTTTTAAATATTTCATTGTTAAAAATCGTTTATTTTATTTTCCAAGCTTTTTCGTTATATGTTGTACTGTAAATATTATGGAGTACAGTTAAACAAGGCTAAACTTTCACTGTTTTAAAAGGAGAATGACATACCATAGCCTAATTTGTACTCGGAAGCAATTTTTCAAGAAGCTTTGGAAAACGAGGAAATGGGAATAAAGGTTAATGGAACATGGATTAACAATATCCGTTATGCTGATGATGCGGTCTTAATTGCCGATAATATACACGACCTACAAGAACTGGTCAATATGGTAGGTGAAAAGAGTAAATCGATGGGCTTAAATATCAACACCGAAAAGACGAAATTCATGATTATCTCCAGAAACCTGAATACATTTCAAAACTCCAGCATGACTTTTAACGGAATGCCCATAGAATGAGTGGAGAAGTACAGGTACCTCGGCACCTGGCTCTTCGAAGACTGGACATCGGACAACGAAATAAAATGTCGCATCAAACAAGCTCGACAGGCATTCTTAAGGTTTCGAAGGGTACTTACCTGCTCCGAATTTGACCTTGACTTGAGGTTAGGGTTTATAAAGTGCTACGTTTGGTCAGTGCTTCCTTATGGTATGGAAGGTTGGACACTGAAAGCGAATACCATGCGAGATGTGGCTATATCGCAGAACCCTTAAAATATCTTAGACGGCAAAATTGACAAATGAGGAAGTTCTTAGACGTGTCAACAAAGAACGTGAACTGTTTGAGGCAATTAAGAAGAGGAAAACGGCATACCTGGGACATATCATGCGAAGTGAAAGATACCAATTCTTGCAGCTGATGATTGAGGTCAAGATTGAGGGCACACGAGGAATCGGAAGGAAGAAGATGGCTTGGCTGCGAAACATCAGGGATAAAAGATGTTCAGTCGCTGATACACACCGCGAGAAATAGAGAAGCGATGGAAAATCTTATCGCAAACATCCATTAGTGGATACGCACCAGAAGAAGAATACTATAGCTTCGTCAGATGACAATGAAATAGTACAAATCATAATTGAAAGATACAATAAAATTTAGATTATTGACGATATAAATAACAGCAGGAGTAGGAATACAATATCGGAAACCCTAAAGGGTCTCTATAAATTAAGTACTGAATAATAATGGATTTTACAACCTCATTATACAGTGTGTCCACGGATAGAGTTTGGAAGAGGAAAAACTTTTTTATTAGTATTAGGTATAGAAGAAAAAGTAATTCTTTATAAAAACGCCTGCTTGTGCTGAAACTACAATTTCGAATATCAGATTTGCGATTACTATACAGGGTTTGACACAAAAACATTTTAAGTATTTTGGACTTTTTTTTTAATTCCTTGATTTATTAACTAAATTTTTCTAGTGTTGAAACTACAATTTCAACTATTAGATATGCGATTACTACACAGGGTTCGTCAGAAACAACAGTTTTAGTTTTTTGGATCGTTTTATCAATTCTAATTTTCAATTCCTTTTGATGATTGGCTAAATCATCACTTTGGAAACAAATTGATTTTAAGGTACCTATGGTCCCGATCTCATAATTATCCACTTTTATTTATGGGGATATCTGAAGCCACATGTGTATAAAACCAATTTCAGTAATAAGTTAGATCTCTTGAAAGAAAAAATAGGAGTAGTTATTAATCTCCCAATACGGCAAATTAGGAACTGTTAGCGGGAATTCCGATGTCGAGTTGAACGTTGAACTATGCGCTAACTCGGTGGTACCAAGGTTGAATAAATGTTTTATGATTTTTGATTGAATGCATTGAAGAAATATGACATGTAATAATAAAAATACTTCAAAAGTGGGCAAATAAAAAATGATTTTCTTACAACAAAATCGCTAGGTAGGTACTCGGCCAGATATAAAATTATATTCGAACTAAGAAAGCATAGTTGTTTGTATTTACGTAAATTTATTTTAGACAAAATGCAAGAAACTAAAAATGTTGTTTCTGACGAACCCTGTATAGTAATCGCAAATGTGATATTAGAAATTGTAGTTTCAACACTAGCAAAATTCATTTAATAAATCAAGGAATTGAAGAAAAAGATCCAAAAAACTAACAATGTTGTTTGTGACGAACCTTGTAGAGTAATCGTAAATCTGATATTCGAACATTTCAACTGTTATTGAGGTACATATTTTTAAATCCCATGTTTATCGACAGGATTTTGTATCAATCTAAAAATGTAGGTTAAGAACAATAAGAACATGAATCTTTTTCAAAGTATTATCAATAATCGACGGGAATTATAGAACCCGGTGCGACATCTTGCGTCCCAGTACGGTACCTTAGAAAAGGTCAGTCGTAAAGAGATTATTCTGTAAAAACAGAAAATTTTGCAAGTGCGCTCACAAAACCGGTACAAGTGCCGGACCACATATATTAATTCGATATATATGTGGTCCGGCACTTGTACCGGTTTTGTGAGCGCACTTGCAAAATTTTCTGTTTTTACAGAATAATCCCTTTACGACTGACCTTTTCTAAGGTACCGTACTGGGACGCAAGATGTCGCACCGGGTTCTATAATTCCCGTCGATAATCGATCCTGACAAGTGATTTGTCTTCGAGCCCTGTTTCCTTCTGCCAAACTGAGCCTCACTGATGAGCCGTAAACGGCGAAACGCGTCTGGGGATGAGTTTGGCGGAAGGAAACAGACAAAACCTTTTTCGAATTATTATCAATAAGTTTTCCAGTAAATAAGAATTCAAATACAAATATAACTGAACGTTTCCGAATCATACTGTGCGTGCATCAATCTGACTTTCTTTGACATATGTATTTAAGTAATTAAAGTAACTTTAACATAATACTATGATGTAAAAAACTCAGGTAGCATTTGAGAAGCTTTACTTATATTAATGTGTTTGAGTTACCAAATAAAAACTAATACTGTGCGGGGCTGGCTGTGTGTAATAAAAACGAATTAGTTAGTATGTTCCTTTACGCACATGCATTTAAATATCGGCGACAGTACAAGGTTTACACATTTCTTTACAATAATGGAGTATAATACATTTTAAAGTTATCAACGTTAATATTTAAGAAAATCTGGTTATAACATGCACTAATTAAATTGCTAATGTGTTTCAAGCTCTACAACAGCCACATTACTAAACTGAAATAACCAGGTTTTCTTTTATTTTTCCAGTACCTCTTTCCGTGTTCTCTCTTGTACTCGCCGCAGTACTTGGACCTTGTACCTACTAGATCTATGATTTCGGGAATGCTACTAGCAAAAATAGCCTGAAAAACCATTCCCAAATGCATTATTTTAATGTTGATGAATTTCGCTAGTAGTAGGGTTAAGAAAAAAGTACTAGATCTGGCTGCAGACTAAATACCGAAAAGCAGAAATTCAAAAAGTCAGAAATCTACCATTGTAGTATTGAATTTGTATCATAAATATCCTGAGCAATTTTGATATATTATGTTAGACAGTAGGTAATCAGCATGGTACTATAAACGGAAGGTAAAATATCTAACGGTTTCAATTTCGTCAGGCCCGCGCAGTGACGCTGTCGGGAGAGTAACTTTTTAAATAGGTTAACGAGATGCAGGTCTTTATTAGGTTTTTGGACGTTATATCATCGGTTTTTTTAGGAAAAATATACATACCGGGTGTCCACAGAAGTTGGTTCGCCCCTCTAACTTTTTTGTTTTTCAAGATAATCGAATAAAATTTGGGGAATTTGTATACGACATAAAACTGCATTTTTTCACAGGTGACTCAATATTATGAAACTTCCGGTCTAACCGGAAGTGACAAACTTTCAATTTTTAAATGGGACACCTGGTATATTTTTCCTTTTTTTGACTTCATATGACTTTCTAAATATAACAATGTGTCACTTGTTACTTTTTGTCACCAAGAAAATATTGTTTTTCCAAATTTATTGTTGAGGGCTCTGAATACCTTAAAATTACTTATTTCTATTTTTTAATCTTGGGAAAAATACAATTTTACTATTTTTGGTCCAATGCCATGTGCTGTGTAAAATTTAATCTTTAAAGTTGTATAAATAATTTTTTTTAAACGGCAACATGGTGTCTCGTCGGGTTAGGAAAAAATATTTTATTACGGTTATTTTGATACCACACACTATTAGGTTTTAGAAAAGCTGCCATTAAAAAACTTTAAAAAGTTAAGTTGAAACTTTCCTAAAATGAAGCATCTTTTGAAAATAAATATTTAGATTTAAATGCATCAAGTAGCCTGTGACCAGCAAAACTGATAAAACAAAATCATGCCTTGAAGAAAATTGACATGCCAACAGCTTCTGCCAAATTAAATTAGTTTGTTGTTTAAAAAACAAGGAAAATAAAATTTTACAAGAAGTGAAAAAGTTGATATGTCATTGTGTTTGGAGAATGTAGAAAGAATTCATTTTCAATTTTTGTTTTATCAGTTTTGCTGGTCACAGGCTTGATGCATTTAAATCTAAATTTATTCGCAAAAGATGCTTCATTTTAGGAAAGTTCCAAGTTAACTTTTTAAAGTTTTATAATGGCAGCTTTTCTTAAACCTGTTCCCATAAGTTTTATTCCAGTATCTTTAAAAACAAAAAAGTTAGAGGAGCGAAGCACCTTCCGTGGACACCCGGTATGTTATTTGTATATCTCAGTGATAGCTGCTCAGAAGAATAATTTAATAGAAAATTAAATGAAGCGTTCTAGTAAAATTCTCTGTCTAGTGGTTCAATGCAACTGGGTAATTCGCAAAATTTTAAAAATCATGATCCTATTTGTGTACTTATATATGTATTTTATAAAACAATAGTATTACTGGATTAAAACTAAAACAACAATATGTTGGAAAACAAATGTACATTATTGTGTAATACAAGGTGTTACCAAAGTAGAACAAAAAATTAAAGGGGTTAGTCTTAAGCTAATTTAGATATCCGATAATACTTAGCTTCCCTACCCCGAAATTATCAAGTTTAATCGATAATATATACAGTGTGTCCACGGATAGAGTTTGGAAGAGGAAACCCTTTTTTATTAGTATGTATAGAAAAAAAAGTAATTCTTTATAAAAATGTCTGCTTATGCTGAAACTACAATTTCGAATATCAGATTTGTGATTACTTTTTTTTTCAATTCCTTGATTTATTAAATGAATTTTGCTAGTGTTAAAACTACAATTTCAACTATTAGATTTGCGATTACTATACAGTGTTCGTCAGAAACAACAGATTTTTTTTTAAATTTCTTTTGATGATTGACTAAATCATCACTTTGGGAACAAATGGATTGGAAGGTACCGACTTTCATTTATGGGGATATCTGAAGCCACATGTGTATAAAACCAATTTCAATAATAACTTAGATCTCTTGAAAGAATGAGGAGAGTAGTTATTGCAAATATCCCAATACAGCAAGTTAGGAACTTTTATCGGAAATTCAGATGTCGAGTTGAGCTATGCGCTAACTCGGTGCTACCACATTCATGTAATAATTGTTTGCTTTTACGTAAACTTATTTTAAACAAAATCCAAAAAAAAAAATGTTGTTTCTGACGAACCCTGTATAATAACCGCAAATGTTATATTTGAAATTGTATTTTCAGCACAAGCAAAATTCATTTAATAAATCAAGGAATTGAGGATTAGAATTGAAAAAAAAAAACAAACTAAAAATGTTGTTTGTGACGAACCCTGAATAGTGATCGCAAATCTGATATTCGAAATTGTAGTTTCAGCATAATCAGACGTCTTTATAAAGAATGACTTTTTCTTCTATACCTACTAACAAAAAAAAATTTCCCATTCCAAACTCTATCCGTGAACATTGAGCGTAACAGAATGAAACTGAAATTAAATTTCATAAAATTGTAATAATGCTATATTTTTTTTCCTATGAGCTCCCTCAAAACGAAATTTTGACAAGGATCCTTGGAGATAGGGTGTACATTTTTATTATTTTTTAATTTTTTTTATCGTCTACGTTGTTTTTAAACTTAATTAGTTAATTTATTAAAATATTGATTAAGCATAAAGTTTTGCAGTTTTCTCATAAAACCAAGTTATTAAAGTAAGCATGTAAAAACTGAAAAAGTAATACATTTGATTATCTACCCTATAATATTATACAGTGTGTGTATAAAGTCTGGAAACGGCTTAATAACATCACAATTTACTGGCCGATTTAAACCAAATTTGGTACAGTTGTGTAAGAGGATCTAACGCACCGAATGACGATATTGGCGTTGTTGCCAGCTTTTTAGTTTGTCTGAAATTCGAACGAATTTTATATTTTTAAATAAAACACCCAGTATATTTTTACATTTTTAAATTTCACATAAAATTATAATTATTTTTTATTTAATGCATTATTAGTCTATACTTCATAGTTTCCGAGATATTGACTCTCGAAAAGTGACATTTTTGAACTTTGACAGCTTATAACTTTCTAACAGTACGTCTTAGAGCAAAACGGCTAAAATTAACTTCCAGTTAAACCCGAACAACTATATTTCCTGCTTTCGAGTTACATCCGGTTTAACCGGAAGTTGATTTTTTTGGGAAGATAATAAAAATTGAAGATAGGGACATGTAAGCCGTTTTGCTCTATGACGTACTGTTAGAAAGTTATAAGTTCAAAAATGTCACTTTTCGAGAGTCAATATCTCGGAAACTATGAAGTATAGACTAATAATGCATTTAATAAAAAATAATTATAATTTTATGTGGAATTTAAAAATGTAAAAATATACTGGGTGTTATATTTAAAAATATAAAATTCGTTCGAATTCCAGACAAACTAAAAAGCTAGCAACAACGCCAATATCGTCATTCGGTGCGTTAGATCCTCTTACACAACTGTACCAAATTTGGTTTAAATCGGCCAGTAAATTGTGATGTTATTAAGCCGTTTCCAGACTTTATACACACACTGTATATTAAAAATTAAGTATTAGCGGATGTAGGTTTATCAAAATATAATATGTTTTATATACATCAGTGTGTCCACGGATGCACTTAAATATACTTGTAACATTTGTTATTTTTAGTGTTAAAAAAATCGAAAAGCCAAATAAAAAATTATTAACATTTATCACAAATGAAGACATTTTAAATTTTTTCTTTGTGTCACGAAAAAGTGAATAATTTTATATTCTTTTCGAAATTATTTTTCTGGTTATCCACATCACAACCATACATAGCCACAACCACCTTGAAAGAAGCCGTGAAACGGAAACATCGACAACACTGCTTAGGGATCCATGTGTCACGTGACTTTTTTGAGGTTATCCAGGCTTTAGTATGTAATTTACGCGCGACCTGGGTGTTAACTTTGCGGTTTATCGTATTAATTTGTATTTTTATCCGGTTTTCGATTGATACTTAATAAAACATTTAAGTGACATGATTGCTAAGAACCTCTACAAAATATAAGTGAACATTTTTTGGGTGGATTTGATGTAATAGCATTAATAAAGTGAAAAATCCAACAATCTGGCCGGCTTGGCGGTTTGTTTACGGGTCTTATAAATGGCGGCAGAATTTTATTTGTTTTAATTTAAAAGTTGTGTTTTTGTATTCTAGTTAGCTTTTTGTGGCTTTATTGTGGCTATTTGTGGCTACAGTTAATTTATCAAATATTAAAGTGTTTATTTAACTTGAAGGTATATGTGAATTAGTTTAAAAATATCACTAGTAGAGATAGTTCGTAAGTAGGTTGGATACCTCTAGATACCTAGGTAAGTACAATAAGTACTAAGACAAGCGTAGATTTCTTAAACAAAGCCTTAAGCTTACTAAATTTTGAAGATGATAGTATCCTGTAATTTAAACGCAGAAGATAATAATTTGTATAGTAGAATTCTACTTTTGATCGATCAAATAAATCTATTCGTAGTGAAACAAAAACACTTCTTAACGCAATATTACTATGATTTAATAATTAGGTAAGTTATTCTTGTTATCCAAAACTATTTATTACTTTTTTGTAGATTTTTCAATACCAACATAGTGGCAACAGAGCCAAAAAATCACAAAAAATATCAGAAAGAATAAAAAAACTCGCCCGTTGCCGCGCGTCATAATAATAGCTTGTGGATCCGCAACTCCCAGCTGATGCGGCGTTGCCCGATGTCACTTCATGGCTTCTTTTCAAGGTGGTTGTGACATAGCACATCTCATATTATATACTGTATAAATAGAAATTACACAAATATTTAGCCCCAAAATACTGGTTCTTTCAATACACCACTTAAAATCTTATGGCAAACAGTGGATAAACGCCGAAATCTCGCTCCCGATGACGTCGCTAAGCCACGCCTGGTCGGCGCGATATATTACCTTCCGTTTATTATATCATGGGTAATCAGTAAGGAGAAAATATCTTATTTTAGAATAGTATTCATAAAAACTCGGCATATCCCTCATCTATAGCATCTACCGCAGGAATATGTAGAGCGCTCGAGAGGTTCTGGGTTTAAATCCCAGCGAAGGCGTAAAGAGATATTTGAAAATAATTATTACTTTTTCATTTCTACTTTATGTAATCTACAAGAAGACGTCGTTAGATTTTTAATCCAACTCTAGGCGACAATCATCAATTAAATTTTTTTAATAGAAAAATGACCTCCCTGTTTCTCTGAAATCAACGAAGTATCGCACTAAGTATTTATAAGACGAATCAGATTAATAATTTCATCATCAGTGCAACCAAGTGTAACGACCAGTCATTTCAAGGATTTTTTAGAAACAGTAATTAAATTCTAAATAGCTATAAATACAAGAAATTTTCAATACAAGCGTTTAAAGAATGTTTTGTAGGTAATCGTAGTTACAATGACGGTTTTGATGTGACGTGGCTATTTTAGCTTTTGTAAAAAGCTTCAGTAAAAAAGCAACAACAATTGTTTCGAAGCGGTAACAAAGATTATTTTTACAGAAAAAATGTAACCTAAATACGGGACTGTAAGCAGACGAAAACTGTTATTTATTTCTCCGAATAAACGTTAAGTTCTGTGTAGTGCATGTTTAAAGTGTCGAATGCGGGAATAATTTTTAAGTTTAAGTCGTATTTAAGAATTATAACGATTTGTTTATTTATTGGGGTGAACATTTTGTGTTAGTATTGAATTTTTGTGGTATATAGGTTTAATTTATATTTGCCCGTCAAGTGTTTACTTGTCATTTTATGCCATGCCGTTATGTTTAATAGAGGTGGGTCGTTATTTAGATAACGCGATTTTGGAGCGGTATATTTTGATAACGCTCCAACGCGCTCCACAACGACTAAGTAACTAGTTACCGTGGAGCGACACCGGCAACGGAAACGTCAGCCGCAGTTTACAGAACGAACGGTCGAGACCGCTCATCGAGGACGCGACGCGACGGCTGCATTCTGCGTTACATTTCAATGCCGCTTTGCAGAAACGTTTTACGGTTTGGAGCGGAGCGTAAGATCTGGCAAGCCCACGTGCAATATTGAATTATATTCTACTGTTGGAGCGCAACGTAAAATACATCGTTAGGACTGGTTGTATACCCTTGAATACGCATAATAAAACAAGGTATCAGGCGATTTGGAGTGGACTGGAGCGTCACTCCGGTCGAAGCGACACTGCACTTGTCGGAACCTACGTTCCAACTGGAGCGAGCAACTTCAGAAACGAACGATAGTGAATCGCGCTGCAACGTGAAACTATAAAAAATGTCTTGCAATGCGGTTTGAATTTGAAAGAAGACTGATGCTATTATAATTACTTTTAGATTATTAGATTTACCGAATTTTACTGTTAATAAAATAAGAATAGTAAAAATGAAATATATAATACCAACATTTTTATAAGTTTAAGAATAAATAAACAAACAGTAAAAACACTTTTTTAACGTCGATTTTTATATTTCTAAAGAAATAATACCTAGTTGTGTAAATGCATCGTAATGAAAGTTATCATATAAATACTATAATAAAAATCATGAATCATGTAAATCATCATACCGCACACGTCTCGGCGACCCTTACATAAAATTGCAATGGGTTGTTTGGGATTTTAACAGTTCGTTTAATATTGTAGCCTATAAGCACGCGGTTGGAAAATTTTGGTCGCTCCAAAGTACCGTTGTTTTGGAGCGGTATTTTTTTGGAGCGTTCGCGATTGGAACGCTCCAGACGTGGAACCGTTTTTTCCACCACTAATGTTTAATCTACCAGTATCGGCAGGCTATAAATTCCAAAAGAAAAATGTTGAATCTGAAAGCCAGATTTAAAAATATTTTTCAGCAATGTGTTTTCATGTCAGGATTTACCGGTTTAAATGTAATACGTCATTTCAATAACACTCTATTGATATTATCTAATATGCTATTTCTACTATATTAATGTTGTAAGGTTCCTATAAAATAATTTAGGTAAATAACTGCATGTTAACGCATACATTTTTTATTATATCTGGTGTTTCAGAAGTACGATACATATAACTTAAGGGGGTGATTTATAATGATATTATTAAAGAAAACGTTTATTATTTAAACATGTTTCCGAAGTTGCCCCTTTTTTGAGATACAGGGTGTTAAAGTTTAAAAAAACATCGGTTTATTCACTTTTTTAAATATCCTTTATTGAAGATTGGCACCGTTATTCATAATAATAAGGTGCTTAATTAGCCCTAACTAGATTAAATTAAGTCCAGTAGCATCCAGTGGATATCACCTTAACGGATATTATTGACAAAAAAGTACGCCACTGACTTTTTTCCATTTTTGATATAGAGTGTGACCAGTAATGTCCGCATCATATGGGATATTTTTATTAATAGCTTTATTCGAAATTTGACTTTGCCATCAAGTTCTGCTTCGATCGAGATGAAAATTAAGCAAAAAAATAGTAGTCACGTGATTCGCATTATCTGTCAATTTTAGAGGGAAGGCTATATCAGGGGCTCCTAATATAAGAGAAATTAACCAATTATCAAATCCTCCGATTATGATTGATATTACTATAAAAAAAATTATAAAAATTTAATTAACACACCCTTGTTTCTCCTATACTTATATATTGTATTTACAAATCCAAAAATTTGGTAGAACTGGCAACCGCACATAATTTGTGCACGTTGCCATGGAGACAACCGTCAATGACGCTGTCTCGAAAACTGTCAACCGACCTGTGAATAATACTAAGACAAACGCAATTGCAAATTTATTAGTCCTAGACAAGGAAGGCGGAATATTTTTAGCGAATAAAGATATTTCTATCTATCTTCTAAAAGATAGTTAAACCATCATCAGTGAATCATCACTGTCGCGTCAGTTATTAATAGTTTTCTATGTGAATAGGACAGTGGAGTAGGTGGTTTAACATAGTTGCTTTAATTTACGTATCATATTAATAAATTAAAACAATACCCTACGCATTTTAATTATTTGGTTGGCGACGCCTATGGGTAGGAGCTTCATACTTTTTTATGTCATTAAATTAACATGAGAAACACTATAACTATAGACTTTTTATAAAATAGACTACATGGTTTACGTTTTAATAAAGTCAAAGATTCCACCGTTCACAATTTGTCTGGTTAGCTGTATGGTCCACTATACTTAACACGTGAATCAAAAGAAGCGCTGTTGTCAAACTTACTGTTAAGTCCCGTATTAGATTCATAAAATTAATAATATAAAAAAAAGTATAATTTAAATAAATACAAATGTTAATAAGATACTATAGGTAGAACACGGTTTTGTTTTGTAGGTTTAAATATTTCAGGTCTTTGTATTTACGGCTATGTAGCTAATTATGGAGAATTTAATTACTGTTTCTTTAAAAAATAGTTGAAATAACTGGTTAAAAGATTATTTAGTAGTACATTCGCAACAAAATAATTTCAGGAATAGATATGTTGACATGAATTTTTGATCTGCATCCTACCAGTCCTTTTATCACTGTAGCATATTTTTGAGTGTTAGTTACAGCGAATGTGTAATTTTTTTTCTCTTTGACATTTAAAGAAATAAAATTTGGTAAGTATGTTTAACACATAGTTCTGCATTGGTTTACCTAACGTTACATTACTTTTTTACTTCCGGTTTACCTCAACTTTCAACTTTTAAATCCCCTGTCTATATGTTTTCGGATATTTGGACGGTTATATTTATATAAAATTTTGAGTTTAGCCATATCTCCTAGTATGTTATTTACAAGTTAACTATTTTTATTTCGCTTTTTTTACGCTTAGAGTGCTATGAATTTCTTAAATTTGTGGTTAGAATACTTTAACAAAACGATAAACTTTTTTACTAAATGATAATTTTTTTATTAGCTCTTAGATAAAGTTTTTTTAAATTGAAAAAGTGTTATACATCCACTATGAAAAAAACCCACGGCCTCTCAATTACCAGTCAAACGCACTGCCATTTGCGCTACGGAGATTCTGAAATTCTCTCACCAACGGCCATATAACTGATTCAATTTATATATTTAATACGGACTATAAAGTTATATTTATTTTTATTAGCATTTGATAAGTTAAATTTTTTATTTTCGTTGTTTCCAAATATGGTAACTAGGTTACTGACACGTGACACTAAGTTTATACGGAAAAAATGCCTATTGTATTTTGTTTCAGCATATTAAAATAGCGGGAGCGCACTATACGCGGCCAAGTCGCGCGTCCAGAAAATAGTATATAACTCAATGGTCTCATGCTTTGCAGTAGGGACGACAGCCAACTGGTCGCTGTCGTGTTGCTTCTATCAAGCCACTACGTTGTAGTGGCCGCGCGACTTTGGTCGCCCAGTGCGCTTCGCGCTAAATCAAAAGTTAACCATTTTAGCAAATTGGTAGCACATTTGATTCAAAAATAAAATCTTAAAATAAAAATATCTGATCTATCAAAAAGGGGCATAATATCCAAAAACATATTAATAGTCCACTAGGGCGTTATAAAATTTATTCGAATACAATGCACATATCAGATTCTTCGTGTCTAACTATAAAGTTTGACAATAGTCAAGGTCGCCAAAAGCGATATTATTGGTGGACCGTCAACAATTTTGTCATATATTTGTCTTTCGTAACTTTCTAAAATGCGCGTCTTTGTTTTTCTCCTAGTTACAATGGTTTTTTATGTCTTAAACATAATTCCAAATTTTATTGTTCTACCTCTAATGCCGAAAGAGTTATAGGGGCGAGCCACTGTTGAAAATTCCCAATAGAATGAGAATGTATTTCATATTAATCTAAACTATGTTTTGTTAAATTTAGTGTTGAAGCTGTATAAGCAAGATTCTACAAAAGCATCTAGCTACAGAGCAGTGCAGGAAAATTTAACCGTCATGCACGAAATAAGTAAGACAACTAACTACAAAGAATATAATGCAATCGCCACTATGGTTATTCCAGTCAGAGTCACGTTAATTTGTCCCAACAATTGTTATTGTTAAATCTGATTGCTACTATATTCTTCTAAGAGTATACAATAAGAGTAAACGAGACAAAAACATTAAATATATTGGGAAATATAATGGAAGTATAGTGGATGAAAGGGTATTAAAGTTGTTAGAAGGAAGTGGTAGTGGAAGAAAGTTAGAGTAATTAATAAGAGTAGACACCAGAAAAAACATAAATATAAATTACAATTTAATTTGAATTAAAGCATTTTATTGTAAAAGATTATCGCTATTAGTAAACTGTTGATATTTGGAAATGTTGAATTGTGATACAAAGCTTTTCTTCATTAAAGCGTTGTGTTGTTTTTTGATAAGGTATACATGATTGTGATAAAAAAAAATTGCCTTTTATAAAGAGTACTGCTCACTTGATATACATTTTTACATTTTCAGAAGCTGCGATCAATTGTGGACTTTTTTTTTATAAAAGATGTCCGGTAAGTCAACGAGTAAAAGTCAAAAATGTCATAAAATTTTGAATTGAATTTTCATTTTTCTCTGCTGTTATTACATCCAAAATGCTAAAGATAAATGCATAGACATTTTGATTTTTGATGTCATAATTAAATGTCCTTTAAAGTAATCTTGGTCCAGCTCTAGCCACCCTATTTTCAGATGATAATGATCCTAATTTACCAAGTTCAACCTTATGGTTTCAACAGGATGGTGTTCGCTCTATGCTGTTCATATAAAATAGTACTTATATATAATTTTTCCAGGTTAGTGAATAGGTAGACGAAGGGCTGTAGAGTGTGGAGTTGCCACGTAGATCGCCCGATCTCAATCCGCTGAACTTATTTTGTGAGGCTGCGTTAAAAATTGAGTTTACAAATCTAAGTCATACTCGGTAGTTACGTGTTTATTCGATGAGTGATACGATAAATCCTTCCACAACTGTTACAAATTGTACAACAGGAACTTGTAGATCGATTGATCTAGTGCCAAGACCGTTGGACATTTTTAACTCCTTATAAAAAAAAATTTTTATAAGACGTTATTTGCACATTTTGTTTTGAAAGTTAGTAGTGCTAATATTTTGAAATTAGTTGAAGTCAAAGACATGTTTTATAAAAAATGTTCAAAATTGATCGCAAAATTATGCAATGTAATTAATAAAAAAATAATTTGAAGAACGTAGCACGTTCCCGTTTCAGTGTATAAAAATATTTTTTCCAAAAAATGTTTAAAAAAAAATAAAATTGACATTGTTTACGTAAATCTATTTACTCTAGATTATCCCTACCGTATAGTAACACAACTTTGCTGGGATCAGTCGAAACTAACGCTAAGGTTTATAACAATGATCTAGTACCTATAGATGAAACAATAACAAATAAACTTATTGCCTAAATCGTATTCCATTCAAGTAAATCAAGATCCGAATTGCATCCCTCCACATTGTTTGCCAAACTTACGCCGTTAAAAGTATTATCATGATGTGGGAAATTTAATTCGTTGTCTAAAACCTTATAAAAAGTAAGCAGTATGGCAACACGGCAGTGACAAATCCGCCTCCAAAGACGAGGCCATGATGAAGTTGTTTCATTTATTTCCGTTTAGGGATGGCCACAGAAAATATATCGCGGAAAAACATCAATGTATGCATCGAAAAAAACGATTAATGGAAGTAGAATTACAAAATAAATCATAAATATAATTATTCTAAGCTCATACCTTTACTGAAACCAAAGCTAAAAGGTATAATCAAAATCGAGAGGCCACGGCAAAATAATTATTTTACGAAGAAAATTAAGGCCTAATACATCGATTAAAATACAAATAATAGTTTCGATGCATCGCTCAAAAACGATGCATCACATTGAAAATACCAATGTTTTCGATGTATCAATGTATATCGAACATCCCTATTTTCGTTTGGTGTTTCTTTGTGGTTTTCTTGACAGCGGTTTAAAAAAAAATTTTGTTTTTCGGTTTTGCCTTATAATTGCTGTGTTTTGTGATATTTTCTGAAGGCTAATTAAGATGAATCGCCGCTACCAAGTATGCGAGAATTCCGAAAATACGGTTTCTTTTATATTAGCAAGGTCTCATTCAAAACTCCGACGTAATCCCCACTACCTGATCCACCCAGCTCTTCACCTCCTCTCTGCTACAAAAAATGTTGTCAACACATTTTAATAGCGTTTATGAATGGCATGTGCCGTCTATAGGTACATGTCTATAGGTACCAGATCGTTGGTTTTTAACTAAATCTATTGGTTATTGTGACTTCAAGATAGTAATCCTTGAACATTTCCAAATTTAAACAAAATCTACTAGGAACAAAAACCTTTTACCTAATGACTCCTTTTATTTTTAAATAGATAGCAATTATTTTTGGGAGCAAGAAGCATGTGTTAAAATAAGAAATATTTTTTCTGGTGACTAATCTAAAAATTAAATTATTTAGAACAATCCTAAAATATTTTTTTATGATCAAAAAGAATTAAAATTCTACTTTTAAAATTTCTGTTGCTAGAATTTACCGCATTATGTTTGGTGGTAACGACATTTTAATTGTAGTTTTAAAAGTTTATCTAACCTTAGGAGCAAACACTAGTGACGCATCCGCCATTTCGCTTTCTGATCCATATTTCGTTACTTTTTCCTTTTATCCAAAAGTCGGCAAATACAATTCTACAGTTTTACGTGAAAAACGGTTGGATTTTGGATTTATAAATTAATAAAAGCAGAAAAAAAAATATAGAAAAATTTTACAAAATTTTGTTTTTTGCTTTATTAATTTATCAATTTTTTTTTAACTTTAAACTGTAGAGGTAACTGTTACCGAGACACGGGTATTGGGTCGCTTGTTGCAGAAAACGAAAAATAAACCGAATATTGATCAGAAAACGAAATGGCGAAGGAGTCAATGGTGTTTGCCCTTAATACTCTTATTAAATATTTGTAAAAAATTACCAGAACGGTCGATTATTTTAAAATATACAGGGGTTATCAAAAAACGTCTTATATAAAAAATGTAGGGCTGTTAAAAATCTACATATCGGTGATAAATTGAAATATACAGGGTCGCCCATAAAGTTGTGGAGAATGATAGTTATATTTTTTTAAATGGAACACTCTGTATATTTTTACTTATTTTAATTGTCGACTCAATTTTAAACATTTTTTATTAACCATGTGTTATACCTAAATTCATTACTTTTCTAGAAATCTGCGTTTCAAATAATAACGTATAACGGTGCGATTTTCGAACATAGTGAACAACAAATAAGGCACGACAATGGTTACTAATAAATAATTAATAGTTTGACATCTGAAACTCAAATTATGACAGAAATAGACAGAAAAGAAAATAGCATGGCATTTTTACTTACTGAAACAGAGAGAATTGATATTTTAATTTTAATGAGGTTTGGCGATAAACAGAGATCATATCAGGAGGTATGTAATATTTACAATAATTTGCATCCAGACAGGCACATTAAAAAAAATGCAGTTTTTCGAACTATTGAGCGTTACAGAATGACTGGTACTGTAAAAAACCGCCCAAGATCTGGAAGACCTAGGACTGCTACCTCAGAGGAAAAAAAGCTGGACATTCTGCTTGCGATAGAAGTAAATCCCAAACAATCCACCAATCAGCTTGCTTTGGATCATGAAATTGATCAAAAATCTGTACGAACCGTTCTTCATACTGAGAAAATGCATCCATACAAAATTAATGTTGTACAAGAACTTTTTGACGTTGACTGTGATCGAAGGCTAGAATTTTGCGAAATAATGACTAGAAATATGGAAGAAAACCCGAATTTTTCAAACAATATTGTGTTTTCGGATGAAGCGACTTTTACACTACACGGAATGGTGAATAAGCAAAATTACCGTTACTGGGCGCGAAATAACCCTAACTGGTATGAAGAGCTGCATTCACAGTTCCCAAGAAAAGTTATTGTCTGGGCTGGACTGTTTGCGGGACATGTAATTGGACCCTTTTTTATCGAGGAAAATTTGAACGGTGATCGATATCTCCGGCTTCTTCGGCAAGAAATAGTTCCAGCTATAAACAATTTAATTGCTGATATTAACTTAACCTGGTATCAGCAAGATGGAACTCCTCCGCATTTTACTCGCGAAGTTAGAGAATTTTTGGATGTCACGTTCCCAAATCGATGGATAAGAAGAGGGGGGCCTATCGAATGGCCTTCACGGTCCCCCGATCTTTCGCCATTAGATTTTTTTTATTGGGGTCACCTGAAAAACGTAGTTTATCAAAATAAATCCAATAATTTAGAAGAATTAAGAATGAAAATGGTCAATGAAAGTGCGAGAATAACAAGGGAAATGGTTTTAAACACCCAAAGACATTTTTGCGATAATTTGTATCATTGTCAGTTAGTAAATGGGTGTAATTTTCAACACTTATTAAAAAATAGAGCCGTTTTGCCATGATTTGTTATACGTTTTTGTTTAAACTTAATAAATTGTTTCTTGAAATTTATTTTGTGTTTTGTAGCTGATCAATTTATGTAGGAAAGTAATGAATTTAGGTATAACACATGGTTAATAAAAAATGTTTAAACTTGAGTCGACAATCAAAATAAGTAAAAATATACAGGGTATTCCATTTAAAAAAATATAACTATCATTCTCCAGAACTTTGTGGGCGACCCAGTATATTTCAATTTATCACCAATATGTAGATTTTTAACAGCCCTACATTTTTATATAAGACGTTTTTTGATAACCCCTGTATATTTTGAAATAATCGACCGTTCTGGTAATTTTTTCTAACCCTGTATAGAAATACTTACTAATGATAAAAACGAAACATATTCTAAGTAAGTAATTATTATTATCCTAATTTTTATGACACAATAAAACCAGCAATGACAATGCTAACATATAGAGTAGGAAATCATTAAAATACTAGATATTATAGTTCCGCATTAATGCGGTCTTTATTTTACTATTTTTCTCTGCTTGGGATTATTATGCTTTATGTCAGAAAAATCTCATTTTGAACTCTATTGAACTCGCGGCCTAAAGCCTTAAAGTAAGATTTAAAAATTCGATAATTAACTGTTTTTCAAAAATCAAAAATCTGTTATTTACAACGAGTTCGGAAATATTTAGAAAGAAATTCTAAGCTTTCAGTTTAGCAAACAACTGTCAATTCAACTCCTTATGTTATTTTTAGTTAGGGAAACTTTATACTAAGCAAATTTTAAATGATTTCTATCTGTACTCTTTGCTATTATTTGATTGCTTATAATGTCGACCATAAAATTAGGGGCAAAAGATTGATAATAATAATAATAATAATAGAGTTGCTATTATGTATTTACAGGATAAAACTAAAACTATAATTAAAAGGTTTTTTCATAAATGATTTTTTTTTATGGTTATGGCACTTTTAATACTTATTAATATTAACGTTTGCAAAAATAATTTCGTTTTCGTTTAACGTTAATAACTATAAAAACGTTTAAATAATTTTAGTGCAAAGGACTTTCAATTAGAGGTTTTTTGAGAAAAAAAACTGAAACTATTTACTACCAAATAAAATTACATTGGAGAAAATTGCATTTGAGTTTCGGGCAGTTTTGCTTTTGAAAGATTGAAAACTGTTTGTAAAAATTGTTTAGTATTTTTACCATTTTATTTATAGGACATGAAATGTATTGGGACGCTTATCTTAGCACTATTTTACTGCCTATTACGCGATACATTTGTGTATACAGGGTGATTCACGTTGAGTAACGAGTAAATATTACTTTGAAAATTTGACAGCAGGCATTCGCTGTAAAACTTTTAAAATATTATATATTTACGTTTGAATCACTTCCGGTTATACCGGAAGTTATGGCTAACTTTGTTCTTTCAAGTAGGATACCCTAATTATTTAAACTTTTTTGGATACCTTATTGAAACCTAAGTAACTTTTGCTAATAATAAACTGTACCTATTGCTAACCGTTTTTAAAATATGAATTATAAAATTATTTTTTTATAAAAAGTAGAGTAATCGCGTCCGTATAATTTATATCAACTAAAAATATTCTCAGCTAGCTGACTTTAAAGTGTAAAAAGACCTGCATTTCGCATTGAAGTACACAGGGATGAGGGATGCCAAAAACAATGGACTCCCTGGGGCCGAGTAGACATTGAGAGCTGTTTCGTCATCACTCATCAGAATGCCACAACCCGAAGCAACTCCACCAACTGCAGCGCATTTAAACCCTGCTTAATAAAATAGCAAGTAGTAAATAAATTCCAATGTGATGGCGTTGCGATGGTATCGAAAAGAGTCAAAATATACAGGGTACTCTATTTAAAATACCAAAGTTAGCCACAACTTCCGGTATGACCGAAAGTAATTTAAATGTGAAAATATAATATTTTAAAAGTTCAAAGTAAATTATGCCAACTACCAAATTTTAAAAATGATCGTTTCCTAGGTCTAATAGGCCACTCAACTTGATTCACTCTGTATATTTTTTAGCATTATATTAGACTTATTTCGTTTTCTATTGTGGACAATAATGCCAACTAACTAACTCATTTTTAAGCCTGGCCGGAACTGTATCATATTTGGGTTTGTTATATTTTTATAAGTACCAAATAAGTTAAAATATTCAACCGTGCAAAGCACATTAAATCAAAAAAATCTGGCACTGTAAAGAATTTGAGTTGAGAGGGTCTTACAGAAAAAGTTGTTACGTTATAACTTATTAAAATATTTTTAATAAAACATTGATTGCAGAACTATAATTTACAAAACTAAACCTTTATATAATATTTAGTATACCCCATAAATACAAAGTAAACTTTCATAAAAATGAAAAAAAAACTAGAAAGACGAAAGCTTTAAGCTCATATATGGCAACATAACAGCTCCCTCTTTTTATTTTTAAATATAGCCAAAACTTTAAGTTAAAAAAAAATAAACTTACCAAGCCAACGAGTAAAAAAAATACCAGAAACGTTCGTCCCAAAACGGTATGACAAAATACGTCACCATATCCTACTGTTGACATAGTGACAATGAGAAAATAAACGCAGGTCCAATAAGGCAAGGGGTGGGGGTTTTTAAAGTCCAAAGGATCGCCAGAATTTTCAAGCTGAAACAAAGTAAAAATTACATTGGAATACAAATAAATTTAAAGCAACTAAGTTACTCAGATCTGCACCTAACAATGTTAATATTTCACCCTACATAGAAAAAATTAAAATAGCTAAGAAAAACCGTTTCGCTTGGACTGACGTGAAGTTCGTACAACGCACAAGGTTTACTGACCTACAGTGATCATCCTAAATCATTGTTGCCAATTTTTCGATCAGTTTGCACCCGGTAACATGCCCTAGTAGGGCATGTTAAATTCCAGTCAACTTAGCCTGCTAAGTCAATTTTATTAATTTCTCGAAAATTAAAGGCGATAAAAGGCACACATCAACAGGGTACTTAGGTGGCAAGTAGTACAATATAGTTTGCGTCCAATGGCGTGCGCTTAGGTTAGGTTAGAGTGGCAGACCTCTGGCATTGACCAAACAGTCACACGTAGTCCTGTAGGGACGTTGTGGTACCACACGTGTTCCGCGGAACCTATTCGCATCAGCTTCCTGATGGTTAACGCGACGTAACGTAGATCGTAGAAGAATCTTGACAGCTCATTCAAACCAGCCACTGCTATTAATAAACTTCATGAGTCGACCCAGTTGCAGGCTGCTCACTTCCTTCAGATCATTAGAGAATAGTTCGCTCAGGGCATTGAACCTTATTCTAGCGAGACGCTAGAAATGCTGAATACTTTCCTCCTCTTCTTCATCTCTGCAACTTCTACAGAAGTCGTTAGTTGGTATTTGCATACGTTCAGCGTGTCTACCGAACAGGCAATGTCCGGTGACTACGGCAGTGATGTTTCTTAGGTCCTTCCGACTGTGTTGTAATAGCACTGCGGTTTTCCTTCCGTCAAGTATAGGGGCCACAATTGCCTGGAGATGCTACAAGTTGCTATCCCTGTCCATCTGCTTTGTGCAAGTTGTTTAGCTATCCGATCTATATCCTCTTTGACTGATCCCAGTGGTCTAGCCACAGTATTCTCCGCTAATTCGGCAGACATGCTTGCGCCCTCCCTGGCGAGCGCATCAGCAGTCTCGTTGCCATATGGCGTGCCCTTGCAAGCCGTTTCAAATCCCACTATATTTATAAGGTGGGAGTATCAACACGCTTGCCAACCTATATCCTATTTCGCGTAAATTTATTTATGTTTTCTAGCTTTTACACAAAATTTAAATAAAATCAGTATCGACTTGATATTCTATAGGTAATAATTGACATATTTAATAAATATCAAGGAATTTCATAACTTATTTTAGGAGAATTGTATAGCGAAAAATATCGGGTAAGATTTGTTTTAACATTACTATGTCATTTTTCTTTCACTATACAATTCTCCCAAAATTAGCAAGGAAATAAATAGATATTTTTGTAATATATCAGATATTACCTAAGTAATGTGCCGAGAATACTGATTTTATTTAAATGTTAGTCAATAAAATAATAAACTTGAAAAAATAACGCGAAATAGGTTATAGGTTGGTAACGGATTAAATGACGTTGAGAATAAGGAAATTTTGTCGATTTCTCGAAAACTAAAAGAGATAATAGGTACACATTAACTGTTTACACTAGTACAATAGTTTGCGCCCAGCGGCATATCCTTGCCAGCCATTTCAAATCCCGCCATACTTTTAAGTAAATTTTGTCGATTTCTCGAAAACTAGAAGAGATAACAGATACACATTAACAGGGTACTTAAGTGGCAACTAGTACTACAGTTTGCGCTTAGTGGCGTGTCCTTACAAACCGTTTCAATTTCCATTGTATTTTGCCTGCAAAGTCCATTTTGTTCGTCCCACATCGCCTGCCTTTATTCCTTTTCCATAGATTCCGAAATAAAATCCTAGTTACGTTCCTGATATGTGCAATCGTCTTGGCTTTATATATGCGATGTAAGAATGTGCACTATCACAGGGAAACAACAGGAACACAGGGTAGCGGACCAGTGGCTTCTTCAATTAGAAACTGTACGAAGGACGACAGTATTGGCTTGTCATTTTTAACAGCGGACGATGCGCCTTGAAAACAGCTACATGCTTTACGGGTTTTTAAGCCTTTCCCAGTGTCGAGATAAAGACCGGATTGGGCGAAATAATTTTCTGTTGATTATATTTTAATTGGTTAAAATATCTAGAGGATTTATTGGTTGGGGGTTAGAAGAGACATATTTGTGGGTGCACGTGCACATCTGCACTTATTGTGACGCCACTACTGATTATATTGATCATCGATAATAAAAGAACTGCCTATCATATACCGATTAATTATAAAAAAATATAAGAACTGGTTGTCATACGCCGATAAATAATTATAAAAATATAAAAACTGCCTGTTTCAGTTTTATAAATTTTACCAAAATTATATTGACAATAAACGACTGGTACATTTTTCATTGAATTTTTCGTACTGGTAGTTATTATTACATTTTATTAGAAGAAAATGTAACGCTTAAAATCAATAACATATTTTCTTTTAATAAAATAAAATTTGTCTTACAAACAACGGAAGCTAGAGTTTTATTAAAACTTTTACAATTTTTACAATGTAATAGAAAAACTTTTCCCATTTCGAACAAAACTTTATAACTTACTTATTGTTATCGTTTTTGCCCTTTTCAGGTAAACGTCAACAAAGTTTCATATAGAGTTATTTAAACAGTAAAACAAATGAAACTTTCAAAAGATTTTACGAAGAAACTAACGATTATAAAATTTGTAAATTATTCTATTCTTTGGTAAAATTATTTGTTAAACTTGAGATGTTGACGTTTTACTTCATTTTTTATTTCTCATCGATAATAAAAATCTATTTTCGAATTATTTTACGTAATTTTTATTAAATTCAGGCCTGTTAACAATATTCCGAAACGACTTTCATTTTGTACGACATTTTAGTATCAGGGCACTAAATTCTGGACGAATGTCATGAAAAACGGTCAAACGAGAAAAGTTTTGGGTTTTATCATTCATAGGCGGTTATTTCTAAAACATGAAATTTATTATTTATAAAGACGTTGGCACCAACAGTAACACAAGGTCGCTGAGAATACCTGTATTTTTTTCTAATGGGTTCAGGTTCGGAATGATATACCAATTGTCGAAGAAGAGCTTATAGCACCGCAGATGTTTAGGGAACCTCTTGAGATCTATCCTATCCTCCTCAGAACGACTACTAACTATCTAACTAACAATACCAATTGTTATATTCCATTTTTTTTAAATATATTTTTACAATGGAAAACGAGTCACATTTTTTGCCTTTTGTTTGCAGTAACTGAATTTCTTCTAATTGGTAAAACGAACTTTAATCAAGAGATTCAATCGTTTAGAAGATTTCGACACTGCGTTTTCATTAATTGGATTTTTTCAGTTTACCTTTTCTTTTTTATAATTTATACAGTGGCCATCAGAAAGGGTGCAGTATAATATGGGAAAAATGAAAAACTGTTTTTTTTTAATTCAATAAATGTATTTTATTTCGCGAAAATTCTGCTAGAGCTATTGGGAAATAGGTATAGGCAAATTAGCTTTTTCTTGGGGGGATCTAGGGGGATTTTCGTAGTAAATCTGGCTATAGCTTAATAAATTGGAAAAAAAAGACGAAATGATAAGGGATCGGGTAAAAATGTAAACAATTGGGTCTACTTTGAAAGATCTTTGATCAATACTTACCAAATGAATGATTCCAGCAGCAGTAAGCCATACAGATATAAATATTGAAACTAGCTGAGCAAGACGTATGGAACTTGAAGTCTTTAAAATATTGAGGTATTGTAAAATATCTGGTACAGTCATAAGACGTAGCGCACGAAGAAACCGGAGACCTGAAATTAAATAACATATTTTTATATCGAATAAACGAAATATGGAAACTTTTAGGTTATTTAAGAAACTGAATATTAGGGCTGCTTTAAATACAACAGAAACAAATGCTGCTAATTTGCATTTACCAAGTAGTTGCCGATTGGATCTTTAATCCACTTAGCAAGTTAATTAATTATCAATGTTGCGCTGAAAATAGCTGTCTCAAGACAAATTATTTGAAACACATTTGAAAGGTTAGTTGAACAGACGCCATCGGCAGCACTTGTGTCCGTCGAACTGAACCTCTTCCTTTTGTATGAACCAATAAATTTATTATTATTATTAAAAGACAATAATTGTGGCATATCGGACAAGTGTGTAACTGTTTTTTTATATTGGAATACACAGGGATCCAAGCACGTCCGTGTTAGGACTCTACGGGCAGCCATACCCCAAGCAATCCCGACAACAGCAGTAAGATGTATTAAAAGCCTTTTACAAAAGCAAAGCGGCCATCAAAACACCGTAGCGCCATCCCAGCGGAATTAACTCCAATAGAAAAGGCAGTCACACTGGTAATAATCGAAAGGTAGACAGCTAAGTAAACCACGCAGTGAATCACAATGCAGTATAGGGAACGCTTTTTGCGTTTTCACCAGAACATCTGCCGTTTTGCAGATTAGAAACAGATCAACATTGGCACCCACTAGAATGCGCGCAATCCGTTCAAGAAAAATCATAAAAATGTTTAGAAGATATATAGTGTCCGCGAAAATAATTAATAGAGAATAATTGTGGCATATTGGACAAGTGTGTAACTGTTTTTTATATTGGAATACACAGGGATCCAAGCACAATGGATACCCTGGGGCGGATAGACCATATATTGGAGTTAATTCCGCTGGGATGGCGCTACGGTGTTTTGATAGCCGCTTTGCTTTTGTAAAAGAATTTTAATACATCTTACCGCTGTTGTCGGTATTGCTTGGGTTATGGCTGCCCGTAGAGTCCTAACAATGACGAAACGGCCGTCGTTGTCTACCCGCTCCAGGGTATCCATTGTGCTTGGATCCCTGTGTATTCCAATATAAAAAACAGTTACACACTTGTCTGATATGCCACAATTATTCTCTTTTAATTATTTTCGCGGACACTATATTATCTTCTAATTATTATTATTATTATTATTATTAAAATCTATAAACAAAGGTACCTTGTAACAAAATATAAAGTAATTTATATAAAAGTATCTTGTAGCAAAAAATGCACTGTATTAAAGTTGTTTTCAGGAAATTTGGTCGCACTTGTAGATTTTACTTTTATCGTTGCTAGGTTATGGGCTGCTATACTCGTTTGTTAAAAGTGTCGACTGTTCGTTTCAACATGTTTTACAGTATTCAAGAAAAATAATGAGTGTACTACTATAATAAACGCAAGTAGGTACTTGAAATGAAATAATGATAACTTCGGAAACAAATGGAAAAACAACACTTTTAAAAAAAATACCTATTGAGACAACAACTAAATTAAGTACTTAAACTTAGGTTATGAAAGCTTACAATCATTATTTTTTATTAATACTGCTAAACGTGTAGGAAAAAAAATTAAACATGTAGTACCAGTTGACATTATCATAATTATTAGTAGATGATACAGCCGTATTAAACTTTTAAGAGTTTTGTCTAAGTAACTTTTTATTGATTATTAGTAAATGATATGGTGGGCAAGTCCATCATATAAGGGACTTTAAAAATGTTTAATAATATTTACAATTTTGATATAAAATTAATAGGCAAGCATTTTTTTGAAGGTAGCACAATTTACATAAAATTTCCTGTGGCCAAAAACGAAAGAAAAATTATTTGCCAAAAAATACTTACCTATCCATGTTCGGTCTAGGTATATTGAAACAAAGGACGGGGGTATCGTAAAATAATCTACGAATGAATACATCTCCAGCATGAACCATAACTTATCACTAGCAGCTATAAACTGAAACCAAACAAATATTTTTATAAAACTTTTAGGATGTTATAACAAATAGGGTCGTTTTTCTATTAATAAATGTAAGTATTAACTAGAATTCAAACTATTAGGTATGCATTAACGTTTTACAAGCTTTTATTGATATATTTTTATATCCAACAATATATTTTTTTTACAAATGGCGTAGACAATTTAAAGACTCTGAATATTCTCATAGTGACCGTCCATTAGAATATTTTGGAAAGTAATGGGTAACGACTTTGCCGCATTCTCATTGAAAATCATGGTTTGCTGTTTATTGCCTACTTCCAATAGTAACGGTAACGAAACAAGATCTCTTTAATTTCATTTAATGGCCTTAGCTACTGGGACCTCGCCACAGATAAATGTTGATTCGTTTGCCCTATCATTTCTCTTTGACAGAGTTTCTGCGATGTATCATTCCTATGTTATACTGTGCCGAGCAGAATACTGTCGACGTGTTGACAGTTTAGTTCACCCCGGTGAAACTGTAAATGAACGATCTTGCGTCACAAGGTCATATTTATCTCAAGTTGCGGCAGCTGACCATCAGAGTCAATTTGGCGCTGTTGTCGCTTGATGATTCTCCAGCTGGCCCAGTAACCGGGTTCTGTCGCATATTTTTGACGTATAGAATAGAAGGACAGTTATATTCTGACCTACTATAACGCTTCCCAAACTGTGCCAGGTGCTAATTGGAACAAACCAGCCAGCCCGCCGCACAGTGTGACGGATTGGCAATCTAGCGGGACTTAAGTAGGAAATTTTAGGTTCATGGAATTAAGTGTCATTAAGTAATTAGCATAAAAACATTCCATTTAGGTCAAATCGGCACTAATTTTATTGTTAGGTAGAGAGGCATGGTCATAATTGCGTGTAAAACCCAAGGGAAGCAGGTATAGATTACATAGGCCTTTTTGGAAAAGCCCGTCAGTCGTGATAGTTATTTCAAAGTGGATCGTTTATTGGTGTAATATTTTGGCATTTGTGTTTTATTTGGTGTTCTAGTAAATCTTATAGGTAAGTGTTTTTTTGGTGGTAAAATTATTTATATTAAATTTCGGGAAATACTGTAAAGATGTAACAAATTGTGTATACCTTAAATTGTTTGTAGACAAGAAGTTTCTTATATGGGCGAATATGGACTTCTGCGGGTACTTAATCTTTTAGTTAGAATTTCTACTTTATGGTCAAACAAAAAAAAAATGCGTCTGCTTGCGTCTCTCTGAGAAATTTTTATTTTATTTTAGAATGGCTCCTATAATTTCCCGGCAAGAAATTTTTCAAGTTTGGGTGGACCAAAGTCAGGCAGAGCGCTATGATGCAGTGTGTGACTTTGTTATTAACAAATTTGGGCAAGTCACATTTCCCGATGATGTTGTTTTGGACTTAAAGAATTCTTTAAGAAGTGTGTGCCAACAAATGGCGTTGAGGTGGCAAAAAAGTTATCGAAACCGGAACAGATTTTTAAAGAGCAATTTTCAGTGGCTTAATGGAACAATTACTTTTCCTGACAGTATTTATCATTCGCTACCATCTACATCCGCGGATCAACCACCTTCTGTTTTGGGTAGACCACGCAAATTATTTCAAGACAGTTCGGAAAAGACAAAAAAGAGAAAGCTTACTAGCTTGGTGAAATCCACAAGTACCGAAGAACTCGCCATGGCTGCTGAAATGAAGCTGCGTAAAGAGGGGAAAAGAGATTCTGCAGCAATAGTAAAAGAGTTGTCAGCAGCATCTCCCGCTCGTGGCACCCGTATTAAAATAAGTAGGCAGTTAAGAAGAGATAATCCTAAAACATTGTCAGTTGATGAAGCTCTAGCACTAATGATCGACGCCAACCTGTCAACGCACCAATATAATGTGACAAGAGGACAGGTAAACAAAATAAGTCCTAAGCTGTTCCCATCGTATTATGCAATTAAAGAAGCAAAGAAGAACTGCTACCCTACCAATATCAACGTAACTGAAACTTCAGCAGAAATTCCTCTACAGTCGCTAATAGACCACACCATCTTAAGATTATGTGCAGCACAAGAAGAAGTGTTTGAAGTGGTTGAAGAAAGTATTACCGAGTTTAATATTATTTTTAAATGGGGCTGTGATGGAGCCCAGCAAACCCGTTATAAACAAAAATTTGCAGCTGAAGGTCAAACTGATGAAAATTTATTCAGCATATCAATGGTACCGCTTCAAGTTTATTGTATTAAAGATGACTTCAAACAAGTCATCTGGCAGAACCCATCACCTTCTTCAGTGCGGTATTGTCGACCTATACAGTTTATTTTTGCAAAAGAAACAACTGATTTGGTGGTTAGAAAAGTGAACTCTATTGAACAAGAAATTACCTCGTTAGTTCCTACTAACGTGCAAATTGCAAACAAAACTTTTATAGTTAAGCCTTTGTTAGTTTTAAGTATGATAGATGGAAAAATTTGTACCTCACTGTCTTCGTATACATCTTCACAAACTTGCTTTCTGTGTGGTGTCACACCAAAAGACATGAACAAACCGGAAGTAATTGCAACAAAAGAAATTGATTTAAAATTGGCTGCTTTTGGTTTATCACCCTTACATGCGTGGATAAGATTTATGGAGTGCCTGTTACACATTGCATATAGACTAGAAGTAAAAATTTGGCAAGCTCGTGGGCCTGAAATAAAAACAAAAGTTGCCAATCGTAAAAAATATATACAAGATAGGTTTAAAAAAGAAATGGGTATCTTGGTTGACATGCCTACACAGCAAGCAGGTAATACAAATGACGGCAATACAGCTCGAAAATTTTTTAGGAACCCTGAAAAGACGGCTGATATAACGGGTATAAATTTAGAGTTAATTATGCGCTTTCATGTGATTTTAGAAGCAATAAATTGCGGATTTTCACTAAATGCAAATGTATTTGAAGAGTATGCTATAGCCACGCGAACTTTGTATTTAAAAGAATATTCCTGGTATTATATGCCCAGTAGTATACATAAAATTTTGTTTCATAGCAAGATTGTTATTGCCTCTTGTATTCTTCCAATAGGTCAACTTTCCGAAGAAGCACAGGAGGCAAGAAACAAGGATAGCAGAAGGTATAGAGAGCAGTTTACAAGAAAGACTTCCCGTATTGAAACAAACGAAGACCTAATACATAGACTTCTAATATCATCCGATCCTCTATTAGCTACTTTTAGGCATCCTCCTAAGAGATCGCGCGGAAAAATTACAACCGAAGTACTTTCTTTGCTCTCAATACCTCAGCTGTATTCTGGTTCAAGTAGTGAGAGTTCTGAACTTGAATCAGATGACTCAGATTAATTTAGTTCATTACAATATCATTATAATACCTAATAGTAGATAAAGATTGTTTTTTTGTTATTTAAACAAAAATAAATGTACTGTTTAATACAAAACGCTTAATTTTATTTACAATATAACTATAAACCACACAAACTTTTTTTGTGCATTCTATCAGAATGCACAAAAAAACTATTTTTTTTTAAACTGAAATATTCACTTTATTCGAACTAAAAAGGGTTTCTTGTCCTCTAAAATTGCACTTGTGATTTTAATACGTAAATAACTATTAAAACATGTTTATACAATACACTATCAATAATATTAGGTAAAAAAAAATAATGAATTATGCAGGAAAACATTTCGTCCCGCTAGATTGCCGATCCGTCACACTGTGCGCCGTGTCAAAACTATGAATTTATCTTTTCCACGTTTTTTCTCAGGAAATTAAATTAATTTTTTATTATCATTTTAATATTTAATACAATTCTATTAGTTTTTATTCTAGAAAACTTCGCCGATGTGTGTAATTTTTCAGTTATTATTCCAGCCTACCATGCGGGTAATTATTTTTTATTGTTTATAAAATTGATTTTACACCTATAACAATTTTGTATATTGGACATCCAAGTTTACAATAAATAAATAAACATGGAATGTTTCACATACGTAATAGGTATTGGTTTACAATCCAATCTTAACAAAATATCACTGGGCAGCCTGCAGATAACTGCAACACATTTGTGCCCGAGGTAATACCTAACAATATATTATTACGAACAGATAGTTTAGTCTCTTAAAATGATAATTTTAACATTTTTGTTTTACTGAGTAGATTAGAAGTATAACATGATAGCACAAAGATAATAGTTTGAGCTAACTCGATAAATAGATACTTGACCATTGGCCATATATATTTTACAGAGAAATTTAATGTCAACCCAATAATGTTGCTTTTGTTTCAGAGAATGCTGTAAGAATCACTTGATAGTTGATGGATGTTTTAGTACGTGTTTCGTTGCATCCTAGTGCTTGTGTTTTATACAGTATTTGTAATATATTATATGAATTGAGACAATGGGCCTTTTCACTAAATTTTGATTTTGGTAGTAGTGTATAAAGGAACAAAAAATAAAATTTTCTGTGTTTTTACTTTTCTATACTTTTAAGCCATAACTGAGAAAATAAATAAATAAAACAACTCCTTGAATAAAAACACGGACTTAAACATACCTACGTCATAGCGCCGGAAGATTGATGCACAGAAGAATGATAGGAATAGCCGAGTCGCTGGCTTAAAATATCAAGAATTTACAAAATCAGCAGCTTGACAGTGTTGCCGATACTCTCAAAAATCATATATTATAGTACCAGTGTAATGGTAATTGACTAGCAATTAGTAATTATAATATACCAGTTTTCCATTCAATAGCTGCGGAATAAATTATTTTACCAGTATTATGTTTATATTTATCTAAAGTATCCAAATAAAGTTCTAAGAAGAAAGTATATTATTAAGATTATAAAACTTTCTACATATGGCAACAGCGGCTTAATTTGCCGATGACAGTTCGACAGATCAGCATTTACGCGTGTGCGAGGTTAAACGCATGCGCTCTAGCAAGCTTTAAACACATCTACGTCATGAGTCGCGCCTGTTCTGAGATTTTCAAATTGGTTGAATTTTACCCGGCTTTTACTGTGCTGAAATAAATTAATGTTATGACCTAGCAATAATTTTATTGATGAAAAACACTTATTATAGCACCGACTAAACAATTCAAATGCCAAATGTATCAAATTTAAGAATAGTGAAAAGGCCCATTCCTGATGGGTGAGACCTGTGAGACGTAACCTAAGGACATTAATTTATTCTAAACAGTTATTTTTTGTTATGGTTGTCAATGCAGTTTTTATTATAAATAAACGTAGAAAAAATTATTTACGATAAAGTGCCTCCATCTTTATTTTCCAAATCTTGGTTAATATAAAAACGTGCTTTTATTCCATAAAATAAATACTTTTGTGCGTCTTTATATTGATTTAATTTGTGATTTAATAATATTTATATTGAATCACAAATTGAATCAATAAAAACTCGTTCAAAAGTTACCTAATACTTAATAAAATTAAAAAGTCTAAAACCGCTGTTCAAATTTCCCGCCATTGCGCCTCTGATGGCCAGTAGGCACACTAAAACAACTCTCTCTCTCTCTCTCACACTCTCTTTTCTATCTCTCTCCACTGCGTTGTGATTTTTTAACAAGGAGTTAACATTTCTAAACCTATAAATTTTCTTTGGTTTAGTTTACGTACGCTACCGTAAGTAAAACCTTGGGAAGTCGAGATTTAAGACGAAGATCAAGGAAATAAATCAAATATTAACTTTTAAAAACATTGACACAAACTATTTCATATTTTAAATCATAGCCTTCTTCACTCTTTTTTTTTATAGCCATCTTAAAATTTTACTGTAGCTTATTCCCATTAATGCAACCATCCAGTATTATTTTTGTTGTAAATATGTTAACTTTACAGAATTTTAATTTAAAGAACTGTTGTTACGATTATGGCTTTGAAGAATACACATTTGTATGTTATTTTAAACTTGTCAACAAATATCGTATTCAAACTTCAGTTTGTTCCTAGGAAGCTCATTTTTACACTATATTTGCCATATTTCATATTTAAAAAAAAAGTATTTGTTTTCATAAATATTTTCTTATTTATTTTTCTTTTTTGCTTAACTTGAAAATGATTTATCGTTACAACATTTAAAATTTTTGAGATTAATGAAGAAATTGTTGATGCTGCAACGGAATTCTAAACAACTTAGTTTATTATTAACTCTATAAAGCAAAAGAACCTATTTAGAAAGTTTAAATTTGTCAAATTCTGATAAGCCAAACCCCAAGTGTGAATATTTCTTTATAGCAATATTTGTCCCCTCCTATCCCCCTTAAACAAAAAGGTAGTGCAAAAACTTAAATACAAAAGTTATCCAGAATTTTCATTAGATTAATAAAATGCTGCCTTTGATACACCTTTACTAAAGGTATTTTTTAGAAAATCCCTCTTTTTAATTGATCACTATAGTAACGCCCCCTAGCGGCCTACCTAGACCCTTGAAAATAATTTCCAGCAATTTCTCCGAGTCAGATTTACAATAAATATTTTTTTTTCCCAAGCCGTACTGTAAACGGTTTCCAAGATACAGCCGGCGTCTCTTTTAAGTTCTACTCCCGGTACTTTGAAGCATTAGTTTAGCATTGTTTTTCGTGATCTAGAGTATCTAGAGCCCCTAAGGCCCCTTTCACACTATCAGGTTCGCCGGTCATGTTTTAAACCGGACAGAATCCTGAAGTAAGTAAAACCTAAACTTTATAGTGTGAAGAGCTATATTTAAACAAATGGTCCATTACTTGTCCGGTTTGCTTCAGGTTTGAAACCGGGCCGGCTAAACCTGATAGTGTGAAAGAGGCTTAAGGCCTCTTACATACTATCAGATTCGCCGGTCAGGTTTTAAACCGGACAAAATCCTGAAATAAAAATAAAAATATCCGGACCCGATCAGGTTTTCATCAGGTCCGGTATTGTCCTTATTAATAAACTTTAGTCCACGTAATGGATCGTAATGCTGTTACAGCTTTGTGGTATTTGTATAGAAAGCGTAAAAAGCAAAGAAATGGTAAAAGGGGACTTTGGGTGCAACCTCTACTTCAAACACGTGACGGATTGGTGCTTTTTTAATTTTGTATAAGGAATTAAGAAGTGACGAAAAAATTTTTTTATTACTTTCGAAAGTCTGTTTCGTGTTTTGAAGAACTACATACTAAATTACAGACAGTTTTACAGCGCCAAAATACAAAAATGAGGAATTGCATCAATCAAATGCTTAGCTAAACTACACTGAGGAAAATAATTTGTAGCCATTACTAAAAATTTAGTTACCACAGCAAAATTTTTCATTAAAATAGGGGACAGCAAGGTGGATGACTTATAACAACTAAATCAAGTTTGCTGGAATAGATTAGTAGCTACAACTATAGGATTTAGTAGATAACGAACTTATGTTGTTGGGTTTACTAAATGGTTTTAGTTACAGTTACTAAAAAAACTGAGTTAGCACAGCTAATATATATATTCGTTACAAGTAGGTGGTTTGTTAAAGCTATTATATCATTTAGTTGCAGGAACTAAGCGTAGATGTTAACGTTACTAATAAATTATATAATAATAACTAAATTATGTAGTTAACCCAAATTGGGTGTTTAGTGAATACAAATAAAAATATTAGTTAAAAAGTAACCACAAAGTTTTTTTTATTTGGCAACGATTGCACGCACCTTCAGTCCCCTAAGGCCTTATTATATAAGGGCATCTTAACAGTAGCTCAAGTGAACCTTTAACTTGAACCTTCCCATAAAAATAACATTGTCGTCAAATACTGTTTTTTGTTTGGAACTGGCAGCAACCAAAAGCGTACTCTAGTCACCACAGCAAAAAGCATTTTGCTGTCCCCTATTTAACAAGAGTTCTATGCTGCATTAGAAAAATATTTGTTACGGCTGCACATACAACTTGTAGATAAAATCCACTGTAATTGCATGTGTATCGCAACCGAAAAGCTCGGTATACAGCAGAAAAAACTCTAAGCAGCAAAGCGTAATTTGCTGGAGCTTTTCTGTAACTACCAATAAAACCATTTTACTGATGTTGAAGCTTTTCGTCTAAAATATATTGCTGCCAGTTTCAAACAGAAACAATATTTAATTTAACTGCAATGTGATTTTTATAAAAAAAACTTTAAGTACCAGTAAAGGTTCAGTTGAGCTGATGTTAAAAAGCCCTTTTATACGGCCTAAGGAAACTGAAGGTGTGTGCAACAGTAGATACCAAATAAAACACTTTAACTTGGCTGTTTAACTAGTTGATCAAAATTTGTCTTTCTTTCTAGGAGTAACTTATTCAATATATCTACACGTCAAAATATTTAAATTCAACTATCCCACGATGTTACACACAGATTTATGGTTGTTAATTTAAGATTAATTAAAAATATTTCAATCCATAAGTGATACATAAATCAGAGCCCAACTTTAAATTCTCTAGGGATGATTACAATAACTGATCTCACTCGTGAAGCCATCTGTAATAGCTTGTAGATGAAATTTCATTTCAGATAGATTGAATTATTTTTAAGGCTTTCTAGTTAAAGGTAATTACTTCCCTAAAGCAAAAAGTTTGTTTTCTCTTCAACTTAAAATACAAAAAATAATTTTTTCAGTTTTTAAAATTTTTATTAAATAAATAACATGGATAAATCCTATAACACAACACAACCTTACCTTCAAATGCATCTAGATGGGTTTGAAGCTCCCATTTTAACAATAAAAGTCTGTAATACATTACTATAAACTATAATAAATAAATAACACTAATAGATACACACACACCGCGGCAAGAAGCACCTGAAGCACGGAGACGAAATGATTGTTACCGCGTGGATGACCGATGATCGCGTGCGCGATTGGGTAAATTAACTAAATATTTAGTAATGGCTACCATATTTTTCATTACGACAACTTAAGGCATTTTTTAAAATATTTTTTTTTTAGTTGTCACAAGTATAACAAAATCTTACGTCCATGTTAGTTATCACAACAATGGATGTATTTACCGCAAGTCTACCAAATAAATTTTCGGCGTACAGCCTACTAAATCGATTAGTAATTGTAAGTGGAGGGCAAAAAATATATTTGTTAGTACCTGTAAATAGCTTTGCGGTATTATGGTAACTAAGTCTGCGGACATTTTTAGTAGCTACAACTTAAAAAAAATCAACTAAGTAATTTAGTTGACGGGTTTTTCTCAGTGTATCAGGTAAGCGTTCGCACCTTCCTCGCCAGAGTTAAAACAAACAATAAACTACCACAGACTAAACCTGAAGACCATAACCGGACAAGTGTGAACGCGCACATAAGCTGCAATATCACACCATCACTTCGTCCAGCGTCAGGGAACCGGATGCTCCAGTCGACCCATCCGGCTGCAACCGGTCGCCGAACCTGAACCTGATAGTGTGAAGAGCTATATTTGAACGAATGGTCCATTACTTGTCCGGTTTGCTTCAGGTTTGAAACCGGACCGGCTTAACCTGATATTGTGAAAGAGGCCTAAAACGTCGACGCCTAATACTATTTCAACTTTATTTTGCATGTTTACTTATAAGATATTACTTTTTTTTTTAAATAATACTTACTCGTATAAAAAAATATACCATAAAAAATATGTTGAAGGCAAGGTCGATTTGTTGGGTGATGTTTTTGCTCCACTCTTCGCAATGTTCTACACCCTCACTGAAAAATAAAATAACAAATTTATCTTAGTAAGTTCAGCGTTTTCAAGAATACAGTGAAAATCATTTTAGATTAAGTTGGTTGTATAATTATTTTTTGTGCTAGGAATGTAATAATTGATCCCATAATATTGAATTAAAATTCCTAACACATAAATTTAGACAATACGTGGCTGGGCAATGTGATTTTATTAAAAAATGAATTGCATATCGGTTTGCCTCATTTTTTAAATCGAACAATTAAGTATAAAGGCGTATTATACAATGGTTCTTAACACCTTCGATTTAATTATTTATTAAGTATGATTTCCACTGTATTATCAGTTCATAATATCAAGTATTGCCATTCTTGCAAAAGTGTGTGCATGTGTTTATTTGAAACATTGTTAATAGGTTTGTATCTACATACATTTAAGTTGAACGTAAACAATAATTTTAAGACTTATTTCGGTGGACACAATTTAATAAGTGATGATATACATTTACTTATAAGACTATTACCAAAAATGTGTTAAAGTTTAACTAGTTTTTTAAAAAGATGTATATTGTTAATGCGTCGTTAATGTAAAGCCAATAATAACTGTCAAATGTGTTTTTGTTAAATTTTTGTTTATATTATTTTTTTAGTAAATAAGTTAATGAAAACAAATAAAGCCAACAAAACAAAATTAAAAGCACTTTCTGACGTTGCGCGCAGCTTAATACTTATAAAAAAATCCTAAAAATAGGATTACCGAGACTAAAACAGCACAGAGCTGATTATTATGATATGTAGTGTTTGAGTATTTGGTCCCAGGAGTAACATACTAACAGTTCCAAAAAATCCCATAATAGCTATATTATGAGGACATATCGTTTTCATGTTTAAAAAAGTTTTGTCAAACTTCTAGCACAAAAAAAAAACTATACTGTACCGTCTGTTTGAACAAAATTATTTAGGTAAAAAAAAGTTACCTTTAACTCACGCACGGTGTAATAGACACTGACTAAAAGAAGTCGTTTAATATAGCATTGGATTGTAAATTAGATGAAACTTTTTCCAGTCGCCAGGACTATTTAAATAATGGGAAAGGTAATCTAAAAAATTAAATGTGATATTCCAAAAAAACATTGAATACTTAAATTCATAGAAATACCAAATCATGTCAAAATTGTTTGATTATGGCAAAGAGATATGCAAAACTCGATTTTAAAGAAAAAAACTTTCTACTAAAACTATGAAATAGCCAATTATTCGTGAACAAAGTTTTTTTTCTAAATTCATCTCAATATTAATATCGTTATAATGCTTGATATAATGTTAATACATGAAAAATTTAATGTAATTGATTTAAATTGATGTCCAGGAGACCATTTAAACAAAGGTAAGGATATCCTAAAAACAGACCGAATTCGCCACAAGCCAAAGGGAAAATAATATCTATTCGAATCTTCCCATAAAATACTAGCAACGTTGTCAAACAATCGTAGTTTTAGTGATCAAATATTATAGTAATATTATTTGCATCATGTTTACTTTTAAGCTAAATAAAAAGAAATAAGCACGGGAAAATTAGGTTTTGTCAGAGGCCTTGGGGCTATGTAAAGCTGGCCTAACATTATGTATAATAATAAAGTTTGAGATTAAAAGTTTTAAAACTCGAGGTGTTTTGGAAATCGGACTTGAATCGTTATCAAAATTAATAAAAAAGCTATAAAAAAGACTGTAACCGGAGATTTTTATGTAAGCAGCCACAGATAGTGAGCCAGTGTGTTCAGTTTTTAAAAAAATACACGAAAAATTACAAATTAAAATTTAGAAAAGTAAGTAGTATTTTTAGACGAAACATGGATATTTTCAAATGGAAGTGGTTCAAAATCTTGGCAAAATGATTCTGTGAAAGGGGTAAAAAGAAATAAGGGATGTGGCATCGGAAAGCGGTTCATCATTTTACATGCTGGTTCTGTAACAGGATATTATATTTTAGGTGCAAGCTGAAATTTTTCTTCCACATCAAAAAGTTCTGACTAACATGACAATATGAATTGCGAAATGTTTGAAAAATGACTAAAAGCTCAATTAAGCCCAAATTTAGATAAGTCCTCTTTAATTGTATCAGACAATGCATCATATCATTCAAGAATTTTAAATAAACAACCTAGTTCATCTTGGCGAAAAAGTGATATTTATGAGTGGCTTAAAGAACACAACCAAAATCCTTAACCAAATATGTTAAAATCCGAACTCCTATCAATGGCAAAGTCTCTTAAATCCTCGCAAGTAGAGATAGTTTGGCAGCAAGATTTGTTGGATCATATTACGCAGGAGTACTGGAAAAATCGGTGGAACATACAGAAAAATTAATAAGGAATTGGTGGGATCGAGAACATGTATTAGATGTCGAAGTAGCGCCGATGATCATTGCTCCATTCGAGGACGACTCAGATAACAAGGACTTTTCGGAATTTCTAAGTGATGACAGTTTTTAAGTTTTTAGTCTATAATTATAAACGGTTTTCTTTGTTTACATTTTTTAGTATTCTTAAGTATTATATTATGCTTTCATTCTTGCTGTACAATCTTAAAATTGATTACCAGTGCTTTTGCCACTGTTTTCTACTTATTGGTTGGCAAATTACCATTTTTTCTTTTTATTTCTTGAAATAGTTAATCGGATTAAATTCCATTGTATTTTTAGGTTAGGTAATTTTATTGCTAAAATAAATTACACTGTTTATTATTGTCGATTTTAATAAAAAGATTTAGTAGATATATCTACTATTTACAGGGATGGCGAACCAATGACTCGCGTGCCATTGATGGCAAGCGACATAAAATTTTGGGCACGCCACCGATCACAAAGTTTACTATGAATTATTATATTACGAATTTGACGGCACTTCTATGACCCCATTAAATATTTCTTATAAAGGTTCGCCCCCCCCCCTGTCTATTATGTACATACTTTTTGCAAAAATAATAATATTATATGTGGCTACCTTCACGACAGTTAAAACTATGTTTCTTTTCTCCGGGTATATTGATATCTACATAATCTCACAACATTTTGATAAGCTCTGGAATTTTCGAATTGGATCATATGATCGGTGACTTTTGGACCCGCATGATAAGACCAGATTTGACTATATCCGCAATTTTTCTAAATTATCGGCTTACGCATTGGAGATTTTGGAACTTTTACTACAAATCCGTGTATTATTGTTTTCGTCTACATTCCCACGTTTAGTGTCGTCACTAATTAAAAAACAAAAAACAAAACAGGACATTTTACACTGATTAAAATTAGTGAAAAATATTACAGTGGTTAATTTAATTTTGTCCTATTTCTTTTGACAAAATACTTATCTGTACGTCCAAGAATTAGTAACAAAAAATATTTACCCAGCATGGTAACTAAAAATAAAAAAAAAGTTTATTTACAAAAACTTTTGAAAAATAGGTTAGCACAACAACTACTAGAAAGATGGTGCAAAGAAAAAAAGAACAAGGGGGAATAAAGATAACGAGGTTTTTCGGAAAATTGATGAGGTGAAAACACATATTTAAATTTTGAAATAAATAAAATTTCCCAAATTTATAAAGTTTAACAGAAACTAAATACTGCCCTATTATTTCCAATTTAGTACCATTTTCCAAAAACCCACGACTACAATCTAGGGGGTGTTTTTTTTAATCAAAAGTAATGTATTTAAGAGGAATTAGTTTCAATATTACTAGTTACTATTTTAAAAAAATGTTACTTACTAGGAGGCATCTATGAAGTAAATTACAAGTGAAGCAATACTTAGAATAAACACCAGTACAACCTGAAACAAAAGATATATTTTTCTTTATTATCATGTCAAATTTGTGTAGATATTAGACTGGCCGCACACATTCGGTTTCCGAATTCGTATTTCGATACGAACAAATCCGAATGCACAAACAGACAGTCAAGTGGTATATGCCTACCATGCACACGCTAGTTTTTTTTAAAATGATTTCCAGCAATTTACCTTAATCATTTTTGTCAATGGCGGCTCGTGCTTATTTTAAATGAGGGATTATTTAGTACTGTGCTTTAACTTGATGGAAATTAATTACAATTATTGCAATAAAGACTTTAGTCTAATTTCCACATACCTAATATTTATTTCATAACCCGACGCGTTTCGCTACACTGTAGCTTTTTCAAGGGATTTTTTAAAACCAGTGTTTGGACTGGACTCTGGACACTCGAATAAATAAAATTATGCAAACTTTGACCTAATTAGATAGTTTTTTTACCTCGGAAGTTATAACTATTGTTACAATAGGTAAATAAGTATTTACGAAATCCGAAATAGTCCATCTAATTGTAATAAAATCTATCTCTTTTCTAGCCCTGTACATTTCTTTAAAGTCATAAAACAACTATTAAACCAACCTGTGACGGGTGGTTTGATATCATTTGTAATGATTACCAAGCCGTGTCATTGTTACTAAAACGTAAAAGTTGTTTAAAAAGCGTCTCCGAAGTGACAGTATAGTCTTTTTCTAAATTAGACTGAATCAAAGCAATATTTAATGGATTCATCCGATGAAGAACTTCCCGAAGCCATTTTGAATGCTGCAGATAAAGTAAATTCCGAGCTATTACCTGCCAAATCCAGACTAAGGTATGAAAACAGGGCCGTAGCTACAATAGGGCGGATCAGGGCGCCGCCCTGACAGACACTGGCGGATCCAGAAATACTCCTAAGGGGGGGCCCGTATGCAAAAAATCAAAATAAATCAGTATATTTATATTTTATATTGTGAAAAACGTAACACAAATTTTTGTAACAGGTATTCTATTCAACTAAAAAAGAATTTTCAATGTTTCAACGGGCTTTAGGGAGGGCCCAGGCCACATTGGCCCCCTTTTTATTACCTACACTATTATTCTTGACATTAGTATAATGTTTTAATTTACTTAATTATACCTAATAATGATGTCAAAAAACGCATAAAATTATAATCGTTGCACGTCATCAATGACACCATGCACATTTTATGAGATTTACTAGTGGTCATATAACGTGCAACGAAGTTAGTTTTACGAGTAGACAGGATATAAATACGCTGTTTTTCCCATAAATACAAATACTTTGATAGGTACTTGATGTATAATAATTTGAGTTCCAAATAAAATGTCGCCCTGACAATAAACAATAATACCCTGGTACCAACGCAGGTCTGGCTACGGCCCTGTATGAAAAGCAATACGAACATTTTGTTACATGGTGTATGGAGAAAAGGGGCGAAAAGCTGTAAGAAAGAGAATATTAACATTCATAATAATTAGTAGCTTTTTAGTTAAAATTTTATATATCCTATAATATGTTGAAATAAAATAATTTTTGGAAAATAAGTATGTATACGGTCGTAGAAAAAATAATGTTCCTAACTCATGCGTAAAGTGTATTTCCCGCCCTTGACCGCTTGCCCGAACTCCGCTCCGCGTCGTTCGGGTCAACCGCGTCGCGTGCGGGGAAGTATCACTTTCCGCACTTGTTAGGAAAATAACTATTTCGCAAGCCGTACGGTAAACGGTTTCCAAGACACAGCAGGCCGCGGCGTCCCTTTTAAAGTTGTACCCCCGATATACTATGGAAGTAGAAAATCACTGTGTATTGTATTAAGAATTTTATTTTAATTTTAATTTTATAATGTAATTAATAATGTTTTCGTAGGTGTTAGCTATAGTATTTTCTCGAAGCAAGATAGTAATTTATAACTTCAAGAAAATCCATCATCGGGCGTTCGCTATGAAAATGTTTTTAATTAGGGTGACAACATGTTTAATTAATTCAAGACTATGCTCGTTGATGACTAGCGTAGGCGGATGATGATGTCCATTAAACTACTAAGGTAAAATTATGTTTTTTTTGGGTATGACGTAATTGAACTACAGAGCGGAGAAAATAGTTTAGCCACCCTTTGTTTTTTATATTAAAAAATAACTTTAGAAATTGCTTTATAAAATAATCTTATAAATGTAGAGAGTGAATAACCTAAAAGCACGCCTAAAGTCCTTTAATGGAGGCACTAGTATAAAAAGTGCAATCAACAATATTTTCTTGATCCCATCAGGGTATTTTTCATAATAATATTTTTTAGAAATTGTATTGTTGCCGAGTATCATTTATATCTTTCTTAAAATGTTGTAGAATTTAATTCATCTACCACAATTCTATAATGGAGAAGGTTTTTGAAAAACAAAAACTACCAATTTTAAGATAAGTATATTGTTGATGTATTATTGTTCATGAGGACCTCTTTTAGACGAACGGCTGAGTATAGTATTTTAGTAGTATTTATTAATTATTGACAAATTTGAGCTTGGTTTTAAAAAATTTCGCCAGCTGCTTTTCATGCACCACCAAGTTAAAGTCACGCGTCGCAACTGATTATAATATTGAAAAAGTTACAACAAAAATTTTCAAATTTTACCTCATTACTCTAATAATAACCGAGATTCTAATGGCAAGCTATAATTTGGAATTTTAATATAGGTAAAATAAATCCTTACCACGAAATTTAATTACTTAGATTAAACGTGATATCTTTTTCATGCAATTATTTAAAAAAATTAATTCTAGTGACAATAATTTCATTTATGAAATCTCATAAAATTATTTAGCTTTAAACCTTACGATTTAATTTGGGATTTCGTTTATTAAAGGATTTCGAGAATTATCCACGCTGCAGATTCTCAGGGCTGACCCAGTTTCTCATTTCCTGGAAAATATAGAGATGAATACGGTGTATTAAATAAGGGCAATATCGATACTAAATCTAGTATTCGCTCCACTTTTGTTTCTACATGAAAGATCAATTCATACAGTAAACAAGGGTTAGCTACAGCATTCTTTTCTAATTGGCAATATCCTTTTTTTTCGAGTAGAATCTTCTAAAGACTGGCATCCTGCGAGGCAGCGTAGTGTCGGATTCAACCCTGATAGGGCTGCCTACCGACTAACCTCCCCGTTCCCCGTGTTCCTGCGGTTTCCGCGCCATAGGCGTATAAACCTAACGCCTAATGCGTGCTTTGCGTCATACCTCGCCAAGGCTTTGGTACCGGTTCACTAAGCTGGCTTTGTCTTCTAACTAGGTAGTAAGCTTACTGTGTAAGTGTTTGTGTTTGCGATGTTTGTGCTCAGATGAGATGTTATGTGCCCACGGATGCGGACCCCGCTATTTTAGGGAGAGAACCAACAGCGCTGGTCTGAGCAGTAGTAAACTATTGCTTACTGTGTTAGTTTGTGTTTGTGTTTGCAATGTTTGTGATGTTTAAATAAAAATACAGGGAAACTAAAAAAATAGGCCCCTGTTCAGTCCTGGTTGGATGACCCTGTACAATATTGCGGCTTCAGAAGAATTTTTCTGGTCACTCCAAAAATTAGGAGCATATCAATTGAAGGGGTTAGAATTAAAACGACCTAAGTAGCTAAATATTGATTTTGAAATAGAAGCCTAAAAAGTTTGGCACCTATTGAAAATTCTGAGCATTTAAAATGTAGTATTTACTACATTGGATGCAATTAGAATATTTTAATAAGTTGAATAATGCAAAACAATAATTTTTTAAAATTTTTCAAAATTTTTTGCCAAAAAACTCACTTAGGTTGTTTTGATACCAAACAGATTAAATTGTTTATTGACAGGTAAATAAAAAAATATGAACAACTTTTGATTTAAACCTTTATTTCATACAAAAATCAAACATTAAAATATTGTAAGTCCTATATAATATTTTCATTTAGAGCACTTTTAAAAACAAGATAGCATGAGCACGATTAAATGCGCACTAAAAACAACCTATCTGAATGTTTACTTTTATTTGTTCGTACACGTTTGGAATCAAAATGACCTAAGTGATCAGTGTTGCCAATGACATTAGGTGAAAAGGTCCGCCCAGTGGCACGAAAAAGTCCGATTTAGTCCGCGTCGAAATGAAAATGCTTCGTCTGGCGCATTCGCCATAAGTGATATTTATTATTTACTGTTGGATGTATATAATGTAATGAAAAAGACTGATAACTCTATAAACATTTACTTTTTAATAACAAAAAAAAACAATAATAAAAAAGTTAATGTAATAAGATAACCCAACACTTGGTATATAAACAATAAGGTTCCTGCCGATTTTGTTTCCAAATTTGTGCATTTAGCATATTTTCGTCAGGTATCAAAAAGTCCGAAAAGTCCGAAATAGTTTCAAAGTCCGACAAAAGTCCATAGCCTTAAAAAAAGTCCGAAAATCGGACTAAAGTCCGCCGATTGGCAACACTGTAAGTGATGCTTAGGCGATTTTTCCGCCAAATTAAACATGCAGTTTATTTATATAACTATTTCTACCGGCAAAAAGATGGCGCTAACTGACATGTTTCATTTAGGTAATTTTTGCACCAAACAGAACCGACCACATAGAATATGAATATATAATTAGGTTATTTTTACCAAAAATTGCACTTTTGGTTCTGACCCCTTCAATTTGTTCATTTCTAGTAAAACTAACCATATTTACTGGGATTTAAGGCAAATTTTTTCGTGTCAAATTTAAAGTAGCATAGGGAGAGTGTATGGTATCAAATTGTTGGAAAAAAATGCTCGTTTTAAATATCCTAGTGAACTTCCATCGTTCCATTTGGAAAAATGGAGTAAACGTCAAGAAAACAAATTTTATTTTTTAAACGCTTGTGAAACTTAAAAAGTCAATTATTATGACATAATTTTAATTTTCATATACTACTTGACTATAAATTAACAGATTTAATTGATTTGTGGCACCCTAGATTAAAAATAAAAAATTAACATAAAAATGTTATAACACGTCAAAAAATGACAAGTAAGGTGTCATTTTACTCAGAATGTTATGCTTAATCCCAATAAGTAAAAATATACAAGATGTCCCATTTAAAATACCAAAAGCAAGGTCACTTCTGGTCAAACCGAAAGTGCTAACAAATTGAAAAGTATGCCAATAAATGTAGACTAAATCTCTTATGCATAATCTCAAAATTTCATTTTAATATCTATAAATACAGAAAAGTTATAGGAGTGAACGTCTTTTGAGAAACACCCGGTATAACGTTCCAAATTTCTTTTACAATACTTTACCAGATTTGCCTAATTTCCCCTGGTAAAGTTTCCGTCAATTCTGAAATCGTGTGCCTTTAATTTAACCTATTTTCCCTTTTCGAGGATATTACATTTTCCATTTCCACGCAAGACAAGGCTATTCCACCTAAATTTAAGTCCAGATTGCCACAGTATCGGCTTCCAACTGCCCTTCGACCAAATCTAATCTGTGTTTCCAGATTGGGTTTCTATGATAATAGCTTTAATATACAAAATGCGTTTTATTACCAGCTCCCTTTTGCAACCACAATATTTACTTTGGGATGTTTTTAATTATTTTATCAGGACTTTGTTTCCTGATATTGTACGTTTCTTCTCAGATGCTTAATTTACTTTTGTTGAGTTTTAAAATCGATTTACAAATATGCATTAAAATGACGTCAAGGAGGTGTTCTAAAAAACAAAAAGTTTCAATATGTCTAGAATGCCTTGAATTACAAAATAAGAAGAACGTAGGGTAGAGTGGGGCAAGTTCGGACACTTTTTTTTAAGGCGATTTTTTACGTTTATTTTAGTCACAGGAATTTTTCTAAGGATTCTAATATATTTTTTTATATGTTTTTAATAGCAGTTTAATAAAAAAACGTTCACAGTTTTTTGTAAAAAAGATCAAATAAAAAAGTTGCATTTGTCCGAAGGTGCCCCATGGTGGGGCAGTTTTGGGACACGCATGGGGTAGGTTCGGACTATGGAGGGCTTTAGGAAGGAGTCCGATCGAAAATGGCTGTTCTTTAAATTTACGTCCCTGTTTAGTAGTTAGTTCGCTGTTTCCCGGTCGCGGCGCAGTGATCGTCAAGTGTTTGACTTTTTACAGGTTTTGATAGACGTCAGCGGTATTTTTATCCAATAATTAATAAAATAAGCTTTATTAGATCTAATATATACATATCTCAGCCTGTAGAGGGTTTTAGTTAACTAAATTCAATAAAACAGTTGATTATCCCATAAGAACCCATGCATTTTACGGATTTAAAGGAACACATGCGCCCCTGACGGCCATTTTTAAAGCTGCCTTACCGATCCAAAACTTTGCCCGAAACCAATGTATTGCGATCGGGCTCCTAACCTAAAGCCCTCCATAGTTCGGACATATACTTTATAAATAGTTTTTCTTTTCAAAAGTATATTTTTAATATTTTAACGTTAAACTTAACATAAAACGTATGATTAAATGAACTTCATTATCCTAACCTAGTAAAATTAACATAATATTTGAAAAGTTTTTGTTAATAAAGCCATCAAAAATGGCAACTTATTTTAGATTTATGTAGTTTTTAATTTCGTACTTTATCGAACACGAAGGTCAAAAATGAAAAATGGCATTAAAAATGTGTAGAATAAGGAAAGAAAGATCTTTCATAAAAATTAAAAATATACAGGGTGTCCCTTTGAAAGAACAACAACTTTACCGCAGAGTTCCTTTGTTTTAAGTCAATTAGCTTTTTAAAAGGCAAGTTTAGATTCTATGGAAAAATATAAATAAGATGGCTTCATTGGTTTAAAAAAAATCCCATATGATGTGGACTTTACGGGTGACACTGTATGAAGATGTTATAAATGTAAAATAATAAAAATACAGGGAACTTTAGAAATATAAGCCTTTGTCCACTCCTGGTTGGATGACCCTGTATCTAATTGAATTTTTAAAATGAAATTCAAAATAAAAAATATATCACCCAGCCTCTCAAACCATTTTCAACAATATTTTCATTATAATATTTTCTCAATACCTTTCTTCGACTAATTTTACCTTTATATTGTCTTACAGACATGTTTAAAAAAATTACAAAAAATTAAAAAAAAACCCTCGACACTTTCTATTTAAAAGGCCTTTTTCTTCTTCCCCAGTTTATTTAGTTGATTTACATCTCCTTTACTGACTTTTTCACATATTCAGTATGTTTTAACCTTTTCAATTTTCTTCTTATCAGTTCTAGACTTCATTTTTTTAATTCGATCCATAAAAGCTACATTAAGGTTTGATACCATTTTCTCTTCTGCTAAAACCATCAGCATTAAATAAATTTTCTGTCTCCTGATGCTGATGATGAACGTTTCTACGTTCGAAACATGTAGAGACCCCTAAAGAATTTTTATTGTAATAAATTTTGTTGAGGAAGACTTTTAGTTTTTTATTTTTTTCCCATACTTTCAACTCCACTTTAAGCATGGACTATTTCTTCAAATTTATTGGATTGTTAATAATAAAAACCGGTGCCTCTGTTATCTGTAATTATCTCTTAATGACATCTCTTGTTAATGACTCCCGGAGCCAACTGGGACTGGCACAATCTTTATTTATAGGTCAGGATTTCTGGGTATTGATTGTAATTAACCTAGTTTCACTCCGTTTACGCGTTTTGCTTTAGGGCAAATTGTTTCGTGGTACATTGGGCATTAGGATCCTGTTTTACTAAAAAGTATTATGTTTTATTTAAAAAAAAAACAAGTAGGACAATATTTTTTATTTTTATATTCACATTCACATAAAAGGGGACAGAAATTACCCTTTTTATGGATGTCATGTATCGAAGAGAAGGGGTGGTTGTTTTTATAATCAACAACAAGAAATAAAAGTCTATATTTTGGTATACAAACAAACCTAAAAAATAAATAATAAGTTCTATTGTTTAAAGCTACCTATGCAAGTAAATAATTTCTTTAATCTAATAAAACTAATACAGAAATAGGCAGCGTGTGCGTGGATTTGCTTGCGAAAAGAAAACTTCTTTATTATCAATTTTTCGAAAAAAGTTATTCTTTATAAAAAGTTTTGCTTTTAAAATTATTAAAATTGGCATAAGAATTTCTTTTTAATGTTGTACATAGTATCTCAAAAAACGAAAAACTTTAATTCTAAATGTAAAAAAACTTTACACCAATATTTATTAACCGGCAAATTGGAAAGCGCGAAAAGCGCATTAAATCGTCAACTAATTTGTAGTATACAGGGCAATAATAAAGTTTTTTTTGAATAGTTACTTAACATTTTTGATAAAAATTATTAGGTTTATGATGAACAACGGGGGGCTTATTGAAATGTAATCTTCTATGTATATTTGTTTGTGTTTACTGTGTAATTACTAGTAAGTAATTAAAAAACTTGTTATGTGTAAATATATGTTTGTATGATTTTTAATAAATTTTCAATTAGGTTGTAAATTATCTAAATATTTTAATCAATCTGTATACTAAATTAACCTGCAAATAGTACATTGATGGCTTAATAATAAATATTGCGATGGTATTTATCCATATTGTTTATCAAAAAGTTAAGAAACTATTCAAAAAAAACTTTATCATTGCCCTGTGTACTACAAATTAGTTGACGATTTAATGCGCTTTTCGCGCTTTTCGCGCTTTTCGCGCTTTCCAATTTGTCGGTTAATAAATATTGGTATAAAGTTTTTTCACATTTAGAATTAAAGTTTTTCGTTTTTTGAGACACCATGTACAACATTAAAAAGAAATTTTTATGCCAATCTTAATAATTTTTAAAGCAAAACTTTTTTCGAAAAATTGATAATAAAGAAATTTTCCATTTGGCAAGAAAATCCACGCACACGCAGTATATTTTAATTTTTTTTCCTTTTAAAAATGCCAATAAATTAAAAATAAGGGACATTATTGAAAAAGTATACATTGACGTATAGATGCTTTTGAAAGATTATTTAATGGTTAATTAATTATTAAATACAAGGTGTTCATTTGAAAACTTCCCACCTCGATTTTCCTGCTTTAAAATGAAAATGTGGAAAATCGCTCGGACCCGTCGATTTTTATTTCGAGAGGGACATCTTTTGCGTATATTGTCAATCTTGTTACTTCAAGCCCCTAGGAGGGAGGGGGGGTAAGATCTAAATCTTAAATGGATACCACTATTTTATATAATTTTTTTGGATTCTGCATAAAATTCTTTTTTAATAGAAGCATTATTAGTCTATACTTAACAGTTTCCGAGATATTGACTCTTGAAAAATGACATTTTTGAACTTTGACAGCGTCTAGCTTTCGAACTGTACGTCTTAGAGCAAAACGGCTTACATGTCCGGCATGTCCCTATCTTCGATTTTTATTATCTTTCCAATAGTGTCAACGTCCGGTCAAACCGGAAGTACTATATTTCTTACATCCGGTTTAACCAAAAGTTCACACACTATTGGAAAGATAATAAAAATCGAAGATAGGGACATCTAAGCCGTTTTGCTCTAAGACGTACAGTTAGAAAGCTAGACGCTGTCAAAGTTCAAAAATGTAATTTTTCAAGAGTCAATATCTCGAAAACTGTTAAGTATAGACTAATAATGCTTTTATTAAAAAATGTTCAGAATTTTATGCAGAATCCAAAAAAATTATATAAAATAGTGGTGTCCATTTAAGATTTAGATCTGACCCCCCCCCCCCCTCCCTTATAGGGGTTTGAAGTAACAAGGTTGACAATATACGCAAAAGATGTCCCCCTCGAAATAAAAATCGACGGGTCCGAGCGATTTTCCACATTTTCATTTTAAAGCAGGAAAATCGAGGTGGGAAGTTTTCAAATGAACACCCTGTATATGTAATACCCATACCTACTTCTCTTAACTAGATTTGTAAATTATAAATAGTTTGTTTAATTATACCTAATTATACTTGCTTATATTAATTTTTATGCCTTTCTAAGAAAACGAGCCTATCTTGTGTATAATCTAGGTACTATAAAAAGTGGTATCATTTAAATAATAAGTATCTATTTTACCGATTAGGAACATTATATTAGGCAGGTATGGTTTAATAATGTGTACCACTTAAGTAAAACAACTAATAATAGGTACATAACTGTTGAGTTTTTTTTCAGTTACTTTTAAACAGCAAAGCAAGGCCGGCGGCTAAGTTGAGCGTTTCTTTTACATATTTAACTTAGCACAGCAAAAATTTTTTCTTCCCCCTTGCCGCGATTAAGACTGCCCCTTTTTATTTCCCACACAGATTATACGCAGTTGTCCGCGAAGCGGGGCTTTTAATACATCTTACCGCTGTTACCGTGTATACACAAGCGAGTCTAGGGTCTACGAACATGAGATTACTTACTTCTCAGTTACTCACTTGCTTAGGGCAATGATTAGAAGTTTTCCATGATTATGTCATTAATTCTAATGTAGTTTTTGGGCCATTGGAATAATGAGTAAGAAACCTACACATGAAATAATCATAAAGTTTAAAAATATTTTTTGTCTTGGCCACGAAGCTATAAAAACAATAATTTCTTCGATAAAAGTGTTAGAAATTATTGTTTTGGCCATAATTCTGAAACCAACAAAGATATCGAACTGCAATCTTCACATTTTTCCTTGTAAATTTAATCTACTTTCCGATTAGGATGTCATAGTTATACCGTATGATTTGATTTTCGGGATAAAATCGAAAAAACTGTTAGGTGTTATTACAAATTGCGCCCTCTAGCAATTTTATTAGAAACTATCGTGTATCGTTGGATACGGCAATTAAAAGTACTTACCTTTCTCTTCCAAACAAGCTTAAATTTAGTAAAATCGGATAAGTAATTTAGAAGTTATAGCGAATTTAATGATTACACTTTCAATAACTTCCCCCCACTCTTATCAAGGTCGGTACGCCAATGAGCCTTAAACCAAATTGATGCAGAATTATCTATTATTTTTAATGATGTAACCAGAGGTATACCATAATTATGGAGGGCTTTAGGTTAGGAGTCCGATCGCAATACATTGGTTTCGGGCAAAGTTTTGGATCGGTAAAGCAGCTTTAAAAATGGCCGTCAGGGGCGCATGTGTTCCTTTAAATCTGTAAAATGCATGTGTTCTTATGGGATAATCAACTGGTTTATTGAATTTAGTTAACTAAAACCCTCTACAGGCTGAGATATGTATATATTATATCTAATAAAGCTTATTTTATTAATTATTGGATAAAAATACCGCTGACGTCTATCAAAACCTGTAAAAAGTCAAACACTTGACGATCACTGCGCCGCGACCGGGAAACAGCGAACTAACTACTAAACAGGGACGTAAATTTAATGAACAGCCATTTTCGATCGGACTCCTTCCTAAAGCCCTCCATAACCATAATATAGGAATTTTCGGAGAAATTTAGAATTTTAAAAATTAATTTTCAATTGTGCCCTCTTGTGGCGAAATGAGGAACTTAAAATTAATATCCAGAATTTTCTCATGACCGCTTTAATCATAATTTTTTTTCTCCAAGTTTCTATGCCTAGTAGTTTCCGAGATATGGCCGCTGGCCACCCTTAATGAAACACCCTGCATTTTCCAAGGAGTCCTCATGCCAACTCTTGTTTAAAGGTCCTTTACAAAATATCCGCTCTGTACTAATGATATAGAATATTTATTTTTAAAATTTTTTATACAGTGACCGGCAGAAAGTGCGCAGCATATGGAAAAGTTTTTTTTATCTTTAAGATTAGAAAATTAATTTTATTTTAGATAGGTTGTGCATGTTCTCAAATCAAAACAACACCCATTAAATCCGGTAAAAGTCTTATGGTATACGAGGTAGCATCAACAATTTGAAATTCCGCTAAGAGTAAAGTACCTCCATCTTTTATTTTAGAATATTTTTTTACTAAGAAGTAATGTTTTTATTTCAAAGTTATATCCAAATTCCAAATTTCGCTTATTTTGGACAAAAAAATTGATTTAATAGTATTTTCTGAATAACCCTGTATAAAAATAAATGGCAACCGAACAGTACGAAAATAAGATTTTCTGCAAACTTTTTTAGAGATTACCGTCGATCATAAGTCCGATTAGTTTGTTTTCATAATATTATGGCTTTTTAAAATAAAAACATAAAAATATTAAATATTTTTGCTGCACACCGCATTTTATTTTCTGAGGGAACAAGTTAATTTCATCTAACTGATATTTTTTGATTTACGTTGACTTAAAGCATCTCCTAAATAGTTTTTTATACATTGAAGTATGCATAGAAAGTTTCCTTTTGATTTATAAAGAAAAAAATTTAAATTAAAAATATATTTTGAACGGATTTTATTCGTCACGCAAAATAAGGAAACTTTCTATGCATACTTCAATGTATTAAAAACTATTTAGAATATGCTTTAAGTCAATGTAATTCAAAAAATATCAGTTAGATGAAATTAACTTGTTCCCTCAGAAAATAAAATACGGTGTGCAGCAAAAATATTTAATATTTTTATGTTTTTATTTTAAAAAGCCATAATATTATTAAAACAAACTAATCGGACTTATGATCGACGATAATCTCTAAAAAAGTCTGCAGAAAATCTTATTTTTGTACTGTTCGGTTCCCATTTATTTTTTTACAGGGTTATTCAGAAAACACTATTTAATCCATTTTTTTGTCCAAAATAAGCGAAATTTGGAATTTGGGTATAACTTTAAAATTAAAACAATACTTTTTAGTAAAAAAATATTCTAAAATGATAGATGGTACTTTACTCTTAGCGGAATTTCAAATTTTTGATCCTACCTCGTATACCATAAGACTTTTACCGGATTTAATGGGTGTTATTTTGGTTTGAGAACATGCAGAACTTATCTAAAATAAAACTAATTTTCTAAACTTAAAGATAAAAAACTTTCCCGTATGCTGCGCACATTCTTTCGGTCACTATACATATAATTTTTGACATTTAATTGTTTATTACAGAAAAATCCAGTTTACGAAATTTTACAAAAAAAAATTATTAATGACTTTTTTTTTAACCAAATAGAGAAAACCTATTATTAAATCTTGCTTTTTAGATAAATTTCTAAAAACCATAGACATACATTCATGGTAATAAACAGAGCTTTCAGCTCCAAATTCTAATAATAAATTCATAATGATTCTATTATACTTAAGGCTATCAAGTTATTAATTAGAATTTAGGAACTGTGCCAAATCGTGTTTTGAGATTTTTTACATATAATTTTACAACTAATAGACTATCATTAAAATAAATAAAAATTTCATCAGTTGGTTAATGTTAAGTAGTCTAGAGCCTATGTAAATAAATAAAAAGTAAGTGTTATAACTGAAGTTATAGTTGTTAAGTCAATATTAGTATATAAATGTAATAATAGATGATGAAATCCCATATTATGATAATCCAGTTACATGAAATAAAAATACAGAATTTAGCGAAGGTAATAATTAACGTAATACCAACTGTATTGTAGAAAATTAATGTAATGTTAGTCTCAATATGTTAAATCCTATTTTTTCCCAGGAAACATTACTACAGTCATAGAATAAATGGCTCTATATACAGGGTGTCCGGGAAAATGTGGGAAATCTCCCGGATATGAAAAAAACACGTGAAAAGAATACTACAAGTTCATATAAACTTCTTTCGTATCGGCCTCCTCTTCGGAGATAATATGGGCTCCCAAAGAGCTCCCATGGAATTAAGTTTTTGACACATTATTATTAAACCAACAGGTATATAAGTATTTCAATTTTTTTTTCATATGATGTATACCAGGTAAGACCCTTCAAATTACTATCCCAGAAAGTGTTGCGGATTACTCACAGCTGCAGGGACGGACTAGCTGTGACACTAATGTGCCCATTTTTTTTACGCCCTGTATGATAAAAACTTTGGACAACGTTTTTTACATACCTTTAACTATTGACTAAAAATTAAGTACTTATATTCATATCGCTAATCCCAACCGTTTTCGGAAAAACGTAATTTTTAACATATTTAGATCATGTACTATACCTATTTAGCGTATTTCAATAAAAGATACATCTTTGTTCCTATAAATAATTATAAATGTTTTTAACTGCTTAATATTAATACATGATCGCAACAAAATGACGTTTTTCAGAAAACGGTTAGAATTAGCGACATGAATGAAGAGTACTTAATTTTTTTCAATAGTTAAAGGTATGTAAAAAACGTTGTCCAAGGTTTTTATCATACAGGGCGTAAAAAAATGGGCACATTAGTGTCACAGCTAGTCCGTCCCTACAGCTGTGAGTAATCCGCAACACTTTCTGGGATAGTAATTTGAAGGGTCTTACCTACCTGGTATAGATCATATGAAAAAAAAAATTAAAATATACCTGTTGGTTTAATAATTGTGTCAAAAACGTAATTCCATGGGAGCTCTTTGGGAGCCCATATCTCCGAAGAGAGGCCGATACGAAAGAAGTTTATTATGAACTTGTAGTATTCTTTTCACGTGTTTTTTTCATATCCGAGAGATTTCCCACATTCTTCCGGACACCCTGTAGATACAGGGTGTCTCAAGGTGACCGTCCATTAGAATCAGTGGTGGATTCTGGGCAGGGGACAGGGGACACGCCGCCCTAAGCTTATAAAAATTGTCAAAAACAAAACTAAAACTTTCCATAAATAATAGGAAAAAGATTTATTCATTTAAATAATATTATTAAATATAAATATTTTTTCTTCCAGGTTTGTTTTTGTTTCGTATTTTGCAACTGTACCAATTTGGTTTTTATTTTATTTTATTAATAAAAGTAGAAGTTGCAGAGATGAAGAAAAGGAGGAAAGTATTCAGCATTTCTTGTGTGAATGCTCCGGCCTCGCGAGAAGAATGTTCAATGCCCTGGGCGAACTGTTCTTTAATGATCTGGAGGAAGTGAGCAGCCTGTAACAGGATACTGGATCGACTCCGACTCAGTCTCAGTAAGTTTATTAACAGCAGAGGCTGGTTTGAATGAGCTGTCAAGCTGTCAGGAAGCTGATGCGGGTAGGTTCCGCGGAACATGTGTGGTACCACAACGGTCCCTATAGATTGTGTGACTGTTTGGACAAATGCCAGAGGTCTGCCACTCTAATAAACTAACCTAACCTAACCTAAGTCAAAAAATGTCAGCCTTTTTTATTAACGCGTCAATGCGGGGACACATTGTATGTTTATTAATTCGAAGTATTCGGGCTCTTTCTCATAAACAAAAATATAAACCGATGAAGACAGTCCGTGGAAAAGCTATTTTAAAATGCAATTCTCCGTTTACATTTTTCATCCATTCACAGTCATTTTTGTCAGCAGAATATTGTTGTCCAATTTGCCTCCGTCGAAAAATATTGCCGCTTTTAAAACGTGTTTAATAATAAAACAAGTACTCGATGTGTCTAATTATAAATTTGTATGTTTAGGTGACGCTGGGGCCGCGAATAACGTAAATATACTAGTTTAATTAATTTCTTTAATCTATACGCAATAGTTTTACCTTCCATTAATAATATTACAGATACTTAGTAATTATTATATTAAATTGATAAACCCGATTTGCAGAAAAAATCATAACTATTACAAAACGATTTCAAAAAATACAACACAGTAAACTTTATACCTACTTGTAATGTAAAATTGAATTCTAAAATATATTCGGTTTTTCTGAAATTGAATAATTTTTCTGAAAATGTCATACCAATTAGAAGGCTCCTTTTTGTTTACGTTGCTTATAGCAACGGGAGACTATCGCGATAGTCTACAGCCTATTAACCTAATCAAATTAATAAGTGATACTTTTTCTTAGGTATACTACTACGACTTAATTTTAATTAAAATGTCAAGTCATTTCGAAGTGACAGGTGAGACAAACCAGCAAGTAACAATCAGTTTTTTAATCATGCCGGTGATATTTATTGTTACAATAATATTGTGTAAAAAATGATTCGTTTTGGTAATAAATCAGCAAGTTCAATTGCTAAAGAAATTAAGCAGTTAGTAACTCATTTTTATTACTAAAATGTGAGAAACATTAAATAACAAATTTGTTATCTGAAATCCAATGTCTTTATAGTTTTAAATTCAAATATAACTTTAAAAAACATATTTCCGATGAGTTTAGTATAATATGACGCACTGTATTTTTAGAATAGAAGCTGATTTTACTTGTTAGTAACTAAGGTTTATTACTAAAATTTCAGGAACATTAAAAGGAACTCCAATTTATTAAATTTTCTTACCGAATCTCCCACGCAGCAGAATTAATTCCCGATAATTTTTTTCTCGGTTTCACTCATGTTTTAGTTGATAGAGAATTTCCCTCGTCTTCGACTCGGGATAATTTTCTATCAGCAACCGATCGTGACCTTAAAAAAAATTATGGGTAATAATTTGCTGCTAGGGAGATTATAAGTAAAAATGTATAATTTTCTTTCGTATTAACATACTACAGGATGTCCGGAAAAAGGAGGTCAATTAATTAACAATATATTCCCGGAGTAAAAATAAGTTATATGTTCGATATACAAGGCGTCAAAGTAAGAAATTAAAAACTGCTTTTTTTAAATAATTAGAGTATTTAATATTAATTTTAAATTTGGTACATTGCTTCAACATAAAGAGTTACATCTTTTGAGAAAAACAAAACAAAAAACAATTATTGTCAAATATTTAAAATAGAGGGGGTTTAGTACCCGCTGACCCCCCCCCCCCCTATATTTTATTACGTGCGCCAGTGACTTCCAAAATATATTTCTTCAGGTATTCATTTGGTTTTAATTATGTTTTATTTCTTATAAAATGTTGATAAAATGATGCTTTTTAAAGATAATTTGAAAGTATGGGCAGGCCCGGTCCCAGCGCCCGGGCAACCCGGGCAGACGCCGGGGGCGCAAAGTCCAAGGGGCGCAAAATATTGCCAAAGGTAAAACAAATAAGCGTCTGTATAACCTTCGATGTATAATATACTATTTAAAAGCTAAGGGCGCCCAAGTATTTTTTATAAATTCTGAAACAAAGCGGGTGCCTTTAAACCATTTAATAGGGGCCAAATAAACATCGAAAATGGAACATCCATTATTTTTAAACCTCGATATCTATAGTCCGCCCTTAGCGCGACGCGGTGAGCGCGGCGCGGCGACTAAAAAAGAAACAGCAGGCTCAGTTGGATAGACTCGTGTCGACTTGTTTTTTTCTAAAATTAAAACATTGAAGGGAGCAAATTATTTGCAAATTAGTCACTGCAGAGTGCACAGAGAGCGTCTCCTTCTTAAAATATCATGTCAAAAAAATTAAATATTTTTGATGGTATAAGTGAGGGGCCGTGGGGGGTCTTTGATTTGCTTATTTTGGATGACATGGGGGGTAGGGGAGTCTAGATGATGATTACGTCATCGGTAGTTATTTACTTTTTAACACGAATGGCAACCCTCACATTGTCTATGCTTGAAAACGAAACGCATTTTCGGGGACTCCCGCAAACAATGCATACGTTTAGGCAGTGACGGCTCGTGAGTTGAGGATTAGGTGAAGTGTTCGCGAAAGAAAAAGCGCCACAGGTAGTGGCGGCCCGAGAAGTGCTAACTAGGGGGTGCACTAAAAGCCCGCTGCAGGGCTGCGTTCAATTAAAATTTTTAAAAGTTCTTTATAGTTACCTTGATTTAGGGACGAATCACTTTCATCATTTCCACGAAATGCCAATTCTTGTTTTGAACAATATAAAACAGCATCAATTATAATACCCAAAAACAGCCTATATATTTAGTCTTACATTTTCGTTATGTTGTACGATATTAAGCCTCGAGTTTTCTTGTAGGGCGTCTGCGATGGTGTTAAAAAAATTTTCAATTAATTTTAATTGCAACGCGTATTTAAGGTGTTCTGTTGATCCAGCATGGGAATGCAACGCACGCGTGACATTTTTGAAGTCTGCAAAGCCAGTAAAGTTCCAACTACCATTTTTTATCCCCATTAACAGACACGGCCAACAATAAAGTTTATTTAAAAATATAATATAAAAAAAAAACATTTATAATTGAAAAATGTTTACGTAAGCATGGGGGGAGGGGGTAAGAGCTTTGCTTACTTTTGCTGACAAGGGGGATGGGGGGGTTAATAATTGTAATAAATCTGCTTACGTAATATTTGAACGGCCCCTGACCGGCAGAAAGTACGCACCAAAGGGGATTTATTTTAATTTCAAAACTTACCAAATTTTTTTGCAGGTGGAAAAGTTCTGCATGCTCTTAAATAAAAAAGAGCATAGACAAAACTAGTAAATATTGCGTCGTATACCAGGGAGAGATGAAAACGTTAAAATCACTCAAGAATAAAGTGCCCTTATTTTCCACCGTAGAATTTTTTTTTTATTAGGAAATGTTGTTTGCACTTAAAAGTTATCCATAAATACCAAATTTCAGCTCGGTAGTACAAAAAAAGTGTTTTTACTTTTTTTTTGACGCCCCCCTCGTATAACAAATCGATTGAAGCTATGCAACCTATAAATTCAATTTTTTAACAGCTCTTGGGCAATTAGACACATAACTTACTTAAATTTGTTTAAATACGCGATAACTGGACGTTTAATAAAATAACATCAAAAATAATGTAACTTTTCTGGTGGACACCGTACATTATTCTATGGATAAGCGGAATAACTTTATGCAAAATAAACGAGGGTCTACTTCATACATTTAACAATATTTTGCCGTTTCCAATTTTTCAAAAACTCTTAAACCCATTGGTTCATGAATTAAAGTTTAAACCCTTACAATAAAATTCGTTTTCATTTAAATCTAGTTGCCATGAAAAATATTTATATTTGTGCCACCGAGCTGAAATTTGGTAATTATCGATAACTTTCAAGTGCAAACAACTTTCCTTATAAAAAAATTTTCCACAGTGAAAAATAAGGGCAATTTATTCTTGAGTGAATTCAACGTTTTCACCTCTCCCTCGTATACAGCGCAATATTTACTAGTTTTATCTATGTTTTTTTTGTTTAGGGACATGCAGAACTTTTCCACCGCCAAAAAAATTTGGTACGTTTTGAAATTTAAAAAAATCCCCTTTGGTGCGTACTTTCTGCCGGTCACTGTATACCGGGTGTTTCTCAAAAGACGTTCACCCCTATAAAATTTTTATATTTGAAGATATTAAAATGAAATTTTGAGATTATGCATAAGAGATGGGTCTGCATTTATTGGCATAATTTTTAATTTGTTAGCACTTCTGGTTTGACCGGAAGTGACCTTGACTTTGAAATTTTAAATGGGACACCTTGTATATTTTTACTTATTGGGATTCAGCATAATATTCTGAGTAAAATGACACCTCACTTGTAATTTTTTGAAGTGTTATAACATTTTTATGTTTATTTTTTATTTTCAATCTAGAGTGCTACAAATTAATTAATAATCAAGTAGTATATGAAAATCAAAATTATGTCATAATAATTGACTTTCTAAGTTTCACAAGCGTTTAAAAAATGAAAGTTTGTTTTCTTGACGTTTACTCCATTTTTCCAAATGGAACGATGGAAGTTCACTAGGATATTTAAAACGAGCATTTTTTTTTCAACAATTTGATACCATACACTCTTATGCTATGTTAAAATTGACAGTGAAAAGTTTGCCTTATATCCCAATCGCAAATTTAAAAGCGTTATGCATCATTGCTGCCCTGTCTTTTTTAAAGAAATATAAAGGCGGCTCTAAAAAACAATGGAATGGTTTTGAAAAGCAGTAGTGAGTGGTCATTTCACTCATAATGTTAAGCTGAACCCAAATAAGTAAAAATATACAAGATGTCCCATTTAAAATATCAAAGTCAAGGTCACTTCCGGTCTAACAAATTGTAAATTATGCCAATAAATGCAGACTCATCTCTTATGCATAATCTTAAAATTTCATTTTAATATCTATAAATACAGAAAAGTTATAGGGGTGAACGTCTTTTGAGAAACACCCGGTATATATTCAGGAAAAAAATATGAAATAAAAATTTCGAGGGCGCTAAATAAGACCCTTGCCCGGGGGCGCCAGGAGGTCTAGAACCGGGCCTGGGTATGGGTCCTTAACTGATGCAAACGGTAATCTCTGAACCCTGTAATTATACTGAATATTTGGTACCCTGTATATGCAAATATAAGCAAAAATGAAAAATGTTCATTTTAGTCATCAATCCTGGCCTGGCTTTAGACACCCTGAATACCCTTTTATTATACGTCACACGTTCGTGTTAGGTTCGGCTTACAAAATAATTAATGACTGTTTTGTTGGACGGACGCCGGATATAGCGTGCTATAAAACCGGATAAAAATTAGGTACGGTTTGCTTCAAAAGCATAATTGGCATCAGCGATTTTCCTATTATTGTATAAGTATATGCAATTTTATATCGGAAAATAAAAACATTAACGGAAGAAAAGCATACAAGTGGGCGCCAAACTCACTGTCATAATAGTTTTTGTAATGTATTGACACATTTAGGTTTCAAATTTTCTCTACATAATACAGTGTGAGCAGTAAAGTCCGCATTATATGGGATTTTTTATTAATAACTTTATTCGAAATATAACTTTGGCATCAAGTTCTGCTTCGATCGAAATGAAAACTAAGCAAAAAAATAGTAGTCACGTGATTCGCATTATCTGTCAAATTTTAATTATTTCCAAAAAATAATTCAAAAGTGGGGTAATTTCTGAAAGTATAGAAAAAAGTTATTAGAAAAAGTTTATTGACAATCAGGTTCAAAATAAATTATTGCTGATTTTTTAGGATTTAAATTTAAACTAATACTTTTTCTAGCCCACATGCAAAATTTTAGCTGCATAAGATAATTTTGATTTTTTACCCATGTTTTGTAACTTGCATCACTTTTGCGAAATAAGACTCAACGCAACGTACATAAAACTTCTTAGTTTTGAGAATGCTTTATTTCAGATACATTTTCTTTAAAGTAGCACCATATTAAATGTGTGTTTTTCTACATTAGGGGCTATTAGAATTTGGTCGCATGTGATGCAAAGTTTATTTGTTTTTGATCCTGTATAAGGTAACTTCATAAAATAAGTATTTTTGAAAACGTAGTTTGTGTCTGAAAGTAATACACCTTAATATTAAGACAAAAAAGAACAGTGTCATCAGTAAAGTGTACATTAAGTGGAAAATAAATTTTCGTGTTGGGTAAAAAATAATAATTATATTATGCAGCTGAAATTTTGCATGTGGGCTAAAAACTGCATTTAAAAAAACTTTTTAATAACTTTTTTTGAGATTTTCAGAAATAAGCCCACTTTTAAATTATTTTTTGGAAAAAATTAAAATTTGACAGATAATGCGAATCACGGGACTACTATTTTTTGGCTTAATTTTTCTCTCCATCGAAGCAGAACTTGATGCCAAAGTCAAATTTCAAATAAAGTCATTAATAAAAAAAAATCCCATATGATGCGGACTGGTCACACTGTACAATGTGTCCCAAGTTTGATTATGGTCGCCATCTTATTATTTCTCTCCAAATCACTATTTAATAATGTACCTTATGCCCTGGCCGGCCATTCAACTGGACCCAGTCGGCCAATCCAACGTTCAAAAAAAACTGTAGGTATTAAGGGACGATCTAAAAAAATTTCGGTGCAGAAATATCTTCTGGATTGGGGGTATAATGAGGCAAAGCATGGCACTAGATTATTGTATTAACATTCCAAAAATTTTTCCCAGTCAAATTTTCGTCAATAAAAAAGGTTCTCAACAATGCCGGCCCAAACATTCAACCATTATTTCGCACCTTTAAAATTAAAGTAACACAATCCAAAAAAATAGAGTTTTGGAGAAAACAGGAAAAACTGTAAAATATATTGGACCCCTCTAACTCTTTTGTCTCCTAAGCCCAAGTAATAAATTAAATTAAATGTGAAATTTGGGGAAACATTAGCTAAATGGTTTTACTAGAAGACAATTATTTAAATTTGATTTTAAAACCTACCCTTAATAGCAAAAAAAATAAAAATAAAAAATAAAAAACAAGTAAGGTCTTTTTACTGCCAATTTTTTTTTAACAACGAACGAATTATTTGGAGTTATGCCATTTTAAAATTAAAATTGTCGTTGTACTCAACGAGTCATTTTAGAATAAGTCCTTTTTTTATTAAATACCAGTTACTTTTTTGTAAAATGTTTGGAATCAAGTCAGTTTAGACTTAAAGCAGTGTTAATTTTCCGTCGCATACGACAACATACTGAAATGATACTCTTTAGTATTAAAAAGACGCGCGAATACCGTTAATATGAAAAAGGCATAAATAGGTTCCTCTTATTGGGGTGAAGCGATTTGGTATTAGGTCCAGTGGCAGCTGATAGAGGGCGGTATTTAGTGCCATTTTATGATTAAACCTAGAAATATACAATTTTCGAGTTGTGTCACTTTACTTTTAAAGGTGCGATCAAAGGAAGTGCGGAAAAGTAGCGTATGTTTTAAAAAACTGATTTTATTTATTTTAAAACGCGATAAACTATTAAAACAACCTAACCCAGTATTACACACTGACCTAAACTAAAACCTAACCTCCAAAAAAAATAATTAAATTATGATAAAAATATATTTCAAAAGTAATATTTCTACAGTGACACCGTATTAAAAACAGCTGCCATCTGGTAGCACGATTTGGGGATCAGGCCAAAATTCCTTTTGGCCAAGTAAGAGAGCGAGATATATTAATTGCGTATTATACCTCTGTCTCTATTTTATGCGATTAATAGGCTGGACAGACCTTGCCATATGGAATTTTTCGGGCACCGTTCGCCGAGGCATCAACTTCTTAAATTTTAAATTATTTACAAAATGAATTAAGCGTCGAGAGACAAGGTAATACCTATGAAAATTACAAAATACAAAATTTATTTTCAACCAATTAGAAGGCCCCTTTTTGTTTACGTTGCTTATAGCAATGGGAGATTATCGCGATAATTTTGTTAGTTCCTATTAACTTAATAAAATTAATAAGTGATAATTTTTCTGTCAAAAATGAAGTGCTTCATATCTATTGGCAAAAGTCACTCAGAATAAAATCAAAATACATTTTGTTGCTAACTAATAATTTTTATAGATACTAACCAATTTTCTTTACATATCGAACATCGGGGATAAATATACACATCAAAAATTTAATTAAGCTCATCGGAAATATGTTTTTTTAAGTTTCATTTCAAACTATGTAGACATGTAATTTCAGATGTTATGGTTGGAAACGAATTAATGTTTTTAATGTTCAAGAAATTTTAGTAATAAACCTCAGTTACTAACAAGTAAAATCAATTTCTATTGTAAAAATACAGTGCGTCATATTAAACCCATCGGAAATATATTTTTTAAAGTTTTATTTGAATTTGAAACTATAGACATTGAATTTAAAATAATAACAAATTTGTTACCGTGAAACGGGGCTACTTGATACACTTTTTCAAATTTAGGTCCTACCTCGTTGCAACAAAGCTACGTTCATCGAAACTAAAATTATTTTAGATTACTTTGGGGTAAGGGCTATCAGGTGTGACACTGAAAAAAAAATCTAGCCCTCGCCATACTGGAGAAAAAAAATTTTGAAACACATTTTTTCCAGTGATGGGGCTAAATGAAATTTATTTGAAAATCGCATCTAAAATGCAAGTAGGTATACTCACAATTGAGGCTACTTGAAACGTAAATTGTCTTTTAATAAAACCCGCAGTTAGTAATTTAATTTAAAAAATTAGGGATTTATGGCAAAAAATAGTTTTATTTACGTTTTAAAAAAATACCTATTGCAAAAACAACAAAGTATTGAAAAATTAACCACTTTTAACAAACTAAGAGAAAGCTCTAACAAACCGATTTTGTGTGCAAGCCCTTAACTTTTCGGTATAAAGTTATATAAGGAATATGGAATTGTTCACTTAAATCTCTTAAGTCGCCACCCTGTCTATATAATGGGCCTTTTCACTAAATTTTGATTTTGGTAGTAGTGTATAAAGGAACAAAAAATAAAATTTTCTGTGTTTTTACTTTTCTATACTTTTAAGCCGTAACTGAGAAAATAAATAAATAAAAAAACTCGTTGAATAAATAGACGGACTTAAACATACCTACGTCATCGCGCCGGAAGATTGATGCACAGAGGAATGATAGGAATAGCCGAGTCGCTGGCTTAAAATATCAAGAATTCACAAAATCAGCAGCTTGACAGTGTTGCCGATACTCTCAAAAATCATATATTATAGTACCAGTGTAATGGTAATTGACTAGCAATTAGTAATTTTAATATACCAGTTTTCCATTCAATAGCTGCGGAATGAATTATTTTACCAGTATTATGTTTATATTTATTTAAAGTATCCAAATAAAGTTCTAAGAAGAAAGTATATTATTAAGATTATAAAACTTTCTACATATGGCAACAGCGTCTTAATTTGCCCATGGCAGTTCGACAGGCGAATGGCATTTACGCGTGTGCGAGGTTAAACGCATGCGCTCTAGCAAGCTTTAAACATATCTACGTCATGAGTCGCGCCTGTTTTGAGATTTTCAAATTGGTTGAATTTTACCCGGTTTTTACTGTGCTGAAATAAATTAATGTTATGACCTAGCAATAATTTTATTGATGAAAAACACTTATTATAGCACCGACTGAACAATTCAAATGCCAAATGTATCAAATTTAAGAATAGTGAAAAGGCCCATTGTACCGCACGCTGGAGTGATTCTTCATCGTTGTCTCGATATTTTCGATTTCTTGGCTTTCTTTTGTAAAATCGCACCATTTTCAAGTAGCCCCTGAAATGGCAATAAAAAATAAAATGCTATACCACTGGCTAGTAAAACACGAAATATATGTTTTGAGGTTAGGGTGTCAAAGGAAATGCCAGTCTCTTTCGAAAAAAAAAATGTGGCTGTGTTATATAACTCATAGGTGTCTTTGTGTAATAGAATGTATACATGTATATAAAAAATATATAAAACTTACTTTTTTTAACGCTACAAAATCAATACTAACCAGCACAAAAAACTTCCCGCGTATAATCCAACCTACTAACTAACAGGTGTCGACACGCTCGCCGTACATGCGCACTTTATATTTCACACCAGTTCTCGGTGGCACGTGACTTAAACAGTAGCGGTTGAAATTATCCAGTTACCTCCGCGTTTTCAATAAGTAGCCCCGTTTTACGGTATTTAATGTTTCTCACATTTTAATAATACAAATAAGTTACTAACGGCTAAAATGAACTTCATTTCTAAAACTCTAATTAGTTACAAAATAACTCCAATTTATGAAAATTTCTTACCGAATCTCCCACGTGTGTGTGTGAGGGTGAGGGTGTGTGTGTGTGTGTGTGTGTGTGTGTGCGGGCGCTGTTTGGACAAAATGGTGAACGTCGAATGGTAAACGTCACAGCGTCGACTGGACACGAATTAGCAGTTGTGAACCTGCTAGTGTATAAAATGTTTGTTACAGAAGAGCAAGGTATTTTTTCTACCCCAGAAAGACTTCTGTTTCTTCGTCTTTCGTTCTAGTGGTAATATCCGTTTATTTCTATCTTGTTCACGGGTTCATTAGTCGCTTTAATATCTGTCTTCAAAAATAAATGAGAGCCACGGTCCGAGCTTGCTTGGCCCCAAAATACAGGGGATGTATAAAAAGTACCGTTAAGTTTTATTGACCCGTGGCTGTGCATATAAAAGTCGCGTCAAAAACGAGGGATATTTTAGAGGTAATGATAGACGATACACGAAATTTGGCTGCGATAGGATGGATTTTAAAAGTAATTTAAACATAACAATGATTAAGTTATATTAAAAGAGAATCATTGAGGAAGTTTATTAAAATGATCATAATATGATAGAGCCGCTACTGCATCAAGTTATCTTTACATGTCGATTTGTAATCGTAACACTGCATAATGTTGTAATGCGTGTTTGTTTCATGGCTTTAATAACCCCATTAGTATTAATAGCATTTCACCGCATAGTGCCTCTAATGCGTATATGCGTATAAATTTATGATATATGAACCTGCAATAACATGTTCGAAGACTTAGAAAGAGGAAGTACTTTAAACAATTTAAAATGTTTATATTTCTTATCAATGAGCATTTAACGTCGACTGGGATGTAAAAAATATTAGCCACTGTTAAAAAATCCTACCTCTGAGTAAACAGAAATTTAAATTACATTGTCCGGATAGTAGATAGTGAAAGAAATGTCGGCATGAAGACTTATTGGAAATTAAGATTTATTATTATTAAAGAGACTAAGCATTTACAGGCAATTATAATTATAGTACTTAACACAAAATGCATATAAGTATACATTGACGGCCGTCCTTTTCCCAGAGTGGCAATCCCGTCGTCTAGAAAGTCTACTAATAAGATACAGTGTACTAATAAGATACAGTGGATTGTTTGTTTTTATTATTTTATGCACAAACGTTAAAAAAAGCATTTTTTTTCGATTTTCCATATTAAGCCACTAAGTGTGCTATGTATAGGTACGGCGAAACATGATCAAATTTGCGATCACCAAAAATATATCTACAGCAAGCATTCTGAACTTTTTGTATACGAAATATATTAAAAGCGTTTAAATACCGTGCGAGCAAAAATTATTTGCATCAAAGAGAGCTTGGATTAAAAAACGTGTGGCTTGGTTTAGATCACAATGATATCGGGACGATATACCTATCTAACCAAATCTAGGTTAAAATTTTGTCAAATTCATATGATTTACATGATATGCCAAACTAATTAGTAATAAAATAAGTAGACATCATCATGTTGTTTACAAAATTAACAACGTAAGAATAATCAGAAAGAAAAAGAAAAAGAATTACTTTCATCCGAAAACAATGGCAGGGCTAATAAATCATTTATTTCCAATAAATTTTGGGTAAACCATTGAGAGTAATTCCTGCGTCTTTCAAAATCTGCGGCTTGTATTTCTTGGAAAATTTGCACCTTATAAGGAAATAAATTTAGATGCTTCTTAAGAATAGTCCTGCATGTTCCATAAGATCTTCCCACTTCTTGGAACAGGCGTCTTATACAATTTATTGGCGTATTTTGCATTACTTCATGAACGTTTGCAACAAGTTCGTCTGTTCTTACAGATGGTCTTCCTGCTCCTTTTTTGTGTTGTATAGAACCTGTTTTCCTAAACACAGCCACGGTTCTTTTCAGGCAATGATAAAAATCCCCAGCAGTAAAAGCAACAATGGGAAAATGTTCGTGCACAAACCCGAATTGTATTGCCACTCACCATTTACTCTAACCCCGTTTCGAAAATACGCTTTAACCATGAATGTTTTGTGCTGTTCCGTAAAGCCCATTGTGTGAATTGTTTAAGAAATTGGAAAAATTAGCAATGAATCAAATTATTTGTAACGACTGTCAAAGATGATTGATTGTTAATTCAGGTAGTTACTGACACCCAACAGGTATTAAGCCAACAACCCCTCAATAATAGGTGTTGTTGATTAAGCTCTACGGCTAAGCATTACGTCCTTAGATGCAAGGCCCTCTTTGTTGCAAATAATTTTTGCTCGCACGGTAGTTGCCGTAGTACAACAGAACCATAATAATTGAACAAAGACAACACCAAAGTATCACACAACAACTTTTTACGTTTTACATCAAAACAATGTCTATTTGCATATAGAAGCTTTAGGGATATAGATATGCACGCGGAAGTAGACCATTTATATGCTGAGTAAACTGCAGTTTCTGATCCAAAATCAATCCCAAACTTCTGGAACTTATTTGCCGTTGTAAGCCGTTATTATCAATAGTAATATTAAAATCAAGGAGCAAATTATTGTTATTAAAAAGAATTAGGTTACACTTCGTAGGGTTAAGTTTCAAATTGTTATAATAGGATTCTAAGTTCTAAGGGTTTCCAAGTCAGCATGTTATTGAACAGAAGCAGAGATTGTACCACCTGGATCAAATCCAATAAATAAATTAATATCTGCAAACGCTTGGATGTTTAAATAATTTACGCTGTCTACAATATTTGCAGTATATATTACAAAAAGTAGGGAACCCAAAACAGAGCCCTAAGGAACACCTGCTAAAACTATAAGCTATAAGACGTTATGCTTTCATTTTGAAATAAAAATACATTTAATATTAATATTATTATTATTATTATTATTATTATTATTATTATTATTATTATTATTATTATTATTATTATTATTATTATTATTATTATTATTATTATTATTATTATTATTATTATTATTATTATTATTATTATTATTTACCCTCTCAGAAGAGAAAAATTTGTAAGCATACCTATACAGGGTGTCCGGAAAATACGTGTACAACGTTTGACGACATACTCCTGACGTCAAAATAGGTCGATCTAAGCTGACTTAGTTATATCCAAAATTGTCTCGTTTAGCCGGTAGAGGGCGTCAAAAGTTTGTAAAAATATTAGTTTTTCCTAAATTACGTGAAAACCTGCTAATCGATTTTAATGATTTTTAGTATGTAGACTAATACTATAAAATGACGTTTTCTAGTAGTATAGTCACCGGCTGTAAATAAGTGGAAGTGTTATAAAAGTGATATAATACGTCAACATTTCTTCTCATTTTTTATATGAACGGCGTTATGACAACCCAGATATTTTTGTAGAGTGACTGGATGTATTTGGAAGCTATTTTACCTCTTTAATATTTTTCGTTGAATGAGCTGTTTTGCCAGAAGAAAATATTTACAATTATCTGCATACATCAATTATTAACAATAAAAATAAAACAAACTACAACAAAGTTGAAAGTATGTATTGTAAGAAACTAAGTAAAACAAAAACATTACTCAAGCAAATATGTAAAATGACTGCCATCTTGCTGAATACACTTATTAACACTCCTTAAAAAATGATATTGAACCCTATCTAATGTCTCGGGGTTATTAAAATGGTTGCCTGCATTTAAAATCCGCTGCAATAAATCATCGCGTGTGTTTACCGGAGTCTTGTAAACTTCTGTTTTAATAGCGTCTTGCAAAAAAATTAAATAAATATTTCCATCTAACCTGTCTGGAATAACAATGGGGCCAATACGGTAGCGATCAATAATACCTGCCCAAATATTTAATTTAAATTGATGCTGATGATGTGCAACTTTAATGGCATGTGGATTTTCATCGGAATAAATATGTTCGTTTTGCAGATTGGTTACTCCAGATCTTGTAAAGCACGCCTCGTCAGTAAACATAATTTCCTACAAAAATTTGGATCACCCTAACACTCTGACGCCCATTTCCTTGACAAAACCCGTATACCAGGAGCATGTCAACTTTCTCAGAGTTCGTATAATTTTCCATTTTTAATGATAAAATGAACTTGTAATTCAAGAATGTTGATCGTATACTTGAGTAAATTTCATTGACTGGTGACAATTTGTCAATAATTGTCAAATTATTATTAAATGCCATAGCAACAAGGTCACTTAAAAATTATTGTTACAGGTAATTTGATTTTAATATTATTACTAATAATACTAAATATTGTAAATATTTTCTTCTGGCAAAACAGCTCATTCAACGAAAAATATTAAAGAGGTAAAATAGCTTCCAAAGACATCCAGTCACTCTACAAAAATATCTGGGTTGCCATAACGCCGTTCATATAAAAAATGAGGAGAAATGTTGACGTATTATATCACTTTTATAACACTTCCACTTATTTACAGCCGGTGACTATACTACTAGAAAACGTCATTTTATAGTATTAGCAGGTTATTACGTAATTTAGGAAAAACCAATATTTTTACAAATTTTTGACGCCCTCTACCGGCTAAACGAGACAATTTTGGATATAACTAAGTCGGCTTAGATCGACCTATTTTAACGTCAGGAGTCTGTCGTCAAACGTTGTACACGTATTTTCCGGACACCCTGTATAATACTGACAATTTTATTATTATACTCATATCTTTTACAAATTCATTATTTTTTGCTATAAGGGTATAAAATAATAATGAAAACCATTTTTATTGCTAAATTCATGTTATTCAATAAAATATAAAACAGTTTGACCTGAAGCTTTATATTTGTAACATTAACAGCAAACTGGTAAGTCCATAAACCCAAACAGACTCGTAACGTTTTATGATTGTGGTATAAAATTGCTGCTACCAGTAGTCAGTAAAATTTAATATTTACATCAATTTAATGGGCTTTCTTTAATTGCAAAATTAAATTCGCTGAATATATGGATTTTATTATTATTTCTGGATAGTGTATTATGGATTTCGTATAGTTCCTAGTACACAACACAACTAGAATGTTGCCATAACGATCTATACGGATTCCTATTATTCTTATTGATGTTGGTAATCAATGTACCTACCAGTGGCGGCTCTAACTTAAGGTCATTTGGTCAATGACCTCCCTCACTAATTATCTTCTCATGTAACTTAATATTTATTAAGTTTAAATATGGTTTAAAAGCCATCGAATCAGTCAAACCTCGTTTGTTTCGTGTATTATTACCTCTAAAATATCCCTCGTAGTTTACCAGAGTTTATGATCACAGCCACGCACTATACATAACGGTATTTATCGTACTTCCTCGTATATTAGGTCCAGGCGACTCTTGACCACCGCTCTGTGTTTGCTTCCCAGAGAAAATTTAATGCGCAAGCGCGCAAGAGAGAAATAACGCATGCTACTACTGGACGGAAAGACAAAGAAAAATAGTCCTATAAAGGCTATAAGCCATATCAAGTTTCGATGAGATTCCGACAAACGTTGCAATTTTGCAGAAACGTGTGGGAAGGGAGTTACGTTGCGGAGCAGTTCTTAGTTTATTTTCTAGGAAAATTTGTTGGTGTAACCCAGTGGTTCTCAACTGCCGCGCGCCGTTCCGCAAACCTCTTCCAGGTGTTCCGCGAAATAATTTAGTAATATCAGCTAACCTGAATCATGAGATAGTATTTGATAAACTGATTACTTCACCGCAAATATGTTGACAAAGGTGGTGTTCCGCCATGTTCCTATTGCTACCAAAAGTGTTCCGCCACCACAAAAAGGTTGAGAACCACTGGCTTAACCGATTGCTGCAGTAAAGAGGGTTGTATAATGTATATTCAAATATTTATTGTCAGTTTGTCATTGTTTACATTTTCTGGATTCTTAATTTACGTACGGGTGCCAGTCGGGTTTGATAATTTGTTGGTTTGTTATTATTTAACGATTGTTGTGTTAAATAGTATAAATATTGATCCTATCTTTGTGTTACAAAATGTCGGTTGTAAAAAATATGAGCCAGAAACGATTATCTGCATTAGCGATGTCATCAGTCGAAAAATATTTTGTAAGAAGTATTCCAAATTTTAATAAACGTGCAGGAACTAAAGAGATAATAATCCACCTTAGGTTCAAATCTGTTTAAAATATACGTATAGGTTAGTTCCATATTTTATTTTTTGATTTTTTTATCATGTAAAATTATAGTGTTAACTTTTTTTTCCCGCGAAGACAGATATTAGTGTAAATACATCACGGTAATTTAGCCAATAGGACATAGAGTTATTGCTACCATAAAATGATTTATAGCCATTATTGCTCTGAATTCTCACAGCAATTATCAAGTTCTATTGATGGTGTAATCTAGCTGGTTTTATATACTTTATTAGTTCCGACTGGCAGTTGTAATAAAACTTGATATTAATCATAATAATATTTGCATGCTACTGTTGGTGGATTATAGGTTCTAATGGATACAATTCGTTTCTTAATTGTAGAGAAAGGCTTTACTGGGAACAAAATGCGTGGAGAAGAAACAATAATTTATTTCTTAACAAAGTTGCTGTATTAAAAGTAGTTCATTATTCAATAAGACTGCTGTGCTGGTAATGGAATTGATTACTACCAATAAAAACACTGTTCTAGCAAATCTGGAATTGATATAAGACTAAAGCGGGTTTGATACACTAGCAATTTATTTAATATCGTTAATAAAAAATAAGTTATCAATACAAACTATGTCTTAGCAAACCTATTGTATTAGATCATTTTTCTCAGTGCATTCACTATACGCAGGTTATTGCTTAAAAATCTAAGTTGATTGAAGATGTCGCCTTTTAGCTTTGAGATAGGCAAAATCAATCGCTTCTTTTAGCGTCTTTGAGCACAAAACATTCATCAGCCCATCAGCGACAAACCTGGTCAATCAGTCAGACAGAGTTGCCCGGTTTGGGCCCCTTGTGTATTAAAATACCAAAAAATCTAATAAATTATTCCTTTCTCCAAGAAGCGCCCTTCTAATGGCAAGCCCTGGTTTAGCAAGAACTGCGAGCGTGCTGTCAGAGCTAAAAATCTAGCTTACCAACAATGGCGTCAAAATCCTACCGATGTGAATCGCACCATGTTTGTTACCGCTCGAAACCAGTATAAGCAAACGATAGATCAAAACAAAGAGGCTCATAACATGAGGATCAAAAATAAACTTCTCGCCAGTCCTAACGGATCTAGGTCCTTTTGGTTAGTCGTCAGTCAAAATTTTACCAAATCAAATATTCCACCGCTAACACGTTCTGACGGCACAATAGCAACCACGGCTGAAGATAAAGCGAACTTACTCGCAGAACTATTTGCTTTACACTCCACGGTGGACTTTCAGGGAAAAACACCCCCGAACATTCCAGCAGTTCGATCGGAAATGACTGATATCGTATTCCGTCAGCGTCCTTGTCAAACGAATTCTGAAGGGGCTCGATGCCAAAAAAGCTTCTGGTCCAGATGAAATTCCTATTATAGTGCTCATGAAATGCGCCGATAAACTCACACCAGTATTTTGTAGACTTTTTAACCTATCCTACTGCACTGGTTCCGGATTCTAAAGGTACACGGTAGAGGGGGAGGCGAGAACGCCGATGCATGAAGTGGCAGAGAGCTAGGAGCACGCAGCAGCAGGGCAGTCACGAGTAGGAGAGCGAAGAGGCTGCTCGTGATTTTAGGTAGCGCATTACGGCGTTGCCAAGTTTAAAAGCATTGTAAACCCCTTTTTATAATAAAGCAAGTTTTGTGTATATGTGACCGTTTCTTCAAGAACCCCAAAGAAAAGAAGCCATTCCATTTGGCGCCCAACTAGTGGCTGAAGAAAACGAGTCGAAAGCGGTAAGCCAGTTCCAATTATTGCCTATCCAAGGCTCCTGAAGAAAAAAAAAATCTGTGCAACAGAATAGTAAAGACATTTAGTATTCGAACTTCTGCACATATTTGTCTGGGACAGACATTAGACTATATCGTTTTATTGATGCTATACCTAGTTATTTTGTGCGAAAAAAAAACTGTGCAACAGAATAGTAAATACATTTAGTATCCGAAGTTCTGCACACATTTGTCTGGGACAGACATTAGACTATTTTGTTTTACTGATGCTATAAGTAGTTGTTTTGTGTGGAAAAAAACATTAAATATGTCTAAACGGAAAAGTAAACAAAATGCCGGTGATTTTGCCGACCGAAACGATTTGGACAATACGAATTTAATGGACATTTTAACGCAGTTGTCGGTAGGCATGCCTAATTTACAAACTACGGTTAAAAATTTAGCTTCTCATGTTCAAAATAAAGATTATAACTATTGTAACGATCAATCTCAAGTCCTTCCCGATACTAAAATGGCAACCGTGGACAGATCGTATATAGTAAATTGGAAAGAGTTGGGTGGAAGTAACTTGTTATTTTTCCCGAATGGAAAGCTACACCCACAAGCGTTTATTAAAAAAATTAATAAAATTTTTAACGAAGCCGGGGTACCCGAAAATCATAAGTTGGGCCTAGGTTTGCCATGTTTAAAGGGCACGGCAGCCGATTGGGCGAGTATTAAAGAAAGTAGCTTTGCCGATTTTAATCAATTTTCAGAGTTATTTTTAAATAGATTCTGGGGGGTAGATAAACAGCGGGATTTATTTCTAAGTTTAACTTATGGCGAATTTAAGTCCGGCAGTCGATCCGAATATTTTTTGAACTTTGTAAACCAAGCAAGCTTTCTTTCACAGCCTATTCATGAAGAAAAGTTGGTTTTTCTTCTAAGCAAACATTTTTCTCCGGAAATACAAAGAGGTATAATAACCCAAGGGTTAAAAAATATTGATAATATCGATGAATATTTGCGTAAAATTGACGAAACTTTTATAAATGATCCGCAACGTTCGCCAAACTCAGAACAAGATAATCGTATGATCAATTACCGTCATGGCAACATCGCTCAACGAAATGACTGGCGTAGCAACCAGCCGAAAAACACGCGGCCTTCGACGACCACTGAGACAGGCGGGGGTGACGGAACGGGTCAAGGAGATGGTTCGCGGAGGGTGCGACATATGACAAAATTTAACGAAGACCGCGAATATCTTTTATCTAGCGATTCGGAAACAGAGGATGACGGGGTTCTACCCAAAGCAGCAATTATTACGGCGTCTATTTGTAGCATGGAGGTTGATATTTTAATAGATAGTGGAAGTGAAATTACGGCTATATCGGAAAGCTTTTACAATAAAATTTGTAAAATTTCGTATATTCCTATATTGCCAGTTACGAATGTAACTATTGCCGTCGCGATAGGGGGGAAGAAACAAAGAATTAAACAGCAAGTAATGTTGCCCATTTCTATACGGAAATTAAATTTAGATTTTGACGTTAAGTGTTTGGTTGTGCCAAATTTAAATTGTGATGTCCTATTCGGGTTTGATTGGCTTATGAAGTATAAGGCCAATGTCAATTTTTTTGAATCAATTTTGATTTTCTATTACCAAAATAATGAGTACGCACTAAGTTATGACAAAAATAAGGACAAAAATGAAGTTGTAAATGTTAGACTTATAAAAAACGAAAGAGTAGAAATCGGGATAAGTAGCAGTATTGATAATCAAGTTGGCGATTTTAAACATAAATACTCGGACGAGGACTACAAAAATACGGTGAGTCAAGCAAATGTGACCAACACAGAAAAACATGAATTATACGAATTACTTGCGTCTTACGACGATATTTTTTCAGAATGTCCGGGACTTGTAAAATCTTATCAGCATACCATTGAGATGACCGATGATGCGCCGTTTCAGGGGCCGAGTTACCCGATACCATTTATATATAGGGACAGCGTAAGAGAACAGATAGGTGAAATGTTACAATGGGAAATTATCCGAAAGGAAAAAACGAACTTTATATCACCTTTAGTGGCGGTTAAAAAAAAGGATGGGTCGGTCCGGGTCTGTATGGATGCTAGAGTTTTAAATACAAAAATGAAAAAGGATTTTATAAATCCACCAAATCCTACGGAATTATTTTATAATTTTAAGAAGGGTATTATATTTAGTACAGTTGATTTAACGGCTTCCTACTGGCAAATCGCCATACAACCGGATCATTGTAAATATGTTGGGTTTGTCTATGAGGGATGCACGTATGTTTTTAATCGGTTACCATTTGGGCTTAGCACGTCAATGGCAAGTCTGATTCGATGCTTAACTAGTATTTTAGACGAAAGTTTTCGAAGTTTTGTTGTGATTTACATCGACGATTTACTTATTTTTTCTGATAGTATCAAAGAACATTTGGTACACCTTAAACTTATTTTTGAGAAATTTCGTGTTGAAGGTATTACGGTAAAGTTGCGTAAATGTCAATTTATAAGAAAGGAGGTAGCCTTTCTCGGACATATTATCTCGAGTAAAGGAATAAAAATCGATGAGAAACGAATAGAGGCAATTAAGTTTTTTCCGACACCACGAAATGTGCGTGAATTGCGCGGGTTTTTGGGGCTCATAAACTATGAGCAGCGTTTTTGTGATCATTATTCTGATTTGATTACGCCGTTGTTGCGATTGTTACGAAAAAATGAACAATGGTCTTGGGACGAGGCGGAGAAAGCCGTTTTTTCCCAAATTAAAAATCGGTACTTACAGGTCACGATGATAACTCACCCGGATTTTGACAAAACTTTTTATATTCAGTGCGATAGCTCCGACTATGCTGTAGGGGGTTGTCTCTTCCAACAAGCAGGAAACGAACAGCGGCAGGTTGTGGCGTATAGTAGTACGACTTTAAAGGGTAGCCAACTTAAATATACGACTACGGAAAAGGAAATGAGCGCGCTGATGCACTGCTTAAAGCAGTGGCGTAACATAGTGTTAGGGCATGAGTTAATAGTTTTAACCGATCATAAATCTTTATGTTTTCTATTTACCTGCAAATTACGGTCGGCTAGGCTTACTAGATGGATTTTGTTTATTCAAGAATTTGATTTTAAAATTCAGCACTGCCCAGGATCTCAAAATTTAATAGCCGATACTTTATCACGTTTTCCCCCTAATAAAAATTTAAATATTGTGCCAGAAAAATCTAGTGATATAAAAATAATGATTTTAAATTTGGCAAATAATTATGAACAATTAAGGGTGAACTTTGACACCATGAGAAGCGATCAGCTTCAAGATAGGTGGATTCGAGGGAAATTAGTATTCTTAGAAAATTTGCAAAAGGAAGCACGCGTGCTTTCCAGTAAGGAATTAAGCGTTGTCAAATGGTTTACAGTTCACGAGGGTTTGCTTTTTAAAAGAGGTGATCATACCAACACTGGGTATAAATTATGCGTTCCGCAGGAACAAGTCAAAGATCTTGTTGTGGCTCATCATAAAGATTTTGGACATTTTGGAAAATCGAAAGTGTTCAACCAAATGAAAGAAAAATTTTATTGGCCAGGAATGCAAAGGCAGGTTAGAAAAATTATAGCTGGATGCGACTTATGTCAGAAAGCCAAGTCTTCAAAAACCTGTCATGGTCTAAGAAATGCGGTGTTGCCAGAAAAGGCAGGTGATTTAGCGTGTTTAGATTTGATAGGTCCATTACCTGCTTCGCGAGGGGGAGCGTCCTATATACTAGTTGTGGTAGACGCTTTCTCTAAATACGTCCGGCTGTATGCGCTTAAACGGGCCACAGCCCAAACTATTCTTAATCGAATTTTAAATGATTATATACCTAATATTCAAAGGCCAGTTTGTATATTAAGTGACAATGGTACTCAGTTTACTAGTTTGCTATGGCAAAGCACTCTCCAGCGAGAGGGTATCAATTTTAAATATACCTCGGTATATTTTCCCGAAGGAAATATGACCGAAAGATATAATAAGGAAGTAGGGCGCCTTCTGCGCACTTATTGCTACAATAAACATACCCGTTGGGCATATACTTTGGATTTTGTGGAAAAGTGTTTGAATAATGCTGTGAATGAAAGTACGGGATTTGCGCCTAATTATCTTCATTTTAATCGGCCGGTGATGCAGCCTATTACGAATTTTATAAATTTTCCGGAATCTGAAAATCGCAGGGAAAATCACGATGTGTTGCTGTTAGCAAGTGAGAGGTTGCGATCGCGTGCCGAAAAAAGGGCTGCAAAATTTAATGCTAAGGTAAATCCCGTTGTTTTTAAGGTGGGAGATAAGGTGTTGGTAAGATCTCATGCGCAGTCATCGGCGGAAGACCATACTATTAAAAAATTCTTTCTGATATACGAAGGTCCGTTCTATGTTTCTAAGGTGGCAGGTCCAAATTCTTATCAGTTGCGAGATGCTGAAGGACGTGAGATTGGCAAACATAATATTATAAATTTAAAACCGTATAAGGATTAAATTACCTTGCTAACGGTCACGTTAATTGTTTAAGTTTTTTTTTATGATTTGTCACCTGTGAGGTTAGTTTTATTATTAGTTAGTTACTTAAACCTTGTTAATGTTACCTATTCTTAGATTTAAGTAAGGGGGTAATGCACTGGTTCCGGATTCTAAAGGTACACGGTAGAGGGGGAGGCGAGAACGCCGATGCATGAAGTGGCAGAGAGCTAGGAGCACGCAGCAGCAGGGCAGTCACGAGTAGGAGAGCGAAGAGGCTGCTCGTGATTTTAGGTAGCGCATTACGGCGTTGCCAAGTTTAAAAGCATTGTAAACCCCTTTTTATAATAAAGCAAGTTTTGTGTATATGTGACCGTTTCTTCAAGAACCCCAAAGAAAAGAAGCCATTCCACTACAAAAAAGGAATATTTCCATCTTGCTGGAAAAAGGCGCGAATCCAGCCTATACCAAAGAAAGGCAAGAAAACCCTGCCAAACAACTATCGACCAGTCGCATTGCTTTCAGTTATATCAAAGGTGATGGAGAAAGCTATTAACCAATAACTTCTAAAATACCTAGAAGGCCTTAAAATTATCAGCGACCATCAGTATGGTTTTCGTAAGTCCAGATCAACAGGAGACCTTCTAGCCTATGTCACTCATCTTTGGAGCAACGCAATCGAACATCATGGGGAGTCCCGGGCTATTGCACTGGACATCTCTAAAGCCTTTGACCGTGTCTGGCACGAGGGGCTCCTAAGTAAACTGCGTTCTTATGGTATGCCCGGTCGATTTTGTTCATGGTTGTCTAGCTTCCTCAAGGACCGTTCTCTGCAAGTGGCGATTGACGGGTTTCTCTCAGACACCTTCACCATCAATGCTGGTGTTGCTCAAGGGTCCATATTATCCCCCACTCTCTTCTTACTGTACATTAACGACCTTCTAGCGAAAACAGGAAATCCAATATATAGCTTTGCTGACGACAGCACAATTATCTCATCTTTTACTTTAAAATCTCAAACATCGGCTGCTGACGCACATCTTCGCAGACAACATGAGGTATCACGCCTCAATAAAGACCTGGAAGAAATTTTGTCTTGGGGTGACAGTAACCAAGTCGAATTTAACGCTCAAAAAACCCAGGCAGCAGTTTTCTCTAAGAAGGTTAACATTGCAGAACCCGATATCGTTACACTGAGAAAATCGACCAACCTTGGGAATTGGGTTAAAAAAAATTGGTTGTAGTAACTGGTTTTTTTGGTTTTAACAACTTGAATTAATGGCTAATGGAACCTATTTCTTTTTCTTGTCACATCGAAGTTGACACAACCCTAAGATTTGCTGCAGGGACTAAAACTATGGGTTCTCGGTCAATATTTGACCAAATTTTATAGTTGTCACAAAGGGACTTTACGGTTGATAACTAAAAGTTGCCCCGAACAAATCTTAGGTTATGACAACCGATCCGTCTTGGTCGCCCCAACCCCAACCGCCCTGTTGATAAAAGGAAAAGGAAGAACCGCCATTTTATTATTGGCCACAGTCGTGTTCGAACGAAGTTAATGCATTTTATACTGTTTTGTGTTGAAAGGTCAAATTAAAATGTTTAAAGTTTTGTTGTAGTGGGCTTTGGCAGACTACGTGTTAACATTTAAATATTAATCAGAATTAAACACACTTTTCACAAAACATGATACTGTCACAATAACATAGAATTTTTTATGGTAACTGCATTTTAGACCATAGATTTTGGTGCCTTTTTACTAAACCTGCAACAAAGTTGCTGTGTGTGCTCTTCTAATTTTATAGCATAGACAATAATAATTGGACTCGCATTGCAGTTTATTCCTGAAAAATACCATTTTCCTTCAAAAATGTTGCAACTCTAAATAAAACCATTGAACTGTGCTTCAGAAGTGTTGGTATTGGTATAGGAAATATATTTAAGGCACTATTAAGAGGGGTTTATATCAAAGTCAATAACATGTCAGAAAATCAGTGTTTTTGTTTGTCGGCACTAAAGTCCTTAAATGTTTCATAAGGTGGCTCGCCCACTGTCTATGATTATCTAGAGTCTAAATTATATGCCCTTAATAGCTTCTTCCTTAAGATACAAGGTATTACATTTATATAAAATATACAATAAAAAGCTATACCTACATTTTAGGAAATAGGTATATGCCAGTAAATTAGGAAAGCTTTTCAGTCAGACACACAACAAAATTGTGACGAACATTTTGTCCTAAACCATAACGTAGCCAAGAAGGTTCTTTTTTACTACGATAGTAAATATAACTTAAAATCCTGGTAGCAAAATTATTTGTTTTAAAGAAAATACACTGGGATAGTTGGATTATACATGGATTTTGTGAGGTTTTTAGTTTGTTTAAGATGACCCCTTTGCCTTTGTGATAACTAACAATCAGCATGTCACAAACTTTTCATTCAACTCCCCTAAAAAAATTTAAAGTCTGAAAGGGTTGTTTCTATTAAAATATGTTAATAGTGTTAAAAATAAATAGTACTTTAGTTAGTGAAATCCTGCTTTTATACTATCTACATTTTTTCGTTTTCAGTGAACTACTGCATGGAACAAAAAGAATAAACCATTCACTCCTGGCGAATGGCGAATGCGGAACGGAACGGAACGGAACGGACAAACGACGGAACAAACCCGAATGCGAACAAATCAAAATATTATGGTGAAGGCGAGTTCGACCCGCACAATATGGTGAAGGCGAGGCCAACCCAAAATAGGCGCTGCAGCAATCCCCATTATTTGTTACTGTAACCCAAGTTTCTAGTTGTCCTAAATAAAATATACAATTACAAGAACTCCATGAATTATTACTCCAACTAATTTTCTAGTTGTACCTACTAAAAAGAACCAAAATATTTAGTTATAACAACCATCGCATTTAGTTGCGACAGCTAAACAATTAGTTACCACGACTTGGTTGTGGGAACAAAAAGGTTTAGTAGCAGCAACGAGGATCACATCGCTTATGGGTCAACTAATTTAAATAGGTTGTTACAACCCGAATCTCTAACTGTCCCCTATTTAATACATATTTTTTGTCGCCACAACCCGAATTTTAGTTGTGGCAGCCTAAATTTTCCCTCAGTGTATGGCAGGACACGCAATTCCACTGACTTCGTCTATTAATTTGCTGGGTGTCAACCTGGGAGGAAATATGTCTTGGCATAATCACGTTGTGGCAATCGCCAGGGCAGCTTCTCAGGAGTTCGGTATACTTTTCCGTACCAAAAAGTTGTATACACCTCAACAACTTTTGACACTCTATAAAGCCCAGATTCGACCATCACTGGAATACTGCTCTCATATCTGGAGTTCTGCACCGAAGCATACCCTTCGATTGTTGGATTCCATCCAAAGGAGAGCCGTTGGTCTAATCGGCGACCACGAGCTGACTAAGAACCTCGACAGCTTAGAATATCGAAGACAGGTTGGTGATTTGACTCTCTTCTACAGATATTTCCATGGCAAGTGTTCGACAGATATTGCCCGCTCGATTCCACCTAGAGTAATGCATAGCAGAAACACACGACGAACCACTGCCGCCCATCCCTATGTGGTTCAACTTAGTACACCCCGAACATCATTGTTTCAGAACTCTTTCATTTGGAGGGCGTCATCTTTGTGGAACGGCCTTTCCAACCGAATATAGCCTCCAACGATTCAAGAAACACGTGAATCGCTTTCTTCGCACACGCACCGCTCCCAGAGCGCCTTAAAGGATTTTTCCTATAGTGCTTGTGCTCGATCATAAAAAAAAAAGGTATTATAGTCAGTAATTATCGTTTGATTTTCGCAAAATAAATATATTAATGAGTTTATCGGTTGGTAATCTGGCAGAAAGTAGGGAGTACCATCGATCATGAGACCCTGGCGCTTGCCCAGAGAGGTCAATGGAAAAGAAGGGCTTGACAACGCCACTGCTTGATATCCACAAAAGGAATTTAGCTTACAGTTTAGTTAAAGATTAATGCCTTGCATAAACGTGGGTGTCATATCGCTCTTATAATTCTTCCATTGTTTCATCCTTTCTGAAATTAGTTCAGTTTTGGACGGTCGTCTATGCGACTATAATTTTGGGACCGGTATTTCTAAATAAATTTTTAATTTATTATCGATTATATTACCCAAGCCATTTATTTTATTTGACTTCGATAGAATCTATTTGGAACTGTCACGCTATACTAAAACTTTTAGAATAATTGACCTTTTTTAGCACGAATGGCATTTCTACTTTCCTGGAAGCTTTAATATTTTTTTAGAAAACTGGTTAAAACAAATTAAATTATAATACTTATACGAGTTAAAGAAGTAAATGTCACCCTTATTATACGAAATAGGTACAGGTACCCCCAATTTTTTCAAAAATCATTCAAAACCATCAATTTTGCTTTTTAGATGCTTTTTTTTTAAATAAAAGAAAACATACAGTGTGAACCAAGATTTTACAGTTAATTCTAGACTTTTCAATGTAGGATATCTATAAATAGATAATTTTGATTTTCCATTATGTTTGCTGGAATATTACGTATAATGACTTAACAACTACCTATGTTATGGCTACCAGTCTTCCTAGGATTATAAAATAAATTCAAATTGTTTGCTGTTTTAATAGTAGGTAGGTACTTAGCACATAATGTGCACTGAGGAAAATCACTTAATACAAGTTTTTTTTTGAATATATGTGTATTACCACAAGAAAAAATCCATTTATCCCTAAAAAATTTCGTTTAGTCGCAATCAAGGACGTTTTTTTGACAACAATATTGTTACGTGTGCTCAATGCTTTTTTATGGTAACAGAATATCATATAACCATAACAATATGTATCCAATAAAGTGTTTTTAAAAAGTATTTTTTTAATTCCTATAAGGCTATCTTATTACCACAAAAATAAAAATAAAAACTAACCAATCTTTTATACCTATCTAAAATATACCTTTTAGGAACTAAACAGTTGCTTTTTTAAAACATGGTGAAATCGTTTTGGTTCATTTTATTGCCATTTGCAGTGTTGTAAGTTTGTTTAGTGGTTGGTGAATTTTAGTTTATAGTGGATGTTTGATGGCTATTGATTTGATAAATTTTTTATATTTTAATAATTTCATATAGCGTGGTGTACTTTTAGTGCAACGTTATATAATAGGTGTTGTGGCGGTGTGTCCCCAAATTCAGGTAGGTACAATTATTTTACCAATAACTATATTTATTACTTAATAAGTAACTCATGTTTATTGTTTATCACATTACTCTACTTAGGTACCTACAAAAAATCGTTGACTTAGGTGAGTCTTTAAATTTTGTTAGGCGAGAAATTAATTTTTTCAGAAATACAATACAAATTTAGGGGATGGAATCCGAAAACAATCTGAGTTTTTGAGATATTTCTTCCCCGTTCTAAATTATATTTAATATGTACTAAATTATTTATAATATGTAATAATATAACGAAAAATAAATCTTTAAATATAATCATATTTTAACGTTTATTTTTTGATTATTTTTAACGTTGTTTTATATCTTTATGGTACGTTATTAAAAAACATAAAGAAAATTCAAAGAAGTAGTCCATTCTCCAAGAGACCCGTTTCTATTACCAAATAAAAACTAAAAACGCAAAGTCGTCGTCTCGTCAATCACTATTTATTTAAAAAGGTGACATGTTTCGCCCTATATGAGCATCATCAGACCTAGACAGTTTTTTAAAACATAACAATCAATAGAAAAACCCCCTAAATTTTTCTTACCTAACATTAAAACACGAAATTAAAAGTTAATAAATAATTACACACATCAACATTACAATTAAAAAGAAAGTAACAATAACCAAACTGTTTGGTTGTTGTTTTAAAAAACTTTCTAGGTCTGATGATGCCCATATAGGGCGAAACATGTCACCTTTTTAAATAAATATAGATTGACGAGACGACGACTTTGCGTTTTTAGTTTTTATTTGGTAAGAAAGAAAATTATATAACGAAACGTAGAAAAAACTCATTTTCCAATTAGATATGTCTGTTTTTTATATACGTTATAAGCGTTTGCTAGCACGTTACTTAAACCGTGTCAAGCTGCGACACTTTAAAGTTGAATGTATATAATGAAAATACGCTGTAATGATTTGGTGTTTTGTTTTTTGAAACGTTTTTTTAACGTTCGTGTGTTAACTAGGCTGTTGCCGAGATATTAACACTTTTAAAATACAACAAGTAAAACCTCAAATCAATTATTGTTGTTTGGTTTTATTTGCCGGGAATACGAATAAAAATTTCCTTGGAAACATCAGGAAATTTAAGGTTTAGCAGGACGGGTACCCAGCCCATTTTTCCCTCATAGGACACATAAGCCAATAATTTCCCAGCCGATGGATTAGTAGAGGCAGTTTGTTTTCTTGTCCTCCTAGGTCCCCCGATTTAACATGCATGGATTTATTTCTATCCAGGGGGAAGAATCGCAGAATACTTTATCGCTGCGTTCAAAATGATGGGACAAATTTGTTAAGTAGTTTTAATAAGTTATTTTGTTGTTAATTTGGTTAATTTGTTAGTAATTTATAGCAAGTTAAATTTTTCGAAATTATAAAAAATATTTCATAACTATTTTTGCAATAATTTTTTAACGAAAAGAGATAACAGCCTTGGGTTTTCTGATATAATTTTCTTAACTAATAGTCTATGAACAAGATTAAGAAAAGCTATATGGTTGTATTTAAATTGATTGTGTAAATGACTAGAATAAGACTTTCTATTCGACAGTAAAATATTTTTTCTAAAGGTCATGATTTCCAAAAGAAGAGGACTGTTTGGCTACAAAGAAACTATTTCAGTCATTACTTTAACCTATTTTATACTTTAAAGCTTTCTGGGCTTTAACTACAAAATGTAAGAGTAATATATAGAGTATACATTAGCTTAGAAAATGTTCACTTGGTAACCTGACCATGACGCTATATTAAAGACAAACGAAGTAATTTATTCTTCATTTATGGGCTTAAACGATTTTTAGGCTTTAAGACCCAATCTAAGGTAAAAATAACCTGCTTTGGCGTTTATTACCTACTGACTTTCCATAGAACTAGAATAGAATAGAACTATTAAGTTGATTTACAAGGTGTACCTATCTACTATTTTGGACCATCTCCGACTTTCAAGACGTAATACTAAGTTCGAATCACTTTCTTTTCACAAAACAGTTAGTCTCTTTGGCCGTCTCGTCCAAAAAGCTGATTTGGAAGTAAAAAATAGACTATTTTTTACTTAAATAGGTCATTTTCTTTAGATTAGAGGTCGCTAAGGCTTTAAATGATGTCGGGTAGGTTTTTGCTAGCCAAAGACAGGTATTTGGCCGCTTTTTGGTGAAAACGAGAAATAAAGGAGATAACAGGGGCGGATCTAGGATTTAACAAAGGGGGGGGCTTGAATAATTTTTTTTAAAGTTTTTTAATTTGACAAAAAAATGTATTATAATATAGTACATATATACATAAATACAACAAATTATATCAACGATAATCTAAGTAGACCAATTACAAGTTTCAATTCTTCTGGACTTCATTTGACAAAAAGTTTTAACTATATCATTTATATTAAGTTCTCTAGATTTATTAATGTATGCCAAAGCTAGCCCATTGAGTCTCTCCTGTCCCATCGTTGATCTCAAATAGGATTTTAGTAGTTTTAGCGATGAAAAACTTCTCTCGCCCGTAGCACTTGTTACAGGGATTGTGGCAAAATTTTTTAGTAGTATCTCTATATTGGGAAAGCATTCTTTGGACATACTTTTTAAGGTTTCTGTTGATGATTTTGGTAGATCAACACTAACAGTGTCACTCCACTTATGTCTCCATATCGCTAATTCCGCCTGTAATTCCAGCATGGATCCTGACATATCATTTTCATATATTCTTGCAGCCTCAACAATTTTGGCATCAGTATATTTTTTAAGGTGTATTGGAATAATACCTTCTATGGGTATTACAGTAGAAAGTTGATTAAATCGGTCTTTCATTTGGATTATAATATGATCCAGGAAAGGTATGAATATCACCCTTCTGTAATATTCTTCTTCGTTATTTGCCTTTATATTGCTCCTATTTGTTTGTTTGTTGCAAAGTCTAGGCATAGTAATAGTCGTACCAATCTCTGAAGAGCGTGATGGGCCTCCAAGAAAATTGGTTTAAATTGGAGTTCTTCATTTTGCCTTATATTTTCTAGTTTGCTTGTTATATCGTTTATGTATGAAAGGGCAGTGGTAAGGTCAATTTCAACACTCTGTAAATACTTGCTTAAATTTACAGTGTACGACATCAAAACGAGGCGACTTCTAAAGCTATAACAAAATCACTTCTTCTAATTGCGGCATTAAAAGCCATTGCCTTACTTGAAGTCTCTGTATCGTTGTCCAGTTCTAAACTAGCAAGAGCATTGCAAATTGCTTTATATAGTTCTTTAAAAGTTATTACGCTATTATGACGCTCAACCCAGCGCGTAGCACACAGAGGTTTTAACTTCTTTTTTTTCAAACACAATCTGAATACTTAATAAAATAAATTTCTTCTTATCTTCCAGAAATATAGATTTATTATTTAAAGCCATTTCTTCGCCATTTCACAGAGAAAAAATGCATCAATACACATTTTTATTTCAATGTTCTGCAAACCAAAGACGCGGCCCGCGATTGTCTTAAACTTCAATCGGGAAGCGCCGCGTTTGAGCATTTTGTCGACTACCTAAATTCAGACGCTCACGCTGGTTTTGTAGACGTAAAATAAATAAAATTAAATTATTATTTTATTAAAATCATATTTATTTTATTATTCTCAAATAAAGCTTTTGTTAAACATAATATATAATTACTGGATTTATTATTTATTATTAGTATTTATAGCAATGTTTGACTTTTTATGACATAACAAGTCTTCTTAAAGGGGGGGGCTTGAGCCCCCAAAGCCCCCCCCCGTGGATTTGCCCTTGGGAGATAATAATAATAATAAACTTTATTTTTCATATTGTGTTAACAATACATTTTAAAAAATAACATACCCAACACAAAAGAAATGGCGTCAGATATTAATAAGAAAATGAAATGGCGAATGCGTCACTAGTGTTGGCTCTTAATAAGTTGCCATCCTGTACCTATAATATAATATAAACATAGTTGCTAAGCTAAAAAATTCCATGTTATATTTTAGACTTCATCGATCTTACGAGGCATTATTAGCAGAACCTAAATAAATAATTACCTCCAAACTACACACATTATTGATTCTACTGTGTCTAGCTTTTTGTATAGGCCATTGTTCACAAGAATCAATCCCTATATCCATAGAGAAAAAAATAACAAGAGAAGCCATGCAATTAAAATATTTTACCGCTTATAATTCTGTACGACGTAAAAATCTGTAACGAGTTACGTCGAACGTTGCCTCTGATAAACATTTAGCAAACGCGAATATCTTTCTACAGGCACTTCGTTTCTTGGAATTTACATCGAGGCCTCGAGCCTCGCTTTCAAACATTTACTGGGATGTCTTGGTATACTTAGTTTATGCTACCGTGCGAGCAAAAATTATTTGGATCAAAGAGGGCTTGGTTTAAAAAACGTAGGGCTTGGTTTAGATCACAATGATATGGGGACGATATATCTAACCAAATCTAGGTTAAAATGTTGTCAAATTCATATTATGACATGATATGCCAAACTAATGAGTAATAAAATAGGTAGACAAATACAAATTTATTTTTGTTGTTTACAAAATTATAATACTTGCAGTTTATAAGGAAATACATTTAGCTGCTTCTTAAGAATAGTCCTGTATGTTCCATAAGATCTTCCCACTTCTTGGGACAGGCGTCTTATACAATTTGTTGGCGTATTTTGCATTATTTGACGAATGTTTGCAACAAGTTCTTCAGATGGTCTTCCTGCTCCTTTTTTGTGTTGTATAGAACCTGTTTCCCTAAACACAGCCACGGTTCTTTTCAGGCAATGATAAAATTCCCCAGCAATAAAAGCAACGTTAGGAAAATGTTCGTGAAAATCGTCCATGCACAAACCCGGATTGTATTGCCACTCATCATTTACTCTACCTCGTTTCGAAAATACGCTTCAACCATGAATGTTTTGTGCTGTTCCGTAAAGCCCATTGTGTGAATGGGCGAGGAATCAAATTACTTGTAACGACTGTCAAAGATGACGGAATAACTGATTGATTGTTAATTCAGGTAGTTACTGACACCCAACAGGTATTAAGCTCTACGGCTAAGGATTACGTCCTTAGATGCAAGGCCCTCTTTTGATGCAAATAATTTTTGCGTTGTCCCACGTGTAAACAAAAAACACAGTCTGATTCATATATTCATTTATTTTTTTATTGTTTTTATAATGCTTAAGTTTGAACTGCTTAGATTTATTCTATTTTTACTTCATACTAAACGATTGAGGTCAGTGAACCACAATAATTATTGAAAACCATTCTTTAAAGACATTTAAAATTATTAACAAAATATTTTCGTAATGTGCCCTGACCAATTATCAATCTATTTATAAAAATTATTTTCGAAAAATTATCGTTTCAGTATATATAAATCGTATCTATTTTTATCGAATTTTCGCACACTAAAATACCTATTTTTCCATTTGGTGTATGCTTGCCAAAGATCAATTGCAAGATAAAAGTTTAAACTCTTGATAAAAAAAAAACAACCCATGTTATTAGAAGTGTTAAGCAATAGATTTTGCGAAAATAAAAGCCTACAAAGCTTTTGAAAAATAATAACCCCTTTTACACTAGGATATTTTTAGAAGCACTTGTCTCATTGACGCGACGTAACGTGACCAAGCGCGGATCCAGGGGGGGGGGTCATGAGGGTCATGACCCCCCCCCCAAAACAGAAAAAAAATAAATGAATTTACTGTTTAGACTACCTCTGCAGCTTTTTCCCAAGATTCATGGCAAATAAATTAGTTATATTTTTTCTATTGATTGAATTTTAAAATGTAAAATGTAAAATACCTGAATTACTTCCCCATATAATTGATAATTGTGATTCTGATTTATTCCTCAATATTAAGATTCTTCTTCAAATACTTGCTACACTACCTGTAAGTGCAGCAACAGCGGAAAAGTTCTTCTCGGCTCTACGTCGCGTTAAAACGTGGCTTAGAGCAAGCATGGTAGAGGAACGCCTAACTGGCTAATATAATCATCGACGTTGATGAAGTTATAACCAGATTTGGAAATAACAAACAAAGAAAATTAGAATTCGTGATTTAAGAATCAATGCCATGTTATGTATATTTTTTATTTTATTTTATCAAGTGTAGAATTTTTTTGTTCTTAATATTGGGGAATAAATGGAATTTAACCAAAATTTTAGCTTGGTTTTAAAAGTATAGACACGACTATTTATATACAGGGTGTCCCGAAATTAGCGTGCAATATTTCTAGGGCGTAAACTATATCCAAAAATATGACAAAAATGTCCTATAAACATACCCCGAGAAATGCTCCTTTAGGGGGCTAGGGCCCCTTAAAGAGGGTCGGGAAGGAAGTATTTTTTTATAATAGTATGGAAACCTTTAAAGATAATAACATGAAAATTGGTACGTGCCTTCCAACCGATAAGTTGTACATAACAGTAAGTTTAGAGTGAAAATATTTCTTCCAGTGGCGTCGCACGGAGTGGGGCTGTGTGTAAATATTATCCTATATTTTTTATTTCTAGGATTTTTTAATTTTAGTACAATATTTTAAGAACCTCAAGTTTTTTCTGTAAAAAAGTACCCCTTGTTTTATTTCGATAGGAGGCACCGTTTTCAAGTAAAATTAATTTTAAAATAAATCGTATTTTTCAAAAGAAAGGTTAGTCCATATGAGTTCAGGTAAATCCGAAAGTTAGCGTGCAATATTCCTAGGGCGTAAAGTACATCAAAAAATATTACAAAAATGTTCTATAAACATACCCTCAGAAATGCTCCTTTAGGGGACTAGAGCCTCTCAAAAGGGGGCAATTTTTTTTTCGTAATAGCATGAAGTCTTTGAAATGATCCATTTTCTATTAAATTTCGATGGACCGTAGCAAATCTTCTACGGCTAGGTATTCTTCTATGCGGAAATCACCTCCTGTACTCTATTACAGCGGCAGTAGAACTACCATTACAAAATCCATACACAAAATGAATATCTGTGAGATCTCTGTTGCCCCCTTTTGAGAGGCTCTAGTCCCCTAAAGGAGCATTTTTGAGGATATGTTTATAGAACATTTTTGTAATATTTTTGGATGTACTTTACGCCCTAGGAATATTGCACGCTAACTTTCGGATTTACCTAAACTCATATGGACTAACCTTTCTTTTGAAAAATAAGTTTTATTTTAAAATTAAATTTAACTTGAAAACGGTGCCTCCTATTGAAATAAAACAAGGGGTACTTTTTTAAAGAAAAAACTCGATGTTCTTAAAATATTGTACTTAAAATTAAAAAATCCAAGAAATAAAAAATATAGGATAATATTTACCCTCAGCCCCACTCCGTGCGACGCCACTGGAAGAAATATTTTCATTCTAAACTAACTGTTATGTACAGTTTATCGGTTGGAAGGCACGAACCAATTTTTATGTCATTATCTTTAAGGGTTTCCATACTATTATAAAAAAAGACTTCCTTCCGGACCATCTTTGAGGGGCTCTAGCCCCCTAAAGGAGCATTTCTCGGGGTATGTTTATAGGACATTTTTGTCATATTTTTGGATATAGTTTACGCCCTAGAAATATTGCACGCTAATTTCGGGACACCCTGTATATATGTATATTATATTTTGTATTGTCGACAACTCGGTCGATAACGAACGTGGCAATTTTTCAAAATATTGGGATAAAATATATTATAGGAAAGAAAAAAGATACTAATTTTAGCTGTATATTTTTTCTTTTTTTGAATTCACTTTAACAATAATTTACATGCATATATTATCCTTTTTAATGTAAAGTTTATCATTGGAAATTATCTCGCCTATAGCGCATTCTCTGTCAAACTTTGGGCGTGGTCGAAAAATTTTTCGCCTGCAGCGCTTTTTAACTTCGTTTATATGACCCCCCCCCTCCCAAGCAAAGTTCTGGATCCGCCCTTGAACGTGGCTACTTTATTACAAATTTTTTAAGCACTAACAAATTGGTGTTAACTTTAAGGCACACCGAAGAAACAAGAAATGTGTATATCGTGAAATATGAAATACGAAACTGAAAACTGAAAACAGGAAATATGAAACATTTTTTCTTTTAATACGAAGAAACAAAACTAAAATGTATTTTAGTTTATTTTTATTTATTTATTTGTTTATTACAAATAGGGATACAACAGACACTGAGCCCAATATAGCATCCACGTTGTGGTATTAGCTAGTGGGAATTAATGATATTTAAATTAAGTGAGTTCATTAATTTCTGTTAACATAAAAATTGTAAAAAAAATCACAGCAGTGATTTTACATATTTTTTAAATCTAATTATAGACATATCGAACATTTCCATGCCTAAAAACAGCCTATTACAGGCGCGAGTCGCTCTACAGAGAGGAGAATTCTTTCCAGAATTGGTATTTCTAGGTGGAATATTAAAAGTATTATAAAGTCCCTAATCGGTACCTACATTAAAGCTTAACTTTGATCTGAGTGTTGGTGAATCAACATGACAGTTCACCAATTTGTAAATCATATAATAACATCGGAAACCATCCGTCTTTCAGTAAGTGTCATTATTGAATATTTTTCATAATAGGTTTATAATTGCTATTGACTATAGCTATGTCTGTCTTACGTGATAAAAACCGTAAAAATTTATTTTGAATACGTTCCAGCCTTCGCTGGTAAACCACGTACTGAGGGTTCCAAACAACTGATGCAAAATTAAGTTTACTAAATATAAACGCGTAATACAAGTTTAGAACTACATATTTGAGGATTATTAAAATTTAAACTGTTTCTTATAATAAATCCTAAAAATCGATTACACTTATTGACAACATGTTCGACGTGAGAGCTAAATATTAACTTACTGTTCCTTATAACACTTAAATCACGTATTTCATAAACCGATTTAATATCAGTATTATTAATAGTATAACGAAAATTATAACCATTTTTGTTCTGAATCTTACCAAGGCATTAAGATCGTCGTGCAGCCCATTGCAATCCCCCGGTACCTACCCTGATTATTCGAAAAATTTTAGGTCATCTGCATACATAAAAAATTTAGAGAATTTAAAGCATTGTTGAATATTGTTAATATATATAATAAAAAACCAGGGACCGAGGTGACTGCCCTGAGGTACACCAGACGGCACGTTAAAAGGCTTAGAGTTAAAACCACCAATGGAAAGTATCTGTCGTCTATCACTGAGGTAGGACCAAATCCATTTCAGTAAGCTCGCATGCACACCGACATCAGCAAAGGTGCTCAATCAGTATGGACTGACAAATAGTTGACAATAGCATATATAGAACTTTGGATTTGGTATACTCAAACCTATATTGTGCCCTTACGAGTGACAGTGATGGGTAGCGCTGAGCATTATAGACAACCCGAGGTATGCAAGGACGTCTCAAGGTCGTTTAACTTTAGGAAATCCAATTTTCCATTATTGTATAGCCGAATACTTAATGCTGATTGGTCAAGTGTTTATAATTGTTCAAATGTAAATGATGCTTGCGAAATTTTTTACAGTATATTAGATGGTATATTTCGGGAAACTGTACCTTACAAAATGAGCAGAAAAAGAAGGTATCCTACTTGGTATACCAAAGAAATCATTGAACTGATAAACAAGAAAGAAAACGCTTACAAAAATATTCGGAAACATAAAACAAACTACTTTTACAATATCTTCAGGAATACAAGGAAAAGCGTAAAAATATTAATCGATAGGGCATATAAAAGTTACATACAGTCAATTGAAGAAGGAATATGTGGCGATAGCACCGAGTTCTGGTCTTTTATACGGGCAAAAAGGGGATTTTCGGGGATACCGGGTGTTTTGAAGGATGGTCCAATCGAACACTCGACATCGCAAGGTATAGTCAATGCATTTTCAAATTTCTTTGAAAGTGTTTTTATAGAATCAAATCCTGTGGTTACGCTTGATAATATTGTTGAATCTAATCAAACTATAAACGTTCGAAAAATCGAAGAAAATGATATAATTACTGCTTCGTAAAAACTTAAAAACAAATTGACCGCCGGTGTTGATCAGATTCCTAGTTTTCTCGTGAAAGATTGTATTCAAGCCTTTGCCATACCTCTATGCTTCTTGTTCAGCCTATCTATCGCTACTGGTAGTTTTCCAACTTGTTGGAGAACCGCGTGTCACGCCGATATTCAAAAAGGGAGACAGAGGTACTTTACATAATTACAGACCTATATCAATATTGTGCAACTTTTCAAAACTATTTGAAATCTGCTTATACAGTCAAATTTATTCTCAAATAAAATCATATATCTCCCCGGACCAGCATGGGTTTATGGAAAAAAGATCATGTGTCACTAATTTGGGGTGCCTATCTCAGTTTATTTGTTCAGTGCTCGATAACCAAGGCCAAATAGATGTAATCTATACAGATTTTCAAAAGGCATTTGACCAAATTGACTTGTATATCTTATTGCATAAATTGGATAAGTTGGGGTTTTCTGGAGGGCTGCTTAAACTGATTGAGTCCTATCTGCTGGAAAGGAAACAGTTCCTGGAGGTGGAAGGATTTGAGTCTCCCAAATATGTTGTCAAGTCAGGGGTACCCCAGGGTTCAAATTTGGGACCAATGTTATTTCTATTATTTATGCTGAATGCCTGACATGTCTGAAATTACTGTTTGCCGATGACCTAAAGATGTATAGCCGCTTTTTTTGACTGCCAACAACTACAAAATGAGTTGAATTTGCTAACTAGATGGTGTGAAAATAATAAACTTAACCTAAATGTCTCCAAGTGCTTTGTGGTTTCTTACTCTAGAAAAAAATACATAGTAAATTATCCGTACAAAATTAATTCTCAAGAACTAATAAGATGTAACACTATCAAAGATCTAGGTGTAACTTTTGATCATGAATTTACGTTTAACAATCATTTACAGTCAGTTATGCTGTCTGCATCAAAATTACTTGGATTTATCATAAGAAACTGCAGAGCATTTGAAAACCAAAAAGCACTAAAAGTTTTATTTAATTCGTTTGTCAGGTCGAAGTTGGAATTTGCCGTTATTATATGGCACCCAATTTATCAAACTTACATTCAGTCTTTAGAGTCTGTACAAAGAAGATTTGTAAAGTATTTGGCATTTAAGCAAGATGGCTTTTATCCAATACAAGGAGTCTCACAAATACTTCTACTGAATAGATTTGGTATGATTTGTCTGAGTAAGCGCAGCTAAATGATGGCGATATTCTTTTTATACAAGCTATTACACGTTAAGATCGACTGTACTAGCCTACTCAATCAACTAACCTTAAACATTCCTAGACAAATTCAAGAAGACCGCTTTTATTTCACTGCGAGTGCCGTAATAGTAGCATACTAACCAGATCTCCTATATACTACATTTGTAAAATATTTAACACAGTTGGCTGTAATATACCTACACTCAAAGAAAAATCATTGTAAAATTTAAAAAAATGATAATGATTCAACTAAAATCCAATATGTTTTTGCTTCATTAGTGTTTCTATTTAAGTTAATAACCAATCCTTTGATTTTAAACGCATTTTTAAAATACGCGTGCTCATAGTCATTCTTATTGGTTAATCCTTTTAAAACGTCGCACTGTAGTATTTGAAGTAAATAGATACCATTAAGCCATTGAAATGACTTATCTATTTCAACGAACATGAAACACTATTATTTTTATAATAGTTCTGTATAGATTTAAATGCCGATAATAACATTTTAAAAATAAATTTGATTTAAAATAAAAATGCTATCCCTTTGATTTAAAGAGAAAATTATTTTACTTCCTGGGATTTCCTTTTGTTTTTAAATTAGGTTCCATTTATTTCAAAACTTACAACAATATTATAAGTTGTTTGTAAATTTAAATAAAATTGTTTTCTTTATAAATTAAAAAGAAATGTTTATTAATATATTAGTAGGTACTAACATTTCAAATAAAATCAACATTAAATGTATAACAAAAATATAATTAAATTTTAATAATTTTGCATGGGTAGTATACAAAAATAACGTAAAAACAAGATTAAACTCTAGTAACTAACAAACAAAGACACACAAACTAAAACATTTACTTGAAACTAAAACATCACTAACAAGAAACTGTATAAGAATAAGGCGTATCTAATAGCCTTTCACTGGTAAACTTCGTTACACAAATCCAGTAAAAAGTTTAAAAACAAACTAACAACTAAATATTCTTCTCTATCGACAAACGTTAAGTGTAACTACAGCCTTACAATATCATAATATTATTGACAAAAAAAAATATTTTTTACATTAACATTAACAAAAAAAATATCATTTTCTATTGACAAATAGTTAATAGAATGTATGAAAAACAAAAAAATATTTACAAAAACTTATTCCTTAAGTACACTTTGCCGTTATTTGAAGTGTAAAGGTGCAATGGTGGTGAATTAAAATACTCTACAGGTTTTATTTCCAATGTATTTAAATACTGTCCAGTTCAGTGTTATCGCCATTTTGCAGGATAATGCTTGCTGGCTTTGCCATATCTGGGATATATAGTATATATGGGATATGTAACCGCCTTGCCTCACGTGTTAACACTCTAAAAGTGTATTGTAATTACCTGTAAACTGTAAACTTTATCACAACCTTTATTTACACTACACTACACACGGACACAATTACAAATGCACACTGCGCTTTCTGATGTCCACGCCGGCATGGCAGTCTGCGTTGAGCAGGATGGCCACTGCATCGAGTTTCTATTGGACAGTACAAGGTCACGCGGGTAAAATTGGCCGCAGTGTTTTTAAAATGTTGGCGAATCTTATAGAAACAATATCTTCTCGCTCTTAAAATAAAAATGTTCACATAAAATTAAAAGGATGTCTTATTGATATAAGCAGACGAGGAAAACATCTTCATATAATAATGCATTGCTGTTTGATTCGAATGTGATTCTTTTAAATCATATAGCCGCTAATAATTGATTGAAGAGAAAATACTATTAAACATTTCAGAAAAGCAAATTAAATAAAAATGTGTATATTTGATTGTTTCGCCGCCCTATTAATGTAAGTAGACAAGTAAAACAATTTAGCAATGCTGCTTTATTTTAAATGTGGTTCTTTTAAATTATAAGTGATAATATTTAATTTAAAAAGAAGTTATATTAGATATCCAAGAAAAGGAAATTCCCTTAATTTTAAATAATTACATTTTTATTATGTAAGCAAATCAATATCATATCCTTAGCGAACGTTTATGAAGAAAATAATTTTAATTAATTAAATTAAGCAGACCAACTTAATTATTTTAACGTGATTTGTTGTGCATTTTAAAGCGCATAAATTTTCTGAGTGTAGATATATTTTTTGACTCACTAGAATCCATACAATGTAAATTGTCACATTCGCAACATTAACAATATTTATAATTATTATATTAACAATATTTGCTTGTTTGCTTTTGGTAGGTGCAGTAATAATCTGCATGTTTTCTTTTTTTATTGATTTATTTTTTTCTATTTTTCTTTTTAACTTAAAAATTAGGCATATTATGTTTTCTGTTGGTAGGTGCAGTAATAATCTGCATGTTTTTTTTTTACTGATTTATTTTTTTCTATTTTTCTTTTTAACTTACAAATTAGGCATAATTTTTTTTTGTATTTTCTGTAAGTGGGTGACTGTTGGAAATAAAAAGCTATTTATTTATATCAGCAAAGGCGCTCAATCAGGAATGACAAATAGTTGACAATAGATTCCGAGATCGACAATTGTTTAGACGACGTCGTTGCTGCTGTTATCACAGCACTATTTAAAGAGAAAAATAAACGGAAAAACGACGTTACTGAATTTATTCATATAAAAGCCGCGTTCGGCAATTACATCTGCGATGCGATGGATATTTTGTCACGTGACCTCGGATCGGTCGGAGAATTTTGTGATAAACGAACGGTACCTAACAGCTGACCTCTGTCAAAGTCAAAAATGTAATATTTTTGTTTTGATCTAAGAAACCTAACCTTTTTTTCCTTTTTGTAAAGTTACTAAAAATGAGTATTCCTAGCGTTGTATTGGCCTTAATTGAAGGAGGCTATATCAACTAATGTTTGAAGACGATAATGAGGAATACGTCAAGATTTTGGAAAAGGTATTAGACGGTTTTGCCGAAGAAACGGTACCCCGATTTGCACATCACCAGTTCAGACAGCCCTTTAGATTGTCCCCAACTACCTTTGAAGACTTGCTTAATAAATTAAATGCAGTTTCAGAGGGAAGATTGATAGCTGTAGGTGCTGGCCATCCGGAAATGTTATTGGATAAACAGACCATTATAGCAATCCGGGGTTTATCAAATATGGAAAGTTTTAGGTAAAACCCACCAGAGTTTATGCCTTCCTTAGCCTTGCCTAATGTGTATTTTCAATTTAGATCAGTCGCTGATCGATTTGGAATAACCAAGTCAACCTGCTGGGATGTCTTATATAGAACATGTAGAATATTTCTGTGTATTTTTGGTCAAATAAACATGGTATAGCGTTTTTGTTCTTCCACATCATATTATAGTTCCACTTCCTGCATATTATTTTCAGTCAAATCACAGAAAAATAAATGCTTTGTTCAATCAAACTACCAAAATTTTAAATCCTAAATATTATAAACATCAAACTTAACCTCACAAATTCAGCTGAGATTAATCGCTTTCCTCGGTCAAAATACCCCGACCAAAAAGATTATCCTCGGAGCGCTCCGATTTTAATTGCCGAATTGTTGAGATTTATTTCCCCTCCATTTAGATGTCATAAATGAACGATTTAGATCAATCCAAGCGGTCTGAGGTAATTGCCGAACGCGGCTAAAGCTGAAAATCTTAAATACAGTACTTATAGGTATTGTCGCTGCAGGCATTTACTGTCAACTTTTTCTAAAAACTGCTTTTCGACAGTTGACACCCACATATGTGATATTAACTGCTGATACCGGTTTCTTCCTAAAAGTTCCCAGTTCAATCCTGGGTCGTAGCAAGCTCGCGCGTCAGTTTTCAGAGACTAAATTTTCTTGGTGTTTATTATTTAAGTTAAACGGTGAGTAGAATAAACAAGTTTAGGTTAATTAGGTCTACTATTTCCAATAACAAACATTACATGATATTTGTTATTATAAATTTAATATTATTAGTTTATCCATTTTAATTACGGTACAATAGGTTGCCAAACCATACGCTCACTGAGAACTAATTAAGCTGTTTGTATTTAAAAACACATGGCATTTTGGCGGCTTTGTATTATGCCGCGAACGCAATTTATAATATTGCAACGCAGCATTGAACGCGCTTGCCGCTTGATTGGCTCATAGCTACAATATTTGGGCGGCGAAACTCTTGCATGTTGTCAGGGTTGTTCATAGGGTTTTCCATTGGTTAAGTTTTTTAGTGCATGTCAAATGTATTTTTATGTTTTACCAATGAATAACGCCATAACTGTTGATCTATTGCACGTTGAGTTTGATGTTTCAATTGTAAATAAAATTAACGCTGTATTTTTGCAAGCCATTATGCTAATAAACCATTAAGACCCCCGTACAAGTTTAAAATATAGTAAATGCGATGGTAAAAGAACTTAGCCCAGTCCTGTCTTTGTCGCCAACAATTTAACGTAAAATAGAACAGACATCAACAGGGTGCCATAAATGACAGATGGCTTTTAGCCATGGTTCGGCGTGTTCTTAGAGAAATTTGATCATCTTTCATTTTGTTACCGGCAAATGTCAAATTTTTAAAAATTTTATTGGCATTCACTTAGTTATCTTACCAGGATACGACCTGTGGTGGTCTGCCCAGAAATCAGTTCGCCTGCCCAATCTTTGGCCTCGGTCATGAACGTTCCCTCGAACTCCTGTTTCCCTTGTCGGGCGGCCTTTTGTTCCTTTTGCTTCGGGTCGTTCGGGCCGTACTCGGCTTCTTTGCGGCAGCACAGAAATGTAAGTAACCGCCATACCTAGAAAAAAAATGGGATTAACTTAGTGTTGATATAGAAATGTGTTTCTGGGGGTTTCAGTCAAAAATTAAAAAATAAAAAGTTTAATTGTTGACGTTTCGGTCTATTTTCTCGTAAACCATCATCCGTTTTATTGTAAACCTCCTCTCCTAGAACCCCAAAATAAATATTTTTAAATCAGTAAACCTAATTCTTTCTAATCTTATTTATCAAAGGTTCTACATTATAATTTTATTACGGAAGTATTATTTTTATTTTTTAATAATTTTTTAAACCAGTGGTCCAAAACTGATATTTTTTAGTTTTTATTTTTTTGCGCCTAATACTGAATCGACTTTAATATAATTTTAGGAGGTCTTAGGAGGCATCCAAATAAGTACGAAAATATATGGCAAGTAATCTAAAAAAATACATTCTTATGACGTCACACTTTTATGGAACACCCTGTATGAAAAAAAATATTTTCCTGAAATGCGCCCCAAGATACAAAATATTAAAATTTCAACTTAATTAATAAGTGAGCTATAGAAGAAGGTGAGGTGCAGGACCCTGAAATAGCAGCTGACGCATAATCCCCCATTATCTTTGCAGCTGACTTTTTATTTATTTATTTATTATCATCATATAAACATTTGCTGAACACATTTTCAAGCGACCTGAAATCATTTTTAGATATATTTTTTGACATAATTGACATACAGTAGAACTCCAATTATCCGAATTAATGGGGACCGGGACCCATTCGGATAATCAAATATTCGGATAATCGGACTTTTTTTAAAAAAATTGCCATTGGAGAGAATAAAAGCTACGTTTTGATATTGCACTATTTTTTTATTGAATTATGTACTAAATGAAATTTTCACATGTTTTAAATAGTATAAATAAAATGTACTTATGTACAAGTTTAGAAATAAAAATCATTGTTTTTTAAACATCTCCGTCAATGTAAGCTGTTTTGCGGTCTTCAACCGTTTTTGGGCAGCCAGGTCACGCATTCGCTTGACGGTGAGCAGTTGTTTGTGATTCGGATAATCGGCGATTCGGATAGCCGGAGTTCGGATAATTGGAGTTCTACTGTATTCTCTTACGACTAGGTCCACCACGACTCTGACAGCTGACGCTTGTTTCGATTGCTAGCTACCGTGCGAGCAAAAATTATTTGCATCATAGAGGGCTTGGATTAAAAACGTAGGGCTTGGTTTAGAACACAATGATATGGGGACGATATATCTAACCAAATCTAGGTTAAAATTTTGTCAAATTCATATTATGACATGATATGCCAAACTAATGAGTAATAAAATAAGTAGACAAATACAAATTAATTTTTGTTGTTTACAAAACTAACAAAGTAAGAATATACAGAAAGAAAAAGAAAAATAATTACATAAATTGCTAAAATTGGTCACCGCTATGCTCCAAGCATAAATTCCTAATACTTAAAAGTAGTAATAAGTAAAAGTAAATAAGTAATTCCTGCGTCTTTCAAAATCTGCAGCTTTTATTTCTTGGAATACTTGCACTTTATAAGGAAATAAATTTAGCTGCTTCTTAAAAATAGTCCTGCATGTTCCATAAAATCTTCCCATTTCTTGGGACAGGCGTCTTATACAAGTTATTGGCGTATTTTGCATTATTCCACGAACGTTTGCAACAAGTTCTTCTGTTTTTACAGATGGTCTTCCTGCTCTTTTTTTGTATTGTATAGAACCTGTTTACACAGCCACGGTTCTTTTCAGGCAATGATAAATATCCCTAGCAATAAAAGCAACATTAGGAAAATGTTCGTGAAAATCGTCCATGCACAAACCCGGATTGTATTGCCACTTACCATTTACTCTAACCCCGTTTCAAAAATACGCTTCAACCATGAATGTTTTGTGCTGTTCCGTAAAGCTCATTGTGTGAATTATTCAAGAAATTGGAAAAATAAGCGATGAATCAAATTACTTGTACCGACTGTCAAAGATGACGGAATAACTGATTGATTGTTAATTCAGGTAGTTAATGACACCCAACAGCACGTATTAAGCTCTACGGCTAAGTATTACGTCCTTAGATGCAAGGCCCTCTTTGATGCAAATAATTTTTGCCCGACCGGTAGTACCTAAGTATTTCTATATAGGTATTTCTGCGCTTTATATGAAAAAATCAGGTACCAGAAGTATTTGATAAATATTTAATAGGAATTAGTATGTATTACGAGCAAACACTTCAAAAAGTTTTAAAATATTTAATTGACAAATTACTAAAAGCAAATAACGAAATTTGCTCAAATATTTCTGCGGCGCGTCAATTTATCATCAATAAATAATGAATCAATGACATTATGGCGATGAAATAAAATTACACTTACATAGGCTATGTGACACCACAGGCGATTGATAGAAGGCCGCAATGAAGTTACTGGAATATTGGAGATCTCGAGTCTCGCTGGGCCGCTCTCGAACATTTAAGTGGCCATTCGCGCGCTTATAAGAAGGTTGAATAAAGCGGGATGGACCAATACCTTCTTAGGAGGTATTGGATGAACAGAGTTATTACCGTGCGAGCAAGAATTATTTGCATTAACCCATTTACGGCCAAGACAAGAAAAAACAACAATTTTAGCAAGACATTTTATATTTCAGATATAATTAGACCTAACTTGAACGAAAAAGATACAAAATTATTTTTTTCTCCATACTTAAGAAAAAAACGGGCGTTGCGTTAACGCAACATTGGCCCGCGTACGTCATGAACACCTCTCTATTCTTTTTTGACATTGATTTCACAGTCTAATGAAAATATTGCCTCGTTTTGCAGCTTACAACAACAAAATAGACGTTAAAATGATTCGCTTTGACAGTGTTGCCGGTATTACTTATATGCAACGGTCGACCAGTGTTGGGTAAACGCAACAGACAAGTTCAGATGCAAATTTTGACAAAACCGTCATAAATATTATGTAACCAGAATAAGGATAACATTACACATAGGTAGGTTGTTTAAAGAATTTTAATAAAAATAAATACATTTTAAATAACTACAATATTATTTAAAGCATACCAAAATTAAACGCGCGCATAGACGAAAATTTAACATCTTTCAAGTTTTTTTCTTTCCCTTCCGAATTGAAAATTTTAGTAAAATTTTGTTTTTTTAATATACATTGGACATTAGTTAAAGTAAGGCAGCCATACAAATTTTTTTAAAATTTGGTTTTAACCCCTTAAAAAAAATACAAGTTAGGTGTTGCGATAACGCAACAATGGCCGTATATGGGTTAAAGAGGGCCTTGCATCTAAGGACGTAATGCTTAGCCGTAGAGCTTTTGGGTGTCAGTAACTACCTAAATTAACAATCAATCAGTTATTCCGTCATCTTTGACAGTCGTTACAAGTAATTTGATTCATCGCTAATTTTTTCAATTTCTTGAACAATTCACACAATGGGCTTTACGGAACAGCACAAAACATTCATGGTTGAAGCGTGTTTTCAAAACGGGGTTAGAGTAAATGGTAAGTGGCAATACAATCGGGGTTTGTGCATGGACGATTTTCACGAACATTTTTCTAACGTTGCTTTTATTGCTGGGGATTTTTATCATTGCCTGAAAAGAACCGTGGCTGTGTTTAGGAAAACAGGTGCTATACAACACAAAAAAGGAGCAGGAAAACCATCTGTAAGAACAGAAGAACTTGTTGCAAACGCTGGTGAAATAATGCAAAATACGCCAACAAATTGTATAAGACGCATGTCCCAAGAAGTGGGGAAGATCTTATGGAACATGCAGGACTATTCTTAAGAAGCAGCTAAATTTATTTCCTTATAAAGTGCAAGTATTCCAAGAAATACAAGCCGCAGATTTTGAAAGACGCAGGAATTACTCTCAATGGTTTACCCAAAATTTATTGGAAAGAAATGATTTATTAGACCTGAAATTTTTTTCGGATGAAGCCTGCTTCCACCTCTTCGGTTATGTGTATTCTCAGAATACACGCATGTGGAGTAGTAAAAATCCCCATTTTTGTAGTCCACATTGCACGCTCAAAAAATTGGTGTCTGGTTAGCTGTTTCCCGCAGATTTTGAAAGACGCAGGAATTACTCTCAATGGTTTACCCAAAATTTATTGGAAAGAAATGATTTATTAGACCTGAAATTTTTTTCGGATGAAGCCTGCTTCCACCTCTTCGGTTATGTGTATTCTCAGAATACACGCATGTGGAGTAGTAAAAATCCCCATTTTTGTAGTCCACATTGCACGCTCAAAAAATTGGTGTCTGGTTAGCTGTTTCCCGAAGACGAATTGTTGGTCCTATTTTTTTCATGACACAGTTACAGCACAGCGGTATAGAGACAATATTTTGAATCCATTTGTGGAGCAATTACTTGACGACAAACTACGTTTTGGATATTTTTAACAGGACGGTGCAACCGCCCATACAGCCGCCGAAATATTAACTACTTACGCAATTTTTTCGACGACAGATTGATTAGTTTTCGATCAGACATTGAATTGCCACCTAGATCACCTTGTTTAACGGTTATGGATTACTTCGTTTTTCCTCTTTTAAAGAACACTATTTTTAAGATACCAGTTGCAAATTTAGAACAATTACAAGAAAGGATTATCCAAGAATGTGGTAACATTTCTCTAGAGATGCTGGTTAACACTTTCGAAAATATGAAGAGACGTGTGAATTTATGCAATGGTGGCCAATTTCAGCAATTTATTTATTTATTTTTCTTTTTCTTTCTATACATTCTTACTTTGTTAATTTTGTAAACAATAAAAATAAATTTGTATTTGTCTATACTTATTTTATTACTCATTAGTTTGGCATATCATGTCATAATATGAATTTAACAAAATTTTAACCTAGATTTGGTTAGATATATCGTCCCCATATCATTGTGATCTAAACCAAGCCCTACGTTTTTTAATCCAATCCCTCTTTGATGCAAATAATTTTTGCTCGCATGGTAGTATGGAATAGAGACTTAGAGAAAAAAAGTTGAACATGGATTACGAAGATTATTGTTGCGGTTAGGTATTTATTTGTTTATAATTGTAATTATTTTGTTCTGGTGTAAGTAACATATTATGTCTTCACATAAAATACACTAACACAATAATTGTAGAAGAGTTCGAAACCGATTTAGCGAAGGAGAAATTTCAGTTTTTACTTAGCCACGTACTATTTCTGCTGACAACGTAAGCAGAGCAGACCTTCAACAGAAATTGTGTGATTTGCAGAGAGTTTATTTTTACCAGGGAAGAACCGAAGTATAAAATTGGACATTTTAGTACTGTTCCCATCAGAAAAACGTTACCGTAATGCGAAATTTAGGCCTTCAATGCTGGGAAGCACTTATCTTTGTAAAAGCAGCTTTTCGAACATGAAATTTATAAGGGAAAGAAAGATAAAACTTAAAGTCTTCCTACACAAAATTTAAGAGAATAAAAATTTATTTAAGGGTCTCAACATGTTTCGAACGTAGAAACGTTCATCATCAGGAGACAGGAAAATTTATTTAATGCTGATGGTGTTAGCAAAAAAAAAATTAGAACCTTAATGATGCTTTTATGGACTTAAAAAATTGAAGTGTAGAAGAGACACGATATGAAGAAAAATGATAGAGGGTAAACCATACTGAGTATGTGAAAAAGTTATTAATGGGGTCTAAGCCAACCAAATAAACTAGGGAAGAAGAGAAAACCGTTTCTAAGAAGGTGTCGAAGATTATTTAAAAACTTTTAAAAAAGTTTCTAAACATACCTATGTCTGTATGACATTATGAGGTTAAAATTGAAGGAATCACAATAAGATTACGTTCTAAAAAGAGTTTTTGGGGTACTGAGGATTTAAAACGTAATTTTATTGTGATTCCTTCAATTTTATCCTCATATTGTCATACAGACATATGTTTAGAAAGTTTTTTAAAAGTTTTTAAATAATCCTCGACACCTTCTTAGAAAGGGTTTTTTTTCCTTCCCAAGTTTATTTGGTTGGCTTAGACCCCCATTAATAACTTTTTCCAGTGGCGCACCCAGGGGGGAGGCCAAGAGGGCCTTGGGCCCCCCAAAACCCCCAATGAAATGAAAAATTATGAAAATGGATAAGTATTTTAAAAAGTCAATTTTCTTATATTTACCTCACGGGCCTCGTTTGAGGGGGGCCAGGTGGGGCATTTGCCCCCCCCCCTCCCCCTGGAAGTTGACTTATTGACAAAAGTTGACTTATTGAGGTTTAATATGGTTTGATTGAATGTATGAATTTATTATTTCGAGTTTTCCTTTATATTTTTGTTATTATTTTGGGGTAGTAAAGACTTATTTTAATAAAAATAAACAGTTTTAATACCAAAACGACTATGAATGTTTGAGAAACAATTTTAGCTCATTAAGTATTGAGCAAAAAATTGAAATTAAAATTAAGGGAAGACCTAAACTCTCGAAATTAACTTGATACATACCACAAAGTGTAAATCTAGGGACTAGGGACTTTATTGTTATTGATAAGTTTGCTGCAAATAAAAACAGATGAATGAACTTTACTTTTAAACAATGTACCCACTAATGAAAAGTAAATTAGCCTTTTTATTTTTTATTTTATTTCATTTTCAATAGAATAAGAAGGTAATCATAAATTTTTAAAATATTTACTATAATAATTATTGACCAAATTTGGGCGTGGTCTTAAAAAAATTTCGCCTGCGGCGCATTTCGCCTACAGCAAGCTTTTAGTACACCCCCAAGTTAACAAGTCACAAGCCGCCAATGCCCCCCCCCCCCCCTAAGAAACCATTTAACGACTCCCATGACTAGGCTATTGCGATCTTCCCTGCAAGACTACCTGTTAAAAAAGCTCCAAAGTTCTAGAAAAATGCGTAACTTAAAAGTTTATTAAAAAATTTGCTTCCAGCACTGGTTGGCGGGCCCCCCCTAACATAAAATCCTGGGTGCGCCGCTGACTTTTTCACATATTCAGTATGGTTCAACCTCTATCATTTTTCTTCATATCATGTCTCTTCTACACTTTAATTTTTTAAGTCCATAAAAGCTTTATTAAGGTTCTAATTTTCTCTTTTGCTAACACCATCAGCATTAAATAAATTTTTCTGTCTCCTGATGATGAACGTTTCTACGTTCGAAACATGTTGAGACCCTTAAATAAATTTTTATTCTATTAAATTTTGTGGAGAAAGACTTTCAGTTTTTTCTCTCTTTCCCATACTTTAACTCCACTTTAAGCATGGACTACTTCTTCAAATTACAATTTATAATATCAAAATATAGGTGTTCCCTGTCTGATAAGCCACTCACTCAGTTGCTTTGTTTGTCAACATGAAATATTAACGATAATATTAATACACTGGATAGTAAAAACCAACATGCCCAAATTTCCCACTATTATTTTTTGTACATTTTTAGTTTTTGGATTAAATAATAGCTATTTATGCCATCAGTTACGAAATGCCTAATTTTGTGTAACGCGTGAGATTTTTGCGGAACGAACGAAGTGAGTTTCGCAAAAACTCACAAGTTACACAAAATTTCATTTCGTAACGTATTGCATACAAGATTTTTTCTAATTTTGAAGAAAGTAATAAAAAAATAAAATTTAATATAATTGATAAAAATTTGGAAAACATAAATTTAGTTTTTCTAATTTTGACATATAACTGATGACATAAATAGCTATTGTTGCTGTTACTTCATGTTAGTTGTCAGTTTGACATTTTGTAAAAAAGACTAGACGGAAGGTTTTTAGCGAGATTGATATATTTTTAGTTTTATTTTTAAAAAATGAGTCATTCAAGTTCTGAAGAGCTACCAAGCGATATTGAAGAGGCAGCAGGTAATGCTCTATTATCAGTAATTCCCAAAAAGTCAAAGGCAGTTTATGATTTGGCATACGAAAAATTTGTTACGTGGTGTGATGAGAAGAAAATTAAACATGTTAAAGAGAAAGTTTTACTTGCATATTTCGAGGGTAAGAAAGATCTAAAAGTTTCCACATTATAGACACTTTACTCAATGTTAAGGTCTGAACTAAATCTGAAAAGGAATATTGATATTAAAAAATATACAAATTTGGTAGCATATATTAAAAGGCAAGCGGACGGTACAGTGCTAAAAAGTCAAAAGTTTTCATTAAAAAAGATTTTGCCAAATTTTTATTGGAAGCTGATGACAAAGAATACTTAATGGCTAAGGTTGCAATGATAATTGGAATGGCAGGAGCATGCAGAAAAGCAGAATTAACTTTTCTTCCAGTTGAAAATGTTATAGACGAAGGAAGCCATTTTCGTGTTGATATCCCACCTTCAAAAACAAAAGTTATACGGCAGTGTGCAATTACCACTGGAGACATTGAAAATACGAATCTTGTTAAAATATTAAGAAAATATATTAAGTTGCGTCCCCAGATTCTTAAACACAACAGATTTTTTGTAAAATATGCGAATGGAAAATGTACCAGAAATCCTGTGGGAATTAACACATTTAGCAGTCTGCCAAAAGTTATTGCACAATTTCTTGGTCTTTCAAATCCTGTTCTATATACAGGCCACTGCTTCAGAAGAAGCTCTGCCACTTTCCTAGCAGACAGTGGCGCTGATCTTTTAAAATTAAAGAGGCACGGAGGTTGGAAATCTAGTTCTGTTGCGGAGGGATATGTTGAAAATTCCATGAATAATAAAAAACTTATAGCGCAAGAAATATTTGGTAAAACATCTAATGCAATGTGCGTCGCTTCCCAAATAACAGCAAGTTCGAGCAATAAAAAAAAATATGTCGTCGGGAATTAATTTGAATAATTGCAATAATTGTGTTATCAATACTTATAATAATTAATTAATTTTTAATTTATGTTTTTAACTTGTATTATAACAGTTTAATAAATAGAACAATTCTTTTTGTCACTAATTTTGAAATACATTTTTCGTCACCAATTGCATAAAATTTTACTTTATGCAACTAGTTACAAAAAGTAAGACGTTTCATAATGTCAATCAGTTTTAAAAAGTGTCACTTTATATGTTAAAATTAGAAAAAAATAATTATACAAACAAACAAGTTTTTGTCTTTATTACACATATCACTGATAAAGTTGCATACGATGTATTTTATGATGTGGCTCCAGTTAAATTTATAGAGGCCCTTGGGCCACTTGAAATTGGCAGCCATGCTTTAAACCATTTGTATGATAGGATCAACAACTTTGATTTAAAAATATTTGGCAGTTATATTCAATTCTTTAAAACTTGAGTTGGAACAACTCCTAAATATTTTAAGCGCACGGTTGGCCGGTCAGATGCCTTTCCTCCCAGCAGGATTGAGCATGCGCCAAACCTCTTGTTATCGGCTTGTCCTTCTTTAGCGACATGCTCAAAATACACACCAGAACCGGCTCGGCGCCATTTTTGTTGTTGTGTTTTAAGTTTTCTCTGTGGATTCTTTGTTGTTTATTGTGGGTGTTTAATATTTACGGATTTCTAGTTTCTGTGTAGTTTAGTGAATTGTTTTTGTGCTTTTAAATACTCGGATTGGAATATAAACAATGACTAGTAACAGCCGTTGTATGATTTTATTATGCTCAAATAGAGGTAAAATACCGAATATTTCGTATTTTCAGTAAGTAGGGGAGAGCAAGGCAATATGACATACTATCTTTTGAAAATCAATTTTTAATAAACCAAAAGGTATATTAGTTTTATTCTTTTTTTTTTTAATATGGCCTCTTAACGTTTTAAGTGAATTAAAATATTTTTTCAAATTAAAATATTTTACTTGTAAGAATTGCAACATTTAGGAAAAATTTTAGAAAATAACAAGCATTACAAAAACCATTTAACCTTATAGGGTAAGGCAAATTTACATACCAAATTTTTCCCTTAAAGGCATAATGACATGGTTGTATGAAACTAACTGTCCAGTGAGTAAAAAAAAAATAACAATGTTAGTGTAAAATGTAGTTTCTATTTTTTATATTTTATGTTTGTTGTACATTAACGAAATTAAAAAAAAATATTGAAACAAAATATGAATAAATTAAGAACGACATACTGCTATACAGGCAAAACGACACACTGCTATGTCATTTTGTCCAATGTGCAATATAAAGAATAAATATATTTTCTAGGTTATAATTTTATTCAATCATTTAAATGTTAGTGTAATATTAAAACTAGAGGGCTGATAGTTGTGGGTTAACACTAAAACATTGGCAGCGACCTTATATATTTTAACCAAAAATATTTCAACAATCACTTATCTTGATATTTTACATAGGAAAATACACAAACTCTCTAGAAAACAACAAACGATCGACTATGCTATTTTATTACGACTGACGATCTTAGCGGTATTAAAATGTGTTTTGTAGTAGAGAACTCAACACGAATGTAATCGAACTGGGCCGAAAACAGGTAACTAATATGTCATTTTGCCTGCTATGCCATTATGCCTTGCTCTCCCCTACCTATGGAGTAGTGATGTTTTTTGATAATATATAACTTTATTTTATTATGACTAATTTAAACACATCTAACTAATAAAGAGAAACCCCACGACAGATTATCCCATGCATGTTTTGGTATATTTTATTTGCAGCCCTGCAATCTAATTAGGAATGCCTATTTTTCGGGCAATATGTTGCTTCAAAAGGTTTAAAATACACTTTTCTCTATACTTATATTATATAAAAGAAAAAAGTAAATACCTATAGGTATGTTTATATATATCCAAGAGTGAAAGTATTCCATGGTCCAGTTCTCAAACAAAAACTTTTTCAAATTCTTGAACAAGAAATTGTGTTTGAAAATGTTTCTCTGTCTCCTCAAAATCTGATAGGTTTGCAACTACTTAAAATTCCACAAATCACTACTTACCTTATTTCCTAACTTGATCAAAAATTGAGAAGAAATTCCAATTTTTTGGCAAGAATTTGGGGCAAATTGTAGTTGTTTACACGTAAAAATAAATTGAAGGTCAACTTTTACAATTTCTTGAGCAAGAAATTAAATTTTAAAGCTCGGGCCTGTCTATTTTCCCATTCGTCAAACGATAATGTTGCAGTGCGCATGTCTAATAGTGTCTAGCTTTGATTACATGCGCGAGGCCATAGATCTGCCACTTTCGTGATTATTGTTTGCTTATCTAAAGATAAATATCCATGAGGCACCCTCTTACAGTTAATGTATTTTTTCTTATTCGCTAAGTTAAGAATAATAATTAAATGATGAATAGGTCCTGTAAATTAAATCATTCCTATATAATATCATGGTTAAGGTATGATTATTGTTTGTTCGTATGTGCATATTAAAGTTGTTTAATAATATAATTAATTGTGTGTCATTAAAAGGATATTTGCTTTATAGGATCGTGTTTCCACGTAAAGAATGTCAGAACTTACGTTGTAATAACGAAACACCAACGTAAATAACAATAACTAGGTGTATCTATTATTAGTATATATTATATTATCTATTTCATATAAGTTCACATGAGTCTCATGATGGCATTATTGAATTATGCAAAGCAGACATTATTTGAAATTTAAAAAAAATTAATTAGTTATGGATTTCTTCTGTAAAAGTGCCCTGAAATGTGATTTACCGACCCTAAGAAGCATAAACAGACAGACATTTAAATAAGTTTAGGGCTTTTAAATTTGGCTTTTCATGTACAAGCAGACATTTGCATTTGAACAAATCCGGCTGTTGCTTTGTATAGTCCCATGATTGCCACCATTGGGTTTGAGCTGTAGTGTGTTTATGTTCATTATCCGATGCAGAACCCAGAAGTTTTCAGTTTACTTAAATGTATAAGCAGACAATTTAATAGTTTCAGGTACAATACCAAAGATGAGTGATTTTTTTACAAAATATATTTTTAAGTGACCAATCAAATTTTTGTGGATCCAGCACGACATAATTATTATTAAATATTATCAGGCGCGTCTTGCCCATAAGTCTTTTGGTCTCACGGGCAGCGCATCAATATTATTGCAAATTTCTGTCGAAACTTCAATAAGTTCATTGATTAGCCTATAAGATTTTTACAGGTTTTTTGCGTTTTATTCAAAACTACGTATGCATCAAATGTCTGCCATTGCATTTATATAGGCTTCATTGGAAAACATTAGAAACTTTTAAAAAAGCTTCATTGGAAAACATTAAAAACTTAAAAAAAAAAAAGTTACCAGCAATGTGATATCGGTAATACGGGTCAGTTTATTTATTATTTCATCACGAAAATAGTGATGCAGATAAACACCCTGTAAATAATCTTCGAATATATAGCACCAATTTGATGAAATTTTTATGGATTTTTATTTTATAAAAGATTGATTTTTTAAGGGGGCTCAAGCTTCTTCCCTAAAATAAATTGTTTCGACGCCAATGGTTATAGGTATTTTATATTTCATAAAATTTCCTAAATGTTTCCCTGTATCCAGTATTATAAAATGGATATATTCAGGGTATCAGTATTCTATAAAATCCAATTATTTTACTAATAGAACCTCTCGAAAAACGAAACACATAAATTTTTTGGGACACGTTTGGTGATTAATTTTTTAAATAGCTGGTAGTTAAAAGGAATGGTAGTCTTTATGCTATATTTGGAGAATGCTCAGCATACTCCTTTCGACAATTAATGAATAATAAAAAGATATTTATCGGATGGGAACGTTATCCAGTTTTTGAAGACTTATCTGTTCCAAGATGCTTCCAATGTCAAGGATTTTACCACAAAAAACAAAACTGTACAAAAACACTAACATGTCCTCTTTGTAGTGAAGAGCATGAACAAAAAGACTGTCCAAAGCAAATTAAAGCCTGTGTTAATTGTGTTGGTGCCAATAGACAGTACAAATTAAATAATAAGACTGATCACTATGCAACTGACTCACAGTGTCCCACCCTACTCTTCCATGTCAATATACTTAAAAGCAAAATTAATTACTCTGATTAATGGTAATAATTGATCAAGATGTTATCTTAGAAAATCTAAATCAACTAGAAATCAATCACCGTGGGGACTACCTAGACCCGGTCAATTATAAAACTCTAGGTGCAACAGATGATAAAATTTTAACAGTTATGCATCTTAACATACGAAGTGCAAACAAAAACTTTGACGAATTCTTGGCATTGATTGAAACATATGCTTTAAAATCCTGTGACATTTTTATCTTAAGTGAATGTTTTCAAAATGTTTTAACCAGTAACCTTAACATTCCAGGTTATAAAACTATTCATAATAAGGGTGATTTTAACAAAAATGATGGTGTTCTAATTTTCGTTAAATCGCATCTTAATTTTAACGCATCTAACAAAAAACTGAATATCTGTGGTGTATCTTTATGTGTCATAAATTTATCAATTAATAATGTTTCCTTTAGAATATTAGCATTGTACAGACCCAACCCGAGTAACTTGGTTGCATTCATAGAGGAGCTTGATGCATATCTAGACGATACTCAACATAATAGCTTGATTAGTTTAATAATCGGTGACATCAACATCAATATAATTAACGAAAACGACCTAAACGTAAGTAAATATCTTTCAGTACTAGCTAAACACGGCTACATACCTTACATCCTTAATCCCACCCGTATTACGGCGGAAAGTGAGACATGCCTTGATCATATTTTTTTGAAAAAATCATGTAATAATCAAAATTTTAAGTTTAGTTCTTATATCCTAAATTTTCATATTACAGACCATTGTCCTGTTTTATTAACTGTCAATCACAACTTAAAAAAATCCCGAAACACAAATATCGCTGAACATACTATTCCTAAAATCAATTTCAAAAAATTAAAAAGCTGCATTGAATCTCAATACTGGGACTGTGTTTTATATTTAGACGAGCCTCAGGCTGCCACAGATCTTTTTATGAATATTTTCAACAGCTGTCTGGAAAAATCGAAGACATATAAGACAATTATAGAAAAAGTCCAAAAAATAAAACCTTGGATAACACAAGGTCTAATTACATCAATAAAATATAGGGATAAACTTAAAAAAAGGTTAAATAAACACTTCACACCAGAATCTGAACGAGAATACAAGGATTATAGAAATAGACTTAACAAATTATTAAATAAATCAAAAAACAATTTAGGGAAAAGAAAACCATAAAGTCTTTCTCCACAATTTTAATTCGGTAGCTAATAAGCTAGAATCGACATGTTTCGAGTGTAGAAACACTCATCATCAGGATGTTAAAGTAAAAATTATGAACAGCTGATGTTGTTAGCAAAAGAGAAAATATAATAAAGTTAAGGTGGAACTAATCCATAATGGAGCTTTCAATAGCACGCATAGGGAGTGAGAAAATTTGTTTGCAGTCAAGAGGTGAAAATCTATCAGCACGCTGAAAGGTCCGGGACCAGTAAAAAAGCCACTGTGGGCGGGAAATGAAAGGAAAAACAGGACATATCAATATAATTCCATGTCATATGAAGTGCTTTGTGAAAATCAGTTCAAGTGTGTGTGATAAGAATATTAAAATTTGATTTGATTTGAAAAATTCATCTGTGCCGAAGAGGTGTGAAAGAAAAAGTCAGATATGAAGGGGGGAGAAAGAAAAATTGTGTTTTTTATATTTAAGTATAGTTGCTTTCTGTAAAAGATAAAGAAAAAGGGATGTAATGAATGAAATGTAATAAAATAAAAGTAAAAAAGTAAAAGTAAAAAAAAAAAAAATTATTTTATTACATTTCATTCATTACATCCCTTTTTCTTTATCTTTTACAGAAAGCAACTATACTTAAATATAAAAAACACAATTTTTCTTTCTCCCCCCTTCATATCTGACTTTTTCTTTCACACCTCTTCGGCACAGATGAATTTTTCAAATCAAATCAAATTTTAATATTCTTATCACACACACTTGAACTGATTTCCACAAAGCACTTCATATGACATGGAATTATATTGATATGTCCTGTTTTTCCTTTCATTTCCCGCCCACAGTGGCTTTTTTACTGGTCCCGGACCTTTCAGCGTGCTGATAGATTTTCACCTCTTGACTGCAAACAAATTTTCTCACTCCCTATGCGTGCTATTAAAAGCTCCATTATGGATTAGTTCCACCTTAACTTTATTATATTTTCTCTTTTGCTAACAACATCAGCTGTTCATAATTTTTACTTTAACATCCTGATGATGAGTGTTTCTACACTCGAAACATGTCGATTCTAGCTTATTAGCTACCGAATTAAAATTGTGGAGAAAGACTTTATGGTTTTCTTTTCCCTATATTATTCAACTCCACTTTGAGTATGGACTACTTCTTCAAAATCAAAAAACAATTACTATCTAACGCAAATTGAAGAAAACAAAAATAGTTTAAAAAAAGTATATCAGTTAATCTCCGAAGCTACCAATGACCAAACCAATTTCAATGACTAGTTTAAGATTGCTGATGATGAAGGAAATCTGTTTAATGATAATAAGGAAATGTCTAACTTTTGCAACGCTTACTTTACTAAAGTGGGATTAAATATGGTTAAAGGTATAAATACCGCAGTACCATTTAGTGAAAATATGCCTATAAATTCTAATTCTATGTATATTAATGATGTAACAGAAAACGAATTGATAGAGCACATATCTACATTAAAAAATAATAGTTCTCCCGGCATAGACGGAATATCTGCCCAAATGATAAAACAAAGTCACTTGCACCTTCTAAAACCTCTAAAGCACATAATTAATTTAATTTTTGAAAAGAAACGTATTCCTTCTCAGTTTAAAACGTCTATTGTCACGCCAATTCATAAAGCTGGGGATAAATCAAAAATACACAAATATAGACCAATAAGTGTTATTAATTAACTTCGGAAAGATATTCGAAAAATGCTTAAAAACTCGACTAGTAGAATTTTTTAATCAAAATAATATTTTACACGAGTACCAATTTGGTTTCCGGGCTGGTAAGGCGACAACTGATGCCATGTATACAGTAATTAAGAATATTACGGAAGGCTTGGATTCAAACAATAAATGCCTTGCAGTTTTCTTAGACCTTGCCAAGGCGTTCGACACTGTTAACCACAAAAAGCTCCTTGCCGTCTTGGAACGGTGTGGAGTTCGTGGTAGGGTTTTAGATATCTTTGAAAGCTACTTAGCAAATAGGGAACAACGGGTAAAAATCAATGGTACACTCAGCGAACCCAGATTAGTAAAAATCGGGGTTCCTCAGGGAACTGTCCTCGGCCAGATACTTTTTCTAGCTTATATAAATTCACTTTTATCTATAAAGGCTCGGGCGAAAATTGTGTCATATGCTGATGATACAGTAGCTATATTTTGCGAAAACTCCTGGAATGAAACAAAAATTGCCTGCCAACAGGGTATGGAAAAGATAAAAAATTGGCTAGATATGTATCAGCTCTCCTTGAATGCAAGTAAAACTCATTATATAGCCTTTACCCTAACAGGAATTAACAAACCTTACTTTTCTAGTATTAAAATAAATAATATGGTTGATGAAATCGAAGAAACAAATGAAATAAAATACCTGGGCGTAATTATTGACCAAAACTTAAAATGGAGTAATCATATAAATTATTTAACAAAGAAAGTACGAAAACTTATTTACAAACTTTATCAACTGCGTGAAACACTGTCTCGAAAATTATTAGTAACTATATACAAAACTCTAGCCGAATCACTCTTCCGCTATGGTATTCTTATATGGGGGGGAATGTATAAGAACTCACTACAAAAATTAAATATTACGCAAAATTACATATTAAAAATAATATATAAGAAGACTAGGCTGTTCCCTACTAACCTACTGTATACAAAAGAAATTTGTAATATAAGAACATTGTACTTTCATAGCATTTGTATATACGCCTTTAAAAACAATTGTTTCCAAAATTATACACTATCCTCATACGACACACGTAGTAATAAACTTAGGCTTTTACCTACTCTTAGATTTAACAGGAATATTAGCCATATATTTATAAATTACACTTTACCTAAATCCTGCAATATCTTACCATTATATTATATTAAACAGATAAATACCCTAAAAGTATTCTCAAGACTGTCAAAAAAATTTATCTTTGAAAATTACCGTGAATTTGTGAAAATAATAGAAAATTGACCGTTTCATTTATTAGATATGTAGGTATATAATAATATCTTTATAATTTTCTTTTAGTTAGTTTATTATTTCACTCTTAGATTTAGTTTAGTAATTGCCTACTTACTTAGGTATAGCACAACACAAGTGTTTAATCACTTAGGTGCTACTTATAATATATAGGCATTTAAATTGAATTAATAATTAAGATAACTATTTGACTTATAAATCTAGTGTTTAGAATATAAATTTAATATGTATCAATGTATTTATAAGTAAATAAATAAGTAAAAAAAAAAAATAAATAAATAAATAAATAAATAAAATAAATAATATATACGGATTTCTAGTTTTTGTGTTTAATGAATTGTGTTTGTGATTTTAGTGACTCTGATTGGAATATTAACAGTGCCTAGTATCAGCCTTTGTATATTTTGTTATGCTCAAATAGGGGTAAAATACCGGGTATTTCGTATTTTTAGTAAGTATGGAGTAGTGATGTATCTTGATATATAACTTTATTTCATTTTGATCAATTTAAACACGTCTAACTAGGCCTAGGCTACACAAATAAAGTATGAAATGAAGAGAAACAAACACCAAGGCAGATTATCCCGATGCACGCAAAGAAAAAAGTTAATACCTAAGTATGTTTATATTAATCCAAGGGTGAAAGTATTCCATGGGTCAAGTTTTTGGGCAAAAACTTAAACAAGGAATTGTGCTTGAAAATGTTTTACACGTACCCAAGTTATATAGGTAGGTACCAACTAATATGTGACTATTTGACTTGAGGTTAGGTACGTGCATAACATCGAAGATTGGTTATTTTGCTGGTTTTGTTTGATTTTTATATTCGATTTTATAAGTTTTATAATTTAATTGACTACATAGTTTGTTCTATGTCTTTTTAAACTAGAAATATGACGACGAATCATTTTTAAACAAATTTTAGAAACGAACCCCTAAAACAATGTTCTATCCTTAAAATCTGAGGTTTGCAACTACTAAAAATGCCAGAAATAACTACCTAATTTCCCAACTTGATCGGAAATTGAGAATTCCAATTTTTTGGCCAGAATTTTGGGCAAAATTTTAGCTGTTTACACGTAAAAATACATTGAAGAACTTTTACAATTTCGTGAGCAAGAACTTACATTTTAAAGCCCGGACCTGTGTATTTTCCCATTTGTCAAATGATAATGTTGCAGTGCGCATGTCTAATAGTGTGTAGCTCTGTTGACATGCGCGAGGCCATAAATTTGCCACTTTCGTGATTATTGTTTGCTTATCTAAAGGTAATAGTAATTTACGTTACAAGACCGGAAAGTAGTGTTTTTCAGGTCGAGACAAGCATTTCCAGGGCGAGCCATAGGCGAGTCCTGGAAGCTTGGAGAGACCTGGAAAACACTAATTTTCGGTTACGTGACGTACAATATTTTTTTTTAAGACCGACACTTCGATATATTTTATAATCTACGCGAAACAAGTTTGACATAAAGAACAAAATTAAAAATCAACGAACTGTCACTCGACAATACATCGAAATGTTGTCATAATAACGAAATCAAGATATCTTGTATTATCAAAGAGCGATTGGAAAAACAAAAAACAGGGTGACAGTGACATTAGAGACCGGAAAAGTGACATTAGAGTCCGGAAAAATCTTTTCCGGACTCTAATGTCACTTTTCCGGTCTTGCGATCGGAAAAACGTTATTTTCTAGACGAAAAATTGTCCAGAAAGTGTAAATTTTCTGGTCGGTTTTAAAAAAAGATTTATTCATACACATCACACAACTTGAGCAATGGTCAGGGCCGACTTCGCATTTTCTATTATTTTTAAACTTCCGCACTTAAAAACAACAATAAATTTATACATACAGGGTGTCGGGAAAAGCGAGGTCAATCCGTTAAACATATTATATTGCTGGAGCAAAAACAAAACATTTTTTAAAATGCCATTTTTTATTTTTGACCCTCATGTTCGATATACAGGGTGACAAAGTTTTAAATTAAAAACTGATATTTTTGAATAATTCGAGTGTTTAATAATATACAGGTTGTTTCAGAATAAGATGCTGATCCTTAACGGTATGAATCCTTAGGTGATTTTAAAAAGAAAAGTTTAAATTAATATATATCCTTAACCTATCAACTTTCGAACTACAGGGCGTTAAAGTTTTAGGAAAAAAATCGTTTTTCTATTATAACTTTAAAAACTTTCTAGCTATTTTTATGAATTTTTCACACATGCCCTCTAAGCATCAATAGCCATTTTTTGGTGTAGAATTTTTTTTTAAATTTTTAACCAGTGGCGTCCTGAAAGGGTTTGGACTAGACATTTTGGAAAAATATTATGTACGCCACTGCTTTTTCTCAAGATAAAAATTATTTTTAAAATACTCATTCATTTTAGGCCAAATTTAATATCTTGCCTTTTTATCGTCCGACAAACAGTTTTCGACAAAAAAAAGTAAAAAGCATTAAATGCGCATTCGCTATGTGCCTATGGTTTATTTTTAACAATAAATTAAAACAACTAACATTAAATAACGTGTCAACAAAAACGAAAATAATTTGGATTAGCTGTTGAAAGTGGCCACCACATGCAATAATGTATGCTTCAGCTCTTCTCCTCAGAGTCTCGTACCCTTTGAAAAATTCCTGGAGTATTCCTGATAGTGTTAAAACAAACCATAGGCACTTAGCGAATGCGCATTTAATGTTTTTATTTTTTTTGTCAGAAACTGTTTGTCGGACGATAAAAAGGCAAGATATTAAATTTGGCCTAAAATTAATGAGTATTTTAAAAATATTTTTTTCTTGAGAAAAGCAGTGGCGTACATAATATTTTTTCAAAATGTCTAGTCCAAACCCTTTCAGGACGCACTGGTTAAAATTTTTTTAAATATTTCTATACCAAAAAATGGCTATTGATGCTTAGAGGGCATGTGTGAAAAATTCATAAAAATAGCTAGAAAGTTTTTAAAGTTATGATGGAAAAACGATTTTTTTCTTAAAACTTTAACGCCCTGTAGTTCGAAAGTTGATAGGTTAAGGATATATATTAATTTGAACTTTTCTTCTTAAAATCACCTAAGGATTCACACCGTTAAGGATCAGCATCTTATTCTGAAACACCCTGTATAAATTTCCAATTTGATACATTATGATAGGCCTAAAAAGTTACATATTTTGAGAAAACAAAACAATAAACAATTGTCAAATATTCAAAATAGGTGGGAGGGTCCAGTACGCTCTCTTGTTTTTTTCTACGTGCGCCAGTGACTTCCGAACTGTATTTTTGCAGGTTATCATTTCTTTTTGATTGCTTTTGTGTCTGTTATAAACTTTAAATAAAATAATGTGTTGTGGAGATAATTTGAAAAGTATGGGTCCTAAACAGATGGATTAATCGGATAATTATAGTGTGTTCAATGTGGTTGACAACTTGAAAATCATTTTAAAGGATACGTAGAATAAAGGGACCAAGGCAAAATTAACTTTAAAAAAATCAAAAGCATTTTAAAAATTATGAGCTTTTAAAGTAAAGAACTTGGGAACACAAGATTCACCAATATTCTATTTAAAATATGTCATAAACACAAAGTAATCAAAATAATGACAGAACACTTTCTGGAAACACTGAAAATGCACAAAAATATTCCTAAAAGCAAATTTGTTTTAAACTTCATAAATCAAAATCGGAATGTTACGGATCTGCGAGTTGCAGAGTTACCAAATGAAAGAATAATATACAAAGAAAAGAGATAAGATGCCGGGGCAAAGGTGTAAAAAAAAATATGCCTATCTACACGACAAAATCCATTTCCAGAAAATATTACAAACAGTTATTTGAGTGAAATACAAAGGTTTTTACAATATAAATTAGACTTTCTAACCCTATGGGGTAGTTTACTAAAGACGATAAAACCAATTGGTATAATTTCAATCTTCGCCACTAAAAAAATTAAAATTCGTTTACTACAAACGCTACTTTTTGAAGTTTTTATCTTGTAACTTTTTTTCTCCGGGGTTTTGGAAATTCGCATATAGCAGGTAATATACCTCTCTGGGGTAGTTTACCAATGACGATAAATCCAAATGGTAGAATTTTAATCTTCGCCACTAAAGAAATTGATATTCGTTTAAAAAAGGTGCGGATTCACACATATGATTTCTTGTTGTTTTCTTTGCTATTGTGGATTGTGGGTGTTTAATATTTATGGATTTCTAGTTTTTGTGAATTGTGTTTGTGCCTTTAGTGACTCTAATACAATGACTAGTAAGGACCATTGTATGATGTTATTATGCCCAAATCCGGGTAACATACCGGATATTTCGTATTTTTAGTAAATATGAAGTAGTGATAGTTCTTGATATGTAATTTTATTTTATTATGATCAATTTAAACACATCCAACTAGGTCTAGTTCACACAAGCATGTAAAAGCCTGGACCTGTCTATTTTCCTATTCGTTAAACGATAATTTTGCAGTGCGCATGCCTATTGATGGGTGGTTTTGTTTACATGCGCAAGGCCACAAATTTGCTACTTTTGTGATTAAGCTGGATTTATAAACTCGACGTTCGCGTTGGCGCCGGCGCTGGCGTTCCCGCTAGTAGTGTTGATCTAAGTCGCGATTTTTCAGTAGCAGTTGCTATCACGACTGCTCTTATGTAATCACAGTGAATTTAAACTGTGATTTTTAACTGTGATTATGCGCATGCATATCTAAACTTCAGCAGATATTATTTATCTCTCTCGCTCTTCTTCTTCTCAGTTTACGCACGCGCTAGGTGGTTTTGGGCGGGTTGAAACAAAACAGATAGCGAAACAAAAGAATCGCAGAGAGCGACAGCGAAGTAGCGTAGCAATCGCGAAGCCGACAAAGCAGCTTAGCAGAGACATTGCGATCGCAGTTTATTTTATTGCTAGTAGCAGACTGCGATTGCGATTTTTCAATAGCAGTGATTATTTCACAGTTCGTGATTTATTGATCATCTCTACCCGCTAGTAGTTAAACTGTTAAACCATAGAAAGATAATGCAGCTGTTTATAAACTTCGCTGGCATTGGCGTTGGCGTCGGCTGCCGTTTGACTTGAACAAAGCTTAACTTTTCGGCGCTGGCGTTCCTAGCAAATCCGTAGCAGTGACGTTAGCCAATAGAATTTCATTATTTGGATGACGTGACTTGGCCTTTTGCTAAACTTTACCACATAAAGGCATAAAACTACACTATAGGGTACTTAACAAATGATTTGATAAATCCATTGTTTAATTTCTTTACTAATAACTTTTTAATAACCACTTCGCTGTTGAAACAAATTATAGTGTTAGGTTATGTTAACACCAGCGACGCCAACGACCAACTCCAAGTTTATAAATTCTGTCCACGAACGTCAACTGCGAATGATGGCGCCAACTGCAACGCCAACGCCAGCGAGAGTTTATAAATCGACCTTTATTTGTTTGCTTATCCAAAGGTAAATGTCTATACGCTTTACTTATATTAGGATCGCATTTAGGGCCGTTATTATTTATTATTTACATAAATGACATTAAAAGCTGCTTCTTGAATTGTGACTTTGTAATTTATGCGGACGATTTGAAAATGTATAAGCAGATTCGTTCACTGGTCGATTGTGACCTCGTACAAGAAGATCTCCTGCGTTTTATCACATATTGCAAAAAAAATTATTTGTTTATCAATATAGATAAATGCTGCGTGATCTCATTTTCTAGAAATAAAAATTTAATTAACCAAGACTATCTAATTAATGGAAGCGTTCTTAAAAAAGTGAATCAAATAAGGGACCTTGGCGTAGTTCTTGATGAGAAGCTTTTGTTTGATAAACATATAAACTCCTTGGCGTCCAGTTGTTGTCAGATTTTGGGCTTTATTACTAGGCAGGCTAAATACTTTAAGAACACTAAATCTTTGATGTGCTTGTATTATGCGTATGTGTATAGCAAGTTAAATTTTGCATCTGTTGTATGGAATCCAATGTATGCTGTATATATAGATAGATTGGAAAGGGTGCAAAACAGATTTTTGAGATGTCTACTATTTAAGCAAAATTATATACTTCACGACATAAATACTGTAAGATTGCATTTTTGTATATTGTCTCTGCGGAATCGAAGAATTTTATCGGACTTGGTTTATATGTTTAAAATATCCTCGAATAGGGTTGACTCTCCATATCTGGTCTCAAGGATGGCGTTCAATGTTGCACCGCGACAATTAAGAAATAATTACATTTTTTATACTCCATTTCATCATACAAATAGTTCTCAAAACTCACCAATCAGTCGAATGATGAGAAACTCGAATCGCTATTTTTCGGACCTAGATCTAGATTTCATTTCAACATCTTTGAATAGAATTAAAAATGCTCTAAAACGAAGGCTTTTAGAATAATTAAATAAGTATCATAATGCTTCGTTTTTTTCATGTTGTTATTATTACCTATCATAGGCATTTGCCATAATGGCAAATGCTTCTTTTTGTATTGTTATCCAATCATTGATATTATTAGCTTATAAGTGCTGATATTGTTGTAGGATAGATATAATTTACTTATTATAAAATTAGTGGATACTGTCTATGGGATTTCCTGTTTGTATCCTAAATAACTAAATAAATAAATAAATTAACATAAACTTACCAGAACAATACATAATCCAGCAAGAAAGGTACAAATCGAAGACAGCAAAAAGCACCAATACTTCCGAACGAGCAAGCATTTTTCAATGGCGGGGAGCCCATTACCAAGGGTATCATTGATTCTAAGAAGGGTAGCATTGACGGCAGCTACAGTGCAGTTGAGGGCGGGCGAGGACGGGCCGACGCCGCCCCTCGCGTCCTCGGTCGTCATTCAGACGCTCGCACGGTCATCGGAGATTGGCGCTCTCCGTCTTAGCGCCGCCGCTGGTGACGCAACGGCATTGAGGTAGTCACTGATGTTCAGCGTGAGTTTTCAACTGCAAAAAAAATAGTTATTTATATTTTACATTAACTTTCTGCCATGTTATAACTTAGGTAAGCCTCTAACGCTAAACCTAGGAAGGAATAATAGCAGCCGTGGTCCTTGTCTGCCTTATGTTGGGTTGCCGAAATATTTGAAACAGTGATTTCATCTTTGAGGAAAGGCTAACTACAGTCCAATGGGCCTAATGAATAAAAATTAAGCAATTACTTGAAGCAATTACTTTTTATTGACTAGCGAATGCTATAAGTGAAAGCAATTGCTAGATCTGGATATGAATCAAATTTTGAAGCAATTGCCGTTTTTCTTACACCTCTGTAGCAAATGCTTGTTCAACACAAGTTCAGACGTGGCTTATACACTTGTTCAGATTATAGATTTCATGTTCAGTTTGGTGCCTAATCTGCAAAAGAGTTGACGTAAATACAACAACGTTGGTCTATTTATTTAGTACAATAGTAATCTGTTACGTTTTTGTGGAAAATAGGAAACTTATATTTGTGATATGACAGATTTCAGTGAAAATGAGGAAAGTGATAGTAGTGATGAGAAATTAAAGACAAGCAATTGCTATTCGTTCACAAATTGAAGGAACATAAATAAATCTCTCTGACCACAACCGTTTAGCTTTCACAACAGCTTCAGCACTTGTAGGAAATTTAATAAAAATATTGGCCTTCTCCAAAACTGCATCCATTACAGAAGTGTATGTCTTACAGACAGTAGTTTGGTGAACACCGAGTTCTTCACCTACAGAATTTTGAAAGTCCGGTTCCGACAATTTCCGCGGAAAGACTTAATCTTATTTAAAGGCGACAGTGCACACCCTCGCCTTTTACCAGTATTAGTCAAAAAATAATTTGCTAACCACTCAACATTTTCGCAGTCAAATCGATATAACTTTCTGAAATTATCATATCTGCAATTTTTACGTACCTACACTGTAGATTTTTCTTTTACGGACGTTTAGATATTCAGCCATAATAAAATTGAAGGCACAAATTAAGAGCACGTGTATGCCGCGGAGAACTAAAGTTGACTGCTACCAAGGAAATGATGCAGGGGTCGACCTACCTTAAAAAGTTGAAAGCGATTGCTACCCTAGAAAAAGCAATCCCTTAATTTATTCATCACATTTTAAGCAAATGATAGCGAATGCTTCTATTTAAAAAAAAGCATTGACTAGAAGGTCTAGAAGCAATTCCTGCACTTTTAAGCAATCGCTGGACGCAAAAGCAATTACTTTAGATTTTATTCATTGGCTTTTAAGAAATTACTTCGATTTTATAAGAAAAAGCGATCGGTACATTTTCATTCATTAGGCTCAATGCATAGGGGTAGTTAGGGGGGTACTTGGGGTTGCTAAGCACCCCCGAAATCTAAATTAGCACCCCCAAAAAAAAATTACAATATATAGGCTAATTTTAGAACTAACATATTTTTATAATATACATTATATGTAATGAATTTTTCATATTAATATTTCAAGCATTCGAATTCTGGTACAAATTCAAGTAGTTGCGGATTCTGTTCAAAATTTCTCTCCGTGTACCGTGTAGTTCAAGCCCAGTTTACTTGTCAGAGCGGGTCTATGATCATAAAAATCTCATAAAATACGAGAGCGGTATAATAGGTTGTGTATGTCATGTTCTGCAATTCTGCATTAATTTGATAATTTAAATTTAACCAGTCGTAGTCGTTCAAATTCGCGGAAATTTTTAGCCGGTATTTTAACTATTTTTTTTTTTAGTAATAGATGTGTTTTGGACTTCCATTGCCTTTAGTTTTTTTATATCACAACGTTTCAACTGGTAAGTATCTCCAGTCGTCTTCAGGTGAATACTAAACAAGTTACAAAGCTACGAGCCTATTTATACTACCTAGGGGGGGCGGAGCTAGTGACGAATTCGGGTGCAGTCGTGAGTCATCTGCTTACGTCACCATGATTATTTTTTTTTGTTTATTAAGGTTTAATATGGTTTTATTGAATTCAGTTAAAGTTTAAAGTTAAATAAACACGAAAAAACAATGAGTGCGTCGTCGGATATAAAATACACCGTGGAATTTTTGAAAAAATCTTTTAGCAAGTTACCGTTGGAGGAGTAAGTGATTGTCAAGAACATTGAACGACCTTAACCTGCTATTAACATCACACTAAAATATTTACTAAAAATTATAGACCAAATTTGGGCGTGGTCTTAAAATTTTTTTCGGCTGCTTGTGCACCCCCACGTTAGCATGTTACGAGCCGCCACTGGACTTTAGCACCCCAGTGTTAACCGTCTAACTACGCCTATGGCTCAGTGAGGACAGCGTTACCATTTAGTGCTTAGTACTTTGATGTTTTGCTTGTTTTAGCGGCAAAATATAGGTTTAGGGGTTATTTTATTTGAATCGTGATCATTTTATACTTTTTATTCTATTTTGTTGATAAAATTGAGTTTTTCATTAAATAATACATTCTACTTTATCAAAATGTTATCGGTCAAGTGTAAAAGTAGTTGTAAAAACTTTTCAAACAATTATAATCTAAAAGGGATGATTATTATGATCAAATGTAGTGGTAAGAAAACCCTATTAGCTGAGGGCGAGATTCATATCAGTTGAAACATTGTGATTTAAAACAAATAAAGGCAATGCAATATTAGAATAATTATGCCTTTTTTTGTTGTTATTATATATTTTCAAAAACCCGCTGTAAAGCTAATGATGTGTAAACAACATATTATGTTTCATAATATGATATATTAGATACCTAGACGTTGAGTGGTCGATTAGAAGATCTCGGAAACAAGTAAAGCTATTATTTTTAAAATATTATATTCACGTCATAATAACGTTTGAATCACTTCCGGTAATACCGGAAATTATGACCAACTTTGGCATTTCAAATACCCTGTATATTTTAGGATACCATATTAAAACCTAAGTAACTTTTGTTAATAATAATAATATATACATGTCTAACCGTTTTTGAGATACGAATTTTAAAATTAATTTTTTATGTAAAAACCTCGGTAAAAACATACCGAGAAGAAAGTTCGGTAACTTTGAAACTAATAAAGCCAAATCTTTTAAATTTAAATAGCTTTTAACTAAGATATTGATACGATCATTTTTACATTTTAAAACTTAGGTTTTACGTTTTTCATACGGGGGGTTCTTAAAATTGTGCCAATCCATCCATTTAGATAAATGTGCATATTTTCGTAACGTAGGTACAGCGTGACCAGTAAAGTCCGCATCATATGGGATTTTTTTTATTAATAGCTTTATTCGAAATTTGACTTTGGAGTTCTGCTTCGATCGAGATGAAAATTAAGCAAAAGATCAAATTTTAATTTTTTCCAAAAAATAATTCAAAAGTAGGGTTATTTCTGAAAGTATCGCAAAAATTTATTAGAAAAAGTTTTTTTACATGCAACATTTTAGCTGCATAAGATAATTTTGATTTTTTACCCATATTTTGTAAATTGCACCACTTTTGCAAAATAAGACTCAACGCAACCTACATAAAACTTCTTAGTTTTAACAATGCTTTATTTCAGATACATTTTCTTTAAAGTGGCGCCATATTAAATGTGTGTTTTTCTACAAAATCAAAATTGGGCTACTAAAATTTGGTCGCGTGATGCAAAGTTTATTTGTTTTTGACCCTGTATAAGGTAACTTCATAAAATAAGTATTTTTGAAAACGTAGTTTGTGTCTGAAAATAATACACCTTAATATTAAGACAAAAACACAGTGTCATCAGTAAAGTAAAGTGTTCATTAAGTGGAAAATAAATTTTAGTGGTGGGTAAAAAATCAAAATTATCTTATGCAGCTGAAATTTTGCATGTTGGCTAGAAACTGCATTTAAAAAACCTTTTTCTAATAACTTTATTCGATATTTTCAGAAATAGCCCCACTTTTGAATTATTTTTTTGAAAAAATTAAATTATTATTTAATAATTTGACAGATAAAGCGAATCACGTGACTACTATTTTTTTTTGCCTAATTTTCATCTCGATCGAAGCTATTAATAAAAAAAAATCCCATATGTTGCGGACTTTACTGATCACACTGTATAAATTACGTTTATTAAAACAATTATTGTGTGTATTGAATCAAAACAATATAAGTTTTAAAGCGAAAAACAAATCATAGAATTTATTGGAAAAAAATATTAAACGCTTAGGTATTTCGAAACTTTTATTTTGTAGATAGGGCCTCTTGTCTTAGCACGGGCGTACATATGAGATATAACTCGAAAAATGTAATCGACAACAAAATTGACAAAGTTATTACAATCCACATAAATTTTCCAAAAAACTATATTTAATTTTTACAATAAATGTGTGCGATTTTACACTAAATACCTACAACACATTAGTTTTTAAATTTTGCATATATGAAAAGGTTAGGTTTTATTTTTTGCAATATTGTCGACAATCGGACTTTGTGTGTAACTTGTAATTTAATTTTTTGGAATGTTTTAATCTCAAAATTTTTTTTATATAAATAGAAATAACTTTTTTATTTTATTGTATATTTCCGGCCTTTCTATAAAATTTGTTTCTCTATAAGCGTTTACCCGACCAGTTTTTACAAATACATAATGTTACAGAAAACTTACCATAGCCAGATTCGAGAATAAAAGTAGGAATGCTTTACTTTACTACTACCGTTTGGCTAATTTTTTAATTTGTATATGTAATTTTATAAAAGCTAAAGACCATGAACTAACGTATATTTTGACTAAGAGCTTATTTTTGAATGTTTTCGTATCAGTTGGGTCTTGACTAATTGACCAATTAGTCTACATCAGGGGCGTCGAAGGAAAGGGGTCCTAGCCACAAAAGAATACCTATAACTAAAAAGTAAGTCCAATCAAAATATACCTATACTATTGTATAAAATTATAAAGTGACTAACTGAGTGACTGATTTATCAACGCCCAGCCTAAACCTCTAATCCTAGAATTACGAAACTTCGAGGATGTCTTCTCCTTACAACGTAAGCATCCACTAAAAAGGGATTTTTCAAAAATCATCCCCTAAGGGGGTGAAAACGGGGATTAAAATTTTTTGTAGGAATCTCTGTATATCAGACACTAAAACTAGTGAAGGACTAACAATTCGTCAACTGAGAATAACAGGGTAATATCTGCAATTTTGTTAAAACTGAGATTTTGGAATAAAATGGTTCTATCTGTTAATTATTACCTAATTACAAACTCCTAGCACCATCGGGCAGTTAGTAGCGAAGATATTTATGCTACAAATGTGTACCTATTTGTACTTCAAAATCGATTAAAATTAGTAACATAGTTCTAACTACTGCAGATAGAACTAAGGACTTGCAAATAGAACCTTTTAACAAGATAATATTTTTAAACAAGGTTCTATCTGCTGTAGATAAAACATAGGAACATTAATAATTATAAAACCTAAACAAAATAGGTATAGTATAGTTAAAAAGGGTATATCTACCACATAGAACCCTTTCTTCAAATTTCGAGATATTTTTGAAAAACAAGGTCCTAAGTGAAATTAGACATTGTCTTTACACCACTTATTATCTACAATTACGTTCTATTAAGACATTATTTTAAAACTATAATACACTTCTGAAATACCAAAAAAACCTAAAACTATTTTATTTATGATTAAAGTTTTTATTAAAGTCCGAAACTTTGACGCATCTTTAGTCGATTTTAGGGTTATGCCAGACAGAACCCTGTTATTCTCAGGTGACGAATTGGTTTCTTTAATACAATAATAACTTACTTGTTTCATCATTTTTTTAAAATTCAATTAGGGGTTAAAAAATAGGGGGTACCTAAATGTCTATAATATTAAGCTATATTGCTGAAAATTGATACTATGCTAACTATTGCTTGGTAGGGGGTAGAAATGAATGGGGTAAGTTTTCAACGCAACCGCTAGAGAAAAAGATATAAGTAAAATATTTCAGATAAATTCTTCGCTTGAAACAAATAAATATGTTTAGGCATTTACGAAATTTTTTCCCCTAGGGGGTGAAAAAAGTCTAATGTACAATTATTTATCTTTCTTATTATTATTTTTTAATTTAAATTTAAGGTGTTCATTTAATCCATTACCAACCTATAACCTATTTATCGTTATTTGTTAAGTTTATTACTTTATTACCTAACATTTAATTAAAATCACTATCGTCTGCACATAATTTAGATCATATCTGACATACTTATTACCAAAATATTAATGCATTTTATTGTTAATTTGGGTAGAACGTGTGTGAAAGAGAAATAAAGTTAAAAAAAAATCTTACCAGATATTTTTCGCTACACGATTCTCCTAAAATAATTTATGAAATTCCTTGATATTTATTTAATAGGTCAATTATTACCTAGGGAATATGCTATCGGCATTGATTTTATTTAAATTTTGGGGAAAAGCTAATAAAAATAAATAAATCTACGCAAAATAGGTTATAGGTTGGCAAGCATGTTGATACTCCTACCTTAAAGGGTACAAAAGTTTATATTTAAAAAATATTTTTTGTCGGATCAGGGCCTAGTTCTCAAGGTCCATCATCTATAAAAGCGACCTATAAATGGCATGGAATGAAGGGGTAACTTTCGGAACCTTTCAATTATTAAAAAAAAATTATAATTAGTATCTAATTTTGAAAGGGCTGTTCTGGAAGGCATTGACGAATATTATGCCGATTTTTTTTAAATAAATGCACAGAAACTTTAAAAAAGCAATTTTTTTAAACTACTAAAATTGCCACAATTTGCCTTAAAATCCTTGAAAGTAAACACGTCGATCTTCAGAATTGAACTAAAAACAACAATTTTTACTGGTAAACACGATATTTTCTAGTCTATCTAGATGTCATATCTCCTAAAAATTCTAGAAAATATGTGTTTGTTTTAACAGGAAAAGGGGTCGTAATTGCAGGGCCGATCCTAGGGTGTCGGCCGCCCGCGTGCAAAGCCGCCCCTCTAAAGAATTTTTCCTATTTTAAGTAATACTTAACGTTGACGTTATAAACTCATCTACATGTACATAAGAGTAAAAAGTTCAACATTAATAAAAATGCAAACTACAAATAAAATTTTACGAGAAAGACTTTACTTTTGGGCCAGCTAATATGTTATATTAGCGACACCTTTTTTTCTTTTTACTTTAACAAAATAATAAACCAACAAAAATATTACTTTTGAAACAAAAATAGACATTTTATAATTAGAAATGTAAAACAACAGTATTTACCAGAAAATATAAAATAACAAAAAGTACTAAAGCATAAATCACGCGAAACGAAAAGTATATAAATCAGTCCTTCCTCGAAGACTACCTAATAATTGAACTATAAAATAATTTTTCTGGCTTTCTGAGGAGCAAATTTGTCAATAATTGCGGTGAGATCAATTTTTTCAGAGATTTCGGATTCAATAGAGATGATGGCCAAATCTGAAAGTCTTTCTTGTGTCATATTATTTCTCAAGTAATTTTTAATAATTTTTAATTTACTGAAACTTTTTTCACCTAAAGCCACAGAAACAGGTAAGGTTAAAAAAATCCTTATTGCTAGAGCAAGATTTGGAAAACAGGGAATGAGATCATTTTTGACTAATATTTCTAATATCTTAATTGGTTGTTTTTTACCTGGAAAAATATCTTTAAATGAAGTTATTTCATTAAAGATTTGTATAACGTCTATATCTTTCACAATAGTTCCTTCCTCCTGTACCTGTAACTTAATACTATCTAAGTCCATGAGGCTTTCATGAGGTCATTATTAGAAATGGTGTGAAACTCATACAGAAAGCAGAATATTGAATAGCACTCGGATAATAAGGTATTAAATCTTTAATTTATCGAAGAGATCGCGTAATCAAGAACTGCAAAATAGAAAGCAATCTTGAATTGCAGAAAGGGATTTAAAAGTGGTTCATCACTGCCCTCGTAATCAAATAAACTAACTTTTTTTCTGAGCTTTGAGATGGGAAATTCGGGATCAATACCTAAATCTCTAGCAAGTGTTGTTGCTGAATCGACAAATATTTTAAAATTATCGTCAGATCTTTGGGAAACTAAATATTTTTTAAGATTATCCAAGCCTTTAAAGCATTCCGCGATGTTTAATTTAGGATTTTGAAGCATTTTACTCAATACATCAATTCTTGATAATAATTCATGCCAAATTAAAATTAAACACAAAAACTTAAATGTTTCAAGACTTTTAATTATTGATTTAGCACCCATTTTTGTTTTCGTGTCTCTGGTGCTACCTTCAATTAAGGCCTTTAATGCGGTAATAATGTTTTTCAGGTCTAATTTTAGAGGTCTAATAGCATTGATACGACTTTCCCATCTTGTTTCACTTAACGGTTTTAAAGTAAGAGTTTTCACGTATTTTTTGAGTAAATCCCATCGATACGGGGACTCAGAAAAGTAATTATATACCTCTTGTACCACAAAAAAAACTAGAAATTTCAGCACTGGCTGGTTTGATTGAAAATCTTTAATAAATAAATCCATTTGAAATAATTCACAAAAATATTGTTTTCTTCTTCGACGTTAATAATTAAAGTTATCTTTTATAGTTTGATCAATGTCACTTTATTTTTATTTCAAGAAATTCGTAAAAAGTTTTGCTTGATTGACAGAACTATCTGCGGCCTACGGCCGCCCCTTGTTTTGGCCACCCGCGTGCGGTGCACGCGCTGCCCACCTGAGGATTGGCCCTGCGTAATTGCACAAAACACGAAAGTAAACAAAACTATGACCGGCTGACTAACATTTACCTTGGTGTACCAGCTCTAGAATATGTCTGTCTTTCTTCTTCGTATGCCAGAAGCATACAAATAACCAATCTGATCAACACAGCACTACAGTGCACAACAGGGCTGACAAGGGGGGGGGGGGGGCAGGTTATCAAAAAAATACTTTGTAAACATTACATAGGTATGTAAATTGTTAGGCGAGTTGGCGAATAATTAATGTTCAAGTATCAAATATCCATACATTTTGTCCTCGCCCGTCCGGCCCAATATTTGTATTAACATCGATTTATTATTCGAGGAATTTATAAAACTTTCATCTTTTTTGGAGAGCCTACCCGAAAATTTTGTACAGTGTAGAATTGACCAACAATGGGTTTCTTATTTAAAAATTATATTTTTGTTATTATTTTGGGGTAATAAAGACTTATTTTAATAAAAATAAACAGTTTTAATGCCAAAACGACTATGAATGTGGAATACCTATTTGAGAAACAATTTTAACTCATTAAGTATTGAGCAAAAAATTGAAATTAAAATTGAGGGAAGACCTAACCTCGAAATTAACTTGACACAGACCACAAAGTGTAAATCTAGGGACTTTATTGTTATTGATAAGTTTGCTGCAAATAAAAACAGAAGAATGAACTTTACTTTTAAACAATGTACCCACTAATAAAAAATAAATTGGCCTTTAGGTAATCATAAATTTTTAAAATATTTATTAAAAATTATTGACCAAATTTGGGCGTGGTCCTAAAAAAATTTTGCAGATAATAAGTCACAAGACGCCACTGGCTAGGATCCTACCTCCCGCTTTTTTATATTTTAAATTTGGCAGCCCTATAGCGGGCCCGGGATGCCGCACAGCCCCCGGGCCCGACCTGGCTCTCGACGGCCCTGGTGCGCAATTGTTAGGCAAATCGAATTGACAGTTAAAAGCTAGAAAATGGCGTCGTTAATCCCACTTTTACTATACAATACAAAATGAAACAGGTATTTCTTATTTGTTTGGCTCTTGAAGCGGTGTAAATGTGGTGTAAAAGTTTTATTCGAAAAAATGTTTTTGGTTCGAATTTCTTTGAAACTACGAATATATACTCTAAATCAGTGGTTCTTAACCTTTTAGTGATGAGGGACCATTTGAGTAAATTTTTGTCATGTTATTGACCACAAACGGTCTGGCGGTAATACAAGTTATTCCAACATCACATAGAAATGTCTTGATGGTTATTTTTAATTATTAAAAGCGCCAAGAATCCCTGCCACATAAGTATATGGTTGAAACTAAAGTTAGGTAACGTAAAGCAGTTTCTCGAATTTTAGGGAATTGTTTTTTGGGCCCAAAAATCTTTAAGTTTAATTCCTGCTTCGAATGTATTCTTGCAGTTACTATCGTGTTGTATTTCAATTATTTCTTCTTGAATTGCATCAGGCACCTCAGAAATATTGACAATGAAATGATTGCGGATCAGTTCTCGAATACCTTTGTCCTCGCAGTCAGGAAAATAGCAATTAAATTCATTTTTTAAGTTTTACAAATGGAGTGTAATGTGCTTTTTCATTTCTCCTGTGATCTCAAACTCATTAATAATTGGATTCAGCGTAGCAAACGCTGAAGAGTTCTCTCTTTCGACTTTGCTGATCCATAGGTCGATTTTAGCGGTAAACGCACTGATTTTATCTTCAAATGCAAATATATTGCTCGTGCATCCCAACTTCATATTTCCTGACCTTTGCAGCTGAAGGTTCAATTTATATAGTTGTGCAAAAAAATACACTAAATAAGCGAAATGTATTTGAAATTTGTACTGACAGAACTGATCCAGAAACTCTTTGTTCTCCTTATTAGTTAAGAATAATTTTACTTCCTCTCTCAGTTCATACAACCTTGACAGCATGTTTCCTTTGGAAAGCAGCGTTTCGTGTTCAGAGTTCATATTAAAGCCTAATTTTTTGAAGAGACGTGTATACAGTGCACTCCTTTTTATAAAGTTGACTACTTTTATAGCTGACGTTATGTATAGTGGGAATCGTGGTTAATATGGTCGTCGTTTTAATAATTTTAGAATGACTTTGCGGACCACTTCAGATACTTTCAGGGACCACCAGTGGTCCACGGACCACCGGTTAAGAACCACTGCTCTAAATACAAGGAATGAAACATTTTTTTCTTATTTTTTTTAACGTTCACCCCTAAAGGGGTGAAAAGGGGTTGTAAGTTATTTTTATATATTGCCATTAAAATTAATAAAAATTAAGGGTTAGTATAACGTTTATATACATGTAGTATAGAATCTTTTAAATGGATTTTTTAAATTCTGGAAAACACTCACAACACAGTAAGGTCCCTCTAACAAGTATGTGGCTGTCGATCGAATGCTGGCAAAATTATACGACTATGCCCCAACAGGTAAAATTAAATTGTTTATGCCTTGTAGCCACGGACTCGTAAGGCAAACGATAGGTACTGGGCTTTCTGTCACCTGATCAAAAGTTTCTTTTCCGCCTTCCTAAAAGTTTTTTTAGACGCTGATGTAAATTGTTGCAATAATTTAATTTATAATAAACAATAACAAAAATGCGTTTACATAATTTCTTTGAATTAGCTTACAATTTTTTATCTTAATAACACTAATAAAGTTTTGTTTACTGGAATTTGTGTCTAGTATACCTACAGGGTGGCGCGCTGTATTCGTGTCAGTCTATTGACGCAAAGCTATACAATTATATAAAGAAGTTTTTATTGTAGGGTACCTACCGGGTGTTTCTCAAAAGACGTTCACCCCTATAACTTTTTTATATTTATATAGATATTAAAATGAAATTTTTAGATTATGCAGAAGACATGAGTCTGCATTTATTGGCATAACTTTCAATTTGTTAGCACTTTGACCGGAAATGACCTTGACTTTGTTATTTTAAATGGGACATCTTGTATATTTTTACTTATTGGGATTCAACATAAGATTCTGAGTAAAATGACACCTCACTTGTAATTTTTTGACGTGTTATAATATTTTTATGTTAATTTTTTATTTTTAATCTAGAGTGCTACAATTTATTTAAATATATTAATCAAGTAGTATATGAAAATAAAAATTATGTCATAAAAATTGACTTTCTAAGTTTCACAAGCGTTTAAAAAAATTTTCTTGACGTTTACTCCATTTTTCCAAATGGAGCGATGGTAAGTAGTTAATATTTAAAACAAGCATTTTTTTTTCAACAATTTGATACCATACACTCCTATGCTATTTTAAAATTGACACTAAAAAATTTGCCTTAAGTCCCAATTGCAAATTTAAAAGCGTTATGCATTATTGCCGCCCTGTCTTTTCTAAAGAAATATAAAGGCGGCTTTGAAAAACAAAGGAATGGTTTTGAAAATTAATATATGGTTTTAAGTTAAAATTGTAATGTCATTCGCTTATTAAACTTACATTGTAAATCAGATCAAATGTTTAGTTTTACTAGAAATTAACAAATTGATATGCTCCTAATTTTTGGAGTGACCAGGAAAATACTTCTGAATCCGCAACATTGTATTTATTGTATGTTTTATAAACTAATGACATTACAATTTATATAGGTCCGTTAAGGCCGAGACAAGCAATAAGCAACATAAATACGATTTGATACGAAGATACAAATTAATCGCGACACATTAAGTTTTAAGTAACAAGCAACAAAAAACAAAATTGAAGATATCGAAATGGATTTTCTGTTGCAAGTTTCTTATTACTGGCCATCAATGAAAAGCTGTATATAGAAAATATATGTGTTTAATACTTTGTTTATGTGTTAAAACCGGTGAGCTTACAAAAAATAATTTTTTTTTGAGAATATATACAGGGTTAGGAAAAATTACCAGATCGGTCGATTATTTCAAAATATACAGGGGTTATCAAAAAACGTCTTATATAAAACATGTAGGGCTGTTAAAAATTTACATATCGGTGATAAATTGAAATATACAGGGTCGCCCACAAAGTTGTGGAGAATGATAGTTATATTTTTTTAAATGGAACACTCTGTATATTTTTACTTATTTTGATTGTCGACTCAATTTTAAACATTTTATATTAACCATGTGTTATACCTAAATTCATTCCTTTCCTAAAAATCGGCGTTTCAAATAATAACGTATAACGATGCGATTTTCGAACATAGTGAACAACAAATAAGGCACGACCATGGTTACTAATAAATAATTAATAGTTTGACATCTGAAACTCAAATTCTGACAGAAATAGACAAAAAAGAAAATAGCATGGCATTTTTACTTACTGAAACAGAGAGAATTGATATTTTAATTTTAAGGGGGTTTGGCGATAAACAGAGATCATATCAGGAGGTATGTAATATTTACAATAATTTGCATCCAGACAGGCACATGCAAAATGCAGTTTTTCGAACTATTGAGCGTTACCGAGTGACTAGTACTGTAAAAAACCGCTCAAGATCTGGAAGACCTAGGACTGCTATATACCTCCGAGGAAAAAAGCTGGACATTCTGCTTGCGATAGAAAAAAATTCCAAACAATCCACCAATCAGCTTGCTTTGGATCATGAAATTGATCAAAAATCTGTACGAACCGTTCTTCGTACTGAGAAAATGCATCCATACAAAATTAATGTTGTACAAGAACTTTTTGACGTTGACTGTGATCGAAGGCTAGAATTTTGCGAAATAATGACTAGAAATATGGAAGAAAACCCGAATTTTTCAAACAATATTGTGTTTTCGGATGAAGCGACTTTTACACTACACGGAATGGTGAATAAGCAAAATTACTGTTACTGGGCGCGAAATAACCCTAACTGGTATGAAGAGCTGCATACACAGTTCCCAAGAAAAGTTAATGTCTGGGCTGGATTGTTTGCGGGTCATGTAATTGGATCCTTTTTTATCGAGGGAAATTTGAACGGTGATCGATATCTCCGGCTTCTTCGGCAAGAAATAGTGTCAGCTATAAACAATTTAAATGCTGATATTAACTTAACCTGGTATCAGCAAGATGGAGCTCCTCCGCATTTTACTCGCGAAGTTAGAGAATTTTTGGATGTCACGTTCCCAAATCGATGGATAAGAAGAAGAGGGCCTATCGAATGGCCTTCACGGTCCCCCGATCTTTCGCCATTAGATTTTTTTTATTGGGGTCACCTGAAAAACATGGTTTATCAAAATAAATCCAATAATTTCGAAGAATTAAGAATGAAATTTGTCAATGAAAGTGCGAGAATAACAAGGGAAATGGTTTTAAACACCCAAAGACATTTTTGCGATCATTTGTATCATTGTCAGTTAGTAAATGGGGGTCATTTTCAACACTTATTAAAAAATAGAGCCGTTTTGCCATGATTTGTTATACGTTTTTGTTTAAAGTTAACTTAATAAAAAAATTTTTGAAATTTATTTTGTGTTTTGTAGCTGATCAATTTATGTAGGAAAGTAATGAATTTAGGTATAACACATGGTTAATAAAAAATGTTTAAAATTGAGTCGACACTCAAAATAAGTAAAAATATACAGGGTATTCCATTTAAAAAAATATAACTATCATTTTCCACAACTTTGTGGGCGACCCTGTATATTTCAATTTATCACCGATATGTAGATTTTTAACAATTTTACATTTTTTATAAGACGTTTTTTGATAACCCCTGTATATTTTGAAATAATCGACCGTTCTGGTAATTTTTCCTAACCCTGTATATAACCTGTCTGTCGACAAAACGAAAAGTTAAAAAAGGTTAGGATGTCCATTTATTGACAACTACCAATTCAACCATTTCATTGGTCTATCTTTCTTGAAAGTGATTGGAGGAAACGCTGTATTGTGCCATCATTAATTTATATTTTTTATTTCTTATTGCATATTGCTTATTTTTTAAATTATGTATCGGCCTTTTAGGAGCACATATTCAAATTATTTTGAATTATACAGGGTGATTCAAAAGAAACCCAACCAAAGTTGTAAAAATTTAAATGAATCACCCTTTATATTATTACATATTTCGATAGCGCCGAGCAAATAAAGGCGAGTTACTGTTATAAATAAAACCTAGTTAAACCTAAGTCATAACAGTTTTGATATAAGTATTAAGCTTTTTTTGAAAATGTAGATCATATGAATATGAAGAAGCATACTAGCCGTACAAATTTGAGGTGAATGTTTCAAATTATATTGATACTTTAGCAAAAATATCAGATTTAATTCGATAACAGAGACCTCTTCAAAAAAGTGTACAGGAGGGTATATGTAAAATGTACTTTTTTAGCTTTCTTATTTTATATGGAACACCCTGTATTTATTATGTATGTATGTATTGGTGCATACCAGCATTAAAGTGTTAATATTTTGAACACGATTGAAGATAGATCTAGTGCATGATGTATTAAAAATGTCTAAAATTGATTGTATAAAATGTGAAAATATACAATGTGTTTCATTAAAAAAATTATACTCTATTTCCAGATGATAATGATCCTGATTTACCAAGTTTAACCATATGGTTTCAAGAGGATGGGCTCCCTCGCATAATGCTGCTCATTAAAGGAAACAATTTTTCCTGGGCGATATATAGAGTGGCCACCCCAGATCACTCGATCTTAACCCACGTGACTTTTTTTGTGGGGTCACGTTAAAATTTAGTTTATAAATCTAAACGAACTCGATAGATACTACGCTTAATTCGACGAGTCGGGAATAGGACAAAAGGTAAAACAGGAATTTTCAGAATGATTGATCTACTCCAGAACAGCTGGTGGAGGACATTTTCAACATCTTATAAAATAGTTTACGTATACGTAGTCAAGTTTGTCTATTTTGTTGTAAAAGTTAATATTATTTCGTAAACGGTTGAAGATAGGGATCATGCATGATTTATGAAAAATTGATTGTAGAATATAAAAAAGTCAAAATATACAATACGTTCTATTAAAAAAACTAAAATTGATAGCAATGTCCACCCTTTTAAAAAAAATGCATTTTAAAAAAATCAATTTGACTGTTGTCAGCGATTCTTGATTAAGTGGGCGGTTCTACAGTATGACCAGTAAAGTCCGCATCATATGGGATTTTTTTTTACTAATAGCTTTATTCGAAATTTGACTTTGGCATCAAGTTCTGCTTCGATCGAGATGAAAATTAAGCGAAAAAATAGTAGTCACGTGATTCGCATTATCTGTAAAATTTTAATTTTTTCGAAAAAATAATTCAAAAGTGGAGTTATTTCTGAAAATATCGAAAAAAAGTTATTAGAGAAAGTTTAAATGCAATTTTTAGCCTATATGCAAAATTTGAGCTTCATAAGATAATTTTGATTTTTTACCCACCCTTAAATTTATTTTCCACTTAATGATTACTTTACTGATGACACTGTATTCTTTTTTGTCTTAATATTAAGGTGTATTACTTTCAGACACAAAGTACGTTTTTAAAAATACTTATTTTATGAAGTTACCTTATACAGGGTCAAAAACAAATAAACTTTGCATCACATGTGACCAAATTTTAATAGCACAATTTTGATTTTGTAGAAAAACACACATTGAATATGGCGCTACTTTAAAGAAAATGTATCTGAAATAAAGCATTGTCAAAACTAAGAAGTTTTATGTAAGTTGCGTTGAGTCTTATTTTGTAAAAGTGGCGCAATTTACAAAATATGGGTAAAAAATCAAAATTATCTTATGCAGCTAAAATTTTGCATGTGGGCCAGAAACTGCATTAAAAAAAACTTTTTCTAATAACTTTTTTCAATATTTCCCAAAATAACCCCACTTTTGAATTATATTTTGGAAAAAATTTAAATTTGACAGATAATGCAAATCACGTGACTACTATTTTTTTGCTTAATTTTCATCTCGATCGAAGCAGAACTTGATGTTAAAGTCAAATTTCTAATAAAGCTAGTAATTAAAAAAAATCCCATATGATGCGGTCTTTACTGGTCACACTGTATATAAAAGGCTGGTCCATTTCTTTATAAAAACCCTGTATAATATATTAAACGCATGAGAAAAATTGTCAAGAGAGTACAAACACCGAGATAAATATTTTATTTTATAAAGTAAAATGTGTAGGTAAGTTTTAGCAAATTTAATATAGAAAGCTACAAAGCAATGCAAATACACACTCAAATTCTACCATTTCTTTCAATGGTCAATTAGTAAATACAATGCTAAATACAAATTGTTTGTGAGGTTAACGACTGTTTCCAGACTTTTGTGGCACTCGGTATTTGATCAATCACTGTTTGTTCTAAAAATATACACTCGGAGGGTATATAAATGTTTTTAGTTGTTTTTGCATTGTAAGTATATAGAGAGACACTAGAAGTTATAAATATGTTGCCGTTGGCACTGAATGCAGGAAACTAGTTACTAGATTTAAATTCAGCCAGCATACGGCTAGTTGTTTGTAAAATAAAAATTATGATCCACAATTTTTAAAGAATTTAAAAAAAATAATTACCTACGTACTTAGATTTGGTATCAACATGCTTGGCAACCTATAACCTATTTCGCGTAGATTTATTTATTTTTTCTAACTTTTACACAAAATTTAAATAAAATCAATATCGTCTTCATATTCTATAGGTAATAATAACATGTTAAATAAATATCAAGGAATTTCATAAGTTATTTAAGGAGCCTTCTAGGTATATCGAAAAATATCGGTTAAGATTTTTTTTAACATTATTATGTAATTGTTCTTTCACTATACAATTCTCCCAAAATAAGCAATGAAATAAATTGATATTTTTGTAATATATCATATATTACCTAAATAATGTGCCGACGATATTGATTTTATTTAAATCTTAGTCAATAAAATAATAAACTAAAAAAAACAAGGCGAAATAGGTTATAGGTTGGCAATAAATTGAATGGCGTTGATAATTCCACCTTAAGGCAATAACAATTATTTTTTGTTATTTATAAATAGTGAAGAAACCATTTGCCTTTTTACGTTCTTCTAAAAAAGTAAAGCATGTTAAAAGCGAAAATATATTTATCAGATATCAAAGTTTTATAAGGTCTGTAGGTCACCAAAAGCTATAGGGGAAGGTTGCCTATATTGAACCGCTACCTAAATTGGACCACAGTACATTTCTCCGAAACTAAACAAGTGCCATATCATCTGGGAACACTGTAACATACTTCCACCCAGAACCTTTAATCGGCAACAAACTCAACTAGTTGGCCGTTAGTGCTTGGCGTGTACAGAGCAAAACGTAATTTACACAATTTTAATGTAATATTTTTAGGATTTTTCTAAGAATTTACCTTAGAACCATAAAACTCTAAGCAAAATCTTTTTAATGGAAGTTATCAATAAGTTTTTCTATTTCTTCTATTACCATGCCATATTTGTTTTTTCTTGTTTTTTTCCTAGGTGGTTTTGTAAAACATGTCGTAGTTGCTTAAATTGGACCACTGGTTGATTGCCAAAATTGAACCGGTCCAATTTAGGCAATTTTTTCAAATTGAGCAAAAATAATTTTTCTCTTAAATTAAGTTAATGTCATAAACTAACACCACTTCAATATTGCTAAAATATTTTTTCTTTGAGTTAAAAAATTAAACTATGACTGGTCCAATATAGGAAACTAATAGGTACTTTTTTGCATTGGGATCTCTTCTACCGAAATTTTAATTGTAAATTTGATGCTTTTTTGAAATATAAGTATAAAACTTCCTATACCAACAATTTTATTTTTATTTATTTATTTACACCTAAGCTTCCGATTTAAATCATGTGGTCCAATTTTGGAACCCCCAGGTGCAATTTAGGCAACCGGTTTCCTATATTGAACCACTTGCAGAGGTTTTTTATAGCCTGGTATATCATAGATACTTTGAAATAAAATTCTGCAAAAAATCCTGCAGTTAAACAACATACTAAAGTATACTAAGGTATAGCTTCAAGATCGGTTTTGCGTTATTATCAGGATCATAGATTGTTTTAAGAGGCCTATGATCAGGATCTATGATAAGAAATCTGGAAATTGGTCCAATATAGGCAACCTTCCCCTATGTGTTACATTTCCTTCTGTACCGGGTGGTCAAATAAGCGAGGACGTCGGCTTTATCGCGGAAACTATTAATCGTACAACTTTCGGAAAGATTTTTTTATGAGTAAAGTGGTCAAGAGAAATTGCTGGAAATTACTTTTAAGTTCCTCATTTCGCCGCCAGGGGGCACAATTAAAAATTGTTTTTTTAAATTCTAAATTTGTCCGAAAATTCCCATATTAAGGTATAACTCTGATTACATCATTGAAAAGCTTAGACAATTCTGCATCATTTTGGTTTAAGGCTCATTGGCGTACCGACCTTGATAAGAGTGGGAGAAGCTATTGAAAGTGTAAACATTAAAATCGCTGTAACTTCTAAACGACTTATCCAATTATACTAAATTTAAGCTTGTTTGGAAGGGGAAAATAAGTATCTTCAATTGCCGTATCCAACAGTACACGATAGTGTTTAATAAAATTGCTAGAGGGTGCAATTTGTAATAATAACAGTTTTTTCGATTTTATCCCGAAAATTTAAATTAAAGTTTAAATTTAGTAAAATCGGTTAAGTCGTTTAGAAGTTACAGCGATTTTAATGTTTACACTTTCAGTTGATAAGAGTGGGAGAAGCTATTGAAAGTGTAAACATTAAAATCGCTGTAACTTCTAAACGACTTATCCGATTTTACTAAATTTAAGCTTGTTTGGACGTACCTTCAATTGTCGTATCCAATGGTACAAGATATTTTCTAATAAAATTGCTAGAGGGCGCAATTTGTATTAAAAATTATTGTTTTGGCTATAACTCTGAAACGAACAAAGATATTGAACTGCGGTTTCACATCTTTTCTTGCAAATTTCATCTACTTTTCGATTATGTTGTCATGGTTATACCGTATGATTTGAATTTTCGGGATAAAATCGAAAAAACTGTTATTATTACAAATTGCGCCCTCTAGCAATTTTATTTAACACTATCGTGTACTGTTGGATACGTCAATTATTAAAGATACTTATTTTCCCCTTCCAAACAAGCTTAAATTTAGTAAAGTCGGATAAGTCGTTTAGAAGTTACAGCGATTTTAATGTTTACACTTTCAATAGCTTCTCCCACTCTTATCAAGGTCGGTACGCCAATGAGCCTTCAATCAAAATGATGCAGAATTGTCTAAGCTTTCCAATGATGTAATCAGAGTTATACCTTAATATGGGAATTTTCGGAGAAATTTAGAATTTAAAAAAACAATTTTTAATTGTGCCCCCTTGCGGCGAAATGAGGAACTTAAAAGTAATTTCCAGCAATTTCTCTTGACCACTTTACTCATAAAAAAAATCTTTCCGAAAGTTGTACGATTAATGGTTTCCGAGATAAAGCCGACGTCCTCGCTTATTTGACCACCCGGTACATGCAGACATTCGTCTGTTTTCTTGGCAGCCTATCTCTAGGTACTATACACACAATTTTCTACAAGTACCTACATACTAGTACATACCTACAATCTTCTGGGAAATTCAGGTAATCAAATCAAAATATACTTTATTGTTTTGAATAATAATTCTTATTAACAAAGGTAAATAAGAAATACAAATAGAATATACTACGAATATACAAATTTAAAGAAATAATAATTATTATTTTTAGTTTAAGGTAGATAGGTATACATTTAAAAATTAAGTGAAAAACATGTAGGTAAATCGGGAAACTACAGTGTGACCATCAGTAAAGTCCGCACCATAAGGGATTTCTTTTATTAATAGCTTTATTCGAAATTTGACTTTGGCATCAAGTTCTGCTTCGATCGAGATGAAAATTGAGCAAAAAAATAGTAGTCACGTGATTCGCATTATCTGTCAAATTTTAAATTTTTACAAAAATTAATTTAAAAGTGGGGTTATTTCTGAAAGTATCGAAAAAAGTTTATAGAAAAAGTTTTTTTAAATGCAGTTTCTAGCCCACATGCAAAATTTCAGCTGCATAAGATAGTTTTGATTTTTTACCCATATTTTGTAAATTGCACCACTTTGGCAAAATAATAAGACTCAATGCAACCTCTATACATGAAACTTCTTAGTTTTGACAATGCTTTAATTCAGATACATTTTCTTTAAAGTTGCGCCATATTAAATATGTGTGTTTCTACAAAATCAAAATTGGGCTATTAAAATTTGGTCGCATGTGATGCAAAGTTTATTTCTTTTTGACCCTGTATAAGGAAACTTCATAAAATAGGATTTTTTGAAAACGAAGTTTGTGTCTGAAAGTAATACACCTTAATATTAAGACAAAAAAAAACATAGTGTCATCAGTAAAGTGCATTAAGTGGAAAATAAATTTTAGTGGTGGGTAAAAATCAAAATTATCTTATTTTCAGCTGCATTTAAATTTTTTTAATTTTTTTTAATTTTTAGAGGTAAAAGAATTTTTTTTTTGAATAGCAGCAATAGCGGTCGAAATACATACATTATCAATGACAAAGGGGTATCAAAAACTGATTTTTGGTGTTACCAGAAACAGTGGCGGCTTGTGACTAGCGAGTCAGGGGGGGCGCTGGCTTTAAATTAAAATTTTTTTAAATGTTTATTATTTTCAAAAGTACGTGTCTGTTTTTTCTAACTTTCTCGTTGTAAGTTTTAATTTCATCAGCATAAGCACTACTTAAACAAGTTAAAATATTAGTCCTAACATCTCAAAACTTACCACATTATGATGATGTTTTGCACTATTTTCATGTTTTTTTATTTTCTCTGAAAGATGTTTTAAGTCCTGCACCCCATTTATAGTCCAATTATCATCCCCGTCAAAAAGACGACACACGAAACAAAAAAAAAATTGTCCTCACAACCGCATACCTATTCAGGATTTTTTATTATATATTTCTTTGTCAAACTTACGCGTAAACTGTGCCTTACTTTTACATTTTGATTGCACTTGTACTATGTTCAATTTCTAGTGGCCGCCCTGCATTTTTTAAATCAAGTTTTTAACTTAAGCTCAGTGAACTAAACACAAGCTTCTGTAAATCACTGACCTTCATATTACACGACATTTTCCAACTTTATAACGTAACTATCAAAACAAATAAACAAAACATGAGCGCCTGGCGGCATCGACAGGTCGCCTCGTCAGAGCAGATAATATATCGATTATTCTACCGTGGCATCGCGAACAGCTGTTGTTGGGCGCGGAAAATTGGAGCTCGTCCGTGGCCGCTCGTTGTGCGATGTGTAGGTGACGTCACGCCTTTGTCGTCATGACAACTCATCGAGAAGCCGCGTTGAATCGGGACGGATAATCGGTCGCCCCCGCCCGCCCGCGCTTAGTATAATATTGAGAGCGCGGAACTCGCTTGTCTATGAGTATAACCTGCCCGTTGGAATAGGGCTATGTTTAGTTTATGCCCGCGCTTAGTATAACCTACCCGCTGGAATAGGGCTATGTTTGGTTTAAATTATTTTAATGGATTGCTTACATAGATTGCTTTATTGGTTTTTTAAGTAAAGTATTTTTGGATTCTGTTTGAAATAATTGCAGGGAGGGCGGCGCCCCAGAGCCCTTTATTAACGGGCCGCCACTGACGAGAAATATATATTTTTAATTTCACAAATGAAATGACCCCGGAAATGACACAAGAAAATCTTAAAATAACAAGAAATAATAATTTCATAATTTGCTATTCAAACACTCCCCCTCCATATTCAACACAATTAATTTTACGTAACTGATATTTTATACACTTTAGCTTAAAGCATCTCGCAAATGATATGTTTGTACATAGAAAAACAACGTTTCTTAATTATTTCGATTTTAATCGTGACCCAAAATTAATTTTGTACGGATTAAATCATTTTTTCTTTTGTCTAAAATAAGCAAAACATCTTTGAAATAAAAACAATAATTCTTAACTAAAAAAAATTTAAAATGAAAGAACTTTACTCTTAACGGAATTATATATAATAAAAGACTTTTACCGGATTTTATGGGTGTTATTTTGGTTTGAGAATATTATGCAGAACTTTCCCAAAATAAAATAAATTAAGATAAAAATAAACCTCCTGTGCTGTGCACTTTTCTGTCGGTCACTGTATATATAAAATCATAGGTTAACCCTACCTACTAACAGTATTAGGTACCTGGTACCGATGCATGATGTCAATTCTAGAATGACTAAAGTTATATCATCATTTACATACTTTTCATTATAATAATAATGTAATTATTTTGCTTGTCTTAGTAGATACTGATGGAGGGCAATACTGATCGTACAGGGTCCCCAATGTATTATGGCTGTTTCATCTATGCTATAAATGTTTGAAACATAAAAAAATAACGTTTTGTTCACTGCATGTCCACTTATTAATTATACACTCCCGTGAAAAAAAAACGCGAATAATAAAATTTTTATTAAGTTTAGGTAGGTATTTGTAATTCTTTTATTTTTACTCCGATTTTTTAGAGAGCTATAGATACATTTATTAGTTTTAACATGCTTATACAAATTTTAGGAGAAATTTGTTTTTTGATATAATGATAATAGATACTTATACAAGGATAATCGAAAAGTTATTTTTTTTGCCTAGCGTCAAAAAACCCGGGGAAATAATTAAGAAGCAAAATTACTTCAAAATATCAGTTTTCATTAAGCGGCAAATATTCTTTGCATTTTGGTTTTTGGTTCATGTTAATACGTGCATTTGTTCTCACCCAAATGCAAAATGAACTTGATGATGTCAATAATTTAAAATTTCCATAATTTCCTCATTACCATTGCATTCGAAATAAAATAGACTATAAAAATGCAAAAAAACTAAAATGGTATTGTAATAATCAAGATTTAATAAACAAATAAATTTACGAAAAAAGTTGTTTTTTTCTGCCTAGTGTCAAAACACCCTGTGGAATAATTAAGAAGCAAAATTACTTCAACATATCAGTTTTCATTAAGCGGCAAATATTCTTTGCATTTTGATTTTTGGTTCATGTCAATACGTGCATTTGTTCTCACCTAAATGCAAATGATCTTGATGATGTCAATGATTTAGGAAACTCAAAACTAAAGCTATTGATGACCGATTTCTTGTACTTAGAACTCTTCGGGGCACCAGGTCCTTGGGTCGGCGGCTCTCCGAAAGGAAGAAATCACGGCCCTTGCCTGGAGCGACATACTTAACTTCGTAAAGAGGTCGGGACGCTTTGGCGGGGGCCAAGGTGGTAGGTGGTTAGTGTGATTGGGGGAAGACTCTGGGGTAGGCGAAAAGGATCGCTGCTTGGTCTACTCGCCAGGTTTTCGGAACCTCTTCTCAATTACTACTACTACTACTAGAATTCTTCTGAATCGTCGTTTGACGTCAGTACAGGCGAAAAACCCACTTCGAGAGGTTTGTATAAAAATATCATTCTTGGACAGTTCGTCGAGGATTACACGAGGGTAATTTAAATTTACGCAGGCTAGCAACTGGACCTAAATTACTACCGCGTCATAAAAGTCAAGAATGGAGGAATATTACCCAGGATGATATTCGCGGGCTAATAATTGATGGCGTGAACCGATGTGTATGGGCAGTAGTAACAAAAGCTAGAGGAGGCAATAGAAATAATAGAGATGTGTTTAAGTGAAAAAGTTGTTGTTGGTACCTACCTGTTAGGTTTGTTTTGCGAAAGTGTTTTTTAACTCTTAGGTATGCGCACCTTTTTTCGTAAATTTATTTGTTTATTAAATCTTGATTATTACAATACCATTTTAGTTTTTTTGCATTTTTATAGTCTATTTTATTTCGAATGCAATGGTAATGAGGAAATTATGGAAATTTTAAATTATTGACATCATCAAGTTCATTTTGCATTTGGGTGAGAACAAATGCACGTATTAACATGAACCAAAAACCAAAATGCAAAGAATATTTGCCGCTTAATGAAAACTGATATGTTGAAGTAATTTTGCTTCTTAATTATTCCACAGGGTGTTTTGACACTAGGCAGAAAAAACAATTTTTTGATTATCCTTGTATAATATGTCAAAAAACCGATTTCTCTTAAAATTTCTATATGCATATTAAAACTAGTAAATGTATCTATAGCTCTCTTAAAAATCACTTAAATCGGAGTAAAAATAAAAAAATTTAAGCCCTAAACTTAATCCAAATTTTATTATGCCCGTACAACGCCGTACCGTAAAGTAAAGGAAAGTATAACACTACCAGTGTCCGTATTTTTATATACTTATTGTCTGTATTTTTCTCATTTTGACCAGTACATCCAATTAAATCCCTCTACTAAAATAGAACGCGGGAAATATATTTTTTAGCCGATTTACCTTTTGCCACGTGATTATGTTGTACAGTGTTTGTCACTTGGAATAAATTCACAAAAATACAGTAAAACGTGTATTAATATTTTTAGTAATAATAAATAAAAAATACAGGGTATCCCAAATTAGAGGTATGTGTAGTGACCTGTTTTAACAAAATTTTATAGATTTATTTTTAAACTTTCAAACGCAACCTTCTATAAACAAAAACAAACAGAAAAATTAAGCAATTTGCAAACTGTATTTAATATTACTAATAATTTTTTAAAAAGTTTTATTGATATTTAACATTTTTTTAAACAATCAGCTCGACAATCAGGCAATAAATTATTTTTAATTTTATTTTTTATAAAGATACATAAGTACAAAATAAAAAAATCAAATTATGTCAGAAATCCAACCAACCTAAGATTTTTAACATAAAATTTATTTTTGTATATTTGCCACAAATTAAAATTAACCGCATTTTTTTTGTAAAATTTGTAATTTATCAAATATTTCCTTACTAGCACGATATAAAATAGAAGAACAATAAAGAAAATGTGCTAATATAACGGTATTGAATACCTACAGTCTTTTTAAAAAACGAACTTAAATTAGAACTGATTCATTTAAAATAACCTACTTTTCTTGCAATCTTTAAAAAGCTTTGATTTTGAATCAATAATTATCTCTAAATATTTAAAACTCTTTACTAATTTCAATTTTTCACCACCAATGAGAACATTTATATTTTGATAATTTAAACTATTTTCCGTAATCATATATTTAGTTTTTGAAATATTTAATTTTAATTTATTCAGTTTTCAGCCAATTTATTAATATATTTATCTCAGAGTTTAGAGCATTTAGACAATCAAAAATATTTGAAACATTAATATAAATTATGGTATTATGAGCACACATTTGTAAGTTACACAAGCTGAAGGCACTTGAGGAACTCGTATATTATTCATTTTTTTATTTTAACACGTTTTTGGTATCTTTGTTTTTTTGATAATTATAAGTTTTAAAACATTTATAAACTTTTTCGCGAATACCATACTGATACAATTTGCTCAATAGTCGAGCCCTAACGCCCACCTAAAATCCAAAAACACAGATATAACAATTTCTCCCTGATCAATGTTTCTCTTTCATGTCTTAAGTACACATTGAATGGCTGTGTCTGTCAAGCACTCTTTTCATAAACCAAACTTGAAAGGAAACTAAAATTTTGTTCCCATCAATGAATTCCAATAACTGTTCATGTCGTCATCGCTAATTTTTTTAAATGGTATATAACCCTAGCTTTTTATTGCCTATTTTTGCGTATTAAATTATACATAACAAAATATAAAAATGTTATCTCTTTGCATTTCTAAAATATTATACAAACAAAAATTAATTTATTTGAAAATAAAAAATCCTAATGTAGGATAATTTTCCATGAAGTAATTGTAGACGTTTAAAACAAGTAACGGATATTTTTGTGTTTAAAGAATTGAAATGAATATATGCAACTTGCGTACGTGCAACTTGCGTACAAGGATTATTTCTTCCAACTTGCGTACACGGGTAGGAAGGTCCCGCGAAACAGGTAAAACTGCAAGAGTACATTATTCCAACTTGCGTACATACACAAATATTAGAAGCTTATAAACATTACATTGGACATCAAAAAATGCTCTGATAACAACGAACAAACCGGTTGCCAATACACCTTTTAGAACCGATTGGAGAGGGCGTTTAAAACTCTGTGTATGTGAAGACATAAAAAAATGCTCTGATAACAACGAACAAACCGGTTGCCAATACACCTTTTAGAACCGATTGGAGAGGGCGTATTATTACGGTCCGTTTAAAACTCTGTGTATGTGAAGACATAGAAAAATGCTCTGATAACAAGGAACAAACCGGTTGCCAGTACACCTTTTAGAACAGATTGGAGAGGGCGTATTATTACGGTCCGTTTAAAACCCTGTGTATGTACGCAAGTTGGAATAATGTAGGTACTCTTGCAGTTTTACCTGGTTCGCGGGACCTACCTACCCATGTACGCAAGTTGGAAGAAATAATCCTTGTACGCAAATTGGACGTACGCAAGTTGGAGGATACCATCGAAATATCTATTTCCAAACACCTGTCTGTTATATGGGTGTACTTAATTTAATGTTTCTTAATTTGGCCATTCGTTGATATTACGTTTTGAGTATAGTATTTGTAGAATTATACCGTTGATCTTTTGACTGCAATAAACCCTCATTATCCCTTTGACCATAAAATATATAATGAAATCCCAAGTTTTAAAACCTTTTCGAGCAGAGCCGGACCAGGTACATAATCAATTTATACTTATGCCTGATTCATATATAAATACAAACTGATTTTTAATAATTTTAGTCTTTAGTGGTTTTCCGGCGGGTGATTTTTAGTTAGGCAGTGCTGGATTTACCATTAGGCTGAGTAGGCTGGAGCCTAGGGCGGCAGATTTTAGGGGGCGGCAAATTTGGCCCAAAAATTTTTTTTTTATCTTACAGAAATAAATGGTACAATCTTTATTCATGGTCGACGGGTAGTATTTTTTTAAATAAACTTTATTGTTGGCCGTGTCTGTTAATGGGGATAAAAAAAGGTAGTTGGAACTTTACTGGCTTTGCAGAAAGAAATTTCATTTTCAATAAAATAAGTAGGTAATCATAAATTTTTAAAATATTTACTAAAAATTATTGACCAAATTTGGGCATGGTCTTAAAAATTTTTCGCCTGCGGCGCATTTCGCCTACAGCGGTTTTTTTCTTTTCCGAACACTTCACCTGTTTCACAACTCACGAGCCGTCACTGGTATAGGGGCGGTAAGAATTGAATAGCCTACTAGCGGCAAATTTGTAATTCCGCCACTGTAGTTAGGCTTATTAGTGGTAGAATGTGCCGTCCTTGGAATTGTGCTGATAGGGGGGCATCTTCAAGTGTCATTTTTAAAAGAAAGCATTTATCTACCGATGCCAAACTAATAATTAAAAATGTGTATCAATCTTTGTTGAGTAGAAATTTTAATTCGATGGATGCTTTAGCAGAGACGTCTATTTTGACAAAAACTCCATCGGAGTGATTCTGGCACATTTAGAAGCATTGACGAAAATGACATGGATTTATTAAGAAGAAAGATTTACCAAATGTATGATGCATAAACTGTACCCACTTTGATTTCCCTCAAAGAGCGGCTGATTAAAGACGAAACAAATATCTCTTGTTGCCTTTCAAGCCTTAGGAAAATATTGAGTAAAATGGGTTTTAAATACCGAAGCATTAATAAAAGACAAACATTAATGGAATATCAACGTTTACGGGAATGGAGACTTAAATATTTAACAGCTGTTAAACAATTTAGAGAAGAAAATCGTCCAATTATTTACCTTGACGAAACACGGTTCCATACCCATGACACTCCAAGAAAAGGTTGGGATGATTCTTCCAAAAAATGTCAAACCAAGGCACCATCAAATAAAGGCAAAAGAATCACAATATTAAATGCTGGTTCAGAGAACGGGTTTGTTCCAAATTGTCTGTTGCTTTCAGCTAAAAACATAGCAGAGTCTTCTTTAGATTACCATTAAGATACCGACGCACAACTTTTTGAAGATTGGTTTAAACATAAACTCCTTAAAAATATACCTGAAAATAGCGTCATTGTAATGAACAATGCTAGTTATCATAGTCGGCAAGCAAAAATCATTCCTAATTCTAATAATACAAATGCATAAATTCAAAATTTTATGATTGGAAATGATTTATATTTTGAAGAAACTTACAAAAAACGAGAACTGCTAGAAGTATTAAAAGCTTTTAAAATAAATAAGGAATACGAGTGTGATAAACTTGCAGCAGAAAATGGACATATAGTGTTGCGTCTTCCTCCATACTGTTGTATATTCAATCCTATTAAGCTAATATGGCACCAATTAAAATCCAATATTAGGAGAAATAATATTTCTCCTACATTAAATGCATCTGTAGTAGAATTAATTAAAAACAAATATCTGCAGACAGCTGGAAAAACTGTGTACAGCATGTACTTAAGGTGAAAAATTCTTACAATTGTATGATTACAAATGTTTAACCCTTAATTATAAGTTTGGGCTTAGATGAAGATAGTGATAGTGATACAATTGAATAAATTATCAATAGTTTTTTAGAATTTAATTAATTTTTATTGTACTTGTGATCCTAATAGTTATACTTTTAAATTATATTATTTTCAATTATCATTAATTGTTATCATTATTTTACATTTATTATAGGTACCTACCTAAAACTAAAAATACCTATCTGTTTATTTTAAATTATAAAAATAAATCATGTGGTGTAGGTACATTTTTAAGCCGACCCTGATCCCACTTAATCCCCTTTGAAGAGGTTGAGGCGTATACAATAGGGTTTAATCAGGTAGTTTATTTTTGGCAGTAAGAGTCAACGGTATAATTCTGCAAATACTATACCTCGTATTTCATTTATCTTTGCAATGTCATTTACAAAAACACCCTTATATCGACTTTTTTACATTAAAGACTGTTGCAGTTAAAAGTGACACTAGCTAGTCCAAGGCCGACACTATCTAGGTATCTCGCGCAACATCGTGGTCATGGTTCAATAGAAAATGTGCCAAAAATTTATTTCTTTATTTTTTTAAACTCTCTTACTTGTGTTCATGACAATCATCAAGCATATCGTTAAATAGAATTTCACTAAAATAGAAAAAATGCGTATTTCCTTCCCCAATATTTTATTTCGTGTTAAAGTAAAAAACATCCACAATGTCAAACTTTTTTGGATAATTGGAAATGGGGCAAATAATTTTAAAATAATAACTCCATTTCTCCTTGACCCAAATGCCCTTTTTCAAGCTTAAAGAATTATTACTTACATTGAATAACTATTAAATCAAAAAAAATTCCATTTTCCCACAGGAAAAGGGTCTATTTGTAACAAATATTCGCTTCAATTCGAAAATTGTCACTACTTTGACGCAACAAAATTTCACTATCGCGAATTTGTTTGTTCGTGAATTGGCTGCAGCGCTCTTGCGTGCGTCCGAACGTTAAAGCGCGACTGAACGGACGCCCGGCCGTTACAGCGTCGCGGCGCCGACGCGACCCGATGCGGCAAATCGATGAAAAAGTGCGGGCGCCGTTTGCGACGACGTCGGCGTCGCCCGTTGCTGCCCATGCTATGGGATTAGCCAAGATTTTGGGTAGTTTTAACTATTTTTTTTTACATCTTATTAATATTAACAAAGTATAGTTAATTCTTACTAGGCCAAGGGTGAAACTAGCGCTTTTTTAGCTAGACATGCACGAACATACCGTGCGAGCTAAAATTATTTGCATTAAAGAGGCCTTGGATTAAAAAACGCAGGGCTTAGTTTAGATCACAATGATATGGGGACGATATATCTAACCAAATCTAGGTTAATATTTTGTCAAATTCATATTATGTCATGATATGCCAAACTAATGAGTAGGTAATAAAATAAGTAGACAAATACAAATTTATTTTTGTTGTTTACAAAATTACCAAAGTAAGAATATACAGAAAGAAAAAGAAAAATAATTGCTGAAATTGGCCACCGCCATGCTCCAAGCATAAATTCACACGTCCCTTCATATTTTCGAAAGTGTTAACCAGGAGAAATGTTATCACATTCTTGGATAATCCTTTCTTGTATTTAATTGTTCTAAATTTGCAACTGGTGTTTTAAAAATAGTGTTCTTTAAATGAGGCAAAACGAAGTAATCCATAACCGTTAAACAAGGTGATCTAGGTGAGAATTCAATGTCTGATCGAAAACTGATCAATCTGTCGTCGAAAAAGTAGTTAATAGTTTCGGCGGCTGTATGGGCGGTTGCACCGTCCTGTTAAAAATATCCAAAACGTAGTTCGTCGTCCAGTAATTGCTCCACAAATGGATTCAAATATTGTCTCTATACCGCTGTGCTGTAACTGTGTCATGGAAAAAAATAGGATCAACAATAATTCTTCTTCGTGAAACAGCTAACCAGACACCAATTTTTTGAGGTTGCAATGAGGACTGTGCAAAAAAATGGGGATTTTCACTACTTCACGTGCGTGTATTTTGAGAATTCACATAACCGGAGAGGTGGAACCGCAGGCTTCATCCGAAAAAAATGTCACGTCTATTAAATCATTTCTTTCCAATTAATTTTGGGTAAACCATTGAGAGTAACTCCTGCGTCTTTCAAAATCTGCGGCTTGAATTTGTTGGAATACTTACATTTTATAAGGAAATAAATTTAGCTGCTTCTTAAGAATAGGCCTGCATGTTCCATAAGATGTTCCCACTTCTTGGTACAGGCGTCTTATACAATTTGTTGGCGTATTTTGCATTATTTCACGAACGTTTGCAACAAGTTCTTCGATCTGTTCTTACAGATGGTCTTCCTGCTCCTTTTTTGTGTTGTATAGAACCTGTTTCCCTAAACACAGCCACGGTTCTTTTTAGGCAATGATAAAAATCACCAACAATAAAAGCAACGTTAGGAAAATGTTCGTGAAAATCGTCCATGCACAAACCCGGATTGTATTGCCACTCACCGTTTACTTTAACCCCGTTCCGAAAATATGCTTTAACCATGAATGTTTTGTGCTGTTCCGTAAAGCCCACTGTGTGAATTGTTCAAGAAATTGAAAAAATTAGCGATGAATCAAATTACTTGTAACGACTGTCAACTGTCGACTGATTGATTGTTAATTCAGGTAGTTACTGACACCCAGCAGGTATTAAGCTCTACGGCTAAGCATTACGTCCTTAGATGCAAGGCCCTCTTTGATGCAAATAAGTTTGGCTCGCACGGTATGATTACAAATTATACGTATAAGTATACTTATATAGAAACATAAATAAATATACGGTTTTATAATAATTTACCAAATTAAACTAAGGATAACTACTCCGTATTTTAGTAAATTTTTTATAACTTTGTCACCATTACCACGGTGTCAATCGTATCTCTCTATCAAGCGCAGTCCTACGGGGGGGGGGGGGGGGTACTGGGGGTACTTCCCCCCCCCCCCCAAGAGACCAGGTTGAGGACGCAAAAACTAATAATATTATGTCCAAAAACTATAAATATTTATTATTTTTAAATAAAAAACAAAACCAATAAATTTAAAAAAACATCTTTTATATAAAAATATCAACATCTTAATATTATAAGATATATTATATTATAGTCCGTCGATAAGTCGATATAATATCGCGAAAATGCTGGTAAACCGGACCGAAGAATGTCCGGTTTTCTAATGACTTAATAAAAATGTTAAAAGCAGCGGCATCCAATGCAAAATATATTTAAAAACAATTGTATTTTTTTTTAGCTTTATTTTCATGTTCTGGTTTCTTTATTATACATTCAATTTCAATTTCAATTCAATTTATTTTAAGATTACAATAAATACTTAATGAATACGATAAATACATATCAGATTTTAGTCCAAATTATATCATACTAGCGTGTACCCGGCCTGCGTTGCATCGTTTTGTCTGAGATAATAAGGCGAGTTCACCATCACGTCAAGATTTATAAATACAAACCCGAACAAACCTTTAAATTTATCAGTGTTTCTCTACAATATTATGCATGTATTATACATAAAAACCTTCCTCTTGAATCACTCTATCTATTAAAAAAAACCGCTTCAAAATCCATTGCGTAGTTTTAAAGATTTAAGCACATATGAAAGGGGACAGACGGCCAAAGTGACTTTGTTTTATACTATGTTAAGAAGATATACTGCATCTAAATCACAGACAATCTGTACATGCAAAGTAAATATTAATTATTAATAAGTTATTCCAGAAGCATATAAATCAAAATCCAAATAAAACAACCTACATATATATGTATTAGGAAATCTATATTTGTAAAGAAAGGGTGAGAGAGAAGTAAAAAAAAAGATGAAGAGGGGATACCCTAGAACACAAATGCTGAGAATTATATCAAGTCAAGATAAACTCTATAATTGGTTTAAATTACATATACATTTAAATTGAAGAAGTAGTCCATACTTTAAGTGGAGTAAAAGATTGAAAGGGAAAAGAAAAACTCTAAGTCTTCCTCCACTGATATATTCAAAATAACTTTAGTTAAAAGATAACTCTACATGTTTCGAACATAGAAATGTTCATCTTCAGGAGAATTAAGATGTTATAAAAGAAAAATAACTAGTGTTAACGTTTTAGACTAGGCTTTATACATTTAAGTTTTGTTTTATTCTAGTGTTTTGACTTATGTTACAATATTAAAACATACTACATCAGTGGCGTATTTACGAGGGGGCTCGGGGGGCCGGGCCCATCCCCCCCAGATATGTATAGTACAATTGTATAAACAAAGTTCATCTGTCACGGATAATGCCCTCGAAGCTTTTAAAACTTGTTTAATTTGTCGCCCATTGAAATTTCTTTTAAATTAAAAGAGTGTTTTAAAGTCTGGCATATCGCCGCAGATTAAGCTTTACGGTTATTTCACCCAAAAAAGGGCTTGGCATCCAAAAATTTTTCGCCGGCGCAAATCCTTAAGGGTACAGCCCCCAGAAAGACGTTCCAGGACCGCCGTTGCTCTCCATGTTGTGCCCAGATATTTGTCATTGAGAGGTTCTTGCGCCAGTTAGTTATTACTTAGTTAGTTGATCCGGTGTTAGGGAGATTTCAAGAGGATGGAAATCCTTGGTAGCCAGTCTTAACGAAGTCGCTTCTTTAGCAAGTAGCTAGAACGACATTCATGATGGATTTCACTATTCTCTCTTTTACTGTAAAATAATTCCCTCAAGTTGTCCACCTGTTTGTTGTGCCTTATATTGCCGTCGTGGATCCGTGTCCACCCAATTTCTGAGGTAAATTGACAGAACTTGATCGGGTCAAAGCTGGTAGGTGATGGCTGAGGTCCCATATAGGTGCATGTCTTTTGCCGTATTTCTCGCTTAACTTAGAGCGGAGAATGATATTTTTGATTATGCTTTCCTATTGCAGATAAGTGTTGGGTATACCATAGCACCACAGCCTGCCGTTATATGTTCCTATCATTTCTCCAGGGGAATTGCATTTTCTGCACACATATGCCAGGTTCCTTTTAAAGATGACCTTTTCATAGTTTATTGCTCGAATGACACGGTTTTTGATAGAAATTGTAAATCCTTCCGTCTCAGTGTAGCTGTTCTTTCTAACCAATTCAATGACATTTTCCTAACTATGTGCGAATTTTGAAGTGCAGTGGTATTTACCATGCAAAGTTTTCTCTTGCCAAGTTACAAAGCTGATGACTGGGTGGCACGTGAATTATGTTGGGTCATCCATTTTGCCGTAGGTTGATAGGTTAAATGCTATATTCAGCGTCTGCTACTACCGCTTCTTGTAGATTTTTCCCATTCGATTCTTTGAAGTATTTTGTGTCTTGTACAAATTATATTAATGAGACCTCTTCCTATCCCTTTCGTTCCTTTTAAGTGCGGAGCGAGAGTGGTGGAATATAAATGTTGTCATCAACCTGCGTGTGAGTCTATCTATTACGTGCAAATCGGTGTAGGTACTAGTAGTAGAGAGTACTTAAAAATTTCGAATGAAAATGTTTATATTGCACAGGTACAGGCAATTTTACTTATAGTGCTTTGTAAGTGCAATTGGCCTATAGTTATTGGTCAATTTCAGGTCTGGAATAACTACGGTATTTTTTAAGATTTCAGGGAATTTACCACTACTAAAAACTAAAAACCAAATTAACTATGTGGTTAAGGGGTTCTATTGGTTTTACATCATACCTGCTTCTTAATAATATCTGAAGAAATACAATCATCTCCCCCTTTTACCCCTTTTTTTAAACTGCGTATTTGCTTTAGGAGCTCCTGTTTTGAGCAAGGATTTAAAAAAAAATAATTTACCTCTCTTGTCCTTTCTGTATTACCCGTTTCCTTGCACGTTATAATTTTATCAGCTAATTTTTTGCCTATGCTATACTAAAGTATGTATTAAATTCATTTGCAATTTCTATTTCGCTCTTTAGCTCAATGCCTACATGGTTTACAATATATTTCTGTACTGCCCACTTGGTCACCGGTGGCTTCCTTTATTGTTTGCCAAAGTTTTTTTTGGGTCATGTGAATTTTTTTGAGCAATAATTTTTTTATAATAAAAATATTTAGCCTTAGGTATCAGCTTAGAAAGCATATTCCTATACTCTTTATACAGGGTGTTCTCAAAGTTGAGTCATTTATTTTACCAGGTTGTAGAACTCGTAAAAATAAGTAATTGTACCAAAAATCATTTATATAAAAGTTGCAGAATAAAGAAGTTATTAACAATTGAAAAAATGTAAAATTTAAAAACTCTGTTTAAGACCTGATTTTTTTATATTCTCGACCACTGCGTTATTAATGTTTTGTTTACTGGCAATACTGGGTATGGCTTATTTTTTTGTACGATACAAATCACTTATCATTCATTCTTTTACCGGGTTTTAGTGGTCGAGAATACCAAAGAGCTGGTCTTAAGTTTTTAAATTTTTCAATTGTTAATGACTTCTTTATTCTGCAACTTTTATATAAATTGAAAAGAGTTTTGTCTGATTTTTGGTACAATTACTTATTTTTACGAGTTCTACAACCTGGTATAATAAATGACTCAACTTTGAGAACACCCTGTATCCTGTATCTAACTAGAAGATCTAAATTGTTTCTGTTTATTGTACAATATTTTTTCAATCTATCCCGCCTATTTCTAATTGACACTAAAATACCACCAGTGATCCATGCATGGTTTTAACCTTTTCTTTTACTACTAATAATTCTATTTTTAGTTGACATCAAAATCATACCTCTTAATATATCAATATAAGCATAAAAATAACCACTCTGATCAACACAGCACTGTAGTGCGCAGGCGAATCGTCATAGTTAGGCAAATCTAATTTAACTGTTAAAAGCTGGAAAATGGCGTCGCGTTAATCCCACCTTAAATGGAATTTGACTATAATTATTTTAGGGCCTTTAACGTCCTTTTTGACATAAAAACTTAAATATGTCAAAAACGCTTAGACTTAGCGTTGTTATATAGTTTATGGACTTGGTTATGTCCCCAATAATGCATATACGAGTATAATCTTGCGAAGAATCCAAAGATGTAGTACCTACTTAATATACAGTGTGTCGGCGGAAAAGTCTGCACCATATGGAAAACTTTTTTTATGCTTTTTTTTTGCAAATCTGTTTTTCGCATTAGGTTCTGCATAACCCAAAACAAAAGATGACATGTGACGTGCGTTACACCTGCCAAATGTTATTTAACAGTGTTTAACCCGCGAAGCGATTCCCGGTGGAACTGCCTTCGTTAAGTAGAATATGGATGGACCAATGATCTGCTAGGGATGGACCCCATGAATAGAAGCATAAAAAATTGATGGTGACCAAAATTTTAAATTAGTGAATGCGCATGAACTCACTATATAAAAATATTTGCCATAACTCTCTAAAAATAACCAAAAATTTAAAAAAAGTGACACATTTCACAATTTACTTTTTTTTTAAGTTCAGTTTATAAAATGGGCCCTCAATCCTTAACAGAAAAGGCTTTAAAGGTAAGTAAATAGATATATAGATAATATATAGATATTATCAGTCGATATATGCTTGAACGAGAAAGTTTATTTGACGCCACACTATTCTCAATAAAAAAAATCTTGATGGAGTAGGTCAGTAGGTACACTTAGGTACCTAAAATTATTTTCATATGAATAAGGCACCTAATGTGTATTTTTTAATCATAATGCCACTGGAAATATGTATAATTATTCGTTTACAATGTGTAAAAATATTTTACTGCAACATCCTAATTTTGTCGAGTCCTATATAAATATTTTCATAATCTTCATCATTTATTATTACCCACTCCAGACTCTGGATGCGCCACTGATTTAGGTACTAAGAAAATATAATTTAACAAAATACACTCGCTCTAATAAAAAACACACGAAATTATATACTGACATGCCTAAAAAAAAGTAGAATGCTTAAGGTGGGAGTATCAACATGCTTGCCAACCTATAACCTATTTCGCGTAGATTTATTTATGTTTTCTAGCTTTTATACAAAATTTAAAGAAAATCAGTATCGACTTGATATTCTATAGGTAATAATAATTGACATATTTAATAAATATCAAGGAATTTCATAACTTATTTTAAGAGAATTGTATAGCGAAAAATATCGGATAAGATTTTTTTTAACATTATTATGTCATTGTCACCCATTGTTCTTTCACTATACAATTTTCCCAAAATTAGCAATGAAATAAATTGATATTTTTGTAATATATCAGATACTACCTAAATAATGTACCGGCTATATTGATTTTCTTTAAATGTTAGTTATTAAAATAATAAACTCAAAAAATCAACGCGAAATAGGTTATAGGTTGGCAATAGATTGAATGACATTGAGAATTCAACCTTAAGGTGAAAGTATCAACATTTTCAACATGCTCGCCAACCTATATAACCTATTTCGCGTATATTTATTTAATTTTTCTAGCTTTTACAGAAAATTTAAATAAAATCATTATCGTCTTCATATTTTATAGGTACCTATAATAATTGACATATTAAATAAATATCAAGGAATTTCATTAAATATTTACGGAGAATAGGGAACTTTCCAATTTTTTTTTCAATAATATGATTTAGTTAGGCCTAAAAAAAATATTCCCCAATTATTACTTCTTAAAAATCAGTAATAACTTAGTAAAAATTCTTTAAAGTTTCGCGCGTGTCAAAAGCATTTCCTTTTAAGCGCGCCAAGCCCGATGACGTCAGGAAGTATGACTTTTCCGTCATCCGTCATCCTGACCGGTGGCCGAGCTACCGAGTTTGCATTTGGATTGCCGTGGGTTTATTGTTATTGTATTGTTGTTTTAAAGTGGAATTCTCAAAGTCGTTCAATTTATTGCCAACCTATAACCTATTTCGTGGATGTCACACACGAATTATACTTCTTGACGTCACGACCCGTTTTTACCCGCTTGGGATAATTTGAATTTTGGGGTATTTTTAAATCTTGCTAGCGGTCTTTTGGACGAAATATGTAGGTTTTTTTGCTGCCATATGTTTTATGACAATATATATACTTATGATTTATAGAATTTTTTCCCCATTCAAAATTTTTGTCAAGTTCCCTATTGTATAGCGAAAAATATCGGGTAAGATTTTTTTAACATTATTATGTTATTTCACTATACAATTCTCCCAAAATTAGCAATGAAATAAATTGATATTTTTGTAATAGGTATGTAAATATTGTACCGACGATATTGATTTTATTTAAATGTTAGTTAATAAAATAATAAACTAAAAAAAGCAACGCGAAATAGGTTATAGGTTGGCAATAGATGAAATGACGTAGAGAATTCCACCTTAATAGCTGTATAAACGGCACGATAATCTGTAAGAATGGGGAAGATAAATTCATTTTAAACCGGCCCTGTTCAGTGTTGACATGAGCCGTATTCGGTTGGGAAAGTGATTTGGATCGATTTGATCTTAAAGATCAGTTCAGTGATCCAAGGTGAAACACGGATTTTTATGTCAGTTGTTCGTTTAGGTTTCGATTTTCACTTAACCGTATCCACAAAATTATGTGAATTGTGCGGCCGACCACAGAAAAATAAAGAATTCGGTCGACTTTATATTATATTATTATATCTCGGTGCCTCGTCCTTGAGATCACTTGGTAGTATCGCTACTCTATGCTTTTGGCCACGATATTTTAAAGAAGAAATTTTTCTTGGTTGGTATTACAGGTTCCTTGACGGCTAGCTTCATCTTTGCTTTTCGTGCTTTAATGGCCGCATGTAAGTAGAAAATTCTAATAAGATTTTTAGAATTTTACAACAAATTTCAGGTTTTCTTTTAGAAAGGATGAATAAAACAGGTTCCCGAGAATTGGAGCAACGAATTGCGAAGCTCGAAAGAGCCCTCGCAGACCGAAGAAGTTGTATTTCGAGTCGATCGGCACGAAGCTCGCTTTCAAGCCGACGTTCTCGTTCACGTAGTACCCGAGAATCCCGTTCACGTAGTGTACGAAAAAGGCCCGCTAACCGAGGTCCAGATAGACTATCAGGGTCGAGATCAGACTCTAGTTAGTTCTCGATACAGCAGGAGTTCTTTTAGGCGAAATAGAGAAACTCACCGCAGACTGAGTTTAGAAGGGCACCGTGCAAGGCACTTGTCTCCTTCGCTACCAGGTGGTAGTGGTCAGAACCAGGTATGTTTTGATTCACCGGGTAGAACTCTGAAAAAAGATGAGGACATGATAGATGCAATAGTTATTGATGATCAGGAGACACTTGAAGAATATATTTTGCAATGCTTAGGAGAAACTCCTTTAAGCAGTACCAAGGGTACTTATATGTTGCACGAAGCTCTCTCTTGCAGATGGTCACATGTTCTGCTAGAGGGTTTACTAGAGGATAAGAGAGAAAGCTTAATAGCAGGATGTACGTTACCTGCCAATTGTAAAAACATTAAGGGCCTAAAGTTAAACGATAAAATTAGACCGTTACTGCAATTTCCTATTCTAAAGAAAGACCAGGCTTTATGTGCATGGCAGGATCAGATAGGGTTATCCCTATCAGTCGTAGGTCAGGTATTGACTGAGGTTTTGGTCGACAAGAGAGAAGATAAATCTCTTATCCAAAGGCTAAGTGATTCAGGACGTATATTATGTGATTTGCTTCACAAGATTAGTTTAGAAAGAAGGAGAGCAATCTTACCCACATTAAATAAGACTGCAAAAGAGGCTGCCCAGAATATGGGAATTGATGAATATCTTTTTGGTAAAGAGTTATCTGAGAATTAAAACTTTAAAGAGCTTGGAGAAAGCAAGCCAGGATTTAAAGCATCCTACAAGAGTGTCAGATAGGGGGCCATCTTCTTCCCAGGCATCCAGGAATAAATTCGTCCCCAAAACTCAGAATAGAAATTCTTTAAACAGGTAGATAATTCAGCTGGTAATTTGGGAAATTATAAAGATAAATGGGAAACCATTACTTCAAATAAGTTTGTTTTAGAATGGATTCAGGGTATTAAGATACCTTTTATTCAGAAACCCACACAGTCTCCTAATATTTTTATTCCTTCAAGATTATCTAAACAGGATGTACTGGCAGTCAACAACTCAATTATTGAGTTGTTACAACACGGAGCAATTAAGGAATGTACATATAAGAGGGGTCAATTTCTCTCCCCATATTTTTTGGTTTCTAAACCAGACGGTCAGAAAAGGTTTATATTAAATTTAAAGAAATTAAACACGTTTGTCAAGAATCCACATTTTAAGTTTGAGGATTCCAGGACCGTATTAAAATTAATTCAGCCCAATTGCTATATGTCAACCATAGATCTAAAGAATGCTTATTATCAGGTACCCATTAACAAGCATTATCGTAAATATTTTAGATTTAGGTTCAAAAATACCAGATTTGAATTTATTTGCCTACCATTTGGTTTTTTCTCCAGCTCCTTATTTATTTACAAAGATTTGTAAACCTATAGTTTCCACTCTAAGAAGAGATGGAATAACAACAGTACTGTAACTATAGATGACTTCTGGATTATGGGCAAGGATAAGCTGGAGTGTCAACAACATGTTACAAAGACATTAAGGTTGTTAGAACAATTAGGTTTTTGCATAAACTTTAAAAAGAGTTGTCTAGAACCGTCAATGCAGTGCAGATTTCTAGGTTTTTTGTTTAATAGTGCACAGATGACTATAAGTCTTCCACAGGAAAAGAAAGATAAGATTTTAGGGTTGTCTCGAGAAATGATTATAAGGACACATTGTACGATCCGTCTCTTTGCTGAATTTATAGGAAATTTAGTTTCAGTTTGCCCTGCTATCAAATATAGTTGGCTATATACAAAACAGTTTGAAAGAATCAAATATTTAGCGTTAAGAAAGAATCAGCTGGATTATAATGCCAGAATAGATATTCCAATTAGTTTAGATTCAGATTTTAAGTGGTGGATAGAAAATATACTGAACTCATATAATAATATCAGGCAGGACACCTATGAGGTAGAGATATTTTCTGATGCAAGTTTAGCAGGGTGGGGTGTTTATTGCAGGGGCCAGAACCCAGAGCGTCTTAAACATAAACATATAAATTACTTAGAATTATTGGCTGTTTTTTATGCATTAAAGTCATTTTTAAAATAATTCAGATCATGCAATGTTTTAGTCAGAGTAGACAATACAGCATTGTCATATATCAATAGAATGGGAGGTATTAGATTCCCAGAGCTAAGTAAGTTAGCACGGTTGATATGGCAATGGTGCGAGAAAAAAGATATTTGGTTGTATGCATCGTATATAGGTTCTAAGGCTGATTTTCTATCTCGAAACTTACCTATAGAAACAGAATGGGAACTAGATCCATAGAAATTTGAAATTATCTGTATAAAGTGGTCATCCAGAGATTGATCTATTTGCCTCTAACCGTAATGCTAGATGTAGAAAGTATATTTCTTGGAAGCCAGATCCAGATGCTTATGCAGTCGACGCATTTAGTATCTGCTGGTCTGACATTTTCTTTTATGCATTCCCTCCCTTCTCAATGATCCTTCGAACACTTAATAAAATAATAAATGATCAGGCAGAGGGTATTTTAATAATCCCAGATTGGAGTACACAACCTTGGTATCCTGTGTTTAATAGGTTATTGGTTGGCAGACCTTTATTTTTTAAATATTCGCCAACGTTACTTATTTCCCCATGTCAGAATATAAGCCCTCTATCCAAGAATAATTCATTAATAGCCGCTAGAGTTTCTGGTAGAAGATTGTAACAGATTATTCTTCTTATTTTAGAGACAACAGAAAGAATTGCCAGGTGGAATGGCAATTATTAAAGAATCCTATTTACAGAAGAACACCCCAGAGCAAGTAATCCCAACTTTAATTCGGTCATTATCATCTGGAACAATTAAACAATATGAAACTGTTTATAGAGCGTGGTGGAATTTTTGTAGCCTGACGGGCGGTGATTGTTTTAACTTTACAGAGATTGAAGTCTTAAGATTTTTACAGGAACAATTTGAAAAGAAACACAACATTTGCTATGGTACCTTCAATACTTATAGGTCAGCTCTTTCATTAATTATGCCAGCCAGCATAAATAATAATCCTAATATTAAAAGATACTTAAAAGGAATTTTTAGGTTACGACCTCCTCGTCATAGGTATAATTTTACATGGAACCCTCGGAGAGTGTTGCAATTCTTAGAAAAGAAATTCCCGAATGAATCTCTCCCTATTCAGTGTTTGTCAGAAAAACTGGCCACCCTCCTTGCACTGATAACAGGTCATCGAATGCAGACCTTAGCTAAGATACGTGTGGATAATATTATTGTCACTTGTTCTGAGATTCAGATTTTGATAACGGACCATTTAAAGAATACCAAGGTAAATAAGGCACAACCTTGTTTACAGATTACGTTTTTTCAAGAAAAACCTGAAGTATGTGCTGCATCTACGTTATTAACCTATATTCAGAGAACAGTGGACCGAAGACGGGAGACGCAGGATTTTTTATTTTTATCCACAAGGGAGCCGTTTCAGACGGCTACGACGAATACAATTAGCAGATGGATAAAAAACACCCTCACCAAGGCAGGTGTCAATACCAAGATTTTTTCTGCATATTCTACACGTCATGCTGCTACTTCAGCTGCCAGGAGAAAAGAGGAATATCATTGGAAGTCATAAGACAGACAGCAGGCTGGTCAGCAGGCTCCGAAGTTTTTGCTACATTTTATAACAGACCATTGTTGACAGACGTCACATTCGCTAGAGCTGTCGTAGATTTTGAACAATAAAATATTTTGAAAAAAAACCGTAGTCTTTAAACATCTACCAAGTGATCTCAAGGACGAGGCACCGAGATATAATTTAACAATTAAACGAACTTACCTGTGAAGTTCAATTGTAATTATATGAGGTGCCTCGTCCGCAGAGATCACTCCCGCCCAGATTCAAACCACAGCCCTAGTTTGCTATGGATTTGAAAAGCCCTCCCAATGGTTTTTTTTTTCCTACACTTTAAAATAAATGAAGCTAGCCGTCAAGGAACCTGTAATACCAACCAAGAAAAATTTCTTCTTTAAAATATCGTGGCCAAAAGCATAGAGTAGCGATACTACCAAGTGATCTCTGCGGACGAGGCACCTCATATAATTACAATTGAACTTCACAGGTAAGTTCGTTTAATTGTTAAATTATTTTAAAGAGAGAGGGCTGTGGTGGTTTCATTCTCAATTCCTCAATATTAATTGTCGTTACTATGGTATATGCGGTCACTTCGAAATGGAATTGTCACGCCGGCCCTCTACCTATCAGTAGAACAACTGTAGTGAAACAACAAATATTTTAATTAATGTCAGCTGTTAGTCAGGTGATGTCAGTCATCCAATCATCTGTTTCGGTTTTGAACTTAACCTTACACTTTTCAGTTATTCAGTTTTTGACCCACGACACGACCCAAGAAAATAAAGTTTTCACGATTGTTTAATGTGTGGTTTCATGGCTAGTTTGTCATGGTAGGTAGAAATTCTACAAGATAGAAGTTTATATTATTATGAGTATTTATTATTTTTCTTTTCTTATCTTTTTACAGCTGACAAAGAAGATTTTTCCAGGGTGGATCTCCCAAAAATTAGCACCAACAGTTACAAAAACATCTCGAAAAATGTCCACAGAAGAACCAGACGTAATCGTAAAGAATGTTGAAGATAAGGGAATTATTATTTTGAACCGTCCCAAAGCCTTGAACTCTTTAAATCTGTCTATGGTCAACAAGATCTATCCCACTCTCGTCAAATGGGAAGTAGAAAAGACATTAGTTATAGTAAAAGGTAATCAAGTAAAGTACTTTTTTTCATTTGCATAAAACGTTCCCTCCCTCAACTCGTGTTACTGTTTATTTGAGGACCACAGCTCTTTTTAAGGTTGTGCATGAATCTTTGCTATATTTATATTACCTAGTTTGTTTTATTAACATGTATAACAGGTAATGCCTGTGCAATTGGCATAGATAAAAATGCACCTTGTAGGGCATATGGTGCTCTTTACAAATAATCTCAGTAAAAATATAGGGATAAGAAGGTAATATGGGATGGATAGGTCGTTACACAAGGTAACAGTCTCGGTAACAGTGTTACCAACCCTAATTGTTTTTGTTGAGGGAGTTCTATACTGTACTCTCCTGTACTATAGACTAGGTAAACAATTTTGCTCCTGATTTACTAAGCTGTACAGGCTTGTTTTACTTGTCAAATAGTAAAGGCCTTGGTCCCTTGGATTTGAAAACTACCTATAATATTAACCATAGATTTCTACACAAACGTAAGAACTGTGATAATGAAGTACACTAGGAATGGTTATCTAGCCTCCCCGGAAAGGCTAATTAAGTAATTCGGAACCAGGGTAGAGGGGGGGGTCTATGGATGGTTTATTTTAATATTTTGAGGGTTAAATTTAATATCTTTTTAGGCTTTAATATAAAATTAACATGTCCAGATCGGTTGTTTTATATTTAGAAGAATGTTTAGACCAACACTAAAAATTCATTTAAGTCCGCTGTTTCCCACCTGCTTGCCCACCTGTGACCACCCCGTTTTTTTTATTTGGTTTTCTGTTGAACAGACCTTAGTCTCAGTTCACTATTTACATTAAAGATGGCTTTGTACTTGTCTATAGTCTATGCCAAACCAGGTAATTTTTTCTCCATGCCAATTGATTGAAGTAAACAGGCTTGTCATAGCTTATGAATTACCCTAACAAATGGTCACATGAAAAAGGTCTTGGTATGATCAATAAAATTAATATATTTAATATTTACTTAACTTAACACATACACGCCAACACAATAATCCAATCGGTTTATCTTATCAGTGTACTAAAATCCTATATAAAAGCCAAGCTTTGTAAGTAGGTTGGCTAGGTATGTAAAAATAAAATTTAATTTTTACTTTTCTCGCATTTACGTCGGTTTGTCGGTTGGCTCGAAAGCTTGAAAACTACCTGACAGGGAATGACGAAATTTTGTTTATGGAGAACCCAATAGTTTGACTTTACTATTTATAGGATGTGTATCAGAAGAAAGTCAATTTCATTATTTGTTTTTAGTTAAATTTTAGTATTTTGGCTTATGTTAACCATATTATGTACATAGCCTAATATTTTAGGTATTTTCAATGAATAACTATAATGCGGCAAAATACAATAGGCAAGTTGTTATTAGAAATAGGTAAAAAATTTAACACAAAAGTTAAAAAATCACAAATGGCATAAGTATGACATAAAGGTATTTTTTTAAAACCGACCAGAAAATTTACACTTTCTGGACAATTTTTCGTCTAGAAAATAACTTTTTTCCGATCGCAAGACCGGAAAAGTGACATTAGAGACCGGAAAAATCTTTTCTGGACTCTAATGTCACTGTCACCCTGTTTTTTGTTTTTCCAATCGCTCTTTGATAATACAAGATACCTTGATTTCGTTATTATGACAACAACATTTCGATGTATTGTCGAGTGACAGTTCGTTGATTTTTAATTTTATTCTTTATGTCAAACTTGTTTCGCGTAGATTATAAAATATATCGAAGTGTCGGTCTTAAAAAAAATATTGTACGTCACGCAACCGAAAATTAGTGTTTTCCAGGTCTCTCCAAGCTTCCAGGACTCACCTATGGCTCGTCCTGGAAATGCTTGTCTCGACCTGAAAAACACTACTTTCCGGTCTTGTAACGTAAATTACTATTTTGATTCTACAGGGTCGATCAAAAAACAGGACAAAAAACATAATTTATTTATTTATTTACGTATAAACAATTACATGTAAATTACAAACACCTTATATCTATAAAATTAAAGAATTAAATAATAAAATTATTCCTATTAGGAAGAAGGAGGTATATCAGAAGAACACAATAAAAACCATCATATAGGCTATACACATAAATTTCATCAACTACCTAACATAGAATTGCCTTTTTGGCAGAAGTTTTAAATTTATTTTTAGATACATCATTAAAATTAAGGGTATCACAGTTGGAGTTTACGCTGGCAGATATACGATTAATGGGACTGTGTAGTAAATACAATGTTCGACAGTAAGGTATATGAAGTAGGGCCTGGTTACGTGTGGGATATCGTGGAATATGAATGTTAAAGTATGCAAGGCATTCCGGGCTTTTAATATAATAGTTTAGTACATTAAAAGCGAAACAGACATCATAGTATTCCCTTCTACGAGCTAAAGTAGTAATATTTAAGTAGGACATCGTTTGGGCATCGTTAAGATAAATACCATTATTAAAAAGTTTATACCTGGCGTATTTAATAAATTTGTGCTGCACACTTTCAAGCCTGTCAACGTGGACCTGATAATAAGGAGACCAGACTATGAGAACTCCAAGATAGATCTCACTAGGGACATATATAATGTTTTTACAGCTACAATATTAGTGAAATCTCTAGTAGCCCTCTTGACAAAACCTAACATTCTATTCGCTCTTCCTATTATTATTTCAAAGTGTTCTGTAGACATTAGCCTAGTGTCCAGATAAACTCCAAGGTCCTTAACAACAAACACCTCCTTAAGGGCAATATGATCAATAGAATAATCAAGAGGTACTACATTATGCACCCTGCTAAACCTCATAAAGCAACACTTACTAATATTCAGTGACATATCGTTGGCCTTGCACCAATTGAAAATAATGTCGAGGTCACGCTGTAATGCAATAATGTCCTGCGAAGATGAAATTTGCCTGAATAGCTTCATATCGTCCGCAAACAGCAGAAAAAGCGATGATAGCAAACCCCCCAAGTCATTGATAAAAAGACTAAATAAAAGGGGCCCAAGGTGAGAACCCTGGGGTACCCCAGACGTCACGTAAAACGTTGCTGATAGCTATCCATCGACCTTAACTTGTTGCTGCCTGCCAGTCAGATATGACTCTATCCAGGATAGCAATGAGCCGGAAACCCCATAACCGGAGAGCTTGGAAAGTAATATGGTATGGTTCACCTTATCAAAGGCTTTACTAAAATCTGTATATATTGCGTGTGTTTCCAAGCCTCTTTTAAAGGACTTATTAATAAAGTTGATAAATAGAAACAAATTGGTATCAACCGAACGACCTGAAATAAAGCCGTGTTGTTGACTTTAATTATTTCACTAAAAACGCTCGTTAATACTTTCTCAATACAATGTTCAAATACTTTTGGAATTGCAGAAAGGATGCTTATAGGCCGATAGTTTGAAACGTCATCCTTTCTACCAGATTTGTGAATTGGACATATTTGTGACAGTTTCCAGGTCTCAGGAAATATTCCTGAGGTTAGGGATTTGGAGAAGATATAGTATAAAGGAAGATATAGTGAGTGTGAGCAAAATTTTAATACTCCATTGGGAATACCATCGGGTCCTTCACCTTTATTTATATCTAGTTCACATAGAGCTGTTTGAATATCGGTGGCACTTATTTTGATGTTAGAGATTATTTCGAACTTGGTCGCAGAAGTATTAGTGTTTTGGTTCGAAACATTATTCGGATTGTAAACCGATGAAAAAAACTCAGCAAATAATATAAAGTGGTAACGGAATTACTACCCAGTTGGGCACATTTTCAGTATTATTATTATTATTATTAGAACACTGTATATTTTTAAAAATATGCATTCTACAAATAATGCTAAGCATACAACATGACGTATCATATCTTATACCTAGGGTTGGGATTTTGACCGTCAAAATCTTTTGTGGTCAATTGACTAAGCCCCGGTCAAATTCCTCAGTTCTGTCAAAAGAAATGAAGCCATGAGTAAGTACCTACATAGAAACGTGTCTTTATTAAAAAACAGCTAACAAAAAAAAAAGTAGGTAACCATTCTGAGGTACAAAAAACACAAAAATGACAAATAAATATTATGTATAATATTAATCTAACAATACTAAATTACTAATGAAGTAATGAGTGAGTGACTGATTGACAGTGATTGATGATGAAACGAGAGACTGCTGGCAGTACTGGCCTTGGTAGATAGCTTAGATAAAGGTACATCATCTTCGTCACTGAACTCACCCCCGGCATTGCCTTTATGTTCTTCAGAATCTGAATCACTCGTTTCATCCTCACTACTGAAATTTAGCGCTGGTTCCTTCAAATTTCCATATTTTTTATTTCCACTGCCACCTCAACTGCCACTTAACAGCTTTAAGTTGTACTTTATATAAACAAGCTTTCCTGAGCGAGTGGTTTTCAATCGGTTGCGAAGCTTGCTATAGACAATGCCCCATGAGGACCAATTTCTCTTACAAGAAGCTGCAAAATTTTTGACCGAATTTGACCCGGTCAATTGACCAGGCACAACCCTACTTATACCTTTCGAAAACGGTTTCCGAGAAAATGGCTTTGGAAAACATTTTTTTTATTGTTTTTACAAAAAACAAATGAATAAATTAAAAATTTAATATTCTTTTTTTATTTCTTTTTAGGTATTCCGTATAAATAAGTCTAAGTCACAACTTTGACAAAAAATATAGACATTCAAACACAAATTTATTTAATAATTTTAAATATAATTTTCAAAATGATCTTACTTTTCTAAATATTTTTTGTTTACGCTTCCCTATGTGTAAAGCCCCAGAGAGGCAATTGTTTTTGGCTTCCGTGTGTATAGGATGTCCCAAATTTGATGCTTACCATTGGGATCTCGGAAACTACATGGTGGCGCAATGGGTATTGACGGTTTTTGAAACGCCACTGTTCGAAAATAAGGAAAGTGGAGGGGAGAATTAATGGCGTAAAATATTCCGTATGTAATGCAGTATGTATGTATCACCGTTCGGAGTCTATTATTGAAGTGCAACGACAATTCCGGCGTGAATATAATGTTCCCAGACGTGGTAGAATTCCTTCGCGTAACACAATTTTGTTGTGGGTTGCAAGGTTTTGTGATCTTGAAAGTGTACTTAATGAATATGTCGGTTCTGTACAAACTGTGCATACACCAGAGAACGTAGAACGAGTACGAAAAGCCGTAGTAAGGAGTCCAACGCGTTCAGCAAGGCGTCAAGCATTAGCGTTAAACATTACACGAAGAAGTTTGGGTCGAATTTTACACGAAGACCTACGATTTCAACCGGACAAAATTCAAATTGTTCATAAAATTTTGCCGCAAGACTTCCCAGCACGAATAGAGTTTTGTAGGACTTTTCTTGATTTACTGAACCCATATGTTTTAAATAATTTAATAATGTGTGATGAGGCGCATTTTCACTTATTAGGATATGTGAATAAACAAAATTTTCGGTGATTTTAATTGGCCCGCAAGGTCACCAGATTTGACCAGCCCTGATTTTTTCTTATGGGGGGGGGGGGGGATATTTAAAGGCTAGGGTTTTCAATAATAGGCCTTAAACGTTACGAGTTTTAAAAGACAACTTACTGAAGAAATCAGAGCGATAAACCAGAAAATAATAATAATAATAATAATAATAATATTAAATGTCTTTATTTCTGACTTCCACAGTCCATATTATATGTATACATATTGTTAGACTAAAATAATGGTCCTCAGAAAAAGGCGAAGTTCAGATGAGGTATCCCAGGATACCTCCCTGATGCTGCTACGAGTTACAGATAATTTTCAATCACGACTTCAACAATGTTTAGAAAAACGTGGTGGTCATTTAAAAGATGTTATTTTCGAAAAATAATTTTTGTTGTAAAACTGCATTACTTATATGTGTAATAAAAATATATGATTTTGACCTTGATTGTTTCATTAGTATAACCACAATAACACTCTCAAAATCGTCAATACCCATTGCGCCAATACAGCAAATCTAAAATTGAGACAAAGTTGGATAATTTGGAGCTTAAGGTTGAATTCTCAACGTCATTTAATCTATTGCCAACCTATAACCTATTTCGCGTTGATTTTTTGAGTTTATTATTTTAATAACTAACATTTAAAGAAAATCAATATCGTCGGTACATTATTTAGGTAGTATCTGATATATTACAAAAATATCAATTTATTTCATTGCTAATTTTGGGAGAATTGTATAGTGAAAGAACAATGAGTGACAATGACATAATAATGTTAAAAAAAATCTTACCCGACATTTTTCGCTATACAATTCTCCTAAAATAAGTTATAAAGTTCCTTGATATTTATTAAATATGTCAATTATTACCTATAGAATATCAAGTCGATACTGGTTTTCTTTAAATTTTGTATAAAAGCTAGAAAACATAAATAAATCTACGCGAAATAGGTTATAGGTTGGCAAGCATGTTGATACTCCCACCTTAAGTTATTGCCAGTGAGAAATTAAAAAAATTCCAACTACTTTCGGAGATATCAGGATTTGTGACGTTATTTATAAACATATTGGAAAACAGAAAGCATTTTTTACAGACACTTCATTACGACGCATTTAAAGATAATTTCTAATTTTAAAAACGATATTTCTGTTTTCAGATAGCAGATCAAAATTTTTAAATACGGACCTGAAATTTAAATATTACTCTGGAGTTTGTAAATTAAAAACTATCATTAAATGCGTCGTAAAAAAGCACCTGTCGAAAATTCTTTCCTTTTTCAATATGTTTATAAATAACAAAAAATCAAAAACGGAAAATAAAGTTTTTCGGTTTTTGACATATCCCGGAAGTACTTTAGTAACTTTCTTGATTTCTCACCGGCATTAAGTTAAGCTCGAAATTATCCAACTTTACTTCAATTTAAGAGTTGCTGTATCTTTTATAGTTTCCGAAATGCCAATGGCAAGCATCGAATTTGGGACACCCTTTACTTTAATGCAAAATTGTCAGGTTTTTCCGTGTACATTTACCTTTAGATAAGCAAGCAATGATCACGAAAGTGGCAAATTTATGGCCTCGCGCATCTAAACAGAGCTACACACGATTAGACATGCGCACTGCAACATTATCATTTGACGAATGGGAAAATAGACATGTCCGGGCTTTAAAATTTAAGTTCTTGCACAAAAAATTGGAAAAGTGTACATTTAATTTAGTTTTACGTGTAAATAGCTAAAATTTGCCCCGAATTCTTGCCCAGTAAAAAGGGAATTTATTCTCAATTTTTGATCAAGTTGGGAAAAAAGGTAGTGATTTCTGGCATTTTTAGTAGTTGCAAACGTATCAGATTTTGAGGATAGAAAATTGTTTTTAAGGTTTTGTTTCTAAAATTTGTTTAAAAATGATTGGTGTTTTTAGTTTGAAAAGGAAGAGAACACGTCAATTAAACTAGTCCTATAAAATGGAATATAAAAACAAATACAACCAGCAAAACAACCAATCTTCGATGTTATCGCGTATCTAATAACCTTAACTTAAGGCAAATATTAGTTGGTATATTTAGATTGATTTATACAATTTGGCAAAAACTTGGTTAAGGTGTAACTCTGATTACATCATTGGACAGCTTAGACAATTCTGCATCATTTTGGTTTAAGGCTCATTGACGTATCGACTTTGATAAGAGTGGGAGAAGCTATTAAAAGTGTAAACATTTAAATCGCTGTAACTTCTAAACGACTTATCCGATTTTACTAAATTTAAGCTTGTTTGGAAGGGGAAAATAAGTATCTTCAATTGCCGTATCCAACAGTACACGATAGTGTTTAATAAAATTTGTAATAATAACAGTTCTTTCGATTTTATCCCGAAAATTCAAATCATACGGTATAACTATGACATCATAATCGAAAAGTAAATGAACTTTGCAAGAAAAGATGTGCAGACCGCAGTTCGATATCTTTGTTCGTTTCAGAGTTATTGCCAAAACAATAATTTTTCATACAAATTGCGCCCTCTAACAATTTTATTAGAAACTATCGTGTACCATTAGATACGACAATTAAAGGTACTTCCAAACAAGCTTAAATTTAGTAAAAGCGGATAAGTCGCTTAGAAGTTACAGCGATTTTAATGTTTACACTTTCAATAGCTTCTCCCACTCTTATCAACATCGGTACGCCAATGAGTCTTAAACCAAAATAATGCAGAATTGTCTAAGCTTTCCAATGATGTAATCAGAGTTATACCTTAATATGGGAATTTTCGGAGAAATTTAGAATTTAAAAAAACAATTTTTAATTGTGCCCCCTTGCGGCGAAATGAGGAACTTAAAAGTAATTTCCAGCAATTTCTCTTGACCACTTTAGTCATAAACGAATCTTTCCGAAAGTTGTACGATTAATGGTTTCCGAGATAAAGCCGACGTCCTCGCTTATTTGACCACTCGGTACATACAGGGTGGCCCTTTAGTGTGGCAAAGTACAATAGCTCCGTTACTATTTCAAATACATTAAAAATATTAATACAAAAGTTGAAGGGCAGTAAGTGACTTATAACGTAAAATTATTTTTAACTCTATAGGGTGGCTCAAAAAAGCGGAACAATAAAAAATGTACTTTTTTCAAATGGAACACCCTGTATATTTTTTCATTTTTAAATTCCACATAAAATTATAATTATTTTTTATTAAATACATTATTAGTCTATACTTTATAGTTTCCGAGATATTGACTCTTGAAAAGTGACATTTTTGAACTTTGACAGCTTCTAGCTTTCTAACAGTACGTCTTAGAGCAAAACGGCTTACATGTCCCTATCTTTAATTTTTATTATCTTCCCAAAAAAATCAACTTCCGGTTAAACCGGATGTTACTCGAAAGCAGGAAATATAGTTGTTCCGGTTTATCTGGAAGTTGATTTTTTTGGGAAGATAATAAAAATTGAAGATAGGGACATGTAAGCCGTTTTGCTCTAAGACGTACTGTTAGAAAGTTAGAAGCTGTCAAAGTTCAAAAATGTCACTTTTCAAGAGTCAATATCTCGGAAACTATAAAGTATAGACTAATAATGTATTTAATAAAAAATAATTATAATTCTATGTAGAATTTAAAAATGAAAAAATATACAGGGTGTTCCATTTGAAAAAAGTACATTTTTTCTTGTTCCGCTTTTTTGAGCCACCCTATAGAGTTAAAAATAATTTTACGTTATAAGTCACTTACTGCCCTTCAACTTTTGTATTAATATTTTTAATGTATTTGAAATAGTAACGGAGCTATTGTACTTTGCCACACTAAAGGGCCACCCTGTATAGAGCAAATGGTCTTTTAAACTTTTTGAAGCAATGCATTGCTCGAAAAATAGGCGTACCTAATTAGATTGCATGGCTGCAAATAAAATATACCAAAACATGCATCGGGATAATCTGTCTTTGTGTGTGTTTCTCAATCCTGCTGGGAGGGACCGGCGAGCTGTGTGCTCAGACGTATTTTTTCAACTATAAAACTTAACTTTTGTTTGCGCACAAGAAAAGCTGTACGTATCTAAAGGTAAATGTCTATGGGTTTTTCACATCATGACATTACAAATTTAATGTATAAGTATAGCCACCAAAATATCCACAACCGCTGGTATAACAAACTATAATTTTGATTTTTATTTTTACCTCATTTTTTTTTGTTAAGGTAGTGGAGAAAAAGCATTCTGTGCTGGTGGAGATGTAAAAGCAATTGCGGAGGCAGCTTTTAAAGGTGACAAATTAGGTTATGAATTCTTTAAACAAGAATATAGAAATAATGGTCTTATTGGCTCCTACAAAATCCCCTACATAGCATTTATCGATGGCATAGTTATGGGTGGAGGTGTTGGACTATCAGTTCATGGTCGTTATAGAATAGCAACGGAAAGAACACTGTTTGCCATGCCAGAAACTCAAATTGGACTGTTTCCTGACGTAGGTGGCTCCTATTTCTTGCCTAGACTATGTGGAAGATTAGGATGGTATCTGGCCCTAACGGGGGTAAGGTTGAAAGGGATCGATATGCTGAATGCAGGTATGTAATAAGATGAAAAAATTTTTTTGCCATAAAATGGGTTTATGCGATAACTAAATTTTAAAATGTACTTACTTAATCTGATTCAAAATAAGTATTTTAAATAAACTAAAACGAGTAAAAAAAATTTACATATAAATTTTTAAACAAATTTGGTTAATGACTCAAAATATGATGGGAAGCAATATTTTCTTCTAACTTTTTTTCATATCTTTAAAAAAAATGTATTTTTAGCCAGTTTGAAACTTCTAAATGACATTTGACAGGCGTAACGCTCGTCACAAGTCAAAAAATGTAAGCTTTAGTTTTGTTTTGGGTCGTGCAGAACCTAATGCCAAAAACAGATTTGCAAAAAAAAAACGCATAAAAACTTTTCCGCTGACACTAATACAACTAGGTAGTTAATTATTAATATTATTATTATTATTATAAAAATACCTCGAAAAAATATAGTGTACATTAGCCTTAGATACCTCCATACCTACTAAAAATATTGACATTTGCAGGTATCGCAACACATTATACTGATAGTTCGAACCTACCTAAAATAGAGGAAGCACTTCTCAAGTGTTCCAATGATAACGACATCCAGAATACCCTAAAAAAATTCAACAAAGAAGATAAAACTGAATACTCACTGGCGCCATATGTGGAAAAAATAAATCATTGCTTTGGGGCACCTACAGTGGAAGAAATTATTGTTAGATTAGAAAGGGATGGCTCGAAATGGGCAGAGGACACTCTTAAACTTTTAAGTAAAATGTCCCCGACAAGTTTAAAAATTTCACACAAAGAATTAGAAATTGGCAAGCACCTGAATTTACTAGAATGTTTGCAGATGGAATATAGAATGGCTGTAAACTGCGTGGATAATCACGATTTTAGAGAAGGTAGGTTGGCATCACTTAGAATTGGTTTAATATTGAAACTATGTCGGGGAATGTAAATTTTGACCCTCGAATATTGGCTCCCTATTAATTTAAAAGAATTTTTTTAAGGTCCCTATATGATGGACTCGCACACCATATTTTCTTGAAGTGATAATGACAAAGTAGGATTTATTTTAAAATACCTTTTTTACTAAAGTAAAAAAAAAACAATCAGTCTCTAAAACAAAGAGAGTTCGGTTTTACCGTCAGATTTGTCAACTTTCTCCGCGCCCGTTCGTTTAATGTTTCAGAGGACAGGAAATGTTCAAAAGGCGGGAAATTTAAAAGTCGAAACTTATTTAAGTGATGAAGAATATAAATAAACTCGCTTTTCGTGAAATTCGCCAATCCTATATAACTATTTAATATTATGAGAGTAAAACGTCCCCGATCCTTAAAATTTGGAACAGTTTCTTCGGCACAGTCTAATACTTTGGCCTTCGCCATTTTCCGACCACAGATATCATCAAAAAATAGATAGTTTGTAAATGGCACAATATTCTGGCAGTGGTAGCAAAATTTATTTTTATTGCACTATTTTTACTCTTAAACTCACTTACTATATTTTACCAGGTGGTTTTATAAACTTTACGTTCCATTTGCGTTCGTCGTTTGCGTCGCCGTCCGTTGAAACAATATTCGACTTTTTTATTGATTTGACGTTGGCTGACGTTCACATCAGAAAACAATGATATAACCTGCTTTTCTTTTGACTTTTCGTGTGAATATTGTGTTTTTGTTATTCTCAAAATGGATCTAATAAACAATGATTTTTATGAAGATTTAATTGCCGGAGTGGGAACTATCCTTTGTACCGGGTGTCCCACTAAGAATGGACACCGGCCATAACTCGCTAACCGTTAATCATATAACTTGGGGGGAAAAATTTTATTAGCTAAATGCACTAAGAGAAATAGCTGGAAAATATTTTGAAGTTTCTAAATCCACCGCTAGAGGGCGTAAATCCAAAATTTTCCATTTTTTGAAGGATACACCCTGTATATTTTCGAATTTTCAAATTTCACATAAAATTATAATTATTTTTTGTTAAATGCATTATTAGTCTATACTTGATAGTTTCCGAGATATTGACTCTCGAAAAGTGACATTTTTAAACTTTGATAGCTTCTAACTTTCTAACAGTACGTCTTAGAGCGTTAAACGGCTTACGTATCCCTATCTTCAATTTTTATTATCTTCCTAAAAAAATCAACTTCCGGTTAAACCGGACGTAATTCAAAAGCAGGAAATATAGTTGTTCCGGTTTAGCTGGAAGGTGATTTTTTTGGGAAGATAATAAAAATTGAAGATAGGGACATGTAAGCCGTTTTGCTCTAAGACGTACTGTTAGAAAGTTAGAAGCTGTCACTTTTCGAGAGTCAATATCTCGGAAACTATCAAGTATAGACTAATAATGCATTTACCAAAAAATAATTATAATTTAAAAATATACAGGGTGTACCCTACAAAAAATGGAAAATTTTGGATTTACGCCCTCTAGCGGTGGATTTAGAAACTTCAAAATATTTTCCAGCGATTTCTCTTAGTGCATTTAGCCAATAAATTTTTCCCCTCAAGTTATATGATTGACGGTTAGCGAGTTATGGCCGATGTCCATTTTTAGTGGGACACCCGGTACGTATGTGGTCCTAAAACGACAGACACAGAACACAAACAAACTTCAAAATGGATGCAAATCAAATGGTAAACATCACGTGATCGACAAATACGATTTTGATTGGCTCTTTAAATCTGCTACGACGTTTCTACGAACGGAACGCACACAGGTTATATTTAGTAACGAGAACGTTGTGTGCATAGTGTTTATGTAGATAAAATTGGTTTATGTTGAACGGAAGGGAACGGCAAGACCAACGCAAACGGCGACGCCAACGGCAAATATAAATGATCTTATGGAACTCTGTGCTTTTAAGTTGAAACGGCGAACGCAAACGGAACGTCAAGTTTATAAATTCACCTTTTGGCACTCCGGCAATTAAATCTTCATAATATTCATTGTTCATTAATTAGGTCCATTTTGAGAATAACAAAAACACAATGTTCACACGAAAAGTCAAAAGAAAAGCAGGTTATGTCATTGTTTTCTGACGTGAACGTCAGTCAACGTCAAGTTTATAAACAGTCGAATTTTGTTTCTACGGACGGCGACGCAAACGGAATTTCAAGTTTATAAATCCACCTTTAAGATTGTTCGGTAAATATCAACATCAACGCCTCTGAATCCTCCGTAGTCACATGATCATGATCTAAAAATTCCCTTGCTCTGGTCTCATCTGCCAGGTAAAAACCGAACTCGATAACAGTCATTTGATATGAGTTGCAAATACGCAAATTTTTCCTTATTCAATGTCTAAATAAGCTGAAATTCCATCCATTTGTCGATTTTCATAAATTTTGGCTAAATTAAACTGAAGAGCACATTAGGTAATTATGGTTTAAATAAGTTATAGGTGCAAGTGACATATTGATTGGTATTGAGAATTTGTTTTACTTTTAGGTGTTAGAGCTTTACTTATTGATAAAACTCAAAATCCTCAATGGAAGCCAGCTACTTTAAAAGAGGTAACTGATGATATTGTAAATAGTTATTTTAAAAAGCTCCCAGAGGAACTAGAATTAAAACATAAATTGTGATACTAAATAAAGTTGGAGTGTTATTTCTAATCCTACCCTCTACCCTTAATGTTATTCCTAATCCTACCCTCTAGTTCTCCATAGTCAGGACCATGGAACTTAAAATACAAAATACAATTTTAGTTCCATGGTCAGGACTATGGAGAACTAGAGGGTAGGAGGCCGATCGACAATAGCAGCATTTTCAAATTCTGTCCTGGTTTTTTGGTTAGTTCGCTATTGGCCGATAGATGCTCTCGCGTCGCAAGTGGGCTGGTGTCTTCTTCTTCGTTTTTTACTTTTACCTTTGACAAATTGACATTTTATTTTCGAAATAACGTTTGATGACAAGACAAATAACGTTGTATTGTAATTGATTTCCATATTTATAATGAATAATGGTACAATTTATAAAAGTAGAGTTTGCTTTGTGTCGGGTGTAAGACAGGATCTTCTTCAGAGAGGAAACGCAGCCAAATAAGTCTCTTTCTAGCTCCAAAGGTCTAGCTAGAATGTTTAATACCCTGTATTTTAAAAACCAAGCATCGTTGGAACTTTATACAGGCCGAGTTTACTAATAAGTATAACAAAGTAAGTGTAAATTCATATAAAAGTCCTTATTTGTTCCTTAAAGAACTAATTTAAATAAAAATAGTTATGGCGTCCATAAGAAACCATTATCTGGATCGTGTTATGCAAGAGGGATCCAACCCACACGATGGGCAATTTTGAGTTATACACATTTTACAATAATGTAGATGTGCTGCCATCTATTGAACATAACCTAAATTTTTTGATAGTTGTCTAAAATTTAATATTAAATAATACAATTATTATTATTTCTGTAACTAAGGATTTGCATTATGCAATATAGATCCAAACCTCTTGCCATGCAAAAAGAAACTGCCATTAACACAGTTAAAATCGCAATATCGAACCAGGCTGATTAGATTACTACATATTATATGAATTATCTACATTAGAAAATAAAATAAAAAGATCCATGTGGCTTGAAACCGTCTCCTAACTTTTATTCAGCGTTAGCATTTCTGCAACAAGGAATCCACATGATTCCCATGATTCAATTTGCAATAAAGACCCACCCACCAAGCAAAAAACCTCGCACTCGCATTCGCAACATTGCAATCTTCCTTCAAAATTCTTGCAAGAGCAATATTGTATTTGAAAGCTTGTAGGTAAACACCGTGGAACTCTCTAAAACAACTTTTCTATTTAGTTAATTCCCGCAACGTTGACTTTTGAAACCTTTCATATTAAATATTGTTACAACTTAGCTTTCGGATTCTCTATGCTATGTTCGATATATAAATTTAGAGAAATGTTTCAAGGGCAACTTGTAACGTGCAATATTTTAGCAATCTTCAGTTTAGAAAGTTTCAGGCAAATTACATAGCAACTTAGCAGCAATGTTGGTTTATGAATGTCTTTTTGTAATTGCAATTGTGCTGCCCAATCATCGCTTCAAATAGGTACGCCACGCGTCGGTCGGGGGGGTTATGTTTTCGGTCTCAGAGTCAGATCGGATCGGCCATTTTTATTTTGGCTTGGCATTTCTTTTAAAAGAGTGAAGGACAGTGTTTTATTAAGAAATAAGGTAGGTTACATTAAATTTAATAAAAGTTTATGCATGCTTAGGTACTTTTTAGCAGGGAACAAGTTGTTCTCTGTTAGGTAGGTAATTTTTGGAAATCGGAGGTCGTGCTGTTAAACACAAAACATAACCTAGGTATTTTATTATTTAATTTGTATTGGTGTGTCTTGTGTGTGGTACTACAAGTCACTGGAGACTAAACTGAAAGAACCCCTTCCAAAAAAATTACCAAAATTAAAGAAAAAAGCGCATGCATACGGTATTATAACGGCAGATATTCCAAAGTTTTCACTGGATAGGCTTGCAGACACAATTTTTTCAAGTTAATTCAATAGACAACTTAAGATATAGTGTACTCCCTAAAGTTAATTGAAGTTGAATTTGTAGGCATCTAGTACTAGCAATAGGTTACTAGTAAAAAATGTGTTTGCGAAACCTACACAGAAATTTTTCATTCGTATAACCTATACACGAGTAAATTTTATATAGTTACGGGTTCCAAATCAGTAGAATGAGAATGTATGTCACAAGCCAATTCCGATACCCTATAGTTGGGGACCTTTGTCCATTTTTTGCTATTTTTAAAAAGAAAATTATTATGAGAAATTGCACACAAATCATAAGTGAGAATAGCAGTGTTTTGAAATTTTAGATACATTTTTTGAGACTAACTGGAGGAAGAAATTTGAAAGATGCAGTGTACAGATGTTTGGAAAAGGTCTTCACCAATTATGTGGGGCAGTTTTTAAGTTGGACTGGTGCCAAGGGGAACTACAAAACAAAAACTTTAAGTAAGTAAGTATGGACTACTTCTTCAAAAAAAAAACTTTAAAACTCACTTCACTTATAACAGGTAGATTTTAATTTTTCTTTGGCAATACTATATTATATTAAATACATCAGATTTGTATTTAATCAAATTAAAAATTTTAATGAAAATTTTACACTCTTAATTTCAACCAATCAGAAGCTTGATTTTTCTTCGGTTACCATTAAAACCCACAGAATAACCGGAAATTTTTGACATTTGTGGTAAAATTAATAAATGAAAATTTTCCTGAAACGCCATTTCAAAGACATTTCTAGAATATATGTCATTTCTAATAAAAAAATTAATTAGTACGTAGGTTCTTTAATAAATGAGTTTAAAATTTTCTAACCGAAATCCCACGTGCTTAAATTAATAAACGGTAAATTTTTCCTCGATCATGAATATTCAAGTCTTCAGAAAAATTTCCGGTAATAATTTAATCACTGTATCTATTAGTGATTGTCATTTTTTTTTATTTTAGAGGCTGTCCGAACTAATTTTAAAGAACTTACAGATCAAGATTTTGAAAATTTTTACAAAAACTGGTTTCAGCATGCTAAGACACGTTTTGAACGAAGTAATTAAAACAGATTAGGGGTTAAGGAAACCAAACTTTGAAGGAATTAAATATAAGAAAAGTGTATACTTAATATATATACAGGGTAATTTACAGTGAATCGGAGAACGGGAGATACGTTTTATTTGAAAATTTGTTTGTCTAGATAAACGACCATGGTCTATCGTTCTAAAATATTTTCAGCATTGCGGCGTTGCCGCTTCTGCCCAAAACAGGTGGCAACATCGTTATTTTAAATAAAACAGCCTATATATTTTTATATTTTTAGATTCTACGTAACATTCAAATTATTTTTTAATATACTCCTTACTAGTCTATACTTAATAGTTTTCGAGATATTGACTCTTGAAAAATGGCATTTTTCAACTTTGACAGCTTCTAGCATTCTAACTATATATGTCTCTTAGAGCAAAACGGCTCACATGTTCCTGATGTCCTTGATTTTATTATGTTCCCAAAATTGTCAACTTTCGGTTAAACAGGATGGAACTCGAAAGCAGGAAATTAATTATTTTGATTGATTTTTTGGGAAGATAATAAAAATTGAAGGAAGGAACACCAGCCGTTTTGCTCTAAGACATACAGTTAGAATGCTAGAAGCTGTTAAAGGTTAAAATTGTCATTTTTCAAGAGCCAATATCTCGAAAACTATTAAGTATATATATAACGTAACGTATAACAATGAATATTGTATTAAAAAAATTATTTGAATTTTACGTAGAATCTAAAAATTTAAAAATATATGGGGGGTTTCATTTACAATACCGATGTTGCCACCTGTTTTGGGCAGAAGCGGCAACGCCGCAATGCTGAAAATATTTTAGAACGATATACCATGGTCGTTTATTTGGACGACCAAATTTTCAAATAAAACGTATCGCCTGTTCTCCATAAACGTCTAACGTACCATCCACCGTGAATCACCCCGAATATATGTTATACCTATAATAATATTATATATAGCAAAATAAATACATTTGTTTTTTTTTATAACATAAATAATGAATAAACGAATAATTAATGAATAAACTGAACTCTTATTTCTATAGAGGCCCAGAAAAGGGCCTGCCAAACACCCTTAAAATGGCTAGTAACAAGTCCTGCAAACATACCTTATACTCTGTACTAAATCGAGCCTAAATCCGCTCCTATACTTGATTGAGAATATTTCTTTAAAACAAAAATTGCTTAAATGGATCAAATTTTTTAAATAGGGGAAGGAAATGTTTATTACCATTTAGTTGTGTTTCTCTTTTATATAGCTGTATTTTATCTTGTTTTGTTTGTGTTTTAAATGTTATTTTAAGAAACATTGTCCAAGCGAAGTTAACATGTGTTTTATAATGTTGCTGGAACCTGGCATGCAACTATTGCAACAACCTAGATATTTTTCAATCGCCGTCACATTTCTAGTGTAATGTTACTATAGAATTTCAAAAAATTAGGTTGCTGTAATGTTTTTGTGCCAAGGTTGCTGTAATGTTTTTGTGCCAAGGTTGCTGCAATTAATTGCGTGAAACGTTGCTGTAATTTAAATATCAATATCGCTAGAATGTTGCCGAAGCGATATATTTGTCAATATTGCAATTGAAACGTTCCTGAACGGCCGATTAAGGCTTGCAGGGATGTCCCCAACTTCACGCCGCAAGGAAAAGAGCAACATTGCAGCTCTCTTTGAAAAGTTACTACAACGTTGCTGCAACAACATTTTGCTTGGTGGGCAACCCACATTTTTTCCAATTATAATATATATAGTATCAATTTAAGTAATAAGATATCTTTACATATACAAACGAACATATATTAGGCAAAAAAAAACTACAAAAATATTAATTTGTGCACATAGCAGAAAACCAATATTCTAATATTTTAAACGCCATTTTCTCAATATAATGCTTTTGTGGGTTGGATCCCTCTTGCATAACACGATTCATTTGATAGCCCACTTCGAACACGCGCGCCCTCTTACAGCGACTCGTAAAGCTGAATTACCGATGCTAATTTGGGACCGAATCCAATGCATTGCGATCGGCCTCCTACCTATGGAGGACTTGAGGTAGAAGGCCGATCGCAATGCATTGGATTCGGTCCCAAATTAGCATCGGTAATTTAGCTTTACGAGTCGCTGTAAGATGGCGCGCGTGTTCGAAGTGGGCTATCAAATAATGGTTTCTTATGGACGCAATAACTATTTTTATTTAAATTAGTTCTTTAAGGAACAAATAAGGACTTTTATATGAATTTACACTTACTTTGTTATACTTATTAGTAAACTCGGCCTGTATAAAGTTCCAACGATGCTTGGTTTTTAAAATACAGGGTATTAAACATTCTAGCTATACCTTTGGAGCTAGAAATAAGAGACTTATTTGGCTGCGTTTCCTCTCTGAAAAAGATCCTGTCTTACACCCCGACACAAAGCAAACTCTACTTTTATAAATTGTACCATTATTTATTATAAATATGGAAATTAATTACAATACAACGTTATTTGTCTTGTCTTGCCTTCAAACATTATTTGTTATTTCGAAAAATAAAATGTCAATTGTCAAAAGTAAAAGCACAGAAAAATAAAGGGTTTAAGTAAAAGTTAAAAACTATGGAGGATCTAGTTTTCCATATTAAAAACAAAGAAGAAGAAGACAACATCAGCCCACTTCGGACGCGAGAGCCATCTATCGGCCAATAGCGAACTAACCAAAAAACCGGGACAGAATTTGAAAATGCTGCCATTGTCGATCGGCCTCCTACCCTATAGTTCTCCATACTCCTACCTCAAGTCCTCCATAGTCAGGACGGATGTTTTTAGTTTTGCCGACAGTTAAGAGGTGACGCCAGCAGTTATGCACACAAGCTTTCTTCGCGTCAGTAGTGCCAGACTAGGGAATTTCTCCCCAGTTCTAGGGACAATTTTCGAGTCGAGGGATAAAGGGAATTTTATTAGTTTTTAAGGTCATTTTAGGAATTTTTTATATTTATACGAAAAAAAATCACATTTTAACTTTTAATATCATAAAATAATCGATTTTATTTTTATGGGTCTAAATTTGTTGTTAATTGACTTGAAAAATAATTTTTTACAGATAAATGCTGTCAAAAATTTGAAATAACTGATAAATATATTTTATTATTGAAGTCCAAAAATCTGTATAAAAAATAATTTCTTTAAATACCTACCTACCTAGAAAATAATAATATGTAAAATATTATAGCTATTTTATATTTTGTGTTTTACGTAAAACTGAGAAAGAAAGAAATGTGTTTAATTTAATTTTATTACATCCGGTCATTCTGGAAATTATACATACCTATAGATATCTTAGAATATCCTGAAAAGACACAAACAGGATAACGGCAATTAATACCTATGCTCTTGTTTTTTGCATAATATAACGATCTTTTAAAAAATATATATCTAGGGATTTCTGCTATACTACCTATCTGGCAACGCTGCTTCGTGCAAAAAATTGTAAATATTATTAGTATTACACTTTAGTTGAGAATGTTGAGATCCTATAACCTTTATCTATGGTTGAGATTTGTGGGGTTCTGTCGTGACTGTGTGTTTACATTTTATTTTGACTGTTCAAAGTCCTGAGTAGTAATATGGTAAGTATACATTTATTTATATGTATTATAATTCGATCTTAATTATTGATTATTATCCTAGTTCTGACTATTTACAGTTGGCGAAATGTATTTTTCAAGGGAAGGTCTATCAGAGAATTTCCCATACACTTAACAACGTATCACGAAAAATGTCCACAGAAGAGAATGATGCAATTATAAAGAATATTGGAGATAAGGGAATAATTATTTTAAACCGTCCTCAAGCCATGAACTCTTTGAGTATGTCTATGGTAGACAAAATAAATCCCACACTGATTAAATGGGAAACGGAGAAAAAGACACTTGTTATAATCAAAGGTTAGTAGGTTTCTAAATTCCTTATATGTCAAATTCCTCAGCAAGAAGACTTTGCAAGCACCTAACCCTTACCTTAAGTGTTTTCCTTTTAAGAGCATTATTTATTATGTAAATACTTCAGTTACTCTACAGTCAACATTAACCCCTAGGAAAAGCTCCCGAAAAGTGTTTAAAGCACTTAAGAAAGACTTGTAAACCTTTGTTTATCTCACAAAAAGTCTTAACACTATATACCTTCAATTATTTTTAGATTAGAAACAGCCCAAGTATATTTATTTCCAAAGTGACCCATGTAAATATTAACCCTACATTTCATGTCGGGCGATCAGGTCGAGCCTCCACCAGCCTATATTCTTATTGGCCGATTGGACATTAATTTGAAATAGGAGTGCCATTGAAAAGCTTACTTCAAATGAAACATATTGAAGCTTAAAAATTGTTGAAAAAACACTTATCAAAAAATTTAAATTTTTTTATTTTAAAGTTAAATGTCAAAGCTGCTTTCAACCAACCACAAAATATCGAAACTTTTTTCAACAGCTTGTCAGTTTTCATATTAAAGAAGCAATGTTTTCAATGTAATCTTCAACATTAAAAGGGAGTTAACATACCCTCCAATGGGTTCTAAAACTTCTATTATCAACAGGTTTGTTGGTAGTTACCCAGAGCATTTTTTTTTATTTCATTTTTTTAACCAATATTTTTTCAACTGAATTGACCCAGAACAAGATGAAATCTTTGGGTCAAATTTAAAGCCCATAGTGGAAACGACTCTGTGAAGGGTGGCACCGCTAATATTTATGTCCAAATCAAATCATTTATTCATGTTATTACATTTTTTGTTTACACACGTCAAAGATACCTTCTTAAAATCCGAGTTAAAATATAAAAATTAAAATTCACATGGACTGTTAATTAACACACAAGGTTAACATTTGAACGCTAACAACATTGATTTAGTTACTGTTAAACAATACACAAGATAAACATTTTTTTTAAAGCTATCAACATAGATTTAAAATTAACGTTAAGATTAAGTAGCACAAACATTAACATTGTTTCAAGTGACGAAAAAAAGAAGAAAAGAAAATAACATTTACAATGTATTAGTCGCAAATTAATAAAATATTCGTCGAATGAATAGAAAGCTTTAGAGATAGGTACTAAAAAACCCTTAAATTTTTGTTTGTTTTGTTCTGTTAGTTCTTTAAGTTTATTCAAAGCAGGGACAACCTGTTCTTCATAGAGGAAATATATCTTGTATGTTTTTTTGCTGACATTCTTCCTTACGATAATGTTGAAAATTATGCTGTTTTTTGTTCTTGTACGGCTTACGATACGATACCTTTTATAGACGACATTGGCGTTTTTGTAAGTAAACAGGTTTTCTTCAAAATCTTGCTTGATGAATCCTATATTTATTAATGATTCATTCTTAACAATTTATTTGCATCCAATGATAAGTGATTTTATTTTCTTCTACTAGATGCAGAGCTATAATTTTCCCATGGGCGCCACATAATAAAAAATTAGTTGAACACTAATATCGCACAATACACAGACTTTCTCAAGACTGATTAAATACCCTAATTGCACCAGGCCCGGCCCTGGGGCCAATTAACAAGGGTGCCTAACCTAAATAACAATTGCAAACCCCCTAAACTTATCGAATACGGGGTGGACCTACCTGCTCTTGATAACAAGAACAACGTTTTTATGCAAAATAATGGTAAACAAGTAACATTATTAAAATTGTAAATATGCCAACTCTGTAGACTTTTCAGCTATACAACAATGGGGCTTCATTAAAATAAACGACAGGTAGCGAAAGCCAAGAGGATATACTTTGAGATGTACTTTTTAAATAAAACGTTCGACCACAATAAGCTGTCATGAGGCGATAGGTAAACCTCCGGACATTTTACGACTAATAACCACAAAACAGAACTACTTTTTGTAAAAAAATTTAAAAATACTATGGGAAAATTTGCCAGGAAATGCGAAAAACTTGATTTCAAAAAGTTATTTTCAAAACGTCTTTATTAAATATATATTATAGGTGATTTACAGGCGAAGTCTAGCTTTACGCTACTACTACTTTACCTACAGATTACTTTGCTATATTATTAATGCAATTTGTATATCCAATAATTTACGATAATTAGTTTAAATTTAAAGTTAAAGGCTGACATAGCCACACTATTTAAATTATTAAAGACCCGCTACTCTATACTCTGTATTATTCCATTCTTATAATATAGGGTTAATTTCTAAACTGTTGTTTATAAGTTTATTTTACTTTTTTCTGTAAAGTTTGTAACGCTAAGTGTCTTAATCTCATTATCCACTCCGTTATATAATTTTATGGCATTGAAATAGAATGAGCGTCTAAAAATAGCTGTAGAATGTCGAGGAAGTTGAAGTTGCTGACTTAGTTTGTTCTTGAGATAAGAAGGTTCACTCGTCAACACAACATTGTGCGTTAAGCCGAGCAAGTGAACCTCCCAAATCTTGGACATCGGTAACCACTCTAAAGTTCTTAAGCTTGCTGACACTTTATCATATTTTCTTAGACTGAAAACAAATCTTACACAGGTATTTTGAACTTTATGAATTCTATTTTTTGTAATGACATCAATGCAGGGAAAGAAAACCACATTGGCATAGTTAAATATTGAAAGAACCAGGGATTCACAAAGCTGTTTCCTAAAATTAAAATTCAAAATACGTTTGTTGGCATACCTATAAGAATTTTAAAGTACAGTATGATTTTTTAATTAAGTTTGAAATGTGTTCCCTAAATCGTAACTTATTGTCCATTATCAAGCCGAGGTTTTTGTGTTGTTTTATATATGGAATTGAAGTATTACCAATTATCAAATCAAAGTCGTTTTTTATTTGTTCACATTTGGGGTCAGATGTCGCGAAGATCATATACACATACACAATTTTCAATCATTGTTTAAAATTTAGTTTCAAATGATAATATACCGACCGAGTGATATACGGAATAGAAAATCTTATAATAAAAACTGTTTAAATCTTAATGCATTTTATTATTACTTAAGTGGCAGAAACCTTGATAGTTGCTGGTTTCCATGCATGTCAAATACCACTCAAGTGCCAATAGTGCCATCAAGGAATGATGAAAGAGCCTCGCACTTCTCTTATGAAGAATGGCCCTCGGTTAAATTTTCTAAATTTTTAGTATGTTGTAAAGAATGCCATTCTGATCAAAAGTGTTCATGGCCACAACAATATCTGCCGACCAGTTTTTGAGATACAGGGTGTCCAAGTTGCAAAATATGAATTCTTAATACATTATATTTTCCTAGTTTATAATATGAATTCGTTTTGTTTTTCCAGATTTTTGATGGCCCTGTCGTAGATAGGATAGAATATCATAAAAATAGTTTAAATTTTTTTATTATATACCGGGTCAGTGACGAAAATTATTTAATGTTTTGTTAAATCATTGTATTTTCGGCATTAAATTAAATGTTAACAAAGTAATACTGTGGATGACAATAGCTTGGAGCAAGCTATCAGAATTTATATTATACTTCGATAGCCCCGTCCTCGAGATCACACTGTAGTGTATGCTTCTCAACACGTATCGGCGTAATGTTTACAGATAGAAAGATTTATGGTGGTTCCCTGTCGCCCTCTGTTACCCGCCAGGCTCTATTCATTATGTTTCTTACGCTCGAGTCGGCAAGTGTGTGTTAAAAATTTTGTGTTTAAACTTTGTGCGACAAGAATGCCTAAATCAAACAAAAGAAAATTAAAAGACTTTAAAAATAAAATTAGGAAGAAAATGAAGAAAATTGAGAAATTAATGGATAATTTTTCCTCAAGTAAGTAACATAGTTCATACTTTAATTTTAGGTGGTGCAAGGCTACATCAAGAAATATAAATAGTACCGAGTTGTTGTACACATGGCCAGTCTTCAGTCCCGGGTAGTGTTCTCACATAATGAGTCAAATCTTATTGAGAACCCCATTTCTTGTTAAGGGACAGTCCCAGGTTGTGTTCTCACATAATGAGTCAAATCTTATTGAGAACCCCATTTCTGGTTAAGGGACGGGACAGTTCTAGGTAGTGTTCTCGCATAATGAGTCAAATCTTATCGAGAACCCCAATTATTAATAGGAACAGTCCCAGGCTGTGTTCTCACATAATGAGTCATATCTTATTGAGAACCCCATACATTTTTTAAGGGATATTACTCTGCCCTTGAGTACATTGGCATGCATCATAAGAAACTCTTTATATCTATTACACAGACAATTTTTTCCCCTATGGAAAATAACATATTTCTACCAGTTTCAATACACTAAAGTCTTAGTTATCAAGGTTTGGTAATTAAAATGCCTAAACTGTTTTTGTCGTCTATAAGAACACCATTACTTTTTATATTTATGACCGGGGTTGGCTGGCGGCGACGACGACTAGTTTAATGACTTAAGTTTATTTAGCCGTTGCCGATTTTTGAAGTTGTTAAACTTTAGAAATAACAATACCAACGCCTCGATTACAAATACATGAGCCACAAAAATTAAAGAACCTGTACAAATAATACAATTAAACTCACATAAAAAGTAACGGTGCAGGACAATGTAATTTCCCATATTAAATTCACATGTTTTATTCCACTAGGTGACGGTGACTCTGAAAGTTCAGAGAGAGCATCAGAAATTTCAGATTCAGAAAAATCTGATGTGCCTGATACCAACCTGGAAGCAGCTACACAATCCTCGCATCAAACCCAAAACCCCAATGAAACACCCGAGGATCCATGGGAAGGTTTTTTAGGGTCACGCCCCTCCAAAGAAAGCACGGAGGGCCCTGACCTAGCCCCAGACCTTGCAGTTCGCTGGGAGTCTTATTTGTCTTTGGGGCTAGACAAAGAGACAAGAAAGAATTTGGCGGAAGAGTGGAACGCGCCTAAAAATTGCAATTTTCTAAATGCTCCCGTTCTTAACCCAGAGGTCCAAGCACTGGTATCACCAGCTGATATCAAAAGAGACACATTCCTTGAAAACCTTCAGGGAATGCTGGGAAAAGGAATTACTGCTGAGGGCGCAGCAATAACAAAAATTATGACAAGAAAAGACATGTTAGATGCCTCAATTACTCAAGCTTTAGTAGCCTCCGGAAAAATCCTCACTGATATGTTCCACAACCTGTCAGTGCATCGGAAATTCCATTTATATAAATACCTAGATGAAAAAATTCAAAAGATTGCCCTACACCAACCTATTGATACCCTTCTCTTCGGCTCCGACTTCGCAGAAAAGTGCAAATCTTCAAAAACTTTAGAATCGACGGCATTGGAATTAGCCGCTAAAAAAGATCAAAAACCAAAACCTTCAACAAGTCGTTTTTTAATCCAACGGCCCCCCTCCTTCAAAAATCGGGTGAAGTCAATGAAGACGGCACAAAAGAGGGGGGGAGGGGCCCAATACTCACAGTTCCGACAACAGAAGAGGACATTCAGAACCAACAGGAGGGAGACAGAATCATACCAAAGACACAACAACAGCAAGAATCGACCATCTTACTAGAGGTAGGCTATGCAGGCAGGATATCTAAATTCTATCAAAATTGGGAACTTATTACAAAAGACAAAAAAATTTTAGAATGGGTCAAAGGTTATAAAATTCCTCTTATTCGGCACCCTGTGCAGAAAAAAATTCCTAAGGTCCAATCTGATCCAAAATTTCAAAAATGCATAGCCGAGCTTATAAGAATTGGCGCAATTAAAAAAAGCAGACACTGCAAAAACGAATATATATCGTCATATTTCCTAAGAAAAAAACCAAATGGCAACGACCGCTTTATTTTAAACCTTAAAAAACTTAACACTTATTTAAATTGTCCACATTTTAAATTAGAAGACTTCCGAACAGTAAAAAATCTCATACATTATAACTGTTACATGGCAAACATAGATCTCAAAGACGCCTATTTCCTCTTACCCATAAACAAAAATTACAGAAAATATTTAAAATTTCAATACAAAAATGTACTTTATGAATTTACAGTCTTACCTTTTGGTTTATCTACAGCTCCATTTTTATTTACTAAAATTTTTAAACCTATTGCCAACCATTTAAGGTCATTGGGTTTTATCTCCGTAATATACCTGGATGATATTTTATTAATTGGTAACGACAGACATAACTGTATTAGTAACATAAATCATACCCTTAAACTACTCACCTCGTTGGGTTTTTTAATAAACAGGGAAAAAAGTAACTTAGAACCAACCCAAAATTTAACATATTTAGGTTTCCAATACAACAGTAAGGAAATGACAATGACGCTTCCAAATGAGAAATCTAAAAAATTAATTTCCTTATTAAAAACCATAAAAAGAAATTCAAAAATAAAAATTAGAGAGTTTGCAAAATTTATAGGTACTCTGGTATCGGTTTGTCCTGCCGTCCCATACAGCTGGGTCCACATTAAAAACTTTGAAAGACAAAAATACAAGGCCCTAAAGCAGTGCGACGGTGATTACGACAGGACAATGAAACTACCAAAATACCTACAAAATGATTTCTCTTGGTGGCTATCAAATGTTACAAAAAACAAAACAACCTTAAAAGAATGTTCATACATATTAACCATCTTTACCGATGCTAGTGGTTCGGGATGGGGAGCATCTTGTGAAAAAAGAGTAACTTGGGGTTTTTGGAGCACTGAGGAAAAAACTCATCATATTAATTATTTAGAATTATTAGCAGCGTTTAACGGTCTAAAATCTTTTGGAAGGGATTATAAAAATTGTCACATTTTATTAAGAATAGATAACATAACTGCCATATCATACATAAATCGCATGGGAGGTATAAAATTTCTCGAATTAAACGACATAACCCGTCAAATCTGGAACTGGTGTGAAGGACGAAAAATCATTATCTTTGCTTCTTACATAAACACAAAACTTAACCTACTAGCGGACAGAGCCTCCAGACAAAAAAATATAGAAACCGAATATTCTTTAAACCAAAACGCCTTTAAACAAATCGTAAAAATATTCGGCACACCAAATATCGATCTTTTTGCATCGTATCAAAATACAAAATCTAACTTATTTTTTTCTTGGCACCCAGACCCGCAGTCCTACGGCGTCGATGCCTTTACAACTAGCTGGGCAAACATATATTTTTACGCTTTCCCACCGTTTCCTCTTTTGCCAAGGGTCATAAATAAAATCAAGACCGAAAAAGCAAAAGGTATCATAATATACCCCATTTGGAAATCCCAACCCTGGTATCCTAAGTTAAAAAATCTAATGGTATCTAAACCAATAATATTCTCTCCACACCAATCTTTATTACTTTCCCCTTGCAGAGAACCACATCCACTATGGAAAAGCCTTACCCTGGGTGCCGCGGTATTATCAGGTTAGCATATCAGAACACAGGGATTCCAGAAAACGCCATTGACGTCTTAATAGCCTCTCTTGCAGAAAACACTTTAAAACAATATAATAGCACTTACAAAAAATGGTGGATGTTCTGCCAAGGAAACAAAGTATTTAATGCAAATCCAAATAAAATAATTAAATTTCTAAATACAGAACTATCACAGGGGGTTAACTACAATACTCTTCACCAACACAGATCTGCACTAAATACATTGTTACAAATAACAGATCACCCCATTGTAACAAGGTTTATGAAAGGAGCATTCCGAATTAAACCGGTTTTTCCAAGATATAATGAGATATGGGACCCAAATCCCGTTTTACGTTATCTAGAAACTCAAACACCGCCTAACTCATTATCCCTGGAAAAACTGACCTATAAACTTATTGTCTTGTTGGCTCTTATATCAAGTCAAAGAGTTCAAACTTTCACAAAAATTAAATTAAGTAACATATATTATTTTGATGACAGAATAGAGATAACGATTACCGATATCATAAAAACATCCAACCCAAAAAGATGTCAACCAAAAATAATTGTTCCCTACTTTAAGGAAAACCCAAATTTGTGCATAGCGTCGCTATTAAAACATTATATAAACATTACTGACAACCTAAGGACAACACATGATCAACTTCTTATTACAATAAAGAGGCCTCACCACTCTGCTTCTTCACAAACCGTGTCAAAGTGGATAAAAAAGGGCTTAACCTTAGGGGGCGTGGACACATCAATCTTTAAAGCACATAGCACCCGCCACGCCTCCACATCAACAGTTTTCAAACGCGGATTAAATATTGAAAATATTAGACGGGCGGCAGGGTGGAGTGAAAAATCAAATACTTTTAATAAGTTTTACAACAGACCCGTAATAGAACACTCAAAGTTCGCAAATCACCTACTAAACAGAACAACTATTTAGTTAAGACCTAGTTTTGATTAAGAAAATAAAATACCCAAACATACTTACCCATTTTTAAAATTATTTTAGATTTGCAAATAGCATTTACTTTACATTAAGTGTTATAAAGTAGCATATAATACTAAAGTGGTTATTAAGAACATAAAAAACAAAATTTTATTTGTATTGTACACAAAATAATAAGTATCAGAAAAATTATAATTAAAAAATAAATTTAAATTAGTTATTTGTTTAGTTTCTTACGAAACCATTGAAATAAACAATTTTGGTTCTAAAAATTATTTATTTAAACCTTTTAAAAAAAAAACTCAAATCATGGAATAACCTTTAAACATCTACAGTGTGATCTCGAGGACGGGGCTATCGAAGTATAATTAGAGGTTAAACGACTTACCTGTAAGGAAGTTCAATCCTCAATTATACGAGATAGCCCCGTCCGAAGAGATCACACCCGCCCACCACCAAAGGCCCGTAAAAAGAACATGATTTGAGAAGAAACATAATGAATAGAGCCTGGCGGGTAACAGAGGGCGACAGGGAACCACCATAAATCTTTCTATCTGTAAACATTACGCCGATACGTGCTGAGAAGCATACACTACAGTGTGATCTCTTCGGACGGGGCTATCTCGTATAATTGAGGATTGAACTTCCTTACAGGTAAGTCGTTTAACCTCTAATTATATATATTTATACAGGGTAACTCAAAAAAGATAATATTTTTTTATTAGTTTTGAAAGAAATTTTGTAGATATTTCTTTATGTACCACTTGTCGCTTATTGTATGCTTCCAAATATATATAAATATCAAGGTTATACAGAGTGTTTCCGATGATAAGCGATAGAAGAATAAGATAAAAATGCATTTATTTATAAATCACCCGGTATATTAAAAATGGATCGGTTAAATTTCGTTATTTTTTAATATTTTTTGCTTGAAGTGTCTTACTTACATGTTTGCTATTGATTTTCCTTTTCCTATGACCAGTTCTGGAGATATACAGCGTCGAACAGACTATAAACTCAAAAAATAAGCAAATAAAATAAAAAAAAATTTTAATTTCAAGAAAATTTGTGATGTAAGTTCTATTTATAAATAAATATATTTAATTCTATACAGGGTGTTTCGAATAATTAGGGGCCTACTTATTATTTTTGGATAAAATAATTTGGATATAATAAATTGTTCATAGTTTTTATAAATATTTCTTATTTGCAATACAGTGTTATAATAGAAATAGAAAGAATGTTTATTATTCGAAACACCCTGTATAGCATTAAATATATTTATTTTTAACCATGAAATGAACTTACATAACAAATTTTATTGAAATAAAAAAAAATGTTATTTTATTTGGTTATTTTTTGAGTCTGTTCACGCTGTATATCTCCAGAAGTGGTCATAGAAAAAGGGAAATCAATAGCAAACATGTAAGTAAGATACTTCAAGCAAAAAATATTAAAAAATAAAGAAATTTAACTGATCCATTTTTAATATACCGGGTAACCCCCCTGGTAACAAAATTTAATTTCTTTCTTTAATTCAAAAAAGTTAAGGGGGCAGTCAAAATATAGCCAATGACCCTAGTACATAGAAATGGAAATGTTTCTCGGGTTATGTTATCATTTTATATGTCTTTTGGTACAGGTAATGGTGGTAAGGCATTTAGTGCTGGTGGGAATATCAAAGCAATAGCAAAGGCAGCTTCTACAGGTGACAATCTACAATATGACTTGTTTAGAGCCGCATATAAGAATAACGGACTTATTCATTCATTGACCATTCCCTGCATAGCCTTTGGTGATGGTATAGTTATGGGTGGATCTGTGGGGTTGGCGTTCTTATGTCGATACACTATAGTAACTGAACGAACAGTAATGGCAACGCCAGAAACTCAAATTGGCTTAATTCCCGATGCTGGTAGTGCTTACATTTTGTCTAGGCTAAGTGGAAGGTTAGGATGGTATCTAGGACTTACTGGAGCTAGATTAAAGGGAGTTAATACTTTTAAAGCAGGTAACTAAAAAGAAATATCTGATACAAGTTTAAAAAAATATCATTTAAAAATTTTGCTGTATGCGCGTGTGCATTATGGCCAGAATAGTTTAAGTATTGTTAGGTAAGTATACCGCCCTTAGTTAGTAATTCGAATAAGTATAGCGGGAATCCGGGAATGATTTTTCCCACCCACGAGTATTCGACAGAGAAAGTAATTACATAAAGGAAAATATTAGCGAAATGGTTTATATTAACTTAACTATTTCAATTAATTTTAGAACTGACACAAATAATTTGAGTGCTTGCTACTCTCTGGGATCTTAAATAAATATAAAAATGTGTTTAATGAGAACGGGAGACGTACATTAGTACCTCCAATCTTGTGGTGAGGGAGGAATCAACTTCACAGTCGGTGGTCTCGTTTTGTAACGAGTTTAAGCTTGTATTTCTGTTAAATTTCTAATTAAAAAAAAAAAGTTTTTAATTTTGGAAAAATAACAAAAGTTTTACAGTTCCATATTTCTATGGCCAACTACCACTGCATAGATTTTTTTCTGTATCATTTTTGAAATAAAAGTTTGCTTAAATAAAATCTGCTGTAGTAATTTCACCTGCGCTATGCATAAAGCGCACATGTTAATTTTTTTTTAAATCGTAGAAAACGTAGTTTTTATTTTTAAATTAGAATAATCATTTAAAACTGATTAGACTAACTGATAGCATTTTAAATGTTTAGATTGAAGCAAAACATATTGTGAATAACAGTAAAATGTTTTTTTGTGTTTTCTCAAAAACCTATATTATATTGGACATGTGTGGTTTCTGCAAATACCGATTCAATTGTCGATTTTTCAAAACATACCATTGTTATAACTGAGCTCGTTATTAACTTGACCGAGGAGTCCATTTGCAATAACTAAGTATCTATAATTTACATCTAACTTCACCTTCAAACTTCACTGCTTACGTTTTACTGTAGTACTGATAGTTCGGATATATACAAATATCCAATGTGTTTTCTAGAAAATGTGTTGTTATAATCATATTTTTCATGTATATTTTATTTAAACAACAACTATTTATTTAATGGCCAAAGTTGTGATGTATTTATACAGGGTGTTCTCAAAGTTGAGTCATTTATTTTACCAGGTTGTAGAACTCGTAAAAATAAGTAATTGTACCAAAAATCATTTATATAAAAGTTGCAGAATAAAGAAGTCATTAACAATTGGAAAAATTTAAAATTTAAAAACTTAAGACCTGCTCTTTGGTATTCTCGACCACTGCGTTTTATTTTTATTGCAACTCACAATAATTCATTACTCACCGGCAAAATGCATCCTGATGTTACAAAAATTGTTCAAAATTATCACCATTTGTTCGGTTTGCGCAAAGTCTTGCTCGGCGTATCCATGAGTGACTACACGCTTCAAAAATAAAATCCGGGTGTCCACGAACAACATCACAAGCGTTTCTGATGCGCTGTTGTAGTTCTTGCACAGTATTTACCTCTGCATCGTGATAAACCAACTGTTTTAAATAGCCCCACAGAAAAAAATCGCAGGGCGTTAGATCCGGAGAGCGTGCAGGTCAAGAAATGTAGCCATTGCGGCCTATCCATCTATTAGGAAACTCATTATTTAAATGTTCCCTAACTTCTCGTCTAAAATGTGGCGGTGCTCCATCATGTAAAAGCCACATATTATGTCTCACATTTAAAGGAACATCTTCTAATAATTGTGGCAGAGTGTTTTGAAGAAAGTCTAAATAAATGTCACCTGTCAGTCGAGCTGGAAAAAAGTAAGGCCCAATAAGCATGCCATTTACTACGCCAGCCCAAACATTTACTGAAAATCTGTCCTGAAAATGGGTTCTTTTCACAGCATGCGGATTTTCCACTGCCCAAATATGGTTGTTGTGAAAATTTGTAACTCCATTTCTTGTAAATGTGGCCTCGTCAGTAGCCAAAATAAATTTGGTAAAATTTTCATTTCTGTTTTATTGATTTAATGGCCACTGACAAAATTCAACTCTTCTAGGACCATCTTCGGGTTGTAACGCTTGTACCCGTTGATAATGGTAGGGATAAAGTTGTTCTTGTCGTATAGTCTTCCACACTTTGCTATGAGCAGCTCCAACTTGAGCTGCTACTGACCTAGTGGACGTTGTTGGGTCGTTTTCGACAATTCCTAAAATGTCCTCCTCAATCTGTACCATTTCGCGTGGAGGAGGTCTTCCAGCGTGACCACCTCGTTGTTCCTTTAAGTAGCCTGTGTCGCGAAGTCTTGTAACTAAATTTACAAACATCCGCGGAGCCGGACGATTTCTTAAAGGAAACCTTTCCGCGTACAAACGACATGCGGCGGCTGCATTTTGTTGGCACTCCCCGTAAGTTAATATTATGTTCACTAGTTCATTGTTTTCATAAACTTGCGCCATTTTTATCGCACAAAATGCCCAAAAATCAAAAATATCACGCACTTTAGCGAATTATTTAGCACTGGTCAAATCGAAATTCGCACTAAAACCCGTAAAATGAATGAATGATAAGTAATTTGTATCCTACAAAAAAAGAGCATACCTTATCGCCAGTAAACAAAACATTCATAACGCAGTGGTCGAGAATATCCAAAAAGCAGGTCTTACAGTTCTTAAATTTTACATTTTTTCAATTGTTAATAACTTCTTTATTCTGCAACTTTTATATAAATGATTTTTGGTACAATTACTTATTTTTACGAGTTCTACAACCTGGTAAAATAAATGACTCAACTTTGAGAACACCCTGTATATATTGATTAGGGATCTACGACTGCCTCATTTTAATTTTTGCTATGACTGTATTTGTAATTTGATTTTTTTTCGCATTAATTTATTGTAATTATTGTCTTCTCTTTTTCAGACCCTTGTTTTTATAAAAAACGAAACGTTGGGATAAATACAATAATTGTCATTTCATTGCCTGCCCTCATTCCCGCTACCTACTTATTCGAATTGTTTACATTATTTTTTCAATGTTCTTTATTAATTTTTCTAGTTGTTGGTCGCTAGATTTAAAAGTTAATTGTTGTCAATGTTATTGGTACCTTGCTATTAAAAGAATAAGTTATATTTCAACCGTTACATGTTTTTTACGATTTTCGCACAGTGCCAATCTCGTGCCATATCGCGGCAACATTTTATTTATTTCAATAACTTTTGTGCTTCTGAAATTTTCAATAATTTTTCCGAATTATCTATTGTGTGATATAAAACATATATTTTGTGTAAGAATAACTACTCTGTATATTTTTAAAAATGTTTATTATGTAAGCACAACAAGCACAAAACACTAACTAAAATCTTAGGTCTTGCAACACATTACACTGACAGTTCAAACCTTCCGAGTATAGAAGAAGCACTACTCCAGTGTTCCAATGACAACGATATTAAATCTACCCTCGCTAAATTCCAGAAAGAAGATAAAACGGAATTTTCGTTGGACATGGAAAAAATAAATCATTGCTTTTCGGCACCTACGGTGGAAGAAATCGTTGTAAGGTTAGAAAAGGATGGCTCTAAGTGGGCCGAGGAGACTTTAACGCTGTTAAATAAAATGTCGCCCACTAGTTTAAAAGTTTCTTATAAGGAATTGGAGTTGGGTAAAAACATGACTTTACAAGAATGCTTGCAGATGGAGTTTAGATTAGCTGTGAATTGTGTGGATATTGGTGATTTTAAAGAAGGCAAGTAATAATATAAAAATAGTGATTAGATATACCTAGTATGTCCCAAATTCATTGACATATACCTTTAGGTCAGCAAACAATAATCACGAAGGTAACAAATTTATGGCCTTGGCATGTAAATATAGTCCACTATACACAGGCATGCGCACTGCAACACGCGGTTTCTAGTCTTTCCCCTCTCTTTGGCGACTACCGCGACTTTTAAAAATATAAAAAAAAAAAATATTTTTAAGCAATAGTCTTGATTGTTAGCGGTTAAATATAGACTTGCTTAAAAATATTTTTTTAGGGCAACGTCCATCGAACATGTTATTTTTAGGTGTTAGAGCTTTGCTTGTTGATAACACCACTCCGAAATGGAACCCAGCTACATTAAAAGAAGTAACTGACGATATGGTAAATCGTTACTTCAAAAAACTGCCAGAAAAATTGGATTCAAAATATAGATTGTGATACCATGAGTCATTTTAAAATAAATATATTTTGTTAAAGAATTTTGAACAATTATTATAATCAGAAGACAGAACTACTTACAAGTTTCTGCTGGTATGCAAATGGCCGTTTTTATTGCGTAAGTATAGGCTCTAGAATATCCATCGTGCAAAATTTACAGGTTGTTATTGCATCCAATAGGTAAGTAGATATAGTCGGATCTGGTCTTATCGTGCGGGTCATAAGATTCAAGAAAGACATACTCTCAGTTTTTGTTTTCTTTACTTGCGTTTAATTTTACCCTCTAAATAAAATACGTAAGATAAATGAGACAGACTTATTCCATTTTGACATGAAAAAAAAAGGATATGTATTTACTTTCCAGCGATTCTAAAAAAGCTTATAATAGCACCAGCTACGTTTTATTTTAAATATGCCAGTTTTGTGACTGACAGTTTGTGACAAAATTAAACAATTTTCTGGGTTTTTGCATCCCCAATCAAAAAAAATCGTACTTAATCTGATAAACTATTTTGAAAATGAAAGAAAAAGTGGAAATTCGCCAACCAATACTCAGGAAAGAGTAGCCAAAGCACTGGGAATTAGTTTAAGGACTGTGCAGAAAATTGTGCATGAAACAAAACATAACATAATACCCAAGAATACTAAAAAGTGTAAACGAAGAAAGCCAAAGACTGAGGATTTAAGCAAAAATATTAAAATGGGAGTTCGAAATGTGATTTACGATTTATACAAATCAAAAACCAATGTAACTCTTCCAGTTTTACAAAAAACATTAAAAATTCGGGGTGTTTTGGAAATTGGACTTGAAGCGTTATCAAAATTGATAAAAAATTTAGGTTTTCGCTATAAAAAAGACTGTAACCGAAGATTTTTATGTGAGCAGCCACAGATAGTGAGTCAGCGTGTTCAGTTCTTAAAAAAATATACGGACAATTACAAATCGAAATTTAGAAAAGTGGTATTTTTAGACGAAACGTGGATATTTTCGAATGGAAATGGTTCAAAATCTTGGCAAGATGAGTCTGTAAAAAGTGTTAAAAGGAAAAAGGGGTGCGGTACGGGAAAGCGTTTTATTATTTTGCATGCCGGTTCTGCAACAGGATATGCTGCAGGTGCGAGTTTAATTTTTTCTTCAACATCAAAAAGTGCTGACTATCATGATAATATGAATTGCGAAATGTTTGAAAAATGGTTAAAAGTTCAATTGATACCAAATTTGGATGCTCCGTCTTTAATTGTCTTAGATAATGCATCATATCATTAAAGAATTTTAAATAAACAGCCTACTTCATCTTGGAGGAAAAGTGATATTTATGAAAAAAAATCCTTTACCAAATATGCTTAAATCGGAACTCCTATCAATAGCAAAGTCTCTTAAAAAACCCAAAATATACGCGGTAGATGAAATACTGCGTGAATATGGTCATGAGGTTCTACGACTGCCGCCATATCATTGCCAGTTTAACGCAATAGAATTAATATGGGCTGGTGAAAAGTCTTATTATGAAAAACATGTAGGTGATGGTCTTAAATCCGACCAAGTACAAATAGTTTGGCAAGATTCGTTAGATCATATTACACAAGAGTACTGGAAGAAATCGGTGGAACATACAGAAATATTAATAAGGGATTGGTGGGATCGAGAACAAGTACTAGATGTCGAAGTAGCGCCAATGATAATTGCTCCATTCGAAGACGACTCAGACGACGAGGACTTTTCAGATTTTATAAGTGACTATGAGAGTTTTTAGGCTATAATTATAAACGGTGTTTTTCGTTTACATTTTTTAGTATTCTTGGGTTTTATATTATGCTTTTTTTCATGCACATTATTCTGCATAGTCCTTAAACTAATTCCCAGTGTTTTCATTACGGTTTCCTGCATATTGGTTTGCGAATTTCCACTTTTTCTTTCATTATCAAAATAGTTTATCAGATTAAGTACGATTTTTTTTGATTGGGGATGCAAAAATATGCAACTTTGGTTTATAACAACTTTTTGAAACCCAACATAATATTTCTGAATAAAGAAAATACAATATACTTTAGTATCTACAACCTGGTAACAAAATTTAATTTCTTTTTTTAATATTAAGAAAGTTAAGGGGGCAGTCAAAATATAGCCAATGACCGTAGTACATAGAAATGGAAATGTTTCTCGGGTTATATGTTATCATTTTATGTCTTTTGGTACAGGTAATGGTGGTAAGGCATTTAGTGCTGGTGGGAATATCAAAGCAATAGCAAAGGCAGCTTCTACAGGTGACAATCTACAATATGACTTGTTTAGAGCCGCATATAAGAATAACGGACTTATTCATTCATTGACCATTCCCTGCATAGCCTTTGGTGATGGTATAGTTATGGGTGGATCTGTGGGGTTGGCGTTCTTATGTCGATACACTATAGTAACTGAACGAACAGTAATGGCAACGCCAGAAACTCAAATTGGCTTAATTACCGATACTGGTAGTGCTTACATTTTGTCTAGGCTAAGTGGAAGGTTAGGATGGTATCTAGGACTTACCGGAGCTAGATTAAAGGGAGTTGATACTTTTAAAGCAGGTAACTAAAAAGCATTATGGCCAGAATTGTTTAAGTATTGTTAGGTAAGTATACCGCCCTTAGTTAGTAATTCGAATAAGTATAGCGGGAATCCGGGAATGATTTTTCCCACCCACGAGTATTCGACAGAGGAAGTAATTACATAAAGAAAAATATTAGCGAAATGGTTTATATTAACTTAACTAATTCAATTAATTTTAGAACTGACACAAATAATAACATAACATAATACCCAAGAATACTAAAAAGTGTATACGAAGAAAGCCAAAGACTGAGGATTTAAGCGAAAATATTAAAATGGGAGTTCGAAATGTGATTTACGATTTATACAAATCAAAAACCAATGTAAGTCTTCCAGTTTTACAAAAAACATTAAAAATTTGGGGTGTTTTGGAAATTGGACTTGAAGCGTTATCAAAATTGATAAAAAATTTAGGTTTTCGCTATAAAAAAGACTGTAACCGAAGATTTTTATGTGAGCAGCCACAGATAGTGAGTCAGCGTGTTCAGTTTTTAAAAAAATATACGGACAATTACAAATCGAAATTTAGAAAAGTGGTATTTTTAGACGAAACGTGGATATTTTCGAATGGAAATGGTTCAAAATCTTGGCAAGCTGAGTCTGTAAAAAGTGTTAAAAGGAAAAAGGGGTGCGGTACGGGAAAGCGTTTATTATTTTGTATGCCGGTTCTGCAACAGGATATGCTGCAGGTGCGAGTTTAATTTTTTCTTCAACATCAAAAAGTGCTGACTATCATGATAATATGAATTGCGAAATGTTTGAAAAATGGTTAAAAGTTCAATTGATACCAAATTTGGATGCTCCGTCTTTAATTGTATTAGATAATGCATCATATCATTAAAGAATTTTAAATAAACAGCCTACTTCATCTTGGAGGAAAAGTGATATTTATGAGTGGCTGGAAAAACACAACCAAAATCCTTTACCAAATATGCTTAAATCGGAACTCCTATCAATAGCAAAGTCTCTTAAAAAACCCAAAATATACGCAGTAGATGAAATACTGCGTGAATATGGTCATGAGGTTCTACGACTGCCGCCATATCATTGCCAGTTTAACGCAATAGAATTAATATGGGCTGGTGAAAAGTCTTATTATGAAAAACATGTAGGTGATGGTCTTAAATCCGACCAAGTACAAATAGTTTGGCAAGATTCGTTAGATCATATTACACAAGAGTACTGGAAGAAATCGGTGGAACATACAGAAATATTAATAAGGGATTGGTGGGATCGAGAACAAGTACTAGATGTCGAAGTAGCGCCAATGATAATTGCTCCATTCGAAGACGACGAGGACTTTTCAGATTTTATAAGTGACTATGAGAGTTTTTAGGCTATAATTATAAACGGTGTTTTTCGTTTACATTTTTTAGTATTTTTGGGTTTTATATTATGCTTTTTTTCATGCACATTATTCTGCATAGTCCTTAAACTAATTCCCAGTGTTTTCATTACGGTTTCCTGCATATTGGTTTGCGAATTTCCACTTTTTCTTTCATTAACGAAATAGTTTATCAGACTAAATGCCATTGTATTTTTAGGTTTTAGTAGTAAAATTGTTAAAATAAATTGCACTGTTTATTACTGTCGTTTTTAATTAAAGGGTACAGTAGGTATATAATTAACGATTATATAATTTTTTTGTAACTTTTTCAACTCCCCTGTACATAATTTTTACAAAACTAATAATATTAGGTATATGTGGCTATCTTCGCGATAGCTAAAATAATGAAAGTATTTTTCCTTCCTTCGGTATATTTGTAAATAATCTCAACATTTTGATAGCCTCTGTGTTGTCTGATTTGACGCATATGATCAGTGACCTTTGGACCCGCACGTTAAGACCAGATCTGACTATACTAGGTTTAAACCTTACCGAATTATATTTTTCTGATAAAATGTACAAATTTTATTTGGATTGTACTAGAGGTTAAAAAAAATTGTCTAATAACCAATAAGTTTCTATAGTTTTGCTATGACTGCCGCTCTCGCGCCATGTATATAGAGTTGTTCGTACTGTGTGGTATCGACGCACGCGCTTTTTTTTTGATGATGTTAACTTATACTTAAAAGTTTTTATTGCTTAGCGCTTTTTTTTTGATGATGTTAACTTACACTTAAAAGTTTTTATTGCTTAATGGAATATTGGAAAAAAATTTTATGCCGATTATTTCGTACACCTGTCCTTTTCGTCCAATCAAACCGTCTCGTTTTAACCAATCAGCTAGTATAATAGTGATAAAACTACGTGGGATTTTAGCGATTAAACGTCGCCATTGGCCCGTCTAGTTCTGTCACAATATTTCGAAGTATAAATCAATGTCAATTATTTTTTTATAACTTTTTCGGATAATTTCTTATATTTTAATACAATAACATTAGTACTATATTTATTTACCTACTTGTTTTTATATTATAATGCGCCCATGCCAATTTATTCCAATAAAGTTGCTATTCTTTATAAATTACACCACATTTTAAAAATACTTATCAAATGTCATTTATTATAGAACTAATCTAAAATTCTGACTTCTGTTTATAAGGCTGGCAACCAAACATACAATTATAAACTTAATTATAATTGTATGTTTGGTGGCCAGCAGTCAACTGTTTAGAAATATATAAAACATTATTACTCAATAGATATGGATAGGACATTTGGGGTTCACGAAATAATCGTGCCAAATATCACTCGACCATCATTTTTTTATTGGTTAAATTTTCCATTTTTCACTCAAACTTTTTTGGCAATTTTACTCGTTGAACTTTGGGCATGGTTATTCAAAGATTAAATCCCTCGAGCTTCGCTCTCGTGATCTAATTAGAATAAACATTTCCAAATTCAACTCGTAAAATTTTCAAACAAAAAAGTTTTCGTGACAGCTGAAAAATTTAACCGATAAAAAAACGAGGTCTTGTGATATTACCGTTGATTATAACATAATGGCTAACCAAAAAATTCATTTTGACACTTGTCACTTGATTACTCGTTTGGTGGGAAAATTGCAAAACATATATTTGTCCAGATGCACTGCCTCAACAACTGTAGAATATCATAGTCTTTGTAACGCAATAGGGAACTTGAGTGAAAATTAAATTTGGAAAATAATTATTGGACAAATATATTTTTTGCAATTTTCCCACCAAACGAGTAATCAAGTGACAAGTGTCAAAATGAATTTTTTGCTTAGCCATTATGTTATAATCGGCATAAATTTTTTTTCCAATATTCCATTAAGCAATAAAAACTTTTCACATATGTGACCAAATTATGCCCGACCCTATATGTATGGTTTAACGATCCATTCCTACCCGTTGAGATATTGTGACATCGCATGCGAAGTAAGTAATTTTTTCATATGTTCTTGAAATAGAAAATTAATTTTATATATTATTTATTCGAAATTTGGGCGTCGAACCTACTTGGTTAAGTTAGTTTTTGAGCAAAATGTATAGGCAAGTTTACACATAGTACATAATATGTCCATCTTTTACACCATTCCTTAGTGTGGAACTGGAATCGATCCCGACATTTCGGGCTATATATTGAGTACCATAATTTTTAATAAATAATATACAAATTATAGTTTTAGCCGCATTTAAAAGGATGATTGTCCCAACTAACAAAATTATATTTATAATGATTGTATAAACCACTACACAAGGAAAGTTGATAAAACCAAATTATTTTTAAAGGGGTTTTTAAACCGTAATACGATAGCTATACAACCAAAAAAGGCCCATTTTTATAAAATATTTTAATTCTATAGTGTCTGTATTGTAAGGCTATACAGTCATTATACAATTCATATAGGTATATTTAAATAACACTTATAAAACTGTTATATAGATATCCTCTTGGGCTGCCTTATAAATTGCATTTATTTTAACAGTGATATAAAAATTGCATTATAAACTTATTTTATAAAGATCCTATGACATAGTATATAATGTATATAAAATATTTATATAGTGTTGTTTACGTGTTATAAATACTTTGTATAAGCCTCATATAAGAGGTTAAACAGATGCAAAAAAAATCCATGCAAATTTTGTAAATCCTAAAACAACAATTTCATTTTATAATGTTGAAGAACTACACCAAAATATCGCAAAATCGCTGTATATCCCAGGTCTTGCAAAATAATATGGATAACACACAAGTTAAAATGGCGATGGAATATTTCTAATAAAAAATATTATGTATGATAGAATCTTTGACAAACCGCATCAAATGACGAATTTTATGTGCCCGGCAACTTTTTCTGACAAAGTATATATACTTTTACCGTGAAAAATGCAAGCGCCTTCTCTTTGGCGTAAATTTGGGTTTATTACGATAACAAATATCTAACAAAAAAAGTAAAAATTTAATCTGCAGTATATTTTACACCAGATTCAATAAGTGAATGATAGAATAATTATGTAATTATGGTCTTTGTCCAAAAAAATTGATAATTTTCGTGTATTTTTTGTTTAAGAAAATAACATTTGCATAATGGCGTCAGTCGAAATAGCGAAAGGAAGTGAAAAATATGGCGGATTTTTAATACAATGTTTTTGTCCTGTTTTCGTCATTATACGACGCTTTGGTTGAATAATGTTGTCTAATTATATGCTAAAAAGTCGTTTGGTTCTTTTTGGGTCATTATAGGAGACTTTAGTGGTGTTATGTTGCCTATGCAGGCGCTAAAGAAGCCTTTTACATAAACGCCATCTATACCGTTTTTGAAAGGTTGCCAACTCTTAATTAGGTAGGTACCTACCTCTAGGTGTATTATAATACTAGACAAAAGTCGAAACCCATTCTTAAATTTTGGGAACATTATAAGCCAATAACCATGTCCAAAGTAATTAAGTAAGAGGATTTATTTTATTTTATAGTTTGTTGACTTTACTACTTGTGAATTTTAAGGACGTGTTTTTCCCCTTCTCTGTTTTCACCTCCATTTTTAGGTACGATCTATAGAATATATTATTTTATTATATACACTTTGTCAATGAAATTGTATGTTCTTTAAGAATAAAGCATGTTTTGATTTAATTTAAACTTGTTTATCGTCATTTTTACCTGTCCGTGGTTTAAATGTAAAAAAAGAAACATTTTGCTCCCATATATCTTTGTAAATCACAAGTAGTGCGTCAATTGATTTTTTTGGTCTGCCTTATGTAACAGCAGAATGCAGATGATTATCAATTTTAGCTTTTGTTTTGTAAGTATAGGCACACCCAATAACATAATCTTCTTAAAATATTTACAATTCGGCAACCCTGGTCAGTCGCGTCCTAAACGTGCTCTAGTAAGTTGCATAGCGCGTTGTTAGGCCAGTTTTATACGACAGAACTTTTGTATAACGCATAAAAACAACTGCTTTATATAACTATTTAGTCGCATTTTTGTCGTAGGCAACCCAGTTAAAGGAGATAACTTAACCTAAAAATTAGAGATGAGCTTAACGGTTTTTTTTTATGTCACCGGTATACCACGGCATAAACCAGCAGGCGCACTCGATGCGAATTCCTTTGATGTCGGTCAGTGCGATTTCCTCTCCGTTACTCCCACTGCAATCATATTTCAGACCGATATTTCGAACGAAATTGGTGGAAAAAGCATTGCGCGAGTGCGCGGTAGCAGGCTGAAAAAATGCGAAGCTTGCTGTCGCCACACTTATATTTTTAATTCGAGAGCGCCTGCTGTTATGCCGTGGGTATATCGGCGACGGTGACTATAATCTAAATACAACAAGAGTCATCGAATAATTAAATCGCTGCCAAGCACTTAAATATAAAGCATTAAAGCAATTCAATCGGCGCCCAATCCCAATATCACCAGCGAGCGCAAGGCAATCCGATCATCCACATACCTGCGTTTTTTGGATTATATTTTATACTACCAATCAGCGAGCCAGCAACTAGAGTCGCTGCTTTGTGGAGAATTAGGTCGCCGGTAGTATAAGTGACCATCTAGTAACCGGTAAAAATCACCGTTATAAAAATATCGCTCATCTCTACTCAAAAATGTCATTTGTCATTTAGATGTCGTTCCTTCTGATTTTATTTATTTTTCTTTTCGTCATTAAAAATTGAACAATGTTTAAGATCGTAGAAACTAAAGAAAAGGGTAAAAAGGAACTAACAATTGTTCCTTCATTGTGGGAAATCAATACCCAGTTGTTTTGGCCCAGAATCGGTGCCTACAAGTTACAAAGAGAGGCCGATGCAGCTCCAGAACCAAATTGGTTTAAAATGAAGTGCAAATTAAAACAAAATAATTTGGCTTCCTACAAAATAGCCGAGCAAGCACTCAACGAAATGCTAGAAGAAGATACTGAGGTCGAAGAAGATTTTCCAATCGTGCCCCAACAAAAGAGGCCTAGCAGGGTTCTACTGCCACACAAAACGACTAATATAATGGCCCCTAATTTTAACAATATAGCTGAGGCCTGCTGCACTGTAAGTATCTATATTTAACATTAAATTTGTGTAATATTTATGAACCTCTACCTAGCAACCTAGCTAGCCTAGGTTAGTTCAGGTTCAGTAACATAATTATACTACCTACCCACAAAAAAATTATTTTATATCTAAGGTATATTTATTATTATATATTTTATTATTCATTTTAGAAAAAAGAAGTCAAAATAAGAAGTACACCACCTGCCAATATGTCTGATTCTCAAAGGTATAAAGTTTTGTATAATGAACCATTAGTAGAGGACGTTATTGTGGAACATGATGGTACCCTTGAATATGCCGAGCAAGATCAAGAATTTCTGGAACCTGAAGTAAGTCAAGATAATGGTAAAATGGACATGATACTTGAAAAATTGGAAATAGTAATTGATAACCAAAATAAATTAACAAGGGAGTTCGCAAAATTCGAGGCTGTGTTAGAAATAGCCCTAAAAAAAAAAGAATTTGAGAATACAGCCAGTAAAATTAAAACAACCATATCTCCGATGGAACCCATTAATTCTTTGGAGGGACTAAAGTCTTTTAATGAGCAACTGAACAAGGAGGATACATACAATGAATATATTGAACGTCTTAGCTTCATATGTGGAAGAAATAATAAAGGGAAAGCAATTGACCATTGCTACATGCTTGTGGATAAATTTTTTACACGGAATTTTTTTACATTATGCTCCTGGGCTGGAGGGGCAAAACTTCCAAGAAAAAAATTTGGTTTTAAATTTTATGAAAATGTCATAAGCCTTTTTTTCAGACTGATTAATATGGCAGATAACGGATTTACATTGCAAGACTGCGAAGAGTTCTTTAAAAGTGTTATTAGGAATTCAGTTCGTAGAAACGAAAGCAGTCATTCTAGATGCTCAAAAAGCAAAAATAGACCTAAAAAACTAAACTATGCACATAAGGAGTCTGAAAACGAAAATCTTTCCTTAGAAGATAAGGAAAAGAAAGACGTGGCCAATCCGTTCATTCCAGAAAATGGTGATCATTCGGAAAATGATGAACCCATCGGTGGTTAAATTTATGAGAAAATGATAAAAACGTTTTGAAGCACTTTTTTAATGTTTGCTTGTTTTATTTTTTTTATAGGTATCAATAAAAGAATAAAAATATATTTTAATTTTATTATTTTAGTACATTAATATAAATATGCTCCATATAGTAGGTATCAAGAAATAAATAAAATGATGCTTTAAGCCTTTTTCATGACTTATTTACCTTTAATAATTTAGGTAACTGTTCATAATTTTTTTTAGGATAAGAGTAATTAGAATTTTGATTTTGTTTTGTATACAAACATACGTACATATTTTCGTTTACTATTGTAGTGGTACCTACCTATACTTACCTTATAATATTATTTAGATTTTGTGAATACGTAAAAGTTCCTTTAAAATAAAAGTAAGGTTGTGAATAAAAGGCCAACATGGATTTATGTATTTTATTTGGTATTTGTAACATAAGAGTGCAAAATAGGTATGAAAACTACATCATTTTCGTCACAAATCGCAGCAAGTTTACATTTAATATCTTTAACCAAATACTTCTCCAAGCACCCTTTAATAAAATTTGATTTAAATATGTTTAAGTGATTTGACGCTATAGGAGTTTCAAAAAAAACTTGTGTATTTTCTACCCTATATCCATAAATAGATATAATATTGTTATCAGTTATCACTGCATGTTTTAACGACACTACATAATTTTTTTCCGTTAGAAACCATTTGTCTTTATAGTATTTGGCATTTAAAGAAAAATTTTTAAATTCAATGCATTTTGATAACCCATCTTTATTAGCCTTCAGCAACTTGGGATAGTTATCTGAAATAGGTACTTCACACTTTATATCAACATTTAAAATTTCTTGGATTCTCTTAGCAACCTGTAAAAGTGGACAGTTTCCATTTCTAAGTAAAGTTTTAATTTGAAAAAGTCTATTTTCGAAAGGATATGCGTTAAATGTCGTTAAAACTCCAAATTTCTTTACTTCCGAAACTAGATGTAACAGATTGTGGACATTGCTAGTAATGTAGTCCTCGCTATAAATATCTCTGTATGTTTCTACAAAATGTTCTAGTAGGGTTTCAGCTAATGGTAAGAAATGGTTAAATATAGGCGAAGAACATATTGTAATTGCACAAAATAGTAATAAAAAATGTTGATAAACGTCAACAGATAAAACTTTCTTCAAAACAACTATACCGATATACAATAAAAACGTACGATATTCCGTTCCTTTCCAATGGGTTAATACATCTAGCCCACGTACTGCGCGGTGTAGCTCTGAGGGTATTTTACAATTTAGTAGGAAGTTGGATACTAACTGGATATCTTTTAAACACCATTTTGTAGAATAATTCCTAAACGTACCATCTTTCCACCCTATAAGACATCGTTTTATAATGCCTAAATCAATAAGATGCAAGGAATCTCCAACCGGAAAGTCTTCTATCATGTCTATTGGTAACTCTTCTAAAGGGGAATCAGTTTTGTGATGCTGTCCATATAATCGACTTCTGAAGCCTTCATTGGTTCGTGGTGGACAACCATGTCGTGGAAAGTATACGGTATGGGATGTATATGAATATTCACCAATTGTTGTACATTTCAGGCAACCATGTTTAGCATTAAAATTTGCTACTCCTGAAAAGGAAATACAAATTTTTATTTAAAATTATAAAACTTTGACTAAAGTGAAATATACATATTATTAAGTCGGTACCCACCTTTAATAAAGGCCCTGGCAGGAGAATCACAGATAAAACAACGGATTCTTATATGAACCTTATTAACACCATTTAAACTGTTAATGAAAATCCCATCTGCTAGAAGTTCTTTGGCTTCAGATACAAAAAGTTGAAAATAGGTATTTATAGGGGTAGGTTTTCCAGTTCCGCTAAAAATCCCGACAACTATTGGCTTAATCTCTGGAATTTCATGAATGTTACATAAAATAGGCCAGAATTCACATTTAGAACTTTTGTAAATAGGAAGGCCGTCTATGTTAAAATTAAGGGATATTGACTGAATGTTAAGGTTAAGGTCAGGATTATTCTCTAGTGCGCGTATTAGATTCTTCTTTAATCCATTGTGCCAATAAAGACCATTACCCAGTGTCACTGTGTTTATTACTTTGGGAGTGTTAAGAAAAGTTCTAGGGTCCTTAGGAAGTATGTTGGGGATTCTTTGGTTCCATATTTGAAATAGTTCCTTTAAGGCAGTATGCCGAATATTAAACGAAGTCGCCCATATCCGAAGTTCTTTGTGCACGTTAATATTTTGCTCTATTTGCGAAAGGTCGTCCGATTTTTCATCATCTTCATCGCTAGAACTTTGTACTTCCTCCTCCATGGGAAATGCTTCAACAGAATTTGGTAGTTCTTCATTTTCATGCACATGGCAATTCAGCAAAATTTCTGGATTGGTGGAAGTAGATTCTGCATGTATAGGCTGGAGCACAGTAGTTCCCTTAATGCGTTCGTATATTTTTTTTATGGTTCTTTTAAAATGGCCACTTTGTTTTACTTTTTTCCATTGATATTTTCTAGGCTTCGTCATTTTTGTTCTTATATAAACGGAAATGAGGTTAAGTTGTATAACACGGTGTTAGTAAACATTTTATTCTAATAAGATACATTTTAATGTTATAAGAATTTTATAATAGTGACAATTTCTAAGATTATGAACGTCTATAAAATAGTTTTAAAGTAGTTCTGTAAGAGTTGTATTGTCTTAATATTATACTAATTTTATTAAATAATTTTAAAGTAAGCTACACAACTTCTTATTCAATGTGTATAAAACTATTTTATAACTGTTGCATAAGAGTATTGACAAATACTATACAGTTTATATATACATCTTTTAGAACTATTTTAAAAAGGCTGTGTAAAATGTGATATAAATAATTATGCAATACTAATAAAACACAGATACTCCTGATTGCCGTTTCTACTATAATATTTGTTGTATATTCATTCTTACAACTATATTATGGGATAATTTGGTTCGTTCGCTAGAATGGTTTTAACTATCGGCATTATAGAACTGAAGTATTCTTTAAATAGCACTAACGAACACCTATATAATACTTTTGTCGTTTTGGATATCCATATTGCTAGTTGGGGTTTCTTTTTACCATTAAGGGAAAACGTAGTAGGGTCCTTGCAAAAATTTTTTTTCGTTTATTTAACTCTTTATGGGTTCATACATGGGCACTTTTTTTTCTTTTTTAAAAATACTGCCTTTGTTTCCAAACATATTAAAAATAAAATGTTCTATTTTAAATGCGCGCCAAAAGCCTACTTATACGTGACGTCAAAAATCAGTAATTAGCAATGTTGCCAATAATGCCGTTAGTACAATTTAATTCACGTACAATCAAATTTTAATGTACTCTAGTATATAACCTTGCTTTTTATTATTGTTTAGTTACTTTTGTTATTTTATCTATGCGTCTTAAAGTATGTATGTTGCATTCAAATTTGCCTAATAAAGATATAATTATAGCATTTCACTACATTCCACAAAAATAATGAAAATAAAAACGTTTAATATTATGAATATACCTACCTATCTGTTTTCCCACGACTTATTTCTGCAGCGTTAAAGAAATATCACTGTCATCAGTAAAAACCTATACAATCATAAAAGCATCTACTTTTGGCAAATTGTTTGAGTCTGCTTTAATAAAGCCAGCTTCAGTCATAATTTAAATAATTGATTATCAACAAAAAGTTTAATTGACAGTGCAAAGCAAACATAATCACAAATAACAACAAAAACTTTATATTTGATTGTTATTACAGCTACAACGATCGGACAACACTCGCAACCGCCGGCGATTAAAGGTTATAAAGAGTTGTTGAATATTCCAACTATTTACAATAAATTTTATATTCATAATAAAAATAATGACATAATTCAGTCTGTATTCAATGACAAAGGTATCCTCTCTTTAGTATATGGTACCTATCCCTTATGCACAAAGATATCAACTGTCAATGCCTATTTAAAAAGCCTACTTTTTGGAATAAAGTAATAAACACAATGTTAGGTTTATTACTTATTCCTCTTCTTTTAAAATCGGGTAACATACTTAAGGTTTAAGGCCACTACCGGTGCTGGAATTGCTTGTTTGAATTTTACTTTACAATGATGCCAAAGTTAATTGATCGAAAACCTAAAAACATATTTTTATCCGAATAATGTTTATTTCACGGAAAATTTGTTCGTTAAGTTATGATACATATCTTCACATGTTGAAATTAAAGGTAGAACTTTAAAGTCTAATTGCAACTTAATATTTAAACTTTTAACTATACCTCTTATAATGAAGTAGTCGACGAAATAGTACAATACGATAAGAAACAATACGCAACGTTTGGCAACCGCGAAATAGTACGTTTCTTGTCAATAAATTTGGCAACGTTTTACTGATTAGTGACGTAAACCAATCAAAATCGTTTCCGAACACGTGTTAATATTTTAATCTTGAATATTTTAAAAATTACACGTGTCCGTTATTTTTCCATTTACTATGAAAATATATTAAAATTTCGTGCAAGTACCTTATTGTTTGTATAGAATATATGTTAAACAAATCGACAAAGTTTAAGACTTTTATTAAAAAGACCTTGCTCATAATGGCAATACACATAATCATGAATATAATATTACCTCTCTATAAATAATCACTTATGATATTTTTATAAACTTTTTGGTGAATTAAATATTTTAAAAAATTAATAAAAATCTTTTAAATAATTTAATACTTATTGTGTAGTAAAATTCACCAATATGCAACCAGCCTACCTTCAACATATTTTAAATATAAAAATGTACTGATTTAATCTGAATCACTTGCACTGGACTCAAAATCGCCCACGTCAATGGAAAATTTGTATTCTTGGTCACATCCTAAATAAGCGTCACTCATAAAATACAATGTATATCCGTGGTGACCAGGACTGGGTGCAACAAAGTCCAACTTGACTCTCGCCTTTTGTTGCAAAGTTAACCTCTTGATTGATAACAGCGAGTTTGTCTTGGGATCTCCGATGACCACCCACCAACCTTCCTCGCGTTTCTAAAATGAAAACAATATTTACAGTGGGATCAAAATTGTGACTACTTTTAACTTTTAGTAAACTTTTTAAAGCAAAGTCCTCTCAGTTGTAGCCAAAGGCCTTTCAACGTAGAGACCCAACTGTTTACATTGTTCCCTATCTCTAATCATTCCGTCCCTTTCATTGCGCCATAGCCACGTTTACATATTTGTCAAAACACGCATTTCATTTAACGAGTATCGCTTACTATTCGAAACTCTAAACGGATGGAGTTGACGGCAGGTAGATGTGGCTACGATTGCTGGATTAGCCAACGCAATTTAAGTTATTTAGAGGCTGTTTTGGATAATTTTTGTGACAAATCTGCATGTGTAGTATGCAAAAATGTGGAGCAAATGAATAAGAATTTATCTTTTCAGCGGTAAGTATGGTTATGTTTTTCAATAACATATGAAATAATAAGTGGTCGGCATTTCTGGCGGTTTATGAATGAAACATCGGGCCTAGAGTTTATAAGGTCTTTGATTGTAGCATTAATTGTTATTTTTCTTTGGTTGGGATTCAGACCCTTGAGGACTTTTTTTGGGCATTTTTACAAAAAGTGGAATTAGGTGTATGTATTTAAAAAATTGGCAAATTGTTTTAAATATACTGTATATATGTCCGGCAATGTGGTAGACAATAGAGCAAACGGACCAAAAATTTCATTTTTCGAGAAAAAGGTAATTCTTGCTCGGTGTACAAATATGATTGTCAATGAAAAAAAATTATATAGGGTGTCAATAATGGCAAAAATTGAAATTTTTTACCAAGTTTCAATTTTTAATATTAGGGTGGAAGTATCAACATGCTTGCCAACCTTTAACCTATTTCGCGTAGATTTATTTATTTTTTCTAACTTTTACACAAAATTTAAATAAAATCAATCATATTCTATAGGTACCTAATAATTACCATGTTAAATAAATATCAAGGAATTTCATAAGTTATTTAAGGAGAATTGTATATCGAAAAATATCGGTTAAGATTTTTTTTTAACATTATTATGTCATTGTTCTTTCACTATAAAATTCACTCAAAATAAGCAATGAAATAAACTGATATTTTTGTAATATATCAGATATTACCTAAATAATGTGCAGAAGATTGATTTTATTTAAATCTTAGTCAATGAAATAATAAACCAAGAAAAACAAGGCGAAATAGGTTATAGGTTGGCAATAAATTGAATGACGTTGATAATTCCACCTTAAATAATATTAGGGCACTTTATTAACCATCAAATTTATTGGTTAAAATTTGGACAATTATTTGGGAATCCACTTATAAATTACCATACCCTAATCGAGGATCTAAAGGCATTAGAGGTCTGGACCCAAACATGGCAACTAAAACTCAACGAGGAAAAATGCACTGTACTTCATATCGGATTAAACAATCCCCAAAATGCCTACCACCTCAACGGTACCCCATTGCAACATGTCAACGAACAGCTAGATCTTGGAATTACAGTAAGCTCCGATCTTAAAAATGGCTAACCCACATAGCTAAAATAGTAAAGAAAGCAAACTCGGTTCTTTTCCTGATTAGACGGGCCTTTGAAAACAAAACTGTAGACATGATGTCAAAATTATACAAATCTCAGAGTGCAAAGACGAGCCACGAAGTTTCCTCTCGCAACCAGAAATGGCCTACGAAGACAGGCTGCGAGTGTTTGAACTGCCAACGCTAAAAGAAAGACGACTGAGGGGCGATCTAATAGAAACTTTTAAAACACTTAATGGATACTATGAACCGGATCTTAACATTTACCAACTTAATGAGAATGAAATCATCAGAGGTCATAGTCTGAAACTATCCAAGGAAAGATGTGCGAAACTTCAGAGAAAAAACTTTATTGCAAATCGGGTTGTATACCAGTGAAATGCCCCCTAAGCGAGAATACAGTGACAGCCACCTCCATTAACTCATTTAAGAACCACTTAGATAAGGATCTGCAGCGGATCAATACAACCTTAGTACACTACCTCTAACTGACGTTGAGCGTAGAGAACATCAAAACTACAAGACTGAGACAGATATTCCAGTTTAGGAAAAGCAGAGAGAAATACTCGATAGATTAATTTTGGCTATGCAACAGCAGTTTCATCGGTGGAAGCCGCCTACTGCTGTGACAACAATAATAATAATAATAATAATAATAATAATAATAATAATAATAATAATCTTGTAGTAAAGGACAAAGTACAAAAGCAGTGCCTAATTATAGATGTTTCCATTCCTTCCGACTACAATATCACCAAGAAAGAGGCAAATAAGAGACTAAAATATCAGAGCCTACTAATAGAAATCGAGAGAATGTGGGGCATGAAGACAAAAGTTATCCCGGTGGTCATAGGAGCAACAGGGCTCATATCGCAGTATACACAATCGATCATTAAAGAGATCCCGGGAAAACATCACCTACTCAGCATACAGAAAACTGTTCTTCTGAAAACTGCCCACATTGTACGTAAAGTGTTACAATAATGTCATCGCCGATGGAAAGCTTACCCTAGGTGCACGGTGTGCACCCGGTGAACTTCACACTCACCTTGCCATAAGAAAGATCTTATGTGAAAAGTCGAAAATAATAATAATAATAATAATAAAAAAATGAGTCAAACGACACTTAACGTAAAATTTTTTCTCACAATTACTTTTTATTTGATTTGCCTGTACTATTAAAACTATTTTAATGGTAAGATGCAAAGCGTATCCTGCCAAGGATATTCATGATTGTTTCGTTTTAGCTAGGAGCACCGTTAGGAGCAATAATGTGTCTAACATGTATTTAACAGAACCTGAAGAAACATGACGGTTGGTTTTGTTTATGTTTTGAATTCTTATAACTTGTGGTGTGAAATCCTGGTAACTTTTTGTCTTCATTTATACCCAATTGAAGTGCGTTGGTGTGACTTGACCGCCTTCATCTTGCACTTTTACTGGGTGAAAATACTATATCAATTTACAAGTTTCCAGTTTTTTTTCTTCTCGACAGCTTGGCTAACTAAACGAACCTAGTAGATTTTTTCTACACTGAAAATGGACTTTAAATCAGCCATGCGATCTAAAAGGTAAAAACTTAAAATTTGAAAATTGATAAAAAATAGCGTTTTTTTTTTAAATAAATTTTTTCGATACTCTGCTAATAAATTTTTTTCCCATATGTTGAGAACTTTTTGACCAGTCACCGTATAACAAATATTACCTGTGGGAAAAACGGAGCAATTACAGGTCCGTTAACTTCATCTTCGCGTTCCAACTGTACCGCCACGTGAACAGAAGAACCGGAATGAATTTGATCTTTGTCCAGAACTTCGTACGTCAGCTCAATGTTGGGATATCTATTACAAAATCGGGCCACATCTGCCATCTGTGCATCGTTAAGGCCGAGAAGTTTCGATCTATCTTCATCTTCAAGTTCCATTATATCAAATACTGTTTCAACGCCCTTTAAAAAAAAGTTTTAAGTTAAATGGGTCTTTTCGCTGCAACCGAATTGATCATATTCAGCACCGACAGGTTTGAACATAAACATACCTACGTCATCCCATGTATTACACACAATTCGTTTATTTGCTAGTTGAGCTTCTGATTATAATGCTTTCTTTGTTTTAATAACTTAAGGTGGCATTCTCAACGTCATTTAATCCATTAACAACCTATTTCGCGTTGCTTTTTTTAGTTTATTATTAGATTAACTAGCATTAAGGTTGAATTCTCAACGTCATTCAATCTATTGCCAACCTATAACCTATTTCGCGTTGATGTTTTAAGTTTATTATTTTAATCACTAACATTTAAAGAAAATCAAAATCGTCGGTACATTATTTAGGTAGTATCTGATATATTACAAAAATATCAATTTATTTTATTGCTAATTTTGGGAGAATTGTATAGTGAAAGAACAATGAGTGACAATGACATAATAATGTTAAAAAAAATCTTACCCGATATTTTTCGCTATACAATTCTCCTAAAATAAGTTATGAAATTCCTTGATATTTATTAAATATGCCAATTATTACCTACAGAATATCAAGTCGATACTGATTTTCTTTAAATTTTGTAAAAAAGCTAGAAAAATTAAATAAATCTACGCGAAATAGGTTATAGGTTGGCAAGCATGTTGATTCTCCTACCTTAAAATAAAATCAATATCGTCGGTACAATATTTAGGTAATATCTGACATAATAATATAACAAAAATATCTATTCATTTTATTATGGGATAATTGTATAGTGAAAGAACAATGACATAATAATGTTAAAAAAAATCTTACCCGATATTTTTCACTATACAATTCTCCTAAAATATTAAATGAAATTCCTTGATATTTATTTAATATCTCAATTATTACCTATAAAATATGAAGACGATAATGATTTTATTTAAATTTTGTGTAAAAGCTAGAAAAATTAAATAAATATACGCAAAATAGGTTATAGGTTGGCAAGCATGTTGATACTCCCACCTTAAATAGAAAAGAACAGCTTAGAAATAGAAAACAAGACTCGAGGCGACTCTTAAATGGATCAGTGTTTTCGCTTATTTTTATTAGAGTGCATTTTCTTAGTGAATAATTCAAGGTTTTAAAAACCGAGACCATAAAACTGTTATTTTTTCTTACTGTATGCGGTTATTAATCGACATTTCAACGTCACCATAAGGATTATAAAACTAGATCATCTGTGATAAACTAAGTTTAAAAAATGCAAACTGGGTTTTAGTATAATACGTGCCTATTATTTGTTTCAGCTGTTGTTAAGGCAGTGAGGTGGAGAGGATCTAGATGTGTAATCCTGAGGATGACCTAACATAGGTGGAAACGTCGATTAATAAATAAATTGATCTTCTAAGTTGCATTATTGACCAAAATCCAACCAATTCTACATATCTATAAATTAATTTCCCAAATAGTGGAATTTTGGATTGCCCGACGATTTTAAACAATAGTTAAACACAAACTTGACTGTGGCAACTGATATTGGCAAAAATGATTTGCTTATAATGAAAGTTGTGGTTAGGAGAATTAGGCTTACCAGGCAACTTTCACTTATAATCTCCCTAGCAGCAGAATTATTACCAATAATTTTTTTTAAGGTCACGAATGGTTCTGTTGACAGAAAATTATCCCGAGTCGAAGACGAGAACAAAAAGGAGCCTTCTAATTGGTTGAAAATAAATTTATGAAATTCTCATTATAAGAAAATCATTCAATCAAAGTTCTATAATTAATTTAACCCAACATTAGTCTGAGATGTCAACCTTCGGTTAAATCATATACCCCAATCTCTTACCTTTTCCGTGCACCGTTTAATGGTGTCAGCATTGAAGTGGGGCAACTGTTTAAGGTAAGAGTCCTTACTCCACATAGCTTGAGTCACCATCTGAGCTAACTCCATGGCGGCCACTGCCGGTGACAACCAACCATTCGAACTGAGTACATCTACACACGCTTGAATTAGTCTTATAGCTTTGGCTAACACTATTTCAGTGTCTCCTTGAAGTTCTGCACCTAACTGTAACCTACAGAAAACAAAATAAATTAATGGTAGTTTTTTTAATGTCTGTATTAATTATAACTAAAAAACGTTAGCCGGCGTGCAGTTTTTAAAATTAAAAAAGTTTTTATGCCTTCGCTGAGAATCGAACACTGAACCTCTCGATTACCAGTCGACCGCTCTACCCAATTGCGCTACGGAGATTCCATCTGAAATTCTCTCACCAACTTCGGCAATATAAATTTATTCAATTTTAAAGTTTAGTATGTACAGTTGAAATACTTCAAAACGGGGAGGGGATTATTAAGGGAAAGGAACTCACTCGTGATCGCTAATCATTAAAATCGTACGATTTTTCAGTTTTAAAAACGTTGTCTGCACGCCGGCTAACATTTTTTATTTATTGACGTCAACAGGGATACAAACAGATAAAAAGATACCCACTGGAGTATTCAGATAATATAATTAGAAACTGTAATAAAACAGTCTGATCATGCCTTTAAATAGTAAAATAAGGTAAAATAGAAATAAATACATTCACTAATATTTCCCATTATATTGTTCATTATTTTAAATAAACGAAGAATTCTGAGAAAAAGAAATACAATAAAACTAATCGTCAAAATAATTAGTTTTTAAACATTTTTTAGTAGGTATGCCTTTCACTGTTCGCAGGACAATAGGGACATAAATGAATATTAACAAACACATTACTATTTCTTATAATGCTACACAATGGCGAGTTTTGAGTCGAATAAGTAAATGACAAAAAAAAATAATTCAGAGTTGCCCTTAGAGACCTTTGGGGGACATGAATATAAATTTGTTCGAGGATATCTGGACGTTGTGCTAAACTATTAAATAACTGCCGTTTTTATCGCAATATCTTCTCGGGCGATCCATGTCGCTTTGCAGCTGTTATGACAATCGTAGCAGTTGAAAATCGATAAATAAATTTTTAAATCATTTGCATAAAGCAGAAAAGTGCAGTAATGAAGACACGAATAAATTTTATTTTTTTTTTAGCTCAATCTACTCAAAAAAAAAATTTCTTAACAATAACTCAAACTAAAAAATGAAAAACAAATATAGTTTAAAAAAACTAAAAAACACGCTTTAATAATTAATCAAACTGAAATAAAAAAAGCGGAAAATAAATAGTTTAAAAGAATTCTTGAAATTCTTAACATAGGCAGAAAATAATAATGAACGATAAACATTAGTATTTTCTGCCTAAGTATATTAAGAATTTCAAGAATTATTTTAAACTATATTTATTTTCCGCTTATTTTATTTTAGTTTGATTAATTACACAGGCCTGCATGAAATTTGGGATGACGAGATTTTTGTTTGTTGAGCTTAGTTTTTATATAGAAATAACTAATTAAAATACAATTGGTCTCTATCACCCACAGATTTTTTTTTGCAAAAAAAAAAGAAAAAATATAAAAAAAACTTATAATAGGCGTTTTAATACATTTTAAAATGAATGTAGTACTTCAAACTCTAAATGATTGATGAATAAAAAAATGATTTTCTGTGGTGCTACACACCTTCCGACTGGAGACTTTTTATCGACTTCAAAAAGGAGCTTTAAAGCTGTTCTTTTACATAATGACAATGTTTTTGCTTCTCTTTCGGTCGGCCATACAGTTAAGTTAAAGGAAAACTATGAAAATTTAAAGGAATTACTTTTAAGAATACAATATGAAAATCACAACTGGGAAGTGTGTGAAGATCTAAACATTTTAAGTCTTCTCTTAGGTCAGCAGTCTGGATTTACTAAATTTCCATGTTTCCTGTGCGAGTGGTCTAGCTAGCGAGAACAGCATTGGATAAAAAGAGACTGGTCACAAAGAAATACTTTAACACCTGGAAACAAAAATGTAATTCGCAAAAGTCTTATTGACCCTCAAAAAGTTTTACTTCCACCACTTCACATAAAACTTGGACGTATGAAATAATTTGTTAAGGCATTAAATAAAGAAGGATATTGTTTAAAATATTTGTGTAAAACATTTCCGGCTCTGTCAGAGGCAAAATTAAAGGAGGGAATCTTTGTAGGGCCGCAGATTAGCAGCTTGATGAAAGATACAGAATTTGAAAAGGTAATGGAAGATAAGGAAAAACATGCATGGAATGCTTTTAAAGAAGTTGAACATAAATTACTATTATGTTGAGATCGTTGAAAATATGCTGGAAAATTTTAGGAATTTCAGAATATGAGCATAAAAGTTCACTTTTTACATTCCCATTTGGACTAATTCCCGGAAAATCTTGGGGACGTGGGTGAAGAGCAAGGTGAAAGATTTCATCAATATATTAAAGAGATGGAAAAAAGATACTAGGGGCGCTGGGACACAAAAATGATGGCCGATATCTGTTGGAACAGAAAAACAACCAAAAGAAGCTTTTCTGAAAAAAGAAAACATTTTTTGAAGAAGCGTAACGAATAAATAACCATTTATAATAGTTTATATGTGTATATTTTGTATATTTTTGTATTTTTTTCCTTAATATATTAAAAAACTAGCTTATAAATGAAATAAATCGTGTTTTTTCTATATTTTTGGATTTAACTGGTTTGAAAAATAACCTTACGTGATATAAAAAAACTGAAAGCAGATTTGAAATCAGCGCTACCCAATTACTAGAAAACAGTTAAAATTTTTAAATCAACTTTCAAAGTGTTAAAAAATGCAGGCCTGTGTTATTAAAGCGTGTTTTTTACTTTTTTTAAACTATATTAATTATTTTTACATACACAGGTTGTTCTTACGGAAACCCACCCTACATTTGTGACGTGCCCGTAGTATTAATGTTTCTTACCTGCACAGATGGGCTTGTAGTAGCAGATTAGTTTTAACATGAGGATCGTTAAATTTAGGCTGTCCACCAGACGACGATGTCAGTTTATTGGGAAGTTTCTGCGATAACTGTCTTAACATGTTGTCTTCATGATGCCTGACAGGAATGTCTTCATATTCTGCTGCCGATGAAATGATTTCCAAAAGACCCCTAATCTTTGTTTTGCTATTGAGAGACAAACTGAAAAGTTCTGAAAAATAACAAGTACAATGAGATAATTAAAGGAGCTTTTGAGACGTAAAGTACAATTTTTATAAAATTATTTCAAGGATGTTTTTCCTCCTTAGACCAGGGCTGATGAAGCCTTTGAAAATGGTAAAAAGTAAAAAAAAAATAGTAGGATGAAACCCATTGGAAAAGGAAGAGAATATAACAAAAATGAAAGGAAAAATAATTTACGAGCGATTCGAGGTCGGGAAGTGGAACGGGGTGAGTTTTTAAATTTCCGGCAAAACTACAAGTCCTATGGAAAAACGTTAAATGGCAAAGTTGAAGGTAATAAAAAGATCTACAACTTTTGTATTTGCACTTTTTTCACATAACCTCAAAATTTATGTGAAAAATTCAAATAACCAAGTTTTTGGTTTTTTATTTTTATCTTTTACAAATTTTTTTTTAACGATATTTGGTAAAAACTTACCAGTCAGTCCTGTCGTTACCTAACTTCATTGAAATATTTAAATATAAAATGTTAATCTTTTAGAGCAAAATACTTACCAATAGTTGTGTAATTAATATAATAATATGCAGCAATCATTCCCAAATTCAATGGAACACAATCCATGTCCTCCTCAATACTTATACATTTTGATTGTTCCAGATCATTAAGGGTATTCTCCACCAATTCGGACAAATGATCTGACAAATGCCTGTGTGTCACGCCTTGTAAATTGTAGTAGTTTGGATTCTGCGTTAAGCGTCTGTACAAGAAGGTCCACGTAAGATAGTCCACAGTATCCTGTTTGTTTTCAATTGTTTTTGTGACTATTTCGGCATTAAAGTGGTCGTGTAGTCTGTGGTCCAAGTGACTCTATAATTAAAACTTGTTTGTATAATTTGTTGGATTTTAAAATAATTATAATAAATAGCAACCATAAGTGATATCTATCTAAATTATTTATATTTACATAAACGCATAACTTAATTTCTGCTATATCAGACTAGTCAGACGTGCGTTGTTCAATTAATTTATTTTCGCAGTTATGACTTAAAAATATCGAAAAGTAAAAACACTAAATACAACTGAAAAATTTTAAGCGGCATGCACACAATAAAGTTTTTAAAATTGAGTTTATTTTTTTCTTCCTTCATGCAAAAAAATCCATTCTAAATCAAATAGAGACCGCACTTCGTCTTTTGGTAGCTGTTTTGCTGGGCTTTACTATATTATGGTTGTGAACATTTCAATAAGTTTGCTTTGAACATCGCTATGAACTTTTAAAATTACTATTTTTTGTTAAAAAGATTAAGAAAAATGCTTGTTGATACAAGTAGTCACAAATGTTAATTTTCAATCAGACCGAAAACAGTTAAACACAAAAATTTACCTCTACTGGTAATGGATCACTTAAGAACTTTTTGAAAAAGTCTTTTTTGGAAGATTGACACATTAAAACACACTTTGCATCATCATCTTCCAGCGGTCTATTTGCCCTGCCTACCATTTGCAAAACGTCAGTGATGGGATAATCCTCGTATGCGTGGATTTTACCTAAAATGGATAATGAAATAATGGATCAGCATATTTAAAGATGCAATTTTTCCAAATAATTTATGGGTCTGTCATTATTTTTTATGTTTCAATGGCATTAATTTAAACAATTTAAAATAATAGTAAATGAATTATAACCCCATGAAACTACAGTTAAACTATAACCCTGCGTAAGGGGTACCCCAACAATGTGAATTATTACATTAAATTCCGTTGAAAATGAAACCACTGGATCCTAATCATGTGTTGTTTTAAGAATTATATTCACAGTTGCAATACTAACATAAACTATACGGAAAAATTATAAGTTTTAAAAAGTCGATTACCAAACCCCTCCAAAAGCTGACAAATTGTCTCTCTCTCTCCTGTCCATCTCAGGTTACAGGTGACGAGCATGGAGTAGTGTCATATTTTGATATATAACTTTATTTTATTATGATCAAATTAAACACATTTAACTAGGCCTACGCTGCACAAACAAAGGTTTGATAATAAAGAGAAACACACACCTAGACATTACCCGATGCATGTTTTGGTATATTTTATTTGCAGACCTGCAATCTAATTAGGTACGCCTATTTTTCGGGCAATATATTGCTTCAAAAAGTTTAAGACACTTTTCGTTACACTTATATTATATAAAAGAAAAAGTAAATACTTAGGTATGTTTATATTAATTCAAGGGTGAAAGAATTCCAGGAGTCAAGTTCTCAGGCAAAAACTTTTTCAAATTGTGCTTGAAAATGTTTTGCAAGTACCCAAGTTTTTGCCAAATTGTAAAAATCAATACAAGTTGTATACCAACTCCAAATTTATACAGATATCATTGTGTGCTCTTCATACCATATGACTGCTGTGATTGGCCGATATCGAATTGCCGGCATTTGAACCGAATGCCGGCTCAGATTAGCAGACTTTCGATTCTAACCTAATATTTTAAACGTAAATAACCTATGGAAAGGTGCTGGATTTTGCATGTCAAATAGTTTACTAAATTATAGAAAAAAAGAAGTAACCATTGCCGTATTAACATCATTTTTGGCCATAAATGGATTTGTCGGGTTTTGAAACTTCATTTCATCAATTCAGTTCTTCGAAACCAATTTTAATCGCAAAAATCACTTCACGGCAATCTATCTCTTGGCACGTGGCCTAAAATATCTGTTTTTGACGATATTTTTATTTCATAGCTAAAATTTGGCCATCAAATTCTGCGACTACTTATCTTTGCAAATAAGAAAAACTCCTCCTCCCTATAAAATTATGGGTTTACAGAAATTTGTTGAAAATTCCAATGAAACAGGTAAATTAGCTGTTTGTCACATTCATACAACCTGACTGTTAGTTCCGTAAATGCTCATATCAAATATTTGTTCTATTTTTCTTGTAAAAAATATGTTTTGAATTTTGCACAAATATCAAAAATATCTAAAAAATCTTAGTCCTTTATCCTATTCCATTAAAAACCGGTTAAACCGGAAACGGTAAAGTTTCAAAACCTATGGCCAAAAAAGCTTATACTTAATTATTTCTAGACCTAAAATTTTAAAAAGATAAGGTTTTTAGCGAGGACATTTAGTGGGTTAATGTTCACAGTATGCCGTAAGTCACCTGTATATGTAACAAGTGTTAAACAACACTCAGAGAATTACAAAAATTTTAGAACTCCGTTGCAATTAAAAATAACTTACCATTGAAGAATTGTGTATCCATAATAATTATCAGATATGCGAAAATATTAACAGCCCAGCAAAGATCCCGAGTAACAACAGCAATCTGTACAGCCCCAGAGTCAAACAGCTGTTCCACGAGACGTAAATCTGCTGCAGTCAGGCCTTCGTGCATGTAGGCTACTCCTTGAGATAAGGTTTCTTTTAGCGTCTGTTATTAAGAAAAATAAATGGAAATTTTAAAAAGAAATGATTGACAAAAGGATATGATAGAGTAGGGGGAAAATATTAGATAACAATGCGATCTTATAGCAGAGGTAATAGAATTTTATCGGCAATATTTTTAATTGTTAACAAAAGTTAGTTGTTTGTTAGTTTAGTTTCACGAATGACACTGTAAACCAAATCGCAAACCAACGATGAGCGATAGTGGATCCATGTCGAAATTATATTATATCATAAATAGTATTAGTCATGATACATTGCATTTGTATTGTGATATTAAATTATATCGAAGGATAAATTAAAATGAAATGCTGAAAAAATCGTACCTTATCCGTCATTCTATCCAAGAACGGTTTAATATCTTCCTCTTCCGCATGGAAAAACTTATTAGGTTGACCCTCGGCGGCAGCATAAGTCAGCAAATCAATAGCCGTCAATCTAGCTTGCTTTCTTGTAGGTACAAACACTATAACTGGCTTATGGGGACTATGCCTTATTATGGTATTGTAAACAGGTTTTCCCATTGCTATAAGTCTTGACGCGTTATGTGTCAAATTAAAACCTTGGACGTGTAATTCCAGCGTGACTGGTCTGACGCTTGGGTGGAAATTAAAAGTGGCGTTGGCGTTGCAACCGAGCCATTGTGCTACGTCTTTGTAGTCAGTAAGGGAGGCACTAAGTGCTACAATTCGTATGGGTCTTTCAATTTGTGACGAAATATACCTAGAAAGAAAAAATATGTTTGCGTTATGCAGAATACAAAATAAACCTCATTGATCGCTTGAAAATAAATTTGATAAACTTTATCTAAAACGTCCTCTTTACTTAGGACGGGTTATTCAATGTAGAGCTACATTTATTAGCTGCGTAGCTGTCAGTCAACTTTAGCAGTTATAACAAACTGACACGTCAATAAATACAAGCAATGAGTTGAAAAAGTATGCAAATATTTCAGGCACCTTCAATACTCCCTTCGTTTCGAGGTCGCTGAATCCTAATAATAATAAAAGTTTATTCAAATATTTTTTGACATTTAATGCTAATATATAATTTTTTTTGTATAAACTATGAATTCCGAACTCAGAAGTAAAATATTTGTTTAGAGTTAAATAATATAATATTTTTGTCAAGAATATATTCCATAATTATTCCATATATAAAAGAAATATGACAATATTTTATTGGTATATTTTATATCACTATAGTATACGAAGATACAATACGTTATGTATATAATATATAGTGTGTCTACGTAAGTTGGCGGCATATGGGAAACTTTTTTATTATTAATTTTACGAAAAAAAGTTATTCTTCATAAAAAGTTCTGCATGGTCCAAAACCTAAAATGCAACCATCAAATATCGAAATTTTCCAGTCGTATACAAGGTTTGTCAAAAAATACGACGTGGTTTTTAGTTCTGATCAACTTTTTTTAATAACAATTCTTGATGTCAAAAATAAAGGTACTTTACTCTTGGGAAAAATTCACGTTTTTTGACAAACCTCGTATATGACGGGAAAATTTCGATATTTGATGGTTGCATTTTAGGTTTTGGACCATGCAGAACTTTTTATGAAGAATAACTTTTTATCGTAAAATTAATAATAAAAAAGTTTCCCATATGCCGCCAACTTACGTAGAAACACTGTATATATATTTATTTATTTTATTCATTATTTATTAATGACGTTCTTGAATATATCTCTTGGATTAGATAATATCCAATTTTTAATTTTATTTTTATAATTATTTAACGATTTAATTATTTTAATTGACTGTGGTAGCATATCAAAAATATATGGATTGATGTTTAAAAAATGTTTGTGTGCTATTGTTTTGTTTACTCTATTTTTATATGTAATAGTATTTTTATGACGAGTTTTATGTGTGTGATTAATATAATTTATTATATTTTTATGTTTAAAAATATACAGGGTGGTCCTTAAGTACATCAAGAAAATCTAGGATATGATTCCTGGCATCAATTTAAGTTGAAAAGTTCATATGGACTTAATGCCCTAAAATGCTAACCTTTTAAGATACGGGGTGTTAAAATATTTTTTAAAAATAATTGTTTTTTTAAAATTTCGAAACTCCTTGACGGTATTGAAAATTGATGTCGATTGATTTCGTATTAAACTGCACTTTTTGGTTAAAAAAGGGTTTGCCTACTTCCACCAGTGGCGTGCATGAAGATACCATCAATATTTTTTTTGTGAAAATATGTGATACGCCACTGTTTTTTTAAAACTCTGATGCATTTTTATGCATTACTGATATAAGCGGAACAAAAGTTGTCTCTACTATGTTTTTGAAAAAAATGGTAGTTTTAAAGGAAAATGGAAAATATTTTAACACCCTGTATCTTAGAGGGTAAGCATTTTAGGGCATAAGTCCATATGAACTTTTCAACTTAAATTGATGCCAGGAATCATATCCTAGATTTTCTTGATGTACTTAAGGACCACCCTGTATATTAACATGTAAGAAAATATTTGTTTAATATCCATTTTTTTGCTATCTTTAAATAGTAAATCAGAAGAATATTGGTGGTATTTTTCGTAAATAATTTTTAAAATGTATTTTTGAATAGTTTCAATATTATTAAGATAATTCTTATTTATGCCTCCCCATCACACTAGGATTTCAATTTCGAAAGTATATGCTGAAAACAAAATAATTTCTGGTGACTTTGACAATTCTTACTACCCTCGTACAGCCAAAAATCACCCCAACTGGGATCATGAGAAAAGTATTAATGCTGTGGAAGCTGCGTAGAGGAATGATGTTATCTTGGTTAGAGTGTACGTGCCTCTTGCCTTGATCGTTGAATCAAAGAGTGTTGAATGTATATTGGAAGGTGCGCCGAAAGATACCGTTTTCTCCTAGATACCATTCATGCACTTTTACGCGCCTCCACTTCTTGTTTCCACTCGTTGAGTTCGCGGGTTCTTTAAATGAAACAGAATTCTCGTACCGTAGGATGCTTAATTTTGATCATCATTGGTCGCTGTGTAGAAGAGGTAAACACGTCTGCTGCTGATACTAATTATTGTTATGTTATCAGCATCCTCGAAAACGGTGAAAACAAACGTTTTAAGTTGAAATATAGAATAAATCATTTTTCCACCCCCTGGGAGGGTAGAATCGACTCCCCAAGGGTAGTCAAGTCACTGTCAATTCTTTCTTTGCCAAATAATTCACAAGTTGAAGTTGGCACTTAAGGTGAATCGGAACGGATTTGTTCAGGTTTGCTGATAAAAGTTTTTGTAAATATTTTTTCCACAACCAGTGATGCAAGCTAGTTATCGCTAGAAATTTGGCAACACCGCATTTAAATTGTCACCCTGCTCCCACCAAGTTCTTGTAAAGTTGACTGGCAGCTATGTAGCTAACGAATGCATAATATAACATTAAAATAGTTATTTACAAAATACAGCTTCCGCGATTCCTTCTTACCTCATTCTGGAACAAACAATTTCAATAACAGGCCCGTCCTCGCCTCCAAGCAAATGCAACTCATCGACAATAAATAAATTAATATTCTGAACGTTCTTCCTCTGCTTCCACCTTCTCGATAGCACATCCCACTTTTCAGCAGTGGTGATCACAATCTGCCCTTTGGCTAGCAATTTCAAGTCGGTTCCGGTTTCACCAGTTAGAAGTACCACCTTTTTCCCCATAGTCTGTCCAAACTTATTATGCCAATCCGCAAAAATAAGCTCGGCTAAAGCATCTCTCGGTACCAAATAGACGCATCTACCGTCAGGGTTCCTATCGAACAATCTTAAAATAGCGAACTCGGCTATGGTGGTCTTGCCCGAACCGGTTGGCGCGCCAATGAAAATATTATCATCGCCATTATAAACAGAATTAAAAACTTGGGTCTGTATAGGATTAAACTGTGGAAATTTGTCGTTGTACATAGCTTCATATTTTTCATTTCTCAAGGCGGTAATGGGCAAGGGTTGCAAGTCCAGTAGTTCGGTAGGGGGAAAATTCTTTTCTGGTAAAATAAGGTGCCTACAAAAAAATTTTTAGATTAATTAATTTTATTAGCTAAGAACTGGTTCATCAATGCGTGGCTAAGCATATTTATAGCTGTTGGCTAAATCTTGACTGTCCAAATTTATCAATGCCGCTAACTAATCTCAGCAACCAGGATCAGCTGAGAATACAATAATTGACGATTTATATTATGCTTTATAATAGCTAGTGAAGACTATCAATTAATGAATTTATGTGTGTAGAATAAAGAACTAATTAAATTTATTGTGCGATTTTATAACCGATTTTACACCGCTACTGGGATTTTATAAGATGACCTCGGCGCTATAGCAGCACATATTAGCGGTTTCAAGAAATGCTGCCCGTCAATAAAAAAACAATTTCACAAATGTTAGCACTTTGCTAGGTAAAAGTTGGAATTATAAACTCTCGTCGGCGTTCGTTCGGTTCGTAGTTTTGACAATCATTTTGACAGCTGCCAACTATCACGTGATACAAATAATAGAATATATAATACGATTATACAAGGAATGCCAAGAACCATTGGTTGTCAAACAGTCATATCGGTTAAACGTAAAAAGTTATAAAAACGTCAAAGTTCTGCTGATGGATTTAACGGGTGGCGCAATGCCTTTTGCCCACAACCGCCGGTTTGGATCGGCTAAATTCACTAAATTTCGATTTTTATCCTACCGTATAGAGAAAGGAAAATGAAATTTTGAATTATTTACTAAGAAAATAGATAAATAAGATGCGCCCTTTAAAAAAAAACACGCAAATAAACAGACTGACGTCATATCTGCCTCGACCATACATCGACCCGTGGGTCGCATAATAAATCAACTGAAGGTCGAGCGCCGCATCTACCTGGATATCTGGCGGGTTGTCTTTATTTTTAAGCTGTTCTTGTCGATTTGTTGAAGTATAAGAGTACTATTATCATATTACCTAATTAATAGTGGGTATATTCTTAGGTTAAGCTAGGAGGCTCTGCCTTAACTTTGCCTTTTGTAACTATTGTTTATAATAAATAATAATATAATCGGTAGAGGCCGACTAATAAAAGAATTGCGCGGATAATGGGATGACGTAAATAATAAAGCTTTTGATGTCATGTTTCCGAACTTTCGGCTTTCGATGCTTCTTTATAGAGCCCTGCACGGGCCAGAATTTTACGGCCCGACCCGACCCGGCTCGGCAACCAAGACATTGACGCGGCCCGAAGAAATTATTAACTAAGAGCAAAAAGCCCGGCCGGACCGAAAAGCCCGGTTGGCCCGAAAAAATTATTAGGGCCCGACGCCCCCGACGGCCCGAACCCATATTGATTAAGTGGCCCGACCCGACCGAAACCCGAGAGCCGGGCCGGGCCGCATAAAGGCCCGAGATGAAAACCCGGCCCGTGTAGGACTCTACTTCTTTATAACTATTTCTAGGGTAGGTTTATGAGTTTATGACGATATGAAGATTTCTATTATTGGGATTTATTATTAACTGGCGTGTACCCGGCATGCGTTGCAACCCGCTGGTATAAATACAAACCCGAACAAACCCGATATATTAGTACTTAGCATGCCACTTTCTGAAATTCCACCCGTGCGAAGCCGGGGCGGGTCGCTAATTATACATAAAAACCTTCCTCTTGAATCACTCTATCTATTAAAAAAACCGCTTCAAAATCCGTTGCGTAGTTTTAAAGATTTAAGCACATAAGACAGGATAGCGACTTTGTTTTATACTATGTTAAGATAGGTTCAGGATGTTAATACTGAATATGATAAATTTGATTACAGTGACAAGGCCCATTAGCAAAAGGAATTGCGCAATGTCACTTTTATGGTCACATGTACCAATTACAAAGCAGTATTTACCCACAGCCGCAATTTTTGACAGATCGTAGGATTGTCTAATTCCGAAAATATGTATCACTGTCTAGCAGCTAAGACAGCTTCTTCACCAGAAGACCTTATTTATTACATTCCTCTATCGCCGTAAGTTTATAGCGGTGTAAATCTCGCTACACTATCGCACTATTAATCTTATTACTCACTTAAATGATACAGGTAGTTGAGTCTCCGCTCCAATCCATCTATCCGAAACAATCCTTAAGAAATAATGGGGCGCTAAAGGTTCAAAAATAGGAACAAAGAATTTTACCAAGTGTTCATCCTGACAATACTTGGATTTCAACAAGAAGTATTCGTGGTGCAAAATCACCTCAGAATCGACATCCTCAACAAAAATCCAAAAAGCCTCGGCGTTGCCGTGCAACTTTTCGTCCCACTGAAAATCCGGGGTAATGGTTAACTCCACTTTTAACATGGATCGTGTGATTGGCTGAATATGCGTTGATAATTCAAGCTTGGGGAACTGGTGGACGTATTTATGAATGGTTTTGCCTAATTTGGGGACCCTAATCAGCTCACCAATTTCATTTGGACCTAGGTCGTACAACCTCTCCCATGGGAAATATTTTTTTTCAATCTTCTTGACGATTTCCTCAGGCATTTTCTTAAATTGTCTTAAAGGTGACATTGACTGCCACATTCTTTTATCCACCATTTTACATAAAGTTAGTACCTTGTCGGCAAGCTGGGCCCATCCTCTATGAAGTACAATTTCAAAAATGGCTCTTAACAGTCTTGAAGCCGACTGGGTCACATACACCATGTCGGACATCAGCGCAAAGCTGTCAAGTTTAAGTTGTGAAATGTACGCTTGTAGCAACACATTCACCTTAGCGCTGGGTTCTTCAATGCTTTCTTTAATAGGAATGGGAACCCTTTCCATAAGTTTTTGCAGCTCTCCTGGTTCCCCTTCTCTGACAGCAATATTTCTAAACTCACCAGACAATGAAAAAACTCTAAATAGGTCAATGTCACTTAAGTAAGGTTTTAGGAGCTGATTGTAAGTAGCCATCGTATCGTGGGTACAATAGTATTGCGAAGCAATACGTCCCAGCTCAGTTCCCTGAAACTGACCAGTTTTTCTGTCATATTTAACCAAATTACTACGGTCCAAATGAAGAGCAGCCGTATGCACTAAGTCAGCCCTGTGTTGTTCTAACAATGGATCATGCTTAAGTTGATCATGTGATATTCCATACAGGATTGGTTGTCTCATCATTCTTATATAAAGATAACTATATCCCAGCCAAGTAACAGCGTCTCTAAGGTTCTGGATAGTGCCCAAGACAATTTCGGCGTTCAGCATGTCGGGCAGTTTTGATATAAGTTGCGATTCTATTGGTAATTGTTGGTTCAGCAGAGAGAGATAGTATTGAAGTTCGCTGTGGTTCGTTATTAAGATACCTTCTCCTTTGGTATCATATTGGGGTCTTCCAGCACGACCTAATTAACAAATGTAAAAAAAAGGTTTATTGAAGATTTTGCTTTCTACACTAAAACTTAAAAAAATATATGTTCTTTCATATGATATAGCTCATATAGACCGGGTGGTGCACCGACAAACTGAACACGGGAAATCCCGTGGTAAGTTGTTACCCTCAAATATTGGCTACCTTATTAAGTTGTATTAAACTGTTTTAAAGGTCCTTGTACGATGGACTCTCATACCCATTTTATTATTTTCTAATAAGTCAATTAGGAGTTATTTAGAAAAATTAATACGGTAGACAATATTTGGAGGAAGCGACACGAAAACTGTTAATCCTGTATCAGTGCTTAAGGGTGTATCAACTCGGCCCTCAAGAAATAAAATTTTAACTTTTAGACGATATCTCTGTTCTAAAAATCACAACCAATCTACTCGTTCTACTAGTTCTTTGGCGTTAAATATTGTTTTTCAAATTCCCCACAATGTTTTTTGGAAATTTATAACTTTTGACCTTGACCCATTATAATAGCAGTGGGTCCGAAAATAAAAGTTTCCGTATCTCCAAAGATGCACAATTAGTAAGTAGCCACAGAAATGGAAAATTTTTAATATAAATATTATTAAATTTTTAATTTAGAAGAGAAATATCATCAAAAATCTGACTTTTTATGCACCAAAGGCTTGTAATTAAAAATAAAAATCATATCACAAAATAATTTGCGAAACTTACCCAGCATTTGTAATACATCCAATGCACCCAATTCTACCCATCTTCCCTTGGTAGGATCATAAATTTGGGTTCCCTTAATGATAACTGTATGTGCAGGCAAATTCACACCCCATGCTAATGTAGCAGTAGATACCAAAACCTAAATAAATTATTAATTAAACAAGCGTTTTAAAAAGGGGAAATTAAAAAGTTGATGTTAATTACGCTTAAAAAGAACGTTGGTAATTTTAATATACAGGGTTAGTTGAAAAAACCGGAACGGCTAATTATCTTCAAAACTACCAAGGCTGAATCAATGAATTTTGGTACAGGTGGATAACTTAAAAAATTCAATTGAAAATTGACACGTTGCCAGATTTTTAGTTTTTTCTGTAACTCAAGGAATGTTTTTTTTTCAAATGGAACACTACTCTCTTTTTTAATGAATTTGATTCCTCCCATCAACATTAGCATTTCCTGATAGTATCAAATTTTTATCTCAAATAGTTTTATGGGAAAAAAAGTTAATTATAGTCAGATCTGGTCTTAACGTGCGGGTCCAAAGGTCACTGATCATATGCGTCAAATCAGACAACACAGAGGCTATCAAAATGTTGTGAGATTATTTACAAATATACCGAAGGAAGGAAAAATGGTTTCATTATTTTAGCTATACAGTGTGGTTTTTTAAGTGTGCAACATATGGGAATTTTTTTTAATAACGATTTCTCAGAAAATTTTATTCTTGATAAAAGTTGGTGCATGTTCGATAATCATATTAGGTGCACTTGGAATGGTTGCAAGTCAAACGGTGTACAGGGTAGGCCAAAAAATATAAAACTTGTACAAGAATAAAGTACCCCTATTTGAAAAAATTTAGCAAAATGTTATTAAAAAAAGTTGTTTAGAATTAAAAGTTATGCATAGCTTCAAAAACGTGACCTCCTAAAATAAAAAAATATATTTTTTAAAAAACATTAATAATTTCCCAAAAATTTTTTTTTAATATTCACCATAAAGACCTTCATAAATTAATCAAAATTAAATCAATTTCGCATATTTTTGTTCAAGTTCAAGCATATTTGTAAAAGTTACTTAAATTTTTAATTTATTTAGGAATCACAAACTTCATGTTTGTTGCAACGATATTAAACACAACTTTAAAATATCCTAAAAATTAGTTTTAACAAAATAAAGCATTAGTAATAATAATATGCTAATTAAAAAACCATTATTTAAAGTGCAAAATTTTTATTTTAAATGTTTATTAAAAATTTTTATTCTTGTAAAAGTTTTATATTTTTTGGCCTACCCTGTACGCCGTTTGATTTGCAACCATTCCAAGTGCACCAAATATGATTATAGAACATGCACCAACTTTTATCAAAAATAAAATTTTCTGAGAAATCGTTAATAAAAAAAATGCTCATATGTTGCACACTTAAAAAACCACACTGTATATCGCGAAGATAGCCACATATACCTAATATTATTAGTTTTGTAAAAATTATGTACAGGGGAGTTGAAAAAGTTACAAAAAAATTATATAATCGTTAATTATATACCTACTGTACCCTTTAATTAAAAACGACAATAATAAACAGTGCAATTTATTTTAACAATTTTACTACTAAAACCTAAAAATACAATGGCATTTAGTCTGATAAACTATTTTGATAATGAAAGAAAAAGTGGAAATTCGCTAACCAATATGCAGGAAACCGTAATGAAAACACTGGGAATTAGTTTAAGGACTATGCAGAATAATGTGCATGAAAAAAAAGCATAATATAATAGCCAAGAATACTAGAAAATGTAAACGAAAAACACCGTTTATAATTATAGCCTAAAAACTCTCATCGTCACTTATAAAATCTGAAAAGTCCTCGTCGTCTTCTAATGGAGCAATTATCATTGGCGCTACTTCGACATCTAGTACTTGTTCTCGATCCCACCAATCCCTTATTAATATTTCTGTATGTTCCACCGATTTCTTCCAGTACTCTTGTGTAATATGATCTAAAGAATCTTGCCAAACTATTTGTACTTGGTCGGCTTTAAGACCATCACCTACATGTTTTTCATAATAAGACTTTTCACCAGCCCATATTAATTCTATTGCGGTAAACTGGCAATGATATGGCGGCAGTCGTAGAACCTCATGACTATATTCACGCAGTATTTCATCTACCGCGTATATTTTGGGTTTTTTAAGAGACTTTGCTATTGATAGGAGTTCCGATTTAAGCATATTTGGTAAAGGATTTTGGTGGTGTTTTTCCAGCCACTCATAAATATCACTTTTCCTCCAAGATGAAGTAAGGCTGTTTATTTAAAATTCTTGAATGATATGATACATTATCTAATACAATTAAAGACGGAGCATCCAAATTTGGTATCAATTGAACTTTTAACCATTTTTCAAACATTTCACAATTCATATTATCATGATAGTCAGCACTTTTTGATGTTGAAGAAAAAATTAAACTCGCACCTGCAACATATCCTGTTGCAGAACCAGCATGGAAAATAATAAAACGCTTTCCCGTACCGCACCCCTTTTTCCTTTTAACACTTTTTACAGACTCATCTTGCCAAGACTTTGAACCACTTCCATTCGAAAATATCCACGTTTCGTCTAAAAATACCACTTTTCTAAATTTCGATTTGTAATTGTCCGTATATTTTTTTAAAAACTGAACACGCTGACTCACTATCTGTGGCTGCTCACATAAAAATCTTCGGTTACAGTATTTTTTATAGCGAAAACCTAAATTTTTTTATTAATTTTGATAACGCTTCAAGTCCAATTTCCCAAAACACCCCGAATTTTTAATGTTTTTTGTAAAACTGGAAGAGTTACATTACATTGGTTTTTGATTTGTATAAATCGTAAATCACATTTCGAACTCCCATTTTAATATTTTCGCTTAAATCCTCAGTCTTTGGCTTTTTTCTTTTACACTTTTTAGTATTCTTGGGTATTATGTTATGTTTTGTTTCATGCACAATTTTCTGCACAGTCCTTAAACTAATTCCCAGTGCTTTGGCTACTGTTTCCTGAATATTGGTTGGCGAATTTCCACTTTTTCTTTCATGTTCGAAATAGTTTATCAGATTAAGTACCATTTTTTTTGATTGGGGATGCAAAAACCCAGAAAATTGTTTCATTTTGTCACAAACTGTCAAAGTCACAAAACTGGCATATTTAAAATAAAACGTAGCTGGTGCTATTATAAGTTTTTTTAGAATCGCTGGAAAGTAAATACATATCCTTTTTTTTCATGTCAAAATGGAATAAGTCTGTCTCATTTATGTTACGTATATGGAGGGCTTTAGGAAGGAGTACGATCGAAAATGGCTGTTTTATAAATTTACGTCCCTGTTTAGTAGTTAGTTCGCTGTTTCCCGGTCGCGGCGCAGTGATAGTCAAGTGTTTGACTTTTTACAGGTTTTGATAGACGTCAGCGGTATTTTTATCCAATAATTAATAAAATAAGCTTTATTAGATATAATATATACATATCTCAGCCTGTAGAGGGTTTTAGTTAACTAAATTTAATAAAACAGTTGATTATCCCATAAGAACCCATGCATTTTACAGATTTAAAGGAACACATGCGCCCCTGACGGCCATTTTTAAAGCTGCTTTACCGATCCAAAACTTTGCCCGAAACCAATGTATTGCGATCGGACTCCTAACCTAAAGCCCTCCATAGTTACGTATTTTATTTAGAGGGTAAAATTAAACGCAAGTAAAGAAAATAAAAACTGAGAGTATGTCTTTCTTGAATCGTATGACCCGCACGATAAGACCAGATCCGACTATAGTTACAACTCTAACTCTAAAATAAAAAAAAAATCCAATCTATTTCCATTTAAAAACGTTTCAAATAATGTAAAAAGGAAGGTTGGTAGACATAATGTACCTAATAGTATCGATTTCATAATCAAATTAATGTAGTGTACTATAATATGTAAGTAATTTTTACTAGCTATGTTATTGTTAGTAGTTGTTTGTTGTTATTATCGTTATCGATACTATTAGGTACATTATGTCTACCAACCTTCTTTTTCACATTATTTGAAACGTTTTTAAATGGAAATACATTGGATTTCTTTTTATTATTTTAAAGTTAAGAGTTGTAACTAATTAACTTTTTTCCCATAGAACTATTTGAGATAAAAATTTGATACTATCAGGAAATGGTAATGTTGGTGGGAGGAATCGAATTCAATAAAAAAAAAGAGTAGTGTTACATTGAAAAAATAAACATTCCTCAAGTTACAGAAAAAACTAAAAATCTGGCAACGTCGCAATTGTCAATTTTGAATTCAATTTTTTAAGTTATCCACCTGTACCAAAATTCAGTTATTTAGCCTTGGTAGTTTTGAAGAAAATTAGCCGTTCCGATTATTTCAACTAACCCTGTATGTTGTCACTCATAAAGGTGGTTGGTGTGGTGTGGTGAAAATAATATTGCAAAAATATACAAATCGGTCTTAAAACAATATATTAGAAAATTTTATTTATTACTAATTATTTCTAATATAATACGGCATTGATACAAGGAGCATACCTGTATATGTCTGTCGGCAAACAGATCTTCAACAAGAGTTCTGTCAACTCTGGTCATACCAGCATGATGGATGGCAAAACCGTAGGGCAACAAGTCCTTTAACTCATTATTCTTAACTTGGTCAGCTTCTGTCCTCAATACTTCCATTGACGCTGAGCCTTCTCTTAAAAACTGACCTAGTGTATCTTTTTCCAAGCACATATCCCTTATAGCTCTTGCAGTTTTACCTAAAAATTTGAATGTAGTACTCACTAAATCATCATCTGAATATCTGGGGGATTCGGTGTACCGTAAGGCTCTGTCCTTGGGCGATTTCCCTTTTAAATGTTTATCAATGATCTACAGGCGTTCGGATAAGTGGTAAGTTCACTATATTTACAGACGACACCACGTTTGACAGTCTATGGATGCAAGTAATCTCCGAAATTATATTAAAATTGATCTCGAAAAAATTAAATAAACCATTTGCCACTCAACATATCACAAACCAAAATCATTATATTTAAATATGATCTTAATAACACTGTTTTAAACAAGCAATCTTTGCAAAATCAAACGTTATATGAATTATATATATTATTGAAAATCAGTTAATTAATTTGTGTAAAAAAATTGCTGCACATTATGTGTGTCCCCGGGTGGAGTTGACAAGAGAAAAAATATCTTTATTATTGATTTTACGACGAAAACTTATTCGTTATAAAAAATTCTGCTTGTCGAGAAAATGAATTTACCATATAAAAATTTTAGATCAGATATGTACTATGTTGATAAATTAAGATAATATGAAAATGCTTTAAGAAAGAAGTACCATTATTTATTATTTTAGACAAAATGCTTATAAAACAAAGTTGTTTATACTCCAAAATAAAGCCTAAACACAAAATTTGAAATTTTGTTTTTATTTTTGTTTTTTATTTTTGACAATAGAATTTATGAAGATTCAAAATGTACAATTGTGGAAAAAGTTATTATTATCCATATTATCCCCCGTCAACCTGCACACATTTCTCCAAATTAAAAATAAATTAAATAAATAGGTCAGCACTCTCAGGTTTTCATTTTGAATGTTCATAAATTCTAAGGTAAAAAATAAAAATTAGAATTCAGATTTCAAATTTTGTATTTAGGCTTTATTTTGGATTATAAACTTTGTTTCATAAACATTTTGTCTAAAATAATGGTACTTTTCTCTTAAACCATTTTCATGTTTTCTTAATTTATCAACACCCACCCTGTACATTTGATCTAAAAAAAAATTACGATAAATTAATTTTCTCGACAAGCAGAATTTTTTATAAAGAATAACTTTTCGTCGTAAAATCGATAATGGAGATCTTTTTCCTTTTGTCAACTCCATCCGGGGACACACTGTATAATGATAACCTATAATTTTTAAGAAGGAAGACAGGAAGGACTTTATAATCTCTACCCTCAATAATTGTAAATTGTTATCAGATTGGTTTTATGAATCTGTTTAATTTCCTTTGTTTTGAATCACGTATTTAACCCCTTTACATTATTGTTCGCAAATCTTTTTATGGGTATTTCTTTTCTTAGGTTAGGCTAAGTGGATTTTACTTTAAAGTTGCCACAGTGGATCTTTGCCCGTGCGTCATCAATCAACGATCAGGACTCGACGTGGTTAATAACTCTGCATCCTTGTTTATTACAGTAACAAGTTTGAATAAAAGCATAAAAGAACGTCTCCAAAATTCCGCAATAATATAACGTGCTAGACAAGGATAAAACTATAAACGTCAGTTAATTACTTTCTTTATTTGTTTAGTTGACAACCGTTGTATTTTAGAACGTCATTGTCAACCTTATTTTGATCTGCCAATCTAATTCGTATTTTGTAAATCTGTTTGCCTTAGAACTGTTCCTGTTTCTAAAAATAGTTCTTTTTAGAGGTAATTATACCCACCATCTGTTTTGGCGGTAATTATTTATGGATTTTTATAAGAACTAATTTATTTATTTTAAATATTGTAACCGTGAAAGTTCTTTGAAACGTTTACGGCAGTGGCTAAATTCCCTTAAATGAAAGGATGTTAAAAATTTGACTTTTGCGATTTTAATAGTCAATAAAACACCAAACTTTTGTAGAATTTAAGCTTTAAAAATAGTATTAAATGTATAAACATTTGTTTGTCAATTTCTTTTAGATAATAGAGAATGCCGGGCAAAACTTAAAATAAATAATAATTTTTCGTGATATTATGTAGGTACGTCAAACGGTAGGCAGGCACGTCCATTTTATGAACTTAACTTAGTTTTGACTTTTTTCGTCTCGTAATTTTGATTTGATTCATACGATTTTGATGACGTAAAAGTGATGACGCACGGGAAAAGAACCACTGTGGCGACTTAAGCTACGTTTGTTTCGCATTATTTTCGATACATTATTGAACCAGTGTTTCTGTATCGATAATGTATCTATTCATTATAACTACATAATATACGAAAGATTATAGAAACACAATATTAGAAATTGTGTCTCACTCCATTTTCAACCAGAATTTTTGAAGGCAATTTTGAGAAATGAATTTTTATCTTCTTATAATTGGTTTTAATTAAATTCCTGCTTGTTTTGAAAGGCCGAAAAGTTGTCACATGATTTCAAATTTGCTAGTCAACTCAATTTAAAAAACAAATATGTAAAATTTTAAAAATATTTTCTATTTTATTATTTTTTCTGTAAATGCAAATAAATTGAGAGCGGGTTAAAATAATAAACTAAAGTATTACATTTTGAAAGATAACATTTATTTAGTCAATGATTTTTGTTTTTCTTCTGCGATAACTAGGTGAAATAAACATAACATAGAAAATACACTTGTGATAAATGCATTATGGTGAAATTATTTCGTCTTCATATTGTTTTTCTTTTATTTACAACCTGATGTAAATTAGAATTATTTGTTTCTTTATTTTGTCAATTTTGACATCTTCAAATAGCTCTCTCTGAAATTGACCTGCCACAACCTAAACTCGATCACCAACATAGTTTTCACTGAAGAAAAGGTAAAAGAAACCCTTAAGAAAATGAAGAAGGAATCAAGTCCTGGCGCAGATGGAGTTCCTACAATCTTGCTCCAGCACTGCAGTGATACGATCAGTCAGCTCTTAACAGAGGTGATGCAGGAATGTATTGAATTGGGAAGAATTCCCGAACAATGGAAGTTGTCAATAGTAGCACCACTGTTTAAGAAAGGGGACCGACACAAACCAGAAAATTATCGTCCCATAAGCCTTAACTGTAATCCCTTGAAATGCATGGAAAAAATAATAGTAAAAGAATTAACAACATTTTTCACAGAAAACAATTTGATTCCACCTTCACAGCATGGATTTCCACTACATCAAATCTGCTAGAATGTCTAAACGACTGGACAGAAAACCATGACAACTCCCAACCAACAGACATTGTTTATCTGGATTACGAGAAGGCCTTTGATAAGGTTCCTCACAAATTCCTAATTAGTAAACTTGAACACTATGGTGTGCGAGGACAATTATTGTCATTGATAGCAGACTTACTACATAAGAGACATTATCAGGTGAGAGTAAATGGAGAAATGTCTACACAACATCTAGTCAGCAGCGGAGTTATACAAGGCTCAGTAATAGGACCTTTGCTCTTTACAGCATATCTGTTTGATCTAGTGGATGTTATTGAAACAAAAATGAAAAAATGTGCTGATGACAGTAAAATATATGCAAACCCTCGTTTTTACTCAGACCAGCTTAAAGGTGATCTTCAAAGGGTAGAAGTATGGACCAAAACATGGGGAATGAATTTGAATGAATCTAAATGCACAGTATTAAGAATTGGTCCAGACAACCCAAATGAGGACTATACATTAAACAATACAGTATTAACAGTAGTGGATGAGCAGAATGACCTGGGAGTTACTGTAACTGCAGACTTAAAGTAGGAAAAGCATATTGAGAGTATTGCCAAGAAGGCCAACTCTTTTGTCTACCTTGTAAAACAGGCATTCAAAGACCACTCAATAGAAATGATTGCGAAATTATATAAAAACTATATTAGACCAAAGATAGAATATGCTTACAACGTATGGAACCCATATTATGTCAAGGATATTGAGATACTAGAAAGGATTCAGAGAAGAGTTACCAAAATACCCACTACACTGCAAAATTTATCATACCCAGAAAGACTGAAAAGATTTCAGTTAACAACACTAAGGGAACGGAGACATAGAGGAGACCTTATTGAGACATATAAAATAATTGGTGGGCACTATCAGTGTGAAATCCGAAACATCTTCCAACTGAACCAGAATCCACAACTGCGAGGGCACTCTATGAAAATAGACAAAGAAAAAGCTGCTAAGCTCCAGAGGAAGAATTTTTTAACCAATCGTGTGGTGTATTCATGGAATGCACTTACAGAGGAAACAGTGACCGCAGCAAATTTAAATATATTTAAAAACCGGTTGGATAAAGAACTAAAACAAAGCGCAGCAAGAAGGGTCCATTATAAATAGTGCATAGTAAATTTTGTAATGCAAGAAGGATCCATTATAGTGCATAGTAAATTTTGTAATGTAAACAACAACACATTTTAAAAAACAATAGCTTCATCGGTATACCGCTTGCTATTGGTTAATTACAGTATTACAGTATTACAATTGAATAATAACATTTGATATAACGGTTAGAAACATTTTCGATAAAAGTTTTGATTATGCGTTGAAACAGCTAGTACCAACCACTCGGAAACACGTGCAATAGCGTCAATGAAAACGCGCTCCAAATTTGTAGCCAACAGTTTCCATTTTGTGTCGGAAACAGAAACATAGGTTTCGGTACATTTACCAAAATGTGTCAAAAAATGGGTACAGATCTATTGTGAATTATCGCATAATATGCACATTATTGGTATTTGCAGTCAAAAAAAGTAGCAAATTATTATGTTTCTAAACGGCCATTTTTTCTTTTGCCAATTAGAAAAGTAATAGAAATATCAAATACAACATAAACACATAAAACTACTTTTCGGTAACATGACTTTTTTTTTGTTTAAACGTTAATAATAGTTTAACTTTTGCTGCAATAAAAATAATTCAACCTAGCTACTCTACCAACATTTACCTGTTTCATTTCTAGAATGCACAAATATTAAAACTTGATTTTTCCCAGCATGCTCCATAGTCTTCTCGTAAACAATTTCATTCATAATTTGACACCTCTTAGTCGCTTTCTTTTCCGTTACGCCAATGTACTGTTGTTCCAAAGCCACTGGCCTGAAGCTGTTGTCAAAGTAGAATAATCCCGATTCAGGTTTAACTCGTAAAAATGCTGCGACGTCTTGGTAGTTTGGCAGTGTAGCCGATAAACCGACCAACCGTACTTCTTCCTGGGTAGATTCGATCATTCTGATGGTTCGCGCTACTAGGGCTTCAAGTACTGGACCTCTTTCGTCATGTAGCAAGTGAATTTCATCTATGATAATCAGTCTGACCAATGATGTAAAAGTTTTTTCTCCACCTGGTGAAAAAAAAACTTTTTATGATGTTTTATACAGTGATGATCAGTAAAGTCCGCATCATATGGGATTTTTTTTTATTAATAGCTTTATTCGAAATTTGACTTTGGCATCACGTTCTGCTTCGATCGACATAAAAATTAAGCAAAAAAATAGTAGTCACGTGATTCGCATTATCTGTCAAATTTTAATTTTTTCCAAAAAATAAATCAAAAGTAGGATTATTTCTGTAAATATCGAAAAAAGTTATTAGAAAAAGTTTTTTTTAAAAGCAGTTTCTAGCCCACATGCAAAATTTCAGCTGCATAAGATAATTTTGATTTTTTTACCCACCACTAAAATTTATTTTCCACTTAATGAACACTTTACTGATGACATTGTGTTCTTTTTTGTCCTAATATTAAGGTGTATTACTTTCGGATACAAACTACGTTTTCAAAAATACTTACTTTATGAAGTTATCTTATACAGGGTCAAAAACAAATAAACTTTGCATCATATGCGACCAAATTTTAATAGCCCATTTTGATTTTGTAGAAAAACACACATTAAATATTTTAAAGAAAATGTATCTAAAATAAAGCATTGTCAAAACTAAGAAGTCTTATGTAGGTTGCGTTGAGTCTTATTTTGCAAAAGTGGTGCAATTTACAAAATATGGGTAAAAAATCAAAATTATCTTATGCAGCTAAAAGTTTGCATGTGGGCTAGAAAATGCATTTAAAAAAACTTTTTCTAATAGCTTTTTTCAATATTTCCAGAAATAACCCCACTTTTGAATTATATTTTGGAAAAAATTTAAATTTGACAGATAATGCAAATCACGTGACTACTATTTTTTTTGCCTAATTTTCATCTCGATCGAAGCAGAACTTGATGCCAAAGTCAAATTTCGAATAAAGTTATTAATAGAAAAAAATCCCATATGATGCGGACTTTACTGGTCACACTGTATATTACAGGGTGTAAAAGAACACTAGGTACGCATAACGTGACAGTAAGTTAATACGACACTTCTACCTACAACAAGGCTGGATAAAGAGAGCTTATGATCGGCGAGTTATTGAGAAAACCTGAGGTTTATCCCGGAAGGTAGTCACATGGACCTACCTGGCAATCACAAAACCTATGGGGACCAAAAACAATAGCAAGCCGAAAATTAGAGCAAATTCAAATACGTGCCTCAACGTCACTGGCGCCAGAACCACATAAATTAAAGCAATGAAGGTTTAACCTAACCCGCCTTCGATATTTATGTTAAGAAAGTGGCTTTAATTACTTTGGCACGACTATGCACAGTTGGAATAGAACCTGGGTGTATTGTATGTAACTCACAAATTTAAAATTTAAATTATGTACATGACGAATTCTATACATTGTAAAAAATGTCTTTAGAAATATATATTATTATTATCATTATTATTACATAGAACTACTTGACTTTTGTAGATTTTAAGGAAATGTTGCAAATAGAGTTCTGAAAATATTCTCCAACAGGTTGGAAATTAAAAATCAAAGATAGTAATTTACGTAGGTAAGTCCGGAAAATACTGTTTTTTTTTGGGTAGACAAGATCCATGACGAGCGTAAAAAAATTATCCGGAATTAATTCTGCTGCGTGGGAGATTCGGTAAGAAAATTTCATAAATTGGAGTTTCTTTTAATGTTCCTGAAATTTTAGTAATAAACCTTAGTTACTAACAAGTAAAATCAACTTCTATTGTAAAAATACAGTGCGTCATATTAAACTAAACTCATCGAAAATAATATGTTTTTACAAGCTTTTATTTAACTTGCAATGTATGTTTATCCGGGTGGAATCTTGCAACTTAATTTTGAACCAGTTATCTTCAACCCATTGAGCTAAAATTTTGTATACACGCTTAGTTTAGATGACAATGCATGGTTAGCTATGTAATGTCATTCAAAATCCAATATGGCGGATTATCCAAGATGGCGGGCTAGTATTTTTTTCTGCACTACCACAATATGGGTATCAAATAAAAGGGCTTGCCAAGGAGAACACGAAAAATAATACTACGTTACATTAAATCCAATATGGCGGATAATCCAAGATGGCGGACTCGTTATTTTTTCTGCACTACCACAATATGGGTATCAAATAAAAGGGGTTGCTAAGTAGAACACGAAAAATAGTACGACGTCACATTAAATCTACTATGGCGGATTATCCAAGACAAAAAATAAATCTGCCTGTCTGTCTTTTAATTTATAATTGTAAATACCATGGTTTTTGCAGTAGTCAACTGCTGAATTTCAACAAAAGTATGCCTTGGTCGGGTCTGTTCGGGTTTGTTCACATTACAGAAATCATGGCCCTGCTTCCGGAGAGCCCAGATGTACGATACTGACATACCATCCGTTCGTATACACTTCGGTAAAGACGGTGTACATATAATTCAACCTAAGACTGTGCAATTTCCTGCAAAATATAGCCACGGTACTGCAGAACGAAAAATGTTGCCAATTATATTATGCTGGGCTTGCACAGTTTATAAAATGCAGGGTAGTACAGTCGACTATGCCGTTGTGTCTACTTAGGCTCAAAGCTCTTCGCTGCTGGTCAAGCATACGTGGCCTTAAGCAGGGTCAAATCGTTAAAGGGTCTACAAATTGAAGAACTAGACTGTAGTAAACTAACTGGAAAACGACCATGTAACAATGACGCATTAAATAAAATAAACAGACTTAGAAATATGCCCAATAATAACTAAAAAATAAATAAACTGTAAAAAAAACTTTTTAAAACAAGCTTTTATTTAAGTGACCTAAAAAGATGAAAATAAACTTTTAATTAAATCAAACTAATCAATTTAGTACTATGTACCTATTACACAATTTAAATTTTATAAAAGCTTGTCGCAATATTTATCTGCCTATTTTCTAAAGAGACATTTTATTTCCTATTATGTCAAGTCACTTAATATTGTGTCATAACCAGTTAGATACAGGCACATCTCGCGACAAGCTTTTATAAAATTTAAATTGTGTAATAGGCCCATAGTTAAATTGATTAGTTTGATTTAATTAAAAGTTTATTTTCATCTTTTTAGGTCACTTAAATAAAAGCTTGCCTTAAAAAGTTTTTTTTTACAGTTTATTTATTTAAAGTTATATTTGAATTTAAAACTATAAAGACATTGGATTTCAGATAACAAATTTGTTATTTAATGTTTCTCATATTTTAGTAATAAAAATGGGTTACTAACTGGTCAATTTCTTTAGCAGTCGAACTTGCTGATTCATTACCAAAACGAATCATTTTTTACACAATATTATTGTAACAATAAATATCACGGGTACGACTAAAAACTGATTGTTACTTGCTGGTTTGTCTCACCTGTCACTTCGAAATGACTTGACATTTGAATTAAAATTAAGTCGTAGTAGTATACCTAAGAAAAATTATCACTTATTAATTTCATTAGGTTAATAGGCTATAGACTATCGCGATAGTCTTCCGTCGCTATAAGCAACGTAAACAAAAAGGAGCCTTCTAATTGGTTGAAAATAAATTTATAAAATTTTCTCGGTAATCGTCTGAAAAGTGAAAACCCGTCCGGAAATTACCCACTTCCCCACGCTTTTGTATTTCCCTAAATGGGAATTACGGCTTGGAATTTTACAATAATTTTATTATAACGCAATTGGATTTATTTAGATGGATCTCAAATTAAACACGAACAAACACAGCTTGCCCACACTGTGCCATTAGAATGAATAATATAAAAAATTCATAAAATTCGACGTCACACGTTATAAATGTAGTAATAACGCCGGTACAGCGTTCCCACAGTGATTTCCCTCAAACATTATAATTTGATGTCATTTGGAAATAAATAATTTTACGAGTAGAAAATTAAAAAGAAACACATACACGTAGGGAAAATGTTTGTCCGCCCATCTCTTAGTAATAAGTTAGAATAGTATCGCAAAGTAAACAGAAATAGGTAGATTATGTTTCCCCCACTCCATCGCATCGGATCTGGCTGGCTCGATGCGTTTTGCTTGATCCTGATCCTTTCATTCAGGCGGCAACGTACGAAAGAATGAATATTTATTTGATATTAATAGAATCGAAGCGGCGCCGTGCCACCAGCGAGGGCCATGAGCGACATGCAATACGATGGAGCGGGGGAAACATAATCTACCTACCTCTGTTTGCTTTGCGATACTTTATATTTGTACTATTCTAACTTATTACTAACAGATGGGCGGACAAACATTTTCCCTACGTGTATATTAAGTATACTGTTTGTACTTAATAGGAACACAGGACAAATGCATCTAATATAATTAATATAACCTGTGTTTTTAAACATAAGCGGTAGATCTAGGGCACTCAGCAGAAATATATTAATTCTGTTAAAAACTAATTCTGATCAGGACAAAATGTAAACAATTTTGTCTATGGATACAACACAGAAACACGCTCAGGATGTGGAATATATGTGAAATCTCTGAACCTAAACTTATACTGGGCTATGGGAAAATATGCAAGCGTAAAGATGTTTACATACATTTAATCTCGAATTCGATCCCTACACATCAATAATTTTTACAGAGAATGTGTAGTTTTTGTCTGTTTATACTTTTCATGTCTAAATTGAAGTAACCTACCTGTATGTATATGATAACTTTTATAATTCTAATTTGTCGCAATCGTCTCTTACATTATTTTATATGTGAGGTCTTTTGTCACTGTATACTTTTTTTTTTACGTTGCTATGTCCATTGTGATTTTTGCTGGCAATAAGAGGATATTATTAAATTATTATTATTATTAAATCAGATCAAGATTGTCAGCGTAACAATGGCCGCAAACGGGATCACCTGTAGCAGATAGTAGACATGTACTACGAGCCCTAGAAAGACCACAAATCACCTCAGGACTAGTACTAGCATGTCATCAAGCCCTAATCGCAGCCACTCATAACTTCGTAACAGTGAGCTGGAGCAAAGGACATGGAAATGTCCACATTTCAAACAGAAACAAATCGGCTTATCAGGCGTTTTATGAATAAAACATCGGATCTAGAGTTTATAAGGTATTTGGGAAAAAGTAATGTCGATGAAATATTAATTTCCTTGACAAGAAGTTAAAAAAGCTTTAAAATAGAAGACAATAGATGCAGACACACAAAGTGAAAATAACGATTTAGTAAAAACTGACTTTTTACCTTTTCTAGTAATAATATCCCACTTCTCAGGAGTACAAACAATAACTTGAGCTTCGGCTATTTGCTCTCGTGTCAACTGATGATCCCCAGTTAATTCATGTACTATGATGTTGTAGCTAGCCAATCGTTTTCCAAAGTTGCCCACCATCTCCTGTACTAGAGACCTCATCGGGGCGATGTAGATGATTTTGAATTCGTCGGCATTTATCGTTCCGTCGGCGTTGATGTGTTTACCTATCTCGCGCATCATCGTAAGAAGTGCCACGTTAGTTTTTCCTGAAAAGTAAAGCAAAACCAAAAATTATTAAAAGGAAAATTATTATCGTTTTACCCATTTTATAACTAAAAAATGCACATCTAAAAATAAGAAGCAACGATTTCAAGCGATTTTTTGAAGAACAATCTGGTTTTGTGTGTTGTTTTGAATTTATTACATTTAAAAACTAGCACTGTATAAAATGGTATAGGCTATCTGAAAAATATAACCATTGTTTTTTAATTCCGTCGTTTTAATAAAATAAAACAATATGAAATTTTGGTAGGTTATATGGTTGCCCTGTGCGCACATTTTTAATATTCAGACATCTTACTGCCACTTCCGGTTGAACCGGGAGTTTACACAACTTTCTAATTTTAAACAGAAGATTTTTTTAAAATATGCATTCTACGACGAATTCTGTTTACTAACTTCAACTGTTTCACGATGTTATCGCCATATTTTTTAATTTAGTCCTTACTTTCTACATAGCTACCTTAGATGAAACTATGAATAAATTAACATCAATCGTTGCTTCTTGGATAATGTAACTAAATTTTTAAATGCTTTGTAATATCTTAAAAACTAAGTTTAGACATGGAAGTACAATTAAAAAAATTTAGAAAAGTAAGATAATTTTGAAAATTAGATTTAAAAAAGGGAGTGCCATTAAAATTATTGAAGAAATTTGTGTAGGAATGTCAAATTTTGGAGCACTTCCGGTTAAACCGGAAGTGAAATAGTCGTGACTCATTCATACGGAGAATAAGACCAAAAAATATCAGAAGAATAAAAAAATTGGCAATTTTTAAAAAACAATTAAATAAAGATATTTTTACTAAATTAAATGATTAATAATTTTTTTTTATTAATTTTATTAATCAATTAAATTTGATAGGTAAAGTATTAACTGCAATAAAACTACCGGTTTAATCCCATTGTTATACACAATCAACAAGCAAATACACTACAGGGTAGGACTTTAGATTCGTTATTAATAATATATTATTTAATGACATGAAATATCCTAAATAAATAATACATATCAAATCAAAAATCATTTATTGTCAATTTTTACACCCTGTAACATATTTATTGAAATTGAAAAATATTTGGTAACATATTTTGAAAAACAAACACCATATTTTTAATACCAATAGTGGTTCTAAAAAATCATAAAGCGCCCCCATGTATGTTTGCCCCTCCCGCCCTGCAAGGCTGGCTACACGCCACTGTGTATTAGACACAAAATCTTACAAATAAATTAAAATATAAAGCCTTATATATAGTATATAAAGTAAAATCTAATAAAACAAGAACTTTTTGTATTTGGTTAAAATTGCTTCAGATAAGTCTTGCAAAAAGCAAAGAAATAATTACATTTGTCAGCGATGATATATAAAAAAAATTACATATGTAGGTATATCTACTACCTGCTATAATTACACATTATAATCCGACCCTGACCGACAGTTTATTTGCATTTTTATGGCCGAGCTCTTACAAAACGTCCCAGGTAGTTAAACGGAGTCAACCATTTATTGTGAAAAATACTTTACCTTCTATTTTTTAATATTTTTCGTTTTTTTAATGGGTATTATTTCCCATATTATTTTGTCATTTTCTATATCTACACAATTCATATTTTAATTGTATCGTAGATAATCACTGATCCATATTTGACTTACCTGCACCAGTTGGAGCACAAAGTAATAGGTTCTCGTCCCCTTCTAATGCTGCTTTGCATAGCTTGCTCTGAATTCTGTTAAGACTTTTAAAACCATCAAATACGGGTTGTACATACTTTGGGAGTTGGTCAATTGTTTGTAACTTTTCGTTTTCGCCAAACGCTTTTGGTTTTAACGCCGGAACATGAACCTCCTCATAACCTAAAAAATGTTATGGTAAGGTTTAAGTTAGGAACTTTATTAAAGTGGAGAAGCTAATGTCCTCCCCTCTCCTCTTCCCTCTACCCAATTAAATATATTGGTCATAATTGTTCCTTCCTTTTAAACTTAACAACCGCGAAGCATCATTCTTACCCTTGTGACTGTTTGAAGGTTGGAGTCAATGATGTTTCTTGAATAAAGAACGAGTTTTGGACTTCCATTGTCTTTATTTGTTCTAAATTACAACGTTTCAACTGGTAAGTATCTCCAGTCGTCTTCAGGTGAATACTAAATAAGTAAAGTAATTACAAGACTATTTATACTAGCTAGGTGCACCGAAGCATAACTGAGGTGGGTGCAGTCATGCGTTCAGTGGGTACGCGATCTTATCCTAAGATTACATCTATCTAACAAAGGTTTCCAGATATTTCTTATGTCTAATGATGGTTTACTAAAGCAGCCTGGATTCTGGTGAATAGCAGCAGCTTCCTTAAACTTTCTTTTTCTCCAGTGTGGTTCCTTATGTAGGATTTCAGCTTCTGACCACATGATATGGTGATCATGTTTCCAGGCATGGTCAGCTGCACCTGGCTTTTCGGTCTCTCCTTTTAACGTATTGTTTTTGTGTTCTTTAATCCTTGTCTCAGACAGAGAGGCACAACCAATGTTCCGTATTTTAAAGGAGTATCTGAGAAAATAAGAAGACTTGGACAACGATATAACATCAACACCGTATTCAACTCGAGGGACACCCTAAGAAGCAACCTGACGAAGACAAAGCCTATGAGTCAAAAAGATAGGAAAACACAAAAACAATACGTTAAAAGGAGAGACCGAAAAGTCAGGTGCAGCTGACCATGCCTGAAAACATGGTCACCATATCATGTGGTCAGAAGCTGAAATCCTACATAAGGAACTACACTGGAGGAAAATAAAGTTTAAGGAAGCTGCTGCTATTCACCAGAACCCAGGCTGCTTTAGTAAACCATCATTAGACATAAGAAATATCTGGAAACCTTTGTTAGATAGATGTAATCTTAGGATAAGATCGCGTGCCAACTGAACGCATGACTGCACCCACCTCAGTTATGCTTCGGTGCACCTAGCTAGTATAAATAGTCTTGTATAGTTACTTTACTTATTTAGTATTCACCTGAAGACGACTGGAGATAGTTACCAGTTGAAACGTTGTGATTTAAAAAAAATAAAGGCAATGGAAGTCCAAAACTCTTTCATCATTCATTCTTACCCTTGTTGACCACATCAAATGAAAAATTTTTGAAATTTAAAAAATTTCGATTTAGTAATATTTTTTATCTGTAATGATATTTAACATCTTATTTTACCTTTCCTTTGCTTCCTAAAAGACCCATCAGGTAGCTGACACCTTTTATTTGCCATGTAGTGAGAACCCTGAGAAAACACAAGATCTTCAAAATCAATAAGCTTCCTGTTACCAGCAACTTGCTTTTTTTCCAGCTCATCAACCTCCTCTTCATCACTACTGTGTTTTCGTTTCCGCGATCGAGATGATGCGTCGTCATCGCCATTCTCCTCATCGCCTATAAAAGTTGTGGGGTGAATATTACTTTTCTACAACTTTTTTTAAAAAGTGTTTATAAATAATATTATAACTTAATCTTAATTATTGTTTTCAGACATCCAGTATATTTGAAAACAATTTTTGCAAGCATGATATTGGCGGAACGAGTTTGATAATTTATTATGGTTAGGTTAACATATTGCTATAAGCTTATAACCAAATAAAGCTAGTACAATATATTATGAAGAAGGAAAAGACAGAATTCCTGTTTTCTACAAAGGGGTTAACAATGCTAAACTGGAACGATAACGCACTACTCGCTCTTAAAGCTGAAAATCCATAAACAGACAACATATTGTGTAAGGAGAAAGTGAAATAAATAAAATAAAAAAGTTAAATTTATTTATTTAGTTACTTCTCCTTTTTATTGTACACAGACATACGGGGTTAGGTGCTAGAATAGCTACCGCAGCTAAATCTCGCCCTGTTATGGCTGTATATTTTGTTTATTGATAAAAAAAAACTGTAATCAACACTGAATAAAAGACGTTTATTATTATTATTATTATTATTATTATTATTATTATTATTATTACTATTATTATTATTATTATTATTATTATTATTATTATTATTATTATTATTATTACAAATAATGAAATTGGCACTTTTAGGATTAAAAAATCTGTTTTCAAAAATTACTTTGCCCATAGACATTTTCGTTTAGATTAGGAAACAATAATCACGAAAGTGGCAGATTTATGACCTTGCACATGTCAATAAAGCCATACAGGAATAGGCATGCGCACTGCAAAATTCTCATTTAACGAATGGAAAGATAAAGAGGTCCGGGCTATAAAATGTCTTATTATACAATTTATTGACAAGAGGTTGGAACTTGTTCTAATTTATTGACCAAGTTGGATGAAAAGGTAGTGATTTCTGGTGTTTTTAGTGGCTGCCAATCTATCAGATTTTAAGGTTAGAAAAACGTTTTTAATGTTTTGTTTCTAAAATCTGTTTGAAAATGATTCGCCGCGTAATTATCAGTTCGAAAAGCAACAGAACTGTTAAATAAAAGACCGTTTTCTATAAACTGGTTGTATTTATTTTATTAAAAGCAAATCGAATAACATTATCAAGCCAAAAGGAATTCTAACAAAAAACGGAAACGCACCAAACTTAAGGTAGAGTTCGTTCCGCTCTAAGCGGTCCTAAGTATAGTCTACCATATATAACATTCCCCTTGATAAAGAAAAGTAAGAAACAATTCTAAAAACTATTTTAAGAAAAACAAACCCTAATTTAAATAACTCAGAACTGAACTCTGAACGATAATCCTATGAATTGTAATTTAATCTTTCTGGAACTTTATTTACTCTACCCGACTTGGTTGTTGTAGGTACAAAAATAACTTCATCGTCCAGACTTAAGTTTTGATCATATTCGCTATTCTGACAATCTAGAAAACTATCATTATCAGAATCGCTATGAACAGAACCGTAACTTAAAGGATAATTTTTAATAAATTTGGTATTTCTACATAATACATTATTATTTTCTGTTTTTACATCAAATGACCTTGGCCTAAATTTATTTTTATTTTTTATATAACCCTTTTGCCACTTTTTATCATTTAATTTTGTTTTGTATAAGACCCGTTGATTCTTTTTAAAATTATTATTTTGAACACTGCACTTTTTATCATAATTTTGTTTTTGTTTCACTTGTCTTTCTTTTAAAACCTCTCTCACTCGCGAATTATCACATTTTACCGGTTTAAAAAACATATCCTCACCAGGCAAAATATCCCTCAACCTTCTATTTATTAAAATTTGTGCTGGAGATTCCAGTTTATAATCTATTGGGGTATTTCTGTAAGACAGAAGTGTAAGATACAAATCTTTGTTTTCATGTTTGGCCTTACGTAACATATTTTTTAAAGTTTGAACATTTCTCTCCACTAAGCCATTCGATTGGGGGTACAACGGACTTGACATAGTATGGTTAAAATTCCATGATTTAGAAAACTGTTTAAAAAAAATACAATTGAATTGTGGACCCCCATCCGTAATGACACATTTTGGAATTCCGTGTCTAGCAAATATGGATTTAAGATGTAAGATAACTTCATTAGATGACTGACCGTCAACAAGCTTAGCTAATTCAATATACTTGGAAAAATAATCGACAACTAGTAAAAATACCTCAGCGTCAAAATAAAATAAATCGCAGGCCACTTTTTCCCATGGCAAATCAGGTAATTCATGGGGTAACATAGGTTCTTTCGGTTTATTATTTTGAAAAGTTTGACACGTTAAGCAACTTGATATTAAATGTTCAATATCACGTGATATATTAGGCCAGAAAAAAAATTCACGAGCTCGACTTTTACATTTTGTCATTCCCATATGACCGTAATGTAATTTATCTAAAATATCTTTACGTAAACTTGGTGGAACAATTAATTTTCTATTTTTATACAATAAACCGTTGGCTTCCGTTATCTCATATTTATATTTAAAATATGATTTGACTAAGGGACTGACTTTTTTGTAGACTTTTGGCCAACCATTTTTTACATAGCTTAACAAAATTGCCGATTCTTTATCCTGAGCCGTATAAAAAGTTATTTCTGAAATTTTTTCGTCCGTTGCATTTAAACTATGACGTAATAAACAAATTTGTGTTTCGATCTCCTCTTCGATACAATCGTCATTATTTAAACCATGTGGAAGGTACGCCCGGGACAAAGTATCAGCAAAAATTAATTCTTTACCTGGTTTAAAAACCAATTTTATGTCATATCTTTGCAATCTAATAAACATTCTTTGCAATCGCGGAGGGCATTTATGCAAAGGTTTTTGAAAAAGTTGAGTTAAAGCTTTTTGATCTGTTTCCACAGTAATCTCCTTGCCAAATATATACTGGTGAAACCTTTCACATGCAAATACTAAACTAAAAAGTTCTTTTTCTATTTGTGCCCAATTTAATTGAAAATCACATAAAGATTTTGATGCATACATGCAAGGCAACCCCTTCTGCAGTAGTACAGCACCCACGCCATCTTTTGACGAGTCTGCAGAAATTGTTATAGGTAGTGTGGGGTCGTAAAACTGTAAAATGGGCTGTTTTATTAATTGTTTTTTTAAAATATTAATTGAGTCTTCGTGCCTTTTTCCCAAACCCACGCAACATTTTTTTTTAATAATTCTCGCAGAGGTGCAGTTATTGTAGAAAGGTGACCTATAAACTTACCAACATAGGTAACCATTCCCAAAAATCGCTGTAAATCCTCTTTATTTTTGGGGAAAGGCATATCTGTTATCGCTTTTATTTTAGAATCATCAGGTTTAAACCCAGACTCAGATATTTCATGACCCATGTAAGTAATATTACTAAGACCGATTTTACATTTATTTTTGTTAAATTTTATATTATTTTGAAGTGCAATCTCAAGGACACTTCGTAAACGCTCATCATGTTGAGATTTAGTTGTACCCCAAATTAAAATATCATCTAAATAAATTTCTACTCCTGGCAAATCAAATATTTCTTTAAATTTTTTATGGAAAACTTCTGGGGCGCAACTGATACCAAACGGAAGCCTCAAAAATCTATAGCGACCGAAAGGCGTAGCAAAGGTACACAGATCCGAGCTATACTTATCTAATGCAACTTGCCAAAAACCTGACATAGCGTCCAGAGTTGAAAAAAATTTGGCTCCACTAAGTTTTGAACTGATTTCCTCAAAAGTGGGAAGGGCAAAATGTTCCCTGCGGATATTTTTATTCAAATCGCTGGGGTCTAGGCAAATTCTTAAGGACTGATCTTTTTTAACTACTAATACGATAGGATTAACCCACTCTGTTGGGTAACTAACCTTACAAATAATTTTATCACTTTCTAAATCATTTAAAGTATTTTTAAATTTTTCAATTAATGGAAAAGGAATTTTTCTGGCAGCATGCACAACAGGTTGGGCGTTTTCCTTTAACTTCATGTGATATTGACCCTGAATGCAACCTATACCTTTAAAAACGTTAGAATATTGTTTAATCAATGAACTATCGGTAACTACATCAATTTTTCTAATAAGATTAAGGCTAATACAGCTATTTAAACCAATCAAGGCAGGAGAATCGGTACCAACAACGACAAAGTCTAAGAAAAATTCGCGATCTTTAGATTTACAGTTTAACTGACATTCGCCTAACACTGGAATAATATCGTTAGAATAATTAGTCAGCTTTACATTCGACTTCTTAATGTAATTTTTGTCGCAGCCTAATGTGGAATATGTTTTATAGCTGATCGTGTTAGTCATCGCACCGGTGTCCATTTTAAATTGCACATATTTTGTATTATTTACCAAAAGTCTAATGTTCCACTCTTTTACACTATTATGGTTTTTAATCATACCAATAAAAAAATCAGTAGCTGGTTCGTATAATTCAGAATTATTGTCATTGTCTTGAATCGAATGAACAAACTTTCTTTTAAAGCTTAATTTTTGAAAATGATTCATTCCTCCGCACAATCCACATTGCTTTCCATATGCGGGACATCTTCTCACTTGATGAGTCGTGCCACACTTGTGGCAGTTAAAGCGAGAATTCCAATCTGTGGACTTTGCTCCAGGAACACTGCCATTAGGATTGCCGCCTAAACTTTTGTAGCTGTAAGGATATCGCCCACTTGCACCAGGTTGATTAGTGCTGCCCCTTGCTCGTACTATATTCACATCCTTGTTTTCACTTATCTCTTGTCCCTGTTTTCTGGACTCTTCTACTGCTAAACAAATACGTTCGGCTTTCTTGAGAGTGATGTCTGGCTCTTCTAGCAACCGTTCCCGTAGTGAATCGCTATTTAATCCAATAATTAGTACACTACAAACAAGAGAATCTTCAAGCTTGTCAAAGTTGCATAACTTGGCTTTATTTTTTAAATCTGTCAAAAACTGCTGAATACTTTCCCCAGTTAACTGTTTTCTAGTTAAAAATCGATGCCTTTCATAAATTAAATTGGTTTTCGGTTGAAAAAACCCGTCGAAATGATGAATAAGCACTTCGATTTTATCCTTTTCTTCATCTTTTATTTTAAATGTATTAAAAATACGTAGACCATCATCACCGATATACTGTAATAACTGAGCACACTGTATGTCCTCCGCTTTTTTATTAAACTCCGTAGCTTTTAGGTAGTTTTTAAATTTTTGTATCCAAAATTTCCAATTTTTGGATACATCACCACTTATATCTAGAGGTGCAAGACCTTTAAATTCCGCCATACCGACGCGACGCAATGTTGCAATTATTAATTTATTACGTTTTTATTTTTAAAACTTTATTATTTTAATTTTAAGTTCGCAGCGCCATGTTAAATAAAAGACCGTTTTCTATAAACTGGTTGTATTTATTTTATTAAAAGCAAATCGAATAACATTATCAAGCCAAAAGGAATTCTAACAAAAAACGGAAACGCACCAAACTTAAGGTAGAGTTCGTTCCGCTCTAAGCGGTCCTAAGTATAGTCTACCATATATAACAAGAACAAGTCAACTAAACGTATTTTTTCCACTACTAACCTATAACATCGCCATTATTGACCGATTAATTAACGCCAGAAATCGTTTTTCTCTCCCTTCTCAGTTGCTATTGACAACGGTCAATAATAAAGCATTGAAATCCATTATTGACCGATCTTTTTAAAACCAGGTAACTTGATTTGTTAATTCCCCAACAAATAACATGAAAGGTGACGCCAAGCCCACTGACAAGAAAACAAATTATCTTGCCAATATGCCAAAGCAGGTAATTTGATTAAAATATATATTTATACCTAACTAATAGGATTTTTTATAATTTATTAATACTGTACAAAATAAAAGTGTTAGTAGTGGAAAAAAAATTATATTAACCACGGTTTAGACAGCCTATAGCCCTCGCGCCCTAAATCCCTCGTCGCTCCGCTCCTCGTGATTTAAACTTGACGCTCGGGCAATAATGATGGCTGTCTAAACCTTGGTTAATAATATACTATTACCAATTAGAAAAGAAAAACCAAACAAAACAGCTACGATGCTATGGCGAACCTAACCTCAAGCCAAGCCAAATATTAGATGGTAACATTTAACAATTTGCCAAAAACGTGGGTAAAGTATTTTTCACCCTAAATGGTATCGACTTATTGACTGCAATAAAACTACGGGTTTAATGCCATTGTTATACACAATCAACAAGCAAATACACTACAGGGTAGGACTTTGGATATTTCATTCGTTATTAATAATATATTATTTAATGACATGAAATATCCTAAATAAATAGAACAAGATAGTTAAATATTACCTGCTATAATTACAAATTATAATCCGACCCTGACCGACAGTTTATTTGCATTTTTATGGCCGAGCTCTTGCAAAACGTCCCAGGTAGTTAAACGGAGTCAACCATTTATTGGGAAAAATACTTTACGTATAAAACAAAATTTTGATGCAGAATTTCTTAATTAAGAATTTTAAAAAGTTTTTGGTATCAGTCATTGTATATGTCGTAGGCTGATAGTGAAATCCATCATTTCATGAAACGCCCAGTCATATCATGAAGCGTGGCTAAAAGGTATATTGCAACTGGTTTGTTCATTGTTCCCCAGAGCATTTTTTTCAATTTTTTCAACTAATATTATTTTATAAAAATAAAATTTAAATTAAATTTAAAAAAAAATGAAAAAAATGCTCTGGGGAACAACGAACAAACCAGTTGCACATATACCTTTTAGCGTGCAGCATGATATGACTAGGCTTTTCATGAAATGACGGATTTCACTATCAGCCTACGACATATATATGGTGAAAAGATTCAAAATCTTCGAAAACATTCGACGTGGCGATAACCTCCCGCACGACAAACTTGGAAGAAAACTACTGGACCTCGTAGAAGGAAGAAACCTTTTCTATCAAGACTGGGGCGCACAATAAGCCAGCAGGCTGCAGTGTAAGAAGCTTGGGCCACACGTCAAACCCGACCCCCGCCTTTAACCAACCAACCAACCAACCATTGTTTATAGCACAAGCTACACAATACACAAAAATTAGAAATCCGAAATATTAAACACCCACAATCCACAATAACCGAGTTCCTTTTAGTTGCTTTTAAATAGCAAAGCAAAGCCAACAGCTAAGTTGCGCCTTCCTTTTAACAATTTAACTCAGCTCAGTAAAGATATTTTCCTCCTCTCTTGCCGCGGTTAAGTTTAGTATGCCCATCTATATTTCTCATACGATTTGTTCGCAAAGCGTTCCTTTAACAACTTAGCTAATAGCAAATATTTTTACTTTGCTATGCTGTTTAAAAGAAGCAAAAGGAAAGTGCGTAATAGCAAAGAATACAAGAACAACACATAGAAAACGTATGAGAACAAAAATGGCGCCGAGCCGGTTCTGGAATGTATTTATTGATGTCGATAAAGAAGGAAACCCTAATAACAAGAGGGTTGTGCACATGTCGATCCCTGTTGGGCGCTCAGGGATCCGATCGGCGAGCCGTGCGTACAAACGAATTTTTTGATCCATAAAACTTAACTTTTGTTGCGCACGAGATATGTTGTACTTACAGATCTATATTCGTGCCACTATAAAATATCGTTCCGTCCAAGAACTTAGAAGCGCCCATAGTCATAAAAAATCGACTTACCTTTACCAGTTTCAAGTAACTTTAAGATCCGTTTTAGGGCTGGGTCTTCCGCCATTTTGTCTTTTATTTTCTGACGTTCTGTGTCACTTTGTGATTTTGCTAGGAGAGTGCAGTACAAAACTAAAAAAAAAAGGTGTAAATATCAGTGATGTTAGTGAAATAGAGGACAGAAATAATAATAATAAGTTTAATTAATTTTCAAATCGTCTGTTTTTAATATCCTTGTTTTTATTTCGACTTTAAATTATTTTTAATGAAATCAATTTTTTAATTTTTGTTGGTAAATAATCGTTTAAATAAAAACATAAATATTCGACATTTTTTTGTCCTATATCCTATATTTTATTTTTAATGGTTATTTCATTTTTATGACGTGTATTATATGATTATGGTTTTTAAATTGCATAAGGTTTTTATTTTTAAATACATATATATATTAAGATGTTATTTATAAATGTAAAGTTGTCTTATGTTCAACTTTTTTGTTTCTGAATTTTGAAGGATAAAGATAATCTTTATTGAATATAATTTTTAGAAACCTTTTTGTATTTCTAATTTTATAACTAAAGTTCTATTTTATTCCTCCCCAACCTAAAATTCCGTAATTTAAAAAAATATAAAAAAAAAGTTTCGTGGCCAATATTATATTTATAAAATTTTAGTTGTTCACCCTGTACCGAATAGACTGGAGAATAATGCAATGCAACAACTAAAATTTTAAATATAAGAAACATCATATCTGAAAAATGTTTTAGCAAAAAATTGAAGAAGTTATATCGCCAAATGAGATAATTTCAAAGTTTTTGTAACGCAAATTGCGAAGCGTTCGACTGGTAATCAAAAGGTTCCGGGTTCAATTCCCGGGGAGAGGAATAAACTTTTTCAATTTAAAAAAACTTTGTACCACAGACATGTAATATAGGAAATAAGGATACTCCAACAGAAATCAATGATGACAAATGTCTACTGATTGCCATATATCTACCGCCTGTGTTTGCAAACGAAGGTTATATTACATTAAACTAAATATATGTGTTTTTAAATTTTTTACTAGTCCAATTATTTATCGTTTCCTAAAGATATCAAATTATGTTTTAAGTAAATCACCATGACAACGCTGTACCGAGGTTTTTACTACGCCTGACCTTGAATTTGTAAAATTCATTCATTACCTAACGTTACAGTGTTGTTGAGCTATGTTTGTGATCAATTGTGTTTTCCGATTCATGTTTAGTATTGTTTTGACATAGAACTATTTAGTGCTATAATGGTTCACCAGCACGTGGTGTGTAAGAGACCCGACTATTCTAACCGCGGATTAATATTTCGACGGTGAGTGAGGTCATTCAGGTTATGTATTTTTAACTTCAAAGCAATGGTGTCAATAGTTCTATATTTTAAAGTAAATGTTGCAAAATATATGGATTGTTCTTGATCCTAAAAAAAAACACATGCCAATGCACCGTAAGGATAACAGCAAGTATTTATAGCTTAGTGTTGACATTTTTTAAAGCCATCTCCTTCTAACCTATCTGAAACGTTGGAAGTATTTCGGGTTGTTAACAAATAGTTTTTTTATGAATTTAATGTTTGGTCTCCTTATATATTACATTTCTGTGGTCTGTACGCCGCTCAATATTTTTCAGACACTAAAAAAACTTTATTGTAAAGAACATTTTAAACAAAAAAAAATTATTAGCAGATAGAAGAATGTCCGTGAAAATAATTAATTTACGTTAATTTAATTGCCATCATATATATGTATTTTTAATAACAACTCAGCTATTGCGTACCTTGATGCGGCAAAGGAACAAAAGTACTTAAGTCTAGAAACAAATGGAATTAATTTTTTTTTCTGATACAAACTCTTTATATATAGTGTGTGTATAAAGTCTGGAAACGGCTTAATAACATTATAATTTACTGGCCGATTTAAACCAAATTTGGTACAGTTGTGTAAGAGGATCTAACGCACCGAATGACGATATTGGCGTTGTTGCCAGCTTTTTAGTTTGTCTGGAATTCGAACGAATTTTATATTTTTAAACATAACACCCAGTATATTTTTACATTTTTAAATTTCACATAAAATTATAATTATTTTTTATTAAATGCATTATTAGTCTATACTTCATAGTTTCCGAGATATTGACTCTCGAAAAGTGACATTTTTGAACTTTGACAGCTTATAACTTTCTAACAGTACGTCTTAGAGCAAAACGGCTTACATGTCCCTATCTTCAATTTTTATTATCTTCCCAAAAAAATCAACTTCCAGTTAAACCGGAACAACTATATTTCCTGCTTTCGAGTTACATCCGGTTTAACAGGAAGTTGATTTTTTTGGGAAGATAATAAAAATTAAAGATAGGGACATGTAAGCCGTTTTGCTCTAAGACGTACTGTTAGAAAGTTATAAGCTGTCAAAGTTCAAAAATGTCACTTTTCGAGAGTCAATATCTCGGAAACTATGAAGTATAGACTAATTTAATAAAAAATAATTATAATTTTATGTGGAATTTAAAAATGTAAAAATATACTGGGTGTTATATTTAAAAATATAAAATTCGTTCGAATTCCAGACAAACTAAAAAGCTGGCAACAACGCCAATAGCGTCATTCGGTGCGTTAGATCCTCTTACACAACTGTACCAAATTTGGTTTAAATCGGCCAGTAAATTGTGATGTTATTAAGCCGTTTCCAGACTTTATACACACACTGTATATTATATACCCAAACTAATGCCGGTTTTGAGCATATCTCATTCATATACAAAATTTTCTTATTTTAAGATACTTACTCATTTTTCTATGCTTTTTTAACTGCTTAATAAAATCAAAACAATCATAACCCAAAAGCAATACTAGTTGATTTTCTAACTCCCTGTCGTCACTTGCGTCTCGAAGGACATTTAGTACTTCTGTTGCTTTAGCCTGGGACACCATAGCGTCATCGTAAATTTTTGACAGCTTTCTTTGAAGCCAATAAGCGTCAATGTCCATAGGATGTAAAGATTTTTCCTTTTTCATTTCCTCAACGCTAACGCCCAACTAAAAGGTAAGTATATATTTTTTACAATTCAGAATATAATAAAACTTGGTGTCGTGACAAAAACCTTATTTTCTAATATTATGTCACCGAATAGTTGACTAGAGAATTTCTATAGAACAATGCCTGCTGTACACATGACTTTGGAAAATACATTTCAAATACATATAATTATTTGTAAGGATTCCCAAGTAGCAATTATAGACACAAATTGGACACAAATTCTTTGCTGAGAAACGTTTCGAAACATTTTCGATTAAAATTATTTAGATTGTGTGGAGACACATGTGTTTCGAAACTTTTGCGACACATTTTCGAATTTAGTTACTAGAAACGATTAAGAACTGTTAGTTTCGAAATACTTTCCAAACTACAGTGTCGATACATTTAGGAAACGCACAAAAGAAAATTTTTCAAAACATTTTTATATAATATTATGAAATTGTGTTTAGACACATGTGCTCCCAAATGGTAGCGACACATTTTCGAAATAAGTGATTCAAAACAAATTGGTATTCTTCTGCTTTGAAATATTTACCAAACAATGATATCCATTTAATAACGAAACTTGCGCAGAAAATAATTTTCGAAACTGCCAGAAACCTTTACACTACCGCACCCGGACAATTATTATAACCTCGTTTATAACGATTATAATCTATAAATTGTACATTTTTCCTTTGTCTCGACAATTGAGTACATGTTTTAGATTATTACTTAGGAATAAGTTATAAGTAAGTTTTATTAAACGTTCAACAAAGTACAAACCAATTTTGTAGGTTATATGTCACAGAAAGTGTAAAGTGGTAGTGTATACCGTGACGGTATACAGAAGTTTTATGCTTCTAAGCTTAACCTTCCTCTTGACGGGACTGTGCATTTTTTACTTTAGCGACGTCTGTTTCGCATGGTTTCGGTACAATATCGAAACATTCTTCATGTTTCGACACATTTTCTATGAATTATAGCTACATGATTATCGAAACATTATAGAAACCAAATACTAGAAATTGTGTGTCGACTCCATTTTAGACCAGAATAATTCTCGCTTTCTGGCGGCCATTTTGACAAATTCATTTTTATATTATTAAAATGGACTTTAATTAACTTCCTGCGTCATTTGAAATGTAAAAAAGTGGTTACATTAGTTCCATTTTGCTAGCTTAATCAATTGAAAGAAGAATTAAGTAAAATTTTAAAAATATGTAAGATTTAACTTTTTGACAAAGTATTTATTTTGTGTGTAAATGTCAATATATCGGGAGCGTCTTAAGAATATAAAGCTAAATTACTAAATTGCACGATAAAATTTATTTCGTCAACGATTTTTGGATCTCCTCTGCAATAAACCATACGAAAAAAATGTATCACTTATAGAAAATACTCTGGTGACAAATTCATTATGGCGAAATTATGCTGTCATCATATTGTTTACTTTCTTTTATTTTACAACCTGCAGAGAGATAGATATTATATATCTAATTATTTGTTTCAATAATGTTTCCATTTTGACAATTTACAATTCCAACACTCAGCGCCCTCTTTGTAAAATGAACTCTCACTCGACACATTTATGGAAACATGTTCCAAACATTTCTGAAAAATTTTCGAAACATTTTCGATAAAAGTTTCGATTTTGCGTCGAAACAGCGAAAGTCACAGCCCGTACCAACCACTTGGAAACACGTGCTAATGCGCCATTTAAAATGTATACGTTTCGAAAATATTTCCATACATGTTGCCAACAATTTCCAATTTGTGTCGGAAACAGAAACAATAGTTTAGACACATTTACCGTAATGTGTCTAAAAATGCTACTTGGGATAAGTTAACAACTTACATTTTCTGCATGAATAGCACCATCTTCTTTAGCTTCTTCACCCTCTTCTTCATCAAATTCTTCACGAACTTCGCCATACATATCTTCATCGTCCTCTGAAATGGAAATATTTACATACAGTTCATCAGTACTATTATTCATAGTCACCGTTGATTTTTTAAAAGGATATAAGTACTCTAGGTTTTTAAATATTTAATATTTTCTTGCATGTTATCTCTACTTAGTTTGATATTTATATTTTTTTAATTTTTCATAAACCTGAGAAGTTTGTTAAAATTAATCAATCCCTATAGTTAAATTCACAAAAAGTTTTAATGCCAAATGTCAAGACTTGTCATTGTCTAGTTACTTTAGATTTCACCAACTTACTAAATTTCTTATACAGCTGAGATTGGTCAGTGTTTTTTCTTTTCTGGAATTGTTCGGCCAACTCTTTATTTCTATCTCTTTTTAATCGTATGAAATAATACAAGATAGACATACTTTGTGTGCAGTACAATAATTATACTAATTAAATTTTGCCATTAGAAATTTATATTTTATGAGTTGCTGCAGTATTTGACAAGTATGACAGAACTGAAATGTCACGGCGTTAAAAGTTTATGTGAATTCAACTATAACTAGGTACAAATTGAGAATAGTTTACTCTCGACATGATAATTTTTTTTAACATCTTACATAAGAATGTCAAAAAGTTTCTTTACAGACTCAAGCAGAATTTTGTTTTCAAACATTGACATCAGGAAATGTTAATTAGGATCTATAGGAAAAGCAAAAATATAATATACATATTTTCATTTTGTAAAAAACTATTCAAATCTACAAGAATTTTCAAAACTGGATGTATAAAAAAACTCTAAATAGACCAGGGTCGATAATTTTTGAAACCAAAAAAAATAATAGTAGGATGAAACTCATTGGAAAAGAATATAACAAAAATGAAAGGAAAAATAATTTACGGGCGATCCGAGGTCGGGAAGTAGAAGGGGGTAAGTTTTTAAGGGTAGAAAACGATTTATCTCGATTTCCGGAAAAACTACAAGTGGAATGGAAAAACGTTAAATGGCAAAGTTGTAGGTAATAAAAAGATCTACAACTTTTGTATTTACACTTTTTCACATAACCTCAAAATGTATATGAAAAATTCAAATAACCAAGTTTTTGGTTTTTTATTTTTATCTTTTACAAAAAAAATTTTTTTTTCACCTTATTTTGACTTAATATCGAAAAAGCACCCTAATTTTCAATCGAAAATTCTCACCTCAAAATACCTGCTTTTTTAAAAAAAGTCGGTGGGCGTTTTGTTCGTTGAAATCTCTACTTTCTGATGGTTTAAAAATATATATACATTACTATGGTAAATGTTCTCAAAAAATGCAAAGAAACGAAAAAATCTCGCCACTTTGCCATTTAACGTTTTTCCATAGGACTTGTAGGTAGTTTTGCCGGAAATCGAGATAAATCGTTTTCTACCCTTAAAAACTCACCCCCTTCCACTTTCCGACCTCGGATCGCCCGTAAATTATTTTTCCTTTCATTTTTGTTATATTCTCTTCCTTTTTCAATGGGTTTCATCTATGGTTTCATCCTACTATTATTTTTTTTCACTTTTTACCATTTTCAAATGACAACCAGGAATATAAAACATGTTAATTTAGTCTAAATTTCGGTTAACGATAGACATCCCGCCTTCTTTCCTCTGTACCCTCCAATTGTTTTCTATTTTATTTATTTCAATCATTTTTGCTCTTGATACATACCTTCTTCAGATTCTTCAAATTGGACGTTTATTCCATAAGTTTCGTCAATATTCTCTTCGCCTGCAGATGATTTTAGCTCATCTGTACCAAAATCGGTGATTTTTTTTCCTAAGTTGACCAAGAGAGCAAATCTCTCTTCAGCAATGGGTCCTAAATAATAAATAATATCACGCCTATATTATAAGTCCAAAATTTCTGTCAGTAACTCATGGTTTAATATAGAGAGCAGCAGGTTATGCAATGTCAGGGGAAACAATTCCATGAAATATTCTTATTAGAAAATATCAAAATTACAAGCAATGGGGAACTTGCACCTATTTTTTTATTGCATAAATATGTTCAGCTCTCGGTTCAGCTACATCAAGATATTATCTAAAAATAAATTAAGTACTCCTTAATTTTTTTAATAATTCCGAATATTCAAAACGATCTTCATGGAGCGGGAATGTGCGTGACGTCATGTAGTGTGTCTGTCCAAACTGCAGCGCCCTGACATCTTGTTTGTGTTTTGTGGTACATACACCTTGACGTCACTATGAATGGCGCGCGTAACTAGAATAGTTCAAATTATTCAAACTTTCATAACTTAGGGTATTGAAAAAACATTTTTTTGTGAACTATAGGCTTTTTGATCATGTATTATTTTTCGGGCAAGGAGTTTCCTCTGGCTTCACACTTTTCATTGCTCTCTACAATTAATAACTAAACCAGAAAATTATTTATTAATAAAAATGGGAGAGAAGGAAATACTAGGAAAGTACATCAGGGCTAGGATATGAGCAAGAACATGCTTTTATTTTAGAATGATGAGAACACTAAAAAAACTTCTAACTTTAAAGCCCTATAGTGAATGTAGGCAGTTAGTTTGCTAAAGATTTAAAATGTCACTTCACACCTTAATAAGGGTTTTCTCTTAAACAAAATATCTTACCAATAAGGTGTTCAGTTTCTTTTTTCTTTTCCCTTTCCTTAAGCCTGTCATTCTTTAGCACAGACAAGACTTCATCTGCTGCACCACAAATTATGTCTCTTGGCTGATCCCCAAGAGCTTCCTGTAAAAAACTTAAAAGCACTTCGTAGGTCTGTCTGGTTTCCTGAGTTTTGGGTTTGTAAATGATACCAACCATTTCATCAACCCCTTCGGAAAGTAAGGTCGCCCCCTTCATTCTGGCAAAATCGTATTGGGCCTCATCTCTTTTCTGACGTCTGTAAAACAATATTTATGAAAGCTTGAATAAAACAATGTTATATTTACTAAAAGATTTTTCTGTAAAAATATATTTATTGTCGACTGTGTCCCAAATATATCAAACTGCCAATAAGCAAACATCAAATTGGATATGCCTTTTTGTGTGACATGCACACGAAGATGGCAAGTCCAGCAACCAACCTTTCCTCTCTTCTCGCCAATAAATGTGATAGCGAGAAAGCAAAAGCTTGTTTGTTTTAACATGGAACACGATACATATTCAGAAAGTAAGACCAAAATTTTTGAACATAACTTAGGTACTCACCATGGACTCAGTTTGGGTGGTCCAGAGTAATTTGACATCTAGACACACACCAAAACCTTTACATCGCCTTTACAATACACCCTTCCCCAGAATAGAGCACCATGGGGTTTCTATTTAACATTCCTCTTTCAGACACCTCAGAAAATGTTTTACCTTTTCTACGAGCTTTTCTATTATTTTGTATTATTAAGTATTATATTATTATTGTATGGCAATAGTAAGCCAACCGATGAAATTATTGCATCTATTATTCTAGTAGGTGGTAGGTATCACAAGTAAATGTGATAAACTAGCGAGCACCCGGTATGCGTACGTTTTTTATTTAGAAACCTGCCTACCCAGCATAGGTTAACTACTTGCATAGGTGCATAGGCAAGTATCTAAGTTTACAATTTGGAATAATCTGAAAAATATTGTTACTTACTTTACTTTACGTTCCTCTGCCTTTCCAGGTTTAGTTCTTTGAGCTCTGTCCCCCATTTTAGTGTTTACCAGTTTTCCCACAAGGGACATAACCTCTCCCGTTGCTTCATCTCGACTTCTTCTTTCAATAAGACGAACATCTGCTTGCAGTACGAGATTGGAATTCTGAAAAGGTTGCAATTTATTAAATTTGCAGTATAGTATTAGGGTGCTTGGTTACAAGAAGTTATATACGTTTATTAAACGTTTCACAAAACAAACAGGCTTGGCAAAAATCTAGATAATTTTACTTACGGCTTTGTACTCATACTGAAGCTGTCGCGCTGCAGCATCCGCCATGGTTTACTTTTTAATACAAACACAAAAAAACACTATATTTTAAGATATTTTATAACTTTAGCATGAAACGATAACAAACAACGCCAATCGATTGGTTATTTCTTACTTCGCGACACAGGGTTATTTGTTAAATTCTTCTTCTTTCTATTTTGTACTCAGAGTTTGGCCACAGAGAACTGATAGGTCGGCGAGGACACATCGGGTTGTCACCGTTGTCACTGTGACCAATCAGGAACGTTCACCCACCACAACTGTATTTTTCCAATACCGAGGAAATCACACCAAGAATGAGCATTTTCATTGACCTAGTGCGACTTGAATTTTATCCAATTACAATAAAATGTGGTTTGTTGTGCAACTTTAAGATGTGAGTATCAACATGCTTGCGAACCTATAACCTATTTCGCGTAGATTTATTTATTTTTTCTAACTTTTACACAAAATTTAAATAAAATCAATCATATTCTATAGTAATCTATAGGTAATAATTTAACATGTTAAATAAATATCCAGGATTTTCATAAGTTATTTAAGGAGAATTGTATATCAAAAAATATCGGTTAAGATTTTTTTTAACATTATTATGTCATTGTTCTTTCACTATACAATTCTCCCAAAATAAGCAATGAAATAAATTGATATTTTTGTAATATATCGATATATATTTATCTGCTTATTTATGTGCTAGGGAAAATCTGTGGCTTGGTCGAAAAAGGGCCTAAGTACAAATTTTTTAAAATTGCGTTATTGGGCCTAACTAACTAAAAAGATACCACTCTTTCAAATAAAAGTGGTCCCAAGTAAATAAAACTGTTATTTTTATGAAAATTTAAAGTAAAAAGGACCTATGTGCAAAAGATATAATGCATATAAAGGCCTATGTTCATTTAGAACCCATTTTTATTGGTATTATCTAACTGTAACGGTAAAGTTTAAAAACACAAAAGGGCATAAGTGACTAATAGGCCCAAAGAATGTGTTCTATGTGCTCTTAGGTCCTTTTTACCATTTTATTTAATTTTTCTTAAAGGGGCCTATCTGCAACTTAGGTTATAAAAATTGTAAAATATTGGATCTATATTTACTTAGGCCCCTTTTAATTTTACCGGTAAAAAGTAAAACAGGCCTAAGAGAAACATAGATATTTATTATTTTGTAAATTTAGGTTCAATATGTTACTTAGGCCTTTATTAATTTGGAACCAATAATTTTGTTACGGCTTAATTACGACATAGTCCTAAACATTGGGATCAAATGCCATAAACTCAAAATTTAGTTTTGTTTGTTTTGATATTCTTTCCGACTTGTGTGAATTTAAAACTGTTGAACTCTTTACTAAAGGTAAGTTTAAAGATAAAAAGGCGTTTTGGGTAGGTAGTAAAAAAGTACCTGCTTTGTTTAGGTAGGGAAATTATGTTTCTTCAAAATGAAAATTTGCGACCGACCCGAAGTCAGAAAATGATTCAGGCTGTTTTACAAAATTCCAACAACACAACCACCGTTAAAGGTACTACTATTGATAATACAATAATGGATCAGGATCATCTGAATAATGATACCAATCTCGATAACGATATAATTATTTATAGTGCAGATGAAATGTTTGTGGTGCCACCAAATGTAGGTATAAATACAATATTATGTCTTTGTAAGTTTAACAAATATTTTTGTATTAGTTTTTATTTTAGAAAACTCCGATATCGGCAATAATCATCAACAATGCATTTTTTACAAACAAACTTTTTTGGAAGATGAAGAATTTAAAGTTTGGGATATAAACAGAAAGAAAAAAGGACAACCAGAATCGCCGACTTTAGAAAAGTTACGTACCTCGTATCCCCTTCCTCTTCCAAAAAAGAAATTGGATGATATAAAAAGTTTGTTGTGTTTCATACATCCTAATAGTCGACTATTCTGTATATGGTATAAGATATTCTATATCTTGGTTTTGGCAAATTCTTCAAGAATTACCTTTTACTAGGTATACCATTACGGTGGACGTTGTTCCAATTACTTTTTGTCCTTTCCATCATCTTTTAGCTCCGTACGAAACATGTAGAGATTTTACCCTTAATTAAGACTTATCTTAATATACCAGTGGAGGAAGACTTAAAGTGTCTTATTTCTTTCCCTTTTAAACATACACTCCACTTAAAGTATGGACTATTTCTTCAATTATTCTATATGAATTTAAAATCATTAAAAGATCAAGACGAACACGAGGAAGTTTGTCCAACAGGTTCGCCGGACTATGATGAATAAGTTGAACCAGACTTTGCGTTTTAACATTGTTTTTTACAGTGTTTTATTTTTGCTTTGAGAACATTATTTTTTTTTATTTTTAGTGAAATTTCGTTAAATGTTTTTCCTTACATAAATAACTTTAAGTAAATTATTGCCGTTTGATTTTAAATTATTAGCAGCCTCACAAAAATTAAATAAAATCCGTTTTAGCTAAATAAAAACGGCCTATGTACTGTTATTGTTAACAAAAGGGCCTAAGTAGCAGTTTTTAGGGCCTAACTGCTACTTGTCCCTATTATAATTAGGGCCTATGTTACATAATTTAAAAAATGCAGGGGCCTAACAATCAAAAGTATAATAAATATAAAAGATTAATATAAAATAAATATATCCTATAAACAATATTGCTTTAAAGAAGACTCTACCAAAATTATATCACATTCGGAAAAGAAATATCAAAATAATAGGCATTTTAAATTCTCATGCAAATCCTCGATTATCTCAAAACTTGATTTTGTCAGATAGGCCCTTGTTCAACCAAGCCACAGAAATAAAACATTGTTTTACACACACATAATTTATTTACAATTTTGGTTATAATAAATTATATTAGTACAGTTGCTACACCAATTATTAATTACTTCCCCAATACTGTTGGCACCACCACCGCAACACGCATACAAGCATTGTGTTCTTCTGCTTCTTCTGCTACTTCTACTTCTTTTTCTTCATCTTCTTTTTCTTCTTTATTCAATTCTTCTTTGCTTTCTTTAATCCCCAAGTTACTGGTATCCGTTTCGTCACTGTCACCATCATCGTCTACGTCGATCTTACCATACTCTAACAATGTTTCTTTTGATATATGTGGAATGTCAATAAGAAACTTTTCCAATTGTTCATTATACATACTAGAACAAAATTCATTTAAACCAATGGAACCATATATGAATTTTTGGCAAAGATGAGCTTCAACTGCAAAACGTATTGAATCCACCATATCCTTTTTGTATTGACTTGGATTAAAAAACAAACCAAAACCGGGCTGGTCCCAGGTTGACTTAAGAGCTTCTTCACCCATATCACATAATTTATGTGATAATTCATTAATATATGAATCTTGAGCGACTCATATAGCTTCGTCACACATCTTAAATAGAAAATACTTTAAATGAATGTGTATGTGTTTCCTTACATGTGTGTTGCATTCTATTATTATATTACATATTCATGAGCTTATGATTAAATACTATGACAAACAATATGGTTAAATAAAAATTTTAAAAAATATACTCCAAGCAACCCAAGTTTATAATTGCTCGTGTAATATTTCCTGATCCACTTGAACTCTGGCCCAAATAAGTTAATGTATATTGATCGTTTGACATATATTCACAATATCAATAATATCAATAGTAATCACATCAACAACACGTTTAGGTAAAAATGATTGAAATGTTGTATTAAGCAATGAATCGTATAATGTGGCAACAATAGTTTTACCAAAGCATGTTGTGGTTGACACTATTTTTTTAATAGTATAAACTTTTCCAACCTCTAAGGTTGAAAGTCTTCTACGCTCAGGAAATTCCGTATCTTTGTTTATCATATTATTAATTTCACTTAAGGTTTGCTGTGAAATGCTCATTATTGAAATATGTAATAAAACAATAAATTACCTTTAATATACACTTTCGGCACACACACAATACAGATAAAGTATTTCTATTCACTTTTCAAGGTACCAGTTAATGCTACTGCGATGCTTGTGTGACAATGAACACTTTACTAATTCGTCCATCTTTTTATTGAAGTTTTCAAGGACGGCGACATAAAAAAAATAATGGTAGGGGGAGTAGTCGCTTAAAGAGTATACAATACTCAACAACATAAAAACCACCTGCATCCCAAACCAACACAAGGTCATCATTCATCATATTTCAGGGTGTAAAAATCTGTAACGCAACAGTGTCATAAATAAAAGGACACATGCATACCATAAAAATACCCTCGTCCACGTCAAGCTAATACCATCAAAGAGCAGTTGCATCCTTCAAGGTCAAATGAGTCACATAAAAAACACCTGCATACCATAAAAATACGCTCGCCCACGTGTATGGTCAAGACAACACCATCAAAGAGCAGCTCCATCTTTCAAGGTCAAATGAGTCACATAATTGGACACCTGCATACCATAAAAATACCCTCGTCCAGGTGGGTGGTCAAGGTAATACCATCAAAGAGCAGCTGCATCCTTCAAGGTCAAATAAAAGACACCTGCATACCATAAAAATACCCTCGTCCAGGTGGGTGGTCAAGGTCATATCAATAAAGAACACCTGCGTCCTTCGAGGACAATTCAAGGTCAAATAAACAACTGCACACCTGTTCGGTCAAGGTCGCGGGAGGGTAGGCGAGGGGGGTAGGGGGGGCAGGAGGGGGGGGTGTCGCGGATATACCTTTGCACTCTACTCTACACCTTACATTATATTTTTGGTGCGTCGTGTTTCTGTTTCTCGCAGCGCGTTTGTTCTTGGTTCTCGTGGTTTTTACATAGTTTTTTTGGTTTAATTGTAGCTTTAATTAATATCTACGGTAAGAAGTGTAATGCATCGTAAACCTTTTAAAGATTTGTCGGAAAGACAGAAGAGGCGGCAAGGACAGGAAGTAATTAAGTTTGGAGGAACTTGAAAAGTTAGAAAACATGGCTATATTCTGTTGAGGGAGAACCAATTTTTGTAAGTTTTGCCAAATATTTATTTGTAGTGAAAAAACTAGCATTTGTTAGGTACCTATACCTTTATAAATAACACTAGGTTTTGTTATAAATTACAATATACATATGTACAGGGTGTCTATCAGTTTTCGTGTTTTCATATACCAGCTTCCTTTATTATAAAAGATAGAAAGAATGGGGTTTACGGTTTACTACTGTATTTTTTTTTTATGAAACTTTTATTGCCGCAAACGAAGTTTTCATAGCCCTCTCAGTTTCTGACATAATATAATATGAGAAAATTCCAATATCGCTCTGCATGTCAGAAACTGAGAGGGCTATGAAAATTTCGTTTGCTGCAATGAAAGTTTCATAAAAAAATGGAACAGTAAGCCGTACCCCATCTTTCTATGTTTTATAATAAGGGAGCTGGTATATGATAACACACAAAAGCTGGGCACCCTCCTGTACATATACAATAAAATTCATTTTATTCTTTTATTGGAGTTTTTGACTTAAAAATAATTATTTTAGCTCAAGAATTAAAAAAAAAAAATTGGGTGAAATGTCACAAAAGATTTTACTACTAGAATTCTGAAATATTTTATAAGTAATGGTTTGACTGTGCTCGTGGACAGGGAGAAAACACAACTTTGCGATTGGAGCCATGGGCTTTATGAAACTAATTTTTGGTAAGCTCAGAAATATTTGCTTTAGAAGTTAAAATACTTACATCTTTCTGTGTGTATTGATACTTTTATAAAAACTAAAAGCATCATTTGATTTGTAATTTAATATACAGTTGTTTACTTTTCTGCAATAAACATTTTTTTGGGAGTTGTGCATAGCAAAACTAAATGTACTAATAAGGAATTTGAATATTGTGTTATGGAATTGTTGCGGCATGCGAAACAGAGAAGATTACGAGAAGAAACAAACATTAACTAAATGAATGTTATTATTTGTTTAATATATTAATGGGTCTTGTTTGACGGCCTTTATTTACGCGCATAGGCTGCGACAGACATAATTAAAGTCTTAATTCCCTTTTAACTGGTTCTTTAATTATCTTCATATACGCAGGGTTTCAGCACAAGAAAATATACTCAGAACACGTTAAGGAAACTATTGGAAGTATTTTTCGACCTTTGGCATTGATCATCATCAGTCTGACGGAAAATACTGCTAATAATTTCCTAAAAGATTTTACAAAATTTTGAAATTTTACTAATTTCAGTAAGGTGGACTTTTAAGTTTACCAGCAACATACCCTAAATGTTTTAGTAACATCAGATATTAACGTATAAGAGAGCTACTTTAAAGCGCCTGGTAAAACACTTTTAAATTATTAACTGTTTCATCGGATAACGATGTTTATGTGATGTCGCTTATATACGGGTTTTAACGTTCCATAGACATAAAGTTATAACTTTCCTGGAAAGTACTATTAAGCTCACGCAGCTGCGGACATTCAGCGGTCGCATAGACGTTCATGTGACTTTAAAAGTACATCACATGGGAGGTTTAAACTCCCGCGTGGGCAGCCCATTAACATACAGGGGATGTTTGTGTGCTTGCTGGGTTAAGGGCGCGGAAACACAATAATAGACACGTAAGGCCACACCAACACGTAAACGTTTCCACGCGACGTAAATCCGTTACGTTAATGTCTGGCGTCCTAAAATACAGTTAAGGCAAGACCGGGAATTTGAGAGGTACTTATCTTGTTTGTTTACTTTTTCTAACCTTACCTATTTTTCATGTTCTGGTTTTTGGTTGCGTCGCGTTGGATGAATTATTTATTATTTTTTGAGAAAATGGAGCTTGTGGTGCGTTGGATTCAGGGACCCGAACCGGAACCGTTAACTGCAAAGAACCAGACCGGAACAGATATTATTTTTGGACCGGAATCGGAACCGAACACATATTTTACTAGCAAAACAATTTTAGATGCAAAACCGGAACCTCTAAAAATTATAGCGGTTTTTTGGTTTTTTTTCGGTTTTCAGGGTGATACTTGGCCTTGGCCGGATATTGTTTAATTTTGAGTTTATTCCGTGACTTTTGTTCTGTGGGGAACACTAACCTTAACCTAATTTTTTTTGTTATCTGTGATGACTGTCTCTGACAATAATTTTTACCGTTGGTTTAGTTGTCTTTTTAAATTTTCTACGAACTTACTTTTTCAAGCCACTTCAAGTACTAGGAATACAACTATACAATACAATAACAGGTATTTATTTATTTGCCTTTGATTTTTCGGAACCGAATCGGAATCGAAATTTTCTAGTTTGTATGGAACTGGATCGGAACCCCTAAAAATTGGTAAGAACCGAATCGAAATAATTATTTCGGGACCGGAACGGTATAACGGAACCCAAATTATTTATTTCATCTGGAATCGAAACCGGAACGGAACCGTTATTTCATTTCGGTCCGGGTCCCTGGTTGGATTTAATAGTATATTGTAGGTACCTATGTAAGTATGTTATCCAGAAAAATTCTTCCTTTCGTGGTTTTCTAACAGGTGGTCGTGTGTCATCGGCTTGATAATACCGCTTTTCTGGGTGCACGTGAAAAGCCGTATCTTTACGTCTGACCTATTACGTAACGCAACGAAAATTTAAACTGCGCATGAGTAGATGTTAGAAGATACGTTTACGTCGCTTTCTCATGCACTGCCTTAAAGTGTCTAATTACTACCACGTACGTTACGTAAGTTTACGTGAAGACGCATGAGCTATAAATTTGATGAGACCCGTTTTTCCATATAGGTACCGATTAACAAGAGACACACTATTATTGTCATATACGATGTGGTAACGTGAAAGTAGGTACATGATTTTGAGATTTTGCAGGTCTTCACGCGATCATTTTTTCTGTTTAAACATTAATTCCGTGAAGCGTATAACTTTGCAAAAATGGAGGAAGTATAGTAGAAGAAGAGGAAAGTACATCTTAAAACGATCTTGATCACCTTGCAATAACTCTTGGAATAAAGTGTGAAATTCACTTTTCTCCCTTCTTTTTATATTAATGTGATGTATCCATTGCTTAGTTTTAAGTTTTTCAGTCGCTATGACTGCACACACGGCTCTTTCTAAAAAATCTTCTTCAAACTCTGAAGATGAACGATAAGTAATATATATAGCTATTATTTAGTCTCCACATTTTCTGATTACGATAATCGAAGCACCCCACAGCTTATTTTTGTAAAATGAATGATATATGACTTACCTATTCACGTGAAATAATAATATCTAATGTGATTCTGCTTGAAATTCATGCATTTTATTTCTGGCGTGATAGGATGTGAACTCACGTAAGGTGATATTAATGTGTTTCCACCTTAAGTGGCATATATGGTCACCCATCAATACGCATTATCGTTTCCAGATCATTGTTTCAGCTATCTTTACATCGGTAGCTATTTTCAATTCTGGTCGACTTTAATAGTAGAAAAGAGATATAACGGGTGGTCCTTAAGTACATCAAGAAAATCTAGGATATGATTCCTGGCATCAATTTAAGTTGAAATGTTCATATGGACTTATGCTCTACAGGGTGTTAAAATATTTTTAAAAAATAATTGTTTTTTTAAACTTTCGAAACTCCTTGAAGATACGGTATTGAAAATTGATGTCGATTGATTTCGTATTAAACTGCACTTTTTGGTTAAAAAAGGGTTTGCCTACTTCCACCAGTGGCGTGCATGAAGATACCATCAATATTTTTTTTGTGAAAATATGTGATACGCCACTGTTTTTTTTAAACTCTGATGCATTTTTATGCATTACTGATATAAGCGAAACAAAAGTTGTCTCTACTATGTTTTTGAAAAAAATGGTAGTTTTAAAGGAAAATGGAAAATATTTTAACACCCTGTATCTTAGAGGGTAAGCATTTTAGGGCATAAGTCCATTTGAACTTTTCAACTTAAATTGATGCCAGGAATCATATCCTAGATTTTCTTGATGTACTTAAGGACCACCCTGTATAAAATGTAACAATATATATGCTAGCCTGGGCAGTGCTGGATTTACCATTAGGCGGAGTAGGCTGGAGCCTAGGGCGGCAGATTTTAGGGGCGGCAACTGTGGCCCAAAATTTTTTTTTTATCTTACAGAAATAAATGGTACAATCTTTATTCATGGTCGACGGGTAGAATTTTTTTAAATAAACTATATTATTGGCCGTGTCTGTTAATGGAGATAAAAAAAGGTACTACTGTTGTTTTCTTGATTTTATTGTTCGTGTTCAGATCAGACAACTGTGTAACTGCTTTATGCTGCTGTATTCTAGTGGGTGCCAGCGTTGATGTTGGTAGTCTGCCAAACGGCAGATGTTCCGGAAATAAAATGTATCGAAAGTATAGGGCTTAAAAATAAGCAGGACTTAGTTAAGTTACTGTTTTTCCAAGAAGCTTTGTGCTACATCCATTACTTTCTTCTACATGGAGTAAAAGTTTTAAATCTGCATTATTTTCTTTGCTCTACCATCGAGAATTTTAAAAGTTAATTGACCTTTTAAAAAATATATTTATTTACAAGATTCGATTATAACCGGTGTGACCTCAGACTATGGTCTGAGGGTGTGACTGCCTTTTATATTGGAGTTAATTCCGCTGGGATGGCGCTACGGTGTATTGATGGCCGCTTTGATTTTGCAATAATAATAATTAATAATTTTATTCATAAAAAAAAATTACATTTTCCTATAACATGCCATAACACAATATTCATGTTTGAAATCCAAAGCTACAGGCAGCTTGTCCGGATTTCAGGTTATGAATAGGCTTTTAATACATCTTATCGCCGTTATCGAGATTGCTTGTTAGGTCCGCAAGTGGAAGGAAGAATAAAAGGCACTTTTCCGGAAACGACGTTTATTGAGTTTTCAGGCAACTCCAAAAATATACTCATGTTTTATAAATGTCCCTTCAACCAGGGACCCTGCTTGAGAGCTAGGTGGCCAAACCTATAGCAAAATATATTACAGGTTATGGCTGCCCGCAGAGTCCTAACAAGGACGAAACGGCCGGCGTGGTCTACTCGCCCCAGGGTATCCATTGCGCTTGGATCCCTGTGTATTCCAATATAAAAAATAGTTACACACTTGTCCGACCTGACACAATATTCACTTTTTAACAAAAAAGGATTATTCTACTAATCCTATACAGAACTATTTTGTCCTAGATAACGTGTCTTTTTTAACCGTGGGCGTGGCAATTTTCACAAAATTATATTCAGTAGTTTTTAAAATATTTGCAATATCCCAAACTTGTTTGATACCCTGTATAGATTGCCAAATGTAAATTATTTGCTGTATTTATTATTTAAGATGCAGTTTATATGTTTTCGGAGACATTTGCAAAAATTGAAGAAAATGCACCGGGCCAATTCGAAGGCGTTTCCTTGGACTTGTTGAGTTTTCTCTAGACTGAGAATTCTACTCTTAATAAAACTGTTTATTTTGAACTGAACGTTTACTTTAATAATCAAAAATAGCAAAAAGTATAATCGGCATTAATTTACATCCTCTTACTTTTGATGCTTTCGACAGACTGTCAATTATCACATCAACTTCAGACTACACTACCTACGATAAATAGGACATTTGAACTACTGAATAATACGTTAACATAATATTGAAATTATCTCAATACTCCCTCTAATTTAACATTATGTAACAACATTTATAAGAACATAAACAAACATTTTTAAGAATAAAATGATATTAAACAAAATTATTTTTCATTATTTCTTAGTCCAATATCAAATTTTTGTTTTTCAAATTTGGCTCGAGACAGTCCCTTGGTTAAAAAATCTGCCAGCTGTTCATCACTTGGTACATTCTTTAAGTCTATCTGTCCATCTTTATACCTTTCTCGAACAAAATGATAGCGAATGTCAATATGTTTTGTACGTTTATGGAATTCGGGATTCCTGATCAAACGAATAGCACTTTGATTGTCTATGCACAGTTTTATAGGCGTATCAAAACATTCACCAATGTCATTAAAAAGCTGTTTAAGCCACACAGATTCTTTTGCTGCATGAGATGCTGCAACATATTCAGCCTCAGTGGTGGATAGCGAAACACTATGCTGTCTTTGAGAGTTCCATGTTACCGGCCCATTGCAGAACTTGAAGATATAGCCAGTAGTGGATCGTCTAGTGTCTATATCTGCTGCAAAATCTGAATCTGAATATCCAATTAGTTCACCACTATTTGCATCAATTTTATAGTAAATACCAGTGTCTATTGTTCCAATCAGGTATTTGATTATCCGTTTTACTGCATTCCAATGACCTTGTCCATGGTTGTTTAGGTAGCGACTGGCTACAGAAACTGAGTACATAATATCAGGCCTTGTGACAGTAGCTGCAAACAGAAGGCTGCCAACAGCCTCACGGTAAGGTACTTGACCTACTAAATTATTATCACTTTCATTTGACAACACTGTATTTGGATCGCTGGGTACACTATTAGGTGTTGCATCATCCAATCTAAATCGCTTGATGATTTCTCTAATATAGTTACCCTGATGAATAAAGATCGAACCATCACCTTTTTGTTGAATTTCCATGCCAACAAAATAACTTGGCTTCTCACTAGTTATCTCAAAGAATTTTTCCATTTCTGACAGTATCATTTTAATTATATTCATGTCTACACAAAAGATTAGTCCGTCATCGACATAAATCAGAAGTAGAACCATTTTATCATTAAAAATCCCTTTGTAAACACAAGAATCAGCTTCACTAGGTTTGAACCCAAAGTTAGTTAAAAACATATTAAATTTATGGTTCCAACACCGCGGAGCCTGCTTAAGTCCGTATAGGCTCTTTTTTAGTTTACACACCATATTATTCTTGTTTTCCACACCACTTGGTAAGTTCATAAAGATTTCTTCAGAAAGTTCGCCATATAGAAATGCGGTTTTAATATCGAACTGCATTATTTGGTATTTATTTTTAGCTGCACTAGCAATTAACACACGAATAGAGTCAAAACGAGTTGTTGGAGAAAAAATGTCATTATAATCCACACCTGGTTTTTGTGAGCAACCTTTCGCACACAGTCTTGCTTTATACTTTTGAATACAACCATTTGGGTGTCTCTTCACTTTAAAAACCCACTTTGAATTTATTGACTTCTTACCATCTGGCAGAGATGTAAATTCCCATGTATCATTCCTTTTCAAAGCATCAAGTTCACTGTCTATTGCTTTTTGCCACTCTTTTGAGTTCTCACATTTCATTGCTTCCTCATAGGTATCTGGAATATCGGTTTCAACAAAGTTTATATCATACAACTCATATTCATTGAATTTCTTTGGAATTTTTATTTGACGTTTTGGTCTAAGTTCAGGCATTTCTTCTTCTTCTGCATCTGTAGGCCATTCTCCCCCTGCATCTGTACCTGCTACCAATTGCCCATCCCTATCTTCTTCTTTTTCTTGTTCAGGTGGCCTTTGGTCCACTTCAACAGCATTTCTTTCACCATATTGTTGTCTTTGTTCCTCTTCAATGATGTAAGGTATCAGCTGTTCTTGACCTGTTGACTCACCATTTCTAGGATTTTCATGGAAAATTACGTTTCGGGAGATAGTTATTTTCTTTGTTGACACATCAAACAGTCTATAGTTTTCTGAATTATTTTCATAGCCCACTAAGATTAGCTTCTTACTCTTTGGCTCCAACTTCCTACGTTTCTGATTGGGTACAAATACATAGGCCTCACAACCAAATGTTCTCACATGACCAAGTGAGGGCTTCTTCCCAAACCATAAGGTATATGGTGTTGAGTTGGGTGCTTGAGTTGTAGGTGTTCTATTAAGTAGATAGATTGCCGTGTTAACAGCCTCGGCCCACAAGTATTTTGGCACTCCTGCACCACACATCATAGACCTGGTACTTTCCATCACCGTACGATTTTCTCTCTCTGCCCTTGCATTTTGCTCAGGAGTATAGGGAGCTGTTGTCTCCAATTCTATTCCATTTTTGTTTAAGAACTGTTTAAAATCCAGATTACAATATTCACCTCCATTGTCAACATGCAAGTACTTTACTTGATTTCCGAACTTATTTTTAATTTTTGAGGCGAATAGTTTAAAACACTCGAAAGCGTCGCTTTTGTTTTTAATAAAATATCCCACTCTAAAACCGGAAAAGTCATCCTTAAATAGAATATAGTACTTTGACCCTTGAATCGAGGGCTCTGACATAGGTCCACAAATGTCACTGTAAATCCGCTCACCGAGCCCTGCTTTTACATGTTCCTTCTTCTTAAAAGGGGCTTTGTGCTGTTTACCGAAAGCACACGCGGCACAAAAAAAGTTATCAAAGTCTTTACATTCTACTCCATTCACAAGACCTTTAGAACACATTTCTTTGATTGATTTAACATTCAAATGTCCTAATCTCTCGTGCCATTGCTGTAGACTGTTGGTTTTAACAGTGTTGAGAGAACAAATCATAGTATGGAACAACATTTTATACAAGTTATTCTGTTCTCTTATAGCACTTGCAACAGCTTTGCCATTTAGGAATACTTTAGCCATATTACCTTCTTTGACGATTGTCATGTTTTTCGTACTGGTGATCACTCCCTCTGAGAACAAATTCTTGCGTAGGTCTGGCACATATAACACATTGTTTATGACACCTTCTGTCCAGCAACCATCAACTAACTTCTGTATTTTGATTGTGCCCTTACCATTCACTGTTAGAATTTGATTATTTCCCAAACTTACGGTACCAGTCTTGGTTTCATCTAGTTCAAAAAAGAAATCTCTTCGGTATGAGACATGAGCCGATGCTCCACTGTCCATGATCCAGTTGTCATCACAACAAAAGTTTTCACTGTTGACATTAAATGCTGTTGCATTCTCTGAATCGCTAGAAGTCTTTTCTCCTGTAGTTTTCTTTTTCTTTGGTTCTGGGCATTTGTTTGCATAATGACCTTTCTTCTGACAATTGAAGCATGATACTCTTGACAAGTCCTTTCTGCCCTTATTTCCTGCTTTATGAGTTTTAGGATTTAAAGTCATAGTTGCTAAAGCAGTTTCTTCTTCATAGACACTCAATGATGCTTCTTCATCTAGGAGTCGTGCTGTAAGATTTGCCACATTTTGCTTAGCCTCGTCCACAGACAGCCAGGCCTGCCTAACAGTTCTAAATTTTATTGGGAGTGTATTTAGAATTTTTGTTATTATGGCTGCATCACTAATTGTGTCACCTGACTCTTTAATTTGCTTTGCCAGGTTTTCTATCTTGCTTACATGCTGTGCTACCGAGTCATTTGTTGTCATTTTATACTGATGAAATTTTTCATGAACTAGCATTTTGTTTAGTTCAGACTTTTGATCAAAAACTGTATCAAGTTTGGTCAACATCTCACTTGAAGTCTCACAATTCTCTACCAGTGTAATTTGAGAGAGTTCCATTGCAGATGTAAGGGTGAACATAGCAATTGCATCCTTTTTATACCAAGTTTCCAGTTCTGTAACTTTATGTTCTGCAGGAAGTGGAACGCTACCATCTGTATATCCAAACACACCTTTGGCCTTTAAAGCACATTTGATCTGAAATCTCCACTGCCTATAGTTGCTACCATCAAATTTGCAGATGTTCCCGATTTCAATTTTATCAGCCATTTTTCTTTTTTTTTTAAATCCACGTCCCCTGTTCTTAACCCAACAATTTTATTTTCACCTTTTAAACCCGTTTGCGTAAGCCTGGGCCCATAACCTGTTGAGTTTTCTCTAGACTGAGAATTCTACTCTTAATAAAACTGTTTATTTTGAACTGAACGTTTACTTTAATAATCAAAAATAGCAAAAAGTATAATCGGCATTAATTTACATCCTCTTACTTTTGATGCTTTCGACAGACTGTCAATTATCACATCAACTTCAGACTACACTACCTACGATAAATAGGACATTTGAACTACTGAATAATACGTTAACATAATATTGAAATTATCTCAATAGGACTGCTATCAGTCAGAAAGCTTGCACAGTGGCCAGAGTTTTATGAATATACTTAAAACAGTAAGTAAAATTATCTTCTTCACTGTTAAATACCGTCAAATTTTATAAAGATAAAATTGTATACAGGGTGTTCTCAAAGTTGAGTAATTTATTTTACCAGGTTGTAGAACTCGTAAAAATAAGTAATTGTACCAAAAATCATTTATATAATAGTTGCAGAATAAAGAAGTCATTAACAATTGAAAAAATTAAAAATATCACGCACTTTAGCGAATTATTTACCACTGGTCGAATCGAAATTCGCACTAAAACCCGTAAAATGAATGAATGATAAGTAATTTGTATCCTACAAAAAAATAAGCCATACCCAGTATCGCCAGTAAACAAAACTTCAACTTAAATTGATGCCAGGAATCATATCCTAGATTTTCTTGATGTACTTAAGGACCACCCTGTATAAAATGTAACAATAATATATGCTAGCCTGGGCAGTGCTGGATTTACCATTAGGCTGAGTAGGCTGGAGCCTAGGGCGGCAGATTTTAGGGGCGGCAACTGTGGCCCAAAATTTTTTTTTTATCTTACAGAAATAAATGGTACAATAATTCATGGTCGACGGGTAGAATTTTTTTAAATAAACTATATTATTGGCCGTGTCTGTTAATGGAGATAAAAAAAGGTAATACTGTTGTTTTCTTGATTTTATTGTGCTAGTGTCTTTCGACACTTTTACACACTTGTTGAGTCTGAAATGGATAAAGACAAATGTGTCCTTGGATGGACGTTAGTGTTTTGTGGTGGTTTGTATTTTGGAGATTAAAAAATATTTTTTTTCCTAAGAAAAAGCAAAATTTTAATTTTTCCAAAATTTTTTGGTTTTGAAAATTGACCAAATTTTTTGGTTGGAACTTTACTGGCTTTGCAGAAAGAAATTTTATTTTTAATAAAATAAGTAGGTAATCATAAATTTTAAAAATATTTACTAAAAATTATTGACCAAATTTGGGCGTGGTCTTAAAAAATTTTCGCCTGCGGCGCATTTCGCCTGCAGCGGGCTTTTTCTTTCCCGAACACTTCACCTGTTTCACAACTCACGAGCCGTCACTGGTATAGGGGCGGCAAAAATTAAATAGACTACTAGCGGCAAATTTGTAAATCCGCCACTGAGCCTGGGGGCAGACACCGTTAACAGCAAGACTGTGGAAGATAAATGATGCAGTAAACGTTTACTATGGAACTATACACCTTGGACCAAAATTAAAGAAAATGATCTAAATAATACCTATATGTACTCGTAGGTATATTTTTAAATAATATAAATAATAATTTCTTAAAAAGTATTATTTTTATTTGCGAAAAAGAAGAGAATATTCAAGTCAACAATTAATCATATTTCAAATGCTATTAAACGTTTATTTCTCTGACACATTCCTACACTCAACGTTCGACAGTCAAAAAACAAAAACACAACAGTGATGCATGCACTTTCTCGCGCTGCATCTCCTCGTCGCGTGGAATAGAAATTTGCACTTTTATTCTGTACTAGTGCGTCGAAAGAGGTTGTAAGCGTTTCTCAAAAGACATATTTACGCATTTACTGTATTGTAATACCGTTAAAAAATATAATTTTTTTTTATACTTACTACAAGTAGAAGTGCGAAAAACGTGGTGTTGTTTGTTTAATCGGCTGCTAACTCCTCTGTCTAGTCCGTTTGAAATGTATATTTTGAATTACCTAATTTTTAATTTCAAATTTGATCAAAAACCACGGTAATTAATATTAAACTATATAAGCCGCATCTTCTTTTGACAATAAAATTTAAATAAAATAGTTATTCATTATTATAAAACTGGCTATAACTAAAGTCAATATCGCAATGGCCTTTGGTCGACGATCACATACGGCATTCATGTAGATGATTCGGTCATAAACGGGTTGAACTGGTCTAAAGTTATGCGTCAGGTGACCGTCATTAGTTAAAAGCATACGAAAAGCCTTTATCTAAAACAAAACAATAAAATAATATAAATTATACGTACACATATTGATATTATTATATTGTCCGACCGAAACAAGATTTTCAGCCGGAACCGAATCTTCGGCCTTGGTCTCAGTTTCGGCCGAAAGCGAAACTTAAAAATTTTATTGTATTACTGAAATTTAATTAAAAAAAAGGTCGACAGAGAAAAAATCTATTTCCCATTTATATAGACAACACTGCCTACGAACCCACCCAAAGTTAGCCGAACGGTGCGCGACAATTTACGAACACTGAGTGTCGACATGGCCGAAGGTTCGGCCGGTTTTTGGCCGAACCCGAAACTGTCAACGAAACTAGATTTTTGGCCGAAACTAGCCGAAACCAAAACCGAAGAACCTTCGGTCGGTCTCTATGGATAATATAGGTACAGGGTCTTCCAACGAGGACTGAACAGGGGATCATTTTTGAGCTTTCTTGTATTTAAACAAAAATCCAAAATAGCCAATCGATGTACTTTTTCCTGCAGAATTCAAAAATGAAACCAAAAATTTATTTGAACCAGAAACAAAAGAGATACGATATGGATAAGGTGTTTTTTAAATGGAACATAGCTTTTTTTATACGATTTTTGGAACGAGTGATTTTTTTTTTGTCCGTTCTCATTAAAATATTTAATATTGTGACAGCTATTTTTATTAAATTTTAATGTTTTATCCAGTATAATTTAACTTTAACCTGTTTGAAACATACACTATGTAATAATAAAGGTATAATCACCTTTGAATCCTTCAAAGTCATTTCGGCAATATTATAGTAAATTTGTCAAATTTTTTGACTTTGAAGGATTCAAAGGTGATTATACCTTTATTACCTAGTGTATGTTTCAAACAGGTTAAAGTTAAATTATACTGGATAAAACATTAAAATTTAATAAAAATAGCTGTCACAATATTAAATATTTTAATCAGAACGGGCAAAAAAAATCACTCGTTCCAAAAATCGTATAAAAAAAGCTATGTTCCATTTAAAAAACACCTTATCCATAGCGTAACTCTTTTGTTTTTGGTTCAAATAAATTTTTGGTTTCATTTTTGAATTCTGCAGGAAAAAGTAAGTACATCGATTGGCTATTTTGGATTTTTCTTTAAATACAAGGAAGCTCAAAAATGAGCCCCTGTTCAGTCCTCGTTGGAAGACCCTGTACATATACAGTGTGAGAACTTGAAATAAATTCAGTAAATCCAGTACAATTTTTCTTTTGGAAAAATGCTTAGGCACGGGTATAGGTAACATTTTAAGTAACTTTTATAAAAAAAAATATTGAAACAGTGTGTCCCAAATTAGAGAGGATGACGATATCGGATAATTTTTGTAAATGTCAACCGAAGTTTTTATTGACTATTTCTAAAATACATGTTATGAAGTTGTACATACCGTGCAAGCAAAAATTGTTTGCATCAAAGAGGGCCTTGCATCTAAGGACGTAACGCTTAGCCGTAGAGCTTAATACCCGTTATGGGTGTCAGAAACTACCTGAATTAACAATCAATCAGTTATTCCGTCATCTTTGACAGTCGTTACAAGTAATTTTGATTCATCGCTAATTTTTCCAATTTCATGAACAATTCACACAATGGGTTTTACGGAACAGCACAAAACATTCATGGTTGAAGCGTATTTTCGAATCGGGGTTGGAGTAAATGGTGAGTGGCAATACAATCTGGGTTTGTGCATAGACGATTTTCACGAACATTTTCCTAACGTTGCTTTTATTGCTGGGGATTTCTATCATTGCCTGAAAAGAACCGTGGCTGTGTTTAGGGAAACATCAGGTTCTATACAACACAAAAATGGAGCAGGAAGACCATCTGTAAGAACAGAAGAACTTGTTGCAAACCAAGGCCGTAGCCAGGGGGGGATCAAGGGGGATTGATCCCCCCCCGAAATAAAAAAAAATATATTTATTTTAGACTTTTAATAAGTATATTAATGAGACTGCAGTTATATACAGGGCGCCCGTCTCACTTTGTTGTTACACAACATAATAGTTAATCTTATTTACGGGCTACAATGGCTGCAAATCGCCTTAATGGCCTGGCTTTCCTAATATGCCCACCGTGATATAAACGTAGATGTAAACAAAATCATAAATATTTTCTCTTCTAAGAACAGGAAACTTGATTTCGTAATTTAGTACAAAGTAAGTATAGGCACTTCAGATATTTCTTTTGTTCTTATTGTTTATTTTTCGTTTTCATTCTTATTTTGTTTTTAATCTTATTATTACATAATATAATTTATTAATAATTTATATATTAAAATAAATAGCTTATCGTTTATTTTGTCGACCGACCTTTCAAATTTCGAATTTCTTTTAAATTAAAAGAGTGTTTTAAAGTCTGGCATATTGCCGCAGATCAAGCTTTACGGTTATTTTACCAAAAAAAGGGCGTGGCACCCAAAACATTTTAGTTCCCTTTCGCGCCTCCTCCCCCCCCCTAGTACAAATCCTAAATCCGCCACTGGAACAAACCCCCCCCGAAATTATTTTCTGGCTACGGCCTTGCTGCAAACGTTCGTGAAATAATGCAAAATACGCCAACAAATTGTATATGACGCCTGTCCCAAGAAGTGGGAAGATCTTATGGAAAATGCATATTCTTAAGAAGCATCAGCTAAATTTATTTCCTTATAAAGTGCAAGTATTCCAAAAAAAGCCACAGATTTTGAAAGACGCAGGAATTACTGCAGGAATTTATGCTTGGAGCATGGCGGTGGCCAATTTCAGCAATTTATATGTAATTATTTTTCTTTTTCTTTCTGTATATTCTTACTTTGTTAATTTTGTAAACAACAAAAATAAATTGGTATTTGTCTACTTATTTTATTACTCATTAGGTATTAGTTTGGTACCTATATCATGTCATAATATGAATTTGACAACATTTTAACCTAGATTTGGTTAGATATTATTGTCCCCATATCATTGTGATCTAAACCAAGCCCTACGGTACGTTTTTTAATCCAAATTGTTTTTCTTTGCCATTATTTATAAACAAACAAAACAGTAACTTTTACGTTACAAGACCGGAAAGTAGTATTTTTCAGGACGAGACAAGCCTACGGCTTGCCCTGGAAGCTCTAATTTTCGGTTGCGTGATGTACAATATTTTTTTTAAGACCGACACTTCGATATACATTTAATTCTTTATTTTGTTTTATTTTATATACCTAACAAAGTGATTACCAATACTAAAACCAGATAAAAGAATAAAGCTCCATAATGTTGAAGAAGCCAGTTTTTTGGCCTTTTCAGCAAAAAATACCAAAAGGACTTCTTCTTTTACATTTTTCACTTTTTTTTCTCGACACCAATTTTTAAATGCGTCGTATGAGTTCTCGTAACGGGCTTTTTGATTTTACTGGCAATATATCGTAAGTCGCTTTCCTTGCTGCTTCCAAAATTTCTTCTGGAACCTTATTTTCCGTGTCGGATAATTCAAAATCTGAATTCATATTTTTAAATTTGAGCACTCGCGAAACAAGTTTGACATAAACAACAAATTAAAAATTAACGAACTGTCGGTCGACAATACATCGAAAGTAAAATCAGAAAAAAAAATTAATTTAATTAAAAAAAACCTTTTATCAATCTTTAATACTGTTTCGTCAATCAATGCTCAAAATGTTGTCAATTCACTATTTGGCAATATCCAAAATAATACTTTTGTTGCCATTCAAAAAAATTATCGATATCTCTCAGATAGCACAAGCACGTCTCTAATACGTCTTAAAGATATTAGTGAAAGATGTATATATATATCATGTCTTTAGAACTTCAGCTTATGTCCGAAAAGCATCTTAAAGACGTACAATGTTACAAAATTGTACGTCTTTAAAACATCGCTTCAAGGCATCTTAAAGACGACCTATTTCGTCGTCAATTTCTTGGCAAGAACCTAAATTTTAAAACCTGAACCTGTCTATTTTCTCATTTGTCAAATGACAATGTTGCAGTGCGCATGTGTAGCTCTGTTTACATGCGCTAGACCGCAAGATCATAAATTTGCCACTTTCGTGATTATTATTGTTTGCTTGTCTAAAGGTAAATATCTATGGTGTGAACACATCGGTTCACTGACTACGCAATTCCTAATGGCTATTTCGAATTTTCATCAAAATTAATCTTTCAGAGACCGCGCTTACACACTGTCCAGTTCTACATACAGTGCGTCGTTTGGATCTGAAGCTACGCGGTATCCGTAAGGGGAAAGCCAAACCACAGATCACATGCACAATCCATGGGCGTGCTATTATTAGGGTTTTAATTCAATTTAAAAATACTAAATTTTTTTGTGAATATATAGTAAGTAGGTACTAGAAATTAAAAAAAAAAATAACAAGAATTGGGAGAAAACAGCAATAAAACTTTTTGTTTATTTTTGAAAAAACTCCCAAATTTTTAACATTGCAAAGTACATATAAAACAACCACATAACACAAAAAATCGATATACACTTTGCTGTCTAGTCTTTTCTTAATGTTGGAACCTTTTAAAAAATAAAATAAAATAAAATAAAATAAAATAAAATAAAGTATTATATACCTATTTTAGTAATTATCTATCATGTGGGTATGAGTTGCCAGTACAGAAAATCCTCTGCTCACAAAGATCCGGCTTCCTCGATTTTTGGCTCGCTGTCGAGATCGAAGATTATTTCTTGTCAAATCAATTTATATATTTTATAAACATTTTTTATTACCCTTTTTTTGGCCTTGCATGGCCTTTACTTATTAAAAAAGTATTTTCTTTTGTTAAAAAAACAACATTTAAAAAAAAACTAACAGTATTATTGTTTACTCAAGTAGTACCGAATGATCAATTAATTATATTTTCACACATACCTGTTTTAACTCTAAATAAAACTTTTCGATTATGCGTCTTATTACACAAAAGTCAAATTGTAATTTGTCTATAACTGAAAGACGCGGTCTTTTCTTGCCGGGAGACAATTACAACTGTTCGGGATTATTTTCTTTTCTGAATTCATCTTCGTTGTGAATTTTTTTAATCACGCTAATGCTAGCTCCTGTGTACATAGAAACCCTTTCCAATTTTCGTTTTAACGGCAAATTAAATGCATTATTTCTGGCTTCCTCATCACAAGCGTTATAAACATTAGCAATCATTTCTCGAGATTGGCTATGCAAAGTTTTTCCACGAATATATGCCATTGCAAATAATTTTTAAGAGAAAAAACACGTATTAACTTGCTCACTATTTGCTCTATTAATTATACACGTAGCCTTTGACCTGCGCCGCTGGTTAGCTGTCAGAATAAATCTTCCGAAGCATGTCCAAATTAATCACCTGTTTCCACCCTGTTTCACATTGAATTATACGTTTTGTCTCTGTTTAATGCTGTCCAACAAATAGAGATAAGAGTGATCCTATTAATCGGGGGGCGTGTTTATAGAAAATGCAAATTCCCATGTTGTCAGATTTGCTAGTAAATACATAATTTAATTATTATTTTATTTTTGTCCCTGAATCAAAATAATAAAATTAATTAGGTCTAAAGCATATTAAATTAAAATTAAAATACCGATCACTTTTTAGGTTTAAATAAAAAAATTTCCTAACCTTTTAACCACTACTGGATTAAATTCTGTATTCAAAGAAGGCATAAATAATAATTGTCATAGAACTTATTAGATTTGGTAAAGTAATTTGGCAACAACAATAATAGCTTGTCTGCATTCCTGAAATAGTTTTGGCAGCCACAGAACGAATCGACATACTGTACATAAATTTAGATATTATTTTTAAGATTAAAATTTTAAAAATAAGTTTATTTTCGTCGTCTATTTTTCGGCATACTAAAGGCCGTTTAAAGACGGTAAAGACGTTTGAAATAATTATGCTAATGTAGCGACATCTTTAAAATGTCCATATTACGTCCAAAGACGTCCGGGCTAAAAGTAGGGATAAAGTGGACATCTTTAATATGTAGTGTGCTATCTGGGATCGTCATATCTCTAATTTGGGACACTCTGTATCCATATAAGAAGACCACAAATTAAAATGTTAAATGGTCCAAGCATTTTTTCAAAAAAAAAAATGTATACCTACTGGATATCTACTGAATTTATATATTTACATCACGCTATCAATTGGACAACCTTTCACAGAAGCGTAATTTGGCATCCACTAGAACCAATGGATATATATAGGTTTTGACTGCGTATACTAACCAATTTAGCAGTTGTTAAGCAAACTGACTTCAAATTACAACTTTTTTTTGTTGTTGATTTTTTACATTACTATCAATAGAAAGACCTTTTACAATCAGTGAATTTGACGGTCGAAATATATGTATTTTTTACTCTCGTATTATTTGTACGGCCGTATATTACACAGCAACGATAACAAGACGGCCGACAGTGTTGTCAGTTTTACTACAAGCAATCAATTGAAAGGTTAAGACAAACGAATCAAAAAGTAAGCCGCCGCAAATTCGCAAGGAAATAACAATGAAAGAAAGGTTGAAGTTTGTCGATAAGTCATGTTTATGAACACTTTGGAAATATCTTTGAAAAAAATACGCAACTCAGAAAGCGAAATATGTCTGTCTGGAAATCAGACTTAAATCTAAAATTTCAAATTCCGTCTAAAAGGTATATTGGCAACCGGTTTGTTCGTTGTTACCCAGAGCATTTTTTTTTAAATTTTATTTTTATAAAATAATATTAGCTGAAAAAATTGAATTAAAAAAAATGCTCTGGGTAACAACGAACAAAAATAAAATTTAAAAAAATGCTCTGGGTAACAACGAACAAACCGGTTGCCAATATACCTTTTAGACGGAATTTGAAATCATCCAATCAGAATAGAGACGGGTGCCGAATCCTATAGCGGAATGTCTAGATGCCACCCGGTACAATAATGGCTAAAAATAAAATGGCTTAACTTTAGTTATAAAAATTACGTAGGGGGCATTTTTTACAAGGAAAGTTTCAGCTGCACCGAGGAATTGAGACGTTCCGCAAAAGAAAATACTTTTATTCTGCAACCCTTAAACCAAAACCTCCTTTCAATTTCCGAGGAAAAATTAAAGTCAAAACTTAGTCAATTTTGAGAGGGCCAATGTCGTATTTTTTTTGTAAGTTTTGGTGTAAAAATTTTTTTTTCCTTAATAACATAAACGATATTAAGTAGGTATCACGTTTAAAGAAGAACTTGTAAAATGCTGTAAAACAAACAGTTTTTAAGATCAACTCCAGACAAAAAATTTAAAAACTCTTTATTTTAAAACGACCAATTTTGACATTGGCACTTCTTGCACCAAGAAGCCACAGAAATCATCACAATCTTAAAAAGCGCAATAATTATAATATTAACCCCCATCAAGTGGTCGTCAAATAATCGGCTATCTAAAAGGACACAAGTTATATACACATTCCGATGTTGCCTATACATGGGCCGTTAATTAAGCGATGATATAAAAGACAAATATACGTTAAAATATACGGCGCTTGCAGCGACCTCTTCTCGCGGGAAATGACGCGCAGTGTTGCCAACTGTCCAACATTGGATTTTACCAAAAGGACATTGAAATGTTACCAGAATTTTACCAAATCATTAAAAAAATATTTCATCATATTATTTTTGATTTTTTTTTAGCATAAATAGTTTAAAAAACCTTTCGTTTTAGGCGTACTCGTAAATAATACAAGTATATTATAGGGAATCCAACAATCTATCAAAATCAAAATTTTTACTCCCTAGGTGGTTGGAGTGCCAATAACATTACTCTTTGTTGTGTTATAACAAAAAAGAGGTTATATTGGCACTCCGAGACACGAGCGTCCCGCCGTTGATGTCCTCTTGGCTGTTGGCTGCCTTCCTTATGGGCAAAAAGGCATAAAAAGGTATATCGGCAATCGGTTTGTTCGTTGTTAGCAGAGCATTTTTAAAAAAATCCAATTCGCATTTCATAATACTTCATAAAATGTTAATTACATTTTTAAAAAATGATCTGGCCCGGGTAACAACGAACAAACCGATTGCCCATAAGGAAGGCAGCCAACAGCCAAGAGGACATCAACAGCGAGACACTCGTTCCGAGACCACCACCTCTGGGGGCGTAGGTACTTAACATTTTGGTTTTGACAGATCGTTAGATTCCCTAATACTAGATTTAAACTTTTTAGATTTTTATTTTGAAATATTCAAATCTACAACAGTTACAACAGAGAAACGAAAATAAACTCTAACTGTTGATATAACCACCGGCGTAGCTAGGGGAGCGGGGGGGGGCATCGGGGCACTTGCCCCCCCCCCCCCAAGACCATGAAAAAAGTAATTATCAACAATATTTCAAAAACAATATTTAAATTTAATTTTTTTGCCCTTTTAAATTTAACGTAGGTAGGCTTACTTTGAGAAACAACGCGTCTGTTTTGGTCATCACATCCCCGTCGTCTTGTTTTATGTGACATTCGCGGATCTGGTGTCTGGTGGTGTAAATTTCCTTTTCTCTCTTTTATTTACGTAAATAAGACAAAGTAAGATATAAACATCGTAGGAAAACCTAGGTAATTACGTTTGGTTGTGGTTTGTTTGTAGGACTTCTAGATTATTTTAGTTGCGGATTGTACTTAGGCGATTACGTAACAATTATAGATAATAGAAAAATTTAGCAAAATTTGGGTGTGGTCCAAAAAATTTTTCGCCTGCGGCGCTTTACGCCTCTATGCGACTATATGTCCCCCCCAAGGAAATATCCTAGCTACGCCACTGGATACAACAGAAAAACGAAAATAAACTCTATCTGTTGATACAACAGAAAAACGAAAAATAAACACATACAAATAATTAAAAAACGTCAAATCTCTGTTAAAGACGGTTCTAGATTTAGAATCATACAAATTAAAAATCCTTTAATCAAAAAAAAGTTTTAAAGGTCTGGTAAACATTTTGGTCCGATTTTACCAGAAACGTCAAACGATTTTACCAGAACTTTTACTAGGTAAAACTTTGCAAAACTATACGTTACCAGATGACCTTTTGATTTTACCAGATCTAGTACAAAATTTACCCAGATGGCAACACTGATGACGCGTAACTAAAACTATACGAAACTTTCATACGACCGACTAAATGACGGCCGACCAAAAATTTGGCATTCGACAAATGACGTCATCAGCATCAATTTTACATGGTTTGCTATTTGACGGCCATATATGGCCGTCGAGTGCACCTGGCCGTCAAATTGAATGTAAAATGACAATGTATGGTCGTCGAATTGATAGCGGGATATATATATTCCATGTTAGAAACTCAGACTGTATATTATTAACGTTTAAATTGAAATATACTTACTGAACTAAATATTGCTTTACCTGGTCTTTTGATAATGGAATAGTATTAATAAATTCAATCCAAATGACTACTTCAGAACATGGCGGAGTCGTGAGGGAACCCTCATAAGTAAAATACTCTTCCTTCTCCGACGTAAATTGATTTAGGGAAACAAAATTACCAATTTCTGTACTTGAAGACATATTCTGGATCTGCCTGAGTCCTACTTCGAATGCGTCATATTTGGAGTTGTCTTGATTGGTTGCCTGAAAACGATTCTTTTGTAAACGTATATTTATATTATACCTTTTATTTTGTGTAAAGCAGTGTACAAAAAGTGTTAGTGAGGATCTCCAGTTTTATGAAGACATTATAAATAAATTTGCAACTCTGAAAAACCGTCGAATAGACTTAATATACAGTGTGTCCAGTGATAGAGTTTGGAAGAGGAAAAACTTTTTTTTATTAGTAAGTATAGAAGAAAAAGTCATTCTTCATAAAACTGTCTGCTTGTGCTGAAACAATTTCGAATATCAGATTTGCGATTACTATACAGAGTTCGTTTTTTTATCAATTCTAATTTTCAATTCCTTGATTTATAAAATGAAATTTGCTTGTGCCCTGAAACTACATTTTCAAATATCACATTTGCGATTACTATGCAGGGTTCGTCAGAAACAACATTTTTGGATTTCGTTTAAAATAAATTTACGTAAAACAAACAACTATTGTTGCTTTCTTACTTCGAATATGATTTTATATCTGGCTGAGTAACGATTTTGTTGTAAGAAAACCATTTTTTATTTGCCTACTTTTGAAGTATTTTTATTATAAATGTCATATTTCTTTAATTCATTCAATCACAATAAATTAAACAACTTTTATTCAAACGTGGTACCACCGAGTTAGCGCATGGTTCAACTCGACAACTGAATTCCCGATAACAGTTCCTATAACTTGCTGTATTGGGATATTTGCAATAACTACCTACTCTTATTTTTTCTTTTAAGAGATCCAAGTTATTATTGAAATTGGTTTTCTAACACATGTGGCTTCAGCTATCCCCATAAATGAAAGTCGATAATAATTGGGAGATCGGGACTCTGAGTTGGACCTTCCAATCCATTTCTTCCAAAAATGATGATTTAGCCAATCATCAAAAGGAATTAAAAATTAGGATTGAAATTGCTTCTGACCAACCCTGTAAGTATAGTAATCGCAAATCTAATAGTTGAAATTGTAGTTTCAACACTAACAAAATTCATTTAATAAATCAAGGATTTGAAATAAAAAATCCAAAAAACTAAAAATGTTGTTTGTGCCGAACCCTCTGTGCAGTAATCGCAAATCTGATATTCGAAATTGTAGTTTCCGCACAAGCAGACGTTTTGATTAAGAATAACCACTATATATTCTGTGGAATGACTTTATCTTTATCTTCTATACCTAATACTAATAAAAACGTGTTTTCTCTTCCAAACTCTATCCGTGGACAAACTGTATGAAAAGTAAAAAATGTTTATACCTAGTATTTTATTTAAATAAACAGGAAAGTGTTTTATTATTATTTTGCCTTTACCAAGGTACTTATTTATTACTCATAATTTTTTAACTGAATGAGAAGCCAATAAGAGCACAAGTCAAATCTTTAATAAAGAAGGTGCAGGATGCACTTGGCATCTCATTCAGTTCATTATGTTCCTTCTTGAGAGTAGATCTAAATTTGTTAATATTTTTTGTTTTTTCCTAATAATAATATAAACAGTGTGGTTTTTTAAGTGTGCAACATATGGGAATTTTTTTTATTATCGATTTCTCAGAAAATTTTATTCTTGATAAAAGTTGGTGCATGTTCGATAATCATATTAGGTGCACTTGGAATGGTTGCAAGTCAAACGGCGTACAGGGTAGGCCAAAAAATATAAAACTTGTACAAGAATAAAGTACCCCTATTTCAAAAAACTTAGCAAAATGTTATTAAGAAAAGTTGTTTAGAATTAAAAGTTATGCATAGATTCAAAAACCTGACCTCCTAAAATAAAAAAATATTTTTTTTTTTAAAAAACATTAATAATTTCTCAAATTTTTTTTTTTTATATTCACCATAAAGACCTTCATAAATTAATTAAGATCAAATCAACTTAACATATCTTTGTTCAAATTCAAGCATATTTGTAAAATTTACTTAAATTTTAAATTTATTAAGGAATCACTAACTTCATGTTTGTTGCAAGGGTATTAAACACAATTTTAAAATATCCTAAAAATTCTTTTTAACAAGATAAAACATTAGTAATGATAATATGCTAATTAAAAAACTATCATTTAAAGTGCAAAATTTTTATTTTAAATGTTTATTAAAAAAATTTTTTGGGAAAATATTAATGTTTTTCAAAAAAATATATATTTTTTTTTATTTTAGGAGGACACGTTTTTGAATCTATGCATAACTTTTAATTCTAAACAACTTTTCTTAATAACATTTTGCTAAGTTTTTTGAAATAGGGGTACTTTATTCTTGTACAAATTTTATATTTTTTGGCCTACCCTGTATGCCGTTTGACTTGCAACCAATGCACCAACTTTTATCAAGGATAAAATTTTCTGAGAAATCGGTAATAAAAAAAATTCCCATATGTTGCACACTTCAAAAACCACACTGTATACAGTGTTACCAGTAAAGTCAGCATCACATGGGATTTTTTTTATTAATAGCTTTATTCGAAATTTGACTTTGGCATCAAGTTCTGCTTCGATCGAGATGAAAATTAAGCAAAAACATAGTAGGTAGTCATCAGGTGCCAAATTTTAATTTTTTCCAAAAAATAGCACCACTTTTGCAAAATAAGACTCAACGCAACCTAAATAAAACTTCTTAGTTTTGACAAGGCTTTATTTCAGATACATTTTCTTTAAAGTAGCGCCATATTAAATGTGTGTTTTTCTACAAAATCAAAATTGAGCTATTAAAATTTAGTCGCATGTGATGGTATTTTTGAAAACGTAGTTTGTGTCTGAAAGTAATAATACACAACACCTTAATATTAAGACAAAAAAGAACACAGTGTCATCAGTAAAGTGTTCATTAAGGGGAAAATAAATATTAGTGGTGGGTAAAAAATCAAAATTATCTTATGCAGCTGAAATTTTGCATGTGGGCTAGAAACTGCATTTAAAAAACTTTTTCTAATAACTTTTTTCGATATTTTCAGAAATAACCCCACTTTTGAATTATTTTTTGGAAATAATTAAAATTTGACAGATAATGCGAATCACTACTATTTTTTTGCTTCATTTTCATCTTGATCGAAGCAGAGAACTTGATGCCAAAGTCAAATTTCGAATTAAGCTATTAATAAAAAAAAATCCCATATGATGCGGGCTTTACTGGTCACATATAATATGTTTTTTAGCTTTTCATTCTACTCCAAAGAAGTATGTTTTTGTACTTTGTACAAATTTTAAAGTTTTCAAGTATTTTTTTATGGTTTAAGTATGACTATTGGCGATGACCTCCATAAAAAAAGTCAACACGCCAAGGAATAATAATTCAGCTGTCTAAGCACCAAGGAGACGTGGAAATTTCTTTCTTTTTTGGGCCTCACCTGTTTTAAGTACCACGAGCCGCCCATAGTGTGAAGGAAATTAAGATATTAAAAAAAAGTTTCGTTTATATGATAGCGGCGCAAAAACGCATTGTGAACACATCGGTTTACTGAATACGGAATCCCTAAATCCCAAAATTAATCTTTTATAGACGGTGCTCATACCCACACACTGTCCAGTTCTACATACTATGTACAGAATGATCGTCAAACTTACCGAGAATAAAAACGCTAAAACTGTCAAACCATCCTTAAAATTGAGAGCCTGATTAAAATCTGGATACTTTGAATTATACATCACAATATGAAGTTCTAGTGGAAAGCTGAAATGATCCTAAATTAACATTCGCAGCACTGTTGAGAATTTAAGACAAAAAAAGTATCATTTGTTTCCCTCGGTATAATATCACACACATGTCAATATTTCTCTTAAATTGGAAAGTGGATACTTAATAATTTTAATACATGCGGCTATACCATCTTCGAGAATTTCATTAGAAGGTGTTTTAAAATCAAAAAAGTTATTTAATATCAAAGTTGACGATAATTTTTCTTGTCCGGTTTTTTTTGCTGATGAGTTTATTTTCGGAAACAAACCGGAACTGTAATGAGAGCAATTTTATTAATTAATTAATAATATTAATAAGATAATTTAATTTCTTACCGGTGATGATTAATTTGATTTTCAGATCCCAAAGTGTCATTAGGACCCCAATGAAAATGTAACTGGGCAAATTTGTAGGTGCTTGATAATGGGCCGCCTGTTATTGTAGGAACTTCACCTTTCTGTATTTTGAGAACAACTAAAATATAAAAGAAATCAACAGTTTGGGTAATATAAAGTGAAAAAGTTAAGAGATAAATTCAAAAGTAAAAAAAATGTATGCTTTCGTTTTGTCTGCACGCTGCTAAACATTTATTCAGTTGTATAATATGTTTATCAGTTCACAAAGACCATTCAACATCAGAATTGTCAGAAGAAGAGTCCAGAACGACGGAGCACCGAGGGGTCATTTCATTTTAAGTTGGTCATGGATCTGACCAGGATTCCTCCTAAACTTAGGTCACGAGATTTGAAGACGAGGATTACTCTTTACAGCCTCGTAAATGATAGAGAGTAGTACTACGTACTGGCGCCCCCCCCTTACCAGAGGGGAAAGTATGGCGTAAATTTGTCCGTAGGGGAAATTTGGATAAAATCGGGTATCAGTCCAAAAACTGACTATTACTTGTGTGATTTTAGGGTAGCAAACGTTTGTTGTAGATTGAAATATTCCCAAAAGACTTTAGTTTGATGTAATAATTTATTTATAAATATTCCCAAATTATTTTTTTTTTAATCTTTTATGAAAATATTGCAAAATATTCGATTTTGTCCAACCGGTGTGATAAAACCGGGTAGTAACGTAAATACCATGTAAAAAGGCTAATAGGGAGAAAATCAAATATTTATTTAAAATATGTGAAAAAAAAATCAAACATCTATGAACAGCAGTGGCAAAAAAACTTCATCTACAACATCATAGGCACTACAGCCTTCATAAGCCCATTTGTTGCAAGATAAACATTTTATCCAACCTTCGTTCGACTTAGAGTTTGAAGATTGTTCGTGGTAATACAGAAACGCATCGTCATTATCCCTTCTTTCTCTGAAGTATCAGAATCTGCAATCGGTAATTCTTCAATATTTCTTGCTTTTTTCACACGATCTTCTAAAGTTTATTGAAGAACAGTAAAACTTTAAGAGGCTTTTTTATATCCCATCCTATGTTCTAATAATTCAATTATTGCATTTTGCCTTATTTGATCCCATGACTGATAGTTAGTTTTTCTTTCATAAACCTACATGTTGTAGTTAACTTAAAGCAAAAAAAAAACGCTGCAATAACTGGAAAAAACAACAGTTCTGATAACATCGGGTACCCGGTTTTATAACAACCTGGACTTACCCGGTTTTGTAGAACTCGTCAACAAGACGTTAAATATTATGTAAAATTTTTTAGTTATGATATAATGTTCAAAATTTTTTACCAAATTAGAGATAATATACTTGGTTTGATGTAATAAATTTTAAAAAGATCTTATTGCTCCGGCTCATATTACTCAAATGATTTAGAAATGAATACACGCGATTTAAGAGCACTAATTTTAGCATTTTCCGATAGATGGCAAGAGACATTTGGCAGAACTAGGCGGTACCCGGTTTTATCAACCTACCCGGTTTTGTCCAACTCTCCCCTATTTCTTTTTTATTTTATTAAATTAAACTTTGGTATAATTGTACTCTAAAAATGGGTATTCTACCGATTTTTAGATACAACAAAGAAGTAACGAAATATTTATCAAAAAGAGAAATGGCGAAAGGGTCATTCAAATATTTACTCTTAAACTATATCGAATTTAAAAAGCAGAGTGAAACAAAAAAACAATCGCCGTAACGGCACAAAGAACAGAGAGATCATTACATCAAGTTTAAAACATATAGTGTCACATTCGCCATTTCATTGTTTTTTTAAATCAATATTTCATTACTTCTTTGTTATATTCAAACTCTCGGCCAAATATCCAATTTGGGAGTACAATAATTACCCCCACAGTTTTACGTTAAAAATGGTTGGATTTACAAATTAATTAAACAGAAAAATAGATATGGACAAATTTGACAAAATTTTTTGGTATTTATTAAATTCATCAATTAACTTTTTTTTAACTTAAAACTGTAGGTAATTGCTACGCAAAGACAAAGATCATTATTATATGACGGCTTAGATAAAAAAATATAAGGCCACCTAATTAATGGCGTCATGCACTGATGAGTCCAAGAGGACGAAACACTTAACCGATATCGACCCTTAAGCGCCACTTACCCCTCTGGTAAGGGGGGAGAGCGCCAGTACGTAGTATTACTCTCTCTCACTCATCGAGGCTTTACAGAGTAATCCTCGACCCCAAATCTCGTGTCTCTGTGAAAAGGCATCCTGGTCAGCTCTATGGTCAACTTAAAATTAAATGTTTTCAACTTGAAGAAATAGTCCATACTTTAAGTGGACGATATATTTGAAAGGAGCGAAATAAGACACTTTAGGTCTACCCCACTGAGGTATATTAAAATAAAGTTTTAATGAAGGGTAAATTCTCTATATGTTTCGAATGTATATACATTCATCATCAGGAGAATAGAATAAGGAATATAAGAAATACAATAGGTGCGAACAGTCCAAACGGAGCTACAAGATGATGGAAAGGTAGAGTTAGGTATTTGGAGAAACTTCAAACATAATGATAGACCTAACAAGAGGCCATTCGAAAAAATGTAATCAGAAAGTTATCACTGCAGTAAGTTATGTGTCAGTGCAGAAGTATTTGTAAATCAAGAGAAAAAGAAGCTGATTGTTGTGAAGGAGGAACAGAAAGGATTGAGTAAAACGAAGGGTCGATTCGATTGACTAATTAAAGGGACTAATAAAGAAATAATTTTGTATTAGGTCACATATTATTAGTGAAACAACACCGTAAGTGCGAGGAGAGAAAATTATATATAATATTTATTATTATATTAATTATTTCTTTATTAGTCCCTTTAATTAGTCAATTGAATCGACCCTTCATTTTACTCAATTCTTTCTGTTCCTCCTACACAACAATCAGCTTCTTTTTCTCTTGATTACAAGTACTTCTACTTTGACACAACTTACTGCTGTGATATAACTTTCTTACATGGTTTCTGCTTATATTTTTTCGAATGGCCTCTCGTTAGGTCTATTATTATGTTTGAAGTTTCTCCAAATATCTAACTCTATCTTTCCATCATCTTGTATAGCTCTGTTTGGACTGTTCGCACCTATTGTATTTCTTATATTCCTTATTCTATTGTCCTGATAATGAATGTGTATACATTCGAAACATGTAGAGAATTTACTCTTCATTAAAACTTTATTTTAATATACCAGTGGAGGAAGACAAAGGGTCTTATTTGTCTCCTTTTAAAATGAAATGTTGGTGCTCCGTCGTTCTGGACCCTTCCGCTGACAATTCTAATGTTGAATGGTTTTAGTGAATCAAAAGTTCCTCCAGTGTTCCTTAGCCCGATTTTGGTGATCTAACCAACATCCGGGAGGTGGACGGATTGAATTTCCGATCCCTGAGCCTGGTAAGCGGTGGAACGGCTAATCCACACTAGTGAGGTTCCTCCAGCACACATATTAGTAAAATATGCTGCTCATGTAAGGGAATACTTAAATACATCATAGAACAGTAGTTGGTGGAGGACATTTTCAATATTTTATGAAATACCTAGTTTATTTTCATACTTTGTCGTTTGTCTATCTTGTTTTAAAAGTTAATATTTTGTAAATGGTTGAAGATAGGTACATACATGGCATGATTTATGAAAAAGTCTAGAATTGATTATAAAATGTAAAAATACAGGGTGTTTCATTAAGGGTGGCCACCGGCTATATCTCGGAAACTACTAGGCATAGAAACTTGGAAAAAAATAGGATTAAAGCGGTCATGAGAAAATTCTGGATATTAATTTTAAGTTTCTCATTTCGCCGCAAGAGGGCACAATTAATTTTTTTTTTAATTCTAAATTTCTCCGAAAATTCCCATATTAAGGTTTAACTCTGATTACATCATCGAAAAGCTTAGACAATTCTGCATCATTTTGTTTTAAGGCTCATTGGCGTACCGACCTTGATAAGAGTGGGTGAAGCTATTGAAAGTGTAAACATTGAAATCACTGTAACTTCTAAACGACTTATCCGATTTTACTAAATTTAAGCTTGTTTGGAAGGGAAAGGTAAGTATCTTTAATTGCCATATCCAACATTACACGATAGTGTTTAATAAAATTGCTAGAGGGCGCAATTTGTAATAATATTAGTTTTTTCGATTTTATCCCGAAAATTCAAATCATACGGTATAACTATGACAACATAATTGAAAAGAAGATGAAATTTGCAAGAAAAGATGTGAATACCGCAGTTCGATATCCTAGTTCGTTTCAGAGTTATCGCCAAAATAATAATTTTTAATACAAATTGCGCCCTCTAGCAATTTTATTAGAAACTATCGTGTACCATTGGATACGACAATTGAAGGTACTTCCAGACAAGCTTAAATTTAGTAAAATCGGATAAGTCGTTTAGAAGTTACAGCGATTTTAATGTTTACACATTCAATAGCTTCCCCCACTCTTATCAAGGTCGGTACGCCAACGAGCCTTAAACCAAAAGGATGCAGAATTGTCTAAGCTTTCCAATGATGTAATCAGAGTTATACCTTAATATGGGAATTTTCGGAGAAATTTAAAATTAAAAAAAATAATTTTCAATTGTGCCCCCTTGCGGCGAAATGAGGAACTTAAAAGTAATTTCTAGAATTTTCTTATGACCACTTTAATCATAATTTTTTTTTCCAAGTTTCTATGTTTAGTAGTTTCCGAGATATGGCCGGTGGCCACCCTTGATGAAACACCCTGTATATAATATTCTGCATTAAAAAAAATTACAGTGGATACACCTAGCCCTGTATATATTTTTTCTAAAGAAAAAAAATTTAACGGATCGCAGCGATTTTTGATTAAGGGGGCGGTATTCTATACAGGGTTAGGAAAAATTACCAGAACGGTCGATTATTTCAAAATATACAGGGGTTATCAAAAAACGTCTTATATAAAAAATGTAGGGCTGTTAAAAATCTACATATCGGTGATAAATTAAAATATACAGGGTCGCCCACAAAGTTGTGGAGAATGATAGTTATATTTTTTTAAATGGAACACCCTGTATACTTTTACTTATTTTGATTGTCGACTTAATTTAAACATTTTTTATTAACCATGTGTTATACCTAAATTCATTACTTTCCTAGAAATCGGCGTTTCAAATAATAACGTATAACGATGCGATTTTCGAACATAGTGAACTCTGACTCTCAAATTCTGACAGAAATAGACAAAAAAGAAAATAGCATGGCATTTTTACTTACTGAAACAGAGAGAATTGATATTTTTTTAAGGTATGTAATATTTACAATAATTTGCATCCAGACAGGCACATTAAAAAAAATGCAGTTTTTCGAACTATTGAGCGTTACAGAATGACTGGTACTGTAAAAAACCGCCCAAGATCTGGAAGACTTAGGACTGCTACCTCCGAGGAAATAAAGCTGGACATTCTGCTTGCGATAGAAGAAAATCCCAAACAATCCACCAATCAGCTTGCTTTAGATCATGAAATTGATCAAAAATCAGTACGAACCGTTCTTCAAACTGAGAAAATGCATCCATACAAAATTAATGTTGTACAAGAACTTTTTGACGTTGACTGTGATCGAAGGCTAGAATTTTGCGAAATAATGACTAGAAATATGGAAGAAAACCCGAATTTTTCAAACAATATTGTGTTTTCAGATGAAGCGACTTTTACACTACACGGAATGGTGAATAAGCAAAATTACCGTTACGGGGCGCGAATAACCCTAACTGGTATGAAGAGCTGCATACACAGTTCTCAAGAAAAGTTAATGTCTGGGCTGGATTGTTTGCGAGACATGTAATTGGACCCTTTTTTATCGAGGGAAATTTGAACGGTGATCGATATCTCCGGCTTCTTCGGCAAGAAATAGTTCCAGCTATAAACAATTTAAATGCTGATATTAACTTAACCTGGTATCAGCAAGATGGAGCTCCTCCGCATTTTACTCGCGAAGTTAGAGAATTTTTGGATGTCACGTTCCCAAATCGATGGATAGGAAGAAGAGGGCATATCGAATGGCCTTCACGGTCCCCCGATCTTTCGCCATTAGATTTTTTTATTAGGGTCACCTGAAAAACATAGTTTATCAAAATAAATCCAATAATTTAGAAGAATTAAAAATGAAAATTGTCAATGAAAGTGCGAGAATAACAGGGGAAATGGTTTTAAACACCCAAAGACATTTTTGCGATAATTTGTATCATTGTCAGTTAGTAAATGGGGGTCATTTTGAACACTTATTAAAAAATAGAGCCGTTTTGCCATGATTTGTTATACGTTTTTGTTTAAAGTTAACTTAATAAATTGTTTCTTGAAATTTATTTTGTGTTTTGTAGCTGATCAATTTATGTAGGAAAGTAATGAATTTAGGTATAACACATGGTTAATAAAAAAGGTTCAAAATTGAGTCGACAATCAAAATAAGTAAAAATATACAGGGTATTCCATTTAAAAAAATATAACTACCATTCTCCACAACTTTGTGGGCGACCCTGTATATTTCAATTTATCACCGATATGTAGATTTTTAACAGCCCTACATTTTTTATATAAGACGTTTTTTGATAACCCCTGTATATTTTGAAATAATCGACCGTTCTGGTAATTTTTCCTAACCCTGTATAAAAGTATGATTCGTTTCTTTTTCATACCTTGTGTATGTATGGAAACGATTGATTATATTTTACAGTAAGATATTTAGGTTGCGAAAAATATTAAATACACAGAGATAGGGTTAGACGTTAAAAATATTACCTGTGTGGCCAGTGTTCTCCAAAGAAATTAAATCTAAACTTTTATCAAATTTATCAAAAATCAATGTTGGAAACTTTTTTCGAACTACATCGTGTGCGTCAATATCTAACGGGCTTTGATGTTTACCAACGCATTGTTCGTATTTGTCTCCCCAATGATTTGGCCCTAAAAAAGAATGGATCAGCGATTAAGTGGCTAAATGTGTACAGGGTGTCCCAAATTCGAGCCTCATCATGGAGATCTCGGAAACTATAAGAGATACAGCATCGGTTAAATTGTTGCAAAGTTGCGCAATTTCGTACTGAGCAATATCGCAAAAAAATATCTGAGCTATCTATTTTAGTTTTTGAAATTTTTGCAAAAAACTAAAATTTTGAGTTTTTGTTTTTTTAAATTGCTCGACTTATTTTATTCGCTACAGAAAAACAAACACAACATTGTTAAGGCAACTTTTTACGCTCCATATTGTTACGTTTTTAGAGTTTCGTTACAACGTTTCGTTTTTGTGGAACTATTATCAACTTTAATTTTTTAAATACGGACCTGCATTTTTTATTTTATTTTTTGATAGTGCTTTAAGCCCTGAATTCAACCATGTACCACACTTAATTATATTCAGACGTTTTGATGTCATTATTACATCTTCAGGAATGTGATCATTATTTTTAAATACGGCCCTGGTGTATATTTAACTCTTGGTTTATTAAAACCACCATACTGGGCTAAATTAGTATCAAGCGTAGCAAAATAACTATAATGAGGCTGCAAGCGTTCAGGATAGTCCTGAAATAACGGTCACAAGAAATTTTGTGAATTCCTATTGGAAGAATAATAAACTCGTAACATGTCGTGCTTTTCTAAAGCAGAAAACATAATTTTGCTGAAATATTCAGTATAAATGGTGACTACAGTTGTCAAGATAATTAAGGTGGAAGTATCAACATGCTTGCCAACCTATAACCTATTTCGCGTTTATTTATTTAATTTTTCTAGCTTTTACACAAAATATAAATAAAATCATTTTCGTCTTCATATTTTATATTAAATAAATATCAAGGAATTTCATTAAATATTTTAGGAGAATTTTATAGCGAAAAATGTCGGGTAAAATTTTTTTAAACATTATTATGTCATTCTTCTTTTACTATACAATTCTCCCAAAATTAGCAATGAAATAAATTGATATTTTTGTAATATGTCAGCTATTACCTAAATATTGTACCGACGATATTGATTTTATTTAAATGTTGGTTAATCAAATAATAAACTAAAAAAAGCAACGCGAAATAGGTTATAGGTTGGCAATAGATGAAATGACGTTAAGAATTCCACCGTAAGCCAAACAATCAAGTAAAAGTTCTTGTCATAGCAACCTTTGTTTGGTTTGGTTTTATTTTTACTTTGTTACAATTTATATAAAAACTTAAATATAGTAAATTATTTATATAAAATTCCGGATCCATTTACATGTTGCATGTGGTAAAAAGATTAACTAACACCAGGGCCGTATTTAAAAATAATGATCACATTCCTGAAGATGTAATAATGACATCAAAACGTCCAAATATAATTAAGTGTGGCACATGGTTGAATTCAGGGCTTAAAGGGCTATCAAAAAATTTAATAAAAAATGCAGGTCCGTATTTAAAAAATTAAAGTTGATAATACTTCCATAAAAACGAAACGTTGTAACGAAATTCTAAAAACGTCACAATATGGAGCGTAAAAAGTTGCATTAACAATGTTGTGCTTGTTTTTGTGTGGCGGATAAAATAAGTCAAGCAGTTTAAAAAAACAAAAACTCAAAATTTTAGTTTTTTGCAAAAATTTTAAAAACTAAAAAATATAGCTTAGATATTTTTTTGCGATATTGCTCAGTACGAAATTGCGCAACTTTGCCACAATTTAACCGATGCTGTATCTCTTATAGTTTCCGAGATCCCCATGATGAGGCTCGAATTTGGGACACCCTGTGTACATGTACCAGATTTAGGCCTGTTGTGCCCCTAGGCCATTGGCACACTAAATGCAATTTATTGTTTGCAATAAACGCAATGAAATCGCAAAAACCTTAAATTCAAAGCTATTTCTGTGTAATGGGCAATTTCAATATAATCGAATTCATCGATATTCGGCATTAACATCTTGAAGTAGAACCTATTGAAATTACATCCCAATAATAAAAATCGTTCTAGAGGGTCACAACCCTTTCCTAGAGACAATTAAACAGAGGTCGCGAAAGCAGAAAGTTTGAAAACATGAGATTAAAACCTTATGACGATTTTTTTTTAATATGGCCAAAACGGAAATACTGTCCTTCCTTGTTCAAAAAGTCGAGAATTCATATAAAAGCCCAAGCTATTATTTATATAAATAAACTAATTTAGTTTTCAATAAAAAGGACACTTAGAGTACAAAATAAAAGAAATAACCCAATAATTTTCTCAAAAAAAGAGCCTTCTTGTCCACTTCCGCACCTGTCCTACGTAGCAACTGCTAAATTGGATGCAATTTAATTGTTTGATCAAAATACAATTATAATAAAAACAATATATCATAGATTTGGTTATTCTTTCTACTAAAATATTCAATGACATAACCGAGATAACCCGCAATAGTCTTTGCACTATTAGCTTTCTAGGACTGTCACCTCGGAAAAATGTCCATTCCGCACCTACGAAATCCACACATTAAGACAGCGTCAGTTTGGTATCAGTGCGTTTTTATCATTTCTGGTTTTGTTATAGTGTTGTGCGCCGCTCAAAAATATTGGTAAGTACCCGTTTTTTGATATATATTGGCAAAACAGTTATTTAAAAAAATAAAGTAAAAAATGCTCACTTTCTTGCGTGTCCTCTCTGCACCGCAGTTTCCGTTTACGTTACGTATTTCTTTTAGAAAAATAGATTATGGTATGGTGCATTTTTAGGTCGGCAAAAGATAACCTAAGAATAATTCGAATCAGCGTTGCCAGAATTTGTGAATAAATTAAAAAGTCAAAAAATGTCCATTCGGCACCATCCGTTCCGTGCATGTTTAACGTTGGTGCGGATTGGACAGTTCGGTGCGGATTTGACATAAATAAGTATTTATCGGTGTTGGTTAATGGTAATGTTGTCTTTTCTTAGTACTTATTTGAAATTTACATTTTGGTTTTTAATAAATAGTTCTTTACCTTTTTATATTGATTTAATCGAATTTAATCATATACGATGTCCAATCCGCACCTTAAGTGTCAAGTCCGCACCTTTTGTAAAAACGGTTAAAAAAAAAAGTTGAGGCACCCAATTAATATTTTTAGTCTATTTTTTATAAAGACTCGAAACGTTCTTAAATTTCCTTAAAATATTCTAGGGGCATTTACCGATGAAAAATATATCCCAAAATATTATTTTTATATTTGGGTCAATAAATTTTCCTCTAAAGTTTTTTCAAGATTTTATTCACACAAGATATATTTTTTGAAGAACTGGACGTCTATTCTCCAATTTAAGAGAAGTGAACGCTCTCTCGCGAGCAGGGACAATTCACATCATAATAATATGCTCACATCGTATGGAAATGAATAGTAATTTTAAGTTTCAAGAATACAGTTTAAACATTTTTAAGAGATAAAGTAATCACTTCCCTTGAAATGATCATTCGCCTATTTCGAGAATAGACGTTCTGTTGTAATTTAAGTTTTGTTAATATATAATGCATAATTTATTCTTACTTTTTAGCATAAAAAATTGCCTTGGTTTTTAAGGTGCGGAATGGACAAAATTATCGACCTTTTTGAGCAAAATAGCGTTTTGAGACCTTATTTTACAAAAAGTTGTTGATTTTATTCCCGAATATCTATCCTCACACCTTTGTTAAGTAAGGCAAATAACAAAAATATTAATATCTAAACTTTAAAAAATTAGAGTATAAAAAATGGTTTTGGCCATATTAAAAAAAAATCGTCTTATTACGTCATTCCATTATTCGCGCAATTCTTTTCTTCGTCAGCCTCCACGGATTATATAGCTATCTTTGTTTTGATGAACTAAATAGACAAGAACAGCTTAACAATTGAAAACAACCCGCTCGATATTCAGGTAGATGCGGCGTTCGACCTTCAGCTGAATAACTCGGTCCTCGAAAACAATTATTTATTGAAAAAAAATCATCTTTCCTATCGATAATTGTGCTGATTTAGGCCCTCTCTACTTAGAGAGGGCTGTGGGTCTGCACTGTCCGCAGAAAGTAAGGAATTTAAATAAAGCAAATAAAATAGATTTTGTTAAAAAGAGTAGGTACCTTTGAGAGGATTGAATAAAAAGTAAGAGTATAAAAATTTAGGACCTCAAAAAGAGTATATAACTATGGAATTTCTAACTGGAATAAATTCAGTATTAGGAAGCCTTTTTACTTGCTGAAAAAAATACAGAACAACAGCTGCGTTTATTTTTAGTTTTGCATACTTTTTTCGTGTCTTCATGAAATTTACCCCTCTTTTTGGGGTGAAAACCACCCCCACCTTCTTTTTTAAACGTAAAGGTATGTATTGTGATAGCTCGTTGAAATGTCATAAAAAAGGGAATACCACCCACTATTTACTTTCGCATTCCGGTAATCCAAAAAGCCAGAAAAAAATGTATCATACGACCTTAATCCTCTAGACTAGACTCTAGATTATTTAATTTGGATCAGTCACCTAAAAACCAAAGTTTCCGTAACAAAACCAGAAAATTTGAAGATTCGACAAACAATGGTGACAATGGATAATATGGTAAGTACATAATGCCAAGAATAAATTTTACTTTAGATGGGGTTTGTCAAAATTTTTTACAATAAAACAAATTGCGTCCACATTCCCGAAATGCAAAAGTAATTAGTGGGTCGTGTTCCCTTTTTTTTTGCTCTTTCCAACAAGCTATCACAACACATACCTTGACGTTTGAAAAAAAAAATTGGGGGGCAGTTTCTCTCGCAAAAAAGAAGCAAATTTCATGAAGACACGAAAAAAGTAAGGTAAGGTGGAAGGTGGGGTAAGTGTGTAGCAAAATTTGAATAGTTCATGTTTAGGTGGATATAAAAAAAGAGGTATAAGTTATTTTAAATTAAAATTTTATCCACCTATATCTATAGCCAATAGCTTTAGGTGTCTTGCATTAAAAGTTTTTATAGTAATTGGTTCCGAAGATATTATTTTTTTTTAAATCAATGTTCATAATACACACTTTCCCCGTAGAACGGGGTAAGTGTGTAGGCGGCCAACATTGTTTAAATACATTCAGTAATTGCAATTTTTGGGGCAAGTGCATGTGTAAAAGTATAGACTCATAGCTATCGATTGCTGGTTGAACGGTTTATTTAAGTTGAAAACGAAATGAGCTGCAAACTTTTAAGCGTTTTAACATTCTTTAAAATAAAAACTAAAAAATTATATTCTTGACACAAAAAGAAAAGAAAAGTAGGAGGTTACTGAATATTATAATTGGTAAACGAACTCCCGAAACCATGTAAACCTCGTTTAGGAAGTGGCCCTTTTGCTTTTTCGGACGTAGTTTCTAACCATTTTATTTGATAAAATACTTCAGAAATCCTAAAATAGAAATATTCCTTACAAGCAGTTCTTATTTGGGTGAAGTGTGTACTACATACACACCCTCCCTCTCAAAATAGTACACATGCACTTTCCTGGTGACATATTTTTAGAGGGCAAGTGTGTACTAGCCCAAAATAAATACTAAAAAACTATCTGGAAACAAAATAACAGTAATAGGTCAAAACTATATACAGTATTTCTTACCTTATACAAGTAAAAAAAAAAATGGGTTAAAATCAATGTACTTTTGCCGATGATTATAGATTGAAAAAAGAGCAACGAAATAGGTGTCTTTACCACACAAATTAATATGATAACCGAAAACACGCATTTTTATCCTAACCGCAGAGGTAACTATTTTTGCTTTATATCTTAGTTCGGCAGTTTATATATGTGTCTTCAGTAATTCATAGATGGCGGGACCAACATTAATACCACTTAAGGAATATTTTTAGCTTACACACTTACCCCGCAAACACACTTACCCCACCTTACCTTATGCCAAAAATAAACATAAACGCAACCGTTTAGTTGTTCTGTATTTTTCAGCAAATAAAGAGGCTTTCTAATACTGAATTTATTCCAGTTAAAAATTCCACCCTGTATGTTTTTTTTTCATTACCTACAGGGTGTCCCATAACTTATGGGCCGTAGAGTAACTGGAGATACTAGACATCAAACTAAGCCGATTAAGTCATATAAGCTTTTTCGGATTGTTACTCGTTCTAGAGATACAGGGTGTTGAATTTGTAGAAATTTTAAGGTTTCACACTAGAGGGCGCTAGTTGCATACACTGGGCTTCATAAATCTATGATTTTTTTTCTTACCTGTGATATTAGGTGTTTTTCAATTAAAGTTTCTTAAAGAAGGGCATTTTCTGAGTCAAAAAGGTATACTTGATTGATCTTAATATCTTTAACGGTTTTCGAGATATTTCCCTTTAAACATCCCAAAGCATAAAAAAACATAGTACATAATTAAATTAATATTTTAATTATCACAACGCAATAAATTCGAAACAGTGGAACAAAAACTAGAAGCTTACTTTAGTAAATGTTGAAAGTGACCTTATTAAACTTTTAACTAAATAAATAATAATATTAATAATAATAATAATAATAAACTTTTACTTTCAACACCCTGTATCTCTAGAACGAGTAACAATCCGAAAAAACTTATATGACTTAATCGGCTTAGTTTGATGTCTAGTATATCCAGTTACTCTACGGCCCATAAGTTATGGGACACCCTGTATATTAGTAAATTTTGTCGAATGGCAATAAAAATTGTTCTTTCAAAAGAATTTGTAAAATCAGTTGGGGATTAATATTTTGCTTGACACCGTCCTTTGTGAGTATTCTTGTGTGATATTAGTAAAACAAAAACAAATATTGACTTTTTTTTGCTTTACCCCCCCTCCACCCCATAAAAAATATCTACGCCCTTGAAGACGGTGCATCTTTTATGTTCCTAGAAAGTGTAATAACCAATTTGTCTACTGGAGCGTGTAAGACAAAATTAATTTATACATCTTTGGCCAAGTCATCGTATAGATACTATGTAAAATGTAAAACTATATCAAAGAAAATAATATTCCTAGTTTTTTCAACCGATGATTAATATACGCATGAGAGGTATTATATTTTAATAATTATTGTTTATCTAAACTGGTTTACGCACCTTTATGTAAAACTAGCTGGTACCAGCAGCTTCATTTCATTCAGTTCAGAAATTCATACTCAAAATTATTTACAAAAAACACCGACTATATCCATCCCACTTACTATTCTCTGACAAAATATGTAATATTAGGACTATATACATGAACACTATTTGTATGTGTATTTATATAAATGGAAATTTGTGGAATGAGGTGGCTCACATTTATAACACTCGTAATAGAGCAGATGGAAATAAACAAATACCTACCTGTTAATTATAAAAAAATTGTGTGTGCTTATGACCACACGACAGAAGTGAAAACTTCAACAAGGTGAAAGTAACAATATCAAATACAATTTTTCAATTTTGTTTCTTTTAGGTTAGGTTCGTGAGCAATCATAAAAGTAAAATAAACTTGGAATACGGGATAATTTTACTGCATACGAAAAAAGATATTTCCTGAAATTGAACAACCCTTTGAATTTTTACATCTTCAACAGAAGTCAGAAATCATAATAAATTAGGTCCACGGAATAAGCAATTACGGTAAACCTTACTTCACCCTACGTAAATATATAATTTAAAAAATGCCAGAACATACCTGAGACGCAGACGAGTGTCTATACAACGCACACTGTTTGCGGCATGCTCTTGCATATAACGTTCATTCGGGTCAGGGCCAGTTCGGATTGAATATAGCAGTTGAATTCGAGCGTTACACAGCCGAGTGTGACGCGTGACGGCTCAGTTAAATTCAGTGCCCACAAAAAGTGCTAAACGCGCCTAAAGAAGTTTTCACTTCAATAACGTTAATTTGAGATTTATCAGCTAAAGGACCTAAGGTTTATAATATAGTGCCCCAAAAAATACGGAACTTTAGAAATAGACATAAATTTAATAAAGAATGTAAAAAATTTATTATTGGAAATTACAATACACTTAAAAGGGTATTTAATTAGTTTCGAATGATGTATATAGATTTTATTGATTGTTTTGCTAGTCTTTTAGTTCTAAGAATAAAAGCTGCTACTTACATAATTTATAGCGATTTTTCAGGCATATACAAGTGTTTCAACACTTAGATGCCAATATAAACTATCTATAGGTATAAGTACAATATTTTATGAAATATATTATAATAATTGTAAATTTAAATTTTGAATAAATAAAATAAATAAAAAATAAATAAATTAATTTTTTATAAATTCGCTATTGAAAAAAGCAGCGTGCACCATAACTACCTAATAGAACCTTTAATATGTAGGGGAAAGTGTTCAACCTAGGGACACCATGTACCTAGGGACACCAAGGATTTTTGGCCCCATCGACCATATAGTAGGCCAATCGTCTTAACGCTATAACGCGAGACTATGCCTTAGCAACTATACTGAAGAAAACTGTAAATGGCCGCGTAATAAAATAGCAGCTGACCGCATTGTGTTTTAGTGGTGCATAAGTAAACATTTTCACAATTTTCTGGTGGTGTTTATTGTCACAAGTGTGATTGGTAAGACCTTTGCTATATTTTAAATAACTAAAGTTCCATTCCATTATTTTTTAACTGTAAAAAGGCACGCAAGAAATTTAAAGGTTAAATTTTTTAGATTATTTTTAAAGAAAACTATACAATACGTACCTAGGGACATTGAGTGGTGCTGTACCTGGAGACAGTTTTGTATCCCTAGGTACATCGCAACACAATATATATCCCCAGGTACCTACAAACTCACATATTTTATATTTTTTAGTTAATTGCCTGTTGGATATATTTTTTGAAAATATAAAATACCAAGACAGCGAAAGTAGTGAAGAAAATGAGAAAATGGAAGTGACTTTCTACGAGAGTTCAGATTCCGATTATGCGAATGAAAATGAAGTCTTTGAAGGAGAAAAAGGAAATACAGAAATATTAGATCGCCAAAACTTTGTACCTAGTAGGTGACTATGTTCTTGCGCAATATAAGGGTGAAAAGAACAAAGGGCATCATTTTATTTTTTAAATTTCAAGTGGGATATTCGAAGTTGAATTTAAAAAAAAATGCCAAAAACTGACACTTTAATTGTAGATATGGACAATTCCGATGGATACACCTTGTAGTGTGATGATTTATAGTTATGAAACTGTCAGAGCCTAAATCAGTAGGAACTACAAAAAGAAGCTCTTGTCACCTAAAATTTAGAGTTTGGAATTTTCAAACTACCTCATGCGCTAAAATCATTATATTTAGGTTAGAATAGTTAACATAACCCAAATTATTTTTTTGTTATTGTAAATTTAAAATCGTTTATTTGTTATTTCTTTGATGTTTGATTTTTACTTAAATAAATGTTTAATAGAGCATTTTAACATGTCCATTAATGTCCCTAGGTAAAACACCATCCGTCCCTAGGTACATAAGTAAGTTGAACCAGGAGACAATGTCAAGAAAAAACCAAAACAAAAGAATAATTTGGTTGTGGGTGTCAAAAGGGTTAAATTTTGATGCTATATTAATTCTTTTACTTAAACTTACGTAATGCCACGATAATTGTTTTTTAATTTCAACAGTGGCATTTTTGGGAGGACTTTAAAAAAACGCGTCCCTAGGTCGAGCACTCTCCCCTACTCATATTATTTTTCTAAGGAAATTTCTTTGTTGCTTTTTTATACCGTGCGAGCAAAAATTATTTGCATCAAAGAGGGCCTTGCATCTAAGGACGTAATGCTTAGCCGTAGAGCTTAATACCTGTTGGGTGATGTCAGTAACTACCTGCATTAACAATCAGTCAGTTATTCCGTCATCTTTGACAGTCGTTACAAGTAATTTGATTCATCGCTAATTTTTCCAATTTCTTGAACAATTCACACAATGGGCTTTACGGAACAGCACACAACATTCATGGTTGAAGCGTATTTTCGAAACGGGGTTAGAGTAAATGGTGAGTGGCAATACAATCCGGGTTTGTGCATGGAGGATTTTCACGAACATTTTCCTAACGTTGCTTTTAATGCTGGGGATTTTTATCATTGCCTGAAAAGAACCGTGGCTGTGTTTAGGGAAACAGGTTCTATACAACACAAAAAAGGAGCAGGAAGACCATCGGTAAGAACAGAAGAACTTGTTGTCAACGTTCGTGAAATAATGCAAAATACGCCAACAAATTGTATAAGACGCCTGTCCTAAGAAGTGGGAATATCTTATGGAACATGCAGGACTATTCTTCAGAAGCAGCTAAATTTATTTCCTTATATATAAAGTGAAAGTATTCCAAGAAATACAAGCCGCAGATTTTGAAAGACGCAGGAATTACTCTCATTGGTTTACCCAAAATTTATTGGAAAGAAATGATTCATTAGACCTGACATTTTTTTCGGATGAAGCCTGGTTCCACCTCTCCGGTTATGTGAATTTTCAGAATACACGCATGTGGAGTAGTGAAAATCCCCATTTTTTTATAGAGTCCACATTCCACCCTCAAAAAAATAGTGTCTAGTTAGCTGTTTCCCGAAGAAGAATTGTTGGTCCTATTTTTTTTCCATGACACAGTTACAGCACAGCGGTATAGAGACAATATTTTTAATCCATTTGTGGAGCAATTACTTTACAGTTTTCGATCAGACACACCTAGATCACCTTGTTTAACGGTTATGGATTACTTCGTTTTTCCTCACTTAAAGAACACTATTTTTAAAACACCAGTTGCAAATTTAGAACAATTACAAGAAAGGATTATCCAAGAATGTTGTAACATTTCTCCAGAGATGCTGGTCAACACTTTCGAAAATATGAAGAGACTTGTGAATTTATGCTTGGAGCATGGCGGTGGCCAATTTCAGCAATTTATGTAATTATTTTTCTTTTTCTTTCTGTATATACCTACTTTGTTTATTTTGTAAACAACGAAAATAAATTTGCATTTGTCTACTTATTTTATTACTCATTAGTTTGGCATATCATGTCATAATATGAATTTGACAAAATTTTAACCTATGATCTAAACCAAGCCCTACGTTTTTTAGTCCAACCCCTCTTTGATGCAAATAATTTTTACCTCCTCATACTAGGCCACACCCCTTTTTTCAACCCATAAGTGAAATTTGAAAAAATGACGAAACACGTATATTAATATTTTATTAAAGGAACTTAAATCTCTACCATTTTTAGTTTCTGAGATACAGAAATTCCTATAAACATTTTCAACTTTTACTCCCTTAGCGGTTGTTTTTTGAAAAACCATTCTGTATAGTACAGACACAGAATATATAGTTGCGTAGCAATTTATTCTGTGGTACAGATAAATTAGCCAATTTAGGAATTTTTGAAATAGATATTATAAAATGTGTTTGTTCTATTGGTCTTGTTTGTTTGTTTCTACTATTCATGGATATCTCATCCAAAATATCGCGACAGTAATTGACTAACGTTGTTTTGTTAATACATAATTAAAGCAATTTTTGTTTTACACGGCATAAAATGACAATTTTCTAATTTTCTTCAGAATTATATTGTTTTATTACTGCAAGTAAAACACTTTTTTACTTAAATTCCACTTTTTATTGACAATACGACATGTTTCACTGCACTGCAGCTTCGTCAGGTAATGTACATTTAATTTTAAAGATACGCTATACAGTGTGTTAATTAATGTCATGCAGATATTTCAGAGGGTGATAGTACTCGTCAAAATAAGAAAAAAATGCAAATATATGCATGGTCTAAAACGCGTTATTTTCGTTATACAGGGTGGCAAAGTTTCAATTTTTTTTCTCATATTTTGCGTTTTCTCTCTTATATTCTGCGATAATTGTTTCAAATTTGGCACATCAACCCTTTTTTTAAATCTCTATAAGAAAGTATCAAATTGTCGGTCGCAGTATACAGGGTGTTATATTTTCTTGAATCGGCTACAATTTTATCTTTCAGAATTTTTTTTTGGCTCCCTGTATGAATTCCGGTATGAAATTTAAACTATCTGTTCCTTTGTTTAGCGTTCTGGTATCTTGCACTATTTTCGTATCTGTGACCGTTTTCGATTTATTTGCAAAAATAGCCATCGATGGAAATTAAGTGTCGGCGAAATAACGCAGAGTAAAAAGCTGTGTATCAAAACAATTTATTAGTTACTCAAATAAAAATAAAAGAAACCTATAAAAACTGTTGAAAATGGCCGCCTCTTGCTAAAATGCACGAATCAAGTATTCGCCTCATGGACTGACAGACATTCTATTTTTTTCTTATATTCATTATTGCGTTATTTCGCCTACACTTAATTTTCATCGATGGATATTTTTGCAAATAAATTGAAAACGGTCACAGATACGAGAATAGTGCAAGAGACCAGAACGCTAAACAAAGGAACAGAGAGTTCAAATTTCATACCGGAATTCATACAGGGAGCCAAAAAAAAAAGTTCTGAAAGATAAAATTGTAGCCGATTCAAGAAAATGTAACACCCTGTCTGCCTGTTGCGGCCGGCAATTTTGATACTTTATTGTAGATATTTTAAAAAAGGGTTAATGTTCCAAATTTGAAACAATTATCGCAGAATATAAGAGAGAAAACGCAAAATACGAGAAAAAAAATTGAATCTTGGCCACCCTGTATAACGAAAATCAGGCGTTTTAGACCATGCATATATTTGCATTTTTTTCCTATTTTGACGAGTACTATCATCCCCTGAAATATCTGCATGACATTAATTAACACCCTGTATATAGATGCCTGCAATAACAAAAGAAATTTTATTGTAAAGGGTGGTATAAACGATGGGTTTCCCTAATATTTTGAATAATTTATTCTAGGTTGACAAACAATTTAGTCCTAAGAACAGATCAAAAGTTTGGGGTTTTCCTATCTTAATTTTATTTACAAAATTTATGAAATTGGGAGTTATATTGCTTGACAAGAATATTAAAATAAGTTCAATAAAGGTGAATTGTTTAGGTCTAATTAATTATTTAACAACACATTTGCATTTTTAAGCTTGTTTATTTCCAGTGATTCGAGATGGTTTAATTTTGATCCTTTATTTTCTATATGAAGTATTTTAAATTCTTCTTTAAAAGAGTGGTTGGATTCAATAAGATGATTCGCGTAATTGGAATCATTTTTGCGATTTACAAAACTATTAAAATGTTCTTTGATTCTTTTTGAAAGACTTCTACCTGTTTGGCGTATATAGGTTTTTGGACAATCACCGCAAGTTAATTTATATACTCCTGATTTTTCTTTTTTATGGGTTTTAGTTTTACTATTTTTTATGTTTTCCTATGGTATTTTGAGTTTTGAAAGCTGTGTTTATATTAAGATTTTTCATGAATTTACTAATTTTTGTGCTGATGTTTCCTATATATGTAATTGTCTGGTAGTAACTTGGTTTTTCTTTTTCTGTCTGATATATCATTGATAGGGATTTTTTGTACATTTTTTGTTTTAGTATTTTATCTATAATTTCGGGTTGGTATCCATTGTTTACTGCGATTTGTTTAATAAGGTCTAGTTCTTTTTGAAAATCTGTTGGTTGGAGGGGAATTGAAATTAATCTATGGACTGTAAAAAGCTGCTCTCTTGTGTTGGATAGGATGGCATGAGGTGTTGTGTATTGTTGTGTCGGTATGTGTAGATTTATGAAAAATTGAAAAAATATGTTTGTTGTTTTCTTTCTTTATAGTAAGATCTAAAAAGTTGATGGAGTTGTCTACTTCTTTTTCTATGGTAAATTTAATGTTTGGCTGAAGTTTATTGATATGTTCTATAATATAAATTGATTTAGCTGTCTTTCAGTACCAACAAAACATGTTAAAACATCATCCACATACCTGTACCAATAAAGAAATTTCTTAAAGAGGGGATGACTACTAATTGTTGACTCAAAGGAATCCATAAATATTTCTGCTAAGATGGGGCAAAGCGGGTTTCCCATAATTAATCCTTCTTTGCTGCTGTAGAATTTATTGTTAAATTCAAAATAATTTTGATTTAAACATAAGGTAAGGGTATTTAATATTTCTTGTTTTTTAATTATGTTTATTTGTTTTTTATCCCGTGAAACTTCGAGATCAGGTATAGCAGAACATGTATGGACTAACCAACATAATATACAGTGGTCAGAAGCCAAGGTTTTGGACACGGAACAGCACTGGAAAAAACGAAAATTCAAGGAAGCAGCTTTCATGAATCAAAATACACATATATTCAGTAAACCAAGTATAGATATCCCCAATATCTGGAAGCCTCTTCTTGTCCAAAACCAACAGCTCAAACTTCACACTCCAATAAGCACGTAGGCGGAGTCATCAAGCTCCATTGCACATGGATAGTATTTAAGACAGTAGCCTTAGAATCAGGGCGGTCGAGAGCCAGGTCAGGCCCGGGGACAGTGCGGCATCCCGGGCCCACTCCTAGGGCTGCCAGATTTGTCAGCCCTGCTTAGAATTATAATTTAGTTTACACTTGAAAACGGTAAGAGATACTAACTAACCGAAACGTTGTGTTAAGTAACAAAATAAAGACAATGGAAGTCCGACAAGGTAATTTTTTTGACTATACAGGGTGTTACGGAAATAACATATAGAAAAGTAGTGAGTCGAAGTTTTCAAATAAAACAATTTAATTAGTTAATAAAATATTTAAAAAAGAGTCAACCGCATATCTGAAAATTAAAAAGGAGCCAGTATGACTGGAGTGAGCGGTTTTTGAAAGTGAGCAAAAGGGGCCACTGTTTTTTTTTGCCAGTGAAAACAGAAACCGTCCTAGGTGGTTTTGGGATCTCTCACTCAGTTATATTGGCATACAAAAGAATTTACTACTCAAATAAAACAAAGTAAGTAGTGTTTTTTCATGTTATATTTTAATGTTGTTTTATAACACACAATTTCGGTATTTTTTATTATAGAACCTATAAGAATTCTCCAATTTTTTTTAAACAGCTCTTTTGGACATAACTGAAGGCATGATGACGCAATTTGTTTTCTATCTAATGCACTCATTTGGCATATTTCTTAAAAAAGAAAAATAATAAATTTTTCTAAGGTATCTACCGGGTGTCTCAAATTACAAAGAGTATGATAAAATTAGGATAATAATTGAGTTATTCAAATTTAAAAAGTTTAAATTAAGAAGTTCTAGGACTGGAATTATTCTAATTCTTTTAACAAGCAGCTGTTTCTAAAACAGAAATTGAAATCTTGAAACCAAAACACGCGTGTAACTTAATTTTTGAATACATAAGTTCGGAGAACTTACAACAAATAATTAGTAATTAAATTCTCGTAAGCTAAAACATTTTATTTTGAAGAAGTAGTCCATACTCAAAGTGGAATTAAATAGTGTATAGAAAAAAGAAAAGCACAAAGTCTTGCTCCACAAATTTATTAGAAAACTAGGCAAACCTAGAGTAATTCATAATAATTTAACATGTTTCGAGTGTAGAAACACTCATCATCAGGAAAACATTTACCATGCTGATGTTGTAGCAATAGAGAAAATAATAAGTGGGATTGAGCCGTAATGGAGCGTTCAATGGTGTAGGTACACGAGGTGTAAAAAATGAAAAGTCAAAAGACCGACAAGTCTTCAGCATACTGGAATGTCAAGGGCTATGCAAAGGCCCGGGGCAGAAAAATGAAGAAAGTAAAAGAAAAATTATAGACTTTTAACAGACTTTGTGAAAATCATTTAGGTAAAAGTAGTGAAAAATCTTAAGTTTCATTTAACTTTGTCGGAGACATTTAAAAGTGGTGAAATGGGAGGGAAAGAAAAAAGAAAAAAATGTTTTTTGTTAAAGTCAAAGCATCATTTAGCTTGAAGTAAAATGCTGTACCAGGCTTGTTACGGCCCAGTTGCCCCGGCAGGATGCAAAACATACACATTATGTGCAAAATTAATTGCAAATCGAGATATCGACTAAAACATAAAAACAGTGTTTTTACGAAAATGTTCCATAGCTTAATTATTTTTGTTCAACCTTTTTAAATTTAAAAATTATCCTAATTTTATCATACTCTTTATAATTTGGGACACCGTCTTAGGGCCATTTATTTTATTATTTCTCTTTTTTATGAAACAAACCAAATGAGTGCATTAGCTTGACAACAAACTGCATAAACCTGCAGTCAATTGTCTGATGTCTTTAGTTATGTCCAAAACAGCTGTTTTTTTTAAGGAATATGATAATTCTTGCCGTAGGGCATATAATAAAAAAATACCGAAATTGCCCCGAGTTTTGGGTAAGACGGCGTTAAAATATACTGTAAAAAACACTACCAACATAATGTGGTTTATTTGAAATTTTTAATTTTTTTCACCCTGTATGATACCAAAGTGCATGTGCTACATAGGCGTAGCATACTAATCGACAAAAAAATAACCTTTCAAACTTTCCGAACTACAGACCTGTAATAAGGGTTAAAAAAAAATGTTTTTCTAAGTTTGTGATGAGTCTGTCAAAACAGTAGCGGCGGACCAGATAAATTTCAAAAGTCAAATGGTGAATTTCCTCGCTTATTATAATAATACGACATTTAAAAATATTTTTCGGCTGTATAAGTTTAAATATAATTGCCATAACACTTTGCATAAGGGCACTTTTCGGAAATACTTACAAATCATTATTTTTCGTTTCATGAACTTTTCCAAACATACAATACAAGACAGACCATTAATCAATTAAGTCGAGCAACTTTATTTTGGAAAAACTTTGGACACAAACCTCTTTTATTTTGAAAAAATTGTATTTACCTACCTACTAAAATTTTTAAATTATTTGCTAATTTTCTTACCTCCGGAACCATCATATTCAAAATCTTGACAGAAACCTAAAAACAAGAACATACGTAATTATTTTTTTCGTTCAAAACATTTTTGTGGCGAATTTATAGCTATGTGGCTTATAGCTATTAATAAATAGCTATGGGAGTTTAATTTAGCCACAAAGCCAGTCAGATAATCTGCGAAATTGTATCGATCATGGAAAAATATTAAGAGTGAAATTAACACAGTCAAAACAAAACCAACTGTTATATTATTATATAAAGTGCATGCAATTCCGTATTCGATTGGAAAAGTGATTTGGATCGATCTAATCTTAAAAATCAGTTCAGTGCTTCCAAGTGAAACACGGATTTTTATGTCAGTTGTTCCTTTGTTTTTCGATTTTGACTTATAACCTCATTTCATGTTCAATAATTAGTCGAGAGTAGCGTAGTAGTATTTTATAAAGCGGGGGACTAAAGTAAAACAACTTAATATATTTTATTTACAGTCTTCTCATTAACGTAAAGGAAATATTATTTATCGGATCGATCTAAACCAGCGAATCACATACTCCTCAGGGTAGGTGAAGCCCTAACGGGAACAAACCCGAACACTGTGCAGAATATCCAGCACAAACGATTATTATATCGGCAATTCGACAAATCTTATCGTTAAGGCATACAATTTCTCCACGCAATCGTTAACTTACCCGGTAGGTATAGTATTTGCAGAATTATACCGTTGAATCTTACTGCTAAAAATAAACTACCTGATTAAACCCTATTGTATACGTCTCAACCTCTTCAAAGGGGATTAAATGGGATCAAGTTCGGCTTAAAAATGTACCTACACCACATGATTTATTTTTATAATTTAAAATAAATAGATAGGTATAGTATTTGCAGAATTATACCGTTGACTCTTACTGCCAAAAATAAACTACCTGATTAAACCCTATTGTATACGCCTCAACATCTTCAAAGGGGATTAAATGGGATCAGGGTCGGCTTGAAAATGTACCTACACCACGTGATTTATTTTTATAATTTAAAATAAATAGATAGGTATTTTTAGTTTCATGTAGGTACATATAATAAATGTAAAATAATAATAACAATTAATCATAATTGAAAATAATATAATTTAAAAGTATAACTATTAGGATAACAAGTACAATAAAAATTAATTAAATTCTAAAAAACTATTGATAATTTATTCAAAATTTAACTCTGTATCACTATCACTATATACATCTAAGCCTAAACTTATAATTAAGGGTTGAACATTTGTAATCATACAATTGTAAGAATTTTCCACCTTAAGTACATGCTGTACACAGTTTTTCCAGCTGTCTGCAGAAATTTTTCTTACTTAGTTTTTAATTAATTCTACTACAGATGCATTTAATGTAGGATAAATATTATTTCTCCTAATATTGGATTTTAATTGGTGCCATATTAGCTCAATAGGATTGAATATACAATAGTATGGAGGAAGACGCAACACTGTATGTCCATTTTCTGCTGCAAGTTTGTCACACTCGTATTCCTTATTTATTTTAAAAGCTTTTAATACTTCTAGCAGTTCTCAAGTTTCTTCAAAATATAAATTATTTTCAATCATAAAATTTTGAATTTCTGCTTTTGTGTTATTAGAATTGGGAATGATTTTTGCTTGCCGACATTGTCCATTACAATGACGCTATTTTCAGTTATATTTTTAAGGAGTTTATGTTTAAATCAATCTTCAAAAAGTTGTGCGTCGGTATCTTGATGGTAATCTAAAGAAGAATCTGCTATGTTTTTAGCTAAAAGCAACAGACAATTTGGAACAAACCCGTTCTCTGAACCAGCATGTAATATTGTGATTCTTTTGCCTTTATTTGATGGTGCCTTGGTTTGACATTTTTGGAAAGAATCATCCCAACCTTTTCTTGGAGTGTCATGGGTATCGAACCATGTTTCGTCAAAGTAAATAATTGGACGATTTTCTTCTCTAAATTGTTTAACAGCTGTTAAATATTTAAGTCTCCATTCCCGTAAACGTTGAGATTCCATTAATGTTTGTGTTTTATTAATGCTTCGGTATTTAAAACCCATGTTACGCAATATTTTCCTAAGGCTTGAAAGGCAACAAGAGATATTTGTTTCGTCTTTAATCAGCCGCTCTTTGAGGGAAATCAAAGTGGGTACAGTTTGTGCCTCATACATTCGGTAAATCTTTCTTCTTAATAAATCCATGTCATTTTCGTTAATGCTTCTAAATGTGCCAGAATCACTACGATTTTTTCTAGGATTACCAGGTTTAAGTACTATGTCTCTTACCGAAGGTAAAGGAGTTTTTGTCAAAGTAGACGTCTCTGCTAAAGCATCCATCGAATTAAAATTTCTACTTAACAAAGATTGATACACATTTTTGATTATTAGTTTGGCATCGGTAGATAAATGCTTTCTTTTAAAATGGTACTTGAAGATGCCCCCCTATCAGCACAATTCCAAGGACGCCACACTCTACCACTAATAAGCCTAACTAAAAATTACTCGCCGGAAAACCACTAAAGACTAAAATTATTAAAAATCAGTTTGTATTTATATATGAATCCGGCATAGGTATAAATTGAATTTTTACCTGGTCCGGCTCTGCTCGAAAAGGTTTTAAAATTTGGAATATCATTATTTATTTTATGGTCAAAGGGATAATGAGGGTTTATTGCAGTCAAAAGATCAACGGTATAATTATACAAATACTATATTTTTGGTTTTAGGTAGGTACCTACCTAAATAATGATAACAATAATTAATGATAATTGAAAATAATATAATTTAAAAGTATAACTATTAGGATAACAAGTATATTATTTCTCCTAATATTGGATTTTAATTGATGCCATATTAGCTCAATAGGATTGAATATACAATAGTATGGAGGAAGACGCAACACTGTATGTCCATTCTCTGCTGCAAGTTTGTCACACTCGTATTCCTTATTTATTTTAAAAGCTTTTAATACTTCTAGCAGTTCTCGTTTTTTGTAAGTTTCTTTAAAATATAAATCATTTTCAATCATACAATTTTGGATTTCTGCTTTTGTATTATTAGAATTGGGAATGATTTTTGCTTGCCGACTATGATAACTAGCATTGTCCATTACAATGACGCTCTTTTCAGTTATATTTTTAGGGAGTTTATGTTTAAACCTATCTTCATAAAGTTGTGCGTCGGTATCTTGATGGTAATCTAAAGAAGAATCTGCTATGTTTTTAGCTGAAAGCAATAGACAATTTGGAACAAACCCGTTCTCTGAACCAGCATGTAATATTGTGATTTTTTTGCCTTTATTTGATGGTGCCTTGGTTTGACATTTTTTGAAAGAATCATCCCAACCTTTTCTTGGAGTGCCATGGGTATCGAACCATGTTTCATCAAGGTAAATAATTGGACGATTTTCTTCTCTAAATTGTTTAACAGCTGTTAAATATTTAAGTCTCCATTCCCGTAAACGTTGAGATTCCATTAATGTTTGTCTTTTATTAATGCTTCGGTATTTAAAACCCATGTTACGCAATATTTTCCTAAGGCTTGAAAGGCAACAAGAGATATTTGTTTCGTCTTTAATCAGCCGCTCTTTGAGGGAAATCAAAGTGGGTACAGTTTGTGCCTCATACATTTGGTAAATCTTTCTTCTTAATAAATCCATGTCATTTTCGCCAATGCTTCTAAATGTGCCAGAATCACTACGATTTTTTCTAGGATTACCAGGTTTAAGTACTATGTCTCTTACCGAAGGTAAAGGAGTTTTTGTCAAAGTAGACGTCTCTGCTAAAGCATCCATCGAATTAAAATTTCTACTCAACAAAGATTGATACACATTTTTGATTATTAGTTTGGCATCGGTAGATAAATGCTTTCTTTTAAAATGGCACTTGAAGATGCCCCCCTATCAGCACAATTCCAAGGACGCCACACTCTACCACTAATAAGCCTAACTAAAAATTACTCGCCGGAAAATCACTAAAGACTAAAATTATTAAAAATCAGTTTGTATTTATATATGAAACAGGCATAGGTATAAATTGAATTTGTACCTGGTCCGGCTCTGCTCGAAAAGGTTTTAAAATTTGGGATTTCATTATTTATTTTATGGTCAAAGGGATAATGAGGGTTTATTGCAGTCAAAAAATCAACATTATAATTCTAAAAATACTATATACATACATTTTATGTATTAGATAATAAAGAAAGAGGTAATGTAAAATTTTATTAAAAATTAAATTAATGTTTTATGCATGTTTTTTTCTAAATTTAAAATTAATATACTTAGTACAATGAACAGATATTTTTTCAAGGTGACACAATGTTAAAATAAAATAAAAACTTATTAGCGGTAAGTATGTAACTATACAGGGTGATATAAATTCGTGTGTTTAGTGTTTACCATATAAACATTTACCTTTAGATAAGCAAACAATAATCACGAAAGTGGCAAATTTATGGCCCCGTGCATGTAAACAAGGCTACACACGATTAGACATGCGCACTGCAACATTGTCATTTGACGAATGGGAAAATAGACAGGTCCGGGCTTTTAAATTTAAGTTCTTGCTCAAGAAATTGTAAAAATTGACCTTTAATTTATTTTTACGTGTAAACAGCTAAAATTTGCCCCAAATTCATGCCAAAAAATTGGAATTTCTTCAATTTGCTCATTAAGTTGGGAAAAAAAGGTAGTGACAACTGACATTTTTATTAGTTGCAAACCTATCAGATTTTGAGGACAAATAATTGTTTTTATAAGGTTGTCTTTCTAAAATTTGTTAAAAAATGATTCGTCGTCGTGTTTTCAGTTCGAAAAGGAAGAGAACAAGTCAATAATTATTAAACTAGTCTAAAATCGAATATAAAAAAACAAACAAAACCAGTAAAATAACCAATATTCGATGTTATCGCGTACCCCTCAAGTCAAATATTAGTTGGTATATAACTTGTATTGATTTTTCTAATTTGGCAAAAACTTGGGTTTGTTCGTAAAACATTTTCAAACACAATTTTTTGTTTAAGAATTTGAAAAAGTTTTTGCCCGAGAACTTGACCCGTGGAATACTGACTTTATTAAAAGCTTACTGTCGGGGTGCACAGACTTAAAAAATTAACTAACCAGCAATTTTGACACAAATGATTTTAATTAATCAGGAAACTTCGATTGTGTAAATGTTTGCCAATGTCACTGAAAGTCGCCTGGTTAGTATTGTTAAAAATCTTTGTGCAACCCAAAATTATGCTCGTATGCCACCATAGGAGGTTTTTGGATTTAGAATCGAAATATAAGAACTGTAAAATACTTCTGTTTAAGTTACTTGGTACTAATAATAGTTCTGGAGTGTATTTTGAGTAGGTATGTGGCTAGAGGACAGGCCGATAAGAGGTTTGTGCACATGCGTATTTTTTCACCTATAAATTTTAACTTTTGTTTGCGCACGAGATAAGATGTACGTATCTAAGAGTAACTGTCTATGGCGTGTACATGATATGTGTATGCCGGAAAGCCCAATAAGACCCGTTTTTGGTCTACTATTTGATGCAGCGCCGAAACCTACCTACTACTCCCCCTCCCTGATTTCATTATTTTAACAAATGTTCAAAATGTTTTGAATTTGTTAGAGACCGACCGAAGGTTCGGTTTCGGCCAAAAAATTTAGTTTCGGTGACAGTTTCGGCTTCGGCCAAAAACCGGCCGAACTATCGGCCATGCCGAAACCCAGTATTCGTGAATTGTCGCGCACTGTTCGGCTAACTTTGGGTGGGTTTGTAGGCAGTGTTGTCTATAAATAATAGATTTTTTCTGTCGACTTTTTTTTTTTTTAGTGGGAAGAGTTCAATCATTCGTTCCCAAGTTCGATCTTGTCCTATATAAAATAAATTAAATTTCAGTAATACAATAAAATTTTTAAGTTTCGGTTTCGGCCGAAACTGAGACCAAGACCGAAGATTCGGTTTCGGCTGAAAATCTTGTTTCGGTCGGACACTACAATTTGTTAACTGGAAGTAACCTAAGGGATTAATAAATTTATCCTGTATACAATAGTAATAATTTCTGGTAGTAATCATTTTTGGTCGAATAAAACGTATATTTCGTGAGTAATATGAATTTTTAAATCCTCTAAATCTACAGTGTTTGTCTTAAATACTTTATTTTTAATGGATCCCCTTAGAAAAAGTCACGGGAGTAAAGTCTGGTAATATTGGTGGCCATTCGATTGCTACTCTTCTTCCAATCCACCTATTTGGAAGAATATCGTTTAAGGGTCGGTATCGGTAAGGTGGTGAAGCACTGTCCTGCTGATTTAGGTAGGTAAGTCTGGATTTTTTTCTCTGAGCTGACGTCAGATATTTTTGTAAAAATAGCTAACATTTACTTCCAGTTCTTTTTCTTCACTTTCTTTAAAAATATTGTTCGTATCCTATATATAAGAATATTACCCACCGGCACAAAGTTTATTTTTTGTTTGTTCTGAGTGTGCCTTTCATATATCCAATGCGGATTTACGTTCGACCTTCGTTCTGAGTAGTATACGTCGTAGGCTGATAGTAAAATCCGTCATTTCATGAAAAGCCTAGTCATATCATGAAACGTGGCTAAAAGGTATATTGCAACTGGTTTGTTCGTTGTTCCCCAGAGCATTTTTTTCAATTTTTTCAACTAATATTATTTTATAAAAATAAAATTTAAATTAAATTTAAAAAAAATGCTCTGGGGAACAACGAACAAACCAGTTGCCAATATACAGGGACGGTTCTACGGGGGGCCTGGGGGGGCCCAGGACGCCCCAACATTTCTGAAAAAAACTTTAAAATATCTCGAGAGAAATACAATCAAGCGAAGGCTACCAAAAATTGTGGCTGCGCCAATGTGGTGCCCCCCAATATTTTGGGTCTAGAACCGCCCCTGCCAATATACCTTTTAGCGTGCAGCATGATATGACTAGGCTTTTCATGAAATGACGGATTTTACTATCAGCCTACGACATATATACCCCTCCATTGAAATATAAGTGTATGCATCAGAAACAATGGTTTTTGAGAAAATTGGAATTACTAAAGGGGCGAAACTTTAAAAAAAGTGCAGCTGTACATTTATTGCCTCTGTTTGTTATTTTTCTAATCTCAAGGGAGGAGAGGGGGAAGGGCAGCTGTACATTATTGCCATTTGTTGCTAGATTTCTAATCTTTATAATCTCAGGGGGAGCGAGCGCCCCCTGTGCCCCCCCCTTTTGGATCCTCCACTAATGATGCTATTAAATACACAGGCGCACAGGCCTTATTGGGAATAAGCATTCTATATACTTTTTTAAAGGTCTGTGGTATCAATTCTGTTTGGATCACTGTGTATTCCAATACAAAAGATAGTTGCACACTTGCCCGATATGCCACTACTTTTTTACTTTTAATATTATGTAATTAGATATGCACCAAAACGCTAGAAATGTGTCATAATGCTAATCAATTCTTTTTTCGATAAAATGATAAAACGCGCGCTATAAACAGACCGCAAATAACGAAAAAAAATATTAGAATTTAATAGGCATAAATCTGATATAAAGGCATACAAAAAATTAAACTGATCCTCGTAACAATAATAAATTCGTTTAAAATGCAAAATATTTGTCATTGAAATTTGTATTATACTTGGTGCACGTTTTTATAATATATGGAAAAATAAGATAAACAGAAATGGACTACTTACTTATTAAAAATATGTTAAGGTCGTCAGACCACAATAATTTCAAAGAAAAAACATGACCATACGACATAAAATGTCTAATTTATGCACTTATTTATTTTATCACGACCAGGTAATAATATAGGCGCATAATACTCGTGCTGAACACTATACTATGCACTAGACACAGTGACGTAGCAAGGGGCGGGGCGAATAGGGCGACCGCCCGGGGCGCCATATTAACAGGGCGCCAAAATGGTCATTAGAAATACGGGAATTTAAAAATTTACTAATGCAATAGGCCTGAAAAAAGTATTCCCCAATTATTACTCCTTAAAAATCAAAAATAATTTGGTAAAAATTCTTTAAAGTTTCGCGCGTGTCGAAAGCATTTCAAACGATCTCTAAAGCGCGCGAAGCCCGATGACGTCAGGGGGTATGACTTTTGGTCATCGGTCATCCTGACACTCCTGATAAGTGCCGAGAGACCCAATTTGCATTTGGATTGCCGTGTGTTATTGTTATTGTATTGTTGTTTTAAGGTCGTGTCGCTTGACGCGTCGATGTCAATTCTGACAAATCATCAAATTTATTGAAAACCTATAACCTATTTCGTGGATGTCACACACAAATCTGACAAATGATACCCCTTGACGTCACGACTACTAGCAGCGCGTTTTTACCCGCTTGGAATAATTTGAATTTTGGGGCATTTTAAAATCTTTCTAGCGATCTTTTGGGACGAAATATTTTGGTTTTTTTGCTGTCATATGTTTTATGACATAATATACTTATGATTTATAGAATTTTTCCCCATTTAAAATTTTTGCCAAGTTCCCTATTACGGCTGGATTGCTTTTGACATTTGGCAACGCCGATATTTGAAGAAAAGGCGCCGCGATTCGATTGCGTCACTATGCTACGTGAATTGTGAGTTGCCACGACATAAGTCACACAAGTCCGAACAAGCAATTTTTCTTTTCACGAATGTTAAGTTCAAGTCTATTAATCAGTGGCGGTTTCTCCATAGGAGCACAGGAACACGTGCACTCCCATACTCCATCAAGAATTACCCCATAAAGAAAAAATAATGTTAATTTAAATTTATCTTCTTTATATTCTTACCGTAATATAAGTTAGAACCCTCCTATTTTAACGTACCGTCAAACAATCGAACGAAACGTGGTGTAATAGCTCCCGCCAAGCCGGTTGTCAAGAGCAACCGTATGGCGCGTAGAGATTCATAAGTCGCACTTATGCGTTACGCAGGCGGGGTTTCTGCTGTTTCTCTATGCATCTTGTACTAGCAGGTGTGGTGGGGGAAAGCGCGATTCTAATAGGAAAACTCGTACAAATTAAATGTGCGCCGTTGAGTTCATTGCTGTATGAATTTATTATTTGGAGTTTATCTTTATATTTTTGTTATTATTTTGGGGTAGTAAAGACTTATTTTAATAAAAAAGAACAGTTTTAATGCCAAAACGACTATGAATGTGGAATATTTGAGAAACAATACATTACAGTTATTCCAAACTTGAATGAAGCTGTTATTGATAAGTTTGCTGCAAATAAAAACAGAAGAAGTGACTTTACTTTTAAACAATGTACCCACTAATGAAAAATAAATTGACCTTTTTTATTTTGTTGTCTTATTTAATTTTCAATAAAATAAGTAGGTAATCATAAATTTTAAAAATATTTACTAAAAATTATTGACCAAATTTGGGCGTGGTCTTGAAAAATGTTCGCCTGCGGCGCATTTCGCCTGCAGCGGGCTTTTGGTATACCTACCCCCAAGTTTACAAATCACGCGTCGCCACTGCTGTTTAATATTTTTTAAACTAAAATATATAGATGTATAATTTTAGTTTTAAGATTGTCTGGTAGGGCGCAGAACTACTATTCGTCCGGGGCGCCAAAATTCATAGCTACGTCCCTGACTAGACACTAAAGCAAAGGATGTCAATCCCAAAAGGGTTCCTTAATCCAGGGATTTTCGAGATTTTTACTACTAATTCTGGGATTAAACGTACCGAAAATATCAGATAACCGTCAAAAACTTTTATTATAAGTTTAGTTATTTAAAACACAACATTTAACAAAAAAAAAACCTAAGAACTACAAGAAGCGTGTTGTCGATACCAATAAATACGTTTTAGGTTTATAAATTTTTTTATTTATTACTTTTGTTTTGAAACAGCCAAATGAAGCAAATTATTATATTTAAAAAAAATCGGTTTTATCCCGGGATTAACAGGTCTAATCCCGGTATTTTCGAGACAGATTTTCCTTCCGGGATCTCGGGACTAACCCAGGATTGACATTGCTACTATGCACCTAACTTTTCATAAAACACCTAGGACTCTTAGGACAACTATATTTTAATAACCAAAATCGCTGTAGCGAATTGGAATTTATCCGCAACAGCAAATATACTGAGTACCTATGTGAAAACTTTTCTCAACTTTCTTCATATTATGTCACTTCTACCCCTCAATTTTTTAATTCCATAAAAGCTCCATTAAGGTTCTACACCATTTTCCCTTCTGCTAAAACCATTAGCAATAAATAAATTTTCTGTCTCCTGATGATGAACGTTTCTACGTGCGAAACATGTAGAGACCCTTAAAGAATTTTTATTCTTTTAAATTTTGTGAAGGAAGACTTTTAGTTTTTTCTTTCTTTTCCATACTTTCAACTCCACTTTAACCCTCCATCACTCGCACCGTTAGAAAAAATCTAACACTTTTTATATTTTGTCAATAATTTTTATATTTTTTATCCATATGGATTACGCGTCTAGCAATTCTTCTAAGGCCGGATTTCACCAAACTCTTTAAACTAGGTTTGTTTAAATTAAACTTAGATTTAGTGTTTGAGTGGTAAAATTGGTTTTCACCAGGAATTATAAACCGACTTTAGTTCTAAACGGCGTTTCCGCTTGAAACCGGCTGATTTTGGCCAGTTTACGAAAGTTAAACGACGTTTTAGGTTAGTGTTGATAAGTTCTGTGAAATTTGAGGTTAGTAAATATGAGAAGAGCGTATTTATTAGCTTTTGAAGACAGCGATAGTGAAGATGAGTACCTCGTTCGTCGACCTCGCTGGGCTGGGTGAGAGACAGAGAAGATCATTGTCATACTTTAGACGATAAAGACTTTGTTACCAGGTTTCGACTGACTAAACGAACAGTACTTGCTGTTTTGGAGGCGATTGAAAATTACTTTTTCGCTTTTGTGCTTATGGAATCGGTCTTTTCACACTCAATTATTGAAAAATGTTTAGCAACAAGATCGATTAAATTGTTTTTTTCGGTTGGCTGAAACGGTGGATCCCTTTTCCTCTTCTGAATATTCGAATCTGAGCTAGACATTATTTTAATAGGTTTGTTTAAAAACAAAATTTTGGGCACTATTATATCAAATTTATAATTTCAATCGGAAGCACCACACCAGAAGCAAAAACAATTTTTGATATTTTTGAATTGTTAGGTTAAGTTGTTAAGTTAACACTTTGTCTTCTGTACAAAAGTGCTGGCATCTCACAAAATACAAAATTGTACATCTTTTTACAATGTTGCCGGCTTTGGTTCATCCTTAAATTAAGTTTCGATAAACTCCGTTTTGCTTTTTGCTTGTTTGTGTTGGTGAAACCCGATCGAGTTTTATCAACATTTAAATCTGAGTTTGCTGAGAACCGAGTTAATGAGAACGTCGTTTTCGAGCCTTCTGGTGAAATCCGGCCTAAGAGATGGTGGACCACCTGACCTTGTAAAGAGGTGGAAAGATATTTTCTCCCTCTACCGGAATTAAATATTGTTTTCCTACGAGCGTGCGCAAAGTAGTACTTTGCGCACGCATTTTTGTGTGCAAAGTTACACTTTTCCGCACTAGTGCGGATAAGACTTTTATCCGCACTGGGTGCGGAAAAGTAAAACTATTCAAAAATCTCCTTGGTAGGGAATATTTATATTTATTTTAGTAGCTGTAAACTATTTTATGGCAATGTGAGAAGCCGTTGCAAGAGTATTCTCTTTTATCTTTTAATCGTAATTCCCGATATTTGTATTTCAGCTTAAAACGAAAAATTTAGTTTCCTATTATTTTTTTTATTGTTATGTAATTTTTTAATTTTCTATTATTTTTTTTTGTTATGTAATTTTTAGTTGTAAGTATATTATAGTTCTTTCTTTAAAGTCGAATTAAAAATTATTAAATAAATTATCATATTTTTATTTTTGTTGTTATCTGATATGAAGCTCGTAGGAAAAATGTTGTTCCTAACAAGTGCGCAAAGTGCTTTTCCGCACGCAAGAACTTATCCGAACTCCGCTTCGCGTCGTTCGTCCAACTGTACTTGCGTGCGGAAAAGTATCACTTTGCGCACTTGTTAGGAAAATAACTATAGTAGCACCCCGATGAAGCTTAAATGGACGATTTCGCAACACAGTAGAAAGAGAAAGAAGAGAGAGAGAGGGGTGTTAGTGTGCCTGCCGGCCATCAGGGCAAATTAGCGCTGTTGTCGCCAGCTGGCCGTGTAACCGGGTTCTGTCGCATATTTTTGACGTATAGAAGAGAAGGACAGTTATATTCTATTATTTATATTATTTATATTCTAAGATATTTCCCTTATACTATAACGCTTCCCAAACTGCGCCAGGTGCTAATTGGAACAAACCAGCCAGCCGACAGCCCGCCATCCATCCATGTCACAACTGTCAATTTTTCTTGTCCACGTTTTTTCTGGGGAAACTAATTAATTTTTTATTATCATTTTAATATACAATTCTATTAGTTTCTATTCTAGAAAACTTCGCCGATGTGTGTAATCTTTCAGTTATTATTCCAGCCTACTATGCAGGTAATTATTTTTTATTGTTTATCAAATTGATTTTACACTTCCTTACCTATTTTTTATATAGGAATATAGGAAATGTAAGTTTACAATAAATAAATTAACATGAAATGTTTCACATACATAATAGGTGTTGGTTAACAAGCCAATCTTAACAAAATATCACTGGGCAACCTGCAGATAACTGCAACACATTGTGCCCGAGGTAATACCTAACAATCTATCAGTTACAAACAGATAAGTTTAGTCTCTTGAAATGATAATTTTAACATTTTTGTTTTACTGAGTGGATTAAAAATTATAACATAATGGCACCAAGATAATGGTTTGAGCTAACTCGATAAGTAGATACTTGGCCATCGGCCATATTTTACAGAGAAATTTAATGTCTACCCGATACTGTTTCTTTTTTTTCAGAGAACGCTGTAAGAATCACCTGATAGTTTATGGATCTTTTAGTACGTGTCTCAATGCATCCTAGTGCTTGTGTTTATACAGTATTTGTGATAATATTATATGAATTGAGTCAATTCCAGATGAGTGAGACCTGTGAGACGTAACCTAAGGACATTAGTTTATTCTAAACAGTTATTTTTTGTTATGGTTGTCAATGCAGTTTTTATTTATAAATAAACGTAGAAAACATTATTTACGATAAAGTGCTTCCATCTTTATTTTCTAAATCTTGGTTAATATAAAAATAATGTGCATTATTTATTCCATAAAAAAAACTTTTGTGCGTCTTTTTATTGATTTAATTTGTGATTTAATAATATTTATATTGAATCACAAATTAAATCAATAAAAACTCGTTCAAAAGTTAATAATTAAATTGAAAAGTCCTAAAACCGCTGTTCAAATTTCCCGCCATTGCACTAACACCCCTCTCTCTCTCTTCTTTCTCCCTCTACTGTGTTGCGATTTTTTAACAAGGAGCTAACATTTCTAACCCTATAAATTTTCTTTGGTTAGTAGTAATCTAACACGCGAGTGATCAGGTTGTGCGAAATGTTAGATAATCTAGCTTTCAAACCGGAGGTTATTACTGACTATAACCTCACAAAGGGTGGAGTTGACGTTGTTGATGGAATGAAGGGAGAATATTCAGTAACTAGAGTTAGTAACAGATGGCCTTTTACTGTGTTTTGCACTTTGCTAAATATTTCTACTATTAATAGCCAGATAATATACAGAAATAACACAAACAACATTATGGCTCGTAGACTCTATATTCGAGAGCTTAGTAAATAGCTTTCCATGCCACATCTCCATCAACGTTTTGCAATTCCACATCTTCCTCATATGCTGATTCAAAGGATTGGTAATATAACTGGGCAGAAAAGGTTACTACGTCAAGCCACAGCTCCTGTAGCCAAACCCAGATGCGCGTTCTGTCCAACAAGGAAAAACCGATTCACCCAGCACCAATGCAGCTCTTGTAACTCGCCTATATGCAAAGAGCATACTCGGGTTACCAATCTAATATGTTGTGAGTGCATTGAACAAGATAACAATAACTAAATCATATTTTTAAATATTTCATATTAGCTTTATTTTGTATCTATTTTAATTTTTTGACTTAGAATGTATTTTTTAACCGTTTGTAAAGTTCTTAGAATATTTCATTTATTTTTTGAGTTTCTAAAGGGTTGTGAGCTTTGTTTTCTAAACTTATAAACAATAAAATTTATGACACAATCTTCCGGAATAGTTTTATTACACGTCATCTGAATGTTAGATAAAATCTAACACGCGAGTGATCGTGAAAAAAATTGTAACGCGAGTAACCGAGGGTTAAAGCATGCATGGACTCTTTCTGCAAATAAAAATCCATGTTTCACCTTGAATCGATCCAAATCTCTGTCCCAATCGAATACGGCTCTTAAAACACAAAACTAATTTTTATAAAGTCAGCAGCTTGGCAGTATTATTGGTAAAAATAAAAGTATTTATGTATGTAATTAACTGTAATGTACGTAGAAGTAGAAATGGATGAATTATGTCTTTTTAAACCCATCTAGGTAAATATTATTTCCTGTACAGGGTTTTTCCGTATATTTTGGAGCACCCCTGGAGCTTTTATTTGAAGACCTAGAAAAAACTTTAAATTAACAAAGTTGCATGATTTCTCCTGAACTGCCAGAATTTGTTATCGGACAAAACAAATGAACATAATAAATTTGTTTAATAAGGTCAATGTCGATTTTTTTAAATGGAACACCCTGTATATTAATTTTTTTTAACTGCTCATTCTTTTCTGATTCCAAATATGTATATATGTTATACATTTACTTTAGTCGTTTAGGCAAAATTGCATTTTAAAATATTGATGATTAGAAAATCTATATTGGTGTGAGGAAAACATACTAGAACATAATCGGCTGCCACATTTCAAAACACAGTATCCAACATTTTTTTTTAAAATGAGATTTTTGTCCCAAGTAGATACTGTGTTTATTCCTCATTTTTTGCGCTACCCAGAATAACTCATCTCCTATAAATAATGAAAATAATTTCTACCTAAACACAGTATCTACACCATTATTTTTAAAATTCCACGCCAAAACCCAGTAAGAGGCATTTTCCAGCACTAAAATATGAACAAAACACAGTATGTGGTACTTACTGTATATTGAAATAAATTTGAGTGTTGAAATTTTTTGACAAAAATTCACCCGTAACACAGTATATGGCAGTTACTGTGTTTTGGAAAAAATATTTTAGTTGGCTACTTAATAAATATTTGGCCAGAACACAGTAAGTGGTAGTTACTGTGTTATGACAATAATCCAGACAAATCTTTTTATAACATTTCCCAAATAGTTTCCCACATACTGCGTGAACATCTGACTGACCTAACCTAAAAATCATTCAGTGGTTTGTTATTGTTGTGCTTGCAAGGTGGATTGTTTCAACGAAATGGATTTTAATATTCCGGGCTGTAAATCACGTACAAAAGCTATTTTAAATATGGTAAAACCGGGGTTAAAACCCAGCAGTGATAGGTTGATGGAAAATTGGTAAGTAATGAATTTGTACACGTAATAATATAGGTAAGCGGACTATAACTTGCTAAACTCCCTTGTGGAAGTAAATTTTCATAGAGGTTCCAAGGAAATGCGTTATAAAATTGATTTCGATGATGAATACAAAAGTATAGATTTTCTTCAAAAAAAAATCAATATTAAGAATTACATACCGGAGTTGGTGGACAGTAAAGGAATTAAAAAAGAAAAAAAAGAAAAGATAATGCAAGTTCTTGCACCTTTGATGCCAGCAAACAGAAGATTATTTTGAACCTTCCAGTAAACGACGAGTCGAGGGATTTAATTGCAAATATTGATATAGAGGAGGACCTTTAAACAATTTTTGACGCTTAAAAATCATTTCAGCTTTTTTTAAGTTCAAACTGTTTTTTATTGTATCCAAATAATAAAAGTTATTTGCAGATACTAGATTTAATTGCAATTTTATTTGTTAAATTTATGTGACCCAATAATGCCAAAACACAGTATCTACATTTTTTTTTAAAAAACACAAAAATCTTAATATTTTCATTTACACAAAAAATCCTATTCAATTATAGTATCCTAAACCACTAAAACGATATTTAAAACTATCTATTTTGAAAGCCACATATTAAGAGTTTTTATTGATTTACTCAAAACTTTCAAATTATCAGATACTGTGTTTTGAAATGTGGCAGCCGTAATGCTTATTCAGTAACAATAATTAATATAAATAATGATAATAATTTATGAAACAAACATATAACATATATACATATTTGGAATCAGAAAAGAGTGAGAAGTTAAAAAAAAAATTAATATACAGGGTGGTCCATTTAAAAAAATCGACATTGGCCAGTGGCGTATTTAGGGGGGGGGGGGGGGTCCGAGGGGTCTGGACCCCCCCCCGTGGGCTCAACATAAAAAAAAACTCAGAACAGATCAGATGCCTTGTTGCATTTAATGTAGACAGGGTGAACTGAACCTCGCCCGATAACAAAATGTAATAATTTTCTATTTTACAATTTTTGAATAAAGACCTTTATTATTATTATTATTATTATTATTATTATTATTATTATTATTATTATTATTATTATTATTATTATTATTATTATTATTATTATTATTATTATTATTATTATTATTATTATTATTATTATTATTATTATTATTATTACATTATTATTATTATTATTATTATTATTATTATTATTAAATAAAATTATTAAAAAATGAAAATGATGTTCACTTAGTTTTGTAATTTTTTTGCAAACTAGAACTATTAGCAACACTTTGTTTTTACAAATAATGAAGTAACTGTGTCACAGATAACAAAACAACATGGCCAAACTTGGCAAAAAAAAATGGCAAAAATAACTTGAAAACCAATCATTTTCGGAATCGGTCATATTATGTAGAAATATATATTTTTAAACATAAATATTTAAAAAAATATATATTCCCATTATTGCGTTTATATTTAAAAATTTCTTAATTTCTTCCTTTTTTGGGTTCAGCTATCAAAACATAGAAATTATAAATTTTGATAGTTCAAAATAGGGCGTGGCACCGAAAAAATTTTCGCCTGGGGCGCTTTTTTAAAAAAACAAAAAAAAGAAAGAAAGAAAGGAAGGAAGAAAGAAAGAAAGAAAGAAAGATAGAAAGAAAGAAAGAAAGAAAGAAAGAAAGAAAGAAAGAAAGAAAGAAAGAAAGAAAGAAAGAAAGAAAGAAAGAAAGATAAAACGAAAGGTATAGACCCCCCCCCCCCCCGTGGCAATATTCTAAATACGCCACTGACATTGGCATTATTAACCAAATTAACGATGTTCATTTGTTTTGTCCGATAACAAATTCTGACAGTTCAGGAGAAATAATGCAACTTTGGTAATTTAAAGTTTTTTCTAGGTCTTCAAATAAAAGCTCCAGGGGTGCTTCAAAATATACGAAAAAACCCTGTACGTAAATGAGAAGAGTGGAAATAAAATATTTTAAAATTGTTTTACGTTAGTCCCCCGCTTTATAAAATACTACTACGCTACTCTCGACTAATTTTGGAACATGAGATGAGGTTATGTTAACATCGAAACCCAAACAAACAACTGACGTAAAAATCCGTGTTTTACCTTGGATCACTGCCTAATTTAGAAATTTTAGTTATATAATATACTAGCGTGTACCCGGCATGCGTTGCAACCCGCTGGTATAAATACAAACTCGAACAAACCCGATATATTAGTACCCGGCATGCCACTTTCTGAAATTGCACCCGTGCGAAGCCGGGGCAGGTCGCTACTTATACATAAAAACCTTCCTCTTGAATCACTCTATCTATTAAAAAAAACCGCTTCAAAATCCGTTGCGTAGTTTTAAAGATTTAAGCAGATATAGGGATATAGGGTCAGACGGGCGATAGCGACTTTGTTTTATACTATCTTAAGAAGCCGTAGACATGGCATATTCCCCTAAATATTTGGTGGGTGTATTGTTTCAATATAAAAAAATCTACTTAGTTGTTAATTATTTACTTAAAAAATAGAGAATATTTTATGTAAGGTATGTATTTATAGTAAAATGATAAATTACCAAAAATTATGTATGGATTTATTTTAGTCTAATAAAAATATGAATGAAACCGTATTACCTTGGTCAAGGCCGGTGTATAAATTAATGGTTAACAAAAAATAACGGTTTATCAACAATTGTTGTTTCTTTTCGTTTTTGGGTTTTGTTAAGTTCACGAAGGCGGATTGTTTCCCCTCATTGGCGACAAAATGACCTCATCAGTAAATTAAAATAATTCATTTTTAAATTTTGACTTCTTTCCTAATTCGTGGCCTTATTTTACTAACGCCAGTGGTTTTCAACCTTTTTGTGGTGGCGGAACACTTTTGGTAGCAATAAGAAAATGGCGGAACACCACCTTTGGTCAACATATTTGCGGTGAAGTAATCAGTTTATCAATAGACCAGGGCTGAAGCCTTTGAAAATGGTAAAAAGCGAAAAAAAATAATAGTAGGATGAAACCCATGAAAAAGGAAGAAAATATAACAAAAATGAAAAGGAAAATAATTTACGGGCGATCCGAGGTCGGGAAGTGGAAAGGGATGAGTTTTTAAGGGTAGAAAACGATTTATCTCGATTTCCGGCAAAACTACAAGTCCTATGGAAAAACGTTAAATGGCAAAGTTGTAGGTAATAAAAAGATCTGCAACTTTTGTATCTTTGTGCCGTCTTAGTGCCATTATGAATTCATAATAACATCCAAATGTTAAGGTACAAAAACAAAAAGAAAGTCGGTGCAAACTATTTATTTGTTATATGTTTATTATTACCCGCATTTACCTGTAAAACTCGAAATTATATGAATTTTAATAATTTATTATGTGTTGTTATAATAGGAATATATACCTACTTTACATTCTACTAGCTATCAACAAATCTTTTTGTTTTATTTATGAATAAATTCCCAACGAACTTTAAAAGTCCATTACAGGGAATATAAATTATAAACAATAACAAACTTAACAATTAACAATTTTTATAAAAATACATAAATAGATATATTTAACGAAATTAATAAAAAAGTCAAATATTGTTCAATTTAAAAAGAAAAAAATGGAATCATTTATTTTGTTAAAAAATACAATTTAGTTTGATTTTTAAATAATACTAATTTTTTAATGTTTTTATATTTATTTGGTAGCTTATTATAGATCATAATCACATTGTATAATAATGATCGTTTACCGAAATTACTTCTATTATTTACTGCCAAAAGAGTTTCAGTTTGCCGGGTATGATGATTACCTATGAAAGTATTCATTTTTTTAAATATGATTTTTTATTTTTTTTGATGAATGGTTATTGAATGAATAATAACTCATATTTTTAATTTATATAAATTTTCTAAGTTTAAATATCCCAGTGGTTTGTATAAATTTATTGTGGGTTCCAAAAAGGGAAGCTTGTATATACATTTAATAAGTTTATTTTGTAATTTTTTTAAAGGTTTTATTATTGTAGAGGTATGTTTATTGTTCTGTATATAAAATAAGAATAAAATTTGAGGGCTAATTTTAGGTGGTCTAGCCAGATGTAAGATTGATTCGCAAAAATAACAAAAAAATTAGCAATAATTTATAATATTCTAATAATATTCTAAAAATAAGTAGCCCATTTAATAAAGTACTTTTTTTATTTTCAAAGCTTATTGAAAAAATGTCTTCTTTTATCCCAAGATAACGCAAAGCCGCGATCTATAAAGTTGCGGATGCTCCATTTAAGGTGGGAGTATCAGCATGCTTGCCAACCTATAACATATTTCGCGTAGATTTATTTATTTTTTCTAACTTTTACACAAATTTAAATAAAATCAATATCGTCTTCATATTCTATATGTAATAATTAACATGTTAAATAAATATCAAGGCATTTCATAAGTTATTTAAGGTGGATTGTATATCGAAAAATATCGGTTAAGATTTTTTTTAACATTATTATGTCATTGTTCTTTCACTATACAATTCTCCCAAAATAAAGCAATGAAATAAATTGATATTTTTGTAATATATCAGGTATTACCTAAATAATGTGCATGCAGACGATATTGATTTTATTTAAATCTTAGCCAATAAAATAATAAACTAAGAAAAACAAGGCGAAATAGGTTATAGGTTGGCTATAAATTGAATGACGTTGACAATTCCACCTTAAGCGAGGGAAATATAAAAATTTAAGAAGAAACACTAGTAACGTATTCGCCATTTCATATCCTTATCAGTGTTTGTTTAGCAGTTACCTACACTTTTAAATTAAAAAAAAAATTGATAAATTAATAAAAGCATAAAAATTTTTATCAAATTTGCCCATATCTCTTATAGGTACCTACTCTGCTTTTGTTAATTTTTGACAAATTCAACCTTTTTTAACGTAAAACTGTAGGTATAGGTAATTGATATACAAAGATGGGTATTTGGCCGATTTTTGGATAAAACGAAGAAGTAACGAAATATTGATCAAATGGCAAAGTGCTAACAAGTGTTTGCTTTTAAAAAAAAATTAAAAAAAAAAATTAAATACTTTAAAGTAGGTAACTTACCAAAATTAATCCAAATTAGGCAGAAAAACATACAATCACAGAGGAACTTTAAAAATGCCATGGTTTCAAGATGTTAAAGGTATAAATAATATGCAAGGTTATATAGTTTAAGTAGGTACCCGGAGGAGCACTAAATCGTTATTATATTCTTAGCGATATTACATGAATGAAAGCCTAGTTTTCTTACATACAGCTGATATGTAAGAATCTATACCCATAAACCGATGGTCACAGATAAATCGGTGTTTCATCCTTTTCTATACAATACCGAACATACCTATGTGCATGTCCTATGTTTTCCATAAACGAAGTTACGTGTTTTTAAGCTATTATTTCATCCGATTTATATTTGTTTTATTACGAAGATTGTTGCGGTTTATCCCTACATGGTGTGTCACATATAGGTAAATGTTTATTTTACAATTAAAAACGCATTACTATAGAAGGTTTATAAAAGTTATTGGAGTAAGTAGGTACATTAAAAAAACACTGTAATTAACGGTGATTTATTAGGTCTTTAACACTATCCAGAAAGTCCGGGAAAGTCACTGGACTGTCTCATACTACTTATGTACCTATCTCTATAATATTATTAATTCTTTGAACGTAAGTATTATAATATTTTTGATGTAGTTCATTGCATAGTCAAAGTCAAATACATCAGCTTTATTATCACAAGAACATACAGCACCTCCGGAGAAACAACGTCGTAAGTGCAAATTTTTCCTGAAGTCATATATTATTGATGGCAAAATATAGCAAAACCTTTAACATATCTGGAATTACAATAGTATATTAAAGTACACGTTTCATAAGAAGCGGTTTTAGCGCACGCGTCTATTTAAAACGAGCCACGAAGTGGCGAGTTTTTTAATTGACACGTGCGCTAAAACGCCTTATGAACCACGTGCTTTATACTATTTTTTCTATTTGTAGTTTCTTCAATAAAAAATACATATTTAAAAAAAAGAAAATAAATCCTTCAAATTTTTATGTCTAAATTTTATGTTGGTAATACTATTTTTTATCATAGTAACCTCTGGACAACAAAAATTATTATTCGAACTGTCATTTTTTGATTTATTGACCCATTTTCACCACGAGATTCTAAAGTTATTTTAGCGATATGGTATTTGAAATTGGACGGAATAAGTTGTGTCATCCTTGTACATTCGGTACATATACAGAGCGTTCGGAAATTTTTCAATTTTTCAATTTAAATGTTACCAACATCAAATAAAGAAAAAACGCGTATCGAAATAGCTTCATTATGAACTTCATTTCAAGTTCATAATGAACTTAGTATGAACGTCAAATAGAAAAAAATAGAAAAAGTCATAATTGTGTCTTAAACTTCTGTCGCCAGATGCAGCCTATGTCTTTGTGGAAATAGCGCGAAAAAATTGGCTATTGAAGCAACATTGACTTAAATGCACTTTCTGTCTTTGTTGCTTAATTTAATTGCCAAATTATTGGACCAATAAAGACGCAAATGTATTTTCGTACCTAAATATTACGGAAATTTTTATAATTCCCTTTTCTAGTTTATTTTTCATTAAAATGTAGCAAATAACTCCTTCTTTTATTGCAATCACCTATTTAATTAAATTTTGTTTTGTCTTAAATAAAAAAAAATCACGAACCACTAGGGCCATAATTACATAATTGAGGGGGTACTGCCTTTTTAACCCCTCTAAGAGAAACAAATTGTAAAAAGTCGTTAAAAATCGAACTGCACCTAATAGCTATACAAATTAAAGAATGTTAATTAATATTTAAATTCTTAGCAAATTTATTGCAGTGTATTTATTTTCAGTTTTAAGCATTCTCAAAACTTTAAAGATGTTTTTCTCGACATTCTACAAATTTGCACTTACGTTGTTGTTTCTCCGGAGGTGCGATACTCTTATTGACAGAGCATGGTTTAAAATTTAATGTAAAATTATAATTAAAAAGTCTTAAATTAATCTGGTACAAACATTTTAAAAATCAGAACACAACTACAGTTAAAATTCCTCATTATAGCAGCTGGAAGCTGGCCATTTAGTTTCAACCAGCGCCACAGAACACACACAATAATAGTCGACGTAATCCAATTATTAATAACACCGTACAAACACTGGCGGATCCAGAAATACTCCTAAGGGGGGCCCGTATGCAAAAAATCAAAATAAATCAGTATACATATTTATATTTTATATTGTAAAAAACGTAACACAAATTTTTGTAACAGGTATTCTATTCAACTAAGAAAGAATTTTCAATGTTTCAACGGGCTTTAGGGGGGGCCCGGGCCCCATTGCTCCCCCCCCCTGGATCCGCCTCTGCGTACAAATACAACAGAACATACACCTACTTTAAGTTAATGAAGAACGAAGCTTGGAAAAACAAAATATTGATCGTCAGAGTTATTTGTTTGTTTACATTTTTTTTGAGCAGTTTTATTTTTACAATCAATCTGTGAACTTATGAAGAAAATCAACCTAGAAAGTTATGGCTTTTAGAAGGCTTGACAGGCGCGAACTATTAAAGTCAAATTAACGTAATAACTCGCCGCATCACCTGTCATTAGTAGCACCCTGTTGAAGTATGGTATATTTTACGTTAAGCGGTTGGCTACAGGAACAGAACCGGACTAAGTTCTTTTACCTTCGCCTTCGTCATCTGTTAAATTTTGTAAGGGAGTCTTAATATTTTGTAAAGATATTATAGCGTAGAGTAGATACTTATTTTATTATTTTTAAAATAAAATATTGACAGACCCGTACCTACCAAAATAAGTATGTGAAAACATTATAGAACTAAAGAAAAAGAAGAAGGCAATATTTATTTCTGTTAGTATTCATTTACAAAAAGCAAAAATAGGTAACTAGTTATGTATTTATTATACAAGGAACAAAGTAATACATTTTTTGCGAGGTGTAAGCTTTGGTGCACGTCTAATTAAAACATCATAATATGGGGAACCCTTTTGGTATTATTACTTTTGTGGGAATTTTATATATTGATATATACAGTGAGCTCAAAACGGTTGGAATAAGTTGGTTTAAAATTTAGGTGATTATTTTCTGGACAAACGCTTGGACACGTCAATTATTATTTTTAATTGCGAATTTTATGACATAAGAATTGTGTATACAGGTTGTCTCAAGAAGAACATATACCATCAACATTGATTTTTTAAAATATAATACCCCGTATATTATATTATTTTTAAATTCTACGATACATCTGAACACTTTTTATATAACATACCATATCTCCAAAATCAATGGTTTTCGATATATTGGCATTTTAATATTTTTCTGAAAAAATGCTGAGATCCCTGGATTTTTCGTTTTAATTGCGCATTTCTTTATTATTATTTTAACCTGCTACCTGAATTAATTTATTTTGACACAGACATTTACTTCTTGTCAAAAATTCTTCAAATTGTGTAGATCTATCTAACTTCAAGTAATTCAAGACCATTACACACGCCCGGTGCGTGAGTACTTGGATACAGTCTTTCCTGGCAAGTGGATTGGTCGACGGAGTCCAATAGAATGGCCGGCAAGGTTACCAGATTTGACCCTGCTAGATTTTTTTTTTCTGTGGGGCTATTTAAAATCTAAACAGACCTAACAATATTGATGAACTTAAAGCTCGAATAAGGCATGAGGTTAGATTAATGGAGCCCCAGGTAATCCATAACCCAGGTAGCAGGATGACGTCTTTATGACGTCGAATATTGGGGATTTTTAGTCACTTGACGTCTTTTGGTCGCGAGATGACGTCAAAATAACGTAGTTTTTAACACGTGTATTATACGTCATAATTTTACGTAATAAACACGTCGACTTTTAGTCATTTTATTGAATTATACGTATCATTAAAAAGTAACTAAGTGACCAAGTTTTTTGAAAATATAGTGGGACAGAGTTTTAAATAAGTAAAACATCTGAGAATAGCTTTTTCTTATTGTTAAAGGCACGTCCGTATCATAAAACTCTTAATATATATATTATCTTTTTACATTTTTTATGTTTATACCAATGCAAAAAACTTTAAAAATAGTACTATTTATGTATGTAAAATTTGCAAAAGCGAATAGTTTGTCATTAAAAGTTTGCGAATATCAAATTTAAATTACCCGCGCTTCATTTTATGACATTGGCAGTCTGACAGAAGGCAGAACGCATTGGTATTATGTTGTTGGCGCTTGCAGTCAGGCAGTTGACTGTTCGGCAAAAGTAAAAAGTTTATGGTGATTTAGTTTCTATCATGGTTTCTATATACTTTGTGTGTGTAAACGAATATAAGTGTACCAGATTATCGAGTTCGAGGCTAATGCCGGCGGGGGAGTAGCCGTTGTGGACTCAAACTGGGTGACGCCCCGAAAATAAGAAGTATTTTGGCCGCCATTAAAGGATTCCATAGCATTTTTTTACTGTATTTTCCAATTCTGCACACACATGAAAGTTGTAATATTTAATTTATTATCATTAAAAGGATTTTGTACATAAAATATACATATGCATTTTTTTTACACCTAGGTATTATGTATTATTTTAGGAAGTTTTAAGTAATTGTTCGTTATATTGATACAGGATGTTTAAAAAATGATAAAAAGTTAGGAAATAATTTAAAATAAGGTGTTTAAAATTTCCGCATATCAGTTCTTAAAAACATATATTAGCAGTTTCGTTAAATATTTTAATTATATTCTGGAAAACGGAGTGCTTATTTTACAGCAGCACCCAAATCACTTCGGAATATGTGCAGTTTTGAATACAACTGAAAAACAATAATGACGTTTATTGACGTTTTCGTCCCTAAAAAGACGTCTTAAGATGACGTATTTTTTACGTCAAAAAAGACGTTATTGGTCTGTGACTTAGGCACGTCTTTTTAACGTTTCATTTACGTAATTTATGACGTCGCTGATGATCAATAATCGACGTCTTAAATACGTCACCTTGCTACCTGGGAACGTTTTGGAAGAATTCAAAGATCGACTTGCATATTGCCAGGAAGTTGGTGGCGGTCAATTTCAACATTTATTAAAATTTTTTATATAGTCTATGTAAATATTATAGACTAAATAGATGTAAAGAGTTCATTTTTAATTGTAGTTTTCGTACCAGAAAAAATGTCAATAAGTATATCGAAAACCGTTGATTTTGGTGATATGGAATGTTATAGAAAAAGTGTTCAGAATATATCGTAGAATTTAAAAATAATATAATATATTCTATTTAAGAAAATCAATGTTGACGGTATATGTTCTTCTTGAGACAACCTGTATACACAATTCTTATGTCAAAAAATTCCCAATTAAAAATAATAATCGACGTGTCCAAGCGTTTTTCCAGAAAATAATCACCTGAATTTTAAACGAATTTATTCCAACCTTTTTGAGCCCACTGTATAGAGTGTCCCGTTACTAAGGGGCTATACAGCAACAGGAGATAGTGGACTTGAAACTGTGTCGTTTAATTTCATTTCCTATACGGTTACAGAGATACAGGGTGATCCAAGTAAATATTTACGTTATAAAATTGGCAATGATATGTAAGCGGATATGAATCAAATTTGGTGTAGTTAATTTTTGAGGGCAAGAAGTAGAATTCCATAGTTTTAAGATACCTCCTAGAGAACGCCAGTTACACAATATATGAGTTTGATAAATTCTCGCATATATTTTTTGTCTCTCACATTTCTGACCGCTTTACCTCAAATTATGAAAGAAGGATCTTTTATACATAAAAAGTTGTACTTCATTGAGATAATTGCGTTTTAATGCTAAATGGCAACAAGAAACATTTAAATAAACACCTTTCTTAACGAAACATTTATTTATTGAAAATTAACCGTGCTTTCTTAATCATAAATGACCTATTTTTAAGTCTACTATCTCCTTGCTGCTGCTGTATTTGCCCATTAGTTATGAGACATCCTGTATTTAACGATAAGTAAATGGTTTAACTAGGCAACTTAATTGATTTCATAATAGATGAGTTAACCAAAATGGTGATTATACTCACTATTAAACTTAAATAATAAACACCAAGAAAATCTGTCTCTGAAATATATAAAATCCAAAAGTAAAATGTTTAAAACACACACTATACAAAAATTACTTAAAAAACACCAAAATCGGAAGAAAATAATATTTATTTATTTATTTAAATTACAAACAATAGCAATACAGCCGGTGGTTGTATATTAGTTACATAGCATTTAGAAACAAACATAAGTAAATACAAGTAAAGAACATATTAGACAACATTTAAAACCATGTAAATGTTAAAATACAAATAATAATAAAAAAAAAGTAGGTATATACTAAGAAGGAACATGTTTGCATCTATATATAATAATATATGTCCTTTAATCCCGTCAAATCTTTATTCTGACCTAATTAAAGATTTAAAAGAGGCCAAAGAGGGCAAAGGTCAGATCGTCAACGAACACCGTCAGCTATTTATATCCTGGATACGATTTTCATTTCCGATTTAGACGCAACTTTGGGGTCTGTCTCTTTATCCGAGATGATCTTTGCTGCCAACGAGAGGACACACTTGAACCAGCAGAGTTTGATGTAATGTGGTTTAAAATATCAACGCAGAAAATCACCAAGTTTATCTGCTGCCTTTACCGTCCTCCAAGTGACACACATTACAGAGCACTCTTCTTGTCACTAGCAAACACAATTGACTTCTTGCAAACCAACCATCCTAATGCCGAAGTCGCTATCTTTGGTGACTTTAACGTCCACAATATCAACTGGCTCAAATACTCAAATACCGACGATGAACAGGGTCGTGAGGCGGAATCTTTTGCGATCAGTTCTGGTCTAACTCAACTCGTGGAAGAACCAACGCGAATTCCAGACCGAGATGGAGATTTTGCTAGTCTTTTAGATCTCTTTTTGACATCCAACCCTGACCTATACACAGTCACCGTTCATCCTCCATTAGGATCTTCCGATCACAAACTTATTTCAACTCTAAGCGAGCTGCCAATTTGTTCTGAACAACCTCCTAAACCTCGTAAAATTTGGCACTACACATCAGCTAGTTGGGAAGACCTAAGGGACCATTTTCGCACTTTTCCTTGGCTGGAAGTATGCTTCTCTTCAGATGATCCATCCGCTTGTGCTCAAGAGGTCTCCGATGTCATTCTTACTGGCATGGAAGCCTTTATTCCTTTCTCCAAGAAGCGCCCTTCGAATGGCAAACCCTGGTTTAGCAAGAACTGCGAGCGTGCTGTCAGAGCTAAAAATCTAGCTTACCGACAATGGCGTAAAAATCCTACCGATGTGAATCGCACCATCTTTGTTACCGCTCGAAACCAGTGCAAGCAAACGATAGATCAAAACAAAGAGGCTTACAACATGAGGATCAAAAATAAACTTCTCGCCAGTCCTAACGGATCTAGGTCCTTTTGGTCAGTCGCTAAGGCCGTCAGTCAAAATTTTACCAAATCAAATATTCCACCGCTAACACGTTCTGACGGCACAATAGCAACTACGGCTGAAGCTAAAGCGAACTTACTCGCAGAACTCTTTGCTTCACACTCCACGGTGGACTTTCAGGGAAAAACACCCCCGAACATTCCAGCAGTTCGATCGGAAATGACTGATATCGTATTCCGTCAGCGTCCTGTCAAACGAATTCTGAAGGGGCTCGATGCCAAAAAAGCTTCTGGTCCAGATGAAATTCCTATTATAGTGCTCAAGAAATGCGCCGATGAACTCACACCAGTATTTTGTAGACTTTTTAACTTATCCTACAAAAAAGGAATATTTCCATCTTGCTGGAAAAAGGCGCGAGTCCAGCCTATACCAAAGAAAGGCAAGAAAACCCTGCCAAACAACTATCGACCAGTCGCATTGCTTTCAGTTATATCAAAGGTGATGGAGAAAGCTATTAACCAACAACTTATAAAATACCTGGAAGGCCTTAAAATTATCAGCGACCATCAGTATGGTTTTCGTAAGTCCAGATCAACAGGAGACCTGCTAGCCTATGTCACTCATCTTTGGAGCAACGCAATCGAACATCATGGGGAGTCCCGGGCTATTGCACTGGACATCTCTAAAGCCTTTGACCGTGTCTGGCACGAGGGGCTCCTAAGCAAACTGCGTTCTTATGGTATGCCCGGTCGATTTTGTTCATGGTTGTCTAGCTTCCTCAAGGACCGCTCTCTGCAAGTGGCGATTGACGGGTTTCTCTCAGACACCTTCACCATCAATGCTGGTGTTCCTCAAGGGTCCATATTATCTCCCACTCTCTTCTCACTGTACATTAACGACCTTCTAGCGAAAACAGAAAATCCATTATATTGCTTTGCTGACGACAGCACACTTATCTCATCTTTTACTTTGAAACCTCAAACATCGGCTACTGACGCACATCTTCGCAGACAACATGAGGTATCACGCCTCAATAAAGACCTGGAAGAAATTTTGTCTTGGGGTGACAGTAACCAAGTCGAATTTAACGCTCAAAAAACCCAGGCTGCAGTTTTCTCTAAGAAGGTCAACATTGCAGAACCCGATATCGTTATGGCAGGACACGCAATTCCACTGACTTCGTCTATTAATTTGCTGGGTGTCAACCTGGGAGGAAATATGTCTTGGCATAATCACGTAGTGGCAATCGCCAGGGCAGCTTCTCAGAAGCTCGGTATACTTTTCCGTACCAAAAAGTTGTATACACCTCAACAACTTTTGACACTCTATAAAGCCCAGATTCGACCATCACTGGAATACTGCTCTCATATCTGGAGTTCTGCGCCGAAGCATACCCTTCGGTTGTTGGATTCCATCCAAAGGAGAGCCGTTCGTCTAATCGGCGACCACGAGCTGACTAAGAACCTCGACAGCTTAGAACATCGAAGACAGGTTGGTGATTTGGCTCTCTTCTACAGATATTTTCATGGCAAGTGTTCGACAGATATTGCCCGCTCGATTCCACCTAGAGTAATGCATAGCAGAAACACACGACGAACCACTGCCGCCCATCCCTATGTGGTTCAACTTAGTACACCCCGAACATCATTGTTTCAGAACTCTTTCATTTGGAGGACGTCATCTTTGTGGAACGGCCTTTCTGAGACCGTGTTTCCAACCGAATATAACCTCCAACGATTCAAGAAAAACGTGAATCGCTTTCTTCGCACACGCACCGCTCCCAGAGCGCCTTAAAGGATTTCCTATAGTGCTTGTGCTCGATCATAAAAAAAAAATTCCTTCCTCAAAAATTGACAGGCTATTCCAGAGATCGATTCCAACCCCCAAAATAGAAAACAAACCAGTGTTTGTACGCCAGAAGGGCTTTTTGATTTTAAATTGATGATCTGATCGCGATCGATAGGTGGCGTTAGCGACAGCGCGATTCAAATCCAGCAGTGCACTAAAACGGTTGTAAATTTTGTACATTAATATCCTTACAAAATATTCACGTCTGACCCTCAGCGTCTGCCAGCCCAGCTGTTTCATGGCCTCCGTCGGACTAAAATCACGCCCAAAGTTCAAAAATATGCACCCATCTTGACGCGTGGGCTTGCTACGGCCCACTGCTGGTCTGGGAACTTTAACGTCGAAACCAGATCAGCTGTTAATGTCAAATGTCGTTGTCTTCTGTCAAAACGCTTTGTTTTAAGAAAAAGTTAACTCTAACAGCATAAAAATACAATAAAATTATAAAATTGCTCATGCAACACATATTCACACGTTCACTGATAAAAATAGCGTTCCAATCTAAAAAGGCTAAATAGTCATTATTACCTGTTACGTTAGCCTTACGAAACGAATTTAAATAATATATGGAATGGCAGAAACAGATATTTTAATAGGTAATAAATAACCTAATTTTATTGTAAACTAGTAGGTCCCGCCGGGATGATAAATTTAAATTTTGCTTTGCTTGCTTTATATCTAAAATACGACGACTCTCTGAAAAAGAAAACATAGAAATTTTGATTATGTTGGGTTATGGAGACAAAAGTAGAAGTCACATACTTAGTAGAAGTTCGTGATGCGTTCAATGAAAAATACCCAAACAACCAGGCCTATTAGCCAATCGACAGTGTCTAGGGCACTCGCGGTTTATCCATAAGGTCATTTGGTCTAAATAATTTATTTTTCAAAACAAATAAAAATGATTATCATTCAAAAAATGCAAAAGTTCCAAACTGTTAGCGTCATGCGAAAACTCCTCAATATGGATCGAAGTGCTCGGCCGTATTTTAAGTTAGTCTGGCGGGTTTATATCAAATAGAAGATTTCATAAATAAATTGGAAACTACTGGCGAGCCTAACATACGCGCTCGCCGGCAGTTGCCTTCGTCTGATCTCGGGTTGTTTCGAGCTTGGTCGAAGGCGGTTTAATAGGCGTTTATGGAAACACAGTCGAACCGCTCAGTGAATTATTATTGCAAGCAAAACTTTGCGTTAGACAAAGAAAAAGTAATTACCAAATATGCGGGTTGTATATTTGCATAAATTGTTTATTAGATCGTTAGGTATGCCGATGCCAAATCGCTCGTATGCCGTTAACACTGTATGTACCTATAGCTCGTTTATGTCTGCCTTTTTGACTTGTAGGTACTTGGGATGTGCATTAAAGAACAATGATTTCAACAGTCTAAGCAATATTACAATTCAAAACCAGCGATGCATTAACATTTAAAAACGTTAGAGAATAGAGATAGAGAAATTAAAGATAATGAACGCCCTAAACCTTCTTTGGATTTGAAACAGATCACGAAAGACAGAAGGAAAGGCATAGACAGATATTTTAAGCAAACTATGTAGGTACCTACTACATGCATAAAGGTAAGAGAATTGTAAATAAAAAAATAATAATATAGTAGGTAGGTACCTAAAGCTTTTTGATGTAGGTAATTTAAAAAAAAAGTCACAGAAAGAATACAATTTTAATATTTTATGTCTTTGCGGTGTTTATTAGTAATATACTAAACTGTATTTTGCTTGTTATGTTATTGCCATAAAAATTTGCCTCACCTGCAAAAAACCCACGGGCAGCGCCTGGTCTAGGGTATAGCAATTAAGTGGAGAACTTCCCGTATTCTTAGTGTTAAAAGAGGTTGTCCTTGCCACCATACCATAGAAGAAAAAACAAGAAACATATTATTATCACTGCAGGAAGCTTCTCACAGCTCAAGCACACAACGTGGGCGTGGCTACGATACTCACAAAATCATCATATCTAAATAATTTATCCCTACAGACTAGTAATTGTACGGAGTTATTGGACGATGATCTTGATAGGCGAGAGCAATTTTGTGAAATAATGATTGAGCTAACAGACAATCACACACGAATTATACAAATAATTTGTTTTTCAGATGAAGCTATAAATTTTCTTTAAATGGCCAGGTTAATAATAGACACAACTATAGATACTGGGCACAGGAAAATCCTCACTGTGATGGTTCATAAAAAATCACAACCAGTATAATGAAAAGGTTAATGTCTGGGCGGGCATTGTTGAAAAATAGGGTAATCGGACCATTTTTCTTTAATGAGAACCTCACTGGAGAAATATATTTAAATTTCCTTCATGTCTTTTCAGCTCTTGTCACTATTTCTAGATTATATAAATTATCCTGATTTACCAAGTTTAACCTTATGGTTTCAACAGAATGTCGAATTATGCTGTTATGTAAGGTAGTACTTAAATACTATTCCGGATCGGTGGATATAGGTAGACTGGGGTCAATAGAGTGGCCACCCAGATCGCCCGATCTTAACCCACTGGACTTTATTTTGTAGGGTTACGTCAAAAATGTAGTTTATAAATCTAAACCCAACTCGACAGCTTTAGACGAGTAATTTGAGAAATTTCTCCACAAGTAGTAGATAGGGGAGAGTGGTCCACAGTGAGACATGTTCCACAGTAAGACAGTATAATTTCTGAGGCTCTGGAAACCCCGCTTTTTACGTCGCGCCATGCGCAAGCTTGTTTTTACACGCCAGATCCACCAACGAGTTCTTGTTTCAGTTCAGTTTGTTTTTATCTGTAGAGCGGCGTTTATGCAAATTTTGACCGCAAAAGTAATTTTTCGAAAAGCTGTTTTAATTGGTGTTTATTTGACGTGCTTTTAATTAGAACTTTAAGATTGGTGGTAAGTAAAGTTTAGGTATTTGTGTGTTCATTACGTTGCGATATTATTTTTATTTCGGGTTCATTACAAAATATTACATGATTTTTAAATATGGTGCTTGTGGGGAATACTGAGACAACACTAGGTGGGGCACACTGAGACGTGTCCCACCATGCGCAAGAAGGTTGGAGTACCTATCTTTTAATACTATTTTTTTTAGAGAATGGCAAGAAATAGAAAAGGAAAAACTACCATAGGGTCCTTTTCAGAAAACCAGATGAAAAGTGCCGTAAAACTGGTTATGGATGAAGGATTTTTATTGAGAAAGGCAGCCGAACTAAAAGGAGTGTCACATCAGACCTTAACAAGGTAAATTGTGATTGGAAAGAGTCTGGAATTACATTGAAGATATTTACAGGATGACCAATAAGACTGCCAACCGGATTTATCTAAAATGAGTTTTAGAGCCTCTATAACTAAGCTTTGGGAAAGCACACAAGACTTTAAATGAAAAGGCAGTCCCCAATTGAATGAATGAGAAACTAGATAGAATTGTTGTCATTAACGACTACGTCCTAGTAAAATTTTCGTGGAAAAAATAATCAACCAAATATTTCATTGGAAAAATTTTAAACAATATCTCCCATTAATCTGAATATGATATAGGTTATTTGCAAAGAAAAAATAGATCAAACAAATTCGTCTATCCAAATGTTCCAGAAGTTGCTACTGTTTTGTTTGAAGACATCGTAATGATTTTGCCATTTCCAGCATTATTTGGTAAAACAAAAAGACAAAATCAATGTGTCCAATTTGAAGTTAATTTTGGTCAGCTAGATGTCCAATAAAGGGTTGTCTTCCTGTGGACCACGTTAAGTCTCACTGTAGACCACCATATGGGGCACAGTGAGACTATTTGCAATGTCAATAATAAATATTTCTAGAATTTAAGTTTTTGTTTATTTTCTTTATGCTTTTTAGGAAAATAAAGGTTACTTTACATTATAAACCTGTTTTCTTTAATAAATGTTTAACCAGTTTTAAAAAAAATCTAGAGTAACCAAAAAACTTCTCACTGTGGACCACTTTCCCCTACCTACAATAATATCGAAATTAAATATTTTTAATAGAAAATATATAATAAATAAATATTTTTCAATTGAAGCATCGTCAGTGTTTTGCCCTAATAGTTTTTTCAATCCCCCTTCCCCCTCCCGAACGGAAATTCTGCAGAATATGCGCCTGCTTACAACAGTGTTCCTGTTATTTTTATTTATGTAGGTAATTCTAAAGAATAAGCAAAATACTTAATTTTTATCCTTTTTTGAAACAAGAGTTTTTTGTAGCTTTTAAAAAAGATTTAAATTTCGTTATGCACCCTGTTTGTGAAATGATTTCAAATATTAAAATACTTAGCTTTTTATTACATTTATCTATTAAATTACATACATATAAAATGTAGGTAGGTGCACCTTACTATATTAAAATCAATTTGCAGGCGCACGTTAAAAATTTAGCGCAGTACAATTTTATTTAGTCCAAAATTATGGGGTGGTCGATTGCTAGCCTATCGGCATATTATTATGATAATCGACTATACTTCATAATTTATTTCGAAAATAAGAGTTACATCTGAAAAGAGTAGAGAGAGAAACGCGTCCAAAAAAATGGGCTAATGTTGGGTACATGCGGTGATGAAGGGGACATAATATTTTTAAGCACATTGTTATTCTATTTAAAGGCTACCTAGCTAATAAAGTTAACAGATGATTTCTAAAGTTTTCTATACCGATCAAACTTTACCTCAAAGCAGAGTGCGGTGCTATTTTTATATACACTCACCGACTTTAAATTCGATCCATCCAAAATTTTGTTCAAGTTTAATGTATGGTCACTTTTTTTTTCGTAGTCCGATTTAAATGATTTTTTTTCAATCGTAGATACATACTTCAGCTTTAATGGGATTTTTTCCGTTTTTTAAAAAGCTGCGTACCTACTTGGTGAAATAAATATACAGGGGAATAAAAAGTATGTTTTTTCCCTTTAAGTTTGTAACACCCTGTAGAGTGATTTTGCAATATTAACTCAAATAAAGAAGCAAATTTGCGAAGTTTAATCTATTCCTAACAGATTGCTCTTTTATTTGGCTCGATATCTTTTTCGGTTCAAGAGATACGATTTTTTTAAGAAAACCTACACAATTTATTACAAAATTTTAATTTTAAATTGTAACATAAAACAAAGGGTGCTATGGCTTTGTAAATCATATCTTGACAATTTTTATGGAATTATTATTCTGCTGTGTTTTAATTTTTGTCAGTTGAAAATTATGGTCAAGATGATGCGGCAAGAGGATTAGCTTTAGTAAATGATGGAAAGTCAGCAGTATTATACTGCTAGAGTTTTAGGATGTACAAGATCCAGTGTTCAGAGAGCAGTGGAACGTTTTAACGAAACTGGTAATTTTTCGAGGAGAATAGGATCTGGCAGAAAACGATGTACAAATGCCCGATATGGTCGTCAGAAAATATATCGTAGATCAGGTGAGCGCTTTTCACAAAATCATTTCTCTACAACACAAAGTTCCTACTGATGCAAGATAATGCTCGTCGTCATACTGCAATAATTGTTACACAATATTTAGAAGACGCAGAAGTACGAAAAATGGACTGGCCATCACTTAGCCCAAGCCTTAACCCCGTAGAGCATGTCTGGGACATGATGGGTAGAAAGATTCGAAAACGAGTTCCTGTTCTGAATAATTTAGAACAGTTAAAAGAAGAACTAAGTAATCGAAGTATGGTGTCAAATCAATCAAAGTCTTCAAGGAATGCTAAGGCGAATGGATGCAGTTGTTCGCGCTTGGGGTGGTAATACCCGCTATTGATGTTTTTTTTAGTTCTTTACCGCTAGGTATATTATTTTTTTAATTTAAAAATATTTTGCAAAAAATGTTAAAATTAAAATCTTTTAATAAAATGTGTAGTGTTTTCTTAAAAAATTCGTATCTCTTGAACCGAGAAAGATATCGAGCCAAATAAAAGAGCAATCTGTTAGGAATAGATAAAACTTCCCAAATTTGCTTCTTTATCTGAGTTAATATTGCAAAATCACTCTACAGGGTGTTACAAACTTAAAGGGAATGAAAAAAACTGTAATATTATTTTATTCATTTTATATAATATACCTACATGTAAATGATTTTGTACAATAAAAAAGTTAGACTAAAGTTTGTTTTACTAAGGCTCAATAATTTCGATATAAAGATAATTTAATATTTTGACATTTAAACTTTGTTATAAATAATTTTTAATAAAAATACGTTTTTATTACAAATCGTGCAGTGTTAATAGTATTTATTGGTAATAAAAACGTATTTTTTTAATAAAATTACTTACAACAAATTTTAAATTTTAAAATATTAATTTGACTTTAAAAAAATAAAATCATAATGGCTTCCCCTTAAATTAGTTCAAACGCACTACACTTGGGGGCGTTGCATTCGCATCCGATATCAATTTCAAACTCACGGTCGCATTGTCCAAATAGCACGTTTATAACGTTTCTCTTTATTGGTGTTCTGTGCTCTTATTCATATACATTCGAGAATGTAGACCGACGCACGCACGGGAGAGTCAGGATTCCCAGAGTACTAATACTAAAAGCGGGGCGACAAACGTCTTTATATCCAACCTCTGCCATAAGTATCACAGCCTTTCTCTGCAGTCCCTTAAAAATATTTCGAAAAAAAAATGATATATGAAATTAAAATTTAATGTTATGCAAATATAAGTTCTAGCTTTTTATTTCTGTCAAATTTTGTTCAGATTGATAAAAAATAAGTCACCCTCTGCGTCCTTCAAGGTAACATGTTTTAAATACCCCAACCATTGTCTGCATATAGGGTTATCGATCGATACGGCTCATGAGAGCTAAAACTTAATGTAAACTTAACAATTGGGCGATAAATGTAGCATTGTATTTTTAATTTTCTTATATTTATCAATTACGAAATTTATTTGTTTAATTAATTTATATACATGTACGAAAGTCCTGAAGAACAATAGGTGCAAGGTTCCTGGAATCTTTAAATGATAATTAATTTGTATTACCTATAATTATTAATTAACACATATTTAGCAACTTTTTACAGGGCTTTACGTATCTTGACCAACAAGGGGAACCCGTGTGATTTTATACCATATTACTAGAGCTGACCAGAGGGCCATGCAGGGGATAACAGAAATATGTATAAACTCAAAGAACATTTATAGGGTTAGAAATGTAACTCATTGTTAAAAAATCGCAACACAGTGGAGAGAGAAAGAAGAAAGAGAGATAGCGAGAGCGGTTTTAGTGTGCCTGCTGGCCATCAGAGGCGCAATGACGGGAAATTTGAACAGCGGTTTTAGAACTTTTCAATTTTATTACTTATTAACTTTTGAACTAGTTTTTATTGATTTAATTTCTGATTCAATATAAATATTATTAAATTACAAATTAAATCAATAAAAAGACGCACAAAAGTATTTATTTTATAGAATAAAGGTAGGTTTTTATATTAACCGAGATTTGGAAAATAAAGATGGAAGCATGCACTTTAGCGTAAATATTTTTCTTACGTTTATTTATAAATTGCATTGACAACCATAACAAAAAATAACTGTTTAGAATAAACTAATTTCCTTAGGTTCTTACAGGTCTCACTCATCAGGAACAGTGGCGTAGCGTGGTTGAAGGGGCGGAAGGGGCGAAAGGTAAGGGCGTGGTAATGGTTTTTTATGGGGGGGGGGGGGGATAAAAGAGGTTGCGGCACCAAAAGAAATAGCGCCGCAGACGAAAAATTTTTGGGTGCCACGCCCTTTTTTCAATGATGTCTGATTTTCAAGTATAATATAGGAAAAATATAAAATACGCAAGATCCTTAAGAAAATCACAAAAAAAATTGATCAAGTAAAAAAGTGTTTCGTTTTTATGGCTCAGTATGGGTCCTGGGGGGGGGGGGGGGGGTAATTACCCCTTTATCTACGCCCTTGTTCAAAGAGCGCCTCACTGCTAATGTATAATTTCGTTTATTTAGTAAATTTTGGCAAGAGAAATAAAGTTTTTGTTTCGTCATTTCTAAAATGGCCACATGAAAACAAAATATGAACCAGCAAGGGGAATTTTGTTAAAACTCTCAGGTATATATATTCTCATTGGCGACAATAACACACTTTTAAAAAGATAAAATTTAGTTCCTATTAAATTAGAGATTTCAAGCAATTTTTAATTGCTAAAGCAAAATAACTGAAAGAATACAAATTATTGGTCGTGGCAAAATATTTTTATTATAAATTAAATTCAGTAGTGAAAATAAAATAGAATCTCGAAATAGGTAACAGGTTTATTTTATTTATTTCTATACTCTAAAAGTTATAAACAAATTACAACCTAATTAAAACCTGGAACTGGGAAGGGGGCGCCGTTTAGGAAAGGATTCAAAGGGCGGGGGGGGGGCGATCGCCCCCCCTGGCCCCCTGCACGCTACGCCACTGATCAGGAATTGTCTCAATTCATATAAGATATCACAAATACTGTATAAAACACAAGCACTAGGATGCAACGAGACACGTACTAAAACATCCATATCAGGTGATTCTTACAGCATTCTCTGAAACAAAAGAAACAGTATCGGGTTGACATTCAATTTCTCTGTAAAATATGGCCAATGGCCAAGTATCTTTATCGAGTTAGCTCAAACCATTATCTTTGTGCCATCATGTTATAGGTACTTCTAATCTACTCAGTAAAACAAAAATGTTAAAATTATCATTTTAAGAGCCTAAACTATCTGTTCGTAACTGATAGATTGTTATATAGGTATTACCTCGGGCACAAATGTGTTGCAGTTATCTGTAGGCTGCCCAGTGATATTTTGTTAAGATTGGCTTGTAAATTAATAGGTACCTATTAAGTATGTGAAACATTTCCTGTTAATTTGTTTATTGTAAACTTACATTTCCAATAAAAAAAATTGGTATAAATGAAAAATCAATTTGATAAACAATAAAAAATAATTACCTGCATGGTAGGCTGGAATAATAACTAAAAAATTACAAACATCGGCGAAGTTTTCTAGAATAGAAACTAAGAATTGTATTTAAATATTAAAATGATAAAAAATTAACTTAATTTTCTGAGAAAAAAACGTGGACAAGAAAAACTGACATTTTTGACATGGCGGGCTGGCTGGTTTGTTCCAATTATTAGCACCTGGCGAAGTTTGGGAAGCGTTATAGTATAAGGGAAATATCTATGGGAGTATATACCTAGAGAGAAATGTAGTATATCTACGAATAACGAAAATAACTAGAATACTAGAGAAGTAGGTAAAGTCGATTCACCCAGTAAACCTGCAAGATGGCCGACATGTCATATGACAAAAGTCATATTCCAGCTAAATAAAACGAATTTTTGCATTTTCAATGACTTTTGTCATATGACATGTCGGCCATCTTGCAGGTTTACTGGCTGAATAGACTTTACTACTAATATTGTATCGTGTTTTATTTTTTTGTAACTTAGTATAGGGTCTATCCTCATTTAAATAATTTTTAAAATTTTCCAATTTTTGTTAGGTGTAATTTTTGGTGTGCCACCCTGTAGGCACCTTTTATCGTTTATCAAAGAAAATATTAACTGAAAATGCGCTGTAATTTTCTTTGATAGTAAGCAGTAAATAAGGTCACGAAAACACAAAACAATTTGAATTAATTTCATTGATGTAACTCGAGGCATTTTATGTTTTAACAAAAAGGTATAATTTGTATAAAAATACCCCTGTCAATAATTCGTACGAAATTATTTACAGCCAATGACAAAACAATGGCTGTGGAATATTTATATTTCTTAAAATAGTTATCAATATCTAGAATATATATATATTCCATATAAAACTTTCTAGTAAGAATGGCGTTGTTTCATATGGAATTCATATTTTCAATGAAATAAATAATAATGGATCTTCAAAGGTATGAAAGAAAACTAATAAATATCGTTAGAAAAAATAACTTACAAAATAATATAGATTAAAAAGTATAAAATAAGAGATTAGATTTACATATAACAAATATTAATACTTAACTAACATACTAATTAATGTTGAACATTAATTTATTGAGTCGGTCTATTTTGTAAGTCGGCTAGTGAAATTAAATTGGGGAGAGGGAATGATTTGAATTTTTGGTACAAAATCAAAAAAACTGTTACTATTACAAATTGCGGCCCTCTAGCAATTTTATTAAAAACTATCGTGTTCCGTTGGATACGACAATTTAAAGTACTTACCTTTCTATTCCAAACAAGACTAAACTTAGTAAAATCGGATAAGTCGTTTAGAAGTTACAGCGATTTTAATGATTACACTTTCAATAACTTCCCCCACTCTTATCAAGGTCGGTTCGCCAATGAGTCTTAAACCAAAATGATGCAGAATTGTAGTCTTTCTAATGATGTAACCAGAGGTATACCTCCATAAAATTTTAAAATACACTTTTCTCTATACTTATAATATATAAAAGAAAAAGTCGACGTTGTGGTCTGGTGGTCAGCGCAGCAGCCTCACAGATCGTAGGTCCGGGTTCCATTCCCGATGCCGGCAACGTCGATGTTAAATTTGGAATTTGGTTTAAGAGGTGGCGCCGTCTTTCGGAAGAGACGTTAAACTGTGGGCCCCGTGTCATGGATGTTGGCACGTTAAAGAACCCTACCCTCGACAAAGAGGGATTAGGCAAAATTACCAGACAGTGTGTGACAAATTCCCTGGCGTCGGTGATTGGCCTCGTTGCGGAAAAAGGCCGACGTAAAATAAATAAATAAAAAAAAAAAATATATAAAAGAAAAAGTAAATACCCATCAGGTAGGGGAGGTCCGCCAACAGTGGCCACAGCAAGAACAGTGGCCACCCGTCGTTACTATTTAAATAAAACCCTTACACCTACCGTCATCTTTTGGAAATGATGTAAATTAGGATGCGTTCATAGATTATGTTAACTTTGCCAGTCGGACAGAAATATTAGGGCGCATCGTAACTGTTTATTTCATTCAAAAGTTATCTTAAGTGCTGCTTTTCTTGGTGAATATTATCAATGTTGTTGCCAACTCCATTATCCACTGGTGGAACGACAAGGGTTCAACGATACCACCAGTTTTCCGTAAATTTGTCCCGATTCAACCTATATTAGATTCTTTTTTACCTTCTGTTATTGTTAATAAATCAGCGTTTTAAATAAATATTTTTCCTGACCACTGTACCTTACTAGTGATGCCGCGAGACGAGACGAGAATTGGCCCATTCTCGTCTCGTCTCGTGAGGCGAGAATTTTTTTTTATCTCGTCTCGACGAGAAACACGTTTTTCTCGCTCGAGAGTGCCATTGTCTCGTCTCGTCTCGTCTCGTCTCGTTTTTTCTCGTGAGTAGGGAATCATAAAAAATATTTTTTTATACGAAACTTAAAGGGGGTAAACATTTAAAAGTATCTGGTCGTCTCGCAGAAGGGTTTAATATAAGTCGGTTTGTTAGTCATGTGACTTAGAAACTATTTTTCTTAGATCAACAAAATATTGCAAGCGGCCATAAGACATAATTCACGTAATGTAATAGGCTTGGCACTGAGGTATTTTCAGTCCAAAATATACGGGGTGGTAAAAGATACAGAATAGAGAACGATTTATAATAATAATAATTAATTCATAATGGAACTACCCTTCTTTTATTATTTATTTTTTGGCATAATTCGGGGCATAATTAACTGCAATAGTTTGGAAAATATTCGACTAAATAAAGGGATCAGCCCAGAATGTCATCCGGGGAAAAACCTTAATTTTTTTATTACATTAATAGAAAGTGCAAGAGAAAGAACTTAAGAAGTATTTCCGAAAATGCTCTATTTGACATATCAATCTCTCATAGTTTATGAAATATTCGGACTAAATCGCGGTAACATTATAGATAATTAATTATTGTGTCCTTCTTTTACATATGAGTTATACAATGTAAACTGTAATTGGTTTAAGATCACCGCCGCTACAACAGAAACCTATAAGAATCTCATATATTTTTGTTTAGTCTCATATACTTTTGTTGTATCTTCTATGTTTCTAAAAAATATATATCTGACCTTTGGTATGAAAACCAACAAGCATTGCCATTGCGTTTTTTTCTACTGCAGTAGGTAAATACCTTCACAATACGATAGAGTGAGAACGTTAAACACATTATTTTTCTGTCTATACAGTGTGTCCCGCTTTTCATGAATACACCCTGATATCTCAGTTATTAATAATGCGATTTTCTTCAAATTTTGGTGGTGATTGTATGTTAGAAAAATGAAGTATTTGGCATAGAGAACAGTTTTATGCATCATAGGCGTGCGGTCTTGGGGGGTAAAAAAGGGTTGATTTTTTGAGAAAAGTATATTAGGGCTTATTTTAAATAAGTTTTTCTATCCGATTTAGAATCAGCAACCCAAAAAACCCCTAATTAATATTTTCAAAATCTCAAGAGCTGATTTTAGCAGTAACAAAATTATTTTTTAATTTGGTACTTTTTTTTTTAATAGGTTGTTAATTGCTAACTTTTTGGTTTTAATGCCCTGATCCTATTACGTTTCAAACGCCTCCATGTAATTCGTTGAATTCAGTATCCTCGCAACTACTATGATTAAGTAGTTTTTTTTCGAAATTTTGATAAGAAATAACTCCCCAAACTTTAAGAAAAGTGAATTTACGTTGAAAAGTGTATTGTTTTAGAAGGTAGTTATGTTGAAAATACACAAATCTAAAATAGTATAATTTGTAATTTTGATATCATAGTTTTAAATAAAGGAGTTATTAAAACAGTGCCAAAATTAAAAAATATTTTTTTTACTGCTAAAATCAGCTCTTGAGATTTCGAAAATATTAATTAAGGGGTTTTTTGGGATGCTGATTCTAAATCTGATAGAAAAAATTATTTAAAATAAGCCCTAATATACTTTTCTCAAAAAATCAATCCTTTTTACCCCCAAGACCGCACGCCTATGATGCATAAAACTGTTGACTATGCCAAATACTTAATTTTCCTAACATACAATCACCACCAAAATTTGAAGAAAATCGCATTATTAATAACTGAGATATCAGGGTGTATTCATGAAAAGCGGGACACACTGTATATTAGGAGATACCTAAAATTCAGTGTTCTAACAAACGAGAAAAAACGAGAAATTTCTCGACGAGAAACGGTCTTCTCTCGTCTCGTCTCGTGACTTCTCTCGAGAAAAAAATTTCACTCTCGTCTCGTCGAGACGAGACGAGACACGAGAATTTCTCGTCTCGGCGGCATCACTATACCTTACTGGTTTGTTACAGTGGTCATAAATCATTATTTGTTTCTTATGTCTTTTTTTCAAATTTAACAAGTAGTCAGTTTAAAATAAAGCAAGAATTTAAAAACCACTTCCAATGTAAGAATGTTTAAATTATATGTGATGGAAAATTTGGTTGGTTTTGGCTATACCGACCAATATTAAAAAAGGTGGCCACTGTTGGCGGACCTCGACCCCTATATGTTTATATTAATTCAAGGGTGAAAGTATTCCACGGTTCAAGTTCTCGGCCAAAAACCTTTTCAAATTCTTGAACAAAAACTTGTGTTTTCGATTTTATAAGTTTTATAGTTTAATTGACTTGTTAATCTCTTCCTTTTTGAACTAAAAACACAACGACGACTCATTTCTAGACAAACCCTTAAAAACAATTTTCTATCCTCAAAATCTGATGGATTTGCAACTACTGACAATAGGTACCAGAAATCACCACCTTGATCAAAAATTGAAAAGAAATTCCAATTTTTTGGCAAGAATTTGGGGCAAATTTTAGCTGTTTACACGTAAAAATAAATTGTAGGTCAACTTTTACAATTTCTTGAGCAGGAACTTAAATTTTAAAGCCCGGACCCGTCTATTTTCTCATTCGTCAAATGATAAATGTTGCAATGCGCATGTCTAATCGTGTGTAGCTTTGTTTACATGCGCGAGCCGTAAATTTGCCACTTTCCTAATTATCGTTTGCTTATCTAAAGGTAAATATCTATGGTATAGGACAGGTTGGTTAGGATATAAAAATCCAAAACGTCTATACTTCCTCTACACTTCCACGACGCTTCAATTACCATAAAATAATTTTACTGAAAATTTCACACCTGTCATTCTAAGCCAATCACACACTTTCATTTCGACAGTTACCAATGACAACCTTCAAATTTTTCGGAAATTTTTCTCCTCCTGCCAAGCTAGGCGAACAAAATTAATAACCCAGGCAACCAGGAGACGAAAAATGTCGTCCTGTGACGTCGTTTATAGGTTATATTTCGTCATTTTCGTCAAATGACGACTTTCGTTCCAAAAAAGACGTTACTGTGACGACATATCGACGCCGTTATAGATCGTCTCACCCATGACGTCATAAGACGTTTTTTTTGTTGATCTTTTATGAATTATATACATGCATAGTTATTCCAACGTTGTCAATCTCAAATAGTTGGCAACGTTGAAATATGATTCATCATAATAATAATATCTTTTTATAATTGCTGGATCGGCTTCTTAAATTCACCGGTGACCGATGTTGTCCTTGCTTAGTTCAGCCACCAATAGTCACAACTACAACACCTTGAAATGAAAATACAGTAATTATTTTTTTCCAAACTATAATTATTTCTTTTATGTTAAGGTTTTGAATTATTGCTTCAGCACATTATATGCCTGAAAGAGCAAAATAAACAAATTTTAGCTATTCTTTAAAGTAGACCTGCCGAACAAATAAGTTCAAGAATTTCCAAAGGATTTCCTATAGATTCATTAGAAAATCTACTTAAATTTGAGCAAGAAGAATTAGAAGAAGAAGCTGGAGTAAGAGATCTGGTTAGTTTGTCCTAAATATTTATTAACATTTTATCTCCTTTTCAAAGCTACTGAATGTAATCTAAAATACATACAATGTTTTTTTAAATTTTAAATTAAATAAACCTGTAGTAAAAAGTAGAAGTTTGTTTATGTATTCAGATGTATTATTTAAGGATATTTCACTATTTTTGCCAACCGCGTGAAAAAAAGGTGAAATTTGTAGACTTTCACATCATCTATTTTAATTTAAAAAATGTGTACTAGTTTCTGTAACCGTAATATGTATTTACTTGTTTCGATCATTTTTTACGATTAATAAAAAAAAATTTTAAATTATTTTTGTTTTATTGTTGTTATTAAAATGCACCCAAGCCCAAACATTGTGAAACTGGTCTTCCAAGCAACGTCATATAACGTCGTTAGTATAACGTCACTGGGCTGTGACTTATTCACGTCTTCCTGACGTACCAGGGACGTCATAGTAGACGTCATGTTCGTTAAATCTAGACGAAATTTGACGTCACTGTTACGTCATGTGGTTGCCTGGGAAGTGGAAATTTTTTCTTGACAGCTATCATATGATCCGAAAATCAGTACTCAGGATCAAATTTTGGTATTTAATGTTTTTATTCATTTTATAATACTAAATAAATACAAATATTTATTTACCAAATATTTCTTTCATTAAGGCTAAATATTTTTGGAATTCTGGTTCGAACTCTTCTCTTCGTAATGGAGAATAACAAGGATAATGGTTATCTTCCCTTTCCACTTCTATCAGATGTCTATGTTTAATATAATAGATGTAATATTTGGATGCAATTTTGTTCTGCTAAATTCTGGTTTTTCTTAAAAAGGATGGGATATCTTCCTCCAAAATCTTCTCGATAGCTGAGAAAAGGTTTTCTTGATGGGGATTTAATTCAGTTTTTTCCATTAAACATTGCAAATACTTTAAATTTTTATGAGACATATTAATGTCCCCTATTTCAGAGCAAGATTTACAAACACCGTAGGGCTTAAAATTAGTTTCTTGATTGTTTACTGCCATGATTTAATTATTGTGAACTAAAGAAGCACGTTAAACCCGTCAGCGCCCATGGCTTTACAGCTTTAAGGACAGAGCTTATATTTAATATTATAATTTAAAACTAAACCAAAAAAAGGAAAAAATGTAAATTTTTTTTTTTTTATTCGGTTTACAAAAAAAATTGGGTGGCACCTACAGGTGACACTAGTCACCAACACTAACACTGAACAAAAATATAGAAGAAAACTACTGCTGAAAAGTTTGAATTTTCAGATTTTGTGACCACTTCTTCAGTATCTCCGCGTCCCGAATTAGATACAAAGTCATCAAGATTTTCAGACCACTTCAAAGTTGACCCCATAATGGTTTTCCTTGTTTGTTTCTTTTTTTTGTAGACACCTTGGAAGAAGTACTAGGTATTAGATTGTCTGGTTCTAGCTTATCGTGACTTGTAGTTGCAAAAGTCACTTCTCTGCCTAGTAGATGATTTATATCAGCCTCGCCCTCCTCTCCGCTTTCTTCATCGGTCATTTCTCAATCTTGTGGTGGAAATAAGGTGACTCTCGCGCAATTTTAGGCTAAAAACAAAGCAAACAAATAACCGGTATACCCAGTGTCACCTATAGGTGACATCAAATTTTCAAAAGTAGGTAAGTAAGTATTTTACGAACATTTTTATTCTGACTCTTGTATTATAAAAAAGTACTATATCTTAACTTCCAATTATACACAATATAAGGTTTTATTACTTACGGTCTCGTATATTTATTACGATTTTTGTTGACGAACTCGGGATTTTGCGCCATTATCGTAACACGTGGTGACACAGAACACCGAAATATAACTGAAAATCATGCACTCGATGAGTATACACGTATTGTGCGTTATTTAGGGCGCCCTCCATCTACGAAGATCATTTATAAAGCCCAATTCGCATAAATAAATGTGTAGGATATTTTTGAATTAGCTGCACCTGTAGGTGACACTGAGCGCTAACGAGTTAAGAAATAACTGTCGACGTGGTATATAGCAGAGACGATTTTGACATCACAAGCCCACTTGACTGTGGCATCTACTATCTACCTAGATTTTAAAAATTGTTTTATCTGGCATAACTAGCCTAAACTAGACTATACTATGCTTTCCCTTTGTTTTAGTAAATGAAATGTAGTAAAAATAAAAAGGATAATTTTCACTTATATTTTTTGCATTTCGTTTAACTAAACGGTGAGGAAACTTTTTTTTGAAAGTTTAAGTATTCCCATAATTATGGATAATTTCAATAAAATAATTCAAATAAATTTTAGGTGTGAAATTTTCTTACCGAATCCCCCGCGTCCTTGAATTAATATCCGGAAATTGTTCCTTCGGAATAATTTCCGAAAATAGTTCGAGCACTAGGGAGATTATAAGTGAAAATTTCAGCCCGAACGAATAGGAGGGTGAATGCAGCGAGAGCGATATGTGAACGTTGAATCTAAATCGACTTATTTTTAACTCGTGTCCAGTCCATTTTATATTAATTTCTTTACATTAAAGCAAGTTTAGGCTTGCCCAGTATGCATTTAGGCCCTCCGCACATAAAGCAACTCCGCATACAGCGCTACTAGTTGACAACTGGTTTGCAACTCGTCAGTAATCAGTCAAGTCTCAACCCGACGTGTAGGTCGCTCAGCGATTGGTTTCTAGTTTATTCTGTAAACAACTACACAAAACGGCAAAAATGGCAGACCAACTATTGAATTTAAGACTAGTAGAAGAAGTGGAAAAATACCCGTATCTTTATAACTACACGTTAAATGAAAATTCACGGAAAATTACCGAAAAAGGTTGGAATGCTATTGGAAGCGAATTAAATGTTAAATTATTGCATTATAATAATAAAGGATAATATCTTCATCACTTGAATCACTATCCATTTTTTAACACGATAATAAATAACAATAGTTATTATTACAATACTGAAATAATAATGTATGCACCATATAACAAAGCCACCATAATCAAGAAGTGACTTGATTTTATAAACTTTCAGTAGCGTCGTGTGCGATTCATAGTTTGTTACTAGTTTATAATTTAAGTTTCTAATTAGTTTAGTTTCTTTTTAGTTGCTTCATGTGCGGAGGGCCTTATATTCAATTTATTGATATACAGTTCACTAAAAATAAACTGTTTTAAATGTTAATTACGTTTATTGTTCTATATATTAAGCTTTTAATTAAGTTGTCTTTGGCAGACCTTAATAAAAACTATTATAAAATTATTTCCTTTATCGATAGGTTATTAATTTAATACCTTATTCTTAATTTCCTTTATGGTACTTACTTATTAATTACATTTACAGGGTATCTATAAGGTCCAATCCCTCCCTAGTATAATATACCTATTAAAGTTTTATTTACTTTTAGTGATATCGATTTTATTCGTTTGAATAAAAAATCCTAATTTTACAACTTATAATCACATTTTCAAATATTTTATTACTGCAGGATTTATAATTTAATTATCAAACGGGATATATTGATTATCTAATTATATTCACTTTGCAGTATTGCAATAATCACTGATTTTAATAATCTTTTTTACAAGGTAAGTAGGGGAGAACGGGTCACAGTGGCCACTTGTTAATAGTTTGCGAACGCATTCATTACCAGGGGCGGATGGGACACCTCGGACCGGCGCGGGAAGTCAATTGAAACGGCGCCGCGTCGTGTCGATCCAATAAAAAAATGAAGACATAAATATGTATTTTTTATCCACTTACGACATATTTTTTATAATAATTCATAAATAAAAAAACAAACTTTTTTACATTTAAAACACATTTAGGTGAAAAAAATTAGCCTAATGAATAAAAATGTAGCGATTGCTTTTTCTTATGAAATCGAAGTAATTTCTTGTAAGCCAATGAATAAAAACTAAAGTAATCGCTCTGCGTCCAGCAATCGCTTAAAAGTGCAGGAATTGCTTCTATAGTCAATGCTTTTTCTTAAAAAATAGAAGCAATTGCTATCGTTTGCTTAAAATGTGATCAATAAATAAAGGAAATGATTTTTCTAGTGTAGCTTCCAAGTTTTGAAGGTAGTTCGACCCCTGCATCATTTGCTTGGTAGCAGTCAATTTTAGTTCTCAACGGCCTACACGTGCGTTGCTCTTAATTTGTGTCTTCAATTATGGCTGAATATATGAACGGCCGTAAAAGAAAAATCTACAGTGTACGTAAAAATTACAGATATGATGATTTCAGAAAGTTATATCGATTTGACTGCGAAAATGTTGAGTGGTTGGCAAATTATTTTTTGACTGATACTGGTAAAATGCGACGGGATGCACTGTCGCCTTTAAATAAGATTAAAGTCTTTCTGCGAAAATTGTCGGATCCGGGCTTTCAAAATTCGGTAGGTGAAGAACTCGGTGTTTACCAAATTACTGTCTGTAAGACATACACTTCTGTAATGGATGCAGTTTGGGAGAAGGCCAATATTTTTAATAAATTTCCTACAAGTGCTGAAGCTGTTGTGGAAGCTAAACGGTTGTGGTCTGAGAGATTTATTTATGTTCCTTCAATTTGTGAACGAATATCCATTGCTTGTCTTTAATTTCTTCATTTCTACTATCACTTTCCTCATTGTCACTGAAATCTGCCATATCACAAATACTATAAGTTTCCTATTTTCCACAAAAACGTAACAGATTACTATTGTACTAAATAAATAAACCAACGTAATTATAATTTATTAACAATAAATTATAATAAAACAAAATACCTTCCATTTACTTCTTATAAAAGTAATTTACCAAATAATATAAATACTATAAATATTAATGATAATATAAAAATAGAACAAGCTGAAAATATTAAATATTTAGGAATAATTATTGACAAACATTTAAAATGGAATTTACAGAGTGAATATATTACTAAAAAATTGAGAATACTTATACCAAAATTTAAACATTTTTAAACAAACAATTTTTAGATATTAAACATTTAGAAACCATATATTATTCATTGGTACAAACGCAAATAAATTATGGAATATTAGGTTGGGTGGAATAAATAAAAATAATCTCCGTAATATTGAAATTATTCAAAAATGGATTTTAAAAACTATTTATAATAAAGAATATTTATACTCTTCTGATATGCTTTATAAAGAAAGCAAAAAAATGGATACCCGACAATTATTTTTTTATAACATATTAATCTATATTTTTTAAAATAAAAATAAATTAAATTTTAATACTCATAAATATAACACTAGAAATATAAATAATATAACGTTAAAAAATAAAATCAACAAAGTTATAGGTCAAAAACATTTTTTAAACATAATTCCTTATATTTTTGATATTCTGCCAAAATCGATTAAAGCAATTAAATTTATGATTAAATACAAACAAGAAATTAAACTATGGATAATAAAAAATCAAAGATATTTTTTCAATAATATTATGGATAAATATTTTAAAATATAAAATATATTATATATGATTGCGTATATTGTTGTGATATATTATATTATATTATATTATTGTGATACATAATATGTATAAAATTCATTATATTCATGGATATGAAATTATAATACCATAATTATTACTTACTACAAGTAAGACTTCGTGAGTTCCATTATATTTCATTTTAGTTTATTCAAAGTTATAATTTAAAATTTGCAAATATTTTATTATATGTACCTATATATTGAATAAACTTTCTATTATTATTATTATTATTATTATTAACGTTGTTGTATTTACGTCGATCAACTCTTTTGCAAATTAGGCACCAAACTGAACATGAAATTTAAAATCTGAACAAGTGGATAAGCCACGTCTGAACTTGTGTTGAATAAGCATTTGCTACAGAGGTGTAAGAAAAACAGCATTTGCTTCAAAATTTTATTTATTTCCAGATCTAGCAATCGCTTTTACTTATAGCATTTTTGCTAGTCGAGCAATTGCTTTTACTAAAAAGTAATTGCTTAATTTTTATTCATTAGGCTCAATATTTATTATTAATATAAAAATTAAATAAAAAATATTTAACATAAAGATAACATAAAAATTCAAATTGTTAAAAAATAAAAGAAAAAAGTTGGCAAACAGCGGCGGCGCCTATCCGCGCCTGAGGGACCGGCGCACCGGGAAATCTCCCGGTGGGCCCATCCGCCCCTGTTCATTACATATAAGCTGCTATCTAACAGAGGCGTGTTTGATTCGCTGGTTTAGATCGATCCGCATGGATCTAACTGATCTGACCTATATTCGATTGGTAAATGATCATGCACTGTTCCCCACTACCGTCAAAGTGATCCCAAATGAACCTGGGAAATTGCGGAATCACCAAAATCAGATCAGTTGTTTGTTTTGCTTTCTTTATGGTTTTGGAAGTTAGTTCTATTTTGTCTTTAAATTTTCGTTGGGTATATTTATTAGTATTCTTTGATTATGTCTTTTGTCAAGAAAATTAACTGTAATGTAGACGTAGAAAAGGACGAATTTCGTCTTTTTGAACCCATCTAGGCAAATAATATTTCTTGTACGTGAATGAGAAGAGTGGAATTAAAATAACCTAAAGTTGTATGACTTTAGTCCCCCGCCTTATAAAATACTACTACCTACTACGCTACTCGAATAGACTAATTTTTAAAAATGAAATGAGATTAAGTCAAAATGGAAACACAAACGAACAACTGGCATAAAAATCCGTGTTTTACCTTGGATCACTAAACTGATTTGTGTAATCTGATCGATCTAAATCTCCGTTCTCCGTCCCAATCGAATACGGCGCAGATAGAAGCCAAATGTAAAGAAATAAGCCTGCTATACTTTAGTTTTATAATATACGGTACCTAGATAAGTTTGGTCGTTACTTCCTATTTAGTGAAGCACGTATAAAAATCAGGAGTCAGATAGTTTTGTGTTTTGTACGATTACAATTTTAAATTGACTTTGGGATATTATATTTTGGGTAAAATATTACAAATACTACTTATAGTTTATTTTTTTGGAGTGGCCAATGTGCTCTATCATTTATTTTTATTATCTACCTACGTTTGCAACCAAAAAACCTCAAAATTTTTTATTGGGTAAGTTGATCATATTATTGGGCACATAAAAATATAACTTTAAATTTGTAAGAAGAGTTGGAAACAAATTTGTAGTTTCTAATTTTAAAGATGAAGCAACAGTAAAAATCGGTGTATGGCACATAATGTCAAGAATGAATTTTACTTTACATTAGAGGTTTGTCAAGAAAAAAATGAGCAAAACAAATAGCGTCTACATTACCGAGAGGCAAAAGTAAATAGTATATATAAATACCTTCACTTTTGAAAGAAAAAAGTTGAGGACAGGAAGAACGCAGTTTTTCACAACTACATTTACTGACATACAGTAAAGTAACCTTCAGAAGTAGCTTTAAGCCTAGCTACCTGTAGCTAAGCTACTTTTAAATAATGCTAGTTTAGCTTAACTACCCTAAATTTTAGGTAGCTTACTACGTTTTTCTAGTAGCTCGCCCAGCTCTGGCACATGCCCGAAATATTTCCGCAGAAGCCATATTTGAAAAGCTTTAGGCGCGGGGGTGCACATTTATCAGTACATTTTAGGACACAGGATTAACGGTGGAAAAGAAATACATATTTTAAATAAGTAAGTATGTATTAAAAATACATAAAAAACATCAAAACAAAACTTTTATAGAACCATCCTTAACAATAATTTGCCTAATTTATCTTCTACCTTTGCTCTTTCCTTTTCCCTTGCCTTGAGTGTTTTGGACCGGTTGCTCGCCAGTAGACGTTTTGTTGAGTCTGGATTTCAGTTTGGGGATCATATCAGCCAAATGAAGCATAATGCTATCTCTAGTAGAGAAGGCAGAATTATAAAGAGATCCGTCATCGTGTTTAAGTTGAACACGTATGCGGCCTCTGTATAAAAGTTCCTTACTCCGTTCACGACTATACAGTTTATTTTCAACTCCAATCTGAAAATAATAATTCTATATCAGCTCAGACTGCAATAGCATCGCGAGAGGATTTGCTGTGACCCAGAAACATTTCTGTACGCCACATTTTAATGCCATAAAGTGAGACAGACTTTAATGTAATGCTCAATGGTTCATTTTTATTTGCATAAGATGCTTTATACTTGCAAATAACTGTTATGCTTGTAGGTACATTTTGTAAAATTTTAAAATGGCTATAAATAACAGCGGCACATGGATCAGCTAGCGATATTTTCCTTACTCTTTATCCTTTTATTATTATTGATATATTTGATGCGACCATCAAAAATAATGCTCATTTCTGACAGGAAATCTTTCAGTTCACATAGTGCGATGAATTGTGTGTAGGTAAAACACACAATATGTGGAGCCCTCTATTTCCCATACCAATAGATGACACTATCGAAAACTATTAAAACATTTTTGAGGGCAATTGAAGACTTTGTAACATTGTTTGATATGCGTGTGATTCTCCCACCATGTTGTGGGTTGTATTACAATCAATAAAGTGTATTGTATGAGGTGTCATAAGTCTTGTGATTTTTGTTTTCATTGACAAATCTATTAAGAAGGTAAGTTTGAAACTTATTTCAACTTTATTCAAAATTGACTGTGTGAATACGTGAAATGTGTTTAATTATTATTATTATTAATATCTACTTGTCAGTTTATGATTTTTTTGTCTGATCTCGATAAAAACAACCTGATTAATTTTATCTGCAGTATCAGCTGTTGGCCTAGTTAAAATTGGTTTGACCAAAAGCCGGGTGTCAGTAAGTACCTAATCCTATTGAAATGGTTCGGTCGGAATGTAAGCGCTATTATGATGCAAAAATAAGTTCTATGCATCCTTAACAAATGACGTAGTTTTGAGTCTGTGGAATATGGAACCATAGAAAATGTAACAGTGGAAAAATTATGTAACACACACTAATAAAATTATAAATGATGTGTGGGAACAGGAAAGATTTATCGATGCTTCAGATATTATTAACTTGGACGAATCTGATGATGATACTTGCGGAGATAATTTATTTTAATTATTAAAAGACTGTATTTTGTTGTGTTGCCATTTTTTATTATATTTTCTTTTTTATGATTTTATAAATAAGATGAAAATATTTGAAATAAAATTTATAAACCGATGCACTAGACTAAAAAATATAGATTCAATTTTAAATTTTATAATTATTTTTAGTAAATTTAAATTAATTAAAAATTTCATAGTGATTTTCAAAAACAAAATGTTTCATCCCATGATACCTTTTACCCTAAATAAACTACTTATTTCTGACTTCATTCACAGTATAAAAATAATAATTAAAAATTTTAAAAAACGCTCTTGTATTTTACTTGTTTACATGCCTCCGTCTTTATGTAGTTCAAGCCTAAGAAAAATCATAACCCTTACAACCGGTAAGTCAAATTGACAGAATAAATTTACGACGTACCGCAAATATGAATATGACGTAACGGTCAGCGGTCATTGAACAGACTTTACATATATTTTAAAGTCACGCTGTGCAAACAAAATTTCAATTTGAAAAAAACACTGAAAACCAATAGATAACAGGAGGTGTCACCTAATGGCTTTCAACTTTTCAAGGTGTCAACTATTGAAACGAGATCTTCTTAGTACCATAATTTACAGGAAATTATACCTGGCCGTCTGAATTTAGGACGTCCGAAACGCCGGCGCCTGATATTAAATTATGGCGCCATAGAAGAAGTTTTAATCAGGTTTTAATCCATCTAATTTCAGGTTACGGACCTACCATCCCATCTCCATTTAAACGGGTGTTATTTTGGCCCGAGAAAAAAGCGATTAAAGAAGAAAAGACAGAAGAAAATAAACAATGGAATGTTAAAGAACTGGCTAAGAAGAAAGGGAACAAAAAGAAAGACAATGCAACAAAAAACGAAAACTGCTGAAGAGCAGAGGAGAGATATTTAATTATTAAAAATAAACTTAACAAACAAAACAGATGGACAGTGATTCAACAACTTCAGAATCATTATTATTAAAAAGTGATGTCTTCATGGAATGCAGATTTCGAGGATCCTAAGGCTGATGATGATGATAATTTACCATTCAAATCAGTAATGATGTATGATGGAAGGAGATTTTTTGGTGGAAAGCGCAATTAAACAAAATTCATATACCTACCTAACTTTGTGTTGTTGAAGAGAAGGAGTTTAATTTTCAAGTTATGGTACTTAAACCCCCAGATAAGGCAAGAAAGAGATTGTACCAAATGAGCTGATGTATTTTCTATATCTTTTGACCAGGTCATTAATAGCTATAGTTTCTTAGCCAGGAATTGTTATTTTTTAATATTTTCTTTAATGTGTGTCCTTTATTAACGATATTTTTTTGGATACTATAATAATAACCATTCATTAAAATAGTTACCCTTAGGAAAAATAGTAGGAGGTGTCATGTATTGGTTTAAATTTATGTCTTTGGGGGTGTTATGTATAGGTTAAAATGTTGTGTATAATAAATAATTTTTTCCCCTATACTTATTTGCTTTTAATTTAAGGAGTGGATTGATCGTTTTGATTTTAGGAATTGTATTTTGGTGATATTTATTAGTAATTCTGTTAGCGATAAGCTGTTTAAATGCAAATGCTATATTCTATGCTATGCTATATTAAAGCATGTTATTTTTTTAAATTTAGTTAAACAGCACACATACAAGCACATATTTTTATTTTCCAAACTTGAGCAAAGTTTGTCATTTTTTCGATTTATTGCCTTAAAACGATCATCTATTGGTACGTTTACCTTAAGATGGTAAAATTGCCGAAAATTATGCTTTCATGTTGATTTCACAGAATTTTTACTGTTGGTTGGGCACTTTTTCAGGCAAATATAAAAATGCAGCTGTTTCTTTAGGGAAACAACGTGATGTTGTAGAGATGGATATCTCTGATCATAATGGGCAACTGTTGGCAAACTGTTTTTTTCAATGTAAGCCTTACAAGTAATAATCAAAACTTACAAAAAAACATTTTTAGACCACTTACTCAGAAGGGACTCTTCAGTTTTTTTGCACTGATTGAGTCAACACAATGGGACTTCATTGATGGAGATAATTCATGTGATCTGCAGTCTTTTCCGGAGAGAACTTACCAAGTCGCATCTGACGGACCGCATAGAGTACGGTGGTTCAGCGATACTTTATTGCATATGCGGGAAAGAGTCTCTTTCCTTGGGCAAGTAAGCAGACAGTATAATACCCCTGGAAACAGGGAGGAGTACAGACTGGCTAAGCAAAGATATGTCCAAGCAATTAAAGATCATAAGCAAGCAGCAAACGATAACATGATTAGAACGTCAAAGAATCCATCAAAAAGCATGTGGGGTGTAATTAATAACCATAGGGGTAAGAACAAACAATGTAGGGACATAGGTATAGATCCAAACATTTTCAATAATTTTTTCACTAACATTGCTCATGATCTAGTAAAAAAATCGATAATAATGGCACTAGTCCACTTGATTACTTAGAAAACTTAAACATAAACTTAAACAACAGTTTTACCTTTGGGGAAGTAACATATAATGAAGTCAGAGATATCATTGACAACCTAAAAAATAAAAATAGTACCGACATCTATGGTCTCTCAGTAAAAGTTATAAAACAAATAAAGAATCTTATAATAATTCCTCTCACAAAATTAATTAACCAATGTCTTAAAGAAAATATATTTCCAAGCGTCTTAAAGAGAGCTATAGTGGTACCTATCTTTAAAAAGGGGGATGAGAGGGACGTTTCCAACTATCGCCCCATCTCTTTACTGCCAATAATATCAAAAATTGTTGAGAAATGCATGGCTCAAAAAATAAACACCTTTTTTGAAAATAACAATAATCTATTCTCTAATAGTCAGTTTGGTTTCAGGGCGGGAAGGAGTACTGTTCTGGGTATTCTCGACTTACTTTCCACAATAATGGATTCGTATGAAAATCTGGAATACGATCTTGTTCAGTTTTACGATCTTAGCAAAGCCTTTGATTGCGTCTCCCATGAAATCTTGCTGGATAAGCTGAAATATTACAATTTCACTAATGGCAGTATTGAACTCTTAAGATCATATTTAAAAGATCGGACGCAGGTTGTGAGGGTGGGCGACGGGTCGTCGGTGGAGAGTGTTGTCAGTATTGGTGTTCCTCAAGGGTCCGTCCTGGGGCCTATCCTCTTCTTAATTTACATCCATGATCTACCAATGAGTGAGGCGCATGCGAGCTATACTCTCTTTGCTGATGACACGACGGTTGCCGTTCATGGCAGTGAGTTTGAGGACGTCCAGGCGGAGGCGTTGGGGGCGCATGAGAGAGCCGAGTTATGGTTCCGTTCCAACAAACTTCTGATGAACACAGATAAAACTCAGAGGTTAATTTTTACTTTGCGGGATCTACAGGGGATTGACAATGGGGAGGGGTCTGTCAGGTTCCTGGGAGTTCATCTGGATCCCACCTTAGGATGGGACGTGCAAGTGGAGAGCGTGTCGAGAAGGCTTGGAAGCTGCCTCTTTCTGCTAAAGAATCTGAAGGACATTGTCTCGATGGAGACATTACTGTCTGCCTATTATGCCCTTTTCCACTCGGTAATGACGTATGGCATGGGGGTGGAGCTTCGTTGGCGGGTAGAGTGTTTGCGCTTCAGAGGAAGACGGTCAGAGTTATGGCTGGTTTTGGCTTTCGGGAGGACTGCAGACAGGCATTTAGAGACCTTGGAATACTGACTTTTCCGAGTGTTTATTATGGAAAGTATTTTATACATAAAAAAGAATGAAGGTAACTTTGTTTCCCATGGCGATATGCATAATTATTCAACACGTGGAAGAGATAATCTTGTAACTGCATATTGTAGGCTAAAAAAGTGCCAGTGCAGGCCAGAGCACCTTGCCATAAAATTATATAACAAATTGCCTCATAATGTGAGAGGCTTTTCATTCATTAAATTGAAATCTTTTATAAAACAGCTTTTTATTGGAAATGCCTTTTATAGTGTAGATGAGTTTTTGTCTAGTGATGTAATATTTTAAAATAGTGCCAATTATTGATCCACCTATTTATTTATTTTATTTTAACTCAAGTTTTAATGTGTTTTAGTAAATGTTGTTTTCTGTTTTAACTAATTTTAGTATAGTTCTTTTCCTTTTAAGATATTTTAATTGGCCTTATAGTGACAGATGCTTTATTTTGTTAAATTATATATTGACGTGTAAGCAAAACTTTGTATTGACATGAATAAATTATTTGTATTTGTATTTGTATTTGTATTTGTGAATGCAAGATTTTCAAAAAATGATACATGCACGAAACAGACTTTTTGACTATTTCCTAAATAATTTTCCATATTGTCAACTAAAACTCACAGTGGCCCGGTATATTTGGGATACCCGACCACTGTGCGTTGTTGAGATTGCAACCCACTGTACGCCAGTCAGGGTCAAGTGCATTGCAATCTCATCACTTTTTCGGCTATATAAACTGGGCCAGCTCGAGCAGTAGGCATCGGTGAGCTCAGCCCGATCAGTCTACAACCAGGTGACTAGCCTTGGCCATCGCCAAGTGACGCACCTGCATACCCAGTTATCAATGGGTGACAAGCCTCGGTCCAGATCAAGTGACGCCCCTGTCAGTCCGATAACGAGCCTACGCCGCAACACGTCCGACATGCTGGTTTGCCTTATAGGGTGATAATCAAGAAGATTTCAATAGACGCCGTTTTTGTAACGCCAGACTTTCCTTTTTTTACGGCTACGACCCCCACGAAGAGAAACTACGTGACAATATAAACAGCTTGAATGCATTTTCAACACTTATGGACGTGATTGATTATGGTGTTTCTCAGGGATCTGTTAGAGGGTTTATTTCGTTTCTTCTCTATGTTAATGATTCGCTAAATCTTAACATTCGGGGACAGTTTACCATGTTCGCCGATGGCCTGGTACAAGACTTGTATAGTATAAATTATTTAGAGAAGGTAATAAGTGAAGTGATGGAAAAAATAAAAAACTGGTGCGACAATAACCTACTTACGTTTAACATAACAAAGACCAACATTCTATAATTTAAGTGTGAGGTACACTAATAAATTGGGAGACATTTTTAAATGCTATTCTTGAAACAATATTTTCTGAACTTAAAAATTTTCGATTTTAATTTATGCAGTGTGTTTTAGTTATTAAAGGCTAAGTGTTATAACTGGCAAGCAAGGGGACCTTCTTCTTTGCTTTCTCAAATTTTAGTTGCCAACCCGAAAGAAAATTGTGGGGTAATGTTACTTACATTCAGCCCGGCAGCAACAAGAACATCTCTTATTTCTTGGTATGTTGGATTTTCAACACATTTATTTTTCGGAAGTCTTCTGCCTTCTGCCAAGGACTTTTTACTATTAATATAGGCAGGATAAACACATATCCATCTAAAATTAAGTTATATATATAATTATTTTCAGGTTTACTCTATAGGTATAGATTATACAACTACTTAATTAGGCAAAACAATATGTGTCAAACTGCTTTGTAATTGGTTCATGTGACCATAAAAATTACATTGCTGATGGCATTTGGCAGGGGCTCAATTCTTCTTTCCCACAACCCCTCGCACAACCCACAATTTAAATCATGTGGTTTGGATTGGCAAAATAAGTAAGCATTAAGTATATATAAAATTTAACCAAGCCCATTCATTTGAATAAATAAAAATATATAGTATAAAATAATCAAATTTTAATACATTAGGGATGTTTGCTTAATATCATCAGCTTGCAGCAGACCTTAACACAATCTTTTTCTTATTATTTTTTACTTGAACTTCAGCCATCAATAGTACCTACATAATGAATACAATAAAGTTAAATACCTACCTACCAAAATAAAGTAGGGTAGGTAGGTATCTAGGTATCAAAAATCTAAACTTTAATACTTGTAAGTAAGGAAGTGATTTATACAACTTTTAAGGCTTGGGTTTGTTCACTATGGATGTATAGTTAAAATAGGTTTTCTACTGAGGGCCTGATTTACATAAACCACTTGGTTTTTTAAAATAAAACTTAATAGTTTCCTCCAATTGTCTATAAACCTAGTTATTTACACAAGAAAGTAGGTAGGTAGTTTATTTATTTAACTACAAATTTTCGATCTGTACGATCTACAGCCAGCATAAAATGACCACTAAAAATACATTATCCGAGACGTTATCCTTAAGGTGCCTAAAGAGTTGACCTTTTATGATAAAATATGTTCTATATAACTTTAAAAATGTAGGTAACCTTCTTAGTTTTCCGTTTTCTTACCTTTCTCTCTCACTATGCTTTTTATCAGGGCTCCACTGCAGAACAGGTGGTGCAGCCGAATGAGTTGCCATTTGTCTGTTACCGTATTATCTTGTACGTGTTCTGTTATGAACACCAAGAAAACAAAAAATGTTTATTGGACTTATTTATTACCAGCAAATAGCAAATGACCCTTAAAATCAAATTGACTAAAACATTCTCGAACCAACAAACCACATATTTGACATATTATTATATTTTTATTTTTCGGTTCCGGGTAGGGGTGTGGTGTGATTTCACGACCTGTGATTTTGTCACAGCTCCGGGCCTGTCACAGTCACGACCAGTTCCGCTTCGACTAAAGGAGCTGTGACGACGTGACCGCGCTAGATATGAGGTTCGCGGACCGGCCGGTGCGCGCTGCGGCTTCCGCTTCGACTAAAGGACCTGCGACGACGTGACTCACGTGACCGCGCTGGATATGAGGTTTGCGGACCCGACGGTGCGGCATAAAAAAGACGTAACGGTGCGGTAGAGACTGGACTGGAAGTGAGTGACGCGAGCGTAAAAACAGGTCCTGCCGAAACGCCGGAATGGGAATCGGTAGGAGAGAGGTCGCCAGAAAGTAAAATGCAGTTGCACCGGCAGGCCAGAAAAATTGATTTAAATATTTATATTTTAATTAAAAAAAAGCAATTTTTGTATGCCATTTTTGATTTAATATTTAGGAAACATAGCTGCATAATAATATTAATCAAAAGCCAATAAACATTCAACAAACAAAAAATATACTTATGATCCGTATAATATTATAATAAAATAGAAAATACCAATTTAATAAAAGAAAAATAAACATTTCGCGGAACTCGTTCAAAAAGTAATTCGGAGAATTCATTTGAGCGTCGCCGCCGCCGCCGCTTCTATAAAATATAAATCACGTGCTGGTGCTGTGTCGAAGCGCAGAAGGAGCTTGTTGGCAGAGCGGAATATAAATAAGTGTGAAACCGCTACCGCGCTGGTACGCTGCCGTTCGTTTGTGCTTTCGCAGCCAGCATCCCTGCAAATTGCAAGTCCGGAGCTGTGACAAAGTCACAGGTTTCAGTCACAGGTTCAGACAGGGAGCTGTCACAGCTTGGAGCTGTGACAGGAAAATCACGCTTTTTCCCACCCCTAGTTCCGGGCACTGAATACCAATAAAGTGAATAAAGTTCCCGTTCCGGGTCTGGTTAGTGATACAATAATCGAGCACAAAACTTAATTTTTAGTTGTCCTACAATCTTTTGAACATGAATCTCTAGATGTTTACGAGTAGATAACAGCAAAATTTGAGATTTGATGGATCCTGGGGTCAGGGAGGTTGAGGATCTGAGCAACGCCCAGGGCTCTCTTGTCAAACTGACAATATACGTTCTTATTTCTTCTGCACTGACAATTTAGGGTATGGTCCGAAAGTAACTAGTGTCGTGGTTTAGCGTTCCGTATTTAACCAAATGATAGCGGAAACCAAAAAATAGGTTTATTTTGGAACACGGTTTTCGGATACGACGTCACCCAAATGTCAAAATGCTCACCGGCTTTAAACGCCGGTTACAAGTGGTTTCTCCTGTCACTTGTCATTATAAAATATTGTTATGAATTTAATTTCAAAATATTTGGCCGATGGTTGGTAATTTATTAAGAGAATGAATCTCAATGAAATTATAAGTAAGTGTATTTAGCATTTCTGTAAATTATCTGTCCGTCGTGAACTTTTCAAAATTAATGGTTATGATTTTAACGAACATGGTGATTTTTCGTCCCGAATATAACCGGATTTTTATGGTTGATCTGTCATTTGTCGAGGTTAACCGTGGTTAATGGTGGTGATATTCGGACCATACCCTTATTAATAAACAGAACTGATGTCAACATTGTCAACGTCTTGTCAAATTGACTTTAATAAGGGTATGGTCCGAATATCACCACCAGTAACCACGGTTAACCTCGACAAATGACAGATCAACCATAAAAATCCGGTTATATTCGGGACGAAAAATCACCATGTTCGTTAAAATCATAACCTTTAATTTTGAAAAGTTCACGACAGACTGATAATTTACAGAAATGCTAAATACACTTACTTATAATTTCATTGAGATTCATTCTCTTAATAAATTACCAACCATCGGCCAAATATTTTGAAATTAAATTCATAACAATATTTTATAATGACAAGTGACAGGAGAAACCACTTGTAACCGGCGTTTAAAGCCGGTGAGCATTTTGACATTTGGGTGACGTCGTATTCGAAAACCGTGTTCCAAAATAAACCTATTTTTTGGTTACCGCTATCATTTGGTTAAATACGGAACGCTAAACCACGACACTAGTTACTTTCGGACCATACCCTTAATAAATGATGACAATTTGACAAACCTGAGAATTTTTTCTTTGTCTTCACCGACATCATAGACGGTCATCAGTGTCATCACCAAATAGGGGTGGGAAAAAGCGTGATTTTCCTGTCACAGCTCCAAGCTGTGACAGCTCCATGTCTGAACCTGTGACTTGAACCTGTGACTTTGTCACAGCTCCGGACTTGCAATTTGCAGGGATGCTGGCTGCGAAAGCACAAACGAACGGCAGCGTACCAGCGCGGTAGCGGTTTCACACTTATTTATATTCCGCTCCGCCAACAAGCTCCTTCTGCGCTTCGACATAGCACGTGATTTATATTTTATAGAAGCGGCGGCGGCGACGCTCAAATGAATTCTCCGAATTACTTTTTGAACGAGTTCCGCGAATTGTTTATTTTTCTTTTATTAAATTGGTATTTTCTATTTTATTATAATATAATACGGTGTGGTACTCCTACCGATTCCAATTCCGGCATTTCCAGCGTTTCGGCAGGACCTGTTTTTACGCTCGCGTCGCTCACTCACATCCAGTCCAGTTTCTACCGCACCGTTAGGTCTTTTTTATTCCGCACCGTCGGGTCCGCGAACCTCATATCCAGCGCGGTCACGTGAGTCACGTCGTCGCAGGTCCTTTAGTCGAAGCGGAAGCCGCAGCGCGCACCGGCCGGTCCGCGAACCTCATATCTAGCGCTGTCACGTCGTCACAGCTCCTTTAGTCGAAGCGGAACTGGTCGCGACTGTGACAGGCCCGGAGCTGTGACAAAATCACAGGTCGTGAAATCACACCACACCCCTATCACCAAAGAATACACTTCGGAATCCTCGGATTCTGACCATTAAAAACCTTTCTATCACTATATATTATCACCTTGAAATTAGGTATTTTCCATTAATAGCTTTTTTTAAACAGGAAAGCAAAGATATTTGCTTAGCAGTTGTTTAAGGAACGCTGCGCGAACAACTTAGCATGTGAAATTGAGAAGGGCATACTTAACTGCGGCAAGAAAAAATGTTCGTTGTTATAAGTTAAATTTTTAAAAGGAACGTTAACTTAGCTTTTCTATTTAAAGGTAAAGTAACAAGTTAACAAGGAACTCGACTAACATTCCGTAATAAAAAAAAAAATCGAATCTTTTTGAAACGACTCGTTGGCGAACGACACACCTCTAGAGTCAAAGTCGAGAGTCGACCTATAATTTCTCTGTGAAAAACCTAACCTAATATTTTTGAAGCTCTTTTGAAAACTGCAAACTGCCTGAAAATAAATAAATACATGAATATTCATTAGTTACATTCTCAATTCTCATTAGCTGTATTTTTAGAATATTGAATGATAATTTAATGAATTAGTTTATAAATTTTCCACATTCCACCAAATCTGCATAAATCGATCGTATATGCATGCGGCGTTTTTAAAAAATAGTTTTTATTCCAATAAGTTCAACTTGGTCGCAATCGTACCTACTCTACTTACATATAATAAGTGTTTATATATGTACGTAAAAAAATTAATCGTTTCTTTTGAAACAACAGACCAACATCCATGTACATTGAACTCTTAAGGTGAAGGTCATTAAACACATTTTTCTTAATACCTATACTATCGAGTTAAATTTATCATCACCATGAGTAAAGAATTAGGTAGGTACTTACCTTTATCTATTATTTATTTATCGACGATAAATCCATTTTATTACAAGTGTCCCATAGTAGTACTTAAATATTTATAAAATCAAATAAAACTATAAGGAACATACTTAATGTACCTAGATATCACATATATGTACACCTGTAGTATCATGAATACTCTAGATCACATATTGTAATACCCTTTTAAAGCTAGGAGCAAATACACATGCATGTACTCTATTATTTCATTCACCTGCCTGACAATTCTGGACAAAAGCTCATTACTTACCACAGTCATTTGTGGAGTGTTAAGACACCCTAACCTAAGCCTTTAACTGTATTAAAGTTTAGAAGACCCAAAATCTTAGAGCTATCAATATGACCACTGATAAAATATGCAAGAAACAGATATCAAGTCATCACTAGAGTTGGGCATGGTCAATTGACCATGACGTATTTGACGGGTCAAATTATATCAATTTTATTTTATTATTTATGCATTTGTGATCTGTCCAGATTACCTCCTACCACCCAGGATAATGTTTAGTGTATCGTTATAGCGCCGTTATTTAAGAAAACAATAACACCTGATTCTGGGAATCCCAATAGTGGGCCTCGTTTAAGTAATTGGGGAAATTTCAAATTTTAAAAGCAGCATCAAATGAATTCAATAATCGTATAATTTGGACAGCAGTAAAAAGTTTCAAATCACTTTGTAAAACATCATAGAGAGTTGGCAAAAGAAATCGGTACTTTACGATGTAGCAATAAAGTTACTGAAAATGCCGGCCTCCTCAGCTTCTTGTGAAAGGAACTGGTCCACATGGGGTATTATCCATAATAAGTTAAGAAATAGGCTGACTACTACACGATCCGGAAAACTGGTGTATGTTAAATATAATTAATAAATGTGGAAGAATACCCGATTTAAATTTATCTTCATCTTCCGAAGCTGATGTCTCTTCGTCTTCCGAAGCCGAGCAGCTAGAATCTGACTCCGAAGATGAAAATTTACCATTGGCTACATACTTTACTGCTCGTACTAATTCAGCTACCTAATTACCCGAGTCTGATATTTTATTTTAAGTGTTCATGTTTTTATATTTTCATGGTTAGGTATACAGTGAGGACCTAAAGTCCGTCCCCCCCCCTCTAACTTCTAAACCGTTCGGTATATTTTAATGAAATTGTGAACGATAACATTTGAGCAAGTCTTGCACTTTTTGACATACCAATGACAGCTTTAAATGTCAAGATGACAGCTAGGTCCGCTTTTGGAATATTTTTTTTAATGGAACACCCTGTATATTTTTACACTTTTAAATTCCACATAAAATTATAATTATTTTTTATTAAATGCATTATTAGTCTATACTTCATAGTTTCCGAGCTATTGACTCTCGAAAAGTGACATTTTTGAACTTTGACAGCTTATAACCTTCTAACAGTACGTCTTAGAGCAAAACGGCTTACATGTCCCTATCTTCAATTTTTATCATCTTTCCAAAAAAATCAACTTCCAGTTAAACCGGAACAACTATATTTCCTGCTTTCGAGTTACATCCGGTTTAAACGGAAGTTGATTTTTTTGAGAAGATAATAAAAATTGAAGATAGGGACATGTAAGCTGTTTTGCTCTAAGACGTACTGTTAGAAGGTTATAAGCTGTGAAAGTTCAAAAATGTCACTTTTCTAGAGTCAATATCTCGGAAACTATGAAGTATAGACTAATAATGCATTTAATAAAAAATAATTATAATTTTATGTGAAATTTAAAAATGTAAAAATATACAGGGTGTTTCATTTAAAAAAATATTCCAAAAGCGGACCCAGCTGTCATCTTGACAGTTAAAGCTGTCATTGGTATGTCAAAAAGTGCAAGACTTGCTCAAATATTATCGTTCAAAATTTCATTAAAATATTCCGAACGGTTTAGAAGTTAGAGGGGGGGGGGACGGACTTTAGGTCCTCACTGTATAAAAATAAACTATTGAGACACTTATAGAATGTGTACCTGGATGTACCTAACTATATCATCCATTTGACCACCCTGTATAAAATTTAGGTATGGCAATAGACTTTTCAGAACAAGCAAAACTTGTTATAAAAAATTAATTTTTTCCAAAATACAAAATAAGAAATTTGGCAAGTATAGTTAGGTTCATCACTGCATTTTTAAATTTTAATTTATTTCAGTCAATTGACCAAAAACAAATTGACCGGTCAAATCCACAACCCTACATAACTATATTCATCAAGAAAGAGATAATCTCTGAGATAATGATTTAACATTAGATTTATATTTTTCATGATTACAAGCCTGTAAACCACTTAGTAGATTGATTTGATACAAAATTTATGAATATTTTGTCTTCCAACATTACTGCTTAGTTTTAAATATTTTAATTTTATTCAGTAGGTGTATTCTGTTTTAGAGTTAAACCATTAAAGTTAATAATTAATGTCAATTTGGCTAACAATGTGTCGAAAGTACCAGTACATTATTATTTTAAAATCTCAGTTTATTAATTTTAACCACAAACTGACTATCCACACTCCGTCTCCATCCGCCCAGAGACACAAGGTGGATGGCCATTTGGTTAATGTAATTTTTTCTTTATTATAGTTTGCCTACCACTAGAAATCTGTAAATAAATAAATAAAAAAATTTTAAGTAATTTAGTAATTTGGTTGTGAAACGTAAAAGTAATATTCTTGGCAAGATTTTGCGCATTATTGGTATGTAGAAATCCAATTTTTTAAAATCAGGTTCTTTCAAATTTGACCTTCAAATAAATTTGTTGATTTTTGTAAAGAAATTTCGTACTCGACAAGTGCCTTCAAGCGAGAACGCAAGTCACTTCGTTGTATTTTTACGTTTATCAACGACTAATGAAAAATATCTCTCCCTTGGTGTGCACTTTTTTGCGGACACTATGGGGTAAATTATACAGGAGACAGTTGTTGCAAATAAATTATGGAATATACTTAAACATTATCCGACTCGTCCGTCCATTACATGCTGTGATATTAAAATTTGTGATAAACATTTAGTGACATTTACATAATATGTGATACCTACTAGAACCGATGCATCTAGCATCGGTTTTATCCTTGGTTTCACCGCTTATTATTACCAAACAATAATAATTTAATTTGCCCCATAGGTGATAATCAACAAAGTATACTGGGTGTTTCTCAAAAGACGTTCACCCCTATAACTTTTCTGTATTTATAGATATTAAAATAAAATTTTGAGATTATGCATAAGAGATAAGTCTGCATTTATTGGCATAATTTTCAATTTGCTCCGTCTGTTTGACCGGAAGTGACCTTTACTTTAATATTTTAAATGGGACATCTTGTATATTTTTACTTATTGGGATTCAGCATAACATTCTGAGTAAAATGACACCTGCTCACTTGTCACTTTTTGACATTTTTATGTTTATTTTTTATTTTCAATCTAGAGTGCTACAAATTAAAATTATTTCATAATAATTGACTTTCTAAGTTTCACAAGTAAATATGAAATTTTGTTTTCTTGACGTTTACTCCATTTTTCCAAATGGAACGATGGTGGTTCGCTAGGATATTTAAAACGAGCATTTTTTTCCAACAATTTGATACCACAGAACTCCTATGCTATTTTAAAATTGACACTAAAAAATTTGCCTTAAGGTGGGAGTATCAACATGCTGGCCAACCTATAACCTATTTCGCGTAGATTTATTTATGTTTTCTAGCTTTTATACAAAATTTAAAGAAAATCAGTATCGACTTTATATTCTATAGGTAATAATTGACATATTTAATAAATATCAAGGAATTTCCTAACTTATTTTAGGAGTATTGTATAGCGAAAAATATCGGATAAGATTTTTTTTAACATTATTATATCATTGTCACTCATTGTTCCTTCACTATACAATTCTCCCAAAATTAGCAATGAAATAAATTGATATTTTTGTAATATATCAGATACTACCTAAATAATGTACCGACGATATTGATTTTCTTTAGATGTTAGTTATTAAAATAATAAACTCAAAAAATCAACGCGAAATAGGTTATAGGTTGGCAATAGATTGAATGACGTTGAGAATTCAACCTTAAGGTGGGAGTATCAACATGCTTGCCAACCTAGAACCTATTTTGCGTAGCTTTATTTATGTTTTCTAGCTTTTATACAAAATTTAAAGAAAATCAGTATCGACTTAATATTCTATAGCTAATAATTGACATATTTAATAAATATCAAGAAATTTCATAACTTATTTTAGGAGAATTGTATAGCGAAAAATATCGGGTAAGATTTTTTTTAACATTATTATGTCATTGTCACTCATTGTTCTTTCACTATACAATTCTCCCAAAATTAGCAATGCAATAAATTGATATTTTTGTAATATATCAGATTCTACCTAAATAATGTAGGTACCGGCGATATTGATTTTCTTTAAATGTTAGTTATTAAACTAATAAACTCAAAAAATCAACGCGAAATAGGTTATAGGTTGGCAATAGATTGAATAACGTTGAGAATTCAACCTTAAGCAACAATCGCAAATTTAAAAGCGTTATTGAATAATTGCCGCCCTGTATTTTCTAAAGAAATATAAAGGCGGCTTTGAAAAACAATAATATGGTTTAATGTCATTTGTTTATTAAACTTACATTGTAAATCAGATAAAATGGTTAGTTTTACTAGAAAATAACAAATTGATATGCTCCTAATTTTTGGAGTGACCAGAACAATTCTTCTGAAGCCGCAAGATTGTATGTTTTATAAACTAATGACATTACAACTTTAAATTAAAGCCATATTGCTTTTCAAAACCATTCCATTGTTTTTCAAAGCCGCCTTTATATTTCTTTAGAAAAGAGAGTGCGGCAATAATGCATAACGCTTTTAAATTTGCGATTGGGATTTAAGTCAAATTTTTCAGTGTCAATTTTAAAATAGCATAGGAGTGTATGGTATCAAATTGTTGGAAAAAAAATGCTCGTTTTAAATACCCTAGTGAACCACCATCGTTCCATTTGGAAAAATGGAGTAAACGTCAAGAAAACAAAATTTCATTTTTTAAACGCTTGTGAAACTTAGAAAGTTAATTATGACATAATTTTAATTTTTATATACTACTTGACTATAAATTAACAGATTAAATTAATTTGTAGCACTCTAGATTGAAAATAAAAAATAAACAAAAATGTTATAACACGTCAAAAAGTGACAAGTGAGGTGTCATTTTACTCAGAATGTTATACTGAATCCCAATAAGTAAAAATATACAAGATGTCCCATTTAAAATACCAAAGTCAAGGTCACTTCCGGTCAAACCGGAAGTGCTAACAAATTGAAAATTATGCCAATAGATGCAGACTCATCTCTTATGCATAATCTCAAAATTTCATTTTAAAATATAAAAAGTTATAGTGGTGAACGTCTTTTGAGATACACCCGGTATGTACAGTGACCGGCAGAAAGTGCGCAGCATATGGGAAACTTTTTTATCTTTAAGTTTAAAAAATTAATTTTATTCTAGATAGGTTCTGCATGTTCTCAAACCAAAATAACACTCATTAAATCCGGTAAAAGTCTTATGGTACACGAGGTATAGGATCAAAAATTTGAAATTCCGCTAAGAGTAAAGTACCTCCATCTTTCATTTTAGAATATTTTTTTATTAAGAATTATTGTTTTAATTTCAAAGTTATACCCAAATTCCAAATTTCGCTTATTTTGGACAAAAAAATGGATTTAATCTTGTTTTCTGAATAACCCTGTATAAAAAATAAATGGCAACCGAACAGTACGAAAATAAGATTTTCTGCAGACTTTGTTAGAGATTACCGTCGATCATAAGTCCGATTAGTTTGTTTTCATAATATTATGGCTTTTTAAAATAAAAACATAAAAATATTAAATATTTTTGCTATTTTATTTTCTGAGGAAACAAGTTAATTTCATCTAACTGAAATTTTTTGATTTACATTGACTTAAAACATCTCCTAAATAGTTTTTTATACATTGAAGTATGCATAGAAATTATTTTGCGTGACGAATAAAATCCGTTCAAAATATTTTTAATTTAAATTTTTTTCTTTATAAATCAAAAGGAAACTTTCTATGCATACTTCAATGTATAAAAAACTATTAAGGAGATGCTTTAATTCAATGTAAATCAAAAAATATCAGTTAGATGAAATTAACTTGTTCCCTCAGAAAATAAAATACGGTGTGCAGCAAAAATATTTAATATTTTTATGTTTTTATTTTAAAAAGCCATATTATGAAAACAAACTAATCGGACTTATGATCGCCGTTAATCTGTAACAAAGTCTGCAGAAAATCTTATTTTCGTACTGTTCGGTTGCCATTTATTTTTTATATATTCAGAAAACACGATTAAATCCATTTTTTTGTCCAAAAGAAGCGAAATTTGGAATTTGGGTATAACTTTGAAATTAAAACAATAATTCTTAGTAAAAAAATATTCAAAAATAAAAGATGGAGTTACTTTACTCTTAGCGGAATTTAAAATTTTTGATCCTACCTCGTATACCGTAAGACTTTTACCGGATTTAATGGGTGTTATTTTGGTTTGAGAACATGCAGAACCTATCTAAAATAAAATTAATTTTCTAAACTTAACGATAAAAAACTTTCCCATATGCTGCGCACTTTCTGCCGGTCACTGTATAATACTATAACGTAAAAATGAGGAGGTTCGTTAAAAAATAGCAATGAGCAATTATGAAGTTTTCAAAAAAAAATTAACATTTAATCTTGTGTGCTATTTCAGAATCAGAAAACCGAATGAAGATTGAAAATCTTCAAAGAACTCGCAAAAGACAATTCTGTTCTTTTCTTTGTAAAACGTTGATAGTCGTCCGTTTCTATGTGGATTTACTAATTGACAAGCTATTTGGATTTTATTATGACTCAAAAAGAGAATTTATACCCAAATCCAACAATCCTATTATCTTAGAAAGTGCTACTAGTTTAGCAAAAAAGATTAAAAATAGAGAACTAAAGTCAGAGGATGTAGTTCAAGCTTTCATTGATAGAATAAACGAAGTCAATCCGATTATAAACGCAATTGTTGACAATAGATTTGAAGATGCTTTAAATGAAGCCAGAGAGATTGATAAAGATATAGCTAGTGGTACAATTTTAGATGTTGACTTTCAAGAAAAACCCTTCTTAGGTAAGTGGATAAATGCAAAGTATTGGAATAGCGAAAATCAATCATCTGCAGACTTCTTTTTGTATGAGCTTCCTGGTTTTGATTTTTTTTTTGTAATTTATAAAAACCAGGAACCGCAAAGGTACTTACTACTTTCATACTTACGCATAGTTACTATAGTCGATTCACCTAAAGTCGCTACAGTGGTTCTTTTCCCGTGCGTCATCACTTTTACGTCATCAAAATCGTATGAATCAAATCAAAATTACGAGACGAAAAAAGTCAAAACTAAGTTAAGTTCATAAAATGGACGTGCCTGCCTACCGTTTGACGTACCTACATAATATCACAAAAAATTATTATTTATTTTAAGTTTTGCCCGGCATTCTCTATTATCTAAAAGAAATTGACAAACAAATGTTTATACATTTAATACTATTTTTAAAGCTTAAAATCTACAAAAGTTTGGTGTTTTATTGACTATTAAAATCGCAAAAGTCAAATTTTTAACATCCTTTCATTTAAGGGAATTTAGCCACTGCCGTAAACGTTTCAAAGAACTTTCACGGTTAGAATATTTAAAATAAATAATTTAGTTATTATAAAAATCCATAAATACTTACCGCCAAAACAGATAGTGGGTATAATTACCTCTAAAAAGAACTATTTTTAGAAACAGGAACAGTTCTAAGGCACACAGATTTACAAAATACAAATTAGATTGGCAGATCAAAATAAGGTTGACAATGACGTTCTAAAATACAACGGTTGTCAACTAAACAAATAAAGAAAGTAATTAACTGACGTTTATAGTTTTATCCTTGTCTAGCACGTTATATTATTGCGGAATTTTGGAGACGTTCTTTTATGCTTTTATTCAAACTTGTTACTGTAATAAACAAGGATGCAGAGTTATTAACCACGTCGAGTCCTGATCGTTGATTGATGACGCACGGGCAAAGATCCACTGTGGCAACTTTAGTAAACCTGCATGATGGCCGACATGTCATATGACAAAAGTCATTGAAAATTTATTTTTTCCAAATAATTTTCGATTCTTAATTTTAAAACTTTTTCGAATACTTTTGCTATCGAAGATATTAATGTTATTGGTCTATAATTACTAGTTTTACTAGAATCTCCAATTTTAAAAATAGGTTTTATTATACCAATTTTGAAAGCTTCTGGATATACAGGGTGTTTCAGAATAAGATGCTGATCCTTAACGGTGTAAATCCTTAGGTGATTTTAAGAAGAAAAGTCCAAATTAATATATATCCTTAACCTATCAACTTTCGAACTACAGGGCGTTAAAGTTTTAAGAAAAAAATCGTTTTTCTATTATAACTTTAAAAACTTTCTAGCTATTTTTATGAATTCTTCACACATGCCCTCTAAGCATCAATAGCCATTTTTTGGTGTAGAAATTTTTTTAAAATTTTTAACCAGTGACGTCCTGAAAGGGTTTGGACTAGACATTTTGGAAAACTATTATGTACGCCACTGCTTTTTCTCAAGATAAAAATTATTTTTAAAATACTCATTCATTTTAGGCCAAATTTAATATCTTGCCTTTTTATCGTCCGACAAACAGTTTCCGACAAAAAAAATAAAAACATTAAATGCGCATTCGCTAGGTGCCTATGGTTTATTTTTAACAATAAATTAAAACAACTAACATTAAATAACGTGTGAACAAAAACGAAAATAATTTGGATTAGCTGTTGAAAGTGGCCACATGCAATAATGCATGCTTCAGCTCTTCTCCTCATTGAGTCTCGTACCCTTTGAAAAATTCCTGGAGTATTCCTCATAGTGTCAAAACAAACCATAGGCACATAGCGAATGCGCATTTAATGTTTTTATTTTTTTTTGTCGGAAACTGTTGGTCGGACGATAAAAAGGCAAGATATTAAATTTGGCCTAAAATGAATGAGTATTTTAAAAATAATTTTTATCTTGAGAAAAAGCAGTGGCGTACATAATATTTTTTCAAAATGTCTAGTCCAATCCCTTTCAGGACGCCACTGGTTAAAAATTTTTAAAAAATTTCTACACCAAAAAATGGCTATTGATGTGTGAAAAATTCATAAAAATAGCTAGAAAGTTTTTAAAGTTAGATAGAAAAACGATTTTTTCCTTAAAACTTTAACGCCCTGTAGTTCGAAAGTTGATAGGTTAAGGATATATATTAATTTGGACTTTTCTTCTTAAAATCACCTAAGGATTTACACCGTTAAGGATCAGCATCTTATTCTGAAACACCCTGTATACTGGTTTTTAAAATATTATTTATAAGAAATGTTAGTGGTCTAGAAATAGAAGTTTTAATAGTTTTTAATATTTCTGTTGTTATTCCATCGGCACCAGGAGATTTCTTTAATTTTAAACTATCAATAACATTTTCAACTTCTTTATGATTAGTTTCTTCTAAATCAAATGAATTTATATTGTTTATTTTTTTATTTGAAAATGTGTTATTATCTTTATTGATTTTGTTTGCTAGCTTTGCTCCTACTTCAGAAAAATAGTCAATAAAGCTATTAGCTATACTTTTCTTATCAGTAAGTGATTCATTTTCAATTTTGATTTCGTTTATATTTTTATGTTTTTGATTTTTATTATATATTTTTTAAATAGTTTTCCACATATCTTGATTAGAGTTTTTACATTTATTAATTTCACGTTTATAAAAATTGGTTTTTGTTTCTTTAATTAGTTTAGTCAGTTTGTTTTTATAAATTTTATATTTATATAATAAAAATCGGTCATTATTTTTTTGTAATTTTTTATAAAGTTCATTTCTTGTTTTAATAGAATTAAGTAAGCCGTTCGTAATCCATTCTTTTCTCTTTTTAATTTTAATTTTTATTTTATTTGTACATTGTTGTACATTAATTTGGATTTATTTTATTAAATTATTGGATAAGTCATTCGTTTCAGAATAAGAGTAAAAATTTGTCCAATCTATTTTTGTCATTTTTTCTTTTAATTTGTAATAATTAATAAAATTTTTATACATTGGTAAAGGTTCATTATTAGTTTTATCAATAAGTCTTTTTTGTAAATTGGTTGGGTAATGATACGTTATTTGATATTTAATGATTATTGATTGGAAATTATCTAAATTTTCTTTTGTTTTTACAAAGATATGGTCAATACAAGAGTTATGTTCTTTTATTTCTCCTGTGTTTTTATTTATAAATGATACAAAATTATATTCACTTAATAAGTTTAAATATTCGTTACTGTTTTTAGAGTTTGAGGAAATATCAATATTTATATCACCTACTAGAACTACTGTTTCATTTTTACAAGTATATTTAATATTATCAACAAATTTTTTTAAATTCATTGTAAATTCGAAAACATCTAGTGGAGGAGGTTTATAGATACTTATAATATTATTATAAATTATTTTTTTTCCGATTGATAGTTTCAAAAAGATTATCTTTATTTTCCCCATAGATATAATATCAAAAAAGTAATTATGTTCATTTTTAACATACATTACAATACCGTCACTTTTATTGAAATTTCCATTATTATAAATTATATCATAATTATTTAATTTAAATAAATCGGTATTTAAAATAAAAAAGTTTCTGTTAATACGATAACATCAAAATTTTGATCGAGTTGATATAAAAATAATTTAGTTTCGTCAAAGTTTTTAGAAATGCTTCTAATATTATTGTGATATAATGAAAAATTATTATTTGATTCATCAACACTATTATTAAAATAATTTTGATCTTCAACAAGCTGTGTTTCAACGTTTGTAATTTTAAAATTTGAAATATATTTATCTATCTTTAATTAGAAATATTAATAAGTTAAGTATATAGAAAATCAATGAAAATATATAATATATACTTACTTATAGTACAGAAAAAATAAATAAAATTTAAAAATCAATAGAAAATAATAATAAAAAATAATAATATTTTAATTATAAGATGTACCCCCTGTTTTTAAGTTTTTTTTATTTCTTCTTCATTTGTAATTTGAATTATTTTTTCTTCTTCATTTTTCCTTTTTTGGAACGTCTTTTCACAAACATTAATTTTTGTACAAAATTTACAGAAGACTTTTTCTCTACCAAACTCTAACTCTGGAAAATTTTTAATCCACAATGACGTTTTCGCCACCTTAGACATTCTGAACACAAATTTGAAATTACTAGTTTCACACTGAATATACTGACGAAAAACTAAAACAGAAGTATGTTATGGTGATGTGAGAGGAGAATATTCTCGAGAACGGGAATATTCTCGAGAATATTCTCTGTAAGAAAATTCTCCCGAGAATATTCTCTAGAGAAGTTTTTCTATATAATTTACACCGCCTCGATTTACACTGAAAAATTTTGCAATGATTTTTAAAATTTTGAGATTCTCTAACCTTTTCTATAACTCTGGCAACAGTGTTTTACGTCTGGCAACAGTGATTCAGGGAAATCCTCTAGAAGCATATATCTATATGCGTCCTATGTTTTTAATAGTTAAATGTGATCTTTCTTTATTTGACTGTTTTTTTTGTTTAGTTTTTAGTTATTCTTGGGAAGGTAAGTATGTTATGTTTTTCAAATCAAAATTTTATTTCTTTACGTTTTGTTTGATTAACGCCGTTCGCCGTTTGACATTTGTCGAAAATAAGCAGAAAAGGTAATTTTAATTTCTTTTTATTGCCATTTCTAGCGGTTTTCTTACCATTCTCAGAAAATTCTCTAACTGGAGAATATTCTCCAAAAGATTATTACCGATAATTTTACATCACTAAGTATGTATTACAAATCGATATAATTACAGTTTGTTAAGCAGGTAATAATAACGCATTATTAAAAGACAATAAACAACCCCTCAAAATATATCTGCAAACCCCGCAACCTGCAAAACTACTCTTTTTTTTGTGAATTCGATTCCTCCCATCAAGATTATCATTTCCTGATAGTATCAAATTTTTAAATCAAATAGTTCTATGGGAAAAAAAGTCAATTAGTTACAACTCTAACTCTAAAATTAAAAAAAAAATCCAATCTATTTCCATTTAAAAACGTTTCAAATAATGTAAAAAGGAAGGTTGGTAGACATAATGTGCCTAATAGTATCGATTTCATAATCAAATTAATGTAGTGTACTATAATATGTAAGTCTAATTTTTACTAGCTATGTTATTGTTAGTAGTTGTTTGTTGTAATTATCGTTATCGATACCAGAGTACATACCGGGTGTTTCTCAAAAGACTTTCACCCCTATAACTTTTTTATATTTATAGATATTAAAATAAAATTTTGAGATTATGCATAACAGATTAGTCTACATTTATTGGCATAATTTTTAATTTGTTAGCACTTCCGGTTTGACCGGAAGTGACCTTGACTTTGATATTTTAAATGGGGCATCTTGTATATTTTTACTTATTTGGGTTCAGCATAACATTCTGAATAAAATGACACCTCACTTGTCATTTTTTGACGTGTTATAACATTTTTATGTTTATTTTTCATTTTCAATCTAGAGTGCTACAAATTAATTAAATCTGTTAATTTATAGTCAAGTAGTACATGAAAATTAAAATTATGTCATAATAATTGACTTTCTAATTTTCACAAGCGTTTAAAAAATGAAATTTTGTTTCCTTGACGTTTACTCCATTTTTCCAAACGGAACAATGGTAGTTTACTAGGATATTTAAAACGAGCATTTTTTTTTCAACAATTTGATACCATACACTCCTATGCTGTTTTAAAATTGAAAGAAAAAATTTGCCTTAAGTCCCAATCGCAAATTTAAAAGCGTTAGGCACCCGCCCTGTCTTTTCTAAAGAAATATAAAGGCGGCTTTAAAAAACAATGGAATGGGTTTGAAAACCACTATGGTTTTAAATTAAAATTGTAATGTCATTCGTTTATTAAACTTACATTGTAAATCAAATAAGATAAAATGGTTAGTTTAACTAGAAATAAACAAATTGATATGCTCCTAAATTTTGGAGTGACCAGAAAAATTCTTCTGAAGCCGCAATATTGTATGTATTGTATGTTTTATAAACTAATGACATTACAACTTTAAATTAAAGCCATAATGCTTTTCAAGCCGCCTTTATATTTGTTTCGAAAAGAGTAATAATGCATAATGTTTTTAAACTTGCGATTGAGATTTAAGGCAAATCTTTCAGTGTCAATTTTAAAATAGCATAGGAGTGTATGGTATCAAATTGTTGAAAAAAATGCTCGTTTTAAATATCCTAGTGAACCAGCATCGTTCCATTTGGAAAAATGGAGTAAAGATCAAGAAAACAAAATTTAATTTTTTAAACGCTTGTGAAAACTAGAAAGTCAATTATTATGACTTAATTTTAATTTTCATATACTACTTGACTATAAATTAACAGATTTAATTAACTTGTAGCACTCTAGATTAAAAATAAAAAATAAACATAAAAATGTTATAACACGTCAAAAAATGACAAGTGAGGTGTCATTTTATTCAGAATGTTATGCTGAACGCAAATAAGTAAAAATATATAAGATGTCCCATTTAAAATATCAAAGTCAAGGTCACTTCCGGTTAAACCGGAAGTGCTAGCAAATTGAAAATTATGCCAATAAATGTAGACTAATCTCTTATGCATAATCTCAAAATTTCATTTTAATATCTATAAATATAAAAAAGTTATAGGGGAGAACGTCTTTTGAGAAACACCCGGTATATTGACCTTATTATACCGTGTCGATACTATTAGGTACATTATGTCTACCAACCTTCCTTTTCACATTATTTGAAACGTTTTTGAACGGAAATAGATTGGATTTTTTTTTTATTTTAGAGTTAGAGTTGTAACTAATTAACTTTTTTTCCCATAGAACTATTTGAGGTATTGGAGGAGGTTTGATACTATCAGGAAATGGTGATGTTGATGGGAGGAATCGAATTCAATAAAAAAAGAGTAGTGTTACATTTGAAAAAAAAAATTCCTTGAGTTAAAGAAAAAAACTAAAAATCTGGCAACGTCGCAATTGTCAATTTTCAATTTAAGTTTTTAAGTTATCCACCTACCAAAATTCATTGGTTTAGCCTTGGTAGTTTTGAAGAAAATTAGCCGTTCCGGTTATTTCAACTAACGTTACCCTATAATATATAGGTACAATATACATCTCAAAAGTCATTTACCACAAACCCTAGCGAGGGTTAACTTAGTTATGATTTGCCGCATATCCGATAAACTTTAAATTGTGACCCATCAGTCCCTTTGTAACATCTAATTTAATTCAACGTTTATACCTACAGGTGTTCCGTTTACATCCAAAGAATCGACTGCTTGTAAAGGACTAGCGTGGACTTTTGGCATAAAAAAGAGGATTGGAAAAAAAGCTCCCTTTGATGCCGATTGTGTAGAGTCAGTGAAAAATGCAGGTGCAATTCTACTGGGTGTTTCAAATATACCTCAGCTAAACTTATGGCAAGAAACGAGCAATCCTATTTACGGTCTTACTAGGAATCCTTACAATACCACCAGAAATGTAGGTGGATCTTCTGGCGGAGAATCCAGTATTTTGGCTGCCTGTGGATCTCCAATAGGCATAGGTTGGTTATATTTATAGGGTCAAAAGCCAAGGGACTAGAAGTAGAAGGAAGTAGAATTTTTGTACAAACTATATTTTAAAAAGAAGTATGCCAAATAGGTAATACACATAATAATTATTTTAAAGAATTCAATGAAATTAAATAAATTAAAATAGGTAATTTCAAAATTAAATTCAAATAACAAATAGCGAGAAATTTTGAATAAAAAGGTGTTAAAAGTAACATTTATCAACATTGGTTACCCATTATTAAATTTTATAAATGCTTGTTTAAAATATGGAATACAGTAGACTCCCGATTATCCGAAACCCGATTATGCGAACTCCGCATTATCCGAAACGACCCATGAACCGGATTATCCGAAATGATTCTTGCTATTCCTCCGCATTATCCGAAATTTCTAAGAAATGTTTTGTTGGTTTTGTTGGTGCGGCCAAAAATCGACATACTTTAAAATTAAAACAAGTACCAATTACCTCTTTCAGGAATTTATGAATATGAATACATACTAATGTACCGGGTGGTCAAATAAGCGAGGACGTCGGCTTTATCTCGGAAACCATTAAGCGTACAACTTTCGGAAAGATTTTTTTATGACTAAAATGGTCAAGAGAAATTGCTGGAAATTACTTTTAAGTTCCTCATTTCACCGCAAGGGGGCACAATTAAAAATTGTTTTTTAAATTCTAAATGTCTCCGAAAATTCCCATATTAAGGTATAACTCTGATTACATCATTGGAAAGCTTAGACAATTCTGCATCATTTTGGTTTAAGGCTCATTGGCGTACCGACCTTGATAAGAGTGGGGGAAGCTATTGAAAGTGTAAAGATTAAAATCGCTGTAACTTCTAAACGACTTATCCGATTTTACTAAATTTAAGCTTGTTGGGAAGGGGAAAATAAGTATCTTCAATTGCCGTATCCAACAGTACACGATACTGTTTAATAAAATTGCTAGAGGGCGAAATTTGTAATAATAACGGTTTTTTCGATTTTATCCCGAAAATTCAAACCATACGGTATAACTATGACATTATAATCGAAAAGTAGATGAAATTAGCAAGAAAAGATGTAAAGACCGCAGTTCGATATCTTTGTTCGTTTCAGAGTTATTGCCAAAACAATACCTTTTTAATACAAATTGCGCCGTCTAGCAATTTTATTAGAAGCTATCTTGTATCATTGGATACGACAATAGGGAACTTGACAAACATTTTAAATTGGAAAAAAATTCTATAAATCATAAGTACATATTGTCATAAAACATATGGCAGCAAAAAAAACAACATATTTCGTCCCAAAAGAACGCTAGAAAGATTTAAAAATGACCCAAAATTCAAATTATTCCAAGCGGGTAAAAACGCGCTGCTAGTAGTAGTGACGTCAAAGGGTATCATTTGTCAGATTTGTGTGTGACATATCCACGAAATAGGTTATAGGTTTTCAATAAATTTGATGATTTGTCAGGATGACGGATGACCAAACGTCATACCCCCTGACATCATCGGGCTTCGCGCGCTTTAGATATCGTTTGAAATGCTTTCGACACGCGCGAAACTTTAAAGAATTTTTTATATTAAATAGTTATTTTTGATTTTTAAGGAGTAATAATTGGGGAATACTTTTTTCAGGCCTAACTAAATCATATTATTGAAAAAAAAAATTGGAAAGTTCCATATTGAAGGTACTTACCTTTTTCTTCCATACAAGCTTAAATTTAGTAAAATCGGTTAAGTCGTTTAGAAGTTACAGCGATTTTAATGTTTACACTTTCACTTGATAAGAGTGGGAGAAGCTATTGAAGCTATTGAAAGTTATTAAAATCACTGTAACTTCTAAACTACTTATCCGATTTTACTAAATTTAAGCTTGTTTGGAAGTACCTTCAATTGTCGTATCTAATGGAACACGATAGTTTCTAATAAAATTGCTAGAGGGCGCAATTTGTATTAAAAATTATTGTTTTGGCAATAACTCTGAAACGAACAAAGATATCGAACTATCGGTCTTCACATCTTTGCTTGCAAATTTCATCTACTTTTTGATTATGATGTTATAGTTATACCATATGGTTTGAATTTTCGGGATAAAATCGAAAAAACTGTTATTACTACAAATTGCGCCCTCTAGCAATTTTATTAAACACTATCGTGTACTGTTGGATACGGCAATTGAAGATACTTATTTTCCCCTTCCAAACAAGCTTAAATTTAGTAAAATCGGATAAGTCGTTTAGAAGTTACAGCGATTTTAATGCTTACACTTTCAATAGCTTCTCTCACTCTTATCAAGGTCGGTAGGCCAATGAGCCTTAAACCAAAATGATGCAGAATTGTCTAAGCTTTCCAATGATGTAATCAGAGTTATACCTTAATATAGGAATTTTTGGAGAAATTTAGATTTTAAAAAAACAATTTTTAATTGTGCCCCCTTGCGGCGAAATGAGGAACTTAAAAGTAATTTCCAGCAATTTCTCTTGACCACTTTACTCATAAAAAAATCTTTCCGAAAGTTGTACGATTAATGGTTTCCGAGATAAAGCCGACGTCCTCGCTTATTTGACCACCCGGTACATACATAATTATTCGAATTTATTATGTATGTATGTACATCTATAAAAGTACATAGATATAGTTTTTCCTATAGTTAATGATTTTCCTCAATCTCCGCATTATCCGAAATTTCGATTATCCGAAATCGGTCAGGTCCACATCATTTCGGATAATCGGAAGTCTACTGTATGCCTGATGAATTAAAATGTTCTTACATGTTATTATATTATCAGTGCCAACAGTAAAAAAAATAAAAGATGGGATGAGATGAGGCCAGTAAATGTTTTATGGGATGTTCAGAAATTTTTAGAAGTCTTATATGAACAGTTCTTGGAATTCATTGATGTCAACAAAATTTTAGTTTCCTTTGATTTGACCATTGATCAAGGCAAAAATGCTCGCAAAACGCAAAAATGTTATAGCTGTATTTTTATTGAGTAAATTGTATCAGAATGGTATTCATGGAAAAGTTTATAAATGGTTTAAAAATTATTTAAATAACAGGTATCAAAAACTTATTCAAATAAAAAAAGTAAATATATAGGAGTTCCTCAGGGAAGTATACTAGGTATGTCCAATATTGTTTATTTTTTACATTAACGATATGCATTTAGTTTTAAAAATGTGTAAGTTACAAATGTTGACTCATGACACCTCAGTTTACATTATTATTTTTGATGGTCTAAATCACTGGTTCCCAAACTTATTTTGTCTACAGCCCACTTTGAGAATAAATTATTTTTTAGCGCCCCCATTTTTTCACCTACTTAAAAACCACTATACATTCAAATTAAATTAATTAATTATTGTGAGCTATATTAGCGGAGATTAAACATTTATTTTAAACGAGACTTTTACTATAACCCGCAAGAGTTACGCGCGAAACCGCAAATGAAAATAAAATAAATATTACGTTTATATAGGATTGCATAAGCAGCACGCACCGACAGGAATAAGCCAAACATTCATAAACTCGTTTATCTCATTCGACGCTCAATCGTACTTAACATGTAAGAACAAGTATTCTATGATACAGGAATGCACAAATCGGGTTTTTAACAAAAACTTGTTAAAACATTATTGCCCGCGGTCTATTATCTACGAAAACTGCCTATCTAGGTATACTAATAACTAGTAAAATGCGAAAGTGTGTCTGTCGCCTTTTTATTTATTTGTTTGTGTCTACTTTCATTTCGAAACGGAGCGACCGATTTACATGATTTTATTTTATTTATTCAATAAAACAGGACAGATATGAACTACGCGGAGAGAAAAATCGAACCGAGTTTGAGCAATCTCTTAATTAATATTAGTTGATGTTCACAAGTTGTAGTCGAGTGTCGAGAGCTCAGTCGGTGTCTAAGAGTCTTCCTAGCTAGATGAAATTACAAATCGTCCCCCAAGCCTCTACACAACGCCCCCATTTTTTTCTGGGTCTCTTACCGCCCCCCTTTAGGCCTGCAGCGCCCACAAGGGGGCGTTATCGCCAACTTTGGGAACCACTGGTCTAAATGCTCTAAATTTTGAGATAAATTTTAAAAATAAGGCAATGCGGATAATTGACAAATATACAAAAAATAATTTTATGGTAAAAAATTTAGATTGGTTGAATTCAAAAAATAAATTTTTTATTTAAATCTTTTTATATAAAATTAAAAATAATTTATTGCCTTAATGTTCAAAATTTTCTTGTTCTTTTAATTAGATATGACCATCATAATTATAAAACAAGAACTAATCAACATTTTTATGTGGATAGAGTGTCTAAAACATTAACCTAAAGTATGTTTTTTATAAACTTTGGATAGAATATAATAATTTGAAAAATTCTATTAAATCTCAAATATCATTAAAACTTCTTAAAAAAACTTTAAAATTACATTTAATTAAAAAACAAAATGATACGTAATACTTGATACAATTTTCAAATTGTTTAACTTTTCTTCTGTTTTTGTTAGATAGAATATTGTGTTTTAAAATTTAAATATAAATCTATAAAAATTTGTTAAAAAAATGTATTAACAAAAAATATAATTGTAGCTTTCTGCTAAATAAAACATGTTGCTACTACTACTATTAATACATTTATTTTAATTTTGTAGCACTTTCCAAGATTCACTTGAATCTATCTATGTTGGCCCTTCTTTATATAACTTTAATAATGGAGATTTATTCATGAGCTCCTATTTACAGAGTGGTTTTTTAATATTTGTATTTACACAGGAAATGTTTTGAAAAGTAATAAAAATTACCTTTATTTTTGTTAATATCAGTATCTGTCTGTCGCTGAATGTCAAATAATGGTTGAAGAGTCTAACTAAATAAGTAAAAATGTGACAACTTTTTATTAGTAGTATGGTTAGCAGGTTGTTACTGAACTGAAAAAAATTAATGATATTACCTTGCGATTATTTTATTGATTACAGAACACTACTTAAATGACCAACTGTATTTGTTTATTTAGAAATAATAAAGTAATTTTTGTACATTTGACTTCTATACTAGTAAAGATCGCCAAGATAAATATTTTAAAAATAGTTGCAGGCGTCACTAAATATCACCAGTAAAATTTAAATAAACAGGTATAAATTTGGTATTACTGGATAGCTAAATGTATAAATACGTTGTCTGTCTTGTACTACTTTTAATTTAGGCCTTTTTTTGGGAGAAAATAAGTAAAAATAAGTTTAAGGATAGGTTTTTCAATATATTTAAGTTAAGCAAATCGTGTATGTGCGGTTTCGGACAAATTCGGTGACAGCAGAAGGCAAAATTGGATTCATTTGACATGCGGTGTTAAACTCTTAAAACTCTCAAATGTCAAATAACGCTCTTTGTAATTAAACTAGCAGAACTTTAATAAAGCTAATAAAAAAACTTTTAGGGACAGATATTGGAGGCTCTGCTAGAATACCAGCCTTTATGTGTGGAGTTTTTGGACATAAAATATCAAATGATTTGGTCTCGTTAAAAGGTAAGGATATTATAGAGTTCTTGCAATATGTCATAGAAAGGTCATTGGAAGTGTATAACTTGGGGGGTCGATACTTGAAACCTCCTAATTCAAAAAGGGCAATTTTGTAAAATTACACTAATAAATTAGGCGACTTTTCAAACGCTCTTGGAACAATATTCTCTTTCTCTCTCTCTCTCTCTCTTATAAATGTTCGATTGTCTTGTATTGTCTTGTTCCATTTGGCTCTGCTCCCTAGGGGCAACTTGCCAGCTCATTTAGGAGTGATCGCGACCTTGTACGATGTCACGACCACTAATTTTTCTTCCTTGCGTACTATGAGTCTCTGGATTTGCGTATTTGACCTTTCCTTAGCTGCTATTTTAAGGGTCAAGGGTTTAGTATTGACAATTACAACATATGAGTGACATTTACTAAAAATAAGGAATTTAGGGGTTAGTAGACAGTACAATCATTTACTGAGTAGAACCTAGACACTTCACTAACTTATTTCTTTAATTGTTAATAGTTTTATTTTATGATAATTAATGTACCTACCGCATTATTAGTTTAATCATTTTTTCTTTTGGATTATACAAAATAGTATTCATATTAAGGGGGAGCTGCAAACCAATTTTTCTTAGTTCCTCATACAAATTAAAACCGGGGATATCATTTATCGGACATTCTAGAAAAATGTGGTCCAAGTTGTCAATTTGTCGACAGTCGCACTCGGGGCTGTCTTTGACGCCAATTCTAAATAGGTGGTAGTTGGTTAGACAGTGTCCTGATCTCAATCTGATTATTGTTGTGATGTGACGCCTATCGGTGAATCCTATCTTCGTGAACCATCTGTTTTTTGGGAATTCCTCCTTTGAGCCAGCGTAGGCTCTACCTTTGATTTTTCACGATTTCCTCCATGTTCCTTTACGATTGTTTTCCTTATCTCTGGTAGTATTTCCTCTTTATCTAGCTCTAGGTTTTTTGGTATGTTTAGGCTACTTCCTATTTTCGCAAGTTGGTCTGCTTGTTCATTACCCGGGATTTTTACATGACCCGGTATCCATGCGAGCCTTATTTCTGTTCCACTGTCGAGCGCTTCAAGCAAAAGTATTTTTGTAAGGAGGACTACAAAGTTATTTTTTGTGTGTAGGCTTGTTCCATTTATCTTCTTAATAGCGCTTTGTGAGTCAGATAGGATGATGGCGTTTTTAATATTTTTGCTGAGTATAACATTAGTTGCTTCGTGGATGGCCACTATCTCTGCCGTGCATATTCCTAATTTATTTGGGAGTCTTGATGAAAAGTTATATTTTATCCCCGGGATGTGTATACCGTATCCCACTCTGGATGCGTTTTTAGAAGCATCCGTATATACCAGAGTGAATGTATTTTGGTATTTCGCTATGCGCTCACAGAACTGGTTCTTAGCCATAACTTCGTTTCTTTTGCTGAGGTTTAAATCAAGTATCTTTATGCTCCTTACCTGTATTTCATATTCAACGTCAAATATAAGGTAGTTATCAGATTTATATAGGTGGTTGTAAAAGGGGATGAAGTAGTTTAGTGCCTGTATCAGGTACGGCGAGTCTCTGTTCTTCCAAAATCCGACATTTTTTGCCTGAAGCTCACGTGCCTTTACTACTGAGACCAGAGGGTGTTATTTTATGCATAGAATTTTTGCTAGAAAATTGGAGGCTAGTATTTTTCTTCTGTATTCCAAGTCAATTTCGGCTGCCTCTGTCAGAAGTATGTTGGTTGGGGTGGAGTTCATACAACCTAGGGCTACCCTTAGACCCTGGTACTGTATTGTGTCTAGTTTGTTTAGTATTGTCTTAGGTGAAGGCTTAAAAAATATTGACCATTCGATTGTCAACACCGTGCAATGTGTTTTAGTTGGTATCTTAGAAGTGTTATTTATAACCACCGACTTGATCTTTCAGAGGTGATCCTCTGTAAAAATATGATATTTTTTGGACTAATCCTTTTTTTATCGTCGATTTTGTCAACTTTGACGAAAATTAAGTAATTAAATTAAACAATTTAATGAACTTTGTGTTGAGCAATTTAGAATGGTAAAATAAATACTACTACCGCCATGACTGAAATCAGACAAAATAACGATTTTTATAGGTTTGACATTTAGAACAGGAGAAGAAAGTAATTCTATGGTATCAGTTGGACCCATGACAAAGTATGCTGAAGATCTGATACCGTTTATTAAAGTCTTAGTGGGAAAACATGCACATAAACTAAAATTAGATACTCCAGTGGCCGTCAACAAGATCAAAATATACTATGTTAGAAATCCATACGATCCATTCATGAGTTCATTTAGGGATGAAACGAAAGCAGTATTATCAAGGTGACAGTAAACATAATTTTTATTGGGTTTTACATAGAAGTACTAAATTTGCATTATTTTCTTGTGCAATACCATCGAGTACATAATTATTATTTTGCTCTGAGTATAGTTGCATTTCCCAAGTAGCATATTATTTAGACACAAATTCTTTGCTGAGGAATGTTTCGAAACATTTTTGAATTGTTTTTTTTTTTCGAAAAATCTTACAAACCAGTGTCGATACACAAACATTTTTAAAGCTCAACTTAGCCGCTGGCTTTGCTGTATGAAAGTAACTCAGCCATTTACTAGAAGTCCGAAATATTTAACACACACAATACACAATAACAGGCCCTTTTATTACTAATAGCATAGCATAGCCAACGGCTAAGTTGAACGGTCCTTTTAAAAATTTAAGTCAGTTCAGTAAAAAAATTTCCTCCCCTCTTACCGCGGTTAGTGTATATTATATATTGGTCATACCACTATACGAGGTTGTTCGAGATGCGTTCCTTTAAGAACTTAGCTAAGCAAATATTTTTACTTTGCTATAATAGCAAATACACGAAATCGACAGAGAAAACGTAACAACAATAATGGTGCCGAGCCGGTTCTGGAATCATTTATTCGTTCATTTTAAAGGTCTTTATTTTGTTCTATAAGTATTTACATGTCATTAATCAGAACTGTCATATAAATATCTATTCCCTATCTAGCATGGACGCACGGCAATGCCTGCCAGCCAGTTCTCGAGTGTATTTATACAGGGTGCTGATAAAGTCTGGAATAATCGATTTTTCTTGAAAACGCAAAAGTTTTTCGAAAAACGCTCGGACCCGTCGATTTTTTAAAAAATTTTGACGTTCTTCAATATTATACCGGATGCGCCAAAAACGCTAGGCAAGTGTCAACTTCACTTTTTCAAATAGAACACCCCTTTTTTTTTCCAATATTCAGATTCCTCTCTAAACTCTAGACAAGTTTCATATAACATATTGTATGGCTAAAGTCAACAGGAATCAAGGTATAATTTTAAAGCTTTTTTTCAATGACAAATACTTAGGCTAGGAAAAAAATTCTATGAGTAGTAGTATATAACAATCTAAGTTGTTGTGTGGCTTTAACAGCGAAGTATTATTACAGGATTGTTGAATATTTTCGAGCAAATCATGGATCTCCCCAAGAGCTTGTATTTGAAGATTTGAAACACACAACTAAATTGTGGAAACATTGGATGACTAAGGAAGGCCTTAATTTTAAGGACGCTATCAACAATAAGGACGGAGAGGTATAGTATACGTTTTTATTTAACATTTCAGTTCTACATAGCATCTGCTATTGTACGCTGACACTGGGTGGTCAAATCTCTTTTCAAGTTTAATAACTCTTATTTTTTATACCAATTAAATAATCTTTTAATACATATGGAGGCACTATTTTTACAGATATATTGCACTAGGATACCACAAATAATGAACGCATTTCACCTTGTTGCAAGCATTTATTTGAAGGGAACAATTACAAGTCATAAAAAAAATAATTTATTAGGGGGTTCTTACCTTCAAAATATTGTGACTAATCTTAATAGCACCGTCGTAACTAGTGTGCCCCCCCACCCCCAAGGACCATAAATAATATTTAAAAAAATAGAAAATAGCTAATCGGCACATTCTGTTAGTAACCTGTTACATGACACTTAATACCTACACTTTTACAATACAAATACTTTTTTACCGCTGTTTTACGTTAAAAAAGGTTCGATTTATAAATAAATAAAAGCAGGAAAAGAAATAAGGGCAAATTTGACAAAATTTCCTTTTTGCTTTTATACATTTTTCAATTAAATTTTTTTTAAACTTAAAAAGTAACAACAACCTTACCATCTTTTATCATTTACCTACCATTAGCAGGTATTTTTTTTTGTAGAAATTTTAAAATATTTATTTTTATTAAACCTTATTACATATAGTGTGTCCACGGATGGAGTTCACTATACTTGTATTAATCTTATTTTCACTTTTTCGAAAAAAAGTAATTCTTCATAATTTCTTCTGCTTGTTATAAAAATACAATTCGCGTTGAGAAAATTCGATTTTATTGTACAGGGTGCATAAAAAATAGTAAAAAGTTTAACGAAATTAATAATGTTGAAACTAAATTAAATTAGGTGTGCTTGTTGCTGTCATATAATGTTTAACTGACATTTCAATCAAATTCTTTGTCAACATTTGTAAACTGTTATCTTCAAAAAAATGCTAACCTTAGAGCAGCGCATTTACTTGATCAAGTGTTATGGCATTGGAAAGGTAAGCTATAAAAATGCAATTGACATTTTCCATCGAAAATTTCCCGGTGTACACGTTTCTTTAAATGGCTTAAAGAAATTGGTACGTAAATTTAATGTTTATAGTGATGTTAAAGATGTGAAAAAAACCAAAAAGACTTATGATGAAAATGATGCTGCTACCATTTTGGTGTTAGATTCGATTCGTAATAATCCTCGACATCCTTTGAGAGCAAGATCCAATTAGGTGGGTGGTATTTCTAAAAGACACGTACAAAATATTCTGTTAACAAATAAATTTCATGCATTTAAACCAACTTTTATTCATAAACTTCAAGAAGGCGATGATTCATACAGACTAGAATTTTCTTTACTAATAGGTAAACGCATACTGGCGAGCCGTAATTTTCAGCATCATATCGTATTCAGTGACGAATCTACCTTTACAACAAATGGAATAATCTCTAGTCAAAATTGTCGATTTTGGGCTAAACGGAATCCCCACTTTAGAATAGGTAGAAACAGCCAGAAATTTAAGAAAGTAAACGTATGGTGTGCGTTGACGTTCAATAAAATATGTGGTCCATTTTTCCTGGAAGAAAGGCTAAACGCAAATTATTATTTACAAATTCTTAATGAATACTTTTTACCTCAATTGGATGAAGAAAATTTGGAATTTAGAAGAAATATGATATTTCAGCAGGATGGCTGCCCAGCACATACTGCAATGATTATTAAAAACTGGCTTAATGAACATTTTCCCAAAAAATGGATAGGTCGCAATGGACCGATACACTGGTCAGAACGTTCCCCGGACCTCACTGCAATAGATTACTTTCTGTGGGGATATCTTAAGCCAAGAGTGTATGCCATTGACTTGGAAGATAATATTGAAACCCTAAAAGATAGAATCACTGATGCCATTGCTACTGTGACACCAGATATGATCAAAATGTATAATGAATTTGGAAACAGGATGGAGAAATGTGTTGACGTAGGAGGGTTCCATGTTGAGTAAAACTTTACTATTTGTAATTTTTTTCGATGTATTAATTTAAATAAACATCATTATTGAGTTCTTTCATTTTAATGCTTCAAAAAAAGTTTACTTTAAAAATTTTTTAATTTCGTTAAAATTTTTACTATTTTTTACTTACTCTATACAATAAAATCGAATTTTCTCAACGCGAATTGTATTTTTATAACAAGCAAAATAAATTATATGAAGAAAGAGTTTTTTCGAAAGAATCAAAATTAAATTTTTTACTTTTGTAAAACTACATTTTACCATTTTTTACGCACCCTTTACAATAAAATCGAATTTTTTCAACGCGGATTGTATTTTTATAACAAGCAGAAGAAATGAAGAACTACTTTTTTTCGAAAAAGTGAAAATAAGATTATTTACAAGTATAGTGAAGTCCATCCGTGGACACACTGTACACAATGCTGAAAAAGTTAATTTTATTAATTAGTTAAGAATGTAATATTTTTAGGTAAACGCCATTTTGGAAATTATTAAACATTTTACCATTGGTGGCGACTTTACCACAGCTACCATATTTAATTTTATTAACGGATTATTCAGAAAAGTTGACGAGGCCTGGGCGGTTGAGACAACAAAGAATTTAAGGGAGGCATTATTGGTAAGTATTTTTTTGATGTTAAACAATAGTTCAAACACATTCTAACCCCCTATCTAGGGCAGTGGCGTGCAATGACAACAGTTTATGTTGTGTCCGTACTGTCCGTAGCCTATAAAGCCGCAAAGGTAATTTTTTTGGGACGTATACGACTAGGAAACAATAAGTATTTTAAATAACGTAAATTTTGGGATCGGCCCTGCACTACATTTAAATTCTGCTTGTTGACAGAGCATTCCTTTTAAATTTTAGTCTGTATCAAAAATAAATCTGCGTAAAATCTAAAATAACTCCGATTAGTGATAGATGACGGGTTCACTGTTAACTGGCTACTGCGCATGCGCCCGTAGAGCGCGGCTGTTTATTAGTTGTTTTTAAAACAGCTTCAAGACATCTAAAAACAGCTAAAAAAAGCTGCTTTGTTGACAGAACTTTTTTTTTAATTTCAGTCTATCAAAAAAAATTAGCACCCGTAAAATATGAAATCATTCCGAGTAGGTGATAGATCAGGGGTTCACCATAAAGTACGCACTTGCTTCTGCGCATGCGGCGGTAGTGCGCAGCTGTGTTTAGTTGTCTTGGAGCTGTGTGGTGAACCCCTAATCTATCACAACTATTCCGCACTCTTTATTATTGTTAAAAAATGCAAACCTTTGTGATAACAATAAGTAGGTATACATTTAAGGATATGTAAGTCTACACAGGAGGTCTAACGTTTTAAAAGTCAATTGTTTTATCCTAAAAATTAGAGAAAATAATAATTTAAAACTCCCCAAAATAGAATAGACTTTTAACAACAGGCCCGTTATCGACGAGGCGACGCGACAGCACGGTAGATACTCCTTTGCTCCTTTCTACCGTATTTTATCTTCGTTCCACTTACTTAGACATGTCGGGTAAGGTCGACTTAAGGGACAGTAGATCTGTGGATTTTTCCTTGAAGATACAACAAAAAGACAAAGTTTTACCTTCTTTTTCACTTAAAAAAATGCGGATAATTACAAATAACCGAATTGAATTCACTGAAATTCATAATAATACACTAAAACAGGTAAAAATCTTTATTTGTTATGATATTTATATGTAGCCATGATGGAAAACTATTCAATTTGACAGCTTTCAGCGTATGGATGTTGAAAATTTATATTGCGACGTTGCCACAATGTCATTTGCAAACTTAAGCCCGAAACCAACGAGTTCCTGACGAGGTTCAGTGTATTTCCTGACTTTAAATTATTTCCTTACAATCCGGTCTTTAAAACCTTCGTTTTCAGTGCACTTTAAACATTTTTTTGACAAAAATACTGTATATTCCGCAATTTTTTTTCGTGAAATATACTATTAAAAGTGTGTACATTCTAATGAAAGAATTTTTTTTGGCAATTCCACTGTCCCTAAAGTCGACCGGACCCCATTGTGTGTATTGTATATGAATTTATATTGGAAGAAAATCATGTCTTAAGCGATATAGGTAATATAACGCGGACAACTTTTAGAGCATTTTTACCCCACACAGTACACACTACAGCAGTAACGGCGACTATTCCTAGATACAGTGGAGCAATTAATAGAGCAATGTCGAATGTCGTGCAATATACGACATTTCTTTCGACAACATTGCTCCACATAGATACATGTTGCTCCATCTCGAGCCATAATAAAACGGTCATTCTCGCGAGTTGCCGTTAATCGTAGAGATTGGAAAATATCTAGGAATTTATGGTGTTCTTTCTATCGCACATACTATCTTCCTTTTCTCCTGTTTCGCTGTATACGCGCGGTTTAAAGTGTACCTAAAGTTAATTTGTTGAATCGATTTTGTATTGTTGGTTTGTCTTCTTCTTGGTTGAATTTTTAAATAAGAAATGGAACAAATTTAATTCATTACATAAAGGTAAGATACTCTCACAGAGCTAGATGCTCTATATAGCTAGTCTATTTTTCTTTCTGCTCTATTTTTTTAAAGAGTGCATAATAAACGCACTTGTCGCAGACAAAATATAGTCGTCCATAGCTACGCAACTTTAATCTTAAGGTGGATATCTCAACGTCATTTAATCTATTACCAACCTATAACCTATTTCGCGTTGTGTTTTTAGTTTATTTTTTTATTAACTATCATTTAAGGAAAATTGATATCGTCGGCACATTATTTAGGTAATTAGGTAATATCTGACATATTACAAAAATATCAATTTATTTCATTGCTAAATTTGGGAGAATTGTATAGTGAAAGAACTTTGACATAATAATGTTAAAAAAATTCAAGATGCTGCCATGTGGAACAATTAACAACTGATACTACTAGTACTTTTAAATTCAGTACCTATAGTCAACCAGAACGGCATAAAATTCCTAGTTCCTCATTTAGATAATAACCTTAATTTTAGTTACCACATTAAAAGTATATCAAAGAAATTGTCATCAAGATGCTATGCTCTAAGGGTTATAGCTAGGGATATGGAATTATCAGCAGTTAAAATGGCATATTATGCTCTCATACAATCACGTTTCAGATCATGACATTTCCTTTTGGGGAATCTGTGCCAAATATCTTTAATTCATTGTTTATAAGACAAAAGCGCGCTGTCCGTTTTATGTTTCGCTTAGTTAGCAGAGTTTCTTCTAAGCCGATATTTTTAAGAGAAAAATAATGACGCTCCCATGCTTGTTTATTTTGGAAAGTGTGTTTAGTGTATAGGAAGTATAGCCATTTAATGACAGAGTATTTTTATAATATAGGACAGACTCAGAATATTATTCCTCTTTCCATACCATTAACAAACACATGTTCGAAATTGTGTTATTTACAATGAAAAAAAATTATTTAATCATCTACCGATAGAGAAACTGAGAAGTAACTTCAAAATGTTTCGTAAAGAACTTAAAAAATTATTATTGAATCGGGCTTTTTACGATGTGGAGAAGTATTTTGTGGAAAGATTTTGATGGGTTTTAAATTTTTTGTTTCACGTGACTTGTCTGGCAGTTTGCTGCTATTTGAGTTTAGAAATTGTGTTTTGGTAATATTTATTAGTAATTTTCTTAGTAATAAGCTTTGTCAATGAGAATACTGTATTCTTTGTACAATAAAGCACGTTTTGATTTGATTTGAAATGAGAAAGCTTGGTTATTTGTTAAAAGTCATGGTGTTTTTAGTATGATTTAAACAAGAAGTAGTAATCGACTCAGTTGCTACGGAAACAATTGTAAGATCTATAAAAATCGGTCTGATAAAAAAATTTTAGAAGTAATTTTCCTGCATGTTCTTGTAAAATGCGATTTTCTGTCCTAAAAATCGGCTGAAAAGTGTCATTCTTTTGTTAATTTTGTTTTAGTCAAAACTAGATGAAAACAGTGTCCTGCTCTATCCCTCATCGCCGTTCCCAGCGAGCTATCATCACACAGCTTTATTAAGACCATACAACTTTAACACATTTTCTATCTGGAATGTAATGAAGTTTCCTGTTACCCAAGTACCGATGGGATTGGGAAAAGAAGGGTTGCCCTTAGGGATACAGGTGGTGGCAGCTCCGTTTCAAGACAGACTTTGTGTAGCAGTCGCAAAAGCATTGGAAAAAGAATTTGGCGGTTATGAACCACCAAGAGTTGTCTGTGATAAGCATTAAGATCAAATAGCATTATAGGTGATGGAATTAATATTAACTCGAACGTGGTGTAAAACATGTTGTATTACTGGGGGATTAAAAGTATTTTTGCAAAGACCATTCAACATCAGAATTGTCACCGGAAGAGTCCAGATTGACGGGACGGAGCAATTGAGGCCGGTGTCTCACGGTTTATCAACGGTGAAGAGGTAAAATCCATAAACCGTCATTCCCCACTTATATGGTGAGGGAGTCAGGAGTCAGTACGTAAAATTGCTCACTATTACTCATCTAAGCTCTACCGAGTAATATCAGACCCGTGGCTCTCTCAAAATTTTTGTCATAAACGTGTCGGTGCTCAGTCAGTCTGGACTCATCCCCTGGCAATTCTGATGTTGAATGATCTTTGTGAAGAAAAAGTTTCTATCCAGTGTTCCTTAGCCTAGTGTATTGGTGATCTAACCAACACTCAGGAGATGAGACGTCCTCTGAACACAATGGTGCATTGAAGTATGTTTTGCAAACACTAGGAAGTTCTATGTTCAGATCAGCCTAAGTCCTTTCGTTTTAAATTTTTTACACTTTTTTTTATAATGTAAAGTGGGTGAGGTGAGGGTACATACATACGTAACAAATAATACCTACTGACTGATGTGAGTGATGGCAATAGAATATTTGGAATGTGATCCGTCTGGTTTCTAGGACACAATAATGTTTCATGTACGGTATTGTTAGTTTGTCCAGAATTCAAATCTCTACATGGAGAAATCGGTTATTAAAGCAGTAGGGCATAAATTACGAAAGTTTTGTAAAATGTATATCTACTTGATTTGAAATTAAATATCTTTATATCAGTTTTAAGATATTTGATCGATTTCGTTTATACCACATAAAACAGTTATTGGGATAAGGGGAAATACACACAAATTATTTAAGCTATATTTATCTTGCTGAAAACTTTGCAGCAATAAAATAAAGTTACGTTAAATTTGACAAAATCTTTTATGTTTATAACTAATAAATAACATAAATTCTATCATTCACCCCTTAAAATTTATTGATGAGAATATTCAATATTCAAAAATGACAAAATTTTGAACGAATATGTCATGTTCTGGACAAAAGCTTTAAAGAGAATTTCGGGTGGAATAGGAAGTTTTGCTAAAGTAGGCACCTGAAAACCATTTTGGGAATACGGTTTTAGTTTAAATATTTTTCATAAAAGTGATGTTATAACGAAAAACTAAATTGGGTTATTTTTGGTTTTACACAAATATCCCGATCAAAATCGAGATGCCTTAAAAAATTTCGAGATTTCAATACTTTTCAGCTATAAAGTTCACAAAACCTTTGAGATTCAAGTAGGTATCCTCCTGTGTTCAAGCAATCTGGATATTGGGGAAGGGGGGGGGGGGGCTGGCTGGCTTGGGCTAAGTCCTAATAACCGAGATCCAAATATGGAGACTGGGATTCAGGACACACTAGATTTATTTTTTTAATAAGTATTAGGTACATTATTCCAAAATACATGAGTTTTTGTAAAAGGCACTTTACTTATTGGGTATATAATAAATTTTTAGAAAAATTAAACACCAAGTTTTATATAATCGAATCCTATCTACTAGAGTACCGTGCGAGCAAAATTATTTGCATCAAAGAGGGCCTTGCATCTAAGGCCGTAATGCTTAGCCGTAGAGGATACCTGTTGGGTGTCAGTAACTCCCTGAATTAACAACCAATCAGTTATTCCGTCATCTTTGACAGTCGTTACAAGTAATTTGATTCATCGCTAATTTTTCCAATTTCTTGAACATTGCACACAATGGGCTTTACGGAACAGCACAAAACATTCATGGTTGAATAGTATTTTTGAAACGGGGTTAGAGTAAATGGTAAGTGGCAATACAATCCGGGTTTTTGCATGGACGATTTTCACGAACATTTTCCTAACGTTGCTTTTATTGCTGGGGATTTTTTATCATGGCCTGAAAAGAACCGTGGCTGTGTTTAGGGAAACAGGTTCTATACAACACAAAAAAGAAGCAGGAAGACCATCTGTAAGAACAGAAGAACTTGTTGCAAGCGTTCGTGAACTAATGCAAAATACGCCCACAAATTGTACGCCTGTCCCAAGAAGTGGGAAGATCTTATGGAACATGCTTTTACCCTTAAGAAGCAGCTAAATTTATTTCCTTATAAAGTGCAAGTATTAAAATTTTGTAAACAACAAAAATAAATTTGTATTTGTCTACTTATTTTATTACTCATTAGTTTGGCATATCATGTCATAATATGAATTGGACAAAATTTTAACCTAGATTTGGTTAGATATATCGTCCCCATATCATTGTGATCTAAACCAAGCCCTATGTTTTTTAATCCAATCCCTCTTTGATGCAAATAATTTTTGCTCGCACTATTATAATACCAAAAATATATGCAGTGACGTCAGTAGGATTTCAAGTTGACTTTCTAGAGAAATAAGGACATTTCCAGACTATTTATTGCATGGAATACCTACCTTGAACATTGTTCTAATTTTATTGACCAAAATTTTGGCCCAAAATATTTCAGAAATAATTGTAATCTCAATTTTAAAGATGGCGTTCCGACATTGATAATCTGTCGCCACGTGGTCAGAGGCTGTTCCACATTTCGATATTCGCGAATTTTTTTTTCGGAAACGGGAGTCAAACGATTCAAACTTTCTGGATGTATAGAGGAATAGTAGGGGCACGTTTTGGGAAAACTTCCAATATACCGGAAAAAAGTTATTAAACGTCATAGTCGAAAAATATTGTTTTTTTGTTGTTGCGCGATACAGGTGGCAAAAATCATTTTATTCGATTTAAACTTCTTCGACGTGTAGACGACGTTGGGCTACAAAACACTGTTGTTTGCGAACGCGATCGAAAGTTGGGAAGTCAATTTTTTGATTTTTTTTTAAATCAATGTATAGGGTCATGTTGGATCGTTAATAAATCGAATTGGGTGCGTCCGACATACTTTTGGTTTGGATATTCGTTTAGGCCATCTCAAATACTACTTTTTTCAAATATATTGTTCTATACAACGGTAATAGAAATGGTCGTAAATTGTGAAGGAGTGAAATAGGTAAACTATTTTAGACAAGATTTTTTTACGGTTTTTATTGTTTTTCGTACAGAAAACCACTTTTGATTGAAATGTTATATACCTACCTTAGCGGAAAGAGCTCGTCAAACTAAAATAAAAAGTAATTTTTTTGTTTCTTCATCTTTAATACGGCAATAATATTATATATTAGAATTTATTTTCAAAGTGGTCTTTGGCCTAGTCAGTGGCGGCTCGTTAATGAAGGGCTGTGAGGCGCCGCCCTCCCTGCAATTATTCCAAACAGAATCCAAAAATACTTTACTTAAAAAACCAATAAAGCAATGTATGTAAGCTGCAATCCCTTAAAATAATTCAAACCAAACGTAGCCCTATTCCAGCGGGTAGGTTATACTAAGCGCGGGCATAATTCAAACCAAACATAGCCCTATTCCAACGGGCAGGTTATACTCACAGACAAGCGAGTTGCGCGCTCTCAAGGTTATGCTAAGCGCGGGCGACCAATTATTCGCCCCGATCATGAACATCTCAATCTTTATGACGTTCGTGGTCCCGATTCAACGCGACTTCTCGATGGGTTGCCATGACGACGGAGGCGTGACGTCACCTACACATCGCACAACGAGCGGCCACGGATGAGCTCCAATTTTCCGCGCCCAACAACTGTTCACGAATCGCGATGCCACGGTAGAATAATCGCCTCTGACGAGGCGACCTGTCGATGCCGCTGATGTTTTGTTTATTTTGTTTTGATTTGATTTATAAGTTACGTTATAAAGTTGGAAAATTTCGTGTACCTAATATGAAGGTCAGTGATTTACAGAAGCCTGTGTTTAGTTCTCTAAGCTTAAGTGAAAAACTCGATTTAAAAAATGCAGGGCGGCCACTAGAAATTGAACATAGTACAAGTGCAATCAAAATGTAAAAGTAAGGCACAGTTATTTACGCGTAAGTTTGACAAAGAAATATAGTATAATAAAAATCCTGGATATGCGGTTGGTGAGGACAAAAATTCTTTTTTTTTGTTTCGTGTGTCTTCTTTTTGACGGGGATGATAATTGGACTATAAATGGGGTGCAGGACTTAAAACATCTTTCAGAGAAAATAAAAAAACATGAAAATAGTGCAAAACATCGTTATAATGTGTTAAGTTTTGAGATGTTAGGACAAACTAATATTTTAACTTGTTTAAGTAGTGCTTATGCTGATGAAATTAAAATTCACAACGAGAAAGTTAGAAAAAACAGACACGTACTTTCCAAAACAATAGACATTTTAATTTAAGGCCAGCGCGACGGCATTGGAAATAGGACGTCGAGCACTATACGATGTCGTTTCCAAAACCTACCTATCTATACGAGAAAACGGAAATTTTGCACTATTTCTTTTTATTTTCTAGTTTTGGTCAGTTGTAATAATGACAATCTGGCGATGTTTCCCCTTCACGTTCCGCAGGAATGTGAGGCAAAAAAAGCAATAGAAAAATACTTTTTTAATACACATTTTTAGTACTATACACTCTCGGCTAACGATATGTACCCAGTCTAGTTCTTTATCTAACTTGACATCTCTAAAATTTGTAGGCAACGACCATACCACGTTGATATACCAGTTCCCGTCCGATCACTGAAGTCAAGCGACGTCGGGCACGGTTAGTACTTGGATGGGTGACCGCTTGGGAACACCGTGTGCCGTTGCCTTTTTTGTAATTAATTCTTGTGAAAAAATTATATATTTACTATTTTTTTTATGTTATAAATACATATTATTATTTTTTTTATTGATACCCTATTTCGTTTATTTAAAGTACGCCTCGGCGTGTTTAAATCCCACTTTCAAAAATGCGCGTTTTAAAGTTGCCATGGCAACATCAACAACCCGTGAAACGTGAAGTCTAAATATGTCAACTTTTTAATTATTATTGATTTGACAGAATTACCTTTTAACGTCAAATAAAATACTTTTTTAAGCAATACACAACTATGGAGAACTAGAGGGTAGGAGGCCGATCGACAATGGCAGTATTTTCAATTTCTGTCCCGGTTTTTTGATTAGTTCGCTATTGGCCGATTGATGGCTCTCGCGTCCGAAGTGGGTTGATGTTGTCTTTTGACAATTGACATTTTATTTTTCGAAATAACATAACGTTTGAAGGCAAGACAAGACAAATAACGCTGTATTGTAATTAATTTTCATATTTATAATGAATAATGGTACAATTTATAAAAGTAGAGTTTGCTTTGTGTCGGGGTGTAAGACAGGATCTTCTTCAGAGATGAAACACAGCCAAATAAGTCTCTTTCTAGCTCCAAAGGTAAAACCCTCTAGCTAGAATGTTCCTGTATTTTAAAAACGCATCGTTGGAACTTTATACAGGCCGAGTTTACTAATAAGTATAACAAAGTAAGTGTAAATTCATATACAAGTCCTTATTTGTTCCTTAAAGAACTAATTTAAATAAAAATAGTTATTGCGTCCATAAGAAACCATTTATTTGATAGCCCACTTCGAACACGAGCGCCATCTTATGGCAACTTGTAAAGCTGAATTACCGATGCTAATTTGGGACCGAACCCAATGCATTGCGTTCGGCCTCCTACCTCAAGTTCTCCATATACACAACCAATGTCAACGGTGACAACAATGAATCTTAATTATGTGACAGATGGAAGTTATTTTTTGTTCTCCTCATTTTCATGACAACGACAGGTATATCGTACATCACGAATTCGACCATTTCACTTACTTACTAAGTTATTATTTCCATTTTTTGTAATATAAATACCAATAAGTGTACCAATAAAAAAAAATTATGTAAAATATTCGTGGATAACTGGTCTTTAAAACACTTGCTCTATTTCAAGAAACTAACTAACCGAAACGTCGTGTTAAGTAACAAAATAAAGACAATGGAAGTCCGACAAGGTAATTTTTTTTTTGATATTACTTTCATTGTCTACCACCTTCAAACAAATATTTTTTTTTATGTTATAGACACATTAAAAATACTGTATTTTATATAATTTTACATCCCAAAAGTAGGCAATTACCATACCACGCAAACAAATCATTAGGCCGGTACTCGTATATGCCACACGCAAATAGGTTACAAAAATTTCAAAACAAAATTCTAAAATGCGTACCCTCATCCGCGACAGATACGTTCGCATTGACGAACTACACCACTCGACAAATACACAAAGATTTCCTGAATACGTCTATGACACTGCAAATATATTTTATCACACAAAACAACAAATTTCAAACACGGGACATACACTAACCAAAACACAAATCTGTGTATTCGCGGCTTCGAATTTATTTTGAGAATCGCTAAAATTCGAAAATCCAAAACTACAAACCTTATTTTCCAAATTATATAAACCCCGCCACCAGGGCAGGCACCGTCCACCAAAACAACCAATAAATATGGCACAACCCTATTTGCAAACATAATTAAAAATGAAGAAGTAGTCCATACTCAAAGTGGAGTTAATTATATAGAAAAAAGAAAACCACAAAGTCTCTCTCCACAATTTTTATTAGAAAAACTAGGCGAACCTAGAATAATTCATAATCATTATTATGAATTATTCTTCAGTAGGTTCGCCCAGTTTTTCTAATAAAAATTGTGGAGAAAGACTGTGCTTTTCTTTTTTCTATATAATTAAAAATGAATTTGTTAATTAATCCGTACAAAATAACAGGATACCTTGTACTTAAATAGACCGCGAGTGTGAATCAATTAAAGCATAATATAGCAGGCTTAACCCCGGATCTATGATCATTGCACCACCAGTTCCTTATAGCTTACAAGGTTGGTTTTTTTTTACTTACTAATCATTATTAATATAGTATTTGTAATAAAACATTATTTGCTTGAACTTTTCTTAATGAAATAAAACACTCATGATCCTGTAAAGCGCCACTAAAAAGGATCGATTCCTGCAACTGAGAGACTTTATTTACTACCTGGGTCACCATCAGCCCCAGCTGGCTAGACTGACTGCATTTCTTAGGCGGAAACCCATTCCATATGGGGAAAACCTAGTAGATCTAGTATTAAAATGTAGATAAAGGAAGTGCAATTTTGTAATATCATAAATCAAGAGGTTTAAAAGGTAAAGTTTCCGTCCGATCACTGAAGTCAAGCGACGTCGGGCATGGTAGGTACTTGGACGGGTAGCCGCTTGGGAACACCGTGTGTCATAGTTTTATTCGTTCTTTTGTTTTTTGTAGCAAAATTTTAATTATATTAAATAAATGTAAGTGCCAAACATTGTGACAATAATAAACGTTCAAGACTAAATAGGGAAAATTATAGAGGGTGTTTTATTAAAAATAACGCGTTGTCGCTCCTTTTTTTCTATTTTGGTTCATGCAATAGTAATTACATTATTTCTGATTGACGAGAACAAAAGAAAAATGTGGTAAGAACTTACTCATGTAAACAAAAAATTGACATTGAAATAAACAAAAGATAACATAATATTATAAAGACCTATCTTTCAGCTTTTTCTCTTTCTAGTACCTCCGACTGGGACCAGGCTTATTTATATCTTCAGAAGGACCTAAAAACAATATAAAATAATTTTCCATGAATTGTTAGGAATAAATGTTTTTAGATAAATTCTTGAGTTTTAGCAATCTAGCATTTCCGGACAAAAGTGTAAAAGGTCACTATACACATGACATAAACTGGTTTGGGCCTGAGCTTATATTATATGACTTGGCTTCTTCTGTCTATACTGTTATCTAAGGAAGTCTTCAAGGAGTTCTTACATACACGCTACACCATTAAGTGCTTGAAGTAAGGGATATATTTCCACTTATTATATATTTTTAACAAATCAAATTAATAACAAAAGTATATGAAAGCTAGTTGCTTACAAGAATTGGTTTAGTACAATGTTATTATAAATGCGGTAAAAATTACACTGCCGGATTATCAAGATTTCGTACAAAATAGAGTTTGGGAGCAGGGCCCAGTGAGCACAATTTTGACTCATTTAAGGAATAATTACGTAATTGCATTAAGATCTTGTGCCCGACAGCACACATGTGTGTCGAAACTACTACCTCTGTGTGACTTTTATATGTAGGAAGTGGAGCACGATGGCACAACACATTTAAGGGCAAATGTGGGAATAATTTCGATACTTGTGCCTTGTCTGTCAATTGGTCAAATGACACATTGCCGAGACATAGGCGACACAATTGAGAAAATATGACTGCCACAAATCCTTAATTGTCTGCCACAAATCCCACTAAATTATTTTAAAAATTATGAGGTGAACTGCTTTACACAACTTAGGAATTATTTATATTATTTTATATTTAATGTTTCTTTCAGAGTAGCATTCCGTTATAGATGTTATATTTTATTGTGCCTTACATGGGCCCAAGTGGATGTGTAAATAAACAGTAGATGATGAATAATAATAAATATATATAAGTAATAGGACTTTTTCAAGCTTACAAAATATTTTGTTTACTTGCGACAACAGCTGTTCTGTCTACTTTTTCCATATACTTACACTGGTAAAAGGGGCCTTTACATAATAAATATACGGGTAAATATATAAGAAAAATCTTTAGAAAAAAAAACATAAAAAAATAATAATTTTTAAGTTTTGACAAATAAAAACGTTTAAGAAGTAATGTGGAAACTAGGTTTTTTTAAACTAATTACATATATTATTTTAATATTAACACAATTGGCGTTTTAATTTATGGGTAAAAAAATATATCGAAAGATAATACAGAAAATATGGCGGTTACACGCAAAATTCCTTAATTGTGACCCATATGTGTAAAATGACGAAAGTTGGGCAATGCGTGACGTACTTTCTTCGCGGTGTCACATAATTCCTACTAATTGTTAATAATAGCACAAATAGGGAATATTGTGTCACACAATTCCCACTGTTCTTTATTAATAACACAAATAGGGAATCGTTTGACACAATTCCCCATTATGTGTGTTTACTATAAATTGCGGAAAATTGACAACGCGCTTCCGAATTTTGACCGTATTTGTAACAGGTATCAACGCGTCAACCCCGGCGCGATATTTATGCCGGCATTATATGGTGTTTACGTTTAGGTGAAAAATATCCATCAGCATCAACATCGGTATTAAATTCATTTTCATCTTCTTGATGGCTATAATTTCTACCACGATCCAGTATACTAGAAACTGTTTTACTTGGTTCACTTGAACACGATGGTAGGCAATCATCGCTTACACTGGTCGCCGGTCTATTCAAAGCACCACTACTACATAATTGTACATTTGATTGGTCGGATTCTGCCATTCCTGTGTCACAAGGGACTTGCTGTTTTAATTTCGCATAAAGCGTCAGTGATTTTAATATGAGCTTTCCCACATCCTGATTTTTTGTTACTTTATTGGAATCACTGTGAGCACTTGATGGAACCGGATGTGCGTTAGCCAAAACAGTTTTAGACAAGAATGGAGTAGAATTTAAACGTTTTATTTTTCTATAATATGAGCTAGTTGTTTTGTAATTTCGAGGTCGTTTAGACATATTGAACAAAATTATAAAAGCAACACCTCAAAGTACAAGTACGACAATATAATAATGAAAACATAACCAAAAAATTACATGAAAAAATTCCTACTATGTGTTAAATCAAAATATTTTGTGTTAATATAGAAAAATAGTGGTGAAAATGGCTTTATTGTGTCACACCAACTTCGCGTGCGTGTCTTTAGACAAATATCAGTAAACATTTCCACTTTGCGTTACACAGAAGTTTACAATGTGGTTTCAGCAACAAAAGTCCTACATTGTAGCACACCGCTCATTCCAGAATTACGTGTTTGTGTCTTTGATCGACACAGACACAGTTTCGGCATGTTTTTAACACAATTCCGACACCATGGTACTCCTTAATTTTAGATATGTAACAATGCCTTGAGTGTTAACACAATTCCTACACGGTGTAAAAGAACACACAATTCCTTTTTGGTGCCAAATTGCAAACAGTCTATGACGCCACTCAATATTTTGCGTGCATTTTGACACAAAAAAAAGGAAGTGTGACTAAACAACGACGTCGCCAATTACACATTTCCCTTTAGGGAATAAAATGCTCACTGAGAAACATTTCAATATTTCTACGATAATTTCGTTTGATTCATTAGTTGACACGAATATTTCCCTCATATATAAAAATCTCATAACGTGTGCGGTCTTCTGCAAGAATTACAGCGAAAATTTCACACCTGTCATTCTAAGCCAATCACACACTTTCATTTCGACAGTTACCAATGACAACCTTCAAATTTTTCGGAAATTTTTCTCCTCCTGCCAAGCTAGGCGAACAAAATTAATAAGTGGAAATTTTTTCTTGACAGCTATATGATCCGAAAATCAGTATTCAGGATCAAATTTTGGTATTTAATGTTTTTATTCATTTTATAATACTAAATACATACAAATATTTATTTACCAAATATTTCTTTCATTAAGGCTAAATATTTTTGGAATTCTGGTTCGAACTCTTCTATTCGTAATGGAGAATAACAAGGACAATGGTTATCTTCCCTTTCCACTTCTATCAGATGTCTATGTTTAATATAATAGATGTAATATTTGGATGCAATTTTGTTCTGCTGAATTCTGGTTTTTCTTAAAAAGGATGGGATATTTTCCTTCAAAATCTTCTGGATAGCTGAGAAAAGGTTTTCTTGATGGGGATTTAATTCAGTTTTTTCCATTAAACATTGCAAATACTTTAAATTTTTATGAGACATATTAATGTCCCCTATTTCAGAGCAAGATTTACAAACACCATAGGGCTTAAAATTAGTTTCTTAATTGTTTACTGCCATGATTTAATTACTGTGAACTAAAGAAGCACGTTTAAGAAATAACTGTCGACGTGACGTATAGCAGAGACGATTTTGACATCACAAGCCTAAGCCTACTTGACTGTGGTATCTACTATCAACCTAGATTTTAAAAATTGTTTTATCTGGCATAACTAGCCTAAACTAGACTATACTATGCTTTCCCTTTGTTTTAGTAAATGAAATGTAGTAAAAATAAATAAGGATAATTTTCACTTATATTTTTTGCATTTTGTTTAACTAAACGGTAAGGAAACTTTTTTTTGAAAGTTTAAGTATTCCCATAATTATGGATAATTTCAATAAAATAATTCAAATAATTTTTAGGTGTGAAATTTTCTTACCGAATCCCCCGCGTCCTTGAATTAATATCCGGAAATTCTTCCTCAGTCACACATTTTTCTAGAAAATTTTCCCTCGTCTACGACTCGGAAAAATTTTCAAAAAATGCCTTCCTTCGGAAAAATTTCCGGAAATAATTCGAGCACTAGGGAGATTATAAGTGATAATTTCCCATAATCATATATTTTTAATATCAACAATAACCGATACTTACACCATTATTAATTTCCAGTTGGAAATTATAATCTAAGTTTCTGAAATTTTTTTCTAAGAAATATGTATATGTTAAAATAAAAAATAGTAGTGTGGTTTTAAGAAATATTTAAAGTACAAAAAAGATAAATTTTATTTGAAAAAGAGAACCCTCCACTCCTAGAAAAGAATCAGCTTTATGCAATAGGGTAAAACTCATCAAACATCTCTAAGGAACCGCATAGGTATTATATGATGGGTGTATTATGATAGGAAGGGCTAAACAGACTCATAACCTGTGGAATAAGTATGAAAATTACTATATTTACTACCTTATTGTAATATTTATCTTGATTATATTGTTACAGAAATATCTTGTACTTGATATTGCATAATGTTACTAGAGGTCAACTAGTTATTCTGCTTAGCTGGCTGCGTTTTTACTATAAATTCATAGCAGAGCCGGAATTATTATTCATTTAATAAATAGTCTAGTACAACTAATAAGCTAAAAAAAAATTAACATCATGAAAAATTCAATAAATTATGAAATTATTAAGAGGATAATTTCAATGAAGTCGTTTGACGAATTTGATGAATTTTGTGTGATGTTGTCTCCCGACTGGGATCAACTATTAATTGACATGTGGACGGCGTCGGCGGAGTTTGACCAATATTCACAGCCATAGCAGTCCCATCAGCCAAAGCAGTCCCATTCACAGGAATATTCCTATTGGAACCAATCAGCTTCGAAATTCAACGAACTTATGCCCAAAAAAGTGTGGTCATAAAAAGTTGCATTTCCCATGAAATGTTAAGGAAAGTAAACAGATCTTTTGGAAAGCGCGTTGGCTTGTGCACAGAACAAAATGGAAGACATTTTGAAAAATTACTGTAGTTTTTAATTATTAGTCGCCTACGCGTAATTTTAAAAATAAACTCTGTTTAATCAACATGATTTATGAAATTTGCATTTATTTCGAAAACGGCTGGAAATAACCAATATGCTTCAACTACAAAAAATAATTGCTTGTGTATTTTATATAAAATACCGATATTATATACAGGGTGTTGAAATGTGTCATTTTTGAAACCTCATTATGAACACCCTGTATAAAATAGATAAATACTATTCGATTCATAGTATCTTTAAACCTCTTGTCATTACACTCACTTAATACCGTGGTTGAAAAACTAATTTTAGATTGTTTTTTATTGATATTTTTTCCACGACTTCAAAACAATTTTTTTAAAGTTTTTGATTGATTGCTCTTAAACTACCAAAGCAAATCAAACAAAATTTTAGGCATTTATAAAGGACGATAGCATAAATCTAAATATGCAAAAAAATATGGGGTATGCCATTTAAAAAATCACAACTTTTTATGACCACACTTTTTTGGGTATTATATGAAAATTATTTTCCTGAAGTATCCCGTATGATACAGTATAATTGAGTATAATCTAGCGTATGAATGAAATTCCTAACTAAATTCGTATATAGAAGCTATGGAAGCCTGACGCACTATTGCAGGACCCTGTATATTGTTTATTATGTACTTTTTTAAAACTAAGCTAATACAGCATAATAGTAGTAGTATATTTAAAAAAATAATATTATATTTTATTTACCAAAATTACAGGTTTCTCTTGCATTATACTGGTATATGGGTATTTAAGTGTAACCACGATTACCGCAAAAACTTTATTATTGAACTTACTTTTGTCAATGTGCGCCTCTTCGCGACATTTAAAAAGTTAAATCGTTTACAAATTGATTTCTTTAAAGATATGGAACGTTTTGGTAGTTACTCTATAAAAAAAATTTATAAAAGCATTACCAACATCAAGCCTGTGAACACAGTCAAGAATAAAAACTTTGTATGGAGGCAGTTTGTGACTTTTTGTGAGAATAGATCATTCACACTAGAATAAAAGACCACGGTAAATAAAATAGCGAAAATTTCAACATACTGGGCCTTTAACATGCGGGAACAAAACGGCGATGAATACAAGGAACATACAAGAAAACCATTTAGAACGTTACCGCCAAAATGACAACGAAAACATTTCATGATTAATTTGGAATTACTTTTAATCCATTTTTAGGTCTGGAGTTTAAGACCGCATGTGAAACAAAAATTCAAAACGAAAACAACTTCAGAAAGAACCCGAAAAAGGAAAGTTCAGTTGCTTTAAAATACTGTGATATTAAAATGCTGGTAAATAACTGCAACGAAGAGACTCCGCATGGACTACAAAATAAACTTTTTCTTATATTATCTTATGAGTTAGTATGGAGAGGCAGTGAGGGAAGCATGCCTTATTGTAAGGAAGAAATGCACAACGAAGGGGGCAAAACTAGGGGAATAGAATATAACCCATTACTTATTAAAACCACACAAGGGGGTCCAAAGCTCTGCGAAATTTTAAAATGGCTAATTAAAAATCAAGCAGCTCCAGATTTTTGCCCAGTACGTTTGTATTTGAAATATCAATAGAAACGTCTTGAAATTAAAAATGACCGTTCATTTTTAACAGTCGGTACTTTTTGAGAGTGTAGCGGTAAGTGGTAAATTCTATTATATAAGCAGCTAGATTCCATTTACTTTTTGTTATTAATCCCTTACTTTATAATAACCCCTTATAAACAAACACACAACAGTGTATGAAGGGCCGAGCCGTTGGTGTGCCTTAGAATTTTTGAGAGCCCTATTTGAAAATTGTGGCTCTATTTTTTTTAATGTGGCTACCTAAAATATTGGCGTTTTACCATCATCTCCAATTTTCCCTGGCGCAGCTATAGTAGGACCTTTAGTTTTTAAAATAGAATTTATGTTTTATTAAATTATTTGGATTTTAGTTAAAATAATTCTAAACATATGTTGTATAATAGCTATAGATCCCTTCTATTCTCATATTTACTCATAGCTATGGATGCTGTTGCCTGAGTCAATTCATCGTCATCGTCGGTATCCATATTTTGTTGAATATTGTTCTGTAGTTCTTGTGTAGTGGGCAGAAGGGTATCGTTAGTTCTTTCAATCCAATGCGCTTTGCAAGATGGACATTTATTTTGATTGCTTAAATATTTGTCCAAGCAGTGAGAATGAAGTAAACGGTCACAAGCACCACATCCTCTTCCCTAAAAAATGCCGCAGAATTAGAACTTGCCAGAGAATATAATATACGGCCGATAGATAGGGTTTGTAATATATATTGAATAAAGGGTGAGTGCAATTCCTATTATATTAATATCATTTTAGAAACTATTGAATGATTGATAGCACAACAAAAATATTTTACTTGGGAGCCATCAAAGGCCACTTACATTGACTATCAGCTAAATAATAATGTGTTTCGGCCATTGCGGGTCATTTTCAAAGGAGTACAAGAATACCTATAGGTACTAAATTCTATATAGTAATAATAAAATTAGGATTGGAATGATTGAATGGTTAATTGTGGGTTTTTCTATTTTTAAAGTACAGATACTATTTTGTCCTAAATTAGTGTGCTATTAAGAATTATGCAAGCGCCTAAGGCTATTTCGGTTTAATTATTAACAACATTAAATTTGTTCTTTTATGGCTTTTTTGATAGCTATTGTTTCTAATAAGTTTAGTTTTCTGCTTTTATTGTGTATTTATATGGGTTTTATGTTGTTAGAAATTGAGTGATTGTCTTGTATGAAGTGATTTAATTTTTATATTCGTAGTATATTACTTGTATTTCTTTTTTAGCTTTGTTAATAAGAATGATTATTCTTCAAAACAATAAAGCATCTTTTTTATTATTGATATTGTCAATTTTGCCTTAAATTAAGTAATTAAATCTAATTATGTAATGAATGGCGATTATCACTGTCATCCAAAAAAGTCTTCATGTAGCAAAACTGTGTCTTTTTAGCCAAGGTATACAGAGTTTATTCATAAGTATGCGTAAATATGTATATGTGACTTTTTACCAACTTCTGAAGTTAGAAAACAACCAAAATTCGGGACTATATAGTATGGAGTATGGTCAATTGCTTCCCTAAGATTAATGGAAAAATAAGATACATATTTGGTTATTATGATTTTCTTGTATGTTAAAAAAACAGGGGTACCTACAAAAACTGAGCGACATGGCAGAAAATTTTAACTATTTGTATTTTGAGTCTCACAAGTGATGGAAATCCTATTTTCTGACAAGCCTAATCAACCAAACTGAAGTGTCCATTTTGACCAGGGTGATCCAGTCAAATAAATCCTTATATATCTACCAGTGCTATTCAGGGAACATTTTTCAGACCAAAGTTATCCTTGGTGAGGCCCTTGGTGGAGTACTGTGGCAGTGTATGGAGCCCTTACCAAGAATACTTGATAAATCAAATTGAAATGCTCCAACATAGAGCTATCAGATGGGTTTACTTGAACTTTTCCAACAATTTTTCAGTTTCTGAGGCGCTTCGGAGCATTGAATGGCCAACCCTCAAAAAAAGACGTGATGCTAGCCAGCGTCGGACTGGCCATATAGTCGAGGTGGCGTTTGCCAGCCGGGCCCCAGCCAGACGCGGGCCCCCACAAGCCTGACCTGCTTCTTGCGGCACTTGCCGCAAGCCAGACGGCACGAGCCCTGGGCTTGTGGGGAGGCAACCGTAGTGCCGTCTTTCCGTACGGGCCCTATACGGCTGACAAAATTTCTTAAAAAGGCTTATGTATTAACACTATTAACTGGGAATTAACACTAATTTGACTAAAATGTTTATTTAAAAAATCATAAAAACAAGTAATCATTTAAAATTTTCGAGTTTTCAAAAATCTCCTAACAGGGGCATTGGCGTATTTAGCATTCGCCCCCTCCCTTCCTCGGCTCAATAGTAATGAGAAAACTTAAAATTAAATTATTCATCTTTCATTCATTTGCAATAATTAACAACATGAATCAATATTTCAAATTTAATACATCGACAGAAATACTACACCAATTAAAAAAAAATATTTAAAATAAAAATATTGGCGTACACAGTTAGTAGACAGTATACAAACTATTATCATCAAAAGTGCCTTTGCTAAAACATGTCTTTTATACTTTTATAGGCACCATGAGGTTATAATTTACAAGTACAGTAGACTCCCGATTATCCGAAGTGATGTGGACCGGACCGATTTCGGATAATGCGGAGATTGAGGAAAATCAATAACTATAGGAAAAGTAACTATATCTATGTACATACATGCATAATAAATTCTAATACTTATGTAGGTATGTACATTAGAATGTATTCATATTCATAAATTCAAGGAAGAGGTAATTGGTACTTGTTTTAATTTTAAAGTCTGTCGATTTTTGGCCGCAACAACAAAACCGACAAAACATTTCTTAGAAATTTCGGATAATGCGGAGGAATAGCAAGAATCATTTAGAATAATCCGGTTCATGGGTCGTTTCGGATAATGCGGAGTTCGCATAATCGGGTTTCGGATAATCGGGAGTCTACTGTATCTATCAAAATTATTATTTAATAAAAAACCAAATTACTTTGAAAAGAAATAGGTAAGGTGAGTACTTACAGCTTTTCTTTACTTACCGTAAATACTAATTCAGAACATAACTTGCAAATTTGGTCTGGACGATGTGCCTTTAAATAGGAAGTAAATTCCATTATTAGTCGAGCACCTAAGTAAACAAAATCCCCCTTCTTAACAAAATATCCTCCTTTAAGCCATTTGTTTAACACTTTCTGCCCATTATCTCTTGAAAAATTAGCTGTTAGGGAAGATGTAATATTTAAAACTACTACAAAAGTAAGTCTATTATTTTCAGAGTTTATAATTTCTTGTAAAATTACATGGAAATATTCTAACTCTATAGGACTAAATGTTAGCTGCAATTTGGAAATATCATCATTTTTAGTATTAAGCCAAATTAAAAGTTCTTGATTGGTCACTTCACATGTTCCTAAAGCTATCTTGAAATACTGTTGACTGATTTCCTGGTTTATTTTTATTATAAGCAGCTTTAGCTGTGTTATATCATGAACAGAACCTAAAAAAAAAAGTTCAGTAAAAAAGGTAGGTATTTAAAGGTTAAAGAAACACTTATATAGAAAAATTAAGAAAAATAGTGTTATTCTTATTTTTTACATTTCCACAAAGTTAGCACATTGTATTCAACAAAAACTACCGGATTAGCTAACACGAACATGCTAACATTTTGGATTACATTTTACTCAGAGTGTCTTCTTTGGACCAGTGATAAACACTGACCTCTTTTGTTTGTACTACTTAATACCCAGTACTTAAGTAACCCTAAGTACCTTCATTATTATCTAATACATTAAAGTACTTATTTAAATTAAGTACTTATTTATACTTCATACCTAAAGGTTTCGAATGCAAGCATTATTTATATCCATTTAGGTATAATCCCCGGTATAGTCAAACAATCATTGCAAAAAATATAAATAAATAGGACATGCATTTGGTACTTGTCTGTTCTGTTTTCCTTCTTTGATGCTATCTTTAACCAAAATATAACCTTCGCTTCCTTCAACACAGCATTTCATGTATTAGGGGAAGAATTAATCAACGAATGATCAACTAGCATTTAAATCAAACGGCTAATAATAAATATGTAAATTCTACGGCTGAGTTAATAACCCAAAGAACTTAAAGGAGGAATGTGTTTAAAAACTAAGAGTTTCAGACGAAAATCAATTTTCAGATCGTAATTACGTCCCAAATCATCAACTCTGGGGGGATATACCTAGTTGCAATTTTTAAATAATTAAGCAGTTACCTTGACTTGTCAATTGGCAATATTCTAAAGCTCTTTCCAATGGCACAACTCCGTTTTTTAACATATATTGCACAAAATACCTGTGCTTAATTTCCATTTTTTTAAACTAAATTTCGAATTTCGTTACTATTTTTTAACGGCTAAGATATTTGTTGATTTTTTTAGGTTATGTTTTTAATTTCTTTTTCTTCTTCTTCACTTCTTTATGGCGTCGGCTGCGGTAAGCGCCATTCGCCAGCACAATTTGGGTGATCGTAAATTGGTCTGCTTTTACAGCATATTACGACCACAAGTTTTCTTCTTATTTATTTATTTATTCACATTCACTGACTGTTTTTTATTTTAACTTAAATTTTTGGGAGTTAGTTAGACAGATAACAAAGGATTTAAACTCTTCTCTCTCCCGGGCAACAGAGGAGCATTACACACCCAGAAAGTTGCCTCGGATATATAGCACCTAGAATATAGAAATAGAGATATTTACATATATACATTTGTACAATTAATGAATTATTATATTATTTTTATTTTTAGCCCTTATTTAATCTTTTTCCTACAATTTGATTTTGTTATATTGCAAGAATTTATTAATAATTAGAATGGCTTTTTGAGTGATATATTGGCTAGGATAATTTGTATGTTAAGTGGTGTTGGAACATTGCATTTTCTGAACTCTTCATACATGTTTATGTTTGGGATTTCATTTATAGGATATTCGAGGAATATATGGTCCAAACTCTCGATTTGACCACATTCACAATTGGGAGATTCTTTAATTTTTATTTTATGTAAATGTTGTCCTGTTAGGCAGTGTCCCCGTTCTCATTCTTATGATCGTTGTAATATGTCTTCTATCAATATATACAAATTTATTGAACCATGGCTTTAGTGGAAATTTATTTTGGATTTGTTTATACCATTTACCTTTATTCATTGATTGCTCATTCTAGGAGCTTATGTACTTATCTTCTATTTGTTTTTTGATAGCTGGTATGATATCATTTTTGTCTAGTGGTATGTGCATTGGTACATTTAATATTCTTCCTGTGTTTGCAATAAATTTGTCTGCTGCGCTTCTTCATTTCCAGGTATTTTAGTATGGCTTGAGATCCAGGCTATTGCAAATTTGTTGAGGTTGTGGTTGGAGTCTATTAGCATTTGGCGGGTATATAGGCAAATAAGGTCATTATTATGGTTAATAGTTGTATTTTTCAACTTTTCTAAGGCACTTTTGGAATCTGTAAAAAATATAGCATTTTGAATGTTTTTTTCTAGGCAAACCGTTATTCCTTTATTTATTGCAAATATTTCTGCCGAGCAAATATTTAAATCATCTATACCTTGATGAATATTTATAATTTATTTCTGGTATGTGCACTCCAAAGCCTGTCCTATTATTGTCTTTGGATGCATCTGTGTATACAAATGTGAACTGATTATTATAATTTGTAGTACCTATAGCTTCTAAAAAATATTTTCTATTATCTGTATTATTCTTTGTTAATCCTATGTCTATGATACTAATGTTTTCTGTCTGGGCATAATAATCTATCTCGAAGCGTGGTAAAATCTCACTGCAATAAAATTTATCTTGGACAGGTGTGATGAGATTTAAGGCTTGTATTAGGTATGGTATATCTTTATTCTTCCAACAATTGATCTTGTTATTACAGTATATCTGTAGCTCTTTTAATAGGTTGATAAGAGGATGATTTTGTATTGCTGACAATTTTATAATAAACTTGGTTGTAAGCCATAATCGCCTGTGGTCGAGGTCCATTTCTGCTGTTTCCGCCATTAAGGCCGTGATTAGGGTCGATTTCATTGTTCCAGTGATTAATCTTAGTCCTTGATTATAAATTGAGTTTAATTTGTTTAGGTTTTTTTTTTGCTGGTATTACTTATAAACATAGCTCCTTGGTCAAGTTGAGATTTAACTAGGCCATTGAATGCCATTTGTATTATTTTAGGGTCCGCTCCCCACCATACCCGGGCCTGGTAAATACTTTTAGAATATTGATACCTTTACGAGCTTTATTAATATCCTGTTCTATATGTTTGTTCCATTTCAAATTGTGGTCAAATAGGACTCCTAAATATTTTGTATGAGTTTTATATTGAATTATGTTTTCATCAATTATTATTTGGCTGGTTGACTTATTCACTCCTTTAGTAAACCATATAGCTTCACATTTATTTACCGACAACTTAAAATTATGTTTTTTAAGCCAGTTATTCACTTTGCTTAGTGCTTTATTAATTTTGTCAACCATTTGTACGACTTCTTTTCCTCTAAGTAATAGAATGATGTCATCTGCAAAACTAAGTAGGTTCACTTTATTAAGGTAAATTTTGAAGAGAGAGATTAAAAGGATATTAAATAGGATCGGGCTAAGGGGCGAACCCTGGGCAAGTCCAGTACTTGTTTTTCTTGGTCCTACTGTTTGTCCATTGTTGTCCTTAATACATATTTTTCTGTCCGTAAGTAGGATATCAGATTGGTTAACTCTATAGGAATACCATATTCAATGAGGTAATTATAAAGTTGATGAATATTTATATTGTCATAAGCATTTTTTAGGTCAAGTAGCACTCCTATTGTTGGCTGGTTTTTACTAAATCCAACTTGTATAAAGGATGTCATGTATGCTAGGTTGTTGTTGATTCCCATTCCTCGTCTGAAGCCTACTTATTGTTTATGTGATAGGAGCTTTTTATTTTCAATTATCCATTCAAGTCTATTTTTGACCAGTGTTTCCAGGGTTTTGCATACACAGGAACTTAACGCTATTGGTCTATAATTATCGGGATCATTAGGACTCCTTTGTGGCTTCTGTATCGCTAACGTTAGTTGTTCTTTCCAGGTCTCTGGAATTTTTTGTCCCGAGAGTATATCGTTATAGGTTGAGCAAAATTATGTGGAATTTATCTGGCATATTAGCTATCATTGAATATGATATATTATCAAGACCTGTTGCTGTGTTCTTTTTCTTCATGATAACTGTTTTTAATTCTGACAGGGAAATTGGATCGTATTCTTCCTGCAGTGGTTTTAGTATGAAATTTATGTCAATATTACATGGTGTAAGTCTGTCCAATATTTGCTGTGCTATATCTGTTTCTGGTAATTTAGTTTTCAAATCTTGTTGAATTCTAGAGAATTTGTTTATGATTCTCCATACATAAGATATATTTGTATCTCTATTTAAGGTAGCACAAAAGGTTATGAATTTTTGTTTTTTCTTTTTTTTAAAGAACGTTTTAAAGAGGTACCTCTTTGTCTTGGCTATACAGTGTTTTGCTGAGATATAACTTTCTATACTAGCATGCATTGGCTTTGAGATTATTTAAAGCTTCTTTTCTCTCTATTATTTTTTGGTCACATTCTTCATCCCACCACGGATTGGTGGGTTTTAGCTTATTATAGTTGACATGTTTATTTGGAATAGCTTCTGAGGCTGCCTGATTGATGATTATTCAGTTAATTGGTCATAGTTTATTAAGCGTTCATTAATAGGGGTATATATCAACATTTTTTCTGAGTATAGTTTCCAATCAGCTTTCTTGACATTTCTAATGTTTGTTATTTTGGGTTAAAGGTCGTTATTTTCCATTTCCATACAATTAATTCTGCACATTGTAGGAAAATGATCACTATTACCACAGTCTTCTAATACTTGCCATGTTGCTTTATTAGCCAATTCATTACTTAAAATTGTAAGGGCTAGGGTTTTCATTTGGGTTTTGAAGCCTGGTGGTTGATCCATCGTTTAGTACTATAAGGTCATTGTTATCAAGGATATCCATAATATTTTTGCCAATATTGTTGGCATAGTTACTACCCCACATTTGGTGGTGTGCATTTAAATCCCCCATGATAATAATATTATTTCCTTCTTTGATTAAAAATAATGTTAAAAATATCTCTCGTTAATATACTTTGTGGGGCGACATATATGTTCATAAGGTAAATCTCACCAATTCTTATTATAATATATTGTATACGATTATCTAGGTTTGGAATATTTATTATGACTTCCTTATAATAAGATGTGATTCTTGATGTACGTTGATTACCACCATATCCATCATTTCTATCCTTTCTTATGTTATGGTAAAATTTTAAGTTACTTATTATGTCATCTTCTTTAAGCCATGTTTCATTTAAAAAAATGATATCAGGGTTATGTATGTTACAAATATTTATGAGGTTGCCTCTGTTGGCTTTAAAGCTTCTGTAATTCCATTGCAATATTTTAAGTTTTGTATTCATATTTGTACTTAGTTATTGAGTATTAGGGAAAAGATTTTTCTTAACTGTCGATGTTGGTTTTACAGTGTGTGAGTAATAAATTACGCATTCTTGATTGATATTCTACTGATTTTGTTGACTATATCTTTGAAATTCTTTTTTTATTAATTCATCCATATTATTGTTAGTTTGTGAGGATGTTTGTGAGGATGTTTCCCCATGGAATTGTATATTTAAAGCACTATTAGGCGGATAGTTTGAGTATTTTTCCGGTCGGGAATTGGGGGAATATAATTGACTATTATGGGCTTCTCTGTCGTACCCGGAGTTTTTGTTTAGAATTTGTCGTTTTTTGGGTTATTGCTAATTATTTGCGTATAACTTCTCTTTGTTTTTTGATTACTTTCTTGATTCTGGGGCATTCTTCCTATATTAGTTTCGTTATTTCTTCTTAAAGGAGGAAAGTCCGCTGGATGCACTATAGGTATTATAATCCTGTCTATAATTTTCATTTAATTTTTATATGATTTGGGGCATAACAAATTTGCGTCATAGAATGGTATATTTTTCATAGCCATAGTATATCTTATCGCTTGCTGTCTAATATACTCAGGACATTTCTTATTTGTAGTTTTATGTTCCAAGCTACCACAGTGCCAGCATTTCATTGTGCAATTATCAGGATTATCATATTTGTCTTGTTCGGTAAGATTTATTTCTTCTTGTATATTATCGTGTGATTCTCCACACGTAAAGCATTTTTTTCCCTTTACATTGATTTTTTGTATGGCCATATAGCAAACATGAGAAACATTGTGTAACCGGAGCTATATACGGTTCCACTGGAAATGGCAGACCGTAAATGTCGACAAATTTCGGGGGAGTCCTGGATTCAAAAGTATAAAGCATTGTCCCAGTAGGAACATATTCAGTAGATTTGTCTGGTTTAATAACTCTTCGATTTAACCTTTTAATTTCTAGGACTGTTGTTTTTGTATATATTTTTGACTCTTCTAGAAGTTCCTCAATGGTAAAAGAGGGGTCCACATACCTAATGATCCCTTTAGAGGAGACATAATTAAATGGGATGAAAATGTTATATCCTTTATTCCTAAAATATTCATTGTCCAAGAGTTTATTTGCTGCCTGCGCTGTTACAAATTCCATTCCAATTCTATTATTACCTTTTATTGAAATTTTTTTTAAATCTACTATTTTTTGTTGATGAATTTCCTTAGCTAAATTAAGATGTTTATACCTGCCAATATTTTCGTTAGAATTGGATTCTATAAATACAATATAAAGTTCCTTATCAGTAATTTTATAGATTACATTTTTTTTATTTGCGGGCTCCATGATTTTATCTGATTTTTTATTAATATTGATATATTGGGTTCTATTGATGGGGTTTGATCGATCATTTGAGAACTTGAGGGGGTTGTTATACCGATAAGTTTATTTGTTTCATTTTGATCCATCGGATCTATATCATCAATTAGGGGGGAGAAATCCCCCCCTCTGTTTTACTCATAGAAAACTATTAAGGGGAAAAAGTTTTTTTTTTGATATTTAATAATTAAAAACTAATTAGATATTAATCTTACCAGGATGGAAAGGTTATACAGAGGAATTGTTAGTATAAAACAGGTTATTTTTCTCACTAAAATACACAATCGGAAAGAGCGTGCTATCACCACGGCTTTCAGATCAAAAAATCCGCTTTTCTTTTTGTTTGTGTATGGCCTTCACAGTTCACCGTTGGTATATTTAGCCAGCCTTGAGTTCTTCTATATCTTGGTCGGGTTATCACCGTGGTGATGCCTGGTTGGAACCATAAGCCTTTTTGCGAAATGTTACTTTTGTTCGTTGTTCTATTAATTTAATTTGCTATAAAGGAAAGTTTTAGTATGCTAGAGCAAAACTCTCGAAAGTGCCGGAGTCATGAAAGACGACCCCTACAATCGCTCTTGAGGTTCTGCTTTTACTGCAATGGCGGCCTATATATATATGAGAATGAGAAGTACCAACAACGACTGTTGAAGGGGTATTGGAGACGTAAGAGAAGACACACGAGGATAGCTCGACTAGCGAAAGCGAAGCGATACTAATAACAACCTCATCGCAGCGACCCTGATAGAGGTTACATTAAGGCTGGGCAGGAAGTACTCTCTCACGATCCCTACTTAAGGAGCAATGGGAGAGAATAGAGGTTCAATTCCCAGAGGACGCCCTGGTATGCTACACTGATGGGTTGGGTTGGGGGACGGAATCCTCAGGGGCTGGAGCATATATTGAAAAGACTAACACCCGTGAAAGTTATCCACTGGGATGGCTCACAACATGTTCCAAGCAGAGGTGTCAGTTTCTTTATTGTCTATATGATTCCAGAATGTTCTGGAATCCATCAAATTTTTATTTTTATGTTTGCTTCGCTGGCCTCTATTATAAGTTGCTTGGTAAGGAATAATTTGTGATCCAAATTAGTTGAAAGGGAGTTGTAAGTCACTGAAAATATTCGCCTTTGGTATATTCTTTTTCAACCAAGTAAATTGTAGCTCCTTTGTTAATTGCCATTATTTCTGCCGAGCAAATTTGGGTGTGGTAACTTTGAAGAAAATCTCAACTCTAGGGCTGGGCAGTATATACTTTCTTCGTTTATTCTCCAGTGATGCATCCGTACCTATAATATATGCAGTGTGATCGTTGAACTTTTGCTTCTTGCCTTCCCGCTATGAATTTTTGATTCAGGAATATTGTCATGTTTTTCTAGATTAAGGTTATGGGCACTGAGAGTCTGGATCCACATACATCCGTGATACGCATCCGTTGTGTACCACATGATTAATATTTTTTAATTTTATTCCCTACAATTTCATTGGTTTATATTAATCATGTGGTACAGAACGGATGCGTATCACGGATGTATGTGTATCCAACCTGGCATAATTTGGTATTCCAGGTTGTATTGGAAACATATGGGAGTATATTTCATGTTTTTGTTTTCACATTCTCCGATGTCCTCTATAGTTAGGGTGACCAGATTCCTTACACAAAAAAAGAGGACACCAGACGCAGTGGCGGCAACGGCGGTCCTGGAACGTCTTTCTCTAAGGGGGGGGGGTACTTTTAAGGTTTGCGCCAGGCGAAAAATTTTTGGGTGCCACGCCCTTTTTTGGGTAAAATAACCGTAAAGCTTAATCTGCGGCGATATATGCCAGACTTTAAAACACTCTTTTAATTTAAAAGAAATTTGAAAGGGCGACGAATTTGTGATTTTTCAGTACATTTTTTACTCCCATTAAAATAGAGGACAATTAACTTGTAATGGCTAAATATATACCGGACATAATTTTATACTCCCAAAAGAGGACTTGTCCGGTTTAAAGAGGACGTCTGGTCACCCTACCTCTAGTGCTTATGGAAGCTTGTGGGTGTTCTCTCGTTGCAAAATATCCTCCAGTTTTGTCAATATTTTTTAGTTTGTTTAGTGAGCTTATTACTGGATTATTTTCTAGAGCAATGTTTTTAGAACAAATTTTTTGCCAACGCCAACCCATTTTCTTCTAAATTCTAAGGAGCTTTCGCTGTTTTCCGCTACGAGGTTGTTTGTCGCTGATGTCGAATGTCAAAGGCAATGGTCGAGCACATGAGTTTAGAGCTATCACATTGTAGTATTTGTATGGGGTGTATCAAGGTTTTTTCCATATTTGTGGGACTGTACCTTCTTCTATAGACATTTATTAACCACCTGTATTAATTTATTCTTTGCTATCATTCACTGATAGCTTTTTTTTTATCAGAGAACCTTGGTCTCTATCTACCTCTTTAAAATTGAGAAGGCTATATACCCCCTCCATATCTTGAGAAAGATGATAGCATATGCATATTTTACGCATCGTTTTATGACAGAAAAAGTAAAGAAGAAAATTTCAAAAAGTGACAATGATAATAAAAAAAGATAACAACAATTTTCTGAGGTTATGTGTATAGAAAATAAAATTTTGGGTTCTCTGCAGTTGCACAGAGAAATAATAGGTAGAAGTATTAAATTTATTTTTGAGAAACTTTACCACAATGTGATCCTTTTTAAAAACTCACAACTATGGATGTATCAATCGCTGTTAAGGTGGGAGGATCAACATGCTTGCCAACCTATAATCTATTTCGCGTAGATTTATTTATGTTTTCTAGCTTTTATACAAAATTTAAAGAAAATCAGTATCGACTTGATATTCCATGCATAGGTAATAATTGACATATTTAATAAACATCATGGAATTTCATAACTCATTTTAGGAGAATTGTATAGCGAAAAATATCGGGTAAGATTTTTTTAACATTATTATGTCATTGTCACTCATTGTTCTTTCACTATACAATTCTCCTAAAATTAGCAATGAAATAAATTGATATTTTTGTAATATATCAGATACTACCTACCTAAATAATGTACCGACGATATTGATTTTCTTTAAATGTTAGTTTTTAAAATAATAAACTCAAAAAATCAACGCGAAATGGGTTATAGGTTGGCAATAGATTGAATGACGTTGAGAATTCAACCTTAATAATGAAAATTCAAAAGGTTTTTTTAATGTTTTAACAGATCTTTTTAAGCGTCACTTTTCTTCAAAGGTATAGACAACCAACAGTACACTTGCATTAAAAAAGCATCAACTTGCCTAGAATTTAAAAATTATAATGTTCCTTTTTAGTCAATATATTGCTCTCTGTATCGCAGCCAATCGCCGAATGTGATAATAAGGATGGGGATAAATCCAGTTCCTTCCATGTCCTCAGGTAAGTAAAAGAAATGGACAAATGTGCAAATGTCCCAAATATGTCGCCGTGTATTTTGGCCGTCCAGTCCGTCGTGAATTAATTGTTATACAATATGGTGAATTTTTGTTCAATTGCTTTGTCTGACTTTTTCTCAAGATAAAACTACATACATATAACCAGTATATATATACCTATATTTTATATATATACTTTGAAGTAGCCCTTCGTGTTAAAATTTAATTTCTGACGAAAGTGATTCCCGATAAGCTGGTGCGTTCCTATGTCCTCGGTGGCGCAATTGGTAGCGCGTTGTACTGGATATACAGAGGTTGTCGGTTCGATCCCGGCTCGAGGATTACTTTTTTCACAAATATAAATTATGTATTTAAGTACACTAACTTTTCTTTATTTTCATACCTACTCTTAATTGAGACAAACCTATAGTTATATTTCTACAGACTTTTCCGCTGACTTCTAGTGGTTGGATCTAACCATGTCGTCTATAGGATTAAATAGTCTAAATGAATATCAATAACTATACACTTTGCCTTTGAAGTATACCTATATATATATTTATGTCGCTAAAATGCCATGTCACAGTATTGTGTCTCCCTATGGAGAACTTAAGCGGATTACGGAGTTTGCGCAGTTCGCACCATTTTGTGGGCCATGTAAACATGAATTGGGCCACTTAAAATGTATTTAACTATTTTTTGCTGCTAAATTTTTGTAACACTAGTTTATTACATAGAAAAGCAAATGTAGTTAATAAGGTACCTACCTTTTACCAAATTCAAATTTTTTGTTTATAAATAGTACATATTGCGCATGCTGATTATCCTGGTAACGATCTGCATAAATAGTGGCCTCATTTTTCACAAGCTTGGTTGCATACCATTGGCAATATACTGGTTATATACAGGGTGTTTCAGGAGAAAAGGGCAATATTTTGGGAATGTGTTCAGGGGGTGAAAATAAGAGAAATAATACCATATGTATTTCGATTCTCCACCATTTCTGAAATAATCGGTTCTGAATTTTTTTATATTGATATAATCAAGTAAGCTTAAGTTTTAAACGTCCGATACATTTTGATTGATATAGTTTGAATATGATAGTAGTTGTCAGTTAGCTGCATATATTGAGCGTATCGACTTGAAACAAGACTGGAATATGTTTCTAAGCGTGAGAATTGTTTCTGAAAGAGTGCAGGGTCTAGATGTGGAAAATGAAGAAAACGTTCTGGATATTTGTCGCAGAGAACTCAGGTAGGTATAAGTACGAGACGGGTTGCAAATGAACTTTATATACCATTATTCCATTATATCTAGCCGTATGGGAGTCACTTAGAAAAAATGGTTTAAAACCTTTTTACAAACCCGAACAAACCCGTTCAACATCTTCTAGATGGTGATCATTGCTTCAAGGGTACAATTTTGTGAATTGATTCATCAAAATCGAAGTCTGCACAAATACATTTTGTTTAGCGATGCAGCTCCAGTTCACTTGTGATGGAATTAATATTTGCCACAATGAACATCGGTGGTCAGATGAAAACCCTCATGCTACATTTGGACGAAACTTTCAACATCGATTCAGTATTAATGTCTGGTGTAGAATGCTCAACGACCAGTTGTTTGGTCCATTTGAAATGAATGGGCGTCTTACTGGAGAAGGATATTTATGGCTTTTGGAAGACCATTTGATACACATTTTGGATGATGTTCCGTTAAATGTTCGACAACGAATGTACTTCCAACATGATGGAGCCTCACCTCATTTTAGTCTCCGTGTGCGAAATTTCTTAAATTATCGTTTTCCTAATCGCTGATGGATTGGCAGAGGTGGTCCGCAACTTTGGCCACCGAGGTTACCAGACTTAAACCCGCTTGATTATTGCCTTTGGGGATGGATGAAATCGCTATAGTACCGTCAACCGGGGCTAAGAGGACCACAGCTGGTAAAGTGGTCCGAAGGGACATTAAAAATAATAAAAATATGTATCTGTTAAAATACAACCGACAACAACGATTTGGCACGCACGTGTGTTGTATAGGAATACCTAGCGCAGGGTTGAGTATCAAGATCGAGCGCGTTACACTTCTTTAGCCCCAGTTAGTAAGCGAAAATAAACACATGCAAATTCTTATTGTTTTTATTTTCCAGAAAACCTCCATTGCAGTACGTTCACAGGTAAGTTTTTTGAGTTTCAACTTATGTTAGGCAGTTGTACGTAAAGTTTTAAAAAATAATTTAGTTTAAAAAACATTTTTAATTATTTGTGTTAGCAGTGATGGGGTAGTTAAATATAAAAAATCTGCAAAACTCTGGGAAAAGTGGACCGGTCTACTTACCTAAATATGAAAAGGAAAGAAAAACACGAAGTCTTCCTCCACAAAATTTAATAGAATAAAAATTCTTAGTATACAAGTTCTCTACATGTTTCGAACGAACGAACGAACACTAAAATAATTGTTTAAATCAATCAGATTTTTAAATGCGAAAATATAATTTAAAATTTTGTTATATGCCAATAAAATAATACGTTACCGTTCCTTCATCCGTATTTAGCGATTAATAAATTTGTACCTAGGTACTTATTTTTCTTTAAAGTTGGATTTTAATTGTGGCCGCCTGTATAACAATCATTATATAATGAAATCACGGGAAAAATAAATTTTAAGCCATCTTAAGTAAAAAACTGCTACTGCAATTTTTAATTCAGATGGCATATCTTGTGGTTTTACATAATGTCTTTAAACATTAGAATGGTGGCTACAAAGTTTAATTTTAGAGAAAAATACTAAGCGCAAAAGTAAAGTAAGTAAAATGGAAAAGGTACCGCAACCGAATTAAAATGTGAAGGAAACGTTTCTAAATTTGTTATTATAACAGCTTGTAAACGTCTCTTGGTAATATAAATAAATGTTATATTTGTAACATATTTACGTTTCAATTTACGTAAAAAAAATTGAAATACGTAATAAAAGCACATCTCCGTAACTAGTTTGGGACGTTAAAAAACTGTTGCATTTATGTTTTTTATAACGTTAAGATGATGTTAAAATAATATTTTAATTGTGTTCTTAAGGTGACCTTTTTGTAACGTGTTATAGCGTGTCATATGACGCTGCTATTGCGTTAATTGATTCATCATTCTGACCACTGGGCTAACGGTACGTGTTACCAAGTTAACAACTTTATAACATCAATGGTATGTTTTTTTGCTTAGTGGGATTGTTTTCTCTTTTGCTACTACCATCAGCAACATACTTTATTCTGTCTCCTGATAATGAATGTTTCTACGTTCGAAACATGTAGAAACCTTGTATACTAAGAATTTTTATTCTATTAAATTTTGTGAAGGAAGACTTCGTGTTTTTCTTTCCTTTTCATACTTTCAACTCCACTTTAACTATGCACTATTTCTTTAAATTACCTAAATATGTTTCCAATTTTTAAATTTTTTTTGTTTTGTTTCTTGTTTTTGTTTCTATTAAAATATTTTTGTACACCTGATTGGTTGTAGAGTTCGTTTTTTGTATTTAAATTTAAAAATAAATAAAACCATTTCATAGGTACCTTCTCGTATATGTTTCTTTCCAAATGCTTTTCCGAATGCAAATACTTTTTTAAAAGTTTTAATGTGGACCACTTTCCCATCACAACGATTAAATGGGACCCTAAAGCGTAAATTAGTGGAAAACGGGCAAGTGGTCCCCTTTACCACAAAGTGTGGGGTAAGTGGACCACCTACAGAAAAAAAAATATAAAAAAAACTAGATATATTTAAGATAAAAAAATTTCACAGGCAGCTTACTAAAGTATGGTAGATTTTATATTAAAATCCTTAAACCAAAATATTTATTAGTTTTCCAAAAATCTGCAAAAAACCGAAAATATTGGACCACTTAGCCTCGGTTGACGGTATATGAAACACGAGTGGAAACGAGAGAAGCACTCCGCGATCGAATTTTCAATGCTGCAGCTTTTATAAAAAAACAATCCCCCACTCAATCCAACGTTCTACCCGAGCGATTAACAAACGTGCCGAAAAAACTGCAATTATTCGCCTTTAAAATAAAAATTAACTTACAAAAACTTTAGAACCTATTATTTCAGAAATGGTTGAGAATCGAACTAAAACATATGGGTTTATTTCTCTTATTTTCACCCTCTGAACACATTCCCCAAATATTGCCTTTTCCTCCCCAACCACCCTGTATATGTGGATAAAACAGGCATAGGGTTCTGGATCCTATTTAGATATCACCTTTTTTTAAAATTTGTTAATTAGGAAAGCTTGGCACAATATGCTGGTTGCTGCAATAACACAAGTTAAAATGTCACCATGCAGCCTTCCTATCCCTCTTTGCAGGGACGTAGCGAAGGCCTCTGGTTTGGGAGGGGTGAAATTCCTAAATTTCCCAACTTTATAAAATATTTAAAAAAAATAACACAATTCAAAAAGTATTTATTTCAGACCTACCCCTAATTATCAAATAAACTGTATAAAAAACATACACAGGGTTGGGCAAATGTTCCGGAACGGCTTAATTACAGGCGAACTAAAAGTGATATCGGATCCGGGTTTTGGGCAATTTACCGGGTGTCCACGGAAGGTGGTTCGCCCCTCTAACTTTTATGTTTTTCAAGATAATGGAATAAAATTTGGGGGATTTGTATATGACATAAAACTGCATTTTTTGATAGTTGACTCAACATTATGAAACTTCCGGTTTAACTGAAAGTGACATAAACTTTCGATTTTTAAATGGGACACCTGGTATATTTTTCGTTTATCTGACTCCATATGACATTCTTAATATAACGATGTGTCACACTTTTTGTTACCAAGAAAATATTTTTTCCAAATTTATTGTTTTATCTAGAGGGCTATGGAATACCTTAAAATCACTTATTTCAGTTCTTTAATCTTACGAAAAATACAATTTTACTATTTTTGGTCCAATGCTATGTGCTGTGTACAATTTAATCTTTAAAGTTGTATAACTCGTTCTTTTTAAACGGCAACATGGTGGCTTGCCGGGTGAAGGAAACAGAGGATTTTAATACAATTATTTTGATACCACACACTATTAGGTTTTAGAAAACCTGCCATGAAAAAACTTTAAAAAGTTAACTTGAAACTTTCCTAAAATGAAGCACCTTTTGAGAATAAATTTAGATTTAAATGCATCAAGTATTCTGTGACCAGCAAAACTGATAAAACAAAATCATGCCTTGAAGAAAATTGACATGCCGACAGCTTCTGCCAAAGTAAATTAGTTTGTTGTTTAAAAAATATGGAAAATAATAGTTTTACAAGGAGCGAAAAAGTTGATATGTTATTAGTGTTTGGAGAATGTAGAAAGAAAATAATTCAACCGATCAATGCTGCACGACGTACAAAGATATCCTAATCGGCGTGCTATTGCCCAAAACTGGTTCAGTTAACTTTTTAAAGTTTTTTTTATGGCAGCTTTTCTAAAACCTTATAGTGTGGTATCAAAATAATCGTAATAAAATCCTCTTCTTTCTTAACTCGACGAGCCACCATGTTGCCGTTTAAAAAAAAAATGAGTAGGTAATACAACTTCAAAGATTAAATTGTACACAGCACATAGCATTGGACCAAAAATAGTAAAATTGTATTTTTCCCAAGATTAAAGAAGTGCAATAAGAATTTTAAGGTATTCATAGCCCTCTAGATAAAACAATAAATTTGGAAAAAAATATTTTCTTGGTAACAAAAAGGGACAAATGTGTCATCGTTATATTAAGAATGTCATATGAGTCAGAAAAAGGAAAAATATACCAGGTGTCCCATTTAAAAATCGAAAATTTATATCACTTCCGGTTAGACTGGAAGTCTCATAATGTTGAGTCAACTTAAAAAAATTCAGTTTTATGTCATATACAATCCTCCAAATTTTATTTCATTATCTTGAAAAACAAAAAAGTTAGAGGGGCGAACCATCTTCCGTAGACACCCGGTATAGGACTAAAATGGAACACCCTGTATATTATCAGATATTCTAAATTTTCAATAACTTTAAAATATTTTTTGTATAGTATTCCATATGACAAAATTCAACTGTTTCGGAATTATGGGCAAATGAATGTAGTTCATTTGATTATTTAAACAAAATTGGTAATAATTTTTAAATAAACAATAATATAAAAAAAAGTTATTTAATTAAATGTTAAAAATGTCGTCCTTCAAACACCTGACAGTGTCCAATCCTCTCGGGAAATTGGGAAAGCACGTTTTGCAAATGTTTACGAGAAATAACATGCACAGCATCTAAAATACTGTTTTTAAGGTCCTCCAAAGACTTAGGTTGTGTACGATACACGACACTCTTTAAATGACTGACAACGCCAAGTGTCTATCTATATATTACAGTCAGTCTTACCGGGGCAACTATTGGAAGTTAAATAAGCTGCACATATTTTTGTCTACCCAAGTTCTCCCAACTTTTGATGTTTGGGATAACTTTGGGGGGGGCGTCGCCCCCTCCCCCCCAACCCCCCCCCATGACTCCGTCCCTGCCTTTTTGTCTAAAAGGATTAAAAAAAAAGTCATATCAATTACTTTTAAGGAATATTTATTACTACTTCAACTTCTTGCTTAAAGGTTCAAGGTAAATGTTACCTAGTACTGTTAAAATGTAAGATTCTAGTAAAAATAAATGTTACATTATTTGCTCTAAGACGATGTGTTTTTTTTCTGCCATCGTTACTTTAGGTAGATGTGGCAATTTCCACCAACAAATTTAGGGGTATCTTACACTTACTACTAACAGTAGCAATTGGCTACAATCGAAATGAAAGTTTACTTAATTTCAAGTTGTGATTGGGCTTCAATTCATCCCTTAAAATTGCCGCGGAATAGACCCTTAACAACCGGGCGTTACACTTGTTGAATATAAAAACAGTTACCGTAAAAATAAATTAGTAACTTTATGGTTCTAAGAACAATCTCAAATAAAAAAAAATGGTGTTGCAGATCGACCATCAGGCTAACCTAGATTTTCAAAAAGTTCTTATTATCTTAGGCTTTTATTTTTTTATCAAGATATCTGGAATTTTTGTTTGTAAACTTATACAACTTTTATAATAAACGCATTTTTTATGTATTTAGATAAGAAAACTACGGCAAATTATTCTTTTAGCTCAGATGATATCATATTATAGATTTTATTTTTATGGGATACCAAATGGAGTTGCTTAAATAAATAAATAATTTCTTGCATATTTGTAGCATATAGTTTACAAAATTTATAGTATATCATTACTCTTATCTATTACCTACATACAATACAAGGAAGGAGTTATGGAAATGTTTTACTTATTATAGTTAAAATCGTAAAACTGAAAAAACTTGATGATAACATTTTAGAGAAAAATATTTTTTATTCCCACACGTCTCTGCAAAATAACAACGTTCCTCGGAACATCATCGAAATTTTATTGCTTCTAGGCCCAACAGATTATTTTTCTTTGTCTCTCCTTTCAGTAGTAGCATGCGTTTATTTCTCTCTTGTAGGTACGCTTATGCGTTAAAATTTGTGTAGTAAAGGAAACAGATATTTATCTTTCTGAAAAATGTAACGCCCGGTGCTGCTAACTTAGGTTATTTTAAAATAACTTAATATCTTTACCTTAAAATACTTATTATAAGTACAAAACATAACAGGTATAATTTTATAACTAATGAATATGAGATCGATACATAAAAGTCAGTATGTAACGTAAATCAAATTAATAAAATAGGGGGAATTTAACCTTTTCTTTTACTTCAACTTTTACACGGATGTTTACAGTTTGTAGAAAAATAAGCTATATCCGGGAAAACTACTTACTTACTTTTTATTCAGAAAAAAATAGTGGCGTATAATCTGACTTTTTTTTGGAAAGAACAATTAAAAACAAATATTTTCAAGAAAGTCAGGGGAAAGGAAAGAGGTAGGAAAATTTAAATTAACTTCTGAAGGGATAACCCGTTGGTATAAGGGGGGATAGACGTTGTTGAAGGAAGAAACGTAAATGATGATAGTACCTACATAATTATTATACAGCCGTAAGTTGGAACCATATGGAAAACTTTTTTATTATTAATTTTATGAAAAAAAGTTATTCTTAATAAAAAGTTCTGTATGGACTAAAACCTAAAATGCAACTATCAGATATTAAATTCTTTAGGGCGTATACGAGGTTTGTCAAAAAATATGAATTTTGCCCAATAAGAGCAAAGTACCTTTATTTTTGACAATATCGAAAATTGATATTAAAACTTTTTTTAATAACAATTTTCGATATTCAAAAATAAAGGTAGGTACTTTGCTCTTCGGCAAAATTCATATTTTTTGACAAACCCCGTATACGCCTAAAGGAATTTAATATCTTATAGTTGCAGTTGAGGTTTTAGACTATGCAGAACTTTTTATGAAGAATAACTTTTTTTCGTAAAATTAATAATAAAAAGTTTTCCATATGGTTCCAACTTACGCATACATAGGTACTGTATACAGGGTGTTCCTAAATTAATGGTACATTTGAAAGTAGGCGATTCTTTGGCCTATTTCATAAATAAAATGTTATATAAACATGGGACCGAAAAAGCTTCGTTTCCGAGATACAGGGTGTTAATGGTAATTAAATGGGTTATGTGTTTCCAGGAATGTGCATTAAAATGATTTTTATTTTTTACTCGAAAACGGTGCACCGTAAGAAAATAAGTCAGGAGACCGAATTTGCTCTAAATTAGACGGGAATTTCAAAAATAATTTTTATTTAAAGAAAAAGCAGTGGCGCACCATATTTTTCTTCATAAATATTAAATGCAAGCCCCCTCACAGACGCCACTGCTAAAATTAAAAAAAAATATTTTACACAAAAACATGCCTTTCGATGCTCAAAAGACGTGTACCAAATTTCATAAGAATATCTAGAGTGGTTTGAAAGTGGCAATGAAAAAATATTTTTTTAATTTAAATGTTAACACCCTGTATCTCGGAAACGAAGCTTTTCGGTCCCATGTTTATATAACATTTTATTTATGAAATAAGCCAAAGAATCGCCTACTTTTGGATGTACCATTAATTTAGGAACACCCTTTTTTTGAATTTATGGTTGTTTATATCTTGTGATAATGTAGCTCTTTTAAGGAAAAATCAGTCAAGCTACAAAGTTTGTGGAAAGCTAATAAAATCTTAAAAAACGAGAAAATAGCTTTGGAAGTTTAGAACAAACACTAGTTCCGCATTCGCCATTTAATTTTCTTTTCAATATTTCGTTTATTTTTCGTTTTCTCCAAAAAGCGACCTAATGCCCGTCTTTAAGTAAGTAACTATATTATCTACAGTTTTAGATTTAAAAAAATTTAATTGATGTACCTATTAATAAAAGCGAAAAACAAAATTTTGTTAAATCGGCCTATATTTATTTTTGTGCTTTTACTAATTTATAAATCCGACCGTTTTTAAAGTAAAACTTTTGGTAATTATTGTACTCCGAAGGTGGGTATTTGGCCGATTTTTTTAATTGAAAATAAACAATATTTAAAGGGCTATTTATTAATATATATGACGTTTTAAAACGGCATATTTGAAAAAATATGGTCATTAAAAGTTATTATAATAATATATATCTTGGGAAGTTCTTATTGAATCTTTGTTATTACTGGTTTTACAAGAAATGTTGCTCTCTATGAGTAGTAATTTCGGAAATATTTTTTATTGAAATTTCCTTATCCAAAATTAACCCTAGAGGAAAGTAGTTTATAAACCTTTTAAGGCATTTTCTTTTTAATTAAAGTTTTAGTTTTTAGAATCATTAGAAATATTTGAGTTCCAGTTTTATTAAGACGTTACAGGGGCTTATGCGAGGTTATAGGATTAACTTTAATCTGGTTTAAATTTATTTTTATCGTGGTTTAACATCCCAAAAAATTATTTAAGGCGAGATTAAAAGATAATCTGGTTTAAGAACGGGTGTTGCATACCTTGCACTGTTAATAGCATACCCGAAGTCACTTAGTGATTATTCTAATATACTTCCAATCGAAGTATACTCAATTAAATTGTAAAGATCTGGTTAAAAGTAGGTAAAGTATGTTTCACAATAAGTGGTTGACTCCGTTTAACTACTTGCAAAACGTCCCAGGTAGTTAAACGGAGTCAACCATTTATTGTGAAACATACTTTACTTCCTAGCCGCCCCCTTTTAAATTAGGGTAATTTTTCTGTAACTAATTAACTTATAGATTCTGGATAAATGTTTTGTACTTATTTACTAGAGAACTATTATGCACACAGATTCTATTTATATGGACAAGTAACATTTAAACATCTATTGCGTTTCTACATCTAACACCAAAATTGATTTAACCAAAAACACATTACATGTAGCGTACCTATCTAAGTGGAGCGTAATAAATTAGGAAAAACATATTTTCGATTTAAAATAAATAAAGATATGCTTACAAGTTAAAATATTATATAAACATCATCTTGTATTCATTTGTGACGCATATTTCCATAATTTTATTTAATCAGACATACATGTGAGCAATTTTATGCGGCTAAATTTCAACAAAAAAGTAGATCTAAATTTGCGAATGCAACTTGCTCCTGGCACATTTTCCAATAATTCCGGTAAAATATCAATAAAGTGTAAAGATGACACGAGAGACTGAGAAAAGCTCTACTTATGTCATGAAATGCTGCTAAACTACAGTGAACATGTTTGTTGCATGCACATATTTAACTTTCTCGTTACAATTTATATTTGCTCTAATGATTATATACAGGGTGGAATTTTTAACTGGAATACATTCAGTATTAGCAATAAGCCTCTTTATTATTTGCTGAAAAATACAGGACTACGCTGCGTTTATTTTTAGTTTGGCATACGTTTTTCGTGTCTGTATGAAATTTACCCTTCTTTTTGGGGTAGAAACTACCGCTAACTTTTTTAAATTTAAAGGTGTATGTGTTGTGATAGCTTATTGGAAAGGTCATAAAAAAGTGAATACGACTCACTGTTTACTTTTGCATTTCGGTAATCTAGAAAGCCCGAAAAAAAACTGGCTATTTTAGCAACAATAATTAGGGAACTTTCCAATTTTTTTTTTTTTATAATATGATTTAGTTAGGCCTAAAAAAAATTCCCCAATTATTAGGTAGGTACTCCTTAAAAATCAGTAATAACTTGGTAAAAATTCTTTAAAGTTTTGCTCGTGTCAAAAGCATTTCAAACGACCTTTTAAGCGCGCCAAGCCCGATGACGTCAGGAAGTATGACTTTTCCGTCATCCGTCATCCTGACCGGTGGCCGAGCTACCGAGTTTGCATTTGGATTGCCGTGTGTTATTGTTATTGTATTGTTGTTTTAAGGTGGAATTCTCAACGTCGTTCCATTTATTGCCAACCTATAACCTATTTCGTGGATGTCCCATACGAATTATACTTCTTGACGTCACGACCCGTTTTTACCGTTGGGATACTTACGCTTGGGATAATTTGAATTTTGAGGCATTTTTAAATCTTGCTAGCGGTCTTTTGGGACGAAATATGTTGTTTTTTTTGCTGCTATATGTTTTATGATAATATATAGGGAAAGGTCGCCAATGATGGCACCATTTTTTTACCACCTAATATATTTTTTAGTTCAAAGGTTTTAACCCATTTAACCATGTTAAAATATTTGTTACTACTTAAATATTCATTATAAAACTGTCAAAATATACAAAACCTATTTTCTTGGTAAAAAGAATAGAAAAGAAAAAACCACCATACTCATACTCCATACTCCGGTAAAATGCAAAAATCTGAAGGACGCATACATGTAAAAGAAATATTTTTGTTACAGTTTGCACATTTTTATTGTTAAAAAATTCAAGCACATAAAACTGTTTAAAAATACTTAAAATAATATAATACATTCTAAGGAACATGTTTAAAACTTTAAAAAAAATTAAAACATTATCAGGAAAGTGAATCTAAAAATATATTCAAAAACTTTACAAAGCATATAAGTAGTGTTTAGGGACATAGGCACAAAGAAAAGTAAAAGTAGCGCCGTTTTGAATATGACGCCTATGATGGCATACCTATTTATATGTATTTATAGGTATGCCATCATAGGAAACCAATGGATATGCCATCTTAGGAATATGTCACACTTCTAGTATATAAATTATAAAAAATTAAAACCACAACTTAGATTTAAAATAATCATAGCATAGTAAAGTTATCGGAAAAAAATCGTGCATTCTAATTTATTGCACCTAACGTAATAAATCTTTGGTTAAAAACTGGCTAATATTACTTTGCCACTTAGCAATTTCTGTTCTATTAAATAACTTTACATAAAAACGTTCGTCACGACTGAAATTCGACTCACAACTGAACGGTCAATACGCGCGCCCGTCTAACTATGCGGGATGACACAAACCCGGTTTATTCCAGAGATACCTGTGGTATGCCATCATGGGAAGTATGCCATCAAGGGCGACCTTCCCCTACTTATGATTTATAGAATTTGGGTTTCGTCAGCGCAGACTGTTTATGAGGCTATTAATTAGTTTGTTTACTTGATGCCGCATTCCAATGGTCACTTTATTTTTGGTTTAGCAGAAGTGAACACTTATCTGTTGTAGAATTTTGTGCTGCCTTTATAATAAGAAGTATTTTTGCAATATGTACTAAAATGGGTTATTTAACTAAATCAAACAAAATCGCGTACTCAAGCAGAAGTAGCAACTTTACTTTACGAAATACACCCTGATCTACCATCAATTTTCCAAGGCAGGCTACAGCGAACACTCTACGATCCTCTGTCATTGGGTTGGTGTATTCGACTGCTGAATACTGCGCTCCGGTATGGCTGAACACTACTGAACAGCCCACACACAAAGTTGGTTGATGCCCAATTATGGCTCCATGAGAACTGTCAGCGGAACTATCAAGCCCACTCCAACTTACTGGCTGCCCACTCTGAGCAATATTCCACCACCAGAACTGTCGATATTGGTCCGCAGAAAATCCTCACTGGATGCGAGAAATACACACCCAGCTTCCGCAAAAACTTAATGTTTGGGCAGGCATAATTGGCGACCGCGTCATTGGGTCAATATTCCTTGAAGGTAACTTAATTGACCATGCATATCTGGATTCTTTGCAGGGATAACTTATTCCAGCTTTGACTGCTTTATTTCCTCACCAAGCAGAAACAGATCTTCATAATGATCGAATATGGTTACAGCAGGATGGTGCTCCGCCTCATTACGCCATAAATGCTCGACACTATTTTTAGTTTTTACAAACCGCTGCAGAAGGGGTACCATTGAATGGCCCCCACGATTGCCGGGCATTAATTCTCTAGATTCCTTTGGGGTCACCTAGAAACCAAACTTTATGTAACAAAACCAGGAAATTTAGTGGAACTTAGGCAAGAACTCATACACGAAATTCGTCAAATAACCGCGGGTATGGTACATAATGTCAAGAATGAATTTTACTTTAGATTAGGGGTTTGTCAAGAAAAAAAAAACATTTCAGCATTTCCAACAATTTTGACAATAAAACAAATTGTGTGTACATTACCGAAATGTAAAATTAAATAGTGGGTCCTATTATTCCTTTTTTTATGTCCTTTCCATCGAGCTATCACAATACATACCTTTACAATTGAAAAAAAAGTTGGGGCGGTTTCTACCCCCAAAAAATTTTTATAAGACACGAAAAAGTATGCCAAACTAAAAATAAACGCAGCAGTAGTTCTGTATTTTTTTGGCAAATAACGAGGCTTTCTAATACTGCTTTCATTCCATTTATCGGCAAATGACACAAGTACTGGAGTACGTGCATATACCTATATGACGAATAAACCTAGCAACCCTATGATACATGCTTATGAAAGCAGGGTAAATAAGTGGGACAGCACGCCATATTATTATATTTTGGAGAGTAATGTTAAATATATTTTAAAATTCCAAAACGGGGCTATGTTCTTGAATTAAATTAGTTGACAGAACCTAGTCTCTAATTTATAAATTATAAGCATCTAAAATTTCATGAAAAAGAAGAAATCATTATTACGAAAAAAAAATCATATGGTTTGCCGAAATATGTTTTTTGCGTATTGCCCCTTGAAATTATAAAAAGAAAAATAAATAATAAAAATTTGTTTTGGGGGTTAATAGGTAGATTTCCGGGCTTTGTGCCCCCCCCCCCCCCCGCGCTCTGATTAAATACTTAAAAATTCCAGTTGGTCAAACAATTTCCATAATTGTTGAAGATTATCACGATAGAAAAAAAATCAGAAAACCCGATGACACTTAGGTACACTGGCGAATACATTTCCTCAGGCAGATAATTTATTGTAAGGTTGTCCATCTTATTATTTTAGTATACAAATATGCCAATCCCCGATCTCTTAAAATTTTAATGCAATTTCAAGGAAGAGGAATATGCAACATAGTAAGCTCACATATTCTTAGGGTTGCATAAATTGGAGAGGGCATACAAGATGCACAAAAAGTTTAACTTCTAACATTTACACAGAGGTATGTATAATAATATGTTATGTATAGTTAATTTATTTATTTAAATATCTATAAATTCTGTAAGATCTTGTTTTAACAAATAAAACAAGCTTACTCTTGGTATTCTATCCGAATCCTTACATGAATAAGAAAAACAATTATATATTGTGAATTTGGCTTTTACCTATCTATCCTACCTGAAAAAAGAACGACAAAACTAAGTGTATGCTGCTAGGAATAAAATATAAACTAGGTTAATAATTAAATAAATATTTATATTCTATATCGGTTAAAAGAACGTTCAGTCGAATACAAACGTTCTTGGAATAAATGGAGTGCGTCACAATCACATAATTCTATCACATATTCCAAAGCTCGATATGATTTATTATACACCATTTTCTAACAAACATTGAAAGTTCTTCTTAATATCTATTGCAATTATTTAATCATAACAAAATGATTTTTAATATAATTTAGATCATTTTACGGAAATTCAATATTGTTAATTAACGTTAATTATTTACACACATTCATATATTTTCTCTAACTTTAAAGAAATAATCTGGACAATTTTCTTCCTTGAAGTACTTTATTCAAATATTCCAAAAATCATTTTTCGAAAATCTTTGTACTAAAGTACCTTTACATATTTAGAAAAAAAAAAATGTTTAAAATACGAACATTGATCTTTTTGATCCAATCTTTTTCTTTTAATTAATCAATGGCATAGGGAGAAATTATTTCTCCGCAATCAAAATTGTCTGGTTAGTAAATCTAGAATTAAAGCTAACCGAGTCACTTTTCAAAACCATTTTGTTTAAATGTAATTTATGCCACAGTTTAAGCTGTAGTTTTTAGAATTTAAAGTCTTCCTAAAAAGCGAAAATTCCATTGCTCTCATAAAAATGCTGTTTTAAAACATATTCTTTATTATAGGAAATTTTTTTTATTGAAAAAATTAGAAATTATAATATAGTATACACTTACTAAATTTACGTATATCGAATTTGAAAATTACTGACTATTTAACGGCATAGGTACATTTGACCCCAGCTTAAGCTCAAATTGAATTAATTAATGTATTTTTTACTACTAACCTGAGGAATCGCCTTTTCTTTAGTGAGAAGTTATATTTTTCTGTATCTAGGTAAATAATGAAAATAAAAATTATCTAAGTTAATAATGATGCTGACGATGAAACTCGCTTGTCATTATTTTAATATTTTTGTATAAATAACAACTAAAGACAACTGAATACCAAGGCTATTTGTGATAATTTAAAATTACCAACATACAAACAAAGATTAAAAATAGGTAATATATGGCCATTTGTAGTTTTTCTTTTAAACGTTGATTAACTAATCGCTGATTTAATTTTAATCAAGGAATAATTAACTCAGCGATTATAAAATAACAGTATGTTTATCTAATCAGATAATTCACTTGGCAACGTTGAGTTTTTAACACAGAAGAATACTAGGCCGATTTTTTTTAGGTAGTTTGCGCTAACTTCTCGACGAAATATCTTATATGTTTTTCTACTACTGTGCGTAAAACACTAACTTTACGCACTAGTGCGTAAAGTAAATAAAGTAACTTGCATAATTCCTGGCATACCTGCATTTAATTTAAACGGTTGCATGGCCATGGACAAAATGTTGCGTAAAGTAATTTACTTTAGGTAGCTACATGCAATTCGTGAGTAAAGTGACTTTTTTTACTCCCATTCGTAAAAAAAGAACTACTTTACTCACTTGTTGCATAAATAACATTTTTTTTACTTCACGTTCAAAAACCTGCTGGTGTTTTGTAAGGTTAGTTCAAAATTTGTGATTTGCTTATTATTATATAGTATAAACAAAAATTTATAAGAATGTTGGAGGACACTAAAAGCACGAATTGTCAGTATTATTGGAAATTACATTAAATTACATTATTGGAAAATACAAGGACGTATTAGAATGTAAAAAAAACAGATAATATATCCACAAAAGAAAAAAATAAGCGTGGAAACTGAGCTTTCAGTATACTATTACAAAAAATTGTTGAATCGTCCACAGATTCAGGGTCCTTAAATTTGAATCACATACCTACACTCTGTTTATTTACTGATTTAAAGTATCCTTTTCTGTTCCTGTACACTTCAGTATCCTCACCACCTAAAAAATTATTTGTCATTGTTGCTTCTAAGATTATGTCAGCAGAAGAACTACAAGGTGGTACCAACAACTAATCTAGTAAGTTGGTTTACTTGGTGAATGTGGCTTCCATCCACGAGTCCAATTATTCGCGGAAAAGATGCAATCGTAAAAAAGCTTGTAGCCTCTAGGCATCTTAACAAATTGTAAGGAAAGGATATAATCTTGCTACTGCCAAAGAAATTTTACTAACAATTCGAAAAGCTGTTAATGTATCCATTGCAATGAAATCTGCTATGCTAGCCAGGTGCCCAGAGCTAGCATAATATCTATACAGGGTGTTCGAAAAATAGACGGAGATATTTTAGAGGTTGATTCCTTGTTAAAAAAGATGAAAAAAAGTTTTTATAAACATGGGTCCGGAAATGCAGGGTTTTCAAGATACAGGATGTTAAAAAAATAGAAATAAAAAATGAAATTATTAATTAAATTAAAAATACTTACTCGATGCTGTTGAAATTTGGCAATGATATTTGTTGTATTAAGAGGCGTATTTAGCCCTAAATAGATTAAAATTATTGAGTCCAGTGGCGTCCCGGGGGGCACCTTAGCGAATATTATTATCAAAAAAATGTACTCCACTGCCTTTTTTGTAGCTTTAATATTTTTTGTTTAATTAAGCATCTAAAGATACAACTTCTTTGCCTCTTGTTTGTATTTTTCACTCACTCACTTCATTTTCGAGAAAAAAAATAAAAACCGTTTTATTGTATGTCATTGGACAAAATTGGTTTATTAATTTCTACTAAAATAAATCACAAGTGCATTGGAAAACAAATAATCATTTCTGCATGAAGGATTGACATTTGCGCGTTAGTTCTTTTAGAAAAGAATTATACACTTTTTTTGGCGAAATTGTTCTAAAAAGTTTTTGTCTCGGTTTTTGTGATGAAAAATTACACTTTTGAGGAAATGACAGACATGCATGTAATGTATGCACGTGCCTATAGTAACTGTTATGCAGCGAGGCGCCTGTATGCAGAAGCGTTTCCCAATCGGCAACTTCCAGATAGTAAAACCTTTGAAAGCGTAGACCGTAGATTACGGGAAAGAGGTAAATTTTCTTATTTCTTTTTTGTGATGTTTTTGACAATAATGTTATTTAGGAAGTTTTGCCGTTCCCACCAATGATAGAGGCCGGCCGAGGTCCATAAGAACGCCCAAGTTTGACGAGGCAGTTTTACGTGCCGTGGAACAAAATCCTGGTATCACTACTAGGACTATAGCAACTAGATTAGGGCATAATCATTCCAACAGCACTGTGTGGCAGGTTCTCTCCGAGCAACTCTTGTATCTCTATCATGTCCAACGTGTGCAAGCATTACTACCAAGAGATTTTCTTCCTCGTTTACAGTTTTGCCAATGGTTCTACCAAGAGGTTAATAATAATAGAAATTTTAATAAAACCATACTTTTTACAGACCAGGCAGGATTTCGGCGGGATGGTATTGTTAATTACCATAACACTCACGTATGGAGTGACGATCCCCATGCTTTCGTGCAGTGTCGCCACCAGGAACAATTTTCTTTAAATCTGTGGATGGGTATTGTTGGTAACAATTTAATTGGTCCTTTCTTTTTACCCTTAAGATTAAACGGCGAATCTTACTTAGAGTTTCTTCTACAAGAATTGCCCGTACTGCTAGAAGAAGTTTCTCTAAATATACGTAACCAAATAACTTTTATGCACGATGGAGCTCCTCCTCATTTTAGTAGACCTGTCAGAACTCATCTGAGTAACACCTTTGGTGAAAATTGGATTGGAAGAGGTAGACCAATTAACTGGCCACCTCGCTCCCCTGACTTAAATCCATTAGATTTTTATTTATGGGGACACCTTAAGACGATGGTTTACACTACTCCCATAGAAACAATAGAAGAACTAAGAAATAAAATCGTAAATGCTTGCGAAGAAATAAAAAATAGACCTCGAATTTTAGCTCGAGTTCGTCGTTCAATGATGCGTCGAGTGAGAAGGTGTACGGAAATGGATGGTGGACATTTCCAACATTTGTTGTAGTTTATGTTATGGTATTGGAAAAGCTGCAATAACATTCTTTTCTAGAAATGTTTTTTTATTATTTGTGGTCCACTGCACTTGTGATTTATTTTAGTGGAAATTAATAAACCAATTTTGTCCAATGACATACAATAAAACGGTTTTTATTTTTTTTCTCGAAAATGAAGTGAGACAGGAAAAAGATACAAGAGGCAAAGGAGTTGTATCTTTAGATGCTTAATTAAACAAAAAATATTAAAGCTACAAAAAAGACAGTGGCGTACATTTTTTTGATAATAATATTCGCTAAGGTGCCCCCTGGGACGCCACTGGACTCAATAATTTTAATCTATTTAGACTATAAAGACATTGGATTTTCTCACCTGTTACTTCGAAATGACATGACATTTGAATTAAAATTAAGTCGTAGTAGTCGTACTTAAGAAAAAGTATCACTTATAAATTTTATCTACAACCATTTAATAATAGGTGCATAATACTTCTGATAATAAGAGCATTATGCTATCCATAATACAACAAGTGTAATTATCATAAAACAACAAGTGTAATTATTATATTTCCCATATGAACTCAACTTTTTTCTGATAATAAGAGTATTATGCTATCCATAATACAACAAGTGTAATTATCATAAAACAACAAGTGTAATTATTATATTTCCCATATGAACTCAACTTTTTTTCAGGCACTGTATAAATGGATGGCTTTAGATAAAGCTTAGTATTTGACTCGCGTCTAATGAACCATAATACACTCGGATTCATCCTCGTTTTATTATGGCCTACATTATACGCTCGTTAAATAATATACTATAATTAGGTTAATAGGCTATAGACTATCGCGATAGTCTCCCGTTGCTATAATTAAGTAACGTAAGCAAAAAGGAGCCTTCTAATTGGTTGAAAATAAATTTATGAAATTTTCTTGTTAATAAATTATTACCTATATGGAATGTCGCCTTACGATCAACAATACGTGCTCTGTGATGCTGCCCCTGAACAATTTCTACTCGATAATGGTTAGTATTATTTGGTGGTTTGCGAACCTTTCTACTTACTTACGAAATGAATTATTTATTACAAATTATTATTGTTGTATGTTGGTAATTAGAAATTAGTTTTTATTTATGTGCTTTTTTCCAGAAAAAAATTAAAAAAAAAAAACTAAAATTAGAAAAGAGGAACCGATATTTATAATAAATCAAGTAAATGAACATATACAGGGTGTGCCATAACTTATGAGCCGTAGAGTAACTGGAGATACTAGACATCAAACTAAGCCGATTAAGTCATATACGTTTTTTCGGATTGTTACTCGTTCTAGAGATACAGGGTGTTGAAAGTAAAAGTTTATTCTCGAAAATAAGCCATAATTTTAAAACGGTTTAATGAATCGAATTGAAAGTTGGCAGTATTATGTTTTTATGAGCAAGAAATAAGAATTTGTAGAAATTTTTAAGTTTCACACTAGAGGGCGATAGTTGCATACACTGGGCTTCATAAATCTATGATTTTTTTTCTTACCTGTGATATTATGTGTTTTTCAATTAAAGTTTCTTAAAGAAGGGCATTTTCTGAGTCAAAAAGGTGTACTTGATTGATCTTAATATCTTTAACGGTTTTCGAGATATTTCCCTTTAAACATCCCAAAGCATAAAAAAACATAGTACATAATTAAATTAATATTTTAATTATCACAACGCAATAAATTCGAAACAGTGGAACAAAAACAAGAAGTTCACTTTAGTAAATGTTGAAAGTGACCACCGTTGACCTCAATACACTTTATTAAACTTTTAACTACATAAATAATAATAATAATAATAATAATAATAATAATAATAATAATAATAATAATAATAATAATAATAATAATAATAAAATTTTACTTTCAACACCTTGTATCTCTAGAACGAGTAACAATCCGAAAAAACGTATATGACTTAATCGGCTTAGTTTGATGTCTAGTATCTCCAATTACTCTACGGCCCATAAGTTATGGGTCACCCTGTATATATTTATTTACTTAGAGCTTTAAAATTTACTGGGTACAAAAAGCATTACTATTAAATAATATAAACTTTTATTACCAGTCTGCCATTACCTTACTGATCTCTTTTTACGGCTGTACAGATGTACTGGCTGTAGGAGCTGCTTTGCTCTCGAAAAGCGGTGTTATGTATGATGTTTTCGGTAAAGTTAGCGTTACTGGCAGTTTTCTTCACAGTACGTGCGCAAAGATAATAAATTTGTGGTTCCCAAACGCGCATTGAAAGGTACAAGAACGATTTTTCTCTTATTTTGATATATTTTTAAAATGTTCGTTTAAAATTTACCTTTTATTATCTAACAGTTTATTTAAAAGTTAACAATTTGAATACTGTAATAACATTTTAAATACCTTGTCTATCCAAGATCAAAATTATTTTTAAAATAATTTTCGCATAAATTATTATATTTTCGTTTTACCTTTATAGGTATACCTACTATATACTATACGTCACATTAATTTAAATATCTACACCTACCTTAATAATAATTTCTAAATACAGTAATGTTGGTAAGTGTCTTAAAATTGTATTATTGTACTCAAAAATACGTAGAAACTGATATATTATTCTAGCAGGCAGTTGGTAGAACATTACACACTAAAAAACAGGACCGGATTTGTGGGCATACTTTATTCGTTTGTTTTTCGCGTTCTGTCTATCATGTCAGTCAGTAAGTAGATAGTTTTATTCAGCGATCATTACTTGATTGTCACAATCTTTAGTGTGTTTTATTCTGCATAATTTACATACACTACTGAAGCTTTTAAAATTTGTTTATTAAAATCCTATTTTATTAAAATATCTCTAAGAAATATCGGCAGCAAAATTGGCTTATAAAAAGTGATAGATTTTCTACAGTGATTTGTGTATATTATATTAAAGTACAAATAAATCGGGCTTCACGAAATGGTTACATAAAAAAGCCTAAACACCTAAATTGAAACAAAATTTTTTTTTAACTAAACATTTCGTTGTAAAAATATAGATTTTAGTGAAACTACTTTAACAGTGGGTAGGTAGGTAAGCGTAATTTCCTAGGATATCAAAATAATATTTTCAATAAAAAAATATAGTATTAAGACACGCTTAGGTGATGCTTAGGTATCTAAAATACGAATGTGAGACAGGTATGAATTGGTATTTAGGTAGATAATGTATTTAAAGCTTAGTATTACCAAAAGCTAGTTCTTTTTAAAACGTAACACAAATACATTTTCTTAAAAAATATGTTTCTTTACTTTCTGCCTTTATTATTTTGTGAGCACGATCACAATACAATACATTATAAACTGCCTATTTGCTTATTTTTTTTTTATTTCTAAACATTGTGTCCAATAAATTAAGTCGCTCAGACGCTCTCAAAATCAATTCTAAACGTGCTTCAAGCACAGTGGCAAAGATTTTCTTCTCTACCAAAGAAAATTTCTCAAAACCCTTTACTGGGGGCCCATTTCCAGAGCTTTAGACCCCAGTGTTATTGGAGATATAAGATACCGCCATAATCTCTGAAATAGGAGGTACTTTTTTCGTAGACGAATTGTTATTGTAGAAATGCGAGGATTTTCTTGTACTTGTTGATGAAGATACCATAGCTACGGTTTCATAATATCGCAATCGACCGCAACACTTTCTGCTTTTAATGATAGCCACAAACCCTTTCCTATACTTTTTGTTAAAAAATGCGTACAATATAGGATTGATACATGAATTAGAAGCTCCTAACCATTGTGCTATGGGGGTAGCGATGGGAAGAAGCTCTTCTTCCCAAGACTCGATATCGCCACCTAGTTTGATTCTTGCAAATATAGCATAGAGCGGCAGCCAGGATATTACGAATAGAATTACTACTGCTACTAGCATTTTGACAACTTTAACTTTGGATTTTTGTTGCATCCTTTCCATTTGGGCGTCTTTAGTATCGGTGGGAATATTTCGTTTCCATACCTTGATGTAAATCAATACGTAGCACATAGTTATAAGTATCATCGGTAGGATATAACAAAAAAGTAAATTAGCGGTAAGAAAATAGAGAGATCCATTCATGGGTTCTGGCCATACTTCCAGGCAAAGTTGTACATCGGGAGCGTCGCTGAATATGACTACTAAGTCAAAGAAAATTGCCCATGGAATGGTCATTATCATCGAGATGCACCAGATGAAAATAATCATGATTCTTGCTCTTCTTTTTGTGATTTGACACTTGAGTGGCCACCATATTGCCAGAAATCTAGAACAAAAAAAAATTATTATTTGGATTATCTGCACTGAGGAAAATCATTCTACAGGGTGTTAGCGAATAAGTGCGACAAACTTCAGGGGGTGCTTCTTTAAGTGATTTTAAGAAGAAAAGTTCATATAAACATGGGTCCGAAAATGCATAGTTTTTACGATACAGGGTGTCAAACTTTAAAAAAAAAATCGGAATTTCGTAAATATCTCGATACTCTTGTACTCAATTCTGTTGAAATTTGGTAATTCAATTTGTAATAACAAGACGATAATTTAGCCTCAATTAGATTAAAATTTTTAAGTCCAGTGGCGTCCCGGAAGACAGTGCAACTAATATTTTTGACAAAAAAAATGCGCGCCACTGGCTTTTTTAAAAATTATGTATTTTTTTCGAATTAAGCAACTACAAATACAAATTCTTTATTTTTTGAGTTTTTTTCATATCTTGCTTTGTATTTGAGAAAAAAAAATAAAAACCACTTTATTGTATGTCCCCGGGACAATAACAGTAAAAATTTAAACCACTTACTATGCTATTAACCAATTAAAATTAAACAAAAGTTCTCTTTCGAATTTTTCGCATAGATTTTAAAATATTAAAATTCAAAAGAGGACTTTCGTGTAATTAATTGCTTAATAGCATAGTAAGTAGTTTACATTTTTTACTCTTATTGTCCCGGGGACATGCAATAAAGTGGTTTCTATTTTTTTCTCAAAAACAAAGCAAGATATGAAAAAACTCAAAAATAACATATTTGTATTTGTAGTTGCTTAATTCGAAAAAAATACATAATTTTTAAAAAAGCCAGTGGCGCGCAGTTTTGTTGTCAAAAATATTAGTTGGACTGTCTTCCGAAACGCCACTGGACTTAAAAATTTTAATCTAATTGAGGCTAAATTATCCTCTTGTTATTATAAATAAAATTACCAAATTTCAACAAAATCGAATAAAAGAATATCGAGATATTTACGAACATCCGATTTTTTTTTTAAAGTTTGACACCCTGTATCGTAAAAACTATGCATTTTCGGACCCATGTTTATATGAACTATTTTTCTTAAAATCACTTAAAGAAGCACCCCCTGAAGTTTGTCGCACTTATTTACTAACACCCTGTATACAAGTTTTTTTTTTAATATACAGGGTGTCCCAAAAGTAATGGGACACAGAGCAACAGTAGACTCCTTAAGGCGAAATAATGCGATTTATTTAAACTTGCCTTATCCCAATATTGATAGCTACCAAAATACAGGGTGTCAAAGTTTTAATTTTGTTTTCGTTTTTTTGCAATTATTTCTTAACGAAACGACATAGTAGCACAAAATTAAGGGTTTTGGAGTTTTTTGAGGTGAGGAATTCAAAATTATACATAGTTTTTGTATAACCAGTAGAGGGCGGTGCCGACGGCATGGCCCACTCTTATTAGCTGGCATAACTTTGTTTAGGCTTCTTATATCAATACGACTATTAAAAAAATATGTTAAGTAAGTCTAAACAAAGTTATGCCAGCTAAAAGGAGTGGGCCATGACGTAGGCAGCGCCCTCTACTGGTTACACAAAAACCATGGATAATTTTGAATTCCTTTCTTTAAAAAACCCCAAAACCCATAATTTTGTGCTGCTATGTCGTTTCGTTAAGAAAGAATCGCAAAAAAACGAAAACAAAATTAAAACTTTAACACCCTGTATCTTGGTTGTTATCAATTTTCGGATAAGGCAAGTTTAAATAAATCGCATTATTTCGCCATAAGGAGTCTGCTGTTGCTCTGTGTCCCATTACTTTTGGGACACCCAGTATATGGGTTACTTTCAAAAAAAAATCCTTTTATTCCTAAAATATTTCATCATAGTCCGCATCATATGAGATTTTTTTTTATTAATAGCTTTATTTAAAATTTGACTTTGGCATCAAGTTCTGCTTTGATCGAGATGAAAATTAAGCAAAAAAAATAGTAGTCACGTGATTTGCATTATCTGTCAAACTTTAATTTTTTCCCAAAAATACTTCAAAAGTGGGGTTATTTCTTATAATATCGAAAAAAGTTATTAGAAAAAGTTTTTTTTAATGCAGTTTCTAGCTTACATGCAAAATTTCGGCTGAATAAGATAATTTTAATTTTTTACCTATATTTTGTAAATTGCATCACTTTTGCAAAATAAGACTCAACGCAACCTACATAAAACTTCTTAGTTTTGACAATGCTTTATTTCAGATACATTTTTTTAAAGTAGCGCTAAATGTGTGTTTTTCTACAAAATCTAAATTGGGCTATTAAAATTTGGTCGCATGTGATGCAAAGTTCATTTGTTTTTGACCCTGTATAAGGTAACTTCATAAAATAAGTATTTTTGAAAAAGTAGTTTGTGTCTGAAAGTAATATACCTTAATATTAAGACAAAAAAGAACACAGTGTCATCAGTAAAGTGTTCATTAAGTGGAAAATAAATTTTAGTTTAACTTAACGTAAAGTTTATCTATTTTTAACGATTTAATTTAAAACCCCTTTATTTCATTTTTAATTTTTTTACTTTCAGACACAAACTACGTTTTCAAAAATACTTATTTTATGAAGTTACCTTATACAGTGTCAAAAACAAATGAACTTTTATTTATTTATTTATTTATTATCACATTTGGGATGCAGACAGAACTAGAAGTTCCAAAGAAGCATCCACTATATACAACAAACAGTTTATGCGGAAAACATTTTACTGATTAACATAGCAATAGGTACTTAACCTAACTACCTCTACCTACGGCTATACAAACACTTGCTGTATAAAATATCCTTTTAAAAGTCTTTTAAAACTCTGCAAGGTTGCACTGAAAATGTCAAATTCATGGCAGTATGAATTAAAAGTTTTTTGCAGTCTATCCAATGGTATATTTAAACCCAAGTTAGTTCGTCTGTAAGGTAAATTAAATAAGGTTGTATGTCTTAATTCTCTGGTGGGAATGTTAAAGCTTAGTGCTGATAATAGTTCTGGGACGCTGAAATTCGAGTTAATTATTTTATATAGAAACGATATGTCAGAAATTTTTCTGCGGTCAGACAGAGGAATAAATTTATATTTTTCTTTTACAAGATCTATTGTGCAATGCGCTTTGCATCACATGCGACCAAATTTTAATAGCCAAATTTTGATTTTGTAGCAAAACACACATTTAATATGGCGCTACTTTAAAGAAAATGTATCTGAAATAAAGCATTGTCAAAACTAAGACGTTTTATGTACGTTGCGTTGAGTTTTATTTTGCAAAAGTGATGCAATTTACAAAATATAGGTAAAAAATTAAAATTATCTTATCCAGCTGAAATTTTGAATGTCGGCTAGAAACTGCATTTTAAAAAACTTTTTCCAATAACTTTTTTCGATATTTTTAGAAATAACCCTACTTTTGAATTATTTTTTGGAAAAAATTAAAATTTGACAGATAATGCGAATCACGTGACTAATATTTTTTTGGTTAATTTTCATCTCGATCGAAGCAGAACTTGATGCCAAAGTCAAATTTTGAATATAGCGTTTAATAAAAAAAAATCCCATATGATGCGGACTTTACTGGTGACACTGTATAAAAAATTTTTTCTGTCTCCTGAAGATGAACGTTTCTACGTTCGAGACCCCTAAAGAATCTATTTCTATTAAATTTTGTGGAGGAAGAATTAGAGTTTTTCTTTCTATCCTACATTTTTAACTTCACTTTAAGTATCGACTACTTAAGAAGATGAAATTTGCTAGAAAAAATATTAAAACCGCAGCTCGATATCTCCGTTCGTTTCTGAGTTATTGCCAAAACAATAATTTTTAACACAAATTGCGCCCTCTAGCAATTTTATTAGAAACTATCTTGTACCATTAGATACGACAATTAAAGGGTCTTCCAAACAAGCTTAAATTTAGTAAAATCGGATAAGTTGTTTAGAAGTTACAGCGATTTTAATGTTTAAACTCTCAATAGTTTCTCCCACTCTTATCAAGTGAAACTGTAAACATTAAAATCGCTGTAACTTCTAAACGACTTAACCAATTTTACTAAATTTAAGCTTGTTTGGAAGAGAAAGGTAAGTACCTTTAATTGTCGTATCCAATGTACAAGATAGTTTCTAATAAAATTGCTAGAGGGCGCAATTTGTCTTAAAAATTATTGTTTTGGCAATAACTCTGAAACGAACGGAGATATCGAGCTGCGGTTTTAATATTTTTTCTGACAAATTTCATCTCCTTCTCGATTATGGTATCATAATTATACCGTATGATTTATTTTTTCGGAGTAAAATCAAAAAATGTATTGTTATTGCAAATTGCGCCCTCTAGCATTTTTTTCGAGAACTTTTATGGACAACTAAATACGAATGGTCAAAGTACATACATTTCTTTTCCAAACGTCTTTAGTTTGCTAAAATCGGATAAGTCGTTTATAAGTTACAGCGATTTAAATGATTACACTTTCAACAGCTTCCCCCACTCTTATTAAAGTCGGTACGCCAATGAGCACCAGACCAAAATGATGCATAATTGTCCAAGCTTTAAAATGGTGTTATCAAAACATAAACCTTAATGTGGAATTTTCGGAGTTATGTAAAATTTAAAAATTTACTTTTCAATTACGCCCTCTTGCGGCAAAATGCGGAACTTGAAAATTATTTCCAGAATTTTCTCATGGCCACTTTTATTATCATTTTTCTTTTCCTGAGTTTCTATGCCCAGTAGTTTCCGAGATATGGCCGCTCTTCGACCTTAATGAAACACCCTGTACCTATAGGTTAAAAAATATCAAACATAAAATAAGGCCATCAACTGGCCATATTAATGTTTTATTTTATTCTCTAAAACTAGGTACCTATACCTAGGTAACTGGCTTAAAACGTTACTGTCACTACATAGATTTATTTTGGCTAAAGAAAAGTAAAGAAATCTGAAAAAAAATTAAATAAAATGGCGAATACGCCACTGAGGGCTAATCCTAAAAAAAAGGAGCTCAGAAAAAGGTAACTTAGGGTATGGTCCGAAAGTAACTAGTGTCGTGGTTTAGCGTTCCGTATTTAACCAGATGATAGCGGTAACCAAAAAATAGGTTTATTTTGGAACACGGTTTTCGGATATGACGTCACCCAAATGTCAAAATGCTCACCGGCTTTAAACGCCGGTTACAAGCGGTTTCTCCTGTCACTTGTCATTATAAAATATTGTTATGAATTTAATTTCAAAATATTTGGCCGATGGTTGGTAATTTATTAAGAGAATGAGTCTCAATGAAATTATAAGTAAGAGTATTTAGCATTTCTGTAAATTATCAGTCTGTCGTGAACTTTTCAAAATTAAAGGTTATGATTTTAACGAACATGGTGATTTTTCGTCCCGAATATAACCGGATTTTTATGGTTGATCTGTCATCTGTCGAGGTTAACCGTGGTTACTGGTGGTGATATTCGGACCATACCCTTAGTAGTCGCTAGGTAGACCACCAATGATCAAAATAATTTTTAGGATTAAAAAGCAATACTTTTTTAAATACATGACCTTAATTAATCACAAAATCATATTTTTTTATAAATAAAAGATATTTTTTACCACTGCTCATATTTTTTTAGGGCAGTAAAGTTGACTTTAAGCAGCAAAAAATAATGTTTTTCTATTTCACGTTCATAATAAGCTCAGTACGATACGCATTTGCGTATCGTAATGAAGCTATTTCGATACGCGTTTTTTCTTTATTTGATAACATTTAAATGTTTTATTTCATTGACTTGCGCGGCCTTTGTGATTTACGAGAAAACCCATTTTTCGCAGAGGAAAAATAGCTTGATAACTTACTTTTTATTCTGTGTGGATAACAGTCATGTATGTTGGTTGCATAAATCTATAAATCAATCTTTTGTAGATGCTTCAAGCTATCATTTTCTGCCAAATCCTATCCAAAATTCAATCTACTAACCTTCCAATGTCGATTTTAACTTCAACTTTATTTGAATTTTCCATCTTCCCTATACTAGATTGCAATGCCGTGACGTAAAATCACGTCTTTTGAAATTCGAAAAAAAGTATTTCCGAACGCTCTGTATAAGTACCGAATGTACAAGGATCACACAACGTTTTCCGTCCAATTTTAAATCTCATATCGGTAAAATAACTTTAGAATCTCGTGGTGAAAATGGGTCAATAAATCAAAAAATGACAGTTTGCAAAATAATTTTTGTTGTTCAGAGGCTACTATGATAAAAAATAGTATTACCAACATAAAATTCAGACATAAAAATTTACAAAATTTGACGAATTTATTTTCTTTTTAAAATGTATTTTTCTTGATTATAAAAGGTGAAATAGAAAAAAATGTAAAAGCACATGTTTCATAAGGCGTTTTAGCGCACGTGTCAATAAAAAAACTCGTCACTTTGTGGCTCGTTTTTTAAATTAGACGCGTGCGCTAAACCCGCTTCTTATGAAACGTGTACTTTAATATACTATTAAAACGACCATATTGAGGTTAAAAAGTCATTTCAAAAAAATTAACCTAGTAGCTACAACAAAGTTGTTTTTCGGCGCCTTTTAATACAGATTTTTTGCTACTACTTATGGATTTCTACCTACGGCTAATAGAGTTTTCTCTCAGTGTACATTCTATACGCTAAAACTATCTTTGATACTAAAATGTATTATTATTTTCGAGCCTTATAAAGCTTACAATTTCGGGACTCGGGACAGTTGGGCTTTACTCCTATGGGATTTAACCGTATACCGGAAACACGAAAGCATGTACCGTAATCATATTAAAATTATCCCGAACGGATAATCCTGGAAAATATCAAATAATAATGAAAGTTGATTTTTGGCGGTTTGGCGGTGAACGGTTTCCTTTCCTGAGAGTGTGTGGTCCGGCACAGTTCTACCTGTACGCAGGGCCCGCTTTAGGGGGGGGGGGGGGGCAACCTGGGCCCCTGCCCAGGGCGGCAAGTTGGGAGAGCGACATGAAAAATCTAAAAACCACAGAGGCCATAAATCCCCGTTTTGCCTAAGTACGTTCCTATGTATATTTGAAGTTTGAACCATTCCAATTCCCAGTTAACAAAATTAATTTCCTTTGTTTTGCCTTCTTATTTTCTAAACAGTGACAATTTTCAACAGATCCCTTTTCTTTTTAATATTTTGTCAACGATTGTAGCGCGTAGGAATTGAAGTCGCACGTGCGTTAAAGTAGGTGGGGTTTCTGCTGTCTCTCTATGCATCTTGTACTAGTAGGTGTGGTGGGGGAAAGCGCGATTCTAATAAGAAAACTCGCACAATTTAAATGTGCGCCGTTGAGTTCATTACGTATTAATTGCTGTATGAATTTATTATTTGGAGTTTTCCTTGATATTTTTGTTATTATTTTGGGGCAGTAAAGACTTATTATAATAAAAATGATCAGTTTTAATGCCAAAACGACTATGAATGTGGAATATTTGAAAAACAATTTTAGCTCATTAAGTATTGAGCAAAAAATTGAAACTAAAATTGAGGGAAGACCTAAACCCTAAATTAACTTGACACAGATCACAAAGTGTAGATTTAGGGACTTTATTGTTATTGATACATAAAAACACAAGATTGGACTTTACTTTTAAACAATCTACCCACTACTTTATTTGGCCTATTTTATTTTTTTTATCTTATTTAATTTTCAATAAAATAAGTACCTAGGTCATAAATTTTAAAAATATTTACTAAAAATTATTGACCAAATTTGGGCGTGGTCTTAAATTTTTTTCGCCTGCGGCGCATTTCGCCTGCAGCAGGCTTTTCGTGCACCCCCAAGTTAAAAATTCACGAACCACCACTGAAAAAAGGCGGCAATTTTTTGTTTTGCCCAGGGCGGCGTTATTGCTAGAGCGGGCACTGCCTGTACGTACTTTACATGCTTCTTGCGATCACGTGTTGCTTTTAGGGTGCCATTTATAAGTTAAAACATTCTTAGACACCATACTGAACAATCGGAGGTAAACAACAAGTAAATATCAGTAAACCTACGAAAATCATTGGATTTATCACGTATCGTATACTGAACAAGATAACTGTCTTAAAATCCCGAGAATGTATGAGCTCTAGACAGAGTTCGTGAAACCTGTCGGGTAATCACGTACGGGTAAAACTGTCTCGAGTACCGAAAGTGTATGCGGGTGGCCCAATGCTGTTTGCCCTCAGCCGCCATTAAAAGTCGGAGTTTGGTTAAAGTCATGCAGACAAGTAAAATTAAGAATTATTTATACTAAGTACAAGGGATGCAAGTAAATATACTTACATCCCGTGAAGTATAAGTATACAAATTTTTTCTCCTCTCCGCAGAATTTATTATTGGATTTTTTTTATTTAATTCGATACTTTTCGTATGGAATTATGGACAGCTTTGACCGGTTTCTATTAGGGCTTGAAATTGTATTCGAATAATTCGAATATTCGACTATTCTAAAATCGAATTTTTTGTTAGTTAAAGAATTCGACTATTCAAATATTCGAAATTCGAATATTCGACTATTTAAATATTCGACTATTCAAATATTCGACTATTCGAAGTTCGAATATTTGACTATTCGAATATTATTAATTTTTTGTGTTCAATAAATAATCATTGTGTTTAAGAGTTTTTTATTTATTACAGAGTTCTCAAGTTCTCATATCTTAAAATAATTTAACAGAATTATTTATTTGTCATCTTACTTTATTCGACAAAATGCACATTATTATTATTCGATAATTTAGATATTAAAAATACCACAGAATATATTGCGTAGCTATATATTCTGTGCTAATACTTAAAAATGTTCCCTTATTATGTTTAAGCAGTTAAAAACCACTTCTACCGCAATTAAACGACTGTATTTCGATATTTAAATAGACGACTATTAAAATATTCGACTATTTAAATATTTGACTATTCGAAATTCGAATATTTGACTATTCGACTATTCAAGTATCTTTTTGACTCTTCGAATTATTCGACTATTCGAATAACATACCAAACGACTACTTATTCGAATACTTATATTTTAAAAATTCCGAGCCCTAGTTTCTATAGCATCATAAGCATTGTTATTTTAACAACAACGTCAAGATGACAGTTTATTATCAAAAATTGAGAGAAGTTGAAATTATTGATTTGTATAGATAACAGCCAAATGGATATAGAAGAATCGGCAAATATCGCTTGTCTGTCGCAGGATGTCTCATAACTAAGGGGCAAATACTGCAACAGGAGATAAAGAAAATTTGTCATTTATGCATAAGAACGCACGGTTAATTTTCAATACATATGTTTCCAGTGGCGTAGCGTGGTTGAAGGGGCGGAGGGGGCGAAAGCTTGAAAGGTAAGGGCGTAAATTTTCCTTATAGGTTAAAAGAGGGGAAAAAAAATAGCGCCGCAGGCGAAATTTTTTAGGGTGCCACGCCCTTTTTTCAATGATGTTGCCTGATTTTCGAGTAGGAAAAATATAAAATACACAAGATTTTCAAGGAAATCACAAAAAAATTGATAAAGTAAAAAAAAAGTTCATCGTTTTCATGGCTCATTATGGGTCCTGGGGGGGGGGGGGTTCTTACCCCCTTCTCTACGCCCTTCAAAGGCCGCCTCACTGCTAATGTATAATTTTGTTTCTTTAGTAAATTTTGGCCTGAGAAATAAAGTTTTTGTTTCGTCATAATGGTCACATGAAAACAGAATATGAACACGGCAAGGGGAATTTTGTTAAAACTCTATCAAATATTTTATGCATATTACATAATAATAGGACCATATATTCTCATTGGCGACAATAACACACTTTTAAAAAGATAAAATTTAGTCTCTAGTAAATTAGAGATTTCAAGCAATTTTTAATTGTTAAAGCAAAATAACTGAAAGAATACAAATTATTCGTCGTGGCAAAATTATAAATTAAATCAAGTAGTAGAAATAAAATAGAATCCCAAAATAGGTAACAGGTTTATTTTATCTGTTTCTTTACTCTACACCCCATAAAAATACTTTAAAAACAAAAGGAAAGAGAGCCTCACAAAATCTCAAATATCATATTTGCCAATATTCTTCTGATAATGGTCATCTTATAATATAAACAGAAACAAAGAACTAAAAAATAATAATAATAATAATAATAGTAATAAATAAAATAATTTTAAATTTTAACAACCAAAAATAAAAGATCTGCTAATGAAATTTAAAATATTACCATATTGGCAAATGGCCAACTGTACACTTTTGCCTCTGGGAACTGGGAGAGTGGGAAGGGGGCGCCGTTTGGGAAAGGGCTTAAAGGGCGGGGGGGGCGGTCGCCCCCCCTGGCCCCCTGCACGCTACGCCACTGTATGTTTCGTTAAGAAAGGTGTTTATTAAAATGGGTTTTGCCATCTAGCATTTAAACGCAATTATCTCAAAAACTAATCGAAATATCGAAATTAATAAAGTACAACATTTTACGTATAAAAGATCACTCTTTTATAATTTGCGGTAAAGCGGTCAGAAATGTGAGAGACAAAAAATATATGCGATAATTTATCAAACTCATATTGTGTAGCTAGCGTTCTCTTAAAATCATTATGGAATTTTTCTTCTTCCCCTTAAAAACATAACTACACCAAATTTGATTCATATACGCTTACCATCAAATCATCGCCAATTTTATAGAGTAAATATTTACTTGGATCACCCTGTATCGCTTTGACCGTATAAGAAATGAAAGTAAATTACATAGTCCACTATCTCCTGTTGCTACACCCTCAGGGACGTAGCTAGGAATTTTGGCGCCCCGGGCGACTTGTAGTTCTACGCCCTACCAGACAATCTTACAACTAAAATTATACATCTATAAATTTTAGTTTAAAAAAATATATTAACAGCAGTGGGACTCGTGATTTGTAAACTTGGGGGTGTACTAAAAGCCCGCTGCAGGCGAAAATTTTTCAAGACCACGCCCAAATTTGGTCAATAATTTTTAGTAAATATTTTAAAAATTTATGATTACCTACTTATTTTATTGAAAATTAAATAAGATAAAAAAATAAAAAAGGCTAATTTATTTTTCATGAGTGGGTACATTGTTTAAAAGTAAAGTCACTTCTTCTGTTTTTATTTGCAGCAAGCTTATCAATAACAGCTTCATTAAAGTTTGGAATAACTGTAGTGTATTGTTTCTCAAATATTCCACATTCATAGTCGTTTTGGCATTAAAACTGTTCATTTTTATTAAAATAAGTCAAAATAATAACAAAAATATAAAGGTAAACTCCAAATAATAAATTCATACAGCAATGAACTCAACGGCGCACATTTAATTTGTGCGAGTTTTCCTATTATAATCGCGCTTTCCTCCACCACACCTGCTAGTATAAGATGCATAGAGAAATAGCAGAAACCCCGCCTACGTAACGCATGTGTGCGACTTATTAATTCCTACGCGCCATACGGTTGCTCTTGACAACCGGCTTGGCGATAGCTATTACACTACGTTTTGTTCGATTGTTTGACGGTTCGTTAAAATAGGAGGGTTCTAACTAATAATACGGTAAGAATATAAAGAAGATAAATTTAAATGAACATTACTTTTTCTTTATGGGGTAATTCTTTATGGAGTATGGGGGTGCACGTGCTCCTGTGCTCCTATGGAGAAACCGCCACTGATTAACTGAATAAAGTAAATTTTTAAATTCCCTATTTCTAATGACCATTTTGGCGCCCTGTTAATATGGCGCCCCGGGCGGTCGCCCTATTCGCCCCTCCCCCTTGCTACGTCACTGTACACCCTATACATAGATGTATATCCATATATAAAATTCTCACACAAGGAACAATACAGAAAGGGTTACCAATATGGTGTTTTAATTAAACGTGCACCACAAAGCTTACATGCACCTCGCAAAAAATGTATTACTTTTTTCCTTGTATAATACATACATAAATACCTATTTTTGCTTTTTGTAAATAAATACTAAAATATCTAAATGTTGTTTTCTTCTTTTCCTTTCATTTTATAATGTTTTTTTACATACTTACTTATTTTGGTAGGTACGGGTCTGTCAATATTTTATTTTATAAATAATAAATTTAGTAGCTGCGCTATATCCTTACAGAATATTAAGACTCTCTTACGAAATTTAACGGATGGCGATGGCGAAGGTAAAATAACTTAGTCCGGTTCTGTTTCTGTAGCCAACCGCTTAACGTAAAATATACCAGACTTCAACAGAGTGCCATTAATGACAGGTGATGCGGCAAGTTCTTAGAATAATTTGACTTTAAGTGAAGTTCCAGGCTCCAGTTATCTTGCCGGAATCGTCCTTATCTTCTATTCTAGTTCTGAATTCGTTGTGCATAACCACGTTTAAATATAATTTAATTAGGTTAGGTTAGGTTAGGTTAGAGTGGCAGACCTCTGGCATTGACCAAACAGTCACACGTAGTCCTGTAGGACCCTTGTGGTACCACACGTGTTCCGCGGAACCTATCCGCATCAGCCTCCTGATGGTTAACGCGACGTGACGTAGATCGTAGAAGAATCTTGACAGCTCATTCAAACCAGCCACTGCTGTTAATAAACTTCGTAAGTCGACCCAGTTGCAGGCTGCTTACTTCCTCCAGATCATTAAAGAATGGTTCGCCCAGGGCACTGAACCTTCTTCTAGCGAGGCCGGGGCATTAACACAAGGAATGCTGAATACTTTCCTCCTCCTCTTCATCTCTGCAACTTCTACAGAAATCGTTAGTTGGTACTTGCATACGTTTAGCGTGTCTACCGAACAGGCAATGTCCGGTGACTACGGCAGTGATTTTTCTTAGGTCCTTCCGACCATGTTGTAATAGCACTGCGGTTTTCCTGTCGTCAAGTAGGGGCCACAATTGCCTGGAGATGTTACAAGTTGCCAGCCCTGTCCATCTGCTTTGTGCAAGTTGTTTAGCTATTTGATCTATATCCTCTTTGACTGATCCCAGTGGTCTAGCCACAGTATTCTCTGCTAGTTCGGCAGACCTGCTTGCGCCCTCCCTGGCAAGCACATCAGCAGTCTCGTTGCCCTGTATTTTGCTATGTCCAGGAACCCAACACAGGGTGATTCGATGTTGAGCACCAAGTGTGCATTTAATTAACACTCATAACAAATAATGTTAAATGTTATTTCTGGTGTAATTTGAGAACACAATCAGCCAAAAAAATAGTTTCATAGTACGCGAAAATACACCGCGTTAAACTCTCTTGGCTAGTGAATCGTTAGATAGATAATTTTATGCCGTTTTGTCGTTCTTTATTTAAATATATTTTCCTGTAAAGAGAGACATTTTCAAAACGGTTGAATTATTAGCAAAATTTATTTTAAAAATGTCTAGTCTTTGCACTTCGTGCTAGATCTAGGCTAGTAGGTCGGTGGATTCAGGAAATCACGATTTACAGTACAGAAATATAAAGATATAAAAGAAAATATTTAAAAATGCAACGAGTTTGTCATGATTGTCGCAGTGAGAAAGACGAAGTTGCCTAAAATTAAATGGGAAATTTTATTTCCGCATATTTGATAAAAGCATTGTGGAATCGTATAAGCAGGTTGACCTTTTTGTATATTAAAAGCAACAAAGGCAAAATATAAAGATGTCATTAAAAATTCACTCATTTTTATTATTTTGACAAAATCGATAAATTCAAAGTAATATGCTGAGTCCCCCCCAATGATAATTCTTATTTTCATTATTATTAGGTTCATGTTTATGAATTTTTGAATTCGTTAATCGTGTAATAATTTAATTAGGCTTAAACCCACATTATGTGTGTTGACTACCTACCTACTATTAAATCAGCAAATATTTAGAATTTATTTTATAACCCTAGGTAGGCTGGTAGACATAGCGTAGTTATTGTCATTATACGTAACATTCCCGCAAACATGATGCAAAATTAAAATTTTAAAACACCACTTATAATGTTGGTTACCATGTATGGTAGTAACGGGGGTAGCAGTGATCGAGCCTCATAGAATCCAAAAGACAGAAAACAGTAAAACAAATGAACACTCAACAAGTCTGCACACATTATGTCTCTAAGTACTATACAAGGTATTATACAAAACGACTAGATCGTCGAGAGTTTTTTTTTGCAAAATCGTTTATAATTTCGTTGATATCTAATGTTTTAACAAACTCGTGTTCGATATCGATTAAGGATAAATCCGAAAGGCGTTGTTGTCCCATGCTGTTACGTAAATGGGTTTTTATTATTTTGTTTCGAAAAAGATCGTTCCGCTGATGCCACACTAACTGGTAAAGTTAGAAATAACATCACTACACTAGATACATCTAGAAAATTTAAAGAACACATTGATTTTTTATTAATAAGTGATCCGCAAGGTTATACACTGTTTTTAATTTTGAAATATTATTTCGAAGTCCCTTTCTGAGGCTTAAAAACATAAGTTACAGCGATTTTAATGTTTACACTTTCAATAGCTTCTCCCACTCTTATCAAGTGAAAGTGAAAACATTAAAATCGCTGTAACTTCTAAACGACTTATCCGATTTTACTCAATTTAAGCTTGTTTGGAAGAGAAAGGTAAGTACCTTTAATTGTCATATTCAATGGTACACAATAGTTTCAAATAAAATTGCTAGAGGGCGCAATTTGTATTAAAAATTAATGTTTTGGCAATAACTCTGAAACGAACAAAAATATCGAGCTGCAGTTTTTATATTTTTTCTAGCAAATTTCATCTACTTTTCGATTATGGTATCATAATTATACCGTATGGTTTGAATTTTCGGGATAAAATCAAAAAAACTATTATTATTACAAATTGCGCCCTCTAGTAATTTTATTGAGAACTATTATGAACAACTAAATACGATTGGTGAAAGTGCATACATTTCTCTTCCCAACAGTCTTTAGTTTGCTAAAATCGGATAAGTTGTTTAGAAGTTACAGCGATTTAAATGTTTACACTTTCAACAGCTTCCCCCACTCTTATTAAAGTCGGTACGCCAATGAGCATAAGACCAAAATGATGCATAATTGTCCATGCTTTATAATGGTGTTATCAAACATATACCTTAATGTGGAATTTTCGGAGTTATGTAAAATTTTAAAATTTACTTTTCAATTACGCCCTCTTGCGGCAAAATGTGGAACTTAAAAATTATTTCCAGAATTTTCTCATGACCGCTTTAATCATAATTTTTTTAAACCCAAGTTTCTACGTTTAGTAGTTTCCGAGATATAGCCGGCTGCCTTTCTTATTGAATCACCCGGTACACCAAATTTGATTCATATCCGCTTAACCATTTTTTAATCATTGTCAATTTTCTGAAATAGATTTCTACTTAAATCGCCGGAGTGGATATTTTATCATAAGGAATTAAACATAAATAAATGACATAATATATATTTTTAAGTCTACTATCTTCTATTGATGTATGACTTTTCTGTTGATGTATGACTCTTTAGTTATGGGACACCCTGTATATATCTTCACAATAATTATGATATAGCTATAGCTCCAGTTAATATATTATTATATGGGTAGCGGCCCGCACCGACATCGTACGGATAGAGCCACTCCTGCTCAATTTGTATGGCCTGTCAGATCACCAGACCTTACGTAACTTAAATAGCACACGTCATTAAAAAAAAGTTCTATCAAACTTTCTCAAGGCTGAGAGCTAACATTCCCGGCTACTTGCATTATTGTCGGTCTGCGTGTCACTGCCACGTGTCAGTGATCATATTTGCAGTTGTATGGGTCAACTCATAGTCTAATCAGTTCGAAATAACAATAATGAAATAATTTTTGAAGATAAAAAAGAAACGGAACCATTTATTTTTGCTGAAAAACTAAATTCTTATTATATTCATAGCATTGAAGAAATTGTTCAGTCAATAAATTCAGGAAATGAAGAACTATGCCAAATAGTAAATTGAAGAATTCAATGAAATATCATTAAATAAATTAAAAATAGCAACTTTAAAATTAAATTCAAATAACAGCTATGGAGAAATATTGAATAAAAAAGCGTTAAAAGAAACATTTGGCAGCATTGGTTCCCCATTATTAAATTTAATCAATTCTTGTTTAAAATATGGAAATATGCCTAATGAATTAAAATGTTCTTACATTACACCAGTGCCAAAAGTAAAAAACACTAAAAGATAGGATGAGATGAGGCCAGTAAATGTTTTATGGGATATTGAGAAATTATTGGAAGAAGTCGTATTTTAAACAGTTATTAGAATTCATTAATGCCAACAAAATTTTAGTTTCTGTTCAAGCTGGTTTTCGAAAAGGGTAATCGACAGGGACAGCCATTCAATGTGTGATTGAGACGTGGAAGAGAACCATTGATCAAGGGGAAAATTTTATAGCTGTATTTTTGGATTTTAAGCGGGCATTCGAAACAATTGACAGGGCTAGATTGTTGAGTAAATTGTATCAGTTTGGTATTCGCGGAAACGTTTATAGATGGTTTAAAAATTATTTAAGTAACATTTCACAAAAAACAAAAATATCAAAAACATATTCAAATAAAAAAATAAATAATATAGGAGTTCTTCAAGGAAGTATACTAGGTCCAATAATATTTGTTTTATACATCAACGATATGCCTTTAGTTTTAAAAATGTGTAAGTTACAAATGTTTGCTGATGACACCTTTAATTACAATAATGTTTTAAATATTTTTGATGGTCTAAATACTCTAAATTCTGAGATAAATATATTATTAAATTGGCTAAAAGTAAATAAATTAAAATTAAGTATTTCAAAAACTAAATGTATGGTTATTGGTAATAATTTAAATTGTCAAAATATAAATGTTGTGATTGATGTTGAAAAATTGGAGTTAGTAAACAGTTTTAAATATTTAGGAATAATCATTGATTCACAATTAAAATTTTTAAATTATTTTGAAAGTATTATATCGAAGATTGCCGGAAAAGTAGGTTATTTTAAAAGAATCAGTTCTAATTTAAGTTTGTTTTCTAAAAAAAACTGTATTTAATACTATTATATTACCACATTTTCTTTATTGTTCTTTCATTTTATATTGTTCTAGTGAGGAAATATCTGATAAATTACAAAATGGGGCAATGCGGATTATTTTAAATTAATTGTGAGAAATATACAAAAAATAATTTTATGTTGAAAAATTTAGATTGGTTGAATGTCAGAAATTTAATTTTTTATTTAGTATTTATCTTTATACATAAAATTAGAAATAATTTATTGCCTGATTGTTTAACAAATTTTTGTTCTTTTAATTACGACCATCATAATTATAAAACAAGAACTAATCAAAATTGTTATGTGGATAGAGTAGCTTATAAATCTATTTTTTATAAAGGTTTGATAGAATATAATAATTTGGAAAATTCAATTAAATCTCAAAAATCATTAAAACTTTAAATTTACATTTAATTAAAAAACAAAATGATATATAATATTTATACAATATAATATAATAATATTTGATACAATTTACAAAATGTTTAACTTTTCTATCTGTTTTTGTTAAAAGAAGGTTGCGTTTTAAAATTTAAAAATAAATCTATAAAAATGTGTTAAAAAAATGTATTAAAAAATATTGAATTGTGGCTTTTTGCTAAATAAAACATGTTACTACAACTATTACTACTATCACGGTCCGGTCACAGCCAGATCAACTATTGTGGTTTGCCTTTTACATTAGAGTTAGACTATTCACATTCTAAGGCAAGTTCAGTGGCGCACCGAGGGAGGGTTTTGGGGGTTAGAACCCCTCCTTTGGCCCGGTGAAAAAAATATGTAAGAGAAAGATTCTCGGTGCGCTACTGGTTAGATCCCGTGCCAGTCAACTTACTGCGGTATATTTATTTCAATCTGCCCTTAGAAACGCTCCTGCATGGATGTGCCTATTAATTTTCAAAAAATTATATATAGTTCTTGAAATGTTTCCAATATACCAGACGATTTTTTGACACCCTATTATATGTGTGTGTGTATGAAATAGATAATTTTTTTTATTCCGGCTACCTTGCCTCAGCCCTGTTTTACTTTAGCATCCTTTCAACTAAAAATTTCCTAAGTTTATCCAATTTCCAAAACAATGCAAAATAACATTTTAGACTTTCCCCCGAACTTTCTACAGGAAAAGTATTTAAATTGAAAACAGGGGCATAAATAACGAGTACCGGCGACATGAAGGTCGGGAACGAGTTCTTACCCGTGCAAAATACAGGATAATAAATTAACTGCATTAAAATATTCGATTCAATTTAAAACCGGGAAAAAGAACTTCGGACTGTTTACCAAGTTAAAATAAACCGGGTTCGTTATCAAAAGAGCTTTTTGGAAAGATCTAGTTCATGGACACAGAGTCAGTGGTGGATCTAAAAATTTCGCTCCTCTTTTATCCAACTTTTAAAGAAAAAATTTAAAACAAAATGTTTTCCGTTTGTAAGGACGGGCATGATTTAATAGTTGTTATAGCACAAGTGGTAAAAATTTTTTTGAATATACCAAATATAGTTTAACACCTGTACCGTGCGAACAAAAATTATTTGCTTCAAAGAGGGACTTGCAGCTAAGGACTTAATGCTTAGCCGTAGAGCTTAATGCCTGTTGGGTGTCAGTAACTACCTGAATTAACAATCAATCAGTTATTCCATCATCTTTGACAGTCGTTACAAGTAATTTGATTCATCGCTAATTTTTCCAATTTCTTGAACAATTCACACAATGGGCTTTACGGAACAGCACAAAACATTCATGGTTGAATCGTATTTTTGAAACGGGGTTAGAGTAAATGGTGAGTGGCAATACAATCCGGGTTTGTGCATGGACGATTTTCACGAACATTTTCCTAAAGTTACTTTTATTGCTGGGGATTTTTATCATTTCCTGAAAAGTATTGTGGCTGTGTTTAGGGAAACAGGTTCTATACAACACAAAAAGGAGCAGGAAGACCATCTGTAAGAACAAAAGAACTTGTTGCAAACGTTCGTGAAATAATGCAAAATAGGAGAGAGTGGTCCACAGTGAGACATGTTCCACAGTAAGACAGTTCAATTTCTGAGGCTCTGGAAACCCCGCTTTTTACGTCACGCCATGCGCAAGCCTGTTTTTACACGCCAGATTCACCAACGAGTTCTTGTTTCAGTTCAGTTTGTTTTTATCTGTAGAGCGGCGTTTATGCAAATTTTGACCGCAAAAGTAATTTTTCGAGAAGCTGTTTTGATTGGTGTTTATTTGACGTGCTTTTAATTATAACTTTAAGATTGGTTCTAAGTAAAGTTTAGGTATTTGTGTGTTCATTTACGTTGCGATATTATTTTTATTTCGGGTTCATTACAAAATATTACATGATTTTTAAATATGGTGCTTGCGGGGAACACTGAGACAACACTAGGTGGGGCACACTGAGACGTGTCTCACCGTGTACCACCATGCGCAAGAAGGTTGGAGTACCTATCTTTTAAACTATTTTTTTAGAGAATGGCAAGAAATAGAAAAGGAAAAACTACCATAGGGTCGTTTTCAGAAAACCAGATGAAAAGTGCCGTAAAACTGGTTATGTATGAAGGATTTTTATTGAGAAAGGCAGCCGAACTAAAAGGAGTGTCACATCAGACCTTAGCAAGGTAAGTTGTGATTGGAAAGAGTCTGGAATTACATTGAAGATATTTACAGGATGGCCAATAAGACTGCCAACCGGATTTATCTAAAATGAGTTTAAGAGCCTCTATAACTAAGCTTTGGGAAAGCACACAAGACTGTTAATGAAAAGGCAGGCCCCAATTGAATGAATGAGGAACTAGATAGAATTGTTGTCATTAACGACTACGTCCTAATAAAATTTTCGGGGAAAAATAATCAACCAAATATTTCATTGGAAAAATTTTAAACAATATCTTCCATGAATCTGAATATGATATAAGTTATTTGCAAAGAAAAAATAGATCAAACAAATTCGTCTACCCAAATGTTCCAGAAGTTGCTACTGTTTTGTTTGAAGACATCGTAATGATTTTGCCATTTCCAGCATTATTTGGTAAAACAAAAAGACAAAATCAATGTGTCCAATTTGAAGTTAATTTTGGTCAGCTATGTCTTCCTGTAAACCACGTTAAGTCTCACTGTAGACCACCATGGGGCACAGTGAGGCTATTTGCAATGTCAATAATAAATATTTCTAGAATTTAAGTTTTTAAGTTTTTGTTTATTTTCTTTATGCTTTTTAGGAAAATAAAGGTTACTTTACATTATAAACCTGTTTTCTTTAATAAATGTTTAACCAGTTTTTAAAAAATCTAGAGTAACCAAAAAACGTCTCACTGTGGACCACTCTCCCCTACGCCAACAAATTGTATAAGACGCCTGTCCCAAGAAGTGGGAAGATCTTATGGAACATGCAGGACACTATTCTTAAGAAGCAGCTAAATTTATTTCCTTATAAAGTGCAAGTATTCCAAGAAATAGAAGCCGCAGATTTTGAAAGACGCAGGAATTACTCTTAACCCTTTCGCTGCGGGCTGAAAAAGCAAGCAATACGTCTGGGCGGAGAAAAACAAAAATATTATTAACAAATACATATAAGAGCGCACATGTGCGTCCGCCGCCACCAGAGAAGAGAGGCTTGGACGCACAAGCGCGCTTTTCGCACTCAAAGTGTTTGGTTTACCCAAAATTTATTGGAAATACATGATTTATTAGACCTGATATTTTTTTCGGATAAAACCTGGTTTCACCTCTCCGGTTATGTGAATTCTCAGAATACATGTAATAATTTTTCTTTTCCTTTCTGTATATTCTTACTTTGTTAATTTTGTAAACAACAAAAATACTATTGTCCTTGTCTACTTATTTTATTACTCATTAGTTTGGTATATCATGTCATAATATAATTTGACAAAATTTGAACCTAGATTTGGTTAGATATATCGTCCCCATATCATTGTGATCTAAGCCAAGCCCTATGTACGTTTTTTAATCCAAGCCCTCTTTGATGCAAATAATTTTTGCTCGCACGGTATAAACAGTTCATTCCATCAGCGCAGATAAAATAATTTACCTTGTATGCAGCCATAGGATGCATCCTACAGTCAAAAATTTAATTAAAATATGGAAGGCTAGCGCCTTGATAGACGCGACGCGACGTCGAAGTTCACTATTTTGTCAAGAAATATATTGCATTTTGATTCATTTTCTAACTTGTGTCAGGTGGTCTAAATTAAGTAACTAAATCAAATAACGACGTCATTGTCAAGGGTCTACGCTTGTACGTTTCATCGACCGGCGTCGCTTCGCTACCAACCACTCTTTCGCCAGTCTATCACCATTTTGCCAAGAAATAAATTTTAGACATTTCAGTTTTTTGGTAACATTATCTAGATATGTGGAAAATTTGAAACAAAATCTTATCTGGAAGTCAGTTTTCTTTTCCGGACAAACACCGTTGTTTTTTGTTACATTAACCTTTGCAGCAGAGTATACAGGGTGATTTACGGTGGACGGTACGTTAGGTATATGCAGAGCTAGCTAACGAATCGATTTAAAAATTTGATGATTTTCATAAAGGCACATATTATCCTATACCTGCCGTTTCTAAAATACTAATTAAGTTATAATTTTTTTAATAGAATTAGAATTACAAAAGAAATCACACATCTAATTATTCTAAACGCACACTTTAACTGAAAACAAAGATATAATCAAGATCGAGAAGCAACGGCAAAATGATTATTTTATGAATAAAATTAAGGCCTCTACATACATCGATGTATTATTGGCAAAGATGAAATGGCCTCGATTCATTGCTTAAAAAGGATATCGTATTGCATTAAAAATATCGATGTTTTCGATGCGTCGATGTATATCGAACATCTCTATTTCCGTTTAGTGATTCTTTGGCAGCGGTCTGAAATCTTTTTCAGTTTATCGGTTTAATGTAATAATTGTGGTGGTTTAAATGTTTTGTGATATTTTTTGGAGACTATAAGATGAATCGCAAGTAGTGTCAAGTATGCGAGAATTCGGAAAATAATAATTTTGCAGTTACTTTTTATAGATGAGTGAACAGAAAGTTGGGTTATTTGTAGGTAATGTATAAACTATATTAGCAAGGTCATATTCAAAGGTAAATCCACCGTAATTCCTACTCCCTGCCCTACCCAGCTCTTCACGGCCTCTCTCCTACAAACGATATTGTCAACACAATTTAATAGCATTTATTAGCTAGCAACATGTGCCATCTACAGGTACCAGATCATTGGCCGTACCTTTCTAATGGTAAAGAAATTTATTATAATAATTATTAACGAAATATTAAAATTTAAAAACCTTCGATTTCATTTAAATATCCAAAGCTTAGAAGTTTTTAAAACCGTTGTTAAAATTTCAGGTCCATATTTAAAAATTCACAGATCTTGCATCTTACGCAAGTATCATAGGCGTATTGAAAATACCTACCACCAGTGGCGTATTTAGGGGGGGGGGGTCCGAGGGGTCTGGACCCCCCCCGTGGACTCAACATAAAAAAAACTCAGAACAGATCAGATGCCTTGTTGCATTTAATGTAGACAGGGTGAACTGAACCTCGCCCGATAACAAAATGTAATAATTTTCTATTTTACAATTTTTGAATAAAGACCTTTATTATTATTATTAAATAAAATTATTCATCATTCAATTCTTTTCTTGTTTTTTACCTGCGTGTCTAATTTATTTAATTTAAAAAAATTGAAATGATGTTCACTTAGTTTTGTAATTTTTTTTGCAAACTAGAACTATTAGCAATACTTACTTTGTTTTTACAAATAATTAAGTAACTGTGTCACAGATAACAAAACAACATGGCCAAACTTGGCAAAAATAATTTGAAAACCAATCATTTTCGGGATCGGTCATATTATGAAGAAATATATATTTTTAAACATAAATATTTAAAAAATATATATTCCCATTATTGAGTTTATATTTAAAAATTTCTTAATTTCTTCCTTTTTTGGGTTCAGCTATCAAAACATAGAAATTATAAATTTTAATAGTTCAAAATAGGGCGTGGCACCGAAAATTTTTTCGCCTGCGGCGCTTTTTTAAAGAAAGAAAGAAATATAAAACGAAAGGTATAGACCCAATACCCTCTGAAATACAGAGGGTATTGATAGACCCCCCCCGTGGCAATATTCTAAATACGCCACTGCCTACCACACCACATACAGTGGCGAGAAGGAAACCATTATGTTACAGCACAGATTACTCCTATCTGTGAGTATTTAACGTGCCGCTATCACGCGTTATTATGACGGCATGGATGCTCCAATTTAGTTTGAAATAATAATTAAATTATTATACTTAGAAATGTTTAAATTTGACTGTTTTGTTAAAATAAAAAATATAGGATAATCTGTATATTAGTACATATTGAAAAGAGCTCAAAACCACCTTTTCAAAAATACCCACAAAATTATTTCTTTAGCTGCCATTTACCTGCTGGTCCTTGTACTCTTTGTTTATGAAATGTCTAAATCTTAAGTCGGCTATAAAATGTTTTGGATTGGTATATCCATTCTCCCCCGACTTTCTGTGTAATGCGCCAATACCGCCGCGCTATTTCGCTTTGTTTCAGCGACATTCACTGTTTATTTTTTCCAGTTTGATCGAAATTGAAACAATCAAAAATGCGGTTACCATGATATTGACTAATATAGACACCTGAAAATTTTAAAAATTACGAAAACGTTATCTGATATCAATGAAATTTAGACGAATAAAATCTATTAGCACTGTCATAAATTAAATTTTGAATGATACACGTTCGATATGAACTTTGTTAATGAAACTTGTGCAATTAAACCACTCGGCTGACGCCTCGTGGTTTAACGTGGCACACGTTTCATTATAGTGTTCATCGAACTAGTATCATTAATAACTATAATATAAGAATATAGAACAATAAAAAAGATAATCTACTTTTTATTATGTCCAAATAAAGGTATATTCAAAATTCAAACACACAGTATAATATTTAAATAGTAATAATATTTGGTTTAAATAAACATCCTGATAAAGCCGACGCCGCTTGTGTGTAGCTGTGGCTTTTGGGAGATCCCGTAACATGAAAGTAGGTACTGGCCGATTCAATACTAACTCCTATAACTGTTCTCTTTCCTGGCCATATCTTAATATCAACAAATATAATAATAAATGCCGACACCCAAAACAAAACAATATTAACACTTAGCAGATGATGTCATCGATCCTGTGCTGCTCGGATGTTTGTTTAGACTTCACCGCCGTGTTATTTATGTGCATGTCGCGTTCATTTTTCATGAAATATACCCGTATATACGAACCCAGTAGTATTTTCAATACTAAAAATTGACTGTATGGTGGTATCTAACGAACGAAACGTCGAATTTCGAAACAAATCATGCCATCTTATAAAACATGAAAAAGGCTACGAAAAAGTGTTTTTGTTTTTTCCCCAAGTCAAAAATAAAGAAGCAAAAATAAAAACCAAAACTGAAAATTTCGGTTTCTTTCAGATATCTCCGGGATATTTAAAATTTTTCCTCTCTGTAATGAATGGAAAATGTTAAATCTTATTTTCATTACTATTAGGTTCAGGTTTATGAATTTTTGAATTCGTTAATCGTGAATACTTTAATTAGGGTAAACCAACATTATGTGTTAAGCACCAACTACTATTAAAACAGCAAACAATTCGAATTTATTTTATAATCCTAGGTGCACTGGTAGACATAACATAGGTAGTTATTAAGTCATTATACGTAATATTCCAGCAAACATGAAGCAAAATCAAAATTTTAAAACACCACTCATACCATGTATGGTAGTAACGGGGGTAGCAGTGATCGAGCCTCATAGAATCCAAAAGACAGAAAACAGTAAAACACATGAGCACTCACCAAATCGTCGAGATTTTTTTTTGCAAAATCGTTTATAATTTCGTCGATATTATTTAATGTTTTCGATCCTGATTAAGAACAACCCAGAAAGACGTTGTTGTCCCATGATGTTACGTAAATGGGTTTTTACTATTTTAAGTTTGGAACAGGATCGTTCCGCTGATGCCACACTAACTGGCAAATATTTGAATACCATCAGCGATCTAACAGAAACAGCGCTACGAAAACTCCAACGGTGGGCTGCGAGATGCGGTTTGAGAATCAACCAAGAAAAAACGGAGCTAGTTCTATTCACACGCAGAAGGGTGATTGAGAACTTCAGGCTCCCAGTCCTAGACAACAGTACTTTAGTGCTGAAAGAAAAGGCAAAGTATCTAGGATTGATACTAGACTCCAAGCTTAACTGGGGCACGAACATACAAGAACGAGTTAAAAAGGCGTCAGTTGCGTTCTATGCCTGCAAAAAAGCTATTGGTAAGAAATGGGGATTGAAACCCCACATAGTTCACTGGATTTATACAGCCATTGTAAGACCTATACTAACCTACGGGGTCATGGTCTGGTGGACTGCTTTGGAAAAAGCAATAAACATGAAGAAACTAACAAAGGTACAACGGGCAGCTTGTTTAGGAGTGACCGGTGCCCTTCACTCAGCACCGACGGCGGCACTGGAAGTGATGCTGCATCTGATACCCATGGATATTTACGGAAAAAGTGTGGCTGCAAAAAGTGCTCTGCGACTGAAAGAGTCGAAATGCTGGACCAGCACCAACTACGGACACAGTAGCATACTAAGGATATATCCAGGCCAAAATCTGCGAGAGCCGACCGATTACACTGTTTCGCTGCCAGACTTTGGAATGGGCTTTTCTATGCTCATTCCGGGTAGGGAGGAGTGGGAAGGCAATCAAGTAATAATGGAGGCGGATCACTCGATCTTCACTGACGGTTCAAAAATGGACGTCGGGGTTGGAGCTGGTATCTTCTCCGAGAACATGCAAATACAGAGGTCGTACAGACTCCCTGACTACTGCAGCATTTTCCAGGCAGAAATTTTTGCAGTGGATAAAGCAGTCAACACCCTGCGGGATCACCCTGGCTTGAAAGCAGCTGCGTCTATAGCGATCTATATAGACAGTCAAGCAGCCATAAAGGCAATTTGCTCCAGCAGCACTAAGTCAAAATTAGTAAGGCGCTGTCACAATAATCTCTGCACACTTGGTGCTCAACATCGAATCACCCTGTGTTGGGTTCCTGGACATAGCAAAATACAGGGCAACGAGACTGCTGATGTGCTCGCCAGGGAGGGCGCAAGCAGGTCTGCCGAACTAGCAGAGAATACTGTGGCTAGACCACTGGGATCAGTCAAAGAGGATATAGATCAAATAGCTAAACAACTTGCACAAAGCAGATGGACAGGGCTGGCAACTTGTAGCATCTCCAGGCAATTGTGGCCCCTACTTGACGACAGGAAAACCGCAGTGCTATTACAACACGGTCGGAAGGACCTAAGAAACATCACTGCCGTAGTCACCGGACATTGCCTGTTCGGTAGACACGCTGAACGTATGCAAGTACCAACTAACGATTTCTGTAGAAGTTGCAGAGATGAAGAGGAGGAGGAAAGTATTCAGCATTTCTTGTGTGAATGCCCCGGCCTCGCTAGAAGAAGGTTCAATGCCCTGGGCGAACCATTCTTTAATGATCTGGAGGAAGTGAGCAGCCTGCAACTGGGTCGACTTACGAAGTTTATTAACAACAGTGGCTGGTTTGAATGAGCTGTCAAGATTCTTCTACGATCTACGTCACGTCGCGTTAACCATCAGGAGGCTGATGCGGATAGGTTCCGCGGAACACGTGTGGTACCACAACGGTCCTACAGGACTACGTGTGACTGTTTGGTCAATGCCAAAGGTCTGCCACTTTAACCTAACCTAACCTAACTGGTAAAGTTAGAAATAACATCACTGCACTAGATACATCTGGAAAATTTGAACAAACACACTGATGTTTGATTAATAAATGATCCGCAAGTTCATACACTGTTTTTCATTTTGAAATACTATCTCCAACTCCCTTTCTGAGGCTTAAGATTTGACTAGGAAAGTCAGTGGACAAGTCTTTATGGTATCGTTTGTAAATTCCGCGCTTTCACGTATAAATTCTTCTTCACTTAACGAAGTTAAATTCTCAGGATATAAAAAAAAAAAAATAATTATGCAATGAAATACCTATAAAAAGCAAAGCTGGCAGAAAATTTTGAAGGGGTCGTCAATGAGAGCTCGTGGTGTGGGGTCTGAAGGAGTGTTTGTTACGCAACTGCCTGTGTGTAACCAAGAATTGATGTTCACATTATTATAGACGGTTGACGAGAAGCTTTTTAGTTGTTTATTGCAACAATGCACGACACTGCAATGAATTTTAGAAAGTTTCCAAGTATACTAACAGGACCTTTAAGCAGTTTCAGATTTCCCTTTACCTTTTCCGGTGGAATATTTCAAAGAAAATCTATTCTGACACGGATAAAGAATTTATGAAGCACTTGACACGAAGAAAAATATTAGGGAAATGCGGCAACTTGATGCCTTTTACCCTTTCTTGTAGCTTTTCTTTGGCATTTTTTTGGTGAGGATCATGCATCGGGTTGTCTATCTTTCTTTAAAGTTTACGACCTAAATCCAAGGGAATTTCGACATTGGAATGGATCCAAAACACATGGCCTTTAAATATATTAATGAGCCCACAGACTGCGGATTCGATGATTGCTTTTAATGTCATTCTCGTCTCGCTTTTTCTCATCTCGTCTCGCGAGACGAAACAAGAGTGGCCCGGTCTCCTGCGAGACGAGACGATACGAGAGTTTTTTTTGCGAGAATTTCGTGAGACGAGACAAAAAATGCGAGAACGAGAAATCTCGCATAATCTTCAGATTTGGATTAGGATTTGCGATAAACTTTAAAGGTAATCCATTTAGGATCACTCGATAAAAAGATATGTTTGTAACAGATTTTGCAACATTGCCAAAAAAATTAACCTTTTCTTTAAAACGTGTATAGTTTTTGTCGAAATGTTTGATACAGAGAACCAATTGATAAATCTGTACTCGGGAGGTATACGACACTATGTCTAATTTTTACAAAAAGTTAGGTAACTATGTAGTTTTATTCAGAAAATTAAACTATTTTGTGGGGCATACAACACCAAGTCCAATTAGTTGGTAGTAGCTGAGAAACAGCGTAGACTTTTAACACTATGTGCATTTTTATTCAGAGGCCTAAGACACCAAGGTAGGGGAAATTGGTATAATACGGCATACTTTTTACAAAACTGAAAATATATATTTTAATTAAAAAGGCACAATACTGCAAAGAAAACATAACATTTGTTTTGGCTTTATCTTTGGGTAAAACAATATAAATACTGCGTATCAGGAACAAAATCCTTGAATATACGTTCTTCATGCACAGGTGTTAGGTGTGCCGTTTTATCCAACCAGTTGGGTATAAAATGGCATACATATCTGCTCGTATAAGGCATGTTGAAATAAAAATATTTTTAAGGTAAAATATGGTTAATTACTTATGGTTGGCAAAGTTTACAAATAAACATTTTCGTTTTTGGAGAAAGTCCTGCACACTCATTACAGTGGCTCCATTTTCTTCAACTTTGACAGCAAATCCAATTTCCTTAGGCTTAGACATTGAAAAAAGTTCATTACAATACATATAAGAGGCTTTATCATCATCCTGATGAAATGGCTTCGTTTTCGGAATCAAATTTGGGGAACTGATCTGTAAAGTCTACTTTTGCTTTTCGTTTTCTTTGAGATCTTCTTTCTTTTCAATTTTTTTTTTCTGCTTTCTGTTTCATCTCTATCAAATTGTTTCATACGTCCAAGTTTTATGTGAAGTGTTGGAAGTAAAACTTTTTGAGGGTCAATAAGACTTTCGCGAATTACATTTTTGTTTCCAGGTAATAAAGTATCTCTTTGTGACCAGTCTCTTTTTATCCAATGCTGTTCTCGCTAGTTAGACCACTCGCACAGGAAACATGGAGATTTAGTAAATCCAGACTGCTGACCTAAGAGAAGACTTAAAATGTTTAGATCTTTATACACTTCCCAGTTGTGATTTTCATATTGTATTCTTAAAAGTAATTCCTCTAAATTTTCATAGTTTTCCTTTGACTTAACTGTATGGCCGACAGAAACAGAAGCAAAAACATTGTCATTATGTAAAAGAACAGCTTTAAAGCTCCTTTTTGAAGTCGATAAAAAGTCTCCAGTCGGAAGGTGTGTAGCACCACAGAAAATTATTTTTTATTCATCAATCATTTAGAATTTGAAGTACTATACATTCATTTTAAAATGTACCTATTAAAACGCCTATTATAAGTTTTTTTTATATTTTTTCTTTTTTTTGCAAAAAAAAATCTGTGGGTGATAGAGACCAATTGTATTTTAATTAGTTATTTCTATATAAAAACTAAGCTAAACAAACAAAAATCACGTCATCACAAATTTCATGCAGGCCTGTGTAATCTATAAAATAAATATTAAAATATATTAGAAAATTACTGAAATCCATAAAAATAAGAATAACTTTCAACATAACTCCGACATTTACCACTATGGCACAAGGTCGGCTCACTTTATTGGGCCAAACAGATACACGCATAGTAAATGGATAAATAATTAGCTCAAAATTGAGCTTTATAATGTGCTTTCTACAACGGTTACAAGCTTAAACGAAAAAAAAAAAATTAAAGATGTAAATAAACATTTTCTTGAATCCCATGCTTTCTGCTCAGTGGTAGAATACTTTGATGTTGTTGTTGTTAATTGACGAACACCAATATTCAAATTCTAACTCTTTTTTGTTATTACTGTTTATTTATAACGTTTGTGTCTGTTATGTTCTTATACAATTATTATTGTTTTAATATATATTTTAATTTAGTTAAATACATGCGTTCAGAAATGCTTTATATTTTATATGACTTGCTACAATTTGTAATTTACAAAAATGTGGTCAAATAAAAGTATGTCTATATGTCTATTTCTTCCCGCACATTGTCCTTTTCTTTCATATTTTTATAGCTTTTGTCGACGCCACTACCCACAAGTATAATATCATCTTTATTATTTTAGTCCGCCTTACGAGTCTGTGGCCACGACATCAGTGGAGATCAATTGATAACAGGCATAAATAAGTCAATTTTAACTCTTGGAGCACAGGTGTATATTTTTTTGCCACATTCTTTCGATACCCAAGTAAAATTTTTTAGTAATTCTTCGACTTACGACTTATTTTTGACAAAATTTAACGTTGTCCTGCCGACAAAATTAGTTGCCCAAAAGGGCGTATACTACCCGTCGTTGTATCAACGTCGTATTTACGTAAATACGTTTTAGTTTATCACCAACAACGTTAAATATCGGCAATTTAGGTTCTCGCTTAAAACGTCACCCAAGAAAGACCACTCTCGACGTTAAAATCCTTAGATTAGGAAACGTAGTAAACTTTAACGTTATCAAACGTCACCTGTTGCTACGGAGAAATATCCAACGTATAATAACGTTGTTAAACGTTATAAATGCCAACCACAAGCCAACTAAAAGGTATCTTCTTTTTTCTCTCTGTCAGTGGTTGATTGGTTGTCATTAAAGTCAACTTACAAAAGTAAGGTTTGAAAGGATCTGGCACAGAAGTAGCATCACACTGTTTTGTCCTCGTCTCACTTTTCGTTGGAGGCCAATATAGTACGCTATCCTGTTCCCAAGAATGGGGAATAGGCTCAATTTCATTTAGCTCCGTACCACTTTAAAGTTTGGCATATTAAATTGTAATGGAAATTGTTAAACTGCCGCACTTTCGAATTTGTAGGGTTATGCTGTTTTCTCTCCTGGATTCTTCTTTTCTTTACAGAAATAAAGTTTTAATTAGTTGTGAATTTTGACCTTTTTTGGTAGTTTAAGGTTAAGTTTGCACTAGTTAGCGCCACCTATTTAAACTTCAAGTTAAAAAAGGTATCAAATAGGTGCAATTTTCCAAACATTTGAGTCTAAAAGTGTAGACTTTTCAACTTAATGCGTGTTCTTGTTAAAATAGGTGGTATTTTAGAATAAACTGCGGATCTCTACATTTTTAATTTATTAAAGGACGAGATGAAAATGTCGCCATGTTTGACTACTTTGAAATTTATCAAATTTTAGTGTTGTAACATTCTTTTTAACACTTTAACTTAATTTAAGACGACAATAATAATAAATGTAGATTTATTTTAACTCACAATGTAAACCAAAACGATTAAGTTTTTTTTAAACTTTTTACCATTTTTATTAAAATTTTTTTTAAAAAATCATAATTTTTAGGGCGATCCTTAAATTTTGGAACTATTATATTAATATTTAACAGTAAAGTGCCTATTGTTGTCATTTTTAATACATATCTTTGGCAATTTACTTCATTTAAGCAAAAACTGTAAGTGCAGTAAATAATTATATATAATAATACTTTTTAGAACAAACACTCATTTGCTACACTAATTCCGATGTATAGTTTAATTAAATAAATCTAAAGTTAATAAACAGTTGACGTTAGAAAATTTTAACCTAGGATAGGTAAATCTTAACTGAAAAAATTGTTTTAAATTAACGTTAAAAATGGTTTACAAAATAACCCTAAATTAACTTTAAGACGTGGGGCAACGTCGTAAAAACCCGAATTTTATTCCCCAAATTGGTATAAATAAGGGTCGCAAGGACGTCGTGTTAACTTTGTGCGTTAACGTTAAGTCGACGGCACCGACGTTTGCCCAACGTTAAAATGCTACTTGAGTAGCCAGAGAATGATTAGACAAAATTTACGTAATCCTTAGTTAAACGGCAAAGAAGCTCACGGACTACAGCTTTGCTTGCTGCTTTGCTCGATGAACCGCTCAGCTGTTTATCCAAAGACTATGTTATTATGAAGATAGTATTTTTGTGTGTATTAGTGCCATAAAGCCAAAAAAACACAGACAACGTGGGCGTAGGAATGGCTTTTGATTATTTAAAATAGTTTGGGTCAGAGATACCGCGATACATATTACCAAATACTCCCCTACGTACTGACCAAGTACCTACATACTCTTGAAATTTTCACTTCCTATCAACCAACTAATAAGGCAGCAATGAAAGTCATTCAAGTTATGATTTCCATTTTTTACCTTATTTGTGTCTCGATGTCCTCGTCTACAAAATAAATCTGTACCAATAGCGATACCAGTAAATATCCATTCAAGACGAGATTAAGATAACGTGACATTTGTGAAATGCAAGAAAATTATATTAAGGTGGACATCAAATAATGAGTACCTACCTTGGTATATTAAATTTTTAGTTTCTGAAACATCATGGGCAAATTGGAATTGCTGTGTAGTAGTGTTTTGTACCGATTAGTGGACCGATCAGAAGACATGGATAAAACACAAAACGGTCGGTACCTATATGGCGTATGGGTGTGCCCCAGGGGTCGATCCTGGGGCCGCTACTTTTTGTAATTTATACAATCGAGGTGAACGACTTTGTTGGGTTGCGAATTGCAGAGGTATGCTGATGACACGCAACTGCGCACCAGTTTTAGTAGGGCCAGAGTTGTTGAGGCAAATGATAATTTCACACAGTGCTTGAAATCGATTTATGACTATACTCTCAAAAATACGAAGGCGTGGAAGGGCCACATAAATTTTATTTTTATTTCACTAAATTCCGACTTTAAACCCGGAATATTACTAAATTCCGACTTTAAACTGGGAGTTTAACAACATTGTATTTTTCATGAGTTTCGGCATCGGAAATAGGAGTGCTTGTATTGTGAAAAATTTCATTGCTATAATATAATAGCGTACCTATATATACGATAAAGTGTAAAATTAATACCCATGTAACTTTATTTGTTTACATATTTTTGCTTGTATATAGATGCCACATGCCAGGAAAGGCACCACTAGCCTGACATTTTTTTTTGGGGGCTTAACTTAAACCCTACTTCCTTTCTTTCTTTCTTTCTTTCTTTCTTCCTTTCTTTCTTTCTTTCTTTCACAAAAAATGTGTTATATCCACCAAATATGTTTCACTTTATTATTAATATTAGAAGTAAAACTAAAGGTAATAAATATCAGTGAAGGAAGTAAACGCCTCACGTTTTGTCTATATTGCTCTTGGTTTCCTTGATTGCTCTTATTTTCAGTATCGAATATTGAATAAACTTAAAACCTATTTATTAATTCAAATACACATTTTTCCTTAATAGCACCTTTCTAAAATTTTGTCTTAATGACGTTTTATTCCAACATACGGCCAGTTCATGTCACGTACAAACGACTAATTGTCACGTTCTTGCGTTATTATAAAATTGTTTGATCCAAGGCAAGAAGAATCATTATTTTGAATACATTCGTGTAGCTCACTATTTTCAATTTTACAGTTCTCCTATTTTGTGTAACCTTTTAAATGTAATCAGTTATTAAATAATTTAAAAACCAAAAGTGCGTTATTTTGCAAGAACCATCTAGGATCCCAACAAATGTATCGCACACAAAAAATTTTAGTGCCACACCCTTTTTAATGCTGTTAAAACCTAGAAAGATTACGCTTTAATTTTTTGCCCCAAAAACGTGAAAATAAAGATATGGCGTTTTTCAGTTAAAGTAGAGTTAGTGCCTTACGGTATTTGTTAAGCTTTTAGAAATTATCTGAGAAAAGAAATATAAAACACATATTACAATATAAACAATATAATTCACAATAATATTCTGAGTTTAACCCTTTATAGGATACTGGTTCATATTTCAACCAACGTCAAAATAATTATTTCCTGTTCGCACACCGGTTTGATATTCGGCCAGTTTGTTTATATTTAACTGCGCAAACGAATAATGGTAAAATATTCGACCATATACTTACGTAGTCTGAATTACTGACAAAGTGGTCGAAATTTCAACCAGTGTCCGATTTGGATAGTGATCAAAAGTCACATGTTTACGTGCTGTCTGGGAAAGAATTGTTGTTTTTGTGTTAATATTGCTAATAATTTTGTGAAAATTTGTTGGTAAGTACATTAAAATACGTAGCTTTCGATACACTAATTATAATATGGATAAAACTTATCGGTAAGATAATATTTTGCTTTAAAACTAGAAATTTTTAAATTTATAACTTAATTTTACGTTTTGCATTCTTATGATATTATTTTAAGTATGTAACATACATGTAACACATAATATACAACGTAATGCCATTGCGGCACAAAGGACTAATTATTACAAGGGTTTCAAACCAATTCACTGCGCATTCTGGACTACAATCGCCTGTTATAACAACCAATTAAAATTTGTCGAAATGGATACTGGTTAAAATATCGACCTCCTCAAAAAAATGGGTTACGTGTTTTATTTTTTTCTAAGATTTTGCAGATAAGGTCCTTAATGATAAATAAAGCTATTTCAAACAACAGGTTTTGCAATTTTGATGTTTGATTGTCTGCCCTATAAAGGGTTAATGTAGGAATTTAGTTAAATTCAGAGTTTATAGTCGTAATTTAGTAATATTCCGAGTTTAAAGTCGGAATTTAGTTAAATTCCGAGTTTAAGGTCGGAATATTAAAAAAATTAATTTATCTGGCCCTTCTACGCCTTCATACAAAAGAATGGTTTAAATTTAAATCCTAAAAAATCAGCAATAATTTATTTTGAACCTGATTGTCAATAAACTTTTTCTAATAACTTTTTTCGATACTTTCAGAAATAACCCTACTTTTGAATTATTTTTTGGAAAAAATTATAAAATTTGACGGATAATGCGAATCACGTGACTACTATTTTTTTGCTTAATTTTAATCTCGATCGAAGCAGAACTTGATGCCAAAGTCAAATTTCGAATAAAGGTATTAATAAAAAAAAATCCCATATGATGTGGTCACACTGTATCTAAATCCTTTTATCGAAAAAATTGTGGACTCCTTAAAGTTCGTAAGATAACCGTGTCGTTTGTAAATTGCAAAAAATATAATTATATTAAGAATTGTCTGAGACGACCTTGCTCTTGTACGGAGCAATTACTGCATTTTTAACATGTTAATTTACTTATTACTGACAGCTGCAACACGTTTAGTGGTCTTATTTAGGTCAGGGTAGAAAAATAAATCATTTCTTAAGACTTTTAAAGCGGACATTAGGTCAAAGAAAATAACTTTTTGGGTAATTTTAAATATGACGGAAATCTTCTTTTTTAGGGTAATAAATAACAAATCGAATTTACTTATAAGAAACTTAATTGACAAAGATTTCGATTTGAAGTACCTATTTGAGGAAGAAAGAGACTGATGTTCATTTTGAATAATTTTATTATTGGTTTTTAGTCTAAAAATTACCTTTCGAAGGGGTCTCCTCCAACTCTAAACATTTATGGTTACTTTTATAGTTATATGGAATAAATTCAGTAATAAATACATGGGGGCATGTCCGAAAAAACGCTCGGACACGTCGATGGTTATTTATAGGTGGGCATTTTTTTTCAATAAAAATTTTATATACAAGGGTGTCTCATGTAACACTGGCCAATTCCAACTTTCTTATTTTAAACCCTTTATATTATTTAATTTTTGAATTCTGTTTCAGATATATTAAGTGTTTTCAGATTTATTGCATTTTAGCGTTTCTTTTTACTGATATAAAATAAAAAAAGCTATAAATAGTTTTGTTTACTTTTGTTTAAAACTCCTTACCTTAGCAAATTGTTGTCTGTCTGCATGGCAGTTTAGTAGTTGTCAGTGGTATAGTCGTTTGAATTTCGTTAACTGCATATCAGAAAAATGGTTTATTTAACAGAAATGCACAAAATAACAATTCTACAGATGATTGGTTATGGAGATAAAACAGGGACACAAATGGAGGTTGCTCGCTTATTTCATGAACAATTTCTCAATATGCCAGATATAACTCAAGGGAAAATTAGCAATGGACATGTAAAGCAGATAAAAAAGTAGCTGCCAATATAATAAGTGATGATACCAAATTAGATATTATGCTTGATTTCGAGGAAAACCCACATACTTCTAGTCGAAAAATAGCCCCAATGTTTGATGTTAGGCATTCATCGATTATTCAAACATTACAAGAAAATAAAAAGTATCCCTATAAAATTATACCTACTCATAAGCTCATGGAAGACGATTTTGATAGGAGAACGTATTTTTGTGAACAAATGATGGCAATGTCAGATAACAATGTGATCCAATTAGAACATATTTGTTTTCTGATGAGTGCACCCTTACACTTTACGGTCATGCTAATCGTCAGAATTACCGCTATTGGTCTAGGGAAAATCCTCACTGGATTAGAGAAGAAGATACGCAATATCCTGACAAGGTTAATGTTTGGTCAGGAATAGTTGGAGATCATATCATCATAGTTTCCTTGTTCATTAATGGAAATTTAAATGGCGACAATTATTTAGCACTGCTCCAAAATAATGTCTTGCCAACTTTGATAAACTTATAAGTATTCTGATCCAGCAAACCCACAACTTCCAGCGTGGATCGATGGAATGACCAGCACGATCCCCTGATCTGACGCCATTAGACTTCTTCTTATGGGGTTATGTTAAAAATATTGTATACAATACTAAACCCCTCGACTTAGCTGACTTAAGAAGACGAATCACGCTTCCGATTAGATCGGTCACGCCTGAGATGTTCAGTAACATTAGAAGAAATTTCTATTTAAGATTAGGATGTTGCCAAGACGTTCGCGGCGAGCATTTTCAACATCTCCTACATTAATTTTTTTTTTTGTTTTTTACATTATCAAGAAATAAACAGTATTACTTATTAGTTTTTGAGTGTGCTGTTAATTTTTGCAATAAATCTGAAAACACTTAATATTTCCGAAACAACTGAAGAGAGGTAACGAATATTGTACATGAAATATGTCTAAAATTTTCTGAAGAATCCAAAAATTGAATGTGTTACATTTAAAATAAGAAAGTTGGTAGGTATTGGCCACTGTTACATGACACATCCTGTATAAAAGTTTTTATTGAAAAAAATGCGCAACTAAAAATACCAATCGCCGTGCCCGAGCGTTTTTTTGGACACGCCTCCATGTATTTATTATCGAATTTATTCCACTTTACACACTGTATATTATATGCCAAGTAGACGGCCGCGCCGTGACGGCTGCCGAGTCGGCGCAAACAGGATGTTTCATTTGCAAAAATTTACTTACGCACATTTATCTAAATTGCTAGAATGGCACAATTTAAAAAAACCCTAGGATAAAAAACCTAAAATCTAAGTTATGAAAGAAAAGATCTATGTTTTAGTCAAAAGCTATCAAAGTTTTAAATATTTAGCTTCAATAGTTTTAAAGTTACTTAACTTTCTTGTCGGTATGTTTTTATATAAAAAATCACTTTATAATTATTTATATCTTTAGTTTTTAGTAAGATATCCAGAAATGTTAAAATATGCAGAATATTCTATTTGAAATAACAATGTTGGCTATAACTTCCGGTATAACCGGAAGCGATTCTAACATGAAAATATAGGCCACTCATCGTGAATCACCCTGTTTAATTCCAATCAAAATCGTAGATAAATAATCACTAGGTAGTTATTTTCATTTTATCTGTAAACCGTGTCTGTCCGATTTTTAAGTGTTGTCTAGTTTTCATTTTAATTTGTAACTTTGGTAACGGTACCTAAACTACCTTTGACATCCTAGTGTTTTAAAAATTTAGCACCAAATAACAGTTAAATACATTTTAAGCCGGCCCAGTGTTTACATGAACCACAAAATGATGGGAACTACGCAAACTCCCTATCCCGCTTTAGTCCTCTATAGGGGACACAAAATTGTAACATAGCATTAGCGATATACTGATTATATACCGTGCGAGCCAAAATTATTTGCATCAAAGAGGGCCTTGCATCTAAGGACGTAATGCTGAGCCGTAGAGCTTAGTACCTGTTGGGTGTCAGTAACTACCTGAATTAACAATCAATTAGTTATTTCGTCATCTTTGACAATCGTTACCAGTAATTTGATTCATCGCTAATTTTTCCAATTTCTTGAACAATTCACACTTACGGAACAGCACAAAACATTCACGGTTGAAGCGTATTTTCGAAACATGGTTAGAGTAAATGGTGAGTGGCAATACAATCCGGGTTTGTGCATGGACGATTTTCATGAACATTTTCCTAATGTTTTTATTGCTGGGGATTTTTATCATTGCCTGAAAAGAACCGTGGCTGTGTTTAGGGAAACAGGTTCTATAAAACACAAAAAAGGAGCAGGAAGACCATCTGAAAGAACAGAAGAACTTGTTGCAAAAGTTCGTGAAATAATGTAAAATACGCCAACAAATTGTATAAGACGCCTGTCCCAAGAAGTGGGAATATCTTACGGAACATGCAGGACTATTCTTAAGAAGCAGCTAAATTTATTTCCTTATAAAGTGCAAGTATTGCAAAAAATATAAGCCGCAGATTTTGAAAGACGCAGGAATTACTCTCAATGGTTTACCCAAAAATTATTGGAAAGAAATGATTTATTAGACCTGACATTTTTTTCGAATGAAGCTTGGTTCCACCTCTCCGGTTATGTGAATTTTTAGAATACACGCATGTGAAGTAGTGAAAATCCCCATTTTCTTGAGTCCACATTGTACCCTCAAAAAATTGGTGTCTGATGGTTAGCTGTTTCCCGATGAAGAATTGTTGGTCCTATTTTTTTCCATAACACAGTTACAGCTCAGTGGTATAGAGACAATATTTTGAATCCATTTGTGGAGCAATTACTTGACGACGAACTACGTTTTGGATATTTTTAACAGGACGGTGCAACCGCCCATACAGCCGCCGAAACTATTAACTACTTAGGCAATTTTTTCGACGACAGATTGATCAGTTTTCGATCAGACATTAAATTCCCACCTAGATCATCTTGTTTAACGGTTATGGATTAAGTACTTCGTTTTTCCTCATTTAAAGAACACTATTTTTAAAACACCAGTTGCAAATTTAGAACAATTACAAGAAAGGAATACCCAAGAATGTGGTAACATTTCTCCAGAGATGCTGGTCAACACTTTCGAAAATATGAAAAGACGTGTGAATTTCAGGCTTGGAGCATGGCGGTGGCCAATTTCAGCAATTTATGTAATTATTTTTCTTTTTCTTTCTTTATATTCTTACTTTGTTAATTTTGTAAACAACAAAAAAAAATTGTATTTGTCTACTTATTTTATCACTCATTAGTTTGGCATATCATGTCATAATATGAATTTGACAAAATTTTAACCTAAATTTGGTTAGATATATCGTCCCCATATCATTGTGATCTAAACCAAGCCCTACGTTTTTTAATCCAAGCCCTCTTTGATGCAAATAATTTTTGTTCGCACGGTATGTGGGCCTTACCGACTAAGCCTAAAAAAGTAAATTGCTTAGTTTAACGTGTACAAAATAAAAAAGCTGAACAGAAACGCAGATATTTAGGACCATCTTTAGTCTAGCAGAAAAGTTTTTATGGGATTGATTGACTTCTTTATCTCTAACATCATTTTTATAATCCTAAAACTGTAATTTATTTGGTATTTTTTTTTATATTCGTTTTCTCTTCTTGACCCGAAAAACTGTACAAATCTTGTTTACTAGAAGGTTTTCGGTGGTAAACAAGTATTAGCCCGAAAGATATAAATGTCTTTTATAGTCAAGCAAGTCATTTTATTTGGTGTTGTAAGGTTAGATTCTAAAAAAATATTTAAAATTAAAACAAACAAATTGCTATACAAACTAAATTAAGTAAAGAAAAAAGAAAAGCACAAAGTCATACTCCACAATTTTTATTAGAAAAACTAGGCGAACCTAGAATAATTCATAATAATACAAATTGACACGTTTCGAGTTTAGAAACACTCATCATCAGGAAAACAAAGTGAAAGGTATAATGCTGATGTTGTTAGCAATAGAAAAATAATAGTGGGATTGAGCCGTAATGGAGCTTTTAATGGTGTACAAGAGGTGTAAAATTGAACAGTCAAAAGACCGACAATCAAGACTTCAGGATACTGAAAAGTCAAGGGTAAGTGCAAAGGCACTGTCCTGGGCAGAAAAATGAGGAGAGCAAAAGAAAAATTAGGGAGTTTTAAAAAAACTTATCTATGAAAATCATTATTAAGTAGTGAAAAATCTTGAATTTTATTCAGCTTTCTCAGAGACATGTGAAAGTATTGAAGTAAGATGGAAAGAAAAAGAAAAAAAAAGTTGTTTTTCATAAAAGTCGAAGCATCATTTCGCTTAAAGTAAAATACTGTTGGGGTATCAGGCTTTTTACGGCCCAGTTACCCCGGCTGGAGTCAAAACATACACATTTAGTGGAGGATGGATGGAGGAAGTCTTAAAATTCGATGTCCATATGGCAATGCTAGTTCGTCCAATCTATTTAAATACAAATAATTAAAAAATATAATAAATAGCTCTTTCCAGATTACTTGTAACGTTTGGATGGTACCTATATGATGGTTCACTCTTACCAGATCTGATCCTTTATTGCAAATGGCAAAACCGGAATTTGTCTTTGTTCTAACCGTGCAATAAGTAATCTTTTTGATCAACTTATATTTGGAATTTTTTCAATTAGCCCAGAATCATCCATGATAATAAGGGACGGTTCTTCTAAATTTGGTAACAATTTTTGTTCAAATCATTTCTCAAAGTTTTCACCATTCATCGAATCATGATAATCACCAGATGTCATGCCAGACTTGAATATCAAAATTATTATTATTATTATATATTAAGTAAATACATTATTTACTAATCCATTTTCTGAACCAGCATGTAGAATAAGGTACTTTAAACTCTCTGATTTTTTAAAACTGTATGAAGAGTATCATCTTGCCAACTTCGCCTAAAAGCCCCTTTACTGTATATATCCCGGTTTCATCCAGAAAAACAGGTTTTACGAGAAATTGAGAGTTGCCGTCATTCTTAAATTCTCTTAAAAATTGTACTCGTTTTTGGGCTATATGTGGTTGCTCTATTAAAAAACGCCTGTTTGTACGTTTATGGGTATTTCTCCCGTAACTTTAAAAAATGCAGAAATTTTTGAAAAAAATTTGTTTTTGCTATATGGGTTAGTATTTAACTCTATACGATTTTAAAAGCTTTAAATTTTGTAAAATACATCATTAAACACAAGGCAAGTAATAATTTCTGTTGGCAAGTGACTGGCAAAATGTTTAAGTCATTATAAAAGTCACTTCTGTCCCCTTGACTTTATTATATAAAATTCATAATCTTTTTAAATCGGATAAGTAACCAATCGCCGTTTTTAATTTCAGCTTTATTAACACTCATGACCTGATTTCTATTTTCAAAAGTTATCTTTTTGTTAAAATGTGACAGGGGTATATTATCTTCCTCATCGTCGCTTGATTCCGTGTTTTTTTTGTGTGTTGTTGCAACATTAACATATTTTTCTTCGCTTGACTCTATGTTTTTTATATGTGCTGTATACCAATATCGAATCGAAACATTTTGGTACTGCCCAAGGTATTCGAATTATTATGTATACCTACCTCTGTAAACTAAAGATATCAGATTATCACTATTGTCAAAAAATAAATGATATACTAAAAAGTTTATTATTGGTGTCACTTCTGTCCACTTAAGTCACATATGTCCCTTTTTAAAATTATGGAAAAGGGGGACAGAAGTGACACTGTGACAGGGACAGATGTGACATTTATCAGGTTTTCTTGTGCTAAAAAATATTAGGTTATGTTTAACTTTCAATTGTATTTGAATTTATTTGAAATATCCTCTGTTTTTGGTATAAAAAGTATCAATAAACGTATAATTAACATACTTAATACGTTTCAGTCCAAAGGGACAGTAAAGACTAAAAATTGGTTTTGCTGACTTTTTTACGTTTTGCCACGTTTTTTCACCAATAAGTCTTAAATACCGGAAGAAAACAACTGTTTATTATCAAAGGCCATCAAGAAATGAACCGTTTAAGCGATGCCGATACATAGTAGTGCCACCCATTAACGCGCAAGAACACTATTATTAAGTGGGACAGAAGTGACTTACAATCACTGGGGACAAGTTTAAGTTGCTAATAAGTGGACTTTATTGATTTTTGTTTCGTGGGAAATATACTTTTTCTAGTAGAGGACAAACATAAAAGTAATCTTTTAAATACATTTACCTACTGACGGTACTATTTTGACTGGCAAAATATGATCAAAGTGGAAATTTTTGTATTGGGGACAGGGACAGAAGTGACATTTTGCATATTTGCCGTCTTCTGCAAAAAAAAACATAAATGATTCCAATAAAATTAGATTTTTTCTATTAGCCAGGATCACCTAGAACATGTTTTCATAAAAATAGTTTAAGTAAGAGATCTATTTAAGGCTAATACATGCTGGGGACATGGTTTTTTAAAGTTAAGGGAGAAATACCCTTATACTATTTAAATTTAAATTTTTAGTGGATATTTCAACACATCAATGATTTTAAGGTTTAGTTGTATTAGGCGATTTGTAACGTGTTCACCTGCTCTATACATCCCATAAATACGCTTTCTTATGGTATGTTCATGAATTTCGTGAAGTTGTCGACAACGGGATGACAAAATAGCTACATTATTGCGATTTTTAAAATCTACATCCTTCTGTATCCTCTTTGCCTTAATTTGTCGGATTGTTGAACACGAAACTCCCAAAGCATCAGATACTCTTTTAAACAGATATTTTATAAAAATATTGCCATATTATTATATTTTTCATGCTTAGGTATTATTTATGTTTTCACAATTCCTGCTTTATATAATATACAGGGTATTCCCTACTCGATGGTACATTAGAAGTATCTGGAGAACGAAAAGAAAAATAATTTTGAAATTTTCACTACGGCCATAGGAGACTGCGCTCTAGCTTTTAAAAATAATTTCGCGGTTGCAGTGTTGCCAGATCTATTGATTACTGACATCAACTTTGGAATTTTAAATAAGACACCCTGTAAATTATTTTATTTTTAGACTCCACGAAGCACTCTAGGTTTTTTTTGTATAGGATATTTTTCCATTGCTCTTACCGTTACTGAAATATTAATTAATTTTTGTGTTTTTTTTACGGAAACGATGTGAATTAAAACTTCAATATTTTCGTCTCCAGATGTCAAATCAACCTAAAATTTGAACATCATTTAGTCAACATGTGGTACTTTAATTATGCCAACATAGGATCGCCGACTTCTATACAGAGTGTCCTAAAAATTAATTGCAATTCAGATTTTATAAATTTAATCAAAAGTCACTTTTCTTAAATGGAACACCCTGTATATTATTAAAGTATTAAATAGAGTGGCCCAATTGAATTTTTTTCATATAGGGTGTTCCTATCCCTATTTTGAACCGCTTTCGATTTATAAGCCAGTTTATGAATAAAATTACTATTCATATTCGAGAACTAGAGATAAGATCTAAACCGATAAGTAGTGTGCCATGATCAAAACAAATTTCCTTTTATAATAACTTGTGGTTCTGAAAAGAACCGATTTTGCCAGTAAATTAAATGTTTGGAATTCTCAGCTAATACGTCAGATGTTTAAAATGCTGACCATTTTCAAGTAAGCAATCGGTAATACATGTCATCACATGACTGGTAGTAGCTCTTTGAATTTCTAATGGATCAAGTTCTTTAAAAGCGCTCCTTACCCGATTTTCTAGATCTTCTTTTGAATTTACTGGTGTTTTATAAACCACTTCTTTAATCCTACCCCACAGGAAAAAGTCTAAAGGAGTAAGATCTGGAGATCGCGGTGGCCAACTCCATGGTCCTAGACGTCTTATCCACCTATCTTCAAACATGTTATACAGTTCCGCAGAAACTTCATGGGTACAATGAGCAGGAGCTCCATCTATTTGATACCAACAATTTCTTAAATCGATAAGCGGTAGATTATCCAAAAAGTCAGATACAGTCGTTCTTAGAATTTCCAGATATTTGGCAGAATTTAAATTTTCATCATAAATATAAATTGATAATTTCCCATCCATCAACAAACAAAATACATTGAAACTAAACCGTTGTTGGTAACCTCTTTCTCTTATAACGTGTGGATTTTCTGCAGCCCAATAGTGATTATTTTGACGGTTAAAGACTCCTTGGCGTGAGAATTTTGCTTCATCAGTCCAAATAATTCTTTTCAGAAAATCTGGATCCTCCTGTGTTCGAATTAATAACATTTCGCAAAGATCTACACGTTTTGGATATATGGATCTCCATATTGAAGTTCGATTTATTCCTAAATCATTTTTGTCACTTGTTATTGAAGCCTGAGGATAGGCGTGAAAATACGCCAAAACGTTAATTTCATTCTCTTCATTTTCAGTAACAGGGTGAAATTAATATCTTGGAGCCTGTACATTTCCGAAATTTAAAAAATTACCTTCAAATCTGAGAAATTTCCGTTGGTTCATGGGCGGCAAATTCGGAAAAAGAGCGTTAAATTTTCTGCAGGTTCTTGATACAATTCTTTGACACTCGCCGTGAATATAAAACAAATTTAAAATATCCGCATTAGAATAACTATTATTCTCCATTTTTGCTATTTTAATCTGACATAAGCAAACCCAAACTAAAAAGTCAGACATGTCATGTCACGATCGTTATGTATTGCGGTTGTTTTGATCATGGCACCCTACTTATCGGTTTAGATCTTATCTCTAGTTCTCGAATATGAATAGTAATTTTATTCATAAATTGGCTTATAAATCGAAAGCGGTTCAAAATAGGTATAGGAGCACCCTATATGAAAAAAATTCAATTGGGCCACTCTATTCAATACTTTAATAATATTTAAGAAAAGTGACTCTTGATTAAATTTATAAAATCTGAATTGCAATTAATTTTTAGGACACTCTGTATAGAAGTCGGCGATCCTATGTTGGCATAATTAAAGTACCACATGTTGACTAAATGATGTTCAAATTTTAGGTTGATTTGACATCTGGAGACGAAAATATTGAAGTTTTAATTCACATCACATCACAATAGCAACCACGGCTGAAGATAAAGCGAACTTACTCGCAGAACTCTTTGCTTTACACTCCACGGTAGACTTTCAGGGAAAAACACCCCCGAACATTCCAGCAGTTCGATCGGAAATGACTGATATCGTATTCCGTCAGCGTCCTGTCAAACGAATTCTGAAGGGGCTCGATGCCAAAAAAGCTTCTGGTCCAGATGAAATTCCTATTATAGTGCTCAAGAAATGCGCCGATGAACTCACACCAGTATTTTGTAGACTTTTTAACTTATCCTACAAAAAAGGAATATTTCCATCTTGCTGGAAAAAGGCGCGAGTCCAGCCTATACCAAAGAAAGGCAAGAAAACCCTGCCAAACAACTATCGACCAGTCGCATTGCTTTCAGTTATATCAAAGGTGATGGAGAAAGCTATTAACCAACAACTTATAAAATACCTGGAAGGCCTTAAAATTATCAGCGACCATCAGTATGGTTTTCGTAAGTCCAGATCAACAGGAGACCTGCTAGCCTATGTCACTCATCTTTGGAGCAACGCAATCGAACATCATGGGGAGTCCCGGGCTATTGCACTGGACATCTCTAAAGCCTTTGACCGTGTCTGGCACGAGGGGCTCCTAAGCAAACTGCGTTCTTATGGTATGCCCGATCGATTTTGTTCATGGTTGTCTAGCTTCCTCAAGGACCGCTCTCTGCAAGTGGCGATTGACGGGTTTCTCTCAGACACCTTCACCATCAATGCCGGTGTTCCTCAAGGGTCCATATTATCTCCCACTCTCTTCTTACTGTACATTAACGACATTCTAGCGAAAACAGAAAATCCATTATATTGCTTTGCTGACGACAGCACACTTATCTCATCTTTTACTTTGAAACCTCAAACATCGGCTACTGACGCACATCTTCGCAGACAACATGAGGTATCACGCCTCAATAAAGACCTAGAAGAAATTTTGTCTTGGGGTGACAGTAACCAAGTCGAATTTAACGCTCAAAAAACCCAGGCTGCAGTTTTCTCTAAGAAGGTCAACATTGCAGAACCCGATATCGTTATGGCAGGACACGCAATTCCACTGACTTCGTCTATTAATTTGCTGGGTGTCAACCTGGGAGGAAATATGTCTTGGCATAATCACGTTGTGGCAATCGCCAGGGCAGCTTCTCAGAAGCTCGGTATACTTTTCCGTACCAAAAAGTTGTATACACCTCAACAACTTTTGACACTTTATAAAGCCCAGATTCGACCATCACTGGAATACTGCTCTCATATCTGGAGTTCTGCACCGAAGCATACCCTTCGGTTGTTGGATTCCATCCAAAGGAGAGCCGTTCGTCTAATCGGCGACCACGAGCTGACTAAGAACCTCGACAGCTTAGAACATCGAAGACAGGTTGGTGATTTGACTCTCTTCTACAGATATTTTCATGGCAAGTGTTCGACAGATATTGCCCGCTCGATTCCACCTAGAGTAATGCATAGCAGAAACACACGACGAACCACTGCCGCCCATCCCTATGTGGTTCAACTTAGTACACCCCGAACATCATTGTTTCAGAACTCTTTCATTTGGAGGACGTCATCTTTGTGGAACGGCCTTTCTGAGACCGTGTTTCCAACCGAATATAACCTCCAACGATTCAAGAAAAACGTGAATCGCTTTCTTCGCACACGCACCGCTCCCAGGCTCCCCGGCCTTAAAGGATTTTCCTATAGTGCTTGTGCTCGATCATAAAAGAAAAAAAAAAAAAAACATCGTTTCCGTAGATTTACTATCTCAACTAGTTTACGAATGTTAGAAAGTCAGCGAACATTGAACGGACTTTACTAACTTGTCCGCTAGGCCACTACCTTTTTACTTTTATTAGTTTCACGGACACAATAATTATATCTTCTTATACAGGGTGGCGCATCGAAAACGAAACAGAGGCATTTATTGGCAGCTCAGTTCTTTTGTGGAAAAACGCTCAGATCCGTCGATTTTGTTTTCGAGGGGGACACAAAATTGGCAAAAAATCACGTTAACACGTGCAGCCCCCTAAGCGGGGGTCGCACCACCCCTAAAATCTTAAATGGAAAGGGGGGGTCGAGTGATACCTTATTTTAAAGGTCTTTCAATTCCCTTTATAATGATGTAAAATTTATGTACTTCAGTTCAGTAGTTTTGGAGATTTATTGATTTAAAACTTAAAGTAGACTTTAATAGTTAGACAGATTAGTTTTTACTACTTTCAGAAGAAATTTGAGTAAAATCATTTACCTAATAAGTAAATGGCCATGGGTTGTTTATCATTTTGGTGTTAAAAATAGCGATTGGAGCGTTTTTTTTTTGGCAAAAAAAGTTGTTTTTTGAAGAAAGATAAGCGGGGAATGTCTCATACTTATTTTAAATAGGAATTTAGTACATAGTTTGCGATTGATTCGTACAAACTTTGTTGTAAATACCTTTTAACGCTATATACATAAATTAACCCTGGTATAATCCACGGCAGAAAGGGTTGAAATTATCGAAATATTTTTCGGAAATAATCAGTGCGCTAATAGAACAGCATAAATATTTAATGAGCGACATGAGAACAGTAATGTGCATCGAAAATATGTTCTAGAACTTGTTGCTAAATTTCGGGAAACTGGATCAGTCGCCAATAAAAAACGCAACATTGAAAATCCCATAAGGAATGAAGCAATAGAAGTGGAGGTTTTAGGGAAAGTTTATGTAGATCCCACGTCAAGTACCCGCAAATTGGATACTGAGTGTGGTGTTAGTCGACGTAGTATCCAACGGATTCTAAAGGCCCATAGTTTTCATCCGTATAAAATTCAACTTGTACAAGAACTTAATGAAGACGATTTTGATCGGCGATTACAATTTTGTGAAGATATGAGTGAACGAATTATAAACGATGAACATTTTCTATTTAGCACTTGCTTTTCCGACGAATGTTCCTTTTTCTTAAATGGCGTATTAAATCATCATAACTGCCGATATTGGTCCGATTCTAATCCCAGAATTTATCATGAGGTAGGTATACACACAGCAGCCACAAAAATTAAATGTTTAGGCTGGTATTTTTGGCGATCATTTAGTTGGTCCTTTTTTCTTACCTGCAAGACGCCATGGATCCTGCATTAACAGCCATAATTGAAAATCAGAATGATCGGCGGTACATTGCGAATAGGTTGATGTTCCAACAGGATGGTGCCCCGCCACATTACGCATTACGTGTTCGACAATATTTAGATCAGACGTTTCCAGGTCGATGGATTGGTAGAAGAGGTGCCATTGAATGGCCCCCAAGATCACCAGATTTATCACCTGTGGATTTTTTTCTGTAGGGTCCCCTTAGAAGATTTGCGCCAAAGAATTGTGAATGAGTGCCTTCAAATTACTCCTCAAATATTGCAAAATGTGCGGCAACGTTTTGAGAAAAATCTTTATTACTGCATGGACCTTGGACCCCACCTGGCTACGCCACTGGTCATTTCCAACATTTACTTGGCTGACGGGTCAGTTCTTTCTTCATTTTTAAACTACTTTGCTGCGAAATGTGTTGATCTCCACTAATAATGATGCATTAAAGTTTTATTTAAGCTTTAAATCATTAAATCTCCAAAACTACTGAATTGAAGTACCTACATGAATTTTACATCATTATAAAGGGAATTCAAAGACGTTAATTTATTTATTTAGCGTATAGCTACATCACAGGTACCTAAGTATATAACAAAAATAACACTTGTTGTTGTTGTTGCGCCTGTGATTCTCTTGCCAGGAGATCCAAAGATACTCTAAAGATTGTCTGGCGCCTCTTTGTGTTAGTTCATTGAGCGTTACCCAGGGTGCACCACGTGGAGGCGAACTAACTACTCTACCCCAAAGACTTTAAAATAAGGTATCACTCGACCCCCCTTTCCATTTAAGATTTTAGGGGTGGTGCCACCTCCGCCCAGGAGACTGCACGTGTTAACATGATTTTTTGCCAATTTTGTGTCCCCATCGAAAACAAAATCGACGGGCCTAAGCGTTTTCCCAAAAAATATCTGAGCTGCCATGTCTCTGTTTCGTTTTCGATGCGCCACCCTGTATAGTATACTGTACAACTGTGGCGGCTTTAAGTAGGATGGCGAATGCGTCACTAGTGTTTGCTCTTAAATTCTCAATCTTAAAATACCAACTTTCGGTTTAACGGTTAAACATAAAAAAGTATATTGTTGTTTTTAAAAGACGCAGCCCACTTTTTATCACTCTTGTAATGTCTGATGGTAATATAATCTTAATTAGTTTATTTCTCAAAGCTTTCCCTTCTTCACAAAGTAACAATAGCGAAATGAAACGACGATATAAAGCTTAAAGAAGAACAAAAAAAAAATAAAACGCATTTACCCATTATCCCCCGATAGAAATCGACCATTAGTTGTAAAGGTAATGTCTATAATCCACCCTTCCTTAGGTTCCTTTGATAAAACTGGAATAAAAGGTCTATAAGTCCCTGCTGTTAACGTTAACTGAGCGAATAGTATCTGGCCCTTTAAGCAGCTTAGACAGATATTCAAGGCTACAAGGTGGTTTAAAAAAATAGGCACGAATTAATGATTATAAAAAATATAGACTCAACTAGTCAAAGATAAAAGAGTTGCATCGAAAATTAATTATTATTTTACCGATATTGTAGAGCTTCATGGATCAGAGAATAGAATAAATTAGATAAAGTATCAGCTGATTTCGTTTTCACCATGATAACGACGAACTCCAAATTTCAGAATTCGTTAGAAAAATTTACAAGCTGGACCATGTTGTCATGTTTTTATAAAAAATTCTAATGCATTACTGTAAAATAAAATGTTTGTTTTAAAAGCGAAACGGAATTATAAATAGTCTGTGAAAACATTTTCGAATAGCTAGTTTCAATAGCTACTTATTTACCTAGCTACAATTTGGGATGTGTAATACGATCAAATACGAGTGCTGTGCTGTGGATAACTGAAAATATAATCAGCAACATTTCAAGTATTAATTTTATTTCATGTTATATTTTTACTTCTCCTTAAGTTATTAGGTTCACATTATTTAAAATACATATATTTAAAAATTTAAAATTTTAGTGATGTCATAATTTTATACTGAGAATATTTTGTGGTCGTGACAACATTTACGGAATAATAATAAACCATTTTTTTTTTCTGTGATAATATTTTCCAATCTGACTTGACTTGTCAGTCAGGCGTGTTCTATTCGCTGGCTTAGATCCATCCGGATAGGAACTGATTCTAACTAAAGTCGCCACAGTGGTTCTTTTCATTTTCGTCAGATTATTTATTACCTATATTAGATCAAAATAAATAATTATCGGTCTAAAATAAACAAGGGAGCTAATATTGACCACCTAATGTTGCTTGCGACTTTCTACCATAGACAAGCGAGTTGCGCGCTCTCAAGGATAGATAGGCACCTTAACATACTAAATTGGTTCCCTGATAGCGCCACATGCGACCGGGGGCGAAACTAAATATAGTCGTGGTGGGGGTAGGCGCCAAGCATAAAAATTTTAATTTTATTATTACTTTGAATTCAAATTTTCACGCTTCTAACTTAACGGAAAAGTTTGAAGCGCGAAACATCTGATTGAAGTTAAAATAATTTGGGAGAACGAAAGGAAATTATAACAACGTTTCTGATATGGCGACAAGATTTATTAATAATTAGATATTTACATAAATAGGTTTTAAATAAAAAAAAAGCTTAAATTATTATATTATTATTTTCTGTAGATTTTTCTAACAATTCCGTATTATTTTCAAAGTTTTTATTTAATAAACTAGTTATTGTACCTTGTAGTTCATTAAGTTGTGAAGTAAAGTTTCTTTCTATATCTTTAATAGCTTTCTCTGTACTTTCCAATCGTTGGGCGACATTGTTGAAGTCTTCAGGAGGTTCCACGCTTTTGTTAATTGCCTTGGGTTTTCTTCCCGATTTCTTTGGTCGCGACATATTAAATATATATGATTCTCAAACTACCGACTGCGCCATGATAAGTTTATAAATTATATATGAATAATTATTTAATAATAACTTAATTTTTTACATATTTTACAAATCAATCGTAAAATGACAATTACAATCTTTCACCAGTCCAGGTAAGACTTCAGGATCTGTCACAATAAGCCCTATTTTTATCTTTCTCGCACATATGCTGGTACAGTTTAATACAGAGAGAGAGGTACAGAATGTTGGCCATGCTCATTCTAAATGAATATTCGGTTCCTACCAACGTTTAGGAGATGAACAACCTTATAAAACAAAATTCCTACAATAGCGCCACTAGCGACCGGGGGCTAAATTAAACGAACAGGGGACGATCTTTACCATTTAAGTTATCCTAGCCTACTTCCTACCTTGCGCCACCCAAAGTTAATTTAGTTTCAATATTTATTAAGCTCTCATTTCTGTCTTAAATTATTTACGAATACTATTTGTTGACCAGAAGATTAAATATTAACCTTTGGCTATAAATGATTTGTTATACCAACCTTAGATTATGCTCATGATACTAAAACAGACAAGATAAGATCACTCGCCGAACGAATTTCGAACCGGCTCGCGCATGACGTCACTGCGTGACAAAAGTTGACAACGGTTATTCAGGGAAGATAGCTTTTTAATGTATTTTTGTATTAAAATGATCTACTGAAATTTATTTTTACCTTGTTTTGCGTATTATTTAAAGAGACAAAATAAAAAACAAGTCAATGTATACAATGTTATTATTTTTTCTTTGATAGTGGTAAAATAGATAATAATAAAGGTCATATAAAATATCTTGTATACATTTATTCATATTATTATCTCAATACACTTTGGTGTTGAATTAAATAAACCAGATAAATAGAGAAAATAGACCCCGAATATAATAATAAAGTTTATTTAAAATATTAATACACAGGATACATACAGTGTGTCCCCGAATGGAGTTGACAAGAGGAAAAAGATCTTTATTATTGATTTTACGACGAAAAGTTATTCTTTATAAAAAATTCTGCTTGTCGAGAAAATTAATTTATTATATAAAAATTTTAGATCAGATGTACAGGGTGTTTATAAATTAAGAAAACATGAAAATGCTTTAAGATAAAAGTACCATTATTTATTATTTTAGACAAAATGTTTATGAAACAAAGTTGTTTATAAACCAAAATAAAGCCTAAATACAAAATTTGAAATCTGAATTCTAAATATTTTTTAATATAAAATTAAATAACACCCTGAAATTTAACTTGTAACTATCTCCGTTTACACTTGAAAACGGTTAGAGATACTAACTTACCGAAACGTTGTGTTAAGTAACAAAATTAAGACAAGGGAAGTCTGACAAGGTAATTTTTTTGATACTAATTACTTCATTGTCTACCACCTTCAAACAAAGTTGAACTTGTAAAATTATAGTGGAAATTGACAAGTTCAACTGTTTTATTGTATCCCAAAATACTATAATTATGGATTTTCACCAAGTATCGACTGAATCAATTAATTCACCACTATCTTCTTTCTTGCTTCTTTCTCCTTGTCTTCTTACTAATTTATTTTACCTCAGCTATTATAATAGCTGGTTTTTCGGACGCTTATAATATGTTATTCGTTGGGATGTGTTCTTGCTTTCTCAAATACTTTGACCGCTTTTCTTTTCATAAAGGTCGTAATAGATTCCCATTCTAGGTCTCTACGTTTTTGCTCATTCCTTACAAACCATTCCGCTGATACAGCTTACAGATAGGTAGGTAGCTGTTTTCAGTGGCTTCTAGCCGTTCCATATTCCTTTTACACAAAAATCATCATCCCCAAAATGCTTTGAACATATTCTAGCATTTTTAATGTTAAAACCATGCTTTTGATAACATTTTTCACCCATAAATTGCAAATCTCTTTAGCAGTTGGAAAACTAAAGTATCGGTAAGAACTACACAAACTGTTTTTACTTTTTTTATTGTTGTTACTAGCACAACCCAACACTCCACAGTAAACCATTGTTTATACAAAATAGACACACCAAAGTTCAATAGAAATACACAAAATAACGTATTCAAGCCGAATAATAGATCAAAAAAACAAAGTAAAATGCAGGCAATTAGGCCATATAACCTATAAAGCACGCGGAATTTTGTCACACTATGACGTCAGCAGAGAAAGAGAGACAGAACATAACCTGCGCGTGATCTTATCTTTAGGTTGTAGTATCATGGATTATGCTAATATGCGGAAAATGGCAAACGTTTTAATTAATTATTATTTGCTAATTTAAAAAAATGCGTAACAAATACTTATGTAAATACTTACAATCTGGCGAAGGTAATTACAAGGTAATTAATGATGTAATAAATAATAGATGGTTTACAACAGAAAATAAAACCTTTTTTAAAGTTGTCAACCGTGTATCAATGTTTATATGTTTTGAATATGGTAGGCTTTAGGAAGAAGTCCGATCGAAAATGGCTGTTCTTTAAATTTACGTCCCTGTTTAGTAGTTAGTTCGCTGTTTCCCGGTCGCGGCGCAGTGATCGTCAAGTATTTGACTTTTTACAGGTTTTGATAGACGTCAGCGGTATTTTTATCCAATAATTAATAAAATAAGCTTAATTAGATATAATATATACATATCTCAGCCTGTAGAGGGTTTTAGTTAACTAAATTCAATAAAACAGTTTATCATCCCATAAGAACCCATGCATTTTACAGATTTAAAGAAACACACGCGCCCCTGACGGCCATTTTTAAAGCTGCTTTACCGATCCAAAACTTTTCCCGAAACCAATGTATTGCGATCGGACTCCTAACCTAAAGCCCTCCATAGTTTTGGATAATACTGTTCTTTTTTTTTTTACTTTGCGACTGGCTGCATTAGCCAAATGCCAATAAAACAAATTTTCAACAATAATTTTGTTAGGAATATCTTAATATCAAAAATTCAACTGCCATTTTGGTTTGCTTCTTGGCTATAACTACAATTGGTTTGAATCTTTACTATCCTAATACCGTGCGAGCAAAAATTATTTGCATCAAAGAGGGCCTTGCATCTAAGGACGTAATGCTTAGCCGTAGAGCTTAATACCTGTTGGGTGTCAGTAACTATCTGAATTAACAATCAATCAGTTATTCCGTTATCTTTGACAGTCGTAACAAGTAATTTGATTCATCGCTAATTTTTCCAATTTCTTGAACAATCCACACACTGAGCTTTACGGAACAGCACAAAACATTCATGGTTAAAGCATATTTTCGAAACGGGGTTAGAGTAAATGGTAAGTGGCAATATAATCCGGGATTATGCATGGACGATTTTCACGAACATTTTTCTAAGGTTGCTTTTATTGCTAGGGATTTTTATCATTGCCTGAAAATAACCGTGGCTGTGTTTAGGGAAACAGGTTCTATACAACACAAAAAAGGAGCGGGATGTTGTAAGAACAGAAGAACTTGTTGCAAACGTTCGTGAAATAATGCAAAATACGCCAAGAAATTGTATAATACGCCTGTCCCAAGAAGTGGGAAGATCTTATGGAACATGTAGGATTATTCTTAAAAAGCAGCTACATTTATTTCCTTATAAAGTGCAAGTATTCCACGAAATACAAAATACAAGCCGCAGATTTTAAAAGACGCAGGAATTACTCTTAATGGTTTACCCAAAATTTATTGGAAATAACTGATTTATTAGACCATAGACCTTACATTTTTTTTGGATGAAGCCTGGTTTCACCCCTCCGGTTATGTGAATTCTCAGAATACACGCATGTAGACTATTAAAAATCCCCATTTTTTGTAGAGTCCACATTGCACCCTCAAAAAATTGGTGTCTGGTTAGCTGTTTCCCGAAGAAAAATTGTTGGTCCAATTTTTTTCTATGACACAGTTACAGCACAGTGGTATAGAGACACTATTTTGAATTCATTTGTGGGGTAATTACTTGACGACGAACTACGCTTTGAATATTTTCAACAGGACGGTGCAACTGCCCATACAGCCGCCGAAACTATTAACTACTTACGCAATTTTTTCGACGACAGATTGATCAGTTTTCGATCAGACATTGAATTCCCACCTAGATCACCTTGTTTAACGGTTATGGATTACTTCGTTTTTCCTCATTTAAAGAACACTATTTTTAAAACACCAGTTGCAAATTTAGAACAATAATTACAAGAAAGGATTATCCAAGAATGTGGTACCGTTTCTCCAGAGACCAGAGATGCTGGTCAAGACTTTCGAAAATATGAAGAGACGTGTGAATTTATGCTTGGAGCATGTCGGTGGCCAATTTCAACAATTTATGTAATTATTTTTGTTTTTCTGTCTGTATATTCTTACTTTGTTAATTTTGTAAACAACAAAAATAAATTTGTATTTGTCTACTTATTTTATTACTCATTCATAGGTATGGCATATCTTTGTCATAATATGAATTTGACAAAATTTTAACCTAGATTTGGTTAGATATATCTTCCCCATATCATTGTGATCTAAACCAAGCCCCACGTTTTTTAATCCAAGCCCTCTTTGATGCAAATAATTATTGCTCGCACGGTATATGCTGTCTCACTCACCTATTTCAAATCCTAAATCAAGTTTACTAAAAAACTAATTTATTTCATGAATTGTAGTAGCCTAAAGATAATGGGGAAATCAAAGGTCACCTTACTGATTTTTCTTTCAGGTAATAGAAGTTTCATTTTTCTTTGTTTGGTAACAAATCACTATTGCTTGTCGGAAAATTATGTTTATTTTTATATGAAAACCTGAAGGTGGTATTTAATAAAAATTGTGATTTCTATATTTAGTAACCGTTTACACGATCAGGCTCACTGGAAGGTCAAACAAAAGTCTTTGAACTTTAAGGTGAGGATCAACTTAAATAATGGTTATACAAAAATGAATGATCTGCACGATTTAAGACATTGTGGGTATTAATACAATGTTTAATTTGAATCTGAATAGAATACCTTGACTTTATTTTATTTTAAAATTTTACAATATTAATGTAAATAATATTATAACAGATAAATTAATATACTATTACAATAAATAATGTGACGATTCCCTGTCAAAAAGGTCAAATAGAAAAAGTATTAGGCTTTTATGAGCACCGATCAGATTCTACAGACTGTCCGCGAATAGCAATAGCACAAATGGATGAAAAATTTAATTTTTCGGGAAAAAGTAATTCTTGATAAAAAGTCTTGCTTGTAAAAAAATGCAATTCACGAAGAGAGAAATTTTGATTTTTTATACAGGGTTCGCAAAAACTTCAAAAACATGATTTTTCTAAAATAGTATACTACCTTTACTTTTTATTTTTGACCAAAATGCCAATTGGAAAACGTATTTAGAATAACGTTTGTAATTTAAATCTAATTTAGACTCTATTTTCATAATGGGTGTTGTGTATCTTATTTTAAAATTTTGAATGCATTCCTACCATCTTTTGTAAAAACAAGGATTTTTTTAACTTTTTTATTACTTTGCTTTACGTATGGGGCAAACTTGAAGTTGTCAAATAGAATTTGATGTATTTTGAAAATGTTGACTTTAGAACGAAGGGTTTCTTTAGTTTAATGTTACGGTGCGGGCGAAAGTTCTTAGAACTTTGTGATAGAGAAATTTAATCAAAGGTACCCTAACGTTTACGCCTGAAAAATGGAACTTCATAAATTATTAAGAACATTTCAGCGAACTGGTTTAGTTTCCAATTAAAAAAAAACTATGATCAGAATGACACAGCTTCCTTAATTGTATTGCAATCTGTTGCTGACAATCCTACCCTGTCATTAAGAAACCGAGCTCAAGAACTTGATGTAGTAAAAGAAAACTCATATTCAGTATATTTTAAAGGCAAACAAAATATTCCCATTTAAGCCAACTTTTAATCAAACCTTGGAAGAAGGAGACGAAGCCAAACGTTTGGATTTTTGTCTTTGGGTCGGAAACAAAATTGTAAGTGAAAACAGGAATTTTCATAAATTTATCATGTTCTCCGATGAATCGACATTTTCAACAAACGCGAAAGTGTCTTCTTCGCATATTAGATACTGGAGCGAAAATAATCCCCGTTTTAGAATTCCTGTAAGAAGACAATATTACAAAAAAGTAAATGTATGGTGTACGATTTCTTATTATGGAATTATTGGCCCATACTTTTTCGAACACACGTGTAACCGTAGGAGTTACCTTGAAATGTTGGAAACATTCCTGTCTGACAACCTAGAATAATTGCCTCTCTAATTTAGGAACGAAATGTAGGTACTTTCAACAAGATGAATGCCCTGAGCCTTTCGCAATTGAAGTGAGGGAATGGCTTAATAATACATTTGGCCACAGATGGATTGGTCGGAATGGTCCAGTTCTGTGACCCCAAAGAAGTCCCGATTTAAATATTTCAGATGCCTATCTTGGGGGGCGCCTCAAACAATTAGTGTACTTCCGTCCAATTGAGAACGACGTACAGCTTCTAAAACAGCGAATTGTTGAAGCTGTTCAAACAATTTCCATTGAAGAAATTCGAAGATGTTTTGACCACATTCGTTTACAGCTGGGAAAATGTGTTAAATATGGTGGGGGAGTAGAGCCCAACACGGGTCGGGTTTTATCTCGGGCCTCTACGCGGCCCGTCTGCGTATTTCGAAAAGCGTCCTCATTTGGTCACAGTGCCGAAATGGGGACGCATTAATGTACTCAAAATGTGCGTGAAAAACGTACTTGAATCATCAACTCGAGGATATGCATTAGAGACCCATTTCTTGCAAGATTTACAGTAAATGCGCTAGGAAATCCGTCTCGATTTCGTCAATCGCCCGAGCTATTTTTAAACTGAATTGAACAAAACGTGCTTGTACATCCTTTAGTATATTCAAAGATGTTGTGCTTCAGCGTAGTAAAGCATTTAATTTGTGTGCATTAGTGGACTTTGTAACAAAAACATTTGAACTTTACCACAAAAAAAGGTTACTTCATTTTGCTAATTCAAGATCAAGGAGGCTTACTCTAGCTTACGAGAAATTTTGTGAAAAACCAAACATATTCAAGAAATTTTAAAAATCAGTGATAATGTTTTCCATGTCAAAAGTGAAAAAGAACATGAATACTATACTATCGATTGTATAGATGCAACGTGTTCTTGTCCAAGCGCGCCGTTTTTGTATAAGTGAGTTCGATCACAAAGAACTAGCGCAGCAGGCCCTAGGAAAGGATATTCCACCTTCAATTTTTCAGTGAAATGTCCGAGGAAAGCAGTATTCCAAATGAAATTTTTTCGGGCCTCAATGAAGAACTCGGGGAAGGTTATAATCCCGATATTCCTATTGGAAATTCCCAGCCTTAATTTTTTACTAAAAGTATCGATCGAAAAGTAAGAATGGACTGGTATATTGACAACGTGAATAAAATCAATGAACAGTTTCAACGCATAAAAACTACAGTTCTTAAATAGAACATAAATGGGGTTACTAGCAACAACATTTCCAAGTTTGTCAAATTTTTAAACAATCTGCAAACACCTGTACAAATTATTACGTTCATTTCGGATAAAACAGCGCAACGACGAGCCCGCAAAATAAAAGTACAGCCGACTGCTATTGCCCGAAGAAATTGGATCGCGTTATATTTTCCAATTAAATGGCGTGCAAATAGCAGGGACTAAATCGAGACGGATTTCCTAGCGAATTTACTGCAAATCTTGCAAGAAATGCGTCTCTAATACGTCGCCTCGAGTGGATAATTCAAGTACGTTTTTCACGTACATTTTGAGTCGATTAATGCGTCCCGGTTTCGGCACTGTACCGGAGACCAAATGGGGACGCTTTTCGAAATACGCGGCCCGTCTCGACTCTCGAGTTCATGTCCGGTCGGGCCACTTAATCAATAAAGGTTCGGACCGACCGGGCTTTTCGGGCCGACTGGGCTTTTTACGTTTTATACGTAGGTAATACGTAACAGCTAATAGGCCGAAGACAATACATCATAGATTTTGATAGGTTAGGCTTCATGTTTCATGTTATGGTACGTCACTTTACCAGTTAAATAATAGATTAAATGTCACTTGAAAAACTTGTGACGTTTAGTCTATTGTTTAGATGTCATAAATGTCAAGGTAAATTTGTTCAATTATTTTCCAGGCTGGGGTTTTCGGGCTGGCCGGGCTTTTTTGCTCTTAGTTAATAATTTCTTCGGGCCCCGTCAATGTTGCCTGGCCGGGTCGGGTCGGGCCGTAAAATTCCTGCCCGTTCAGGGCTCTACAAGACCTATGACGTATTTAGAAGGACAGTGGGGTCAGTCAGCATCAGCAATACCCCCATTGTCTCCTGGAAGCTAGCGAAGCACCTCAATTGAATCGATCGCCTGGAACTTTATTCACCCATCACCCACCTATCCTTAAGGAAAAGACAATTTTTGTTGCATTTCAAATGTGTACAATCATGTGGATATTATTATGCCATATCACAAAACGGTAGTATTTTGTTACTGTGGCAAATAGTTCATAATGAAAAATTAAAAAGCATTAAAAAAAAATAAAAACTTAAAAAAATATATAATATATCAAAGTGCCTTAACACTTTAACAAAATGTATATCATATCGGAACGTCGTGTTGCAAAACGTTTAAAAAAGCCTGTCATGTCTTAAATAAGTGTAGTGCATTTTCAGAAAATGTATGTCATTGAAATTTAAATAAATGTCTGATCATGAAAGAAACCCTCACATATCAAACTTTTAAACACTTTTAAAAATATTAATGTACATATACACAACGGCGGCGCGATTCCTCAGAAAGCAATGTTTTTCGGAAATATCACTTCTTACAGCCAGGCAGCCATATTTTATAATCTCCCATTTTCCATTAAAATTACAAACGATGCCTCGATATTATCTTCAAAATCTCCATTGACGCAGCGCCGCTTAATTCTCGTGAAATTAGTTTTTATATTTTGTAATAAAAAAACAGCAATTTTTCGCAGTCAGGCGACGAAGTGGTCGATGTAGTGGAAACGCACATGATGTGATGATGACTCACAGTCTACTGGTGACATTTTCTTAATTTGTTTTATTATTTAAAAATACTAAAATAATTGTCAAATCATTATTTACAACAAAACTGGAAAATCAGATAAATGCTAATATTTATGATAAAGAGTTGGTAATCACAAAATAACTCTTTTTAAATTACCTTGCTAGCTTTCATAATTCATATTACCTAATTATTGGTAAATCATGCTGCCAAAGCTTTTTTTTTTACAAAACATAGGATAAGGCATATAATAAAAAAATACCGAAATTGTCCCGAGATATTAACTTAGATTAGGTACCGTGCGAGCAAAAATTATTTGCATCAAAGAGGGCCTTGCATCTAAGGACGTAATGCTTAGCCGTAGAGCCGCGTGAATTCTCAGAGTAGTGAAAATCCCCATTTTTTTTGTAGAGTCCACATTGCACTCTCAAAATTTTTTTGTCTGGTTAGCTGTTTCCCGAAGAAGAATTGTTGGTCCTATTTTTTTCCATGACACAGTTACAGCACAGCGGTATACAGGCAATATTTTGAATCCATTTGTGGAGCAAACGACGAACTACGTTTTGGATATTTTCAACAGGACGGTGCAACCGCCCATACAGCCGCCGAAACTATTAACTACTTACGCAATTTTTTCGACGAAAGATGGATCAGTTTTCGATCAGACATTGAATTTCCACCTAGATCACCTTGTTTAACGGTTGTGGATTACTTCGTTTTTCCTCATTTAAAGAACACTATTTTTAAAACACCAGTTGCAAATTTAGAACAATTACAAGAAAGGATTATCCAAGAATGTGGTAATATTTCTCCAGAGATGCTGGTCAACACTTTCGAAAATATGAAGAGGCGTGTGAATTTATGCTTGGAACAAGGCGGTGACCAATTTCAGCAATTTATGTAATTATTTTTCTTTTTCTTTCTGTATATTCTTACTTTGTGTTAATTTTGTAAACAACAAAAATAAATTTGTATTTGTCTACTTATTTAAGATTTAGTTAGATATATCGTTCCTATAAACCAAACCAAGCCCTACGTTTTGAATCCAAGCCCTCTTTGATGCAAATAATTATTGCTCGCACGATAGAAAATTTTTAAAAAGTAAGATTTTATGGCCAACTTTACATCTTTATAATTTTTTTTTAAATTTTTTTTTGAAAAACAAAATTTTGCTGAACTTTGTACCTATGTTAAGAAAAATTCGTTACAGGGAAACCGATTTTTTAAAAATATAAGTTACATTTTTGATAATAAATGGAATAAATCATTAGGTTTCCATTTATAGAACTCTTTTGGATAGTTAATTACAAAAAATGGACGCTATTTTTTTAATCAGTTAACTTCTCCTCACTAATAGAGACTGGAAATTATTTATTACATGCACTACCTAGAAAATACTCATAATTGGTTATTCATATATCATTATAGTTATTTGTGCTGATTTGACAAAAATAATTATTTAATAAAAACTAAATAACTAATAAACTAATTAAGCTGGTGCGATAACTTCTCAGTTGATTGGAACGCAGGAACATGTTCACTATAAAAACCCAATTTTAACTGCTCGATGAAGAGCTCTTAATAACATAATGTTAACTTCTTTTAATGTCAAAAAAAATTGGACCGAAAACAATCTTGGACAAAAGTAATTAAGAAAGATATTAATAATTTAAGTTTAATAAATGAACCACACTATTGTGAATTATTGTGTTTGTTGCCTAGCCCTTAACATAAAAAAGTGTTTATAAGATACCCTGTTTTGGTAATCGACGATTCTACGATTTTATGGGGCAAATATCCACAAAAACATCGTTAAAGTGGCTGTCATCATTTTTATTGCCGGCCGTTAATAACTACGTTAGGCTCGTAAAGGTCCTGTCGTCCATCACGTTTTGGGTGTTTGTAAGGAGAAATAGAGTTTCGTTTCTTTAGTTCAATTTATACATAAACAGAACATACTTAGATTTTAAATGTATAGGAAAAGACAGGGAATTTCCATTCTTGGCAAAAATAAGGTAACCGCTTAATACCCCTGAAATTCAATTTTTTCCAAGTTAGTATTTCGCAACGATATCAAATTATATTTCAAGGCAAACAAGAATTTTTTGAGGACATGCTACGTTTTTACATGTATGAAATTTGTGTCAGTTAAGATCTTATTATAAATATTTAATAAAATGAGGTATAATATAGGATAGTCATTTGTACACAAACTTAAGAAGCAGCTAAATTTATTTCCTTATAAAGTGCAAGAAATACAAGCCGCAGATTTTGAAAGACGCAGGAATTACTTTCAATGGTTTACCCAAAATTTATTGGAAAAAAATTATTTATTAGACCTGACATTTTTTTCGGATGAAGCCTGGTTCCACCTCTCCGGTTATGTGAATTCTCAGAATACACGCATGTGCAGTAGTGAAAATCCCCATTTTTTTGTCCACATTGGCACCCTCAAAAAATTGGTGTCTGGTTAGCTGTTTCCCGAGGAAGAATTGTTGATCCTATTTTTTTCCAAGACACAGTTACAGCACAGCGATATAGAGAGCAATTACTTGACGAGGAACTACGTTTCGAATATTTTCAACAGGATGGTGCAACCGCCCATACAGCCGCTGAAACTATTAACTACTTACGCAATTTTTTCGACGACAGATTGATCAGTTTTCGATCAGACATTGAATTCCCACCTAGATCACCTTGTTTAACGGTTATGGATTACTTCGTTTTTCCTCATTTAAAGAACACTATTTTTAAAACTTCAGTTGCAAATTTAAAAGAATTACAAGAAAGGATTATCCAAGAATGTGGTAACACTTCTCCAGAGATGCTGGTCAACCCTTTCGAAAATATGAAGAGACGTGTGAATTTATGCTTGGAGCATGGCGGCCAATTTCATCAATTTATGTAATTATTTTTCTTTTTCTTTCTGTATACCTATTCTTACTTTGTTAATTTTGTAAACAACAAAAATAAATTTGTATTTGTCTACTTATTTTATTACTCATTAGTTTGGCATATCATGTTATAATATATGAATTTGACAAAATTTTAACCTAGATTTTGTTAGATAGGTATATCGTCCCCATATTATTGTGATTTAAACCAAGCTCTACGTTTTTAATCCAAGCCCTCCCTATTTGATGCAAATAATTTTTGCTCGCCCGGTAGGTGTTGTTTTTCCACTTGTCTCAAAATGTTGAAATAACTAATTTTTAATTATTTCGTTCTATGCACTTGTGTTTATTAAAATTGCACCTAAAGCACACTGCGTAAACGGCAGCACTTTCGTGGTGTCCAAAAAAGCTGTCTTTTTTAATAAGTAGGATTATTCTTTCCATAGGGCATAAAACAAACAATTAAAAACATTACTTTCCTTCCCACCTTGTGTAACATTGAAACGCGTTGAGGTCGTAGGTGTAAAACACTAATAATCTGCAAGAAAGAATCTTTTAAACTCTGTAAACTTTCTTTAAATCCATGGTGTTGTGTCCATACTACACATATCAATGGGTAAAAAAATAATGTATCGGACTTTTTGATGAGCAGTTTAGAAAAACCCCTGCGATTTCAAAATATTTGAGATACTGAAAACCCAAATACAAAAGGATATAAAATACACGGTTTTTTAACATTCGCAACAATTTAGACGCTTTTGGGATGATTACATTATTAGAACCATGCATGATGTAAAATAATGCCTTATTCAACGCTACATTCATTTACCTAATCAATTTTATTTAATTGTTACTGTATTTTTCGTAAGTATAAAAAAATAAATAAAAACAATGGTAAAATAAAGATCTTATCCTGGTTCTAAATTAGCAATGCGATAATTCAAAGATACTTATTAGAGAGGTCTAGCGATTGCTCCAAATGCAGTGATAATTAAAGAAATAAAAAATGCAGCACCTATGTTATTTAATTCTTACAATAACTACAACTTAATGAATTGTCTTTACTTTCTGTTGGCTTAAGCGCTTAACGGTAGTGCGATGCGCGCAGTTTTCCAAATCGAACAGTTTCTAATTGACGAGTTTTTCAAAAAATATGTGCCTAATATGGAGCCCCTCCTCATTTTAGTCTCAGTGCGCGAAATTTCTTGAATTATCGTTTTCCAAATCGCTGGTTGGCAGAGGTGGTCCGTAAGTTTGGCCACCGAGGTCACCAAACTTAAACCCGCTTGATTAGTGCCTTTGGGGATGGATGAAATCGCTAGTATATGCAACACGAGTAAAAATGAGAGAAGCAATCCGCGATCGAATTTTCAATGCTGCAGCTTTTAAAACAATCGCCACTCAATCCAACGTGCTACCTGAGCGATTAACAAACGTGCCGAAAAATGTATTGAAGTTGGTGGACGGGTTTTTGAAAATATTCTTTAAGGTTGCTTGTACTGCAGTACCTGGAATTATTCGCTTTTAAAATAAAAATTAACTTACAAAAACTTTAGAACCTATTATTTCGGAAATGGTTGAGAAACACATATTGGTTTATTTCTCTTATTTTCACCCTCTGAACACATTCCCAAAATATTGCCCTTTCCTCACCTCATCTCACACAGCATTCTATCTGAGCTGCAGCGCTTATTTCACCTGTTGACGCTTAAATCTTTAATTTTATTGTCTTTCTTTTTTTAAAGAGTAAAGGAGAAGGTCCGAATATGGGCCATGATGGTATTATGGGCCACCATATTATTGGCCAACTCTTGTACCAATGTTGTATCAATCATATCGGTATCTTTACAGTATTACAACCCGAACATTTTTATAGCTTCGGCTTTTGATATATAGATGTCGCAGAGAATAAATGTGTCGGTTTTAATTCTTGAGATTTTGAATGTTTATACAATTTCGTAAATATTTTGAGTTATCATCGAGAATTTACAATATTTTAAAGTTACAGATTGGTAAGTATATAATAGAAATGTTACTCTTTAAGATGCTTTACAGATTTTTGCCTGAATTTGCTTTTGAACTTGCTATTTCCGTTTTGATATTTTTGTAGTTAGGTTTCCAATATGGGCCAATTAGTTGCTCGAAATATGGGCCAGGCCCATATTCGGACCTTATTTTGTGTGTGATTCCAGAAAATTAAACTATTAATTTTTTTTAAATGCCTCGAAAAACGAAAAAATTAATTTCAAAAAATACAAGGAAGCATTGGAATACAAATAATATGACTTCTGCAATAATTATTGTCAGCGGTTTTTGAGTAACAGGAATTTATCCATTCGACAGGAAATTTTTGTCAAGCCGATTTTATAGCTGAAGAAGCTGACGCAGTTAAAAGATGCAACAATTCTGAAGAAATAGTTTCCAAGAGCAACACGTCTCGAGATGAAAGTTCAAATCTCGTGTCGAGTCCAACTACTAACAATAATCAAGATTCTGCAGCATCTCTTTGCCTGCAATATGCCAATAACAATTCTCAACCTGGATGCTCTAAAAATGTCGATGGTCTACCTGCATTTTCCGAGAATATCGATCCCCAGCCTGGATGTTCCACGAGTTCAACAGATTTATCTGACATAAATTTTAAAAATAATACCTCAATATCTTCAGACTTGCCAAGTTTAAAATCACCCAGATTTGTGACACCCGTTGACATTTCCCCAGGAACCTTCCTAAAAAGAAAAATATCCAATCGTGGGAGAAAGTCTTCCAAGTCTGAGAAAATAACATCTTCTCCGTACAAAAACGAATTAGAAATGTCCGTTGAAAAATTAAAATTTAGTACTTAGTGAAAAAGGGAAACGGAATGTGTTTGGTAAAAAACTTGGTCAAAGGTAAATCAAAACCTCAAAAACGGGAGAAATTGGTTGAGTCGTCCGACTCTGAAGATGAACCATGTCAAGTATTTACTTCTGATGATGAAGACAAGGATCCGGAGGAATTCGGAACGCGCCCTGAAAATGCAGACGCGACGTGCATTTATTGTGAAGGCATTTTCTCTGAAGGCACCAAGGTGGGTGGCACCAAGGGAGTTGTGGGTGTGCTGTCTTATGTGTCAAATTGTGGTCACATGAGGCTTGTGCGGACACAGAACGCGGCGAATTCATTTGCGATTTTTGTAAATAAACTTTTGTATATCAAATCCTTTTATAATATATATTTTTTATTATACTATACGATTTTTTGCTACTTTCACAGGGGGGCCCATATTTCAAGCACTATTCACAATTTTTATTAATCGACATTTTTTACATTTCGCCAAACATAAAACGAATGTTAACGATTTTTGCAAAAAGGTGTTAATACCTCTAAAGTATAATATTTTAAGTATTGAATTTCCTAAATTATAGTTTTATTAGTCAATAAATAGTATTAAATATCTTTGAAAAATAAAATGTGGCCCATATTCGGACCTTCTCCTCTACACAATAGGTTTCGTAATCCGTTCGTAACTAATTAATCCAATATCCCGGTTCTAGTTTCAGCTCTTTTAAAAGGTTAACATAAATATATTATTATCTTTATACTTATGTAGTCTTTAATTAAACTGCATACGCCGCTTTTGTTCCGAACAGACAGACTGCTCATCGAACAGTTTAGCGAGCAAAGCACCCACACACACCACCGGGCTTGTTTGCTCTTAGTTAATAATTTCTTCTGGCCGCGTCAATGTATTGGTTGCCGGGCCGGGTCGGGTCGGGCCGGAAAATTCGGCCCGTGCAGGACCCTACTGTGGGCTACCGCGCTACTGCTACCTATACTGTAAAACATACACGGTGCATTGCTTTTGTCCGAACAGACTGCTCGTCGAGCAAAGCAGCCAGCAAAGCCGCAGCCTGAGGGCTGCATGAGCTAGGAAAATGCTGGGCAACGGTATTTGCCAATTTTTTGTACCTAAACTTGGGTGTACCTATCTTATTAAATTAATTTGAAAAACTTATTATTATTATTATTATTTTATCAATAGCAAGCGGAAAGTCCGATGAAGCTATTGTTTTAGTCTCTTTAATTTGTTTTTCTTTCTTTAATTGTTCATCGTGATTTAAATGTCTAAAAGTCCGTTGGCTAGTTTAAATTACTTGTTAAATTCGTACGCGAAAGTTATTTAAACATGTACACAAATATCATTAAATATTTAAAAACGAATGTCATCAAGCACCGTAATGCACAAAGTTTTGAATTAACTGCACGAAATTACGATCAACTTGGTTTTTAAAGGAGTTTACACTATTTGCACAGACTGTACTTTCTTCAAGCGAGTTCCATGTGTACACCACCCGATTGATGAGGAAGTTCTTTCTTGGAAATGTCGCTGATTTTTCTTTGCTTAATTTTTTTGAGTGTCCCCGAAGCTGTTGATTCTGATTTAAATGAAACAAATTTCTCAAGTTACAAGAATAGTAGTTTGTTAGTATTTTAAAAGTTTCTATTATATCACCCCTAGTTCTTCTTTGCTTCAGAGTAGTTAGCCCAAATCTTTTAAGTCTTTCGGGATAAGGTAAACCCCTCAATTCAAATGGAATTCTGGTAACCCGCCTTTGGACCCTTTCCAAAATTTCAATATCTTTGATGTAGTAGGGGTTCCAAATATTGTATCCATATTCAATTTTTGGTCTAATATAGGATGTGTACAGTTTCTTTACAATCTGTAGAGAGTGATCTTTGAAAGTCTTTTGCACCATAAAAATAAAACTATTGGCTTTCTTTACCATTTTAATAATATGTGCTTCCCATTTTAAATTAGAAGAAATCACTAACCCCAGATCTGTTTGTTCTGTAACACTAATAAGTTGAAGATCATTTAGCAAATATGTTTCACAAGGGTTGTTTGAGCCAATATGCAATACTGTACATTTTGATACATTAAGCTTCATGCACCACTGGCTTGTCCATGACTCAATACGCCTCAGATCTCTGTCTAAGCATTGCTTTTGCAACAATGGATTATAGAATAACTTGGTATCGTCAGCAAAAAAAATATGAATGTCTCAATATTCCATGACAAATCGCTGATGTAAACCAGAAACAGCAATGGTCCTAAAACAGATCCTTGAGGGACCCCACTTATAACTGGATGTTTATTGGATAATATACCATTGACCTTTACTTGATAAAGGCGTTTGGTGAGAAAGTCATTGATTAGACTAAGAAGCTTGCCTCTTATACCAAAATGTTCAAGCTTGTAGAGCAACAATGAATGTGGTACTTTATCAAATGCTTTCTCGAAATCCAGGTATATTACATCGGTAGGTTGCATGTCATCGAGAGCTTTGGTCCATTTATTAAACTTTAGGTTAAAAAAATCAAGCTCTATAAAGCAGTAACTCTCTAATAATAAAATTGTTGTAAACAATTTATTAGTGACAGTATTTATAAAAAATTTGGGTACTTATTAATGTAATGATAAAACATTTTCGATTTTTGCCTTGATAATAATTTATTCATAAATAAATTAATCTTACAGGAAGAAACACCTACTGCGTAAGGTATTATGGGACATACTCAAGTCCATGTAGTGACAAAGAAATTATTGTTTTTGTGCATGTTGTATATTATCCATCTTTGAATCGGCAATTAAAATAAGCCAAATTAAATTTCATCAGACAAGGTTGATATCGGGCGCGCCCAAACTGGCAAGATATAAACAAGGAAGGAGTAAAAATCATTTGCTTTTTTTTAGCTGTTAAGGATAACTATAAATTTGGTGGTTGTTGAAATTTAAGACATAGCTTAACGTTTCGTCAGGCAATCAACAAATACTTTCAACATGTACAAATTTGTAAGTAACATTTTCCGTTAAGTTTTTAGATTTCAATTAAGGCCGAGACACAATAAAAAAATAAGTATTAGGCGATAAGTGACAAGCAACAGAAATAAGATTTGATGCATAGAAACAAATTAATCGCGACACAATTAAGTTTAAGTAACATACATATAATTTTTATTTTATATGCCATTATTACATACTCGTACATTGCTTATTTTTTTATTTGTTTCTGGGCCTTTGGAAGTAATGCTTTCAAACAATGCTTAGTTTAAAAATTTTTTTTTAATTTACACCATCATTATTAGCAAAAACTTTTACTTGAAAAAGCTTATTAGTTAGTAAGTAAAGTACTACTTAGCTATAAATATAAAGTTAATGCTTTTATTTATCACATTATTGGGCACAGTGGTGTAGCTAGGAACCATGGCGCTCAGGGCAAGATCCACAATTTTTCTTTTCTCTCGAATGAAAACATTAGAATATATTATTAATTCATTTTATTGTTTTATTAACTTAATTAGTTACTTAAAAAAGATACAAAAAACACTCTTCTATTGCACATGTTATATTTAATATACAAATTACAACTAGGATGAAGCTAATCATCCATTTTGTTTTTTAAATAACTGCAAAATACAAAGTGAAACGAGAACGCAACTTTTTGCGATTATTCCAAAGGACTTTTATGTATATTGTCGTTATAAGTAGTTTTTTCTTGCATTTTCATACTTAATGGACATTATGTCAAAATTTTCGAAGCGCTTTTTCCCAATTTGGAAACTTAGGTCGGTACACATTAACAAATTTTGGTTTGTTAACTAATTCCCAAAACCTTAATTACCTATTTAAAGTAAAAATATCATTGAACACTATCATATCACTAATTATAGTACTATGGGATACAGTTCAACTGTTTTACTATAATTATGGATTTCCACCTAAGTATCGGCTGAATCAATTAATATCACTAATTCTTAGATCATGAAATTTATAAATTACGCGAGAAAATATTTTTTTTACCACCTGAAAAATCCTTATACAATAAGGTGGCATTTCATCTAACACAGTTAGATATTAAAATGCAGATTCAGGTTGCAAAGTACCACTAAGATATTGAAAGTCAATTATCTTAATAGGATTAGGATATTACGTATTATGAATTTCTAGACAAATATTGTATTCATCATTTAAGTCATAAATACCTAATAATTTTCAATTTTTAGGTAATTCTTGCCGCCACCTTGGCCTACGCTTCAGCTGGACTAATCCATCATGCCCCAGTAGCCCATGATGTAGTAGTTGCCCACTCTGCCCCAGTTGTTCACGCCAGTGAAGTTGTCCACAGAAGCATCCAATCTCAAACCATTGTTGATCCACCACAAGTAAAAACCATCATCGAAGCTGCCCCAGTTGTCCATGCTGCTCCCGTTGTCCATGCTGCACCAGTAGTACACGCTGAACATGTTCCAGTAGTCAGGGCTGCTCCAATTGTAGTATCCGCTCCTGAAGTACACAAAACGGTTCAAGCTACATCTATTGTGCATGGTGCTTCTCAAGTAGTTCACGCTGCTCCAGTGGCCTATGCTGCCCCGGTAGTCCATGCTGCTCCATTAGTCCATTCAGCCCCAATAGTTCATTCAGCTCAAGTTGTTCATGCTGCTCCAGTGGCCTATGCTGCTCATCCAGTCGCATATAATGCAGTACATGCCTGGTAAATAGGTTATTAAAGTTCTGTGATTCTTAGCAAATGTGCCAAATAAAAGTTTTTACAAGAAATTTAAAGTTGTATTTATAAGAGCATAATGGTCTCTCTATAAGTAGGGGAGAGTTGGATAAAATCGGGTATCAGACCAAAAACTGACTATTACTTGTGTGATTTTAGGGTAGCAGACGTTTGTTGTAGATTGAAATATTCCCAAAAGACTTTAGTTCGATATACCAATGTCACTTTTTATAAATATTTCTAATTTTTTTTTATCTTTTATAAAAATATTGCAAAATATCCGAGTTTGTCCAACCGGTATGATAAAACCGGGTAGTAACTTAAATACCATGTAAAAAGGCCAATAGAGAGAAAATAAAATATTTATTTAAGATAAGTGAAAAAAATATTAATGCAGTGTCAAAAAAACTTTATCTACAACATCATAGGCACTACAGGCTTCATAAGCCCATTTGTTGCAAGATCCACATTTTATCCAGCCTTCGTTCGACTGTGAGAGTGTGAAGATTGTTCGTGGCAATACAGAAACGCATCGTCGTTATCACCTTCTTCCTCTGAAATATCAGAATCTGCAATCGGTAATTCTTTAATATTTCTTGCTTTTTTAACACGATCTTCTAAAGTTTAATGAAGAACAGTAAAACTTTTAGAGGCTTTTTTATATCCCTCTACGTTCTAATAATTCAATTATAGCATTTTGGATGCTTTTTTGATCCCATGACTGACAATTAGTTTTTCTTTTATAATGCTACATGTTACAGTTGACTTAAAGCAAAAAAAAACGCTGCAATAATTGGAAAAAACAACAGGTCTGATAACATCGGGTACCCGGTTTTGTAGAACTAGTCAACAAGACATTAAATATATTATGTAAACTTTTTGGGGTATGATATACCTAATATTCAAAATTTTTGACCAAATTAGAGGTAATATACTTGGTTAGACGTAATAAATTTTAAAATGGTCATTAGTTATTCAGTAGAAGAAAAAAAAAACTATAAACTTACTCCAAAAATAGAGCTTGGTGCACCGAAAAACAATTAAAATCTTACTGCTCCGGCTCATATTACTCAAATGATGTAGAAATAAATACACGCGACTGTTGGCGATTTAAGAACACTAATTTTAGCATTGTCCGATAAAAGGCAACAGACATTTGGCAGAACCAGGCGGTACCCGGTTTTATCAACCTACCCGGTTTTGTCCAACTCTCCCCTATGTAAGTGTATGGAAAAATTCTTCCGTTGCGGTGGGAAAGAGTTTGTATCAAATACCAACCTCAAATTTAAGGAAGTGCATGAAATGTTTTTCCTTCGAATAAAAATGAAAGAAATCGCTTATTTCTCGACGGTAAAATAATGAAAATAATCTTAGGTTAGAGTATGTTTACTCTCAACATAACCATTTAAAAAGTTCTTTCGCTTAAAAGCAAGGTATTTTTTTTAGTAATAGTAGAAGGGCTGACAGTAGCTGGGTTTATTGTATTTACTTTAAATAAAAACTAAATGGAAGCTGCCCATTTGGTTTTAACCAGCGCCATAAAATACATACACACACCCACCATCACGTAAAAATTAATTATATGTTCAGTAGAACACTTATTTCACAAATAAAAAATCTATTATAATATGTACAATATTTCTATTGTATTTAAATTTCTATACTTACTAGTTTATTCATTTAAAAAAAAAAAGATCCTTCACACGATAAATGCTACATCACTTTAATCAGTATTCCTTTCGACAAACCTAGTCATATCATAATGTAACAATAAACTTGTTATCTTACATAGGTACTCTTTATACAACTGTTTAATACTAAATGTGACAGCAACGCGCTTTCCCACTGGAAGACAACGAAAATTGCTAGACCATCATTGTGTAGTGATAATATCACGGTAATTTAGCCAATAGGAAATAGGACTTAATGCTACCATGGAATGGTTTAAAGTAATTATTGCTCTGAAAACTCACAGTAATGATCAAGTTCTATTAGGGGTGTAATCTGGTTTTATGTATTAGTTCCGACTATGGCAGTTGAAATGAAACTTGAAATTAATCCTAATAATATTTGCTTGCTACGGTTAATAAACAATATACTTACACCTAAAAATCAGTACTATAATTCTCAAAAATTGAAATAGCTTCTGTTCTTGTCGTTTAACATTATATAGTCGGATCTGATCTGGTTTTATCGTGCGGGTCATACGATTCAAGAAAGACATACTCCCAGATTTTGTTTCCTTTACTTGCGTTTAATTTTACCCTCTAAATAAAATACGTAAGATAAATGAGACAGACTTATTCCATTTTGACATGAAAAAAAAAGGATATGTATTTACTTTCCAGCGATTCTAAAAAAGCTTATAATAGCACCAGCTACGTTTTATTTTAAATATGCCAGTTTTGTGACTTTGACAGTTTGTGACAAAATGAAACAAATTTCTGGGTTTTTGCATCCCCAATCAAAAAAAAATGGTACTTAATCTGATAAACTATTTCGAAAATGAAAGAAAAAGTGGAAATTCGCCAACCAATATTCAGGAAACAGTAGCCAAAGCACTGGGAATTAGTTTAAGGACTGTGCAGAAAATTGTGCATGAAACAAAACATAACATAATACCCAAGAATACTAAAAAGTGTAAACGAAGAAAGCCAAAGACTGAGGATTTAAGCGAAAATATTAAAATGGGAGTTCGAAATGTGATTTACGATTTATACAAATCAAAAACCAATGTAACTCTTCCAGTTTTACAAAAAACATTAAAAATTTAGGGTGTTTTGGAAATTGGACTTGAAGCGTTATCAAAATTAATAAAAAATTTAGGTTTTCGCTATAAAAAATACTGTAACCGACGATTTTTATGTGAGCAGCCACAGATAGTGAGTCAGCGTGTTCAGTTTTTAAAAAAATATGCGGACAATTGGATCGTGTTATGCAAGAGGGATCCAACCCACAAAAGCAATATATTGAGAAAATGGCGTTTAAAATATTAGAATATTAGTTTTCTGCTATGTGCACAAATTAATATTTTTGTAGTTTTTTTTGCCTTATATATGTTCGTTTGTATATGTAAACATATCTTATTACTTAAATTGATACTATCTATATTATAATTGGAAAAAATGTGGGTTGGGTCTTTATTGCAAATTGAATCATGGGATTCATGTGGCTTGGTTCCTTGTTGCAGAAATGCTAACGCTGAATAAAAGTTAGGAGACGGTTTCAAGCCACATGGATCTTTTTATTTTATTTTCTAATGTAGATAATTCATAATATGTAGTAATCTAATCAGCCTGGTTCGATATTGCAATTTTAACTTTGTTAATGGCAGTTTATTTTTGCATGGCAAGAGGTTTGGATCTATATTGCATAATGCAAATCCTTAGTTACAGAAATAATAATAATTGTATTATTTAATATTAAATTTTAGACAACTATCAAAAAATTTAGGTTATGTTCAATAGATGGCAGCACATCTACATTATTGTAAAATGTGTATAACTCAAAATTGCCCATCGTGTGGGCTGGATCCCTCTTGCATAACACGATCCAATTACAAATCGAAATTTAGAAAAGTGGTATTTTTAGACGAAACGTGGATATTTTCGAATGGAAGTGATTCAAAATCTTGGCAATATGAGTCTGTAAAAAGTGTTAAAAGGAAAAAGGGGTGCGGTACGGGAAAGCGTTTTATTATTTGGCATGCCGGTTCTGCAACAGGATATGTTGCAGGTGCGAGTTTAATTTTTTCTTCAACATCAAAAAGTGCTGACTATCATGATAATATGAATTGCGAAATGTTTGAAAAATGGTTAAAAGTTCAATTGATACCAAATTTGGATGCTCCGTCTTTAATTGTATTGCTTAGATAATCTTAAAAAATATTTAGTTTCCCAAAGATCTGACGATAATTTTAAAATAAAGATAATTTTAATATATTATAGACTTATAGAGTATCAAAACATCAAAGGTTTTGAATTTTTACCTTATCTACCTGTAATATTGTTTTAATTTCCCTCTCTGAACATATTGCCAACCTCTTGGCAGTTTAAACACAAAAATGCAAATCATTCTCTCTTCAGGCGAATACGTCAAATGCAAACTTTCCTTATTTTTGCTTTTTCTGTATATGGCAACAATGATGTTCATTTTGTTTATTTTCTAAGGTTTTTAAAAACATTTTTGGAAAATTCTTCCAAATTTTAATTTGTGAATTTGTATTGACATTTTTATTTTTAAACTACAGTGTGACCAGTAAAGTCCGCATCATATGAAATTTTTTTTATTAATAGTTTTATTCGAAATTTGACTTTGGCATCAAGTTCTGCTTCGATCGAGATGAAAATTAAGTAAGAAAATAGTAGTCACGTAAATCGCATTATCTGTCAAATTTTAATTTTTTCCAAAAAATAATTCAAAAGTTGGGTTATTTCTGAAACTATCGAAAAAGTTATTAGAAAAAGTTTTTTTAAATTCATTTTCTAGCCCACATGCAAAATTTCAACTGCATAAGATAATTTTGATTTTTTACCCACTACTAAAATTTATTTTCCACTTAATGAACACTTTACTGATGACACTTTGTTCTTTTTTGCCTTAATATTAAAGTGTATTACTTTCAGACACAAAACTACGTTTTTAAAAATACTTTTTTATGAAATTACCTTATACAGGGTCAAAAACAAATAAACTTTGCATCACATGCGACCAAATTTTAATAGCCCAATTTTGATTTTGTAGAAAACACACATTTAATATGGCGCTACTTTAAAGAAAATGTATCTGAAATAAACCATTGTCAAAACTAAGAAGTTTCATGTAGGTTGCATTGAGTCTTATTTTGCAAAAGTCGTGCAATTTACAAAATATGGGTAAAAAATCAAAATTATCTTATACAGCTAAAATTTTTCATGTGGGCTAGAAACTACATTTAAAAAAACTTTTTCCACTAACTTTTTTCGATACTTTCAGAAATAACCCTACTTTTGAATTATTTTTTGGAAAAAATTAAAATTTGACAGATAATGCGAATCACGTTACTACTATTTTTTTGCTTAGTTTTCATCTCGATCGAAGCAGAACTTGATGCCAAAGTCAAATTTCGAATAAAGTTATTAATAAAAAAAATCCCATATGATGCGGACTTTACTGGTCACACAGCATTTATGCGTTTTTAATTTGAAGTAAACTTGATGTTGTTAAAGGGCCCTATTGGGTACAATAGGGAACTTGACAAAAATTTTAAATTGGGAAAAAATTCTATAAATCATAAGTATACCGGGTGTAACAGGATCATGGTATACCCCACGTTAGTTTTAAAGGTAATTGATTGAAATTTGGGATATCCCATATACATAAGAAGCGGCACTTTTTGACATACAAATGATTTTTTTTTCACTTTCGGTTTCGCCGGAAGTGACACCAACTTTCGATTTTTAAATGGAACACCCTGTATATTATTACATTTTTGAATTCTGCATGATTTTCTGAATCCAATAATACCACAACTGTGACATTTTAAGCGTAAGAAATATTTATTATTTAATTTTTAATTTTCCATTTAAGTGTGCCATGACGGTTCCGATTTATTCCAATTGATCCATCTCTAGAAAAATCGAAGTCCCGTCAAAAATACTAAATTGCGTTTTTTATAAGCAAATAAAATTCATCGTAATCGTTTTTGGGGTAAAACTCAATTTCTCCAAATGGAACCTACCGTGGTATCATTTCTTAGTACTATTAATAAGGAATTTATTCATACCTGGTAATAACATGTGCGATAAATACAATCAAAATTATAGCTAAAAGAAAATACAATTATTTTGTTCTAATTTAATGCTAAGAAGTTACTAAGGTGAACAAAAATAACAACAAATGTAAAGACTTTTTTTTTAATCCGACCAGAAAATTTACGCTTTCTGGACTATTTTTCGTCTAGAAAATAACGTTTTTCCGATCGCAAGACCGGAAAAGTGACATTAGAGACCGGAAAAATCTTTTCCGGGCTCTAATCTCACTTTTCCGGTCTCTAATGTCACTGTCACCCTGTTTTTTGTTTTTCCAATCGCTCTTTGATAATACAAGATACCTTGATTTCGTTATTATGACAACAACATTCCGATGTATTGTCGAGTGACAGTTCGTTGATTTTTAATTTTGTTCTTTATGTCAAACTTGTTTCGCGTAGATTATAAAATATATCGAAGTGTCGGTCTTAAAAAAAATATTGTACGTCACGCAACCGAAAATTAGTGTTTTCCAGGTCTCTCCAAGCTTCCAGGACTCGCGTATGGCTCGCCCTGGAAATGCTTGTCTCGACCTGAAAAACACTCCTTTCCGGTCTTGTAACGTAAATTACTATTCCAATACACAATCTGAATAATTTCATTGTTTTAAAAGCCACCTTAGTAACTTGTAAGCATTAAATTGGAAGAAAATAATTGTATTTTCTTTTAGCTATAATTTTAATTGTATTTATCGCACATGTAATTACCAGGTTTGAATAAATTCCTTATTAATAGTACTAAGAAATGGTACCACGGTACCAATATGGTTCCATTCGGAAAAATTGAGTTTTACCCCAAAAACGATTACGATGAATTTTATTTGCTTATAAAAAACGCAATTTAGTATTTTTGACGGGACTTCGACTTTCTAGCATTAGACAGATCAATTGGAATAAATCGGAACCGTCATGGCACACGGCACACTTAAATGGAAAATTAAAAATTAAATACTAAATATTTCTTACGCTTGAAATGTCACTTTTGTGGTATCATTGGATTCAGAAAATTATGCAGAATTCAAAAATGTAATAATATATAGGGTGTTCCATTTAAAAATCGAATGTTGGTGTCACTTCCGGCGAAACCGGAAGTGAAAAAATAATAATTTGTAGGCCAAAAAGTGCCGCTTATTATGTATATGGGATATCCCAAATTTCAATCAATTACCTTTAAAACTGACGGAGATACGGGGGGTTTACCATGATCCTGTTACACCCGGTATATTGTCATAAAACATAAATGGCAGCAAAAAAAACTGCATATTTCGTTCCACAAGTCCGCTAGCAAGATTTAAAAATGCCCCAAAATTCAAATTATCCCAAGCGGGTAAAAACGGGTCGTGACGTCAAGAAGTATAATTCGTGTGTGACATCCACGAAATAGGTTATAGGTTGGCAATAAATTGAACGACGTTGAGAATTCCACCTTAAAACAACAATACAATAACAATAACACACGGCAATCCAAATGCAAACTCGGTAGCTCGGCCACCGGTCAGGATGACGGATGACGGAAAAGTCATACTTCCTGACGTCATCGGGCTTGGCGCGCTTAAAAGGTCGTTTGAAATGCTTTTGACACGCGCGAAAATTTAAAGAATTTTTACCAAGTTATTACTGATTTTTAAGGAATATGGGAATTGGGGAATATTTTTTTTACGCCTAACTAAATCATATTATTGACAAAAAAAATTGGAAAGTTCCCTATTCTTAACAAAGTTATGTATTTTTTTCCTTTCACAATTTTTAAGCTTTATTAATTACTTTGTTGAGTGCACTGAGGATGATGGCCGACAGGCCGAAAGCGCTCTACCTAAAAAATTACAACATTTTTTACAACTTAATACGACTACATTGCATTCAATTAATTTATAACACTTTCCTTGTACTTGAAACGATTTGATACGGTTGACTAACCTCTTTGACAGCCACAATGTTACGCGTAAATAATTGCAACTCCAAACACCCATAAACAATACAAATAATTAAATTAATTTAATTAATTGTGTGATTTAAACGCATTTTTTTTTGTTTTGCGACAAATGGACCTTTAAATAAAGTCAATGATATCGAACATCAAGGTAAATATGAAGTTAATTGTACGTAAAGCTTGAATGCACTTTTGGTTTAAGGGGGGCTGCGTGTATTGTGTATTTAGTATAAAATGGGGAATATTTAAAGGGACAGAGTACACTTATATCTACAATCATAAGTTAATAAGTAGTTCATATTTAAATTTGTGATAATAATTCCTACAAGATGTTTAAATTGGTAAGTAAATATAATTGTGGATATACTTTATGGAATACTTGCTGGAAAGGGCATAAAAAAGGGAATAAATTCGGTAAGTAGTGTAGTGTTTTATTGTAGAAATTATTGGAAATATTGTCCATTTTTTTCTTAACAAACCCCTAATCTAAAATAAAATTCAATTGTGACATAATGTACCATGTCCGGGGTTATATGGCGAATTTCGTATATAAATCGTTGCCTAAGTTCTTCCAAATTTTCTGGCTTTGTTACGTAAACTTTGGTTTATACAGGGCCACCAGTAAAGTCCGCATCATATGGGATTTTTTTTTTATTAATAGCTTTATTCAAAATTTGACTTTGGCATCAAGTTCTGCTTCGATCAAGATGAAAATTATATAAGCAAAAAAATAGTAGTCACGTGAATCGCATTATCATTCAATTTTTAATGTGGGGTTATTTCTGAAAATATCGAAAAAAGTTATAAGAAAAAGTTTTTTTTAATGCAGTTTCTAGCCCACCTGAAATTTTTTTTCACTTAATGAACACTTTACTGATGACACTGTGTTCTTTTTTGTCTTAATATTAAGGTGTATTACTTTCAGAAACAAACTTCGTTTTCAAAAATACTTTTTTTATGAAGTTACCTTATACATGGTCAAAAACAAATAAACTTTGCATCACATGCGACCAAATTTTAATAGCCCAAGTTTGATTTTATAGAAAAACACACATTTAATATGGCGCTACTTTAAAGAAAATGTATCTGAAATAAAGCATTGTCAAAACTAAGAAGTTTTATGTAGGTTGCGTTGAGTCTTATTTTGCAAACGTGGTGCAATTTACAAAATATGGGTAAAAAATCTAAATTATCTTATGCATCTAAAATTTTGTATGTGGGCTAGAAACTGCATTTAAAAAAACTTTTTCTAATAACTTTTTTCGATATTTTTAGAAATAACCCCACTTTTGAATTATTTTTTGGAAAAAATTAAAATTTGACAGATAATGCGAATCACGTGACTACTAGTTTTTTGCTTGATTTCCATCTCGATCGAAGCAGAACTTGTTGCCAAAGTCAAATTTTGAATAAAGCTATTAATAAAAAAAATCTCATATGATGCGGACTTTACTGGTGACACTGTAGTTGACCTCCAAGAAAATAATCTGGACGATTAAGGTCGGACGATAGTAAGGCCAGTTTTTTTTCTGGCTTAGTAGATTACCGAAATGCAAAGTTGGGTCGTTTTTTATGCCCTTTTTAACGAGCTATCACAATATATACCTAGACACAAAAAAATAATGTCAAACTAAAAATAAACGCAGCTCTAGTTCAGTATTTTTCTCAGCAAATAAAAATTGTTCCTAATAATAAATTTATTCCAGTTAAAAATTCCACCCTGTATAATAAAGAAATAAGGACCTATCTAAACTTTAAGTTATTCTTTCGTTGGTTGTTAGTTAAGTACTTAATGTACCGGGTGTTCCACCTAAGGAGGTAATCGGCTATATCTCAGAAAGTAATAACACTAGGACTTTGGGAAAAACATATATCGATAAAAGCGGCCAAGAGAAATTCTTCATTCAAGAAAATTCAAGAAAATCTTGTATTTGCACTGAAGTTGGGGAATTTGAATGTTTTTAATGTCATTTAGGCCTTTCCCCTTTTTTAACGCATTAGAAATTCGCCATTCTTCTAAATCATTAAACGTTTTCTTGGTTTTTACTTTTGAAGGACATTCCTTCGCAATCCTGATCCAACATATTGAAGCGATATTTAATGCCTTGGTATTTAATACAGAATCGCAGGCTATTTGAAAATCTGTATAGTCTGGACGCTCCATTTCGTGATTTATATTCATTACCACTTCTTAATCTTTTTCTTTCTTTTATCAAACTTTCTGAGCCTTTTTTTCGTCTTTTAGTTTTATTTTCGTTGTCCATTTTGCTTATTGGTCGTCAAAAACAAAGTAAAAGCGCTGACTAACTGCTGATAGAGTGCGTAAAACTAATGGCACATAGACCCCTATTCCTCACAATCATATCCGAAGCTTAGACCCATAGTCACCTATTGGCATCAAAGGTAACTTTCATCATCATTCTTGGCACTTAGACCCATTATAATAGTATCGGGGTTTACACATACACCCTTTTTATTCAATAAAATCAAAAACGGTAAATATAGCACTTAGACCCATTGTAACTTATGGTCTTCAATAGTTGCAGGCATAAATTTTGTTGGTAAAGGTTCAGACGTTGTTTGTCATATTATAGATTTTTAATTTAGGACTTGGTTTAATAATTTACGTGCTGAAATGAATTCTTAACAAGTTTGCTAGTAAAATAAAATATAGAATTTCAGTAACAAAAACTTTATCCACAAGTAAAACGTGTGGTTTTTCTAAACTTCAAGTTGGCAATATGGCACAATACATTATATTATCTACAATTATTGGAATATATAATAAGCGTTTATTGCGGTGGATAATAAGATGCATTAACGCACTAGTAAAGTGAACAATAACAGTACAAGTGATGTAATAAAAACGGTACATAATTCATTTTTTGACCTGAAGTGCCAGAATCAAAATTTTTAATGATTTTTGAATCATCAAATTTTAATATTATTTCTTCATTTAAATTATCTCAGCTAAAATATCGTACATAACATTTGCGTTATGGCATCTAATAGCACTCATACGATTACCGCCACTCGGTCTAGGACCTTTTGTGGTATTATGCTTATACCGCACTTGTAATGTAAATAATTATTTTTATTTTACCAAGGGAAACTTTGACAAGACGCACGAATAAATTTTAGACATCTATGCATAATTTAATAGTACATGAAAACTTAGCTTTCTGAATCTTTTTATTTGCCATTATAAATTCTTTCTATGGCTTTAATTTCCTGGGCTATAAATTTTATGTGCATTGGATCTAATAAAATCATTTTATCTGGAAAAGTTTTTCTTATTTTAAGTCATAGTTATTATCCATGGTTTCTATACAAAATTAATTTGGTTTAACTATTCTAAATGAGTAATAATCGGCTAAGAGTTATTGCAGTTTTTTTTTCTAGGCTTAAATATAAGTTTTTTTTTTGTAAGCTAACACTTTTTAAGGTCCTTGTATGAAGGATTCGCACACCAAATTTCCATATTTTATAATAAACGAATTAAAAGTTTTTTAGAGAACGCTCTTCGTAAAATTCTTAAAAATTAAGTACAGCTCTGATATACATAGTACCTGAATAAAACTACTAGTAATAAATATGATAATGGATAGAAAGAAAAAAATAAAAATCTTCCTCCACAAAATTTAATAGAATAAAAATTCTTTAGGGTCTCTACATGTTTCGGACGTAGAAACTTTCATCATCAGGAGACAGAAAATTTATTTAATGCTGATGGTTTTAGCAGAAGAAAAAATGGTGTAGAACCTTAATGGAGCTTTTATGGAATTAAAAAATTGATGTGTAGAAGTGACATACCTAATAAGTATGAAGACAATTAAGAAAAGTTAAAACTTACTGAATATGTGAAAAAGTCAGTAAAGGTCTAAACCAAGTAAATAAACTGGGGAAGAAGAAAAAACCCTTCTTAAAAGAAGGTGTAAGACATTACCTATAAAGATAAAATTTGTGGAAGTATTATGAATATATCACAATGAAAATACTGTCTTGTGGTGTACTAAGGCTTAAAGCCTCGACACCTTCTTTTTAGATAGGTTTTTCTTCTTCCCCAGTTTATTTGGTTGATTTAGACACCCTTTACTGACTTTTTCACATTCTCAGTAGGTTTTAACTTTTCTCAATTTTTTTCATATTATGTCACTTCTACACATGAATTTTTAATTCCAATCCAATCCAATATTTGCAACTTATACTTGATTCCTGATAAAGCAGGGAAACCAACTTGCTGAAACGTCTATCAAAACTAATATTTATAGATTCTCTGAGTAAAAATTAAATAGCCCAATATGCTTGATATTTTCCCCCCTTCCTAATCCTAATCAATATTAATTTTCAGGTAGTGGTCGCCCTTGCCGTAGCCTGCGTTTCATCGTCAGTAGTCCCAAAACCACCAGCCACCCACGAGGACGTAAAACATGACACCCCAATGGTAAAAAGTACACCCATACATCACGAACATCACCCTTCGTCGGAAAAACCTGCGGAAGTAAAGGCCGACGTTAAACACGACGAAAAAGCGAAGCATGTATCATCACACCATGACATGAAATCTGACGAGAAGAAAGATCATCATCAAGCGGCTACAAAGAAGGTCGAACATCATGGTGATCACTCTGACAATCATGCTGCTTTAAAACATCATAACGTTCCAGTTAATGTTGGTCATGATGATAAAGTTGCTCACAAACCCGAAAAAGTGGAAATGGTTCATGCTAAAACATCAGAGCATAAGCACTAACATTAATGTTTGAAGTTATACAGAGATGACTGTTTTATAGAGTTATAATTTATTTCGTTGTAATTTATTATTTGATTTTGATCATCGCATTTTAATTATTAATAAGTATTATTTGATACTTGTTAGGGTTATAATGTAGATGGTAAGCTTCTTTTTATTGTTTAAAACAATATTATTATTATTTATATAAATGTTTTTATCGGTATTAATTTTTTTATGCCATTTTGCATGCTATATTTAAAATAAATAAGTGGTTCTTAATATTTGTTAATGTTTTTTTTAATTCCCTTGATTTACCAGTGAATTTTTTGTTTATATGGAAAAATACAGAATGAAGAATTTAGTAAGAAAAATGTATTTGACACAGAGGCCTGCCAATTCAAAATTTTTTTTAATTAAAAAGAATTTTAAAGGCATGTCACTGAATTTAAAAATAATATCAGATTTCTGGTAGCACGTCACAATTTTGGTTTTTTAAATTTGAAATTTATTTATTCATTATTTTCCTTGTTGACAATATAATATTGTATAGGAATAGTTAATTTCGTTAGATTCTAGCCTTACCGATAAGCCGTGATATGGCGAAATGCGTCTAAGGATGGATCTGACGAAATTAAAGGAACCATTTTTTCTGTCTTCATTGTTCGTTCCCTAACCGACGACCTACGGGTATTAGCGCTGCCTAGCCTGACTCTTGTAATTGTAACTTGGATCTTTGCAAGTGATTTTTCAATTAAAAACGATTTGAATAATGTTTTAAATTCATTTACTGTACATGATAATTTAATCGGGTTCGTACATTTTTGGTTCTATTCTACTAGGAGCCTTGGATGACAGTTTACTTTTACTTAAAGGTCACAGTAGTCTATTTTTATTTCTACAATGAGGAAAATGATCTAATACAACTTGCTAAGACATAATTTGAATTGATAGCTTATTTTTTATTAACCCATATTAAATAAATTGCTAGTATATCAAACCCGCTTCAGTGTTACATCAATTCCAGATTTGCAAGAACAGTGTTTTTATTGGTAGAAATCAGTTCCATTCCAGGGTGATTCATTAGCAGCACAGTCTTGTTGAATAATAAAGTACTTTTAATACAACAGGTACAGTTGACGACAGATAATTTCGTACACTAAACTGTGATACTGTAAATGCAACTTTTTTACCTTTCTTACCTTTGTAACGTGTTAATTGTTATCACGATATCTGTCAAAGTATTGTCATTATCTTATTTGATTTAAAAATGCCTCATTTAAGTATTATTGAAAAAGCAAGAATAATATATTTAGTATAAATAGGGTGGTCTTATGGAAAAATAGCTGATCATTTTAGAGTACCTAGAGGTACTGTTCAAGGAATTGTAAAAAAATGGTGCTAGCATCAAACACTTGGGTCTGGTTTAAATAATAGAAAATCATCAAAAATGAAGAAGACTGAAATTCGGTGAAGTATTTAAGGCAAAATCCATTTGAAACTGCAGTATCCGCTATGCACATAACAGGATTCCCTGCTAGAACTGCGCAACGCTGAGTAAGACAATGTTCCGAATTAAGAAATCGAGCAGCTGCATCCAAACCGTTTTAAAAAAATAGTGATAAGGAACAAAGAATTGGGTTTGCTATGCAATATTTACCAGAAAATAATTTTTTTTTTGGCAAAATGTTATCTTTTCCAATAAGAAAACTTTTCAGTCTACATTACAGGGTGATTCATTAAGGGTGGCGACCGGCTATATCTCGGAAACTACTAGGCATAGAAACTTGGAGAAAAAAAAATTATGATTAAAGCGGTCATGAGAAAATTCTGGAAATTACTTTTAAGTTCCTCATTTCGCCGCAAGGGGGCACAATTAAATTTTTTTTTAAATTCTAAATTTCTCCGAAATTTCCCATTTTAAGGTATAACTCTGATTACATCATCGAAAAGCTTAGACAATTCTGCATCATTTTGGTTTAAGGCTCATTGGCGTACCGGCCTTGATAAGAGTGGGGGAAGCTATTGAATGTGCAAACATTAAAATCGGTGTAACTTGTAAACGACTTATCCGATTTTACTAAATTTAAGCTTGTTTGGAAGGGAAAGGTAAGTATCTTCAATCTCGGTATCCAATAGTACACGATAGTGTTTAATAAAATTTATAGAGGGCGCAATTTGTAATAATAACAGTTTTTTCGATTTTATCCCGGAAATTCAAATCATACGGTATAACTATGACATCATAATCGAAAAGTAGATGAAATTTGCAAGAAAAGATGTGAAGACTGCAGTTCGATATCTTTGTTCGTTTCAGAGTTATTGCCAAAAAAATAATTTTTAATAGAAATTGCGCCCTCTAGCAATTTTATTAGAAATTATCTTGTACCATTGGATACGACAATTGAAGGTACTTACCTTTCTCTTCCAAACAAGCTTAAATTTAAAAATCGGTTAAGTCGTTTAGAAGTTACAGCGATTTTAATGTTTACAGTTTCACTTAATAAGAGTGGGAGAAGCTATTGAAAGTGTAAACATTAAAATCGCTGTAACTTCTAAACGACTTATCCGATTTTACTAAATTTAAGCTTGTTTGGAAGAACCTTCAATTGTCGTATCTAGTGGTACAAGATAGTTTCTAATAAAATTGCTAGAGGGCGCAATTTGTATTAAAAATTATTGTTTTGGCAATAACTCTGAAACGAACAAAGATATCGAACTGCGATCTTCACATCTTTGCTTGCAAATTTCATCTATTTTTCGATTATGATGTCATAGTTATACCGTATGGTTTGAATTTCCGGGATAAAATCCCCTCCCCCCTCTAGCAATTTTATTTTAAACACTATCGTGTACTATTGGATACGGCGATTGAAGAAACTTACCTTTTCCTTCCAAACAAGCTTAAATTTAGTAAAATCGGATAAGTCGTTTAGAAGTTACAGCGATTTTAATGTTTACACATTTAATAGCTTCCCCCACTCTTATCAAGGTCGGTACGCCAATGAGTCTTAAACTAAAATGATGCAGAATTGTCTAAGCTTTTCGATGATGTAATGAGAGTTATACCTTAATAAGGGAAATTTCGGAGAAATTTAGAATTAAAAAAAAAAAAAATAATTGTGCCCCCTTGCGGCGAAATGAGGAACTTAAAAGTAATTTCCAGAATTTTCTCATGACCGCTTTAATCATAATTTTTTTTTCTCCAAGTTTCTATGCCTAGTAGTTTCCGAGATATGGCCGGTCGCCACCATTAATGAATCACCCTGTATAATGGAAGGATTTGAGTATAGATATAGACCACCAAATTCCCGATATGATGGGAAGTATACTCAAAAAAAGGAAACCGGTGGACGTTTCTCCGTTGATGTGTGGGCATGGATAAATGGAGGATAAGTGTTTACGGTGCAGGTGTATGCTGGAATATTGGTGAAACACTAAACAGTAATATATTATATCTTCAGATTTTGGAAAATGTTTTTCTTACTTCTGCCGCGAAATAACTTTATATTTCAGCAGGATATAACTGCCCCGTGCATACTGCAAGAAATATAGGAAACTGGTTTAGACAAAACAACGTAGGTAACATGTCTGCCTACATGCTCAAGAAGTCCTGATTTAAATTGAAAATGTTTGGGGATTGATGGTAAAAAAATGTACAAAATAAAATTTAAACCACAGAATGAAATAGAGTTATTTAATAAAATAGAAGAAATTTGGAAAGGGCTAACTCCGGATTACACCAGAAGTATTTATTCTGTCAATGCCAAGAAGATTACGATTAGTGTTAGGATCCAATGGCGCAGCAATTAAATATTAGTAGTTTGTTTGTTAATAAATTTACCTTTTTTAGCTTTAGGTGTACTTTTGTAGTTTTCCTGGTATTATTTTATAATTTTCTTATTTCGCGGCTGTAATTTAAACAGAAAAATATTTAGAAATAACTATTATTACTTATGGTAAAAAATCCTACATATACAATGATTTACAACTATGTATATACTTAGCTGGTGTTCTATCCAGGTATAAGCAGCAATGTGAGAAACCCGTTTTATCCTATTTTGTTGTAATTGAGTTATATGTATGGGTGGAGTGTACGAATTTATATGTCGTCAACTGACTGTACATAAGTACTAGTATACATAAGTAGGTATGTACTAAGTATTCACCTGAAGACGACTGGAGATAAGTTGAAACGTTGCGATTTAAAACAAATTAAGACAATGCAAGTCCAAAACTCTTCCGTCATTCAATCTTTAAAACCTTATCTAAAAAACCTATTTCCGTGCTTTTCCAAAAAAGACAGTTCAATGGATTCCTGTTAGAAAATTATAAGATTAATATGTCTAGCAATAATAATTACGTGTAGTTAATCCCGAAAAGCTCTAGTGAATTCACAGCCATAAAATTTTTCATTAGTTGGCTTTCCTTTCTTGTTACTTTATTAGGCAGCTTTAGAAATTAAATAATTTAGTGCTCTTGAACATACTATTTTTTAGTCACTGGGCGTTGCGAAAGCATGGCAACGTTATTTCTTCAAATACAATGTAAGTTTGTTATTTAATAATAAATTCAGTACAGTTTTTTTTTTGGAAAAATGTTTGTGCATGGGTATTAACATTTTAATTATATGTATTATGGTAATTTTTATAAAATTTTAAGTATAATATGTATTATGGTAATTTTTATAAAAAAAATATTGATATAGTTTGTTTTAAATCAGAGATATAGGTATCACAATATCGATGATTTTTTAAAATGGCAACACTACTTTTCTATTGACTATTTTAGAAGTGCATATTAAGTTATACATATACCCTGCGAGCAAAAATTATTTGCATCAAAGAAGGCTTGGATTAAAAAACGTGGGGCTTGGTTTAGATCACAACGATATGGGTACGATATATCTAACCAAATCTAGGTTAAAATTTTGTCAAATTCATATTATGACATGATATGCCAAACTAATGAGTAATAAAATAAGTAGACAACTACAAATTAATTTTTTTTGTTTACAAAATTAACAAAGTAAGAATATAATAATATAGTCCTGCATGTTCCATAAGATCTTTCCACTTCTTGGGCCAGGCGTCTTATACAATTTGTTGGCATATTTTGTATTATTTCACGAACGTTTGCAACAAGTTCTTCTGTTCTTACAGATGATCTTCCTGCTCCTTTTTTGTGTTATATAGAACCTGTTTCCCTAAACACAGCCACGGTTCTTTTCAGGCACAGCCCTTTATTTAATTTTTAATTTTAATTACTTTACTTATTTTGTGAAGTTACCTTATACAGGATGAAAAACAAATAAACTTGCATCACATGTGACCAAATTTTAATAGCCCAATTTTGATTTTGTAGAAAAACACACCTTTAATAGGGCGCTACTTTAAAGAAAATGTATCTGAAATAAAGCATTGTCAAAAAGTGGTGCAATTTATAAAATACATATGTATTGTGTAAAAAATCAACATTATCTTATGCAGCTGAAATTTTGCACGTGGGCTAGAAACTGCATTTTAAAAAACTTTTTCTAGTAACTTTTTTCGATATTTTCAGAAATACTTTTGAATTATTTTTTGAAAAAAATTAAAATTTTACAGGTAGGTAATGCGAATCACGTGACTACTATTTTTTGCTTAATTTTCATCTCCATTGAAGCAGAACTTAATGCTTAAGTCAAATGTGGAATAAAGCTGTTAATAAGAAAAAATCCCATATGATGCGGACTTTACTGGTCACACTGTATCTTTAATTTGGGCTATATCAATATTTCTTTTTAAAAGAAATACCACAATTTAAAATATTAATTGCCGTGCCTAAACATTTTTCCAAAAAAAAACTGTAGTGGATTTACTATATTTATTACAAGTTTGGTATTATTACCAATTATAAAAGTGAATTCATTTTTACTTTATGAGATATTTATTAAAATTAGCAGGATTATCAATCTTAATATTAAAAAAAAAAATTAATTTGCATAAAATACAAATAATTTTGACGTAGGTTGTTCAGTAAGCCAGGCAAGCAACTTTTTTAAAAAATACGGCGAATATCGTACAAGGATAAGAGTACTTAATTTAGACAACAGAACAGCATGTATATCGTATTACAATAAATTATTGGTTTTGTACAAAATTGGCCTTACAAGGCTACCTCATTAAAGATGAGGGTCATAATTCAAATTTGAAGATGTTTTCTCACTAAATGGTAAAAATTGTAAAAAGTAACTTGACTAATTACAATAATTGTTAGAGACCAATATTTCCTGTTCCTGATTATACAAAAAAAAATATGAGTAGCGGGTACCCACCACGGCTTCGCACGCGCTATTCATTTGTTATAAATTCGTTATTGAAACAAAGCAGCGGGTACCAATAACATAGTTTCTAATAGAACCTTTGATAGGTACCTACCCATAAGTAATATTTTTTTAAAGATATTTGTTTGGTGCTTTTTTACATTATTTTTGTTTCTTTTAATAAAAATGTTACTTATCTCTAAAGGGCGCATTAAATGCACTTAAATTCTGACAGAATATGCGCATATACAGTGTCCGCAAGAAAGTCCGCATCAAATGGGATTTTTTTTATTATTAGGTATAGGTAAAAATTGAAAAAGCATTTAGTTTTTGCTTACCTAAAAACCAAAAATGACGTATACTGAAGCAGCTGCACGACTTGCGTTACCTGTCAAATTTGACATTTTTAATAAAATATATTCAAAAATGCCCTTATTTATAAAAATATCGAAAAACTTTATTCGAGAAAGTTGTTTATTTAGGCATTTTTACCTTTTGTGCAAAATTTTGACAGTCCAGTACAATTTTTATTTTTTGCCAGATTCTTGAAAATTTTGATCATTACATACTGATCAATAACAATTTCAGTTTTTGAAGCAAAATAAATAATTGGAAACAAAAATTTCACACAAAATTGCATAAAGATTACAAGTGAAGTAAAGGCAAATGGTTTTACATCGATGTATAAAAGTTAATCTACGAGGGTTAATCAAAATTTTCAAGAATCTGGCAAAAAATAAAAATTGTATTAGACTGTCAAAATTTCGAACAAAGGCTAAAAATGCCTAAGTAAACAACTTTCTCAAATAAAGTTTTTCGATTTTTTGATAAATAAGGGCATTTTTAAACTGCTTCAGTATATGTCATTTTTGGTTTTTAGGTAAGCAAAAACTAACTGCTTTTACAATTTTTACCTATACCTAATAATAAAAAAAAATCCCATTTGATGCGGACTTTCTTGCGGACACTGTATATGCCTTGTTTGCCTTTAAAATATGCATACTGGTATGCAATATTTCTTAATTTATTATAGTAAAATGAGGTAAAGAAACACATTGGGTTTTAAAAATTATGTTAATTTTCAAAAAAATGCAAAAAAAACAAAGAAAAATAAAAGTAAACAACTTTTTAACCTAAAATTGTATAGGCATTTATTACTAAATATTTTTCAAAATTTTTAACTTAAAGGGATTTTCTTCTATTTGTAAAAATACAGGGTATTCATTTGAAAACTTCCCACCTCGATTTTCCTGCTTTAAAATGAAAATGTGGAAAATCGCTCGGACCCGTCGATTTTTATTTCGAGGGGGACATATTTTGCGTATATTGTCAATCTTGTTACTTCAAGCCCCTAGGAGGGAGGGGGATAAGATCTAAATATTAAATGGATACCCCTATTTTATATAATTTTTTTGGATTCTGCATAAAATTCTGAACATTTTTTAATAAAAGCATTATTAGTCTATACATAACAGTTTCCGAGATATTTACTCTTGAGAAATTACATTTTTGAACTTTGACAGCGTCTAGCTTTCTAACTGTACGTCTTAGAGCAAAACGGCTTACCCTATCTTCGATTTTTATTATCTTTCCAATAGTGTGAACTTTCGGTTAAACCGAATGTAAGAAATATAGTACTTCCGGTTTGACCGGAAGTTGCCACTATTGGAAAGATAATAAAAATCGAAGATAGGGACATATTATGTAAGCCGTTTTGCTCTGAGACGTACAGTTAGAAAGCTAGACGCTCTCAAAGTTCAAAAATGTAATTTTTCAAGAGTTAATATCTCGGAAACTGTTACGTATAGACTAATAATGCTTTATTAAAAAATGTTCAAAATTTTATGCAGAATCCAAAAAAATTATATAAAATAGGAATATCCATTTAAGATTTAGATCTTACCCCCCCCCCCTCCCTCCTAGGGGCTTGAAGTAACAAGATTGACAATATACGCAAAAGATGTTCCCCTCGAAATAAAAATCAACGGGTCCGAGCGATTTTCCACATTTTCTATTTAAAGCAGGAAAATCGTGGTGGGAAGTTTTCAAATGAACACCCTGTATACATCTTTATACAAAGAGAAGCTTCTTTCAACATCTACTGACGTAATTGGACAATAGGACGACTTGCTGGATACGAAATTATTATTTATTTAAAATAATTTACCATTTAACCTACTCATTTAAATTTTAATAAAAAAAAAAATAGGTACCAATAAATCAAGTTCACTTATTTTAGAATTATTACTCGTTTCCATGGAAATGCGTTGTTTTAACTAAAGTCAGTTGAGATTTTTTACGAAACATGGAAGCGATTTTAGTGTGCAAGTTGATATGTTGCTAATTTTGGGGGAGTACCAGAAAAAACTTCAGACAAGCTGCATTTGTGTGGGCGGAGAGGTTCCCTTATAATCCGAAATCTTACATGGCATTTAAAAGGCTGGAAACCAGAAGTCGTACTACCGGCAGTCTGAAGACGAAACCACGAGTTCGAAAGCGAACTAAAAGGTAATAAAAATAGGACAGTTGGAGTTTTAGGAATTGTAGCTATTGACCGGCATATATGTTCTAGGCGGCTTGCTAGAGATGCTAGAATAAGTCAGAAATCAGTTATGACCATATTGCACTTGTACAAATTTCATCCATACACTCCACCCACCAAGAGTTATATGGCAAGACTTTGAAAATCGAGTTATATTTTGCAATTGGGTTACAAGACAAATGCAAGGAAATAACAGGTTCCGCAAGAATGTTGTTTTTTCTGACAAAACTACTTTCCATAATTGTGGCCATGTACGATTTTAAGTTATCCCTTGTCAGTAGAAGTTAAAAAAATTTTTTCTGTTGTTTGCTTTTTTAAAAGTAAATAGACACAATATTATACTATTGGGCGTCGGAAAATCCCCACTGAGAACTCTGCCAAATCAACATCCTTGATCAATTAACGTATGGAGTGGTATAATCGGGGATATCGTTATTGGCCCGCATTTCTTCGAAGGCCACTTAAATGGAGAAATGTATGCAGATTTTTAAGGAACGAATTACCCCAATTATTAAACCAAAACATAACTCCGGACATGTGGTTTCAACAGGACGGAGCTCCACCGCATATTGCGATACAGAATACAGGCCCATAATGAGTAGAACGAATTGTTTGAAAACAGGTGGATTGGTCGAGTTGATTCGGTAAACTGGCCTGCTAGGTCCCCGGATTTAACCCCCTTGACTTTTTCCTCTGATGGGGTTTTATAAACGACAAAGTGATGGCGGCAACACCTACAACTTTAGATGATATGAAATACCGAATCCGCGTTGCATACTTATTAGTGAGACCTGAAATGTTACAACGGGTACGATATTCATTCAGGAAAAGATTGACCAAGTGTTTGGAAATTGAAGGGAGACATTTCGAACATTTTCTTAAACATGACAGACGATAAATAAGTTGAAATTAAATAGTAAAGTTTTTGTATTTTATAACCTAATAAATCATAATTTCGTAACCAGGGGAGCAAATCAAAACATTTTTTGTATACGTACCTAGTTTTTTACGCAGATTCGTATTTACCAAAAAAAAAGTACATTATCTCATTTAAAATTCCAAAGTTACCCCCTACCCCTCAAAATGGGGAAAGTGGGTAGACGTCAAAAATATGTTTAAATATGTCCCTCCATCTCCCTACTACCTCAAAAAATTTTAAGAAAATATTTTATACCGTTTTCGAGAAATCGCCTGGTAACACTTTAAAAAACTCACCCTGTACCTATATATAGACTATTTTATTAAAGATCGCTAGTACCGCTCACAGAATCTTTCCATGGACGTTGCGTTTATAAACATTTTAGGGGTAGAACTTATTGAAATGTTGAAATACGTCAAGAAAGTCCGTTAAAAAATATTTCTTCCAATATAAACTTTTATAAAACCTTTTCATGCCTTTAGGGGAGGATGTAAAAAAAAATGAAAAGTAAGTTCGTTCGTTTCGTTATTTTTTGGGTTGTAGTGATCTCCGCTAAATTTGAAGAAAATATGACAAACAATATTTTTCCAACAAAAACTTATTACATTCCCTACTCACCAGTGGCGTAGCCAGGTAGAGGCCAGGGGGCGCCTTCCCCCCCCCCCCGCCCCCTTGCATGGAGCCCCCTGCCGCTTGGTGCCCGTATGCAAAATAAAAATATACTTTAATTACACCCTGTAACATTTATTGAAATTGAAAATAATTTGGTATTCTATTATATTTATTTTGAAAAACAAACACCATATTTTTAATAATAATAATAATAATAATAGTGGTTCTAAAAAATCATAAAGCGCCCCCATATATGTTCGCCCCTCCCGCCCCGCAAGGCTGGCTACGCCACTGCTACTCACACGTGTAGGGACCGACATTCAAGATAATAGGAAATAGGTAAGTAACTGTTTTATAAATTTAATATAAGAGTATTTATGCTAAGTTTGAAGAAATTCGAACTAAAAATAATTTTCCAATATAAACTTTTATACCCCTTTTTCCATCCTCTAATTTCTACTTAAAGTCGCCACAGTGGATCTTTTCCCGTGTGTCATCAATCAACGATCAGGACTCAACGTGGTTAATAACTCTGCATCCTTATTTATTACAGTAACAAGCATAAAGGAATGTCTCCAAGATTCCGCAATAATATAACGTGTTAGACAAGAATAAAACTATAAACGTCAATTAATTACTTTTTTTATTTATTTAGTTGACTACCGTTGTATTTTAGAACGTCATTGTCAACCTCGTTTTGATCTGCCAATCTAATTCGTATTTTGTAAATTTGTGTGCCTTAAAACTGTTCCTTTTTCTAAAAATAGTTCTTTTTAGGACTAATTATACTCACCATCTGCTTTTGGCGGTAAGTATTTATGGATTTTTATACTAATTTATTTATTTTAAATATTCTAACCTGAAAGTTCTTTGAAAAGTTTACGGCAGTGGCTAAATTCCCTTAAATGAAAGGATGTAAAAAATTTTACTTTTGCGATTTTAATAGTCAATAAAACACTAAACTTTTCTAGATTTTAAGCTTTAAAAATAGTATTAAATGTAGGTATTAACATTTGTTTGTCAATTTCTTTTAGATAATAGAGAATGCCGGGCAAAACTCTCAAGACACAAGCCCGACAATTTGTGCTCAATCTCTATGAGTACTTTGAATTTGAGAAAGCAAATGGGGGACCTTTAGAGCATATTTATATATACAGCACATCTTACCAACCTACAGAATATTTATCCGAAATACATATTAATAAAACATTTTTATAAATTATTTTGTGCATTTTTTGTGTATTAGGTTATTTCCCAAAACTATATTTAAAAGTACAGGTTGTTACAGAAACATATTTAAATATATTAAATTATAATAAGAGAACGATTCTCTATAGGTATATCCAAAAAAATAGTGAAAAAAATGTGTATAAACATGGATTCGCAAACGATTCGTTTCCGAGATACAGCTGTTAAATATAATTCCCCTTTAAAATAGAATGTTAGTTTAAGATTTTAATAAATGTATTGAAATTAATTTTTAGCTGGGAATTAATGGGCTAGACTGCGTTAGAGTACGAATAAACCCCGAGAGAAACTCGGAATTATAAATAATTTTTCGGGATATTATGTAGGTAAAGATCCACTGTGGCGACTTTATATCTTATTCTTTAGTGGTTGTGTTGAAAACTTATACCCTCTTCATTTCTTTATAAATAATGGAAGAGATGAATTATTACTGTTATATGTGGGAAATGTAATATGACAGAGGAAATTTGAACTGCAATTAAAGTGATTAGTAGGTTTTTCTTATCACCACTAGATGCCCGTTTCTTGCTACAACAACCACGTTTTGCACATTTGACGTCATTTCCTATTATTATTGTGAACTTTCTGCTTTTGCTTGACTTTGTTGGATGTCACTACTTTAACATTCTTTTATCCTCCGTTTTGACTTGTCATCATTGTCGAGTAAACAATTTTGGTATTCTATGTACTGGAAGACAGTGGAAGAAAAAGAAAAGGAAATTCCTTTCAAAAACTCATTTTATTATTAATTTTTAATTTTTTTTTAATATAAGTAAACAAAAATGTTTTTGTTCTATTCAGGTTTTTAAAATTTTTTTACATTTCTTCGTGTACGAGGCAGATGACTGTGAGTTTTTTTCCCCATATAGAAACATGTTTGTCGTGATCTAGGGACACTAAAATGTAACATAAAATATAATAGTAGGTATAAAAATTTTTTTTTGAAATTACAATACCAAAAGTCAATAAAACTCATAAATTAATAATGTAAGAACATAATTGATCAAAAAAAGGATCTGAATCTATAAAAGTTTATTATTTATGAGCTACCTATATTCTGTTATTGATATAAATTATTTTATTATTGGCCGTATTGTCGCTACGGTAATAATAGTATATTAAAGTACACGTTTCATAAGAAGCGGTTTTAGCGCACGCGTCTATTTTAAAAAACGAGCCACAATGTGGCGAGTTTTTTTATTGACACGTGCGCTAAATCGCCTTATGAAACATGTGCTTTATACATTTTTTTCTATTTCACCTTTTATAATCAAGAAAAATACATTTTAAAAAGAAAATAAATCCTTCAAATTTTGTAAATTTTTATGTCTAAATTTTATGTTGCTAATACTATTTTTTTTATCATAGTAGCCTCTGGACAACAAAAATTATTTTGCAAACTGTAATTTTTTGATTTATTGACCCATTTTCACCACGAGATTCTAAAGTTATTTTAGCGATATGAGATTTGAAATTGGACGGAATACGTTGTGTGATCTTTGTACATTCGGTACATATATAGAGCGTTCGGAAATTCGGGCGATTTTGCTACTTTTTTTCGAATTTCAAAAGACGTGATTTTACGTCACGGCATTGCAATTTAGTATAGGGAAGATGGAAAATTCAAATAAAGTTGAAGTTAAAATCGACATTGGAATGTTAGTAGAATGAATTTTGGATAGGATTTGGCAGAAAATGATAGCTTGAAGCATCTACAAAAGATTGATTTATAGATTTATGCAACCAACATACATGACTGTTATCCACACAGAATAAAAAAGTAAGTTATCAAGCTATTTTTTCTCTGCGAAAAATCGTTTTTCTCGTAAATCACAAAGGCCGCGCAAGTCAATGAAATAAAACATTTAAATGTTAAATTAATTGATTCAGCCGATACTATAACATTTAAATGTTACCAACATCAAATAAAGAAAAAACGCGTATCGAAATAGCTTCATTACGATATGCAAATGCGTATCGTACTGAGCTTATTATGAACGTGAAATAGAAAAAATTATTTAATAATTTCCTATAATTTTCTTAGGTTCCTAAATAAGACTAAAATTATTTATAAATTTGAGACCAGCTTTAAAAGCATTGAATATTTATTATAAAACCCTCACATCTTAAAGGGAAAAGGGAACCCATCTCATCTCCAGGCAAAAACCGAAGAAAGTAATTTAATAAAATAAGTTTGTTGGATTTCTGAATTGTTCATAAGTTTTGGATATAAACTTCAAGAAAGGTTATTTGGGTCACAAGTATAAATTTACCAAACATGAAAATTAATTATCTGAACTTTTATAAATTAGTGTGACTAAATTATTAATTGAAAATATTATTTTGTATTTAAGTGCAAAATTAAAAGTGCCGGGGAAATGTACCGGGTGAGTCAACGATTACGCGGAGTACTTTTATGCCTTGAAGATAAGATTTGTCGATAATAAGCTTTTGCATTAAGGTATGGTTGGATATCTGGCACATTTTAAAAATATTTTTAATTATACAGGGTGCGCCCAAAAAGTAGGGTGTCATAAAGTTATATTTTTTTAAATGGGACATCCTACATTTGAATACATTTATTAATTCTACGTGTTATTTCATAAACTTTTACTAATGGTTTAATATACGAAAAAGTTCTAGTTTTTAAGATAATCCGACTTATAATGAAAATTTTGCATTTGCAAGCATCTCGTTGTTGTGAAAATGCTACTTAAATTATTATACTTACTAAATAAAGTCAAAAATACATATTTACTATGAAATATTTGACGTCTCTTTTACAGGGTGTTTACTTTCTAGGACCAAAGTCAGAAAATTTGTAATTGAAAAATATCACTTTTATTAAATGGAACACCCTTTATATTTTTCTGACATCTTATAGCTCGTCATAAACTCTTCAACTTTCGTGAAGAACGTCCTATCCCTGTATCTAATAGTTTTTGAAATATTTTGATATTTCGAGATTTAATGTTCTCGTTATACCTAGCATATATTGTCAATGGATCACAGAGGCCATGGAAAATAAATGAAAACAATGGCAGTGGATGACATTAAGAATCAGACCAATGTAAAAATTAAGCCTCATTACTGCAAAGTTTATTTAGGTTTTGGGCGAGGCGGATAAAAATTGTATTTTTGCTGAACGATTATTTATACACGATGAAATATCCCGAGCCGCGGACACCCAGTCCTCGAAGTTTTCAAAATTTAATGGAAATGTTAGATTCAACAGGCGTGATCCATTGACAAAAGATGCTATAACGAGGACATTAAATCTCGAAATATCAAAATATTTCAAAAACTATATTAGATATAGGGAAAAGACGTTCTTCACGAAAGTGGAAGAGTTTATGACGGGCTATAAGATGACAGCAAATATATAGGATGTATAAGTGATATTTTTCAATTAGAACTTTTCTGACTTTGGTCCTAGAAAGCAAAGAAGCAAATTAGATGACAAATATTTCATAGTGAATATGCATTTTTTACTTTAGTTAGTAGGTAAATATAAAAAATAAAAATTATGATTTGCTTTGAGTCAAAATTTAAGTAGCATTTTCACAACAACGAGATGCTTGCAAATGCAAAATTTTCATTATAAGTCAAATTATCTTAAAAACTAGAACTTTTTCGTATATTATAATAAAAATTCATGAAATAACATGTAGAAATTAATAAATGTATTCAAATATAGGGTGTCCCATTTAAAAAAATGTAACTTTATGACACCCTACTTTTTGGGCGCACCCTGTATAATTCAAAATATTTTTAAAATGTGCCAGATATCCAACCATACCTTAATACAAAAGCTTATTATCGACAAATCTTATCTTCAAGGAATAAAATTACTCCGCGCAATCGTTGACTCACCCGGTACTTTCCGAGTTTTTTAATAGTACGCAAGAAACTGGAGGTACACGTTTACTTTGAAATTAATTGATCCACAAAAGTATGTACAACGATTAATACAGAGTGTCCGAAAAAGAAGTGTACAAAACGCTATCACAAATTCTTGAGGCTAAAGGGTAAGGATCTAGCCCAATTTATATTAGTCCAAAAAATTATGGGTTTTAAAAGTTAATATTTTTAAAATATTTTTTGTAAATATTTATCTTAATAATCGCGTGACTGGCACGAACTTTTCTACTTAGATGTATTTTCGATGTAGGTACATATCAGAGGGCGCCACTAGCATCACTTCGTCTACATCTAAAGGTTGATAAATTTTTGTGCCTCGATATATTAAATTTCTAGTTAAAAATTCTTATTCCTTGGCATTTTTTATCCAAAAAAGGTATACCTAGTAGGTGTCGCTTAGAGAAGCTTGAGATAATCGAACTAAAATGTTTTATTGCGTAATGAAAATCATCGTGGGAACATTTTGGCCATAACGAAAAAAAATTAAATGGTAAATCTATAATTAAACGATAAAAGTTTGACATTAATTGTTCTTAAATGTCATATAAATTTTTAAATTATTCGCTATGGCTAAAGGGGACTACGATGAGTTTCAGTAAAACATTTAAATTTGTTTATCTCAGAAACGGCTGCTACACTGAGGCAAATGATCTATACAACAGGTTTGCTAAGAAATAGTTTGTAGTCAAAGCTAAGTTTTTATTAACTTATCTTAACATAGTATAAAACAAAGTCGCTATCGCCCGTCCTGTCCCTATATGTGCTTAAATCTTTAAAACTACGCAACGGATTTTGAAGCGGTTTTTTTTAATAGATAGAGTGATTCAAGAGGAAGGTTTTTATGTATAATACACGCATAATATTACAGAGAAACACTGATAAACACTAATAAATTAGAGTAGGGAGAACGAACGACCCAACCTAACCGGTCCCCGGCCCGTTCAACGATCGATCCGAAGCACCGAAGCCGGAATAGACGAAGACAGACTATGTTTTATGCATGGATGTGAATTGTGGACGGGCCGGCAAACGGTTGAGTTTGAGGTTTGTTCGCCTTATTATCTCACGTCGTATAATGCCGGGCTGCAACGCAGGCCGGTACACGCTAGTATTAAATAAATTGCTAGTGTATCAAACCCGCTCTAGTGTTATATCAATTCCAGATTTGCTAGAACAGTATTTTTATTGGTATTAAGCAGTTCCACAAGCAGCACAGTCTTGTTGAATAATGAACTACTTTTATTACAGCAATTTTGTTAAGAAATAAATTGTATCTTCTCAATGCGACGCATTTTGTTCCCAGTAAAGCGCTTTGTCTACAATTAAGAAAGCAGAACAGCGTCCCCAAAAACGAATTGTATCCGTTAGAACTTATAATTCACAAGATGTTGGTGGGGGTTTGTAGCGATCGGCAATCGCCGCGCGCCGTATTATTAGTGTCAACGTATTTGTTGCGCAGGTCACATCGTTGTTCGGAGTCTTCTAGCTGTCCTGTCTAAATTTAAACTTAATTGATCGTATCAATAACTGTTTCAATTTTCATTCAAGTTTTTATTATACTTTGCATGTCAGATAAAGCATTAGAAGATTTTTATTTCGTACAAACCACCATTAGTATTGGACTTTATAATCTATGCACGAATTTAACTATCTCAGTAAACCATGTTGCATAATAGATAATCATATGCAATGTTAAACAAGAACAATATCACACTAGAAGCTGTTTACAGCTATTTTTGTGAACTACAGTACTGATTTTCAGTGGCAAGTATTTACTTTATTAACCGTAGCAAACAAATATTATTATGAATAATGTCCAGTTTCATTACAACTGCCAGTCGGAACTAATACAGTATATAAAACCAGATTACACCCTCAATAAAATTTGATAATTACTTTGTGTATTCAGAGCACTATAAACCATTCTATGGTAGCAATAACCACTATTTTTTCTATTGGCTAAATTTTCGTGATATTATCACTAGACAACGATCTAGAAATTTTTGTTGTCTGACAGTAGGAAAGCGGGATACTATCACATATTTTTGAAGAGTTGTATAAAGAGTACCTATGTGAATTCTTATAAGGAATAGACAACTTTTTTCTCAGTGTAGAAGTGGCACTTACAAGGTTTACCTTTGTTAGACAAAAGATGCCAAGGAATATGAAATTTTACTTAGACATGATTGAGATATAGACGAAGTGCTGCTTGTGGCGTCCTGGCCCTCCCCCCCTTTACTTTGTAACTATTATCAGATCTCTATTAAAATCAGTATTTATAAAAAAAATTTAGCCTTAGGAATGTGTGCTAGCGCTTGATAGACGTATTTTTTTGGCACTCTCAATTTCTATACACCCAAACATCTCTATAGTACCTTAGATAACAGAAAAAATATTTCTCTAGGTTTAATTGAAAAATTATAGTAGCGATTTGTGGTAAGCATCCTATCAGCTTCAAAATTTCCCACAGGAAAATATGAAATAGCGCAACTTTTAATGTAAAGTGGCACGCTAGGCATTATAACCCTTTAAACATGTTTGTGGTATGCTGAGGGAATTAGGGTATGAGCAGTGTTAGTGAAATTTTAAGCGTTTGCGAACTTTTAAAGTATTCCGTTGAGTCTGAGTAGGGCCCCAGCCCACGCATAAATTAAGTTTGTTTTAATACTTTGTGTTAACTATATAGATATATATATATATATAGCAACGATTTAATTGATTTTAACAAGCTATGCTTGCTTTACCGAGATCGGTACTAATTTTACCATTAAGTTTAACGTCAACATTTTTATACACTGTTATAGTCCCTGATAGGCCCCCTAACATCAAATAAAATATATTCTTTTATAGGTCAATAAAGGAAAATGTTTAATTTTTTTTTTTTAAGCAGCCTTGTGGTTTTTAAAGGATGATAGTATCACTTTGGTTCATGGAATTAAGTTACAACATAGAACGGCATTTTAGACCTGTCGAATCTCAACCATAGACATTTACCTTTAGATAAGCAAACAATAAACACGAAAGTGGCAAATTTATGGCCTCGCGCATGTAAACAAAGCTACACACGATTAGACATGCGCACTGCAACATTCTCATTTGACGAATGGTAAAATAGACAGGTCCTGGTTTAAAAATTTAAGTTTTTGCTCAAGAAGTTGTAAAAGTTGCCCTTCAATTTATTTTTACGTGTAAACAGTAATTTGCCACAAATTCTTGCCAAAAAATTGAAATTTCTTCTCAATTTTCGATCAAGTTGGGAAATAAGGTAGTGATTTCTGGCATTTTTAGTAGTGGCAAATCTATCAGATTTTAAGGATAAAAAAGTGTTTGTTAGGGTTTGTTCCTAAAATTTGTTTAAAAATGATTCGTGTTTTTAGTTCAAAAAGGAAGAGAACATGTCAATAATTAAACTATAAGACTTATAAAATCGAACATAAAAACAACCCAAACCAGCAAAATAACCAATCTTCGATGTTATCGCGTACGTAACCTCAAGTCAAATGTTAGTTGGTATATAACTTATATGGATTTTTACAATTTGGCAAAAACTTGGGTAGGTACGTGTAAAACATTTTCAAGCACAATTTCTTGTTCAAGAATTTGAAAAAGTTTTTTCCCGAGAACTTGACCCGTGCAATACTTTCACCCTTGAATTAATATAAACATACCTAGGTATTTACTTTTTCTTTTTTATAATAAGTATAGAGAAAAGTGTCTTTTAAACTTTGTGAAGCAATATATTGCCTAAAAAGGCGTACCTAATTAGATTGCAGGGCTGCAAATAAAACATACCAAAACATGCATAGGGATAATCTGTCTTGTTTTGGGTTTCTCTTTATTTTCATACTTTGTTTGTGTAGCCTAGGGCTAGTTTGATGTGTTTAAATTGATTATATTAAAAGAAAGTTATATATCAAGATACATCACTACTCCATAGTTACTGAAAATACGAAATACCAGGTATTTTACCCCTATTTGGGCATAATAAACTCATATAAGGGCTGTTACTAGTCATTGTTTATATTACTATCCGAGTCACTAAAAGCGCAAACACAATTCACTAAACTACACAAAAACTAGAAATTAGTAAAAATGAAACACCCACGATCCACAATAGCAAAGAAAACTACAAGATATCCACAGAGAAACCCTAAAACAAAACAATAAAAATGGCGCCGAACAAGTTCTGGAGTGTATTTTGAGCATGTCGCTTAAGACTAGGACTAGGACTAGGCCGGGAAGAATCACATCAATATTAGCAATTGCTCGAATTTTAATATCAATATTAATATAAATACGAATTAGAATGTTTCTGTTAGTACCTATCTTCTGTTCGAATTTCAATTATGAAAATTAAAATTATATCATAATAATTGACTTTCTAAGTTTCACAAGCATTTAAAATATGAAATTTAGTTTTCTTGACGTTTACTCCATTTTTCCAAATGGAACGATGGTAGTTCACTAGGATATATTTAAAACGAGCATTTTTTTTTCAACAATTTGATACCATACACTCCTATGCTATTTTAAAATTGACACGAAAAAATTTGCCTTAAGACCAAATCGCAAATTTAAAAGCGCATTATTGCCTCTTTTCTAAAGAAATATAAAGGCGGCTTTAAAAAACAATATGTTTTTAATTTAAAATTGTAATGTCATTCGTTTATTAAACTTACATTGTAAATCAGATAAAATGGTTTTACTAGAAATGAACAAATTGATATGCTCCTAATTATTGGAGTGGCCAGAAAAATTCTTCTTAAGCCGCAAGGTTGTATGTGTATAAGCTAATGACATTACAACTTTAAATTAAAGCCAATATTGCTTTTCAAAACCATTCCATTGTTTTGAAAAGCCGCCTTTATATTTTTTTAGAAAAGAAGAAAAGGCATAATAATGCATAACGCTTTTAAATTTGCGATTGGGATTTAAGGCAAATTTTTCAGTGTCAATTTTAAAATAGCATAGGAGTGTATGGTATCTAATTGTTGGAAAAAAAATGCTCGTTTCAAGTATTCTAGTGAACCACCATCGTTCCATTTCGAAAAATGGAGTAAATGTCAAGAAAACAAAATTTCATTTTTTAAACGCTTGTGAAACTTAGAAAGTCAATTATTATGATATAATTTTAATTTTCATAATACTACTTGACTATAAATCAATAGATTTAATTAATTTGTAGCACTCTAGATTGCAAATAAAAAATAAACATAAAAATTTTATAACACGTCAAAAAATTATAAGTGAGGTGTCATTTTACTCAGAATGTTATGCTGAATCCCAATAAGTAAAAATATACGAGATGTCCTGTTTAAAATACCAAAGTCAAGGTCACTTCCGGTCAAACCGGAAGTGTTAACAAATTAAAAATTATGCCAATAAATGCAGGCTCATCTCTTATGCACAATCTCGAAATTTCATTTTAATATCTATAAATACAGAAAAGTTATAGGGGTGAACGTATTTTGAGAAACACCCGGTATATGTCCTTAGCGTAGCAGCTAAGAAAAACATGCAACTTGCAAATCTCGTTTTTACCAAAGTCATTAAAAAAAAAACTCATTCACAAAAATGCAATGGTCAAGGTTACGCCATAGTTTAAGTAGTTACTCGTACATTATCAATGTTTTTTCCATTGAACAAATCAAGAGTACTTACTGTTTACCGATCCAATAAGGAAGGGGCAAACATTGATAAGATATAAATGCAAGTGGTTATGTTATTTTTCTTAAAGCTCCATTGTCTTTAGCCTGAAAATCCTGAAATAAAATAAACAATGTACACCTTGGTAAGTGATTTTTTACCTCGTTCTTATTTTAGAGTGTAATAAATGTTCTATATGTTTATTATTGGTTTATTAGCCATTAATAAAAATGATTTTAAAGAAATATAATAATATTAAATTCCATTTAAATTATCGTGTTACCTCCAATACTGGCTTCCCAGTCCCTGGTTTTAGTATTTCGTTATAAGCCAATGTAAAGTTTTTTAGAAAAACCTAGCTTCTGTCAAAGTAAATTAGGTTTTTGTTTAAAAAACATGGAAAATACTAGTTTTACAAGGAGTGAAAAAGTTGATATTATGTTATTATTGTCAAGCTCATTTTGCATTTTCGGAACCAGTTTTGGGTACCTAATAGTGTCGAGTTGGATGACGCCTATTAAAATATCTTTGTGCATAAAGTCGTGCAGCATCGGTTGAATTATTTCCACATTCTCCAAACACTAATAACATACCAACTTTTTCACTACTTGTAAAACTAGTATGTTCCATGTTATTTAAAAAACAACCTAATTTACTTTGGCAGAAGCTGTCGGTATGTCAATTTTCTTCAAGGCATAATTTTGTTTTATCAGTTTTGCTGGGCACAGGCTACTTGATGCATTTAAATCTAAATTTATTCTCAAAAGATGCTTCATTTTAGGAAAGTTTCAAGTTAACTTTTTAAAGTTTTTTAATGGCAGCTTTTCTATAACCTAATAGTGTATGGTATCAAAATAATCGTAATAAAATCCTCTTTTTTCTTAACCCGACGAGCCACCATGTTGACATTGATTTATACAACTTTAAAGATTGAATTTTACATAGCAAGCATTGGACCAAAAATAGTAAAATTGTATTTTTCCCAAGATTAAAGAACTGAAATAAGTGATTTTAAGGTATTCATAGCACTCTAGATAAACAATAAATTTGGAAAAAAAAAATTTTCCTGGTGACAAAAAATGACAAGTGACACATGGTTATATTTAGAATGGAGTCAAAAAAAGTAAAAATATACCAAGTGTCCCATTTAAAAATCGAAAGTTTAATAAGTAACTTCCGGTTAAACCGAAAGTTTCATAATGTTGAGTCACCTGTCAAAAAATGCAGTTTTATGTCGTATATAAATCCCCCAAATTTTATTCCATTATCTTGAAAAACAAAAAAGTTAGAGGGGCGAATCACCTTCGGTGGACACCCGGTATGTATGTGCGGATAAATTCGGTGACAGCGGAGAGCAAAAATTAGGTTTATTTATTTTACATACAATGATGCATTCTTAAATTTGTGAACCCAGCCCAACCTTTTAAAATTTTTCTTCGCTAGAAAATGCTATTTTATCGAAAATACGTTATGGAAGAAAATCGCTTATGTAGAAAATTATGACTAAGTATAAAAATGCGTTTTTATATCAGAATTTTGCTTTACAAGAATAAGTTATCTTTACGAATAATTTTACCAAAGTGGAGACGCAAAATCTGAAATATCACAGCCTCAAGTTATAAGTATTTTGTATTTGAAATGTTTTACGAGGCAAGTAATAAAGAACCGCAGGATAAGAAAAATAGGTTGAATAAAAAATACTTCAAAAAGTTTAGTAGGACTGCTCGTTTCGGTCAATTCTCATTTTGGTTATTAGTTGGCAAAGATGCGGATTTCGTAAAAATTTTATAGTTTCGGAGAATATTTTTCTTATGTACTAAAAACTCCAGGAGAGAGGTTTGTCGCAGAATTACAGCGAAAATTTCACACCAGTACTTATTAACCAATCAGGATGGGCTTTTTTGACAGGTTACCATAGCAGCACATGTATTTTATTCGAAATAATAACAGAATAATTTTTTTTTACTTAAAGTTAGTTTCAATTTCTTTCTTTAAACGTGTTCACACTTCGCAAAAACGCAGTTTAACAAAATTGGGTCTTAATTTTTTATAAGCTAAAATTTTTATACATTTAAAATTTAAATATTAAGATGTTTTTGCTATTCTTCTGCCACCTTTTTATGCGAAAAATCTGGACTTTAGGTATTGCTTTTTTTTAATACAAAATATTCTGTTTCCTACAAAACACGAATTTTCTCGTCTGACCGAAACAAGATTTTTAGCCGAAACCGAAACTTATTTATACATGTTAAAAATTTTATTGTATACTGAAATCTAATTTATTTTCTATAGCTTGGGAACGAATTGAACTCTTCCCAATTAAAAAAAAAAAGTTGACAGAGAAAAATTATAGGATGATAGCTAGATTTTTTGGCAGAACTAGCCGAAACCGAAACCGAAACTGAATCTCTTCGGTCGGTCCCTAATTCCTAGTAACTCAAAATTTATGTAAAATTAAAGAATATTCTATGTTAAATCTTTAAATTGTATTTTAGTGTAACTACAATAAAAATAGAAATCAATATAATGTTATCGCTACAGAACGCTAATCGGACTTGCGCAGCAAACTAAATCTCTTTGTATTCATGTTCACCTATATTTCGATAATTCAAACTAAAGTTGTGAATATTTTTTTATAGCAATATTTGTCCCCTTCTACCCCCCTTAAACAAAAAGGTAGAGCAAAAACCAAAAACAACAACAACAACAACAACAACAACAACAACAACAACAACAACAACAACAACAACAACAACAACAACAACAACAACAACAACAACAACAACAACAACAACAACAACAACAACAACAACAACAACAACAACAACAACAACAACAACAACAACAACAACAACAACAACAACAACAACAACAACAACAACAACAACAACAACAACAACAACAACAACAAGTTCTTTTTCCTTCTGACACGTGCTGGTTGCAGTGGAACTTCTTTAACAAATATGTTCTAGTAAAACAAAAACTTTTTTAAAACGTTTTAAAACTTAATTTTGCACACAATGTGTATGTTTTGACTCCTGCCGGGGTAACTGGGCCGTAAAAAGCCTGGTATCCCAACAATATTTTATTTCAAGCTAAATGATGCTTTGACTTTTACGAAAAACAATTTTTTCTTTTTCTTTCCCTCTAATTTCAATACTTTTACATGTCTCTAACAAAGCTGAATAAAACTTAAGATTTTTCACTACTTCATAAATGTTTTCCACAAAGTCTGTTAAAACTCCCTAATTTTTCTTTTACACTCTTCATTTTCTGCCCAAGACAGGGCCTAACTGCACTAACCGCTGACTTTCCAGTATGCTGAAGTCTTGATTGTCGGTTTTTGACTATCCAATTTTTTACACCTCTTGTACACCTTTGAAAGTTCCATTACGGCTCAATCCCACTATTATTTTCTCTGTTGCTAACAACATCAGTATTGTACCATGCACTTTGTTTTCCCGATGATGAGTGTTTCTAGACTCGAAACATGCCGAATTAAATTATTATGAATTATTCTAGGTTCGCCTAGTTATTCTAATAAAAAAAATTGTGGAGAAAGACTTTGTGCTTTCCTTTTTAAAATCATTTAACTCCACTTTGAGTATGGACTACTTCTTCAAAATCAAAAACAAAAGGTATTCAGAATTTCGATGAAATCTTTGATACATGTAAGAAAATCCCGCTTTTTCTTAGCCACTATAGTTGTTACGCTCCCTAGCGGCCAACCTAGAAATTTAAAAATAATTTCCATTAATTTCTCTTAGTCACTTTTGTAGTAAACTTTTTTTCCTGCAAGCCGTACAGTAATCGGTTTCCAAAATACAGCCGGCGTTCCTTTTAGTTGTACACCGGGTACTCTAAAAATGGGTATTTGGCCGATTTTTGGATAAAATCGAAATGGCGAATGCATCACTAGTGTTTGTTCATAAAAAAATTGTTGTCGATTATTTTTCCAATTTTATTATTTAGACGCTTTTTATTAAAATTTTGCTTTATACAGTACGTAATGCTAAAAAAGTCATGTGACTAGACAATATAAAAATGGGATACCTTTACCGCAGAAAACTGTAAATATTTTCTTTAATGTTGGTGACAGTTTTCCAATGACATTAACTTTAGTCTCTTATATCACCATACATGCTATATTATTTTCATCTTTATAATGTACCGGGTGGTCAAATAAGCGAGGACGTCGGCTTTATCTCGGAAACCATTAATCGTACAACTTTGGGAAAGATTTTTTTATGAGTAAAGTGGTCAAGTGAAATTGCTGGAAATTACTTTTAAGTTCCTCATTTTGCCGCAAGGGGGCACAATTAAAAATGTTTTTTTTTTAAATTCTAAATTTCTCCGAAAATTCCCATATTAGGGTATAACTCTGATTACATCATTGGAAAGCTTAGACAATTCTGCATCATTTTGGTTTAAGGCTCATTGGCGTACCGACCTTGATAAGAGTGGGAAAAGGTATTGAAAGTGTAAACATTAAAAGCGTTGTAACTTCTAAACGACTTATCCGATTTTACTAAATTTAAGCTTATTTGGAAGGGGAAAATAAGTGTCTTCAATTGCCGTATTCAACAGTACAGGATAGTGTTTAATAAAATTGCTAGAGGGCGCAATTTGTAATAATAACAGTTTTTTCGATTTTATCCCGAAAATTCAAATCATATGGTATAACTATGACATCATAATCGGAAAGTAGATCAAATTTGCAAGAAAAGATGTGAAGACCGCAGTTCGATATCTTTGTTCGTTTCAGAGTTATTGCCAAAACAATAATTTTTAATACAAATTGCGCCCTCTAGCAATTTTATTAGAAACTATCGTGTACCATTAGAGACTACAATTGAAGGTACTTCCAAACAAGCTTAAATGTAGTACAATCGGATAAGTCGTTTAGAAGTTACAGCGATTTTAATGTTTACACTTTCAATAGCTTCTCCCACTCTTATCAAGTGAAAGTGTAAACATTAAAATCGCTGTAACTTCTAAACGACTTAACCGATTTTACTAAAATTTAGGCTTGTTTGGAAGAAAAAGGTAAGTACCTTCAATTGTCTTATCCAATGGTACAAGATAGTTTCTAATAAAATTGCTAGAGGGCGCCATTTGTATTAAAAAATTATTGTTTTGGCAATAACTCTGAAACGAACAAAGGTATCGAACTGCGGTCTTCACATCTTTTTTTGCAAATTTCATCTACTCTTCGATTATGATGTCATAGTTAGACTGTATGGTTTGAATTTTCGGGATAAAATCGAAAAAACTGTTATTAATACAAATTGCGCCCTCTAGCAATTTCATTAAACACTATCGTGTCCTGTTGGATACGGCAATTGAAGATACTTATTTTCCCCTTCCAAACAAGCTTAAATTTAGTAAAATCGGATAAGTCGTTTAGAAGTTACAGCGATTTTAATGTTTACACTTTCAATAGCTTCTCCCACTCTTACCAAGGTCGGTACGCCAATGAGCCTTAAACCAAAATGATGCAGAATTGTCTAAGCTTTCCAATGATGTAATCAGAGTTATACCTTAATATGGGAATTTTCGGAGAAATTTGAAATTTGAAAAACAATTTTTAATTGTGCCCCCTTGCGGCGAAATGAGGAACTTAAAAGTAATTTCCAGCAATTTCTCTTGACCACTTTACTCATAAACAAGTCTTTGCGAAAGTTGTACGATTAATGATTTCCGAGATTTATAAAGCCGACGTCCTCGCTTATTTGCCCACCCGGTACAAATCATATTGATTATCATTAATAAAGTTCTTTATATTATTTTTTCACGATGCTTTATTTTTTTTATAGATTGTATTTACTGCCGCTTTGGCCTACGCTTCAGCTGGACTTATCGCATCACCCGTTGTAGCCCACTCTGCAGTAGTAGCCCATGCAGTTCCGGTAGTTCCCGTAGTAAAGACCGTTCCCTTAGTACCTATTCACTCTGCTCCAATTGTTCCCGTACTTAAAGCCACTCCAGTGATTGCTGCGATTCCAGTAGTTAAAGCCGCTCCAATTGTAGCAGTTCATTCGGCTCCTGTTGTTACTAAGACTGTTCACGCTCAATCTATCGTTCATCCAGTTCCATCAGTAGTTCATGCTACTCCAGTAGTACATGGAGCGCCAGTGGTTGTTAAACATGCTGTTCCAGTACTTATACATTAAGTATTAACACTTTTTATTGTGTTCATCTCCATTTTGTAAATAAATATTTATTTATTAATTTTGGTTTTATTATACAGGGTCCTGCAATAGTGCGGTAGGCTCTCATAGCTCTATGCAAATTAAGTCAGGAGTTTCATTCATGTAGGTACTGACTTTATATACACGTAGGGAAAATGTTTGTCCGCCCATCTCTTAGTAGTAAGTTAGAATAGTACAAATATGAAGTTTCGCAAAGTAAACAGAAATAGGTAGATTCTGTTTCCCCTACTCCATCGCATCGGATCTGGCTGGCTCGATGCGTTTTGCTTGATACTGATCCTTTCATTCAGGCAACATACGAAATAATGAATATTTATTTGATATTAATAGAATCGAAGCGGCGCGGCGTGCCACCAGCAAGTGCCATGAGCGAGATGCAATACGATGGAGCGGGGGAAACATAATCTACCTACCTCTGTTTGCTTTGCGATACTTCATATTTGTACTATTCTAACTTATAACTAAGAGATGGGCGGGCAAACATTTTCCCTACGTGTATATATTTTCGCATATACAGGGTTTACCAAAAAAAGTGTGATAATATACTTGTATTTCTTTAATAGACCAGGGTCGATAATTTTTGAAACCAAAAAAAATAATAGTAGGATGAAACCCATTGGAAAACGAAGAGAATATAACAAAAATGAAAGGAAAAATAAATTACGGGCGATCCGAGGTCGGGAAGGGGGGGAGGGGGGGTTTTAAGGGTAGAAAACGATTTATCTCGATTTCCAGTAAAACTACAAGTCCTGTGGAAAAACGTTAAATCACAAAGTTGTAGGTAATAAAAAGATCTACAACTTTTGTATATACACTTTTTTCACATAACCTCAAAATTTATGTGAAAAATTCAAATAACCAAGTTTTTGGTTTTTTATTTTTATCTTTTACAAAAATTTTTTTTTATCCACGAAATTTGGTGAAAACTTACCTTTTTATGTCCTAAACACACTCTAATTTTTTTGATTTAAAATATTTATTTTTTAACCTTATTTTGACTTAATATCGAAAAAACACCCTAATTTTCAATCAAAAATCCTCACGTCAAAATATCTGCTTTTTTAAAAAAGTCGGTGGGCTTTCTATTCGTTGATATCTCTACTTTCTGATGGTGTTAAAAAAATATACATTACGATGGTAAATGTTCTCAAAAAAATGCAAAGAAATGAAGAAAACACGAATCAGAATTTTTTTTTTTTAGATCAATATGTACAATTTTGAGCTATTTATTAAAATTTATACTTTTTTTTATCAATGTAACAGGGAATCTTACGTTTTTCGAGTAATTAAAGTATAAATTTTAATAAATAGCTCAAAATTGTACATATTGATCTAAAAAAAAAATTTCGGATTCGAGTTTTTTTCGTTTCTTTGCAATTTTTTGAGAACATTTACCATAGTAATGTATATTTTTTTTAACACCATCAGAAAGTAGAGGTTTCAGCGAACAAAAAGCCTACCGACTTTTTTAAAAAAGCAGATATTTTGACGTGAGAATTTTCGATTGAAAATTAGGGTGTTTTTTCGATATTAAGTCAAATAAGGTTAAAAAATAAATATTTTAAATCAAAAAAATTACAGTGTGTTTAGGACATAAAAAGGTAAGTTTTCACCAAATTTCGTGAATAAAAAAAAATGTTTGTAAAAGATAAATATAAAAAACAAGAAACTTGGTTATTTGAATTTTTCACATACATTTTGAGGTTATATGAAAAAAGTGTAAATACAAAAGTTGTAGATCTTTTTATTACCTACAACTTTGCGATTTAACGTTTTTCCATATGACTTGCAGTTTTACCGGAAATCGAGATAAATCGTTTTCTACCCTTAAAACCCCCCCTCCACTAAACTACTGCTATGTGGTCAGAAATCACTCAAAACTCGAAGAGAAAATGCAATACTTCTGTTTCTATATAAAGTGATAAATAATATGATTGATTGCGAAGATCTTCTCAGCCTGGTCGCAATCAGAGTCCCACAAAGAAACACAAGAACCAATCAACTCTTCTCGGTAAGGACTCACAGGACCAACTATGGGAAGTACAACATTGTGGAGAACCTTTTGGTGAATTACAGTATAAACTTTCAATATATTGACATTTTTTGCATCAGTTTGACTAAATTAAAACAAACGATTAACCTAAGATAATGCTTACTCTATTTGTTGTGATTGTTAATTTATTTATCTGCTTAGCGATACATGTCATTTTAAATTTATAACTTGCTCTTTTACATTTATGGTTTGTTCTGTTATATTTTTCGTGTACCATTTGGAATATATTATTCCGTAGTGTACTTAAATAATAAATAAATAAATTTACTTCAGTAGTTTGGGAATAATAAATTAAGAACTTAAAAAAAATTTTGCAGCCCTGGGAAAAAAATCAAACAAACAATCTAATCTAAAATTTTTTTTTAAATTACGACATTGCATGAAATTAGTGGCAAGAGGTCAAGAGATACTATGAATTAATAGATTTTATCTATTTTAAACAGGGTGGTCAAAATAAGGTTCCAACTGACACACTTTAAAATAATTTTTCTTAAGTTATTTAATTGCATATATTATTTTACTATTTGATAAATAATTTCAAACCAAACAACTTTTGTATTTGCAATTAATTTAAATCCAGTTCTTAAAATACTTAACTTACATAAACGTATTAAAAGTCATAAAAGGAAATAGTCGACATTGGTCAGAAGCCAAGGTTTTGGACACGGAACAGTACTGGCGAGAACGCAAATTCAAAGAAGCAGCTTTTAAGAGTCAAAATACCCATATATTTAGTAAACCAAGTAATGATATCCTCAATATCTGAAAGCCGCTCCTTGTCCATAACAAACAGCTCAAACTTCACACTCCAATAAATAAGGAGGCGGAATCATCAAGCTTTATTGCACATTGATATTATTTAAGATAGTAGCCTTAGAATTATAATTTAGTTTACACTTGAAAACGGTTAGACATACTAACTAACCGAAACGTTGTGTTAAGTAATAAAATAAATTGATAATACTTTATTACCTTCCACTTTCAAATAAATACATTTTGACATGATTTGTCAAAAGTAAGTGTACTTAAACGGATAATTTTTCAATTCAAAAAATGAATCTTTTCAAGAAGCACTTTTCATTCAGAGCCTGGCGTAATTAACTGTGATATGCATGAAAATTACACTTTTTCAGAATTATTTGGACTGACCTGTCACTTATTCCAACTTCTTAAATCATATATTTTATGCTTTATTAATATTTGGCTTTTCACTAACTGAATAAAATTGCTAACCAGTTTTTCTCATTACCCCTGACGCCTTCCGGCTTATTCCTACACAAACCCAAAGAGAGGACTAATCCTTCTAAGAATTTGGTTATACCTTGATACTTTTCTAAACGTTATATGGATAGGCACAGATCTTCTAATAGAAGTTCACACGAGGACATTGAAAATGCAGAACAGAGCATTACTAACCAATAATAAGTGAACAATTTGTTAAATTGCCTTACATCCTATTACTGATGACGAAATTATTAACTCTATAATTTCACTTTCACTTAAAAATTCTTTATCTACTGATGCTTTTTATATCCCTAATTAAATCAACTTACAATTACTTAGTTAATCCACCAAACCATATTGTTAATAGATTATTCGAAGATGGGGAATTTCACGACGTTTTTAAGAAGCTTTAATTTTACCTTTGCGTAAAGGAGGTGATAAGACAGATATTAATAATTATTGACCCACTGCTATGCTATCACTATCATTATTGGGAAATGTTTAAAAGAGTATTGTGTATCTTCCTAAATACCAATAAATTAATGTCTGATTCGCAGAATGAATTCAAGGATAGAATGGGTACTGATACAGCCTTGTATGAGGTCACTGATTTTATCATTAGTTGATTTAACAATAACTATAAGTTACTTGTAGTTTTCTTGGTCAATAAGGGTCACAGTCTGAAAAGACTGTGACTCTTATTAGAACCTGGATGGATTGTAACTGTTTAACACTGAATATAAAGATAACCCGTTTTATGTGCTTTGCCATGAATTCATTTGGTCTACCAATTAAAAATGAGACTATGATCCATTCTGTATGTAATAATTGTGAGTTGTCAGGGAACTGTGCACTGGTAAAATTAAATTAGTAGAAAGCATAAAGTATTCGGGTGTTCATTTTGATTCATTTTTAAAATGGGCAGTACAATCGGAATATGTAAAAAATTATTTAAAGAAACATATAAATTTTACGAATTACTTAATCTCTTCGTCAAAAATGTTCTAATTAATGTTTATTAGTCCCTAGCAGAATCATGTCTTCATTATGGATTATCTGTTGGGGATCTGCCTATAAAAGTATCTTAAACAATATTACTGCTGAAAAGAATTTCTTGAAAATTATTCTATTTAAGTCCATACGTTTTTTCTGATCTTTTGTTTCAACAGTCTGGCGTCTTTTCAATTACTCAGTTATACATTAAGAATTCTCTTAGATTTTTCTCTCTAGAAATAAATTTCACAGCTACATAGGTATTGCATAACATCATGACTAGAGCTAATGTTAATTGCAATTCAGAGCATGCGTCTATTTACGAAACAAGCCGCTAGGCTGGGAGTTTTCTGACAAGATTGTGCATACAAAAATACAAATTTATATTTTATAATATTCTTCCTATGTTAGTTATCAATTCTTCCAAAAATTTAAGCAATATTTTCAGTCAATACGTTTTTATTGAGAGTGGCATTTAATAGTTATTTACCCACTATAGTTGCTTTTCAAAAATTGACAAAAATAAGACGTAACATTTTAAATCATAAAATGTTTTGCCAACTTAAAGAAAATAAAATTTATGCATCATAGAGTTACAAGATATTGTTTCATAGAGTATGCAATATGTTATGTGTTTAATAAATACTATTAAAAAATAAATTATGATTTTTTTTTAATTATTAGTCTAAGGTAGTCTTGTAGCTACAAAAGCCAAGATAAAAATTTAACAATCATATTATGTCATTTGATAAAAATTTTTTTTTTTATTTTCTTAGTTTTCTTAGGGTCTGTTACAAGGGAGGAAGTTGGGAGGATCATAATAAATCTGAAAAATAATAAAATCAACTGGTTTTAATGGCATACCTACAAACGTTATATTAAGAATATGCGCGAGGATATAGAAGAGCCCCTTTAACATCTAATAAATAGTACCTTAATCCTATACCTTCACGAGTAAAAGAAAACTTAACGCCTAATTTTTCACCAATAAAGAAAAAAAAAGGGAAGAGTTTTTAAGAAACAAGGAAAAACTCCAGGCAATACAAAAATCTCTAATTAAGAAATTGCCAAATTTAAAAGGCCATAACTCCTAAACTACTTATAGGAGAGGATTACTAAACTGCCATTGACACTTTTAATAAGTACGTCAAGAACTACAAAATACTAAAAATTCAGAGAAATTAGCCAAAAGCAATTTCCCTTGTAATTGGTTATTTAAGTGAATGCCTCAAATACCATGCGAGCAAAAATTATTTGCATCAAAAAGGGCCTTGCATCTAAGGACGTAATGCTTAGCCGTAGAGCTTAATATCTGTTGGGTGTCAGTAACAAAAATTATTTGCATCAAAAAGGGCCTTGCATCTAAGGACGTAATGCTTAGCCGTAGAGCTTAATATCTGTTGGGTGTCAGTAACTACCTGAATTTTATTTTATGCTGGGGATTTTTATCATTGCCTGAAAAGAACCGTGGCTGTGTTTAGGGAAACTGGTTCTAAACAACACAAAAAAGGAGCAGGAAGACCATCTGTAACTACAGAAAAACTTTTAACAAACGTTCGTGAAATAATGCAAAATACGCCAACAAATTGTATATGACGCCTGTCCCAAGAAGTGGAAAGATCTTACGGAATATGCAGGACTATTCGTAAGAAGCAGCTATTTTTATTTTAAAACACCAGTTGCAAATTTAGAACAATTACAAGAAAGAATTATTCAAGAATGTGGTAACATTTCTCCAGAGATGCTGGTCAACACTTTCGAAAATATGAAGAGACGTGTGAATTTATGCTTGGAGTATGGCGGTGGCCAATTTCAGCAATTTATGTAATTCTTTTTCTTTTTCTTTCTGTATATTCTTACTTTGTTAATTTTGTAAACAACAAAAATAAATTTGTGTTTGTCTACTTATTTTATTACTCATTAGTTTGGCATATCATGTCATAATATGAATTTGACAAAATTTTAACCTAGATTTGGTTAGACATATCGTCCCCGTATCATTGTGATCTAAACCAAGCCCTATGTGTTTTAATCCAAGCCCTCTTTGATGCAAATAATTTTTGATCGCAGGGTATATTAATTGTATACCTCAGGTAAAGGTAGGTGAAAAATGAACACTTGAAACGCTTTTTAAAAATATGAAAATGAAATGGGTATTAGGTAAAATTTAACTTTAAAAAAAAGCAGCTGCAACCTGCAAGATAATGATAGATATTAAACACAAGTCATTAACTTCTTCTCGATTTACAACGAGGAAAAGATCAAGGTTACGTCAGTTGTAAGTAAATATTACCTAAATTATTCGCGAGGAGCGACTGCTTAAATAAAAGAGGGAATTTTTGGTAAAGTATATATGCGATTCGTTTTATTTTTTTTCGTATAATTGTTTTAATAAGCAATACATAAAACCGAAAATATGTACGCTTTGGTAAGTTGATAAAAATTGTAATAATTTTTTTAAAAATGTTAATAAATTTTCTATTATTTGAACTGACAAAAACGTATTTTATATTTTATAAATTATTTTGATTTATTTTTTTATTAAATTTTATTTTTATATTCATAATCTTTCACTTGGCAGTAAAGGATGGACTTATTAATAAAAATTTTTTTTGATAGAGTGTATCCTAAATTAGAGGTAATATGACGATATCAATATTTTTTTAAATAGCAAGTCTAGTTTTTTTACCATTTTTAAAGTCCATATTAAGTTATACATAAGTACCAAATTTCAAATTATATGTATTCCCCAAAGAAATGCTTAAATTAAAAATCTATGAAATAATTATCTTTACAAGTATAGAAGACAAATATACAAAAATTGCGTAATTATTTCTAAATAAACAAATATAATATACAGGGTGTTTCAATAAAAACTCCCAGGCCAATTATTTCGAAAACTAAAAGTGACATTAAATTCTGTAAACGCCAGTTTTTAGCCTCTATGAGTGGCTTCACAACTGTGCAAAAAATGTGTTTGAATAATACAGGATGTAGGTGGCGCCACGGTGCAAAGGCATTTTTCGATGACAGGAAATTTTAAACGTTGTCGTTCTTAAAGATAATCAATTTTTGGTCAAATTATGTCCCTTAAAAATTTTTGATAAATCCAGGATGAAAGGAGATATTTGGGGTTAAGTTTTTTTTTAAATCATTTTATCGAGTATTTTAATTATAAATATTTTTAATGTCCTTTAGCAGATTTTAATTTAATTTTGGTAATAATTATTTTAGTGATAAAATGCTTGTGCAGCGTTAAATTATTACGTCCAGTGACGTCTGATCAGGGGGCGCCTTAACAAATAATATTGGAAAAAAATAAGACGCCACTGAGTTTTTGGTAATTTTCATATTTTTTTTGGATTAAGCAACTAAAAATATCCATTTCCTGTCTGTTAATTTGTTTTCTTCTCTTGCTTGGTTTTCGAGAAATAAAAATAAAAACAATTCCATTGCATATCTCTGGAAAACAAAAATTATTATGTTGTATTTTTTGTTGTTTAAAAGCATTAAGACATTAAAGCATTATAAAATAAAATTAAAAGATGTTTTAAATTTTATAAAAGAACTGATGAGAAATTATACAAAATTATTAATGAAAATTAGAACAATGCCAAAAACTATTTAATGGGGTCGAATGAGAGGTGTTTAAAATTATTGCCGTTTTCATATACCTACACACATAGCAAATCGATATAATAATTCGGTTCTACAAACTCTCAATAGTGTATTTCGATTAATAGCAAAAGATACAACGTATTAATTATTTAATGATTTTTGTTTTCCAGAGATATGAAATAAAATTGTTTTTATTTTTATTTCTCGAAAACCAAGTAAGATAAGAAAATAATTTAACAGACAAGAAAAGGATATTTTTAGTTGCTTAATCCGAAAAAAATATAAAAATTACCAAAAACTCAGTGGCGTCTTATTTTTTTCCAATATTATTTGTTAGGGCGCCCCCTGAGACGTCACTGGACGTGATAATTTAGCGCTACACGAGCGTTTTATCACTAAAATTATCATTACCAAAATTAAATTAAAATCTGCTAACTGCTAAAGGATATTAAAAATATTTCTAATTAAAATACTCGATAAAATTATTGAAAAAAAAACTTAACCCCAAATATCTCCTTTCATGTTACATTTATCAAAATTTTTTATGGGACATAATTTGATCAAAAATTAATTATCTTTAAGAACTACAACATTTAAAAGTTCCTGTCATCGAAAAAATTCTTGGCACCGTGGCGACACCTACATCATGTATTATTCAAACACATTCTTTACACAGTTGTAAAGCCAATCATAGAGGCTAAACACTGGCGTTTACAGAATTTTCATGTCGCTTTTAGTTTTTGAAATAATAGGAGTGGGAATTTTTATTGAAACACCCTGTATAATTATAAATAGGTTATTCACATTCATTTATCTCACTAACGTACATAATATACTCCTCCGCCCGTAACATACGCTGTTTATACTTTTTTCACATAATATAAAATAATACCAATCGTTTAAAGTAAATTCACGAAGCGATAGACCTAATAGTATATTTAAAAAAATCTTCATAAAATTGATTATTTTGTTAAATCTGGCAACCCAGCTATATTCACGGTATCGGGCTTGTCCATATCGTGCGCCAAGTTCTCCCGGTTACTATTCTTTCTCAGAAAATACAGAATAGTAAAAAAGTAGCGTTTTATTTAAACATATTAATTGTTTTAACAATTTTTTTTAGGTTGTATTCGCCGCCACTTTGGCATTCGCCTCCGCTGGCTACATCGCATCTCCAGTTGTAGCTCACTCTGCAGTACTAACCCACTCAGCTCCACTAGTCCACACCGTACCTATAGTTAAGCACGCTCCAGTAGTAGCCGTACACTCTGCCCATGTTGTGCCTGTAGTTAAATCTGCTCCAATCGTCGCTGTCCATTCTCTTCCAGTTGTGACTAAGTCGATTCAAAGTCAGTCCATTGTCCATGGTGCACCAGTTGTTCATCATGCTGCACCCGTACTTCATGCCGCTCCATTAATTCATTCTTCTCCAATTGTTTATAAGTCTGCTGTTCATCCAGTACATTTTCATTAAGTTTAGATAATTTATAAATCATTTTTTCTGTAAATATATTATTTATAATTTAATACCAAGTTTAAAGAGTTTTCTTTGATAGTAATTAATATAAGGGGGCTGTCGATATAGACAGTGGAAAGATAAAATATTTAATAAGTGTATAATGTAGACAAGTAGTTATACGCGAGTCAAATAAATCAACCACTTAAAAAGCACAAAACCCCAATACCTCCTTAAATTCTGATACACCAATGTTTGCTTTATTTTGACATTTTCTATTTCTAATGGGAGCTGACGCTTTATTTCATGTCCAAGCATGCTCCTCAAAAACGTAATTTTTCCGAAATCAATAGGTGGTATCAAAACGAAAATTGCAGACCATCTGTAAAATTGGAAATACGAATAAAAATTACATCGATTTTCCCTTATTTTTGGTAAAACTAAAATGTAGAGATCCCAAATTCATTCGAAAGTTTTATATAACTTTAGAAACTGAACTGAAAATATAGATTTTTTTTAACAGGCAAATTTAATAATGTTAATCGAAATCTCGAATTATTACGAATTTATAATTTAGTTGTTTTATGAGAAGTTATAATTATCCTTCTTGTTGTAATATGCATAGAATAATGCTCTATCACAAGTACCGTACCACTAAGCGGGCTTGGATTAAAAAACGTATGGCTTGGTTTAGATCAAAATGATATGGGAACGATATATCTAACCAAATCTAGGTTAAAATTTTCTCAAATTCATATTATGACGTGATATGCCAAACTAATGAGTAATAAAATAGAAAGAAAAATAAAATAAAATAAATGAAAATGGGACAGGCGTGTTATACAATTTGTTGGCGTATTTTGCATTATTTCACGAACGTTTGCAATAAGTTCTTCTGTTTTTACAAATGTTCTTCCTGCTCCTTTTTTGTGTTGTTTAGAACCTGTTTCTCTAAACACAGCCGAGGTTCTTTTCAGGCACTGATAAAAATCCCCAGCAATAAAAGCAACGTTAGGAAAATTTTCGTGAAAATCGTCCATGCACAAACCCGGATTGTATTGCCACTCACCATTTACTCTAACCCCGTCTCGAAAATACGCTTTAGCCATGAATGTTTTGTGTTGTTCCGTAAAGCCCATTGTGTGAATTGTTCAAAAAATTGGATAAATTAGCGATGAATCAAATACCTGTAACGACTGTCAAATATGACGTAATAACTGATTGATTGTTAATTGAGGTAGTTACTGACACCCAACAGGTATTAAGCTCTACCGCTAAGCATTACGTCCTTAGATACAGGGCCCTCTTTGATGCAAATCATTTTTGCTCGCACAGTATTATGGGCCCATTATTTAATGGTGTAGATAAAAAAATATTTTTCATTGACTGGCCCTACCTGTCTGAAGGATTAAAAACATACTTATTTAAAAAAAAGGTATTATTAATATAAGGCCAAATAAAAAAACAAGTTTTACGAAATTACCAAAAAAAAAGCAAGTAAAGAGCAGACTGTCGCCCCACGCTTATCAAGGACGGTACGCCAATGAGCCTTAAACCAAAATGATGCAGAATTAGGTATCTATTCTTTCTAATGATGTAACCAGAGGTATACCATAATATAGGAATTTTCGGAGAAATTTAGAATTTTAAAAATTAATTTTCCATTGTGCCCCTTGAGGCGAAATGCGGAACTTAAAAAAAAATTCCAGAATTTTCTCCTGACCAGTGACCACTTATATCATAAAAAAATTTTCCCCAAGTTTCAGTGCTTAGTAGTTTCCGAGATATGGCCGGTGGCCACCCTTAATGAAACACCCTGTATAATGAGTTATTGTTAAATTGTTTTTGCCAACATTTTGTGGGTGTCCCCCCCCCCTTAAAACAGCCACTGTACTCAATTCTATTGTCTATGACTCATTATTTTAAAGAGTCCATTTTATTGTATTGTTTATTAACTGACTAGGTACTTACTTAATTAATGAAGTTTTTAATTCAAACTAACAAAAGTGAAAAGTAATATTTTTTCATAATAAATAAAGTGGACAAGAGTTCCTAAACCAACGTTGTTCTATACATAATATCTATAATACCTAGTTAACTATAAATTTATTTTTATTTCCAAACAAGAGAACACTGTCAATGTCAGAGGACAATCCCATCTGGTTCGCCTTAACCTTGTCTGCATAAACTTGAATTCAATGTTAGAACTTAAAAGATTTATCGTCCTGAGAGTAATAAACAACTGCAATGGAGACTGCAACGGGGTTAACGCCAGTGGAGTCCGAGATGTGGGATGTGAAATTGTATTATTTAATTTTACGAAGGAAACAATATAAAGCAATAAATAAAGGAATTAGGATTTGGTTGTTGTTCCAAAGATAGATGGTTTATTTTAAATAAAAAAATAACAACTGTAAAAATTATTATTTTTTTTAAAACAGTGCGGCGCTATTTTATATTTTGAAAGATGTTTACCGTAAATGGAAAATTGGAATATATAAATATGATCAGATAAATGTGCATGGAGGTGCCGGCGACAATAAAATGTTTTTTAATAACAGTACACGACGAGTTTTGGTTCTAAACTTTTCTAAAAAGTATTCTGAAAAAACATACCCCTCCCCCTCCCCTCCAAGAGCCATTAAAAAATGTAATTATCAAGTATATTTCAAAAACTTTTTATATTTTAAATTAATTTTTTTTTTGCCTTTTTAAGTTTAAAGGAGGACATTAAATTTGGAAAGGACGCGACTTATTTAGTGATTAATCGTGTATACAGGTCATGCGACAGATCACTTTAGTGTAGTTGCGAAGCTCAGTTTAAAGCAAGCACTATAGTGGCGCATCCGCCATTTCGTCTTGTGATATTTCGTTAATTCTTCCTTTTATCCAAAATTCGGCAAATATAATTACCTACAGTTTTACGTAAAAAAGGTTGGATTTTTCAATTAATAAAAGCAGAAAAAAATATGGCCAAACTTGACCCAAATAATTTTTTTTAACTTTAAACGCATAATTGCTACTCAAAGAGTAGTTGACCGCTTTTTGAAGAAAACAAAAATTATACGATATGTTTGCTCTTAAATAAACGGTTCAAAAAAACTATATTAATTATTGCGTTCATTATTTTTTTGGTTTATAAGTGATAAAGTAATAATTTATTAAAATCATATTATTGACCAAATTTAGCAGAAATTGGGCGTGATCTTAAAAATTTAGGAGGCCTTACGCCTCTGTGGTATCTGTGTGTAAGCACAATAGGTACATGAATAAATCTTATGTAAGAGTTATGATTAATTTTCCTTTTAGAATAAAAAGTTTGTAAAGTATCAAAACCTGTCTCTCGAAACCAACGGCGTATCCAGCTCATGCGTCTGGGGGGGTAATCGATCGGCTAGGATCAGGCACGTAGCCAGGATTTCTTCTCGGGAGGGGGGGCCATCGGGATCGCGCCAAAGGCGCAAAAAAAAAGCGCCGCAGGAGAAATTTTTTTGGGTGCCACGCCCTTTTTTGAATCATGGTGCTTGGTTTTCAAGTGGGAAAAATAAAAAACACAACACAAAATCCTCAAGAAAAGCACAAAAACTAACCTGGTAATAATTGAGGTGAAGAAAATGTAATAGTGTAGGAACTGTTTAATGTGTTGCCTATATATGTTGCCGAAATTCGAGCTCGAGTTTCGGGGGGGCTGTACCCCCCCCCCCCCCTCCCCAGCTACGTGCCTGGCTAGGATACTAGATAATAGCAACTTTAAGAAGTAAGGACAAAAATTAAACAACGCTTAAGTAATCTTGGGGGGGGGGAATTACCCCCATTACCCCCCCCCCCCCTGTATACGCCGGTGCTCGAAACTAATTAATTTAATCCTGGAACACTGTTGTACGTAAAAATTACGTATAATTTCGAAAACTCCCTTGCGACAACGAAGCCATTTGACTCCTTCACTCCAGCAGCCAGCAGTGCTTTATGTCAAGTGTTTTACTCGTCTCCAGCGTGAATCAGTTTGGTTTGGCATCCGTGAGTGACCACAACTTACTGCCCAAAGTGTAGAAAACCAATTTGTGGAGAGCACACAGTTAAAATATGTCCAAAGTGTCCCACTTAAACCATGTTTTTAAAAAAAATCATATCATTTTATGTTTGTCGTTACAATTTATAATTAATATTTAATCATTATTATTATTATCTTTGTTGTTTTCTTTTCCTTTATAAATAATAATAAAATATTTTCATATTTTTACTACGTACGTAAATTTTACGTGTCAACAGTATTATGCGACATAAAATAACAACAGTGTTCTAGGGTTAACATAATAATATTACCCCATTTGCCTGTACTTTTCGACATTCAAATTGAACGTGTTAATTCGTCGTGTTTAACCGGTATTATTATACTGTATTCTATTTTGATATTGAATTGAGAAATAAGCCTTATTACATGGATATAATATGGATAAATGAAAAATAATTAAGTGCGAACTAAACTAAATTCTAATTGGTATTAAATAATTATTGTAAACTAGATTAAATTTTTTGGTGTCATCTGGTCATTATAAAATGAAGAAGAAAGCATGTTAAGATACCCGTACCCGTTAAATATTCCTTTATTTTTAAGCCATGCCACTGGATATTGCATAAGTTCTCTTGGTATAGTGGCACTTATTTAACTCGGTTGTGCTTGTGCTTGGCTATCTGGCCGGCTAGGCGCCAGCCTTAGTTTGTTAATTTGTAATTTTTCGAGCTACAATATATGGATACATAAATACAAACAATGTTTCAACCAGAAGAGTTAGCTGGCAAAGCGGAGAAGAAAAAAATTACATATTTCAAATATTTAGAATAGTTTATTATTTGTACTAAAATTGGAAGCTATGTAACTATGTACCGTGCGAGCAAAAATTATTTGCATCAAAAAAGGCTTGGATTAAAAAACGTAGGGCTTGGTTTAGATCACAATGATATGGGGACGATATATCTAACCAAATCTAGGTTAAAATTTTGTCAAATTAATATTATGACATGATATGCCAAACTAACGAGTAATAAAATATGTAGACAATACAAATTTATTTTTGTTGTTTACAAAATTATAATACTTGCACTTTATAAGGAAATAAATTTAGCTGCTTCTTAAGAAGAGTCCTGCATGTTCCATAAGATCTTCCCACTTCTTGGGACAGGCGTCTTACACAATTTGTTGGCGTATTTTGCATAATTTCACGAACGTTTACAACAAGTTCTTCCGTTCTTACAGATGGTATTCCTGCTCCTTTTTTGTGTTGTATAGAACCGGTTTCCCGAAACACAGCCACGGTTCTTTTCAGGCAAAGATAAAAATCTCCAGCAATAAAAGCAACGTTAGGAAAATGTTCGTGAAAATCGTCCATGCACAAACCCGGATTGTATTGCCACTCACCATTTACTCTAAGCCCGTTTCGAAAATACGCTTCAACCATGAATGTTTTGTGCTGTTCCGTAAAGCCCATTGTGTGAATTGTTCAAGAAATTGGAAAAATTAGCGATGAATCAAATAACTTGTAACGACTGTCAAAGATGACGGAATAACTGATTGATTGTTAATTCAGGTAGTTACTGACACCCCACAGGTATTAAGCTCTACGGCTAAGAATTACGTCCTTAGATGCAAGGCCCTCTTTGATGCAAATAATTTTTGCTCGCACGGTAGTATCTTTAAGTAATTTAAGAAATAGAAGTAATAAAAAATATTAAATTTTTGGACTTTTTTATTTTTAGTTTGATTTAGAGAGATATAGGTAGGTACACTTATATAAACATGCATAGCTGTACAAATTTTAAAGAACATTAGTTTTCTGATATACAGATACAAGGATAATCGAAATATTTTTTTAGCCTAATTTGAAAACACCCTGTGGAATAATTAAGCAGCAAAATTATTTCAAAATGTCAGTTTTCATTTAGCGGCATCTATTATATACATTTTACTTTTTGGCACATGTCAATACGTTTATTTGTTTTTACACAAATGTAAGACGATTTGGTTACCAATATTTTAAATTTTTCGATAATAATAATAAATTGTTAATGTAATAGGATTTAAAAGGCTGTATTTTACGTTGCTTGTCACTTTAACATCAGTTTGATAATGAATTTGTATAAGGGTTTAAAGTGCAAAAAATTGTACAAAATATGCAGCTTTTGTGAAAAATAAACTAAATTATGGGCTATGCACTTATTTAGTATTTTACATATTTGGCTAGAGTACTTACTTAATGCCGGTAAATTGACCGGCATGTTATTCGGATTTATACCCCGGGGAGCATGTGTGGGACATACTAGGAAGACCATTTGGAGGTCTATAGGTAAATGAATCGATTTGAAGGGTCCAGGAGAAAAACATGAGCAGCAACAATTTGATTATTTTAAGGTTTTTAGATAAATATTATATTCATATCTGTAAAGATTGAAATTTGAGAAAAACTATTTTTTTTCTTAGAAACGGAAAAAGCAGGATACCAAAACTTTTAATAAAATATATTGGAAATGAAGAAAGAAACAGAAAAAAAAGTATTATACAGGATGTACCATTTAAAATAAGCAAATTTGAAACAAATAAATATTCAAATTTTCAGGATTCAAATCATATTATTTTCCTAAATATTCTAATGGATGGTCACCGTCGGAAACCCTATAGGTATATGTAGGTACATATTTCAATGACCGACCTAGTTTTTTTTAAACCCAAGGAAATTGTTTTTTGGCTGTCCTAGAGTCAATAAATTATTTATTACCATTTATTTGGGGTCCGGAAATTTTATTATGTACAAAATTTCTTTTCGGACTATCTCTTAAAATATTTATTTTTTAAAATTGTACAAGAACATACACATTTTCGATATATTCTCGCCCCTCAAATATTCCAGTATTTCTTGCCGTTGTTAAGCAACGAAAATTAACAGTATTGGAATATTTTTTCCGGTTGCTGAGAAAAGTATTCCAGTACTGTTAATTTTTAAAATTTAGATGTTAAATTTTTGCAGCAGATTTTCCCTTAATCATACCACACTGAGAAAAAAGCCTTCTCTTCTTTATAATAATGCACATATTTTTTATACAACTGTTTAATAATATATATGTTACAGCAACGCGCTTTCCTACTGTAAGGCAACGAAAATAGTTGTGTAGTGATATTATCACGATAATTTAGCCAATAGGAAATATGAGATAATGCTACCATAGAATAGCCATTATTCCTCTGAATACTTACAGTAATTATCGAGTTTGGGGGTGTAATCTGGTTTTATGTACTGTATTAGTTCCTACTGGCAGTTGTAATAAAACTTGACATTAATCATTTTAATATTTGCTTGCTACGGTTAGTGAAGCATATTTTATCACTAAAAATCAGTACTGTAGTTCTGAAAAATTTAAATAGCTTCTAGTGTGATATTGTTCTTGTCGTTTAACGGTGCATATAATTATCTATTATGCAACATATGGTTTACTGAAATGGTAAAATTCGTTCATTGATTATAAAGTCCAATACTAATGATGGGTTGTGCGATATAAGAATATTCTATTGCTTTATCTGTCATGCAAAGTTTAAAAAACTTAAATACAAAGTAAAAATAAATTTACGGAAACTGCTCAACTATCACTGATGAACAAACTGCATTGCGCTACAAATTGCATGTTTAATTTTAATATTTATCATTAGCTATATTTTTATGTACCTAATGCTTGTTTGAAAAAATTATTTTCTTTTCATATTTTTTCGCTTTTGATCCAAAGCTTGTAATATATTATTTTTGCTTCAATTATTATTGCATACAATGCATCAGTGACATTTGCTATTTCCTAAATTTTGCTTTTCATTTTCCATTCCTTTTCCATTCCTTTTTTCTTTACCTACAGCACTGAGTGCGGTAAAGATTCTTTACAGCACTGTATTAAAAATTTAAAAGAAACTACAATTAATGTGTTTGCATTCGCTCGATGCATAGAATAAATATATTTATAGTTTTTCACAATCAATATTTGCTACTTTTTATTAATTTTTTTTATAAATTTGATTTTTTCCAAAAATGATTTGCTCAATCTGGTACCTTACACGTGTGGAAAGTGCCTTTACCACTCTTAACGGCTTGACCGAACTTCGCTTTGCGTCGTTCGTGTTGATAATTAAAATGAATCGCCTAACCAGTACAGTTCGTAAGTAAGGTCTTGTCAAAACCTGTTGTATTTCCAACACGAAATGAATCTAGGGAAAAGAAAACCATAAAGTCTTTCTTCACAATTTTAATTCAATAGCTAAGCTATAATCGACATGTTTCGAGTGTAGAAACACTCATCATCAGGATGTTGAAGTAAAAATTATGAACAGCTGATGTTGTTAGCAAAAGAGAAAATATAATAAAGTTAAAGGTGGAACTAATCTATAATGGAGCTTTCAATAACACGTATTGGGAGTGAAAAAATTTTGCAGTCAATAGGCGGAAAATCTATCAGCACGCTGAAAGGTCAGGGACCAGTAAAAAGCCACTGTGGGCAGGAAATGAAGAGAAAAAACAGGACATATCAATACAATTCCATGTCAAATGAAGTGCTTTGTGGAAATCAGTTCAAAGTGTGTGTGATAAAAACATTATAGTTTGATTTAATTTGAAAAATTCACCTATGTCGAAGAGGTGTGAAAGAATAAGTCAGATATGAGGGGGGGAGAAAGAAAAAATGTGTTTTTTATATTTGAGTATAGATGCTTTCATTTAGCTTGAAGAAAAATGCTGTTGGGACACTAAGCTTGTTACGGCCCAATTACCCCAGCAGGAGTCAAAACTGACACATATTGTAGAAAAGGAAATAAAAGTTTACCACATTTTCAGAGAAAACTTTTTGATATTTTTTAAAGATTTTTAAATATGAATGAAAAACGAATTAAATTTCTTTTTAAAAATCTTTAAAAAATATCAAAAAGTTTTCTCTGAAAATGTGGTAAACTTTTATTTCCTTTTCTACAATATGTGTCAGTTTTGACTCCTGCTGGGGTAATTGGGCCGTAACAAGCTTAGTGTCCCAACAGCATTTTTCTTCAAGCTAAATGAAAGCATCTATACTCAAATATAAAAAACACATTTTTTCTTTCTCCCCCCCTCATATCTGACTTATTCTTTCACACCTCTTCGACATAGGTGAATTTTTCAAATTAAATCAAACTATAATGTTTTTATCACACACACTTTGAACTGATTTCCACAAAGCACTTCATTTGACATGGAATTGTATTGATATGTCCTGTTTTTTCTCTTCATTTCCTGCCCACAGTGGCTTTTTACTGGTCCCTGACCTTTCAGCGTGCTGATAGATTTTCCGCCTATTGACTGCAAAATTTTTTCACTCCCAATACGTGTTATTGAAAGCTCCATTATAGATTAGTTCCACCTTTAACTTTATTATATTTTCTCTTTTGCTAACAACAGCAGCTGTTCATAATTTTTACTTCAACATCCTGATGATGAGTGTTTCTACACTCGAAACATGTCGATTATAGCTTAGCTATTGAATTAAAATTGTGGAGAAAGACTTTATGGTTTTCTTTTCCCTATATTATTCAACTCCACTTTGAGTATGGACTACTTCTTCAAAACGAAATGAATCATCTAAAAATCTAAACCAAAATAGTAGTACCTAATCACCAAACTTTTTCATGGATATATGGTCACATTTTAAGAAATATTTGTAACTAACTTTCTTTCAGCGTTTTGTTATTTATTACTGGAACCAGCTGTAACACAAAACAATATACATAAAAAGTTTATACAAAGTAACATGCAACATCAGGCGATGTGCCGTGTTGTTAGGCCAGTCTGGGGCTAAATAAGGGCTGAAAATCAATCAAAATTAGTTATTGTCGCTGTTGGTTGTGTGCTTGTATGTTTGCCTTAGAAATTGTCAAGGTCCGACAAAGTCAAACAAAATAAAGTCACAAGTTTGTTTGAACTTTGAGGGACATCGCCCATTATGTAAGAGGAAACTTTCTTACTGAACTGAATTTTAAAAGCTTAGCGACAAAAGATTCAAAAGTAAAATAGTTGTAAATTCAGGAAAATGTTCGATGAAATTGCTTGCTTTTGGCGTTGATTTGTAAAATAAACTAAGTTGAAATGGAATGAATTTTTATTATACCGTGGACATAAAATAAGTGTATTGACAAGATAGTTTCTCAACAATTTAAATATTAAAAAAAAAATTGAAGATAAAAGGTTTAAAATTTTGTTGTATCAAATGTAATTTATTTACACTTGTGCTGGAAAGGCATGGGTAATAATACGAAAATAGCAGACCTAACTGAGAGGAAAGTCCCAATGCTTTCATATACAGGGTTAGAAAAAATTACCAGAACGGTCGATTATTTCAAAATATACAGGGGTTATCAAAAAACGTATTACATAAAAAATGTAGGGCTGTTAAAAATCTACATATCGGTGATAAATTGAAATATACAGGGTCGCCCACAAAGTTGTGGAGAATGATAGTTATATATTTTTAAATGGAACACCCTGTATAGTTTTACATTTTTCAGTTCCACATAAAATTATAGTTATTTTTTATTAAATGCATTATTAGTCTATACTTCATAGTTTCCGAGGTATTGACTCTCGAAAAGTGACATTTTTGAAATTTGACAGCTTATAACTTTCTAACAGTACGTCTTAGAGCAAAAAGGCTTGCATGTCCCTATCTTCAATTTTTAATATCTTCCCAAAAAAATCAACTTTCGGTTAAACCGGATGTAACACGAAAGCAGGAAATATAGTTGTTCCGGTTTAACTTGAAGTTGATTTTTTTGGGAAGATCATAAAAATTGAAGATAGGGACATGTAAGCCGTTTTGCTCTAAGACGTACTGTTAGAAAGTTATAAGCTGTCAAAGTTCAAAAATGTCACTTTTCGAGAGTCAATACCTCGGAAACTATGAAGTATAGACTAATAATGCATTTAATAAAAAATAACTATAATCTTATGTGGAACTGAAAAATGTAAAACTATACAGGGTGTTCCATTTAAAAATATATAACTATTATTCTCCACAACTTTGTGGGCGACCCTGTATATTTCAATTTATCACCGATATGTAGATTTTTAACAGCCATACATTTTTTATAAAATACGTTTTTGATAACCCCTGTATATTTTGAAATAATCGACCGTTCTTGTAATTTTTCCTAACCCTGTATAATATACAGGGTGTCCGGAAAATACGTGTACAACGTTTGACGACAGACTCCTGACGTCAAAATAGGTCGATCTAAGCCGACTTAGTTATATCCAAAATTGTCTCGTTTAGCCGGTAGAGGGCGTCAAAAATTTGTAAAAATATTGGTTTTTCCTAAATTACGTGAAAACCTGCTAATCGATTTTAATGATTTTTAGTATGTAGACTAATACTATAAAATGACGTTTTCTAGTAGTATAGACACCGGCTGTAAATAAGTGGAAGTGTTATAAAAGTGATATAATACGTCACCATTTCTCCTCATCTTTTATATGAACGGCGTTATGACAACCCAGATATTTTTGTAGAGTGACTGGATGTATTTGGAAACTATTTTACCTCTTTAATATTTTTCGTTGAATGAGCTGTTTTGCGAGAAGAAAATATTTACAATATTTAGTATTATTAGTAATAATATTAAAATCAAATTACCTGTAACAATAATTTTTTAAGTGACCTTGTTGCTATGGCATTTAATAATTTGACAATTATTGACAAATTGTCACCAGTCTATGAAATTTACTCAAGTATACGATCAACATTCTTGAATTACAAGTTCATTTTACCATTAAAAATGGAAAATTATACGAACTCTGAGAAGGTTGACATGCTCCTGGTATACGGGTTTTGTCAAGGAAATGGGCGTCAGAGTGTTAGGGTTTACATGGAGAGGTTTCCTAACCGTCGAATACCAAACCACCAAACATTTGCCTATATCGAGCGTCATATTCGGGAAACGGGCAGCTTTGAGAAAAACTTTGAAGGCACCTAGGTCGTATGCGAACAACTCAAACTGTGGAAACAGAAGAGATGATTCTGGAAAGAGTTGAAGAAGAACCAAGTACCAGTACCCGTCGCTTAGAACGTGAGTTACATGTTCCTAAAACGATTGTCAATGAGGTTTAAAAAGAACAGTTGTTACATTTTTATCACGTGCAAAAAGTCCAGGAACTTTTACCGACTGATCCCCCCATGCGGCTTACATTTCATCAAATTATTAGAAACAAAAGAATCCGTCATCCAAATTTTTGTAGAATAATTATGTTTACTGACGAGGCGTGCTTTGCAAGATCTGGAGTA